>CM062804.1:1541282456-1544022242 GCA_031772625.1 Pinus tabuliformis | reverse complement strand
CCTGATAACATAGCTGTCATTGATGAATCAACATGGAATGCCCTGATTACTTAGCATGTCATTGATGGACTCACAAGTAAGTTTTCATAATTTTTCCCAAATTTACAAGAAAAAAATAAAGAAAATTTTTATATCAGTAATAAAGATGCTGATAAAGAAAATTTTATATGAGTAATAAAGATGCTAGATTCAATTTACAGAATACAAAACCCCTACAATGCTCATCTTTCTGCCGAGTGATCAACCAGAATGTACGTTGAAAATTCTGATTTGTACTTCACGAAAATGGTTTACATATGGACCGTTGAAATTGCAAGTATGTTAAACGAGGCCCTATCAAACCCTATCTGTAGATATGGTCCCATACCAGTGCTATAATAGATACATGCTAATGGTGATAATTAGGATTAGGAATTTATGGATTTTGCAATGTTTTTGCTAATCATTTCTTTCGTTGCTGTTCTGAGCACAGATGGATAAAGCATCCATAGTGGGAGACGCCATCAGCTATGTACAGGATTTGCAGAAACAAGTTAAAGACATACAGGCCGAAATCGAGGGCCTTCGATCTAACTTGAACAACCGGAATGATCCCACACCTCGTGACAGGGAGAATTCAGCGGTTTCCGGTTTGACCAACGAAATGCAGTCCTACGAAAAGGGAAGCACCAGTCACCCTCCTCCTCTTCCTAACAAATCTCCAACGCTGCAGAAACTTGACGTAAGCCAACACCAGTCATAATTTCCTCCTTGCACCCTCTTTTGTTGGCTAGTTCCATCTTCAGTTTAAAATTCCTGTGCGAATCTTAGTTTAATCTTCTTTTTTTGGCAATGTACAGCTGGATGTAACCAAGGTCGAGGATAGAACGTTTCATATCAGACTTTACTGCAAGAAGACCCCAGGAGTATTGATAAGATTGATGCGGGCCCTTGAGTCCATTGAACTCGATTTTCACAATGCCAACCTCACCTCCTTCGACGGCCATATCATCAAAACAGCCACAGTAAAGGTATAGTATTTAAAATTAAATTCTAAATAGAGTGAAAGTTGAAATTCGGTAGAAGTAGCGGCAGGCAACATTTATGTCAAAACAAATGCCTTTGCTATTAAAAAAATAGAAACAAGAAACAACATCGATGGAGAAAAACAAAATGCAAACCTCAATGTATTTCCATTTCCACAAATTAGGGCTTCGAGATCAACGACATTCAAATGTAAGTTATCTGTTAGATTGGCATTCAAATGTAAGTTATCTGTTAGATTTTTTGGTGGTTTTTTTAAGCATTTTTTCCAGTCAAAATTGTTTAGATCAGGGATGTGCTGAAATCACATGTTTAATTTTGAACTCTCCACATTTTAAGTATTGAGTTTTTCAAGGTTTTGAATTTATATAGTCAAAAGTTTAGTTTATACTATAAAAATGATTATTTGACAAAAACAATTTTCACCAAATTCCAGCTAAATGTTAGAAAATAGAGATCGAAAAGAGAGAAGACTGTTCAGACACCAAATCACACTTCCATATCTTATTGATCACACGGACGTTCCATATATAGGAATACATGATCTTTCTAGATCCGAGAATGGTGGATCTAGATTACTAAAAATAGCTAGTACACCTATTAATCTAGGAACTCACACAATACAACTCACGACAATTTGAAAGTCATGGAAGCATTACTTCCAACACCCTCCCTAAATGCTTACATGTATAAAATATAAAAAACCCATATTATAACAATAAATAAATCTTTTTTAGATTTGTCTCATATGGTCATCATCAGCGCCCACATCCACTCTGGAATCTTGCAAACACCGCCGCTGTCACTTGACCTCCATTTAAAACGTAACGGCCTCTAACCATTGTTAATGAACTTTGTAGAATTGATGCTTCTCAACTTCCGGCAACGGGCGAGTCTCGAACCATCCTATGGAACTGCCACCATCTGTGAATCCACGGCCCTCAGTAGCCTTCATCAGTGATTTAGGATAACATTTTGGATAGAGAATGTCTTAATTTTACAACTTGACCTTATAAATACCCTGTACCCAGTACACTACGGGTCACACCAACTTGGCCTTATTAAGAACTACTTGTAACTAATGCTCCCTTAGCTACAAGTCACATTAGCCTACTCAATAATGGGTGTGTTCTTTGTATTTATTTATATAAATCATCACACAAATCTAATAATCAATCTATAGATGTGTAAGATATCCATTAAAAATTTATGCATAACATCTTCCTAAAACATATCACTCCATATTTGACCGTACAAACAATAAATACCTACTGATCACACATTTAAAATACCACATGAACCGTAGGTATGGAACAATGAGATGAAACTTAGACATATAAAAGCCATGCTTTAAGATTATTATCACTCCATATTTGACTGTACAAACAATAAATACCTACTGATCACACATTTAAAATACCACATGAACCATAGCTATGGAACAATGAGATGAAAATTAGACATATAAAAGCCATGCTTTAAGATTATTGCCACCATTCGCCTTCTCCTTGAATGATCGGATGGCCCTCGACGGATCTTCCAATGTTGTTCGCGTTCTGGCATCCATTTTCGTAGCATAGAGTGTCTAGGCACTGAACAGATTGCAAGATATTTGGACATTTGTGTCGAGGCGCTGGGAATGCTTGCAGTGATTTTGGCCGGTCGTAGACTTTTAACGGCTCAGCTACTCACTAATGCGATGTTGCTAATGCATTTGTATTAACGAGATCCGTCATTGCTTCCCCTCGATCTGCCGCTTTCCTTCAAAGAGAAGCACTTCCCACTTGCCAGCGAAATGTCAGAAAATAGAGATCGAAAAGAGAAGATTGTTCAGATACCAAATCACACTTCCATATCTTATTAATCACACTTGACATTATATATATAGGAATAAATGATTTTTCTAGATCTGAGAATGGTGGATCTAGATTACTAAAAGTTACTAGTAAATCTATTAACCTAGGAACTCACACAATACAACTCTAACAACTTGGAAGTCATAGAGGCATTACTTCCAACACCAAAATCTCCAAAAAATGTATTAGTTAGACAAAGACAAACATATAGGAGTATTGTGATATTTAAGTCATGGTCTATCTATTATACATTTTGGAGGTTTTTTTAGTCTCTATTATATGGTTTAATTTGATTATAATTTAACAGGGATTTGTTGGAATCATAAGTTTGATTTGTGAACTCTCCACAATTTGAATGAAAGAGGTGTTTTCAAGCTACCAAATCTATATATAAAAAATTGTTGGATTTTCACACTCACCTCGTTGGGAATCGATCAGTGGACTAACAACCACTAACAACAATGTGGATCTAGTCTCGACCACTTAAACAAGGTAATGATAATGGTTTGGAAGTTTACTAATGCTTATGGGTTTTGGTGTAACTAAAAACCTAACATGGTTTAATTCCCCTATTTGAGTTTGAGTAAGGGTGTTGGATTTTCACACTCACTTTGTTGGGAATAGATCATGTGGAGGAACCCCCCTCTAGGGGCAATTAAAAAAAGTAATGATAATAGTTTGGAAGTTTACTAATGCTTACATATTTTAGTGTAATTGAAAACTTAACAAAAACATATTTCAAATAACAAACATAAAAAATTTGGCTAAAAACTCCCAAACCTATGATATTGAGCCAACACAATATCTTAAAATATCTTCTATTTTATTAAAATACAAATCATAATAAAATATCTTCTATTTTATTAAAATACAAACTCATAATGTTTAGACCGCACTTTATGTTACATATATTCTATTTTATTAAAATAAAATATTTAAATTTTAATTTACATCTTTTATTATTTGGGAATTTGATATCAAGAAATCTTCAATCAAATAGCTATTAAAATATTTTGCCTTCAAGTATCTTCTATTTTATTAAAATAGAATATTTAAATTTTGAAATATCCTCTATTTTATTAGAGTAGAATATTAAAATATCTTCTATTTTATTAACGTAAAATATTAAAATGTTTTCTATTTTATTAAAATAAAATATTTCAATTTTAGTTGGCCTATTTTATTATCAAAAATCTTCAACCTATTAGCTATTAAAATATTTTCCCTTCAAGTATTTTTATTTTATTAAAATAAAATATTAGAATATCTTCTATTTTATTAAAATAAAATATTTAAATTTTCTTTGACATCTTTTATTATTTGGAAATTTGATATCAAGAAATTTTCAATTTATTAACTAAAAAAAATTTTCCCTTCTATTTTATTTTCGTTGGCATCTTTTCATTATTTGGAAATTTGTTTTATTTTCGTTGCATCTTTTTATTATTTGGAAATTTGATAACAAGGAATCTTCAATCTATTAGCTATTAAAATATTTTCCATACATGAGCTTTAGCATATCTTAAAGCGATCCTCTACCTTCCTAAATGCAATATTAAACTTTGCAATTGCATCTTTTAAAATCTCCAAATTTGGTGTCAAGGAATCTTCGCTGTATTACTCATTAGAATTGTCCTTGGAGCCACATTCGGAGCATCTATAACTTCGGTATCAATGAAATTTTTAATTAAATTAATTGTCACATCCTTCACATATATAAATTTGTTGTTAGAATAGTGACCAGAGATCTCATTTTCAGGATTTGATATGATTTATTCAAAGGTTAGATTCCATATGATTTTATGTTACACTGCATTTAATTTAACATAGCTAAAGTCGTTGGTGAATTGTGCAGATTAAGAAGCGATTTGGGTTAATGGAAGCGGACGAAGTAAGAAGAGCTATTCTGGCCGCTACTTCTATGCAGGGTTTTATCACAACTTGATTAGAGATAGAAGCTGAAAAAGGTGTTTTTTGTTATTTTTTTTAATGAGCTTATGAGGAAAAAGAAGTACGAATAATATGCACTTTGTAACCATGCATTTAATATTTTGTAGGGTAATATATATATATCCGGTAAATTTTGAAACACTTGTAATATCTAACAAAAGGTAAATGTATTGCCCATAAGTGCATGATTCTATTTTAAACTTTTCACTAAAATAATTAATAAGAATTACATTTTGTTATCTCATTTTTTGATAATAAAACTTTGCAATTTATTTTATGTCATATAAAACATTTAATTTAAAAGATACAATGTTTCAAGTTTTATGTAAATATATGGATAAATGTTTTTCAGATTAATTATATTATTAAAATTTAATTAATTTTTCGAATAATCGTCAAAACCAATATATATATATTATATTTTTTACCATAGGAGTATCATTACAAAAGCACAAATTTCGAGGACGACATAAATGGGCGCTTCCGGCCCATTCACATTGACCATGTTATGTTTTATACGTTTATTTAATGTAAGTGGTGCTATATTTGACACAATGTTTCATCATTTGACTGATCACCAAGAAAGTAAAGCTTCGCGCATATCACGTTCCTTTTAAAATAAAATAAAGGTTGGTGCAACGTACATAGTTGAGCTTATTTGTCAAAATCGACTACGGCAACCACTCACGTACGAGATCGAGAAGCCATGAATATAGTTTGTTTTTGTTGGTTTCTCAGGTCTGGTTGGTCATGCATTGGTGTATTAAGCATTATTTTTTCAATAAACATTATAGGAATGAAGTCTAGTCTTATTTTATTTTAATTTTATATATTAAAATAATTATTTAATAATATTAGTTTAGTAGGTTGGGATAGATAGTGATCTTGTATTTTATTAAGCTATTTTTTGATGTAAAATTATTAGTTAAATATTTTGTATTTTTTGATGTGAAGTTATTGGTTCAATTTTCTATTTTTGCATATTCTTTAATGTGAAATTACATATTCAATTCCCCACCTCGATCAAAGTAATGTATTGTACATAATAAAAATTTAATCCTACTAAACTTTTAAAGAAATTATTATAAAAAATTACAATTACATTAATTATTAATTATTATATTTAAAAAATTAAAAGAATATAAATTTATTGATGATGATGATGATGATGATGGTTAACGTCTGCTGAGACCAAATAATGGTCTATCGGACCTAAAGAAACAAATTACCTATTTTGATTTAAGATTTTATTCCTATACTCAAAAAGCTTGGAGAGAAGCCTCCCGAGCTCACTATAATTTTGACATTGTAAAAGGCTAGGAAGGTCAGTGTTGTAACAAAGATTGTGAAACTGAGATCTAATGTGGTTATACGCGGGGCACTCTAAGAGGAAGTGGTTTTCATCCTCGATGTTTCTATTCTCACATATATGGCATATCCTTTCCGTCCATGGCGTTTTAGGAACTACCCAACAACCTGTTTCACTATGGAGCTCATGAGAATTCGTTCTAATCTTTGCTATATTAATTTTCTTCTTTGAGCTAGTTAAAATAGAGAGATACTTTTGATCTTCTAGGGTGGGGTTGATGACCTTCTTATAATAACTTAATTTTATTTTAACCGCTAAGTCTTTCTCACACCACATTTTTTCTTTGAACTTAGAAGTAACAATATCTTTAATGTTATCTATGTTTTGCAATGCATCATTTTCGTTGATCTCCCAATAGTTTACCCAGGCCCTTGTGTCTTTATGCCACCCTCGATTGAGCCTTAGGTGGTTTTGGCTAGAATTTAAAGCTAGCTTAGGAAGTCTATGATCGTCTATGTTACTGATTTTGTGCTTGTACAACAGAAACCTAAGCATAGCTAGGCTCTCAATAGGGGAAAGACCTGCTTCTATAAGGAGAATAGGATACGGTGTATTACTTTTAATTTTCAGGTTATAAGTTATAAAACGCTTCTGGATTTGCTCAATCTTTCTCCATGATTCTCTGGAGATACTGCAACCCCAAACCTCACAGCCATATAAGATAACAGGAGTGACTAAAGTTTTAAAGAGGAACTTCTTTTTATCCCACATTACAAGGTTTGCTATTTTACAATTATTTTCAAGACCAAAGTAAGCTTTCCACCCCCCCATTAATCCTTTTCTCAATGCTATGGTTCTAGTTGAGCTTGTGATGAATATCAATTCCTAGGTACTTGTAAGAATACACTTCCTCCAAGTTATTATTGTCATACATAAAATTAGCGTAAGTGTCCTTCTTGGATTTGATAATCATAACTTTTGTTTTGTCAGTGTTAACAGTCATACCCATGGTAGAGCAGAAATCCTTAAGAAGCCTGAGTTGCTTATTAAGATCAGATGGGCACCTTGCCAAAAGAACAATATCGTCAGCATAAAGAAGAAGGATGACAACTATCCCAGCTAAGATTGTGCCATCACATCCTGCTTCCTCCAAATAGCCTTCGAGCTTATCGATGTAAATGCCAAATAGGGTAGGGGAGAGGGGGCAACCTTGTTTAACTCCGATGTTACACTTAATATCTTTTGACCACCCTTCATTGCTCTTTAGCTTGGCAATTACATTCTCGTATAACCTTATAGCGGTAGCTCTCAACTCAAGAGGAACCTTTAGCTCTTCTAATCTATTCCAAAGGTTGTATCTAGGAACCGTATCGAAAGCCTTTCTAAAGTCCACAAAGCAACAAAATAAATTGGATTTATCATGACGACATTCCTCCGCAATGATCCTAAGCGTAACAAGGTGGTCTGTTGTTGAGTGATGCCTTCTGAAACCTGCCTGGCCTTTAGCCCGCTTACCTTCACTTTCAAGCCATATGCTTAACTTATTTTCCAAAATACTACCATATAACTTGGCTAAGAGAGGGCTGATCATAATTGTTCGATAATTAGAGGGGTTATTTGTATCCCCGCTTTTAAAAATAGGGATAATGAGGCTCTCAGTCCAAGGTTTAGGGAACCCTTGCTTGACTGCTTGATTGAAAAGCTTGTGGATGTGGGGGATGAGGACAGGACCTCCAATTTTTAAGATTTCCGCTTGGTAACCTTCAATGTCCTTAACTTTCCCATTATCGAGGCGATTAACCCCAAACTTAATGTCTTCTAAAGAGAAAACTTCTTTCGTTGTGAAAAAGGTTTCCAAATTATCCATGACATTTGGAGATTCATAAAGCTTTTTAAGATACAATGTTTCAAGTTTTATGTAAATATATTATCTAATTAATTTTTTATTAAAATTAACTAGATAAAATACAAATAATTCATAAAGCTTTTTAAGATTAAAAGTTATAATAATAAAATATTTATAAAAAAAAATCTAATAATGAATAGCTTGTAATTAACTTTTGAAATGTAAATTAATTGATAATGAAATATTAGGTTAAAAAAATTATAAATTTATTAAAGATTATAATAATAAAATATTAAAAATAAAATTTTAATAATAAATAATTTGTAATTAACCTTTTAAAATATAAATTAATTTTTGAAATATAAATTAATTGATAATAAAGTGTTATGTTAAAATACTCTTAGGTTAATAAGAGGACACCTAAAAAGTTAGGTGGTCGTGATCTGTAAATCATCTCCTACAGGTTATTTCCAACCCGTACATCCCTTTGTCATGCTAGGCATGGAAGCCCCCAGGGGTTAATTCTGACCATGTGGCCCCGTGCCACACAAGAAGAGGAAGCATCTAGACATGATCGTGTGTCATGATCATAAAATTTTGTGTTATTAAATAAATATATATAGGGGTTTGATTCACACGGATTTGAATATTGACTTTCATGATCATAAAATTTTGTGTTATTAAATAAATATATAGAGCTTTGATTTACACGGATTTGAATTTGAATATTGATTTTCATGTTTTAAATAATATTTTATAATATGGAATGTTATAATATTTAATATTGGTATATTTTAAAGTAATAAAGTAAAATCGTGATTTTTTTTGTTATTTAAAATATATTGTGAATATATATTAAAAAAAATTGAAACATTTGGATTTTATAAATTAAACAATTTAAATATAAGTTTTTAAGGTTTTTTACAAATTTTTGATTAAAATTAACTAGATAAAATACAAATAGTTCATTTCATTTATAAGCTTTTAAAATTAATTAAATGTATAAAAATAAAATGAAATATACATTAGTCATACATTTATTTAAAATAATTTTATATTTGCTTTTGACGCACAAAAAATAAAATTAAAATATTTATACTAATATCATATAAAAAAGAGTATACTCATTATTTTGTTAGCCAAATTATATATTTAATTGTTTATTATAGAATGCCAAAATATATATAGTATTTTTATTTATCATATCATAATTATGAGCTAAATAGCTCATTCAAGTGAATAAAATTGATTAAATTAGAAGTTTCATGAATTTCATTTGTAGGGGAATTTATTCTAGGATGTTCACAAATTTCAAGTTAAATATGAACCAACCAAACACCAATACAAATAGTTTCACAAAATTTCTTTACAATTCTATTGAAATTCATTTCAAGTTCATTATGAAATAAAGGAAATTCAAAGAGGGTTATAATAAAAAATAAAATAACAATAAAAAAACTTAAAGACTAAAACTTAATCACTTTAGAAAAGAATCTTTACTTTATCTCCACAATTTTGATAAGTTAATATTTTATTTATACCATACCTATTTAAATTATATAAATTTATATATTTATAAAAATTATAATATTAATGTAATATTTAAATAAAATATAAAGTTAAATAAATAAATGTAAATTAAAAATATATTTTAAATTTTAAATTTTGTTGTGATTTTTTATTTTTGAATAATATATGTTACTTTTTTTATTTATACTTTCCACACTTAAATGATATTTATATATATATATATATATATATATATATATATATATATATATATATATATATATATATAGATATATATAAAATTGTAATTTATTATTTTTAAATATATATGTTAATTTATTATTTATATTATATCTATTTCAATTATACATATTTATATATAAAATCTAAAAGTTTTATATATAAAAAAATATATGTATATTAAACAAATATTTTAACTTTTAAATTTTGTTATTATTTATTATTTTTGAATATACATATTTTTGTTTATTTTTTATTTATACTATATACATTTAAATTATATAAATTTAACCCGGATGCGGGTGACACTAATAGCAATCAATGATAAACTCCGCTATTCAGACATCTCGCCTGACGGATGGCAGGCGGATCGTATGTAGGGTACGCGTCGTAGGATGGCGTATTAAGTTTAGGGCAGATGAAATAAATTTCGAGCAGTCTCGAATTTGGTCTCGCATTAATTTCGAGCAGTCTCGAATTTGGTCTGGCATTAATGCGAGCATGGCTGCACTGCATACAAGTTGGCTTATTGGCATGGATCCGCTCAACACCCATGTCGAAGTTAATGGCTCTTTTTATTATGAAGCAAAGCCGCTTCAACTCCCCTGTCTGGTCTTTCGTGTCTGGCTGTTAGCCTGGCTCTGGAAGCGCCCTGAATCTTTCAGCGCTCTTACAGTTTCTGGTCTGCAAGGAAAATTTTAAGAACCCCCCTAAATTTATAAATATAATAAATGGGCGAATCTCCATGGTATATAGGAAAAATGGAAGGCGATTTTATCAATAATATAATATGTATATATAATTTTTTGGCGAATCTCTCACCAGGCATGGCGAATATTTTACTCGATTATAAAATCTTGTAAGATCTTGGCGAGTCTTTCACTAAATAATAAAACTTTGTAAAGTCCTAGTGAATCTTAGCATAGGCTACATGCTGGTTTAATTCCCCCATTTAAATAGGCTACATTCGAGGTGAATACCATGGGTCAATACCATGTGCCATTTTTATTTTTATTAATTCTAATATTAGGGTTAATAATGGTTTTTTGCATGGTATTAATAACAATCTAGTCCATGGTATTTGTCCCATAGTATTTTGGCCATAGGTTTCACCTAAATATAACCCATTTTTTGAGTGTTCGTAAATATAAGGTGACTTATGGAGTAAATATAAAAAAATGTTTTATTTGTTTACCATACCTCTCATTTATTTATATTTTTATTAATTTACCATACCTCTTTTACAAATATGGTATTTGGCCCATAGGATTCACTTAAATAAAACCTCTTTCTTGAGCATTCATAAATAGAGCGAGGGTTATGGACTAAATATAAAAAGAGGTTTTATTTATTTACGATACGTCTAGTTTATTTATATTTTTATTTATTTACCATACCTTTTGAGTAAGTATAAAAGACGTTTTATTTATTTACCATACCTCCACTTTACTTATATTTTTATTTGTTTACACCCTTACATGTATATAAGGTGACTTATGGAGTAAATATAAAAAATGTTTTATTAATTTACCATACCTCTTTTATAAATATGGTATTTGGCCCATAGGATTCACTTAAATAAAATCTATTCTTGAAAATGGGCGAATGGATTCACTTAAATAAAACCTATTCTTGAAAATGGGCGAATGGAAGGTTGTAAGTCCTAATTTCAAGGGCTAAATTTACCTTTTTTACCCTCTCCCTTAAAATAAGGTGGGCTATTTGAGGTGATTTGTAAAAATGTACTATGATACAAAATATTCGTCCACTAAAAATTTAAAACCCCTTAATTTCGCCAAAGGGCGAACATTCGCCCCTAAAATTATCCTTGCTGGTCTGCTTTGTCTCAATCAATCTCCCAGCACATTTGCCTCTTTGATTATGCCTCGCAGCCGAGGAATCCCACGTCGAGGAAGCCATTCAGGGAACAGAGGT
This sequence comes from Pinus tabuliformis, assembly GCA_031772625.1. Classification (NCBI taxonomy): domain Eukaryota; kingdom Viridiplantae; phylum Streptophyta; class Pinopsida; order Pinales; family Pinaceae; genus Pinus; species Pinus tabuliformis. The sequence continues at coordinate 1,544,010,574 of CM062804.1, read as the reverse complement.
CGCCCTTCTCGCCCTACTCCTCAGAATGTTACTCCCATTGCCTCAGCTCCTCCTTCTTTTCCGCCTCTGGATCAAGATAGGCATATCCCAAACAATTCATACCAGACCTCCAGGTTTATGTTTCAAAGTCGGCTCAATAGGCCTGTGGTGAAATTTTACCATATTTGTCTCGGAGGAGGAGAGCAACCAGCTCAGTTCGACTCCTTCTATCTCCTCGCACTCTCAGGATGATAGTGTTCTGCTAGGGGACTTGACAGGGATAGTGTTCCATGCGGATCACATGCAAGAGGATGCCCCTATTTCGGAAGCGCCTCAGCAGCCAGTTGATCTGACTCAGAATGACACTTTAGTCTGCGGGCCATCTCAAAGGGCAGTTAGTATTTTACATCTGGTTACTACTCCTGATGGAGGTGCACCGGTACAGGATGAAGACGGTTTCGTGACCTGGGCAGCTTCTACCAGCCAGGTGAATGAGGATACGCCAGCTTCACCAAAACATGCAGATTAATCATGTCTCCTCTCTGTCGGGTGGCCTTCTAGCCTATATGCTATGCAATTTTGGTTTTGTGTCTTTGATTCTGAAGTTAGATGTCTGTGTCTGGTTCATTCTCATGCTACAGGCAGTGGCAACAGCCAATATAGGTTCTACTTTTTGTTATAAATATGGCTACGCTAGTTGCTCTTTTGTTTTTTTGGTGAGTGAAGGGCATGACGATTGTAGTCCTGATAAAATTTTTCAGCATGTCAGAGTCCAAAGTCAAAATTTTGAAGTCTGTACTGTAAATCTGGTTGAAGGCCTGAACTGTAATGTCTCTGAGTTTCTGGTTGAGGAATGGCCTTGGCCTCCTCTGAGGTCTTGACCTCATTGTATATATTTTTTCACCTTTTTTAATAGAATTAGTATTTACGAAGAAAAAAAAAATTATATAAATTTATAAAATATCACAATCACAATAAAAAAAATAATATTTCAATAAAATATAAAAATTTAATATATAAAAGAAATATATGTAAATTAAAAAATATTTTAATCTTTAATTTAACCCTTTTTTTTATTATTTTTAAATATATCCACATAAATTTTTATTATATATATTTAAATTGTAAATTTTTATTATATAAATTTAAATTAATTATATTTATATATAGTTATAGTAAAAGTGTAATATTTAAAAAGAAATATAAAAATCAGATATAAAAAAAAAACATATATTATTAAAAATATTCTAATTTTTTATTTAGTTTTCCTTTATTATTTTGGAATATACATATATAGTATCTTTACATTATATATAAAAAATATTACAAAAATTCTAATATATATATTTGAATACAAACTATATACTACTAATTTAAATTATATATATTATAATTATAATTATAATGAATTAACAAATTTGTGTTTTGTAATTTTAATGAAATGTATATTAAAACATTTAAAATCTTTATTATAATTTCACAATAATTCTTTATATTATTATTACGAAGATCTCTACCAAGGTGCTATATAAAAATAATAATAGAACTACTAACCTTGGTATGATAATGATTGTTAAATTATTAGAAAGGATATTATGATGCTGCTAAGGAAACCTTAAAGCTTATAAGATAAATATGTGCAAAGCTATTATTAAAATGAAGAAAATATTATTTATAAGTAGAAAATAAGAGAAGTTACTATAAATCTCTATGTCTATTCCTAAATTCTGAGTTGCAAGACTAAATAAAATCATTTGATTCCATTGAAGAACTAGAATATTTACCTTCAAAACCTCTATGAATCCCCTAACACCATGGACACCATTTTGAATGCCCCGATATAGGATGATACGTTTTCTTTGGATGATATTTATTTTAGAGTTAAGCATAGCACTAATGGGAAAGCCAAGGACATTGAAGGATACCAAGATATTTTTTTTTAATTGTAGAATTTATTCCCATCCCGCGCATACACACGGTCTTTAATTTAGCAATGAAGCAATGTTTCTCTAACCTTGGACACAGAGCCTTATTGTGCCTATATTTAAGAATAGGGACAAAATCATTCCCTCTAATTATAGTACCATTATTAATAGATACATTTCATCCAAATCTTATGGGCTTATTTTGGAAAAGTTGATAATGTAGGAAAATAATATTTCCTACGAAATTCACCTTATTTGTTCTGCAATCGTTGATCTAAGGTCAAGACATGGTCAACTAAAGTAGTCGACTTCTCTTTATCTATGATCCATGTTGATATTGATGGTCATTCGCCTATTCCACGTGGACCTCGACCATCATTTCTTTCAGTTTTTCAATTTCCTTAAGAGCAGCACAATTTACTATTTTTGGTAGTTTTTTAGGCCCTGAACTTCCGGAGCCGTTTTGAGACCGTAACGATGTTTTTTTGGTAATATTCCTCCAAGGGATTATTCTGAAATCACATTTTCAGTTGTAGTCCTCATAGAGATATTTCCAACAAGGTATCATGTGCATCAAACAGAGATAATATGACCAAGTTATGACCCCAGGAAGTTGGCTACCCAACTAACCCCAACGGGGCCCATAAACTCTTGGTGTTACATCTCCTTGGGTTAGGGTTTTGGTTGTTTATGGTTTTCTCTTATTGTTCAATAATAAAAAGGCTCTTGAGCCTCATTGTAATTCAGCTCAGAGGCATGTAACCACCACATCTCTTCTCAGAGATAAGCTACGATAGCCCGAGCTAGTCTCATTTCCATTCTGTTTGTAAGCATATTTCATTATTTGATATTAATGAAAGATAACGTTATTTCTACTGCATCTTTGTATTTATGGTTATATTTGTAATTTTTTCATTCCTGTTTAAATTTGGATCAATGGTATCAGATTGGTATGCTCTTTCTCTATTTTTATTTGCATGTCCCCAATGAGGTCAAGATATAAGGTGTTAGTGCTCGAACTGGTCGAACCTTTGCAAGACGAGCCTTGGAAATTCGGATTTCCTCCCATGGGGGAATAAAAGAAAGATGAGGAAGTAGGAGATCCTATCAAAATATTGCTTGAGGAGGCCCTCGAGAAATGGTGGTTTGGTTGCAGGTGATATGTACAAGCGGCTGAGACCTAATATAATTTCTTCTAATGCAGACTGGATTTCTCCTTCTACTTCTGTTGGGGAATCTGTTGTTGGGAAAAGTATCCAATACGGAATACCCCTATCCCACTCTAAGAGGTGATAGTGCCTTAGCAACAAACAGGTAAAACTTATTTGAGTATTCTTCTTTATGACATGTAAGTGAGGAAGAAGGATCTAACTAACCTGTATCTTCCGCTAGTTTGTCGATCCAGATCACTCCTCTCTTCAGTAGCTCCTAGCTGCTTGCTCCTTCACCGGCCCAGCTTCACCGAATTCCTGCAAGATCACAAGAGAGAGAAACTACACAAAGATACAGATATACATTCATAAAAAGCTCAAGATCAGATTAAGCTAAACATGTAAGCATAACAAAACATCATTGGCATACAACATGTAGGAGAAACTCAAATAGTTTATTGATAAGATAATAAAGTCTGAGAGGAGATACAACCAAGTGAGTTCTGATCTAGCATCTACCTCCTAGCGATGGAATCCCTTCCTCTCCTCCAACAAAGCATAAATCACCCAATGTGCTAATGTCAATCTTAAACCAACAACAATTCTCTGCAAAGTACAAAATTCCAGCCTCCTGAACATCTAGGTGAGAGATCCATATATAGATGTGAGCAGAGAGGATGAGTCAGCTCATGTTTTGACTTGTGGCTTCTCTCTGTCAGTTCTTGCTTCCACTTGGAGGTTGAGAACCTCTTACTCATCACTAGTCGAATTCACTGAGGCAAGTGTCATTGGAGAAGATTCTGGAAGCTTCCAGGATCTTTCCACCTCGTTGAATGAACTTGCCATTTGTCATTTCCCGCTTAGCGCACCCTGGTAGTGCTTCTACCTGCGTTGCAGTGCACCTAGCCAGTGTAATCTCTGCATTTCAGCGCAGACAGCTAGTGGAGCCTCTGAATTGATCCTAAATTGACTATTTCTGAGTGGTTTTTGGTGGAGAACTTCTGGGAGAAGCTGTCATTGGTTGACCTTGTTCCTTTAGGAGCTGTAACAACATCTTTAGGGACTTTGGATCCCTTGAATTATGGACATTTCATGCTTATAGCTGTAAGGCATAAAAATGTCTATAACAGTTGCCCCCTAAAGTATGAGGCCGTTTATCAGGTGAAATGCTTTATTAGGAGGATCCGAAGTTCTTCCAATGCTGGGAGGAGACCTGTAATAAGATACAATACAATAAATTATTTTTCATACTACTTTCATGATCTAGCTAAGGCGGGCATTCCCATGCTCAGCTTTATAAATTCATTTTTCTGTACATAGAATAGACAATCGTCTGATGGTAGACTGATGATTTTGATGAAATCATCATCCTTTTGGTAGGATGATTATCTACTGTAATGTTGTACATGTCAATGTCTTTATTTTTCCTGAATATATATCACAGCCCAGATGGATGAAACTAGATTCGAGGTCTTCAAACTCGTTCGATCTTCACTCTAAGTACAAGTCGATCCATGTGAGAAATGTTCTGAAGTCGAACATGGAAAGACATCGCTTGATTACCGGTCAATGAGGTAAACCGTTAACAAGCGCGAGAGGAATCACCGATAATGATAATGACCCTCAAGGTACCGCAGTACAATTCACGTGGTGTGAATAAAGGACTTGGCGTCGAACACCACGCAAAGTTTTTCGGTCGAAGGTCATTGATGTATACATGTCGCCGGAAGTGAGAAACTTGCCATTGAGGCATGCAAGCTTCAAAGTACTGAAGGGGTTGTTCCTAGATCAACTTCTTGGATAATGAGCTGATGTCGACAAGGAGTGATCCGTCAAAGGAGGGCCTTAATGTATCCCACATCAGTGACACGGAACAGAGCAAATGATTTTGATGGAGGTGAAAACGATCTGATGATATATGGTTCAGGGTGGCGGTCATCAAAGGATGAAGAATAATGTATGGTAGTGGATGGGACACGGTTGACTTCTCTGGATGACTTCTCTTGAACATATCGGCGACACTTGTGTGATGGATTGGTAGCATTTACCCCAAAGATGGATGGTATTGGCGAGACCATGGTGATGTGACCGGTGAATGAAACAACCCAACCCGACTCAGGCACGGAGTGGAAGTGTCATGTTCAAGAGTGACTTGCTACCAATAAAGTTCTTTGAGTTTCTTCCCAATTTTTCCCTAGTCATTGCTGACCAGTACCTCTTTATTTTTGTCAAGCTTGAGGAGGATAACATATGCTTGTTCTATAATTTGCCCTTCGGGCAAACCCATCGCTATGTTTTAACGAGCCTAGCGATAGTGAAACTCGTTCTCGTCTAAAGACAAGTTTGTCGCTATTTAATGCTTTTAACGAGTCTAACGACAAAGATAACTCGGTCCTTTTCATTTTTAGAGAGTCTGAAAAGGTACGTAAAGTCAACTCCGAAAGTCCTTTTTCGTCATCTAATCCCTTAAGTCTGAAAAAGTATAAAAAAATACAGAAGGGATGAATTTTTGATAGTTTTAACGAGCCGAACAAAACAAGCGCTCGATCTTTTTGTGCAATAATCCCTCAGGTCCAAAAAGATTAAAATCTAGAGGAGGGATAGCGCTTCCGGTCGCTTTAACGAGCTGGAAGGCCAAAACTCGGCAATCTTTTCATAGTTTACAAGTCAGATGAAAAGAGCTTAAAGAAGACTCGTCTTTTGAGGAACGAGTGATAAAACGGGTTAGCAGCTGATTCCAGGTAAGGGTTGGAATTTTCCAATCATGGCAATGTCACAAGGATGGCTAGTGAAATCACTCTTCGCAGCTATTCCTCAAAATGGGTAAACAATCATATGGAGGTTGAAGCGAACAAAGTTCCTTCTTAAGATTAATTACTCCAAATGACTTGGAATATCAAATTATCCATTAAGGATATAATTATTATATAAATATGTGAATAAGAATAAGAATGATGATTTACAAATGAGAACGAGAGGCTTGCTTATATACCAAGCAAGTGTCTCTTCATGAAGAGTCATGTCCTATTAGACATGCCTCTTCAACCTAATTACTAGCTTAACTAACTATTATTTATGATTATTATCTTTTACATTATATTTATATTATTTATATATTTATTCGTTACATTGCCTCCTTCCTCAAAAGCTTTGTCCTCAAAGCTTGTCGATGAAAAAAAGCTTGATCTCTTTTTCGGCTTTGAAAGTCTTTTCTCTCTTGGAACAGTCATCTTCGTCGATACAAGCTGATATGATCTTCTTAGTGACAAACAAAATTGTCGCACTGAGAAGGGATCAGACCATCCGAGATTAATCTTCTGTATAGCATTCTGATCACTGGAATTTTGTAACGACTTGTTAGCATAAGACTGGACTGATTTTACGTCATTATTCTCTGAAACATCAATTTGTTGTTTCTGGTCTGAATGGTACCGATACGTAGCATGGTTGATTGGTCTACTCTCGTGATTCGGATGTCGATATGGAGTTTTTAGATTTTCTTTTGGCGAAGATGTTGTTGAATTGGTTATGGAACATTCACCTGGGATGTCCATTGTCTGAACTGCAACATCTACGTGTGTCGTTTCTTCAACTAGCTTGTCTTCTTGAGTTGTCATATTCACTGGATCGGTATTCGTTCCCTTACTTTCAACTTGGACTGCTACGACTGGAGATTCCGATGCTTCTTCTTGAGTGAATTGTTCCAACTTATCTTTTAATGCTTTCTTATCATCCTTAAGCTTCTTAATTTGAGTGAGTAGACTTTGATTATGGTTTTTCAGTCGTAAAAGTTCTTTGATTTCTGATTTATCAACCTTATTTTCAGTGTTTTGAATTTTAAAATTTTCATCTTTTAGATCTTTGATTTGTTCTAATAAATTTTTACTAAGGTTCTTTAAACGCAAAGTTTCCTCTTCTTGTTCTGATAAGTGCTCCTTGAGTTCCTTCTTTGAGACTTTAGTCTTCTTGACTTGTTCGAGTAGCTTTTCCTGGTGACCTCTTAGGCTCGAAATTTCTGTGTCTCTGCTGCAGATGACTTCTTCAAGCTCTTTTTGCTTCTTTGATATAGTTTTTTCGTTATCTTGAAACATCAAATCTGAGATATCCTTAAGGTCTTCTAATGAAGATTTTATTGATTTTGATTTACTTGTTATGTCTCGAAACATGACCATCTTCCCTTTATAAGGAAACGTCAAAACTTGTTTCTTTATGTTTAACATGAATGTACCCAGATCCTTAAACCAGGGTTGACCGAGTATGATGTCAGTGTTTATATCTGTCCTTACAACATGAAATTGAGATATGTAGTCATAATGACCTATTGTCACTTGTAGATCACTAATTTTATACTTGTTTTGGTCAAAAATATTTTTCTTTACACTAATGCTTAGCTCTGGAATTAATAGTTGATTTGCCAAGTTGATGTTGATATAATTTTTATCATTGCTTGGGTTGATGGCGACATTAACTTCTCTTCCTTGGATATTTCCTTTTAGTGTAATTACTCTATGATCTGTAATTGAAAGACCATTATAGGAAAACCTTTCTTCCTTCATCATTTTAACTTTGTATGGAAATATTTTTTATTTTATTTTTATTTTTTAACTTATTTTATCTCCCTTTATATATATATATATATATATATATATATATTATATATATATATATATATATATATATTATATTTCCAATATTCTCTTCTTCTTCTTCTTCTTTTGTTCACTCTTTTAATAAAATTTTTATATAATAATAATTTTTTTTTAATATATATAATTATAAAATATATATATTATATACTTTTAATTTATATATATTATAAAATTATAATTATATAAAATTTATATATACTTTTTTGGCACCCACTTTTCCTTTCATATGTAACTATATAAGGCTTATATAGTATTTTTTTTATAATTATAATAATATTTTTTTTTTTCGAAAATTTGGATGAGTCGTGACTAATTTGGATGAGACGTGACTAATTTGGATGAGACGTGACTCTTAGTACGGTCACAATCTTTAGATTTGAACGATTAAAATTATTTAGATCACACCTTTTTTCTCCAATGCTTATCAAAATATCTTTCACTTTTAAAATACCATGGGCAATTACCATGGGTTGTTTCTAAAACCTCGGTTAATGTTCTCCACGTAAAATGTAAAATGTAAAACTTACTACTGGTTTCTAAAACCACGGGCAATTACCATTGGTTTCTAAAATACCATGGGCAATTGTTTCTAAAACCTCGGTTAATGTTCTCCACGTAAAATGTAAAACTTACCGCTGGTTTCTAAAACCACAGGCAATTACCATTGGTTTCTAAAACCACGGGCTTCTCCACGTAATTTTTTTTAAATATACTTCAAAAGATTCCCGCGTATATTTATTATGCACTTTTATCAATAATGTAAAACCCTTTATATATATATATATATATATATATATATATATATATATATATATTATATATATATATATATATTTTTTTTTATTTTATTTTTTTTCAATTTTTTTGTTTGTTTGTTCAGAATATATTATTTCCTTTCCTCTTTTCTTTTTATATACCCTTCTTATTTATTCTTTATTATTTTTTTTAAATAATGGCCAAAGACCTAAAAAATGGAGAATCTCCCAATATGTAGCGAAACGCTTCAATTATGACAGCAACAAAGTTGATGATAGGTTGATAGCCAAAGGCCTGGTGATCAGCCAACGTGGCTCTGATACCACATGAAGCGAACAAAGTTCCTTCTTAAGATTAATTACTCCAAATGACTTGGAATATCAAATTATCCATTAAGGATATAAATATTATATATAAATATGTGAATAAGAATAAGAATGATGATTTACAAATGAGAACGAGAGGCTTGCTTATATACCAAGCAAGTGTCTCTTCATGAAGAGTCATGTCCTATTAGACATGCCTCTTCAACCTAATTACTAGCTTAACTAACTATTATTTATGATTATTATCTTTTACATTATATTTATATTATTTATATATTTTATTCGTTACAGAGGTGAACGATCGGCCAATGGAAAAGTGGAGGTGACGGTGCAAACACGACCAAGGCTTTAATGGCTGATAATGTTACATTCACAGTGGTTATTTACCGAAAGATAGTTCATTTTTTAACGAGCTTAAACACGGAAAAACACTGCTCAATCTTATGTTTATTTTTTAACGAGCATGAACTATGTGCTAAAACTGCTCAATCTTATGTTTATTTTTTAACGAGCATGAACTATGTGCTAAAATTGCTCGATAATTCATGGTCTAGTTTTGATTTTTACCATAAATAGCTTTGCCTTTTTCAAAGATAGTACTGTACCCTTAATTGCTGCATCAAACTAGTTAGAAATGAATAACATTTGCTTGAAAATGAGATTAACACACTAATATTTCACTTTGAACTACGTAAAAGCTATTAAAAAGTGTTTTTACCTCTCATTTTACCATTTCATTTGAACTTGGTTTGTTGGAGCTTTGGAGGTGCCTCTTCCCCCTTGATTTTCACCAGCTGATTTCGAGAGATTCTGTGGACGATTCTCGGCACCGTCTGGACCAGGTAGGAGCTAAACTTGAGCTCTTTCATTTCATGGTTTCCTTTCTGCATTCTGTGCTTGTTTTCCTATTTTTCTGAGCCCCTGGGGTTTTATGGGGTCGCTCTGCCATCAGCGCACCTTGTGCACTCGAAATCTGCGCTGAATGTCAAGTGGCATGAAGGCAGTTTGACCTTCAACGCAGGTGGAACACTGTGTAGGTGCGCTGAGCGCAGAAAAGGATTTTATTGCACAGTTTTTGATGAAAATTTTTGCCTGTTTCTCATCAAAACCAGGATCTAACTCATCTCATGTTTGTTTTTCAGAGATATTGGAGCAAAATGACCCTTACATGGCGAGAACGAGAACATGAAGAAGAGGACATGATTGCCCTACATGATCCTGTCACGGTGAACGCACTGCGGAACAGTGGCCTGCTGAAGTTCTTCCGTATCTCTAGCATGAGACAGCAGATCTCCCTACTGCAGTATTTGCTCGACGCTTGGGATCCTATCAACCAAGTATTCCAGATTAGGGGCAAATCTATCCCCTTGACTGCAGTAGACATTTACTTCTTGACTGGCTTGTCGTGGCGGGGTGCCCCCATTTCTTTGTCAGGTTCGGCCCGAGGGAGTGACTCTGTGAGAGATTATGTCCGCCAGTATTGCAGGGAAGGATCTCAGCCGAGTAAAGACGGCAAGATCGTTATCCGTGAGGTTGCTGAAAGGTCCCTTAGGTCTATCCTGTACACTATTGGTAGGATGGATGGTAGTTCGTCTCTTCATGTGGCCAACAGATCTTATATGCAGCATGCCTTGGAGTGTCTCCAACCGAAAATATTCAACTGGTGTGATGCAGTACTTCTTCAGATGAAAAATCAATTGACCAAGGTAAAGGACGGGAAACTGAAGAACTTTGGGTTTGGTTCTATTTTGACCGCCTTTGCTTTGGAGAAGATACCACTGATGCAGCCACAGCACATTGCACTCGACTTGCCTTCTCCTACTGAACCACGCATGCAGAGATGGGTTGACCACATGTCTAGGCATGCTGGTCAATCTCAGATTTCTTTTTCTGATACCTTCTTCAGGTGGTTTGAGCGTCAGGAGATGGTCTATTCCGAGTATCCATATGTTGGCATGGACTTCCGGGGTGATCCGGATTTAGTACTGCCGGACGGCGAGCAGTGGGGCGCTATTGGTAAAATCTTCGACCATATCACTGTTTACTGTTTTTATTCATAATGTCCTTGTGCTTTATTCTATCAAGACTTTAATCAAACTCATGTGTGTGCGCAGATGTTGGTCCTGTTCGTCCAGCAGTTCGCCCGAGAGCGCCAGCCGCTGCCCCAGTAGGAGAGGCTGCCGGGAGGGTTATTCTTTGTGACCTTGATGTAGTCAAGACCCTTACAGCTATACAGGAGCAGGTCGAGAGTCTTACTCTCGACATTCCAGACGTGAGGATCGACGAGTTACCTTTACAGTTGCAGCGACATACTACTGGTATTCCTAGACGATGGACTCGTCTCTTACGCATGATCGCACAGGCTGTGACGTGCTATCATGAGCATCACTAGACTAGGGTGCCCCCTAGCATTTTGAGTTTTTGGGTCATGTGACCGATTTTGTCTTGGTTACAGAACATTACATGTAAACCATAAACAACTTATATATATATATTTTGATTTTCAGGGTTTTATTCTGGTTGAGTTATGTGATCCACATGTACAACATTGATGATGTGTTCCTTTTTATAAATGTTGCAAATGTCTATCTAACACATAGTTTGCTAATGAGTCGGTTAATGTGTTTAAGTTTCTGGAAATATGCTGGTATTGAATTAAATCAAACTATCTTTGCAAAATCTTAACCGTTAGGAACATGCGATAAATGGCTGGATTTCGGACGGAATATATACCACTGAGTTGTAGTATTACGAGTTGTGAGTCTAGCCTGACGATTAGTCGGCATATACCATGGGTGATGGCATCAGAGAGCAGTTCTATCAACGCGCTATACTCAGCGATGTTATTCGTTGATTTCCCAATACATACACCTCTGAAACTTACTAACTCCCCGCTTGGATCAAAAATGGCCCAGGCTGCGGAGGACAGGTTCCGCAAATTACGACTCGCTCCGTCGGCATATCCAACACATGTCTCCAAAAGGTTTGACATCTACAATAAATGTAAAAACGTGGATTACTCGACCAAAACAAACACTTTAGCGAAAACAAAATACAACAAAAGCATACTGGTTACTATTTAAGCATAGTAACGCTTGAGGTATAACCCATTACGGGGTTGCGCCAGTGGAATTCCGTCATAATCCATTAACTCGTAGGCTCCTTTTGCTAACACTCGTTTAACAATATAGGGGCCCATCCATAAAGAATTAAATTTACCTGCTCCCAATTTATCGGATTCTTGGTCGTAAAGCAAGACCAAGTCACCTTCTGAGAAGCCACGGGGTTTGACATTTTTGTCGAACTGCGCCTTGACTCGTTTCTTATGGGCTTCGTTAGCCAACGCGGCATCACGACGGGTTTCATCCAATTGGATTAATTCCAAGAAACGGGCCTCTTCTTCTGAAGTTCCGGGGAGGAAATCACTTGCGAGTTTAAGAGACGAGATTTCACACTGGATTGGTAAGACTGCTTCCAGGCCATATACCAGTTGGAAAGGTGTGAACCCAGTCGCATTCCTTACCGATGTTCGGTAGGCCCACAAGGCTGAGTACAGGATTAGGTGCCACCTTCTTTTGTGAACCCCGATCATCCTTTGCAACATACGCTTCAGGACCTTGTTGATTGCTTCAACTTGTCCGTTGGCTTGCAGATAATATGGGGTAGAGTTGTCGTGAGATAGCCCTAGCTTGGCAGCTAATTCAACCATCATGTGATTGCGAAAATGCGATCCATGATCCGTAACTATAGCCTGTGGTACGCCGAATCTGGCGACTACATGATTGAAAAAGAAAAGGGCAGTTGTTTCACTAGTGTTATCTAATGTAGGCATCGCCTCGGCCCATTTGGTAAAATAGTCAACGGCGACTATAATATACCCATGCCCCCCGGTCGAGGTGGGGTTACATGTCATGAAATCGATGCCCCATTTGGCGAAAGGCCCAATAGCAACTATTGGCTGTAAAGGTGCGGGTGGTCTTCTGGTTTTGCTATCAAAAATCTGACAAGCATGGCAACTTCTGACTGCGGTTATGCAATCTTTGAACATGGTTGGCCAGAAGTATCCTGCTCGTAAGATTTTTTGTGCTGTAGCATATCCAGATTGATTCCCCCCACACGCGCCTGAATGACACTCATTCAGGGCTTTTTCGGCCTCCTCATGGGTGAGACACCTTCTCAGAACTGTATCGATACCACGACGGTAAAGCGTATCACCGACGATCATGTAGTCTTTTGCTTGGTATCGTATACGTTTCTGTTATGAGTGAGAGGTGTTAGGCCTAAACTTTTGGGTTTGGAGATAAATTATTATATCTCCATACCACTCATTGCTTGTAGATATCAGAAACAAATTCTCGTCCACGATTGATTCTTCGGATGTTTCATCGTTGGACGACGATGGGAGATCGCACAATAATTCTGCGAAAACTAGAGCTTTCTTTGATTTGGATTTTAAAAATTCCAGATCAAACTCTTGAAGGATTGCTATCCATTTTGAATATTTTCCCCCCAGCAACTGTCGCGACAATATATAAGTCATGGGGTTGCAATCAGACAAAATGGTAGTTTTCCGAAAGAGGACATAGTGTCGAAATCTTTGTATCGCTTGAACGGCCGCAAGCGCTAGTTTTTCAACGTAAGAATATTTTCTTTTTGTATCATTTAAGTTTCTACTTAAATAATATATAGGGTGTTCGATTCCATCGACTTCTTGAACTAAAACCATTGCGATGGTCGTATCTGCTGCAGCCAGATACAGGTTAAAGTCTCTTTGATAATCGGGTGCGTACATTAATGATGCTTTTATTAAGGAATCCTTTAAAGCATCAAAGGAAGCTTGAGCAACCTGATCCCAGACGAAGGGTACTTCCTTTTTCAAAAGACGTGTATAACCTTTAGCAAGTTCGGCGTAATTTGGAATGAATCTCCTCAGAAAGTTTGCTTTCCCTTGGAGTTTCTGGATCTGAAGCAAATTTGAAGGTGGAGGCAAATTGATGATTGCCTGGACCTTGCAAGGGTCGAGACGAATCCCATCCTTTGAGACTACAAAGCCAAGTAAATGACCAGAACTGACGCAAAATACACATTTGTGCGGATTGAGTCGTATCTTGTAGTGTCGACAACGTAGAAATATCGCTCTTAAATGCTGCGGATGATCAGTCCGTTTTCGCGAATGAGCCGGAAGGTCGTCGAGGTATGGTTGAACGATGTTCTTGATGTCATGGAAGGCATAATTCATTGCCCTCTGAAACGTCGCCCCTGCGTTCTTTAAACCAAAGGGTAATTTTCGATATGCGAATGTGCCCCACGGACAAATGAATGCAGTCTTTGACTGGTCCTGTGGGCAGATATTTATTTGATTATACCCGGAAAATCCATCCATGAATGAAAAGATTTCGCATCCGCCGCATTCATCAATTATCTGGTCGATGAAGGGTGTAGGGTAGTTGTCTTTTGGACAAGCTTGGTTTACATCCCTATAATCGACACACACTCTAATTGTCCCTTGTTTCTTCATAACAGGGACAATATTCGATACCCAATCGGTTAGAGGAACCGGGTAGATGAAACCATCATGGAGAAGTTTTTCAACTTCTGCCTTAATTGCAGCGGCTTTCTTGGGGTGCACCTGCCTAAGCCGTTGTCGTACCGGTTTGACATCTGGATACATCTTAATTTCATGTTCAACGATACTCGATTCGATGCCTGGCATTTCATCATATGACCAAGCAAAGGCATCTCTGAATTCGCGAAAAAGAGCATTATATATTTCTAGTTCTGAAGGAGAACAACCTTTGCCGACATAAATATTCTCTACAACATTTGTTTTAGTCGAGATATTTATGGCTATAGTCTCTTCAATATTGGATAAGTTTCGCTCGGAATCCACCGTATTTACAGTATTTGATAGGAATTCAAAAACTGTAGGGTTATAAAGGTCATCTTGAGTATCTTCTTCATAATATGGAAGAAGGGAACGATGGTGGTAATCATTCCATGGTGCCCCCTCAATCAACATTGATTGTAGAATTCCTTCGTCGGTTCCATGCACTCGCGACCAAGGATCTAACAGGGTACCATATTCTCTAGACCTATCTACCCAAACGCTTGATGAGCATTGATTTGGGTTCGCCTCCCACGCCAGAAACATTGATTGCTACAATATTTCTATTGGGCTTGGGGGTAAAACCATTGCATGATCCATGTCGATATCGTTTTCTGAGATCTTTGTGGAAGATATCATATTGCAGGTACCTATCGACGCTACTTCCGCCAAGTCGATTGGAGGTGGAAGAGCGAAAGTTCCCATTAGTATAGGATCTTTTAGTAGGCCTACTCCGATATTCTGAAGCGAATGGGGGCTTCCATGGATCATGGGAATGCTTCCTGTAACTTGTGAACCATTAGGGAGGAAGTTTTGTTGGTCAACGATCGTAATCCCCCCTTGAAAGGGGAATGCAATTTTTCTAAAATAGGTCGACACAACAGCTGCCATGGCGTAGATCCACGGTCTTCCTAGTAGGATGTTGTAATCAAGATTCCCATCGATGACTTCAACATCTATTTCTACTGTTTTTCCCCCTAGTTCAACCTTCAAGTTATTTAGGATACCATAAGGGGTATATGTCCTTCCGTCGAATGCTTTTAATGTTGTCGAAGATCGCGACAAGGTTGGAGATCCTAAAGTTTTCCAGCAACTCATTGACATAATACATGTAGATGCCCCCTCATCAATAATTTCCCGGTGAACAGTTTTGTTGAGGGCTTTCACTTGGATAAGGAAAGCTAGTTGAGCTGGTAACTGAGGATCGTATCCTTTGTGGTCGAAGGATACAAGATTGGAATCCTTAGGATCAACCCCACCAATGGCTGATAACAAAGCCTGCCTTTGGGATGGGCAATTTTGTAGCACTTCAAGAGTCGACATAGCGGATGGCGATTGGGCAAAATCTTCCACTATGTTATAATGTTGCGCTGCTCTAGCGCGAGGATTAAATGTCGACTTGTGTACTACCCCTTTTGGTGGTTTTATTGTTAATTCAGGAATGATGGGTGGTACAACTTCTGTCGAAGTTGTTGTCGAACTGCTTGGTTGATCTTTTTCCTTGCCGTTCGACAGCTGCGGATTCCCGTAATCTTTGTTCCTTGTCGAAATCAAAGCATCATTTTGTTGCTTAGAAATCGACAACATAAGCACTTGCGATGGGGAAGCATTTCCACTATCAACCAGATTTTGTCCTGGATTTGGAAACGGATCAGTTAACACAGCTGAGGTTTGCGAACTCTTGAAGAACCTTTTAAGCTCAGCTTTGTATGGACATTCTTTCGTCCAATGATCCTCATCACATATCTGACACCCTGAGGGGGGAGGTTTCCTATTTCCAGGAGGGTTTGAAGAAGTTTTTTCAGGGGATGACTCACCCTGTTTCTTCTTCTTCCCTTTGCTTTGCTTTTTCTTGCTTCCTGGTTGTTTGGTTTCTTTGCCCTTATCTGCTGATACGGCATTTACTTCCGAAGCAAGAATTTCGTCTTTTGCATTTTGATCTGAAATCTTACGGGCCTTCTTGGAGTTGGCCTTTGTCGATTTCGCGTTTGTCGTGCCAATCACGCCATCACCGGCATGAGAGTCATTGTTTGATTTAGGAGGAGGAGGAATTGAGAATTCCGGTCTAGGGGCATCCGGTATTTTGTCATAGAGCGTGCCAGACTGAGTATAAACTAAGTCTAGATATTGCGCACGAGCGATAACTTGCTCTTCCGTTACGACTCCCCCTTTGCCACATCTTCCGTTATAGCAGGAAGTAACGACTTGATAAACCATTCAGCTAATAGCTGATCGGGAACGTACGTTTTTACCATCCTACGACGACGTCGCCACTCATGTATATGATCAGATATGTGAGTGGCCGTTGTCTGTTTGAAGTTGGTTAAGATTTTGTTCCTGTTTCATACCTTATTGGTAATTGAAAATGGGTTAAGAAAGTCGTGGCTAAGGTGCTGAAATTGTCGAACGAAGCTCTAGGCAATTCAATATACCATTTTGCCGCTGGACCCGTTAACGTCCTCTGAAAAAGGAGAAGCCTTATCGAATCATCGTTTAGGGTGTTTGATGAACACCATAGATGAAATGTCATCACGTGATTCGATGGGTCCTCATCTGGATTTCCATTAAATTTAGGAATATCTGAAGGAATTTTGTGAGGAATCGCTGGCCACCAAGGGGCGTAAGCAATTGGATCGTTTGTTAACCGGTGTAAATCGGGTAACTCTAAAGTTGCCACGAATGGTAACTGTTGATTCAGGTTAGGTGAAGCATACGCAGGATACGATGGAATTGCCTGAGCAGTTGGTCTTTGCATACCAGCATAATGTAATTGATGCTGGTATGATTGATACGGTTGGTGGACATGACCACCGTAAAGTGGTTGATTTTGACCGTTTTGAATGTACGGTTGTCCACTGTTCGCAAAGATCTGCTGCTCAGAACCTTGGTATACTTGTTGGAATTGTGGTTGTTGATATTGCACCAGCCATGGTTGCGAAGCCATGTTCTGTTGCGCTATACTAACCGTTGGACCAAGGTGTGGGGTAATTGTACCCGTTTGGACCTGTGTCGCCCCACCAGTCGGCGATTGTGGTTGAGTCACAGGGTCAAGGGGCTGTTGCATTACAACCTGAGAGATCTGAGGTTGACATACAACAGGCAACGTTTGAACTTGCGACACTGTCACAATAGCTGGTGTAGTCGGGATGTTCGACATAGGTACACATTGTTGCATAGAATACACAACCCTTGGTTGTTGGGGTAGTATAGGTACCCAACCACTTGATGTAACTCCAGTATAACCTGAATATTGTTGTGAACTCCCGTATGGATACCCTCCCGGAGGGGGTAATGAAAGGGCATACTGCCCCCCATACGGTGGCAATCCGGAACTCAAGGGGATTGTCTGTCCTTGGGGACTGGATTGCCCAAATTGACCTCCAAATGGATCAATTTGGCGAGTCTCAACATAAGAGTTGCCGGATATTATTCCGGAGGAACAAACAGGAACGGACCACACTGTCGAAATAGTCCCTGGGTGGACTCCTTCTAGCGGTTGTGAGCTAGTTGGGACAGATGGTATGCCGGCAAACATTGTCGGAGTGACGGCAGGGAGTTCTGTTGTCGCTGTGTCATTCGACACAGTCCTAGATGTTGACGGTTGTTCAGACATTTTGAGTCTATCCAAAAGATTACCTAGTGATTCTACAGGAACTTCCACTGGTGGTAGACTAACTTCTGATGTCGAAGGAAATAGAGTGACCCCTACTCCAAAATGTGTTGGAGTACTTGCTTGCGGATCTTCTACAATTTCCTCTATCGCAATCAAACCAGGTGGAAGGGGAAGACCGTCAGGTCCGTAAAATATCTCTGGTGCCGAAGAAGGGGTTGAATCAACAGCGACAGATGTTTGAGGGACAAGACTCTCTGAACCGGTTACAGATGGAACTGGTTCAGTAACACAAGTGTTTGCTCTCAGACTAGGATCAGTATCACTGTCCCTCTGTGGCTGTTGAACTTCTTCTGTAGAGGCAGGGTTTCCAGAAATGTTTGGAGTAACCGGAATCTCAGATGTTGTGCGAACACTTGTTCTAACTTTGATAGGAGATTTCGAATCGGTTAAACGAGTTCGCTTTGTCCGTACTGTTTTCGATTCCGGAGACAAAGACAGTTGACTCGTAAGCCTCCGCGAACGACGGGGTTTCAATTGACTTTCTTCCACGATTGCGGATTACTCGATCAACCAAAATACAAAAAGGGGAAAGTGTGTTTCCGAATTAAATGAATTTTTAGACGCTTTAGACACAACTTGCTTTTTCAATTTTAAAGAGTCGAGAAAAAGCTAAAGATGACTCTAGTCTCCTTCGATGTTTTAACGAGCCCGAAGTGACAAATGCTCGGATGGACTTTTTTTGTTATAGAGTCTGAAAAAGGCCAAAAGGAACTGCTCTGGAGTTTTAGGTAGAGGGTGTGCCAAACTTTTCGCAAAACCGCAGAATACTTTTTAAGGTACGGGCGGTCAATCTTCCCGAATGTTGTGTTCAGTGCATTGCGATCAGTAGGGCGGCCGACACGGCTTCCTAAGGATAAAGGTTTTATGCCTATAGGGGTCTCCCAATATATACTCGACGATACGTGGGAGCACAATCCGTACTGGCGCTATCGTCCCTCAGGAGGAATCACCCAACCATTAGCGAGATCGACAGTCACCAGGTTTTACGACGCCGGAACACGTCTCTAGCCTAGACCTCTATGTTGTGCGTTAAGTTACAAAGCGTTGTTAAGTTCATTCAATTTATTTTAGGTTGATCTTTCTTAGAAGTTTGCCTTTTTGGATCACCACGAGATGTATGATACAATTCCTAAATGCAGTCTAAAGATGATAAGCAAGCTTTTATGTCTTTTCAACAATGAAAATCCTAGCTACAAAGGGGAAAAGGAAGATACAAATTTTCTCAAAGAGCATAGAGCATACTGTAATGCACTTTTCCCTAAATCAAAGCATGCAAACTATCAAAATGCAAATGCACAAATGCATGTATTTGTTTTTGCTTCCTTAATATTGATGCCTAAAAAGAAAGCCGTTGTATAAATTTGAATTCGATTTCAAGTGAAAACATAAACAAGTTCCTTTTCCAAAATCAAAAAGACGATTACGACACCTTATGATTTACTTGTTTCGACACTAGAAATGCATAAATTCAAACCAAACGACAAAAGTAAAAGCTAAATCAACTGTGAACAGCAAACAAACTCACTCCTAAGATCAAAACGACACCTACGACAGGTATAGATCTAAGGACGACAGTATGACTAGTTTACTTTTGTAATGGGAAACTGCAAATGATGTAACAAATACACAAAGAACAAATGCAGTTTCTTTATACAACTGAGGCGGAATTGAGGCAAAGAAAAGGGGTTTCAGATAGGTACACTGACTGATAACAGGCTGCAAAAAACAGAGATCAAACTGAGCAAAAGGAAGCAGGGAACCACAGCTGCACAAGGCAAAGACTGATCAACGCACTCCCAACACAGAGGTTTTGACATTCAGCGCAGGTAGCCTTCACGGGACCTGCGTTGAAATGCAGAACCTCTTCACAGAGTCTGCGCTGAAGCAGAAACGAGAGTTGTTTCTGGGTTCTGGGTTACGGTTTGCAGTTAAATCAACAGTTTTTGGCCAGATCAAAGCTATCAATTAGGTACAATTAGGAGGATGATTTATAGGAGGACTAAGATCTATCACAAAGGGCTGTTAGAGCACTTGTGGATCAGTTTGTTCAGATCATAAAAACAGGCCCAGTGAGTGGACTAGAGAGGCAGATCTCTACTTTGCACTTGAAAATGGCAAGTGCATTTCGATTCAGCACTCCTGAGTTTATGAGAAGAACAACACCAGAAACACAAATAAACCAACAAGATACGATCCCCAGCGGAGTCGCCAATTTGTTGTTGGGAAAAGTATCCAATACGGAATGCCCCTATCCCACTCTAAGAGGTGATAGTGCCTTAGCAACAAACAGGTAAAACTTATTTGAGTATTCTTCTTTATGACATGTAAGTGAGGAAGAAGGATCTAACTAATCTGTATCTTCCGCTAGTTTGTCGATCCAGATCACTCCTCTCTTCAGTAGCTCCCAGTTGCTTGCTCCTTCACCGGCCCAGCTTCACCGAATTCCTGCAAGATCACAAGAGAGAGAAACTACACAAAGATACAGATATACATTCATAAAAAGCTCAAGATCAGATTAAGCTAAACATGTAAGCATAACAAAACATCATTGGTATACAACATGTAGGAGAAACTCAAATAGTTTATTGATAAGATAATAAAGTCTGAGAGGAGATACAACCAAGTGAGTTCCGATCCAGCATCTACCTCCCAGCGATGGAATCCCTTCCTCTCCTCCAACAAAGCATAAATCACCCAATGTGCTAATGTCAATCTCAAACCAACAACAATTCTCTGCAAAGTACAAAATTCCAGCCTCCTGAACCTCTGGGTGAGAGATCCATATATAGATGTGAGCAGAGAGGATGAGTCAGCTCATGTTTTGACTTGTGGCTTCTCTCTGTCAGTTCTTTCTTCCACTTGGAGGTTGAGAACCTCTTACTCATCACTAGTCGAATTCATTGAGGCAAGTGTCATTGGAGAAGATTCTGGAAGCTTCCAGGATCTTTCCACCTCGTTGAATGAACTTGCCATTTGTCATTTCCTGCTCAGCGCACCCTGGTAGTGCTTCTACCTGCGTTGCAGTGCACCTAGCCAGTGTAATCTCTGCATTTCAGCGCAGACAGCTAGTGGAGCCTCTGAATTGATCTTGAATTGACTATTTCTGAGTGGTTTTTGGTGGAGAACTTCTGGGAGAAGCTGTCATTGGTTGACCTTGTTCCTTTAGGAGCTGTAACAACATCTTTAGGGACTTTGGATCCCTTGAATTATGGACATTTCATGCTTATAGCTGTAAGGCACAAAAATGTCTATAACAGTATGAGTCATCTATCACTAGATTGACCGTTATAACAATTCCCTCTTTATTGTTCATATAACCATTCTTCCCTTTATAATCACCCCAACCCTTGTTATTAGTGCTTTTTATTACACAGAGCCCCTTATCCTCTACTTGGACTATAATTCCCTAGGAATTACAGTAATACACTATCGTTGCTTTTAAACAAGGAAAATGCGTTTAACGCAATTAAAACTGTTGGCACTTTAACTATCGCCCTTCTGATAGCCTCTTCCTCGATGCAATAACATGTGCCTCTCGGCAATCGCTATCGGCGACTTCAATACACCAATGCTTGGTTCCTTTCGCTCCGGGCTTGTGATGGGATAACAATCGCGGACCCGACAACCTTTCCACTCTTCTCTATAGTCTTTCGGGTCCGGACAGTCGAAGCTTTGGACTTTGGCAATTCCAATGGTTCAATTCTATTATGCTCCCACTCAGGGATGCGATAAAGCTTTCGAACCAGACGAGGGTATAGTCCATGGTAAATAAAATTTCAAGTCCGGAACTCTGTTCCGGGTAAGTAATTTCACGATTTCTCTGTGTAAAAAAGATTTTTACCCGTGGACTCTATATAGCAAATAAAGAAGCCAGAACTGTCAATATGAAGGAAACACAGGTTAAGGGCTTCAACCGCCACGTTAATTCGAAAATCAAAGCCAAATCAATGATATAAAACTCAGAAGAAAAGAACCGAACGAATACACACATAAAATTATCAGTTTAACAGAGGACCATCAATTCAAATGCACAGAGAGAGTTTTTTTTCAGGATCACAATGTCCCCAAGCCACCCACAGAGAAGTCCCTTTATTTCCTTTAAAACATAATAGATAAAGCCTTCTCGGTCCTTATCTTCTACAAAAGCATGCCTTTTACATAGAGCGATTTAAAGCAATTATCCACAAAGCTTATTACAGCTTATCCATAAGCGATTATTACAAACATGGTTTTATTCCTAATTTTATCATTATCCTAAACTAGAAAAGCATGGAAATTGCTGGCTAAAGGACCCCACCCCTTTGCCTGTAGATTTTTTTTGGATTTTTGGAATATGTTTGAAGATTTTTCCCTCCAAGTCACATGCTCATGCATGAGACTCCTGAGGACAAAATTCTTCATGGGTTCCTGTTCATGAGCTCATCTACAAAACTGCCCAGTTTTGTAGCATGTCTTATGTAACCCAAGTAGCTTTAGCGGTTGGCTGATCCTTCCATTTTACCAAATACTGGAAGTACTCTCGTCCCCTTGTTTTTTTAAACACATTTTTGTCCAGTATTCTTTCTGGCTGCAATTCCTTTGTTGTGGGTAATTGTTTTACCCAGTAAATCTCTTGTGTCTCTTGATCTTGTGTTGTATCATCTACAGTTTCACCTTCATACTTGTATAGGTTTGCAACATTAAAAATTGGTGATATTCAAACATTAGGGGGTAATTCAATCTCATAGGCATTTGCAGAAAATTTCCTCAACACTTTGCATGGTCCATTTTTTTTGAACTTCAATTTGTTATACTCCCTCTTTGGAAACCTCTCCTTTCTGAGGTGTGCTAAAACCAGATCGCAAACTTCAAAGTTCACCTCTCTTCTTCTCATGTTTTCTCTAGTCTTGTATTTTAAGTTGCTATCTTATAGTTGTTGTTTCACTTGTTCATGTATTGCTTGCATTTCTGAAGCAAAATCTTCACCCTCTACACTTCTCATCTCATCTTTTCCCAAGTTTCTTAACTCGGATACTCCTCTTGGATGCATTCCATAAACAATATGGAATGGACTCTGTCTTGTACTCCTGTTAGGTGAGTCATTATATGCATATTCAGCTTGTGCCAACACTTGATCCCATTTCTTTGGATGTTCTGCAGTAAGACTCCTTAAAAGATTGCCCAAATTCCTGTTCACAACTTCAGTCCGTCCATCAGTTTGTGGATGATAGGTAGAGCTGAAACTTAATTTAGTTCCCAATTTCTTCCATAGTGTCCTCTAGAAATGTCCAACAAATTTGGAATCTCTATATGAGACAATACTCTTAGGCAACCCATGCAATCTTACAACCTCCTTAAAAAAGAAATTAGCAATGTGAGAAGCATCACTATTCTTATAACATGGAATAAAGTGTGCCATTTTTGAAAATCTGTCCACTACAACAAAAATTGAATCATTACCTCTTTGAGTCTTTGGTGAGCCCAAAACAAAATCCATACTTACCATATCCCAAGGCCTATCTGGAATTGGTAATGGAATGTACAAACCTGTGTTTTGGCTCCTTGCTTTTTCATATTGACAGACTTTGCAAGTTTTCACATACTTCTCCACTTCAGATTTCATTTTCGGCCAGAAATAAAATCTTTTTAACTGCTCATAAGTCTTCTCTACACCAAAATGTCCTGCAAGTCTTCCACTATGTTTCTCTTTGATTAAGTTCTCCCTAATAAAATAGTTTGGTATGCACAACTGATTTTTCTTAAACAACGGTCCATCTTGTAAGAAGTAATCCAACCATTTACTCCTATCCATCAAAACAGGATTTTTACAAGCTTCAAATGTCTCTTTAAAATCTGGATCAGTTTCATACAATTCTTTGAGAAAATCAAAACCCAACACTTGGATTTGACTCTCTTGAAATAATACGCTTCTCCTACTTAAGGCATCTGCAACTTTATTTGATTGGCCATTTATATGCTTCAAGACAAAATGGAAACCTTGAAGATACTCTACCCATTTAGCATGTTTCTAGTTGATCTTTGGTTGCTGCATCATAAACTATAGTGCATGGTTATCTAAATAAAGGATGAATTCCTTTGACATTAGATAATCCCTCCATTTCTTCAATGACTACACAACTGTATAGAACTCCTTATCATAAGAAGAATATTTCTTTTTGGAATTATTTAGCTTTTTACTGAAATAAACTATTGGTCCATCTTCCTGACTTAATACACCTCCAATAGCTTCTCTGCTGGCATCACACTTCACTTGGAAAGGTTTACTAACATTAGGTAGAACCAAAATAGGCTTTTCAGTGATTTTCTTCTTTAACAGCTAAAAATGCTTTTCTGCTTAAACAGTCCATTTAAATGGTTGTTTATCCTTCTCTATGGTCTCAATAATAGGTGCATTGATCTTACTAAAATTCTTGATGAATTTTCTATAAAAGCTAGCAAGACCATGAAAAATTCTTACCTCAAAAACACTCTTGGGTGAAGTCCACTCCATGATTGCCTTGATCTTCTCTGGATCCATCTTCAGCCCTTCAGCAGAAATTACAAAACCCAAATACACTAGCTCTTATTTCATGAATGAACACTTCTTCAAATTCAACAATATTTTTTCCTGTTGTAGCCTTTGTAAGACATAATTCAGATGTCTCACGTGCTCCTCCTTAGACTTGTTGTAAACTAATGAAGTCTAGTCTTATTTTATTTTTATTTTATATATTAAAATAATTATTTAATAATATTAGTTTAGTCTTATTTTATTTTTATTTTATATATTAAAATAATTATTTAATAATATTAGTTTAGCAGGTTTGGATAGATAGTGATCTTGTATTTTATTAAAGTATTTTTTGATGTAAAATTATTAGTTAAATTTTTTGTATTTTTTGATGTGAAGTTATTGGTTCAATTTCTTATTTTTACACATTTTTTTAATGTGAAATCACCTATTCAATTCCCCACCTCGATTAAAGTAATGTATTGTACATAATAAAAATTTAATCCTACCAAACTTTTAAAAAAATTATTAAAAAAATTACAATTACAGTAATTATTAATTATTATCTTTAAAAAATTAAAAGAATATAAATTTATTTAAAGTTATAATAATAAAATGTTAAAAAAAAAAATCTAATAATGAATAACTGGTAATTAACTTTTGAAATGTAAATTAATTGATAATGAAATATTAGGTTAAAAAAATTTAAATTTATTAAAAATGGTAATAATAAAATATTAAAAATAAAATTCTAATAATAAATAATGTGTAATTAACCTTCTGAAATATAAATTAATTGATAATAAAGTGTTATGTTAAAATACTCTTAGGTTAATAAGAGGACACCTAAAAAGTTAGGTGGTCGTGATCTGTAAATCATCACTTGAGAAAGGGAGGCTCGTACAGGTTATTTCCAACCCGTACATCCCTTTGTCATGCTAGGCATGGAAGCACCCAGAGGTTAATTCTGACCATGTGGCCCCGTGCCACACAAGAAGAGGAAGTATCTAGACATGATCGTGTGTCATGATCATAAAATTTTGTGTTATTAAATAAATATATATAGAGGTTCGATTCACACGGATTTGAATATTGACTTTCATGATCATAAAGTTTTGTGTTATTAAATAAATATATAAGGTTTGATTTACACGGATTTGAATTAGAGTATTGATTTTCATGTTTTAAATAATATTTTATAATATGCAATGTTATAATATTTAATATTGATGTATTTTAAAGTAATAAAGTAAAATTGTATTATAATATTTAATATTGATGTATTTTAAAGTAATAAAGTAAAATTGTGATTTTTTGTTATTTAAAATATATTGTGAATATATATTGAAAAAATTTTGAACCATTTGAATTCTATAAATTAGACAATTAAATACAAGGTTTTAAAGTTTTTAACAAATTTTTGATTAAAATTAACTAGATAAAATACTCTGAAATAATTCATTTCATTTATAAGTTAAATTTATACTTTTAAAATTAATTAAGTGTATAAAAATAAAATGAAATATACATTAGTCATACATTTATTTAAAATAATTTTATATTTGCTTTTGAGGCAGAAAAAATAAAAATAAAATATTTATATTAATATCATATAAAAAAGGGTATACTCATTATTTTTGTTAGCCAAATTATATATTTAATTGTTTATTATAGAATGCCAAAATATATATAGTTTTTTTATTTATCATATCATAATTATGAGCTAAATCACTCATTAAGGTTAATAAAATTGATTAAATTAGAAGTTTCATGAATTTCATTTGTAGGGGAATTTATTCTAGGATGTTCACAAACTTCAAGCTAAATATGAACCAACCAAACACCAATACAAATAATTTCACAAAATTTTCTTACAATTCTATTGAAATTCATTTCAAGTTCATTATGAAATAAAAGAAATTCAAAGAGGGTTATAATAAAAAATAAAATAACAATAAGAAAACTTAAATACTAAAACTTAATCACTTTAGAAAGAATCTTTACTTTATCTCCACAATTTTGATAGGTTAATATTTTATTTATACCATACCTATTTAAATTATATAAATTTGTATATTTATAAAAATTATAATATTAATGTAATATTTGAATAAAATATAAGAGTTAAATATATACATGTAAATTAAAAATATATTTTAAGTTTTAAATTTTAAATTTTGTTGTGATTTTTTTGAATAATATATTTTAATTTTTTATTTATACATTTCACACTTAAATTATATATATATATATATATATATATATATATATATATTATTTAAAAATTTATTTTAATCTTTAAATTTTATTGTAATTTATTATTTTTAAATATATATATTAATTTATTATTTATATTATATCTATTTCAATTATACATATTTATATATAAAATCTAAAAGTTTTATATACAAAAAAATATATGTATATTAAACAAATATTTTAACTTTTAAATTTTGTTATTATTTATTATTTTTGAATATACATCCTTTTGTTTATTTTTTTTCATACTATATACATTTAAATTATATAAATTTATAAAATATCACAATCACAATCACAATAGAAAAAATATATATTTTAATAAAATATAAAAATTTAATATATAAAAGAAATATATGTAAATTAAAAAATGTTTTAATCTTTAATTTAACTTTTTTTTTTTTTTTTAAATATATCCACGTAAATTTTTATTATATATATTTAAATTAATTATATTTATATATAGTTATAGTAAAAGTGTAATATTTAAAAAAAATATAAAAATTAGATATAAAAAAAGAAACATATATATTAAAAAATATTCTAATTTTTAATTTAGTTTTCCTTTATTATTTTGGAATATACATATATAGGGTGGTCGAAAGATATTAAGTGTAACATCGGAGTTAAACAAGGTTGCCCCCTCTCCCCTACCCTATTTGGCATTTACATCGATAAGCTCGAAGGCTATTTAGAGGAAGCAGGATGTGATGGCATGATCTTAGCTGGGATAGTCGTCATCCTTCTTCTTTATGCTGACGATATTGTTCTTTTGGCAAGGTGCCCATCTGATCTTAATAAGCAACTCAGGCTTCTTAAGGATTTCTGCTCTACCATGGGTATGACTGTTAACACTGACAAAACAAAAGTTATGATTATCAAATCCAAGAAGGACACTTACGCTAATTTTATGTATGACAATAATAACTTGGAGGAAGTGTATTCTTACAAGTACTTAGGAATTGATATTCATCACAAGCTCAACTCGAACCATAGCATTGAGAAAAGGATTAATGGGGGGTGGAAAGCTTACTTTGGTCTTGAAAATAATTGTAAAATAGCAAACCTTGTAATGTGGGATAAAAAGAAGTTCCTCTTTGAAACTTTAGTCACTCCTGTTATCTTATATGGCTGTGAGGTTTGGGGTTGCAGCATCTCTAGAGAATCATGGAGAAAGATTGAGCAAATCCAGAAGCGTTTTATAACTTATAACCTGAAAATTAAAAGTAATACACCCTATCCTATGCTCCTTATAGAAGCAAGTCTTTCCCCTATTGAGAGCCTAGCTATGCTTAGGTTTCTGTTGTACAAGCACAAAATCAGTAACATAGACGATCATAGACTTCCTAAGCTAGCTTTAAATTCTAGCCAAAACCACCTAAGGCTCAATCGAGGGTGGCATAAAGACACAAGGGCCTGGTTAAACTATTGGGAGATCAACGAAAATGATGCATTGCAAAACATAAATAACATTAAAGATATTGTTACTTCTAAGTTCAAAGAAAAAATGTGGTGTGAGAAAGACTTAGCGGCTAAAAGAAAATTAAGTTATTATAAGAAGGTCATCAACCCCACCCTAGAAGATCAAAAGTATCTCTCTATTTTAACTAGCTCAAAGAAGAAAATTAATATAGCAAAGATTAGAACGAATTCTCATGAGCTCCATAGTGAAACAGGTCGTTGGGCAGTTCCTAAAACGCCATGGACGGAAAGGATCTGCCATATATGTGAGAATAGGAACATCGAGGATGAAAACCACTTCCTCTTAGAGTGCCCCGTGTATAACCACATTAGATCTCAGTTTCACAATCTTTGTTACAATACTGACCTTCCTAGCCTTTTACAATGTCAAAATTATAGTGAGCTCGGGAGGCTTCTCTCCAAGCTTTTTGAGCATAGGAATAAAATCTTAAATCAAAATAGATAATTTGTTTTTTTAGGTCGGATAGACCATTATTTGGTCTCAGCGGACGTTAACCATCATCATCATCATCATCATATAGTATCTTTACATTATATATAAAAAATATTACAAAAATTCTCATATATATATTTGAATACAAACCATATACTACTAATTTAAATTATAATATATTATAATTATAATTATAATGAATTAACAAATTTGTGTTTTGTAATTTTAATGAAATGTATATTAAAACATTTAAAATCTTTATTATAATTTCACAATAATTCTTTATATTATTATTTTGAAGATCTTTACCAAGGTGCTATATAAAAATAATAATAGAACTACTAACCTTGGTATGATAATGATTGTTAAATTATTAGAAAGGATATTATGATGCTGCTAAGGAAACCTTAAAGCTTATAAGCTAAATATGTGCAAAGCTATTATTAAAATGAAGAAAATATTATTTATAAGTAGAAAATAAGAGAAGTTACTATAAATCTCTATGTCTATTCCTAAATTCGGAGTTGCAAGACTAAATAAAATCATTTGATTCCATTGAAGAACTAGAATATTTACCTTCAAAACCTCTATGAATCTCCTAACACCATGGACACCATTTTGAATGCCTCGATAGAGGATGATATGTTTTCTTTGGATGATATTTATTTTAGAGTTAAGCAGAGCACTAATGGGAAAGCCAAGGACATTGAAGGATACCAAGATAATTTTTTTTTAATTGTAGAATTTATTCCCATCCCGCGCATACACACGGTCTTTAATTTAGCAATGAAGCAATGTTTCTCTAACCTTGGACACAGAGCCTTATTGTGCCTATATTTAAGAATAGGGACAAAATCATTCCCTCTAATTATAGGACCATTATTAATAGATACATTTCATCCAAATCTTATGGGCTTATTTTGGAAAAGTTGATAATGTAGGAAAATAATATTTCCTACGAAATTCACCTTATTTGTTCTACAATCGTTGATCTAAGGTCAAGACATGGTCAACTAAAGTAGTCGACTTCTCTTTATCTATGATCCAGGTTGATATTGATGGCCATCTGCCTATTCCACGTGGACCTCGACCATCGTTTCCTTCAGTTTTTCAGTTTCCTTAACAACAACACAATTTACTATTTTTTGGTAGTTTTTTAGGTCCTGAACTTCCGGAGCCGTTTTGAGACCGTAACGATGTTTTTTTGGTAATATTCCTCCAAGGGATTATTCTGAAATCACATTTTCAGTTGTAGTCCTCATAGAGATATTTCCAACAAGGTATCATGTGCGTCAAATGGAGATAATATGACCAAGTTACGACCCCAGGAAGTTGGCTACCCAACTAACCCCAACGGGGCCCATAAACTCTTGGTGTTACATCTCCTTGGGTTAGGGTTTTGGTTGTTTATGGTTTTCTCTTATTGTTCAGTAATAAAAAGGCTCTTGAGCCTCATTGTAACTCAGCTCAGAGGCATGTAACCACCACATCTCTTCTCAGAGATAAGGTACGATAGCCCGAGCTAGTCTCATTTCCATTCTGTTTGTAAGCATATTTCATTATTTTATATTAATGAAAGATAACGTTATTTCTACTGCGTCTTTGTATTTATGGTTATATTTGTAATTTGTTGCATTCCTGTATAATTTGGATCAATGGTATCAGATTGGTATGCTCTTTCTCTATTTTTATTTGCTTGTCCCCAACAAGGTCAAGATATAAGGTGTTAGTGCTCGAGCTGGTCGAACCTTTGCAAGACTAGCCTTGGAAATCCGGACGGCCTCCCATGGGGGAATAAAAGAAAGATGAGGGAGTAGGAGATCCTATCAAAATATTGCTTGAGGAGGCCCTGGAGAAATGGTTGTTTGGTTGCAGGTGATATGGACAAGCGGCTAAGACCTAATATAATTTCTTCTAATGCAGACTAGATTTCTCCTTCTACTTCTGTTGGGGTATCAGTCATCTATCACTAGATTGACCGTTATAACAATTCCCTCTTTCTTGTTCATATAACCATTCTTCCCTTTATAATCACCCCAACCCTTGTTATCAGTGCTTTTTATTACACAGAGCCCATTATCCTCTACTTGGACTATAATTCCCTAGGAATTATAGTAATACACTATCATTGCTTTTAAACAAGGAAAATGTGCTTAACGCAATTAACACTGTTTTCACTTTAACTATCGCCCTTCTGATAGCCTCTTCCTCGATGCAATAACATGTGCCTCTCGGAAATCGCTATCGGCGACTTCAATACACCAATGCTTGGTTCCTTTCGCTTCGGGCTTGTGATGCGATAACAATTGCGGACCCGACAACCTTTCCACTCTTCTCTATAGTGTTTTGGGTCCAGACAGTCAAAGCTTTGGACTTTGGCAATTCCAATGTTTCAATTCTATTATGCTCCCACTCAGGGATGCGATAAAGCTTTCGGACCTGACGAGGGTATAGTCCCTGTTCAATAAAATTTCAAGTTCGGAACTCTGTTCCGGCTAAGTAATTTCATGATTTCTCTGTGTAAAACAGAGTTTTACCCGTGGACTCTATATAGCAAATAAAGAAGCCAGAACCGTCAATATGAAGGAAACACAGGTTAAGGGCTTCAACCGCCACGTTAATTGGAAAATCAAAGCCAAATCATTGATATAAAACCAAGAAGAAAAGAACCGGACGAATACACACATACAATTATCAGTTTAACAGAGGACCATCAATTCAAATGCACAGAGAGAGTTTTTTTTCAGGATCACAATGTCCCCAGGCCACCCACAGAGAAGTCCCTTTATTTCCTTTAAAACATAATAGATAAAGCCTTCTAGGTCATTATCTTCTACAAAAGCATGCCTTTTACAGATAGCGATTTAAAGCAATTATCCATAAAGCTTATTACAACTTATCCATAAGCGATTATTACAAACCTGGTTTTATTCCTAATTTAATCATTATCCTACACTAGAAAAGCATGGAAATTGCTGGCTAAAGGACCCCACCCCTTTGCCTGTAGATTTTTTTTGGATTTTTGGAATATGTTTGAAGATTTTTCCCTCCAAGTCACATGCTCATGCATCAGACTCCTGAGGACAAAATTCTTCATGGGCTCCTGTTCATGAGCTCATCTACAAAACTGCCCAGTTTTTGTAGCATGTCTTATGTAACCCAAGTAGCTTCAGCGGTTGGCTGATCCTTCCATTTTACCAAATACTGGAAGTACTCTCGTCCCCTTGTTTTTTTAAACACATTTTTGTCCAGTATTCTTTCTGGCTGCAATTCCTTTGTTGTGGGTAACTGTTTTACCCAGTAAATCTCTTGTGTCTCTTGATATTGTGTTGTATCATCTACAGTTTCACCTTCATACTTGTACAGGTCTGCAACATTAAAAATTGGTGATATTCAAACATTAGGGGGTAATTCAATCTCATAGGCATTTGCAGAAAATTTCCTCAACACTTTACATGGTCCATTTTTTTGAACTTCAATTTGTTATACTCCCTCTTTGGAAACCTCTCCTTTCTGAGGTGTGCTAAAACCAGATCTCAAACTTCAAAGTTCACCTCTCTTCTTCTCATGTTTTCTATGGTCTTGTATTTTAAGTTGCTATCTTGTAGTTGTTGTTTCACTTGCTCATGTATTGCTTGCATTTCTGAAGCAAAATCTTCACCCTCTACACTTCTCATCTCATCTTTTCCCAAGTTTCTTAACTTGGATACTCCTCTTGGATGCATTCCACAAACAATATGGAATGGACTCTGTCCTGTACTCCTGTTAGGTGAGTCATTATATGCATATTCAGCTTGTGCCAACACTTGATCACATTTCTTTGGATGTTCTGCAGTAAGACTCCTTAAAAGATTGCCCAAACTCCTATTCACAACTTCAGTCCGTACATCAGTTTGTGGATGATAGGCAGAGCTGAAACTTAATCTAGTTCCCAATTTCTTCCATAGTGTCCTCTAGAAATGTCCAACAAATTTGGAATCTCTATCTGAGACAATACTCTTAGGAAACCCATGCAATCTTACAACCTCCTTAAAAAAGAAATTAGCAACGTGAGAAGCATCACTATTCTTATAACATGGAATAAAGTGTGCCATTTTTGAAAATCTGTCCACTACAACAAAAATTGAATCATTACCTCTTTGAGTCTTTGGTGAGCCCAAAACAAAATCCATACTTACCATATCCCAAGGCCTATCTGGAATTGGTAATGGAATGTACAAACCTGTGTTTTGGCTCCTTCCTTTTTCATATTGACAGACTTTGCAAGTTTTCACATACTTCTCCACTTTAGATTTCATTTTCGGCCAGAAATAAAATCTTTTTAACTTCTCATAAGTCTTCTCTACACCAAAATGTCCTGCAAGTCTTCCACTATGTTTCTCTTTGATTAAGTTCTCCCTCATAAAATAGTTTGGTATGCACAACTGATTTTTCTTAAACAACAGTCCATCTTGTAAGAAGTAATCCAACCATTTACTCCTATCCATCAAAACAAGATTTTTACAAGCTTCAAATGTCTCTTTAAAATCTGGATCTATTTCATACAATTCTTTGAGAAAATCAAAACCCAACACTTGGATTTGACTCTCTTGAAATAATACGCTTCTCCTACTTAAGGCATCTGCAACTTTATTTGATTGGCCATTTATATGCTTCAAGACAAAATGGAAACCTTGAAGATACTCTACCCATTTAGCATGTTTCTAGCCGATCTTTGGTTGCTGCATCATAAACTATAGTGCATGGTTATCTAAATAAAGGATGAATTCCTTTGACATTAGATAATCCCTCCATTTCTTCAATGACTGCACAACTGTATAGAACTCCTTATCATAAGAAGAATATTTCTTTTTGGAATTATTTAGCTTTTCACTGAAATAAACTATTTGTCCATCTTCCCGACTTAATACACCTCTAATAGCTTCTCTGCTAGCATCACACTTCACTTGGAAAGGTTTACTAAAATCAGGTAAAACCAAAATAGGCTTTTCAGTGATTTTCTTCTTTAACAGCTAAAAATTATTTTCTGCTTCAACAATCCATTTAAATGGCTGTTTATCCTTCTCTATGGTCTCAATAATAGGTGCATTGATCTTACTAAAATTCTTGATGAATTTTCTATAAAAGCTAGCAAGACCATGAAAAATTCTTACCTCAAAAACACTCTTGGGTGAAGTCCACTCCATGATTGCCTTGATCTTCTCGAGATCCATCTTCAGCCCTTCATCAGAAATTAAAAAACCCAAATACACTAGCTCTTCTTTCATAAATGAACACTCTTCAAATTCAACAATAATTTTTCCTGTTGTACACTCTTCAAATTCAACAATAATTTTTCTTGTTGTAGCCTTTGTAAGACATAATTCAGATGTCTCATGTGCTCCTCCTTAGACTTGCTGTAAACTAATGAAGTCTAGTCTTATTTTATTTTTATTTTATATATTAAAATAATTATTTAATAATATTAGTTTAGTCTTATTTTGTTTTTATTTTATATATTAAAATAATTATTTGATAATATTAGTTTAGCAGGTTTGGATAGATAGTGATCTTGTATTTTATTAAAGTATTTTTTGATGTAAAATTATTAGTTAATTTTTTTGTATTTTTTGATGTGAAGTTATTGGTTCAATTTCCCATTTTTACACATTTTTTAATGTGAAATCACCTGTTCAATTCCCCACCTCGATCAAAGTAATGTATTGTACATAATAAAAATTTAATCCTACTAAACTTTTAAAAAAATTATTAAAAAAATTACAATTACAATAATAATTAATAATTATATTTAAAAAATTAAAAAAATATAAATTTATTAAAAGTTATAATAATAAAATATTAAAAAAAATATCTAATAATGAATAACTTGTAATTAACTTTTGAAATGTAAATTAATTGATAATGAAATATTAGGTTAAAAAAATTATAAATTTATTAAAGATTGTAATAATAAAATATTAAAAATAAAATTTTAATAATAAATAATTTGTAATTAACCTTTTGAAATATAAATTAATTGGTAATAAAGTGTTATGTTAAAATGGACACCTAAAAAGTTAGGTGGTCTTGATCTGTAAATCATCACTTGAGAAAAGGAGGCTCCTACAGGTTATTTCCAACCCGTACATCCCTTTGTCATGCTAGGCATGGAAGCACCCAGAGGTTAATTCTGACCATGTGGCCCCGTGCCACACAAGAAGAGGAAGAAGCATCTAGACATGATCGTGTGTCATGATCATAAAATTTTGTGTTATTAAATAAATATATATAGAGGTTTGATTCACACGGATTTGAATATTGACTTTCATGATCATAAAATTTTGTCTTATTAAATAAATATATAGAGGTTTGATTTACACGGATTTGAATTTGAATATTGATTTTGATGTTTTAAATAATATTTTATAATATAGAATGTTATAATATTTAATATTGGTGTATTTTAAAGTAATAAAGTAAAATTGTGATTTTTTGTTATTTAAAATATATTGTGAATATATATTGAAAAAACTTTGAACCATTAGAATTTTATAAATTAGACAATTTAAATACAAGGTTTTAAATTTTTTTATTAAAATTAACTAAATAAAATACTCTTAAATAATTCATTTCATTTATAAGTTAAATTTATACTTTTAAAATTAATTAAATGTATAAAAATAAAATGAAATATACATTAGTCATACATTTATTTAAAATAATTTTATATTTGCTTGAAAAAATAAAAATAAAATATTTATATTAATATCATATAAAAAAGAGTATACTCATTATTTTTGTTAGCCAAATTATATATTTAATTGTTTATTATAGAATGCCAAAATATATATAGTTTTTTTATTTATCATATCATAATTATGAGCTAAATCACTCATTGAGGTGAATAAAATTCATTAAATTAGAAGTTTCATGAATTTCATTTGTAGGGGAATTTATTCTAGGATGTTCACAAATTTCAAGCTAAATATGAACCAACCAAACACCAATACAAATAATTTCACAAAATTTTCTTACAATTCTATTGAAATTCATTTCAAGTTCATTATGAAATAAAGGAAATTCAAAGAGGGTTATAATAAAAAATAAAATAACAATAAAAAACTTAAAGACTAAAACTTAATTACTTTAGAAAAAAATCTTTACTTTATTTCCACAATTTTGATAGGTTAATATTTTATTTATAGCATACCTATTTAAATTATATAAATTTATATATTTATAAAAATTATAATATTAATGTAGTATTTGAATAAAATATAAAAGTTAAATATATAAATGTAAATTAAAAATATATTTTAAGTTTTAAATTTTGTTGTGATTTTTTATTTTTGAATAATATATATTAATTTTTTATTTATATTTTCCACACTTAAATGATATATATATATATATATATATATATATATATATATATATATATATATATATATATATATATATATATATAAAATTTATTTTAATCTTTAAATTTTATTGTAATTTGTTATTTTTAATATATATATATTAATTTATTATTTATATTATATCTATTTCAATTATACATATTTATATATAAAATCTAAAGGTTCTATATATATAAAAAAAATATATGTATATTAAACAAATATTTTAACTTTTAAATTTTGTTATTATTTATTATTTTTGAATATACATGCTTTTGTTTATTTTTTATTTATACTATATACATTTAAATTATATAAATTTATAAAAAAATCACACATACAATTTAAAAAAATAATATAAATTTATAAAAAATCACAAATACAATTTAAAAAAACTAATATTTCAATAAAATATAAAAATTTAATATATAGAAGAAATATATGTAAATTAAAAAATATTTTAATCTTTAATTTAACTTTTTTTTATTATTTTTAAATATATCCATGTAAATTTTTATTATATATATTTAAATTAATTATATTTATATAGTTATAGTAAAAGTGTAATATTTAAAAAAAATATAAAAATTAAATATAAAAAAAGAAACATATATATTAAAAAATATTCTAATTTTTTTATTTAGTTTTCCTTTATTATTTTGGAATATACATATATAGTATCTTTACATTATATATAAAAACTATATATTTTTGAATACAAACTATATACTACTCATTTAAATTATAATATATTATAATTATAATTATAATGAATTAACAAATTTGTGTTTTGTAATTTTAATGAAATGTATATTAAAACATTTAAAATCTTTATTATAATTTCACAATAATTCTTTATATTATTATTACCAAGATCTCTATCAATGTGCTATATAAAAATAATAATAGAACTACTAACCTTGGTATGATAATGATTGTTAAATTATTAAAAAGGATATTATGATGCTGCTAAGGAAACCTTAAAGCTTATAACATAAATATGTGCAAAGCTATTATTAAGATGAAGAAAATATTATTTATAAGTAGAAAATAAGAGAAGTTACTATAAATCTCTATGTCTATTCCTAAATTTTGAGTTGCAAGACTAAATAAAATCATTTGATTCCATTGAAGAACTAGAATATTTACCTTCAAAACCTCTATGAATCCCCTAACACCATGGACACCATTTTGAATGCCTGATAGAGGATGATATGTTTTCTTTGGATTATATTTATTTTGGAGTTAAGCATAGCACTAATGGGAAAGCCAAAGACATTGAAGGCACATACACACGGTCTTTAATTTAGCAATGAAGCAATGCTTCTCTAACCTTGGACAAAGAGCCTTATTGTGCCTATATTTAAGAATAGGGACAAAATAATTCCCTCTAATTATAGGACCATTATTAATAGACACGTTTCATCCAAGTCTTATGGGCTTATTTTGGAAAAGTTGATAATGTAGGTAAATAATATTTCCTACGAAATTCACCTTATTTGTTCTGCAATCGTTGATCTAAGGTCAAGACATGGTCAACTAAAGTAGTCGACTTCTCTTTATCTATGATCTAGGTTGATATTGGTGGCCATCCGCCTATTCCACATGGACCCCGACCATCATTTCTTTCAATTTTTCAGTTTCCTTAATAGGAGCACAATTTACTATTTTTAGTAGTTTTTCAGGTCCTGAACTTCCGGAGCCATTTTGAGGCCCTAAACAATGTTTTTTTGGCAATATTCCTCCAAGGGATTATTTCGAAATCGCATTTTCAGTTGTAGTCCTCATAGAGATATTTCCAACGAGGTACCATATGTGTCAAACAGAGATAATATGACCAAGTTACGACCCCAGGAAGTTGGCTACCCAATTAACCCCAACGAGGCCCATAAAATCTTGGTGTTACATCTCCTTGGGTTAGGGTTTTGGTTGTTTATGGTTTTCTCTTATTGTTCAATAATAAAAAGGCTCTTGAGCCTCATTGTAACTCAGCTCAGAGGCATGTAACCACCACATCTCTTCTCAGAGATAAGCTACGATAGCCTGAGCTAGTCTCATTTCCATTCTGTTTGTAAGCATATTTCATTATTTGATATTAATGAAAGATAACGTTATTTCTACTGCATATTTGCATTTATGGTTATATTTGTAATTTTTTGCATTCCTGTTTAAATTTGGATCAATGGTATGAGAGTGGTATGCACTTTCTATATTTTTCTTTGCATGTCCCCAACGAGGTCAAGATATAAGGTGTTAGCGCTCGAACTAGTCGAACCTTTTGTTGTGGCCAGCAACAACCCCCCCCCTTTCATTTAAGTGTTGTCCAAAATACTAAATGAATGGGGACCCTTAGTTAAAACTTTAGGAAAAGCAAGAGTTTCCTTTCTTCAAAATAAGGTTACCATCGTAAGCTTAGGAAGATCTTTTGAATACTTTAAAACCTAAGTTTATGATAAGAAAAATCTCTAAAAAGTCGCATCATAAAATGACAGAAAAACACCTCCATTTGGGTATAATCCTGGTATGTGCAAGATTCTCGTACTAAAGCGATATATCGCATTGCAATAAGGTAATGCCAATGAGAAAGACTTCAAGATTTTCCGATTTGCGATAAACCCGATCGCAAGATCGCATATCGCAGGGAATGGGCTAACAAAATATGGCAAGCATAAAACTTCTGTGATCTGCGATGTGTGCGATATCGCGATAAAGCGATGGTTGCAATATTAAGCCAAATCAACTCTGCGATGTTTTATTTGTGCGTAGGTGCGAGAGCGTGATGGTGCGATAATGTAATGTCGCGATCTGCGACGATTGCGAACCAAATCACAAAATCACTCCATCACGAATCTTTCGGGCGCGCTATTCAAGAAAAGCCACTTACCATAATCTAACTTAAGATCATGCGCTTTTAAGGATAATAAAGGAATTAGTTGTCATCTATTAAATGTAGACGCGTGATTTTGCAAAGAATTACTTCACGTAAGGTGGCATATTTGATATATCTGCTGCATTTGAGACTCTCCCCTCACCTTTCTTGATCAATCATTTCCATTTGTGAGCTGCAGGAACGAAGAACGAAGGGCGATACCAAGCCATACGCAGGAAGAAATGGGAAAGAAAAGTAAGGCTCAGGGCTCTGAGGTGAAGGAGATGGCACCTTTATATACATACACAGCTTGTAACAGGGACGCAGGGATATCAACGTGGGAAAGCATGTACAGACTGCTTGAAGAAGAAAACCCCAGAATAATGAAGGTTACCGCTGTCGCAGATTCACAGGGCTCTTCTGAAGCATCCTTAGAAGAACTAGCGTGCTCATTCCTTCATCGGATAACAGCAAGGCCTAAAATTCTCCCATATATGGATATGATCAAGTGGATACTTGACAATGCAAAAATGAATGACAGACAGTTCAAGATTCAAGGAGATGGGCTCATCAGGTCATTCGATGCACAAGACTTAAAGCTCATGTATCATCTTCCTGAAACGCAGGCGACTTACAATGCACAATTCATTAAAAAATTTGTGGCGGAGAACCCAAACCTATCAGAGACCACTAAAGATTGGTCTAGAAAAGGTGAACCGCTCAAAAAGGATAAAAACGGTATGTACAGCACTGGTTCCCTCACCTCTCCGTATTGTTTTGCTATGGCCATGCTTTGTAGATTATTTGGGATGCCAGATATCAATAATTTTTCGTCTGAATGGTTACCATTGATTGATGCTGCCACAAATGCCGTTATTATAGATTGGGCCAAGATCTTTTCTGATAACCTATTCACGACTATTATCAATTACCGGTCTAAGAGATCCATGTCTCAAAGGATCTATCCTCCTTTCTACCTATCCGCATATGTTATGGATTCTATTTGTTATGTTTCTAAATTTCCCTCTATGGGTTGGAAATGGACAACTCAGGACCCATTACCCATCCATGTTTATCATAAGATATTATGGGATTCTCACTTCATTCCACATTTCTACCAAATTTGTCATGGGCATATCTTACCCATGTATAGAATGATGTATGATAAAGAACCCCCGAGGTGCTCACCTGAGGCACAAATAGATATCATCCCCAT
Organism: Pinus tabuliformis; assembly: GCA_031772625.1. NCBI lineage: Eukaryota > Viridiplantae > Streptophyta > Pinopsida > Pinales > Pinaceae > Pinus > Pinus tabuliformis. The sequence continues at coordinate 1,543,970,379 of CM062804.1, read as the reverse complement.
CGCAAGATGGTTCGGAGAAGAATGGTTCACCTATATTAGAGTATTTAGAAGCACCGTCCCTCCTCATGTCCTACCTTTGTATATTCCTCACAAACTGCTGGCTCGAGAAATTGCATATCAAACTTGTTCATAAGGCGGCCTAACCAAAGACCTAAAAGACAAAAAGAAGGCCATATGGCCCCAGTTTCCTGTAGCTTGTGGTGCCTTTTCATTGTTCGATGTAGGTCACGCGTTCACCGAAGTGGAGAATATGACGTATCTACAATTATTTAAATTCCCGGCAAGGCCATTTGACCCAAATGAAGTTGCCCAAGATTTCACAACAAACGTCAAGATAAAAGTATTCATTGGAAAGAAGGATTTATTTGATGATTTATTTCAGAATAAAAGCTCACTCCAAGAAATTTTGCGGGAAGCTCAATCGCGATTGTCTCCAGATGACCTCCAAAAATTCATGGTATACAGGGAAAGAAGACTAGCCACTATTCCTCTAGAAAAGCTGCAACTACCTACCAAAGAACCTACTCCAAGCATTAGCCTTAGTGGGAATTCAAGTGCTTCCGGATCTAAATCTAAGAGTGGACAAGAGATGCCTGAGCATTCTAAAAAATCTGAAAACGACCAAGATAGAGGCGAAGAGTCAGCTAAGGACACCGCTCAGTCAATGGAATTTCCACAGCAGCAAGTTATCGCCTCCCCGTCAAGAGATGTTCCCCCTCTCATCATTGAAGCACCACCCGTCACAACAGAATTAGACAAAGAATGGGAAACCTTCAACGAACTGATCAATATTGAAGGACAGGCCCCAAAAACACCTGTGAGCAATACACAGGTAACACAAGAAGTGTGCTCAACCATGGTCAGCAATGTCACAGAAACTGAGCATATTCCTATCGCTCCATCTTCTGAGCTTCTAATGAATGTAGAAGAAATTCCCCCACTGGACATATTTTACAGTCCCCAACATAAAGCAGTTGTAAGAAGGCAAAGAAAAAAGAGAAAGTTAGAAAACACACTTTCTTAGGATGCTGAGCATTTAGACATCATGTGGAAATATCCTGTCAATAATCCAACTGAAAATCTCACCAAACTGTCTCAGATCGCAGGGGCGTATGCCTCTGCGACTATTGACAAAGCGTCAGAAGTACAACAATTGCTGAAAGAGCAAGAAAATAAGATACAGGTACTGCAACTATAATTGCAACAAGCCAATGCCAATAATGAGGTATGCAAACAGCTTGAAAAGTTGCAGGAAGACTTCGAGCAAATGCAAATAAGTTATCAAAGAAGTTTGGATGAAAAGGGAAAACAATTGCAGGATGTACAGGAGATGCACAGAGATGACCCCAAAATTACAGAGTTTATTTCAGAGTCTATTGCCTTGAACGAACAACTACTGCAGCAACAGGAAGAGTTGGGACAGAAGATATCACAGTGGAGTTATTATTGTGAACTGAGTGATAAAATCACCAATCAAGTGGTAGACTTGCGAAGTGACTATGATCAGATTGACAAACGAGTGACGGAGTACTTGGCTTGGCAGGAAGAAGACGAGGGAAAAAGAGCAGGCGCACCCAAGATAAATGAAAATCATAAAGACTTGCTCTTCAACAAATGGGACGATCAAATCAGGGAAGCAGAACAAGCAGCAGAAACAGCGGCCACGACAGCAAGCATTCTTGTCGACTGTGTAAATGAAAATTTGCACAGAGCAAACTTAATCGCAGAGACCACCCCAGGGTATTTACCAAATAAACTGCAACTAGAAGCAGAATGGAAATAGAAGGCACAAGAAAAGGAAAAAGCAATCCAAGCACTAGACAGGTTAAATTGGGAGTGTTACTGGGCATACTTGGTGAAGCCGCATAGTCAGAAAATGACTGTGAAATGTATCATAAATGCAGTTGAGAAAGTAGTGCCATTTCTCATAGATTCTGTTTTCTCAACCCAGCTCAAAGCAGAAGTCAGCGAACCGACTCTCCTCAAACCCATGATGAATGCATGCAGTTTTAAGGATCAGATTCAGAAGTAACTTTATTTAGAATGTTGTTTTTCTTTAAAATTAGATTAGAAAAAGGACGGTCATTTGAAAACCACATCCTAAATTTTGTAAATAAACTATTATTAGAATTAGGAAGTAGTATTTTAACCCTTCTCATGCATTTGGATAAGGGTCCAGAAATTTGTCAAAAACTTGTCCTCAGAACATGCACTTCTGTACCCTCAGAGGAGGTTTTGATGAATGGATGGATCGAGGTTTATTAATGTTTGCATTTGATATCTACTACTGATGTTGCACTTCTATACTCTTAGTTGATGTTAGAACAAGTAGAGATAAATCATTTTTGCTTGAAGCTTATGAGTAGGACCAGTCATAAATGGTACTTTTATCTCTTGGCCAATTCTGCTTATATTCTTAAAGTGATATACATTTTTAGTTGTTTATATGTTATTGCATGAATGCATGAGTTACCATTTGGCACTTTTGTACGGTGGAGTCATTTATTTATGTTTGATATATGAATAACTTATTATGCGATATGCTGTTTACAACTGTTTTGCCTAACTTTTTATGCAAAGTGGTTCATCTTAATTGATTTCCATTCTTATGATAGCTGAATGATCTTTATTACCAGTTATTGTTTGAAATCTCTTTAGATCGCATAATAAAAGAAATACACCCCGGGTTAGCATAGATTAGATGTGTTGTTTTCATTAGATTACAATAGCATAGAATTAGATTAAAGTAGCTTAGATTAGAACTCTTAGATCAGCATCATCCAACTTTGCACACACACACACCCTTAGATTGGGAAACTGGTCCCATTATCCCCAGTCGGACCCGCTATACCAAACGGATAAGGAGCTGCCAACCAAGGTCCGGACCGGGTGGGTATCCCCCTTGTTGTCGACCCGATTTTCGGGGCCTTCAACACCTTTGCAAGACCAGCCTTGGAAATCCAGACGACCTCCCATGGGGGAATAAAAGAAAGATGAGGGAGTAGGAGATCCTATCAAAATATTGCTTGAGGAGGCCCTGAAGAAATGGTGGTTTGGTTGCAGGTGATATGGACAAGCGGCTGAGACCTAATATAATTTCTTCTAATGGAGACTGGATTTCTCCTTCTACTTCTGTTGGGGTATCAGTCATCTATTGCTAGATTGACTATTATAACAATTCCCTCTTTCTTGTTCATATAACCATTCTTCCCTTTATAATCACCCCAACCCTTGTTATCGGCGCTTTTTATTACACAGAGCCCCTTATCCTCTACTTGGACTATAATTCCTTAGGAATTACAGTAATACACTATCGTTGCTTATAAACAAGGAAAATGCATTTAACGCAATTAACACTATTGGCACTTTAACTATCATCCTTCTGATAGCCTCTTCCTCCATGCAATAACACGTGCCTCTCGGCAATCGCTATCAGCGACTTCAATACACCAATGCTTGGTTCCTTTCGCTCCAGGCTTGTGATGTGATAACAATCATGGACCCGACAACCTTTTCACTCTTCTCTATAGTGTTTCAGGTCCGGATAGTCGGAGCTTTGGACTTCGGCAATTCCAATGGTTCAATTCTATTCTGCTCTCACTCAGCAATACAATAAAGCTTTCGGACCCGACGAGGGTATAGTCTGTGGTCAATAAAATTTCAAGTCTGGAACTCTATTCCAGCTAAGTAATTTCACGATTTCTCTGTGTAAAATAGAGTTTTACCCGCGGACTCTATATAGCAAATAAATAAGCCAAAACTGTCAATATGAAGGAAACACAGGTTAAGGGCTTCAACCGCCACGTTAATTGGAAAATCAAAGCCAAATCATTGATATAAAACTCAAAAGAAAAGAACCGGACCAATACACACATACAATTATCACTTTAATAGAGGACCATGAATTCAAATGCACAGAGAGAGTTTTTTTCAAGATCACAATGTCCCGAGGCCACCCATAGAGAAGTCCCTTTATTTCCTTTAAAACATAATAGATAAAGCCTTCTCGGTCCTTATATTTTACAAAAGCATGCCTTTTACATAGAGTGATTTAAAGCAATTATCCATAAAGCTTATTATAGCTTATCCATAAGCAATTATTGCAAACATGGTTTTATTCCTAATTTTATCATTATCCTAAACTAGAAAAGAATGGAAATTGCTGGCTAAAGGACCCCACCCCTTTGCCTGTAGATTTTTTTTGGATTTTTGGAATATGTTTGAAGATTTTTCCCTCCAAGTCACATGCTCCTACATCTGACTCCTGAGGACAAAATTCTTTATGGGCTCCTATTCATGAGCTCATCTACATAGTTTTTGTATCATGTCTTATGTTACCCATGTAGCTTCAGCGGTTGGATGATCCTTCCATTTTACCAAATACTAGAAGTACTCTCGTCCCCTTGCTTTCCTAAACACATTCTTGTCCAGTATTCTTTTTGGCTGCAATTCCTTTGTTGTGGGTAATTGTTTTACCCATTCAATCTCTTGTGTCTCTTGATCTTGTGTTGTATCATCTACAGTTTCACCTTCATACTTGTACAGGTCTGCAACATTAAAAATTGGTGATATTCCAACATTAGGGGCTAATTCAATCTCATAGGCATTTGCAGAAAATTTCCTCAACACTCTGCATGGTCCATTTTTTTTGAATTTGTTATACTCCCTCTTTGGAAACCTCTCCTTTCTGAGGTGTGCTAAAACCAGATCTCCAACTTCAAAGTTCACCTCTCTTCTTCTCATGTCTGCTCTGGTCTTGTATTCTAAGCTGCTATCTTGCAGTTGTTGTTTCACTTGTTCATGCATTGCTTGCATTTGTGAAGCAAAATCTTCACCCTCTACACTTCTCATCTCATCTTTTCCCAAGTTTCTTAACTCAGATACTCCTCTTGGATGTATTCCATAAACAATATGGAATGGACTCTGTCCTGTACTCCTATTAGGTGAGTCATTATATGCATATTCAGCTTGTGCCAACACTTGATCCCATTTCTTTGGATGTTCTGCAGTAAGAATCCTTAAAAGATTTCCCAAACTCCTGTTCACAACTTCAGTCTGTCCATCATTTTGTGGATGATAGCCAGAGATGAAACTTAATTTAGTTCCCAATTTCTTCCATAGTGTCCTCTAGAAATGTCCAACAAATTTGGAATCTCTTTCTGAGACAATACTCTTAGGAAACCCATGCATTATTACAACCTCCTTAAAAAACAAATAAGCAATGTGAGAAGCATCACTATTCTTATAACATGGAATAAAGTGTGCCATTTTTGAAAATTTGTCTACAACAAAAATTGAATCATTACCTATTTGATTCTTTGGTGAGCCCAAAACAAAATCCATACTTACCATATCCCAAGGCCTATCTGGAATTGGTAATGGAATGTACAAACCTGTGTTTTGGCTCCTTCCTTTTTCATATTGACAGACTTTGCAAGTTTTCACATACTTCTCCGCTTCAGATTTCATTTTCGGCCAGAAATAAAATCTTTTTAACTACTCATAAGTCTTCTCTACACCAAAATGTCCTGCAAGTCTTCCACTATGTTTCTCTTTGATTAAGTTCTCCCTCATAAAATAGTTTGGTATGCACAACTGATTTTTCTTAAACAACAATCCATCTTGTAAGAAGTAATCCAACCATTTACTCCTATCCATCAAAACATGATTTTTAAAAGCTTCAAATGTCTCTTTTAAATCTGGATCTGTTTCATACAATTCTTTAAGAAAATCAAAACCCAACACTTGGATTTGACTCTCTTGAAATAATACGCTTCTCCTACTTAAGGCATCTGCAACTTTATTTGATTGGCCATTTATATGCTTCAAGACAAAATGGAAACCTTGAAGATACTCTACCCATTTAACATGTTTCTGGCTGATCTTTAGTTGCTGCATTATAAACTATAATGCATGGTTATCTAAATAAAGGATGAATTACTCTGACATTATATAATCCCTCCATTTCTTCGATGACTGCACAACTGCATAGAACTCCTTATCATAAGAAGAATATTTCTTTTTGGAATTATTTAGCTTTTCACCGAAATAAGCTATTGGTCCGTCTTCCTAACTTAATACACCTCCAATCGCTTCTCTGTTGGCATCACACTTCACTTGGAAATGTTTACTAAAATCAGGTAGAACCAAAATAGGCTTTTCAGTGATCTTCTTCTTCAACAACTAATAATTATTTTCTACTTCAATAGCCCATTTAAATGGTTGTTTACCTTTCTCTATCGTCTCAATAATAGGTGCATTGATCTTACTAAAATTCTTGATGAATTTTCTATAAAAGCTAGCAAGACCATGAAAACTTCTTACCTCAAAAACACTCTTGGGTGAAGTCCACTCCATGATTGCATTGATCTTCTCTGGATCCATCTGCAGCCCTTCAGCAGAAATTACAAAACCCAAATACACTAGCTCTTCTTTCATGAATGAACACTTCTTCAAATTCAACAATAATTTCCTGTTGTAGCCTTTGTAAGACATAATTCAGATGTCTCACGTGCTCGTCCTTAGACCTACTGTAAACTAATATATCGTCCAGATATACTATTACAAATTTACCAATGAAATCTTTAAAAACTTTATTCATGAGTCTCATAAATGTACTTGGTGCATTTGAAAACCCAAAAGGCATTACTCTCCACTCATACAATCCTTCATTTGTCTTAAAAGCAGTTTTCCACTCATCCCCTTCTCTTATCCTTATCTGATGATACCCACTTTTAAGATCTAGTTTTGAAAAATACTTTCCTCCACTCAAGCAATCCATTAAATCTTCAATTCTAGGTAAAGGAAATTTGTACTTGATTGTGATTTTATTGATGGCTCTTGAATCTGTACACATTCTCCAGCCTCCATATTTCTTTGGACTCAACACTATTGGTACTGCACAAGGACTCAAGCTTTCTCTGATTAGCCCTTTGTCAAGCAATTCTTGCACCTGCTTCCTAACCTCTTCATTTTCTGTAGGAGTCATTCTGTAAGCTGCTTTATTAGGTAGACTTGCTCCAGTAGTCAAATCTATATGATGGCTAATTCTTCTAATGGGCGCTAACTCATTAGGTAAATCATCAACAATAATATCACAATAGCTATCCAACATTTCTTGGATTTCAATGGGTAAATCAGAAACTTTAGTAGAAGTCACTATTACCTTCGGCTTGCAAATTACAACAAAATTTACCTCATTCTGTTCAACCTTCTTCAAGTATTCCTTTCCTCCTAGTAACAGAGTTGTTGGATTAGTCTTCTTTACTGGTACATCTTCTTCTTGTAGAGGCAACAACGTATGATTAACACCATCCTTTCCAAACTTGTAGGTGTTTCTTTTCCCATCATGCATGGCTCATCTATCATATTGCCAAGGTCTTCCAAGCAATATGTGACACACATCCATTGGCATCACATTACATACAAAATTATCTTTATACTTGCCCACCTGAAATTCCACTTCACACTGTTCATTTACTAATAGTTGATGTCCCTTTTGTACCCATGACACCTTGTAAGGTGTTGGATGTTTCATTGTCTTCATCTTCAATTTCTCCACCACTTCTGTAGAAACCAAATTATCAGTGTTGCCACTATCAATGATCATCTGACAACATTTCCCTTGAACTTTACACACTATTTTGAATAAAGTATTTCTTTGTGATGGTTCAACTATCTCCTTTGCTGGCTTGAGCAAAACTTTATTAACTATTGAAGATTCTCCTCTCTCTGGTATATTTTCTTCTTCTGTCACTGTTGTTGTTGCTTCCCCCGCAGCTTGAGCAACAATAACATTCCTATGATTTATTTCTACTTTCTGTAGGCACTCAAAGGCTCTGTGTCCTAGTTTGTTACATCTATAACATCTTACTTCTCTTCCTCTTCCTCTGCCTCCTCTCCTCTAGAAAAACTCCCTCTGTCTCTTGCATCACCTCCTATGGGTGCATGTTGGGTTGAGCTGCTGCTAGCTCCATATTTAGGTGTTGTAGATCTTCCTCTACCACCTTGACTTCCCCTTCCTCAGAAAGCACCTCTCCTTCTAGCAGACTGCTTCCTCATGAGTTTTTCTTCAGCTTTTAGTGCTATATGATAAGCTTCCTCTACTGTTTTAAGAGACAGTATACTTATCTTATCTTGAGTTTCTGTCCTAAGACCATTCACATATTTGGCCACCTTCTCATTTGTATCCTGGGCTTCTCCAACTCTTATGATTACCTTGTAGAATTCCTTTGTGTATTATTTCACTGTCAAAGACCTCTATCTAAGATTCTACATCTGTCTGAACAAGGTTTGCTGATAATTACTTGGTAGAAACTTACCTCTTAGCTTTTCTACCATCCTGCTCCAATTATTGATAGGTTTCTTGCCAAGTCTCCTTCTTTCTTCCTACACACCATCCCACCAAAGCACTGCATGGCCTTTTAGCTTGGTGACAACAAACTTTACTTTCTTCTCATCTTTTGTTTCTTTATAATTGAAGAATTTCTCAATGCCATTAATCCAGTCTATCAATTCTTCTGGATTTAGTTCTCGTTCATATATTAAAACCTTGGTCTTTGGCCTAACTATGGATCTCAACACTGACTGGAAGAATATCATCTCAGGAGTAGCGACTAAAGCTTCTTCCTCTGTAGCTTCAACCTTAGGTTCACTAGCATCTCCATCATCTATATTTCTGTCTATTGTTAATGCATCCAATCTAGCTTGCATCTATTGCACAGCTTCCATTACTTCAACATTTGCAACAAGTCGTCATCTTCTACCACATCCTCGTCCTCTTCCAACTTTGAAAACCATAGTAACTTTCCTTCTCCTACTTCTGAGATTCAATTCAATGTCAGCTGGTTGCGCTGATACCACTAATGGTGTTCTGGTTGCAGGTGATATGGACAAGCGACTGAGACATGATATAATTTCTTCTAATACAGTCTGGATTTCTCCTTCTACTTCTGTTGGGGTATCAGTCATCTATCGCTAGACTAACTGTTATAACAATTCCCTCTTTTTGGTTCATATAACCATTCTTCCCTTTATAATCACCCCAACCCTTGTTATTTTTTCTTTTTATTACAGAGAGCCCCTTATCCTCTACCGGGACTATAATTCCATAGGAATTACAGTAATACACTATCGTTGCTTTTAAACGAGAAAAATGCATTTTTAAACACAAAATACACAAGCGGAGGCTTTCATTCCAAAGGAACGGAATACACTATCGGCGCTTTAATTTAAAGAAATGCGTTTAATGCAATTAACACTATCGGCGCTTTAACTATCGCCCTTCCGATAGCCTCTTCCCCGATGCGATAACACATGCCTCTCGGCAATCGCTATCGGCGACATCAATACACCAATGCTTCGTTCCCTCTACTCTGGGCCTGCAATGTGATAACAATCGCGAACCCGACAACCTTTCCACTCTTCTCTATAGTGTTTTGGGTCCAGACAGTCAGAGCTTCGGACTTCGGCGGTTCCAATGGTTCAGTTCTGTTCTGCTCCCACTCAGCGACGTGATAAAGCTTTCAGACTTGATGAGGGTATAGTACCTGTTCTATAAAATTTCAAGTCCATAACTCTATTTCGGCTAAGTAATTTCACGATTTCTCTATGTAAAACAGAGTTTTACCCGCGAACTCTATATAGCAAATAAAGAAGCCAGAACTGTCAATGTGAAGGAAACGCAGGTTAAGGGATTAAACCACCGCGTTAATTAAAAAATCAAGGCCAAATCATTGATATAAAACTTAGAAGAAAAGAACCGAACCAATACACGCATACAATTATTAGTTTAACAGAGGACCATCAATTCAAATGCACAGAGAGAGTTTTTTTTCAAGATCACAATGTCCCCAGGCCACCCACAAAGAAGTCCCTTTATTGCCTTTAAAACATAATAGATAAAGCCTTCTTGATCCTTATCTTTTACAAAAGCATGCCTTTTACGTAGAGCAATTTAAAGAAATTATCCATAAAGATAATTACAGCTTATCCATAAGCGATTATTACAAACATGGTTTTATCCCTAATTTTATCATTATCCTAAACTAGAAAAGAAAGGAAATTGCTGGCTAAAGGACCCCACTCCTTTGCCTATAGAGTTTTTTTGAATTTTTCGAAAATTTTCGAAGATTTTTCCCTTCAAGTCACATGCTCCTGCATCAAGCAACAAAGGAACGCGATGATGTCTAACTTTTTTCTGATCCTTTAGCAGTTGCTCACCAATGGCACATCCACATCCAACAACCACTCTGGAGGATCCACACCTTTTAAGGTACAAGTAAACTTTGACATTCCCATATTTGAGGGCCAAATATATGTATATGCAGTAGATAAATGGTTGAATATACTAGAAGTACATTTTTATGTTCATGATTTTTCCAGCCGAGAAAATATTACTTTTTCTCTTCCCAAAGCCCCCCCCATGTCAAGGATTGGTGGGAAACCTACTGCGAATAGAACGATGAAAATACGACCTCACTGTTTTCAACCTCTCCCACTTGGAATTCATTCCAGAATTCCATCAAGGAGCATTACTAACCTTTCGGGAGCTACAAGGACAAATACATAAAGTGGACCACGTGCGGTAGGGAAGGGACCAAGATGTGTTGAAATTTACCAATGTTCTTCATACCCTTCACACGAAGTTGGGTATCAAGGATTCTAAGAAAAATTTGGCATTCAAGTACTGAGGCTCCCTACATAGATACATCCAGGAAGAGATGGAGTTCCTAGACATCGCCTCACTTGCACGACATACCGTTATGCCATCAAGATTGAGAAGAAGTTTAAACAAAAGAAGAAATATTTTGGATATGTGAATCCGAATCAAGGGAAAGGTGCTCCCAAATTGTAGAACAAAGGACAAGGACAAGGTGGGATGGCCCAGGAAATCCCACCAAGGCCACAAGTGAAGGACAACAATGTGAAACTGAAGAAGGACATGGGAAAGTGGTGTGAGTTCCATAAGAGCTCCACCCACAACACAAGTGAGTGTGAGGCCAAGCAGTCAATAGTGGTCGAACTAAAGGCTTCAGAATCATATGCATGTTCTAACTTTGAGTCAAAACCCAACAAGGGGAGTGAAAAATGGAAGTAGATTATTGATGCAGATCCGAACACCACCGTCACCACCACAAAGATCCAGAAGGAGGAACTGAAAGATCCAGAGGAGGAGGAGCATCTCTTCCACTCGCAGATGTGGGTAAAGAGTTCCCCGCTATAGTTCATTGTCGAAATCGGGAGCCAAAATAACCTCATTTTAGTAGAGGTCATGAAGCAGTTAGGCTTACCAATCGTAGCACACCCACAACCATACATAATCAGGTGGCTTTACCAAGGACAGGATCTACACGTGAGCCAACAATGTCACCTTCCATACAACATCAAATCCTTCATGAATGAGGTATTATGTGACGTTTCTCCCCTTGATGTTTGTGATGTATTATTAGGCCAACCATACTTGTGGAAGCGACATGTTTTGTATCATTCAAGGCCTCGCGTTGTTATTGCTACATTTGGAAATAAGTTGTACAGGATACCGAAGGTAGCACCACCTACCGCTATCTCTTTGGTTACTACAAAACAATGTAGTAAGGTCATTTCAAAAACAGGGAAATTTGTTTTCCTAATGATATGCCCTCAAGGAAAGAAGAAGGCAGTGGCCACAACCTCCAGACAAGGCCCCTCCACACAACAACAACAGATGGACAAAGTTGTGGAGGAGTATGAGGAAATATTTACCTCCCCCACATGGGTGCTTTTGCACTGTCAGGTCAGGCACTCCATCGATTTGACCCCAAGTGTTCCATTACCCAATGGACCAATCTATTTGTGCTCCGTTATGGAGAACAATGAAATCAAGAGGAAAATTCAGGAACTGCTGCAGAAAGGTCCCATTTGGTCGATTTCATCGCCATGTGGGAGCCCGATCGTGTTGGTACAGAAGAAGGATGAGACTTGGAGACTCTATATTGACTATCGAGTGCTGAACAAGATCACTGTCCATAATAAGTACCCAATCCCATGGATTGATGACCTTCTGGACCAAATCAAGGGGGAAAAATATTTCAGCAAGATCGACTTGAAGTCTGGATATCACCAGGTACCAATTGAACACTCTGGTGTGTGGAAGACTACCTTCAAAGCCAAGGAGAGCCTTTTCAAATGGTTGGTTATGCCTTTTGGGTTGACAAATGCTCTTGCAGCCTTCACTAAAATTGTGGATGACATCTTACGGCCATTCACCAACTCATTTGTAGTGGTATGCTTAGATGACATCCTGATCTTCAGCTAGAGTTGGGAAGAATACCTCCACCACATTCGACAAGTTCTCCAAACACTGTGGCAACACAAGATATGTGCCAATTTGGAGAAATGCACTTTTGGCATGACCCATTTTCAGTATCTGGGATACATTATTGATGAACGAGGGGTGCATGTGGATTCATCCAGGATCCATGTCATTTAGGATTGGCTAGCCCCAACCACTCTAACAGAGCTTCGCAGCTTTTTGGGTCTTGCCAATTTCTACCACAGGTTCATGTTGGGGTTCTCTCATATCACTTGGCCCTTGAGTCAAGTGACTAAGGAGGAACGAAAGAAACTTTCTTTTGGTATGAATCTGAACAGAAGGCATTCGTAGAGTTGAAACATCACCTCTGCTATGCACCAATGCTCACATTACCAAACTTGCAACAAGCATTTGAGATCCAGACAAATGCCTCTCACTATGCTATTGGGGAAATCCTTACTCAACAGGAACATCTAGTGGCATATTTCAACGAGACACTTTCAAAAACAATCTAGAAGTATCCCACTTATGACAAAGAGATGGACTCCATTGTGCAGGCTTGCTGAAAATTGAAGCATTAAATTTTGGAGAAGGAAACAATCATCCACACAGACCACCAACCCTTGCAGTTCATACAAACACAAAGGAAGTTGCAGAATGATCACCATCACAAGTGGTCCACATACCTACAATCCATTTGAATTTCAAGTACAAGAAGGGTAGCATAAATAATGTTGTAGACTACCTCAGGCAACCACCGATCATGGTGTTAACCACCATGCTCAACTCTTATGGGCATGAGACTTCTGATTGGCCACTTCTCTAGAAAAGGGACCCAAAATTTAGCCAGACATACCATACGCTCTTGGAAGGTCAGCAAATTCCAGATTTTCACCTCTAGGATGCTTTGTAATGACACCTAGGACACCTTTGTGTTCCTTCAAGTGAGCATGCGAAGATAATTTGGGATGCGGACTAAAGTTGGTCCATTGGGAATTTCGGGGTTGAGAAACTGGTGGAAGTACTACAAAAGTATTTCTATTGGTCGATTCTTCGACAAGATGTCAAGAATTACATCAGATCCTGTACTGCTTGCGCTATTGCCAAATAGACCATCAAGAAGCAAGGACTCTATACTCTACCACCTACCCCTGGTCAACCTTGGGAATCCATCTCCATGGATTACATGTTAGAGCTTCCTTCTACTAAGCATGCCAATGACTATATTTTTGTGGTCATCAACAGATTCTCGAAGATGGCCATTATGGCAGCTTGTAAGAAGAGTATCAAATAAGAAGCCACTACGAAACTCTTCTTTGAATGAGTGTGGGTACACTTTGGGATCCCACACTCTATCATCTCAGATCGGGACAACAAGTTCCTCAGTACATTTTGGTTGTGTCTCTGGTCGATGATGGACATCAAGCTCACTAAGTCCACAAATTTCCATCCCCAAACTGATGGCCAAACTGATGGCCAAACAGAGGTTGTCAATAGGATGATCGTACACATTCTGCACATGTACAACTCAAGGAATCCACACACATGGGATGAGATCCTCCCCTATGTCTAGGACAGCTACAACTGGGCTCTCCGTAGCTCGACTGGCCACAGCCCTTTTGAGGTGGGCTTGGGATTCCAGCCAATATGTCCCATTGATGTGGCCATACCATTTGCAGTGACTCAAGTAGATTCAACTCATGTCCAGTCCGAAGCCGACAAGGAAAATAGCTTCATTGAGCACATTCAACACATTCGTCAATAGGTCCATGACATATTGGACAAAGCCAATGCTAAGTATAAGCAGTGACATGATCAACATCGGGTGCCACACAAGTTCCCTGTGGGCGACAAAGTTTGGCTACATTTTTAGAAGGAGCGCCTCACTGGGCCCCACCATAAGATTTGTCTGCTTCAATATGGGCCATACACCATGACCAAGGTTGTGGGAGATAATGATTTTGAGCTCAAAATTCCCATATTCCCTGGCCTACACCCAACGTTCAATTTGGATCGCCTTCGGCCATACTTTCCATCATTACTAGACACATCCGACATTGCAAAACAACTCACACCAACAGAGTTAAATTCAGATTACATGGAATAAGCTGCAACTGATTGGATCATGGAAACACAGATCAAGAACACTCGCTAGTAGAAGATCCAACTATATTGAGTTGTCAAGGTTGACCAACTCCTGCACCAAGGAAAATGGCTTACCAGGGACCAACTTTAGTAGAAGTTTCCTCATCTCATGGAGGAACTCAACGCAATGGAGACCATTGCTTCCTAAGGGGGGAGGAATGATCCAGGTAGATATTGGTGGCCACCCACCTATTCCACGTGGACCCCCACCATTGTTTCTTTCAGTTTTTCAGTTTCCTTAATTGTAGCACAATTTACTATTTTTGGCATTTTTTGGGTCGAGAACTTTTGAAGCCATTTTGAGGCCCTAAATGACATTTTTTTGGAAATATTCCTCCAATATTTTTAATTTGAAATCACATTTTTAGTTGTAGTCCTTGGAGATATCTTTCCAATGAGGTATCATGCGCGCCAAACAGAGATAATATGACCAAGTTATGACCCTAGGAAGTTGGCTGCCCAACTAATTCCAACAGGGCCCATTAACTCTTGGTGTTACATCTCCTCAGGTTATGGTTTTGGTTGTTTAGGGTTTTCTCTTATTTTTCAATAATAAAAAGGCCCTTGAGCCTCATTATAACTTAGTTCAAAGGCATGCAGCGCCACATCTCTTCTCAAAGATATGCTACGATCGCTCGAGCTAGTCTCATTTCCATTATGTTTGTAAGCATGTTTCATTATTTGATATTAATGAAAGATAGTGTTTTTTCTGTTGCATCTCTATATTTCTGGTTATATTTGTAATTTGTTACATTCCTATTTAAATTCGGATCAATCCAAATACATAGTCTTCATATAAACTGAAATTCATTTCTTACCCATACTTCATTATACATTCACTATATGATCTCAATATAAAAATATGATATAATTCATGAGTAGTGATTCTCTCTCATTATCTCTCATTAATTAACATTCAAAACTCCCTTCTTATTCTCGAGAGACTCTCATATAAACCATACTTTAATGAAAGCACAATCATAACCAACTCCAATGCGTAAATGGATATACACCCTTGTTATATCAAATCCAAGGCATTAAAGAGATTTGACTTATAGCTCATATACATCAATAATTTAATTACCAACTTACCAAAATTCTTGATATCCTCTAATCCAAGGATGGATATTCAATCTAGGAGCAAATCATTTTAACTAGCTAGAATTACACAAGGGAGAAAACATTCACAAATGAATGTGTTTCACATAGAAATCCTCACGTCGAGATCATTTTACTAATGTTTTTTCCTTTCATTTTATAAGTTCATTCACACATAACCACCAATCCATTCTCAGTGAATTTTTCATCATTAACAAGTTAACAAACTCGTTCCATAGGATTCAGTCACACAAAAATCGTTTTAATCCATGCACAATGAATTCTACAACATGTGCATGATTCTTCTCTTGGTCCACTTAACCATAAATTATCTCTAATCTATGCATGGGATTCATTTCCTCACACTACAAACTAATATACTAATCTATCAATAGTTTTAGGTCTCACACAGACATTGAAACTCTATTAATCTCAACTTCACATAGACATTAAGATTATGCTGACTCTAGATTTCACACAAACTAGAATTCTTCCATTCATACAGAGACAATTCATGAACATAATAGATATATGAAACTCAATTTTGTACATACACATATACTTAGAGAACTCTCATTTCTCTCTATGTCTATATTTCTCATTTATTTCACCATTAGGTTATCCCTTTGGCTTCCAATGATTAAATACAACTTTTAGAAACAAATTAGATTTTCCTAGAGCCTAAAATCACTGCATGATTTATTCCCTAAA
The DNA here is from genome assembly GCA_031772625.1 of Pinus tabuliformis. Taxonomy (NCBI): domain Eukaryota; kingdom Viridiplantae; phylum Streptophyta; class Pinopsida; order Pinales; family Pinaceae; genus Pinus; species Pinus tabuliformis. The sequence continues at coordinate 1,543,954,133 of CM062804.1, read as the reverse complement.
TCTCTCATGATTTTGAAGATAGATTTGTGTTTTCCTTATGGAAAAAATATTACCTATCCTTAGATTTTCTAAAACCATGACTCATACTTTCTATAATAATAATAAAAAACTAAGAATATGTAAAAATAAGGAATTAAAACTCCTTTTAAATGTTGAAACTCTTTTTATAGTTTTTATTCAAAAAGCTTGATTGGTTGGAATCTCAAATGATTTTGCATTAGACCCAAGGTAGAAAAATTTCATGACCCCTAGTCATGTGTCATCAATTTTTGAATCCTCCAGGATCCCAAAATTTATGTTTTGATTGTCCATTTGTCCCAACATTCTGTTGTTCTACTTTAAATGTTTCCTTTAATTCTCCATGCTTCCAAATTCTATGATGCTATTGTCCACTTTCCTTGCTAATGCAATGCTTCTCAATCTATTGTACTTTGCTATCGGATATCATTTTCCTCCTAATGTACCTTCTCTTGATCATCCTATTCATCATTATCCACAACTTGTCAATTTCTTCATATAAATTTGTCCTTGACTATTGAAACTTATTTTCATCTCTTAGTTATTTTTACATATCCTCCTTGTGCATAATATTCTTAAGATTCGTACCAGATTCTAGTTTATACACCTGCTTCGCTATCTATTTCTCATGTCTTGCATCTTCTTTATTATTGTCTTCCAAGACAATTTCCTGCTTTATATCTTCCTGCTAAAAATGAAAAAAGTAAAATAAAATTATGAGACAAACTTGCCTCACCTTCCATCACCTTATATTCTTCTATTTGCACTAGCTATTCTTTGTCATCATCTCTAGGAAATAACATGGAAACTACTTCCTTTATTATAGATTCATGTTCATGAGATTTCTTGATATCTTCAAATGCAATTGGTTTGAAGACTAAAATTTACTTTTATCTCATTAGATGTAATAAGAAATTTTTCCTTGTTAGACATTATCAGACATTTCTCACCTCTAGTTGCAATCTCAATTTATTTCAACCACCTTTCCAACAATTTTATTTCCTCCTCAAATTCTATAACCATTAAATCTTGATCTTGTTCCTGGCCATATACTTGTCCTTCTTTTGGCTATTTTCATAAGCCAAATTTGTTTTACTTAATGCACTAACAGGTTCTCGCAATTCTTGTAACAACCCTAATTAAAATTCCATGTAATAAAGTTAATAAAGGAAAAATAATAACCAAGGTCATGGGACACGTATTCAAAGCTGAATGTTGGGAAAACAAAATAGTGATGGGGATCACTTGTGATTAAATAATTACTATGAAAATTTTCAAAGGTGATGGAAAAGACTTTCGAAAGGCACGGGAAATTTATTGGCATTTTATTTATAAAAATAATGGAAAATAAGAGAAAATGGGGGTGAAAGGTCATAGGTTGCATGTGAGGAGGAAAATAATGGAAAATTGAAGAAAATAGAGGCCTCATTAATAAAAGGGCTTATGGGGATCAGTTTGTAGTTTTTTTGAGTTCAAGTTTTGGAGCTCTCATATTCTACTCTCTCTTTCATAATATTGGACACTTAGAATTTTCTTGGATTACTATTGGAGGAGTGTGGAATAATTTGGATTTGGAGCAAGAAGGAAAAGGAAGAGTAGGAAAGTGCAAGAGGACTTCAGGATCAACATCTAAAGCAAGTTTTTCTTGCAGGAACTGAGTTGCATGTATGATTTCCTTGCTAGTTTTGGCATGCATGAAACATGCATGTTGTTTCTTGGTTATGATCTGTCATTGGAATGGAAGATTTCCTGGATTGATAATGGTTTTGTCTAGCCTTGCCATTTCCTTGATAGCCATGGTGTTGTGGGTTTTACCTCTTGTTTTCTGGTTGGTTCTCATGTTCCTTATGGCTATGAGTTGAGTTACTAGTTCCTAGAGACTTGGTTGGATAAACACTTTGGAATCCCTATAACAACTTGGGTTGAGTAACTAGTCCTATAAGCCTTGGTTGGAAAAACACTGTGGATCCCTTGGTGGGTTGAGTTATTAGTCCTATAAGTCTTGGTTGGACAAACACTCTAGAGCCCTTGGTCGATTGAGTTACTAGAGTTGGAAGCCCTGGTTGGACAAACACTCTAGAGCTCAACAATTTTTTGTGGGTTGAGTTACTAATCCTGGAAGCCTTAGTTCGAAAAGAAGCTTTGGAGCCTTGGAAAACTTGGATAAATATCAATATGGTGATGGTTAGTAGTGTCCAACCATGAGGTGAAATGACTAATTGAGAGTTGAGGTGGTTTGGACTCTGGAAGCCCAGGTTTTGTTTTGTTTTGTTTTTTTCTTGTGATCCCACATTCATGCTTGGAATATGGTGTGGCGGTGATTGGAAGAAAGAGAGATTTGGTTAAACCCAATCTATGGTCGGGTGGTATGTGGAAGTCCCTAAATTGGTTGGATTTTCATATGTTAATAAGGGATCCTTTTACTTGGTATTTTCATGAGTAATTCTGCTTGATATTATGTGGCTTTAATGGTTGTTTCCCCATTGATACATATTTGGTTATTTGTTGTTTATAAGTAAGTTTTATGAAATCTATGATGTATGGATTTCATCACATTTTGGTTAGTATATGAAATATTAGTGAATGAACAACCTAATAGATAACAATGCAACTATTGCGAGGAGATATTAGTCCACTTTGATGAATCTTAGATAAGTATGAGACACCTATTCTCATATCTATTGTTGTGACCTGTAGAATTACATGTTTGTGATATGTTTGAATAAATTCTTGTCATGGCTAGTAGGGGTCAGATTAATTCCTTGTTCAAGTGTTTGAATTAGTATCCTTGTTTCGATGTTATTTTCTATTTCTGGGAGCTTCATGAATTTCAGGGCAGTGGCTTGAGCCTTGGCCCTAAAAAGTGTCACATAATCTAGGGTTGTTGGCACAGATTTGCTTAAAAAGGCCACAGTCGCATGGATGCCCTATTGTGGGGGTGACTAGAGGGTCCCAGTCACATGTGTTCCTTGTCATAGGAGTGGCTAAGGATCTATAGAAGTGAAAGGGCAAGTTCTCTCAGGGGTTGGGAACTTGAAGGGGTTGGTTGGCTCCTGAACGTTCTATAGCTTCTAAGGTTAGTTTTGTCTTGTCATGTCGGTTCCACTTCCTTAACTATACCTAGGGAGTTGAATCATATCATAGAAAATATTCATCACATGTTTACCTTGGTGGACTAGTTAGCCTGGGTAATTGTGGGAGGAGGTTGTTATAGAGTGATATCAGAGCATGGTTCCATTATCCTTGGGTGATGTTTGGTTTTAGTTCTCCTTGGATGAATGTGTTTTCATATGTAAATGTTGGTTTCATAAATGTGCTTATGCTTGTGGTCTATGTGCTTGTTGTGTTTACATGGCAATGGTCATGGTTGTTGTTGTGATTTGATGCAAAATTCGATGGTGTTGTTGTCAAAATGTGTTCCTCATGAATGTGTGCCAGTGTTCGTATATATTGTGTATGCACACACATTGCACATATGTAGTTATGAATGCATTATGTCTAGTTGGTATGTATTTGTGGCATCATGCATGGTAACTAGATGATGATTGAGATGATGTCTATATATTGTGATGATTATAATTAGAAATGTATTGTGCTAATCTGGTTGATCGCGTAGATGAGATATCCTCCCCGAACTAAACTGAGGTACATTGGTTTGTTTATGATTTGGTTTAGTCGAAATGATATACCTTGTAGGAAGAGAAGATCAAATATGACTAGTAATATGGTAAACTACAATTCACAAGATTCTCCCTATAGATTAGATGAGCAGCATGGTGAGGGATATTCTCTTGACATAGAAAACACTATGAGAATTTTGAAGGAAGAAATAACGAGTTGCAAAGAAGATAATGACTAAATCATTAAATCACAAGAGAGACTGGATAGGGAACAAGAGAAACAAGAATAAGTCAATGTGGTGATTCTTCATAGCTTGTCAAACTTGTAGAGATAGGGACCACTTAGAATCAGTCATTGATAGGAGGATAGGACTAATGGAGCATAGGGTAGCAGGTCACATGGTGGGTACAAGTAGGACAGATATGACACAGTCATAGATAAAAAATTCTTGGATACACCTGGTAGACAAGGTAGTGGGCATGGCTTTTACTCTAGTTCTAGTTCAGACAGGTGTCATTGTCATCATTGTTATCATCCTTATGGGAGGAGTGATAAGGGATGTTTTCTGGATGAGTTCAAGAAAGAGAATCCACCTACATTTGATGGGGAAATGAATAAGTAATAGGATGCATAAGTGTGGTTTCTTGGGATGAATAAGTTCTTCAGATTACATGATTACTCAGAGAACATTGTTGGGAACGGGATCCCCCAAGGGAAGTTTTGGGGCTAAAAGCCTAGATTTTGGCTAAAAAGTGTAAATCCAATGTAAAGACTCCACATTTTGTGGGCGCGAGCGCGAAGTTGTAAATGAGTTATAGGGTTGTCCGTCCTCAGTTTTGCAATGTAATGTCAGATTTAGAGATATACTCATGGTCCGTGGACCATGGGATTGTATAAATAGAGTGAGGCTCTAAGTTGTAAGTTAAAAAATAGAAAAAATAGAAAAAAAGGAATGATGAAGAATTGAGTCTTATCTTAAGCGTAGAATCGAGTCTTGTAGGTTTTAACCCCGTATAGAAATTACCTGCATAGGAATTCTAAAACACAGAAAATAAACAATGCGAGAGCATAACACATAAAACACATATACACAGATATTTTCCCCTGGATCCAAAAACCGAGACTACCAGCTTGATTTTTCATTATGTTCCTTTCAATGTTACAATACATATTTATACATGCCGAAGCATCCAATACCATGGACTGAAAACCATCGCATCCAAAACCATGGACCAAAAACCATCGCGTCCAAAAAACATGTGCAAAAGTCATGCACAAAACCATAGGTGGGTCTGCCCAACCTAACATAGGGTCCAAAACCAAAATTTTTTGGGGCGCTACCCCGAACCCCATAAAGTGAGGTTACAGGTACCCCTCAAACCCCATGTGACCTCCCCCCCTCTAACCCCCGGTTAACCACGTGGGCTAGTCATGGAAAGAATATAACGCAATCCAACATTCTCCCGCTTCTTGTTTTCTTTCCACAGGGGGCCACAAGAGAGCTTAGTCATTTTTCCAGCCCTAAAATGCCAATTGTCTCTCTACACCAAGAGAACATCTCAGAGATCACAGATTTTTTTAATGCATCTGTAGCATTCTTCAAAATGTCCACCTTTACTAGCAACACCTTTTTGTCTTCTATCATATCCCTCACAAAGTGATACTGAACATTAATGTGCTTTGTCTCTGAATGATATGCAGGGTTCTTTGCCAAGAAAATTGCACTTTGGCTGCCACAGTATATCCTTGTTACTGGGTTCCAAAGCTTATAACCCTTTAAACCATCCCTATATCCAATAAATATGCACTTTTCATATTTACTATCCAACTTGGTTCTCTTCTCCTTTGGAACATGTACATATGCATCACATCCAAATACCCTTAGATGTGAAAGAGAGGGTTTCTTGCTAGTCCGTACTTCTTGTGGACTCTTACCCTCCAACTGATTAAGGTGACCTGTTGACCAGGTAACATGTAGCATCCACCGCCTTTGCCCAAAATTCCTATCCTAACCTGGCACCACTGAACATGCTTCTTGCCCTTTCCATCAATGTCTTGTTCATTCTTTCTGCAACTCCATTTTGTTGTGGTGTATATGGAGTAGTCTTTTGTCGTGATATACCACACTTCTTATAGAATTCTTCAAATTCCTTGCTGCAAAAGTCTCCACCATTATCTGTCCTCAACACCTTTATCTTCTTCTCTGTCTGGTTTTCCACTAGAGCCTTAAATTATTTAAACCTGTCAAAGACTTTAGATTTCTTCTTAAGGAAATATATCCATGTATTCCTTGAGAAGTCATCTATAAATGATACATAGTACACAGACTTACCCAGTGATGGAACCTTCATAGGTCCAAACACATCACTGTGCACAAGCTCTAATATCTCTTTTTCCCTCTTACCACCAGAAGGGAAACTCACCCGATTCTGCTTCCCATATACACAATTTTCACAGAAATAAAAATCCAGAGAGCTATTACTCATACCTTCTACCATACCTTTACCATGAAGTATTCCATGGCCCTTCTATCCAATATGTCCAAGCCTTTGATGCCACAACATGGTCTTCTCTCCAGAGACCACTAGATTTTCTACTCCACTTTCAGGAACCATAGAACTATTGCACCCATCAATAACAGTGCTACCTTGGAGCTTGTACAGAGTTCCAATTCAAACTCCTTGCATGAATACCATTGCTCCCCGAACCATTTTGTAGGTATCCTTCTTGAACACTATTTTTACACCTACATCATCTAGCTTGCTTACAGAAATCAGATTTTTGGCTAATGCAGGAATATGAAGAGCACCCGGAAGTGTTCTAACCCTTCCACCTTGCAACTTCAACTTTAATTTTCCACGACCAATGATTCTAGCCTCCCTGTCATCCCCCAAGAAGACATCACTACCATCATATTTCTCATACTCGTAGAACCACTCTCTATGGCAAGTGAAGTGAAAGGATGCAATTGAGTCAATCAACCATGCCTCATGATCGACATGTGTACTTGAAGAAGCAAAGTACACATCCCCACCTTCATCTGAGGTGGTTTTCGCCTCTGTAGAAGGAGCCTCAGCAAATCCCTTTCCTTTGTCAGGAGCTTTAGATTTACAGTCCCTTTTAAATTGGCCTTCCTTTCCACATTTCCAACACACCACCTTTACAGTTTTTCTTGGAGATTTAGATCTCCCTCTAGATTTAGATCTCCCTTTCGATGATTATTTTTGTTTCTGTTCTGGGACCATCCTCATACAAAAAAGGCATCACCATTCTGGCTCTCCATATTTTTCCATCTCATCTCCTCCATCAGCAAGGTTGAGACTATTTCATCAAACTGCAAGGTAGTTGCATTGCTACCTATTGCAATCACCAGACTATCCCACGAATCTGGTAGAGAACACAACAAACTGATGCACTTATCTTCATCTGAAATTTTAATATCAACAGATGCTAACTAACTTACCACAATATTAAATGCATTCAGATGCTCTGTCACTGAGTCTCCATCTTTCATCCTCAGGTTATACGGCTTTTTCTGTAGGAACAATTTATTCAACAAAGACTTAGATTGCTACAAAGTCCCTAACTTGTCCCACAAAGCTTTTTCCGTAGCTTCCCTTGATACATTCAGCAATACTGAATCTGATACACACAATCGTATTGTGCTCTTTGCCTTCCAATCCAACTTCTTCCATTCTTCATCGAACACTCCCATTGGTTTAGTACCCGGATATACCGTGATCCACTAATCTTTATCCACCAACAGATCCTCCATATTGAGTTTCCACAACTCAAAACTATGACCATTAAATTTCTCGATCTCTATCTTTGCACTGCTCGCCATCTTCTTTCACCACCATAATCAATCTCGCAAATCTCCCACTGAACAGGATCTACCATAGGCCTGAGCGAAACCCCTCAGCAATAAAGGCATCCCATTGAAGCAAAAACAACTCCGATACCAAATGTAGGTTTTAACCCCGTACAAAAATTACCTACATACAAATTCTAAAACAAAGAAAATAAACAATGCGAGAGCATAACACATAAAACACATATACACAAATATTTTCCCCTGGATCCCAAAATCAGGACTACTAGCTTGATTTTTCATTATGTTCCTTTCAATGTTACAATACATATTTATACATGCCGAAGCATCCAATACCATGGACCGAAATCCATCGCATCCAAAACCATGGATCGAAAACCATCACATCCAAAAAACATGTGCAAAAATCATGCACAAAACCATAGGTGGGTCCGCCCAACCTAACATAGGGTCAAAACAAAAATTTTCTGGGGCACTGCCCCAGACCCCATAAAGTGGGGTTACAGGTACCCCTCAAACCCCATGTGACCTCCCCACCTCTAACCCCCAGTTAACCACATGGGCTAGTCATGGAAAGAATATAACACAATCCAACAAGTCTTTGGGTCATACAGTAGGAGAAGGCTTTGCAACTGAGTGCGCAAAGGCCTAGTAGTCTGTAGCTGAGTGCGCAGACCACTGCAATTGAGTGCACAAGGTGAGTCGAGTCTGTAACCATTGAAGCACTAATAAAGAGAAGTTTCACATCAATTCTATATCTATTTCCTATTTTTATTCTTTGAGTATATTTGGTATGAATTTCATTTTCACTATTTATATGTGCACGAACATGAATGATTGTGTTGACTAAGTAAATGTGAGATAAAGTATCTGTTACGAAAAGTTAACTAACATATTTAAGAAGATAAGTAAGATACACAGTGTAATTTTGGGAAATAGTGCAGATCGCTGCCATAGCAGGGCAAAATCACCTTAGCCCCTAGTGAGGGCTGTGCAAAGGCTGTTATAACAGATCGTGAAGGTATCGCAGGTCAGGATAGTGCGCGAAGTGACCTGTGTGTTGGTGTTCACATTTGGACTAAATTTACCCCTCAGACATCTCCAAGGTGTGGAAACTTGGTTCCATCATCCCCCATACTGCTTCGGGTGAGACTTTAGTCCATGCACTGCAGGCTGATGCTGAAAGGGCCAATAGTGTAAGGATTTGTTTGGATAATTAACTTCGAACCTGGGTCAGGTCCCCTCAAGCCAACAAATGGTTCCATTGTTGGGACCGGAATCTGCAGAGAGATGTTTGATGTCATATCATTGGAATCCAAATAAGAAGGAAATTGAAGGTTTGCTGGATAGGAGGATTCACGAGTTCGCAACGCGGGAGAACAGGAATCCGCGAATGACAAAAGAAGAGTGGTTAGATTACTACCTGTACACAGAAATACATGAGATATTTTTCACATCTTTCCCTACTGAGATGTACGAGTGGATCACGAAGCTAGGAGATATCCAAGGAAGGTGGAAGCTTGACAGTTTTATTGTGTGGACCCCAGAGTTGGTGCACAGATTGGAAGCATCGAAGGATCAGATCGCGTGCGCTGCTAATCACTGGATTGATAGGATTATAGGAGGATTCATTACTGAGTTCGAGGTAGATACTTGAGTCATTTATAGTGAGGCAGAGTGACGATTTCTCAAGGAACCGCGAGGTAAGTACGTAAAATATCTGAATACTTGGATTAAAATGATATTGTGTGAAAAAAGGGTTATGCAATTACCTTGATCTTCGGAGCTACACGAAGTAGAAAAACCTATAGAAATGAAGGAAGTAAGGGACGAGAGAATAGCCCTTTGATTTCACCTCCGCGAGGGGACGAGGAAGAGCTCACGAAGGTCTATCCACGAAGTGTGATCCCTTTGATAAGGTAGAGGATTCTGTGCATACCTTCCCCACCCAGACCACCACTAGCTTCACTGCCACCACCTCCATCTTCACTTGTACCACCTCCGCCACCACCGCAAGTCAATATGGCAAGCACGATAAAGTTTCTTGTGTTCAAGGGAGTGGGAAATGAGGATCTAGACCGATTTTGGTTCGTCATATGAGCCGTATGGAAAGCGCAGGGAGTTACATATGACAATATAAAGAAAGAGACACTAGTTAGTGCCCTGCAAGACCACATGATGACTTGGTATATTAAACACTCCAATGATAATCCAAATGTGGGAATCATGGATATCCAAGCATGCTAAACAGAGAATTAGCAGGCCAAAGTCTGTAGCATAGTCGATCATTTGGTTCAAAGAAATCACAATGCTACTAGGTGAAACTCCCTAGGAGTTGGATCAGAGGTTGAAGTGTATGATTCATGAAGCTAATATGAATCTGACGGATGGACAACATCACAAATGGTTTGTAGCGTCGCTAATGCCACATCTGAGGAGTGCACTATCATAGCAGAAGTTAACAACTCAGGTAGAGGCCCTAGAGATCACAATGAGGCTTCATGAGACCTCGATGCAGGATCCTAACTTGGGAGTTTAGAAAATCCACGCACAACTGAGAAACTTATGCCTTGAGATGTAGAGTCTGAAACAGGACAAAACAACTCGACTAAAATTGTGCGAAAAAGTATGGTGCGTAAAATGAAAGGGTCAAGGTCATGATAAGGACCACTGCCTAGTGTTCATGAATTACCTCATTGGAGGAGGACCAATGCCATTAAGACCGGAAGCAAAAGAAGGACCTAGTGCGGCACCTGCTTTATGGTGCGCGATTTGTCAAATAGGAGGGAAACATGCTATGGACAACTGCCATTTGTTACAGAAGTATACACAAAATTCGTAGTAATTGTTCTGTAACTTTTGTAGGTCAATGGGACACGGTGAGTGCACATGTAGAAGCTATGAGTTAATGATGGACATAACTCCCACCTATAGATTTCAGGCCAAATCATAGCCCCTAGACCTGAATGTAGGAGTGGCAGGAATAGGATTTCGTGGGTGTGGACGAGGTCGAGGTGGAGGAGGACCTGGAAGAGGTCACAGATCGCTGATATGCTACAATTGCGGATGGCCAGGACATTATGCTTGCAAGTGTATGAACCCAACATGTCCATCATGTCTATATTGTACCTTATTTGATCATGAGACGAAAGATTGTCCTATGCTAATAGCTAGGATATGCGACAAGGGAGCACTACCACCTCCCCTGACATAGAACCTGTAGATGATGAGGTCTGAGCCACGCGAGGAAGATCCAAATGTGAAAATTATTCTTCGAAGTGGAATCACGATGGGAGATGATAAAGGAAAACAACCCGAAGATAGTACCTAGGTTCGTAAAGCTCTAGCGAAAGAAGCAGAGTTTGATTTGGAGCACACTAAGGAAACCTTCATGGAAGCCAAGAAGAGCTTTGCTGATGCCTCCACTTTAGGAAGAAAAGATAGACCAGAGCTGGAGATGGACCCATATATGCTTACGACATTCCTGGAAATATCCATGAAGCTACTGCGTGATAGTAAAGCTATAAAAGGATTACAGGAACTCATTAACAGATGCGCTCGGACTGCGCCAAGAGAACCGTGTGTAGTTCGGAAGATTGGAAAGCATAAGACAAGGAAGGGAAGAGAAATGAGGTTAACCATGCAAATTGGAGATATAAGATGGACCAAGTAATTCTGGATTTAGGATCGGATGTGAACGTTCCGCCGAAGAAAACATGGGAGCGAATGGGGAGACCTACGCTATAATGGTCTCCTATTCAAATACAAATGGCGAACCAGTAGAAGATAACACCTATGGGGAGATTGTAGGGACTCACTATGGATATTGAGGGAGCGAGCGTGCTAGCAGACTTTGAAGTGATAGAGATTGTTGATGACAACAATCCCTATCCTATGCTCTTGGGAATTGATTGGGCCACTAACATGAATGGGCTAATTAATCTAAAGAAGTGCAAGATGATTTTTGAGAAGAAGTCTGTGTCCATAGTTATACCCTTGGACCTTGCTGAAGGATCGTGCTATACAAAGCCAGTGCATGACTATGAAAGTGACGATGATTTGGACTACATCTACAAAATAACCGTGCGAGAGAAAAGTTGGGTAAATCCCATTGCGGACGAATGGATCTCATGGGAACATGAAAGCTCCTATACGTCGGATTCTGATGAGGAGATAGAGCGATGGCAGAACTAGTTACACGAGGTAACCACGCTAAACTGTAATATGATGACAAGATCGCTATGCTGCGTATCGATGAAAGTGAGGGATCTGCCTACTTGTGATGGGTTAAGTGAGGTATATACTTTCCTAGATAAGTTTGAAAGGGAAGTGTCGAAAAAGCAACACTTCTAGGCCTTGAATTGGGTATTGTGCGCTAGGCCTGCGAGGTGGTGGGGTACGCACAAAGGGAGCTTTGAGGACTGACGCGAATGCAGGAGAATGATGTGCACATGTTTTGGGAAGCCTAAGATGTGACTAACAGAAAAGTATGATGGACGGGATGATCCACGTGCACACCTGGCCAAGTGGATGAAGGTTTGTGGACAAAAGCCACAACCTGAGTGGGTGCGCCTATTCTATCATACCCTAGATATTATACCCATGAATTGGTATATAGAGACAGAGCTCTACCATGGGACAGGTGAATGGGATATCCTACGTGAAGGGTTCATGATGACCTTCAATTTTTAGGATAGATGGTGGGACAACATTGATGAAACGCTACAAGAGGTAAAATCAGCTATCTTTAGGATACCATAGGAGCTGATAGAATTGATTCATCCTGAATGGGCTACTCAGTTGAGCTGCACGCTGGAATGTTATAATGTAAGTGGTGAAGAATAAAATGAAAATTCGTGGAAAATTAAAATTACCGAAAAAGAAGGCCATTGCGAGGTTCAAGGACCACAGATTAAGAACCCTAACATAACCGCACTGGTAAAAATGAAGCAGGTGAACATTGGTACGGAGGTCGAACCTAAGTTTGCAATGCTCGGCAACTACTAGGACAACGCGATGGTTGATAAGGTCGCTGAGTTACTCCGTGAGTACCACGACTTATTCCTAACAAAGTTTACAGATTTAAAGGGAACCATCAGAGATTTAGGAATGATGAGGATCATGTTAAAACCCGACACAAAGCCAGTTAAGAAAAGGCCTTACTGCTTAAAACTGAAATACAAGGAGAATGTCTACGTAGAACTAGACAAAATGCTCGCACCAGGAATCATTGAGCCAGTGGAAGAATTTGATTGGGTAAGTTCAATGGTGGTGCAGGAAAAGAAGTAGAAGGACAAGATAGGAATATGCATCGATCTCAAAAATTTCAATGATGCTTGTGAGCATGATCCATTCCCAACTCCGTTCACCAATGAGCCGTTGGACAATTTCGGTGGGGAGGAAGCATATTCTTTCATTGACGGGTTCTCAGGGTACCACCAGATCAAAATCGTGTTGGAAGATAGGAGCAAGACAACCTTCACAACTAAGTGGGGTTGCTTTCAATACATTGTCATGTCATTTCGGTTGAAGAACGCGCTGGCCATGTTTTCACATGTGGTTGTTGCAGCATTCAAGGAATATATTCACAAGTTCTTGGAGGTTTATTTTGATGATTGGACTGTATTTGGGCCGGGTATGCACCATGTAGTGAGCTTATGCTTGATGTTGGATACTTGTTGAAGATACCAAATCATTCTTAACCTCAAGAAGTGTACATTCCTCATTCCTTTTTGGAACCTGTTGGGACATGTGGGTTTCAGAAAGGGACTGATGGTAGATCCCATGAAGATTGTGCTGATTCTGAATTTGGAAGCACTGTGAAATGTGGAATAGTTGCATGCTACTCTGGGACATACAGGGTACTACATGAAGTTCATCAAAAGCTATGCCCAGATCATCGCACCGATGGAAAAGTTGTTGAAAAAAGATGTCTCGTTCTATTGGAATTATGACTGTAATAAAATCCTAGATGTATTGAAAGAAAATATGGCCACTACACCGATTCTGGTCTTCCTAAATTGGGAGGAAGAGTCTGATGTCCATGTTGATGGGTCGAGTATAGTGTTGGGGGCAATATTAACACAAGAGGTTGGAGAAGGCTTGGATCACCCTATATCATTCACAAGTCACAGATTATCTAAAGTAGAAAAGAATTATTCCACCACTGAACGCAAAGGACTGGCTATGGTGTATGCACTCCACAAATATTGGCACTACTTGCTAGGTGGACACTTCAAAATGTATACAGATTATTCTGTGTTGAAATACTTGGTCAATAAGCCTGTATTGGGGGGGTGCATATGCATATGGATTTTATTGTTCCAAGAATATGATTTTGAAGTTTTTGTGAAACCTGGACAATTGAATGCAAGACCAGATCACCTATCGTGCATTGAGACAGGAGAGGAACCTACTAGTCTGGAGGAAGGATTACCTGACGCATAGTTATTTGCTGTGTGCGTAGCGGATGGACATTTTGAAGATATAATCCACTTTCTTATGACTGGAACTGCACCAAAAGAGTACTCCGTCTAATAGAAGAAGGAACTAGTGGTGCGCATGGCAGATTTCTATGTCATTGCGGGGCACCTATATAAGATGGGGATTGGTGAGATACTGTGAAGGTATGTACCTAAATTTGAATGAAGTAATATCCTCGTGGACCCTTATGGGGGTGCTGCAGAAGGACATTATGCAGGGAGAGCAACCATGCAGAAGATTCTTCGCGTAGGGTTGTGGTGGTCAACCCTTCATCATGATTCAAAAGTGCATTGCAAGGCCTGTGATGCATGTCAAAGAACAGGTAAAACATCGCAGAGGGATGAGATTCCTTTGAATCCATAAATGATGTTGCATCCCTTTGAAAAGTGGGTGATCGACTTTGTAAGACCTATCAAACCTCAAGGAAAAATGAGCGTGAGATATATTATCACTGCGACAGAGTACCTAACTCGTTGGGCAGAAGCGTAGCTGGTAAAAGATTGCACATTCGCGAGCACCCCTAATTTTCTGTTTGAACACGTATTGACACGATTTGGATGTTTGATGATCTTGATGAGCGATTCTAGTACACATTTCCTGAATGAGACGATCAGCGCACTGACAGAAGAGTTTTAGGTGTATCATCAGAAAAGCACACCATATCACCCACAAGCTAACAGGACAGTAGAAGTATTTAACAAAGTACTGGAGACTGCACTAACCAAAGTATGCAATGTGCAACGAAGTGATTGGGACCTGCGCGTACTTGTAGTATTATGGGCTTATAGGACAACATGCAAGAAACTGACGGGACAGACACCTTTCCAGTTGGTCTATGGAGTGGAAGCCATAATGTCGATGGAATAAATTGTGCCTAGTTTGTGCATAACAGCACTCACAGGTATGAAGAACCTCAGAACCCTGGAGGAGAGGCTCGCGCAGTTGGAGGAACTTGAGGAAGAACTATTTTTTGCTAGCTTTCACCAACAGGTATAGAAGCAGCGCGAAAATGCCTAGCACGATCGACATATTAAGTTGCTCAACTTCAAGGTGAATGATTTGGTGCTACTGTATGATAGTAAGTTTGATAAATTCCTGGGAAAATTCAGAATGCATTGGCTAGGACCGTATGTTATTAAGGAGGTCATAAACAGAGGCGTGGTGTAGTTGGTAAAGTTAAATGGAGAACCTTTCCCAGGAAAAGTGAATGGCAGTGAGTTGAAGCCATACATGGGTGCCTCGAATATCTGGCTAGCTGACCGAAGCACAGTTTTAGCTCTCCAAGCAGCTGAAAGGAGGTGCGGGACTATAAACAGGTTCAGGGAAGCAGTTCAGCTACAACAGTTTCTGAACAACGCATCTAGGAAGTATAGCAAGAAGCTTCTTAGTGCGCTGCTGATCTTGCAGCAGTCAAGGCATAGTTGGGAGGTCTATGCGCGAATATCTCCACACCGACAGAGTTACTCGAGGGCGAGTCATGATGTTTGTGTTGAGGGCTTATTGGGTATGGGATCCCCCAAGGGAAGTTTTGGGGGTAAGAGCCTAGATTTTGGCTAAAAATTGTAAATCCAATGTAAAGACTCCACATTTTGTGGGCACGGAGCGCGAAGTTGTAAATGAGTCATAGGGTTGTCTGCCCTCAGTTTTGTAAAGTAATGTTAGCTTTAGAGATCTACCCATGGTCTGCGGACCATGGGATTGTATAAATAGAGCGAGGCTCTAAGTTGTAAGTTAAAAAATAGAAAAAATAGAAAAAATAGAAAAAAAGGAATGATGAATAATTGATTCTTATCTTAAGTGTAGAATCGAGTCTTGAGGTCGAAGAGTAGGAGAAGGCTTTGCACCTGAGTGCGCAAAGGCCTAGTAGTTTGCAGCTGAGTGCGTGGACCCCTGCATCTGAGTGCGTAGGGTGAGTCGAGTCTGTAACCATTGAAGCATTAATAAATAGAAGTTTTGCATTCATTTTGTATCTATTTCCTATTTTTATGCTTTGAGTATATTGGGTATGAATTGCATTTTCACTGTTTATATGGTGCGCGAACATATATGATTGTGTTGATTAAGTAAATGTGAGATAAAGTATCTATTACCTGAAGTTAACTAACATCTGTAAGAATATAAGTAAGATATGTAATGTAATTTTGGGAAATAGCTCAGATTTCTGCCATAGTAGAGCAAAAGCACCTCATCCCTTGGTGAGGGCTACGCGAAGGTGGTTATAACAGATTGCAAAGGTATCACAAGTTAGGATAGTGCGCGAAGTGACCTACGCGAAGGTATTCATAGTTGGACTAAATCGACCCCTCAGACATCTCTAGGGTGCAGAAACTTGGTTCCAACATCCCCCCATACTACTTTGGGTGAGACTTTAGTCTACGCACCACGGGCTGATGCTGAAAGGGCCAGTAGTGCAAGGATTTTTTTGCTAAGTAACTCCGAACCTGGGTTAGGCCCCCTCAAGCCAACAAACATGATGGCCAAGATAGTGACTTTCAGTCTTAAAGGTAACGTAAACATTTGGTGGGAAGATGTAAATAGTGTCAAGGGAATTCAAGAAGAGGAGTTAACTTGGAGTGAGTTCGAGAGACGTTTCAGGAAGAAGTATCTATCAGAGAGATACTATGATGATAGGGAAAAATAATTTATGTGTTGAAGATGGGATCTATGACTGATGAGGAGTACACTAGCAAAATTTTGGAGTTATTGAGATATGTGCCTTTCCTTAAGGAGGAGAAGGCCAAGATTCAAAGATTCATTAGTGGGTTGTCGATAGCATTCAAAGACATGATTAAGGTTGATGAGCCTATATCATTGGGGGAGGCTATCCGAAAGCTAAATAATTGTTATGATCAATAAAAGTGCGGATCTGAGACTAAGAAAGACTGGAAAGGTACAATAATAAAAAAGGAAAATGGTATAAGAATTGAACAAAACCATAAGACATGGGTAACAAAGAGAATGCAACACTACCTAAGATGTTCAATGCATCTAACACATGGTAGGGATTTCAGTCTGAGGAGTAGAACAAGGGTGATGATAAGAAACCTTTACAGTGTTGGCATTGTGGTGGAGAAAATCGTAGGAGAGATTATCCACATCGTCAGGGTGGTATACCGTAGATCTACAATGCTCGGGAGGAACAAACAATGGGGGATGTTAGGCAGAGTATTCCATGGATCTATGTAGCATTGGAGAACAGGAAGGTAGATCACCACCACGGGGGCTTCACTAGAGGAGAAATACCATATCATGTGCATTCATATTGGGGGATATATATTGAGGGAAAAATGACATAATATATTGAGCATATAATAGGGGGTAAAGGGTTTTTATATTGGCACGTATAAGAAATGAGGCTTAAAGTTAATTGAAAAATATAAAGGGGTATAAAAAAATGCCAATGAAAAAATGGATACCAACAATATATAGTGAAAGTAAAGTTTTTTAAATTGGGAAGGTGTATTGGGTTCATATTGGTAGGGGGTTAAAGAATATGATTTTTAGAGGTATTTTTCAATATTTAGTCAAATTAAGGGTATTATTTAGTATGCCACGAATGCACGTGCTATGTCAGAGGTTCAATGAGTAAATCCTTTGTGATCACCACACATCTATTATCAAGATGAGCGATGAGCTTTGTGATCAAATTGTTTCTATTTTGATTGATCTTGGATCTAATTATAGTTATGTTAATCTTGACCTCGTGGATAAGTGTGGTTTGAATAAAGAAGTGCATGTAGAACCTTGGTTAATGGAGTTTGCTACAAGTAAAAATAAGAGAATTCATCATTGGGTAAGAGCTTGTGCATTCAAGTTAAATGGTATGTCTACATCATCGCATTTGAATGTACTTCCATTGGGATCATACAATATGTTTTTGGGTATGGAATGGCTGTATCTTCATAAGACCAAGGTGGACTGGTATAACTAGGCTATTGAGTTTCTGGATGACAATGGGGAACAAAGAGTGTTTCCAGGTAAGAAGAAGGAAACATCAGTTAGAATGGTGAAAACTATGCAGGCAAAGTGCAGATGCAAGAAAGGGTGTGTGTTATTTGCAATGCATATTTCTAGTGACAAAGGTAAGGAAGTTGAGGGTGCAGATATCTTGAGATGATACCCAGTTTTACAATAGTTTCGGGATGTGCTTTTGGCATAGATTTTGGAGTTTCTGCCTCACATGGAAGTGGAATTTTCTATTCAGTTGGTACCAGGGGAAACACTAGAATCAAAGACACCTTATAATATGAGCACACCAACGTTGGTGGATTTGAAGTTGCAATTGAAGGAAATTATTAACAAGGGATACATTAGGACAAGTGTGTCGCCTTGGGGTGCACTAGTGTTGTTTGTGAAGAAGGATGGTACTCACAGGTTATGAATTGATTACAAGCAGTTGAACAAGGTGACCATCAAGAACGGGTATATGTTTATGAGGATCAATGACTTGTTTGATCAGTTGAAGGGAGAAAAGGTGTTCTCAAAGATTGATCTGAGATAAGGATACCATTAGGCACGCATTAAGGAAGAAGACATCTACAAGACTACTTTTCGAACCAGATATGGGAATTATGAGTTTGTTTTAGTTCCATTTTGTTTGGCTAATGCTCCAACTACTTTTATGTTCTTGATGAATAATGTATTGAATCCTTATTTGGACAAGTTTTTTATTGTATTCATTGATGATATATTGATATATTCTAAGAATAAGGAAGAACATGTCAAAAATTTAGCAACAATATTGAGATTGTTGAGAGAGAATGAGTTGTATGCTAATCTTAGTAAATGTAGTTTCTTTCAAACATAACATTACTTGGGACATGTGATTTCTAAGGAAGGCATAGTAGTGGATCCAGAAAAGATAAGGGTTATCATGGAGTGGCCAACTCCTAGGAATGTGGATGAGCTAAGGTCCTTTATGGGGTTAGCAAGTTATTATAGGAGGTTCATCAGGAACTTCTCTCAGATTCCCTATCCTATTACATTGTTGCAAAGGAAAGCTAAGAAGTTTGAATGGACAGAGGAATGTACAACCAATTTTGAGCAATTGAAGTAGCTATTGACAAATGCTCGAGTTCTAGAGATTGTAGATTAGGACAAAGAGTTTGTGGTATGTACAGATCCTTGCAAGAGAGGACTTGGTGGAGTCCTTATGTAGGAAGGACAGATAGTAAGCCATGAATCAAGGAAATTGAATGAGCATGAGAAAAATTATTCGACACATGATCTTGAGTTGGTAACGATCATCCATGCATTGAAGATGTGGAGACACTATATTTTTGGCAGGAGGTTTGTACTAATGAGTGATCACATTGTATTGATGTATCTATTTGACCAACCGAATCTGAATGCTAGGCAAGCTAGATGATTGGCCATGATTAGTAAGTTCGAATTTGAGATCAGGTACAATAAAGGTAAAGAGAACATGATTGAAGATGCTCTTAGTAGGAGGGTATAGGTAAATAATATAGCAACTATGAGCTCATACGGGACAAATTTATAGGATCAGATCTTGCAGGCAAGTCAGTAGGATGAAAAGTATAAGGAGCTTATGCACAAGTTACAATAGGGTACAAGTGATCAGAATGTGGACTACTGTCTCACAATAGATGGCTTGGTTAGATTTAGGGACATGATATATGTGCCAAATGATAATGAGCTCAAGAAGTTTATCTTGAGGGAATTTCATGCTAAGCCATATTCAGGTCACCTAGTATATCAGAAGATGTTGACAACGGTGAAGAAGTTTTACTATTGGACGAACTTGAAGAAATAAGTGGTAGAGTTTGAGGCTAGGAGCTTGGATTGTCAGCAGGTAAAAGCAGAGTGTAAGAATCCAAGTGGTATACTACATCCAATTTTGATTCCATAGTGGAAATGGGAGGTAATTTCCATGGACTTAATTATAGGTCTTCCGAGGAAATCTAGACATCATGATTCTATTGTGGTTGTGGTTGACAGGTTGAAAAAGGTAGCACACTTCATTCTAGTGAATTCTACATATTCAGCTAATGATGTAGCATAGGTCTTCATCAAAGATGTGGTGAGGTTGTATGGTGTTCTGAATAATATTGTGTCAGAAAAGGATGCCAAGTTCACTTCTAGATTCTGCAAAGAGTTATTTTCTAGTTTGGGTAGAGAGTTGGCCTCTAGTACAACTTATCATCCTTAGACAGATGGAAAGATAGAGAGGGTCAACAGGACATTGGAGGACATGTTGAGGATGTATGTGATACATCAGCAGTAGAGGTGGGAAGAGTATCTTCCAATGGTTGAGTTTTCTTACAATAATGGGTACCTAGAATATTTGAGAATGAGTTTGTTCAAGGTACTCTATGGGCAAAGTTGTAATACTCCCATGCATTGGAATGATCCAGTTAACATGGTGTTGATAGGACTAGACATGTTGGAAGAGATGGAAGAAGAAATGCAGGTAATGAAGAAGAATCTAAAGGCATCACAAGATAGATAGAAAAGTTATGTAAATCAAAACATGATTTTTAAGGAGTTTTAGGTTGGGGAACATGTGTACTTGCACATTAAGCTCAATAAAATCTCCTTGAGAATTGGATCGTGTGCCAAGCTAACACCTCGGTTTTGCGGACCTTTCAGGATTCTTGAAAGGATTGGACCAGTGCCTTATCGACTTGCAATTCCTCCAAAAGTGAAAGTCCATGATTTTTTCCATGTGTCATTGCTTAATAAGTATGTTAAATGTGTTGATCATGTGATTGACTAGTCTATATTGCAAGTGGAATTATAAGGAGATTTCCTGTCAGAACCTCAACGAAGTTCTCAAAGAAATATTCTTTTTCTCTGAAAGCAAGCAATCGAGCAGGTTAAAGTGCAATGAAAGCACTTTGGGCCTGACGAAGCTACGTGGGATATGGCAGAACAAATACGGGATATGTATCATTCTCTATTCGTTAGTTGAGAGAATGTTTTTGGCATATGTTTTGGTGTGATGTTTGGTATATGTATATATGCATATGAATGTAAATACCACCATGAGTTGTGTTATAAAGATCCAATAAGTGGTATTGGTGTCATGTTGTTATGCTTTTAATGTTGGTTCACTTCTCAACATTATTATTGGGCTAATTTATAGAGTAAATTAACACAAGTAATTCATTATGAATCCAGGTTTGTAGAACTTAGGAGCATTCCAAAATGTATGGATATCAAGTATAATCGGCTTTTAGAAGATAAGTTATGGAAACTGAAGGAAATGCAATTATAAACTAATTATAAGTGCATATTACAAATATAAAATTCAACTAAGTAATTTCTAAGTCATTATGTAATAAATATGAGAAGTGGCTCCTAACTTAGGAGAAGCAGATTTTTCCTTCTTCTAGAATATTTTTTTATGAACAGAAATCAAAAACCACTAATGGAAAATATATTAAGTTGCATAGACAAATAATGGAAGAGGATCCTAACTAAGAAGGTCCTTGTTTTTCTTCATGTTACACTAAAAAATGTCACCATGACTATTTACAGTTAGTATGGCTCAATCAACAGTCATGCTACCCTCTTAGGCAAGTCTTATGCCTCTGCTCTCCATGTCAAACTCCAAAAAAGAGAGAAAGTCTTTCTAAATGTATTTATCTCTGGGGACGCAGGTTCTCTCAACCTTACCTGCGGGGACGCACCCAATGTTCACAAAAACTGCGTCTTTGGACGCTCTGTATGTAAAGGTGCAGGTGCGTCCCCCTGAAAAGGTTAAAATGTGCAAGTTTCATCTTTAAAAAGTCACTTGTGGTCATTTCTAGAGCATTCTAGAAGGTTGTTCGACATGTATTGAGCGCCTCCAGATGGTTCATGCACTCCTACCAAAGAGGAACTTATCCCATCAATAGGGGAGCTATCCCATCCAAAGAGGGGATTATCCCATTGATGGTGGACCTGATTAACCTCCTCTTGAGCACTATAAATACAAGCATTGGGCCAGAAGGAAAGGAGGTTGAAAGCTATACATTTCTAAGGGTAAATGCTGCAGGAATTAGGACTCCCATTTAGAAGCTTGTGAGGAGAGATTGCCATCTTTGCTTGTTCTATTTGGAAGTGGGTGAGCTTTGTCAAAGTAAAGGAAGACTCTTGTGGACCCTGGAAGGAGCTTGCACAACACCAAGGCTCAGGTTGTAATGGTTCCTTTTGATTACCTTTAATGCAAATTGGTCCATTCTTCTCAATAACTTGTTGTTTATGAGTTATTTCATGTACTCCTTGGTCTATATGTTGAATATGCTTTGTTTTATGTTATAATCAGGTGCTATTTAATTGTTTGATTGTTGGTGATTGCAGGTTTTGGAGAAAAGGAGGAGCTCATCCAGATCAACAAAGCTTGGACTTCTACAACAGCGTTTGGACAAAGGTAAGAACAAAACACTTGATCTCTCATATTATAATGCATGTTTAGAGAAGGATAGTTCTAGTTTGTCTTGTTTGTCACTAGAGAGTCTTAGGCTCCTAGGGAGGTTGGTTGTGTCCGCACAATCGACTCTTTCTGCCTGACAAATTGGCGACTCCGCTGGGGACTCCATTGATGTGAAAGTCTTTTCCTTTGTATGAACTTTGCTCTGAGAAAATTCATTTATTTTCTGGTTTTTGGCTCTGTGACTTTGTTTTTGGGTGGGTTAGCTTAGGGTTAGATTCATTTTAGTTTTTCTTGAATTTTCCAGTAGGACGCACCCTCTGAGTATTGCACAGTGTGTCCCTGGACGCACTGTCACTGTGTGCACAGAGCGGGCCCGCACCTGGCTTAACCAGTTGCCTGCATCCCCTGCTAAAATTTAAGAAAATTCCATTTTTTGCATTTTTGCCCTTAGATTTTGCTTTTTCTTAGTTTTTACTGCCCAGATCCATTAGTCTCTTGTCAAAGATCTTCACCTAACCTTGTTTCATTGGCATTCCTACTTTAAGCTTTCATCAATTGGGTGTTTTGAGTCTCTTTTTTGAGAAATTCTTAATTTGATTTCCTTTGGTCATTACTTGGAGGTTTGTCTCAGTCTTTTCACAATTTTGCATCTTTTTGCTTTCATTTTTGCAAAAAAAATTCCCCCTCATTCGCCGGGGGGGGGCTAAATTGTGTATGAGTGTTAATCGCCTTTGAGTGTTTTTATTTTATGATCTTTGGAACTCTCACCCAATTTTCTCGACTTGCACTTGATTGATTCTTAGATTAGATTAGAATCGTCTTGTGTTTGAGAATTCTCTTGCATAGATCACATTTGCATAATTAGAATTCTCATTTTCAGAATATTAATGAAAAATGTGCATAGATTACATTTGCATGCTTTTCAAGTGAATTGTGCATAGATTACAATTGCATAGATTACAGTCTGAAAAAATCAATCGTAGATTTAGATCAGTTTTCTTTGGTTTGAATTTACACGAAAATAAAAAAAATGGTTTGGAATTGATTTGCATTAGTTTTTCTTCATAAAATTAGTGCATTAGAGAATTTGTTATATTTTCTCTTAGTGATCAATTTTTTGCATTGTTGGAAGTGAATGGAAACTCTCTCCTTACTTTAGTTAGGATTCATCGAATTGAAAGGATTACATTATCATATTCGATTGCATTCAGTTTTGAGTCGGGTCATAACACCATTGGTTTCATCTCCATTTACCCATTTGAGTAATAACAGCCTTAATAACACAGCGCTTAATTAAAATTCATCTAGTAATTTTTACATTTATAGGGCTCTGAAACACCAACATAGCTTAGGCTAGTGTCTTGGAGTAGGAGAGTAATTAACTCTCCAAGACAGCAAAACCAAACAAGTAGCTCATCTTGTGGTAGAATAAATCCAATTGTCTCATTTGTACTCTGGGAAAGCTCCTCTTAAAGGAGAAGCACGAGCTCGTGTCCGAACCAGTGAGGGGATCAATCCTCCCTCGTTGGGAACGACGCCAGAAACGCACGTATTACAAACGGTAAACCTCGGATTAACCATTGTCGAGGAGCCAGGGGTCACTTGTCGGTAAACCTTGGATTATTGTCAAGGAGCCGGCAAGGGGATTGAGCTTGATACTCTGCCCTTGCGTGCTGTCGGAGTGTAGACTGTTCCCCCAGGTGCATTTGTTGCTGTTGGTAACCTTAGTGACCATTACCTTTAGGATTCTACCGAGGTGACGGTGGAGGGAAGATCACACTGTACCTGGAGCAGACGTCGGCTAGACTCACTTGGATTTTCTGGGGGGTTCACTTCACTCGAGACGGTTAAAGTGGAGGAACTTGGTCCAGTCTATTCATTAAGCAGGTTGCCGGGGTAACTGTTCCACCCGCCACTTTTGTACTGAATTCTGCGATGTTGGATTTCATCCCCAACTAGTGTTTTCGGTCCGGAAGGTTACTGTTTGTGTATGGTTTGACTCCTAGATTTGATAGCGCGTGTTAATTTGTTTGTTTTTACTTTTAGAGACCATAGGTGTGAATTGTGAATTTTAATTGTTAGGTGTGAACTGTGAATTGTTAATTTTAGTTATAAATTGTTAATAAAATTCACTGAAGTTGAATATAATGGCAAATGTTCCAGAATTTATCAACCTAGGAACCCCTCCTAATGAGAATCCTAGTACTTTTCCTTACTTTGGAAATGTTGGTCCTCCTTATATGGCTACTTTGTCATTACCTGGATTTACAATAGGTTTACCGATATGGTTATTTTCAACTTCGTTGGCCCAAAATACTCCAATTGTTCCATCTCAACCGGATGCTTCACCTCAACAGAGTTCACCATCTCAACATCACCAATCTTCTGTTGACCCTTTACCTTCTTCGCCTAATTTTTCTTCCTCCATTTCTTCCTCTTCGCCTGGTAAAAGCCTTGACGCTAGTAACCAGGAGGTTAAGAAGAAGAAGAAAGGGAAGAAGAAGAAGAAGAAGAAGAAGAAGAAGCAAGATAAGAAAGAAGTCAACCAACCAACCATGGTTGTAAGTGTTAGTTGTGTTGAGGAAAATTCCGACATGCACCGTAAACCCAAATACCCTTGCAGGCTTTGTAAGGGTGACCACTTCCTTGTCAATTGTCCTAGTATTCCAAAGGTCTTGGAAGTATGGTCAGAAAAATCTCATCAACTTTCTATTGATCCATCAACCAGCGATAGTCAGGTTCCTGGGAAAAAGGGTAAAGTTAGGTTTCCTTGTAAGTTATGCAAAGGGAGTCATCAAACTCACATTTGCCCTCACATGGATGAAGCCTCAACATTGTTGGAAAAACTTACTGTTCCACAGCAAGAATTTCCAACTGGTTACCGTAAAATTTCTCCCAACCTACCGTCAACTGACGGAGTGATTGATCTAAATTCAAGTACAGTCGATCTCACTCTCCCGTTGGAGAGTGAAACTCATGTCACTCAGGTTGATGATCCATTAGTTGATCAAGTGGTCGATTCAATTTCACATTCGGTCGATCCCACTTTCCATTTAGAGAGTGAACTTCATACCGCTCAGGTTCTTCTTGTTACATCAGATTCTTCTATGCCGGGGGGCATTTCACCTGTTTCTACAAAACCCCCTCCAAGCACTGAGGTCTTTTCCTTTGATTGGAATAGACTGACAGAACCTCGTCTTCCTTCCTCCATCCCTTTCCAAATCATTGTCAAGGCTGGTGGTAGGGACATACATCGTACTCAGGTAGATGAAGGTGCTTCTGTTAGTATATTATCCTCAACTGTTTGGAAAGCTTTGGGTTCCCCTCAGCTTGCGCCTATTACGAAGAATCTGAAAGCTTTTAACAGAACCATTAGTGAACCTTTAGGGATCCTTCCTAAGTTTTCTATTACCTTGGAAGGTAAAACTGTCTGTATTGATCTTATGGTAGTTCGAGGTCCCTTGGATTTCAATTTACTCCTTGGGCGAGACTATGTTTATGCAATGAAAGCTGTCGTATCGACACTCTTTCGCGTGATGTCTTTCCCTCACAATGGTAGTATTGTGACTGTAGACCAGCTCTCGTTCCCTAGTCTTGTTTCAACTACCAATAATATGACAGCCCTAAATGTTCCTGATTCTCAAGTGGTATCTACCCTGCCACGGGTTAATTATGTGGCAACTGGTCCCATGTTTTCAGTTACCGATGTAAGTGAGCCTCTCACTGTTTGCTCATCTTCCTTTGATTTAGATCCGGTAATTGACATGGAAAACTCTATGGGATTACTTGAACACGATGTTCTTATCCCTTTTGAGTCCCTTGACATGTTTTCCTTCCAGAGAACTATTCTTCCTTCTGATGAAGACCTTTTGGAAGCCATGATCAAGGTGTGTCCATTGACATGTCTTTCTTCCAGTTGGAAGCCATGATCAGTGTGTGTGAGGATAGTTTCTTCTAGTCTCAACCTCATTAAAAAATGAAACTAGAAGTCATGAGCATAGTTCCTTGTCTTGTGTCAAGCTCATTAAAAAATGAAACAAGGAGTTGTGAGGAAAGTTCCTTTTACTGTGTCAACCTCATTAAAAAATGAATCAGTGTGTGTGAGGAAAGTTCCTTTTACTGAGTCAACCTCGTTAAAAAATGAATCAGTGAGTCCGAGGAAAGTTCCTTTTACTGTGTCAACCTAGTTAAAAAATGAATCAGTTAGTTCGAGGATAGTTCCTTGTCTTGTGTCAACCTCGTTAAAAAATGAAACAAGGATAGGTTATATAGATTGTAGAAAGTAGGGTTTTGAGGATAGTTCCTGTTACTGAGTCAACCTTGTTAAAAAATGAATCAGGTTTGAGGATAGTTCCTGTTACTGAGTCAACCTCGTTAACAAATGAATCAGGTTGGAGGATAGTTCTTTTCTTGTGTCAACCTCCTTAAAAATGAAACAACTCCCTTTTCAAGTTAAATATTGAAAGTGAACCTTCATTCCTTTCATCCATCTGGTTGAATGCAATGAAGCCTGGGGGGCATGTACCTCGTTTTGCATCATTATACTGGGGGCATGCGAACTTTTTGAGCATAGTTCCTTGTCTTGTGTCAAGCTTGTTTAAAAATGAAACAAGGGTAGGTTAAATAGATAGATTGTAGAGTGTAGTTATGAGCATAGTTCCTTGTCTTGTGTCAAGCTCATTAAAAAATGAACCAAGGATTTTAAGAGCATAGTTCCTTGTCTTGTGTCAAGCTCGTTAAAAAATGAATCAAAGTTTTTAGAGTAGAGTTTTTTGTTAGGTAGATTGTAGAGTAGTTACGAGCATAGTTCCTTATCTTGTGTCAAGCTCGTTTAAAAAATGAAACAAGGGTTTTGAGGATAGTTCTTTTCCTGTGTCAACCTCACTAAAAAATGAAACAACTCCCACAAGTCTTTCCAAGATCTTGAAAGTAAAGCTTCATTCCATCCACCTCATTGAATGCAATGAAGCTTGGGGGGCATGTACCTCGTTTTACATCATTATGCTGGGGGCATGTGAACTTATAACAAGCATAGTTTTTCGTTTCAAGCTTGTGTAAACATGAAACCGAATCCGAGCATAGTTCTTTTCCTATGTCAAGCTCGTTAAAAAATGAAACAAATCCTCCTCTGATTGAGTCGAGAGATTGACTAGATCTCGTAAATTTTAAGTTGTATGTTTAGGTTAGTTATTTCAGTTTTTTGCATAATTTTCTTTTCAAATGATCTCGTAACTCAACCTTCATTTCATCCAGCTGGTTGAATGAAATGAAGCTGGGGGAGTATGCGCTCTAACAGTTATGCTTAGAGGGCATCAAGCACAGTTTTCTCTCTGTTTCAAGCTTGTGTAAAAATGAAACTACTATGAAGCATAGTTTTTATCTGTTTCAAGCTTTTGTAAAAATGAAACCTATTTCGAGTCAATTTCAGTTATTTTCAAGACTCGTTAAAACTCATGAAAATCTCGAGAATATTTTGCTATTTTTCATTCTCGTAAAACAAATGAAAATGTCGAGTTCTTTCCGTCTTTTCCTGCTCGTAAATTAAATTGAAAGTCGACCATATGAGTACATTTTTATCATTTTTTCGAACTCATTAAAACTTACGAAAAAATGAAAACCATGAGTACATTTTTGTCATTTTTTCGAACTCTTTAAAACTTACGAAAAAGTGAAACCTTGGAGTTCTCTTTTAAGCCCTTTTCAGACTCCTACAAACATGAAAAGATTGCCGAGCGTTTCTTTTACACTCGTTAAAATGGAATTAAAAGACGGTCCCCTTATAGCCCTTTTCTGACCGTAAAATCAGGAAAAGATTGCCGGGTTTTTGTCGTTTCAAACTCGATACGGAAATAAAACGACGTGTCTTTGATCGCTTTTTACTTTTCAGGTCAGTGGCACTAATTATGAAAGTACTCCTTGGTCGCAAGATCAAGCGGTTCCCCCAGGTATTATTTTATACTTTTTCGGGCTTGAGGGACACAAATCTACGAAAAAGTTCAACTTGGAGTCTTCTTAAGTTTTTCAGACTCTCTAAAATTGAAAAATGCCGAGTTTCTCCTATACTGGGCTCGTTAAACATTTCACAGTAAAGGACCTGTTCAATTACAAACGGGAACGAACCACTCCTTCCTAGGGTTCGAATCAAAACTAGGATGGACTCATCCGAAGGATGAGCTTATAATCAAGCATATGTTATCCTCCTCAAGCTTGTTAAAAATAAAGAGGTACTTGCCAGAAATGGTGGGGGAAAAGAGGGAAGAATGAGCCTATTTGTTACCTTTTGTCTCAGAAGAAACTTTATTACCACTCTTGAACACGACACTTTTTCATTCACCTGGGTTGGGAAATTTTTACCTCACAATTGATCAAACCACTTTGAAAGTCTTCAGCCGGGTTCCGGGGATTAACTTTGAGTTATTTATCACCAAGCCATCTGTCGTGTCGTTATGTGTTCAAGAGGTCTGCAAGAAAAACTTTCATCTGCAAAATACTTGTCATCCGTTTGACCATCCCTGAGTCAGTCCTTACAGCAACATTTCTTCAACTTGAACAATGATTTCGTGTTGCGGGCTTGCCTGCAACGGGTCGCTTTCTATCGACATCAGCACATTATCTAGAGAGATGACTTAGAGATCGTCAGTACCTTGAAGTCTGCATGCATCAATGGCAGGTTTCTCGCCTTTGACGTCAGTTTACATCATTGACTTTCGATCAAAGGATTCCGTGAAATGTTCGACATCAACTCATTCATTCACATCTCATGGATTGTACTGGGTACTTTGAGAACCATTGACATTACTGGTGGTCTCTCTCACGCTTGTTAACAGTTTACATCATCGACTGGTAATCAAGTGGTTTCTACCATGTTCGACATCAACTCATTTATTCGCATGGCTAGAATCGTACCAATTCGGGAAGTAGAAATGAAGACCCTGGATCTAGTTTCTACCATCCAGGCTGCGAGGAGTTTTGTATTCATTATCTAAGTAGACTAATCACAAACAGATGGCTGCGTCCATACTGTGTCTACAGAAGTCTATGATTATGATGTACTGCAAGATCATTCCTATATCAGAGTAGTTAGTCTGTTAGTTAAAGTTTTAATCTGAGTATGGGAATGCCTACCTCAGTGATGATAGAATCTTATACATGTATTTTGCGTTGAAAATTGCAGGTTCTGACCAGGCTCTCCACAAGATAATCCTTGAAATGATAAAGCGCTTCACCCTTCCTAGATAATACAAAACCCTAATCTATTTCAGGCTTCGCACTTTAGGGGGCAATCTGTTACACTAAAAAATGTCACCATGACTATTTACAGTTAGTATGGCTCAATCAACAGTCATGCTACCCTCTTAGGCAAGTATTATGCCTCTGCTCTCCATGTCAAACTCCAAAAAAGAGAGAAAGTCTTTCTAAATGTATTTGTCTCTGGGGACGCAGGTTCTCTCAACCTTACCTGCGGGGACGCACCCAATGTTCACAAAAACTGCGTCTTTGGACGCTCTGTATGTAAAGGTGCAGGTGCGTCCCCCTGAAAAGGTTAAAATGCGCAAGTTTCATCTTTAAAAAGTCACTTGTGGTCATTTCTAGAGCATTCTAGAAGGTTGTTCGATTTGTATTGAGCGCCTCCAGATGGTTCATGCACTCCTACCAAAGAGGAACTTATCCCATCAATAGGGGAGCTATCCCATCCAAAGAGGGGATTATCCCATTGATGGTGGACCTGATTAACCTCCTCTTGAGCACTATAAATACAGGCATTGGGCTAGAAGGAAAGGAGGTTGAAAGCTATACATTTCTAAGGGTAAATGCTGCACGAATTAGGACTCCCATTTAGAAGCTTGTGAGGAGAGATTGCCATCTTTGCTTGTTTTATTTGGAAGTGGGTTAGCTTTGTCAAAGTAAAGGAAGACTCTTGTGGACCCTGGAAGGAGCTTGCACAACACCAAGGCTCAGGTTGTAATGGTTCCTTTTGATTACCTTTAATGCAAATTGGTCCATTCTTCTCAATAACTTGTTGTTTATGAGTTATTTCATGTACTCCTTGGTCTATATGTTGAATATGCTTTGTTTTATGTTATAATCAGGTGCTATTTAATTGTTTGACTGTTGGTGATTGCAGGTTTTGGAGAAAAGGAGGAGCTCATCCAGATCAACAAAGCTTGGACTTCTACAACAACGTTTGGACAAAGGTAAGAACAAAACACTTGATCTCTCATATTATAATGCATGTTTAGAGAAGGATAGTTCTAGTTTGTCTTGTTTGTCACTAGAGAGTCTTAGGCTCCTAGGGAGGTTGGTTGTGTCCGCACAATCGACTCTTTCCGCCTGACACTTTATTACAAATTTGTTCATCATTAATGCCATTGTTAGAAAATTACAAATTCAGAAAACTACTTGAAAGCAAGAAAGATGAATTTAGTTTCTATTCATTAATCTAATAGAAGGAGGGTTCAACTTGAACGTTGGATTTTCCCTTCATATAAAGATGATAAATAAACCAAGATTCATTATCAAACATAATTATTCATCATACATCAAATCAAGTAAACAAATCTGAAGAAAAACTAGTTTATGAAAATCAAACTAGATTAACCATGAAGTGTACTTAGTTTGGAGTGGGCACCCTTCACCTTTGCCTTGCACACTTGAAGAGACTATTAGCTACTGCAAAATCAGTCAATGATCCAAACCATTGAATATTAAAATCAAGATATAATAGGTTCCTCAAATTAACTCAAAGTATTCAGAAGTCTCAATATGAAATTATACAAATTATACATATCATAAGCCTTAAATATTTTTGGCTTAAATAGAAAAATATAAAACAAACAGATCTAAAATGTCTCTAACAACTATATCTATCCATATATAATCTATCCAAGTTGAACTCATCCATTATATCACTAAAAATATGGAAAATCCCATGAAATCATAAAATAGCTCTATTCCCTAGGGATTTTCTGAATCACTGGTCGTGTTTGACCAGCTTTGACTGGGCCTATTTAAGATTTTTTTGACCGAACCAATAGGAGTCAGTTCAATCCTAGTTCCAAATATTTCTAGAAATATGATCAGATTGTGTCCAAGTGTCTTGCAAATATGACATCCATGAAGCCATTACGAGAATTTCTGATTCTGTCCAAAAATTGCACTTAAAATTCAATTTTCATAAAAACATCTAAAAATTGCAAAACTAAATTTATATATCTGAATATGCATAAATACATAAAAATGGGGTGTATATGATGGAAAATGGATGGATAATATAGAAGTTAAGTGTGTTTTATTAAGCAAAATTCGATAAAAAAACAAGGGCCAACATCTCCCCCTTGTTGATTCACAAGAATGTCCTCATGCTTGCTTCCTCTTCTTGGATCTTATGAATTCTATTGTAAACTCTGTGCTTGATCCTGATGCTTCCTATTGTGCTACTTCTATTAGAAAATCTACCCCCTTGTACTGTTCTTCCTTTTAAATTGTAGCCTTGACCTTCTATTTCTCATACTTGTTTTTCCACATGTTTTTGCCTTTGAGCCACTTGAAAGCCTGTTTACAAAGAAGATCATTCTTTCTTTTCAATTTTCCTACCTCTTCATTTAGTTTTTCATTCTCCTTGACTAACTTTGCATTATTTTTCTTATATGCTTGTTCTCTTCCTTCAAGTGTTTTTCTAAGATCATTTTATCTCTGATTGATCTGTCAGTTCTTTTATCTTCCTCAGTTGGAGCTCTTTTTCTAATTCTTATGTATCCTTTGCAATTGATGTGGCCTCAACATTATCCTAGTATGAATTTTTTTCCAAATCCTTCTTTCTCCAATCTTTCAATTATGTCATCTGCTTGTTTCTCTATAGAAGGTGTCTCTACAATCTATAATTCAGGGTCTTTGCTACATGTCTCTATTCGACTCTTTCTCCGATGCCTCCTAGGAGTGGATATGAAGGATGCCTCCTTCTCAATCATGATCGTATTGTGCTTATTTTTGGATCCGGTTCTTGGATAGAGTGGTGAATTCATTATGCTTCTAGTTTCCTGAACTGTTTTATACTGGTCTTCTATGGCCTGTTCTTCATGCTTATTTTGGACCAAAAATCCTTTCCAGACTATACACTTAACTCTCACTTGATATTCTACAATAATTTTAATGAGTCCTTGGTCATAAATTTGAGCTTCTCTTGGTTTCACTATCTCTATCATCTTAATTAGATTCCTAGAGAAGAAATATGGCAAGTTAATTTTTACTTCTCCTTTGATGTGTTGGAGCAGTCTGACATGGTAAAGATGTGCCACACTATGGCCTCTATCACATGTGAATAACTTTTGAATGACTAAAACTAATTCTCCCCAAGGCTCATTGAACCATTCCCTAGGTATGCCTTTGGTTCTATCAAAGGTTCCCTTCCTGTTCTTCTCTAAGAAGAAAGTCCATGATTTTTCTTTGAAGTGTAGACCTTTATGATAGTGTTCTCATGTTAATGGTAGATCTAATGCTTGAGAGATGAATTCTGGAGTCAATGGAATGGCTAAGTTTCCTACCATAGTTTGGTCTTGGGCATAGTTATTTATGAACTCCCTGGTTACGCTTTCAATGTGCCGATCAAACTTCTGAAGAAAACCTATAAGTCCAGTTTGATAAAGTTTTTCTACTATTTCTTTCTCCCACTAATTTTTGTTCTATTCTTTTCGCCATGTGTTCAGAAAACCAATTGATATAACCCTCTACTATCATCATTCTCATTTTTGAAATTGAAAATAAAAACTATCCATGCATATAGATATTTCTTGATTCATTCATGTAGGGCTTACCTCCTCTCTGATACTCTTTTAAAAACAATGATGTCGGCCTTGTTCAATCTCTGTTTTTTTGCAAAAATGAGTCAATGTTCTTTAAAACATTACTCTTTGTAGATGAAAATCATAAAAAAAACATCATGCCCGTGTTTTTTCTTGTTCTCTGATTCACAAACCAATCTCTGTTCCATTCCAATTCAACAAAATCCCTGCTAAAATAGTTACTAATCAAAAGGGAACTATTACATCAAAATGGGTATTGAAGCCCAAAAATCCCAAAAAAACATGAAAAAACACCTTGAAATCGAAAAGTGTTGATGCCAAAATAAAGTAGTTGTTGTTGTTTTTTTTTTTGAGTAAATTTTCAATATTTTTTGAAAATAACAATAAAAAACAATAAAAGCCATTTTTTGTGCATAAAACACCTTGAAATTGAAAAGTGTTGATGACGGAATAATTTTTTTTTCCAGGGTACATTTTCAACACTTTTTAGTAATGACACTAAAAAAAAATATCGTGACTTTGAAAAACTTTGAATTTCCAATGATTTTCAAGCATTAAAATTAATGATAAAATATCACATCTTTAAGAACCCTTAAAATTCCAACGACTTTTAAGCATGACATTAAATTTAAAATATCACTTCTTTGAAAAACCTTAAAGTCCAACAATTTTCAAGCATGGTGCTAAGAAAAAATATTTATAATTGTTTCTAGCCATAACATTAAAGATAAAATATCACGACTTAGAAAAACATTAAAAATCTTGACAATATGTCAACCATGGAATTAAAACCAAAGAGTATGACTACAAAACAATCTTAAATTTTCAAAAAAATTTAAACATGACATTATGGAAAAAATTTATGACTAAAAAAACTTTAAAAATGAACATGCAAATGGAAGAGTTATTATAGCAAGAGTAATTTTTTTAAATGCTAAATGTATAGAAATTTTGAAATCTTAGCCTAACACAACTTGATACATTGCGGAAAAAAATTAAAAATCAACTATCAAATTGACACGCAGTGTAGGTGAGCTCAACCCATTGTAATGAAAACTTAAAGACCAACCACAAAATTAACACATTGTGGGGGCATATTCGATTCATTATAACAAAAAATTTAAAATCAACTATCAAATTGCACATAATGGGATCGGGTCGCTAGACAAGCATCGACACATACCTTACAATATATATGTGTGTGTGTGTGTGAAAGATACATAAGAAAACAAAATTTCAAATATTGAAAAAAAATTAAAAAATAAAAGTAATAAAACATAAAAAACATGACAAAAAAATCGAATATAAAAGAAAAAAAATCAAATTTAAAAAATATATAGCAATGACAAAAAAAAAAAGAATAACCATACCATGTAAAATAAAAAAAAAAAAAAAAAAAAAAAAAAGAAGAGAGTAATATAAAATAAAAACCAAATAAAAAAATCAAAATTAAAAATTAAAAAAATAAAAATATTACAAAAATAAAATACAGCATTAAAAAAAAACTAAAAAATTAAAAATAAAATACCCAACGACCTCGAGGCCCAACCGACCAGGGGTGGCAAGGGGACAATTAATGACAAAAAATAAATTAAAATTCATAAAATATATAAAAGAAATCAAAATTAAGTTGTAAAAATAAAAATTTAAATAAATAAATAAATAAAGATTAAAAAAAAAAAAAATCTATATCTATATCTATATATATATTATATATATATATATATATATATATATATATATATATATATATATATATATATGTAATTTTCTTTGAAATTATATTTTGAAATTTAAATTATAAAAAAATTAAAATTTAAAATATTTTAATTTAAAATTTAAAATTTAAAATATTTAAATTAAAATATATATAAATAAAAATTAAAATAAAATAAAAAATAAAAAACCAAAAAAACTTAAATTTAAATTAAAAAATTATAAAAAAAACAACTAAAAAAAAATAAAAAAATAAAAAAACTAAATAAAAAATATAGAAACAATTAAGAAAAAACAATTAAAAAATGCCACACATAACCCTGCCTGCCTCCCTCACCTACCTCCCTTCCCCCTCCCTTCGCTCCCACACTCGGCCCACCACCCCACCCCCCTCCCCCACTCCAGCCCCCTCCCTCAATGCACCCCGCTCCCCTTCCCGCCCTTACCCCGCTCCCCTCCCGACTGGGGGCTTAGGCGGGGAGGGCAGGGGTGTAAGGGGGGGAGGGGGAGGGCGGTGAGGGAGGCAGGAGTGGTGGGGGCTGGGTGGTGCATGGGAGGGAGGAGGAGGGGTGGTGGGTGAGGGAGGTGAGAGAGGAGGGGAGGGAGGCGGAGGGCCGAGGGTGGGACGGTTAGTTTGGTGAGGGAGGGGAGAGGGGAGGACCGAGGGTAGGGAGGCGAGGCGGAGGGAGGGGGTAGGGGTGAATTGCATCATAAGAAAAAGAGTTCATTTTTTTTTAATTCTTTTTCTTTTGAAAATCTACCATAGGGATTTAAGATGCATGGACAATGAATCTGCCCTATTGATTTAGGATGCATGGATGATGAATCTGCCCTATTTATTTAGGATGCATAGACTACGAATCAACCCTATTTATTTAGGACGATTTCCAAGGCAAGCCATAGGGGTGGTAAAGCCCTTTTGTTTAATCATGGCTATGTGGGGTTGGGGCTAGTCAGGTTGTGCCACTAAGGGAGGTGGGCTGCGATTTTTTCCCAGTTAGATCTTGATTGATGGAAAACATCATCGATATAAGCGGTAAAGAACAACAACCCACATATTCACTATGGGCGGGCGATCCAATCAAAGAATCCGTTCCAATTGATATAGATCGAGAGACATACTCCACTATAGTGGCACTTGAATATACGTTCAAAGACTATGACGCGTGCTCGAATAATTCCTTGGTTAGTTAGTTCACAACAATGATTGATAGCATAACCACATCATTACTCTCCCAAAAGATATTCTCCTACATGCGTGTTTCTTTTTGCACCAAATGACCATAGTTCCATGAAAAAGTACATAGGTAATATCCATTTTTAAGAAAATAGAAAAATGAAGCCCCCATATAGGGAATTCCCAGTGAGGAAAAAATCACTGGAAGGAAAGAAGGTCAAAAAGTATGTCCTTAAAAAAGGTCGAAAAAGGGCAAAAAATTGAAAAAAATGGCCTTAGAAGATTTGTGTAATGACACAAGAATGTGTCAATGATAAGTCTTACTAAACTTCTATAATTACAGAAGTCTACTAAGACTTATAGTTGACACAATCTTGACTGATTACAGAAATATACTAAAAGCTTAGTAGATTTCTGTAACATCTCGACGTTAAATATTGAAAAGGTTGACCTATCTAAAAAGGTTGACTTATCTAAAAAATTTAACTCTTTTTATTAGGATGAAAAATACAGAAATCTACTAAGCTTTTCGTGGATTTGTATAATGAGTACTTAGATCTATCCTAGGCAGTAGTAAATAAATAATTTCCTCCAACTAATTTATTTACAAGTCAAACCCTAAGAGCAATGAAATATTCAACAAAATGGCTAAATGAATGGGGTGCCTCATGTCCTCCTCTAATACAAAAGCCTCCTCAAGCATGAGCATTTTGACCATGTAAAGTAAAAACCATAATAGGCCCACATAACCGTGTCATTCCCAATGGGATAGGTGGGTATTTCATTCGAAGACATAACATGATTGAGAATAGATAGGTGGGTCGATTGGATAGTCATTACGCCTAGCCTGTCTAATATTATGTTAGTTTGGGTTTACTATTGGCGTTGAAAAGAGGGGGCTTTCAATATGATACACCTAGCTCTCAATCTTCAAAGGAGGTAATACACATTTTTAAGAAAATAGAAAAATAGAAAAATGAAGTCCCCATATAGGGCATTCCCGGTAAGGAAAAAAATTGTTGAAAGCCGAGATGGTCAGAAAGTATGTCCTTAAAAAAGGCCAAAAAAATGGCAAAAAATTGCAAAAACATGGCCTTAATAGATTTGTGTAATGACACAAGAATGTGTCAACTATAAGTCTTAGTAGACTTCTATAATTATAGAAGTCTACTAAGACTTATAGTTGACACAATCCCGACTCATTACATAAACCTGCTAAAAGCTTTGTAGATTTCTATAACATCTCGATGTTAATACTGAAAAGGTTGACCTATCTAAAAAGGTTGACATATCTAAAAATTTTAACTCTTTTTATTAGGATGCAAATCAGTTGGAATGGGGCTGAGGTGGGGTCGGGTGGAGGGGTTTTAATTGAATATGTTTTTTTAGTTGTTTTTTTATTTTTATTTTTATATTGTTTTTTTTAATGTTTTTTTAATTATTTTTTTTTAAATTGTTTTTTTAAATTGTTTTATTTTTTTATTTTTTTTCTTCAATTGATTTATTTCTAAATTGTTTTTTTTAAATTGTTTATTTTAATTGCTTATTTTAATTGCTTATTTTAAATTGTTTTTTTTTTTTTTTTTTTTTTTTTTTTTTCTTATATATATATATATATATATATATATATATATATATATGTTATTTCTTTATTTTTATAATTTTAATGTAAAAAATAAAATTCTTAACTTTTTAGTTTATTTTATTTTTTATTTTAATTGATTTTTTTTTTAATTTAATTTTTTTTCTTAATTTTTAGTTTTATTTTAATTTTTTTTGGTAGTTATTTTAGGTTTTTTTGGTAATGAGGTTTTTTTGTTTTTGTTTTTAACTTTAAAAAATGTTTTCATAAAAAAATGTTTATATATATATATTATTTTTTTCATTAATTTTTGATTCAATTTTTTTTATTTTTACGAGTAAATTTTTGTAATTTCTTTTTCATTTTTATGGGTTTTTCTTGTTTTTTTTTCCTTTTTTATATATTTTTTTTTATCATGTTTTTATTTATTTTTATCTTTTTTACTTTTATGTTTTATTATTAGCATGTTTTTTTTTTTTTTTTTTTTTACTTTTGTGTTTTTTATTTTTGTTATGTTATGTTATGTTATTTATTTTTATTTTTTTACATATTTTTATGTTTTATTACTAACATGTTTTTATTATTTTTATTTTTTTCATTCTTTATGTTTTTTTTTTTTTATGTTTTGAGTTTTTTCTTACATTTTTATAAGTTTTTTGTTTTTCTTTTTTTATATATATTTTTTGTATTTGATTTTTTTTTGTCATGTTTTTGTTATTTTTTTTAATTTTTTATCACTAACATGAAAATAACAACATTTAAAAAAAATTATCCACACTTAATTCATTAGAAAATTTAAAGTGTAAAAACTAAGCCCTCTCAACGAAAGGGTTGATGCTCATTAGCACTTTTCAAAATCAAGATGAAAATCACTAACAAAGAAAAAAATGTTCACACTTGATACATTAAAAAAATTAAAGTGTCAAAAATAAGCCCTGTAAAAAAATGTGTTGATGTTGCATCAACACTTTTCAAAACCAACATGAAAATCACTAACATTTAGAAAAATGTGTTGATGCTGCATCAACACTTTTCAAAATCAGGATGAAAATCACTATTATCAAAAAATAGGTTGATACTTGATACATAAGAAAATTTAAAGTGCCAAAAATATGCTAAAAAAAGTGTATTCTTGCATCACCACTTTTCAAAATCAGATGATTTTTTGCTACCTCAAAAAAATGGGTACCACTTCACTTTCTCGTTTGATCGATAACTATGTTTGCTCTGTGCATGTGAATGAAATGATCTTGTCATACATATCATTCATTGAATTATATTCACTCTTTATAGGAAAAGAAATCTTGTTTCTAAAACGAAAATCGAAACTCTTTATATATATATATATATGAAATTCATGCCATATTTCCTCTTGCCTTTCGATTTCCATTTATGACTCTTTCCCTATTTTTAACAAATGCATTGTATGACAAACTAAAGTGGTTTTTAAACTCACTGTTTGTGCAATAAAACAACAAATAATTCATTGTTTTTTTATTATACAACACTCTGTTTCATCAACCAAAACTTGATGATTTTGGGGATGAACTTAGAAGATATGATTTGATTTACCTGCTTGTGGGGAAATGCCATGATTTCCTCTGAGTCGTGGCCTTTTCTCTCTATGTTTCATAATGTTTCTACCATTAAACTCTACTAAAAAGAAAAATATTATGTATTTATTGATTTTTGTAAATACCGTAATAAGTTGTGTTATAAAGCTCCACTATGCGGTATCTTGTCATGTTGTCATGATGTTCTATTTTAGTAGATTATCATTATAAATACTGCAATGAGCTATGTTGTAAAGCTCCATGGGTAGTATGTTTTGTTTCTAGCAGTCTTGTTGGTTGTAGTTGTCATTGAACACTTAGGATGGTGTTCCCCCAAGAGGGAGGGTTCTATAATAGCCCTGGTCAAAAATCCATATAATAAAGGTAATAAAGGAAAACTAGTAACCGAGGTCATGGGACACGTATTCCAAGTTGAATGTTGGGAAAAAACATAGTGATGGGGATCACTTGTGATTAATTAATGGTTATGGAAATTGGCAAAGGTAATGGAAAATGCTTTAGAAAGGCATTAGAAATTTACTGGAATTTTATTTATGAAAATATTGGAAAATAAGTGAAAAGGGAGGTGAAAGGTCACATGTTTCATGTGAAGAGGAAAATAATAGAAAATTGAAGAAAATAAAGACCTCATTAATAAAAAGGCTTCTGAGGATCAATTTGTAACTTTCTTTTCAGTTCATGTTTTGGAGCTATCATTTTCTACTTTGTCTCTCTCATACTCTTAGACACTTAGAGTTTTCTTGGAGCAATCTTGGAGGAGTGTGGCATACTTTGGATTTGGAGCAAGAAGGAAAAGGAAGAGAAAGAAAGCATAAGAGGGCTTCAGGATCATCAGCTACAATGAGTTTTTCTTGCAAGTATTCAGTTGCATGCATGATTTCCTTTCTAGTTTTGGAATACACATGGTTTTTTAGTTATGATCTCTCATTGGCTTAGAGGATTGCCTGGATTGATAGTGGTTTTTCTTAGCCTTGTCATTTCCTAGATAGCCATGGTTTTTTGGGTTTTACCTCTTTTTTTCAGGTTGGCTTTCATGTTCCTTATGGATGTGGGTTGAATTACTAGTTCCTGGAGCATTGGCTGAACAAATGCTATAGAATCGCTGTATCATCTTAGGTTGAGTTACTAATTGTGGAAGCATTGTTTGGACAAATTGTCTTGAGCCTCTGGTGGGTTGAGTTACTAGTCCTAGAAGCCTTGGTTGGACAAACGCTCTGGATCTCGACAATAACTATGTGTCGAGTTACTAGTCCTCGAAGCCTTTATTGGAACAAACACTCTAGAGCCCTAGAAATCTTCGGTAGAGACCAATATGGTGATATTTACTGACGCTTGATCATGAGGTTGAATCAACGGTTGAGGGTTCAGGTGGTTTTTCCTTTGAAAGCCATGGTTTGGTTTTTTTTGTTTATTTCATGATATCCCACATTCATGCTTGGAATATGGCACAGGGGTGATTGG
Source organism: Pinus tabuliformis (assembly GCA_031772625.1). NCBI lineage: Eukaryota > Viridiplantae > Streptophyta > Pinopsida > Pinales > Pinaceae > Pinus > Pinus tabuliformis. The sequence goes on along the minus strand of CM062804.1, from coordinate 1,543,913,490 downwards.
ATGAAAGAGAGATTTGGTTTAGACCAGTCTATGGTCGGGTGGTATGTGGAAGTCCCTTACTTGGTTGGATTTGCATATTATAATAAGAGCTCCTTTTCCTTGTTATTTTCATGAGTAAGTGTTCTCGATATTATGTGGGTTTAATGGTTTTTTCCTTATTGATATATCTATGGTTATTTGCTAGTTATAAGTAAGTTTTATGATAGTTATTGTGTATGGCTCTCATCATTTTTTGGTTAGTATATGAAATGTTAGTGAATGAATGACCTAATATATAACAATGCAACTACTATGAGGAGATATCATTCCTCTTTGATGAATATCAGATAACTATGATACCTTTATGCTCAGATATGTTGTTGTGACTTGTAGAATTACATGTTTGTGATATGTTTGACAAAATTCTTTTCATGGCTAGTAGGGGTAAGATAATTTCCTTTTCAAATGTTTCCATCAGTATCCTTGTTTCAATGTTATTTTTCATTTCCAGAAGTTCATGAAGTTTTAGTAAGTGGCCTGAGTCCTGGCCTTGAAAAGGTGCCACAAAATTTAGGGTCCTAGCACAAAACTGCCTGAAAAGGTGACAATCACATGGATTCCTTGTTGTGGGAGTGATGGAGGGTCCTAGTCACATGGATGCCTTTTCATGAGAGTGACTAAGGCTCTAGGGTAGTGAAAGGGAAAGTTCTCTCAGGGGTTGGTTGGCTCCTCAAGGTTTTGTAGCTTCTTAGGAAGGTTAGTTTGGTCTATTAGTTCCACTTCCTTAACTGTACATGGGGAGTTCAATCATATCATAGTAACTCTTTGTCACATGTTTACCCCGGTGGACCGGTTATATTGGGTAAATGTGGGAGGAGGGTGTTACAATTGTGCACCATCAACTGCATTTATACATTGAGTATGATTTCCACTATAAATTCTTGTATGAAAAAATGTTTTCTCGTCTTCCTTTACAACAAAAATCTTATTTTGTTCTTCTCTTATTCCTTTGGAAAGATCATATCGACTTTGTATGACAATTTCAAATAAATTTCCAACTTCTTCCATTGTACAACCTATAAATCCCATGTTCACACACAAATTATTAGATTTAAAATCATAAGTCTCTTTGGTCTCCTTTAATGCTTTAAGGATTAATTCCTCATTATGTTTTGAACTATTTATATAATTTAAGAGATCCTTTTTAAATCTCTTCTCAACATCATCATCACTCTCGCCATGGATTGGTCCTTGTTCAGGTTCAAAAATGTAAACCTTTCCTTCATTAGCTAATATTTACTTCAACTCAACTGCATTAAGGTTCTCCTTCCTCAACTAATCACTTGTCTAGTGCCTCAGTCTTAGATGCAAAATTTTTCATTTCACTCTCCTCTACATATTCCATTCATTTTGATGATCTTCCTTATTTCCCTGATGTGGTTCTCTCATCATCTCTAGTTGTGCTTTAATCTTAGCTAATTCTCTCTCAAACTGTTCATCGCTCATCCTTATTCTTATGCCATTTTCTTTGGAATCTTATTTTCTTCTAGAGTGGCTTCTCCCTGAACCCATGACATGATTATCAATAGTCATCTTCCCTCTTCCTTTGTGAACTTGAGCTCATCCACTTGTAGACTACCTCTAATCCTATATAATAACTAGGTACTCCTTAACTTGTTGCAAAACATCACCAAGCTATGTCTAAGTCCAACCTTTTGATATCCTTGGTTTCATCTTTAAGAACGTCTTGAAATTCTCTACTCCTTTTAGGCTTTTACAGTTCTTCAATTCCTTTGAGAACATCCACTTGTCCTCCTCCTTCCAACCTCAGCTAGAAGTTGTAAAGGTTATTTGCCACAAGTTTTCAAGAAATTCACTCTTTCTTGGTTGCGATCCTCCTGTTGTAAGTATGTCTCACCACTACTACATGTAATATACCAATCTATTCCACAAAATAGTTGGAAATAAAAAGACAAAATTACCTCTTGTTCAATCTCTTTCTAACATGCATACTTCTACTGCAATCTTCTCATCCTATGCTGGCTCTATTTATGCATTATTTCGTTGTTCTTCAACATATTTAGAACAATCTTCTTCCATTTTTGGTTGTGAAGGAAAATATATTTTACTTTCCTCCCAAAGCATAAAGTTCCTTCCAAATCCTCAAAAAATTTCAATGTTCTTTATGATCCTTCCTTTCATAGCTTAATCCATGTAGTCACCAATCCTCTATCACAATATAAATTACAAAGTAAAACAATTTTTCTTCATCATATTCTCCAAACTTAAGATGTTGTAAGCTCTGAATTTCCTCCAAGGTTTGTATCTTTGCCCTTATTTCCTTTCCTAAAGAGCACAACTGCTCTGGTACCACTTAATGTAGGAAAATACTCTTTCCTACATAATTCACCTTATTTGTTCTAAAATCTTTGATATAAGGTCTAGACATGGTCAAATAAAAGTAGTTGACTTCCCTTTATGCAAATACAAATTCTTCATATAAACCGAAATTCCTTTCTTACCCATACTTCCTTACCCATTCACCATATGCACTCAATACTCAAATATGATATAATTTATGAGCACTCATTCTCTCTCATCATCTCTCATGATTAAACATTCGGACCTCACTTCTTTTTCATGAGTTACTCTCATATAAACAACGCTCTAACGAAATCACTTACATTTAATTTAATAGTTAAAGACAATCACAATCATAACAAACCCCAATGCCTAAATGGATATAAGACCTTCTTATATCAAGTCCAACGCTATTAAAGAGCTTTGACTTGTAGTTCATCTACATAAATAATTTAATAACCAACTTACAAGAATTGTTGATATCTTCTAATCCAATGATGGATATTAATTCTAGCAACATATTATTTCACCCAGCTTGAATTACATAGGGACGCAAACATTCATAAGTGAATGTATTTCACAAAGAAATCCTCATGCATAGATAATTTTACTAATGGTTTTCCTCTCATTCTATAGTTTCATTCACACAAAATCCCTTAATACATTCTTAGCTAATTGTTCTGTTCTAGCGGCTACAATCACCCTCCAAAATTTTGGTCTGCATCCAAATTCGGAGCCTCCTTTGAGAGTTTCACTTGATGACTGCATGCACTTAGGTTCACTTCGTGATCTGTGTGAGTCTTCACACCCACCTTGCTTGATCATCTCACCAAAGATTTTTCATGTTGTTGTCTTTGTCATGCTTGTGATCATGTTCTAGTCATACTGAAGGTCTTCGCTTTGTGTGTAAATGTTGTGTTCGCTATGTAAACATTTGTCGCACTCACACATGGAGTCACATACATTATCAGGCAAGTGTCATCATGGTCAACCAATGTTCAATCATAAGTTTCACGCTTGTTGCTCACACCGTCAGTCAGTCATGTTGAGCATGTGTGTCTGGATGGTTTGAGTCGTCTCATCGTCTAGTTATGTAAGTGTGTGTTTGCAAGATAACGTATGCATCTTTCACTCGTTCACACACTTATTCACTTTTTTGAAGTTATGACAACCAGATTCCCCTTTGATAGCTAGACCATCACCGCGCCATCTACTCGATCGAATGTCACCTAGAATAGTGCATAAGTACCAAGCAAGCCATTTCAAGTTACGCTACCCACAAGAAAATCAATCAACCTTCATGCTGGTCAACCAGAGAGTTTGGCTTGGCAGCCACCCCAGGACTGAATCCCCTCAAAATTTTCTCAGAGGCTACAGACCTTACCTATTCCATCGACTAAGAAAATTACGCAGACCAGTTGGACAGAAACCAAGTGCCCATCCCTATATCCCTCAGAAAATTGCATAGTTTTTCTAGCCAACCCTCCCGACAGTTGACCAGTTGCTCACCCAGAAAAATGCACAGTTTTCATGAGCAAGTCCTCTACTACCTAGCATTCTGCTCAACTCAGAAACTGCATAGAGGTGACCAGCAAGCTAGCCTCCTAGCATCAGTGCAGTTTTTCCCACCAGTAGCTGCAGTAGCCGACTGCGAGTTCCCTCAGGAATTGTGCAGTTTTTGCTGCCAAGCTCCAACAGCTGACTACCAGTTCACCTCAGGAAGTGCATAGTTTTTGTTGCCAGTGACCCAGCAAATGACTACTAGTTACCCTCAAGAATTGAACATATTTGGGTGCCAAGCCCCCACTATTCGCTCATTCCAGAAACTATGCAGATTTTTCCTACCCAACCTTCTCGTAGCTTATAATGTTCCTGCAAAAAACTATGTAATTTTGTCCTCTAACTAGCCAAACCCCGCAGAAAATCATTGTCGATCTGGATTGCTCGTCTTCATCACCCAGTGTCTCCTGCATAGTTTTCATTAGCAGTGCCCAATCCTCCATCCCAGCTCACAACCTTGTCTCCTTTCTCGGTCACCTTCATCTGAAATGGTCATGCATCATGGTAGATTAGGAGGTTTTTGGATTTGATTTCATATTTTCATGAATGACTGCAGATACAGGTACACAAACGAACATGGTACGATGATAGATGGGATGAACGAAGGGAGCAGATGCAGAAGGACATGTCCACCAACAGATGAAAAAATGATGCATGGAAAGAGATGTGCTCACGAACGAATGATCATGCAAAGATGTGTTCACGAACGAATGGACGAGCAAACATGCAAGATGTGTTCAAAAATGGATGGACGGAGAGATGAACATGCACCTTTCGTGAACGTTTGAACCTATCAAGATTACCAACATACAAGTAAGGAGCAATGTGGGAATGAAACATCAAGTGGACCAACGACCATCAAAGACTCAACACATTTCGCCATGCGGAGGTGAAGATGTGACACACCGTGAGGACATTCATCACCCAACAACACTGCAACTCAACATGCACACCAACAATAGCACAAATGTACCAACATGGTTATGTCAAGTCATGTCATCCACATCTCTATTGTGGGCCATGTTTTCAATCAATGTAATGTAACGTGGAAGTATAAGATACCTACTTTTTGTATGAATAGTCATGTAAAGTCGAAAAGTCATGGAAGTCGAATAGTCATGAGGGTAGTTGAACAACCACAAGGGTCAATTTCATCCTCGGATATAAATACCCCCTCATTTGTACATGCAAAGGACTTTTCACCTCAGCTCCTCCCACATAGCCTTGAGAGTATGTAATATTTTCTTTGAGGAGTAAGTAGTGGCTACAATGCTCCGCACATGGGGTTAGTGATGTATGGTGTAACGATGTGTCTTGTAACTTTCACTTAATTCAGAAGCCTGCTAATAGGCCAGCACATTTTCACACATGTATTGTAACTGTTGCAAGACTAATCTTGAACACTTGTAATGCATGTTTCTTTAACCTGTGTTTAACACTTGAACTCATTCACTTGTTGTAATACATATATGTTAATGAAAATGTGTTGTATATGTCATTCACATTGTTTCATCCATGTTGACTACTCTCCCAGACATCAGATAGACCTTTCACATAAAACTTGCTATAACAACTGTTGCACTCGTGCGGACTCATCTGCTGAGTGTTATATGTGTTATCTTTCCTTGTGTGTTATGATTGCCACATCTATGTGGACTACTCCTTCATAAGTTGTGCACGTACTATTGTGAGGTGTGTTCCTAGCAGAGATGGGGCTTTCCCCAACTGGCTTTGGACTCACTCCCACCCTCTCCCTCTACGATGAAAGAACCATTGACACAAGTGACACTGAAAATCACCAGGAATATGAACCTCACTTCCCAAAAGACAAAACAGACCTCTCTCCTGTGCTGACAAGTAAGAGTTGAGGCAAATCTTTAAGATAATGGAAAACGAGCCATCATACTGGATGGGACTCCCACACCAAATGGTGTGAGGTCTAGTTGGGACTTCATATTGGGGTGATCCCCTAAATGTTGGCAGGTCTAGCACAATCAACATTTCTGGCGCTAGAAGGAGGGTAGCTAGTTGCATATGGTTGAACATCCTCTCACACTCATTCATCAACCATCTAGTCAAGGCAGTAACTTGCACTCCATCTCACCTACACGTGACTATGCAATTGGTTATTTCTCGCCTCCCAGGATTGAACACAAGATTTCACATCATCACATTCCCTCCATCTGTCCCATCACTTGCCAGTTCACATAAGAGGTTGGACTAATCCCAAGACTACAACATCTTCCATATGCATCAAGGAAGCCAAAATCCACTCCCACAAGGGTTGTTGTATCATCAGTGGAAGAAGCAATTCTTGTCACACTTAAGGGTCTCGCAGAAGCTATTGAAGACAGAGAGGAACCTTTGGTCTTCTGATAAGGGGAACAAGATACCCTTGTGATCTTGGGATCAAAATACAGTACATGAGGTGGAGGGGAAGGCTGCAAAAAGGTGGAGGTGGAGGTGAACCAATGGACACAGGGCCAGAACCATCAGATTCTAAAGGAGAGGAGGAGGATGATGAAGAAGAAGATATGGTTGACCAAAATCTGGAATGGATGACTCAGGGACCATTGGCTCTCCCGGGTGTTTTGTACAAGATGTCGAAGCGAGAGAAGAGAATGAACATCAAGCTCAACTCTGACAGCATGGTGAAGGAGGAAGACCATTTGGACAACTTCTACCTATAGCTATAGACCCTTGAGGTATGGGATGATGACGAAGCTTGTAGATTGTTTCCATGTACCTTGGATGGTCACGCAGTTTCATGGTATCATAGCCTTCCATCGAAATGCATACAAAACTGGGGTGCATTCAAATGCATGTTCCTTGAAAATTTTGTTGATAACAAGACCCCAGATATGTTACTCAAAGAATTGGGAAGCCTGAAGATGGAGGGGAAAGAAAAGGTAAAAGAATTCAATAAGAGGTTTACAGGCATGTTGATAAAATTTGCAGTAGACACCAAACCTCATGACTCCATCATTGTTGATTACTACACATCAACACTGTTGACTAGCATTACGTAGTATGTCAAGCGAGCTGCGAAACCAACACTTTTTGAAAACTGTGAAGAGGATATTTCTTTAGAGAAAGACCTGTACGCGATTGGAGTCATCAAGGATGATGAACCAGCAAAGGACTCCAAAGATGTGAGCAGGAAGCCCCAAACAATGGCGAGAAAGGCTAGAGACAAGGAAGCAAATGATATTGAAACCCTCACTCACCTCATCAAGAACTTGACAACGAAAGTGTCCGAGCTTAAACAATAGAAAACAGACACATCTGCAAGCAACCATTTTCCCAGAAAGAGGCAAGGAAGTAGCTCATCAGGCAACAACCAGTTCACTCCAGAAACTACGTAGAGCTCTGTGTTCCATGTCAAATAGTGTGCAGATCCTAAGCTCTATTTGTTCCACAAAGAACATCACCCCAAGAACTTTTTTCAGACTGGAAGCGAGTCGCAATATCTATATGCAGTCATATATTCGATGCAAAAAATAGTATGCAGGAGCAACTGGAAGACACTGATAATGATGAAGAGGTTTCACTTGATGAAGCATCAATTTCTGGGCATGTGGTGAACATGTATCGGTGCTCGCGAGGAAGGCCTAAGGTGAACATTGAGAAGCAACCCTAAAAGAAAAATGACCACTACAATCTTAGGAGTAAATAGTCTCCGCTTACACTTGGGGAAGCACAAGAAAATATCAGACTAATGATGAGGAAGGTTGATCCACCAGCCACTCCAAGGCAGAAAACACAGAACAAATCTAAGAAGATAGCGGCGGACAAGAGTACGTCCATCAGCAACAAGCTACAGAACACTCCATTGGAAAACACAAACAACAGTCCTACCCTAGAGACCTCAGTGAGCCTACCAGTATGGACTACAACATTGTAGATTACATGAAGAAAACTTGAGCGAACATCCATTTTTTCAAGTTAGCTAAGATCCAAAGTTAGCGAGACATCCTGCTGCGTGCATTGGGATAGACAACAATGAATAGTGTAGCCTCTACTAGCAAGGTAGCAAGCACACCTCTCGGACCACTTTCCACTATACTTAACACACTCAGGATGAAAGAAGGAAACTTAAGTTGCCCTCCATTCCTTCTTTCATTTGAAATCTTTAACTACAATGTTCATAACTTCTTGGCCAATTCTAGCATGATAGCCAATGTCATGTCGCTCTCCATTGTGAAAACGATCAATGCATAATGGAGCAAGACATCTGTGTGAATCATCCAACTTGATCAAACATCGATACCAGCCATTGGTGAACTGCAAGACATGATAATATGACTATCTAATGATGGTCGATTCCACCAATGCATCAACATATATTTTGTGGACATACCCAAAGCATATGGTCTACTACTCAATAGACACTGGTCCAGCAAGATGGACGGATATTTTGCTACAGAGTGGTCGCAAATGTAGCTTTTATACAAGGGAAAATGCAACCAAATCTAGGTGTTATCTGAGAGGTATTTGAAGCAAAATTTCACTCCCCTTAAAGGTGAGAATGAACCGTTAGACTTTGTAGAACTCATGTTTGGCAACTGCTTCCTAGAAACAACATTGGGGTATTATCATGCACAACCAACTCCAACCCCACTAGACATGCAATTCTGACTCATTCCTTTCCCAACTGATGGTAATGAAATGTGTATAGTGCATTGTACCCATAGTAGTAGTAGCAGTAGCAGTAGCAATAGTACAAGCATGTCAAATAGTCCGTGTACAGAGAAGTTGTGGACCATGTACTTTGACGGATCAAAGACACAGGATGGCTCAGGAGCCAAGTGTGTCTTGATCGACCCATGCAACAGAAAGCATCTGGTTTCAAGTCGCTTGGAGTTCGAGTGCACTAACAATGTTATTGATTATGAAGCACTCATTTTGGGCTTGCAGAAAGCCATCAGACTCAACGTGGTTGCGCTCAAAGTGGTAGGTGATTTAGATATAGTGGTACGATAGGTATGTAACACCATTCACTATTTGTCACCACATCTCAAAAGTTACCAGCAAGAGGTATGGTGGCTAATCTCTAACTTCCAAGAATTTAAGATCGTTGTTGTATCACGTACGCGTAATGCAGCTCCCAATGCTCTGGCTAATGCAACTTAAAAAATGTCACCAATTAGGGATAAATTTACTATTGAAATTTTGTACAACCCATCTATCTGGGATAACATAACTTATTTATGTGTTTTTAATGATGATCGATAGATACTTCATTTCATGGCCAACACTGATATCTTCAGAGATGCAATGATAGATAATGATGAGCACGAGTACTCTCTGCAAGCAGAAGCTAGTAATAGTAAAGGCCACCTTATCACAAAGAATGTGGAAACATTGGAAAAGATTTATGACTTCCAAGAACGTTTTCAGGGGCCAAGGAACAAAAACACCCATAGTTCCACTATGATGTACAAACTGATCAACCTAGGAACAGAACAAGGTCTGAAGTTTGTCAATCTTGGTACATGTTGCATATAGCAAGAGCGAAAAGCTTTTGTCTGCTTTTTCAAGAAGTACTGAGGTGTGTTCACATGGACGTATGATGATATGAAAACCTATGACACACGAATCATCCAACACATCATTTTGATTAAAGAAGGGGTCAAGCCATATCAGTAGAAGCTGATAGAAGTATGTATCAATCACCTAAACCCCTCATATAGAAAGAGCTCACTAAGCTATTGGATGCATAGATCATATACAAAGTTCATCATTCCACCCGTGTTTCAAACCTTCTTCATGTACACAAGAATTCTGGGGAAATCCGCTTGTGTGTTGATTTCTAGAATGTGAACCGTACCTCAGACAAAGACAACTACCCCATGCCATCTATGGACCACATTCTGTAAACAGATCTGGAAAACATATGTTTTCTCTTATTGATATATTTTCAGGATACAATTAGGTTTTGGTAGCAGAACCTGACAAACTTAAGACTAACTTCAATACCAAGTCGGGTACATTCGCGTATAGATGAATTTCATTTGGGCTTGTAAATGTAGGCACAACCTTTCAGCACACCGTGGACATCTGTTAGGCCCCTATACTATTAGTGTAACCCCTTATTGTTATTTGTACAACCCACTTATTATATTGATGTACGCATGTAGCACCCATATTGTTACTATTGTGCCCCATAGAAGCCCACTATTTTTATTATTGTGCCCTTACATTATTATTGTTATGTCGGCTCTGATTATGTTATGACCCCTTAGACTCCTATATATAGAAAAGAGGTCTTTTCATTTGTATCATCCAAGAATTGTTCATTTATGTAATGTAAAAGAGGTTTCCCCCTCGAAGAGGCTGAATTCTAAGGCGTTGATCTATATTTTTTATCTTTTCTTGAGCTCGTTTCATAACATTTGGTATCAGAGCTTTGGGTTTCGCTGCTCCAAATAGGTCATCATGGAATTTTCACTATAACTTTTTTCTGTGATGTTTCAGAAGCTAAAAAGAAAACCCATTTGAGAAGACATCGTGCTAAAGCTCGGGTCCAAACTTCAGAGTTTTCCGCACTATATTTGCGGAGATATGATCTGAGGAAATTGGTCTTTTTGCAGACTCCTGAATTACATTCCAAATAGGTGACCTGGGGAAAATCATCATAAATTTCTCTTTGAGCATCGGATTGAAATTTTGTAAGAAGGTACAGAAAGAAGACGAAATGTAGTTTCTTGTAGATATTTTTCAGAGCTAAGAGTCGAAACAGTGAGATGTGGCACTTCATACAAGTTCGCTCTTCTGGAAAGGTCTATAATTAGGACACCTTGGGAGATTGTGCATAACTCTTTCTTGGAGAATCGAATTTGGATCAGATTGGTGGCATTGGAAAGAGAACACAGAGGGTTACTACAGATCACAATTTCAGAACTTGAAGATCTGAAAGTACAGAGTTACAGTCGTTTCAAGATCGAGCTCCGAAAATCAAGAAAAAGCAAGATGAGGAAGTTTGATGGCAAGGATCCGGTAAATTGGATACTTCAAATGGAGCAATATTTTGATCTACATGGTGTACCACTGTTACAAAAGGTATGTATTGCATCTGCATATTTAGAACTGGATCAATTTCTATGGTATGAAGGGTGTTGTTCTCGTAAACAACTTGTTACGTGGTCAATTTTCACGGAGGAAATGATAGCACATTATGAGGATACAAAGAGAAACACCTTCTTTAGAGCAACACCACAACAATTGGAAAGAGTAAAAGGGCTTTGTGACATAATGGAAAGCAAAATTATGGAAACCAGGAAACATACCCCTCACAACTATAAATATGGAAGTGTTGTTTCTCTTATCCTTCCACAACCTACAAGGGTTACTGTTGGATAGGTAAATCCCCTCTGCGGACAGAGGCGATCCCACTAGTCTAAAACAGAACTAGCCACAATCAAACCACGCTGCCACGCAAGTTCCTAGTTATGCATTAAAGGTGAATTAAGAAGACCAACCTGGAATCCAACGCTATGGTTGAAGCAGAGTTGATATTCCCGCTCCCTTGCTCCAGCAGATCATAAACGGACACCTGCACATGCAAAGGAAGAGACAGATACCAACATAAAATCTACCAAGGCACAACTATACTTCAGTCAGAAAGGAAATAAATCAACACATCACCATAATAGACAATGAGATTGGAACTACAATAGCAGTCGCTCATTAATTAATAATAAACAGGAAAAGTTACAACTAAGGTTCTGACATTGAACCTCTCCTGGCTGGGCGAGCAACTATGTGTCTTGCAATGTCTCTCCTCTCCGGCAGCATAACCTCTCTAGCATTCATTATCACTCATGATAAGCACAACTAGCATTCCTCCAAGAACTCAAGAACTCAACATCTAGCACTCCATGACTAGCTTGTCAAATGCATAAAGACAAGCTTATATAGATGAAGAAGGGAGGAGGATACGATGAACCGGGACACCTATTGTGGATTATAATTCTCCCCAAAAGCCATTAAAGATGGAGATAGGATAGAACTCAACATAAGACTGATTTTTTTATCCTCAAAAAGCTCCATGTAATGAAGGAAACAACAGTCGGGCGTGCATTAAGGCAAAAAGCATGACCAAACTTGGTTGGCACGACTGTTGCTCTAAGACAGAGCGCCAATGGTCGCGCCCTCTTTTGAGGATCTCCATGATTGGTACGGGTAAGATACTGTGGACCTACGCCAATGGAAAAAGAGCATTTTTCAGGGATAATCTGTAGAAGGTGTCTTCAGGGAACATGAAGTACATACTCAGGGGAACATAATGCAAGTGTTTTTAGACTTTGTCACTCCTTATAACTCCCAGGATGAGTCCTCCAAAGTACGACAAGAGGAGTAACAGGGATGGTGACAAATTACTGTGTAACAGATGCCCCCTAAAGCATGAGGTTCGAGAGGTGGAGAGGGGTGAAATGCTTTACAAGAACACACAAGAGCACATATAGTTGCTGCCGCCGAGGATCTGTGTTAAGAGACATGACTGATAGTTCAATTACATAATGTACTTGGTATGGTCGCAGCCATCCATAAGAGAGTACATAAATAATCTAGATCCATAGTATGGACGCAGCCATCTGGTTAGGATCAATGAATTGACTCAGGTATGGTTGCAGCCATCCAGTGAATGAGTCAAGTATCAGGAATCACGCCTAGATTACAACAGACACAATCCAGGGTCTTGCGCTCCATCTCGACCTGAACAAGAGTACAAGTTCAAGCATGTGAATATATGAGCTGAAGTCGAACATGCATGAAAATCGTCTGATTACCAGTCAATAGTGGAAACTGTTAACAGACACGAGAGGTACCACCAATAATGACAATGGCCCTCAAGGTACCATAGGTACAATCTACGGCGTGTGAATTAATGATCTGAAGTCGAACACCCGTAGAATCATTCGATCGGAGGCCAATGATGAAAACCTCATGTCGAACACGAAGAACCTGCCATTGAGGCATGCAGGCTCCAAGGCACCGGAAAGGAGTCTCTAGATCAACTTCCTGGATAATGAGTTGAAGTCGACAGGAAGTGACCTTGATCAAAGGTGGGCCATAATGTTTCCCACATCATCGACACAAGACAGAGAGATAATATTGTGAATCAAGATTGTGCGAACTATCAGAGGGAGGTTGTTTCTTTGCAGAGGTCAACTTCTCTTGAACATATCGGCGGCACATTAATGGAATCGACAGTTTTTGACATCAATGTATCAAAGGTCATAATGACGAGGCAATGAGTGGATGAGAGGTCAAATAAGGTACCCAATTCCATGGAAGCAAGTGAAAGATATAAGATGAGATATCCCAACCCCAGACACAAAAGCAGAAAAGTGCCATGTTCAAGAGCGACATACTGCCGTCACGGTAATAATTATGGTTCAAAAATTTTCTTTTCCCCCCGCCATTTCTGGCGAGTACCCCAGTTATTTTTAACAAGCTTGATGGGGATAGCATATGCTTGTGTTGTGACAAAATCCGATGTCATTAAGTTTTAACGAGTCTGACAAAGGAAGAACTCGGCGTCTTTTCATGTTTAGAGAGTTTGAAAAGACAACAGAAAAGGAAACTCCAGGGATGTCCTTTTTCGTAAAGTTGTGTCTCTCGGGCCCGAAAAAGTATAAAATAATACCCAAAAGAACCGCCCGATCATTACGATCGAGGAGTACTTTTCATAATTAGTGATTTCGACCTGAAAAAGTAAAAAAGCGGTCAAAACCACGTCGTTTCGTAACCATTAACGAGTTTGAAACGACAAAAACCCGGTAATCTTTTTATGTTTTAACGGTCGACAAAAAGAACTTAAAACGACCGCCCCTTATTAACATTTAACGAGTCAAGAGGAGCAACTCGGCCATCTTTTCCTCTTTAAATGGTCAGAAAAGAGCTGAAAGCATACCTCCATTTTTATTTTCTTTAACGAGTCAAAAAGGAAAAATACTCGACAACCTTTTCATATTTTACGAGTCAGAAAAGAGCGTAAAGGTGACTCGTCCTGAAGGAACGAGTGGTATAAAAGGTAGCAACTGGTTCCGGTAATGGTGGAACTTACTCGAAACATGTAAAGGTTAAGAGGCTGGCTAATAAAACCACTCATTGCTGCGGTTCCTCAGGAAAGGAGAAACAACCAAGTGAAAGCATATGATCAGCCAAAGAGATGGTGGCGATGGAATGAAACAACCAAGGCTCATCTAGCAGAATTTAGCAGATAAAAGGCAATCACGGGGTGTAAATCAGGTATGGGTTCATTTTTTCACAAGCTTGAACCATAGAGAACTCTGCTTGAATTCGGTTTCATGTTTACACAAGCTTGAAACGAAAAACTATGCTTGCTATAAATTTGCATGCCCCCAGCATGATAATGCAAATCGAGGTACATGCCCCCCAAGCTTCATGGCATTCACGGAGTGGATGGAATGAAGGTTTACTTGGAAAGACTCGATTTTGAAGGAGGAGGCATGCCCCCCCCGGGCCTCAGTCACGCGCCCGGGTCAGCTGCCGTCATCAGAATGACGGAGTGGATGTTGGGGCATTTCCTGTGGAAATAAGACCATTTAGGAATGGTAGATGACTATATGTGAAGTGTGAACCGGGGAATGAAAGTTGGTCTATGACCTTGATCGTCCTTCCTTCATGCAGAAAACACATCACTCTGAAGAGTGAGGACACAATTGCACGTATGCGATAAATATAGTCTCGTCCAAGGAGTAAATTGTAATCTAAGGGACCTTGGACTACCATGACGCCCATTTGAACAGTCTTCCCTTCTAATGTAATAGGTACATTGGGAAGAATTCCTAAAGGTCGAGTGGTTTCTCGATGGAAACCTGTAAGGTTTCTCATCTCAGGAAGAAGCAGTGGGGAACCAAGTACTTCCCAAGCTGTTGAAGAAAGGATACTCACAGGAGATCCCTCATCAATAATTGTACCGGACATAACCATGCGGTAGACTTGGACTATAATTCGAAATGGTATGGAGGCTGGTAACCGAGGATTGCCTAGTTGATCCCAATTGAAGGAAACAACTAGGTTGCTTGGAGGTGGGACTGGATAGACAGCTGGATATGATTCTGATGGACTTTCTTCCTGGTGCGAAGGAATGAGAGGGATGCTCACTTGATCATTAGAGTCTATGTTAATGAATAGAATTTGGACGGTGGGATCTTCATTCTTTGCAGTGATAACATCATCTGAGGAGGGAACTTCGGAAGACAAAACCGGGTCACTTGTGAGCTGGACCTTTTGACTTTTGTCCGGTTTGGTTTCAGATGTAAGATCATCTAAGGATGGAACTTCTGTAGGAAAAACCGGGTCACTTGTAAGCTGGACCTTTTGACTTTGGTCTGGTTTGGATTCCGATGTAAGATCATCTAGGGATGGAACTTCTGTAGGCAAAACCGGGTCACTTGTAAGCTGGACCTTTTGAAAGACCGGGTTAACTGTAATCTGGAACTTTGGACTTTCGTTTGGTTTGGACTCAGGTGGTTCATCTTTGATGATAAAGTGGCGCATGGATGATGAATGTAAATTAACACTCGTTCCGACCAGGGACTGGTCTGGAACAGGCGGAGCACAGCTAGGTTCAGGAAGAGAAGGCTGGACCAAAGAGGAATCATGCTTGATCACTTGGTTAGTGGAGAGATGATCTGCAGTTGCAAAAAGACGCTGATATCCAGCGGGTAGCTGGGGTAAGGGAGCTGACAGACTTTCCAAAAGACGGGAGGCTTCATCCATAAGTGGACAAAGGCGAAGGAGATGATTACCTTCACAAAGTCGACAAGGGAAACGAACCTTCCCTTTTCTCTTACCAACTGATAAGGTATCGTCGATCTGCGACGACAAGGGGTGAGTCGGGTCACGGGACCATATATCTAGGATCCTGGGAATACCAGGACAATCAGAAAGAAAATGGTCCTCCTTGCATAATCGACAAGGAGACTTAGCCTTCCGCGGAGGAGCAGAAGGTGGTTCCACTTCAGATATTTTCGTGGTAGATGCGACCTTCCTCTTAGGAGACTTCTTCTTTTTGGTCTTCTTCTTCTTCTTCTTAGCCACCTGGTTACTGAAATCCAAGGTTTCACCAGGCGAAGTAGAAGATGAGGACGCAGCAATGGGCGAAGAAGGGGAGGGGTCAACCTTAGAATCAACATGGTGTTGTTCGGGTGGAGGAGGTGGTGGAACAGGAGTTATCACACTCGAGACCACCGAGTTTGAAAACAACCATACGGGTAAACCAATGGTCAACCCAAGCAAAGACAATGTTGCGATATACTGAACACCGACATTTCCAACAGAAGGAAATGGACGAGGGTTCCCATCAGGAGGAACACCTTGGCCGGTGGGCGCCGGGAAGGCTGCCATTGAACGAGAAATAATCCTACTCAAGCTAACGCAAACAAAATCTAATTGGGTAGATGTTATCGTGGCCAATAAATTTTAAGACACTGAATCACTCAGAGTATAGAAGATCAAGCTTTAACAAATCACTGGATAGGTGCAGAACACAACCAACAAGTTGACTCGATAATCAAGAGATCGAAACTTCCCACAGAAGGCTAGACATGAAAAGTCACTAGATGTTCTAGGGCTGAGATGAAAATCAATAGAAATAAGCAAACGACTGAAGGATAAAGGCTACAACCAGTCAAACAGAGGTTCAGCACACTTCTAGAGGCTGTAAGAGATATAAAAAGAGGCTGAAAGAGCTTTCCACCCATACACAGGAAAAATTCACAGGGCTGGCGCGACTGTCAGCCAGCAACTTGCGCTACCACAGGATTGGCGCGAGTTTCTTTTGAGCAACATGCGCCAACTGGCGCGACTGTCAGAGTAATAACCGCGCCAATTAAGCTTGCTGACTAGAAAAATAATTAATACGACCTCAGGTCGGGTTGACAGTGCTCAGATGGGTCAAACAGTAAAGAATAAACTCAAAACTGACCCAGGAAGCTCATTCACTCAAGCACGCAGAAGAAAATTAACATGCAAGACAAACTCCAAATAGCTCCTCCCCAGTGGAGTCGCCAAATTGTTGGATAGGTAAATCCCCTCTGCGGACAGAGGCGATCCCACTAGTCTAAAACAGAACTAGCCACAATCAAACCACGCTGCCACGCAAGTTCCTAGTTATGCATTAAAGGTGAATTAAGAAGACCAACCTGGAATCCAACGCTATGGTTGAAGCAGAGTTGATATTCCCACTCCCTTGCTCCAGCAGATCATAAATGGACACCTACACATGCAAAGGAAGAGACAGATACCAACATAAAATCTACCAAGGCACAACTATACTTCAGTCATAAAGGAAATAAATCAACACATCACCATAATAGACAATGAGATTGGAACTATAATAGCAGTCGCTCATTAATTAATAATAAACAGGAAAAGTTACAACCAAGGTTCTGACGTTGAACCTCTCCTGGCTGGGCGAGCAACTATATGTGTCTTGCAATGTCTCTCCTCTCCGGAAGCATAACCTCTCTAGCATTCATTATCACTCATGATAAGCACAACTAGCATTCCTCCAAGAACTAAAGAACTCAACATCTAGCACTCCATGACTAGCTTGTCAAATGCATAAAGACAAGCTTATATAGATGAAGAAGGGAGGAGGATACGATGAACCGGGACACCTATTGTGGATTAACATTATCCCCAAAAGCCATTAAAGATGGAGATAGGATAGAACTCAACATAAGACTGATTTTTTATCCTCAAAAAGCTCCATGTAATGAAGGAAACAACAGTCGGGCGTGCGTTAAGGCAAAAAGCATGACCAAACTTGGTTGGCGTGACTGTTGCTCTAAGACAGAGCGCCAATGGTCGCGCCCTCTTTTGAGGATCTCCATGATTGGCACGGGTAAGATACTGTGGACCTGCACCAATGGAAAAAGAGCATTTTTCAGGGATAATCTGTAGAAGGTGTCTTCAGGGAACATGAAGTACATACTCAGGGGAACATAATGCAAGTGTTTTTAGACTTTGTCACTCCTTATAACTCCCGGGATGATTCCTCCAAAGTACGACAAGAGGAGTAACAGGGATGGTGACAAATTACTGTGTAACAGTTACACCACAACAATTGGAAGAAAAAAGAGAAAAAGGGATTTGTTACAATTGTGATAGAAAATGCACTAAAGGTCATAAGTGTGCTGAAAAGAAATTATTTTAAAGAGAATATTATGAGGAGGAAGAAAAGGATCAAGAAACATCAAAAGAAGAAGATATACACCAGGGCACCACCCCAAAAAAAGAAGAAATGAATCAGACCATATCTTGTAAAGCATTGGCAAGAATTACCACTCCTCAAACTCTCAAGATAGAAGGACATATCAAGAAGAAAAAGGTGCAAGAAGTAAAAGATCACATCGAGAAAGAAGAAATGAATCTAGCCATATCTTGTAATTCATTGGTTGAAATTACCACTCCTCAAACTATCAAGATAGAAGGACTTATCAAGAAGAAAAATGTTCAAGAAGTGAAAGATCACATCGAGCATCAAGAAATGAATCCGACCATATCTTGTAAAGGATTGGAAGAAATTACCACCTCTCAAACTCTAGAGGTAGAAGGACATATCAAGAAGAAAAAGGTTCAAGCAGTGAAAGATCACATCGAGCATCAACAACAAATTCTCCAAATTTTAAAGGATAACGCCACTTCAATGCAAAATCAAACGAAACAACAGGTAGATCAACATCGTAAGGAAAAATGTTTTGATGTAGGTGATTGGGTATTTTTACTGCTTCATCTCAAGCAAGCTATTTATGAGAAGGAAATGTTGGCAATACGACATGCACTTAAAAAATGGCGACCTTCCCAAATGGGAAGACTCTCCAAGGATGAGGATGTGGAAGCATTGTTTTGTGCTATTTCTATTATCCAACCATATTGGATAAACGAAGCAAGGGATGAATGGAAGAAGGACGAAGAAGTATGGCCACTTATTCAAAAGTTGCAAAAGATCCCAATTCAAACAATATTGCCAGAAATTGAAGAGGAAGGAAAAATCATATTGGAACCTGGAGCAGTCACAGAAACAAGAACCTGACAGCTACGACATCAATCAATTTCAGAGTATCTAATCAAGTGGAGGAACTTACCCGCTGAAGATTCCACATGGGAGGACAAGAATTTTATATAGAATCATCAAGAACTACTCAAGCGTTGAGGACAATGCTTTTTGAAGGAGAGGGGCATGTTAGGCCCCTATACTACTAGTGCAACCCCTTATTGTTATTTGTACAACCCATTTATTATATTGATGTACCCATGTAGTGCCCATATTGTTACTATTGTGCCCCATCGAAGCCCACTATTGTTATTATTGTGCCCTTACATTATTATTGTTATGTCGGCTCTAATTATGTATGACCCCTTAGACTCCTATATATAGAAAGGAAGTCTTTTCATTTGTATCATCCAAGAATTGTTAATTTATGTAATGTAAAGGAGGTTTCCCCTTTGAAGAGGCTGAATTCTAAGGCGTTGATCTATCTTTTCTTGAGCTGGTTTCATAACATTTGGTATCAGAGCTTTGGATTCTAGGGTTTCGTTGCTCCAAACAGGTCATCGTGACATTTTCTCTATAACGTCTTTTCTGCAATGTTTCAAAAGCTAAAAAGAAAACACATTTGAGAAGACATCGCGCTGAATCTCAGCTCCAAATTTTAGAGCCTTTCACACTATATTTGCGGAGATATGATCTGAGGAACGTTCTCTTTTTGTAGACTCCTGAATTAAATTCCAAACAGGTGACCTAGGGGAAATCGTCATAACTTTCTCTTTGAGCATCAGATTGAAATTTCGTAAGAAGGTACAAAAATAGGATAGACTGTAGTTTCTTTTATACATTTTTTAGAGCCAAAGGTCGAAATAGTGACACGTGGCAGTTCATACAAGTTCGCTCTTTTGGAAAGGTCTATAATCAGGTCATCTTGGGAGATTGTGCATAACTCTTTCTTGGAGAATCCAATTTGGATTAGACTGGTGGCATTCGAAAGAGGACATAGAGGGCTACTACAGTTTGCAATTTCAGAACTTAAAGATCCGAAAGTACAGAGCTACAGTCGTTTCAAGATCAAGCTCCTAAAATCAAGAAAAAGCAAGATGAGGAAGTTTGATGACAAGGATCTGGTAAATTGGATACTTCAGATGGAGCAATATTTTGATCTACATGGTGTACCACTATTAAAAAAGGTATGTATTGCATCTTCATATTTAGAACCGGATCAATTTTTATGGTATGAAGGGCTTCGTTCTCGTAAACAACTTGCTACGTGGTCAATTTTCACGGAGGAAATGATAGCACATTATGAGGATACAAAGAGCAACACCTTCTTCAGAGCAACACCACAACAATTGGAAAGAGTAAAAAGATTGTGAAATATTGGAAAGCGAAATTATGGAAACCAAGAAGAATACCCCTCACAACTATAAATATGGAACTGTTGTTTCTCCTATCCTTCCACAACCTACAAGGGTTACACCACAACAATTGGAAGAAAAAAGAGAAAAAGGGCTTTGTTACAATTGTGACAGAAAATGCACTAAAGGTCATAAGTGTGTTGAGAAGAAATTATTTTACATAGAATATGAAGAGGAGGAAGAAAAGGATCAAGAAACATCAAAAGAAGAAGATATAGGCCAGGACCCCACCCCAGAGAAAGAAGAAATGAATCAGACGATATCTTGTAAAGCATTGGCAGGAATTACCACTCCTCAAACTCTCAAGATAGAAGGACATATCAAGAAGAAAAAGGTGCAAGAAGTGAAAGATAACATCCAAAAAGAAAAAATGAATCCAACCATATCTTATAATTCATTGGTCGAAATTACCACTCCTCAAACTATCAAGATAGAAGGACATATCAAGAAGAAAAATGTTCAAGAAGTGAAAGATCACATCAAGCATCAAGAAATGAATCCGACTATATCTTGTAAAGGATTGGAAGAAATTACCACTCCTTAAACTCTAGAGATAGAAGGACATATCAAGAAGAAAAAGGTTCAAGCAGTGAAAGATCACATCGAGCATCAACAACAAGTTCTCCAACTTTTAAAGGATAACACCACTTTGGTGTAAAATCAAATGAAACAACAGGTAGATCAACATTGTAGTGAAAAATGTTTTGATGTAGGTGATTGGGTATTTTTACTGGTACATCTCAAGCAAGCTATTTATGAGAAGGAAATGTTGGCAATACTACATGCACTTAAAAAATGGCGACCTTACCGAATGGGAAGACTCTTCAAGGATGAGGATGTGGAAGCATTGTTTTGTGCTATTTCTATTATCCAACCAGATTTGATAAACGAAGCAAGGGATGAATGGAAGACGGATGAAGAAGTATGGCCACTTATTCAAAAGTTGTAAAAGATCCCAATTCAAACAATATTGCCAAAAGTTGAAAGGAAGGAAAAATCATATTGGAAGCTGGAGCAATCACAGAAAAAAGAACCCAACAGCTACGAAATCAATCAATTTTAGAGTATCTGATCAATTGGAAGAACTTACCCGCTGAAGATTCCACATGGGAGGACAAGAATTTTATACATAAGAATCAAGAACTACTCAAGCGTTGAGGACAATGCTTTTTGAAGGAGAGGGGCATGTTAGGCCCCTATAGTACTAGTGTAACCCCTTATTTTTATTAGTACAACCCACTTATTATATTGATGTACCCATGTAGTGCCCATATTGTTACTATTGTGCCCCATAGAAGCCCACTATTATTATTATTGTGCCCTTATATTATTATTGTTATGTCGGCTCTGATTATGTTATGACCCCTTAGACTCCTATATATAGAAAGGAGGTATTTTCATTTGTATCATCCAAGAATTTTTAATTTATGTAATGTAAAGGAGGTTTCCCCCTCGAAGAGGCTAAATTCTAAGGCGTTGATCTATCTTTTCTATCTTTTCTTGAGCTGGTTTCATAACACCATCACTGGTTGAAAATCCGACTAACACGCCATTGTGTCTGGTCGAAGCATCTGTCATTGAAGATAAACTCACCGAACCCATACTAAACGAAATTCAAAAGGTTGAGGTGGAAGTCGACCCGGTCTTGCCTTCGGAAGGTCCACCTTCAGATGACACAGTCACCGAAGAGAATGAGAATGACACTGCTGAAATTCTTTTCGTAAACACCGACTCCGATGAACATGGGGGCAATCTACCCGTTCATTTACCACAGGAAGGAAGTTCATCAGAGTCATACTCGGCCATCTATTCGGTCCCACCTCCAACCAACCTAGTTGTTTCCTTCGATTGGAACCTACTAGGTAGACCCCATTTACCGGTTAGTGTACCATTCCGAATCATTGCCCAAATTTACAGAATGGTCATGGCCGGTACCATCATAGATGAAGGGGATTATGTGAGTATCCTTTCCTCAACTGCCTGGAAAGCGCTTTGTTCGCCATTGCTTCTACCTGAAATGAGAAATCTGACAGGCTTTGACAAAGGAACCAGTCTACCGTTAGGGATCCTTCCCAATGTCCCGATAACATTAAGAAGGAAAACCATTCACATGAACGTAATGGTTGTCCAAGGACCTTTGGATTATAATCTACTCCTTGGGCATGACTGTATTTATTGCATGGGAGCCATTGTCTCCTCACTCTTTAGAGTAATGTGTTTTCTGCACGAAGGCAGAGTGGTCAAGCTCATAGACCAATTGTCGTTTCCCAGCTCACACATAGCAAATAGTCAAATACCATCCCTAAATGGTCTTTTCATGCAAGGAATGTCTCATCAATCTCTAGTCCATCCACCTGATGAGCGCGAGTGATTCAAGAGGACATGACTGAATCCCAGGGAGCATGCACCCTGGTCTGTTTCGACAGGAAAACCTTGGGTATAGAGTAGGTTTCCGTGGAGGATATATGACTAGTCTGACACACTCGTCCATTTAGGAAAATGGGATTAGACTGGAATAAGATTCCCTCGTCAAAGTCATGTGAGTGGAGACGATTGCGCCACTCACCTTTGTCTATTTCGGTAGACATCGCCAAGGAAGCATTTTGTTTGCGACGCAGATGGAGAGCTTTCATATGGTAAGCTGGGAATTTTTCGCTATACCTGGGGGCATGCAAACATTTTTTGCATGCAAGCGAAGAGCGAACATTTATTTTCTTAGTTTGTAGTTCCTCAACCCTTTAAACTCGTAGGATTGGTCGTTCCTAACTTACATAAAGAAAGGATCCGGGGAAAAGCTTTGTAAGGTGAAAGCTCCATAAAAAATGGCATCTTAGATGAGACATCCTTATTATATGACTAGCATGAGCAGTTTTAATGCGGAATTCAATCTCGTTAAAAAATAAACATAAGCAATGAGCAAACATTCCCCAGAGTTTAAGCTCATTAAAAAATGAACCAATTCCGAGTAAATGAACATTGTGAATGCATTATCATCAGCTTTTGAGCCTTGGTCATGTTCTCATCATCACCTCCACTCTGTTTAGCCAATCATTCACCTCCATTTGATTGTTTACCCCTTTTGAGGAATAGCTGCGAAGAGTGATCCTGTTAGCCATCCTTGTGACACTGTCGTGACTGGAAAATTCCAAACCTTACCTGGAATCAGCTACTACCCGAAATTATCACTCATTCCTCAAAAACGAGTCTCCTTTAAGCTCTTTTCAAATGACTCGTAAAATATGAAAATATTGCTGAGAAATTAGCCTCTCCAGCTCATTAAAATGACCGGAAGTGCTATTCCTCCTTTAGATTTTAATCTTTTTGGACTTGAGCGATTGTTACACAAAAAGATCAAGCGCTTTTCTTATTCGGCTCGTTAAAATTACCAAAAATTCATCCCTTTTGTATTGTTTTATACTTTTTTGGACTTAAGGGATTACATGACGAAAAAGGATCATTGGAGTTTCCTTTACGTCCCTTTTTAGACTCTCCAAAATTGAAAAGGACCGAGTTATCTTTGTCGTTAAACTCATTAAAACCAAATAGAGACAAACTTGTCCATACCGACAAGAACGAGTTTCACTGTCACTAGGCTCATTAAAATATAGCGACGGGTTTGCCTGAAGGGAAAATTATAGAACAAGCATATGTTATCCTCCTCAAGCTTGACAAAAATAAAGAGGTACTTGTCAGCAATGATTGGGGAAAAATTGGGAAGAAAACATGAAGAAACTTTATCGGTAGCAAGTCGCTCTTGAACATGGCACTTTCACTCCGCATTCGAGTCGGGTTGGGTTGTTCTGTTCACTAGTCATATCACCATTGGTCCATCACACCATCCACATTTTGGGTTAACGCTACCAATCCATCATGTCAGTGTCACCAGTATGTTTAAGAGAAGTCACTTAGAGAATTCACTTGTGTCTCATCCACTGCAATACATTCACGCTCCATTCTTTCATGACCACCACACTGAACCCTGTATCATCAGACTGTTTTCAACTCCAAAATCATTTACTTCGTTTCGTGTCGTAGATGTGGGATTCATTAAGGCCCCCCTATGGTGGGTCACTTCTTGTCAACATCAGCTCATTATCCAAGAAGTCGACTTAGGGACAACCCTTTCAGTACTTTGAAGCTTGCATGCCTCAATGACAAGTTTCTCACTTCCGGTGATAGGTTGACATCAATGGCCTTCGACCAAAATATTTTGCGTGGTGTTCGACGCCAAGTCCCTTATTCACACCCCGCGAATTGTACTGTAGTACCTTGAGGGTCAACATCATTATCGGTGATTCCTCTCGCACCTGTTAATAGGTTACAACATTGGCTGGTAATCAGGTGATGTCTTTCCATGTTCGACTCTAGAACATCTTTCACATGGATCGACTTGTACTCCGAGTGAAGATTGAACGAGTTTGAAGACCCCAGATCTAGTTTCATCCATCCGGGCTGCAATATATTCAGGAAAATAAAGACATCAAATGTACATTGTTGCTGCACATATGATCATTCGAATCAAAGGATGATGACTCTATTAGAATCATCAGTCTCCCACATAAAGCTGAGAATGGGAATGCCCACCTTAGCTAGATCATGAAAAATATTATGAAGATAATGTATTGTATTGTATCTTATTACAGATCGCCTTCAAACTCGTTCAAAGATTAATAGCCTCATGCTTTAGGGGGCAACTGTTATAGACATTTTTGGGCATTGCAACCCCAATAAAACATTTCCATAAACCAAGGGGTCCTAAGTCCCTAAAAGTGTTGTTCCATCCCCTAAAAGAACAAGGTCAACTAATTACATCATCTCCAAGAAGTTCTCCATGAAAAACTACTCAGAACTGGTAAAAAACTGGACCATCTCACCTGCTCCATGGTCAAAGTGCGATGCATCCCACCTAAATTCACACGGGAGGTGCGATGCATACTGAAAATCCCTTCTATGGGGTGTGATGGGTGAGAGTGGACAAATGGCAGAGACAGTTTGCGAGGTGGATGATCATGGAATCTTCCAGAAACTTCTCCTGTGACACTTGCCTCTCTGAATTCGCCCAGGATGAGTAAGAGATCATAAATCTCCAAGTGGAATCAAGAACTATCAGAGAGAGGGCACTAATCAAATCCCAGAAGCTGAATCACCCCCCTGCAATCATCTATATATGCATTCCTCACCCCAGAGATCCGGAGGTTGGAATTTTGTATCTTGTAAGGAAGTGTTGTTGGTTTCTTGTTGGAATATCATAGTGTTGGGTGATCTAAGCTTTTCATGAGGTGAAAGAAGGGCTTTAATGCTGGAGGATGACACTGGGTCAGAACAATTGGTTGTAATCCTCTTTGATATTCTTGATTATTAATAAAGCTATTCAAGTTTTCCTCCACATTCTTGTATGTTTGATGATATATGCATTTGTGTGGTCAATATACATCTGGTCCTATATTGTTTATGATTGTAGATCTCTGTTCTTCAATAGTATTATGCTGCTTTGATTCCACAAGTGCTCTTTGAAGCTAGGTAGACAAGGGAGAAGCGGCAAGGATCTGTCAGAAAGGAGAGGAATCAAGCAAGGAACCAAGCGCAAGACTGAGGTTGGTGTCCTTCATTCCACTCTTATCTACTTCTCATAAAGGAAAGCGAAAGTGGTTTGAGTTGTTTGTTTCTAAGATAGCTACCAATCTTAGTGGGACTAGAAAATCCGAGTGGGCACTAGATTTCCCGATAACACTTCTGCTGACTGGATAATTTCTGTTATGATTTGTTTTGTCAAAACTTTCCTGGTTATTTTTTGCAATGTTTGATACTTTTTGGTTAAAACTGATAACCCCAGTGTGGGTATTTTTTTCTGCCTTCATGGACTGGCTTCCCCATCGATGGGGCAGTCAAGATTAGATGGTTATATTTTTTGATAAATGAAATTTAGTACTGCTGAGGCTTGAGCCTCGATGTAATTATATTTTGTTTCACATTAATAGAATAGTTTTACGAAGAAAAAAAATCACTAAAATTTATTTTAAAATTTAAATCATAACATCCATAACAAAATTATGTTTCTTAATATTTATTATCGATGTTGGTATATCGCACTAGGTAAGTCACACAGTATCGAATTAGTTAGGTATTGACTAAAAATTAAAACTCATTATGTAAAGTAAACATTATAAAAGGAAAACTATTTATTTTTTTAAATTTTCTTTTGCTTTTCTTGCACTTTATTGGTCATGGTATTATTTAGCAATGATTTCACTATCATAGTTGTATTAATAGCAATGAATACTCCTAACACAAATCACATCCTATGACAATCTTTGTGGTTGAAATGTACAGAGTAATATACAAAGTTCTGACAACGAGTTTGGTGAACGCGAGAGATAACACACATACATTTATCATAATTTATCCTCTGGAGAGACAGGAAATATATGTTGGAATAGAGCTTCAAACCCACCTTTTGTTAGGGCTTTGGCACGCAAGCTCAGATTCCCCATGCCAAATCTGGTACATTATGCCCAATTTTCGTTGCATTTAAATATAATGCATCAATTGAAAATGCTATAAGGCATGCAAGAACCTATGAAAATTTATTGAATTTATATACTTATAGTTGTTCCAGACATTTGAGGCCAAACTCTCAACCTTCTTGGTCCATTTGTTGAAGTTGTGCAACACCGACTCCAAGGGATCTACACACAGAGAATCTAGTGAGAGAAAGAATAGATTAAAACAACAAAATGATTTCTACAACAAATATTTTTTAATAAGAGTGTACTCTCACATAATACAACCACCCAATAAAGCCGAAAACCTATTCACAATTGCATCAAAATGAAACTGTACCATTACGAGTAAGTAATATCATCTTCAAAATTGGTAGATCCCTATAATACTACTGTATTACCTTATTGTTATTATGAGTGTTGCCCCTTTATTGTTATTGTTGTGGCCATGTAGTCCCCATATTGTTATTATTTTCCCCATAGAATCCCACTATTATTATTGTTGTGCCCTTACATTATTATTGTTATGCCGGCTCTGATTATATTGTGACACCATAGACTCCTATATATAGAAAGGAGGTTTTGTCATTTGAATCATCCAAAAAAATTTCATTTATGTAATGTAAAGGAGGTTCCCCCCTCAAAGAAGATAATTGTTAAGTCGTTGATCTATCTATTTGTGAGTTGGTTGCATAACATTTGGTATCATAGCTTTGGATTCTATGTTTTCGCTTCTTCAAACATGTCATATTGGCATTTTCGCTATAACAGTTTTTCTACAAGGCTTCAAATGCTGAAATTTTTAACACATGGAGCCAAAATCTCAAAGAACATTTTGTAAAAAAATAAAATCTTATTTTTCTATATTTTTGGAGATATGCTCTAAGGAAGTTAGGGTTTTTGCGGGCTCCATAATTCTATTTCAAACAAGTAACCTAGGGAAAATCGTCAAAACCGTCGTTTCAGGCATCAAATTTGAATGTTTTTTAATTTGACTAAAATTTCATAGACTATAGTTTTTTTTTGTAGCAATTTCAGGGCTGAAGGTTAAAATAGTTACACATGGATCCCATACAACTTCGCTCTACTAAACTAGTCCATAATCAGGTCATTGTGGGAGATTTTTCATAAATCTTTCTTGAAGAATCTAATCTCAATCATACTTGTGTGGTTGGAAAAAGGACTCATAGTTCTACCACAAGAATAAATTTCAGAACTTGGAGATATGAAATTACAGAGCTATAATCGTTTCAATATCGAGCTCTTAAAAGAAATAAAAAGGTGTGTATTTTGTTTTCAAATTTGCATAACTTTTGTTTGAAAAAACAGTTTGAAGTGATTCAAAGGGCATAGCGAAGCATAACTATCATTTCTTGATTTCAAAATGTCTCAAAGAAAGAAAATGGAAACACCTAGTAAGAAACTAGAAAGATCTACTATGACGCATGAAGAAGAGGAAGAAATGCGACATGATATATCAAAATTACGAGACCAAGTGCAACAAATTTCAGTCTCACAAAGAGTAACCAAAAATGAAATGGAAGCTAAGATGGATGGTTTGACGAATAGTTTAAAATCACACATGGAAATTTTGAAGGATTACATAGAAGCAAAAATGAAAGGCAACATGGAATATTTGAAGAATGGTTTAAAAGCAGACATGGAGGGTTTGAAGGAAGGTTTGACAAAGTTACTACAAGAAATGCTTCCTAATGGTGAAAAGGTATTAGATGAAACTCATGATTAGAGCAAAAGAAATGTTAATCATCATTTTATAGACTCTAATGTTTGATTGAATACCCATCATACTACAAATATCGATATGATGAAGTTTGCTGGCAAGGATCGGGTAACATGGATACTGTGGAGCACTGGAAAGGTATGTTTTTGACGAACAATTTAGTGACTTTTCAGTAACAATTGTAACCCTTTCTGCATAATGAACTTAAAGAAATAAATAATTTTAATAGAATGTGTAAGAATTAGTATGGAAAGCTTAATCGTTGATAATTGTCATTTTTCTATGCAGGAAAAGGTGGAAACGAAGAGCTGCCGTCCAAAAAGGAAAGACAAAGGAGGAATAACTGTTGTACCTCTAGAAGGGAACCAGATGCAAACAAGATCGAACAGATCGAAGCAGAATGACCCAGGGAAGAAAGAAGGGTTACCAATTCGGCGGAACAGGGAAAGAAAAGTAAAGGATTAACGGCTTGGCGAATCCCTCAGGATCTTTGATCCTGAGGGATTGCTGTTTTGCTTATTTTTGTTACCTAGATACCTCTGCCGTTACTTTTATAAAAAGGAACAGCACCGTTAAGCAAAGGGACTTTTTTTTATGTAATCTTAAGTTTCAGACTAAACTTTGATCATTGACTCTCACTGAGACTTGGTTTGCTGTACGTTTGTTGATGCGTTAATATAAAAGACTTGGTGTTTATTTCATCTCTGCATCTGGAGTAATCTAAGGCGGTGTACCATTGGAAGCTAAGGGCTCGGCTCCGAACGACACTTGCTTTTGTATCATTATAATTTGATTTCTGCGTGATTTGCTTATCTCTATTGCTTAGCAATCTGACATGCTTTTTATATGCTATTCCATGCTCTATTCCGACTAATTCATTAATGGTTTCTCCAGGAGATTTATGTAGTGACTCTGTATCATATGAGTGAATCCTTTCAGAGTTGATTGCATGTTATCAGTCTAAGTCAGCGATTTCTGTTACAAAGCATTTGTACTGAATATTACTGTTATTGGATTCGTGTGAAATCCCAATCATTGGAATCCGGAAGTAATGTTGTTCTATTTGGAAACATAGTCATATCTTCTTTAACCATCAGATTGCTATATTAGCGTGGTGTGTGTACATATGGTTGATGCTTGCTGTTCCATAATTTATCAGTAAAGTACATTCCATCCAATTTGCTTTAAGAGAGAAGATTGTTATTTTATTGCAGAATGTGAGTTTGGATCAATAGAGCAAGTTTAGTTCTGACTCGCGAGACTTAGTTTATTTGATTGCTGTTCCATTTACTGTTGTTCCATTTACCGCTGTTCTATTTCAGACTTGTTTTTCCATTTCTTGTTTAATGTTCCATTTTACTTTCTGTCGTTCTATCTACTTGCAATTGCTGCTTTGGTGTGAGAGAAGGTCTAAGGCTGTAGAGAGCCTCAGCTGTCGCTGCCTAGCTTCCAGACCTATGGTCCATGCTCTAATTTCCTTTCCATCAGTTTCTAGAGGGATGGGTTATCGCTTCCGCACCCTTGACTGATAAGCTGCCTTGTGTGATTTTATGCCTTTGAAGTAATCTAGTCTAGCATCCGTTTACCCTTGTATTTTCTGAACACTGTACTACTAAGCATTACTCTGACGAATAACCTCGGATTGAGATACTCTTTGCAATAACAAAGCGTTCCCGGATTGACTTATTAATGTGGCATAACTAGAGGTGAAAGAGACCCTTGTTACAACTCTACATTTTGGCGCCATTGCTGGGGAAAGAGTATAGCCATTTGTCTTTTACAGAGTAGTGTACGAGTCTGCTAGGGGAGAGTTGGATTTTAAAAACAGAAGGTAAGAACCTGCGTACGGAGCATGTAAAAGCCTTGCTCCACCATCCGCTTTCTTGGCAGAATTGTGGGTTGAATAGGATCTGGTAGTTTATAGAGTGCATGACTAAGCAGAAAAAGCCAGAAAAAATTATCAAACCTCCATTCAAACCCGAAAAAGCCAAAGGGCTAGTGACCCTTGGCCGAAGAACCTTCATAGACGAAATCTATAAGAAAACTGAATCTCAGCCATCAACAGGGCCCAGGAAAACCAATTCTAAATAGCCTACTAGTTCCCTTCAGGCCGCAGGATCACCATCTGTAGCCTTCGCTGAGGTGCATAGTCAGACTGATGAACAGGACTTTCAAGAAATTGAAAATTCTATTCCAGAACGACTGCAGGAAGGGAATCTAAGCAATCTTTGTGAAGGAGAAGGGGAAACAGGGGAAGTTGAAGAGCCAAGATCTCCTCCTAGGATAATTCAGCCATTAAATAGCCCAGATAAAGGGAGTGCTGCAAAAATCATTGTTGGGGGAATTCAATCTCCTCAAACAGCAGGGACTTCTATTATTCCAGACAAAGGAAGTGCTATTAAAACAATCCATGTCAAGGCCGTTCCTTCTCAGCCTAGGAATACCCTCCTAGAAATCCCGGAAGTTTATTGGCACATATTCGACCCTATGGCGCAGAATCAGCCAAATACTCAAACTTCTACATTATAATATCCTATAGTGGATTCCGCAGCAAATGCTCCTATGAAAGCAATTCCCCTTCAACACATTCCTACATTTCACGGACTTACATCAGAGGACCCTGATGCATTATTATTTGAATTTGATGTGTTATGCAGGGGATATGATTACACCACTGACCCCCAGAAATTAAAACTGTTCCCCTCCACCTTGAAAGGGGCAGCTTTAAGATGGTTTATGGGTTTAGGTGGTGGAGTTATAAATAACTGGGAGCAAATGAAGGAATCTTTCCTAAAGAAATATCAAGATTACTGTAGGTCTAGAGAACTGAAAGATGAAATATTTCAAATGATAGCTAGACCAAATGAAACATTAGAAGAATATGTAGAACGTTTTCAGTATAATTTACAAAGATCTCCATATGCATCACTACCTCTGCCTGATAATGTGTTAAAAATAGCATTGATCAGAGGCATGAAGGAACAATGGATTGAAACATTAAATATCATGGGAAAAGGGGATATTTATCAAGAGAATTTTGCTGACATCATCGACTTATGTATCGGGAGCTCGAGAGGCAGCACAAGGATAAAACCAGCAGAATATGATCGGTTTGTCAGAGATAACAAAATATCAACAGAAGGAGTAACACGTGTAGAACTTGGAAATTTATTAGAAAATTTTAAAACTGATATTCTGGAGACATTAACTACACAACTTGATATTGTGCAGGCTAAACAGAAGCAGATGGAGGCAGAACAGAATTTGGCGATCTTCTTCCCCCGATGTAGAAGAAAACATAGTCATAAGGAATGTCCACTGGATGCAGCTCAAACATGTGCTATCTGTACAAAAGACCACCTTACTGAGAGTTGCCCCTCACTTCCTGGATTGAAGGCAGTATATAAGGAAGCAGAAGAAGAGCCAGAATTAGCATACTTCTTTAACCAGCGTCGCCAATGGCAACCAAGGCAATCTGGTATGTTTTCAGACCCAACTTCTTCTTTCCAGCCTTCGCAGTATAATACTCAGCAATATAGTATGTGGCAAAACCAATCTCAACCCCCATTTCCGAACTGGTCATTAAACCCTTTCCTTCTCCAAATCCGTGGATGAATCAGACAAGCCAATTTGGTTGGCCGAATTTTCCCTACGCTCCACCATATTGGTAGAATAACCCATATCCTCCACAATGGACCCCCCCTACTTCACAAGGTTCACCCTGGCAGACAAACTGGCCAAAATCGACATATCAGCCAACAAGAACTATTCCACTCCCTCAACCGACTCTACCAGTTTTACAACAAAATCCCCAGTCTAATCTGAGACCGCAACTCCCAGCCCAACCCAATCCCAACCCAAATAATAGACCGGTCCAATCACTCCAAATCATAGAATCATCAGAAATCGGACCTGATCTGAGGGAGTGCAATGATCTTCAGTTAAGATCTGGACGTATAATAGAAACAGAGGGAGATAAAACAGTTCACATTGAAGATCAGTTACCAACAGAACAGCTGTTACAAAAAGAGGGTGTAAATAAGGAGCAAACTCATCAGCAGGCTAGTACATCCTCCCCTCCCTTCCTAGAACGATTAGTCATACCACGACCTGTACAATATCCAGACTTTGATATTCTGGGAGAGTTACAAAATCTGTACATAAGAATTCCTTTCCTCCAAGCCATTCAAGACATCCCTATATATGCAAAAACTATAAAAGAATTGTGCATAAAAAAATCAAGGAGGAATGCAACCACTAACCCAAGAGTCCAAGTAGTCGGCACTTTATCTGACCTGTTATCAGGAACACCCATTAAATATGAAGATCCGGGAAATCCAATCGTAACTATTCAAATCTATGGTCAGACCCTGACTAATGCTTTAGTTGATCTATGAGTTGCAATTAATATTTTGACAACTTCTACTTGCCAAAGGCTCGGCATTACATCGGTAGAACCCACTTCTACTTTGTTAGAATTGGCCGACCGATCTGTAGTTCGACCAGAAGGTACTCTATACGATGTCATGGTTTCTATAGATTCCCGGGAATACCCAACCGATTTCTTGGTAATTAATCCAAAAACCTGACTGGATGGACACCCGCTAATTTTAGGTAGACCTTGGCTTGCTATCGCCGATGCTTACATTGGTTGCCGGCAGGGAAACATGACCATAACTAGAGGACCAGATATTAAAAATCTAGTTCTATACCCTCCAGCACAGCCAAGTCTGTCAATGATAAAAACTAACCAGCACCCTGTATCATATCTTACTGACAATATCAGATCACCATTGACTATACAGAAGGCCCTAGACTTTAAAGACCAAACAGAAGACGATGCTATCAATAACTTCATTAGTCAAACTGAATCTAGACCTCATACACAGTGTTTCATGATAGAAGCTACATTCGATAGTGAACTAGAAGAAGATCCCTTGAAAGACGCGCATGACCAAACGATACCTGTGACTTCTGTTGCCAATAGTAAAGTAGTGGAAATTGAACCGGGAAAAACTCTAAACATCAATGCCAACCTTACACCGGACCAAGAAATAAAACTCATCCATCTGTTACGGAAGTATCAAGAAGCATTTACGTGGGATTACCCTGATATGAAAGGGATTGATCCCCAATTGTGCACCCACCATATTTATATAGAAAAAGATGCAAGACCTGTCCGTCAACCGCAAAGAAGACTCAACCCTCATCTAAAAGATGTTGTAAAAGCTGAACTTCAGAAACTTTTAGATGTTAATTTTATTTACCCTATTTCTGATAGTAAATGGGTCTCTCCGCTTGTGGTTGTACCCAAGAAGAATGGGAAATGGAGGATTTGTGTGGATTATAGGGAGTTAAACAAAGCCACAAAAAAAGATCACTTCCCTCTCCCATTCATAGACCAAGTATTGGACACTTTAGCAGGAAAGAAATTCTTTTCTTTCCTAGATGGCTTTAGTGGATACAATCAGATTCAGATTGCCCCTGAGGACCAGGATAAGACTACCTTTACTTGTCCTTGGGGAACGTTTGCCTATAGAGTTCTACCCTTTGGCCTATGTAATGCTCCTGCCACATTCCAAAGGGCTGTTCTTAGCATCTTTGCAGATTTAATAAATGATGGACTTGAAGTGTACATGGATGACTTTACACCATATGGAGATGATTTTGACCTAGCTTTAGATACTCTAGAAAAAGTCCTACAGCGTTGCATTGCTACCAGGCTTTGCTTAAGCCATGAAAAATGTTATATGATGATGACTGAAGGGCTTATTCTAGGACACTTTGTCTCAGCAGCTGGCATTCAGGTAGATCCGACCAAAATTCAAATACTTTTGCTTATCCCCACCCCCACTACTCAAATAGAGGTACGCAGCTTTCTTGAATTTTCTGGGTATTATAGACGATTTATAGAACATTATTCACACATTGCTGCACCTCTATATGCACTAACTGGTAATGTTGATTTCATGTGGACAGAAAAATGTGACCGCGCTTTCCAGGAATTAAAGAAGCTTGTATCAACAGCTCCAGTCCTTCGAGGACCAGACTGGAATTTACCATTCCAAATCTCGTCTGATGCCTCAGATACAACAATCGGTGCAGTCCTTGGGCAAGAAGAGGATAAAAAACCATATGCTATTTATTATATCAGAAAAAATTTGTCCCCTGCTGAATTGAATTCCACTGTTACAGAAAAAGAATTCCTCGCTGCAATACATGCTGTCAATAAGTTTAGACATTATATTACAGGCTATCCCGTTATTTTATATACAAATCATTCTGCTATTAAATATTTAGCAAATAAGCATGTTACAAATGCTAGAATAACTAGATGGTTGATCTTATTGCAGGAGTTCGATATCAAAATCAAGGATTGACCCGGAAAGGAAAACCCTGTAGCTGATTTTCTCTCACGAATACCAAAATCAATTGAGGCAGCAGCAGTGGAAGACCAATTTCCGGATGAGCACCTGTTTGCCATTGCTGT
The DNA here is from genome assembly GCA_031772625.1 of Pinus tabuliformis. Classification (NCBI taxonomy): domain Eukaryota; kingdom Viridiplantae; phylum Streptophyta; class Pinopsida; order Pinales; family Pinaceae; genus Pinus; species Pinus tabuliformis. Next base: position 1,543,878,410 of record CM062804.1, on the reverse strand, counting down.
TCAAACACCCTGGTATGCTGATGTTGCCAATTACCTTGCAGTAGGTAAGCTACCAAAACACTTAACCCCTAATGAAAGTAAGCAGATTGTTCAGAAGAGTACTCGATTTTCGTGGATCGGGGGCCATTTGTTCCACACAGGGGCAGACATGCAAATTAGGAGATGTATTCGAGAAGATGAAATTTTCGACATCTTAAAAGCCTGTCATGACGGACCATGTGGGGGACACTTTGCTGAAAAAAGAACAACACATAAAGTATTGCAGACAGGATACTACTGGCCTACAATTTTTAAGGATGCAAAGAAATTTGTCCAAGCCTGTGACAGCTGCCAGCGAGCAGGACGACCTGGTCAAGCCGACGAAATGCCTCTGAGGCCACAATTAGTCATTGAACCATTCGAACGATGGGCTCTTGATTTTGTTGGACCCATCAACCCATCATCAAATCAGAGAACATATATCTTGGTAGCCACAGAATATGTCACTAAATGGGTTGAGGCCGAAGCGTTGCCTAGAGCTACAGAAGATTCTGTAATACAGTTCCTGTTCCATTTGTTTGTACGTTATGGCCTTCCGAGAGAAATAATTACAGATGGAGGATCACAATTTGCCGGAAACAAATTAGCTGCAACACTTAACAATTATCACGTCCAGCATAAAATTACCACCCCATATCACCCGCAGGCGAATGGGCAAGTAGAAAGTAGCAATAAGGTAATAGAATCAATTTTAACAAAAACCATTGCTTCACATAGGCGTGATTGGGCCGCCCGACTACCTGAAGCACTCTGGGCTTATAGAACCACATGGAGAAGTACCACCGGTTATTCACCCTATCAATTAGTGTTTGTAAAACAGCCTATTTTCCCCATAGAATTCGAAATCCGAACGTTACGAACTGCACAGGAAGTTGGCCTAGATTTAAGTGAGGCACAAATTAATCGATTACAGCCGATTAATGAATTGGACGAAATAAGGCTCTCTGCATTACAGAATACAACACTTATTCAACAACAGCGAGCTAAATGGCATGATGCACTTATCAAGAACAAAGTCTTTCACGAAGGGGATTGGGCTCTGTTATATGACTCTCGGTTTCAGGACTTCCCGGGGAAACTGCAGACTCGTTGGTTGGGACCATACGAAATCCAGAAAGTACATGATAATGGGACCCTTACTCTGATCACAATTGACGGTTCTGGATATGCATTCAAGGTAAATGGCTACTGAGTTTGTCTTTATCGCAGGCCACTCACTAGGGAATCTTTCTGTCAGCAGCTACGTCAAGACACTGATATGGAAATTTTAGGAGAGGAAGTAAAATCTTCCTCACCTATAATTCAGTAAGGAATGCATTTTTTTCCTATGACTTGTACATAAGTTCTTGTATATACGTTTTCTTAACATTTCTTTGATCTTTCTTTTTTTTAATTTTGATTTTTGCATTCAGCGTGTCTTTGCTGTTCCTTTTCCAAAAGAAACAACATTTTCTTGTTTTTGTGTTTCTGTTGTTCCTTTTCAAAAGGAACAGCATTTCTGAGTTTTTGCTGTTCCTTTTCAAAAAGAACAGCATTTGTAATTTTCTGCTGTTCCTTTTCAAAAGGAACAACTTTTGTGAAGTTTTTGCCGTTCCTTTTCAAAAGGAACAACATTTGTGCGTTTTTCCTGTTCCCGTTCAAAAGGAACAGCATTTGGGAGTTTTTGCTGTTCCCTTTCAAAAGGAACAACATTTGTTAGTTTTTGCTGTTCCTTTTCAAAAGGAACAACATTTGTGAGTTTTTGCTGTTCCTTTTCAAAAGGAACAACATTTGTGAATTTTTGCTGTTCCTTTTTAAAAGGAACAACATTTGTGAGTTTTTGCTGTTCCTTTTCAAAAGGAACAACATTTGAGAGTTTTTGCTGTTCCTTTTTCAAAGGAGACAACATTTATGATCTTCGGCTGTTCCTTCTCAAAGAACGGCATCTCAACTATTTGTTTTGCATGGATTCTTCTCTCCTGTTCCTTTTTCAAAAAGAACACCATAGCCATGTTTTTGCTCTCTGTGATGATTTATATTGAGGATGCTTTTAGCCATGTTCTCTCCAGTCTTTAAGATACAACTATGCACTTATGCAATGAACATAAATTACGACATACCGAAGTCAGCAGATCATAAGATCGCTATCTTTATAGAGCCTAGTATTGATAAGAGGACAAAAGGAGGGACATACTTACCTCTAATCTCCGTTGTCATTGACTTATTCCCATTGTTTTGATTGGTTATCTTTATCATGGCGATTTCCTTAAAAATTTTCTTTGATTATTACTTAGGGATAAGAGCAGAGGATTCATATCTTCCTGTTGGGATGATAAGACTTCTTCCACCATTCCCACTCTTAAGGAGTGCTGAACCACCCTTATGTGTAAATAAATAAGAAAAAAGTGTTTTGCAAAAAGAAAAAATGAATATGGATTGTCAAATGCAGGATAGGGAGTCTCATCACGAGCTAGCCTACCATGATCATCAGGATGGAAGCGAAGTGGCATTCCCAGTATGGCCACCACACCAGGGATATGGTCCAAAAGGTACACTAAATAAACAGACCTTGGAACAGGGGGTCTCATCACGAGCCGGCCTGTCCACGTTTCACACCTTCCTTGTGAATGGCATTATGGCTACCTGGTTACCAAGCCAGCATAATGGCCTGCATTTCGACAAAATATTTTTCAAAATACACACAAAGGATCATGGTTCCGAGGGTGAAATAAACAACTCTGCCAAGGTTATGAACACCTGTTGGCAGCAGAGCTCTGTTAATGGTATCGAAGTCATAATGGTTACACCAATAGGTATGATATTAATACTTCTTTGTCTCTTATATCCTATAAATAATTCATATTTTATGTCCCAATGAATATATCGCATGAACACTCATTACCACCAATCATGGCAAAGGAACTGACAATGACATTTGGAGACTTCGTACGATTGACAGACGTCCCATCCCCCGGCCTCGCATTATATTACGCAGGCTCTTATGTAAAACGCAATCCACCTTTTTGCCTCGATTTCGGTATTTCGCTGTCCATCTAAAACATGGCGTAATTTTATATGCTGTTCCTTTATGACTGGTTACACGATGGCTGCTGCTCCTCTATTTGACGGCTGGGCAGCCTATCACATCGCGGGGGGAAGGTAATCTCATTACTCCACGAGTTACGTGTCAGCACACCATTCGGGGTAGATAGTGTACGAAGGTATGGCATGGTTTAACGGTATGATAATTCTATTTTACGCAAAGTTGCCATCCACAATCCATTTTTGTTGCATACTCTGTTTTTTTTTTGCGACGATCACCCTCTCTACGTCTCAAAACAACACAGGCAGTTGCTGTTCCATTGGAAATTCTTAGTGGAACCATGGGAGGAAAGGCAATCCGAAGCGAACCTCAGGAATTGACAGTCTCTGCTGCTGCCCGGGAGATCTTGGAAAAGGCTGGATGGCTGATATTTCAGTCGCCTACAAGAATCAAACGAGACAGTGGCGTTGGAATTTCTGCAAAACTTGCAGGAGGACTACTCCATAGTAAGAGAAAGGAGGATAGCGGTCACTGATGATGTAATTGCAGAAGTCTCAGGACTACCAGCGACCGAACCTGTATGGACGCTGAGGAAAGAAAGACTACAAAAGATTATGGAGATTTTCCAGGATGAAGGCCATAGCTTGACAGTTAAGGGAAAGGGAGTTCTGCCAGCAACGTTAGGAGAACCCTGGACCGAATTAGCAAAGATAGTGCAGAGCTACATTACTTGCGAAGGAAGGAAAGACGTGGTAAGACCACGTCATCTTAAACTCTTAGCTGTTTTGAAAGAAAAATGTTCTGTAAATCTGCCTGCACTTTTAAATTCACTATTGCATGATGCGGCCCGAAGCCTGAAAAAGGCACAACACGTAGAAGCAGTTGTTAGCCACCATGGATTGATTCGATTGATAGTGAGCCATAGTCTCACTCAACAGCAGAGCAGCTGGGAGGAGCTCATTGCATTGATTGAGGGGGGATTGGCTGCACCATCCCCAAAACCTAAACATTCCTCTAGCACACCGGAACGATCAGAGAAACGCAGAGAATTGGCAGCAGAAAAACGTGTTGCTCCAAAACGTAAACATTCTTCAAGTACACCGGAGCGACCAGAAAAACGCAGAGAATTGGTAGCAGAAAAACCTGTTGCTTGTACACCTGAACAACCTGAGAAACCAAGAAAATCAGCCCGGCTAGCTCGAATACGAGGGAGGCTGGAAAAGATTCGGGAAAGCACCAGCCAGCCAATCAAGATTACAGACGAACCTTCAGAACCAGAAGGAGGACCTTTCGAAGAAAATGCTGGACAATCTAGGGGCGAGGCTGAGCAAGCCAGAGAAGGAGGCGAGGAGGGGGAAGTGCACTCTGAAACAGAAACAGAAGTTGAACACTCCAAGGCAGTCACTGAGCAGGACAATCAGGAGGAGGAAGTAGTACAGCCAGAGAGCAGCCCGCTGCGAGACCCTATGGGCGAAGATGAATTGGCCGCAATCCTGGCCAATATGGGGGAATATGGCCAACCCTCCAGCCCAGCAGGTCCTCCCGATGGACCTCCAGAGGAAGACATACCTGAGAAATCACATGCAGAAAAGGTAGGAGAAGAAAACCTGCCCGTTCATGAGGAAGAAATAAGGGACACCAATCGGGAACAATCTGTTCCCAAGGCACCAGAAGAAATTCTAGACGGAGTAGGAGCAGATTTAAGGTCCAGTCATAAGCCCTCTGCCGAGGCAAGGGAAATTAAGAAATTAAGGAGAAAACAACAGAGGCTGCTGAACACTATAGCCCAGCTCCGACAACAAATTTGGATTCTGAAAGCCAATCTGAGGATACAAAGGACCACAAGGAAAAGAAAAAGGGCCACTACAGCAAAATCCCGTAGAACAAGAAGACGAAGGACTTACAGTCGCCCTATTGGTCAAAACCCTGCTGGAAGACCTACTGCTGTTCCAAATGACGTTGAAGAATAGACTGCTGTTCCAAACGATGTTGAAGAACAGACTGCTATTCCAATTGACACTGAAGAACAGATGGCCGTTCCAAACGACGTTGAGGAACAGACTGCTGTTCCAATTGACACTGAAGAACGGACTGCAGTTCCAATTGAGGCAGAGGGACAGGATGATGTTCCATTAACAGGGGAACCACAACAACCTTTCATTCGTGTTAAGAAAGAAAAAGAGAATAAAGAGATCTAAACAGAGGCACCACCCTCAGGGGTAATTCGGGTTCTGAACTCCAAACAATATAACAAAAAGGTTCAGGTAAAACTCCCGACCTCTACGGCTCTACGGAAAAATGATCCGAAAATAAGAACCTTGCACAAGATGATGAAGCAAGCTCAGCAAGAAACTGAACAGCTGAGAGAACAAACAGTCCCTCGGGAGAAATATGAAGAGTTGCAACAACAACTTCGGGATATGAGTCAGTCCGAGAGCCAGGCCTTCGAAGGCTGGCAAAAGGAGCAAGAAAAGGTTTCCAAGGTAACTCGTCGATTAGATATTGTTGTTAGGTAGATGGACACTGTGTGTTCTTTGTATAATGACGTTCTGGCCTGTAGGGCCCCTGCTAAAAACTATGCTTTATTTTTGCTTGAACGATATTTACGATTAAAGATAAAAGATGTCAGGGCGGGTGCCCCTATACAAATCAATACTGTTAATGATTTTATAGATTGTTGCAAGCATTATGGAATTAAGGTTCAAAGATTATTGTGTGAATTTCACTTGCATAACCTTGTGCTAGACCAGGAAACTGATTTAAATCCTGGCCCTTTTGTTGGGGACATACAATTGCAAGCCTTCGTTTCATTCGGGGTTAATCAGCTAAAATGGCTCAGGGCTTATAACACTTTTCAGAGACAGGAAAATAGCCTAGACTTGTGGGTAAGAGCCGAGCCTAGAGACCCAGTGCTGTTATGGAGAGCACATAAGAACCTTATGAGAACCCCGGGTGTTATGAAGACATTAGGACCCATGCACGAGGAGCTAATCCGACACAGTCTGGAATATTTTCTGACTATTAAAGACCTCGCCATCGATGCTGCAAAATTCCGATACCGGACTTCTAACCCAAACATCCAGCTCAGGGAACTGTTCAAATATGAAAATTTTGAGCTAGCTGCCAGCCGATTGAACCTTTATGGCGAGCGTATTTTGCAAGCAGAGCCATCCTGGTTAGGGTATCGATTTCGTAGTCCAATCATTTGGCACCCTACACCCGGATATCAGGCCTTGTATGAAATGCCTGAAGGTCAAACAAATACGTTCTTTGATGATCTAGTTGCTCATCACGGTTGTAGGCCTCCACACGAGGTTCCCTCTCCAGCCTATTCTCTTACCGCCTTGCATGTCAACTATAATGTTTTCATGAGGGCATGAAACAGGGTAAGCAGGGGGGTGTGTGGAGCACTGGAAAGGTATGTTTTTGACGAACAATTTAGTGACTTTTCAGTAACAATTGTAACCCTTTCTACATAATGAACTTAAAGAAATAAATAATTTTAATAGAATGTGTAAGAATTAGTATGGAAAGCTTAATCGCTGATAATTGTCATTTTTCTATGCAGGAAAAGGTGGAAACAAAGAGCTGCCATCCAAAAAGGAAAGACAAAGGAGGAATAACTGCTGTCCCTCTAGAAGGGAACCAGATGCAAACGAGATCGAACAGATCGAAGCAGAATGACCCAGGGAAGAAAGAAGGGTTACCAATTCGGCGGAACAGGGAAAGAAAAGTAAAGGATTAACGGCTTGGCAAAGATCCTGAGGGATCGCTGTTTTGCTTATTTTTGTTACCTAGATACCTCCGCCGTTACTTTTATAAAAAGGAACAGCACCGTTAAGCAAAGGGACTTTTTTTATGTAATCTTAAGTTTCAGACTAAACTTTGATCATCGACTCTCACTGAGACTTGGTTTGCTGTACGTTTGTTGATGCGTTAATATAAAAGACTTGGTGTTTATTTCATCTCTGCGTCTGGAGTAATCTAAGGCGGTGTACCGTTGGAAGCTAAGGGCCCGGCTCCGAAGGACACTTGCTTTTGTATCATTATAATTTGATTTCTGCGTGATTTGCTTATCTCTATTGCTCAGCAATCTGACATGCTTTTTATATGCTATTCCATGCTCTATTCCGACTAATTCATTAATGGTTTCTTCAGGAGATTTATGTAGTGACTCTGTATCATATGAGTGAATCCTTTCAGAGTTGATTGCATGTTATCAGTCTAAGCCAGCTATTTCTGTTACAGAGCATTTGTACTGAATATTACTGTTATTGGATTCGTGTGAAATCCCAATCATTGGAATCCGGAAGTAATGTTGTTCTATTTGGAAACATAGTCATATCTTCTTTAACCATCAGATTGCTATATTAGCGTGGTGTGTGTATATATGGTTGATGCTTGCTGTTCCATAATTTATCAGTAAAGTACATTCCATCCAATTTGCTTTAAGAGAGAAGATTGTTATTTTATTGCAGAATGTGAGTTTGGATCAATAGAGCAAGTTTAGTTCTGACTCGCGAGACTTAGTTTATTTGATTGCTGTTCCATTTACTGCTGTTCCATTTACCACTGTTCTATTTCAGACTTGTTGTTCCATTTCCTGTTTGTTGTTCCATTTTACTTTCTGCCGTTCTATCTACTTGCAATTGCTGCTTTGGTGTGAGAGAAGGTCTAAGGCTATAGAGAGCCTCAGCTGTCGTTGCCTAGCTCCCAGACCTATGGTCCATGCTCTAATTTCCTTTCCATCAGTTTCTAGAGGGATGGGTTATCGCTTCCGCACCCTTGACTGATAAGCTGCCTTGTGTGATTTTATGCCTTTGAAGTAATCTAGTCTAGCATCCGTTTACCCTTTTATTTTCTGAACACTGTACTACTAAGCATTACTCTGACGAATAGCCTCGGATTGAGATACTCTTTGCAATAACAAAGCGTTCCCGGATTGACTTATTAATGTGGCATAACTAGAGGTGAAAGAGACCCTTGTTACAGCTCTACAGATACTACAAATGGAGCAATATTTTGATCTTCATAATGTGCAACACACAATAAAGGTACACATTATAACTTTATATTTGAAACCCAATCATTTTGTATGGTATCAATGGCTTTGTTGTCATAAACCACTTGTCACTTGGTCAATTTTTATGGAGGAAATGGTAGCACATTATGAGGATAGAAAGAGAAATGCCTTCTTTAGCCAGTTGATCAATCTAAAACAAAGGGTTCAATGGCATAACACATCGAGGACTTCCAAAATTTGAATATAAGGATAAATTATATTCCAGAAGAGAATAGGATTTATGTCTTCATAGGGATTTTAAGGGATAAAATCCAACATGAGGTTTACCTTTGGGAACCTGATTCATTTGAAAAGGCATTTAGGTTGGAAAGAAAATTGAAGGAAAAATTATGGCAGCAATGAATCCTACCACTCACAACTATAAATCTGGAAGTTTTGTTTCCCCTAGCCTTCCATGGCCTACAAGGTTGACACCACAAAAATTGGAAGAAAAAAGAGAAAAAGGGCTTTGTTACAGTTGTAATAGCAAATACACTAAAGGTCATAAGTGTGCTGAGAAGAAATTATTTTACATAGATTTCGAAGAGGAGGAAGAAAAGGAACAAGAATGATTTGAAATCACTCTTGAATGATCTCAGTTAATTAATGAAGGTATTACAGACTCAAGTGTTGGGGCGTGCCTATGTTAATTTATGCAACGGATCGATAAGATTGTGAAATACACAGACACTGAAACAATAAGAGAACAAAGTAAGCGAACACATAAACACAAAAAAATTAATAAGGAGTTCACCCAATCCTCCTGCACTACATCTCCTAGTCCAACCTTTAGTGATGGCATTTCTATTGTGTCTTAAAGTAGAATTTTTACAATAAGGAGCTCAATTTGAGTCTCACTTTAACAGATGATGATCAATACGATTGTACTTGGATTCCCCAAGTCTCTAGAGTACACAGACTCCCCTTACTAAATCTCGACCTCAAGTGGTCTCAGTGGTATGAGTCCAATTTGGTACTCAATACCTGACAGGTATACACAGAGGAGTTGCTTGAACCTCTCAAGCCTTCTCTGGAGTTCACAGACTCTTGCTATCTCTGTCTGCTCGATGCTGCCTTTGCTCTGCAAGTTAACTTGGCTTCTCTATTCTCTGTAGTTTTTGCTTTCTCTCTTTGCTCTCTTTTCCTGCTTCCCCCTTGCTTTCTCTGTCTGTTCATGGCTTAAATCCAATCTGCTCCTTGACTGTTCATTTCTGCTTCCCAACTCTCTGGATCTCCTACCTCTGTCCACTGGAATTCCCCCGCTCGGCGTCATCATCACTATAATGCTTCACAGAGAGGTGGCCACCTATTTCCTCATGAACTGAGTGTCAGTCCTCTTTGAATGGTCATTATTTCCATTGCTCCAAGATTTCCCATGCAATAGATTCCCCTGCCAACTCCTCGGTCATGCTCGATCCAAATCTTATCTTCCTCAACGTATTTCCTTGTCGAATCCGGTCACCCATTAGATTGCTTCTCCGCCATTGATCTGGGGCCTCCAAATCCTATGGTCTCCATCCATATCACACTGGTAAGTAGCATGACCTTTACCCGCACGATGAGAGTGGTTTTCTCTCTCATCCAGTAGACGTGTGTCACCCCTTGTATGGAATTGGGCCAGACTCAGTCGAACCTTCTTACCACTTGAGGGCCTTCTAATATCTTGTTAGTTTTAGTGCGGGGCCCACCTTCTGATACACTTAACAATTTCCATACGATTTTGTGCTTTCTCCTCATGACCGAGCGCTCGAGGCTTTCCTTCACTGAGGGGGATGCCCTGTGATACGCAATTAGCACTTTAGTGCTAATTGTGTATTAGAAACTACCTCTGTTTTTGGATTTGACCTCCCGTTTGTTAATTTGTGCTAGTGCACAGTCAACATGGGCCAACGGTCTGCGCACTTTGACTGAGGGTCCTCATTGTTCCATGCTGACCATAAATTGCCATTGTTCAGAGGTAATTTCTGATAAGCTCGCTATCCATAGCACTTTGAAACTTTGGTATGAGTTTTACAGAGTTCAGGAAACTGTAAGAGTGTTTGAGGATCCAATTCGGATCACGGCCTTCCCACTGAAAAAAAGCTTTTGGACCACCAAAAGTTGGTTTTCAAGCGTCGACTAAGTGAGGGTATAGCTGTATCACTTGTCTAATCTCCATCCATTTTGCACTGCTTGGTTTTGAACCCTTGAGTCCAATTCTGAGGTACTCAACATCTCCCCTGAGCGTCGTCCTCACCTTCCTGTCTAGAACTGTGTCTTCCCGCAATTCGTTGAGATATTCAGGTAACAAATCATCAATAGAAGGCAATTGAATCTACTCTTTGGGATCTTCAATTAATGAGGGTTCAAATAGTATCAAGTTGTCTGCATTAACGACTAAGGAGATGTGCATGTAAGCTGGTAAATCAAGGAAAAAAACATTCTCACCAATTTTCTCAAGTATCTTGAAAGTTCCATACCTTATTGGCTTTAGCTTTTTACCTTCACCTTGCATTCTGTCTTTGCTGATATACAACCAAACTTGGTCACCAACTTGGAAACTATGCTCCATCTGATGCTTGTCATGCCTTGTTTTGTACTTGGCTTGGCTCTTTTCCAGCTGTTCCTGTACTACCTGGTGAATCTCTTGGATTTGTTCAATGAACTTGGTTGCCTTGTCCACATCATTGTGTCCATAAACTGCTATGTCTTTACCAAAGACAAAATCCAAGGGAGACATTGGTGTGAAACCAAAAAAAGTCTCAAAAGGAGATCTCTATGTAGAATAATGTTTTGCTCGGTTGTAAGCATGCTGCACATAACACAAATGTTCATCCCAAAGTTTGGGATGATTATTGCAATAGCCTCTGAGTAACTGGATCACTGTCCTATTGACCACTTCTATTTCGCCATCTTTTTGTGGATGAAAGGCTGTGCTTTTCTTCAATTTTGTGTCCATCAGTTCCCATAGACTCAACCAAAACTTCCCAACAAATTGGGTGTCTCAATGAGATATAATGGAAGTGGGTAATCCAAAATGAAACCATACATGCTGAAAGAACAACTTTGTAGTTTTTTCAGCTGTAATCTGTTTATTACAAGGTATCAAAATACACATTTTGATGAACCTATCTGCAACAACATATAAATAGTCATGACCTTTCCTAGATTTAGGCAGTCCTCCAACAAAGTCCATGGAAACGCTTTCCCAAGGATGGGAAGGAACTGGTAGTGGAGTGTACAAGCCTAGTTTTCTATTGCTGGGCTTGCTTTTAGCACACATGGTACACCCTCTTACATATCTAGAAACTACCTCATTCATTTTTGGCCAATAACTAAATCATTGCACCTATGCAACCATTTTACTTACCCCAAAGTGACCTGATATCAGAGAAGTGTGTGCTTCTCGAATTATCTTTACTCTTTCAATTTATGGAATGCATAGCTTCCCACAATGATGCAAGAGTTGGTCCTTAATGTGATAATCCAATTCTTCTACTCATTTTCCTTGACTTAAAGTTGCATATACATCTTTAAAATCTATATCTTGAGCATATTGTTCAATGTAGCTCTCATGCAATACTGAGTTATGCTTAAGTATAGTAGATGCATTTATAATTGGTCTGGACAACATATCTGCAACTTTATTGTGTATGCCATTTTTATGTCTGATGACTAAATGAAACTGTTGTAGAAAACCCATCCATCTATAGTGTCTTGATTGCTGCAACTTAGTTTAGGAGTGTAATTGAAGTGGTTGATGATCAATATGTATAACTATCTCTTTGCCTATTAAGTAATGCTTCCTTTTTTTCACAGTCTGTACTAATGCATACAATTCTTTATCATATGTGGGATAGTTAACTACTGCAAAATTAAATGTCTCAGAATGATAACATATGGGTTTACCGTGCTGTATCAACACTGCTCCCATGGCATAGTCACTGGCATCCGTTTGGATCTCAAATGGTCTTTGAAGATCAGGCAGTGCTAGTACTGGTGCTGTACTAATCTTTTCATTCAAGGTGTCGAAGGCTTTCTATTTTTTGCCTCCCCATTGAAACACCTTGTTCAATCATGTTAAAGCATGTAAGGGAGTTGCAATTAAGGAAAAAGTTAGAAATGAACTTTCTCAAATATTGTGTTGCTCCTAAGAAGCTTCTAACTTCTGTAGCAGATTTGGGTTTAGGCCAGTTTGCAATGACTGCAAATTTAGAGGGATCTATCTTCAATTCACCACCCCCTACCATATGACCCAAATAATTCAAAGATGTTTTGCCAAATTCACATTTGGAGAGTTTAACATAAAGTTTTACTCTTTTTAAAACATCTAGTTTCCGCTTAACATGCTTTAAATGTTCTTCCCATGTTTTGCTAAATATAAGAATGCCATCCAAATATACAATAACAAAATCATCAAGAAAATGTCTGAGTACATCATTCATTATTCTCATGAAAGTAGCAGGAGCATTAGTTAAGCCAAAAGGCATAACCAACCACTCATACAATCCTTGCTTTGTTTTGAAAGCAATCTTCCATGCATCTTGTTCTGCAACTCTGACCCGATGATATCCATTATGCAAGTCTAACTTGGAAAAATAAACAACTACCTTTAACTAATCTAATAGATCATCTATGCAAGGAAGGGGATAACGATTTTTTATTGTTATCTTATTCAGTGCTTGATAATCAATGCACATTCTCCACGAGCCATCTTTCTTTCTCACCAAAACGATTGGATACCCACATGGTGATGTGCTAGGTCTGATGAACCCCTTCTCGAGCAACTTCTACACCTGCTTCTTGATTTCTGCATTCTCTAAAGCGGACAACCTGTGCATTATGATGTTAGGCAATGGAGCACATTGTTGCAAATTAATATCATGCACTATTTCCTTTTTGGGTGGCAGACCTTTAGGTTCTTAAAACAAGATATCATATTCTGAAACAGCTTTTTCTAAATCAGCTTGTTGTTTAGCATCACAGCCGTCAAATACATTGGTTTTATTAGGTTTATTTTCCTTTACAACCATCAGTAAAAATCATTTGCATGAATTTACAATTCGTTTCATCTACCATGAGTTTATGAGAGTATAATTATTCTTGAGTTTATGAGCCCTTACAAATTATTCGATTCCATATTTAATGAGTAGATACTTGTTCTCAGCTCTATAAAAAATAGCTTTTCTATCATACAAGTAAGGACTTCCTCAAACAATTCCACATATATCCAGAGGAACTATATCTAACTCAACCTCATCTGCAAATGCTGACCCAAAAGAAAAATTAAGTTTACACTGTCTAGTCACTTGTTGTTGTGCTTTATCACTTAACCAACCTAATGGGTATGGTTTCTTATGACGTGTAGTCAGTAATCCCAACTACTTTACAATTGCTTCAGAAATTAAATTTACTTGTGAGCCACTATCAAACAAAGTATCAATCTTTTGATGCCTGGAAATAACTTGAATATGGAAAAGCTCATGTCTCTTTCTCTCATTTTCTTCATCATTAATAGATTGTGCAGAATTACTAGTAGATGTTTTAGAATTTTTACCTTTTATACCTGTGGATGCAATGGTTATTTCATCTCCTGAGTCCGACCCAAAATCTTTCTGAATAGCTGCAGCAGTCTTCTTCTTCTTGCCCTCGAACTTCTTAGGTCTCATATCTGGATGCAGAATCCAACAATGTTCATCATCATGCCCATCCTTCTTACAGTGAGTGCATGAAGACTAGATTTTTTGTGCAGTGTTGGCTTTCCTCTCTTTCCATTTCTGTTTTCTTTTCTCCTTATTCTTGCTTGCAATGGGCTTGGATGATCCTCCAACTTCTGGGTTCCCATTCTTTCCTCTAGCTTCTAGATGTGTAGCTTGAACAGATACCTCATCTATACTAGTGGGATTGAACATGAGGATAGTGTGCCTCATGTAGCTGTGTAGACCACCTATGTACTTCAAAAGAGTCTCAGGTGAGTCTAATGAAATTCCTAGAATCAAATCTATTTTCCTAAATTCTTGGGTGTAATCTTATACACTTTTCCCTTTAAATTGGCGAAGAGTTTGCTAGCTCATCATGGCTTGGTTCATGTAAGCTAGTGGATACAACTGTTTTTTGATTGCAGAAACAAATTCACTCTAGATAGAAACAATCTTACCATGTTTCTTCATGTCAGCTTAGGTCCTGCCTTCCCATCATACCAAGGCAATGCCTCTGAGGCATAGGCTAGGCAGCTGAATCTTACTCTTGTCTGATTCGATACTCTGCACTCTGCAATAAACATCAATTTGTCTGATCCAATTATCCAGCTTCTCTGCATTCAACTCTCCATCATATATTGGTAAATCAAATTTAACATCTAATTTAATCAAATATGTCTTCCTTTTATGTTCAGGGCTATTAGGAGGTGTGAGAAAGTTTTCTTCTTTCCCGTTGCCCTTGGAGTCGTCATGGAGGAGAGACTCTTCTTCTCCTTTATCTTGTTTGGAGCCTGAAGAATCTTCATCTTTATGTTTCCTAAAGTCCCTATATATTTCCTCTACCATGGACCTCATGGCGAGGAAACTATCTATAAATTGGGGGTCTGGTCACAAGGGACTTTCTTCTGACATTTTCTTGTTAGGACAGACTCTTCCAATTTCTAGGTTAGTTTCAATGAACTCTTCTTCTCCTAATTTAAGCTTTGATCTAGTTAGCATTCAATAAAAAAATCCAGCACAAGCTTGTCTAACCTTAAAGAGCCTAGAAGCTTTGATACCACTTGATCTGAAATCACTCGTGAATGATCTCAGTTAATTAATGAAGGTATTACAGACTCAAGTGCTAGGGTGTGCCTATGTTATTTTATGGAACAGATCGATAAGATTGTGAAATACACAGACACTGAAATAGTAAGAGAACACAATAATAAAACACATAAACACAACAAATTTAATAAGGAGTTCACCCAATCCTCCTAGGCTACGTCTCCTGGTCCAGATTTCAGTGGTGGCCTTTCTATTGTGTCTTAAAGCAGAGTTTTTACAATAAGGAGATCAATTTGAGTCTCACTTTATTAGATGATGATCAATAGGATTGTAATTGGATTCCCCAGGTCTCTAGAGTATACAGACTCCCCTTACTAAATCTTGACCTCAAGTGGTCTCAGTGGTATGAGTCCAATTTGCTACTCAATACGTGACAGGTATACACAGAGGAGTTTCTTGAACCTCTCAAGCCTTCTCTAGAGTTCACAGACTCTCGGACTCTCTCTGTCTATGTCTGCTTGATGCTACCTTTACTCTGCAGGTGAGCTCGCTTCTCTATTCTCTGCAATTTTTGCGTTCTCTCTTTGCTCTCTTTTCCTGCTCCCCCCTTGCTTTCTCTATCTATTTGTGGCTTAAAGCCAATCTACTCCCTGACTGTTCGTTTCTGCTTCCCGGCTCTCTGATCTCCTACCTTTGTCCACTGGAATTCCTCCACTTAGTGTCATGATCACTGTAACGCGTCACAAAGAGGTGGCCACCTATTTCCTCATGAACTGAGTGTCAGTCCTCTTTGAATGGTAATTATTTCCATTGCTCCAAGATTACCTACGAAACAGATTCCCCTGCCAACTCATCGGTCATGCCGAATCTCAAATCTTATCTGCCTCAGCCTATTTCCGTATCGAATCTGGTCACCCATCAGATTGCTTCTCCGCCGTTGATCTGGGGCCTCTAGATCCTATGGTCTCTGTCCATATCGTGCGGGTAAGTAGCATGACCTTTACCCATGCGATGAGAGTGGTTTTCTCTCTCATCCGCTGGATGTGTGTCACCCGTTGTATGGAATCAGGTGAGACCCGGTCGAACCCACTTACCACTTGAGGTCCTTCCGATATCCTGTTGCTTTTAGCACGGGGCCTGCCTTCTGATGGACTTGGCGATTTCTATAAGGTTTTGTGCTTTTTCCTCATGACCAAGTGCTCTGGGCTTTCCTTCATTGAGGGGGACGCCCTATGATACGCGATTAGCGCTTTAGCGCTAATCATGTATCAGAAACTGCCTCTGTTTTTGGATTTGACCTCCCGTTTTTCAATTTGTGCCAATGTGCGGTCACCATGGGCCAATGGTCTGCGCACTTTGAGCGAGGGTCCTTCTTGTTCCATGCTGACCAAAAATTGCCATTGTAATTTTGAATTTATTATTATTGAATTTTAATTATAAACTATTTTCTTACAATTATAATTTTGAATAATTAAATATATTATTTTCAATGTAAAAATTAATTTAGTTCTTTTAATAGTTTTGTTATAATTTTATTTTTATTTTTATTAATCTATTTTTTCTTAAATGTTGATTTTTATTTCTTTTATTTTTGAGTGAGAGAAAGATTTAGGGGATTAAAAATATGCTAAAAATAAAACATCCTAAAATCTCTTGAAACCGATGCCAAATTGTATATCTCATCGTTTTGATTCCAACGACGCTTGGATCGCCTCAATCCAACACCATATGAGGAAGTTATTGTGCTGTGAAGTTTTTGGAAAATAACAAAAAAGTCAATTTACAAGGTTGACTATGCAATGTATGGATACCACGAGGTAGTCCATATCCTAATGTGTTGCTGATGTCAACAGGATGTTTGAGCAGTATGGAGTCAATAAGAAACTAGCATGTAGCTTAATAATACGTGCAAAATTAGTGCATTCTTATTGGTTGGAGGTGTTTTAGTATGGTCCAATCATAGAGTAACATGTGACCCAATCCTAGCGCACCATGTGGCACTCTAAATGAGGCCAAAATTGGTTAGGTTTATTGACCAACCTCCACAGGAATTGAAGTTTCGACCTCCCACAAACTAACAGACCACTCTACTGGTGCGCCACAAGTGTTCCTTCTTATATACGAGTGGTACACTTTTATTTAAATTCAATAGGTTCTCTCACTCGCAGGAGGGTTGAGATGGTCAGTGTGACTGACCGGCCTAGCGCTAGGATATATGCATTCAATGTGAGCAAAGGTAGATGGTTGGAGGAGCAGGGTGTGTGGCACCCTACCCACGTCCTAGCCCACAGTTATATTACCGACGGAGACAATAGGCAGTGATGAAGGGGAGGGCACAAAGTTAGTAGTAACCACAGGTCACATATACCACCACGAGACTAGGAGTGAGGCTCGGGATATGTGCGACCCATGTCCCATGCTCCTCGATCACCAAGGTTTCCATATGACAGACAAGAAGTGCGGTGGGATTGGCAGTAGGAGCTCATCCATTAAGAAATTTAGTTAATGATTCAACAAAACGCACCAAGCTAGGGTAGTTCATGGGTCAAACCAAAGACCTATAGGATACCAACTTTTCACCTTAATAATACGCCAAGGAACTTGTTTGTTGCCAATTTTTCAATGGGGGGTAATTTGTAGAGATTTCTGTAGACAATTTGGAGAAGGAGGCTTATCTTGGACATTTTCAGCCTTTTTAAGCCCAAGAATAGCCTATACAGGGGTTTTTTGGTATTCCGGATGCAATGGAAATGTTATTTTTTCAATTTGAGCATTAGGTGTTGATGAATTTAAACATTTCAGCATATAATATAAAGTGACACCATTGAAAGTTGGACCGAGAGATGTAGCCTAGAGGGGGTGAACTTCATCATCATTTTCATGTGTTTTTGATGTTGCTTATTGTCCATTTTAGTTGTTAAAAAAATATGCAAAATTTACATAGTTTGTGTATTTTTGAAATCATGATCTATTGCCTAAAATACATAAACTAACCTGTAAAACATTTCAAGAAACCTTTATTTTTAATTTTAGATCAATTTGGTATTAGAGAATGGTTTTTATTAAGGTTTGACAAAATTTGCATGTATTTTTTTGAATGCTTACAAGGTTTATATTGAGAAGAGGAGAAGGAGTACATTAAGAACCAAACCCTCAAATTGGCTAAAGTAGGTCACAAACTTCATAGCTCATGACACATGAATAAGGACAAGAGCTGATGTATGAGGATTAGAGAGCTTTTAGAAAGGCTTTCTATGATATGTTTGAGATGATAAAACTCGTGTACAATGAGAGAACAACAAGGTTTCAAGGAGAAATTTATAATAAACCAAAAGGTAATGATGGTCATGGGAGAAAGCCTCCACCTCCTCCTTCACCTCCATCTACACCTCCATCTTCATCTCCTTCCTCACCTCCTTCATCTCGTAGACCTACTCCTCCTCATCCCTAAAAGGATATGCTAAATCTCCTTTGACTAACCTTGATATCAATTTTGAATTGACTATGTACAATGGGGAAGTAAATGCTGAAAAGCTGGATAATTGGGTTCATCAAATTGAAGTCTATTTTAGGATTCAAAAGATTTATTATGATGTCACAAAGATACAAATTGCTTGTCTTTGCTTGGAAGGTGTAGCTCTCATCAGGTGGGAGGCCAAAACTCAAGAATATTTGAAAAACATTAGTAAAGTTATCTCTTATTGAAATGATTTTATAGCTTCATTAAGAAGGAAATTTTATCCATTAGCTTACATGCAAAAACCAATTGTCGATTGGAAAAATTTTAAACAAGCTAAAGGTTAGAGTTTCCAAAGTTACACACAAGAATTTAGAAGAAGAGCTTTAATCTTGGGTGTTTATTTGAATCCACTTTATATTGTCCTTAAGTATATAGGTAGATTACATAGTTATTCTATACATACTATGCGTATGTTTAATCCCACCAATCTAGATGAAGTATGTGTTCAGGCAACTCATTTAGAATCAAGAGGAAAGAATGTTCCTCATGAGACTAATAAGAAACATTTTAAATTTGAATATGAATGAAATGGGAAGTTTAAAGGAAAAGGAAAAAATAATGATACTATCAAGAAAGAGGGAGAGAAACTTACCTGTAAACATTATTCAAAACATGGCCATGATGAAGACCATTGTTGGACATTACATCCAGAATTGAGACCAAAGAAGTTTAATAACAAAGGGAAACAAAATATTGTTTCTACAACTCAACAAGGTATAGGATCTGATTCAGGGGATGAAACAAAAATCATATCCATGGGAATGAAAGGTATAGCTTCTAATGTAAGTACTAGTTCTTCTACTAAGCCTATTGGATCTCAAAATTATAAAGAAAGAAGTGATCTTTTCCATATCAGGGTCATTACAAAATGTAAAAAAGTTGATACATTATTTAATAGTGGATATCAAGTCAATCTTATCTTAGAAGCAATTGTAACGGAAATTAATTTAGAGACTACATCTCATACAAAACCTTACTCTTTGGGTTGGGAATGTGATGATGCCAAATTACAGGTGACAAGAAAGTGTAAACTCAAATTCTCCATCACTTTTAATTTAATAGATGAGGTAGAGTTTGATGTAGTATCACTTGATATTTGCGAGATTTCTTTTGGGAGTCCATACTTGTATGACTGAAAAACCATATTCTATCGTCATGAGAAAAAATATCATATTTCTAAACATGGAATTGAGTATATTGTTAGAGCACATCGCAAGAAGATGAATTTATCTCTTGTTAGTGCTGATAAGATGAAAAGGCTTGTAAATGCTAGTAAGAATTTTGTGTTGTTGATGATTAAAGCTAAAGATACTATTGAATCTAAAGTTTTCACAAGATGTGATTCTAAACTCAAGAATTAATTGGATTAATTTGTTAACGCTTATGACAATATGTTTCAAGAACATGAAGGATTACCTACAAAAATAGGAATCCAACATGAAATTCAATTGCAACATGATGCACCACTTCCAAATATTGGCATGTACAAAATATCAGTTTTGGAGAATGGAGAACTTAAAGTTCAAATTCAAGAATTGCTTTACAAATAGGTCATTAGGCCTAGTACATCTCCTTATGGGTATCCTATTGTGTTGGTTCCAAATAAATATGGTACATGGTGTATGTGTGTGGATTTCTGAGCTTTGAACAAGATCATGCTAAATGATCACTATCCTATTCCTCACATTGATGATTTGCTAGATAAGATAAAGGAAGTTGTTTATTTTACTAAGTTATATTTGAGAAGCGGTTATCATCAGACAAATATTGTTGAAGATGATATTTTGAAAACGGATTTCAAGATAATTTTTTTTTTTTTTTTTGTAGTTAGTTATGTCGTTTGGGATTTGCAATGAACCTACCACATTCAAGAGTTATGAATAATTTATTGTGACCATTCCTTGATGATTTTATAATAATATGCTTATATGATATTACGATTTTTAGTAATACTTGTAAAGAGCATGTCAAGCATGTGAAGAAATTCTAGATGGCTTTAAAATGGAAACGGTTTATTTGAAGATGTCTAAATGTGAGTTTGGGAAAACCTCTTTGGTGTATTTGGTTCATATTGCGGGAGGTGGTGAATTGAAGATTGATCCCTCCAAAGTTGAGGTTATTGTGAATTAGCCTAAACCCAACAATGTAACAGAAGTTAGGAGATTTTTGGGAGTAGCCCAATATTGGAGAAAATTTATCACTAACTTCTCATTCATTATGACACCATTACATGCTTTGACAAGTGTGAAATTGATATTTCAGTGGGGAGGAAAATTTCAAAAATCCTTTGACACTTTGAAAGATACAATCAGTACAACACCAGCTCTAGCACTTCTAGATCTTAAGAAGCCATTTGAAATTCAAATCAATGCAAGCGAATATGCTATGGGAGTATTTTTAATGAAACATGGTAAGCCAGTATGTTATCATTATGAAACATTTACCAATGCAGTAATTAACTATCCAACTTATGATAAAGATTTGTATGCTTTGGTACAAAGCGTGAAGAAATGGAAGCATTATTTGATGGGTAAAGAAACAATTATTCATACTGACCATCAACCTTTGTAATATTTACAATTGCAAACCAAGCTAGAAAAAGCTAGACATTTTAGATGGATGGGATTTCTACAGCAATTTAATTTGGTAATGAGGTATAAGAAAGTTATATACAACAAACTTAAAGATATATTATCAAGCCCTATTGTTAATGCATCTTTTATTCTTAAGAACAAATTAATCATGCACAAAAGTTATATTAAACAATATTCTCAAGATGAATATTTTAAAGATGTTTATGCAATTTTGATTCAAGGAAATCATGTTGAAGAGTTGGATTGTCTGTTCATAACAAGTTGTTGTATCATCTTGGCAAGTTATGTGTTCCACATGGTGAAAGCATCAATTTCATAATGGAAGCCCACACTTCTCTTATTGCTGGCCACTTTAGTGTAGGCAAAACAAGTGCTTAAATTCATAGGTATTATTATTTACATCATATGAATGAAATTGTATCTAGATATGTTAAAGGATGTTTTGCGTGTGCTACTAGCAGGCCAGGCAATAGGAAATTCGGTTTGTACACTCCAGTTCCTATCCCTTCTCATCCTTTGGAAAGTATTTCTATGGATTTTTTTGGGGGACTACCGATGTATAGGAAAGGTCATGATTATTTATATGTTGTAGTGGATCATTTAAGCAAAATGTGTGTGTTGATGCCACGTATTAAACAGATTACAGCTAAACAGACCGCAAACATGTTCTTCCAAAATGTATGGGTTCATTTTGGGTTACCTACTTCAATCATTTTTTATCAAGATTCTCAATTTATCAGGAAGTTTTGGTTAAGTTTATGGGAACTTATGGACACAAAGTTGAATAAGACCATAAAATTTCATCCACAAATAGACGACCACATAGAAGTAGTGAAAATAAAAATCATGCATCTCCTTCAAGGATATTGTGGCAAGCATACTAAACTTTGGGATGATAATTTTCATTACATCCAACATGCCTCCATTCGCGCCAAACATTCATCTAGACATGTATCTCCATTTGAAGCTTTTTTGGGTTATTTTCCAAAGTCTCCTTTGGATTTCATCTTTGGTAAATATATTGCAGTAGATGGACATAATGATATGGAAAAATCGAAGCATTTCATTGAACAAATTTAGTTGTTGCATCAAAGGGTACAAGAAAATCTGGAGAAAAGAAAAGACAAGTACAAAGCAAGACATGATATGCATTGGGTTGATCATGATTTCCAAGTGGGAGATCAAGTTTGGTTGTGCATAAGAAAGGAAAGACTACAAGGTGAAGGTAAAAATCTCAAGCCAATTAGATATAGTCCTTTCAAAATCTTGGAGAATACTTCTAACAATGCTTTCCGATTAGATTTTCCACCTTACGTGCAAATTTATTCTGTTGTGAATGTGGAAAACTTGAGGTTGTATGAGCCTCCTATGATTGGTGATCAATAAGAGAATGTTCAGATTCCATCTATAGAATATTTTACTCCTAAATATTTAAATGAGTTGCAAGAAGAATCAATCCTTGACAGGAGGATAAGGAATTCACGTAGAGGCAATGTTGAGTATCTTTGAGGGGCGCTCAAAGGTACTAATCTAAGTAAATTAAGGTGGATAGAGAATGAGAAAGTGAGGGAGTTGTACCCTCGCTTACTTGCTAAGTAAAAATAGAATTTTGGTGGTCCAAAATATTCTAGTGGGGGGGAATGATCCAAGGGATCAAAAACATGCTCAAAAATGAATGTTCTCATCATTCTGATTCCAGCAACATTGAATCGCCTCAATCTCACACCATATGAGGAAGTTATCGCATTTTGAAGTTTTTGGAAAACAATAAAATAGTTAACTTACATGGTTGACTGTGTAGTGTATAGATGCCATGTGTCAGTCCATACATTGACTTGTTGTTGATGACTATAGGATGATTGAGTAGTACGTAGCCAATCAGAACTTGACATGTGGCTAAGTCGTATGTGGAAAATTGACATGCTCTTATTGGTTGGAGGTGTTTTGGTATGGGACAATCATAGAGTGACATGTGGCCCAATCCCATGGCACCACGTGGCACTCCAAATGAGGAAAAAATTAGTTAGGTCAATTGACCAAACTCCACAGGAATAGAATTATCAACCTCCCACAAAATAACAGACTGCTCTATCAATACACCACAAGTGTTCCTTGTTATATATGGGTGGCAGATTTTTATTTAAAGTCAAGGGGTTCCCACGTTAGGGGAGGGTTGGGTCGGCGGGCACGCCCGACCAGCCCAGCCCTAGGATATATTCATTCATCATGACCAAAGGAGGATGGTTGGAGGGGTGGGGTGTGTTTCACACTACCCATGCCCCAAACCATGGTAATATTAACCACGAATACCATCGGCGGGAGTTTCAGCGGGTGCGAAGGGGACGGCTGAGAGTTAGTGTCGACCACACATCACATACTGTTATAGACATTTTTGTGCCTTACAGCTCTAAGCATGAAATGTCCATAAACCAAGGGATCCTAAGTCTCTAAAAGTGTTGTTCCGACCCCTAAAGGAACAAGGTCAACAAATTACAGCTTCTCTCAGAAGTTCTCCACCAGAAACTGCTCAGAATCAGTCAAATCAAGATTATTTCAGCTGCTCCACTAGCTAGCTGCTCAGAATCAAAGAAGGTTGATCTACAGTTAAAATTGTTGCAACAAAAATTAACTGAAGATGGTGATATTCTTGAATATCTCTCCAGACTTAAGAATATTAAGCAGGAAATTATTAATGCTGGTTTTCCCGCAATTGATGATAGCTTTATGGTCACAATTGTAATTGCTGGGATTCCTTCTTCCTATACACATTTTTTAGAAACTTTACAAGTAACTGGGAAATTAGAAAAACTAAAGTTTGATGAACTTTGTGAAATGTTAATTCAACATGATAAAACTTTTGGGAAGAAGAAGAAAGTTGGTGAAGATGTTTTTCTCACAGAAGCCAGCACAAGTAAGTCATCAGCAGATAGTTCTCGAGGAAGAGGCAGATGGAATCAGAATCAAGTAGCACATAATCGAGGTCGAAGCCAAAGCATAGGCAACAATTTTAACAGAGGAGGAAGAAATAATTTTCAAGGTAGAGGAAACAACGAAGGAAGAGGCAATTTTCAAGCGCAAGGATATAATAGTCAAAGTAGAGGACAATCTCCAAATAGAGGTCAAAGCAGAGGCCGAGGACAATCTTCAGGACGAGGAAGAGACTTAAGTCAAATTGTGTGTCGAAGATGTAACAAAGTTGGCCATTATGCTGAAGATTGTGGAACTTCACTTAATAAAATTCCCAAGTTTCAGCAGCATTCAGCACAATTTGCAAATTATCAGGATGAAGATAACTCAAAATATGTGTTTACTTCCTCACCAGCATCACAAATTTCATCTCATCTTAGAAGTGACTATGAAGATGCCTGGATCTTGGATTCCGGGGCAACTCAACACATGACATGTCGACATAATTTTTTCTGGAATTTTCAAGAATGCCAAATTAATTCAATTTTTCTTGCTGATGATACAAAACATACTCCTTATGGAAGAGGAGTCGTAAACGTTTTTCTCCCTGACATTGGAGAAAAATTGATTTCCAATGTATGTTATGTACCTAGTTTCAAGAAAATTTTTCTCTCTTTAGTCACGATTCGACAAGCAGGACATCAGGTGATTATGGAAGATGGTTTAGTGAAGATTAATTCAGTGAAACAGAACTTGAAAACAATTATGACAGGTTATGAAGATGGAAAACTGTTACAGATGAAAGGGATAGTTATTCCAAGGCATTCTGATTTTGCAGGGGCAGTGACTATAGGTATTTCACCTATCAGACTATGGCATGTAAGATATGGACATTTGAATTTTGAGAGTCTTTCTCAATTGCAGAAACAAGGAATGGTTAAAGGACTTCCCACATTCAAAAGGGAAAATGCAAAATGTGAAGCTTGCATTTATGGCAAACAAAATCGAGAAAGTTTTCCAACAAGTTCATGGCGTGCAAACAGGCAGCTACAACTAATTCACAGTGATGTTTGTGGTCCACTACAAACTTCATTTGGTGGTTGCAAATATTTCTTACTATTCATTGATGATTTCAGCAGAATGACTTGGGTTTACTTCTTGAAGAACAGGTCAGAAGCATTTGATAAGTTTAAAATTTTTCGCCGACTTGTTGAAAATGAAGTCAAAGAAAAGATAGGTACTCTTAGGATGGATAATGGGGGAGAATTCACTTCAAATGAATTCAAAACTTATTGCAGTGAAAATGGCATAAGATGACATCTCACTAATGTTTACACTCCACAACAAAATGGAGTAGTCGAAAGAATGAATCACACTTTGTTAGGAATGGCGAGATCCATGTTAACATTCAAGAGGTTAAGTCCAACATATTGGGCGGAAGCAATACATACAACTGTCTACTTAAGAAACAGATCTCCAACTGCTTCTTTAGACGGAATCACACCTTATGAAGCTTGGTTTGGTTTCAAACCTCGAGTTAAACATCTTAGAGTTTTTGGGTCAGTGTGTTATGCCTTAGCTCCGAAAGAAAAACGAATTAATCTTGACTCAAGAAGTTTAAAATGCATAATGATAGGCTATTCTGATGAGAAGAAAGGGTATCGTCTTTTGACCAATGGAAAATTCATTGTGAGCAGGGATGTCATTTTTGATGAAACAGAGAGTAAGAGTGCTGAAGAAATTGAAAATCTTCTTCACAAATTAGAAACTAAGGGAAGTAAAAGAAATGGAAAAATGCAAAGTCAACCAACTTCACCAAATTGGTATGAACTTGATTTTCCTTCCTCTGAAGATGAGTCATCCAGTCCATCTACATCAACAACATCATCTGGGTCTTCTAGCAGTTCATTCGCATCTCCAAGCAGCAGCAGTTCTTCAGACAGTGAGTCTCCACATTCTTCACCTGAACGACGAACATCAGTTTATATTAATCCTCTTTACAATGATGGGGACTTTACAGAAGCCCAAACAAGTGAGCACCAACTTCCGAAATGGGCAGTTCAACTTTTGAAAGATGTAAAGCCTGATGAACAAAATAAAATTGGCACCAGAAGGGCACATAGAAGTGAAGGCAATTTTGCCTTGATAGCAAATGATTTTACTGAACCTTCCACATACAAAGAGGCAGTAAAACATAAAGAATGGCAACAGGCTATGGTTGAAGAATATAAAGCAGTAATTGATAACAACACTTGGAAACTTGTTGATTGTCCAGCAAATGTTAAACCCATAGGATGCAAATGGGTTTACAGAATTAAGTATAATCAGAAGCGTGAACTTGAAAAGTATAAAGCACGACTTGTCGCAAAAGGTTTTGCACAGCAGGAAGGCATTGATTATGAAGAAACTTTTGCTCCAACAGCTAAATGGAACACCATCCGATTAGCACTTGCATTGGCCGCTCAAAAAGGATGGAAAGTTCATCAAATGGATGTGAAAAGTGCTTTTCTCAACGGGGATTTACAGGAGGAAGTGTATATGATCCAACCACCAGGTTTTGAAGTGGAAGGACAAGAACATAAAGTCTGCAAATTGATCAAGGCTTTATATGGGTTGAAACAAGCTCCCCGAGCTTGGTATGCAAAGATGGACGAATACCTTAAGAAAGTTGGTTTTCAACGAAGTGAATCGGATGATACTTTGTATGTGCGACAACAGGGAAAATATTTGGTAATTCTTGTTATGTATGTAGATGATTTGATCATCACTGGCAATCATGATGATCATATTGCACAGGTAAAAAAGGAGTTACATGTAGGTTTTAAGATGACAGATTTGGGATTACTTCACTACTATCTTGGAGTTGAAGTCTTCCAACGTCCACATCATATTTTCATTTCTCAGAGTAAGTATGCCGCAGAGGTTCTTCAGCGATTTGGCATGCAAGATTGCAAGCCCGTTCTCACCCCCATGGAGCAAAACTTGAAACTTTCAAAATTTGAAGGGGGGGAAAAGGTGTACAGTACAACTTACAGACAGTTGATTGGCAACTTGATTTATTTGACCAATACTCGTCCTGATCTATCTTATGCAGTCAGTATTCTTTCATGTTTTATGCAGGAACCACGAGACAGCCACTGGAATGCAGCCAAAAGAGTTCTTCGATATATCCAAGGAACAAAAGATTTTGGTCTTCTTTACACAAAGACTCAAAATTTTGTACTTGGTGGATATTCTGATGCCGACTTTGCTGGGAGTATTGATGATCGAGCATCAAAATCAGGTTATTTAATGAACATGGGTTCAGCAGTAGTATCTTGGAGTTGTAAGAAACAAGCTACTGTGGCCACTTCTTTAGCAGAAGCAGAGTACATTTCAGCATGGGAAGCAGCATGTGAAATTGTTTGGTTGCGCCAAATTTTGCAGGACTTGGGCATTTCTCAGGGAGAAGCTACATCATTATTCATTGACAGCCAATCAACCATCAAACTTGCCAAGAACCCAGTTTTTCATTCAAAGACAAAGCATGTGGACACCAAGTATCATCATATCAGGTCTCTCATTGCCAAAAATGTCCTCAAACCAGTTTATTGTCCTTCTGAAGATCAGATCTCCGACATTTTCACCAAACCGCTTGGCAGAATAAAATTTACTAAGTTCAGGGATGAACTTGGTATTTGTTGTAATGTATCTTTGGATCATAGGGGGGAATGTTAGATGATCCAAAAATACAAATTTTATCATAGGTTATAAAATTAGAATAAAATAATTATTAATTTAAGATATTAAATTAATAATTATTATTCTAGAATGTTTAATTATTTAATGGAGACTTTTAGAATTAGCATATTGTTGTAACTAGATATGACTCTCCAAATGTGTCGTATCTTAGGCTCTATTATAGGAGATTAGTTAGCTAGTTTATTTGAATAACATTTATTGTAAATGGACACTTGTTATTTAATAAGTGATCCATATTTATAGGTAGTTAGGACATGGAGCTTATAAATAGCTCATTGCAAGAGTGTTTGGTTGTTCGGGTGTAAACTCTTGCAAATCAATTATGTAACTTTTTTTTTCTGATTAATAAAATTACGTGTCTGAGGACACTTCTGCCATTAGCTAGGTGCGTTGCAACGCACCTAAATGCACTACCAGGATGCGTTGAGTGGGAAATGACAAATGGCAATGTCATTCCGCGAGGTGGCCAGACACTGGAAGCTTCCAGAATCTTCCCCAATGACACTTGCCTCACTGAGTTCGACCAAGGATGAGTAAGAGGCTCTCAATCTCCAAGTGGAAGCAAGAACTGACAGAGAGAAGCCACTAGTCAGATCATAAGCTGACTCATCCTCTTTGCATACATCTATATATGGATCCCTCATCCCAGAGATCCAAAGGCTGGAATTTTGTACATTGCAGAGAATTGCTGTTGGTTTTGAGATAGATATTAGAGTATTGGGTGATTTATGCTTTGTTGGAGGTGAAGAGGGGATTCCTTTGCTGGGAGGTTGATGCTGGATCAGGAATCATCGGTTGTAACTCCTCCTGGACCTTCTTGTTATATCAATAAAACTATTTCAGTTTCTCCTACATGCTTGTGTATCATTGATGTTTGTTATATTTGCATGTTTAGCTTAAATCTGATCCTAAGTTATTTATGAATATAAATCCATGTCTTTGTGTAGTTTTCTTCTTCTGTGATCTTACAGGAACTTGGTGAAGCTGGGTAAGTAAGGGAGCAGGTAGCTGGAAGCTGTCAAAGAGGAGAGAGATTGGATCAAAAGGACTAGCGCAAGAGACAGGTTGGTTCATCCCATTCCTCTTCGTTTATAGTTCATAAAGAAGAATACGAAAGTAGTTTTCCTTGTTTGTTTCTAAGGTCATTGTCACACCTTAGTGGGATAGGGTCGTTCTGAGTAGACACTTTTCCCATTAACAAAATGGCGACTCCACTGGGGATCGTGTCTAGTTAGTTTGTTTGTGTTTCTCTTGTTGTTTGTTTCATAAACTTAGGAGTAGCAATCGAACTGCATTTGCCATTAACAAATGCAAAGTAGACATATGCTACTTCAATCCATTCACTGGATCTGTTTATGATCTGAATAGCTGATTCACAAATGATCTGATTGCCCTTTGTGATAGCTCTTAGACCTCCTTTAAATCTACCCTCTGATTTTGCATTACTGATTGCTTTTACTTGGCCAAAAACCATAGATTAAACTGCAAACCGTGACCCAGAACCAGGATAGAATTCTCGTTTCTGGCCCAGCGCAGGCTCTGTGAAGAGATTCTGCATTTCAACACAGTTCCCGAGAGGGCTACCTGCGTTGCAATCCAGTTTCTCTGTGTAACAGGTGCGCTGATCAGCCTAGCCTTGTGCAGCTGAGGTTCTTTGCTTCATTTTTTTCAGTTTTGTCTCTGATTTTTGTAGCCTGTGATCAGTGTATGTGTCTGTTTAAAAACCCCTTTTCTTTGCCTTAATTCCGCCTCCTTTGTACAAAAAGACTGTAGATGTTTTTGTGTGTTTGTGGCATCATTTACAGTTTTCCATTGAAAAAGTAGAATAGTCATACTGTCGTCCTTTGATTTAGATCTATCGTAACTGTCGATTTTGATCTTAGGAGAAAGTTTATTTGCTGTTGACAGTCGATTATTCTTTTACTTTTGCCTTTGGTTTGAATTTATGACTTTCTAGTGTCAAAACGAGTATTTATTTCAAAATCATAAAGTGTTGTAATCATCTCTACCTTTTGATTTCGAAAAGAAGCTTGTTTGTGCTTGTCACTTGAAAGCAAATTCAGATTTGTACATCAACTTTCTTTCTAGGCATCAATATTAAGAAAGTGAAAACAAATACATGCATATGTGCATTTGCATATTGATAGTTTGCTTGGCTTGATTTAGGAAAAGTGCATTTACAGTGTGCTCTTTGCTCTTTGAGAAAAGATCGTGTCTTTCTTTTCCCCTTGTAGCTAGGATTTTCATTGCTGAAAAGAGATAAAAGTTTGCTTATCATCTTTAGATTGCATTTTAGGAATTACATCTACATCTCGTGGTGATCCCAAAAGGCAAACTTCTAAGAAAGATCAACTTAAAATAAATTGAATGAATCTAACAATGCTTTAGAACTTAACGCACAACATTTAGAGGTCTAGGCTAGAGACGTATTCCGGCGTCGTAAAGCCTGGTAACTGTTGTCCTCACTGATGGTTGGGTGATTCCTCCACTTTGAGACGATAAGTGCCAGTACGGACTTGTGCTCCCACGTACCGTCGAGTATATATTGGGAGACCCCTATAGGCTTAAAACCTTTTATCCATAGGAAGCCGTGTCGGCCGCCCTACTGATCGCAATGCACCGAACACAGCATTCGGGAAGATTGACTGCTGTACCGTAAAAAGTATTCTACAGTTTTGCGATTGGTTTGGTACTCCCTCTACCTAGACCTCCAGAGCAGTCCCTTTCGTTCCTTTTCAGACTCCTTAACGGAAAAGGTCCATCTGAGCACTTGTCACTTCAGGCTCATTAAAAATCGAAGGAGACTAGAGTCATCTTTTGTTTTTTCTCGACTCTTTAAAACTGAAAAAACAAGTTTTGTCAAAGCGTCTAAAAATTTATTTTAAATGGAATATTCATACCCTTTTCCTACGTTGATCTTAGGTTGAGAAAATGGAGTCTACCAACCAAGGAATTCCCCTTGGTGGAAATCCTAGTCCCTTCTCCTCTTGGGGAGATGTTGGTGCACCCCATATGGCCACATTGTCGCTTCCGGGACTGACAATTGGCTCGCCAGTATGGCTCTTCTCAACCAATGTCGTTCACAACACCACTATTCCTGAACAATTGAATCAGCAATTAGACGAGTCCAGAGTTGCCCACCAACCTTCTACTTCCTCTAATTCTTCCTCTCCTCCTTCCTCTTTGCTTGATGGGGCTAGCAAAGCCAAAAGTCAAGTTCCTAAGGAGAAGAAGGAGAAGAAGAAGAAAGAGAAGAAGAAGAAGGAGCGAAAGGCAAATGGGGGAAAATGAGTGTCGTGTAACGAAAATCCACACACTGCACCGACTAGGCCTAAATCGCCATGTGTCATTTGCAAAGGAGACCACTCTCACAGAGATTGTCCTTGCATCCCTCGGATTCTAAGGGACTGGTCTCCTCGTTTGCACAATCCGGTGTCATCAACCTCTATTGATCATGTTGAAAGCACACCGTCAACTAGCGAAAGTGAAGCCCCAGGACAAAAAGGGAAAGCTAGATTTCCCTATAAACTGTGCGAAGGAAATCATGCCGTCCACTGTTGTCCCTTCTTAGACGAAGCGAAACGAGTTTTGGATGATCGTCCAGTTTCACCGTTACGACTTCCTCCTGGATATAAAAAACTCTTGTCGAGTCCGTCGCTAGTTGAGAATCTAGCTGGCCCGCTCAAGTGGTCGGCTGAAGCGCCTATCATTGAAGATAAACCATCTGAATCCATACCAGACGAAAGTCAAAAGGTCGAGGCGGCAGTTGAACCGGTCTTACCTTTAGAGGTTTTATCTTCGGATGATACAGTCACTGAAGAGAACAAGGATGACACCATCCAAATTATCTTCATCAACATAGACTCCGACGAACATGGGGGCAATCTACCCATTCCCTTACCGCAGGAGGGAAGTTCGTCAGAGCCATACCCGGCCGTCTACTCGGTCCCACCTCCAAGCAACCTAGTTGTCTCCTTCGACTGGAATCAACTAGGCAGACCCCGTTTACCAGCAAGTGTACCATTCCGAATTATCATTCAAATATATAGAACGGTCATGGTTGGTACCATCATAGATGAGGGGGATTTTGTGAGTATCCTTTCCTCTACTGCTTGGAAAGCGCTTGGTTCACCATCGCTTTTGCCTGAGATGAGAAATCTGACAGGCTTTGATAAAGGAACCAGTCAACCTTTAGGGATCCTTCCCAATGTGCCCATAACATTGAGAAGGAAGACAGTTCAAATGAACGTAATGGTTGTTCAAGGACCCTTGGATTATAATCTACTCCTTGGACGAGACTATATTTATTGCATGGGAGCCATCGTCTCCTCACTCTTTAGAGTAATGTGTTTTCCGCACGAAGGAAGAGTGGTCAAGCTCGTGGACCAGCTTTCATTTCCCGGATCACGCATAGCAAATAGTCACATACCATCCCTAAATGGTCTCTTCACGCAAGAAATGTCTCAATCCCCAGTCCGTCCTCCCGATGAGCGCGAGTAATTCGGAAGGATATGACTGAAACCCAGGGGGCATGCATCCTGGTCTGCCTCGGCAGGAAAACTTCGGGTATAAGGTAGGTTTCCGCGGGAGAATATGACTAGTCTGTACCTCGTCCGTCAGTGGAAGAGGGGTTATTCTAGAAAAAGATTCTCTTTTCAAAGTTATGTGAGTTGGCGGGCATCGTCACTCACCTTTGTTTATTTCGAGCAACATCGCCAAAGAAGTGTTTTGTTTACACCGTAAATAGAACAATCTTTGGGTAACC
Organism: Pinus tabuliformis; assembly: GCA_031772625.1. NCBI lineage: Eukaryota > Viridiplantae > Streptophyta > Pinopsida > Pinales > Pinaceae > Pinus > Pinus tabuliformis. Next base: position 1,543,846,035 of record CM062804.1, on the reverse strand, counting down.
TGTAAGAGGTAGGCCTCTCTCGGTAAAACAAATGTTTTGGCAGAAAGAAGTAGAGGTAACCTTGAAACTCTGTTTTATACCTGGGGGCATGCAAACCTTTTGGAGTGCAAGCGAAGAGCGACTATTTTTTTTTTTTAAATTTATAGGACCTCTAACCCTTTAAACTCGTAGGATTGGTTGTTTCCTAACTTGCATAAAGAAAGGATGTGAGGCAACACTCGAAAGCTTGCCGTTTTTATATGAGACTTTCTTAGCATATGACTGGATTAATCGAGCAGTTTTAGCGCATAGTTCAAGCTCGTTAAAAAATAAACATAAGACATGAGCAAATGTTTCCACCCGCATTTAAGCTCGTTAAAAAATGAACTATTCCCTGGTAAATAACCACCGTGAATGAAGCATTTCAGCCATTAAAGCCTTGGCCATGTTTGCACTGTCACCTCCACTTTTCCATTGGCCGATCATTCACCTCCATTTGATTGTTTACCCATTTTGAGGAACAGCTGCGAAGAGTGATTTCACTAGCCATCCTTGTGACACTGCCGTGATTGGAAAATTCCAACCCTTACCTGGAATCAACTGCTACCCATTTTATCACTCATTCCTCAAAAGACGAGTCTTCTTTAAGCTCTTTTCAACTGACTCGTAAAATATGAAAAGATTGCCGAGTTTTGTCCTTCCAGCTCGTTAAAGCGACCGGAAGTGCTATCCCTCCTCTAGATTTTAATCTTTTTGGACCTGAGGGATTATTGCACAAAAAGATCGAGCGCTTGTTTTGTTCGGCTCGTTAAAACTATCGAAAATTCATCCCTTCTGTATTGTTTTATAATTTTTTGGACTTAAGGGATTAGATGACGAAAAAGGAATTTTGGAGTTACCTTTACATACCTTTTCAGACTCTCTAAAAATGAAAAGGACCGAGTTATCTTTGTCGTTAAACTCGTTAAAAAGATTAATAGCGACAAACTTGTCTTTAGACGAGAACGAGTTTCACTATCGCTAGGCTCGTTAAAACATAGCGATGGGTTTGCCTGAAGGGAAAATTATAGAACAAGCATATGTTATCCTCCTCAAGCTTGACAAAAATAAAGAGGTACTGGTCAGCAATGACTGGGGAAAAATTGGGAAGAAACTCAAAGAATCTTTATTGGTAGCAAGTCGCTCTTGAACATGACACTTCCACTCCGTGCCTGAGTCGGGTTGGGTTGTTTCATTGACCGGTCACATCACCATGATCACGCCATACCATCCGCATTTGGGGTAAATGCTACCAATCCATCACATAAGTGTCGCCGACATGTTCAAGAGAAGTCATCCAGAGAAGTCACCCGTGTCCCATCCACTACCATACATTATACTTCATTCTTTCATGACCGTCATCCTGAACCATATATCATCAGATCGTTTTCACCTCCATCAAAATCATTTGCTCCGTTCCGTGTCATTGATGTGGGATTCATCAAGGCCCTCCTCTGACGGATTGCTTCTTGTCGACATCAGCTCATTATCCAAGAAGTTGATCTAGGAACACCCCATTCAGTACTTTGAAGCTTGCATGCCTCAGTGGCAAGTTTCTCACTTCCGGCGACAGGTATACATCAATGACCTTCGACCGAAAGATTTTGCGTGGTGTTCGACGCCAAGTCCTTTATTCACACCACGTGAATTGTACTGCAGTACCTTGAGGGTCATCATCATTATCGGTGATTCCTCTCGCGCTTGTTAACAGTTTACATCATTGACTGGTAATCAAGCGATGTCTTTCCATGTTCGACTTCAAAACATTTCTCACATGGATCGACTTGTACTTCGAGTGAAGATCGGACGAGATTGAAGACCCCGAATCTAGTTTCATCCATCCGGGCTGCGATATATATTCAGGAAAATAAAGACATGGAAATGTACAGCATTGCCGCACAGATAATCATCCTACCAAAAGGATGATGACTCTATGAGAACCATCAGTCTACCATCAGACGATTGTCTGTCCTATTTACGTGAAAATGAATTTATAAAGCTGAGCATGGGAATGCCCGCCTCAGCTAGATCATGAAAACAGTATGAAGATAATGTATTGTATTGTATCTTATTACAGGTCTCCTCCCAGCATTGAAAGAACTTCGGATCCTCCTAATAAAGCATTTCACCCGATAAACGGCCTCATACTTTAGGGGGCAACTGTTATAGACATTTTTGTGCCTTACAGCTCTAAGCATGAAATGGCCATAAACCAAGGGATCCTAAGTCCCTAAAAGTGTTGTTCCGACCCCTAGAGAAACAAGGTCAACAAATTACAGCTTCTCTCAGAATTTCTCCACCAGAAACTGCTTAGAATCAGTCAAATCAGGATCATTTCAGCTGCTCCACTAGCTAGCTGCGTTGCATAGCACCCAAGTACACTAGCTAGGTGCGTTTCAACGCACCTAAATGCACTACCAGGGTGCATTGAGCGGGAAATGACAAATGGCAGTGTCATTCTGCGAGGTGGCCAGACACTGGAAGCTTCCAGAATCTTCCCCAATGACACTTGCCTCACTGAGTTCGACCAAGGATGAGTAAGAGGCTCTTAGTCTCCAAGTGGAAGCAAGAACTGACAGAGAGAAGCCACTAGTCATATCATAAGCTGACTCATCCTCTTTGCATACATCTATATATGGATCCCTCATCCCAGAGATCCAGAGGCTGGATTTTTGTACATTGCAGAGAATTGCTGTTGGTTTTGAGATAGATATCAGAGTATTGGGTGATTTATGCTTTGTTGGAGGTGAAGAGGGGATTCCTTTGCTGGGAGGTTGATGCTGGATCAGGAATCATCGGTTGTAACTCCTCCTGGACCTTCTTGTTATATCAATATAACTATTTGAGTTTCTCCTACATGCTTGTGTATCATTGATGTTTGTTATATTTTCATGTTTAGCTTAAATCTGATCCTAAGTTATTTATGAATATAAATCCATGTCTTTGTGTAGTTTTCTTCTTCTGTGATCTTACAGGAACTTGGTGAAGCTGGGTAAGTAAGGGAGCAGGTAGCTGGAAGCTGTCAAAGAGGAGAGAGATTGGATCAAAAGGACTAGCGCAAGACACAGGTTGGTTCATCCCATTCCTCTTCGTTTATAGTTCATAAAGAAGAATACGAAAGTAGTTTTCCTTGTTTGTTTCTAAGGTCACTTTCACACCTTAGTGGGATAGGGTCATTCTGAGTAGACACTTTTCCCATTAACACATACACCACCACGAGACTATGAGAAGATCCAAGGAGATGTGTGGCCTATGGCTTGTGACCCTCAGTCACCAAGGTCGTCATATGGCTGATAGGAGGTGCAGTAGAATCGGTGCTAGGAGATTGACCATTAAATAATTCAGTTAATGATTCAATAAAACACACCAAACCTCCTAGAGTTTGTGGGTAAAACTTGAGACCTCTGGGCTACCAACTTTATGCCTTACCAATGTACCAAGAAACCTATTTGTTTCCAATTTTGCGGCGTGGGGAAATTTGTAGAGAGTTTTGCAGATAATTTGGAGAAGGAGGCCTATCTTGGCCATTTTCCAACTTTTTGGAGCCCAAGAAGATCCTATACACGTTTTTTTAGGCATTCTCGACACAATGGAAGTGTTATTTTTATAATTTGAGCATTGTATGTTTATGTATTTGAATATTTGAGCATATAATATAAAGGTCCACCTTTGTGAGTTTGACCCACAGACATAGCCGAGGACGGTCAACTTCGTCATCAATTTGTTGTGTTTTGATGCTACTTATTGTGGACGATGTTAGTTATTAAAAAAATTAAATTTTACTTAGTTTTTGTATTTTTGCAATCATGATACATTGCCTAAAAGACAAACACTAACTTGTAAAGTGTTTCAAGAAACCTTCATTTTTAATTTCAGATCAAGAAAGATCAAAATCATAGAAATTTTAAATTATAGAAAACTTAAATATGCTACATCATACATTTTGAGGTTAACAACATTTTACATTTATTACAATAGATTCATATTGGATGTATTGTTTGTGTTGTTTTTATTGCACATTCAATGGGTTGATTGATCAATGTTGTATCTTGTGGCTATATGTCATTAGTATTTACATGTATTTTGAAAACAAACTATGCTAAGTTGATATATTCTTTTACTAACGTGAACATATACAATCTTCTTTTGGTGCTTCCTATTATGCAAATAAGTCAATTGTCTAATATACTTACTTTCTATGTAAAATTCATATCTTTACAAATAATGGTCAATGTCACATTTATTATTTTAAAAAGAGGCATGTGTATTTTTATAAAATGTGTATTTTATCATCCTAAGAGGCCACATGTTCAAAACTAGAAGGGGGTAGAGTATATATGCCTTTGTAGACTTAGCACCCAAATTGTTGCGTGGAGGTGGGTCCCTTGTCCCACAAACAAGGGGGTCTCATACACCAATTTGGTGTCTAGCTTGGTATGACCTCAAAATTAGATAATAATAATAATGATAAAATAATAATAATATATATAAATTCCATAAAAAAAAACATAAAACAAAATTCACAATTCCATATAAAAAATAAAAATAAATAAAATCATAAAAACATAAAATAAAAATCACAAATCTTCTAAACAAATTCAATTATAAAGAGTTGAAAAGCTAACAATACCATTAAAAAAAAAATTAAAACACTTATATGAAATAAATTCCATAACTTTATTGTAGGATTAACTAAAAAATTATTTATGCAAAAAATATTATATTTTAATTTTTTAATTAAATAAAAACAATAAATTTATTAATTTAAATGATAAATAAAATCATTTAATATAAAATGCATGGAATAAATTTAGGCTAGAATTAATGGTTCTTTGACCATAAAGACTACTTTATCCACATCTATGGTACATTCCACTCCACATGATATTTTTTGCTAAAATAGAGCAATTTCCATTATATCTTTATTATTTTTTACATTCATTTAATTATATTTAAACTAGAATCTCTGAATTCTATGTGAATTCGTTCATACTTTTCAAACTTCAATAATTAGACAATAATTAGACCAAGCAGGAAGGAACCTTGTTAATAAGAAAAGCAGATAAATGCATGTGTCATCGCCTTTTCATTGTCCAAAAGCATTTTAAGAACTTTACGATTAAGCAAAGTCTTTCCGTAGAAATCACATAAGAGAATTTTTGGGCTGACACATTTCAAACCAACAAGTATGGTTCATAATCGGGACTAGATGAAGACCATGGCAAAGGTTTAAATAGAGAGCAATGTAAAGACATAATTTCAAGTAACTACTATATTTCAACAATAATATTTAAATTATAATATTAATTTATTAATATATTAAAAACAAATATTATTAAGTAACGGCTATATTAAATGGCTAGTTTTTGAAAAAAATATTTAAATAATGATATTATTTCATTAATTTATTAAAATATTAATAGGTAATGGCTATATTTAAGGGCTAGTTTTTGAAAATAATATTTAAATTAATTTATTAAAACCAAATATTACTAGTTTTTTGAAAAATAATATTTAAATAATGATATTAGTTTATTAATTTATTAAAAATATTAATATGTAAGGTGTAATGGTTATATTAAATGGCTAGTTTTTGAAAAATAATATTTAAAATGTGATATTAGTTTATTAAAAACAAATATTAATAAGTAACCATTATATCAAAAAACTAGTTTTTGAGAAATAATATTAAAAAAAAATCGAACTTTAAAGGAGGGGAGTCAATTTTTTTTGTAAAAATGAGTGAAGACCCTAATTGAGACAAGATTATTTGATAAATAAAATAATTAATAGAAATAAATTAAATTAAATTAAAAATAATTAATGGAAAAATAAAACAAATATACACAAGTCAAAAGACATATATATATATCAATAAATAAAAGGGGCTCAACAATAAAATATGGGGCTCACTCCCATTAACTTTACCATTCTTATATTCATTAGTGTTTTGTATTTAAATCATATTGAAGTATTTAATATATTTTGTTTTAAGTTTTTTAAAATAATGTATATTAATATTAAAAATATTAACATTATTCTATGTAAATATAGATTAATACTGAAATCATTAAAAAAAAAAATTAAAAAAATATTGAATATAAAGAGAATTAAATTTTATATTAATTTAATATGTTTTTCTTATATTAATATATAGATAGGTGTATTTATTCGGAATAGTGTTTCTAAAATTTTAATTTAATCATAATATTTATTAGGTGGATAGTAGGGATTTAAAATCCATAAAAAATTCTAGAATATTTTTAGTAGTAAATTAAAGGTTGAGATTTATTTTAAAAGTAGTAATGCTCTTTATTCCCTTTTAATTAAATTGATTAATTAAAAAATACCATATAAACATGAGTTATGATTTTTTGGGGATGTGGCATTAGTAATCCATGGTATTGTAACAAGGCATATTTATTGGTTAAGAATCTCCATGGTAAAGTAGAATGAATCTTTGTAGTTAAGAATATTGTTACATATTTACATGGATATACACATGTCAATTTTGGAATAGAATGTCAAAATTTTTAATTTAAATATCAACTACTATTAAGAGGATTGTAGGATTTAACCTCCATAGCACACTCTAACATATTCTTAGTAGTATTAAAAAATAAAAAAATGAAATTTATCTCCAAAGTAGTTAAGCTAATTTTGCCCTTTTAATTAAATTGATTAATTAAATGAAATGTCATATGAACAAGTGTCATATAAAATGAATTATGGCTTTTTGGGCATATGGTATGGTATGCATAAGTGATGGTGTTGGCACATGGTATTGCAACAAAGTATATTTAAAAGTTAAGAATCCCCATGGTAAAGCGGGAGTAATTCTCCATAACTAAACATTTTCTTAAAAAAAAATTAAAATGTATATGAGTCATGGGTAGTTTCATAGTCTAAATTATAGTTATATGTTTAAGTATAATACTAATATTAATAGTTTGGAATAAAGTTATAATTAAGTATCATGAAGTAAGTGTTTTGATACTTATCGAGGCTTTGTTCCTATTTTTCCTTGGCAACTATATATATATATATATATAATTTCCATGGTAAAGTAGATCTATATGTTTTGAACTTCTATATTAATTTTTTAATAATAATAATAATAATAATAAACCAGTATGTAAAAGATGTAATGTGCGGTTAAACATTTTGACTAGTTAAACATTACATAAAAAATAAAAATAAAAATAAAATAAAATAAAATTTAAATTAAGAGTGGTAAAATTGTTTTTATTATCATTAATGTATATAAGATTTTACAATATTTTTTTCTATGTTATTAATGTTTTTAACAAATTTAAAACTTAAAAAATAGAGTGTTTACCATATTTTTTTGTTTTACTACATCACCATACTATATTAAATTTACCAATTTTGATATATTAATTTATGAAAAAATAAATATTATGGAACTATTGTTATTTTTGCACTATAGTGCTCTCATTTTGCTCAACCTGTTCTATTGTAGCTATTGTTGTACAACTTTCATATGATGTTTATTTTTGAATAATAAGAAGCAGATTTACTTGGCATCACATCTGAGTTCTTTATAGGAGCCTATAGCTCTCGGGGTTGGGCCCGACCCGAGTGTTAAGGCCTCCTTTATGTATTGTTATTTGTTATTTATGCATTTGCAAAAACATTTCTCTTAAGTAGGTTAAAGTTTGCTGATTAACTAGGTCACTGTTAATGGTTAGAAAGACTTTTGAATGCTCAGATTTAGTTGATAGGTCGTTAACAGGAAAAAGCTTCAAGAAAAGGGCCATCAAACATCTCTGGTTTCACCTCTCTTTTAGTAGGATCTGGAGCTGGGATCAGGATAACTTTGCTGCCCACAAAAACACTCATTTTGCTTTGCCATGCAATCACTAGTGTTTGATTTTCATGTGTAGAAGTTGGTTACAAGTTCAGACTTTCGTTTGCTTAGTTCCATGAGTTAAAATAAACGGTTTCATTGCAGGTCATACTTCTGTTCATTCTCTTTACTCGCAGCTAGCACATTAGGTCGTTGTAGTTAGGTTTTTGAATTTACAAATCTTCGTTGAATCAGTTGGAAAACGCCTTGCAGAGCACCTGTACCACTCCTTCATCTCTTTATTCTCCATCGACACCATCCACTCCGCCCTCTTCTTAGCATCCTTGCCTCCCATTCGCCATTTGCTCCCATAACCCTAGTTTTGTGTGTGACATCGCTTCAGTCTTCTTTGAACCAAATCCAGCCATCTACACCTGTCCACAACTCCATCCACCAAGTCCTAGACCATCTCGAGCCCTCACCCTACCTCCACACTCACTCCTTAACCTTTCCCTCTCCATTCATCCACCAAAAGCCTCATTTGTGAACATCCTGTAGAAAGTTACAGACATCGTGTAGAAAATCGCAAACATCCTGTAGAACCCGTGCAGACTTCTTGTAGAGGCTCACGAATGAGGTTTCTTGATCGCCAAACTCGGTGAAACTCTATGGAAGGGTGTTAGGGACCCCTTAGGCCCCCTCTGAACCTTCTTGACATCCTCCAAGCATTTCCTCTTGCCCCTCCACCTCTGCAGACCCAAAAACAGTCAAATCATATGCATAATAACTCTGGCAACTTATTCAAAAATACAAAAAGATGTTTTTCTTCATATGTTACTGTAGAAGTAGCTTAGAAACATGTATTTTCCTTCCTAGAAGTCAATAGCATTTCTTTCAGTAGCTTGCATCCTCTTTCTTGCATCAATAGGATGAGCTCGTAGAATTAGGGTTTCCTAGGGTTTGCGTTTTCTTTTAGCTTTTCAATGTCTTTCTGCAAGTAGATCAACCTTCTTTAAATTAGCTTTCGTCCATCGGTTAAAAAGCTTCTTTTCAGAGCTCATAGAAGTTGGCTTAAGCCCCTAGCGGACTTGTGCGAGATGACCAAGTGACAACTGCGACAAGAGCTAGTACTTGTGCATACAACACCGTCGCTTCCAAGTTTGTTACGAACTACCGGGTTGATAAAAATAAAGAAGGGAGTCCCAGGAGTTGTAGCATTATTGCTGCAATGCTTAGATCCAAGATGATAGTCAAACCTAAATTGTGCCTTGAGTAACAATGACCTAGGGGCATATAAGTCATGGATAGCACCTAGGCCACATCCCATTGACATGGCTAGATTTTTTCTCATGGAATTTAAATGGATGACCTTTCATCCTAAGTACTTTATTAGAACACCATGTCACCATCCATTCTACCCACCATGGGAGTAATAATTACATTTTAAGAAATAAATTAAATTAAAAAATAGTAAAATGAAAAAAAAGAAGAATGAATTACAAAGAAAATTTTCCTTTAATTTTATAATCACGAGAAAAATAAATATATTTTTAGTTATTAATATAAATATAAAATTTATAAATTTAAATATAAATTTTGAATGGAAATTTTATTTTTTAATTATTAATGTAAATAAAATTTTATAATATTGTTTTGTTAAGTTATTACTATGTTCAAAAAATTTTATAGATATTAATATAGCTACTAAAATAAAATTATATATATCTATATATATAATAAAAAATAAATATAATGTAAATTTATAATATTTTTTATTAAAATAAAATATATGAATAGAATAAGATATTTATATATGTAATGATTGTATTTTAATGGGATTTTTCTTTTTACTAATTTAACGTTGGAGCATTTATCCGCTTTTTAAAATCTTTTTACATTTGTATGTCACTTTTTGATTAAATTTCTAATTTTTATACATCTGCTGTTGACCTACAAAGTTACAAAGTTTATTTAATCATCCTTATGCAACTCAACTTCATTCATTATTGAACACACATATTTTCTTTACCTGTCTTGTGGACATGCAAAAGAACAATATGGCTATCACAACACTTGATTCTCTTTTAGTGGTTAATGATGTGCTCGTGTTTTGTAACATAGAGTGGAGGATGTTTGGTTTTAGCATTGTAATTCGATAGTTCCAAACTTAACACATAACCCTTTTCACTTAGTGTGATAAGGTTTAGGAGTTGTCTATAATACTTTTTGAGATTGCCGAAGAAATTGAGATGAAATCATGATTTGTTGCAGTTAAAATGGTTTTTTAACTGCATATTCGGATTCAGGGGAGGGTTTCATTGTGCAAAAATTAGCTATCAAACTTGGATTCCAATAAATTACTGCCGGATTTTCACCCGCCGAAAATTGTGCAAAAATTAGCTATCAAACTTGGATTCCAATAAATTACTGCCGGATTTTCACCCGCCGAAAAAGCTTTCAAAAAGTCACGTTAAAGACTACTGCTAAGGTTTATATCTTGTATATGTATATTGTATATTATGTATGTCCTACCCATGCTTACTACATTGTGCGATCACATTTCTATTGAAACTTCGAGAGGCATGAGATGTCATGTATTCGGTTGTACCACCTCTATAATCGTTTCAACCTATCGACAGTTCTTAACTATTAGGGTTGTAATCGACAGTCGTGAGGCACGAGAGATGGTTATGAGAAACTACCCCTCCCGTCGCACCCCTCTCCAACATATCGGCAGGTATTAACGGTTAGGGTTGTAATCGTCAGTCGTGAGGCGCGAGGGTTGGTTATGGGAAACTACCCGTCTCCCGTCGCATCAGGTCGCTCTCATTTTCACTCTCGCTCTTTCGAACAGACCTCTGCAACTATTGACCCGTCGAGATTGGTTCGCCTTCGGTTTTTTCGTCATAATTCTCTTTGCAGCCATCCAGATTCACGGTGTATCGAGACCGGCTTGTAAAGAGGTGAGGGTTTGCAGTTAAGGAAATCTTCATTTCATTTTATTAACTTAGCTGACGGTTTTAGTATGCAAAGCAACTATTTTTGCATTACCCTCCTTCAGATGTCATTTCTCCTATCTCATTTAATTTCTTGTGATTATTTCGAGTCGACCTCCGGTGTTGAGCTAGGGTTTTCCACATGCCATCATCCGAGAACATTTCTCAAATTTTCCTGGCATTCTCAGGCATGGAACATGTAAGCTCTTTACCTCATCATGCATATAGACAAAGAACTAGAATTTCTTTACTGATGGTTTCTTTAAGTTTTAGTTTTAATTTTCGGTTTGTAGTGCAGAGGCTACACGAAGTTTTTCATGAATTCTTCATAAGTCAATAGGTACATACTACAAGCATTTACGTGACAATCCCATTTGTTTAGACCATATTTCGTTATTACCCTATTGAATGCTTGGTCATTTCCTCTTTTCTGCAGGTGGGTTTGCTCTTCCACTGAAACAGCTTTTCGTTTGGTTTAAGGCTTCAAGAGTCGACTCGCCTTACCCAGGTTCTCTACATTAATTCCATTACTTTTGTCTTCCAGGTCCATTCTTGGAAATTCTCTTGGTTAATGGCTTCCCTGAACTGGTTACTTCGTGATTTAATTAAATATGTAAAATAGTTGTTCGTTTGTATAGTTGGCTCACGGCCTTGTCGGTATATGGAAACCCTAAAACGGTTGCATAGGTTGATATTTATGGAAATGTATTCTTTTGTAGCATCGGGCAATTAGGATCCTTATTTGACTTAAACCATTAGTTTTGTAAAATATAGTTCAATTTTTTTTTTTTTTATTATTATTTATTTTTGACGGTCTTTATTTGGCAATTTGGCAATATGCTGATTGATACCATTAGTTAATACCATTTGATAATGTACTAGCTATTTCTAATAAGAATACCTTAGGGTTTCATCAATGAGGAGTTAATTCTTTCTTTGCATTCATTAATAGGTTATTAACCAGGCTGTTGGGAATAATGTTTAATTTGTTATGTAAATTACTTACAATTTAGTGAGCAGATTTTGTGTTCTCTGTGCAAAATTAGGGCAGCAAATTATTAGGGAGGTCATTGCTCAAAATTAGAAGATTGGTAGTGTCACTAGATTTGTTTTAGAGTTGATTGATAATCATATTAGTAATAATTTTACTATGTAAGAATGTAGTTAATGGTTTAATTATATATTGAAATTTACAGCAGGTTTGACCTCACCCAGTAGTTGTGTTTTATTTGTTTCATTGTTTTTTTTAATGTGTTTTTCTTCATAATTATGTTGGCTTATCACTTGGCTTAATGAAGCCATTTCATATTCTACAAGTGGTATTGGAGCAAGTAAAATTGTTTTGGGTTAAAGTTTTATTGCTAGAATTTCGCCAAAGTTAATCATATCAAATTCTAAGCCGATGCTAGTTCCAGAATTTGATGGGAACTATTATGATTATTGGTGCATTAAGATGCTAACCATTTTGATTGGAAAAGATTTGTGAGATATTGTTGAATTAGGTTATGAGGAGCCAATTGGAATGCCCCAATGAAAAAACAACAAGAAAGGAAGCAAGGAAGAAGAATGCTCAAGCTTTGTTTCACATTTAGATAGCTCTTGATAAGAGCTTATTTCAAAGAATATCAAGAGAAAAAACTGCCAAAGATGTATGGGAGACTGTACAAGAAGATTACCAAGGTAGTGATCAAGTTAAGGTGGTCAAGCTTCAGACATTGAAGCGAGAATTCGAGAATTTGAAGATGCAAGAAGCTAAAAGTGTGAGTGACTATTGTGTGAGAGTCAAAGATGTGGTCAATAAAATGGCTACACGTGGAGAAACTGTAAGTAATGAAGTTTTAATTAAAAAGATATTAAGATCTTTAACGCATAGATGGAATCATGTTGCCATAATCATGGAAGAAACTAAGGATTTGACAAAACTACAATTTGGTCAATTGGTTGGATCGTTGATGTCATGAAGAAAGATTGAAGGATACTTTTCAAGGTGTAGAGAAAGCTTTTTCCTCTAAATGACAAAGAATGAAGATGAAAGCAGCAGTAGTGCCAAAAGAAATCAAGTTCAAGGTAAATGGAAAAGCCAAAATTCTTCAAGAGGTAGAGGAAGAAATCAAGTTCAAAGTAAATGGCAAAGCCAAAATTCTTCAAGAGGTAGAGGAAGAGGTGGCTCAAGTGGAAGAGGTAGAGGTAGATTTGATAAGAGAAATGTTCAATGTTACTATTGTAATAGGTATGGCCACTTTGAAAGAGAATGCAGATTGAAAGAAGGTAAAAATGCTAACTATGTTCAAGAAAGTGGTAAGTATCCTCTAGATCATTTATTTTTATCTTATGCCAAAGGTGAAAATACTAGTAAAGATGTTTGGTACCTAGATTCTGGATGCTCTAACCATATGACAGGGAATGAGAAGTTGTTTTCAACAAAGGATGGAAGTTTTAAATACAAGATCCATCTTAGTGATGATAAATCATTGGAGATTGCTGCCAAAGGAGCTATGGTGGTCCAAACAAAAAAAGGTATAAAGAGTATTCATGACATTTATTATACTCCAAAATTGAAGCATAATTTGTTGAGAGTTATGCAGCTATGTGAGAAAAATTATAAAGTAGTCTTTGAAAATAAGACATGTACTATCTATGATAAGAATAAGGGAAATAGGGTGATTACTCTTGTGCCTATGACAAGAAATAGGATGCTTCCCTTGAGGTTTGATGAACATAACAACAACCTTGCAAATATGGCTTATGAGGATTCAAGTTGGTTATGGCATCTTAGGTATGGGCATTTCAATTTTCACACTTTGAAGTTTCTAACCTCACATGCATTAGTTTCTGGTTTTCCCAAGGTAGAAGAGCATAAGGAGTTGTGCTAAAGGAAAGCATGCAAGGGAAAGGTTTCCAAAGGGAACTGCATGGAGCGCTCATTGTTACGTCCCTATACTACTACTGTAAACCCTTATTTTTATTAGTACAACCCCCTTATTATATTTTTGTGCCCATGTAGTCCCCATATTGTTATTATTGTGTCCCATAGAAGCCCAACATTGTTATTATTATGCCCTTACATGATTATTGTTATGTCGGCTCTGATTATATTATGACCCCTTAGACTCCTATATATACAAAGGAGGTCTTGTCATTTGTATCATCGAAGAATTATTCATTTGTGTAATGTAAAGGAGGTTTCCCCCTCGAAGAGGCTTATTTATAAGGCATTGATCTGTCTTATATATCTTTTTGTGAGCTGGTTTCATAACATTTGGTATCAGAGCTTTGGATTCTAGAGTTTCGCTGCTCCAAACAAGTCATCATGGCATTTTCACTATAATTTTTTTTCGGCAATGTGTCAAAAGCTAAAAAAAACCCATTTGAGATGAAATCACGCTAAAACTAGGGTCTGAATGTCAAATCTTGTCTCGCTATATGTTCAGAGATATTATCAGAGGAAGTTAGGATTTTTGAACACTCCTGAATTACATTCCAAACAGGCAACCTGGGGAAAATCGTCAAAACTTTTGTTCTGAGCATCAGACTGAAATTTCGTAAGAAGTTTCAAAAAGAGGCCGGGCTGTAGTTTTATGTATATTAGTTTCACGTACTAAGGTTGAAACAGTGAGACGTGGCACTTTGTAAATTTTCACTCTACTAAGATAGTCTATAATCAGGAAACTGTGGGAGATTTAGCATAACTCTTCCTTGGATAATCCATTCCTGATCAGAATTGCGGAGTTAGAAAGAGGACTTAGAGGGCTATTACATGTTGAAATTTTAGAACTTAAAGATCTGAAATTACAGCGTTACAGTTGTTTCAAGATTGAGCTCCTAAAATCAAGAAAAAGCGAGATGAGGAAGTTTGATGGCAAGGATCCAGTAAATTGGATACTACAGATGGAGAAATATTTTTATCTACATGGTGTACCACTGTTACAAAGGGTTTGTATTGCATCTAATTATTTAGAACCGAATCAATTTTTATGGTATAAAGGGCTTTGTTCTCGTAAACCACTTGTCACGTGGTCAATTTTCATGAGGAAATGATAGCACATTATGAGGATACAAAGAGAAACAACTTCTTTAGCTAATTGATAAATCTCAAACAAAATTGTTCAATGGTAGAGCACATTGAGGACTTTCAAAAATTGAATATAAGGGTAAATGATATTCTAGAGAAGCAAAAGATAAATAGTTTTTTCTATGCCATGGAAGCTGATATTGATGGTATGAAAGCATATTGGAGGAAATGCATGGAAGATTTGAAGAAAGACATGGAAGGTTTGAAGGAAGGTGGGACAAATTTGCTACAAGAAAGGCCTCCTAATGACGAAAAGGATCAAGAAACGTCAAAAGAAGAGGATATACATTGGGACCCAACCCTAGAAAAAGAACAAATGAATCCGACCATATCTTGTGTTGCAAGGGCAGGAATGACCACTCCTCAAACTCTCAAGATAGAAGGACATATCAAGAAGAAGAAGGTTCAAGCAGTGAAATATTAGGAACAAAAGTATCAAGAAACAACAAAGGAAAAGGATACTCACCAGGAACCAACCCCAGAGAAAGAAGAAATGAATCCGACCATATCTTGTAATGCATTGGTCGGAATTACCACTCCTCAAACTATAAAGATAGAAGGACATATCAAGAAGAAAGAGGTAATAGTGTTGATTGATTCGAGTAGTACCCATAATTTTATTCATTGTAAGATATCCAAGGAATTGAATTACTTCCTATATCCAGCACTAGAGTGTCAAGTGACAGTTCTAAGTGGAGGAACCATAAATTTCTCTTGAAAGTGCCATAATATCAAGCTATCCATGGGAGAATATGTATTGAATAGCCCAATGCTTTCCATTCCAATGGGTGGTGCTGATGTTGTATTAGGAGTCCAATGGTTACAATCCTTGGGTACAATAGCTTTTAATTTTCAAGAACTTTTCACGAAATTTTCTTCGGAAGGAAAGGAAGCTGAATTGAGGGGTATCACAGAGAAACCAGGAAATATAATCAGCTCTAATGGAATGAAAAAGCTTCTAAAGAAATAATAATGAGGTGTAATTGCACAATTATGTTCTCTAATTGTTCCCACATCGAAATCATCTATTTCTCCAGATCTCCAAAAAGTACTGGACAATCATTCCAAGGTATTTGAGAGTCCCAAAGGTCTCCCACATATTCGTGATCATGATCATGCTATTCATTTGATTTCAAGAAGTGTTCCTCCAAACATCACAACTTATAGATATCCATATGCCCAAAGGAGTGAAATTGAACATATGGTTGCAGAAATGGTAGAGGTTGGTATAATTATCCAACCAAATTTGATAAAAAAATCAAGGGATGAATGGAAGAATGTCAAAGCATGGTGGGAACTCATTCAAAAGTTTTCAAAGATCCGAGTTCCAACAATATCGCTAGAACTTGACAAGGAAGGAAAAATCATATTGGAACCTGAAGCATTCACAGAACTAAGAAGTCGACAACTACGAAATCGATCAATTTCAAAGTATCTCATCAAGTGGAAGAACTTACTTGCTGAAGATTCCACATGGGAGGACAAGAATTTTATACAGAAGCATCAAAAAATACTCAAGCATTGAGGACAACACTTTTTGAAGGACAGGGGCATGCTACGTCCCTATACTACTAGTGTAACCCCTTATTTTTATTAGTACAACCCCATTATTATATTGTTGTGCCCATGTAGTCCCCATATTGTTATTATTGTGCCCCATAGAAGCCCACCATTGTTATTATTGTGCCCTTACATTATTATTGTTATGTCGGCTCTGATTATATTATAACCCCTTAGACTCCTATTAATAGAAAGGAGGTCTTGTCATTTGTATCATTGAAGAATTATTCATTTGTGTAATGTAAAGGAGGTTTCCCCCTCAAAGAGGCTTATTTCTAAGGAGTTGATCTATCTTTTCTATCTTTTTGTGAGTTGGTTTCGTAACACTCATCACCCACTGCAGCTTGTTCATTCAGACATATGTGGTCCTATGTAGACGAAGAGTTTGGGTAAGTCATCATATTCCATCACTTTTATTGATGATTAATCACAAAATTTTTGGGTATATTTTTGAAGGCCAAAAGTGAAGCCCTTGATATATTCAAGAAGTTCAAAGCCCTTCTCGAAAATGAGAAAGGGTGCAAGATCAAATGTTTGCGGACTAACTGTGGAGGAGAATTTTGCTCAAAATCTTTCCAGAGTTATTGTGATATGAATGGCATCAGGAAGCAGCATACTATGGCATACACAACCCAAAAGAATTGCATGGCTGAAAGAAAGAATCATATTGTGGTTGAAATGGCGAGATGCATGTTACAAACTAAGGGGTTGAGCAATTCTTATTGGGGAGATGCAGTTGGTATAGTAGTTAACATCCTAAAACGTAGCCCCACGAGTGCACTGGAAAAGATGACTCCATATGAAAATTGGTATGGAAAAAGGCCTAATGTTAATCATTTCAAAGTTTTTGGTTGTTTGGCTTATGTGCATGTACCTGATCAGAATAAGAAAAAGTTAGATGCAAAGAGTGAGTTATGTATTTTTATTGGGTATAGTGGGACAAGAAAGGCTTATAAATTGTATAATCCTCTAAATAACAAGCTTATTGTCTCAAGAGATGTAATTTTTTATGAAGCGGGAGTTTATGGTCATCAAAACGGCTATGTTGAGAAGAAAAAATATGTTTTGAATGATGATTTAATTGTTGATATTGATCATGAGCAGCCAACTAATGTTTCTATAACTAGTGGGTTAACTCCACCAAGCATCCCTTCATCAATTTCTTCAACATCAAGTTCAAGTCCAACTTCTTCTCCAAGTTCTACAAGGAAGGTAAGAAAATTGAGTGATATTTATGAGAAGAGTGAAAATCAAGCACATGAAGAAAGCCCAATAGGTGAGATAGTCAATTTCACTTTATTAGCTAAGGCTGATTTTCAACCATCATGTTTTGAAGATGCATGTACTAATGATGTTTGGATGCAATCCATGCAAGAAGAGATGGATTCCATTCAAAGGAATGACACTTGGAAGTTGACAGAAATTCTACATGACAAGAAAAAGATTGGCACCAAATGGGTCTATAAGATTAAATATTACAGTGATGGGAGTGTTGAAAGACACAAAGCTAGATTAGTTGCTAAAGGAATCGAACAGAAGTATGGAATTGATTATGAAGAGACATTTGCACCAATAGCAAGACAGGAGACCATTAGAAGGTTGATTACATTAGTAGCTTAGAAAAAGTGGAGCATACATCATATGGATGTGAAAAGTGCCTTCTTGAATGGGTACTTAGAAGAGGAAGTATATGTGGAGCAACCACAAGGTTTTGAAGTGGAAGGAAAGGAGAATAATGTCTACAAGTTGAAGAAGGCTTTGTATGGTCTCAAGTAAGCACCAAGAGTGTGGTATGCTAGGATTGATGGATACTTTCAGGAAAATGGCTTCTAGAGAAGTAAGAGTAATCCTACCCTTTACTACAAACAAGAAGGTATTGATATTCTAATCATAAGTTTGTATGTTGATGATCTATTGTATATGGGTAGTAGTTCTAAGATGAACGATAAATTCAAAGTTGCTATGATGAATGAATTTGAAATGAAAGATCTAGGCATCATGAAATATTTTCTAGAAATGGAGGTTTATCAAAGTAAGGATGAGATTTTCATTTGTCAGACAAATTACGCACAGGATATGATAAATAAATTTGATATGCTTGATTGTAATCCATCCCCTACTCCAAGTGCTCATGGAGAGGTGTTATGTAGAGATGATGGTGTTGATTTAGTTGATGAGAAAACTTACAGAAGTATTGTGGGGAGCTTGATATTTCTATCCCACACAAGTCCTGATATTACATATTGAGTTTCACTTGTTTCAAGGTATATGAAAAATCCATCTGAAATACGTATGAAGGTAGCCAAGAGGATTTTAAGGTATGTGAAAGGCACTCTGAATTTGGTATTCATTACTACTCTTCTGAAAAGTTCAATCTTGTTGGATTTAGTGATTCATATTGGGGAGGTAGTCTTGATGACCGTCAGTCCACATCTGGAAATTGTTTCTCTTTTGGTCCTAGTTTGATTACATGGAGCTCAAGAAAACAAAGCAGTGTTTCCCTCTCATCCATAAAAGTGGAGTATGTTGCAGTTACCTCAGCAGGTACACAAGCTCTCTCGCTCAGAAAATTTTTGGAAGAAATTGGAGAAAAACAAAGTCAACCTACAATGATTTATTGTGATAATGTAAGTGCCATCAAGTTCGCAAAGAATTGAGTTCATCACAGCAGGATAAAGCATTTTGACATGAAATATCACTTCATTCAAGATTTGGTGCAGAAGAAGGATATTGAAATGAAGAATATAAATACTCAACATCAACTAGAAGATATCTTCACCGAAGTAGATGCAAAAGCTCAGTTTTTGGCACTACAAGATAAGATAGTAAATCCTCATTAATAATTAAGGGGGAGTGTTGGGAATAATGCTTAATTTGTTATGTAAATTGTTGACAATTTAGTCAGCAGATTTTGTGTTCTCTGTGCAAAATTAGGGCAGCAAATTATTAGGGAGGTCAGTGCTCAAAATTAGAAGATTGGTAGTGTCAGTAGATTTGTTTCAGAGTTGATTGATAATCATATTAGTAATAATTTTACTATATAAGAATGTAGTTAATGGTTTAATTATATATGAGATTTACAACAGTTTTGAGCTCACACAGTGGTTGTGTTTTATTTGTTTCATTGTTTTTTTTATGTGTTTTTCTTCATAATTATGTTGGCTTATCAGCTGGCTTAAAGAAGCCATTTCATATTCTACAAGGCCGACTAAATTGCAATATTTCTTTGTCTATACATAAAAAAAATTACAGTTATAAATTAAATTGCAGTATGTCACTATAAGGGAAGGAATTTCTAGAAAAGCTTTTTGTAGATGCCCATATAAAAACAGCTCAAAAATATGTTTTTCGCGGAGGTCACTAACAGACATGGGTGGGTGGATGTTTTAGAAAATCTTTCTTTGACAGTGCGTCTAAATTATTCAAGTGCACAGGTATTTACCATCCATATACGCACTCGAGCTGCATATGACATGGTGCACCATGGATTTTTTTTTTTTGGAAAATGAAAAACCACATTGTGCTAAATGCTGAAGCGCATTGGAGCTTGAATATTTGCTAGAAACAGACTCTTTCATATAGGAAAATGTCCCAATTCTATTCAACAATGATGTATCGATGGGGTAAATGTATAACAATGCCTTGAGGCATCTTATGCATCATATTGATAGACAATTTTTAATTTCTAAAAAAGGATAGGTGCTATTGTAAAACCACAATGCTGATGCATTACTAGTAACGTAAAGTCTCATGGCATCTCAATAAAGAACAACGATAATCTTAAATTAAAAAAAAAAAAAACATGGTTCGTTTGGATATATCCCTCCTAGGTGCACTTCGTAAAACACACTGCAGGAGGGTTAAATAAACAA
Source organism: Pinus tabuliformis (assembly GCA_031772625.1). Taxonomy (NCBI): domain Eukaryota; kingdom Viridiplantae; phylum Streptophyta; class Pinopsida; order Pinales; family Pinaceae; genus Pinus; species Pinus tabuliformis. Next base: position 1,543,825,707 of record CM062804.1, on the reverse strand, counting down.
CCCTCTCGGTCGCAATTTTAATTTTTACCATGTACAGTGCGGGAGAGATTTGAAGCAACCAATGCCACTCTTACCACATACAAGCACCCTGACATTGATGCTTCTCTTCCTCACCACCTTTCAATACCGTGCTCACTGTTTGAGTTTCTAATTTTTTCAAATAGTGTAAAAAATTGCCTTTCTCCATTACGTGTCCACAATTCCTCCCCGACAACCAAATGTCCAGATAACATCTATGTTTCTTTTCTAATTTAAGCTTTTAGTAGATTAAAATTGCAAATTAGGTTGAAATTTTCATTGTTTTTGCAACAACAAAAAAAATGACGCACGATGTGCTCAATATGTTTGGGTCACACCAGGAGTGGTGTGCCCTATAATTTTATAGATTGCACTATGTTTCGGTGCATGAAAGTAATGCATTGTTGTTATCGCAAGGCATTTTGTAAATATATATGCATGGGAAAGATGCGACAAATTATACATCGATGCATCACTCGTTGTGCCTTTATATTTACCAAACACACCACAAATAAATATCTAAAAATATTTCTATAGCTCAGTGAGTTCGATAACCTAAATGTATCATACCAGTGCCATTACGTTATATGTGTGCACTGATGCACAAGTTTGTCGCACCACTATGAAAAGTTAAATTTTTGAAACACCTGCTCAGCATCATACATATGTGCACACTGTTGTTAGTGTGTTTATAGTTGAAAGCACATCGGCTCTCATGCATGACTATGATTTGAGCGCACCGCAATTTTTTTATTTTTTTTAAATTGAAAGTTATGTTCCCATAGTTATAAATACATGTTTCTCTTAATAAACAAAATCTATTTTTCGTATGAGGTTGATTTGTTTTATATGTCAATGATGTAGTACAGACGTCAGCAGAGGGAGTAGCTACAGGAGCAGTTGAAGTTGGTAGACCCATACAATATGGTCAAACCATGGCAGGCCATAGAGAGGAAGAGGGATTTATACCCTTGACCTATTACTGCAATGACTCGAGCACTCTTAAGGAATGTAAGCCTCGTTCCTCGCCCTTGCAGAACACTCGTCAAAAACTAAGCACCATGTCCTCTTGGAAAGCGCCTCCATTATCGCCAAGGAAGAACAACACCAGAAGCGAAAGATCAGAGAAGCCCTGGAGATTATCAAACACCCGCACAATCTCAACAGAGACAACGGTATGGAGATTAGTGGAAGCTGGTTTCCCCTAATCAAAAAATTAACCCAACAGTATAATAATAATAATAATAATAATAATAATATAATATAATAATAATAATAATAATAATAATAATTCTCCATTAGAAATTTATAATATTAGTTAATTAGGTAGTTAATTGAAACCTATTTTTAATATAGTAAATACAATAATAACAATCATTAAGATTCAAATATTTATAGGAATTTTATAATAAATAATATATAGTATTAATTAAGATTATTAATTATGTTTTTATATTAATATGATTAATTAAAGATTACATTAATTATTATATTAAATATTAATTATTATATTAATTAGCATTTTAATAATTATTAATTTAATTTATTTAATTTATTTATTTATTATTATTATTTGATTAATATTAGGTATTACTGTAATTTTAGTCTTCTCCTTTATTTTAAGATTATATATTATTATATTATTAAGTTGATATTCTAATTATTAGATTAACAACAATAATTAATAGAATTATATTTCAGTTCTATATTTTTTAATAATAACATTTTCTTTAATAATAATTAATAATTATTGATTTTAATTAATAATAATTAAAGTTAATAAGTAATTGATTAATATCCCATTAACTAACAAATAATAAATATCAATAATTAATTCATATTAATAATAATAATTAATTTCTAAATAATTAATAATAATTATAAGTATTAGTTCTTTATATTAATTTTATTCATTATTATAATATTTATTATAAAAATTTTATAACTATTATAAAAATAATTAATATAACAAGTTATTACTTTATAATAAAAATTAAAATAACTATAATATTTTATTTATTATTTATTTGATTTTACAAGTTTTACCAATTATTTTATTAATACTATATTAATTGTTTATTATTTTAATTATTTATTATTATAGAAAAAATTATAATAATTAACATATCTAATTATTATTTTAATCACTATAATAAATTATTAGTTCATTGATTTTAATAAAAATATATATAGTAGTATGTTGTTATTATAAACATTAAGAACCTCCTAATTTTATATTAATAATAATTATTAAAGTAATATTCAATTTTGTTCAAAAAAAAAAAAAAAAAAAAAAAATTAAATTAAAAATTAAATATTAAAAAATTATTAAAATAAAAATCAAGAGGCAGCCGACTTCTCAAGAAATTGAGAGCCGACCTTCCCCTCTTCTTTCCTCATCTCTATTTATAACATAATAAGCTGCTCTTCTTCTATCAAGCTTCAAGTTGCCCTGATGATGGATCCCGGTTGGGATTTGAAACGTTGGCAGAACAATTTTCTTACTGTGGAATCTCCGATGACTAAATCAAAAATATTGTACCACAGAGGTCTCAAATCCAGAATGTAAGCCTCCTCAAGTACTATGAGGAGGGTACATCCCTAAATGTTCACTATGTCTTATTGGCACATCTAATCTGCCAATGGAATGTCCAAGAGATGGCTTTCCACGTCAATCCTATGTTGTGCTATAGGCCCACTAAGAAGGACATATACTTTATCACTGGTCTATCCAGGAGAGGGGAGGATTTTCTCAAGTTCCCTAATGTCCCCCATGGTGTTGCAGCTGAGAGTTAGCTTGCATACACTTAGAGATATGTTGGGCCTCATGCATTCAATCCATTAGATTTTCAAGTCCATGGTTGAAAACTATGGATTTCTCCTTTTTCTACAAAGAAAGCTAGGTGTCTCTCATTATTAGCCAACACCATTTCACATTCTTGTGGTGATGGGAAGCACATTAGTTTCCCTCTCTTATGTTATTTTGATTCTTTGATTCAGGTGCCACATTGCATCATATGGTTTAACATTTTTTTTTGGTAGTTTTTCATGACTTTAGATAGATGTCATTCATTGTCGAGACACAGGAGGGAGATCGTCCCTTTTTCTTTTGATATTTTTGTTTATTTTTTGAGAGTTTCCATAGGTGAGGCCTAAATTTAATCGTCACCCTCCTAGGATGATCACTGAGGCCCGAATGCCCATGTGGGGTTAGATGATGCCTAAGAGGGGCATGTTGGAGTTTTTGGCAAGGATTTCAGATGAGGCACTACCACTATGGCCAATTTGGATGACCATGTGTTTGTTGTGTTGGAATATCCATACACGTGGATTGATTGGAGAGGGTGTCCCAAAATATTCTTCACAGCAGCTGAGACTCCAGATGATAGAGGTAATATTAGTGGTCTCTTTAAATTAATCTAGTTTCATTTTCTTGTTTTAATGAATTAGAATAAAATTTATTCTAGAATGTTCTTTAACTTGTTCTATTAAATTGTTTAATGAAATTGCCTAATTATTTTTTTGTACTATATATTTTGTAGACATTGGGTCATATGATGGGGACATGCCTGCTCCCCCACCATCAGTTGGACGATATGGGGAAATGGGTGAGGCCCAAGAGTGTGAGGCACATCCTAAGGGGGGCATGGGTGTCCATGGGTGGAGGACTGCTACACTATTTCAGATGGACTACTATGACAAATTGGCCAGAGTTTTGGTTCAGCAGGGAGTCCGCCCTACGAGCCCTCAAGATATCATCATGTATCTGATGTTCGTGGATATAATAGATAATTTCCATGGGATATGATTTCTCCTATGTGGCATGTTATCAGAGCTAGTACTTTACTGACAACAATGAGGGTTGTAGGGCATCATTTTGCAACACATCCGTCATATGGGGGTTGTCATGATGATGATGAGGGTGATGATCATGATCATGATGATGAGGATGATGATCATGATCATGACGATGAGGATGGTAATCATGATTCTTTTGGTGGTTCCACCCCATTGGATCATGTCCATCAAGGTGTCAATGATCCTTCTAGTAGTACACCTGCTCATCAGTCACCTGATGATGAGATACCAGAGCTAGAGGATGTGTCATATATTTCTCCTGACAGAGAAGACTAGCCACCTTCTCCTGTAGACTAGCCACTTTTTATTGTAGACCAATTACCGCTTAGTCCTCTATCTCAGCTGAGTTCGACAGGCGTACTTGATCAGGCAGTAGTTGACCATCCATCATCTTCTACTGCAGACTAGGGTGCAGGAAATACTACGTTTGTTGTATCGAATATTTGATTACACTTATTTGACTTCATGATGTAGTTATTTGACTTCTTTATATATGTATATATATATATATATATATATATATATATATATATATATATATATATATATATATATATATATTTTTTTTCATGTTTATGTACTTAATTTATATGTTGGTATTGATGTGTATATCATTAGGACATGTTAGATATGTTCATTTAATGTGCTTGCAGATAGATGTGTATGTGATAAAAGTTATTTGACATGAGATGTATATTAATTTAAGGATGTGTGTGGTGATGATGTTAGATTACAATCTTTGTGTTTTGTTAGATGTGATCACAATGATGATGCCCCATTAGATTATTAGATTTGTGTGCTAGATAATGATGTTTATATGTGCTACTAAAAGTGTATATAATTAGATGATGGTAGTGAATTTGAATGTGTATCTTAGATGATGTTTATGTTTGTTAGATGATTATCACCATGATGTTTATTTTTATGAAATAATGTTTATTATAGATTATGTATTGGTGAATTTATATCAAACTTTTATATATGAAATTTCATGTAAAACGACTTAAATATTTTTATATTTCTTAGATAGTTCATTGATATTTAATATAGCTTAATTTGTAAAATATCTCAATACTTACAATGATAAAATAATTAAACATAAAAAATTTAGTTGGTTCTTAGAAAGATGAAAATGTGTAAATCATTCAATTTTTAATATAAAATATTATTAATAATAAATTATTCAAAAACAAAATTTAACTAATTCAATATTGGTTTATAAAATTCAATCTATTGTTAAATTTAAAAACCTTAATTCAGAATTTGTTTACTAGATCCATATCCATATTAACTCTCAATCTACCAAGGGTTGAGAGGGATCAAATCTACATGTTTTTGAGTGAAAATATATTTGATCCCTCGTGGTGGATCTAGGCAACTAGTATATCAATCTATATCTATTTGACATTGAAATATTTTATGGATCAAATCTACATCTTTTTGAGTGAAAAGATATTTGATACCTCTTGGTGGATCTAGGAAACTAGTATATTAATATATACATTGAATTATTTTATTTATAATTCATGTTCTCTTATTAAAATATTAAAATATGCCCCCTCATACTTTTTTCCTATATGTATACATTTAATTATTATTATTATTAATATTATCTAAAATATTAGATATCAAATCCATATTAAACATTGACAATTTTAAAATCCCTCATACATTAAATTAGAAAGAAACTATTAATGGAATAAGAATTCTCTCAATTTCTCACTAAAGTGAAAATATAAGAAAATTTTCAATTTAAATTATTTTATTTTTCTCTATATCAAGTATATTTAATATGGACATTGAAATATTTTACTTATGGTTGTGAGTAAAATATTTTTTGTTATAAATATATTTTTGTTTTAAATATCACATGTAAATGGAACATAGAATGAATTACACATAATGTAATATCAATAATACTTTCTTCTCATGTGAAAAAATTACATTTTTTTCTTGTAGTGAAAAGTAAGTTATATTTTTCACTCATTACATTTATCCCTCATAATAAAAGCTAAATTATTTTTTTTACTTCACCTTACATCATATCTCTATATAAAGTTACATAAGATTAAAGTGTAAATTGAAGTATTGTAATTATGGCTTACTATTTTTTAATTTGTTAATTTCAATTATTATTTTAGTATTTTTAAATGTAACATTAAGTGACAACATCTCTCCCATATTGAGCTATAAAGCACCTCAATTACTGAATTTAATACTGAATGGTCACATCTCTCCCATATTAAGCCTCAATTACTAAATTTATTACTGAATGGTCACATCTCTCCCATATTGAGCCTCAATTATTGAATTTATTACTGAATGGTCACATCTCTCCCATATTGAGCTATAGAGAACCTCAATTATTGAATGAATTTATTACTGAATGGTCACATCTCTCCAATATTGGGCTATAGAGCGCCTCAATTACTAAATTAAGTTATTTTATTACTGAAATTATGATATTTTCAAGTAATTTAAATTTAATATTTATAGCAACTCTTACCGATTTAAATTAAAAAATATATCTCTCTAAAGATGATGTTAAAGAAATGTAAAATAAAGCTTGTGATCAAGTTACTTGTAGTTGGGGATCCAATTTAAATTAAAAATCATCTCTCTCTAAAGATGAGGATAAAAAAATGTAAAACAAGGTTTGTGATCAAGTTACTTGTAATTGGGGATTTGCTCTATTGGAAGGTCTTGTAATTTGGGATTTTCTCTATTAGGAGTTCTCCCTTCAAGAGGAAAGTGAACCTTTTTCTAGTAATAAAGATATAACATTTTGGTGTTATTTTGGTTCTTTATTTGCTATTGTATGAGTTAAATTTAACTACTTTTAATAATAAATATGATTTTAATAATACGAATTAAATTATCACCATATATTCACTAAATTTCATGTTTTTCACATTTATCCTACCTAATATTACATCATGTTCCCAATGACAAAGACATATCTACTTTAAATAATTTAGATAAGAATACATAAAAAATAGATATGTATTTTACATAATCTAAACCGGAAACAAAAATGCATCACCAAGTCTATTTGAAACTCAAACAAATGCCTCTTAATCAATATCAAAAATGTTGTGCGCTTGGTATATTCTGCTCACACTAGTGCTATCATATTTACCCAATGCACCGCCTAAATAATATTTGAAAGCATAGCTAGATCGCGGTATGTTTTATAATGTGAATGTTCCTTCCCGATGTAGAAATGTTATGCTTGTGGACCGGTCCATACATGTGATGCACTGCTATGAAAAATTAAATTTGTGAACCAACAATAGTGCATCATAGGTATGTGCACACCGTCTATGGTACGGTTGTGTTTTACAGAGCACTGAAGTCGGCGCATGACTGTGTTTTTGGCACACCGATAATGTTTTTTTTTTAAATTAAAAGTTATATTTCCATAATTATAAGTACATTTTTCATTTAATAAAAAGAAAATATTTTATGTATGAGGTTGATGTATTTTATGTGTCAATCATGTAACAGAGACATGAGCAAATGAAGCAACAACAATTGGGAATATTTAGCGAAATAATGAAAACAAAAAACACAACAATAATATCACTATCCATTGGCATCACCTTGATTATCTTCCTCAGTTCTTGGCATGATAACACTGTTGTTCTCAAAAACATGTTTTGATTTGGGGTCATGTCTTAATACAAACCACCAATCCATATCTAACACATCTGGGTAAAAGAACACCTAGTTTTGAATGTTTTGAGAAAACATAAGGCTCCCTAGATTCATGCCACATATGTCTAGAGTTGATAGATATCATCCCACTATTTTGATCTTCCTTTACATTATTCCGATCAAAATTCTCCCACCACTTGCACTTAAAAATAATACATTTGAATGAAGAGAAGTCCACTTGAATGATCTATTGTATCTTTCCAATATAACCTAATGTTCCTTGCATTAGGTTTTGATCATGGTGGATAGCACAACTAGATTGGTCGAACTTGACTTCCACTCCAGAGTCTTCTGTCATGCATCCATCATCAACATCCTCCACGCCAAAATGATATCCATATTCCCACAAAGATGGGAACAAATGCACCAATTTTAAAGTGAAAAAATGACAGTGTCATGTGTCTAATAACCAAAACATAATTAAAAATATAAAATATATATAGATGTTGCAATTCAAACGTGTAATATGAATTGAAAACTATACAGAAAGATATTATACTTACCAATTTTTTGCACTCAATCCCTATGTTTAGCGCATCCTCTTCAGCACGTGGGTAATGACTAGATGCACTATATTTCTCTCTAACTTGATCAACAACCCAACTGCGAGGGCATGTCATTGGCCTATTTTATTTTAAATGATCACAATAAGGCACACTTCTACCATTCAACCATTTAAATTATTTCATGTCACTATCTCATTTCCTCCTCTTCTCTTTGTACAGTACGACCTGTGGTTTTTTTGCTTCCATATTGTAAATAATGGATTTGCTGATGGCCTCAATTTTTTAATTTACTGATGCAATCAAACCAATACACACACACACATATATAGTACGTATGAGATCAAAATATGCATTAATATGAAGTTCAGTGTGAATAGTTATTGTGTAGTAATTTGAAAAATGATAAGCCTGCACTTACTCTTTATCACACGCCTCTCTATATTCATTTGGAGAATTTCTCCTTCTCTTTTGTCTTAATACCTTTCATCGTCCCAAATCGCCACATTTGTTGTGTTATCGATCTAATTGATGTACTCACGGGCATAATAGAAAGACATACAATATATACCCCTCTAGCATAGACCCCTCAGGTTTTTCCTTTTGTCTAATAAAACCTTTCAATTTCTTCATGTACCTCCTTAAGAAGAACATCCAATGACAACAAATGACCACAACTAATTCAACCTCATATACTAGGTGAATTAGAAGAAGAACCTACAAGTCCATGAAACTCATCAGCAGTTCCTTATCAAACATACAAACATTCTTAGCTTTGTCTTGACGCCACCATGGAATGCTAGCCATATGAATATCATTTGATGTGATCCAATGTACAAATGCAGATAATTTAGATATGGCGCATCGTAGGTATTGGGGGAAGTCATGGTTCACACATCCACACACGAGTAGAGGATACTGACATTACACAGTAAATAGTACATTATACAAAAGTTAATTATAAAATATCCCATTACATAAAAATAAAAATTAATAAAATCATGCTTTTGACATACGTACTCTTAGAAGGTTTAAATAGTCATGTGATTTCAACCCTGATAAATAGTCATCCATAGTGAGGAAACATCATAGTGAAGACCCATATAAAGAAGGCACCCTCACACTCATTATAACTTCCTTTTCCAAAGAAATATGATGCTTCTTTAAATTCCATGGGACATCACCTTCTTCAAAATAGCTAGAGGGGCCAACCTCTCCTCTAGTTTCTTGTCTTGGCCAATGTTTCTTTTTAGTTTTCGAAGAAATAAGATCTCTACTAACAACCAACATGTCACTTTCTTTTGATGATAAGTGCCTCCATAAAGAAGATGAAACATTTCTAAATATATGCATGGGATCTAGTAAGTGGGAAATATTAAGATCATCAAGATATGGTAGCTCATAAAAGACATATTTCCTTTTCATTCCAATGGGAAATTTATCAACATAGGTGTTGAAGAAATCTAGATCATCGAACATAGGCTCCCCATTAAAATCGAACATTTCTGCAAACTCCTTCTCCTTCTCTATCTCATATTCTCTATGACATGCAGTTGGTGTGATTATTGCAGGCCTTTGGGTCTTCTCTAATTTACCATTGAAAGTGGATGTTTTTCTTATGTAAAGGTGTTCTTCTGGAAGGAATACCCTAGAGAAGTCATACACTGGATTTCATAGGTGGTCGGACCACCTAGCCTTCAAATAAGGTCCAAAAATATTGAAATCCATGATACCCTTTTGTTGCAAGACCTGCGAAATTATTATATACAGGTCGACACTAGTGACCATGAAGATCTGAATAATTGCAATGAATTAAATTAATATGCAAAACAATATTGTTACTAAATAAATCAATGAAAATGTAATTTACCAGAGAAAACTCCTAATCCTAGATAATCATGTATGTTGCAATTGCATATGCCATACAATGTAAGACCCCTCTCTATTGTGATGGGTCTTAGTACATCGTACGCATGTATCCCTTCCCAAAATTCCTTAAATTCATCTACCAATGGTTGTAAGTAGATATCCATATTCTTCACCTCTCTTCTACTAGGGACTAGGAGAGCCAACATAAGATGTTCATTCTTCACAAACAACCATGGGTGGATATTGTTATTGATCAATACTACATGCAAAACATAATAGTTGGTGTTTTGGAGCGAATATGGGTTGACACCATCCATGGCTATGCTAAGTCGTAGACTTCATACTTCACCCTTGAATATTTTAGGCCATGTATCCTCTATATGCTTCATGGCTATTGAATCTACTGGCATTTGCATAACTCCTGAATCACTTCTATGTGAGGCATGTCATCCCTACAACATAGCTAATTATTTGCAATGAAAGAGTCTTTGAATCCTTGGGATTATAGGCATGTGCCTCAATATCTTATGAGGAGGACCATGTGATTTACCTATTTTTTTGAATTACAGTACCTGTCATGCATACATTTTGGACATATCTCTTTGTCTTCATATTCTCCTCAATATATAATACAATATTTTGAAAATGCATGATATTACATGTACTCAACATCTAACATTTTCAACAACTTTTTTCCTCTTCGCAGCTACCCGACAAGATATTATCACTCGGAAAAACATTATCTTTGAATATCTTGCACTTGGTGGAAAATATAATTGTATAATGTCAATATTTAACATTCATAAAATCAACCATTTTTAAACTTGATTGTGTGATCGAATATAAGGAATGGAATTGATCATGTAAGTCAATTACCACAATATTTCCAAGACACGTGCATTCCAAATGCCAAACTTTGATTTCACATTGTACAACAACATCATTTTCCCTAGTTGAGTAGACAATGACTTGCCGCCAGGTCCAAAGAGAGGGGTGGTGGGAGCGTATTTTAGGCTTTTGAATACGGTATCAGTGATATGAGCATCATCCCCTAGCTCATCCTTCTAGAATGCCTCTAACAACATTGCCTCCATGGCAGTCATATTTTGTAAGTAGTCATCCATACCAACCTCCATTTTATTGCCTCCATTGCCAAATTGTGATTAAGACTATTATTGTTGTAGTGATTCCTAATTGGTGAATCTAAATGTAGTGGGAATTGAATAGGTGGTTGATTCATCCATTATTTTTATGCTTCCTCTTCGATTCTTGTTCTTAATACATCATTCTCTTGATTTTATGTTGTAGTGGGGTGCATCGGAAAATGGTAAGTGGGTCGCTCATCACCACTAGAATCCTAGTTTCAAAAAAATATTGATCATCATTAGTACAATATAAATGATATTAGTAAGCACGTCAATGCAATTGCTTTGTTGAAATTTTAGTATACCAAACGATTATTACCATCGTTGATCCATGATTGTGGCTAGAAGATTTCATGTTCCAATTGGCAGGCTGAAGAGGTTGTCCATTTTCAACTACCAACTTCTTATGATATGTTGCTCCTGATAAGAGCTTCCAACGTTTTTGAAAAAAATATGTAGTATTTTCAGCATCTGAACTCGATTATGAATCTATATCCTGCAAATGATTTACATACATTTGTATTCAAATTAATATGGATTAAAAAAAAAGCAAATAGATAATCCAAATATAAATAAAAGTTTAAATTACTCGAGATGGAAAGGGAGAACTCCGTGAAGGACTTTGATCAGCAATATGGAATGAGATGGAATTTGAAGAATTGCCCATTTTATATTATTGAGATGTTTCCCCTGTATTTGGGTAAAATCATAAATATAATTTTGTGTGAATATCTAAAATTAATATCGAAAACCATATAACCACAATTTGAATTTAAATATAGTTTTGAAACCATTTTTCAAGAACAAGGCAACTTTAAGTGGAAAATATATAATATGAACTATTGTAATTCATGCAGATGCATCATAACGGATAATTTGAGATTGATATGCCATTTTATATTAAAATAAAATTTTAGATAGCTTTTAAAGCCCACTAGTGTGCTATTGAGAATCAACTTCATCAGTCTCTTTAAATCATAAGAGCATTGGGGTGTTAAAATAATACCTACATCGGTTTCTGAAATTATAGACAAATAAAAAATAAGCTATCATATCAGTGTTCTTTTATATATCAACACACGAGTACATTTAAATAAAAAACAACACAGTACGTAATTATTTCCTGAATTCAAAAAAAAAGAAAAACATGAATTCAACCATTTTCGTTCTCTTTTAGATATAGATCGCACCATTTCATTAAAAAAATAATCACATCGTTTCAGGATTTTGAAAATGAAAAATATCTAAGTCATGTCGATGCGTTGAAAAAATATGGTGCCCCAGAAATGTCAATGTGCTTTTTATATAAATGCACTGGTGTGCTTGACTACCGAACACACCGATGTGTGAAGAAATTGAATTAAAAAAAGCACGATTTTTTCCTTTTCTTAAATGCAAAAATGAGCGGCAATTGATTTTTCAAAATATAATTTCATAAAGTATTTTAAATAGTAAGAAGTTATTCCCCATTTCATTATTCTACCCAAAATTTCAAGGGAGTGATTTCCAAGAGAGATATATGAGGATCAATATGCAATAGTAGCACAATACTTTGGAGCAACAAAACTATTCAGAAGATAAGAAGTTAAAAGTTATGGTGATTCACTCAAAAACTTGCATAGTAAGTTTTAAATTTTATTCTTTATTTTACTAAAAAAAAAATTACAATTCCTATTAGGGTTTAATTAAAAGAAAGATCATTTGCAAGAGAATATCACATCAAAGCTACAAAATATTTGTGATCTGTCGAAAGATAAGAAGTTTAAAGGTATGGTGATTCACTCAAAATCCTAGATAACGAGAATCTTAAATTTTACTATTAAATATTTTACAATTTTTGTTAAATTTATTCACAAAAAAAAAAAAACTAAACTAAAATAAATTAATTAATAAATAAATAAAAGAAAAAAATAATTAATTAAAAACCTTGTATTCTAAAAAAATTACTTTAGATTTTATAGTAATAAATTTTACAACCTCTATTCCTATTTAAATTTAATCAAAATTTACAAAAAAACAAAAAGAATTAATACTTACCTTAAACCCTTGCTTCTTCTTGCAAAATTTCAATTAGGGTTTAACTTTCTCTACCACTTCACAATTAGGGATTTTCTATTTAGGAATTTTAGATTTAATGGGTTTGTGTACTTACTATATATATGGCATTTGACATATAAAATAGGGGAATCACTTATTGATTTAGATCTAAAACTTGTCATCACTCTTCATTTTTTTCTAAAAAGACTATATGTTTTATGGTGCGCCATATGTAACATAACGCATCGGTGCTACCTGAGTAATATAACGCGCCCGTAAATTATAACACTTTTGACTCCATCTAGTCTATTCATCATTGTTCTCAGTGTAATATAACGCATCGATGCACCTGTTTTTAATAACACCATTACGTCATTGTGGTGCATTGAGCCTTACAAATCGCACTGTCAACCCTCTTCGATTATTTTTAAAATGGCTATATGTTTCACGGTGTGGCCTATCTAATATAACGCACCAGGGATACATAAGTAACAAAATGCACATGTATATTATCACTCTTTCGATTCTGTCCAATATGTTCATCATTTCTCCCAGTGTAATATAACACACTGGTGCACTTGCTCCTAATAGAATTATTAAATCATTCTACTACATTTAGCCTTATAAATCACACCGTCCACCCTCTCCTTTTCTTTAAAAAATGGCGATATGTTTTGTGGTGTGCCCTTTGTAATCTAATGCACTAGAGCTATCAGAGTAATACAATGCACCGGTATATTATGAAACCTTTTATTTTGTCCAATATATTCATCGTTTCTCCCGATGTAATATAAATCACCAACGCACCTATTCCTAATAGCACCATTAAATCATTGCAGTGTTTTTAGCCTTACAAATTGCACCGTCCTAATTTAAAATTAATTTTCCATGACGGTGTTGAGCAATTAAACACTTAGTGTGTTTATTCTTATAAATGCATGAGTTCATTTATTCAAATAAACACACCAGTTACCAGAGCTTTTTTTGGCTAAAAATTATTTGATTTATTTATAAATATATCTAATGGATTCTTTCTTGAATGGTATAAGTATTATATTAAAATGAAATGTCTCAGAAGGTCTCAAGTAACAAAACTACTGATTGACATAATGACAACGTATCAAAAAAATTAGAGAAGACGAATTTTTTCTAAATTCTTTACAAAATTAATATATTTGAACTATATGTAAGTTTAAATAATATGTATTAGTTGGTGTGTGTCATACAGAGCCACAAAATGAACAAGGTTGATGATATTATTTTTAATCGAAGTACAAAATAGCGTAAAATCCTCGTAGAAAAATTACGGAATGATGAATGAGGTGGATGAAAAAATACTATTCAATATGAGTGTTTTTTTTAAATTTTCATTAATAATATACTTAAGAATATTAGATAATATGTTTCAAACAATCTATTAATTCGTATATATTTAATGTTCTACATGGAGCAACAACGAAGGAAAAGATAAATGTTTTTCTAAGAAAAGAAAAATTATTGAACATGTACATGACGATGAATTGGTACTTAGCTTGTCTGAAGTAGTGCTGGACGATAATGAAAGGAGGAAATATTTTTATATAACTATGAGGGATCTATTGGAATGAACGTATAGAAGTAATTTCCACCTACAATACAAAAATCAATGCAATGATTCTAAGAACAAAATTATATCTATCTACAGCAATGGTTAATGAGACATGTCATACTTGCAATAGTAAAAGCATACAACAACAAAAAAAAAATCATTCAAAAGGTAATATTCATAATGTTATGAAACTAGCTCACAAAAATATAAAAATATAGATCAACGACTTAGAAATCAACCCCTTCGAGGGGGAAACCTCCTTTACATTATGCAAATGAACAATTCTTGGATGATAAAAATGACAAAACCTCCTTTCTATATATAGGAGTTTAAGGGGTCACAAATAACCAAAGCCAACCTAACAATAATAATATAAGGGCATACAAATAACAATAGTGGGCTTCTATGGGGCACAATAATAACAATATGGAAACAATAGGGGCAAAACAATAGCAATAAGGGATACAATGACATAGTACCAGGGAAATCACTAGTATTATAGGGACCTAACATGCCCCTCTCCTTCAAAAAAGTGTTGTCCTCAATGCTTGAGTAGTTATGGATGATTCTGTATAAAATTCTCATACTCCCATGTGGAATCTTCAACGGGTAAGTTCTTCCACTTGATGAGATACTCTAAAATTGATCGATTTTGTAGCTGTCGAGTTCTTGTTTCTTTTGACTGCTTCCAATAAGATTTTTCCTTCCTCATCAAGTTCTGGAAATATTGTTTGAACTGGAAGCTTGTCACCCATAACCTTCTTTAAGCATGAAACATGGACAACTGTGTGCACTCAGGAAGCTGTAGGAAGCTCCAATTTGTATGCCATAGTACCTATCTTTTGCAACACCTTGTACAAACCATAATACTTTGGTGATAATTTATTATCCTTCTTAGCTTGCTTAAGGGACATTTGTTTATATGGTTGTAGTCATAGGAATAAGTACCTATCTTTTGCAACACCTTGTACAAACCATAATAATATGGTGATAATTTATTATCCTTCTTAGCTTGCTTAAGGGACATTTGTTTATATGGTTGTAGTCGTAGGAATACCCAATCACCTACATCAAAACTTCTTTCGCTGCGATGTTGATCTACCTATTGTTTCATTCTATTTTGCAACGTGAGGTTATCCTTTAAGAGTTGGAGAACTTGTTGTTGATGCTCGATGTGATCTTCCACTGCTTGAACCTTAGAATTTTCTCTTAAATATGATGTGATGGATGGAAGATGATATCCATAAAGTTCCATAAATGGGGTCATTTTTGTTGCAGTATGGAAGGAAGTGTTATACCACCATTCAGCCAGAGGCAACCATTTGACCCATTATGTTTGTTTATCAAATACAAAGCAACTGAGATATCCTTCCAAACATTTGTTTACTATATTAGTTTTCACATCAGATTGAGGATGATAAGATGAGCTATGAGCTAACTGAGTACTAAGACAAGAAAATAATTTTGTCCAAAACTTTTCAATGAAAATGGGGTCTCTATCGCTTACAATAATCTTTGGGTTTCCATGTATCTTTTTAATTGTTTCCATAAATTTAGTAGAAATTGTACTCGCTTTAAATGGATGAGATAATGCACAAAAGTGTGCATACATGGTAAGTCTGTCAACTACCACCATGATAACACTCTTTCCTTCGGACTTGGGTAGACATGTGATAAAATCCATTGAAACCTCCTCCCAACGTTGGCTTGGAATGGATAAAGGTTTTAATAGACTTGGGGTCTTACTTGTTTCAACTTTATTTTGTTGGCAAACCAAACATTCCGCCACAAACTTTTGAATATATGATTTAAGGCCATCCCAAAAAAAATCCTTCTTAACCCTGTGGTAAGTTCTTAGAAATCTTGAGTGCCCTCCTAAGGGAGAGGTGTGCAATTCCTTGAGATTCTTTTGTTTGAGTTGGGAATTCCTACATAGATATAACCAACCTTTTTACCATAACGAATCATTTTTTCCAACTAAATGTATGAGATGTACTAGGATCTTGTTGTATCTTTTGAATGAGTGCCCACACTTCTTCGTCATTCTTCCATTCATCCATTGCTTCCTTTATCCAATCTGGTTGGATAATAGAAATGGCACAAAGAAATGCTTCCACATCCTCATCCTTTCTTGAGAGTGCATCTGCCACAACATTTTGCTTCCCCTTTTTGTATATGATTTCAAAGTCATAACCCAACATCTTTGTGACCCATTTTTGTTGCTCTTCTAAAGACAATCTTTGTTCTAAAAAGTATTTAAGACTATCATGATCTGTTTTTACCTTGAAGTGTCTTCCCATTAGGTAGGATTTCCATTTCTTAAGTGCATTTAGTATTGCCACCATTTCCTTCTCATAAATAGCTTTGTGTAAGTACTTTCCTTTGATTGGACGACTTTCGAAAGAAATGGATCTTTCTTCTTGCATTAAAACAACACCAATTCCATTTCCTAAGGCATCACATTCCACAATAAAGGTTTTTGTGAAGTCCGGTGTAACTAAGACTCGTGCTTGGCACATTGCCTCTTTAAGACATTAAAAGGCCTTCGTTGCTTCTGGAGTCCATGAAAATGCATATTTCTTCAATAATGTTGTTAGAGGTGATGATATTCTCCCATACTTATTAACAAACTCGTGATAATACCCTGTCAACTCGAGAAATCCTTGTAGATGCTTTATGGATGTGGGGATTTTCCATTCCTTAATGGTTTTAGTTTTGCTAGGGTCTACCTTAACACCTTCATGAGAAACAATATGAAGCAAATATTCCACCTCTTGTATTCCAAAGAAACATTTTGACGTTTTTGCATATAATTGTTTCTCCTCCAATAGTTTGAGCACCCTCTCAACATGTTGAACATGATCCTTCCAAGACTTGTTGTAGATTAGTATAACATCAAAAAATAATAACAAAATTTTCTAAGGAAGGCTTTGAAAATGGAATTCCTCAAACCTTGAAATGTAGAAGGTGCACTGTTAAAGCCAAAAGGCATGACCGAAATTGCACAATGACCCTCATGAGCTCTAAATGTTGTTTTCGGAATGTCTTCAATCTTCATTTTGATTTGATGATATCCTGAAAGAAGATCCAACTTGGTGAAGTAAATTGATCCATGTTATTCATCCAATAATTCATCAATGACAGGAATGGGAAATTTATCTTTAATAGTGAGCTCGTTGAGCTCCCTATAATTTAGACACATGCGCCATGATCCATCCTTCTTGTGGACCAATACTATTAGAGCAGAGAAAGAACTTTGACTAGGTTGAATTATACCAGCCTCTAGCATTTCTGTAACCATACGTTCAATTTCACTCTTTTGGGCATAGGGATATCTATAAGGCCTGATGTTTGGAGGAACACTTCCTAGAATAAAATTAATAGCATGATCATGATCACGAATAGGTGGGAGGTCTTTGGGAGTCTCAAATACCTTGGAATGAATGTCCAAGACCTTTTGGATATCTGGAAAAATAGATGATTTCGATGTGGGAACCTCTAGTGAACATAATTGTGCAATTATGCCTTGTTGTTATTTCTTTATAAGCTTTGTCATTACATTAGAGCTTATTATCTTTCCTGGTTTCCCTGCGATACTGCTTAATTCAACTTCCTTTCCTTCTAAAAAAAATTTCATGAAAAGTTATTGAAAATTAAAATCTATGGTACCCAAGGATTGTATAAATTGGACTCCTAGTACAACATTAGAACCACCCATTGTAATGGAAAGCGTTGGGCTATGTAGTACATATTCTCCCATGGATAGCTTCATATTATGGTACTTTCTTGAGAAATTTATGGTTCCTCCACTTGCAACCATCACTTGACACTCTGGTGCTGGATATAGGAAGCAATTCAATTCCTTAGCTATCTTACAATGAATAAAATTATGGGTATTGCATGAATCAATCAACACTATTACCTTTTTCTTCTTGATATGCCCTTTTATCTTGATAGATTGAGGAGTGGTAATTCCAGCCAATGCATTACAAGATATTTTCGGATTCATTTCTTCTTTCTCTAGGGTTTGTTCCTGGTGTATATCCTTTTCTTTTCATGTCTCTTGTTCCTTTTCTTCCTCCTCTTCACAATCTATGTAAAATAATTTCTTCTCAGCACAATTATGACCTTTAGTGTATTTGTTATCACAACTGTAACAAAGCCCATTTGCTCTTTTTTCTTCCAATTTTTGTGGTGTCAACCTTGTAGGTTGTGGATGGCTAGGGGAAACAACACTTCCATATTTATGATTGTGAGTGGTAGGCTTCCTTGTTGCCATAATTTTTCTTTCCATTTTTCTTGCCAACGTGAATGCCTTCTCCAATGAATCAGGTTCCCAAAGGCGAACCTCATGTTGGATTTTATCCTTTAAAGTCCCTACGAACACATCAATCCTATGTTCCTTTGGAATATCTTTTACCCTTATATTCAATTTTGGAATCCCTCAATGTGCTCCATCATTGAACCCTTTTGTTTGAGATTTATCAATTGGCTAAAAAACGTGTTGCTTTTTGTATCCTCATATTGTGCTATCATTTCATCAGTAAAAATATCCGAAGTGACAATTTGTTTACGACAGAAAATCCATTGATACCATACAAACTGACTTGGTTCCAAATATAAAGTTGCAATGCGTACCTTTTGTTTGTTTCGCACATTATGGAAATTGAAAAATTTCTCCTTCTGTAGTATCCATGTTACGGGATCCTTGCCATCAAACTTCCTCATATCAATATTTGGAGCATGGTGGGTGTTCGATCCAACATTAGAGTCTATGAAATAATGATTAAAATTTATTTTGTTCTCATCATGAGTTTCCTTTACTACCCTTTTTCCATTAGTAGGGATTTCTTGTAGAAACTTTATCAAATATGTCTTCTATTCTTCCATCTTAGCTTCCACACCTTTCTTTAAATCATCCATCTTAGCTTCCATGCTATCCATCTTAGCTTCCATGTCATTCATCTTATATTCTACGCCTTTCTTTAAACCATCCATCTTATCTTCTGTTACTTTTTGTGCGAGTGAATTTTGTTGCACTTGGTCTCATAATTTTCATATATCATGTTGCATTTCTTCCTCTTATTCATGAGCCATGCTAGAGCTTTCAGGATTCTTACTAGGTTTTTCCTTTTTCTTTCTTCAAGGAATCAATTAATGATAATAATTCTTCACTATGCCCTTTGAATTCCTTCAAACTAAATTTTCAAAGCAAACTTATGCAAAAATTTTAAAAAACTACACAACTTTTCTCACTTTGTAGGAGCTCGATATTGAATATGTTGTATCTCTGTGATTTTGGATTTCCAAGGTGTGACATGTCTTCCTGCGGTAACCCTATGAGTCCTCTTTCTAACCCCGTAAGTTTGATCAATATTGGATTCTCCAATGAAGAGTGATGCAAAATCTCCTGCAATGACATGATTATAGACTGATTCAGTAGAGTGAACTTGTACGATGTGCCACGTGTCACTGTTTCGACCTTAGGTTCTGACAATGATACGCAACAAACTACAGTCTATATTCTTTCTTTCACTTCTTATTAAATTGGAATCAGATCCTTCGAGAGAGAGTTATTACAATTTTTCCAAGATCACCTGTTTGGGATGTAATTCTGGGGCCTGCAAAAACCCTAAATGTGTTGGACCATATCTCCAACAATATAGTGAAAA
This sequence comes from Pinus tabuliformis, assembly GCA_031772625.1. Classification (NCBI taxonomy): domain Eukaryota; kingdom Viridiplantae; phylum Streptophyta; class Pinopsida; order Pinales; family Pinaceae; genus Pinus; species Pinus tabuliformis. The sequence continues at coordinate 1,543,805,300 of CM062804.1, read as the reverse complement.
AAAAACTAAACTTTGGGTCCTAGCTTCACCAAGATTTCGATGCAAATGGGTTTTAATTTTAGAATCTAAAACTTCATAGAAAATAAATTATAGTGAAAGATCCACGATGACCTATTTGTGATGGAATTCTCGAGCTTGCCAAAACCATAACTTCCTTAGGTCAAATCTTTGAAAATATAGCGATAAAATATTGTAAATTCAAACCTGAGGTTCAAAACGCTTTCATCTCAAATGGGTTTTTTTTTATCTTCTGAAACGTCGCAGAAAAATAGTTATAGTGGCAATTCCACGAAGACCTGTTTGGAGTAGCGAAACCATATAATCCAAAGCTCTCATACCAAATGTTATGAAACCAACTGACAAAAAGATAGAAAGATAGATCAACGACTTAAAAATCAGCCTTTTCAAGGGGGAAACCTCCTTTACATTACACAAATGAACAATTCTTGGATGATAAAAATGACAAAACCTCCTTTCTATATATAGGAGTCTAAGGGGTCACAATATAACCAAAGCCGACCTAACAATAATAATATAGGGCATAAAAATAATAGTAGTGGGCTTCTATGGGGCACAATAATAACACTATGGGAAAAATAGGGGTACAAAAATAACAATAAGGGATACAATGACAATAGTAATGGGGGAATCACTAGTATTATAGGGACCTAACACATAATTGTATAAAATGATTTTCTAGAATTATATGTATATATTACTACAAACCATTAATTTATTAATATTGATTTTGTTATATTTAGTTTTCATATATCATTATAAAAATAACTTATTAGTTTTTTTATGGAGATTATGAAAATTCTAAATGTTCAAAGCATTGTTATGTCAAACATGCTAGTAGGAATGTACAAAGAAATGTATAAGGAGATGGTCAAAGAAATAGACATAATTGCATCACAAGAGGAGCTATCTCAACAACAACGTGCTTCAATTGTATGTAATCATGATTTAATTTTTACATATGAAAAAATATTTATCATTAAACATTAATTTTCAAGTATTTTCTTGCAGAAAAGAAAACAACATGGAACTCATTCAGCACATAAAGCAGGACAACAAGGAAGAAAAGGGTCGATTTCAAAGTTTGTGAGCAATTGTTAATATTTCCTTATAACAACTCAAGGTTTCATTTTTGTTTATTTTGAGTTTTTTTACAGCAACCATCCTTTAATGTCTTCAAAAAGGTGCTAACACACAAAGAAGAGCCATCGAAAGAATTGATTGACATTGGGTTAAATAAGGGCTGTGAGTACATGTTGTCATATCAAAAATTAATTGTGGAATTTGTAAGTATCTATGTTGTTTTTCTAAGGGTGGTTCACGGACTCTGGTGGGTCATTACATCCATGAGAAAAATCCATGCAGATCAACTCGAAGGGATCTACCCATCGACCAAACATGCAGGGCCTAGGCCCAAGGGTGTTGAGGAGATTTGACCACGTGACCTCCCAACTATCAAGGTACTTAGCAATAGGAACTCGACCAATTGAGCTAACCCTTGGGGCTTTATTTATGTTGTTTTACTTCTCTAAGTTTATAATTAATAGAAAAAAAAAATGCTTTAAATTAAATATGTGATTTATAATGGGGTTTAAAACATATAGCAAACAAAGTATGGAACTGCGCCAGCAGAAGACTTATTGCAACAAGGCATGAGACTTGGTTTTGATAGCATGTGAAAATTTTGTGAGTCACTGATTGCTTTGATACATCGCTATTTGATTTACACTAATGTATATTATTTATTTCAATTTTCATTACTCTCACCAAAGTAGATACACTCATCACACTTTAATTTTATGTTTGCAGATGGAACAAGATCAAGAAGATGAAAACAATCAATGCAATAGAAAAAAATCCTCCAAATAACCCAAGTCATGGAAGTAGCTCAAGCACTTAAAGTAGTTCGAGCAAAGGATAATGATATATTTGGATATCAATGCAACCTATTGCATTTTTTGAAATATTTTTCTATGAAAAATAAACATTTTGTTTAATGTAATCATGGACATAGTGTTCCAATTGAAAGACAAGGGATTACCAATAATAATCCTATTTTGTATGAAAAAGAGCTTCTTATTAATATATAATAAAATGCATTTTAATTTATTCTATTTTGTTATCCAATGCCGTTGTAAAATGTTACACCACTTATTAAATATGTGGATGATTAAATATTATAATGAAGAGATGCGAAATATGATAATATAACAAATTAATCCAAACATGATATACAAATTCACTAATCAAATATTAATTTATATAGTAATATTGTAATAAGATATATGTTGATTTTTCAATGAGCAACATATTTAAAAAATTGCAATAATTGCACTACCATAGGTCGATGTCTCAAAAAAAGAGAAAATCTCATACCAAAACACCAGTGCATCCATAACATAAAAACACATTGGTGATTTACTTTAAATAAAATCACTGTGATGTCTCCTTTTAGCGTAATCGATGCCTTTTCGGAAAACAACAACACCGTGGCTTTCAGGTCTTCAATCACCGATATTGTGTTTAATTAATGCCATGGTGCATTGTAACTCTTAGTGCACTAGTGATTTCATCGAACTAACAGCTCCCAATTCTACAAAATATTATTTCTATTGTCAATTCACTATTAAAATTAACAGCACTGGTACCTCTATGTAACAAACGCATCGGTGCATTTATACAAACAAGACGTGTTAGTGTTGCATGTTGAAGAGAAAGCACTAGTACTACAATTATTTTTTGTGTGCCTCGGAGTCATTCCTTCATCAAAGAACCACTGATGATTTCTTTATATAAGCACTAGGGTGGTATATGTTTCAAGCTCTGGTGCTCGTCATGTTGAATGCACCGGGGATTTTTTTTATCATAATCACCAGAGTGGTATACATGTCAGGTGTTACTGCTCTTTGAATTAAACACCTCGGTGCTTTTAATTCTATTTGAAACCCAATGCATTTCTATAAGTAGCACATCGAGGCTTCTTTTTCCATAATGTGCACCGAAAGTAAAAAAATCCTCTAAAACCTTTGGCCACTTAGAATTTTTCAGTTGTGAAGAAGTTTTGTTATAATCTTTGGTAAAACATTTGTTCCTAGAAAGAGATGTTTTAGCAGATTTGTTTTTGACAATTTTTGTCAGTTTTATAACACTAAAAGCCTTCGTTATAACCTCCACTAGAAGGTATTTTCCTTGTAGTGTGTTTATAAAATAATGGTCCTGTGTGTTTTTAGTGAGATAAATATGATCATTTTCTTTGGGATTAGCCCTGAATTTCCTTCTCAACTATTTCTTGATATTGTATATTTTTTAGTATTAAAATCCTTTCCCTAAACATTTTAACTACAGACAAGCTATAGTTAGTTTCGTTGTATTTTCTCCAAACCCTATCGGGTTCTTGATATTCATAGGTTCTTTAATGTTACATTTTTCTCCCTTATGAGGGTTACAACAAGTCTATATATATTTATATTTTGACTCTAGAAAATTTGTACAATATAATAATGACCGAGTTCCATGTTTAGTATTATGGTTTTGTTATCAACAATTTGCAGCTTTATTTACTTATTCTAATGGATCAGGGCGGGCCTACCTCGATTCTTCAATCCTATTATCTAGAGCTCAAAATTGCCTCTGGCTGTTGGTATTTATCTGGCTGGGCCTAGAGACTAATCTAGTTCACTGTAAAAATTAAATATTTTATCAGTTTTGTTTCATACCAAATCATCATAAAACTTTACCACTTAACAAAATCATAACACAACACCCACATAAAAATTTTTACTCCTAGAAGGAAACAAAACATAATAGAGGAGTTATATAATATAAAGTTCTTAAAACAATATAAAGTTCTTAAAATATTTTTGTCCCAAACACTTTTTGTCTTAAATTTTATATTTAAGACAATTCCATTAATATTAAATTTTAATGTAAAATAACTAAAATAAAAAGCGACTTTTTAAGACAAAAATATTATTTTTTCTTAAAAAAAATGTCTTAAAAGTGCCCCTAGTGTAGTAGTGCTAGTTCCATGTTTGTTATTTCTTTTTTTATCAATTGTTTACAAATTTATTTAGTTATTTAGTTATTCTAAAGGATCAGGGTGGGCTACTCAAGGGCATACCTCGATTCTTCGGTCCTAATATCTAGAGCTCAGAACTACCTCTCGCTCTTATTATTTATCTAGATTGGCTTAGAGACTAATATAGTTCACTATAAAAAATGAATATTTTATCAATTTTGCTTCATACCGAATCATCATCAAACTTTACCACTCAACATAATCATAACACAACACCCACATAAAACTTTTTACTCCCATATGGAAACAAAACATAATACAAAATTTATATAAAAACACTTATTTGTTTTAATCGGCTAGGTTGCCACAAAAACTGCAAAGGAGAAAATGTTAATTCACCCAAGCAATGAGTATAGGCAGTCTCTACCAAAACTCCCCCTGAGCTAATTTCATTTCCATAACAGTCTTTTTGACAAGAACCACACTAGGTCCACCTTAGGCATTTTCTGACCATACTAGGTCCCACCTAGGGTTTCACAGACCTCATAGGTCTTATTAGGAATTCCACTGTCCAACCAACAGAAGAATTCTTTTTTCTGCTAGTGTCATGTCTTCCCTCAACAACATCCTATGTGAGGTATCAAACTTTCTAAATCCTCACTTGAACTTCCTCCACCCAGGCTCCAAGTCACTAGGTTGTCTCAGGTTTTTTCCCTCACATCCTTTTGGCTCCCTTTTCCCTAACTAAGATGATTTATCTCCACAAAGAATAATAATTGTCTTCTAACTATCTCATAAGTGAAACTCTCATTTAGCATCTTTTTCCCCCATGATTTAGATGGTTGACCATAACCAAATTTTATTAATGAAATTTAAAATAAAATATTTACACTTCAGTGAGGGGTATTACATTTACAAGATAAAATAATTTTAAAAACTATAAATTGAAAAGAAATATCAAATGGACTTAGTATTAGGGGACATTTTCATTAATTTTATAACCCTGAGAAAGTAAATAATAATATAATACATAAAGGTCACAATATATAGATATTAGGAACCAATTGAGATCCATTTTAACTCCAAGCCTAGAGAGAATGACTTTTTTCAAATTTTATACTCAAAAAAGAAATTTACACATCAAAAGATTTAATCCCTCTCAACTTTTAATAAATCTAAACTACTTTATGATATTTATATATTATAACCTTTCTATATTATATTATTCTTATATTTTCATAATTAATTTTATAATTAACTCGTCCTCATTATTTCATTATTAACCCCAACAATTAGTCACTTCAATTGGATAAATTTGTTAGTATTGAAAGGTTCAAAACATATTTATAAAATTTTGATCAGCTTCATTTTAATTTTATAATATGTTTATAATATTGTGATTAATTATACAATCAAATATATAAAAACATTATCAATCAAAGCATGAATGATCCATTGCCAGCCTATCACATACTTATACTAAACATATAAACCAGTGACATCTCAACAAATTTCAAATTCCATTACAGGATAATAAAGGAAAGTACATGCATTGAGAACTTATTTTATGCTTTTGGCATCCATCCATTAAAGTGAAGAATTTGTGCATTTCCATGACTGATGGTTTTTTGCAATCATCAGGAAGTGGACCAAATCTTGATTCAGGAATCAAGTCATATGTTTGTTCAAGATAGTCGAGACCATATCTTGGCTTGGTTGGTCGTATCTTGCTAAACATCTCTGTCAGCCTTGGATCTTCATTTTATAAAGAAGGTAACTCATGCATCATCAATACATGATCAGACTCGTGGAAATGGGATTTCTAAACACTTTGGGTTTGGACAAGGATTTATGGCTGTAGGAGGGGCTTCTCCTATCCTTGGATGATGGTTTTCATGGATGACAAGATCAGCAAGGAAACTCAAGTTTACAGATGATTTGCATTCCAAACAAACAACTTCTAAGGAAGAAAAAATTACAATTCGAGCAAATTCAAATAATGAAACATGTTTACAAGAATTGGAAACGGAACTAGAATAGGCGGTATCTACATAATGAGGATCTCTACATAGTGATGAATTTCGGTAGACTTGTTCAATCCTTCTGCGATCGATAGTAGATCTTCTGGGAAAAGAAAGGATGGCAGAGGATTGGCTTTCTTGAATATCTGCAGAGGTTATGTTCTTCATAGCTGGAGGCTTGGGATTTGAAACAACCCAGTTCTTGGGAAATGTAAGATCTTCCCATCTGATTGTCTGGTGTTCTATCTTCTGGTTCTTTGAGTCAGTTAGAACAACCACACTTGACTTGGAATCTTTGTTGGGTGCATGGAGGACTGCAGGGTATAAAGTATTGGTATGTCGAAAACATCCTCGTGTCTGAATAGCAATATTATGTCTCTTTTTAGACATATCAAATCCAGTGGTCTGGATTTGCAACTGGAGAATTTTATCGATTTTTTCATCAAAGACATAGACAAAAAAAATTGGATAACAATTGAAATAAAGCGTAAGCATGACTCGACCAACGCCCCCCACCCAATAAGCATCAAGGAAGGAATGTGAGCCATTTCTTCATGCACCATTTCAGGAATGACATAGATAATGATCGTCTGAAATGACGCAGATAATGACGTAGATAATGATAATGATCGTCAGAAATGACGTATATAATGATGCTTGGAATCTCAGTCATCAGAGTGAGATGGCCAATATAGTGAGGGTGCGTTAGCACACTTGACTGTCCAGGACCGGCAGGGGATCGACTGATAAGGAGAGGATGCGCAGGTCCATTTGACAGAGGAGCAACAATACCTCCTATCAGAGAATCGATATACTTATTATGATTGAGGTCTCCGACTGTAGCTAGAACAAAAGTATTTAGCCCTTGGTAATTCAGAGCATGAATTCTGATTCTGATGTAACCCAGATGTAAGTATTGAGTTTTTAGCCTCTTTGCTTCAGCTTGGAGCTGTTTGGGGTTTAGGAGTGAAATAGTCTGTACACATTTAGATTTTTCTTGAATTTGGCTTGTAGATTCTTTTATTGAAATCCTAGTGGCAACTTTTAAATGAAAGACTGATAAGTCGGCATAAACATCAGAGGCATTTATGCTAGGGAGTTGCCATCTGGAAAATGGCTGTGTTTATTCATACTCTAGTTCGGCTGAATTTAAAAGACGACTAGACGCAGATGAAAACATATCCCAAAGGGGATTTTCTTGTGTTGATTCTTTTTCTTCTATTTCTTGGAAAGACACAGATCTTCTATGTGGTTCCATTTCTGATAGAGTGTTTAATGAGTACTAACCTGAACCAAAAACTTGGTAATGATACCAATTTGTATCAGGGGCTTCATAGAAGCTTGCAGCAGCAACACAGCTGACTGGCCTTGCTGAGTCTCTTCTCTGTCTTTACCACTTTTTCTTCTTTACACGAACCCATACACAAACCTACTTAGGTATTTCATGCTCTACCAACCTTCCTCATGGCTTCCCTCGCCTATATGCGGTCTGGCATCCCTTCTACCCTTTGGTGAACCTCTGGCGAACCTCAAGCAAGAATAACTTAGACATATACTACCTCAACAGTTCATTTTAACACACAAGTACTAAGATGCGGAATAATGCGGAATAACACCTCAAGCGAGTTGATAGATTTCCTCATTTATTTCCTAAAGAAGCTTCTCAGTCTTTAGTAGAATCATCAGAAGAAAAAATTGAACCTCTTGAACCGATTTCTATTGCTTCTTTATTCAAAGAACCAAAATCCCAGATACTCCATATCTATGAGCCACTAGAAATTCAGTTTAGTAGATACTCTGCTCCTGATCTAAGTGGTAAGGGAAACGTTCCAGAGACACACACTTTCTTTCTAGACTCTCATAGAGAATGGAATATAGATAATTTAAGTGTGGGGCAAATAAGACAAATGATAGATATGATGTTTACTAAATACAAGCTCATGTGCCTTAGAGGGAAAAATGAAATTGAAGCTTGTAAAACTATCATTCAATGCTTCACTGGAACACTCCTACAATGGTGGGAAATTGAATCATCTCCATCCTTACTTGACAAACTGGAGAAAGAATTTCTTAAGGATGAAGCTAGAGACATTATCCACAATTTTGATGGCACACCATAGAATAATATGATTGGAGCCCTCACCTCCATGATTCTTGAACACTGGTGTGGTTCCGAGACAGAGATTGCAGACAAACATGAGGTTATTCTGATGAACCTTAAGTGCAATAAGATGTCTCAGTTTGAAGACTTTCACAGAGATTGGATGCAACACATCTATGAGGTGAAAGATTCTAAGAATCTCCTTTGGAAACAAGTATGCATTGCAACCCTCCCTTCCAGATTTGTATATTTCATCAGACTGCAAGAAGATTTTCAATTACCATTTGAATCGTATACTTGGGGAGAAATTTATTCCATTATAACCAAAGCCTTGCTCAGTCTGCGTACAAATTCTAAAGTAAATAAATCTTTAGAAAAGCTTTCAAGGTTGCCTGGCAGTAAGTCCATTTGCAGCAAATATGGCTTGAATAGTGATGATCCACTTGTCAAAAGAAGAAAAGCCAGAAGAAAGGCAAAGAAAGCAAGGAAACAAACAACAAGAGAAGATAGGAGAAAAAGGAAGGCCCCATCAAGGCCCCAAAAGGGATATTATAAATATGTCCCTAAGACCATTATTACAACCCTTCAGACATCCATCTCCATAGCTCTAAACAGGAGAAACTGAATAAGTTAACTTGCTGGTTGTGTGGCAAGACTGGGCATACTTCAAATAAATGTCCAATTGGCGAAGAATCCAAGAAAAACAGATGCAAGAAATCTCAGCCTCAAAATGTACAAAGAAAAGACGTTAAAATAGAATCTTCCATGATGTGCATGAAATTTGGTTCAAGGAGTCACAAAACAGACCATTGTCCCAATGTTGTAATCAGAGAACAAGCACAACAATAGTAACTTGAAGAATCATCCACTGAATCTTGCACTTCCTCTTCTTATAGTTCTTCAGCTGAAGAGCTAAATATTCATGTTCAAAATTGTTTTTGTTCAGAATCAAAAGATTGTCAATGTCATTATTCTAATGATCCTCACTGTGATTATTCCAGTAATTCCTCAGGTGATGATCCACCAACAATCTAGTAGAAACCACATAAATAAAAAGTGTTAATGGCTCAAGCATCTGAAGAAGATGAACTAAAAATTCTGGCACAAATCCGTGCTATGGAAGAAGGAGAAATGAAGAACAAACTTCTTGAAGTATTCCTTGACCAGTTGCATTCCTCAAGTTCTTCCAAAAAGCCAATTTTCATGGACGACTCCTATGAACGAAACACAAAATCTTTTCAAAGACACCAACAGCAGGACAAAGTTTGTTCACTCACTTTGCGGGAGGTATGTAGAGAGATCCACCACCTCAAATCTGAAATCTTTACTTTAAAGTCCAAAGTAGAAGAGCTAGAAAAAGGAAAACAACCTCTAGTGCAAAATACCTCTACGAATGCAACTTCATATAGTTGGCATGATGCACCAGTTTCTAATGAAAAAAAAGTTGAAATTTTTGAAGGAAAAAGGGATCTTGGAGTAGGATTTAGAGAAATGAGGATTCTAGAAATAGAATACAACCAACATCATGTTCATGTAGATATCTTTATACAAAATGAAATGTTTTCATTAACTGCACTAATAGATTCAGGTGCAGATGTAAATATTTTGAATACCAAAGTTATTCTTGCAAAGTACTGGGTTTCAGCAAATAGGAAAGTTATAGGTCTAGGAAACAAGACACTGAGATATGAAGTCCGAAAAGCTTCCCTATGCTTTGATCGACACTACATAAAGCTGAAATTCGCAACTTGGTAGACATTCCAGTTGACTGTATATTAGGAAATGTCTTCCTAGCCATAGTAGAGCCACATGGATCAATCAAATTTAAAGGAAATAAAGCTGGATACTTTATTACTGTCCCTACATCAGATGGCAACTTCTAAAGGATTGAAATGCCATATGTTTCAAATCCTAGGGTATCCACTATGGTCCAAGCTATGAAAGAATTGGACAGGGCAAAGTTAAAATTATTCGACCTCAAAGATCTAAAATCCACAATTCAGGTAGAAGAACAACAGAAAAATCCTGCAAATCAGAAAAAGATTTATGATCTCAGAAAAAAAAATAAAAAAAAATTGAAAAAGAATGTTGTTCTGAATAACCAAATGCTTTCTGGCATAGAAAGCAACATTCTATTGAATTTCCATATAAATCAAATATAAAGGAAAACCTTGCAAAAGCAGAGCTATTCCAATGAACAAGGAATATAGAGAATTGTGTGAAAAAAAAATCAGACAATTACTGGACAGAAAGTTAATTAGGGAATCTGACAACCCCTGGAATTGTTATGGTTTCGATGTAAATAAAAGGTCTAAATAGATTAGAGGTATCCCCAGGTTGGTCATAAACTACAAACCTCTTAATTCTGTTCTAGCAGATAATACTTATCCTATACCACATAAAGGAGATCTTTTAAGCAGAATTGCAGGAGCTAAGGTCTTCTCCAAATTTGATCTCAAATCAGGATTCTAGTAGGTCACCATTGCATAAGAGGATAAGTTTAAAACAACATTCAGCATACCAGCAGGACACTATGAATGGAACACCATGCCTTTTGGATTGAAACATGCTCCATCAAAGTTTCAAAAGGTCATGGACTCTATCTTCAAGCCTTATTTTGACTGGTTGCATGTATATATAGATGATATTCTTATTTATTCTAAGAATGTGCATGAACATTTTAAACATATACAGACTTTTATATAAGTTTTCAAGAGGAATGACCTAGTCCTAAGCATGAAGAAGATTGAACTATTTCAAACTTATATTAAATTTCTTGGTCATACTGTTCAGAAAGGTCAGATAGCTCTATAGAAGCATGCCCTGGAATTTGGAGATAATTTTCCAAATAAAATTACTGATAAAACCCAACTTCAAATATTTCTTGGTTGTTTGAACTACGTCAACAATTTTTACCAGTACTGTGCTAAAGAGCAAAGCCTACTTAACCAAAGGCTAAAGAAAGATCCATCACCTTGGACATAATATCATACAAATGCTGTCAGAAAGATAAAGGCCAAGGTAAAATTGCTCCCTATTTTATATGTTGCAGATGGCAATGCTTTTAAAATAGTTGAATCAGATGCTAGTGATATTGGATGGGGAGGTATCCTCAAACATAAAAAAGATGGTGAAGAACAGATTGTTCAATTTTCTTCTGGGACTTGGAACCCAGCTGAAAGAAATTATTCCACCATTGAGAAAGAAGTGAAAGCTGCTTGGAACTCCATTGATAAATTTGAAATCCATTTAGTTAATAAGAATTTCTTATTAAGAATAGATGCTTCTGTGCTGAAGAAAGTACTGACAAAAGATATTAAGCAACCAGGAGAAGCAAAGTTTGCCAGATGGCAGGCTCTGTTCGCCAATTTTAATATTGAAGTTGAACATATCAAAGGTTCAACAAATTATTTGCTTGATTTCCTCAGTAGAGAATATATACAACACCGAGAACAAGTCATGATAATTGTAACTGAATGGGATCATAACCAACAGCAGGAAGTTTTAAGATCCATCAATGAAAATCAAAGTTGGTCAGAATATAGGGATAACTGGAGACCAACATGGTAGTTGAGAAACACCAAGGTGCTAGATGCTAATCTGCAAGCTCACATGGATATTCTACACCTTGTCCCTGAAAGAAGAGTTTTTCCAAAAGGAAGTCAATGGATTCATGATATGGTTTACTCTAGAAGCATGGTAGTAACACACCAAGAAGAAGAATCATTGACTAATGACTTCCATGACATTAGCATGATTTGGTCAGAAGGAGGAGATAGACGTAGGATCTATCACAGATACTTCTGTATAAACAGAACCTGAAATCCTTACTGGCCAAACACAACAAATAATGCTGCACTTTGGCCCAGAAATGATCCAAATTTAATCTTTCCTGACACTATCTATAATTTTGCAGGATATAAGAAATTATGGTGGGACATTTTAAATGTTGATGGAAGAAATGAAACCCACTTTACAAAATTAAAATTTGGATCAACAGGAACCATGCAGAGAAACCAACAATGTGAGTGGTTACAGGATTGGTGGAATGACTACGGCATCAACAAAACAACCATTGATCCTGTTTACTATGAATCTTACTATCATATGCAATGCGAAATTTGTTTTGAAAAGAATATTGTTGACTGTTTTCATACTCCATGTAAAACTGTCAAGGATCTCCTTCAGCTTTCTGAGCACGGAATTGTACACCAGTACATGACCAGACATCATGAATGGCTCGTCATGACTAAAATTAAGCATCAAATTGTATTAAATAAACCCATGATAGTTAGAAGAATATACATAAAAGCATGGGATGGAGAGTTGTACAATAGATTCCGATTTCCAAGAATCACAATCTTAAATGAACCCACTTCATAAATGGTTCCCATGGGCTTGCCCTTAAAGCTTCCATAGTGTAATATGATGTCTAGTCACAAGACTGAATGTGACCAGTTTTCTCGTGGGCTTTACTATTCAAAAAGAATCTACTATGTAAAGTTTATGTTTTTCGTGGAATTTATTATAATTCCCCACAGTGTAAATAAGTATGAAGATTTTTCAGTTAGGAGACTCGAAGCACTTCTCTGACTTTTGGTGCGCTTTGAGTCACATCTCTCTGATTGACAGAATACTAAGTACTAAATCTTTCTGTAAGTTTGTCGGATGATTGTCCCCTCATTTTCCTATATAAGAAAGGGGTAAGGTTCATTCGAGGCATTCGGAGTTGGAGTGTCTTAGAGTTTAGAGAGTCAAGAGAATTTTCTTCCTGCTTTGCAACTGCAGACTTCTTGTGTGATCTGATTGCATCACGAAGGATCTCTAAAGTCCTATTTGATTTGAGAAGCCTGTGTATTTGTGTGCTCAACACAAATAAGAACCTAAAGTGGCCACATCAAGACACACACTTTCTTTCCAGACTCTCATAGAGAATGGAATATAGATAATTTAAGTGTGGGGCAAATAAGACAAATGATAGATATGATGTTTACTAAATACAAGCTCATGTGCCTTAGAGGGAAAAATGAAATTGAAGCTTGTAAAACTATCATTCAATGTTTCACTGGAACACTCCTACGATGGTGGGAAATTGAATCATCTCAAGCCTTACTTGAGAAAATGGAGAAAGAATTGCTTAAGGATGAAGCTGGAGACATTATCCACAATTTTGATGGCACACCACAGAATAATATGATTGGAGCACTCATCTCCATGTTTCTTGAACACTGGTGTGGTTCTGAGACAGAGATTGCAGCCAAACATGAGGTTATTCTAATGAACCTTAAGTGTAATAAGATGTCTCAGTTTGAAGACTTTCATAGAGACTGGATGCAATGCATCTATGAGGTGAAAGATTCTAAGAATCTCCTTTGGAAACAAGTATACCTTGCAGCCCTCCCTTCCATATTTGTAGATTTCATCAGACTACAAGAATTTTTTCAATTACCATTTGAATCGTATACTTGGGGAGAGATTTATTCCATTATAACCAAAGCCTTGCTTAGTCTGTGTACAAATTCTAAAGTAAATAAATCTTTAGAAAAGCTTTCAAGGTTGCGTGACAGTAAGTCCATTTGCAGTAAATATGGCTTGAATAGTGATGATCCACTTGTCAAAAGAAGAAAAGCCAAAAGAAGGGCAAAGAAAGCAAGGAAATAGACAACAAGAGAAGATAGGAGAAAAAGGAAGGCCCCATCAAGGCCCCGAAAGGGATATTATAAATATGTCCCTAAGACCAATTATTACAAGCCTTCAGAAATCCATCTCCATAGCTCTAAACAAGAGAAATGGAATAAGTTAACTTGCTGGTTGTGTGGCAAAACTGGCCATACTTCAAATAAATGTCCAATTGGCGAAGAATCCAAGAAAAATAGAGGCAAGAAATCTCAGCCTCAAAATGTACAGAGAAAAGTTGTTAAAATAGAATCTTCCATGTTGTGCATGAAATGTGGTTCAAGGAGTCACAAAATAGACCATTGTCCCAATGTTGTAATTAGAGAACAAGCACAACAACAGCAACTTGAAGAATCATCCACTGAATCTTGCAGTTCCTCTTCTTATAGTTCTTCAGCTGAAGAGCTAAATATTCATGTTCAAAATTGTTTCTGTTCAGAATCAGAAGATTGTCAATGTCATTATTCTAATGATTCTGACTCTGATTATTCCAGTGATTCCTCAAGTGATGATCCACCAACAATCCAGCAGAAACAACATAAAGAAAAAGTGTTAATGGCTCAAACATCTGAAGAAGATGAACTAAAGATTCTAGCACAAATCCGTGCTATGGAAGAAGGAGAAATGAAGAATAGACTTCTTGAAGCATTCGTTGACCAGTTGCATTCCTCAAGTTCTTCCAAAAGCACTTCCAAAAAGCCACTTTTTGTGGACGCCTCCTATGAACGAAACACAAAATCTTTTCAAAGACACCAACGACAGGACAAAGTTCATTCACTCACTTTGGGGGAGGTAAGTAGAGAGATCCATCACCTCAAATTTGAAATCTCTACTTTAAAGTCCAAAGTAGAAGAGCTAGAAAAAGGAAAACAGCCTCTAGCACAAAATACCTCTACGAATACAACTTCATATAGTTGGCATGATGCACCAGTTTCTAATGAACAAAAAGTTGAAATTTTTGAAGGAAAAAGGGATCTTTCAACAGGATTTAGAGAAATGAGAATTCTAGCAATAGAATACCAACAACATCATGTTCATGCAGATATATGTATACAAAATGAAATGTTTTCATTAACTGCACTAATAGATTTAGGTGTAGATGTAAATATTTTGAATACCAAAGTTACTCCTGCAAAGTACTAGGTTTCAGAAAATAGGAAAGTTATAGGTCTGGGAAACAAGACACTTAGATATGAAGTCCCAAATGCTTCCCTATGCTTTGATCGGCACTGCATAAAGCTGAAATTCGCAATGGGAGACATTCCAGATGACTGTATATTTGGAAATGTCTTCCTAGCTGCAGTAGAGCCACATGGATCAATCAGATTTAAAGGAAATAAAGCTGGATACTTTATTACTATCCCTACATCAGATGGCAACTTCAAAAGGATTGAAATGCCATATGTTTCAAATCCCAGGGTATCCACTATGGTCCAAGCTATTAAAGAATTGGAGAGGGCAGAGTCAAAATTATTAGACCTCAAAGATATAAAATCCACAATTCAGGTAGAAGAACAACTGAAAAATCATGCAAATCAGAAAAAGATTTCTGATCTCAGAAAATAATTGAAAAAGAATGTTGTTGTGAAGAACCAAATGCTTTCTGGCATAGAAAGCAACATTCTGTTGAATTTCCCTATAAATAAGAATATGCAAGAAAACCCTGCAAAAGCAAAGCTATTCAGATGTACAAGGAATATTGAGAATTGTGTGAAAAAGAACTCAGACAATTACTGGACAAAAAGTTAATTAGGGAATCTGACAGCCCTTGGAATTGTTATGGTTTCTATGTAAATAAAAGGTTTGAACATATTAGAGGTATCCCCAGGTTGGTCATAAACTACAAACCTCTTAATTTTGTTCTAGCAGATAACACTTATCGTATACCACATAAAGGAGATCTTTTAAGCAGAATTGCAGGAGCTAAGGTCTTCTCCAAATTTGATCTCAAATCAGGATTCTGGTAGGTCACCATTGGAGAAGAGGATAAGTTTAAAACAACATTCAGCATACCAGCAAGACACTATGAATGGAACATCATGCCTTTTGGATTGAAACATGCTCCATCAAAGTTTCTAAAGGTCATGGACTCTATCTTCAAGCCTTATTTTGACTGGTTGCATGTATATATAGATGATATTCTTATTTATTCTAAGAATGTGCATGAACATTTTAAACATATACAGACTTTTATATAAGTTTTCAAGAGGAATGGCCTAGTCCTAAGCACGAAGAAGATTGAACTATTTCAAACTTCTATTAAATTTCTTGGTCATACTGTTCAGAAAGGTCAGATAGCTCTACAGAAGCATGCCTTGGAATTTGGATATAATTTTCCAAATAAAATTACTTATAAAACCCAACTTCAAATATTTATTGGTTGTTTGAACTACGTCAACAATTTTTACCAGTACTGTGCTAAAGACCGAAGCCTACTTAACCAAAGGCTAAAGAAAGATCTATCACCTTAGACAGATGATCATACAAATGTTGTCATAAAGATAAAGGCCAAGGTAAAATTGCTCCCTATTTTATATGTTGCAAATGACAATGCTTTTAAAATAGTTGAATGAGATGCTAGCGACATTGGATGGGGAGGTATCCTCAAACAGAAAAAAGATGGTGAAGAAGAGATTGTTCAATTTGCTTCTAGGACTTGGAACCCAGCTGAAAGAAATTATACCACCATTGAGAAAGAAGTGAAAGCTGCTTGGAACTCCACTGATAAATTTGAAATCCATTTAGTTAATAAGAATTTCTTATTAAGAACAAATGCTTTTGCACTGAAGAAAGTACTCACAAAAGATATTAAGAAACCACGAGAAGCAAAGTTTGCGAGATGGCATGCTTTGTTCGCCAATTTCGATTTTGAAGTTGAACATATCAAAGGCTCAACAAATTGTGTGCCTGATTTCCTCAGTAGAGAATATATACAACAGCGAGAACAAGTCATGATAATTGTCATTGAATGGGATCCTAACCAAAAGCACGAAGTTTTAAGATCCATCAATGAAAATGAAAGTTGGTGAGAATATAGGGATAACTGGAGACCAACATGGCAGTTGAGAAACACCAAGGTGCTAGATGCTAATCTCCAAGATCACATGGATATTCTACACCTTGTCCCTAGAAGTAGAGTTTTTCCAAAAGGAAGCCTATGGATCCATGATATGGTTTACTCTAGGAGCATGGTAGCAGCACACCAAGCAGAAGAATCATTGACTAATTACTTCCATGACATTAGCATGATTTGGTCAGAAGTAGGAGATAGACGCATGATCTATCACAGATTCTTCTGCATAAATAGAACCCAAAATCCTTACTGGCCAATCACAACAAATAATGCTGCAGTTTGGCCGAGAAACGATCCAAATTTAATCTTTCTTGACACTATCTATAATTTTGCAGGATATAAGAAATTATGGTGAGATGTTTTAAATGTTTATGGAAAAAATGAAACCCACTTTACTAAATTAAAATTTGGATTAACAGGAACCATGCAGAGAAACCAACAATGTGAGTGGTTATAGGATTGGTGGAATGAATTCGGCATCAACAAAATAGCCATTGATCCTGTTTACTATGAATCTTACTATCATACGCAATGCAACATTTGTTTTGAAAAGAATATTGTTGACTCTTTTCATTCTCCATGTAAAATGTCAAGGATCTCCTTCAGCTTTCTCAGCATAGAATTCTGCACTAGTACATGACCAGACATCATGAACGGCTCGTCAGGACTAAGATTAAGCATCAAATTGTATTAAATAAATCCATGATAGTTAGAAGAGTATACACAAAAGCATGGGATGGACACTTGTACAATAGATTCCTATTTCTAGGAATCACGATCTTAGATGACCCCACTTTATAAATGGTTCCCGTGGGCTTGCCCTTAAAGCTTCCACAATGTAATATGATGTGTAATATGATGTCTCATCACAAGACTGAATGTGACCTGTTTTCTGGTGGGCTTTACTCTTCAAAAAGCATCCACTATGTAAAGTTTATGTTTTTTGTGGAATTTATTATAATTACCCACACTCTAAATAAGTACGAAGATTCTTCAGTTAGGAGACATGGAGCACTTCTCCAACTTTTGGTGCGCTTTGATTCACATATCTCTAACTAACAAAATAATAAGGACTAAATCTGTTTGTAAGTTTGTTGGATGATTGTCCCCTCATTTTCTGATATAAGAAAGGGGTAAGGCTCATTCTAGGCTATCGGAGTTGGAGTGTCTTAGATTTTAGAGAGTCTAGAGAATTTTCTTCCTACTCTGTACTCTGTAACTACGAACTTCTTCTGTGGTCTGATTTCATCACGAAATATCTCTAAATTCCTAGGTGATGTGAGAAGTCTGTGTATCTGTGTGCTCGGCATAGATAAGAACCTAAAGTGGCCAACTCAATAGTAAGTCTATATGTGTGTATATGTTCAAAGATTGGGTCTGTGTATTTGCCAGGAAGCCTTCAGTAAGCTATCTCATATATTGAGAAACCAAGTCTGATAAATGCAAACACAGTGAATCTCAGGAAAGAACATCTTGTAAAGATCTTTGTAATCCATTTTGTGAGTTAATAAAAAGAGTGCATTATTCCGCATCTGTGTCCTTGTGCGTTAAAATGAGTTGTTGAGGTAGTATCTGTCTAAGTTATTCTTGCCGTTAGCGAGAGGTTG
This sequence comes from Pinus tabuliformis, assembly GCA_031772625.1. Lineage (NCBI taxonomy): Eukaryota > Viridiplantae > Streptophyta > Pinopsida > Pinales > Pinaceae > Pinus > Pinus tabuliformis. Next base: position 1,543,786,786 of record CM062804.1, on the reverse strand, counting down.
GCCAAAGGGTAGAAGGGACACCAGACCCCATATAGGCTAGGGAAGCTGTGAAAAAGGTCCACATAGCTTAAAATAAAATACCTGAGTAGGTTTGTGTATGGGTTCGTATAAAGAAGAATAAGTGACAAAGACATAGAAGAGACTCAGCAAGGCCAGTCAGTTGTGTTGCTGCTGCTGCAAGCTTCTATGAAGCCCCCACTACAAATTGGTATCAGAGCCAAGTTTTTGGTTCAGGTTAGTACTCATTAAACACTCTATCAGAAATAGAACCACATAGAAGATCTGTGTCTTTCTGAGAAATAGAAGAAAAAGAATCAACACAAGAAAATCCCCTTTCGGATATGTTTGCATCTGCCTCTAGTAATGTTTTAAATTGAGTAGAACTAGAGTATGAAGAAACACAACCATCTGCTAGATGGCAACTCCCTAGCATAAATTCCTCTGAAGTTTATGCCAACTTATCAGTCTTTCATTTAAAAGCTGCCACTAGGATTTCAATAAAAGAATCTATAAGCCAAATTCAAGAAAAATCTAAATGTGTACAGACTATTTCACTCCTAAACCCCAAACAGCTCCAAGCTGAAAGCAAAGAGGTTAAAAACTCAATACTTACATCTGGGTTGCATCAGAATGGGAATTCATGCTCTGACTCACCAAGGGCTAAATACTTTTGTTCTAGCTACAGTCAGAGACGTCACTCATAATAAGTATACCGATTCTCTGATAAGTATAAGTATAAGTTGTTCCTCACATTTCACGTTAGAAGTATTTGTTGCGAGTCCAAAACAATGTGGCGATTAAAACTCCATTATTTTATTTCAATTAGCATTAACTTGGAAGTTGAACAACATATGTACTTGGACTGATACATCAGAGATTATAACAACGAGAGCTTCAAGAGGAGCAACTCACCCATAAAACAGTCCCAAGTAAAACAGAATCAATCCCATGACCATATATTTACAATATTACAGCTACCATAAAAAATAATTCAAGAAGAAGAAGCCCATGATAGAATTATAGAGGAGTCAAAGGCAGATAATAACGAAAAATAATGGATGGGATACAATGAATGGATTTCTGGGAGTTTGAAAAGCGAATTTAAAATATTTTTAGTCCTTAAAAGCGTTGGTTTTGTTACGGTTCCCGCAGGAAACCATAGTTTGCGGCAACAGCCAGAATCAATTGCTTCAATCCCTCTGCTTCCATCATTACTTTTGCCTCTTTTGTCTGCACGCACATTCCAAACAACAATATTAATCAAAAGAAACCTAACCCATAAGCTGAAAAACTATGATTTGATTACATACCTCTGTAATCACAGTGTTGACAATGTGGCCATATAAGAGGATAATATTTGAATTCCTATTATGTAATATTTTTATAGACTCCAGGACCTTCCTCATCTATGATAATAGGTAGCGCTGCTTCAAGCAATACAGTGTGATGCAAAATTTTCTACCGTCTATCTTGCAAGCATCAACCTAAACCACGAAATCAAAACCAGGCAAAAAAAAATTACTATGCAATCATTTCACTTAAGTGGTTAATGTAAAGAAAAATAAAATGTAATATAATACTCTAAGCAAGTGATAATTGATAATATTTTTTTAGGATAGAACAGTATAGAGAACAATTTTATTCAACAGTTGTCGTAGACATTCCACTTATTATCAGGGACTTGACCCACATGCTTGCTTTTTGCCAGTGCCATGGGAGTGGGGTTGGCTATTTCTGGACTCACATTATCTTTATTTATTTCTGCAACTCATAAGTCGTCGTGGGAGACAACAGACGAAGTCTAGTAGCTTTGGTTGTTGGATTGAAGACTTGCGATCTCTGACTGAATCTCTTTCACTTGATTTTCCAAAAGGTGTATATATGTAATTGTCTTTTGTAAGAGATGCCTTGTTCATCTATGCATAGCTAAATATATTAATCTATTAATCATTTCCAAATGCTTTAACATAATTTTAGTTGGTCAACCATTGAATTGCACTATGAGTTATGATGATGGCAGCATTTTCGAAAGGAAAATAAAGTTAAGTTTGTGAGGTCGCTTTATGAATACGATATTCACATTGAAATTTTCAAAATTTTATTTTAGACAGGGGTTAAAACAAAATGTTCATTAACTACATTCCCTCATATATTGAATTAGGAAATAATTATTAATAAAATAATAATTCTCTCAATTTTGCTCATGAAAATATTAAAAAAAAAAAAAAAAAACAACAATTTAAATTAGTTTACTTTTTCTCTATATAAAGTATTTATAAAATTATGTTATTTAGTATGGACATTGAAATATTTTACTTATGGTTGTCACTAAAATATTTGTTGTTATAAACATATTTTTGTTTTAAATATCATATGTAAATGAAAAATAGAATGAATTACACTTAATGTAATATCAATAATATTATTTCTTGTCATTTCTTGTCATGTGAAAAAATTACATTTTTTCCTAGTAAAAAGTAAATTATATTTTTTCACTCATTAATTTCTTCCTCTTAATAAAATCTAATTTTTTTTTTTTACTTGAGGTTATATTATTTCTCTATATAAAGTTATATAATATTAAGGTGTAAATTGAAGTATTGTAATTATGGCCAACATTAATTTCGTTGCTTATTGCTATTTTTAATTTGTTAATTTCAATTATTATTTTACTATTTTTAAATGTAATGTTATGTGAAGACATATGTGCCATACTCACTTGTAGAGCACCTTCTGGCGCAATTAATTTAGATTTAATACAACTTAAAAAAATTCATTTTTATAAAATTTATTTTCTTGCTAAAGTTATGATATTTTCACGGAATTTAAATTTAATTTTTATAGCAACTCTTACCAATTTAAACTAAAAATTTCTCTCTCTAAAGATTATGATAAAGAAATGTAAAATAAGACTTGTGATCAAGTTAATTGTAGTTGAGGATTTGCTCTATTAGAAGTTTTCTCTTAAATAGGCAAGTGAACCTTTTTCTAGTAATAAAGATATAACATTTTGATGTTATTTTGGTTCTTTATTTGCTATTGTACTAGTTTAAATTTAACTCTTTTTAATAATAAATATGAGTTTAATAATAAAAATTAAATTGTCACTACATATTCACTAAAATTAATGTTTTTCACATTTATCCTAGCTAATATTACATCATGCTCACAATAATAAAGACATGTACACTTTAAGTAATTTATTTACAATTACATAAAAATTAGATATTTATTTTACTAGTTATAAATAGGAAACAAAAATGCATCACCAAGTCTATTTGAAACTCAAACAAATGCCTCTTAACCACTATCATAAATGTGGTGTGCTTGGTATGTTCTTCTCGTATCGGTGCTATCATATTTATCCAATGCACCGCCTAAATAATATTTAAAAGTATAGATATATCTCGATGTGTTTGATAAAATGAGCATTCAATCTCAGTACAAAAATGTTATGTGTGTGCACGTGTGCATACGTGTGACACACCGCTAAAAAAATTAAATTTGTGAACCAACAACGGTGTGTCATAGGTATGTGTGCATTGTCTATGGTGCAGTTCTGTTTTACAAAGCACCGAAGCCGGTGCATAACTATGTTTTTGGCACACTAATAATGTTTTTTGTTTTGTCTTTCAAATTGAAAGTTATGTTTCCATATTAATAAATACATTTTTCATTTAGTAAAAAAAATGTATTATATTTCTAAGACTAATGTATTTTATATGTCAAGCTTGTAGTAGAGATGTGACCAAAGGAAGCAACAAAAATTAGAAATACTTAGTGAAATAATGAGAACAAAATCATACAAAAATAATATAAATGATGAAATAACACAAGTACATATCACTCTCCATTGTCATCACCTTGATTATCTTCCTAAGTGCTTGGCATGATAACATTGTTGTTCTCAAAAACATGTTTTGATCTAGTGTCATGTCTTAATATGAACCACCAATCCCTTTCTAACACATTTGGATAAAATAACACCTACTTGCAGTGTTTTGGGAAAACATAGGGCTCCCTAGCTTCATGCCACATCTTTCTACAGTTGATAGATATCAACCCACTATCATGATCTTCTTTTACATTATTCCGATCAAAGGTGTCCCACCACTTTCACCTAAAAATAATACATTGGAATAAAAAGAAGTCCACTAGAATGATCTCTTAAATCATTCCAATGTAACCTAATTTCCCTTTCATTAGGTTTTGACTACGGTGGTGTTGAGGGCCCCGAAATCGGGTCAACGACAAGGGGGATACACACCCGGTCCGGAACCTGGTTGGCGGCTCCTTGCTCGTTTGGTGTAGCGGGTCCGCCTGGGGATAATGGGACCAACTTCCCAATCTAAAGGATGTGTGTTTGTGTGTAGATTTTGACTATGCTAATTTAGAGGTAATTTTTAAGCTAATTTAATTCTAAACTCTAAAATGACTCTATACTACTGTAATCTAACAAAAACAGCACATCTAATCTATACTAACCCGGGGTAGAATTCTTTCATTATGGGATCTAAAAAGATTTCATACAATAACTGGTAATAAAGATCATTCAGCTATCATAAGAATATAAATCAATTAAGATAAACCATTCTGCATAATAAGTTAGGCAAAACAGTTGTGAACAACATATCGCATAACAGTTTATTCATATGTCAAGCACAAACAAATGACTCCACCGTACAAAAGTGCCAAATGGTAACCCACATATTCATACGTTAACATATAAACAACTCAGCTGTATATCACTCTAAGAATATGAGCAGAAATTAATCAAGAGATAAAAGTACCATTTATGACTGATTTCACTCACAAACTTCAAGCAATAACGATTTATCTCTACTTACTTCTAACATCTACTAAGAGTACAGAAGTGCAACATCAGTAGCAGACATTAAAATGCAAACATAAATAAATCTCGATCCATCCATTAATCAAAACCCCCCTCCGAGGGTGCAAAAGTGCATGTTCTGAGGACAAGTTTTTTGACAAATTTCTGGACCCTTCTCCAAATGCCATGAGAAGGGTTAAATACTACTAACTAACTAATCTTAATTACACAAATTTAGGAAACGGCTTCAAACGACCGCCCTTTTACTAAAACAAATTTATTTCTAAAAATTGAATCTAATTTCTAACCGTTTCTGTATCTGCTCCTTAGTGCTGTAAGCAATGCAAAGTTCGCCTGGAAAGAGTCGGCTCGTTGTCTTTTTCTTTTGCTCGAGCGATAAAAGTAGAAATAACAAAAGCTGGCACCTCTTTCTGACAAACTAGAAGATATTTTTGAAAATCTTCCTCTGGCTGGGTGTATTTGCTGTGTGTATAATTAGTATAACCCAAATTTCTTTCAAGCTGATTGTGTTGTTGCTATTTCAGTTTCTGGCCGTGTGAATGACTCAATGAGTTAGGGATTTCGTTGCCTGAACAATCTTCCGTTTTTTGTTCCAGGCTTTTCTGGAGCGTCCTCCCTCTTTAGCATTTTTCTTTTTGCTTTACCCAGTCTGAGCTTCAGGATCTTTTGCAAACATGCTGCTTTTGTGCGCCTTTGACTCTGAGTCTTGGATAGTCTATTTTCATCAGTGTCTGTTAAGTGATACTCTGGAATCCGCAGCCCTGCTGCATGCGGCATCCATCTGCGAAGGAATCTCCTCTCTGTTCTTCAGATATTGGCGCTTTCCCCTTTTCCTTAGATGTTTCCTGCATATAGATTTATATTAGTTGCTGCCTTGCAGTTTACGCAAAGGAAAAGAGAAATGACAAAAAGATTGACATGAAAGCTTTAAGTTCTAATGAATGCATAATCATGACACTCATAATGACTTGACTCTTCGAAAAATGCAACACGATCATCCTTGGATACTCAGGCGAGCAATCATTAATTTCCCTTAAGGTGCGCGCTCAATTTTGGGTTTACAGATCATACCGAAGAAACTTTGCGATTAGTGGTTTCTGCGATTCGCATCGCAGCAATTAATAGTCTCATTCATCACATATCACATATCGCAAATCGCGAAATCGTAGGTCGTAAGATCGCATATCGCAGATCGCAATATCGCATCTTTCATTTGATCACTGTGCGCTGCTTATGCGACGTTGCGATATGCGACGTCGCATATCGGCCATTGGCGATTCCTTTTTGTTTTCTTTTAAGGGCGCTTTCAAAATATGTGATGCGATGAATTTCGCATCGCTTCTTTGCAGCTTATTTATGCGCATAAGGAAACGCTTCACTCTCTCTTTGCGATGCGATATAGCTTTTAGGGAGTTAAATACAAAAATTTTATAAAAATATTTTTGGGATTTTTTGTTAAGGGTCCCCCTTTGCTTGATGTTATTGCTAATATCAAACAAAGAGGGGGGTTTTGGTGACCACAACAATGGCGATTCACTATGAAGAACCAGTTATCTCTGCTTTTCTATTGACATTTCCACTTCCGAAACAGAAAAATTTTCATATGTCTAAATTTTGTTATGGACAGATAGAGTAGATTACCCCTTATCCTGTCAATGATACTTTGTCTCAACCTTTCTCTTATTCCAATTGTCTGCTTCCTTAGGCTTAGTTCTTGCATTCATACCAGACATTACTCGGTCCTTTTTAAAGATAAAATAAAGTCTTCTCTGCGTACTGGCTTTAAAATATGCTCATTTGTCGTAGGTAGAGCCTCTGCTGCCTGCAAGAGTCCATAGCCTCGACAGGGTTACCATGTTATCCACCGATGATCCTTTTTCTTGCTTGAGGTTATTTACAACATTTCAGAGAAAAATCCTTTTTGACACTTTTTCCTTTTTTATTCTCTAAAGAACAATGTCTTGGTTTGGTGGCCAAATTATGACACAGTCATTCACTTGATTTACACTTTTGCTGAACAAGCTGGCCCGTGATGAGACCCCTTGTCTTTTGATTGCAACAATCTTTGAGTCGTTGCCCTGTTTTGATAGACAGTATTGGCAAAGTCAGTAAGTTATAATATCTGTGATCATGATAAGCCAGCTCGTGATGAGACCTCTTATTCTTTGAGATATAGTGTTTTCTCAGATTATTCCTCTGAATGCTGCGGTTTCCTTTAGCAGGGAGGAAGTCGTTGTTTTTCCTTAAGAAAGCTCTGGATGACAATAATAGAGTTTGAAAACAACAGCTTTACAGAGAATATTTATTTTATTATTGATGATACCTTTCATTATGCTGACATAAAACAATTTTTTACCAAAGGTTGCTTTCATCAGAGTTTTTTGAGAGGTTGAAACTAATATCATATTCAGGTTAAAGTTAACTCTATGTGTCAATAATAAAAATCAGATTTTTCGAAAAGTTTTGCTATTTGTACAAGTGAAATCAAAATCTGATAGAGAGTTGGTGTGCTCTTTCATGAATCCTTTTCAATGATCATTTACAACCGGTTTTATTTATAAGAAAGAGAAAAACAAAATAAAAGAAACTAAAACTATCCTACAAAAATTAGAAGAATGATCTTCTATGGAAAATACTTTTTAAGAATCTGTCCATTCACAGGCAAAGAATCTCTTCTACCTGCCAAATCCTGCAACACAAACGTCGATGGGCCTATGACTTCTACAATCTGAAAAGGACCAAGCCACAGCTTCTGAAATTTCGTATGTTTGCCCTTTTCTTCATGAGCCTTATCCCATTTCAAAACTAAATCTCCCATCTGAAAGTTCTTTCTGGTTATGATGTTTGAGTCAAAAGAGGATTTTATTAGCACTTGGTGATGAGCATGGGTTTTCTTAGCTTGTTCTCGTCGTTCTTCTAGTTTGATTATCTCCATTTGTCTCAATTGTAAGGAGGAAGTAGATACTTCATCGATGTGTTGTACTAAAGACAAAGAGGGAATGACTAAATGAGTTGGAAGAACCACTTCTTTCCCATAAACTAAATTAAAGGGAGAAGTGCCGATTGAAGCTTTCTTCGTAATTCTATCTGCCCATAAACTATTTACCAGTGCTTTGTGCCAATTCTTTTGGTTTTGGTCGACTGTTCTTTTAATAATCCTGATTAGGTTTTTGTTTGTTGATTCAGCCAACCCATTACCTTGCGGATAGTAATTGGCAGAATATTTCAGTTTGAATCCTCTTTTAAGTGCAAACTCAGTCATTGCATTTCCAGAAAAGTATGATGCATTATCAAACATTAAGGCCGTTGGCAATCCAAACCTAGTGATGATAAATTGATCTATGAATTCAATAATGTTTTCAGAATTAACTGTTTTGAGAGGAACTGCTTCTACCCATTTAGTAAAATAATCTGTTGCCGTGAGGATATACCTATGCTGCTTAGAAGAGTGAGGAACGATCTCACCTATTATGTCCAAGCCCCCTTGGCTGAATGGTTGCTCGATGTTAACCGGTTGTAGTGGCATGGACGATTCCCTTTGTTTCCCTGCAGCAGTCTGGCAGATTTGGCATTTCCTTACGTAATTGTATGAGTCTTTGAACAACGTGGGCCAATAATATCCTGCACGTAATATCTTATGTGCAGTAGTTTCTCCAGCATAGTGTCCACCTGCTGGTCCATCGTGGAGTTCCTGCAAAACCTTTTCGGCTTCAGTTTTCTCAAGACACCTAAGAAGTACAGAATCGTAATTCCTTTTAAACAGAACATCATTTATGAGCTCGTATTGTTTAGCTTTCAATCTCAGAGCTCTTTTCTTGGTGTGATCCAGATGTGATGGAGCATACCCGTTCTTAAGATAATAAATGGTATCCGCATATAATGATTCTGCGTCGTTTAGGCTTACCTCATATGTATGTACCTCTTCAGATGAGTTCTCAGGAATTTGCGATGCTCCAGCTAACATTTTGCAGAAGCCTTGACCTCTTACGATGTTTGTTGGCTTGATCTCAAGATCGTATTCTTGTAAAGCGGTAATCCAATTTGCTCTCTTTTCACCCACATCCTTCTGTACTAACAGGTTTCTTACCACTGGAAACGGTACTACGACTTTGGTATGGGCCTTAAGTAAGAAAGGTCTGAAATATTTGATCGCTTTGAAAACAGCATATGCTTGTTTCTCCACGTCTGAATAATTGAGTTCAACACCTTGTAAGTTCGAGCTAAAGAATGCGATTGGAGCTTCCGCCTTCTCTTGATTTGTTTGAGTTAAAATCGCGGCATAAGATTTCTCTGAGGCAAAAGTGTATAAGATAAAAGATTCTGAAAAATTTGGGGTAGCTAAAGATGGAGCGTTGATGATAGCTTGTTTGATCAAGTTGAATGCTTCGTGCTCATCTTGACCCCATTTAAAATTTGAATTCTTTTTTATCATATTTTGTAAAGGAGAAATAATACGTGAAAAATCCGGGACAAACCTTTTTACAAATTTGATTTGTCCAAGGAAAGATTGCATGGCCTTTTTGTTATGGGGCATGGATATTTCGGAAATTTCTTTGATTCTGTCAGGTTCAATGTGAATACCAGATTTCGACACTATGAATCCAAGCAATTTCCCTTCACTTAATGCGAAAAAATATTTCTCTGGGTTAAGTGAAATCCCATACCTTAAGCATCTTTGAAAGATTTGTTTCAAATCTTTGAGATGGTCGCTTCGCTTCTTGGAGTACACTGTTATATCATCTAGGTAAATCACTACCGATTTATTGACTAAACCTTTAAACGCGATGTCCATGGCTCTCTGAAAGGTAGTGCCGGCATTGATCAGACCAAATGGCATCTTCCGATATGCGTATGTGCCCCATTTGGTTCGGAATGTGGTTTTCAACTGATCATCGGGATGTACCAGCACTTGATTGTATCCTGAAAATCCATCCAGGAAAGACATTAATTCTAAGCCCGCTACTGCCTGTAATATTTGCTCCGTAGGTGGGAGGGGAAAATTATCTTTCTGACAAGCTTTGTTGAGATTCCGGAAATCAATACAGATCCTGATATCTCTGTTTTTCTTTCTAACGGGCACCATATTGGATACCCATTTGGAGTGTCTGACGGGGAAAATTATTCTGGCTCTCAACAATTTATTTAGCTCAGTATTTATCTGATTTTCTAAGTTGAGGTGGATTTTTCTGAGCTTCTGCTGGACAGGTTTTTCATAGTCAATCATAGGGATAGTGTGTTGAATGATAGAAGTGTTGTATGTCTTCAGCTCAGCGTAATTCCATGCAAAAACATTTCTGTATTGTCTCAGAAGACGGATATATGCTGATTTTTCTTCAGGGGCTAGGCCGTGGCCTAGATTAATGTTTTGCGGCTTCTGATAAGTTCCTAGGTTCACTAATTCATAGTTCAGAGTTGAACTATAGAGTTTAGAATTGGCAGACCTTTTAAACCGACTTTTCAAATCATATAAATCTTCTAATTTAACCACCGATTTAGGTATAGCATTATCAGTGCTATTTTGCTGAATTTGGTGATCATGATGGTCTTCGTCAATTATTTGATTTGAGTAGGAGCCTTCAAAAGTGAGGAAATTTACAATGTCTGGATCGTCGTTGAATACTCTCCAGTTGGTGATGTTGTCAGGGATGGATGGTCTAAAGATTAATTCTATTGAAAACCTATCTGGACTGAAATCTTCGGAGGGAATAAGTCTAGAGGCTACGTTAGCTAACAGGTCTGCGCTCGCATTTTGGAGTCTTGGTATCGATGAAATATTGAATGCTATGAAATGTGAAGTCAGATCTTGAACTAAAGATTGATAGTGCTTTAAATGACTTGACAGGCAATGTATGGTGTTACGTACCTGCTTGACGACAATTTCAGAATCTCCAAAGACTTGAAGATACTTAACATTCAACCTGATTGCTTTGTATAGGCCTTGAACCAAGGCTTCGTACTCCGCTGTATTGTTTGTGCAATCAAACTCAAGTCTGCATGTAAGCATGATCTTGTTTCCATCTGGGCTAATCAGAACGCATCCTGCTCCTGCTCCCTCGTTAGATTTAGAGCCATCAAAATATAATTTCCAAAATAAAGACGTATTTACAGAGTTATCTAAAAAATTAAAACACTTTGAATCATCAGTTTGGGAAAAAATTTCCACTTGGGACAAAACTGAATTTTCTAAGTAAGGTGAAGTGTGAGCATTGAAATTGCCGAGGAAAGAATCTACCGAGTAATTTCCTATGATACTGCTGTTGTATGCTATTGCTTCGTTCTCTCCTTCCAATTCTGTCACTATGTACTTTTGGTGAAACTCTCGTTCAACCTTTATTTGATTCGGTTTACCATTGTAGGGTAACCACATGTGCGACCAGTCGGTTGAGAAATATCCGTGCAGTTTTTCGGACCAATCCCTGCTAAGAATTAAACCATAAAATTCAGGGATATCAACTACTAGAATGTCGATAACCTGGCATACTTTCGGGTTAGACGACAATCTTATGGTCACCTAGTTAAGTTCACCAATCACTTCGACTTGAGATCGATCAAGTTGAACTATGCGCACTGCGGATTTTTGTGGTTGAACATTCAATTTAGCACATATTGATCTGGGTAGAATATTCGTTGAAGCACCAGAATCAACCAAGCAATTGTGCACGTTTTTATTGAAAATTTCATAAGTGAGAAGAAAAGGAGGAGTATGGGATCTTGACCTTCCTCCAATCAAGGAAATGTCATTCGGATCAATCTTATTGATCATGTTGGTTGGAGGTCTTCCCATGTTGTGGGAAGCTACAACTGTAGGTAAAGATGTAGTAGGCACGACATGTAATTCTTTCATCATTATTTTCTGTTGATGTTTCAATTTGCTCAATTCGTAAAGAGTGATATTAGCCCTAGTCTTTTTCATGTCATCGATAATGTTATACTCCATTTCATCTGACACTATCAGTGTTCTTGATGGAGGTGCTTGATCTGATTGGACTGGGTTAAATTGGGTCGCTCTAGCAGTTGTTTTCTTTGATGCGACCTTATCTTTTGTTGCAGGGCTTGCGCCCTTATGTTTAGGGGTAGTTTGGGGAGGATCAAGTTGATTTTTGCTTCGTGTGCTAATCGGAAATGCTTCTTGATCCTCTTCTTGTGGGAGGATGAAATCTCACATTCCTTGTAGTTCCACAACTTCTTCATCATCGGTCTGCCCTTCAGTGGTATTCTCTTCTTCTTCTTCTTCTTCAGATTCGACGTTTGAGACAGCATTGGGTGGTTTCACCTCCATGGGAGGATTTCTTTTAAAAGATCTGTAGGGCTTTTTTGAAGAAGTTTCTGCTACTTGTTTTCTTATGTCAATCATCTCATTGGACATGGCCTTTAACACCTTTTTTAATCCTTCCATATCGAAAGGATCTTTCGTTTGCTTCTTCTTGGTGTCTTCTTTGAAATAGATTTTCTTAGATTTGCGTTCTTCTATTGCAGATCTCTTTTCTAGGGCAACTACGCATTTTTCTACTGCTAATGCCTTAGTTAAGTTTTCAACTAAGGTCGTCTTGTTTTCCCTATCTACGAAGATAGCTAAGTTTGATGGTAAGGCCGTGATGTACCATTCACGTCTTACTTCCTCGCTGGGTTGAGAAGCAGCGGGAATTTTGTTGAGGATCTTATTGAACCGTAAATTGAAATCTTTAATGGGTTCTCTAGCCTCAGCTTTAAGATTAGATAGGTCATTGATCAATGTCGCTGTTGATCTGTCATCGCCAAACTTGGTGAGGAATTGACTTTGAAAAGTGTCCCAACTTGTGATGGACCCGGAAGGTAACGAAAAGTACCATGACCCGGCTGTTCCTTGCATTGTATAAGGAAAATGCCGGACAACAGCATCCTCGTTGGTAACTCCGTTGAGATTAACAGAAAGCATGAAATTATTGATATGCTCTTCAGCTAGCATGCCTGTTTCTGGATTGAACTTAGGTAGCCATTTCTCAGGATGGGCCGGTATTGGGCTCAGGGGTGGAGGCATTAAAACCGCCCCAGGATTGTTCCATGGAGACTGGGCCATCGTTGAGCCGCTAGTTAATGAGAGTGCAGAAGACGGTCCCTGATGCTGAGAAGATGAAGGTATTATGATCTTTGATGATTGAAGAGGAAGTGTTGTGGAAGATGGATGAGTGATTTGGGATGAGGATGTGGGTGGTTGACTTCGCGGTGAGGGTGTTGAAATGGACGAAGTAGATGAAAGAGTCTCACGGTCAGACTCTGGTGGTGTTTTCCTTGCTCTTTTCCTAGTAGGGAGAGGGAGTTGACTTGGTTGAATACCAAATTTCTCACTCTTCAATCTGGTCAGGGGATGAGCAGGATTGTACTGCGAAGTCACACTGCTGTGAGATTTGTCAGACCTCTGAGAAAAAATAGAGAATCCCTGGAGTTTACGAATCAAAGTTTGAATTTCCGGGGATTCAATGATAATTTGGTCTGATATATTAGGGTAGGTAGCAGCGGTGGATACTCGAGCGAATTCTAACTCCGGGTTTAACCGTACTGGAGAAGTCGAGGGAGTTGATGAGGGTGATTTACTCTCAGAATGGCATTTAGATTTTGACTTAGTTGCCATTCATAGTTCGTGCCCTCCTTCTAGTGCCAAATATGTTGAGGGCCCCGAAATCGGGTCAACAACAAGGGGGATACCCACCCGGTCCAGAACCTGGTTGGCGGCTCCTTGCCCGTTTGGTGTAGCGGGTCTGACTGGGGATAATGGGACCAGCTTCCCAATCTAAAGGATGTGTGTGTGTGTGTAGATTTTGACGATGCTAATTTAGAGGTAATTTTTAAGCTAATTTAATTCTAAACTCTAAACTGACTCTATACTACTGTAATCTAACAAAAGCAACACATCTAATCTATACTAACTCGGGGTAGAATTCTTTCATTATGCGATCTAAAAAGATTTCATGCAATAACTGGTAATAAAGATCATTCAGCTACCATAAGAATATAAATCAATTAAGATAAACCATTCTGCATAAGAAATTAGGCAAAACAGTTGTGAACACCATATCGCATAACAGTTTATTCATATGTCAAGCACAAACAAATGACTCCACCGTACAAAAGTGCCAAATGGTAACCCACATATTCATACATTAACATATAAACAACTCAGCTGTATATCACTCTAAGAATATGAGCAGAAATTAATCAAGAGATAAAAGTACCATTTATGACTGATTTCACTCACAAACTTCAAGCAATAACGATTTATCTCTACTTACTTCTAACATCTACTAAGAGTACAGAAGTGCAACATCAGTAGCATACATTAAAATGCAAACATAAATAAATCTCGATCCATCCATTCATCAAAAACCCCCTCCGAGGGTGCAAAAGTGCATGTTCTGAGGACAAGTTTTTTGACAAATTTCCGGACCCTTCTCCAAATGCCATGAGAAGGGTTAAATACTACTAACTAACTAATCTTAATTACACAAATTAAGGAAACGGCTTCAAATGACCGCCCTTTTACTAAAACCAATTTATTTCTAAAAATTAAATCTAATTTCTAACCATTTCTGTATCTGCTCCTTAGTGCTATAAGCAATGCAAGGTTCACCTGGAAAGAGTCGGCTGGTTGTCTTTTTCTTTTCCTCGAGCGATAAAAGTAGAAATAACAAAAGCTGGCACCTCTTTATGACAAACTAGAAGATATTTTTGAAAATCTTCCTCTGGCTGGGTGTATTTGCTGTGTGTATACTTAGTATAACCCAGATTTCTTTCAAACTGATTGTGCTGTTGCTATTTCGGTTTCTGGCCTTGTGAATGACTCAATGAGTTAGGGATTTCGTTGCCTGAACAATCTTTCGTTCTTTGTTCCAGGCTTTTCTGGAGCGTCCTCCCTCTTTAGCGTTTTTCTTTTTGCTTTACCCAGTCTGAGCTTCAGGATCTTTTGCAAACATGCTGCTTTTGTGCGCCTTTGACTCTGAGTCTTGGATAGTCTATTTTCATCAGTGTTTGTTGAGTGATACTCTGGAATCCGCAGCCCTGCTGCATGCGGCATCCATCTGCGAAGGCATCTCCTCTCTGTTCTTCTAGTATTGGCGCTTTCCCCTTTTCCTTAGATGTTTCCTGCATATAGATTTATATTAGTTGCTGCCTTGCAGTTTACGCAAAGGAAAAGAGAATTGACGAAAATATTGACATGAAAGCTTTAAGTTCTAATGAATGCATAATCATGACACTCATAATGACTTGACTCTTCGAAAAATTCAACACGATCATCCTTAGATACTCAGGCGTGCAATCATTAATTTCCCTTAAGGTGCGCGCTCAATTTCGGGTTTACAGATCATGCCGAAGAAACTTTGCGATGAGTGGTTTCTGCGATTCGCATCGCAGCAATTAATAGTCTCATTCATCGCAGATTGCAAATCGCAAAATCGCAGGTCGTAAGATCGCAGATCGCAATATCGCATCTTTCATTTGATCACTGTGCGCTGCTTATGCGACGTTGCGATATGCGTCGTCACATATCGGCCATCAACGATTCCTTTTTGTTTTCTTTTAAGGGCGCTTTCAAAATATGCGATGCGATGAATTTCGCATCGCTTCTTTGTAGCTTATTTATGCGCATAAGGAAACGCTTCACTCTCTATTTGCGATGCGATATAGCTTTTAGGGAGTTAAATACAAAAATTTTGATAAAAATATTTTTGGGATTTTTTGTTAAGGGTCCCCCTTTGCTTGATGTTATTGCTAATATCAAACAAAGAGGGTGGTTGTTGGTGACCACAACAGGTGGCTAGCATGATAAGATTGGTCGAACTCAAATTCCACTCCATAGTCTTGTGTCACGCATCCATCATCAATATCCTCCATGTGAAAATGATATCCATATGCCCACATATATGGGAACAAATGAAGCTATAAAAAAGTGAGAAAATCACAACGTCTTGTGTCTAATAACCCAAACACACACACACACATGTGTGTGTGTGTGTGTATGTGTCTGTGTGTGTTATAATTCAAAGGTGCAATATGAAGTTAGAATTGTATAGAAAGAGATTATACTTACTGAGTTGTTGCACCCAATCCCTATGTTTAGTGCATCCTCTTGAGCATGCAGGTAATGACCAGATACACCATATTTATCTCTACTTTATCAAGAACCCAACTGTTAGGGAATGCCATTAGCATATTTTCTTTCAAATGATCAAGATAAGATAAGGCACACCATTCAACCATTTGAATTCTTCCCTATCACTATCCCATTTCCTCCTCTTCTCTTTGTACAATGTGACACACAATTGTGTCGCTTCCATATTGTAAAGAATGAATTTGTTGATGGATTCAATTTCTGAATCTACTGATGAAATCAAACTAGAACACACACACACAAATATATATATATATATATATATATATATATATATATATATATATATAGTACGTATGAGATCAAAGTATTCATTAATATGAAGTTTAGTGTGAATAGTTATTGTGTAGTAATTTTAAAAATGATAATCATACACATACTCTTTATCATGCACCTCTTTCTATTAATTTCGAGAAGCTCCCCTTCTCTTCTGTCTTCACACCTTTCGTAGTCCCAAATCGCCACACTTGGTGTTGTCGATCTACTTGATGTACTCACTGGCATATTAGAAAGAATCATACAATATATACCCCTCTGCTATATACCCCTTGGGTTTTTCCCTTTGTCGAACAAAACCTTTCAATTTCTTCATGTACCACTCTAAGAAGAACATCAAACTACCAGAAATGAACCCAACTAATTCAACCTCATCTACTACGTGAATCAAAAGAATAACCTACAAGTCCATGAAACTAGTCAGTATTTCCTTATCAAACATACAAAAAATATTAGCTATCTCTTAACAACACCATGAAATGTTAACCATATCAATCTCCTTTGATGTGATCAAATGTACAAATGGAGATAATTTAGATATAGCACATCGTAGGTCTCAGGGCAAGTCATGGTTCACACACCCATGCACAATCAAAGGATAATGACATTACACAGTAAATATTACATTATAAAAAAATTAGTTATAAAATATCCCATTACATAGAAATAAAAAATAAAATAATAAAATCATGTTTTTGACATACGTACTCTTAGAAGGTTCAAATATTCATGCAATTTCAACCTCGAAAAATAGGCATCCATAGTGAAGCAGCGTCATAGTGAAGATCCATATAAAGAAGGCACCCACACACTCATTGTAACTTTCTTTTCGAGAGAAATATCATCTTTCTTTAAAATCCATGGGACATCACATTCTTTGAAAGACCAAGAAGGGTCAACCTCTCCTCTAGTTTTTTGTCTTCGTCAATGTTTCTTTTTAGTTTTTGAAGAAATAAGATCTCTCCTAACATCCAATATGTCACTTTCTTTCAATGATATGTGCCTCCATAGAGAAGATTAAACATTTTTAAATATATGCACGAGATTTAGTAAGTGGGAAACCTTAAGATTCTCCCAATATGGGAGCTCAACAGAGACACATTTCCTTTTCCTCCTAATGGGAAATTTCTCAACATAGGTATTAGAGAAATTTAGATCACCGAACATAGGCTCCCCATTTGAATTGAACATTTATGCAAACTCCTTTTCCTTCTCTATCTCATATGCTCTAAGCCATCGAGTTGGTGTCATTTTTTAGGCCTTTGGGTTCTCTCTAGTTTACCATTGAAAGTAGATGTTGAAAATGACCATCTGAATTTCAATATAGTTTTGAAACAATTTTTCAATAACAAGAGGAATTTAAATAGAAAATGTATACTTTGAACTATTGTAATTCATGTGGATGTGTCCTAAAAGATAATTTGAGAGCAATATGCCATTTTATGTGAGAATAAATTTTCAGATAGATTTTAAACCCCACCGGTGCACTAATGAGAATAAACTGCACCGGTCTATTTAAATAGTAAGAGCACTAGGGCATTTAAATAATACCCACACCAGTTCCCAACATTTCAAATAAATAAAAAATAAGTTATCATATGAGTGCTCTTTTACATAAAAATGCATCGGTACATTAAAATAAAAAACAACACTAGTATGCAATTGTTTCCTGAATTTAGAAAATAAAAATGAACTCAACCATCTTGGTGTTCTTTTAAATATAGACCACACCGTTGCGTTAAAAAAAAAAATCACACTGTTTTGGGATTTCAAAAATGAAAAAGAATTGAATCATGTCAGTGCGTTGTGTTATCACTCAGGTTGTCCCTCAGGTTGGAGTAAAGGGATACAGCCGAGGTAACCACAGACCAAATTTGGACTGCAGATTCTAGCCCACCTGCAGTCAGAGAGGGCTCTCTCTTTATGGTTTAGCTTTGTTGAGGGGGATTTTAGGCTAGCTATTGCGTTCAGGGGTTTTTCTTGTGTTTTGGTGGGAAGGTTGATGTTTTCAGGTAAAGAGGCAGGTATAGTATGGAGGTTTCAAACCATTGGGCATGGAGTCAAGGAGTAGGACTGCTGGTGCATTTTCTTTATCACAGGAGGAATAACGAGCAAGGTAGCTGCACATGGAACAATTTTTCAAGTTTAAAGGATGGAAAGAATGCTAAGGAAGGAGAGGCAATTAAGAATCTCTCAATCAGCTTAACAGAGAAGGGTGAATGAGCTCTATTTAGGGGCAATAAAGAATCCCTAGATAACTGTCAAACACATGTGAATTATAGTAAATATGAGCCACAGGGAATTCATATTCATGTCCAGTTCAGTTCGGATGAAAAAAACATAAAGAAACAACAGAAATTGAGCTTAGAGTGCATTTAAACAAGTTCTAAGCTAATCTTTCTTTCTGCTATTTAGATGGTGAAACGATGGTAACGGAGGTAAGAAGCACTTATTGAGCCATGTTGCAGCACAAGGATTCCACATTCACTTCCTCAGATCATTAGACATAGAGCAGATAGTCGTTCCTCCAATCTCTTCAGCAATATTTGATTAAGTAAAACATATCAGGTATACCGTGCGAGTCTCTAGTGAAAATTATCAATCGACCAACCCTTGAAACAATGCAGAGGGTGGTATATATAGGGAAAATTCTCCAAACTTGTTTATTACATCTGTGACTTAAACAGGTCTGAAATTAAATGATTACTTTTAACCTAACCCTATCAGCAATAAATGCAAGAAAATATCTATGGGCTGCGCTGAGGGCAGCCGTATCAAAACTGAATTAATGCATTGTCCTCAGTGGCTTGGTTAGAGCTTCTGCAATAACTGCGCATGGACTTCTGCTCCATTGTGGTTCGGTGGCTTTAAATGCTTTAACTGTGATTTGAGAGCTGGGATGGGCTTACACCTCCTGATTTGACTCTGCTGGAGGCCATTTAATGCTGACTTGCTTTGGGAACTGAAGATTTCCATTAAAAATTTAACTGATACTCTTTGTCGCTTCATCTCTCCCCTGATACTCTTTGCCAAATGAATCGGGCCGATTCTCTCCTTTGTTGTGGGTCAAATCAAAACTTAATGGCCGTTGTTCGGCTCTCTGTTTCCTTTAGAATTGTCTTTTTCTCCTTCCTGCATGCTTTGCGAAGAAAAACGGGTCATTCGACGCCTTTTGGGCTTGCTGGGGGCTGCGCAACGAGGGGTTTTCCATTTCGGCCCTTTTCCCGTAGCCATGCGAGAGCACTAATCGCGCATGAAAAACTGCCTCAGAATTTGAATCCGGGCTTCATAAGCACGATTTTCGCCTTTCGCCTCAAAATTGATGATGACGTCAGTAGGTGGGACCATGGTACGACGGATGATGTAGCAGGATGATGTCAGCGTGATGATGTCAGCACGTACGGAGGTGACGTGGTAGTATGGTAAAGGGACACAGTGGCAGTGATGTGGCAAGGTGACTCGGTGGTACGGTGGCAGGAGGCCACGCAGGCAGATGACGCAGCAGTATGACGTGGGGCTTACGTCACCCAGAGGGGAGCGGTTTGTGGTTTTCTGGGCGCACCGCCTTGGAGCAAAGGTGGTTTCGGGGAGGGGGGCTCCACCACGCCTGGGAAGGTGACGCGTGGCAGGAGTACGCCGGAAATACCGCCCATCTCCCGGACGCTAACCCTCGGGCTCTTGGCATATGGGAAGGCCCACCCACCATAGATCTCGGGCGGGCCAGATCTGACACCGGGTGGGAAGGATGAGGTGGCGGAGGGATAAGGACTGGGCCACAGGAATATGTGAATCTTCATATGGCGCGGCAGGGGGGGTTTAAAAACTTAGAAAAATGGGTTTTGGGTCATGTACAAATGAGCGGGTTAATATTTTTACACTTGGGACTTAGGCATAAGGGCGAAAAAATGGGTTTTTGAGGGTTAAGACTAGGGGAGAAAGGTTGCTAGTATGACCAGGTGTCAAACTAACTCCTGTTAAGACTCGGATGGGCTAAAAACAGCCCCAGATGGTCTGTTTTTTCCCAGACTTAGGAAAAATATGGCTATAGTGCCAGGGAGGGGATATTTAATATTTTTGGGAATTTATACATAGTTTTAGTAGGGGAAATGGAAACGGATTAGGGAGTTAGATAATATAGTTAGTAATTAATATGGAGGTGACCAGAAAGTGCTAAGGTAAGGGACCTTAGGCTATTTGGGGAAATAGAACTTTGTAACAGAAGAATGGAAATCCTTGAGTGAGGCAGATCTTCACCAAGGCCAATGTTATGGAACATGATGGGACTAAGAGGCTCAAGCAGATCTTGACCTCTTTGGGAAAATCAGTGAGTGATTTGGGGAATAAGAAGAGAGGGGAGTTAGTTATGTCGAGCTTGAGTTCCTCCAGATGAAAAACTGCATCATGACTGTGATCTAAAAAGATATAATACTTAGAATCACAAAATTGATCATGGATCATCATTCTGCAACCTAAAAAACTACCTACCCAGCATACTTTCCTAACATTTTTTCTTCTTTTTGGTTTGGGTGCACTTAGACTTGCAGACCCACCTTTATAATTTTTTCTTTTGATTGCCTTCGTATCTAAATCTACACTTATTTCTGCCAAGGGCCCAGATTAAGCGATTGGGCTCCTTTGATTCTCTACCTATCTACAAATCTACCAAGATTAAGCTTTTTGGATAGATATCATTCTCTATATTCTAAAAACAGGAAATTGAAACCTAGAGAGACCAAGGTTAAACTGTTTGGCCTTCCCTTAACCTAAAGAACTTATCAAAATGAAACAACTCATCAAAATTGGAATACAGCAGTGGCACTTGGACTAGCACACTTTTATGACTTCTTCTTTGGCCTCTTTAAGGAAATATGGAACCTTGCAGCATGAAAGATGACATATTTGGCATGTAAAAATGTCAATCATGAAACATGAACACTTGTTGCAACAGGAGGCTAACAATGGCTCCACTTGGGGATGGATTTTCCTTGTGAAAAGCCAAGAACAGCATGTCAGACTGCCTTGATCTTCTATGGTTGCTGTAGACCTAAAAACTTCTTTGTGTTGACTGTTTAGGTAATTGAAAATTTGGAATAAGAACAACACTCTTCCCCAACTAAATTGTTGTGAAATGCATAGCACTGCCTGCTTTCTTCTGCGTGCTTGCTATTATGTAGAATGTTGCTTGAGCTTTGTACCTTTGAAACATTTTCACAACATGGATCAAAACTGATATTCTTGCCTTGTTTTTGCTTTGAGCACGGGTGCTGATTTGAACTGAAAATACTGCTATGTTTTGTTACCTTTGACTGAAGACCGCAAACAGCTCCCCTTTGCCATGATTTGGTTGATGTAACTGTGACATTCTTGCTGTTTTGTTGAGGTTAGTGCAGAGACAAAGCTTTTAAAACTGGAACACTTGTATTGGCTGGGTCTTCACAAAATTTACTGCTGCTCCCTTGAAAATTGGTTTGCTTATATAGAAATGAAGACAAAGTGCTGATATATACAAATATCACTGTACAAAAGATATATACAAAGCTGCACTGTATCCCCTAAAAGGGATCATGGTAATGTTTCAGCATATGGCCATTCACAGGGCCTTGTTCAGCAGTATTGCCCTCTATAGATTTGAGAAAATAAGTGTTATTTCCCTGAACAGTAGAAATAACAAATGGACCTCTCCATAAAAAATAAAACTTGGCATGTTTTCCCTTGTCTTCTCTTCGTTAGTCCCACCTTAGAACTTTGTCATCAATGCGGAAATCCTCAACCTTAGCTCTCTTATCAAACATCTTTTTAAGCTTTTCTTGCAAAATTTGAGCTCTGTCATAAACTTGTTCTCTGGTTTTCTGAAGATGAATGGTCTGATTAACTCTTCTTTGAATGTTATTTGGTTCAGCATGAATTTCCTGTAACAATTTGATAGTAGGAATGCCCAGGGATGAAGGAAATCTGGCCTCCATGCCATATACTAGCTCATAAGGGCTCATTCCAATGGATCTTTTGCTTGAAAGTCTGTCTGCCATAGGGCATTTACCAGCTTTTTGTGCCAATTCTTCTTGTTCTCTTCCAGCACTTTCTTTATGATGTTGATGAGACTTTTGTTAGATGATTCAGCTAAGCCATTACCTTGAGGGTAATAAGGTGTAGAGTGGCCCAAGGTGATATGGAACTTATGGCAGAAACTGATTATCTTTTTGGACTTAAAGGCAGCGGCGTTGTCAGTGATGATTTTCTTGGGGCAACCAAATCTAGAAAGGATATTTCACTCAAGGAATTGGATAATGATGGTGTCATTTGCTTGCCTACAGGGAATGGCTTCAACCCGCTTAGTGAAATAGTCGGTGGCTGTTAAAATCCACTTGTGTTGGCCCGAGGAAGAGGGATGAATTTCTCCAATGAAGTCAAGACCCCATTGTTGAAAAGGATTTTCTGTTGAGATAAGTTTAAGGGGCAGGGGCAATAACTTTCTCTTACCCTCAAAGATTTGGCATTTGTGACATGACATGGAAAATTTTTTTACATCTGCAAAAAGAGTTGGCCAATAGAAACTAGCCCTTAAAATTTTATCTGCAGTGGACTTCCAATATAGATGTCCTCCACAGTCACCTGCATGGAATTCTTTCACCACATTGTTAGTTTCATTCATGGTTAAACCTTAATGATTTCTCCAAATAATGCACCATATATGACACAAAACCTTAAAGCCTTCATTTTCAAAAATCTTTTCTTGGTTCTGGACAATCCTGGGGGAGCGAACAGTTTAACAGTACATAACATATATCATCATACCATGGAGATTGCAAAAAGGTCTCACTGATATGTGGAGTCGCCAGCTCCTGTTCATTGTCCAGTTGGTTAATGTCTAGGGCTTGAAAGTTTGTTTCAGACATCAGTTTGGCTAAATCTTGTCCCTTTATCAGCTTGGTTGGTTTTATTTCTATGTCATACTCAAGGATGTTTGCTATCCACTTGCCTCTTTTGCCTTCTAATCCCTCTTGGGTTAGTATGTCTTTTACAACAGCGTGTGGGACATAGGCAGTCACATGTGAATATAAAATATAGATTCTGAAATCCTTGATGGCCTTAACCAGTGCGTAGGCCTGCTTTTCCATGATTGGGTACTTCAAAGGGGCATCTCTTAAGGCTCGGCTGAAAAATGCAATCGGCTTTTCAGCTCCCTGTTCATCTCTTTGCAAAAGGACAGCAACTATAGTATGATCAGATGCAAACGAAAAGATGATAAAATCTTTGTCAAATTGTGGGCTGGTGAGGACAGGGGTTTGGGTTAAGGCCGTTTTGATACTCTCAAATGCTTGCTTGGTTTCGAGAGACCATTTTACCTTCGCATCCTTTTTTAACATATTTCTTAACATTCGTATCAGTTCAGCTAAATTTGGAATAAATCTTCTTAGGAAGTTGATTTTCTCAAGGAATGCTTGTGGCTCTTTTATGTTTCTTGGATATGGGATTTGGAGTATGGCTTGGATTCTTTCAGGATCTATTCTAATCCCATCTTTTGATATGATTTGGCCAAGTAATCTGCCTTCTTCAAGGCCAAAGAGAGACTTCTTGGGGTTCAAGGAAATGACATATTTCCTGCATGTCATGAATATTTGCCTAAGATGCTTGAGGTGCTCTTCATCAGATTTTGAAAAAGGGGTCAGGTCATCAAGATAGACAACTAGGAAGTCATGTATTTCTTTGGAAAAAGCAATATCCATTGCTCTTTGAAAGGTAGAAACAACGTTTTTAAGTCCGAATGGCATCTTAACATACTTAAATGTTCCCCACGGTGTGGTAAAGGCTGTCTTGTCTTGGTCATCCGGGTGAACAAGTATTTGGTTGAAACCTGAAAAGCCATCTAGCAAAGAGATTCTAGATGACCCCACTACCCTTTGTAGGATGTGGTCCATTTTAGGCAAAGAATAGTGGTCTTTTAGGGAGACTTGGTTTAAATTTCTCAGATCTACACGAAGTTTAATCTCACCTGTCTTCTTTCTTGTGGGAACAAGATTGGATACCCATTTAGAAAATCTGATGGGTGCTATTATGCTTGCTTCAAACATCCTCTTACTTCCTTCTCGATTGGGGGAAGAAGCATAGGGTTAATTCTTCTAAGTTTTTGCTTGAAGGGTTTTTGATTTGGTTTTAAGGGAATTGTGTGTTGGATCACCGAGGTGTCATAGGATTTCAAATCCTCATAACACCAAGCAAATACATCTTGGAATTCTTTGAACAAATCAATATACTTGGGCTTTTGATCAGGTGGTAAATTTCTTGAAAATTTGATCATTTTGGGATTCTCTGTTGTCCCAACGTTGTGTTCTTCTATAGCAGCATTCAATGGTTGTAATTTTGGCTTTCTGGGAACATCATTGGCGTCAAACATGTCTTCTAATGGGGTTAGGCCAGCAGGCAGAAAATTATCTTTTAAGTCAATAATCTCAGCCTCTGTCTTGGCAATTTCTTCCAAATGCATTTGTTTCAGCTGTTCTAAATTTGTTTTGTCAAAAACAATTGGGTTTAGGATCTGTTTGGCTGTTGCAGCTGTTACAGCTTGCTGATTTTTCCGCTGATTTTCAATTGTTTTCTGTTGGTCATCTGGCATAGCGTCCATGTCAATGTTAATATTTGAAAACTCATGCTCAAGGGTGAGGAAATTGTTGATCTGGACGTCATTTTCAAACACTTTCCAATCTTTAACGTTATTTGGGACAGTGGGCCTATGTTTTATTTCAGCTGTGAAGTGATGGTTTGGGTCAAAAGGAAGCTTGCATGTACTAGCAAAGGTGGCTAGGCTATGAGCGTGAATGTTGTGATTTCTTGAAATCTTATCAAGCTTGAATTCAGTGAATGCATTGAGTATATTAGTGGCAGAAGTCCTATAGGCCCTCATTCTATTGTCATTGGTTACAAAGTTACCTCTCATCTGCTGTATGACTAAGTCAAAGTCTCCTAAAATAGACACCTTTGCAGCTCCTAGAGCTTTGAGCAGTTTAAGGCCTAACAGCAGAGCCTCATACTCTGCCATGTTGTTTGTGCATTTAAATTTCAATCTGTAGGCATGACCTTCCGCATGGTTATCATGTGTATTGTGAATCCAAACACCTGCCCCTGCTCCTAACTTGTTGACAGAGCCATCAAACTCTAAATACCATGTGATTTCTTGCTTGTGGTTTGTGCTAAGAGTTTCAGCTATGTTAGGATTGGGCAGATTTGAAATTTCTGTTTGGGGAGTTTCTTCTATCATGCTGGTTGCATTAATTGTTGTGACAGTCTCATGGGTATGTGCAACCGATTCTTCATTGATTTGTGCTCATTGTTCTAGAGCCAAAGGCTCATCATCAGTTAGAGAATTTGTATTATCATTAAACAAAATAAAAGAATCCATATCAGAATGGATTGAGTAAATGGGAAAATTTTCAGGCTTGCTCTAACTACTTACCACATATTTCATGAGGGTTTCTCTGTACACTCTCTTTGGTTGCCCAAAGACTAAAATAGTAGCATAGGAGAGGTCTAGTTGAAGGGATCCTTGGAGATTTGCTCCCCATGATCTTGATAGGAGCATACCATACTTTGGTGGGATGTGAGCCACCACCACATCCATGAGGATGGTCTTATTGGAATATTGGACTAGGGAGACACACAAGCCTTTGATGAGGCCTAAACACTTGACTTGACTTGAGTCAAATGAGTACAAATCTTTGTAGGGTCTTGTAATATCAAGGTTCAGCTTTTCCATAACTGCTTTGGGCATAAGATTGTGCGATGCACCTGAATCGAACATGGTGTTGTGCAAAACTTTGTCATGTATATGCAAACTGACATAAAAGGGTGGAATAGGTCCATATGTTGATTTTCCATTAACTTCTGGACCAAACAACAGTTCAGGAGTATCATCCAAAACATTTACATCATCTTTGTTTTCTGGAATTTGAAGTGACCTTTGAATTTGTTGCCTATATACATCGTGTTTCGCAAGTTCTGAGAGGGGGATGGATATCTTCAACTTAGCTATTTCTGCCTCTAAATTAAATGGATTTTCTAATGGAGTCTTGGTGTTGATAATGGCAGTTTTTTCTGTTTCATTTGAATTATCTGCTATTTTCTCTTGTTTACCAGCGTTATGGGAATTGATTGCTTGCAGTTTTTTAATTTCAGGAGGGCTTTTTGGAACGTTGTTCGAGTTTTGCTCAAACGAAGAAGGTGGCAAAAACTGATCTACAGAAGGCTGCACTTCTGTAATGTCTTCTACATTCACTTGATGCGGGTTTGGGACAGTTGTATCAGTTGGTTTTGTTATGACAACCTTGCTCTTAATCTTGTTGGCTTGTTTGCCATCCTTTGTTTTGCTAGGTTCAGAAATATCAATGGTCCTAGTTCTCAGCTTATATTGTTTGTGGACTTCATACACAGCAGTATCATAACCTTGTTTAAAATCAAAAGGCTCACCAGACATAGTCTGAAATTGACTAAAGTTATGCTCATCTTGGTCTTCTTGGCTCAGAAAAGTTTACTGTTCACCCTTTATATCCATCAGGTTCATATGAGTGTCTTCTAAGGGTTCACTAGAAGTAGATACTTCAACATAGTTATCTTGAAAAGGGGGTCTTATGTCATGGTCTTGGTTAGACCTACCAGTATTTGTGTTATGTGTTTTTCTGAAATTTGGGTTCCTTATGGTATTGCACTACTGTCCTTCCCATGATGATCTCCTCTCAACACTTTCTACTCTTTCTCCCAGCCTTTGTAGGCCACTGATAATAGCATCAAGCTTTTGATCAAAGGCTGAGGGTTCTTCCTTTAAGGTGGTTCTTCTTTCCATTCTAGCTCTGTTTCTTTTGGCAATTAGGTTGGCCTCTACGCTAACAGCAACGTTTTGCATGTCTGCAAGGGTCTGAGGAGCTCTTTCTTTTAACTCGTATGCCATATCCGGGTTGAAACCATCAGGAAATTTGTACAAGGCAAGGTCAAGGGGTGGTCTTAAGTTCTGTGGTATTGCATTATAGACATTATTGAATCTTGCACAGTACTCCAAAACAGTCTCCTAGGGACCTCTTTTAATTGTATCATATTAAGCTAGTATGTGAAAGGGGTCTTTCTTTTTCTCCCATCTATTGGTAAAGGACTGGTAAAGCTCATCCAGAGTAGTTATGGAATTTTCAACGAGTGATCTGAACCAAGTTCTTACATCACCGGTTAAACTTTGAACAAAGATTCTCATTCTCACGCTATCATCGTCTATCTCATAGTTTTCAAAATAGTCTTGCATCTTTTTGGTATGCTGAAGGGCTGTGAAAGGATCAATACTATCAAAATAGGTAATTTTAGATTGGTATTCCTGAGGTAAAGCCCCAGGATTAGCAGGCAATTGCAGGGGTGCATATCTATTAGCCATATTGGCAGGGATAAGTCGGACAACGGGGATAAATGGAACAACAGGGATAATATAAGTAACTGGAATAGTAGTAGTGGTATTTGTAGTACGTGCAGTGAATGAAGGTGTGGATGGAGCGCTCTGAGATGTGGATGATGAACAAGCGGAAGTAGGAGTTGAACGGAATAAAACTTTGACAGGAGTTGGAACACAGCTTGGGTAAGCTGTTTCAGGACTCAAATCAGTAAAATCTTCTCTTTTCCCTTGCTTCCTAAGGATCTTTGGGATTAGGTTCGGATTTTCAAAAGCAGCTGGGGGATTTGGGTGTGGATTTGACCTTGTGTATCGTAGATTCTTCTTGGGAGCCAGCTTCCGAACTGTTTTGATATTTTTCTGGGAAGGTTTTAGAATTAGCAAGGAACTGACCAAATTTTGGAACAACTATGTATAGCTTAAAACTAACATGAAGATTGACTGAAGTAGCTTTTATTTACTTCTGTCAATGCAAAGCAAAGACAGTTTCAAAGGCTACCTCGCTGACATTCAAGCTTCATCTGTAGTTTTAAGGAACATATAGCAATTAGAAAATTGATTTCTCAGTGGATTCTTCCAACC
The DNA here is from genome assembly GCA_031772625.1 of Pinus tabuliformis. Lineage (NCBI taxonomy): Eukaryota > Viridiplantae > Streptophyta > Pinopsida > Pinales > Pinaceae > Pinus > Pinus tabuliformis. The sequence goes on along the minus strand of CM062804.1, from coordinate 1,543,758,517 downwards.
TATTTCGTGAATTTAACTGAGGGGGTCCCCAGTATGGTCGCCATTATGTTATCACTCAGGTTGTCCCTCAGGTTGGAGTAAAGGGATACGTAACCACAGACCAACTTTGGACTGCATATTCTAGCCCACCTGCAGTCAGAGAGGGCTCTCTAGCTTTGTTGAGATTTTAGGCTAGCTATTGAGTTCAGTTTTGCTTGTGTTTTAGTGGGAAGATTGATGTTTTCAGGTAAAGAGGTAGGTATAGTGTGGAGGTTTCAAACCATTGGGCATGGAGTCAAGGAGTAGACTGCTGGTGCGTTTTCTTTGTCACAGGAGGAATAAGGAGCAAGGTAGCTGCACATGGAACAATTTTTCAAGTTTAAAGGATGGAAAGAATGCTAAGGAAGGAGAGGAAACTAAGAATCTCTCAATCAGCTTAAGAGAGAAGGGTGAATGAGCTCTATTTAGGGGCAGTAAAGAATCCCTAGATAACTATCAAACACATGTGAATTAGAGTAAATATGAGCCACACGGAATTCATATTCATGTCCCGTTCAGTTCAGATGAAAAAAACATAAATAAAAAACAAAAATTGAGCTTAGAGTGCATTTAAACAAGTTCTAAGCTAATCTTTCTTTCTGCTATTTAGATGGTGAAATGATGGAAATGGAGGTAAGAAGCACTTATTGAGCCATGTTGCAGCACAAGGATTCCACATTCACTTCCTCAGATCATTATACACAGAGCAGACAGTAATTCCTCCAATCCCTTAAGCAATTTTTGATTAAGTAAAACATATCAGGTATACCGTGCGAGTCTCTAGTGAAAATTATCAATCGACCAACCCTCGAAACAATACAGAGGGTGGTATATATAGGGAAAATTCTCCAAACTTGTTTATTACATCTGTGACCTAAACAGGTTTGAAAGTAAATGATTACTTTTAACCTAACCCTATCAGCAATAAATGCAAGAAAATATCTATGGGCTGCGCTGAGGGCAGCCGTATCAAAATTGAATTAATGCGTTGTCCTCGGTGGCTTGGTGCAGTGCTTCTGTAATAACTGCGCATGGACTTCTGCTCCATTGTGGTTCGGTGGCTTTAAATGCTTTAACTGTGATTTGAGAGCTGGGATGGGCTTACACCTCCTGATTTGACTCTGCTGGAGGCCATTTAATGCTGACCTGCTTTGGGAACTGAAGATTTCCATTAAAAATTTAACTGATACTCTTTGCCGCTTCATCTCTCCCCTGATACTCTTTGCCAAATGAATCGGGCTAGTTCTCTCCTTTGCTGTGGGTCAAATCAAAACTTAATTGCCGCTGTTCGGCCCTCTGTTTCCTTTAGAATTATCTTTTGCTCCTTCCTGCATGCTTTGCAACGAAAAACGGGTCATTCGACGCCTTTTGGGCTTGCTAGGCGCTGCGCAACGAGGGGTTTTCCATTTCGGCCCTTTTCTCGTAGCCATGTGCGAGCACTAATTGCGCATGAAAAATTGCCTCAGAATTTGAATCCGGGCTTCCTAAGCACGATTTTCGACTTTCGCCTCAAAATTGATGATGACGTCAGCATGACGTCAGCAGGTGGGACCATGGTACGACGGATGACGTGACGGGATGACGTCAATGTGATGACTTCAGCACGTACGGAGGTGATGTGGCAGTACGGTAAAGGGACACGGTGGCAGTGATGTTGTAAGGTGACTCAGCGGTACGGTGGGAGGAGGCCACGCAGGGAGATGACGCAGCAGTATGACGTGGGGCTTATGTCACCCAGAGGGGAGCGGTTTGTGGTTTTCTGGGTGCACCGCCTTGGAGCAAAGGTGGTTTCGGGGAGGGGGCTCCACCATGCCTAGGAAGGTGATGCATGGTGGGAGTACGGCGGCAATACCTCCCATCTCCTGGATGCTAACCCTTGGGCTCTTGGCGTATGGGAAGGCCCGCCCACCATAGATCTCGGGCGGGCCAGATCTGACGGCTGGCGGGAAGGACGACGCGGCGGAGGGATAAGGACTGGGCCACGAGAATATGCGAATCTTCATATGGCGCGGCGGGGGGGGTTTAAAAACTTAGAAAAATGGGTTTTGGGTCATGTACAAACGAGCGGGTTAATATTTTTACACTTGGGACTTAGGCATAAGGGCGAAAGAATGGGTTTTTTAGGGTTAGGACTAGGGGCAAAAGGTTGTTAGTATGACCAGGTGTCAAACTAACTCCTGTTAAGACTCAGATGGGCTAAAAACAACCCGAGATGGTCTGTTTTTTCCCAGACTTAGGAAAATTATGGCTATAGTGCCACGGAGGGGATATTTAATATTTTTGGGAATTTATACATAGTTTTAGTAGGGGAAATGGAAACATATTAGGGAGTTAGATAATATAGTTAGTAATTAATATGGAGATGACCAGAAAGCACTAAGGTAAGGGACCTTAGGCTATTTGGGGAAATAGAACTTTGTAACAGAAGAATGGAAATCCTTGAGTGAGGCAGATCTTCACCAAGGCCAATGTTATGGAACATGATGGGACTAAGAGGCTCAAGCGGATCTTGACCTCTTTGGGAAAATCAGTGAGTGATTTGGGGAATAAGAAGAGAGGGGAGTTAGTTATGTCCAGCTTGAGTTCCTCCAGATGAAAAACTGCATCATGACTGTGATCTAAAGAGATATAATACTTAGAATCACAAAATTGATCATGGATCATCATTCTGCAACCTCAAAACCTACCTACCCAGCCTACTTTCCTAACATTTTTTCTTCTTTTTGGTTTGGGTGCACTTAGACTTGCAGACCCAGCTTTACAATTTTTTCTTTTGATTGCCTTCCTATCTAAATCTACACTTATTTCTTCCAATGGCCCAGATTAAGCGATTGGGCTCCTTTGATTCTCTACCTATCTACAAATCTTCCAAGACTAAGTTGTTTGGACAGATATCATTCTCTATATTCTAAAAACAGGAAATTGAAACCTAGAGAGACCAAGGTTAAACTATTTGGCCTTCCCTTAACCTAAAGAACTTATCAAAATGAAACAACTCATCAAAATTGGAATACAGCAGTGGCACTTGGACTAGCACACTTTTATGACTTCTTCTTTGGCCTCTTTAAGGAAATATGGAACCTTGCAGCATGAAAGATGACATATTTGGCATTTAAAAATGTCAATCATGAAACATGAACACCTGTTGCAACAGGAGGCTAACACGTTGAAAAAATATGGTGCCTCGAAAACGTCAGTGCACTTTTATATAAACACGCTAGTGCACTTAACTATCAAATGCACCGATGTGTGGAAAAATTAACTAATAATAAAAATGTAATTTTTTTCTTTTCTAAAATTCAAAAACGAGTGGGAATTGATTTTTCAAAATTTAATTTCATAAATTTTTTAAATAGTAAAAATTTATTCACCATTTCATTAGTTTACCAAAAATTTCAAGGGAGTGATTTGTGAGAGAAATATAACACGAGAATTGTGCAAAAACAGCTCAATACTTTGGAGTAGAACAATTATTCAAAAGATCAGAAGCTAAAAGGTACTGTGATTCACTCAAAAACTTGCATAGTAATTTTTAAATTTTTTTATTTATTTAACAATAAAAAAGTTACAATTTATGTTAGGGTTTAGTTAAAAGAGAGATTATTTTCAAAAAATCAGATCAGAACTGCAAAGTATTTTGGACCCGCCTAAAGATCAGAAGTTGAAAGGAATGGTGATTCAATCAAAACCCTAGATAACAAGAATCTTAAATTTACTGCTAAAATATTTTACAATTTTTGTTAGACTTATTCACAATTCAAAAAAAGAAATAATAATAATAATAATAATAATAATAATAAAATGTAATACTTATCTTAAACCATTCCTACTTCTTTCAAAATTTCAATTAGGGTTTAACTTTCTCTAGCACTTCACAATTAGAGATTTTCAATTTAGGAATTTTAGATTTAATGGGTTTGTGTACTTACTATATATAGGGCATTTGACATATAAAGTAGGGGAATCACTTATTGAATTAGATCCAAACCTTGTCATCCCTCTCCATTTTTTAAAAACGGCTATATGTTTCACGGTGTGCCATCTGTAACATAACGCACTGGTGTTACCTGAGTAATACAATGCACCATAAATTATATACTTTCAATTATGTCTAGTATGTTCATAATTTCTCCCAATGTAATATAATGCACTGATGTCTCTGTTCCTAATAGCACCATTAAATCATTGCGATGTGTTAAGCCTTACACATTTCACCGTCAACCCTCTCTAATTTTTTTTTTAAATGTTATATGTTTCATGGTGCACCCTATATAATATAACTCACTGGGGCTACTTGAGTAACACAGCGCACCGATATATCATAACACTTTGGAGTTTTTCCAGTATGTTCATCGTTGCTCCTCGTGTAATATAATGCATTGTCGCGTTTGTTCGTTATAGCAATGCTAAATCATTTGGTTGCGTTTAGCCTTATAAATCGCACCATTAACCCTCTTTTTCTTTTTTAAACGAATATATGTTTCACGATGTGCCTTTTGTAATATAATGCACCAAAGCTATCAAAGTAATACAACGCATTGGTATATTATAGCACTTTCAATTTTGTCCAGTTTGTTCATCTTTGCTCTCGGTGTAATATAATACACTGACATGTCTATTCCTAATAGCACTATTAAATCCATGTTGTGTGTTTAACCTTACAAATTGTACGATCCTAATTTAAAATTATTTTTAAAAAATAACTTTCCATGACAGTGATGAACGGCTAAACACCCAGTTCGTTTAATCTTATAAAGGCACCGATGCATTCATTTAGATAAACACACTCGTTACGAAAACTTTTTTTGGCTAAAAATTATTTGATTTATTTGTAAAATGTATCTAATGGCTTCTGTATTGAATGGTACAAGTTGTAAATTGACAAAAAAAGTCTTAGAAGGCCTCAAGTAACAAAAATATTGATTGACATAATGACAACATATCAAAAAAATGAGAGAAGGAAAGTTCTTTGTAAATTCTTCAAAAAATTAATATGTTTGAATTATAAGTAAGTTTAAATACTATGTATTAGTTGGTGTGTGTCATGCAAAGCCAAAAAATGAACAAGGTCAATAAGATTATTTATAATCAAAGTGTAAAAGAGGGTAAAAGTTTGATAGAAAATTGCATAATGATGAAATAGGTGAATGAAAAAATACTATTTAATATGATTTGTTTATTTATTTTTAATATTCATTAATAATATACTTAAGAATATTAGATAACATGTCTCAAACAATCTATTAATTCATATATGTTTAATGTTCTACAAGGAGAAATAACGAAGGAAAAGATCAATATTGTTTTAAGAAAAAAAAATTATGGAACATGTAAATGATGATGAATTGGTCCTTACTTCACATGGAGTGGTGCTAGAGGTCAATGAAAGGGGGAAATATTTTACCGAACTATGAGGGATCTAGTGGAACGAATGTATAGATGTACTTTCTACTTACAATACAAAACAAATGCAATGATTCTAAGAACAAAATTATATCTAACTACATGAACTATTTCTAGAGCAATGGTTATGAGACATGTCAAACTTGCAATAGAGAAAACATACAACAACAAAAAAGAATCATTCAAAAGTTAATATTACTAATTGTATAAAATGATTTTCTAGAATTATATGTATATATTTCTAAAAAACCGTTAATTTATTAATATCAATTTTGTTATATTTAGTTTTCATATATCATTATAAAAATAGCTTATTACTTTTTTTAGGAAGATTATGATAATCTCAAATGATAAATATGTTGAAATGCAAAGCATGTCAATAGGGATGTCCAAAAAAATGTAAAAGGAGATGGTCAAAGAAACGGACATAATTGCATCATAGGAGGTTTCATCTCAAAAACAACATGATTCAATTGTATGTAATCATGATTGACTTTGTACATATAAAAAAAAATAGCATTAAAAAATAATTTTCAAGTATTTTCTTGTAGAAAAGAAAACAAGATGGAACCCATTCAACACATAAAATAAAATGACAAGCAAGAAAAGTGTTGATTTCAAAGTTTGTGCGTATTTGTTAATATTTCCTTATAACAACTCAAGGTTTCACTTTTGTATATTTTAAGTTTTTTTACAACAACCATCCTTGAATGTCTTCAAATAGGTGCTAACATACAAAGAAGAGTCATCAAAAGAATTCATTGACATTGAGTTAAATAAGTGTTGTGATATATGTTGGAATATCAAAAATTAATTGTGGAATTTGTAAGTATCTATGTGTTTTTACTTCTCTGAGTTTATAATTAATAGAACAAAATATTCCTTGATATTAAATCTATAATTTATAATGGGGTTTAAAACATACATGAAACAATGTATGCAACTACGCCTGTAGAAGACTTGTTGCAATAAGGCTTGACACTTGGTTTTGACAGAATCTGCACAATTTATGGGTAACTTCTTGCTTTCATACATTCTTATTCAATTTACATTGATGTATATTATTTATTTAATTTTTTATTATTCTCACCAATGTAGATACACTCATTACATTTTATTTTTATGTTTGCAGATGGAACAAGATCAAGAAAATGAAAACGATTGATGCAATCAACAAAATATTCCTCCAAATAACCCTATTCATGGAAGTAGCTCGAACACTTCCAGTAGTTTAAGTGAAAAATGATGATCTATTTTGATATCAATGCAACGTGTTGTGTTTTTTGAAATAATTGTCTATGAAAATCAGACATTTTGTTTAATGTAATCATGGACAAAGGGTTAGTAATAACAATACCATTTTTTGTGAAAAATACTTATTGATATAAAATAAAATACATTTACATTTATTCTATTGTGTTATCCAATGTCAATGTGAAATGTTACGCCACTTATTAAATATATAGATAATTAAATATTATAATGAAAAGATGTGAAATATGATAGTATAACAAATTAATACAAACATCATATACAAATGCACTAATCAAATATTAATTTATATGAATACTGTTATAAGATATATGTCAATTTTTCAATGAATAACGGATATAAGAAATTACAATAATTTCACTGTCATAGGTCAATGTCTCCAAAAAACTAGAAAATGTCATACAAAAACATCAAAGCGTCCATAACATAAAAACACATTGGTGCTTTGCTTTAAATAAAATCATTGTGATTTCACCTTTTAGCATGACTGGTGCCTTTTCATAAGAAGACAACACCTAGGCTTTTAGGTCTTCAAGAACTAGTATTGTTTTTGATTAATTCCCTGGTGCATTATAACTCTTAATGCATTAGTGGTTTAATAAAACTAACACCCACCAGTTCTACAAAATATTATTTCCATTCCTCGTGCACTATTAAAATTAACAACACTGGTACCTTTATATAACAAATGCACTCGTGCGTTTATACAAACAAGATGTGTGAGTGTTGCATGTTTAAGAGAAAGCACTGGTACTACAATTATTTTTTGTGCACCTTAGAATCGTTCCTTCATCAAAGAACTATCAAGGAATTTTTTTATGTAAGCAGAGGGGCGGTATATGTTTCAAGCTCTGGTTCTCTTTTTTTTCATTAAGCTTGGTAGATCCTCCTTTTTCATTGATTTATAAAGCAAATTTACACAACATAGATTTAGCTAGGTGGCCTTAACTTGCCCAATGGGAAACCAAGTTTGTTGTCCACCTATCCGCATTGTATGCCATCCAGTAGAAAAAAATCTTAACTCTCTATATCTAAGATATAGAGGTCTCAGATTCTTTTCCATACTTTAGAGATCTACATACATATACAAATGCATAAATAAATTTAAAAGCTATCCTCATATATAAACAAAAACATCATAAAGTAGGCTTGCTAGTCATGTTGTTCAGCAGATGTCGATTCCACTAGTGTTGGATCCTTAGCATTCATACCCGAAAACTTTGTCTAGACCAAGATACAAGGAAGATGCCTCTCAATTCAACCAAGCTGAGCATCTTTTTTTTGCAGTTGGAACTGCACCTTCTATAATTCACGCTTGTAGTTTGGCATGCCTTGGACAGAAACAACCATGCCAACCAAAATTTGTTCCATTCCCTTTCCCAATAGGCTTTTCATCAACCAGTAGAGGTAGAGGGTTTGATTGAATTGAGTGATTCTTCCTCTAGTATTTGCAAGATTCAGGATGAGGACTCTCCAATCCTCTAGTTCTCTTTTTTTCTCACTCTCCTGCTTTACTTCCTCTTCCTAATCATCTAACAGCTTGCATATTTCTTCATTGAGTCCCTCTTGGTATGTCGCTATTTCTTCACTAATTAACCTTTGGATAGACTTCCTACCTCTTCGGCTGTCTGATGGACCTGGTTCCATGTCTTTCCTGGTCATGTGAGGCTTCTTATTACGGCCTCAAGTTTTTGCAGGGCATGCCATGGTCTCTCTAGCCCAATCGTGTATAGTGAAAAAAACAGAATTCAAATTACATTTCATCATATTGGAATATGGTTCATGAACACAGGTGGTAGGATTGCAATGCTCTGACCCACTAGCATCATATTCCCCCTATCACTTGCAATTCCCTATCCAACGAGGTCATGGGTGGTTTCCCCTAGGAGGACCAGCCCAATACCTACACCAGGGGTTGCGCTTCGCCACAGTCCTAGGTTAGAAAGAGTCTAACATGCATTGTCTCCCTAGTCCTAAGTTGGGAGGCGCAGCTTTCTGCAAGCTATCAGCCTACCCATGCTAGAATACTCCTTGTTATCCTCCCAGTACTCAAAAGGAGGACCCAACCCATGCATCCACCCATCACTGAGCCCCATGATGTCGCCATCACCATCCTTCCTTCCATATCCAATTCTAATTCCCTGCCCGACCCCCCTTCGGCTATTCATGGTCATATTGTTGAGCTTACCTCACAAATTGCAGGTGAACTGGCCAATGCTAACGCCATGGCCCAACCCTCCATCTTGACTAACGACACAGCTACATGCATCCATACTAAGCCCTATGCCCAACACCATCAAAATTATCATATGGGAGAGAAGAATCTCAGATAAAAGTGAAATGGAGAGGTTTACTATCGGCTGCTAAAGACAGACGCAGAGACCTACATATGCTACCAAGCCAACCCCCTAGTGCCCCTTAGTCTTACAGTCCTTCCCCATAATTTATTCCCTCTTCCTAAAATGAAACTCAAAGCAGGTCAACATTATGAGAGCAGAAATATAACTCATAACATACTCGTAATCCTTCACATGAAGTGGATGGAAGTGTTGCTGCTCGTTGTGCCACAAAACCATTCTGTCACACTAGTCTCCTTACCCAAAATCCCTCTGGTACTCACCACCCTTCTCTCCTGAGAAAATAAAAATCTCAACACCTTTCACCTCCCTCTTCCACCTTTCGCATATACAGTACTCACCATCATGCAAGGGGCCACCGCACCCATCACCTCAAGTGTGTGGGGGGAGGTGGGTCTATATGTTGCAGTACCCCCCATTAACCCTTAATTAAATTGAAAATATTTCGGCTCACACCCTGAATGGGGCCAAGATCGGGCTCTCTTTCAGTTGAATGCACCTGAACTTATTTTATTGTAAGCACGAGGGTGGTATACATTTCAGGTGTTGGTGCTCTTTGAATAAAACGCCTTGGTGCTTTTAATTATGTATGAAGCCTAGTGAATTTATTTAAGTAGTGCATTTGGGCTACTTGTTCCATACTCTCTCCCATACTGAGTTGTAGAGTGCCTCGCAATGCAATCAATTTAGATTTAATACAACTTAAAAAATTCTGTTTTTATAAAATTTATTTTATTACTAAAGTTATGAGATTTTCAAGCAATTTAAATTTAATCTTTATAGCAACTCTTACCAATTTAAATTAAAAATTTCTCTCTCTAAATATGACGATAAATAAATGTAAAATAAGGCTTGTGGTCAAGTTAATTGTAGTTGGGGATTTTCTCTATTAGAAGTTCTCCCTTAAAGAGGTAAGTGAACTTTTTTCTAGTAATAAAGATATAACATTTTGATGCTATTTTGGTTCTTTATTTGTTATTGTACTAGTTTAAATTTAACTTTTTTTGATAATAAATATGAGTTTAATAATACAAATTAAATTATCACGAGATATTCACTAAAATTCATGTTTTGCACATTTCTCCTAGCTAATATTACATCATGTTCACAATGATAAAGACAAGTCTACTTTAAATAATTTCGTTACAAATACATAAAAAAATAGATATTTATTTTACAAAATAGAAACAAGAAACAAAAATGCATCACTAAGTCTATTTGAAACTCAAACAAATGTCTCTTAATCACTATAACAAATGTGGTACGCTTAGAATTTTCTTCTCGCATCGGTGCTATCATATTTATCCAACGTACCACCTAAATAATATTTAAAAATATAGCTATATCTCGGTGTGTTCAATAACATGAACATTTTGTCCTGGTGAGAAAATGTTATGTGTGCACACCGGTGCATACATGTGACCGCCACTACAAAAATTTAAATTTGTGAATGAACGAGAGTGCGTCATAGGTATGTGTGCATTGTCTATGGTGTGCTTGTGTTTTATAGAGCAGTGAAACTGATGCATGACTATGTTTTGAGCGCACCGATAATGTTTTTTCTTTAATTGAAAGTTATGTTTCCATATTAATAAATACATCTTTTATTTAATAAAAAAAATATTTTATGTATGAGGTTCATGTATTGTATATGTCAATCATGTAGTTGAGACATTAGCAAAGTAGTAACAATTGGAAATCATTTGCGAAATAATGAAAAAAAAATGCATACAAAAATAGTATAAATGATCAAATAACACAAGTACATGATAACGCTATTGTTCTCAAAAACATGTTTTGATCTATGGTCATCTCTTAATACGAACCACCAATCCCTATAACACATTTTGGTAAACAAACACCTGGTTACAATGTTTTGGGAAAACATAAGGCTCCCTAGATTCATGCCACATCTTTCTAGACTTGATATATATCATCCCACTATTGCCATCATCCTTTACATTATTATGACCAAAGGTGTCCGAGCACTTACACCTAAAAATAATACATTGGAATCAAGATAAATCTAATTGAATGATATCTTGTATCTTTCCAATGTAACCTAATGTCCCTTGCATTAGGCTTTGATCGCGGTGGCTAGCATGACTAGATTGCCCAAACTGAACTTCCACTCCACAGTCTTTTTTCATGCATCCATCATCGACATCCTCCATGTGAAAATGATATACATATGCCCACATAGATGGGAACAAATGCACCTATAAAAAGTGAAAAAAACATAATGTCTAATAACCCAAACATAATTAGAAATATAAAATATATATAGATGTTAAAATTTAAAGGTGCAATATAAAGTTAAAATTGTACATAAACAAACTACACTTACCGAGTTGCTACACCCAATCCCTATGTTCAGTGCATCCTCTTCATCATGTGAGTAATGACTAGATGGACCGTATCTAGCTATGACTTGATCAACAACCCAATTTTTAGTGTGTGTCATTGTCTTATTTTATTTTAAATGATCAAGATAAGGCACACTTCTACCATTCAAACATTTTAATTATTTTTTGGCAATGTCCCATTTCCTCCTCTTCTCTTCATACAATGAAACCCAGTGTTGTGTCAGTTCCATATTGTAAAGAATGAATTTGTTGATGGCTTCAATTTTTGAATTCGTTGATGAAATCAAACTGAAATATATATATATATATATATATATATATATATATATATATATATATAAGATCAAAAAAAGCATTAATATGAAGTTCAGTGTGAATAATTATTGTGTAATAAATTTAAAAAATGATAAGCCTACACTTACTCTTTATCATGTGCCTCTTTCCATTTGTTTTGATAAGCTCCCCTTCTCTTTTGTCTTCATACCTTTCATTGTCCCAAATCATCACACCTAGTTTGTTTTTTATTTGCTTGATGTAATCACTAGCATAATAGAAAGATTGATACAATATATACCCCTCTGCCATAGACCCCTCGGGTTTTTCCCTTTGTCAAAAAAAACTTTCAATTTCTCCATGTATCTCTCTAAGAAGAACATCCAATGACAAGAAACAACTGTAACTAATTCAACCTCATATACTCGGTGAATTATAAGAAGAACTACAAGTCCATGAAACTTGTCAGTAGTTCCTTATCAAACATACAAACAATCTCATCTATCTCTTAACACCATCGTGGAATGCTAGCCATATGAATCTCCTTTGTTTTATCCAACATACAAATGCATATAATTTAGATACATCACGTCATAGGTCTTGGGGGAAGTCATGGTTCACACACCTATGCACGAGCAAAGGATAATGACATTGCACAGTAAATAGTACATTATACAAAAATTAATTATAAAAAATCCCATTATATAAAAATAAAAAAATAATAAAGTCATTTTTTTTACATAAGTACTCTTATAAGGTTAAAATATTCATGCAATTTCAACCCCACCAAACGATCATCCATAGTGAAGGCGTGTCGTAGTGAAGACCCATATAAAGAAGGAGCCCTCACACTCATTATAAACTCCTTTGCCAAAGAAATATCATCTTTCTCTAAAATCCATGGGACATCACCTTCTTTGAAAGACCAAGAGGGGTTAGCCTCTCCTATAGTTTCTTGTCTTGGCCAATGCTTCTTCTTATTTTTTGAACAAATAAGATCTCTTGTAAAAACCAATGTCTCACTTTGTTTCAATGATATGTGCCTCCATAAAGAAAATGAAACAATTTTAAATATATGCATGGGATCCAGTAAGTAGGAAATCTTAAGATACTCCCAATATGGGAGCTCGTAAGAGATATATCTCATTTTCATCCCAATGGGAAATTTCTCAACATAGGTGTCGAAAAAATCTGGATCATCGAACATAGGCTCCCCATTTGAACCAAACATTTCTGAAAACTCCTTCTCCTACTCTATCTCATATGTTATGAGCCATCTAGTTGTTGTCATTATTGTGGGCCTTTTGGTTCTCTCTAGTTTACCATTGAAAGTGGTTTTTTCTCTTTTTTATGGATGTTCTTTTGGTAGGAATACCCTAAAATAGTCATACACTAGCTTTCGTTGGTGTTCAGATAACCTAGCGTTCAAAGAAGGTCCACAACATTTACATCCATGATAGCCTTTTGTCACAAGACCTGTGAAATTATCATATACAGGATGAAACGTTAGCGACCATGAAGATATGAAAAATCGCAATGAATTAAGTTGATATGTGAAACAATATTATTACTAAACAAATCAATAAAAATGTAATTTACTAGAGCAAATTCCTAAGCCTAGATAATCATTTATGATGTCACACACATATGCCATACAACATAAAAATTCTCTCTATTGTGATGGGTCTTGATACATTGTACACGTGTATTCCTTCACGTAATTCCTTAAATTCATCTACCAATGGTTGTAAGTATACATCCATATTCTTCACATGTCTTCTATTGGGGACTATGAGAGGCAACATAAGATGTTCATTCTTCACAAACAACCATGGGGAGATATTTTCATCGATCACTACTACAGGCCAAATATAATAGCTACTGTTTTGGAGGGAATATGGGTTGATGCCATCCATGGCTATGCTGAGTCGTAGACTTCGTACTTCATCCTTGAATTTTTCAAGCCATGTATCCTCTATATGCTTCATGGCTATTGAATCTGTTGGGATACGCATAACTCCTGAATCACTTTTGTGTGAAGCATGCCACCCCTACAAAATATATAATTCTTTTCAATGAAAGAGTCTTTGAATCCTTGGGATTATAGGTGTGTGCCTCAATATATTATGAGTAGGACCATGTGATTTACCCTTCTTTTTTTTTAATTACGATACATGTCATGCACACATTTTTTACATATCTCTTTGTCTGCATAGTATCATCTATATAGAATACAATCGTTCGGACATGCAAGTTATGATATGTAATTAACACCTAACATTTTCAATAACTTATTTTCCTCTTCACAACTACCCAGCAAGACATTATCACTCGAAAGAACCTTGTCTTTGAATATCTTACAGTTGGTGAGGAATATAATTGTACAATATCAATATTTAACATTCATAAAATCAACCACTTTTAAATTTGATTGTGTGACAAAATATAGGGAACTTGATCGATCATGTAAGTTAATTACCACAATATTGCCTAGAAACATGCATTCGACATGCCAAACTTTGTTTTCACATTGTAGAACAACATCATTGTCCCCAGCTGAGTAGACTTTGACTTGCTGCCACGTCCAAAGAGAGTGGTGGTGGAAATATATTTTAGGCTTTTGAATAAGGTATTAGTGATATGAGCATCATCCCCTAGCTCATCATTCTGGTATGCATCTAACAACATTGCCTCCATGGTAGTCATATCCCGGAAGTAATCATTCATACCAACCTCCATTTTATTTCCTCCATTTCCAACTTGTGATGAAGAACTATTATTGTTGTAATCATTCCTAATTGGTGAATCTGGATGTTGTGGGAATTGAATAGGTGGTTGATTCAACCATTCTTTGTAATCTTCCTCTTCGAATCTTTCTCTTAATATATCCTTATCTCAATTTAACATTGTAATGGGGTGCACTAGAAGATGGTAGGTGGGTCATTCATCATCACTAGAATCCTAATTTAAAAAAATATTGACCATCATTAATACACTATCAACGATATTAGTAAGTACATCGATGCAATTGGTTTGTTGGAATTTCAGTATACCAAACAATTATTACAATCGTTGATCTATGATTACAGCTAGAAGATTCCATGTTCCAATTGGCAGGGTGAAGAGGTTGTCCATTTTCATATACCAATTTCTTTTGATATGTTGCTCCTCATAAAAGCTTCTGATGTTTTTGAAAATAATATGGAGTAATATCTTTTGCATCTGAACTCGATTCTAAATTTGGATCCTACAAATAATGTTCATACATTTTTATCCAAATTGACATGGATTAAAAAAGAAATCAATTATATAATCGAAATATAAATAAAATGTTAACTTAATCAATATGGAAAGGGAGAACTTCACGAAGAACTTTGATCAATAATATGGAATAAACTAGAGTTTGAAGAATTAGCCATTTGATATTATCAATATTTTGTCCCTGTATTTGAGAAAAATAATAAATAAAAAAATTTATGAATATCTAAAATTAATCTCGAGAACCATATAACTACAATCAGAATTTCACTATAGTTTTGAAACCATTTTTCAATAACAAGGCGACTTTAAGCAAAAAATGTATACTATGAACTAATGTAATCCATCTAGATGCGTCCTAAAGGATAATTTCATATTAATATGCCATTTTATGTGAAAATATAATTTCATATAGATTTTAAACCCCACCAGTGCGCTAATCAGAATCAACTACTCGAGTTCATTTAAATAATAGGAGGACCAAGACGTTTAAGTAATACCCACACTGGTTTCTAGCATTCTGAATAATTAAAAAATAAGTTATCATATCAGTGCTCTTTTACATAAAATTACATCGGGACACTTAAATAAAAAACAACACTCATACGTATTTGTGAAAATAAAAATGAATTCAATTGTCTCAGTGCTATTTTAAATATAGACTGCACCATTGCATTAGAAAAATGATTGCACCATTCCGGGATTTCAAAAAAAGAAAAAGAATTGAATCATCTCGGTGTGTTGACAAAATATGGTGCCCTAGAAATGTCAGTGCATTTTTTATGATGATGATGATGATGGTGGTGGTGGTTAGCGTCCACTGAGACCAAATTGGTCTATTGGACCTATAATTTTCTTAGTTTTTAATTATCTGGCTCCTCGTCTTTCTTGGCGAGATTGGTGTTGTAGCTTTCTTTTTTTCTCTACGGTCTTCTAACTTCCTTTATCTTGCATCTCCTTCATCTCTTCTGGTTCTTGGGACATTGGTGTCTTAGCTTCGCGATCTATTGTGTTCGTCCTTTTGAAGATAGTCAGAGAAGAAGTTTGGTCTTGGAGATCTGCTTTGCTGTTAAATGAAGATTTATTTTTGGCGATATTCAAATCCTCATAATTGTTGATTTGTTGGGCGGGGCTTTCTCCCTGCTTGTCTTGAGAGTTGTTTCTTTCTTGCTCTTTTTCTTGTGATTCAGAGTTTTCTCTAGAGTATTCTTCTTTGATGACAGTGTAGTGTTCCTTTTGTGCTCCTTCCCACCATGTAGATCTGTGGTGGTTTTTTCTAGCAGAATTTTTTTGGGAGGCTTTTGGGTAATTTTTGGCTAGATGGCCTATCTCAAAGCAGGATCGACATCTGAAGAGGACACTTTCATAATCGATTTTCTGGTTCCACACATAGTCTTTACTTGTTAGGTTTATTTCAACTCGGAATCCGGTGTTGAAGTCCATTTCCACATAGATGCGTGCATAGGTGGTTCTGGCATATTCCTCTGTTTCTGGGCACATGCAGTAAAATTTCCCAATTGCATTTCCAATGGCTCTTAGCGAGGAGAGATTCGAGAGATGTAAGGGTAGGCTTGGCAATCTCACCCAAACTCATGTTGAGGTTATGACTGTTGTAGAGGGATCGAATGATGGGTTCCATGGCTTCATGAATAGGCCTGATTTTTCCCAAAACCAAGGGTTGGAATATAGAATACATTATCTGCTTTTAAGAATTTCAAAATCTACTATAAAGAAACCCCTAGCATAGGGGTAGATATTAATTTCATCAGAAATGACAACCTTCCATACCTCTGAGATCCAATTGTGGAGAGTTGTCAGCTGTGGCAAAAAACCATTGAACTGGAAGATTAGGGCACTTTTGGAAAACTTCAAAGCCTCATTGAGTGAGGCCTGGACCACCTGGACAGTGGGAGCTGGGGCTTCACTGATGATATGTGTAGGAGCTTGCCCTCCAGAAGCGGATGAGCTAGCAGCTATTTTCGTGAAGCTGGGAGCCATAGTTTACTTGCCTGTAGAACCTAGCTGTAGAGAAATAAGGCAGAAGATAAGATTAGATCTAGATCTAGCCGCAAAATATTAGATATAGAACCCAAAATGTGCAAACAAACTTATTCACTCAAAATTTTCAGATGCCGGTGACCAACCAAATCTCACCTAAACAGTGAGCGCGGATCAGAATTATTAAACCTGCGAGTGCGCATGAGAAGAACCTTGAATACTTCGAGAATGGTGCCACTTATTTCTCAGGGTTCTCACAATCTGGGTGCTCATGCATGTATAAGAAACCCACCTTCTACAACTGTGAAAATCACCACTGTAATTCTCAGGAGCACGCCGCCAACGGGACAACGTGTTGTCTCTGAATCCCTCTTCACCGATCTGACGATCTTTATGCTCCTCAATACCTTGGCCACGGCCTGCACAATCAATACCAGAGTTTTTTCCATCCACATAAGTCACTCGGCGGAAAAATGAGATTGCATTTCAGCAGATAAGATATCCAAGCGATGAGTAATTCAGCCTCATAAATGTAGTAGCGCACTTGACTATCGAACACAACGATGTGTAGGGAAATTGAATAACAATAAAAACAAAATTTACTTATTTATTTTTAATTAAAAAACAAATGGAAATTTATTTTTCGAAATATAATTTCATAAAGTCTTTTAAATAGTAAACTGTTATTTAGCATTTCATTATTTTACCCAAAATTTCAAGAGAGTGATTTGCAAGAGAGATATACTAGGAGCACTATTTTTCCACTGGAAAAAGCAGTAATTTTCATTAATATTAGAAAATTGCATATAGTAGATGCCTTGGCATTACTGTGTTGTTCATACAAAATTCACCTCACAAGGTGTTGTATCAGAAAATAGTTACAAAATTGTGCTGGGTACATACATATGTCTGGCTGTTTTAAGCCTAATCTCTATCACAAAAAGATCCTTTTTGTATACAAAATAGCCATAGTTCAAAACAGTTTCATCATGTCAAAATAGTCTCCATTACTGTCAGTTATCGGGACTGTTGTCCCTCTGTTCTCTCTGATCTATGAATGGCCAGTGGTAAAACCGGTGCTCTTCGGTTCCATTCTGCTCCACAATTAGCCATTCGCCTCTGGGAAGTGTCGAGGCCTCTTTGGATAATTTGTTAGCAACACTGTTATGTTCTCTGTAAATATGTAAACAAGAGAAATGATTAAATGCTGCTTTGAGAGTGAGAGCATCATGTAATATATTGCTGAGTGTGTGTGTATGACATGTAGTGACATTATTGATCCAGTTAACGACCACCATTGAATCCCCAAATATATTGATATTTGTGAGTTGATGCGATAAAGTAAAGTGTAATAGATTTCGGATGGCAGAAAGTTCAGCATGATTATTTGATCCATTTCCACATCCCATTTTTGCAAGGTAACGGTGATGTTCGTTAATATGCAGAACGAAGCCCCCTCCACACCCCGTTTGGTTTGCTGCCCCGTCGAAGAAGGCCCACGGGGTGGCTCTGTCGATGTTGGGCATGGGTTGAATGATTCTGGGCCGAGATGGAGGCGGATCGGGTAGCTCATGATAGGCAGCGATGATGGTGGCTTCAACCCGGCTCTAAGATACCGATCGATCCTCGAAGACAGCTCGATTCCGCGCAAGCCAGGTATACCATGTAGCCACGAGGGGGAGATTTAAAAGTTTTGAGCCCGGATGACTGTGTGTCCAAGCGTCCCATGTGTCCGATAGATCATTCCCAGTCCAGTTCCCAGCCATGCCCAATTGATTGCGGATGTTGGTCCAAAGGGTGTGGATAGCAGGGCAGAGTAGAAATATATGCTCTGAGTTTTCTGATGCGGCCTTACAGAAAATGCACCAGGATGGTCCGTAGATGGATCTACGAGTAAGATAGTCACCTGTGGGGACAATACCTTTAAGGGCACACCAGAAAAAAAGTCTGGAGCGAGGTGGAGCCTTAAGCTTCCAAATGGTATGCCACCACGGGTGAATCGGATCAGGTATTCTGTGGGATATGAGTGCTTTGTACCCATACTTTGGAGCGTATATACCATGATCCGTAGGGCACCAAACAAGTTCATCCGGACCTTGTTTAATGCGAATGTGGGATTCCGATAAAGCCTCAGTAAAGTGCTGCCATTCCTGATGCCAATGAAGTGGGAGATCCAGTTGTTGGGCTGATTTCCATGCTTGGGAGAAAATGTCAGTGTGCTGCTGATCGGCGATTTGTACGAAATGCCTGATGTTGTGGGACTGTAGATGAGTAATAAGATCTGGATTGAGGATGTGTCTGCCCCCACAGTTGATCCATGGATCCAAGCCAATCCTGCCCGTCATGCCATCATTGATTCGCCAAGCAAGATTGTCTCGTATGAGGGGAAGGGCATGTACCAACGCCTTCCAGACTGATGAACATCCCTTAGATGACCAAGTTGGTAGTCGAGCCCAATCCAGAATGTTCTGGGGCCATATATATTTGTGATAGGATACCTGTGTCCATAGGCTTTGGCTGGTAAGTAAGGTCCATCCCATCTTGGCAGCCAGTGCCATGGCGAATGCTGGGAGTTCTTTGAGGCCCCATCCTCCCCATTTTTTGGGCAGAGAAATTTTCTTCCAGCTGATCCATGCAAAGATTCTCTTGTCCTGACTCCCATTCCAGAGGTATCGATTGCACAGCTGCTGAAGTCTCCCAAGTATATTTCTCGGTATCCATGCTAGTGCCATCCAGAAGACCGGGGTAGCCTCTAGCACAGATTTAATGAGCACCAATCTGCCAGCCCTAGAGAGATATCTGTAGCTCCAGCCAGTAAGTCTTTTTTCCAGTTTGGCAACCAACCAGACCCAATCAGCTATCCTTTGGCATGTAGGCTTCAGATTGAACCCCAGATATTTGAGACCTCTATCGGGAGGGTGGACAGAGTAGGGGAAGGCCTGAAGGGCCGTCCAGGACTCCTGTACAAAAGCACGTGCACAAGTGATGGTAGATTTCAACTGATTTGGCAGCATACCTGTAGCTGCAGAAAATAGTTGCAGGATCTTTGAGAAGGTCCGAGAGTCTCGTACACTGCCATCAAGTAGAATGAGAACATCGTCCACAAAGAGTAGGTGTGTAAGATAGCATAGGTCGGATATGCGAAGGCCCCCAATATCTCCAGCCCACTTTGCAGAGTCCATGAGGCGGCTGAGACCTTCCATGACCAAGAGGAAGAGAAGGGGAGATAGGGGGCACCCCTGTCTCAAGCCCCTTTCAGAGTGGAAGAAAGGAGAGGCTGAGCCATTGATGAGTATACTGAAGGAAGGGGAGGTTATACAGGCCATGATCCAAGTGATGTAAGCATGGGGGAAGCCCAGGTGGATGAGGATCATTTTTATATAGAGCCAGCTGACTCGGTCGAAGGCTTTTGAGAGGTCAATTTTGAGGAGGATGGCTTTCAGATTCTTCGACCAGATGGAGTGCAATGCTTCTTGGGCGAGTCCGATGGCCTCGTGGATCTGCCTAGATTCAAGGAAAGCAAATTGCTGCGGGGCAATGGATCGGGAGAGGATGGGTCTAAGACGGTTTGCAATGGTCTTAGATATGATTTTATAGAGGCAGTTACACAAGGATATGGGCCTGTAGTCATCAAAGGATGCCGGGGAATCAGATTTTGGGATGAGAGCAATAAAAGTAGAATTGATGGCATGATATATAGAACCCGTAGTCCTGCTCTCCTCGACCACCCTCAGCAGGTCCTGTCCCAGAACATCAAAGAAGGCTAAGTAAAATTCAATGGTCCATCCATCCGGGCCAGGGCTTTTGTCTTTTTTGAACCATTTCAGCACTCCTTCCAGTTCCTCTGCCGTGACCGGGTTATTGAGAGCCTCTACATCTTCTTCCTCCACGAATCTCGGGAAGTGGTTTGCCACATTTATGATATCAAGTAGGTTGGCTTCCCGGGGGCTCTTGTAAAGATTCCTGAAATGGGTGGTGCCCAGGTGAGCGAGCTTATTAAAATTATCTGCGAAATCGCCATCTGGGGAGGGGAGCTTCCAAATAGTATTTGATACTTTCCTACACTTTGCAAAATTATGAAAGAACTTCGTGTTGTCAGCCCCAGCTTGGATCCATATAGCCCGACTTCTTAATCTAATGGATTCCTCCCTCTCTTTGAGGATCTTTGCTTTTTGATTCTCTAAGTCAATTAGCCTGCATTTGTCTGCAGCTGTAATGAAACCCAATCCTCTATCGTCGGTGAGAGAGGTTAAGTCAGCTTCAATTTGAATGAGATGTGCCGAATCACGATCCAGTTTCTCCTTTGCCCACTCAATTGATATATGCTTTATTTCATAGAGATTCCTGCAGAACCCTTTGGCTAGGGATTCTGTGTCATTGATAGGGTGGGAGATCCAGTAATCCGCTATCATCTTGACATATGCTGGATCCTTCAACCAGGTGTGATTAAATTTGAATGGTGCCTTAGGTTTCTTGAAAGGACCCTGAATCTCCAGGTATATAGGATTGTGATCCGATAAACCCCCCCGAGCCAACCCACTGTCTGAAGAGATGTAAGCGCTGTTGGAGAGTCCCCTTCATAAGAAATCTGTCTAGTCTGCGAGCAAGAGCATCATCCCCTACCCGTCTATTCCTCCATGTAGGAAGAAGTCGCTGCATAGGTATATCCAAAAAATTTGTTTGCTCAAGCAGGTTGGTCATGTAATCAGTAATGGGGTCGAATTGTGTTTCCGAGCCCCATGACTCCCTGAACCCCAGAGAGAAATTTAGATCTCCTCCAATAATAACCCGGTCTTCATTCATCATAGAGAGATGTAGTAGGTGCTGCCAGAACGATTCTCTCTCGGAGCAGGGAGCATATACATTGAAAACTCTGAGATTCATGCCGAGTTCAGCAGAGAAAATGTCCAACCCAATGAACCCCGCAACGCCCCAGGTCGAGTCCATCTTAATGGAGCGAGGGTTGATACCAATGGCTAGACCTCGAGATCGTCCCACAACATCAATGGTATGGAAGCTCCAGGTAGGGGCCAAGGCTTGCAAGGCTCGAGTTATCTGTTCTGCTGAGCAGAGTGTCTCTTGGAGCATGATAATGTCGATAGGTTCAGATTCAATGAGCCGCTTCATGGCTAGTTTCTTGGAGGAACTAGCCAATCCTCTGCAGTTAAAGGATAGACACTTCATGGGGGAACACCTCTCGGGGTGTGTCCTGCTCTAAGGACCCCGTCAATGGTCGATTGCCGGCCAGAGACCACCTCTGCCCCAGCTTGTTTAATGGCCTTTGAAAGATGGGATTTTCTCCCTCTGGTATTCAATGAAACCCCCTCAGGTATAACAATGCCCAATCCCGAATGACAGTCTGATGGCTCTTTGGCCGGGTTCCTAGACCGGAGAAAATATGAATGAGGAGGGGAGGACCCCAGGGGGGGCGGGGAGGAACGAGCCACGGGGGAGGATGTGGATATGATGGGTTCAGTGTTGCAGATAAGTGGGGATGATGTTAATGTGCAGTGAATCATGGAGGGTTGAGAGGTGGGTCCAATAACATGATTAACATCAAACGAAGAATGCAAAGAAGGGTTAAGAGAACCCGAATTCATACCCGCTTCAGCCGCCGAGCGAGCCCTGGTCTTTGGTGGCGAGGGTCGCCGCAGTCCTGGATCGATCATGGGAGATGTAGCCGGAGGGGGCGGGCCCGCAGAGGGAGGGCGAGAGATGTTGGGGGATGCCGTCCTCGTGGATGCCGGGGTGCCTCTCGGAGTATCATCTGCTTTCTTGTTGAGTGGGAAATCCTTCGCAAGGTGCCCCACTTTGTGGCATCGCCTGCATTGGAAGGGAACTCCTTCGTAGTCCAGCAATTGTACTCTGATACACCTCCCCCACTCTAGCGTGATCTGTTCCTAAAGTCCTTCGCGGGTGTCCAGGTGGACCAGAATCCGCGCTAGTGTTCGGTTCCCAGATTCCACATATGTGCGATCGTAGTCCAGATATGTCCCCAGGGCATTTCCAACCCTAATGAAGACTTCTTCTGCCCAGAATGGTATTGGTAGTCCTGGTAGGCGAACCCAGATTGGTCCAGCTCCGAGCTGTTCCCGTTCAGGGTCAAAGAGGGGGTTCCAGCGCTTTAGGAGGATCGGGGCCATTTCAATATGCCAGTATCGGCCCAAAACTAGATTAGTTTGACTTTCCTTGGTGAATTTGAGGGAGAACCATCCTCTGGGGAGGACATGAACCACTGGTAGATCAAAAAGAACTCCGCCCCAGATCTCCTGTACCCATTGCTTGAGCCTCTGCACCGAATATGTCCTTCCCCTGACGTGCCCTACCAGCACAGTGTTCGCAATATCCATGTAATCACCGAGTGGCCTTGATTCGTCGAATTTGATGGCGATGTCCCGAGCTGTAGCCCTAACACACTTTGCTTTCTTTTTACCAGTGCGGGGGGCCGACGGATGATCTACCAGAGGATTTGTAATGCCTTCCAGGGATGGGGGTTTTGCAGGGCGAGTAACGACAGCAGGTGTCTCAAAGCATCCGGACTGACGGACTCCCGGAACAGAGGGACGAGATGCAGGGGGAACCGGCGGCGGGGGAAGAGGCACCGTTAGGGGGGGAGGGGCCTGCGGATCAAAGGAGGGCGAGGGAGGAGTATGGGTAGCCAAAAAATGCAGGGAGCCCGGCGAGAGTGGGGGGACCTCAAATGGCGGGGATTCGGTAGGGTAAGTGCCTGCAGAGTTTGGAATGGCTAGATAAGCTTCAGGCGAGATGGAGGACGAATGTTGTGGGAGCGCTGGAACAGATGAAGATGTAGACGGAGCGAACCGAGAGCGAGAGGCGAAGCTAGGATTTCCAAAAATAGTCTTGTCCGGCGAGGGATCCACCGAGTAATCCACCGCTTCTTGCTCCATGTCAGCCATAACTGTCGGCGACCGAAAACGACTGGTGGAGAAACCGATGGAGATGCTGCAGCTGTGATGATCCTGGACTGTGACCGCGGTGGTTGAAACCTAATTGAGGGAGACTTTCGAAACCTAGCCGCGACGAACTGCAGATGTTGCGCGAATAAACCCTAACCCAATCCTTTTCGTGTGCGCTCCATCCTCCCTATTCCATCTGTCAAAATATTCTTGTAAGTTATATTTATACTAGGAGCACTATGTATCATCAAGAGAATACTTTAGAGCATCAAAACTATTCAAAAGATGAGAAGCTAAAAGGTATGGTGACTATCTCAAAAACCTACATAGTAATTTTTAAATTTTATTGTTTATTTTACTAATAAAAAAATTTACAGTTTTTAATAAGGTTTAATTAAAAGAGAAGATGATTTGCAAGAGAAGATCAAATGAGAGCTGCAAAATATTTTGGTTTCGCTGAAAGATCAGAAGTTGAAAGGTATGGTGATTCATTCAAAACCCTCGATAAAAAAATCTTAAATTTTACTCTTAAAATATTTATAATTTTTGATAGATTTATTCAGAATTTAGAAAGAAAAATATAAAAAACCTTGTATACTAAAAAAATTACTTTATATTTTACTAGTAAATTTTTTTGCGATCTGTTTTCTATTTAAATTTAATTGAAATTTAGGAAAAACAAAAACAAAACAAAAAAAAGTCAATACTTACCTTAAACCCTTGCTTCTTCCTATAAAATTTCACATTTGGGTTTAACTTTATCTACCACTTCACAATTAGGGGTTTTCAATGTAGGCATTTTAGATTTAATGGGTTTTTGTACTTACTATATAGGGCGTTTAAGATATAAAGTAGGGGAATCACTTATTGAATTAGATCCAAACCTTGTCGGTCCTCTCCGTCTTTTTTTTGAAATGGCTATATGTTTCGTGGTGCGTCATTCGTAACATAACGCACTAGTGTTATCTGAGTAATACAACACACCGTTAAATTATAAATCTTTCTATTTTGTCTAGTATTTTTATCGTTGCTGCTCGTGTTAGATAATGCACCGACGTGCCTGTTCCTAATAGCACCGTTAAAATATTGTGGTGCAGGGCGTCTTACAAATTGCATAGTTAGCCCTATCCATTTTTTTTTAAATGACTATATGTTTCACAGTGTGCCCTATGTAATATAACACACTGGGGTTACCTTAGTAACACAATTCACCGGTATATTATAACACTTTGGATTTTTTGTAGTATGTTAGTCGTTGTTCCTAGTGTAATATAATGCATTGGTGTGCATGTTCCTAATAGCACTATTAAATCATTTTGTTGTGTTTATCCTTACAAATCGCACTGTGAGCCCTCTCCTTTTTTTTAACGTCTATATGTTTGGTGGTGCGCCCTCCATAATATAATGCACAGGGGCTATCGAAGTAATATAATGCACTGGTATATTATAACACTTTTGATTCTATCCAATCTATTCATCGTTTCTCCCGGTGCAATATAATGCTCCAACGCACCTGTTCCTAATAGCGTTGTTAAATCAATGCAGTGCATTTAGCCTTACAAATCATAATGCCCTATTTTTAAAAATTAATTTTCCATTGACGGTGTTGAACAGTTAAATGCCCAGTGTGTTTAGTCTTATAAATGCATGAGTGTATTTATTCACAGAAATACACAAGTTACTAGATATTTTTTTTTGCTAAAAATTATTTGATTTATTTGTAAAATATATCTAATTGCTTATTTATTGAATGGTATAGGTAGTATATTGATAAAAAATGTCTTAGAACGTATCAAGTAACAACAATATTGATCTAGGATACATACAATGATGGGTAAGAGCTTCATGATCACCGCCTCCGTTCCCATGGCCGCCGCCTGGTCTCTGCTCGACCATGATGAGGATGGCGAAGCAAACCTCAGCCTCAAGGAGTTGGCTTTCGCGTCAAGCAAGGATTTGCAGGATGGTAAGATGATTCCTTTTTTCTTGGATGCTGCCTCCCTTCCTCTGGCTACCGCGCGGAGGGCTCAAGGGTTTCGAACAGAGCAAACGCAAATCGAAGGCTGTTCCAGAGCTCTTCTGAGCAAATTTTTATACACTTCTCCCTCTTGGGCGACAAAGCATTACCCGATCTCGGCCCAGTACTCCCATGAACCTTTATTTCTCCGATTTTTATCTACCCGGAAGGGTTTGCCGCTGAAGAACCTTAGGGTTATACGAGATGGCAAGATGGGAGCTGAAGCTTCTCAGCGGCTTCAGGTGGATCATCAAGTCCTGGAATCGATCCTTCGGAAAAAGACGGATCGCCCGAACTCAATGTCTCTGACGCTTCAGATCGGGCAAGATATTGCAGATCCGCTCCCCCGGATGGGAAATAGCCACAGTAGATCTGCTCAAGGAAGCTCGACTTTTGGGAAGGAAGGGTTTGCACCGATAGGCTGTACGCCTCTTCTGCCCATGAGGCAAATCCAGGAAACGAAAATCAATCAATGCGTATGCCTCCACTCTTCACAGATCTGTAGGGGAAAGAGGCATTCAGACTTTTCTTCCTCATTCCAGATACAAATCAAGCTCATTACAGGCAAAACTATGCTACTATGGGTAAGCCAGACCGATCTGGTGCAGAAGCTCAAGTATACACTGAACATCAAGCTGGGGATCCCCTCTACAGCTCAACGGCTTCTCCACGAAGGTAAACAACTAGAGGATCTCCATCCTATTTCTTTTTATGGCATTAAGAAAGATGCATCCATTATTTTAACCCTTCGTTTGAGAGGAGGAGCTGCTGGAGGTTCATCCTCAGCTAAGGCATTTTCATATAAAGATGTAGTCCATGCCAAGAGGCCTGAAAAGACAGTCCCACAGGATCAGGCTCCACCCAAGCCTTTTTTGGTTGACAAATCGGAGGAGGTTCCTTCTGTTGAGATCTCTTACCCGGACCTGGCAGACGACACCCAAAAATTTGCTGAAAGGGCAATCATCTGCAGATTCAATGGGCTCCGGCCACGCTCAAAGGATCTTTATGACTGGATCAAGGACAACTGGACTCACCGTTGCAAGATTTACTTCTGTGCAAAGGGATTTTTTATAGTGTTGTTCGATAATCTCGAGCATTACGAAAAGGCCTTAGAGGAAGGCCCCTGGTTCATGGGTTCGGCAGGTCTCTTCTTAACTCCATGGTTCCTAGACTTTGACCCAGCTTCTGCAGCCATCACAAAAGCCCCTGTCTGGATCAGACTTCCAAATATCCCAATTCACCTGTGGAGAACAGAAGTATACAGGCAAATAGGCAACACTTTGGGTTGCTTCTTAAAGGGAGATTACGAGAGGGAACGGCAAGGTCTCTACACATATGCCAGAGTTTGTGTGGAGCTAGATCTAAGCAAGGGATTGCCAGAGCAAATCAATCTCAAGATTAATGACACTGTTTGGACCCAGTTTATAGATTACGAAAACACTGCCTTCCGATGCCGTCATTGTCACCTGACAGGGAACCTTCAGAACTCCTGCCCTTCACTGACAGCAAGATCGAAAAAGGGAACCTTTGCAAAAACCAAACCCAAGCGTTGGGCTCCCTGTCCTCCGCCGCCAGCTGGGAGCTCCAGCTCCCCTAGTTCGGAGGATGGGGAAAGTGACTCAGAACCGGACCAGGTGCCTCAATCGATGGATCCGCCCATGGATAATATGGGGCTCACCCATGACACAGCGATATCCCAGAAACACGCCCATGAGACCTCCTCTGAATCAGAAAAGGAATTCCCGATGATAGAGAATTCCAATCTTCAAGTTGTCCTAACTCATTCTCCCCATGATGGCTGGACAAAAGTCAACAAAAAGAAGGGGAAAAAACAATGTGTTGGAGTTTCTGCCCCTATGGGGTAAAAGTTTGTTAGTCAGTCTGTGATCTCAAGTCATCTGTTGTAGCTATGAGTTTGAATCTTTTCTCCGGGACCGAGGTTGATGAATCCATCATTTCCGGTCTGCCGGTCTCTTGCTTCTCCTGATTGTACTATATATTTTAATTAATAGAATTAGTCTTTATCGAGAAAAAAAAAACAAAAATATTGATCTACATAATGACAACACATCAAAAAAATCAGAGAAGGCAAGTTCTTTGTAGATTCTTTACAAAATTCGTATGTTTGAACCATATGTAGGTTTAAATAATATGTATTAGTTGATGTGTGTCATGGAGAGCCAAAAAATGAAGAAGGTAGATAAGATTATTTCTAATCTAAGTGCAAAAGAGCATAAAAGCGTGATTGCAAAATGATGAATCAGGTGACTGAAAAAATACTGTTCAATATGAGTTTTTTATTTTTTGAATTTTCATGAATAATATACTTAAGAATATTAGATAATATGTTTCAAGCAATCTATTAATTCATATAGGTTTAATGTTCTACAAGGAGCAACAATGAAGGAAAATATCAATGTGGTTCTAAGAAAAGAAAATTTATAGAACATATAAATGACGATGAATTGGTCCTTAACTCATTTGGAGTGGTATTAAAGGTTAATGAAATGAGTGAATTTTTTTACAAAACTATGAGGCATCTAGTGGAATGAACATATATACATATTTTCCACTTACAATACAAGAATCAAGGCAATGATTCTAAGAAAGAAATTATATCTAACTACACGAAGTGTTTCGAGAGCAATGGTCAAGGAGACATGATAGTCTTACAATAGAAAAAACATTCAACAACAAAAAAGAATCATTCAAAATGTATTATTCCTAATTGTATAAAATGATCTTCTAGAATTATATTTATATATTACTACAAACCATTAATTTATTGATATCGATTTTGTTATATTTAGTTTCATACATTATTATAAAAATAGCTTATTACTTTTTCACGAAGATTATGAAAATCCCAAATGATCAGTGCAATGATATGTGAAACATGCTACTAGGAATATCCAAAAAAGTGTATACCGAGATGGTCAAATAAATGGACATAATTGCATCACAGGAGGAGCCATCTCAACAACAATGTGCTTCAAATGTATGTAATCATGATTTCATTTGTACATATAAAAAAATATTTAGCATTAAATATAAATTTTCAAGTATTTTCTTGAAGTAAAGAAAACAAGATGGAACTCATTCAATACATAAAAGAGGACAACAAGGAAGAAAAGGGTTAATTTCAAATTTTGTGATTAATTGTTAATATTTCTTTATAACAACTCAAGGTTTCATTTCTCTATATTTTAATTTGTTTTACAACAATGGTCCTTGAATATCTTCAAATAGGCGCTAAAATACAAAGAAGATCCATCCTAAGAATTGATTGACATTGACTTAAATATGGGTTTTGAGTATATGTTGGCATCTTAAAAATTAATTGTGGAATTTGTAAGTATCTATTTTGTTTTACTTCTATAAGTTTATAATTAATAGAACAAAAAAATCCTTTATATTAAATTTATGATTTATAATGGGGTTTAAAACATACCAAAAACAAAGTATGGAACTACAGGAGCATAAGACTTATTGCAACAAGGCATGAGACTTGCTTTTGATGGAATGTGCACAATTTGTGAGTCACTTCTTGTTTTGATACTTTGATATTCGATTTACATTGATGTATATTATTTATTTCAATTTTCATTATTCTCGCCAATGTAGATACGCTCATTACACTTTATTTTTATGTTTGCAAATAGAACAAGATCAAGAATATGAAAACAATTGATGAAATCAGCAAAACATTCCTCCAAATAACCCAATTCATGGAAGTAGTTCGAGAACTCAAAGTAGTTCAAGCCAAGAATGATGATGTATTTTGATATCAATGCAACCTATTTCATTTTTTGAAATAATTGTTTGTGAAAATAAAACATTTTGTTTAATGTAGTCATGAACACAGTGTCACAATTAAAAGACAATGGGTTACCAATAACAATCTTATTTTGTATGACAAAGAGCCTGTTACTGATATATAATAAAATAAATTTTAATTTCTTCTCTTGTGTTATCCAATGTCATTGTGAAATTTTACACTTCTTATTAAATATGAGAATGATTAAATACTATAATGAAGAGATATGGAATTTGACAATATAACAAATTAATCCAAACATCATATACAAATGCATTGATTAAATATTAATTTATATGAATATTGTAATAAGATATATGTGGATTTTTCAATGAATAACAGATTTTAAAAATTACAATAATTGGATGTTTCCAAAAAAAAAGAAAATATCATTAAAAAACACATGTGGATCCATAACATAAAAACACACTCATGTTTTACTTTAAATAAAATCATTGTGACATCTCATTTTC
The DNA here is from genome assembly GCA_031772625.1 of Pinus tabuliformis. NCBI lineage: Eukaryota > Viridiplantae > Streptophyta > Pinopsida > Pinales > Pinaceae > Pinus > Pinus tabuliformis. Next base: position 1,543,728,348 of record CM062804.1, on the reverse strand, counting down.
ACATATAAAATCACTGTGACATCCCATTTTCACATAACCTGTGCCTTTTCAAAAAACAACAACACCTGCGCTTTCAAGTCTTCAAGCACCTGTATTATTTTAAATTAATTCCTTTGTGCATCGTAACTCTTAACGCACTCTTGCTTTCATAGATCTAACAACCCCTGTTCTACAAAATATTATTTATATTCCTAGTGAACATTTAAAATTAACAACACTAGTACCTCTGTACAACAAACACATTGGTTCGTTTATACAAACAAGGCATGATGGTGTTGCATGTTTAAGAGAAAGCATGAGTACTGCAATTATTTTTTGCGTGCCCTTGAGCCATTCCTTCATCAAAGAATGACCTGGGCTTTTGGGCTTTTTCTATATAAGCACCAAGGTGGTATACATTTCAAGCTTCCGTGCTTTTTAAGTTGAATGCACTCCAGATTTTTTTATTGTAAGCACACTAGTGGTATACATTTCAAGTGTGGATGCTCTTTGAACTAAACACTTCAATTCTTTTAATTATGTAGGAAGACTAGTGCATTTTATAGGTAGTGCACCAGGTTACTTGTTCCATAATGTGCACCAAAAAAACAAAATATACCTAGAGTTGCTTAGATTTTTTCATTTGTGATGAAGTTTCATTATAAGCTTCAATAAAACATTTGTTCCCACAAAGGGATGTTTTAGGGGATGTTTTTTTGACAATTTTTGCCAATTTTATAAAACTAAAAACCTTCATTATAACCTCCACTAGAAGGTATTTTCCTTATAGGGTGTTTATAAAATAATGGCCCTGCTTGTTTTTAGTAATATAAATATGTTCATTTTTTTTGGGATTAGCTCTTAATTTCCTTCTCAAGTGTTTCTTGATATTGTATATTGTTTTAGTATTAAAAATCTTTCCTCGAAAGTCTTAACTACAAACCAATTATAGTTAGTTTCTTCATATTTTCTCCAAACCCTATCTCATTCTTGATATTCATAGGTTATTTAATGTTACATTTTACTCCCTTACCGGGGTTACAACAATTATATAGGTGTTTGTATTTTTCCTCTCGAAAATTTGTACAATATAATAGTGACCCACACTACAATAGAAAGGGGATTTTAAGACAATATTGAGACAAATTTAGATAAATTGTCTTAACTTGAGACATAAAAAAACTTGTGTATTGTCTTAAATAGATGTCTCAAATGATTGTGTTAAAAAATTGTCTTTATAAAGAAAATATATATAAAAAAAAAGCATCATTTTCTCTCAAGACACAATTTCATTTTTGTCTCTCTAAAGACAATAGTTAGGACTAAATACATATTGTCTTTATAGAGACAATGTGTCTTTAATACGACAATAAAAAATTATATTTAAATACAATACAATATTGTCCCTTTAGAGACAATATAAAATAATGAATCTAGAAAAATATGTCACCATTGAAATAAACCAATATAATAAGTAATTATTAAAATTAAACTACAATATCATTGATTAATTCATGTTAGAGCAAAGTGGAATAGAACCATCAACCTCATGTGTATATAGAAGGTGTTCTTCCAATGAGCTAGAACCCTTTAAAGAATTATGTGAATTATGACACCTATTCTATTAAAGTCTACCCTAGGTTGTACCTAGCCTCAACCCCTTGGAGGGTTCTTAGCATAGACAGAAAACTTTGCAGACTTTGAACCTGGAGTGTCATTGCTTCAAGCAAGAGCACAACTATAATGTTACTTTAGGTTGGTCCTTTCATCCAAATAATTTATAAAATCAATTTCATTCAATCTACTTTTCCATAGTAAATGGAGAATAATATGAAAGATGTCATATCTTCAGGGAGACTTCCTATGCCCTTAAAAATGCTATCTAACTTTACTAAGTCTAAAATCCATGGACATGTACCTTCTCTCTGAAGAATGGTCTTCAAATTTGTCATGTCCTTCTTTGTAACTGTTATTGAGAAGGATCCCCAATTGAGTATCTCATTGTAAGGAAGAAAAAATGGTCTGCTATTATCACAAGGACGGAGTCATAGTAAATTTCCTCCACCGGCCTTGGACTTATTACGTCATAACCCATGTGACAAAGGGAATATTTACTCTCCTTCATGTGATTTATGTAGTATTTTCCCTTTGCTATTTCGTGAGGTAAGTTCTCATAGATTTTCATGTTGGGTCCTTCTTTTTCCAATATTTGAATATAACTAACCTTACCCTGTCATGATTACCTCCAACAAAAAATGAAAGAATTGACCGTTTTCTTACAAGAAACCCCCCAAGACCATAAGGTGGCTGCTATAAACACTCTAGGTTGGTTTTAGGAAGAGTACCATCTTTTCGTGATACAAAGTAGCCCTTAGATATGTTTCCAGTGCGAAGAAATTTTATGGCATTTAATCTAAGTCCAGGATGCTCGCTCTTTTGTTGTGTGAGGTCCCTACAAGCAAAGCTTTTCCTTTGTTAATAAGATAAAGGTTGTTATAGAACAATCATTTTACCTACCATATAAGAAATAGAGACAGAATAAATAGAGCACATAATAAACTTATTTGAAGTATAACTTCTTTGCTTTTAGCAGAAGAACATAAAAATTATTATAAAATATATATTTCTATTATTTGAAAGAAACAAAAACAAAAAAAATAGACATTTATAATCTTATATTAAATAATTTTAAAATACCATAAAAAGAACTACAACAATTAAGATTCACATTATGTCATCATACATGTGGAGGGCCATGTCCATGTGCAATATTACTAGCCTTGGAGAACCTTGCGAGGACATCAAAGAATTTTTTAGGCAAGGGAAACATATTGGCATTGGTATAATTCTTAATTCGATGATATAATCATGATTAGTAATACCTTGACCCATTTTCTCTTTTGACCCTTTGGTAAATGGTTTAGGATGATTTGAATGGTAGAGAGATATAACGATTATACATACTAATAAAATTGAACCCAATCAAATGAAAACAATAGCTGGTATTGAGATAGAAGTTGTCCATTTTCACAGTCAACTTAATACTCTCGTAAATATAATTTCACAAAAAATTTCATCATAAAACATAACTAATCTGTTGAATCTAAAGTTTAGATTTTTTAACCTTTTGATTGTCTAGAGTATATCCCAAAATGTGATCCAATCCAATCTCCACAGAGACCTGGGTTTCCTAAAACGATGATGCCAAAATCCACTAATAAATAGTACATTAAATCTACACATTTTTGGGGTAATTCTTGTAAAGATTTTATGGCAAGAATATTTCCACGAAAATTGTTGCAAGAGAGATTTCTTTGAAACAAATGAAATCATTTTCAGTATCAATTAGTACAATGACTCGAAATATGAAATATAATTTCCTTTGTAATTTAGCAAAAAAATGAACTTAGAGAAGGGGTTGGGATCTAGACAATTTATTACAGTATAGTAAGGCTGAAATAGTTGGTCAACTGGTATGGCACGTCCCTGAGAAATTCTTGTTATTCAATATCATGTATAGGATCCAACTCCGAATTTATTTTAAGAATAACTTTGAACCTATGAAATAAATTTTATTTTATAGGTCATTCCAAGGAACTTACATTGGGACCAAATTATGTAGTTGTCTAAGTTCTCAAGGAATGGAACCTGATAATCGGTTAACAAAAAAGTATATGCATTGAAGAGACATCACACCACGTTATTGTTTTATTAAAGTGGAAATGGGTATAGTAATTGGTGATATGGAATAAATACAACTATATCACACGTTTGCAAGCTACACAAATCAAGTACAGAGGAAGTACATATCCTCGATGCTTCTCAAGTTTCGAATTTCTGCTGCGAGAAAACCCCGTAGTTTATTTCCACTCAATTTGCTGGAATTCAAAATACAATACAAATCACAAAGATTAATATAACGTTTACCAATAAAAATTTGGTTCTTTAAAGAAAATAAATCTACATATTACAAATTTAGATGATGCTACACATCCCCAACAAATCCCAGAATATGTCTAAAAATATCATTTTTAGAGAAGTCCCTAAACATTCACATTAGATCAAAGATCAATCAAAACATATATTCTACCTTTAGAGTGATTACGTTTCTAGATGAAATTTGAATGGGAGCCTAGGAAACTTAATCAAGAAATTCAAATAACAAGAACAAAGTGTGTCTAGATTTACAATATGTCCCAGCTCTATGGGAATTGCTCCCTTGATGTTGTTGGACATATTTGTGTAAAAGCCACAACAAAAACTATTAATAATTTTGAACGCTTTTTTAATAAATTCAATGGTTCATTGTGTTATAAAAATCAATCACATTGGTTGTGGCTTACAAACACTTACAAATAAGTGAGGTTATCAAGTTTATGAAATTCCAAAGGAATAGTTCCATTCAAACAATTGTCATGTACATTGCTACACAATAAAATTCAAGAGAAGAAACAACCTTAATATTGTTACACAAATAGCAAGATTAAATCCCACAATTTTTCTATTAGACTTCAAGATTATATTACTTACAAGTAATTAAGAGAAATGCATAAACTAATGTTTTATGGAATTGGACCTTCAAGATGATTTCCAACAAGATTCATGTCCCAACAAAATGCAACCTAATATTGTTAAATACTTGCAGCAAAAATCCACAAAATGTTATGATTTGTGTACTATATAACTAGATTTGAATATGCTTCTACCATGCAAACAAAAAGTTACAATTCGAACCGTTGTTTCAACTTCTCCAACCAAGGTGGAATCTTCCCTGTAAGCAGATTATCATTTAAATTCCTGCGGATGAATGCACTAGTCATTACAATTGGGAATTTTCTTATCATTCAACTCCAATTTCTAAGTTCTTAGAGATGTGATTTAAATCTCTTACAAGTTGAGTAGCTCAACTTGGTATTGTTCCCTGGTGGAATAGATCTTGTGAGATTATTACTGTGGAAATATCTAAGAAGTACAAAGAGTAACAGAACCATTTTCTTGAAATTTGAAAATGAATGAAAGTTATAGTCAAGATGCAAGGAGCCAAAGGGTATAATTCAAACATTTAAGTATGAAAACAACTTACATCTTTCCAGTGCCTAAGATGGGAGGAATTTTTCCAGCAAGCTGCATATCAATCAAATCCAGGTAACACAGATAACAATGTATTGGTGCACTAATGTATAGACAAAAATTCTATAGTCGAATCTTTAATAAGGATGACAAAGCATTGATTAATGAAATAAGGAATATGAATTGATTATGCATAAGAAATGTATTAACAAGGTCAAAAAACAATATGGATTTTAATTGAGCTAAGATTTCATGCATTTTGTGGGAAAATGTTACACTTTCAATAAAATTGCAAGAAAATTATGTAGAAATTTAGATCTAGAAAACACTTTACTTACATAATAGCTAGAGCCTGAATGAGACCAATCAATTGTGGAATCCTTCCAGTCAAATTATTTCCTAGTAGCTACCTATGGAAACCACTTCAAAATTGGGCTATGACAACAAAAGAAAGAAATTTAATGTCATTCCTTGAATGGTACATACCATTCAACTAACTAAATACTTACCTAACATTTAAGTTTGGAATCTGAGACAACGTTGAAAGAATATGTCCCATTAACTTGTTTTTCTTCACTATCCTATAAATGTGGTTGATGTGTTAAGGAAAATGCCATTCTTTTGTAATACATGTCAAAATATGAAAACATTTACAAAATGAACAGAACCTCTTTAGGAGCTAACAAACAAAGGAATCTACAACAATTACAGTTGTTCAAGTTGCTTCAACTTCAATATCAAAAAAGGAATGTCTTCACATAAATCAGTATAAGAGACATCTCTACGGCAACCTTTAAGATGAAATCAACTAACGTCATGAAACCGTCAGATTAATGACTATTTGATTTGACTAGAGAGATGTTCAGAGGCACACAGCAGATTGGCCAATCATATTCTATCTCATCAAAAGATATTCTTGGTTTCATTGTAATACTTGACTATGACCCATTTATCTATAAAACTAATAATATAGAAACCTTCAACCAGACTTGGAGTGTTGGATATGATTCGTAGAAGAACCAGTCTGCTGCATTAAGAAAGATGTTGAACCCGTCCTACTATCACAATATGAGAAATAAAAAATCACGGGATTTTCAAAGAAAGATCCATCACCAATCGATTCAGGAATTTGTCCAGAGAGACCATTTCTTTGGAGGTGACTGCATACACAACACAATAAATGAACTAACAATACAATATATTATAAATACATGCTCCATCTAACCTGCATTGTAATAATCAACTTAAATGACAACCCAAATAACATAAAAACAAATATACATTAGACTTAGGATTCACATACATCAATTCTAGGCTTTTCAGATTACCAATGACTAGGGATATTTCTCCTCCGAGATTTAATTTAGAAAGGTTCCTACCTGACACAAACCCGAGTAAATACAAACATATAAAGCAGAGATTAAATCAAAGCTCACAAAATGTAGGTGTATAAATAATAAAAACTAAATTCCCAATACCAACTTTCTTATTTCCAATGTTATAGCACTGTGTATTGGCCTTGTCTTATATAACATCAATTATAATGAAAATAAAATGAAAACTTACAGTGCAACAACATCAAAGGTGATGTTGTCGCGTGTTACACCCATCCAGGAGTAGTGATCATTTTAAGTGGCATCTATCCAGTCGTACAAATTGTTATAGTGTCACGAAACAACCTCTTAATTTCCAGTAGAGGTGTACCTATAGAAATTAGATAAACAAAAACATGTAAATAAACCTAGGACTTCCTGAGCTGGTTAACTAAATTACCCAATATAAAACTCAATACAAAATACAAATATATTGTACTCCCATCACTACAGTGTGGCAGGTATTATCCTTTCCTAGATCGGATTTTCAGTATAAGAAACCAAACATTGAATTAAGAAAGTAAAATGTCTCTAATGGGTTCAGTTGCCATCATCTAATGGGTTCACCCATGTTCCTTGTGAGGGAAAACTAAGTGCCCATGAATCAAACCCAAATATTACTATGTATTATGCATTTCATAATGTAAATGAACTTATTGGGGAGTACCATTAGGTAAAATGAGGCAACCTGCATCTCTAGCAAATTTAGGTTTTTGGTTCAAGCAGCTCTTCAGAGAAACAAGCAATACAAGGGACATGATTCAATCAAGAGTGGAATTTTCCCTGTGTAGAATACATGGCTATCCAAAGTTTTCCTACTTCCTACTTATACATTGCCAATATTTAACTGCAAGAATCTAAATAGTTAGAAATTAAAACTATTACTAAAGCCACAAAAAGGATAATGGATGAAAATATGAAAGCAAAGGCATACAATGGTGTTAGAAAGCATTGATACAATCATGATAGTTGGTAACTGCATTTATAGTGGAATTGATAAATAGACTTGAATTTACAACACTTATGTAATTGTTGCTTTGGACATGCAATTTATAGATTTGACTGAGAAAATATCAAAAATAACTTTTTATGTACTAAAGAATGGACCTCACATTTGAATTGTTCTTTGAAACTACTATTTGTGCAAATGCTAAAATACAACACACATTGGACAAATGGGGAGAAGAACAAATAAGTTCATTCTAAATAGCATATGACACGAACTCAAGCTACAAATTACAAAAATTTAACCTGCAAAACCTACCAAATGAAATTTAAAAATGACAGCAAAATGAGGAGCAAAATGAGGATGCACGTGTGAATCTCAACAAGCCTTTGCACTTAAAAAAATATTGATGTACAAATCCCTCTGACTAAAAAAACATATTATTTTGAACCTATCCTCTGTGTGAACCAAATGAATAGCCTGATCTAGGCCAAGGCTTTATCACCAGATTCTCTCCTTTGGCCTCAAGCAAATGTATAGTCCCTGCTCATGGCTTCCATACTCCTCCTAGGGTAACTCAAAAGGCCCTTTCAACCCTAGACACTCTACATGACATCATCAAATAGTATATTGGTGCCTTCTAATTTCTCAGATGCAGCAGTAGATATTTACCTCTTCATGTCAGCTTATATACATAGAGTAGATATTCATTCTACTCTTTTTTTTAATTCTTTTTTTTTTATGTACTACTAATTTCATGTATTTCTTTTGTTTTATGCTTTCAGAGTAGCCTAGGCCATTCCAACAACTTAGTATCATCAAGTCTAATTCCTAGTCCCATTAACCCATCTTTTTGGTCATTGGTTGGACATTATTAAAAATTATCTTGTCTTACATACCACAATGTGGTTTCTCCAAAATAAAAGCATTAGTTAAAACTGATTGTGACCAATGTCAGTGAGAATTTGGCTACTTCCATGCTGGAAGGTGTATAATTCAAATCCCTATGGGTTAGATGCAGTAGTTTTTGCTAAAAAGTTTACCATATACATCGTCCAGAAATGTGGGGGAGCATATCTTGGGTTTCCCTGCAAGGTTGTGGAGGATTTTCTTGGGAAAAAATAACAATATAGCTTCTCCAAAAAATGCAGTTATGTTTCAAGGCAAGAAAATTATGACTTATTTTTCCTGCAATTGGTATGACTGTGACATATTAGACATTTGAGCAATGTTTTGATGCCTTTGGGGAATATATGCAAATAGGAAAAAAATACCACTCAAAAAGGAAAAGCATGCTTGGAATTGAATACTTTAGAAAATTAACACCTTAGTCTTCTATAATCATCTTCCTGATCTAAGGGATGATTATAGATGTTTGATGAGTTCCACAAAGAATATTAGAATCTTTTTCTAGAAACTGAACCATCAAATGGAAAAGAACCTACAGAATAGATATATCTTGAGAATATCAAGGCATCAAAGAACCTAACTAGATTTTGAGATCTTTCATAAGATCAATTTTTTCATCTCTTTTATTTTTTTAGGAGTTTATATTTGACAAGGTATCGTGAATCAATACATTTTAAACATTCTTTTTACTTAAAGTTATAGGATAAAATCCCCATAACTTCCAAAAGATATAATCAATAAATAAAATATTGGCACACTTGAAGTATTAGTTTAACACAATAGCGTAGAGAGCTGATAAAAAAATAGGGTAGTTGAATGATACATTTCTTAAATCTACCACTTGCTCAAGATAGGTTGCCAGCTAGGAGGCATTAGGTGACAAGTTCAAAGTTGGTCAAGTGCCTCTAGGTGACCAGCCATTATAGTGGCTAGTGATTGAGTAACCCTCCAACCACTTATTAAAAGTAATATGGGTAGATACACAAGGTTTTCCTTTAAAAAAATATTTCTTGAAGCTACCTTAAATTACTAGATAGAATGTTTAAAACCAAAATCTAGTGACTCTAGCATTTTCTATCAGCGATCCACTCTTTGATATTGGTTTGAAAAAAAAAAAAATAGACAAAAGTGTATAAAACCTCTACTTTTGAGTGTCAAACTCTGTTGGCCTAATGTCAAAGACAAAAATGTCACTTTTTTAACCACTTAGCAAATTTTCAAAGATTACAAATTAGAAAAACTGTCAAGAAAATCTAGGTTTTGATTGTCATGCTCCTTTCATGTATTCTTTACCACATAAAAATGAGATAGAAATAAATGTTTCATTCAATAAAGGTTTTAAGAAATTAACTTATGTGAACTAGCCAATTCCACAACCAAAGCATGGAAGTGGTTCATCATATAGTCCACCATAAAGATACGGGTCTATGAAATACTCATCATTATTACTTTTGATCAATCTATACTTCCCTTCAGATGGATTCACAGTTGTTTCCATATGCACAACTCCGGGTCTATATTCAAGCAAGACAATATTTTCAATTTTTCCAATTCATCTACACAGTTATCAATAAAGGCTGATGTTGGGGATCATACCACATATTCTAAACATGGTAACAATGGCCAGTAAATCGTAAATACATGTGACCATTAAGAATTTTAGAAATATGGTAACAATGGTAAATATTTCCATCATAAAGAAATGGAAATTACAAAATTAAAATATGCCTCCTAAAATACATTAAGTTGGCCTCCTTTTATATAATTTGGATGGCCCCTAAGAGGTACCCATTTGACCCCTTTGAATATAATTGTGTAAAGGATATCACCTCTCCTCATTTCCTACATTGATTTTTATATTTGTTGTCTTTGATCTAGTGAAGTTGGGCATTAGGGGGGGGCTGAAAATATTGAGGGATTGGCATTTGGATTAGAATTTGATCTTTTTGGTTACTGGTTTGGCTATTATCTTGATATTATTGTAGATGTATTCATGAATATTGAACTTTCTCTCTCTCATAAGGAAATACTTTTGGGTTTTCCCCTTATGGGTTTTTTGGTGGCCTTAGGCCTAAATTTCCTATGTCTCTTGTATGATTATCCAAAGGTTATCTCTGGTTGGAATTTTCTTCTGTATAACTGCATAATGATGTTGAATATTATTGATTCTAATTGATCATTGGAAATGAATATTTGTTGAAGAAAATTATTTTTCTAGTTTCTATGAACCCTAGAAAAATTCAACAAAAATGTTATTGGTTAAGAAAAATATATCATTGTTGCATATAATTTTGTTTCAAAAAAAATCAAGTACTTAAAAATGTATATTATCAAAAGAATAACTTAATCAAGCAATGTTATCCAGCTCATATGAAAGTTATTGCTTTGAATGTTATTGCAAATATATATGTCATTTGATGTTACCAGAACACCTATTTTAATAATACATTGAAGTCTTAGATTCAAATTATGGCCAGGACAGTAAGTCATGAGTCTTATGCTATTTTCCCTTCTCTTTTCCCATAGAAACTCTATCCCCTCTAGCTTACTTGCAAAGAACCTTTTCAAGTTATTGGTTCTAAGTCTGCTCAAAATCAACAACAGTTATTACCAATCTTCCATTAATCTATCCACATTGTACTCATCTTGAACAATGAATAGTTATTAGTGCTACTTAATTCTAAACAAACCCATCTTGATAAATCAATAGTGAGTTCATTATTCAAAATATTAGTCAATCTTGTGGTGCTCTCTGGATGGGATGTATGTGCCCAAATACTAGTATTTTTTTTTTTTAAGAAAAAACCAAAATTGAGTACATACAAAAGGACCCTTTTTCAATAGTTTACATAAAATATAGACAATAGACATCCATAAGCAGCAAAACAGGAGACTACACTAGTATTAAATGAAATATGACAAATAATAATAAATAAGACCAATATTGAATAAATGAGAGATAATAACTACCCAATACTTTGTTTGGTTTACTACATTTTGAATTTCTCATTATTCTCATTATCCCTATCCAAATCAAATTAACAAGATCAAAAAATAGTGAGATATTGAACTCACTACCACTGCTTATTATTGTTTACCATGAAAGTGCCTGAGCTATTGACTCAAGCCACTGCCTATTATTGTTTTCCATGAAACTGCCTGGTGGTTATTGTATTGTTTAAGACAAAAGAATGATGTGCATGTACCATACCAAAATTATGAGTGAAATATTGTCTACCAAAATTATGGGATGGTAAAATATTGTCTACCAAAATTATGGGATGGTATCACTAAATGATACAAAACTAGTTGTATAGAAACATGAGAGAGTCCATATAGATAAATGATCTACCAGAATTATGAGTAAAATATTGTTTGCAAAAATTAAAGGATTATAGGAGATATTATCATCAAAATTGATATCAAAGTGATACAAAATTAGTCATTAAAAAATATAAATAAAAACAAAACAACCAATATGATACAAAGCTAATCATATAATCTCCATACATACCAAAATTAGGGGTGAAATAATGGCTACAAAAATTATGAGGAGACAACCCATATGATAAAAAACTAATAATATAGATACGGGAGACCACCCATATATACAAGACTATTATTGAGAGGAAACAATTAAACAACCTTAGGAAACAGGGCTAGTAGATACAAAATCAAGCCCTAGGTGATGGGGCTAGCTGATACAAAACTAAGCCCTAGGGGACATAGATAGTTGATACACGGGACAATCCATATATACAAGGTGAGTATGGAAAGGAGACAACTAGCCCCTACGAGAGACACGGGTAGTATTGAGTAATGAAAAATGGTATAGAATGAATGAAAAATTTATTAAATAAATAATTAGTGAGATGTTTTCACCAAATTTGGTACAATACTCATCAACTAGCCAAATCTCATCAACTAGAGGATAAGACTAGTGGCCCTAAACTAGTAAAACGTTGGTAGATGTTGTTATCAACATTATGAGATGTTATTCACTTAAATTATGAGACGTTTCTACCAACATTATGAGATGTTCTGACTCAAAATGGTACAAAACCCATTAATGTTAGAACATGAAAATCCTAGTAGCCCTAGAAAAAAGGGTCTATAGAGACTAGTAGCATTGTAGCATTATAGGGAATGCTATTAATTTTATAGATGAGACTAGAAACCCTAGAAAAAAAGACTAATAGCAATAGCTTTAAAAAGAAAAAGATGAATAACAATAGCTTTAAACTATGGATTATTGTTATTAAACCAAGGAATAATAGCCTTAAAGTAGGAAAATGTTGTCTCCAAAATTATGAAATCCTCTTATTAGCCTGCAGAAGAAGGGGCTCATCTTCCCTAGAAGACAGTACTATTTTTCTTAGAAGAAGGGACTAGTGGCCTTAGAAGACAAGACTCGTATTAAATGAACATGACCCTAAAATATTTAATAATGTAATTAGTGTGGGTCTTCATAATTGTACTTGAGTCATGATGTAATATATTTCTCAAAAGAAAATTGACTTATTAAAGCATGGGTTTCAACCTTGGGTCAATATTCAATAAGTTAAAGCACCCATTGAGTGCTTTAGGAATTTTCTTGAGTCAAATTTATTATGTAAATCCTTCTTGGGATCATTTATCTTAGTCATGCTGAACCCTTCATCCATCAAGAGCTCAAGTCATCCTCAAAATTGGCTCTATTTTAGTTATCTAAAAGTTGTCCTATCAACCATTCATGTCTAGTCCTAAAAGACATATACAAAATATTTTGCACAAAAGGTTTCAAGTCTAGTCCTAAAAGACGAACTATATAAAAGTTGTGTCAAGATTTGAAATAAAAACCTAGGCACATCCACAAGTCAATATCTATGTGGTTAGGGCCACAAACCTATGAAAAAGGAGCGAAGGATAAGGAGCATAGAAGCATCACCTTATAAATATGAGAAGGATAAATATGAACCTAAACCGGGCTCTTTGATTGATAGATCAAACCCGAGTGCATGGAGTAGGGTTTGAATTGACCTCAGAAATACGAAATCCAAATTACCAGATTTTGTGGATAACAAAAGTTAACAATTCCAAGGACCAAACTGTATATAGGTTGTTTAGATAAAGGGCCTATTTTATAACTACAGCTACCATAATATTTTATAAAAGCAGAGATCCTTGTAGAAAAGAAAAATATGACTCATGCATATACGTGAAAGAGGACCAAAGCTACAATAGGTAATCTGCTTATCCGAAATTACAAATCCATCATCCAAAATTGCAGATCTAGTAAATGAAATTCCTGTGGCCTGAAGTTGCAGAAGATTCATTTAAAGTTACAGGTCTATCATCTAAATTAATAGATGTAAATTAATAGATGAAAAGTTGCAGTTGAAACTACTACGATTTGAACTTATAGTCGATGTTAGAGTGATTTCAAGTTGTAGTTAAAGTTGCAGTCATATTATAGTAATTTGGATCCATCCAAACATTACAAAGATCTGAAGTTGTGTCACAAATTTACAGTCCAATGGTCTTATAAAGAAACAATTATAGTTATATTTCAAAAGCCTGAAAATTGCAGCAAGGAAGTGGCATCTCTATCAAATATGATGGAAGAATATAGTTCTAAGTATGGATTATAAAAAAATTCTACAACAGCACAAAAGAAGCAAAATTCAATCTACCCAAGAAAGAATACCTTGACTTATCATCCTTGAAGGCAAGAACTAAAGAAGGTACAACCTAATTCTTGAAAGGAAGTCATTTGCAAAGGTAAGAATAATAAAAGTCATGTATAATTATTTTTGTTTCTATAAGGTCTAATCGATGTTAAATTAGGATTCTGAAATTTCAATTTTTTTGGTTACAGGGTTTGTAATATCTAAATTCTTGTGAACCCTAAACCCTAACCATATTATAATTGTTGTCTAACTTACTAGCCTTGATGGTTTGTAGGAATAAGTTGGAAACCCTAGTAAAGTATAAAATTGAATGTTAAAAACCCAAGAATTGATACCCTTAAAAATGACTTAAGTTTTGGAGTTTGTTATCATACTCTTTACTTGTCAAGTAATTTTTGCAAGTACATATAGGAATAATTTATCTTATGCAAAGAAGAAGTGATTCAAGAAGAAACTTCCACCTTCTTACAAAATATAAGTATTATCTTTATTTTCCTTTTCACTTGTAGTTTCTTTGGAATAAATAAGCTTGCAAGTATGTAGATTATGGCTAAACTCACAAGGCGATATCAAAGGAAAGACTTGTATCATGAAAGTAAGATTGCTGCAAAGAAGACTCTACAAGGTTTTTTAAGGAACAACTTGAGGTATGTCTTAGACTATAATCTTTGTTATAAAGTTCTCCTCATGTAATAGGTACAATCATTCTTCTTTTAAATTTTCTTTACATTACTAACATCGTGATGTCTAGGATTTTGAATCAAAAAGATTCTTGTTAGGGTGATTAATCATTAGATTGAATCTACCCTAATTATATTATCATTCTTGTGGAACCCTAAAATTTTCATTGTAAACCAATGACCTAAGGGTATGTCAATATTTATGAAACTCTATTTTACTTAGGGCTATTAATGAAGTCTAGAAATCATATTCTTTTTATGTTTAGGGTTTTGATGAAAACCCTCATGCTTTAGGGTTTGTTGTTAATATGAAACCCTAGATATTTAGGGTGAATTAGGTATGGTAAATTAGGGTTTGTAAGAAATACCCTTGTATTAGCTAAGGTGAGGTCTCATGAATGAAACCCTAGGTGTATATTTGTTTGTATGATTGAAACCCTAGCCTAAATGAAATTATTTTGTTGATGTTTGTGTCATTGGGTTTACCTAGTAGATGAAATGCAATAGCATGATTATGAAATCCTAGATAAGTATATTTGAATATGTTGACATAATTGATGATGGTCATAGTTTGTAAAATCTAGGGTTTGCAACAAACCCTAATAGTGTCTCACATGTAAATCCTTAAACTTGTTGAAACCTCATATCCATAGTAAAATTGTTATTCGATTGAATTGTTGATATCTAAAGATTTGTGTCTCAAAAGTGGAACTAGGGTTTGCAAGAATATATTATGTCATATATCTCTGAAATTGAGGCCCTAGATATAATGAATATGATAACTTGATTGAATTTCTTTAAAGTCTTGATGATGTGGTCTAGGGTTTATGTCAATAAACTTAACAAGGAATTATGTGTCTCTTGCTAATCAAGAACCTAAATAGGTTTTGGTATTTAAAGTCTAAACGCTTCCACTATAATAACATAATTTTGATATAGTTTACATCATGCTTCTATATGTTTGTATTTGGTTGTACTTGTTATTAAACTTTTGCAGGTACATAATCATCAAGATAATGAAGATATTCATGTAAGCTTGATGAAGGAAGCTATAAGGCTTATGATGATCAATATAATGTGGATTTTTCATCTTCTATTCGGGGAAAATGAGAGTCTCAAACAACCTAATTTCAAGCATGGCTAAAAAATGCAGCAACATAATTTGACTTGTAGATATAAAAATGTAGTGTTGCCTAGAGATAATTCACAAATTTCCAACACACCATAAAATTAGATATAATTATATTTCGATTGAGTTCTCCATGTGCAGATTTGAACATCATAGATCAAGCATTTTACCATTCATGGAAGAGTTGCAAAAAATGTAACCTCTCAATTTTAAAAATGCCTTTTTTTGCATGTGGCGGGAAGTAATGTACTTTTGAGCCAACAAATTTTACATCAAAGTACGTGAAAATAAATCCATAGTTTGATCTTGATATCCATTCTACTAGATATCATGCTTCCTGAATTATAAGTTGTACGAAGACTTTGTCAATTTTAGTCTTTTTTTCTACTAGAATTAGTTTTTAACCTATTTAGAGGGTCCAAACTATCCCCATCAGAAAAACAAGAAGTTGACTTCATAAAGGTCCATAACACTACATTTTATCATAACGATCATATAAAACATAAAATTAGAATGAAAGAATTCTTTAACAGAGAACCCAACGACCAATACAAATACAACAATCACTAGGAAACCCTAGTTTAATTAGGGCTATTAATGAAGTCTAGAAATCTTATTCTTTTTATGTTTAGGGTTTTGATGAAAACCTTGGTCCTTTAGGGTTTGTTTTTAATATGAAACCCTAGATATTTAGGGTGAATTACGGTTTGGTAAATTAAGGTTTATAAGAAATACCCTAGTATTAGCTAAGGTGAGGTTCCATGAAAGAAACCCTAGGCGTATATTTGTTTGTATGATTGAAACCCTAGCCTAAATGAAATTATTGTGTTGATGTTTGTGTCACTGGGTTTACCTAGTAGATGAAATGCAATAGAATGATTATGAAATCCTAGATAAGTATATGTGAGTATGTTGACCTAATCGTTGATGCTCATAGTTTTTAAAATCTAAGGTTTGCAACAAACCCTAATAGTGTTTGACATGTAAATCCTGAAACTTGTTGAAACCTCATATCCATAGTAAAATTGTTATTTGGTTGAATTGTTGATATCAAAATCTTTGTGTCTCAAAAGTGGAACCATGGTTTGCAAGAATATATTATCTCATATATCTCTAAAATTGAGGCCCTAGATATAATGAATATGATATCTTGATTGAATTGCTTTAAAGTCTTTATGATGTTGTCTAGGGTTTATGTCAATAAAATTAACAAAGAATTATGTGTCTCTTGCTAATCATGAACCTAAATAGGTTTTGGTATTTAAAGTCTAAACGCTTCCACTATAATAACATGATTTTGATATAGTTAACTTCATGCTTCTATATGTTTGTATTTGGTTGTACTTGCTATTAAAGTTTTGTAGGTACATAATCTTCAAGATAATGAAGATATTCGTGTAAGCATGATGAAGGAAGCTATAAGGCTGATGATGATCAAGATAATGTGGACTTTTCATCTTCTATTTGGGGAAAATCACAGTCTCAAACAACCTAATTTTAGGCATGGCTAAAAAATGCAGCAACATAATTTGACTTGTAGATATAAAAATGTAGTGTTGCCTAGAGATAATGCACAAATTTCCAATACACCATAAAATTAGATATAATTATATTTTGATTCAATTCTCCATGTGCAGATTTGAACATCATAGATTAAGCATTTCCATTCATGGAAGAGTTGCAAAAAATGTATCCTGTCAATTTTAAAAATACCTTTTATTTGCATCTAGCAGAAAGTACAACGTAATTTTCAACCAACAAATTTTACATCAAATTAGGTGAAAAGAAATCTATAGTTTTATCTTGATATCCATTCTAATAGATTTCATACTTCCTGAATTATAAGTTGTATAGGGACTTTGTCAATTTTAGTCTTTGTTTCTACTAGAATTAGTTTTTAACCTATTTAGAGGGTCCAAACTATACCCATCAGAAAAACAAGAAGTTGACTTCATAGAGCTCCATAACACTGCATTTTATCATAACGATCATATAAAACATAAAATTAGAATGACAAAATTCTTTAATAGAGATCCCAACCACCAATACAAATACAACAATCACTATGAAACCCTAGTTTACTTGGGGCTATTAATGAAGTCTAGAAATCTTATTCTTTTTATGTTTAGGGTTTTGATGAAAACCTTGGTCCTTTAGGTTTTGTTGTTAATATGAAACCATAGATATTTAGGGTGAATTAGTGTTTGGTAAATTAGGGTTTATAAGAAAGACCCTTGTATTAGCTAAGGTGAGGTCCCATGAAAGAAACCCTAGGCGTATATTTGTTTGTATGATTGAAACCCTAGCCTAAATGAAATTATTGTGTTGATGTTTGTGTCATTGGGTTTACCTAGTAGATGAAATGCAATAACATAATTATGAAATCCTAGATAAGTGTATGTGAGTATATTGACCTAATCAATGATGCTCATAGTATGTAAAATCTATGCATTAGGAGAATTTTGAGATCTAAAATGGGCCTCCTAAGAAAATTGTACAACAAAAATATACTTTATAAGAACCAATAGGATTCAAGATGATGGTGTCAACCATTGGGGATGATTCACCATTTTTGGAGTAAAAAGGTAAAAAGATTAAAAAATAATAAAATAATAAAACTGCTTTTTCAACTCGTATTTTTAACTTATCTCCCTAAGGTTTTACTCAAATTTCAAGTGGGATTACTCGTTGGATGCAAAATTTAATTCCTCATCCAGGGAGTACCCATGTTGCATAATTTTGATGGATCCTACTACACGAAAAATGAGAAATACATGAAAAACAGTGATTGAATCACGTTTTTCATGTATTTCTCATTTTTGTGTAGCAGGGTTCATCAAGAGTATGCAACATGGGTACTCCTTGGATGAGGAATCGAATTCTTCATTCAACGAGTGTTTCCACTCGAAATTTGAGTAAACCCATAGGGAGATAAGTTGAAAAAATAGTTTTTCTTTTTTCCCTCAAAAATTTGATGATGTAACCAAATCTTATTTTATTATTTCCACTATTATTTTATAATTTCCTTAGAAGGCCCATTTTATACCTCAAAAGCCCCTAATGGTTTGCAACAAACCCTAATAGTGTCTCACATGTAAATCCTGAAACTTGTTGAAACCTCATATCCATAGTAAAATTGTTATTTGATTGAATTGTTGATATCTAAAGCTTTGTGTCTAAAAAGTGGAACCAAGGTTTGCAAGAATATATTATGTCATATATCTTTGAAATTGAGGCCCCAAATATCATGAATATGATATCTTGATTGAATTGCTTTAAAGTCTTGATGATGTGGTCTAGGGTTTATGTCAATAAACTTAACAAAGAATTATGTGTCTCTTGCTAATCATGAACCTAAATAGGTTTTGGTATTTAAATTCTAAACACTTCCACTATAATAACATGATTTTGATATAGTTAACTTCATGCTTCTATATGTTTGTATTTGGTTGTACGTGTTATTAAAGTTTTTTAGGTACATAATCATCAAGATAATGAAGATATTTGTGTAAGCATGATGAAGGAAGCTAAAAGGCTAATGATGATCAAGATAATGTGGAATTTTCAACTTCTATTCGGGGAAAATCATAGTCTCAAACAACCTAATTTCGGGCATGGCTAAAAAAATGCAAACATAATTTGACTTGTAGATATAAAAATGTAGTGTTGCCTAGAGATAATGCACAAATTTCCAACACACCATAAAATTAGATATAATTATATTTCGATTCAGTTCTCCATGTGCAGAACATCATAGATCAAGCATTTTACCATTCATGGAAGAGTTGCAAAAAATGTATCGTGTCAATTTTAAAAATACCTTTTATTTGCATCTAGTAGGAAGTACAACGTAATTTTGAGCCAACAAATTTTACATCAAAGTAGGTGAAAAGAAAGCTATAGTTTTATCTTGATATCCATTCTACTAGCTATCATACTTCCTGAATTATAAGTTGTACAGGGACTTTGTCAATTTTGGTCTTTGTTTCTACTAGAATTAGTTTTCAACCTATTTAGACGGTCCAAACTATCCCCATGAGAAAAACAAGAAGTTGACTTCATAAAGCTCCATAACACTACATTTTATAATAATGAAAATATAAAACATAAAATTAGAATGACAAAATTCTTTAATAGAGAACCCAATCACCAATACAAATACAACAATCACTATGTATAAAATGCTCAAACTAACTAGCCTTTTGATGATGGAAACATCACACATAACCAAGTACATGATCGAAGCCTAATCCACTGAAAAAATAAGGCTTATTATTTAAGGTGAGCTTCTGAACACTTTCTTTCCCTAGAATCTGAAACAGATATCACTACATTTGGAATGAACAATAAAATAGACTACGAGATATTTGTTGTTTCAACTCAATTTCACATAGACTGATATGTAATAGCACTACAACGAATTTAATAAAATAAGGGAAAAAGAGTTTCTTAGAGTGTGTGAGGAGAAACTTTAAAAGAGTTGAAATTTTCCGAATTTTTCTTTACTTGAACTTACTCCTAACTCACAACATTAATAGAATGTTATACAATATATAGGCATTATCATAGAGGATCATATTTTCATAGAGATAAGCAAGGTGCATTCCACAAACTGAGTGTGTGTAGTGATACATCAACTCTTTGTTTACTTGTTTAATGGTTTATTGAATTTTAATGGTACACTAAGAAACGTTGAATATACACACAAACCTAGACACATCTAAACAAGGATTCAATAAGCATCTTAGGAAGCTTGATGTTGCATATCTTGAGTTCAAACAAGGCAATGGATCTTGAGCTCATACAAACAAATCATTGATATATCAAACCCTATAAATCAGGTACGCAACCATAATGTGTATATCAAATTTAGGATTAGATGGGTCTAGGCTAGATTAGTTCCCTTCCCTACTTCAAAGTCCAGATTCTTGATGCGGAATGGTATCTCATTCACAAATCTCTCTCTTTTGTGATTTTTTAGTTGACTAAACACAGGGATCAAACACAACCCATGGTTTCTTATCGTAGCTTAAGAGGTCCACATTTGTAGTTTAATAAGAGATCCTAAAAAAAGTGTGGAAGTATAGAGCTTAAATTGGTCAACAGAAACAGAGGTGTGGTATTTAAAACTCCAATTTAGTTTTCCAGGGTTTAAATTGAATAGAGGAGTTTTTTAAAAATTGGCCCTGTCACACGGATTCTGTCAAGGGTGCGGACACGACTGACCTTCCTAGAAGTCTAAGACATTCTAATGACAAACAAGACAAAATGGAGTGATCTTTCTCTAAATACACCTTTTACAACATGAAAACTACAAGTGTTTAGGCTTACCTTATTCCAAAACGCTGTTGTTGAAGTCCGTTCTTGACGATCCGGATGAGCTCCTCCTTCAAGTCAATTCCTGCAACCACAAACAATCAAACAATTACCAAGCACTTGCATTTCATATAATAAAACATATATTCAACATGCAGACCAAGGAACACATGAAATAACTCATTAACACAAGCTATTGAGAAAAATAAACCAGTTTGTATTAATAACGAAACAAAGAAACTCTTACAACCTGGCCTTGGTGTTGTGCAAGTTCCTCCCAGGGTCCATCAAGGGTTTTCCTCTACTTTGACAAAGCTCACCCTCTCCCAAGTAGAATCAAGTGAAGACAATCTCTCCTCACAAAGGCTCTAATGGAAGACCTAAATCCTGCAGCATTTACCCAAAGAAAATGTATAGCTCCAACCTCTTCTCCTTCTGGCTCAATGCCTTTATTTATAGTGCTGTAAAGAGGTTATTCAGGTCCACTATCAATGGGATCATCCCCCTCTATGGGTGGGATAGCTCCCTTATTGATGGGATAAGTTCCCCCTTAATAGAGATACATGAACCAACTGGAGGCGCATCCATTTCATCAAACCGACCTCTAGAATGTTCTAGAAGTAACCACAAGTAACTTTTTCAAGATAAAACTCGCGCATTTTGCCTTTTACAGAGGGACGCACCTGTCCCTTAACATACAGAGCGTCCATGGACGCAGATTTTGTGAACATGGTCAGCGTCCCCGCAGGTAAGGCTAGAGAGAACCTGCGACCCCAGAGATAAACATAGTTTTTACAAGACTTTTCTCTCTTCTTTGAGTTTGAGATGGATAACAGAGGCATGAGACTTGCCTAAGAGGGTAGCATGACTGTTGATTTGAGCCATACTAACTGTAAGTAGTCAAGGTGACATTTTTTAGTGTAACAGATTGCCCCCTAAAGTGCGAAGCCTGGAATAGAATAGGGTTTTGTAATTCTAGGAAGGGTGAAGCGCTTTATCATTTCAAGGATTGCCTTGTGGATGGCCTGGTTGGAACCTGCAAATTTCAACACAAAATACATGGATAAGATTATATCATCACTGAGGTAGGCATTCCCATACTCAGATTCAAAACTTTAACTAATGGACTAACTATTCTGATACAGGAATGATCTTGCAGTACATCATTTTTATAGACTTTTGTAGACACAGTATGGACGCAGCCATCTGTTTATGATTAGTCTACATAGATAATGAATACAAAACTCCTCGCAGCCTGGATGGTAGAAACCAGATCCAGGGTCTTCACTTCTACTTCCCGAATTGGTACGATTCTAACCATGTGATTAAATGATTCGATGTCGAACATGGTAGAAACCACTTGATTACCAGTCAATGATGTAAACTGTTAACAAGCGTGAGAGAAACCACCAGTAATGTCAATGGTTCTCAAAGTACCAAGCACAACCCGTGAAATGTGAATAGATGTTTTGATGTCGAACACTTCACGGAATCCTCTGATCGAAAGTCAATGATGTAAACTGACGTCAAAGGCGAGAAACCTGCCATTGATGCATGCAGACTTCAAGGTACTGTCGATTCCTAAGTCATCTTTCTAGATAATGTGTCGATGTCGATAGAAAGCGACCCGTTGCAGGCAAGCCCGCAACACGAAATCATTGTTCAAGTTGAAGAAATGTTGCTGTAAGGACTGACTCAGGGATGGTCAAATGGATGACAAGTATTTTGCAGATGAAAGTTTTTGCTTGCAGACCTCTTGAACACATAACGACACAACAGATGGCTTGGTGACGTATAACTCAAAGTTAACCCCTGGAACCCGGTTAAAGACTTTCAACGTGACTTGGTCAACTGTGAGGTAAAAGATTTCCCAACCCAGGTGAATGAAAAGTGTCGTGTTCAAGAGCGGTAATAAAGTTTCTTCTGAGACAAAAGGTGACAAATAGGTTCATTCTTCTCTTTTTTCCCCCACCATTTCTGGCAAGTACCTCTTTATTTTTAACAAGCTTGAGGAGGATAACATATGCTTGATTATAAGCTCATCCTTCGGACGAGTCCAACCTAGTTTAAATTCGAACCCTAGGAAGGAGTGGTTCGTTCCTGTTTGTAATTGAACAGGTCCTCTACTGTAAAAATTTAACGAGCCCAGTATAGGAGAAACTCGGCGTTTTTCAATTTTAGAGAGTCTGAAAAAACTAAAGAAGACTCCACGTTGAACTTTTTCGTATATTTGTGTCCCTCAAGCCCGAAAAAGTATAAAATAATACCTGGGGGAACCGCTTGATCTTGCGACCAAGGAGTACTTTCATAATAGTGTCGTTAACCTGAAAAGTAAAAAGCGATCAAGGACACGTCGTTTTATTTCCTTATCGAGTTCGAAACGACAAAAACCCGGCAATCTTTTCCTGATTTTGCGGTCAGAAAAGAGCTAAAAGGGGACCGTCTTTTAATTCCGTTTTAACGAGTGAAAAAGAAACACTCGGCGATCTTTTCATGTTTTAGGAGTCAGAAAAGGGCTTAAAAGATGACTCTGAAATTTTGTTTGTGAAAAATTACAATTTCCCTCGAAATCCCTTTGTCCTGCACAAAAGCGACACATTACTCATACCTGTTTAAAATAGGCAAAAATACATTCAAAAACATCTTTTCATGGTAAAAAATGAACTAATTCATCCAAAAAACCTATAAAAAGACCTTTTACCATGTCATTTTTACCGTTTCACTGTTGAGGTTGAAAAAGGAGCTTTTGACAAGAAACTTCCCGTGGTCGCTGCGGAAAATCTGACCGTTGGAATCGAACGCCGTCTCATCCAGGTATTTTACACATCCCACTCTGCATTTCTATCCGTTTAGAATCAATTTTTAGGTTTTAGTTTCATTTTTTGGGGGGGTTTTGGTTTTGGAATGCGCCTCTCGGCGGACGCAGGTGCCCTTCGGGTGACCTGCGTCCCCCGACTTTTTCTCATACGGGAAAACGGTCGGAAGACGCAGCCCGCCTTCAGGCCAGCTGCGTCCGGGCGCCCTGTGCTACAAAGCCGGGGTGCGTCCTCCGAGAAACGCGCATTTCAAAACCCCAACTCTCTCAAAAAACCACCAAAAATTCCCAAATTAATTTCTAATGCTATTTTTGATATGCAGGGCATTAATCATGTTAGACTGGAGAGAAAGAGAGCATGTAGAGGAAGATGAAGCTGCAATAAATCATCAACCTTCCCTGGATGCCCTAAGAGCATGCGGATTATACAAATATTGGACCATACCGGGCATGAGGGGCCAGGTAAGATTCTTGGAATGGCTGGTTGAGCGATGGAACGTACAAGAACAATGCTTTTACATAGGAGGGCACCAGCTCGAGATAGAGCCCTCGGATGTATACTTTCTCACTGGCTTGCCAAACAGAGGTGAGCAACTCAGTCTTGCGGGGACTAGGCCGGGTGGCCAATCCCTTGATAGTCTCCGCGAGAAATGGTGCACACCTGGGGCTCACCATTCAAAAGGCATAGAGATAAAACACATCACTCTGCCGGAACTCAAAGTCATAGCGTTCACGGTTACCAGAATTTGCGGCGCGGCCGCTTTACACATTGCTTCCGGATCCCAAATGCGGATGGCAATTGACTGTTACCAAGGCACCATTTTCAACTGGTGTGAAGCTGTGTCGGCTCATATGAAGAGCCAACTGACCAAGGCAAAGAACGGACGACTAAAGACTTTTGGATATGGGCCTATAGTCGTGAGCTTTGCCTTGGAGAGAATTCCAATGCTGATCCCTCAGCAACTCACTGTTGATATCTTGGGTCCCCAGCAGCCAAAGCTGATACGATGGGTTGCGGTGATGGCCCGGCATCCTGACGAGGGCGCGACAGTAGTTCGATTCTCAGATAGTTATTTTGACTGGTTAGAGGGCCAGCTTTTTGTGATACAGGATTTTCCGTATGCCGGAATGGATTTCAGAGGTGATCCGGACATGGTTCTTCCACAGGGAGAACAATGGGATGACAGAGGTACTTTTTATTTTCACAAGTTTTCTAGTTATGTATTTTTTGTATTTTTTATATATATCGTCTCAAAACTAATAGTAAATCTTTCAAAATGCAGATGTTGGTCCACAGCGTCCAGCCAACCTCCGGCCTTATGATAGACTACATCCAGCTGCACCGGTACCGGCCCCACAGGATGCGACAGCAGAAGTACTAGCTGAGTTGGAGCATGATCTAGAGCGTCTCACGGCAGATATACCTGAGACTACTATGGACGACATTCCTATCAGGCTTCAGCGCTTCGTAGTCGCGGTCCCTGGACCGTTTAGGAGATTTTTGCGTAAGGTAGCCCGCGCAGTGGTGTCGTACAGAGAGCACCACCAGTGATTGACTAGTCACTTTTGTAGTCACATGTGACATTTTTGACTTTTTGTACTATCATTTTGCCGATCATAAGGTGTTTTAAACCTATGATCGAAGACGATGTATATATTTTTTGACACACTTCTATCTATATATATCACTATTACCGGCTTATCTTGTTTAACATATGTGATGAAATGTTTTTAAATTTACTTGCATGATTATCGTAAATGTCTGTCCAACATTCGAGAAGCAATTGCATCTGCTAATGTATTCAAAGACCTTGGAATATGTTGATATTCAATGTAATCAAATTCACGTTCCAAGAGACGCACTCTCAAAAACAACCTTAATAACACAGGATTTCTAATGGCATAAACTCTATTAAGCTGTAATACAACAAGTTCAGAATCTAACCTCACTATCAAACGTCGAATTCCAAATGAAATAGATTCGGATAATAATTCAACCACTGCACTGTATTCTGCAATGTTATTCGTTGTTTGACCGAGGCTTACCCCATGCATAGAAACTAACTCGTCAGAGGGCGAATAGATAACCCAAGCTGCGGAAGAGATATTC
Source organism: Pinus tabuliformis (assembly GCA_031772625.1). NCBI lineage: Eukaryota > Viridiplantae > Streptophyta > Pinopsida > Pinales > Pinaceae > Pinus > Pinus tabuliformis. The sequence continues at coordinate 1,543,702,352 of CM062804.1, read as the reverse complement.
CGTGTACTACGACAAGCACCATCAGCAAATCCAATGTATGTTTGGAGAGGCGTCGACATCTACAATATCAAGAGTAAAACCAAGATAAGCCAGAATAATGACGAAAAACCACACTTGCTAAGCTAAGCACACTGACTAAACTAACACACTTGCTAGCTAGAAAGAAAATCTAACCTATCTAAAAATTTCTCCATACCCATCATTTTAAGCATAATACCTCTTTAGGTAAAGTCCATTTCTGGGTTTACCCAAAGAGTCCCCATCAAAATCAACTAACTCATAAGCCCCTTTTGCTAGCTTTCGCTTTACAATGTAGGGCCCATGCCACATGGGAACGAATTTTCCGGCACCTAGCTTATCGTTAGCTTGATCATATAATAGTACTAGGTCTCCTTCCGAAAAACTTCGAGGGGTTACATTTTTATCGTACTGAGCTTTCATTCGTTTCGCGTGAGTCTCGATAGCTAAAGTAGCGTCACGTCGAGTCTCATCTAATTTAGCCAAGTATAATAACCGTTTCTCCTCTTCGGAAGTAGCTGGAAGTAATTCGACAGCCATTTGAAGTGATGGGATTTCGCATTCAATAGGTAACACAGCTTCTAAGCCATAAACTAGCTGGAAAGGGGTGAAACCTGTTGAATTTTTCACTGAAGTTCGATATGCCCATAGCGCCGAAAATAACATGTTATGCCAATTCGTTCGATGGATACCAATGATCCGTCGAATCATGATGACTAGAACTTTGTTGATTGACTCAACCAAACCGTTGGCTTGCGGATAATAAGGAGTAGAGCTATCGTGGCGCAAACCAAGCTGGCTTGTAAGCTCAGTCATCATGACGTTTCGAAAATGGCTCCCATGGTCAGTAATGATTGCTTGTGGGACACCAAACCTAGTTATGATATGATTGAATACGAAAACTGCAGCTGTCTTGCCGCTTGCGTCGAATGTAGGCATCGCCTCGGCCCATTTTGTAAAATAATCAACCGCGAGGATGATATACGCATGCCCCCCGGCCGAGTGAGGGTTACAAGTAATAAAGTCAATGCCCCATTTGGCGAATGGACCAGCGGCAATTATAGGGTGGAGAGGAGCAGGTGGAGCGCGCATCTTTCGATCAAACACTTGACAGTTGTGGCATGTTCTGACAGCAAGGATACAATCTTTAAACATAGACGGCCAGAAATAGCCAGCGCGCAACACCTTCTGAGCTGTGGCATACCCAGACATATGACCGCCACATGCTCCAGAGTGACAATCATTCAAAACTCTCTCAGCCTCTTCGTGAGTTAAACAACGTCGAAAAACTAAGTCTGCCCCCCGGCGATAAAGTGTATCTCCAATAATTCTGTATTGCTGGGATCGAAACCGAATTTTTCGACGGTCTTCCTTGGAAGCTTCAGGCCGAAAGGTTTGGGTTTGGAGATAGATGATTATATCCCCATACCACGGATCTAAAGTGCTAATAAGAAACAAAGATTCGTCCACAATGGACTCCTCTGCCACAGTCTCTGTGTCAGCACTCGGGAAATCACACATCAATTCCGCAAAAACTAAAGATTTCTTAGACTTGGACTTCTCGAACTCCAAGTCGAACTCTTGCAGGATAACAATCCATTTAGAGTACTTGCCCCCTAGCAGTTGTTTTGTCAAAATATAAATCATAGGGTTGCAATCCGAAATAACTGTAGTCTTGCGGAGAAGAATGTAGTGACGAAAACGCTGGACAGCTTGAACGGCTGCCAGGGCCAATTTCTCCACATGCGAATATTTTAACTCAGTGGGATTTAAGGTTCTACTAAGATAATATATCACATGCTCTGCTTTGAATTCATCTTCTTGAACTAACACCATTCCAATGGTGGAATGCGAAGCTGCGAGGTATAAGAAGTAGTCCTGGTTGTAGTTGGGAGGATGCAATAACGGTGCATGGGTCAACGCGTGTTTTAGTGCATCAAAAGATTGTTGGGCAATCTCGTCCCAAAAGAATTGTGCGTTCTGTTTCAACAACCGTGTAAAACCTTTAGTGACCTCGGCGTAGTTTGGGATGAATCGGCGTAAAAAGTTCGCTTTCCCTTGCAAACTTTGGAGTTGGCGCAAACTCGAAGGAGGAGGCAATTTGATGATAGCCTCGACTTTCGAGGGATCGACGCGAATGCCGGCTTTTGAAACAACAAATCCCAGCAATCGACCTGTTTCTATACAGAAAACACACTTGTGGGGATTCAACCGAATTCGATAATGCCTACACCTCATAAAGATTGCTCGTAGGTGGACAAGGTGATCAGCTCGTTGTAAAGAATGAGCAGGCAAATCATCGAGATAGGGTTGCACAATGTGCTTGATGTCATGAAATGCATAAGACATCGCCCGTTGAAAAGTGGCCCCGGCATTCTTAAGTCCAAAAGGTAATTTGCAATAAGCAAATGTCCCCCATGGACAAATGAATGCCGTTTTTGGTTGATCGGCAGGTAGAATATTGATTTGATTATAGCCTGAGAAACCATCCATGAAGGAAAACATCTCACTTCCGGCACAATCATCAATGATTTGATCGATATAAGGCGTAGGATAGTTGTCTTTTGGACAAGCTCGATTGATATCCCTATAGTCGATACAGATTCTTATTGTTCCTTGTTTTTTATTGACGGGAACAATATTCGATACCCAATCCGTTAACGGGATCGGATAAATGAAACCTGCTTTCAACAGCTTTTCGACTTCTGCTTTAATCGCAGCCGCTTTTCGAGGGTGAATCTGACGCAACCGTTGCCGAATGGGTTTAGCATCCGGGTAGGTTTTGATTTCATGAACAACAATGGCAGGATCAATTCCCGGCATTTCCTCGTAAGACCAGGCAAACACGTCGCGGAATTCTTGGAATAGGGCCTTGTAAGTTTGGATTTCGATTCCGGGCTTCACTGAAATATCAATGGGAATTGTACGAGAAATATTCCCTAAATTCAGCTCTGAATCAGAATGTTTCGTTGGATCCTGAGCGTCTTTGACATATTCAGCGGTAAAGATAGATGAAAAATCATTTTCAAATGCATCATCCTTAGGTAAAAACGAAGATCTGTGATGGAGATCTTCCCATGGTAGATCATCTACACTTAGGATTTCGCGAAGTTGTTCGTCAGATGACACTTCTTCGGGAAACGTTATCCGTTCTAAGGGTGAGGTGAAAAGTGACTCTTCACTGACCACATTCATTTGGTCGGTTGAATGAAAGTCGGTAAAAGACATAAGAGCTTCATAAGCAATCTCATACGGACTCAACGGCATAACATCACCGAGTGAGTCTAGCTCAGAGTCAGAGGGAACATACCAAGGATCATCATAAATAATGTTTTCTGACGTGATCATATGAATTGTTGCGAACGAAGGGTCTGCATTGAGTGGAGGGAGAGGAAAAGTTCCCAGTAAACCGGAATCCTTAACTAAACCTACACCAATGTCCCTATAAGGGATTGTCGTTTTACCGACATGCTGGATAGTTTCTAAAGAGGTTGGGTCGGATGAAAAGTATGTCAGCTGATCAATAGTCACGATCTTACCGTTATGTGGAAACTTAATGACTCTGAAGACCGATGAAACGACCGCTGTCATAGCATATGACCAACTTCGACCCAAAAGAAGGTTGTAGTCTAGAGGGGCATCAACCACTTCCACATCCAGACTAACGGTTTTACCTTCGACCCCTATAGGCAATTCTTGTAGAATACCAAACGGACGGAACCCACGGCCATCAAAGGCCTTAAGGATGGTGGGGGATTGGTTCAACGAAGGAGAACCAAGCGATCTCCAACATTGAATCGACATAATACACGTAGAAGCTCCCTCATCAATCACAGTCCGATGAATAGGCCTGTTTTTGACTATCACTGGAATTTGGAAAGCCATTTGATGGGGGAGACGTGGTGTACTACTTTCTAGATCAAAGATCATTAGGTTCGGGTCCTGAACATCGACAGCTCCAATAGCCGACAAAAGCAATTTTCGTTGCGCTGGACATGATTGCAGCACTTCGAGTGCCGACATTGCTGAAGGTGAAACAGCTAAGTCTTCAACAATGTTGTAATTCTGGGCTGCTCTCGCATGTGGATTGAAAGCAGACCTTCGAAGTACACCCTTGGCGGGCGGCTTAATCACTAAGTCTGGGTTAGGTTTTTCGATCTGTAGTGGATCGGAACCAGGAGCTGAGGTTGATGGGTTAGAGTGAGAAGATTCTGCTTCCTTACCATCAACAGGAGCCTTACTACCATAATCTTGCGATCGAGTCGCAATCCTGACATGAGACATCATCAAAATGGGTTCTTCACTGGCATTCGAAGAAGAACCTATCATCTTATTCTCCTGCTCTGGAAATGGATTTTTTAACACAGCAGGAGTGGGAGAACCTTTGACTATTTTCACTACCTCGGCCCGATGAGGGCAGTCTCTCGTAAAATGATCTTCTTCACAAATAAGACAAGGATAGCGAGGTTTGCGCTTTTCGTCATTGGTTTCCGACTTTTCCGTTTTCTCCTTTGGAGCCTTGTCTGCTTTAGCCTTCTTCTTTCCTTTCTTCTTTCCACCGTTTTTGGATTTGGCCGTAGATGACTCTACAGCGTGAATGTCGGCGGTAAGTTCAGGAGGAGAAGACTCTCCTGTCGGAGAATCAGGCAAAGTGATAATTGGAGTATTGGAGGCCTTGGAAGACTTCTTCTTACTCTTCGTAGTCACGATACCGATCATACCATCAGCGGCATGAGATCCCGAAGGAGCAGCAGCGATTTGGTTTGACTTTGGAAGATCCGGAATTTTCTCATGTAACGTACCCGACTGAGTGTAAACTAAGTCAAGGTATTGTGCCTGAGCAATGACTTGCTCCTCAGTAACTACTCCGGCCTTAGCGACATCTTCAGTAATTCTTGGTAATAATGATTTGACAAACCATTCAGCTAAGATTTGGTCCGGGATAAAAACTTTCACTAATCTTCTTCGACGTCTCCACTCATGGATGTGATCAGAAATGTACGTGGATGTCGATTGTTTTAGCGAAGTTAATAACTCTGTACCATTATCGTATCTGACTGGTAACTGAAAATGAGTTAAGAACGAGGTAGCTAACTGGCTAAAGTTGTAAAAAGAGGCCCGTGGTAACTCAATGTACCACTTGGCTGCGAGACCAATGAGTGTACGCTGGAAAAGACGTAAGCGGATGGAATCATCTGAGATGGAATTTGATGCACACCAGAGGTGGTAAGTCATCACGTGATTAGACGGATCCTCTCCAGACTTACCTTCGAACTTGGGTATATCGCTGGGCAACTTATTTGGCATTGGCGGCCAGAACGGAAGATATTGAATTGGATCGTTCGTTAGGCGCGTCAAGTCGGGTAAATCTAAAGTTGCAATAAATGGTAACTGCCGGTTAGGATCTCTAAAACTCTGAGTCACAATACCAGCCCCAGGAGGAGGATATCCAGGATAACTAGGAACAGGAGTCGCATTGGGGATATTATATCCTCCTGAAAACCAGGATTAACCGGACCGTACTGGGGTTGCTGAGGTGGTTGATAAGTGTACCCAGGATACGGTTGATACTGGTAAACCGGTTGTTGGGCAGCTTGCCCAGGTTGATACTGTCCCTGGTACGGAGGTTGAACAAATTGAGGTTGAGTAGTAACAACCGTACTTGTACCAGGTTGGCCTGCAGGCATCTGGACTGTGGTTTGAACCGTGGGTCCAGACAACGGTACAGATGTCTGAGGAGTGGTAACAGGGACAGTAGAAACCGGAGCTGCCGATACTCCAGATGTAAGCATGGTAGATGAAGCGGTAGTTGCTGCAGCCGTGTGAGGTGGAGTACTAGGTGCAATTGGCGGCTGAGTAACTACAGAAGTTACAGGGGTTGAACACTTGACTGGACAGGTTGCGGTTGCTGGGGTGAACCAGGAACTGCAGGTTGTCCTGCTTGAGGTACCGACTGTATACTTGGTTGCGACATCTGTTGACCCTGTGACGGATCCCATGTTAACATTCCAGGGTATTGACTCGTAACAGGTTGAGGATACTGAGATCCATAGCCGTATTGAGGATAGGGTTGATAACTGTAAGGTGCAGTCCCATATGATTGCCCTTGAGGTGGTTGATAACCTTGACCAGGGTATTGACCCGTAGGTTGATAACCTTGAGGTAAATACGAATACTGGGGTTGACCTTGACCTTGAGGTTGGTATCCTTGAGGTTGATACCCTTGGGGTTGATACCCTTGGGGTTGCCATCCTTGAGGTTGCCATCCTTGAGGTTGATACTGATACTGAGGTTGACTTTGGGGTACATATTGAGGCTGGGGTTGATACCCTTGGGGTTGATACCCTTGAGGTTGCCCCCCAGTCACGAATGAAGTACCTTGAGGTTGCCCCCCAGGCATTAACGAAGGTTGCCCCCCAGGCGGTAATTGGCCACCTTGAGGTTGGTTAATGGGAGTTGAACCTGACATCATATAAACTTCACCTATACTCAATGGTACATTACCACTGTTTCCAACTAATAACCCATGATCAACAGGTTGAGGAGATGCTCCCGCAAAGGTACCAGAAAGTGATTGATACCCAGTAGGAACAGAAGGACCGCCATGTAAAAATGATTCAGGACTTTGTGAAAACACAGATGACTGACCAGACATATTTACAGGAGAATGAATTCCTCTAGGTGGAACCGGAGTACGAGGTGTAGAAAAACCTACTGAGTTGTCTAAAAAATTGGTTAATGCAAGGTACCAAGATTCACTTCTAGGAGGACTGTAAAAGATGGATTCACGCTCCCTTAGATCAAGGGTAATTAGATCTTCAGAATCAGAAACGCCTATTTCTTCCTCTGGAACAAGTTCTTCTATAGCAATTAATCCAACAGGAAGATTTTCGGTGATAATTCTTTCTATTCTTGGTGAATCAGGAACACTAGGAGTTGGAGTAACAGGTTCTAAAATTTCAGGTTCTTCGCCTGTTTCACTGGCAGATGAAAAACTACTAGCAAGCTCGGAAACTGTAACAGCTTCGGGATTGTAACATGTTTCTAAACTTTGGTAATCTGGATGGACTACCAAGGAAGATTCTCCTTCTTCAGGTGATCCTACTCTACTGCCACTAGGAGGAGTTACAAGGACCTTTAACCCTTCTAAATTACCTGGGTCGTCTCGAGGAGGGGATCCCCTAAGTCTACGGGATCTTCTCAACAATTCGGCCACAGAAACAACTTCAGGAGACTGGCCCGCAATTCGACGGGACCTTCTCGGTAATTCCGCCACAATTAAAGATTTTAACTACAACACACGAAAACAAAGTAAAAAATTTCAAATCAAACCACCTAAAGTCTTCTAAAGAACCAATCAAATTTGAAGCACACGCCTAAATAATCTAGAGCGTCAAACCACACACAAACAGTAGTCTTCCGGACCAAAAACGCTAGTTGGTGATTAGGCCCAACCTCGCAGGATTCAGTACAGAAATAGTGGGTGGAACAGTTACCCCGGCAACCTGCTTAATGAATAGACTGGACCAAGTTCCTCCACTTTAACCGTCTCGAAGTGAAGCGAACCCCCCAGAAAATCCAAGTGAGTATAACCGACGTCTGCTCCAGGTACAGTGGGACCTTCCCTCCACCGTCACCTTGGGTAGAATCCTAGATATTATGGCCACTAAGGTTACCAATCACAACAATTACACCTGGGGGAACAGTCTAAACTCCGACAGCACGCAAGGGCAGAGTAGCAAGCTCCAATCCCCTTACCGGCTCCTTGACAACAATCCAAGGTTTACCGATAAGTGACCCCTGGCTCCTCGACAATGGTTAATCCGAGGTTTACCGTTTGTAATACGTACTGCCTGGCGTCGTTCCCAACGAGGGAGGAATGATCCCCTCACTGGTTCGGACACGAGCTCGTGTTTCTCCTTTAAGAGGAGCTTTCCCAGAATGTAACTGAAACAATTGGATTTGTTCTACTCAAGATAGACTATCTGTTTGGTTTTGTAGTCTTGGAGAGTTAAGTACTCACCTACTCCAAGACCCTAGCCTAAGCTATGTTGGTGCTTCAGAGCCCTAGAAAAATAAAGATTACTAGATTGATTTTAATTTAAGCGTTACTTTTAAGGTTGTTTCTTAAGTCAAAAGGTGATGGAAGTGAAACTAGTGGTGTGTTGACTCGACTCGAAACCACTACAAAATGCACCTAGAATGATTTATCCACTACTTTACTTTTTCGATGAATTGTTTAACTAAAAAGTTGAGAGAATGCAATCTTTATAAAAGCAACTTCTTAATTGAAGACAATCAAAGAAACAATTCGTTTTTCTTTTCCAATCATAAAAACATAACCTCTCTTTACATGCACGAAAAAACTCTTTTCTTCTTTCGAAAACAAAAAGCTACTTGAAACAAGACTTTTTAAGAAGATGTTTTTGTATTTTTCTTTTAATAAAACAAGTAAATCTAATGTAACCAAAAAATCAATCTTAACAACTCTTAAAATCTATGAAAATGCACTCATAAGCAAACTAAAGGCAAATTTACTCTAAGCAATCTTAACGAGGCCAAAACTAACAATGATTATTTCTAAGGTGTTTTACTTGATCACAATCAAATCAAGGACTAGCTTATTGCAGAATCAAAAACTAGCCAAAACAAAACTCTAATCTTTTTGTTCTTTTTGTAAAATGGAAATCAATACTTTATAAACAAGTAATTCGAAATTTGACCCAAAACAACTCAAATGGCAAGTTGCTCACAAAAGGAGACTTTACGACAGGCCCGACTTCTAAGAAGGTTGACTAACCAGAGAGATCTAAGGCTGGACAACTTTCTACTATCAAAGTCACTACAAAGCCTTCCCAAAAATCAAACCCTAGGTCTAAACTTCGTTGAAAACCACTAAAACACTCAAAGCTCACAAAACTAGTTCAGGTGAAAATTCTTGACAGGGTACTAAAGGATCTGGGCAGAAAACACTAAGGAAAAACAAAATCTAAAAGCAAATTAAAGCAAAAATGGAATTTTCTTAAGTTTTACAGGAAGACGCAGGCAACCCGTTGTCACAGGTGCGGCCCCGCTCTGTGCAGACGGCAACAGCGCGTCCAAAGACGCACTGTGCAGTACTAAGAGGGTGCGTCCGTCTGGAAAAATGAAGAAAAACCAAATCTAACTAAATCTAAAGCTAAGCCACCCAAATACTAATTCTCACAGTCAAAAACCAGAAAATAAAAATGATTTTCTCAAAGCAAAGTTCATATAAAGGAAAAGACTCTCTCATTAATGGATTCCCCAGCGGAGTCGCCAATTTGTCACACGGATTCTGTCAAGGGTGCGGACACGACTGACCTTCCTAGAAGTCTAAGACATTCTAATGACAAACAAGACAAAATGGAGTGATCTTTCTCTAAATACACCTTTTACAACATGAAAACTACAAGTGTTTAGGCTTACCTTATTCCAAAACGCTGTTGTTGAAGTCCGTTCTTGACGATCCGGATGAGCTCCTCCTTCAAGTCAATTCCTGCAACCACAAACAATCAAACAATTACCAAGCACTTGCATTTCATATAATAAAACATATATTCAACATGCAGACCAAGGAACACATGAAATAACTCATTAACACAAGCTATTGAGAAAAATAAACCAGTTTGTATTAATAACGAAACAAAGAAACTCTTACAACCTGGCCTTGGTGTTGTGCAAGTTCCTCCCAGGGTCCATCAAGGGTTTTCCTCTACTTTGACAAAGCTCACCCTCTCCCAAGTAGAATCAAGTGAAGACAATCTCTCCTCACAAAGGCTCTAATGGAAGACCTAAATCCTGCAGCATTTACCCAAAGAAAATGTATAGCTCCAACCTCTTCTCCTTCTGGCTCAATGCCTTTATTTATAGTGCTGTAAAGAGGTTATTCAGGTCCACTATCAATGGGATCATCCCCCTCTATGGGTGGGATAGCTCCCTTATTGATGGGATAAGTTCCCCCTTAATAGAGATACATGAACCAACTGGAGGCGCATCCATTTCATCAAACCGACCTCTAGAATGTTCTAGAAGTAACCACAAGTAACTTTTTCAAGATAAAACTCGCGCATTTTGCCTTTTACAGAGGGACGCACCTGTCCCTTAACATACAGAGCGTCCATGGACGCAGATTTTGTGAACATGGTCAGCGTCCCCGCAGGTAAGGCTAGAGAGAACCTGCGACCCCAGAGATAAACATAGTTTTTACAAGACTTTTCTCTCTTCTTTGAGTTTGAGATGGATAACAGAGGCATGAGACTTGCCTAAGAGGGTAGCATGACTGTTGATTTGAGCCATACTAACTGTAAGTAGTCAAGGTGACATTTTTTAGTGTAACAGGCCCACAATTTCAGATTAATCAATGTCCATATTTTGAAAGTGTGGCATGTGAGGGAATCAAAAACCATATTAAGGGATTAAAACGGCCAAAATTAACATATTGGAAGAAAACCAATGGCATGAAGTAAATGTTGTGAGGGATTTAAAAACTCAAAATGAATATACTTGGAAAAATACCAATGGCATGAAGTATATGTTGTTAAATTCATAATTGCATTCATGCTTTGGGGATTAAAGGGTGAAATTCAAATCCATATGAAAGGATTAAAATGCCAAATAAAATTAATAAACATATGGCAGGAAAATAACTTCTATGGAATAAATGATGTTACATTCATAAGAGAATTCATCATTCAAGGATTCAAGGGTAAAATTCAAATCCATGTTAAGAGATTTGAAAGGCCAAATTGAATAAACAAATTGGAAGAAGACAAATAACATGAGATAAATTTTGTTAAATTCACAAGTGCATTAATGCTTCAGAGATGCAAGGGTGAAATTCAAAAAAATATTAAGGGATTAGAAACCCCAAAGTGAATAAACATACTAGAAGAAACAAATGGCCTACAAAAAAATATGTTAAATTTACAAGCGCATTTACCATTAAGCATGAGAAAGTACAATAAAATAGTAGAATCGAAGAGGAACAAAAACATGCCATTAATAAAATCTTGATTTGGATCCTTTTCATTGGATGTATTGAAGAGAAATATACAATCCACATGTACAAGGATGAATCATCCCAATCGACGAACATTTAATACAACATCTATACATGTTTAAGCATCCACGGACCTTTAGTCATAGTGCTACTAATAAATTAACCTTTTGTTTTATAAGCAGCAAAGTTGCCTCTTCTTATGGAGGATGTACAAGGGAGTTTGTGGTTGAGATAAGAAATATCATATGTCATGAGGATAACATATTCCAAGATCTTATTTGGAGCACTGGTAGGATTCAAATCGGTAGTCGTAGCTTTCACGCTCTGAATGTAAGAGCAAGTGTAGGGTTTGGACCGTCCCACTAGAATTGAATCTTGAAATCCACCATTTTGTAAATATAGTACATCACATGGGTGGATTTTAGATTGAACATACTCCATCCAGCGCATGCCATAACCCTAGTGAAATTTTCCATGTTATATATCAATTCCCTATTTAGCTTCACGCCCAAAGACCCAAACCCCCTCTTTCTCCCCCTCTCTGAATTTGAATGAAAATTAGAATAATAATTATAGGGGGGGAATGGGAGGCTAAGGATTTCAACTCTAAGGAACCATATATTCAATTTTGTGAAGTCGTGTTGTTCCTGAAGTCATTCATCTATGAGATGAGGAAGACGTAGTTGTAGAGTCCAGATCATGCGCCCTAATGTCAAGCGAAGGCCATAGGCACAATAGAGATCTTAAAATTCCCATGTCCCAAAAACAACAGAAATTTTGGCCCTATCCTCGTAATTCAAGAGTGAAAACAAGACAACCATGCTTTGGTTAGAGACTCGACCAGTCTACCTCTCGCTCCTCTTTCTTTTGAACTATCTCTAACATTTACCTTAGCGTGCAGGGTTTTCTCTTAACCCTCAATTCATTTTGTTTGTTTCCCTCGCTATGCACAGTTTCCTGAGAAGTTGACATCCCATCAAGATTCATTTAATGAATTATAACTTAAACATAATTCTCTTAAAAAATTTACATCATTTTGTAAATGTGAGCATTAGTTTGGTTTTTTTAGTAAAGGAAAAAAGAAACATAAAAGATTTTGATAAAATTTTAGTAGTCATTTTCAATATATATGTAATATGAAAATAACATTAATATCAATATTTCCTAAAAGAAAGATTTTTATTCAAATAATTTCTCGCTCTAAATTCATTATAAAACTTTAATAATTATTCTCTTTATAAATATTATTAAAATAAACAAAGGAAAAACAAAACTATTTTTTTTAATGATGTCTAACCAATTGGTATAGATTAGTCTTAAGCTTTAATCATAGCACAAGTGGATGATTTTTGTCCCAACCAATGTAAACAATAAGAAACCAATAATTTTATTTGTGAAGGACTCCAACTCAATGAGAATATTGAGTGGCTCACTCACCTAAGCCTCAACTCAGTAAGAAACACCTTCTGCACAAGTAACTATAACAATTGTTGATATGGCATTGATACCAATAATTGTGTAGTGACAGACCTCTAGTTGAAACTCCATATTTCAAGCCTAAAATTGCAACATTATATTTCTTCTCAAGGCTCTAATGTATAAGGACTATATTTACTCTTGCTCTTAATACCACAGTAGTACCTCCAAAAATGAGATTCTTCTATTAAACAATATCAAGCTCAAGATCCAAAAATGAGATTATTCTCTTAAACAATATCAATCTCAAGCAATGAGATTTAGTACTTTCATCAAGATCCCAAGTCCTCGTTCCCACTTAGAAAATGTTGTGAATAGTATTCAAGTGTCTAATCACTTCATAGATCTATGACCAAAATAAATTGATCTTACTCTTAAAGGAGGCTATATATATCACAAACTTATATAACAATAAGTACTTTCCTTTCTCTCAAATAACAAAAAAATCACTAACCTATATAACTCTAAGTACATTTATTTCTCTGTAATAACTAAAAGAAATGACATGATTTCCTTTCACACTAGTAACTAGGAACATCCATTTAGTTTCCTTTCACACTAATATCCGAAATTAATGAGGTACTTTCAACAACATTTTCTACAAAGTAATTTTACAAATCCTAATTAAGTATTAGGACAAAATTAAGTGTAAAATAATTAACAAAAAACTAACTTTGATATCAACACATTGAGACCTTAAGCTCTAATTAGATATAAAGACCAATATTTTCTTAAAGTATCTCATCAGTTAACTATTTTCATATCTCATATATAATATACATTTTCATTGATCTAAATATGGGTGCAAGTATATAACAATCTTGGGCATCATGTGAAGGTCATAGGTAAGGTGCCAAAATCAAGTCAAATCCTAGCACTACCATTAAAATCAATCCATAGCCAAAAATAGTTAAAAATGCCAATTTCTCATTTTTGGGATCTGGATTTTGACATCTATAGTTGGCTAGCTTTGAAACTGATGAATAGCTAGCTTTCGACACTAACATTCAGTTAGCTTCAACACTCTCAATCAGCTAGCTTCTTATACTAATAAGAAACTAGCTTCTTACACCGACAAATAGCTATCTTCAACAAAAAAGGTCAACTAGCTTCTACATTAATAGTGTGCTAGCTTCTGACATCAATACACAACTAGATTTTACGTTAATAAAAAACTATGAACGTGAAAAAAACTAGTAAGTTATAAAATTATGTGGAAACAAAATGATTCCAACATATTGCTATTACATTTTGTCACATTCATGTAATTCGATGGTCTAGCGAGTGAAATGGAATTTCATAGATTCAACAAAATTTATGACAAAATATATTACATTTTATTTAGTCTCACACTTTACCAGCTACACCAAAACAAGCTCAGTCATGTCTCTCAAAAAGGGAAACTAAACTATACTATGTTTAGCCCTTGTATGATATGTTGATGATCTACTAAATTAAATGGCACTTTGACTATAGCAAAAAATGTCCACATAATATTATTTATAGCTTCCTTGGTAGCCCCTGTAGTAGCAATGTCTTCATCCTCTGCACTTGATAAAGCAAAAATAGACTACTTCCTAGCCATCTAGTTGATGGATCCACCAAAAAATGTCAAATACACCTGTCGAAAAATGAGACAATAGGACACAGTAAGTAGGCTATCATCCAAGGCCAAAACCTCTCCAACTTGACAGGAAAACCAACAAGAATTGTTCTCCTTATAGAATCTTCAATTAACGAATTCCAAGACCTAGACCATTGACCAATATCCCCTCCAAGACCAAGTCAAAACCTTCTCCTTGATGTGCTTCGCTTTTAGGGAGTCAACTTTAGTCAGACTCACTTTCTAATGGAAGTAGTTGCTCCTTCAACCTCTTTCTCGGCCCTACAGCTTCTTGTCAGCAACTTGGCCTTACTATCGATTGACAACAACCCTATGCCACACACGTGAATATATAGAGAAATTGTCCTCTTTTCTTCTTCACTTGGTAAGATATTTCCTATTCAACAATTCGTCCTACAATATGAACTCTTTGTCACCCAAATTCGGTCCTCTTAGAGTGACTGTAATTTTTTGGTCTTCTTGTTGTAGAGAGATGCCCTAATCTTCACACATGTGAAGGAATTTTACCCTAAAACCTATAAGAGAACTCTTCACGCTTCCTTCTTCCTCCTTTGTTGGGTATTAGGCTCCTCCTTGTCTCTAGATCAAACTTTTGTGATGCTTGAGTGAGTCCCTTTGAGAGACATTGAGTCCTCCTTTATATAGGCGTTGATGGGCTCCAAAAGAGGCTGACTTCACTTGCAAGCCGACTTGATAATGCATGTAGGCTGACTTGACTTGTAGCTTATATATTTGGTGTTGGAGGGGTTTCCTTGACAATATTTATACTCAAATAATTTTCTTACAATATGCAACATTCCCAAATGAGCAATTTATACATGACAATTACTCATAAACCCTAGAAGCTCTCAATGAGATCTTGACCTATAAAATAAATTTCTCTTGAGCATGAAACCCATACCTTAAGAAAACATTAACAAATTTATTTTTCTTTTTACATCGAATACATAAAAACATGATTACATATGTCAATATGAAGATCAAACCTAGTTACATATTTCAACACTCCCTCTTAACTAGGGAGGTATTCATAATCCATAAGAGGTACTTGGACATTCTCAATATGAATAATCCTTATAAGAAGGGTCGTATTGGTAACCCATTTGTTTAGCATCATATCCTCCAGAATTGTCACATAGAAAGGCCTTCACCAACACTCTATATTTTCACAAGATCAGAGCACAATGTTGGCGATACCAATGATTAATAGACACCATTAGCATTGTCTCTCTTGGAACATACCCCACCGGGTTTCTCTCTCAGTATGTTCCACTTGGACTATTGTTATCTTGGATTCCCAATCCTAAAAGAATATCAATCCTCTACAACTACTCTTATCTTGGATTCCCTACCACATCCTCAAAGAGTATCAGATGCCATATGCTTACCCAATCCTCTATTCTTTCTTCCCAAGTGAAGACAAGAATAATGTGTTTATCTCCCCTCTCAATAAAGGAGGATATACCCATTCCAATGAAGGAATGTACCCATTCCCATAAAGGAATGTACCCAAGCTCCCTCTTAACTAGGGACTTATCCAAGCTTCCTCTTAACCAGGGACTTTCTTCCAGCAACTCTTCAGGTGGAGATCATGGAACAATCAACTACTTGTAGGACTCCCTCTTTTGATGTCATGAATTTCATCTTCCTTGATATAGAGCCTTCATCGTTGGGACTTCTTCGTAGGGCATAGACCATCCATCACTTTCATTCATAAATCATGTCAATTATGTCATCCTTTCTTTAATAAAAAATGCTCAACTAGTTCATATATGTCCTTCCTTCATACATTTCTACCTTCTTCACATCATGTTTCCTTCAGGATCTTTCATCCATCACATCAGTACAATTTGTAGGCAACATCCATACATCTTCCTTTGGTATCCCTACATTAGCCCATCAATATATTTTTCAAAAAATCAAACTAGCATTACCTGTGCGATGGTCTTTTCATCATGACATATTATTTTTTGCATCAACATCCTACATACATATTGACACGTCTCCAAAAATATATTAAATGTCAAGGGTCTCCTTCTTTTCTGGACTTCATCAGACTCTTCATACCTTTTCCATGGATATGTCACAGTTAATTTTTCTAGTCATCAAATGTTGATTTCATTTTCCACGTGGCCATAGTTCCATTTTGCATGATCTCGTCTTCCTTTCTTCACATATTGACCCCCAAGGACTTTCATCCTTAGTTCCTCCTTTATTATCAACCACCTCATATAACGTATGAGGACATCTTATGTTGATTTCATCTAGTCACTATGTGAACCATACCTTCATGCATCCTTCCAAAGGAGGAGATCCCTTTCTCTTGATCATGCTTATGAGGTAGAGCATTTATCCTTGTAATCATATGACATGAATCAATTTTATCAAATACATGCATACATACCTCATTTCTTCCTTTTCGTCATCTAGACTTCCTTCAGTAGCTTCCTAGATTGAAAGTTCTTCAATTATCTTGACCTCATTTAGTCTCTTGTCATCATACCATCATCCCATGAATTCCTCACAAGGTGGAAATTCCTGGTGAGACATTTTCCTTTTTCAATGGGTGAATCTTCCAATGAATATTCCAACAAAGGATCTTGATTATCCTTATCTTGCAAATGCTTCTTTTGAATGATGTATGACGATATTTATATTACATGAATTTCTTCTATCCATAAGTACTACTTATGCTTCCAATGAGGTTACCAAGAGCTCATTTCCACTATAGCTGACTGCCATAGACTTCTACTTCAGCCCTTTTACAAGATTCTTATGATGTCCCGAGTTCTCTCTTTATATCGTATGCTTCTTATGATTCCATATCCTAACATGATGCATCTTATCATGCCTCTAATGTTTCCTACCATGATATATATACAATAACTAAAGGACAGAGGCTTGAAAAGAACTAGGTGAAGAAGATCATATCAATCATTGTAGAGATCCTTTACTTCTTCGTTCATTGACTTCTTATTTTCATCTTCTTCCACTTCTTCGATGATATGGGCTTGTTCCCTTTCTCTTTTCTTGTTTTCTTTCTTGAGCTTTGGACAATCTCTCTTGTAGTGCCCATATTCATGACATCCATAACATTGAACCTTCAACATGTTCTTCTTCCTTTTTTGGGGACCAAGCTTCCCTTTTCTTCTAGCCATGGAAGAAAATGCTTGAGCTTGCTTGCTTGATCCTACATTGATTTTTTCCTTCAAATTGGTTTCTTCGATTGTGTACAATGACCATATATCATTGAATGGAGTATCTTCCTTCTTCCCATATATGCTTGATGTGAAGTTTCCCCATTCCTCTGGTAGTGCATTGAGCATTATGGTAGTCATGTCATTGTCAAACATTATTTCTCCCAACACTTGGAGTTGGTCTCTTATTTCTGACACGCTCATAAATTATTAGGATAATCCTTCTTATTTTAATATATTGTTATTGTATATTTATTGCCTTAACGAGATCACTTCTCCTGCGGTGCTTATGGAGAACAATTCTACAAGTTTGTAATATATTTTTCTTTTTATGTTTCTAGTTTTGATACATAGGGAATGAGGGGATCCTTTATGGATTCTATGAGAATCCTTTGATCCCTTACTTCCTCTTACATGTAATTTGTAAGAGCTTGAGCTTATTCCTTTGGAGGTTTTGTGATTGATCCCTTAACATGTTCCACAACTTCATTTTATATGAGGATTAAATCAGTCCTCTTCTTCCATGAAAAAAATTTTGATGACCCAACCAACTTATTTCTCTCCTTGCAAAAAGTCATTTTGATAGGTTCAGATGTCGACATAAATATACTTACTTGTGAAGATACTCCTTGATGACAATATCTACAATTTGTTTCCTTCTTGAGTTTGATGATGATATGGTAATAGAATATTTCTTCTTTAATAATATGTCTTCCTTCAAATAGTGATCCTTGTCTTAGAGGGAGATCACCTTGACTTGTTGATGATGTTAAAAACTCCTTTCTTTCTTCTCTTGGATGAGTAGACTTCAAGATCTTTTGATCTTCTATTTGATTAGAGAGGAAGTATATTTTTATATATTCTTCCTTGAAATGATGATTTGAGAGAGGTTCCCAAGAATGATTCTAGTGTGGGATTCTTCTTTGATCGATGTAGGGTTTTGACACTTCCTTCAAGATGATGATGAAATCCTTGTCTTTGAAATGCCTTGGAGATGAGCAGATATTCTTTATGCTTTGAAGCGCTTGATATTCTTCTAGAACTTTGGTTCTTGAGTGCCATTTATTGAACTTCCCTTCCTTGACTTGTCACCTTAGCTCTGATACCACATTGATAAATCTAGGGGCAACAAGGGGTGATTTCTCTTCTTGATAACTACTTTTGATGTGTTTTTTATTTCACTTATTTATCTTCTTCTTGCACTTATTATTATTGATTTTTTTATATCATCAAACAGTTACCAAAACATATAAAACAATGAGATAATAGGACATAGTATGTAGGCTATCAGCTAGGGAAAAAACCTCTCCAACTTGAGAGGAAAACCCACAATAATTCCTCTTCCTATAGAATCTTCAATTGATGATTTTAAAGACCTTGAACCTTGACCAATATCCCCTCCAAGACCACCTCAAAGCCTTCTCCTTGTTGTGCTTTCCTTTCACAAAGTCAACTTTAGTCAAACTAGCTTTCTAATGGTCGTAGCTGCTCCATCAACCTCTTTCTCAGCCCTACAACTTCTTGACTGCAACTCGGCCTTACTACATAAACCCTAGGCCACATGTGTGACTGAGAATATGGATACATTCTCCTCTTTTATTCTTCTCTTGGTAATATACTTCCTCTTCAACATGTCGGCCTGCAATATGAACTCTTTGTCACCCAAATTCAGTCCTCTTACAATGGTTGTAATTTTTTTGGTCTTCTTGTTGTAGAGAGATGCCCTAATATTCACATGTGTGAAGGAATTTTTCACTAAAACTTATCAAAAAACTATTCACTCTTCGTTCTTCCTCCTTTGCTGGATATTAGGCTCATCCTTGTCTCTAGATCGAACTTTTGTTATGCTTGAGTGAGCCCCTTTGAGAGAGGTTGAGTCCTCCTTTATATAGGGTGTTTTTGGGCTCCAAAATAGTTCGACTTCACTAGCAGGCTGACTTGATAATGCATATAGGCTGAATCTACTTGTAGCTTGTATATTTTGTCTTTGAAGGGTTTCCTTGGCAATCTTTAGACTCAGATAATTTTCCTACAATATGTAACATGGAAAAATGGGTCATTTATACATGACAATGACTCATAAATCCTAGAAGCTCTCAATGGGATCTTGACATATAAAATAAATTCCTCTTAACCATGAAAACCATGCCTCAAGAAAAAAATAACAAATTTATTTTTATTTTTACATCGAATACATAAAAACATGATGGCATATGTCATTATGAAAACTAAACCTAGTTACATATTTGAGCACAAAGAGAGTTGAAGAACCATATTTTCCATAGATAGATATAAATGTACCACTAGCAAAGGCAGGTGTATCCATGGGTTTATTTTTTATGCCTACGGTCGAGGTGAAGGTAAATAAGGTAGGGTGACTAGTGTGGAAAATAGAATATGTGTCCAACATAAGTGTTTACTAAGAGTGAGCTAGCAAGTCTATTGATATTAGTCTCTTTCGATTGGTTATGGGACATGCTAATGGAGAGGGATATACCTACAATTGATAGTTTGAGAGGTGATGATGAGGTTGGTATATAGGAGGAAAAGCTAATAAAGGATACAAATGAGTGCACAAGAGAGGTCACGGAGACACTACCTCTTTTTCCACTGACCTTAGAGAAACCAGGTAGAGAGGTAATGCCATCTTGGTAGGTGGATAGATATAGAGAGTATATGGAGCTTAGGTAGAAAGTGGATTAGGATCACACTTTGACAGAGAAAAAAGATAGGCTAGGATAGGGCCATCCAAGTACAAACTATCTATACATCTCATATGTAGTTAGTATAGGTAATGTCATATTAGAATCTTAGTATACACACATTTGTTTTCTCGTTGGGAAATATCAAACCTGCACTAGAGGATGTAGACTAGATCATGGGTATCCTTGTAGATGGTGCCATCATAGAGGCTAAGGTGTTTGACTGAGAAGAATAGATTCCATGCGAATTGGAGGTAATCAATTGGCTCTCTCCACCCATAGAAAATGATATCTCTTCTCATTTTATAACTTGCCTTGAAACCCTATATTGACTAGGTCAATACTTGAACAAACCTCTAGTAGAAGACCATCCCTATGGAATTTGTGAAGTTCGAGCTTATATGAGATAAATTCCAAGCATGTTTTTTGATGAATTTTGAGCCCATTTTGAGGGTGAATGTCAAGCCTTATTTGTGATAATATCCAAGCCCATTCATAATTGAAATCAAATTCTATTATTTGGTGAAGACCAAGATTTTTTGGATAGTAAAGAAGGCCTAAATTTGGCACTACTATAAATCTAAGTCAAGACTTTGATCGAGTTCATTGTGGACAGTTGAAAGACAATTTGTGGACAGATTTTAGAGGGCTAACTTGGTACTTGTTGGATACTTTTCCATCTCACATTAGGAGAGAGAAGAAATTTATGTGTGTCTTGCATGTTATATATGTTCATGCAACATCTTATTAAATGTTTCAACATGTTTTTTTAGCACCCATAAAATGTAGATTTCTTATTATTATCTTAGGAAGGGTATGATGTCTTACATCCTTATAAGTATAGATATTTTCATTGGAATGTGGCGAGGGAAATGGAACAATATTTTACTTTGTAGAATTCCTTCTATTCCAACTTCTACTTTGTAGAATTCCTTTTTCCCAAGCTAGTTGGACTCATTAGAATTGTAGAAGTTCCAAACTTTAGTGATGCCATATTTGACTAGTATTCTCTACAAATTATCAGTGCCATTATTATCACTTATTGATCATTGGACCTCTTAACCTAGTATTCTAAAAATGTACTCATTTACTAACCTCACCATTACTTAAATTGAAATTTGACATCACTCTTTTTCATATTTTTCATGCAAATTTCACTAGATTCCAAGAGAGGTGTCTGTAAAAGGATGACAAGGACTAGATAAGGATTTACTCATGTTTTAAACACCCAATTATGTTCATAACATTACTTTTTTAATGAACTTTGATTCCACCTTGCTTCACGTGGTTTCATATGACAACCCAATAGATGGAAAAGGTTCATTCCGATTAAGGGAATTGTATGGACTTAATCCTTAAAAAAAATTCAAATGAAATTGTCCCAATGGAGAAGAAGCCTTGACCACTCTAAGGTGCATTCGAATTAAGGGAATTTTATGGACTTGATCCATAATTTTTTTTTGAAATGTAATTGTCTCATTTGATAAGAAGCCTTGATTACTCTTCCTTATAATTGCTCCTCATATAAGTGTCATTCCTACTAAGGGAATTGCTAGCTTGTTGAATGATCCAAAATTGATCTAAGACAAAACAATAAGGTATTACAGACTCATGTGCATGGATGTGCCTATGTTATTTTGTGCAACGGATCGATAAGATTGCGAAATACACAGACACTGAAGCAGTAAAGGAAAACATAACAGGAAACACATATAAACACAACAAGTTTAATAAGGAGTTCACTCAATACTCCTGGGCTACGTCTCCCGGTCCATCCTTCAGTGGTCGCCTCTCTATTATGTTTTCAAGCAGAGTTTTTACAACAGTGAGCTCAATTTGAGTCTCACTCAACAGATACAAATCAGCAAGACTGTACTTGGATCCCCCAAGTCTCTGGAGTACACAGACTCTCCTTACTGACTCTTGACCTCTATTGGTCACAATAGTATGAGTCCAATCTGAGACTCATACATGACAGGCATCTACAGAGGAGTTCACTTGAATCTCTCAAGCCTTCTTTAGAGTACACAGACTCTCTCTCTCTGGCTCTGTCTTAACTCTGGCTCGATGTTGCCTTTGCTTCTGCAGGTCAGCTTGGCTTCTTCTCTCTACTCTCTACCCTTAGCTTTCTGCTCTCTGTTCTCTCTGTCAGTTTGTGGCTTTAAAGCCAATCTACTTCCTAACTATTCAATTCTGCTTCCCAGCTTTTCGGTTTCTCTGCCTCTATCCGTTTGAATCCCTCTATCCTGTGTCATCAGTCACTATATAACGCCTCACAGGGAGGTGGCCACCTATTTCGTAACGGATGAGTGTCAGTTCTCTTGGACATACTTGAAACAACCATTTTTACTGTTAACTCCAAGAATGCCCGTGAAACATGACCTGATGCCAATGCATCGTCCATATCGGACTTCAAATCCTATGTGACCTCACTTCATAACCTTGTCAAATCCGGTCATCCATCAGAACGCATCTCTGTCGTTGATCTGGGGGCCCTAGATCGTGCGGTCAACGTTCATATCAGGCGGCTAAGTAGCATGACGTTTACCCATCCGATGTGAGCAGTTTTATCTCTCCCCACTGAGACACGTGGAGATCGCTGCATGGTATTGGGCAGAACTCGGCCAAAACCACTTACCGCTCGAAGCCCTTACGATATTCTGCAGGTTTTGGGGAATCCTGTGCCGACGGAACCGAAGCATTATTTTCCGTGTTTTATAATTATTTCAGGTTTGGGCGCTCGGGGCTTTCCTTCACTGAGAGGTTTTCCCTATGATATGCAATTAGCGACTTGTCGCTAATCGCATATCGGAAACTACCTCCATTTCTTAGAATTATACCTGCATTTGCTGGTTGGTGTCAGCGCAGATTACCATGTTCCGTCGCTCTGCGCGCTAGATCGACGGCCCTCATTGATCCGTGCTAACCGCAATTTCGCAACTGTCTGAGGATTCCTTCTGATAGCTTGTTCTTTATAAGACTTTGAATCTTTGGCATGATTTTTAAAGAGTTTATGAAAACATAGAGAGTGTTCTAGGATCCATTTTGGATCACGACCTTCCCACTGAAAAAGCTTTTGGACCACCAAAAGTTGGTTTTTAAGCATCAATCAAGTGAGGGTATAGATTCCTCGCTTACCCAATTTCTATCCATTTTGCACTGCTTGGTTTTGAACCTTGGAGTCCAATCCTGAGGCACTCAACATCCCCTCTGTGCATAATTCTCACCTTCTTGTCCATAATTGTGTCTTCCTACAATTCATTGAGATATTCAGGCAACCGATCATTGATAGAAGGCAATTGACTCTACGCTTCGGGATCTTCAACCAATGAAGGTTCAAATAGTCTCAAGCTTTCTGCATTAACTACCGAATAGATGTGCATGTAAGCTGGAAAATCAAGGCGAAAAGCATTCTCGCCAATTTTCTCAAGTATCTTGAAAGGTCCATACCTTATTGGCTTTAGCTTCTTACCTTCACCTTGCATTCTGTCTTTGCTGATATACAGCCATACTTGATCACCAACTTGGAAACTATGCTCAATCCGATGCTTATCATGCCTTGCCTTGTACTTGGCTTGGCTCTTTTCCAGCTATTCCTGTACTGCCTCGTGAATTTCTTAGATTTGTTCAATGAACTTGGTTTCCTTGTCCACATCATTGTGTCCATCAACTGCTATGTCTTTACCAAAGACAAAATCCAAGGGAGACCTTGGTGTGAAACCAAAATAGGTCTCAAAAAGAGATCTCTCTGTAGAAGAATGTTTAGCACGGTTGTAAGCATGTTGCACATAACATAAATGTTCATCCCAAAGCTTGGGATGTTTGATGCAATAGTGTCTGAGCAACTAGATCATTGTCCCATTGACTACTTTTGTTTAGCCATCTGTTTGTGGATGAAAGGTTGTGCTCTTCTTCAGTCTGGTGTCCATCAATTCCCACAGACTTGACCAAAACTTCCCAAAAAATCAGGAATCTCGATCAGATACAATGGAAGTGGGTAACCCAAAATGAACCCATACATGCTAAAAGAATAATTTTGTTCTTTTCTTAGCTGTAATCTATTTTTGACGGGGTATTAAAATACACATTTTGTTGAAACTATCCACAATAACATATAAATAGTCATTACCTTTTCTAGATTTAGGCAATCCCCAAACAAAGCCCATGGAAACACTTTCCCAAGGATGAGAAGGAACTGGTAGTGGAGTGTACAAGCCTAGTTTTCTATTGCTGGGCTTGCTTTTAGCACACATGGTACACACTCTTACATATCTAAAAAAAATTTCATTCATTTTTGGCCAATAACAAAATCTTTGCAGTTGTGCAACTGTTTTACTTACCCCAAGGTGACCTGATATTAGAGAAGTGTGTGCTTCTCGAATTATCTTTACTCTTTCAGTTTGAGGAATGCATAACTTCCCAAAATGATACAAGAGACGGTCCTTAACATGATAATCCAATTCTTCTACTTGTTTGCCATGACTTAAAGTTGCATATACATCTTTAAAATCTATATCTTGAGCATATTGTTCAATGTAGCTTTCATGAAATACTGAGTTATGCTTAAGTATAGTAGATGCATTTATGATTGGTATGGAGAACATATCTGCAACTTTATTGTGTATGCTCTTTTTATATCTGATGACAAGATGAAGCTTTTGTAGAAAACCCATCCACCTATAGTGTCTTGATTGTTGCAACTTAGTTTGTGAGTGTAAATATTGAAGTGGTTGATGATCAGTATGTATAACTGTCTCTTTTCCCATTAGATAATGTTTCCACTTTTTCACACTCTGTACTAATGCATACAATTCTTTATCATATGTGGGATAATTAATTACTGCAAAATTAAATGTCTCAGAATGATAACATATGGGTTTACCCCGTTGCATCAACACTACTCCCATGGCATAGTCACTGGCATCCGTTTCAATCTCAAAGGATCTTTGAAGATCAGGCGGTGCTAGTACTGGTACTATACTAATATTTTATTTTAAGGTGTCGAAGGCTTTCTGTTGTTTTCCTCCCCACTAAAACACCTTATTCAATCCTATTAAACCATGTAAGGGAGCTGCAATCGAGGAAAAGTTAACAATAAACTTTCTCCAATATTGTGCGCTCCTAGGAGGCTTCTAACTTCTGTAGCAGATTTGGGTTTAGGCCAATTTACAATGACTGCAACCTTAGAGGGATCTATATTCAATTCACCACCCCCTACAATATGACCCAAATAATTCAAAGATGTTTTGCCAAATTCACATTTTGAGAGCTTAACATAGAGATTTTCTCTTTTCAAAACATCTAGAGTTTGCTTTACATGCTTCAAATGTTCTTCCCATGTTTTACTAAATATAAGAATGTCATCTAAATATACAATGACAAAATCATCAATAAAAGGCCTGAGTACATCATTAATTACTCTCATGAAAGTAGCAAGAGCATTAGTTAAGCCAAAAGGCATAACTAGCCACTCATACAATCCCTGCTTTGTTTTGAAAGTAGTCTTCCATGCATCTTGCTATGCAACTATGACCTGATGGTAGCCATTATGCAAGTCCAACTTGGAAAAGTAAACAGCTTCTTTCAACTGATCTAATATATCATCTATGCAAGGAAGGGGATAACGATTTTTTATCGTTATCTTATTCAGTGCTCAGTGATCAATGCACATTCTCCATGAGCCATCTTTATTTCTCACCAAGACAATTGGAGACCCACATGGTGATGTGCTAGGTCTTATAAACCCTTTCTCGAGCAGCTCCTATACCTGCTTCTTGATTTCTGCATTCTCTAAAGCGAATAACCTGTACATTCCGATGTTAGGCAATGGAGCATCTTGCTGCAAATTAATATCATGTACTATTTCCTTTTTGGGTGGCAGACCTTTAGGTTCGTGAAATAGCATATCATATTATGAAACAACTTTTTCTAAATCATCTTGCTATTTAGTATTACAGCCTTCAAATAATTGGTTTTATTAGGTTTCTTTTCCTTTACAACCATCAGTAAAAATTGTTTGCATGAATTTACAATTCTTTTCGTTTGCCCTAAGTTTATGAGAGTATAATTATTCTGGAGTTTATGAGCTCTTACAATATATTTGATTCCATCTTTAACGAGTTGATACTTGTTTTCAACTCTATAGAAAATGGCGTTTCTATCATACAAGTAAGGACTTCCTAAAACAATTCCACATATATCCAAAGGAACTATATCTAACTCAACCTCATCTACAAATGTTGACCCAAAATAAAACCTAAGTTTACATTGTCTAGTCACTCGTAGCTTTGCTTTATCACTTAACCAACCCAATGGATATGGCTTCTTGTGAGGTGTGGTTAGTAATCCCAGCTTCTTTACAATTGCTTCAGAAATTAAGTTAACTTGTGAGCCACTATCAAACAAAGTAACAATATTTTGATGCTTGGAAATAACTCTAATATGAAAAATCTCATGTCTTTTCCTCTCATTTTCTTCATTATCGGTAGATTGTGGAGAATTACTAGTAGATGCTTCAGAATTTTTACCTTTTATACCTGTGGTTGTGATTGTTGTTTCATCCCCTGAGTCTGACCCCAAATCTTTTTGAATAGTTGCAGTAGTATTCTTCTTTTTGCCATCGAACTTCTTGGGTCTTAGCTCTGGATGCAGAATCCAACAGTGTTCATCATCATGCCCATCCTTCTTTCAGTGAGTGCATGAAGGTTTGGTCTTTTGTACAACATTTGTCTTCCTCTCTTTCCATTTATGCTTTCTCTTTTCCTTGCTCTTGCTTATAGTGGGTTTTGATGATCCCCCAACTTATAGGTTCACATTCTTGCCTCTAGCCTCTAGAGGTGTAGCCTAAACAGATACCTCATCTATGCTAGTGGGATTAAACATGAGAATGGTGTGCTTTAAATAGCTATGTAGACCACCTATATACTTTTTCAGAGTTTCATGTGAGTCTAAATAAATTCCTAGAATCAAAGCTATTTTTCTAAATTCCTAGGTGTAGCCTTGTACACTTTTCTCTTTTAATTGGCGAAGAGTTTGCCAGCTCATCATGGCTTGCTGCATATAAGCTAGTGGATAGAATTGATTTTTAATTGCAGAAACAAATTCACTCCAGACAGAAAGGATTTTACCATGCTTCTTCATGTCAGCTTGTGTCCTGCCTTCCCACCATACCAAGGCAGTGCCTCCAAGGTGTAGGCTGTCCAGCTGAATCTTAATTTTGTTTGAATCAGTGCTCTACACCCTGCAATATACATCAATCTGTCTAATCCAATTATCCAGCTTCTCTGCATTCAACTCTCCATCATATATCGGCAAATCAAATTTAGCATCTAATTTAATCAAAGATGTTTTATTTTTATTTTCAGGGCTATTAGGAGGTGTGGGCAGCTTTTCTTCTTTCCCTTTTCCTGTAGAATGGGCATTGAGGAGAGATTCTTCTGCTCCTTTATCTTGTTTGGAGTTTGATGAATCTTCATCTCTACCTTTCTTAAATTCTCTATACATTTCCTCTACCATGGCTCTCATGGTCATGAAACTATCCATGAACTGGGAATCTGATTCCAAGGGACTTTCTTCTACCATTTTCCTCTTAGAATAGACTCTTCCAATTTCTGGGTTAGCTTCAACCAATTCTCCTTCTCCTAATTTGAGCTTTGTCCTAGTTAGCATTTAACAAAAAAAATCCAGCACAAGCTTGTCTAACCCTAGCAACCTAGAGCTCTGATACCACTTGATCTGAAGTTGATCTAAGAAAAAACAATAAGGTATTACAGACTCATGTGCATGGATGTGCCTATGTTATTTTTTGCAACAGATCAATAAGATTGCGAAATACACAAACACAGAAGCGGTAAAGGAAAACATAACAGGCAACACATATAAACACAACAAGTTTATTAAGGAGTTCACACAATACTTATGGGCTATGTCTCCCGGTCCAGCCTTCAGTGGTGGCCTCTCTATTGTGTTTTCAAGCAGAGTTTTTACAACAGTGAGCTCAATTTGAGTCTCACTCAATAGATACAAATCAGCAAGACTGTACTTGGATCCCCTAAGTCTCTGGAGTACACAGACTCTCCTTACTGACTCTTGACCTCTATTGGTAAAAATAGCGTGAGTCTAATCTGAGACTCATACATGACAGGCATCTACAGAGGAGTTTGCTTGAATCTCTCAAGCCTTCTCTAGAGTACACAGACTCTCTTACTCTCTCTGGCTTTATCTTAACTCTGGCTCGATGTTTTTTTTGCTTCTGCAGGTCATCTCAGCTTCTTCTCTCTGCTCTCTGTCCTTAGCTTTCTGCTCTCTGTTCTCTCTGTCAGTTTGCGGCTTTAAAGCTAATCTGCTTGCTAACTGTTTGTTTCTGCTTCTCGGCTTCTAGTTTCCCTGCCTCTGTCCGTTTGAATCCCTCTGTCCTGCATCATCAGTCACTGTATAACACCTCACAGGGAGGTGGCCACCTATTTCGTAACGAATGAGTGTCACTTCTCTTGGACATACTCGAAACGACCGTTTTTACTGTTACCTCCAAGAATGCCTGCGAAACACGACCTGTTGCCAACGCATTGTCCATATCAGGCTTCAAATCCTATGTGACCTCTCTTCATAACCTTTTCAAATCCATTCATCCATCGGAACGCATCTCCGCCATTGATCTGGGGGCGCCAGATCCTGCGGTCATCGTTCATATTAGGCGGCTTAGTAGCATGACGTTTACCCATCCGATGTGAGCGGTTTTCTCTCTCCCTGTCAGGACGCGTGGCGATCAATACGTGGCATGGGCCAGAACTCGACTGAAACCACTTACCACTCGAAGCCCTTCTGATATTCTGTTGGTTTTGTGGAATCCCGCACCGATGGAACCAAAGCATTATTTTCTGTGTTTTATAATTATTTCGAGTTTGGGAACTCGAGGCTTTCTTTCACTGAGAGGTTTGCCCTACGATATGTGATTAGTGACTTGTCGCTAATCGCATATCGGAAACTGACTCTGTTGCTTAGAATTATCCCTGCATTTGCTGGTTGGTATCAGCGTTCGTTACCATGGTCCACCGCTCTGTGCGCTAGATCGACAGCCCTTGTTGATCCGTGCTGACCGCAATTTCACAACTGTCTGAGGATTCCTTCCGATAGCTTGTTCTTTATAAGACTTTGAATATTTGGCATGATTTTTAAAGAGTTTATGAAAACTTAGAGAGTGTTCTAGGATCCATTTTGGATCATTGAAACTTGCGTTGCTTCTTAGCTTGTTGAAACTTGCATTGTTTCCACCAAACATTATCAGTCTTTATGCAATGTAACTTAGATATGTTTTACTTAATCATCCTCTATATCATATTACTTCATCTATCCAGGTTGCATGCCAACTAATGAAAAATGTAACACATGAAAATTGCATATTTTACATGTGTCCCATTTCCAAAGCTTATGAAGTTGATTGGATCTAACGAGGAAAAACACATGGAATTTTTTAGAATTTGGAATATGACCAAGGATATACTGTGTATGCATGAAAAACATGACCTCGGTCTGATCATTGAGAAATAATTGAATCCAACATGGATGGCAACTAGCTTTAAATTTGACACAAAAACATTGTTTTAAATGCTCACTTCAAATTGAGAAGATTTGTAAAAGAATTTATGTGGATTCATATTGTATCAAGGTTTTCATCTAGATATTTCTATTGTTCACATTCATTGCCCTATGTTGCTTAATTATTTTGGTTCTCTAAAAGAATGGAAACGTTTATGGGATAGTCAATTTTGGTCAATCACAATAACATTCTAATAAACAATATAAAAAAATTGAATCGATGATCTTCTCATCTTTGAGATGCTTCACAATGGTAAAGTTTATTAAATATTTAATTTAATGGCCTTGGTCATTGTCTTCAGTCCATTGAAATTATGGAAATTGGATTACATAGTAAGCTTTTGTCCTACTCTGTGGACCTCTTATGATACTATGAAATTGTATCATAAGAATATCTCAAAACCTCAAATTGGATAGTGCAAGATACTCGGCATAGTTGGATAAAACAATGATAGTCCAAATGGAAAATTAGAAGTGCCTTTAAATCGTACATTCTAGGATAAATGACTCTTAACCATAGCTCATTGGTCAAATCTTATCTTCATTATTCTTAATCAACTGATGTCTTGTCTAGTTGCAAGAAAGAGTACAATGATGGTTAAATCTTATATTCATTCTTCTTAATTAACTGATGTCTTGTCTAGTTGCAGGAAAGAGGACAATGAAGTAAATGGATGTGAGATGGATTGGTACTTCAAAGAATACATTTCAAGCGAATTTTCATTGATTTTTGTTGGTTAGATTTTATGGAATGGGGCATTGCTAAGGTACATTTAGATGATCGTAAAAAAGAAAAAAGACTTTGTAGTATCATTTGGCTTATACATATTTCTTCCTGTAGAGAAGAAAGTATAAATCTACATTCAAATTAAGACTCCACCAAGCTACAATTTGGAGAGGCAATGCCATATTAGCTACACATGAGCCCATGGATGTAACAATTGAGGAAATCATGTTGAATATTTAATGTAATATCAAATAAATTATAATAATAAAAATGGAACATCTAGCACCATTGTTAAAAGTTCTTTCTCCACATGGAACAAACTATAACAGAATTTAGTGTTTTATGTCACTTTCCTTTATACCAAATTCTACTTCCAGGGTCTTCCATACTTCTTGGGAAGATTTAGCTTTTGCTACCTTGCACAAGGACTTCTCATCCAATGCATGTTTTATAAGATCCAATACTAAAGTATCACATACTTCATCATATGGGTTATTAGACTGATATTCAATCAACTCTTTACATTGAAGGAAAGTTTTTATTTTGAGAGTTCCCAAAAATTAAGTTTTTTACCAGTAAATTTTGGAAGTGTTACTAGATTTGTCTTGATCCATTCATCCTCGAATTTTTCTACTTCATCTACTTGTCTTTTAGTTGTCCCAATTTTTCCGATAACCTCTATGAGCCCTTAGAAATACTTTGGCTCTTCCTTTTAATTTATTTTCTCATTTTGCTTCAATCTTGCTTTGTGACCCATGATTTTCGTCTTCCTTTTTTCTTTTGTCTTCTTTCCTTATTGTGTCAACCTTCTAGAAATTAACGTCGCATACACTTTATTATCTTTAAAACTGAACATTTTGACCTTCACTTTAACGGTGGTTCCCAACAACTACTAGCAACTTTTCTAAGCTCTTCTACACATATTCTTATGGAGGCTCATGGCTACAAATTACGGTGGAGACTCCTTCTTTGGTCAGTGGTGTTGGCTCTTTCCTCTTTCTGTGGTAGTGGCTATGTAGCCTACTCACCCTAATCTCTTAGTAGTTTGGTTTAGAAACCCTCAATGAGCTCTAGTTTCTACTTATGGACCAATGGATTCAAACTTTGTTATTTAGAGGTAGAGACAAACATGAAAACATAAGACAAATAAGTACACAAGATTTTGCTTGAATAAGGAAATTTTATTCATTAATTATTCTATCATATACATCCACCGAGTTGTTGCTATTTTCTCTTCTTAATTAACATTACAATGATCCAACCATGAGTATATAAGGACTAAACTTTCTAAATATGGAATCATGCAAAATCTAACTTTCTTTTCCTCATGAAAACTATGACTTGACACTTTAACTAACTTTTATAACTTCATTTTAACATAAATTGACATTCTTCTTTTATTTAACTTAGCTTTTCTTGACAAGCCATTAACTTTTTAACCCTGACTCACTTGACTTCTAATATTAGATTGAACTTGCTTTCGTTTACTTAACTTAAATCTTCATACATTGCACACATATAAGAGTACTTACTATTTCTATCAATTGAAATGTTTTTTATCTATGACAAAGTTGTGATCGATGATAGTAAATAAAATAGGGAATTTGGGGATAGGTTTGTACAAATTGTGTGCTCTTATAACTTTTAAATTACTATATGAGACTATAGTTCAGTTGGTTGTAACACATTCGAATATTTGACAACTGTTAGGCGAGTTGGGTTGTTGATATAATAAGATTACTTTCATTCAAATCATTTTCATATTGGTTATGTTAAGGAATAATTGTATAAAATGATTATCTACATACTTAATAAGTGTTAAATATATGAATTTTAATAATCGTGAAATATAAAAACTGAGGTGTAGTATGGAATCAATATTTTTATCCAAATCTTGCTATAGTTCACATTCATTTCCCTATTTTTCTTACTTATTTTGGTTCTTTAATAGAATTGAAAAGTGTATGGGATTATGAATTTTGGTCAATTGCAATAATGATCTAATAAACAATATAAAAAACTTGAACCTATGATCTTCTCATCTTTGAGATGCTTCACATTGGTAGAGTTTATTATAGATTTAATTAATGGCCTTGGCCATTGTCTTCAGTCCATTGAAATTATGGACATTGGATTACATATTAAGCTTTTGTCCTACTTTGTGGACCTCTTATGATACTATGAAATTGTATCATAAGAATATCCTCAAATCTCAAATTGGAGAGTGAAGGATACTGGGCATAGTTGGATAAAATAATGATAGTCCAAATGGAAAATTAGAAGTGCCTTTAAATCTTATATTCTAGGATAAATGTCTCTTAACCATAGCTCATTGGTCAAATCTTATCTTCATTCTTCTTAAGTAACCGATGTCTTGTCTAGTTGCAAGAAAGAGTACAATGATGGTTAAATCTTATCTTCATTCTTCTTAATTAACTAATGTCTTTTCTAGTTGCAGGAAAGAGGACAATGAAGTAAATGGATGCAAGGTGGCTTGGTACTTCATAGAATACATTTCAAGAGAATTTCCACTGGTTTTTGTTGGTTAGCTTTGATGGAATGGGGCATTGCTAAGATACATTTAGATGATCGGAAAAAAGAAAAAAGACTTGGTAGTATGGTTATAGACATTTTTGTGCCTTGCAGCTCCAAGCATGAAATGTCTGTAAACCGAGGGCTCCTAAGTCCCTAAAAGTGTTTCCAACCCCTAAAGGAATAAGGTCAACAAATTACAGCTTCTCCCAGAAGTTCTCCACCAGAAACTGCTCAGAATAAGTCAAAACAGGATCATTTCAGCTGCTCCACTAGCTAGCTGCGTTGCATAGCACCTAAACACACTAGATGGGAGTGTTGCAATGCACCTAAATGCACTATGAGGGTGCGTTGGGTGAGAAATGACAAATGGCAGTGCTATTCCGTGAGGTGGAGAGACAATGGAAGCTTCCAGAATCTTCTCCTATGACACTTGCCTCACTGAATTCGACAAAGGATGAGTAAGAGGCCTTCAGTCTCCAAGTGTAAGCAAGAACTGATAGAGAGAAGACACTAATCAAATCACAAGCTAACTCATCCTCCTTGCATACATCTATATATGGATCCCTCATCCCAGAGATCCAGAGGCTGGAATTTTGCACATTGTAAGGAATTATTGTTGGTTTTGAGACAAATATCAGAGTATTGGGTGATTTATGCTTTGTTGGAGGTGAAGAGGGGCTTCTTTGCTGGGAGGTTGATGCTAGGTCAGGAGCCATCGATTGTAACTCCTCCTGGATCTTCTTGTTTATCAATAAAAACTATTTGAGTTTTTCCTCCATGCTTGTGTATCATTGATGCTTGTTACATTTGTATGGTTAACTTAAATATGATCCTAAGTTTTTTATGAATATAGATCCATGTCTTTGTATAGTTTTCTTCTTTTGTGATCTTACAGGTACTTGGTGAAGCTGGACAAGTAAGGGAGCAGGTAGCTAGAAGCTGTCAAAGAAGAGAGGGATTGGATCAAAGGATTAGCGCAAGACACAGGTTGGTTCGTTCTATTCCTCTCTGTCTATAGTTCATAAAGGAAATACAAAAGTAGTTTTTCTCTGTTTGTTTCTAAGGCAGCTGTCACACCTTAGTGGGATAGAGCAGTTCTAAATAGACACTTTTCCCGATAACAAAATGGCGACTCCGCTGGGGAATGTCTAATTAGTTTGTTTGTGTATCTCTTTGTTGTTTGTTTCATAAACTTATAAGTAGCATTCGAACTGCATTTGCCATAACAAATGCAAAGTAGACATCTTCTGCTTCAATCCATTCACTGGATCTGTTTATGATTTGAACAACTGATTCACAAACGATCTGATTGCCCTTGTGATAGCTCTTAGACCCTCCTTAGATCTACCCCTGATTGTGCATTACTGATTGCTTTTACTCGGCCAAAAACCAAAGACTAAACTGCAAACCGTGTCCCAGAACCCGGACAGATTCTCATTTCTGGCCCAGCGCAGGTACTGTTAAGAGTTCCTGCATTTCAGCGCACTTCCCGAAAGGGTAACCTGCGCTGCAATCCAGTTTCTCTGTGTTACAGGTGTGCTGATCAGACTAGCCCTGTGCAGCTGAGGTTCTTGTGCTTCATTCTTTCCAGTTTTGTCTCTGAATTTTGCTCCCTGTGATCAGTATATGTATGTCTGTTTAAAACCCCTTTTCCTTACTGTTATTCTGCCTCCTTTGTACAAAATAACTGTAGATGTTTTTGTGTGTTTGTTGCGTCGTTTACAGTTTTCCATTGCAAAAGTAAAATAGTCGTACTGTCGTCCTTTGATTTAGATCTGTCGCAAGTGTCGATTTCGATCATAGGAGAAAGTTTGATTGATGTTGATGGTCGATTATACTTTTACTATTGCCTTTGGTCTGAATTTGTGACTTTCTAGTGTCAAAAACGAGTACTCATTTCAAAATCGTAAAGTGTCATAATCGTCTCTATCTTTTGAAAAGAAGCTTGCTTATGTTTGTCGCTTGAAAGCAAATTCAGATTTGTACATCAACTTTCTTTTTAGCATC
Organism: Pinus tabuliformis; assembly: GCA_031772625.1. Lineage (NCBI taxonomy): Eukaryota > Viridiplantae > Streptophyta > Pinopsida > Pinales > Pinaceae > Pinus > Pinus tabuliformis. The sequence continues at coordinate 1,543,667,452 of CM062804.1, read as the reverse complement.
AATACTAAGAAAGTCGAAAACAAATACATGCACATGTGCATTTGCATATTGACAGTTTGTTTGGCTTGATTTAGGAAAGTGCATTTACAGTGTGCTCTTTGCTCTTTGTGAAAAGATTGTCTTTCTTTTCCTCTAGTAGCTATGATTTTCATTGCACAAAAGAGATAAAAGTTTGTTTATCATCTTTAGATTGCATTTATGAATTACATCTACATCTCGTGTTGAACCCAAAAGGAAAACTTCATAAGAAAGATCAACTTAAAATAAATTCAATGAATCTAACAATGCTTTGGAACTTAACGCACAACATTTAGAGGTCTAGTCTAGAGACGTATTCCGGCGTCGTAAAGCCTGGTAACTGTTGTCCTCACTGATGGTTGGGTGATTCCTCCACTTTGAGATGATAAGTGCCAGTACAGACTTGTGCTCCAACGTACCGTCGAGTATATTTTGGGAGACCCCTATAGGCTTAAATCCTTTATCCATAGGAAGCTGTGTCTGCTGCCCTATCGATCGCAATGCACTGAACACAGCATTCAGGAAGATTGACTGCCGTACCGTAAAAATTATTCTGCAGTTTTGCGATTGGTTTGGTACTCACTCTACCTAGATCTCTAGAGCAGTCCCTTTCGTTCCTTTTCAGACTCCTTAACGGAAAAGGTCCATCTGAGCACTTGTCACTTTAGGCTCATTAAAAATCGAAGGAGACTAGAGTCATCTTTTGTTTTTTCTCGACTCTTAAAAACTGAAAAAACAAGTTGTGTCAAAAGCGTCTAAAATTCATTTAATTCAGAAACATACTTCCCCTTTTTATTTTAGTTGATCAAGTAATCTGTAATCGTGGAAGAAAGTCAATTGAAACCCCGTCGTTTGCGGAGGCTTACGAGTCAACCATCTTTGTCTCCGGAATCGAAACTAGTACGGACAAAGCGAACTCGTTTAACCGGTTCCAAATCTCCTATTAAAGTTAGAACAAGTGTTCCAACGACATCAGAGACTCCGGTTACTCCAAACATTTCTAGAATCCCTGCCTCTACAGAAGAAGTTCAACAACCACGGAGGGACAGTGATACTGATCCTAGTCTGAGAGTAAACACTTGTGTTACCGAACCAGTTTCATCTACAACCGGTTCGGAGAGTCTTTCTCTTCAAACATCTGTCGCTGTCGATTTCGTACCTTCTTCGGCACCATAAATATTTTACGGACCTGACGGTCTTCCCCTTCCACCTGGTCTGATTGCCATAGAAGAAATTGTAGAAGATCCTCCAACAAGTACTCCAACACACTTTGGAGTCGGGATCACTCTATATCCTTCTTCATCAGAAGTTAGTCTACCACCAGTGGAAGCTCCTATAGAATCACTAGGTAATCTTTTGGATAGACTACAAATGTCTAAACAACCGTCAACATCTAGGACTGTGTCATCTAACACAGCGATGGCAGAACTCCCTGCTATCACTCCTACAATGTTCGTCGGCATACCATCTGTCCCGACTAGCTCTCAGCCGCTAGAAGGAGCCCACTCAGGGGCTATTACGACAGTATGGTCCATTCCTGTTTGTTCATCCGGAATAATATCCGGAAACTCTTATGTTGAGTCTCAACAAATTGATCCATTTGGAGGTCAATTTGGGCAGTCTGGTCCCCAAGGGCAAACAATTCCCTTGAGTTCCGGATTACCACCGTATGGGGGGCAGTATGCCCTTTCATTATCTCCTCCGGGAGGATATCCATACGTGAGTTCACAACAACATTCAGGTTACACTAGAATTACCTCAAGTGGTTGGGTACCTATACTACCTCAACAACCAAGAGTTGTGTATTCAATGCAACAATGCGTACCTATGTCGAATATCCCGACTACGCCAGCCATTATGATGGTGTCGCAAGTTCAAACGATGCCTGTTGTATGCCAACCTCAGGTTTCTCAGGTTGTAGTGCAACAACCCTTTGGCCTTGCGACTTAACCAAAATCGCCGACTAGTGGAGCGACACAGGTCCAGACGGGTACAATTAGCTCTCACCTTGGTTATCGCGCAACAGCACATGGCTTCACAACCATGGCTGGTGCAATACCAACAACCGCAATTCCAACAAGTATACTAAGGTTCTGAGCAGCAAATCTTTGCGAACAGTGGACAATCATACATTCAAAACGGTCAAAATCAACCATTTTACAATGGTCATGTCCACCAACCTTACCAAACATACCAGCATCAAATGCATTATGCCGGTATGCAAAGACCAACTGCTCAGGCAATTCCATCTTATCCTGGGTATGCTTCACCTAACCTGAATCAACAGTTACCCTTTGTGGCAACCTTAGAGTTACCTGATTTAAATCAGTTAACAAACGATCCAATTGCTTACGCCCCTTGGTGGCCAGCGATTCCGCATAAACTTCCATTAGATATTCCTAAATTTAATGGAAATCTGGGTGAAGATCCATCGAATCACGTGATGACCTTTCATCTATGGTGTTCATCAAACACCCTAAATGATGATTCGATAAGACTTCGCCTCTTTCAGAGGACGTTAACGGGTCCGGCGGCAAAATGGTACATTGAATTGCCTAGAGCTTCGTTTGACAACTTCAGTACCTTACCCACAACCTTTTTAACCCATTTTCAATTACCAATAAGGTACGAAATGGGAACAGAACTTCTTACCAACTTCAAACAGACAACGGCCACTCACATATCTGATCATATACATGAGTGGTGACGTCGTCGTAGGATGGTAAAAACGTACGTCCCCAATCAGCTCTTAGCTGAATGGTTTATCAAGTCATTACTACTTTCCATCACGGAAGATGTGGCAAAGGGGGGAGTCATAACAGAAGAGCAAGTTATCGCTCGTGCACAATATCTGGACTTGATCTACACTCAGTCCGGCACGCTCTACGACAAAATACCTAACGCCCCTAGACCGGAATTCTCAATTCCTCCTCCTCCTAAATCAAACAATGACTCTCATGCCGACGATGGCGTGATTGGAACGACAGACACGAAATCGACAAAGGCTACATCCAAAAAGGCCCGTAAGATTTCATGTCAAAATGAAAAAGACGAACTTCTTGCTTCGGAAGTAAATGCCGTATCGACATATAAAGGCAAAGAAACCAAACAACCAGGGAGCAAGAAGAAAGGCAAAGGGAAGAAGAAGAAACAGGAGGAATCATCACCTGAAAAATCTTCTTCAAACCCTCCTGGAAATAGGAAACCAAAAAATCCATGCTATATATGCGATGAGGATCATTGGACCTCAGATTGTCCACATAGAGCTGAGCTTAAAAAATTCTTCAAGAATTCAAAAACCTCCGCAGTGTTAACTGATCCATTTCCAAATCCAGGAACAAATCTGGTTGAAAGTGAAAATGCTTCCCCATCTCAGGTGCTAATGTTGTCGGTTTTAAAACAGCAAAATGATGCTTTGATATCGACAAGGAACAAAGATTATGGGAATCCACAGCTGTCGAACAACAAGGATAAGGATCAACCAAGTAGTTCGACAACAACTTCGACAGAAGTTGTGCCACCCACCATTCCTGAATTAACGATAAAACTGCCAAAGGGAGTAGTACACAAGTCGACATTTAATCCCCGTGCTAGAGCGGCACAACATTATAACATAGTGGAAGATTTGGCCCAATCGCCATCCGCTATGTCGACTCTTGGAGTACTACAAAATTGCCCATCCCAAAGGCAGGCTTTATTATCAACCATTGGTGGGATTGACCCAAAGGATTCCAATCTTGTATCCTTCGATCATAAAGGATACGATCCTCAGTTACCGGCTCAACTAGCTTTCCTTGTTCAAGTGAAAGCCCTCAACAAAACTGTTCATCGAACAATTATTGATGAGGGGGCATCTACATGCATTATGTCGATGAGTTGCTGGAAAACTTTAGGATCTCCGACCTTGTCGCGATCTTCGACGACATTAAAAGCATTCGACGGAAGGACATATACCCCATATGGTATCCTAAATAACTTGAAAGTTGAACTAGGAGGGAAAACAGTAGAAATAGATGTTGAAGTCATCGATGGGAACCTTGATTACAACATCCTACTAGGAAGACCGTGGATTTATGCCATGGCAGCTGTTGTGTCGACCTATTTTAGAAAGATTGCATTTCCCTTTTAAGGAGGGATTACAATCGTCGATCAATAAAACTTCCTCCCCAATGGTTCTCAAGTTACTGGAAGCATTCCCATGATCCATGGAAGCCCCCATTCACTTCAGAATATTGGAGTAGGCCTACTAAAAGATCCTATACTGATGGGAACTTTCACCCTTCCACCTCCAATCAATCTGGCGGAAGTAGCGTCGATAGGAACCTACAACATGATATCTTCTACAAAGATCTCAGAAAACGATATCGACATGGATCATGCAGCAGTTTTCCCCCAAGCCCAACGGAAATATTATAGCAATCAATGTTCCTAGCATGGGAGGCAAACCCAAATCAACGCTCATCAAGCGTTTGGATAGATAGGTCTAGAGAATATGGTACTCCTTCAGATCCTTGGTCACGAGTGCATGTCACCGACGAAGGAATTGTCCAATCAATGGTAATTGAAGGAGCACCATGGAATGATTCCCACCATCGTTCTCTTCTTCCGGATTGTGGAGAAGATACTCAAAATGAACTTTATCATCCTTCAGTCTTTGATTTTCTGTCAAATACTGTAAATACGGTGGATTCCGAGCGAAACTTATCCAACATTGAAGAGACTATAGCCATAAATATCTCGACCAAAACAGATGTTGTAGAGAATATTTATGTTGGCAAATGTTGTTCTCCATCAGAACTGGAAATATATAATGCTCTTTTTCTCGAATTCAGAGATGTCTTTGCTTGGTCATATAGTGAAATTCCAGGCATTGACTCGACTATCGTTGAACACGAAATTAAGATGTATCCAGATGTCAAACCAGTACGACAACGGCTAAGGCAGGTGCACCCCAAGAAAGCCGCTGCCATTAAGGCAGAAGTTGAAAAACTTCTCCATGCTGGTTTCATCTACCCGGTTCCTCTAACCGATTGGGTATCGAATATTGCCCATGTTATGAAAAAACAAGGGACAATTAGAGTGTGCATCGATTATAGGGATGTAAATCAAGCTTGTCCAAAAGACAACTACCCTACACCCTTCATTGACCAGATAATTGATGAATGCGCCGGATGCAAAATCTTTTCATTCATGGATGGATTCTCCGGGTATAATCAAATAAATATCCGCCCACAGGACCAGTCAAAGATTGCATTTATTTGTCCGTGGGGCACATTCGCATATCAAAAATTACCCTTTGGTTTAAAGAACGCAGGGGCAATGTTTCAGATGGCAATGAATTATGCCTTCCATGACATCAAAAGCATCGTTCAACCATACCTCGACGACCTTCCGGCTCATTCGCGAAAGTGGACTGATCATCTGCAGCATTTAAGAGCGATATTTCTACGCTGCCGACACTACAAGATACGACTCAATCCGCACAAATGTGTATTTTGCATCAGTTCTGGTCGTTTACTTGGCTTTGTAGTTTCCAAGGATGGGATTCCTCTCAACCCATGTAAGGTCCAGGCAATCATAAATTTTCCTCCACCTTTGAATTTGCTTCAGATTCAGAAACTCCAAGGGAAAGCAAACTTTCTGAGGAGGTTCATTCCAAATTATGCTGAACTTGCTAAAGGTTATACACGTCTTTTGAAAAAGGAGGTACCCTTTGCCTGGGATCAGGTTGCGCAAGCTTCCTTTGATGCTTTAAAAGATTCCTTGATGAAAGCATCATTAATGTACGCCCCTGATTATCAAAGAGATTTTAACCTGTATCTGGCTGCAACAGATACGACCATCGCAATGGTTTTAGTTCAAGAAGTCGATGGAATTGAGCATCCTATATATTATTTAAGTAAAAACTTAAACGATACAGAAAGTAAATATTCTTACATTGAAAAACTAGCGCTTGCAACTGTTCAAGCGATACAAAGATTTCGACATTATGTCCTCTTTCGAAAAACTACCATTCTGTCAGATTGCAACCCCATGACTTACATATTGTCGCGACAGTTACTACGGGGCAAATACTCAAAATGGATAGCAATCCTACAAGAGTTTGATCTCGAATTTGTAAAATCCAAGTCAAAGAAAGCTCTAGTTTTCGCAAAATTTTTGTGCGATCTCCCATCGTCGTCCAACGATGAAACATCCGAAGAATCAATCGTGGATGAAAGTTTGTTTCTGATATCTACAAGCAATGAGTGGTATGGAGATATAATCATTTATCTCCAAACCCAAAAATTTAGGCCAAACACCTCCCACTCTGAACAAAAATGTATTCGATACCAAGCAAAAGACTACATGATCGTCGGTGATACACTTTACCGTCGTGGTATAGATACAGTTTTGAGAAGGTGCCTCACCAATGAGGAGGCTGAAAAAGTCCTGAACGAGTGTCATTCAGGCGCATGTGGGGGGCATCAATCTGGATATACTACAGCACAAAAGAAATTACGAGCAGGATACTTCTGGCCAACAATGTTCAAAGATTGCATAACCGCAGTCAGAAGTTGCCATGCTTGTCAAATTTTTGATAGCAAAACCAGAAGACCACCCGCACCTCTACAGCCAATAGTTGATTTTGGGCCATTCGCCAAATGGGGCATCGATTTCATGACATGTAACCCCACCTCGACCGGGGGGCATGGGTATATCATAGTCGCAGTTGACTATTTTACCAAATGGGCCGAGGCGATGCCTACATTAGATAATACTGGTGAAACAGCTGCCCTCTTCTTTTTCAATCATGTAGTCGCCAGATTTGGCATACCACAGACTATAGTCACAGATCATGGATCACATTTTCGTAATCACATGATGGTCGAATTAGCTGCCAAACTAGGGTTGTCTCACGATAGCTCTACTCCATATTATCCGCAAGCGAACGGACAAGTTGAAGCGATCAACAAGGTCCTGAAACGCATGTTGCAAAGGATGATCGGAGTTCACAAAAGAAGATGGCACCTAATCCTGTACTCAGATTTGTGGGCTTACCGAACATCGCTAAGGAATGCAAACGGGTTCACACCCTTCCAACTGATATATGGCCTGGAAGCAGTCTTACCAATCCAGTGTGAAATCTCGTCTCTCAAACTCGCAATTGATCTCCTCCCCAGAACTTCAAAGAAGAGGATCGTTTCTTGGAATTAATCCAATTGGATGAAACCCGTCGTGACGCCGCTTTGGCTAACGAAGCCCATAAGAAACGAGTCAAGGCGCAGTTCGACAAAAATGTCAAACCCCATGTCTTCTCAGAAGGTGACTTGGTCTTGCTTTATGACCAAGAATCCGATAAATTGGGAGCAGGTAAATTTAAGTCTTTATGGATGGGCCCCTATATTGTTAAACGCGTGTTAGCAAAAGGAGCCTACGAGTTAATGGATTATGACGGAATTCCACTGGCGCAACCTCGTAATGGGTTGTACCTCAAGCGTTACTATGTGTAATGGTAACCAATATGCTTTTGTTATGTTTTTGTTTTCGCTAAAGTGTTTGTTTTGGTCAAGTAATCCACTTTTTACATTTATTGTAGATGTCAAACCTATTGGAGCCATGTGTTGGATATGCCGGCGGAGCGAGTCGTAGTTCGCGGAACCTGTCCTCCGCAGCCTGGGCCATTTTTTATCAAAGCGGCGAGTTAGTAAGTTTTAGAGGTGTATGTATTGGTCGATCAACGAATAACATCGCTGAGTATAGCGCGTTGATAGAGCTTCTCTCTGATGCCATCACTCATGGTATACCCTGACTAATTGTCAGGCTAGACTCACAACTCGTAATACTACAACTCAATGGTATATATTCCGTCCGAAACCTAGCTATTTATCGCATGTTCCTAAGGGTTAAGATTTTGGAAAGACAATTTGATCTTATTCAATATCAACATATTTCCAGAAACTTAAACACATTAACTGACTCATTAGCAAACTATGTGTTAGATAGGCATTTGCAACATTTATAAAAAGAAACACATCATCAATGTTTTTCATGTGGATCATGTAGCTCAACCAAAATAAAACTCCGAAAATCAAAAATATATATAACTATTTATGGTTTACACATAATGTTCTGTAACCAAGACAAAATCGGTCAAATGACCCAAAAACTAAAAATGCTAGGGGGCACCCTAGTCTAATGATGCTCGTGATAGCAAGTCACAGCCTGTGCGATCATGCGTAAGAGACGAGTCCATCGTCTGGGCACACCAGTAGTATGCCGTTGTAACCGCAAAGGTAGCTCGTCGGTCCTCACATCTGGGATACCGAGAGTGAGGCCCTCAACGTGCTCCTGCAAAGCTGTGAGAGTCTCGGCCACATCGAGGTCACGAAGAATAACCCTTCCGACGGCCTCTCCTGCTAGGGCAGCAGCTGGTACTCTCAGGCGAACTACTGGACGAACGGGACCAACATCTGCAGGTACACATGAGTTTGATTAAAGTCTTGATAGAATAAAGCACAAGGACATTATAAACAAAAAACGATAAGCAGAAATATGGTCAAAGATTTTACCAATGGTGCCCCACTGCTCACCATCCGGCAGTACTAAATCTGGATCACCCCGGAAGTCCATGCCAGCGTATGGATACTCAGAATAAACCATCTCCTGACGATCAAACCACCTGAAGAAGGTATCAGAAAAGGAAATCTGAGACTGGCCAGCATGCCTAGACATATGGTCAACCCATCTCTGCATACGTGGTTCAGTAGGAGAAGGTAAATCGAGTGCAATGTACTGCAGCTGCATCAGTGGTATCTTCTCCAAGGCAAAGGCGGTCAAAATAGAACCATACCCAAAGTTCTTCAACCTCCCGTTCTTTATCTTGGTCAACTGTTCTTTCATCACGAGAAGTACTGCGTCGCACCAGTTGAACACCTTCGGTTGGAGGCATTCTAAAGCATGCTGCATATAAGATCGATTGGCTACATGAAGAGACGCACTACCGGCCATCCTACCAAAAGTAAACAGAATAGTCCTAAGGGACCTGTTAGTGACATCACGGATGATGATCTTGCCATCTTTACTCGGCTGAGATCCTTCTCTGCAGTACCGGCGGACATAATCTCTCACAGAATCGCCTCCTCGGGCCGAACCTGACAAAGAGATGGGGGCACCCCGCCTCGACAAGCCAGTCAAGAAATAAATGTCTACTATAGTCAAGGGGATAGATTTACCCCTAATCTAGAAAACCTGATTGGTAGGATCCCAAGCATCGAGCAAATACTGGAGTAAGTTGATCTGCTGTCTCATGCTAGAAAGGCGGAAGAACTTCAGCAAGCCACAATTCCGCAGCGCGTTCATTGTAACTGGATCATGTAGGGCAAGCAAGTCCTCTTCTTCATGCTCACGTTCTCGCCATGTAATGGTCATCTTACTCCGAAGAACTCTGAAAAAAAAACAAGAGAGGAGTTAGGTCCTGATTTTGGTGAGAAACAGGAAAAAATTCCATCAAAAATTGTGCATCAAATTCCCTTTTTGCGCCCAACGCACTTGCAGTAGTGTTCTAGGTGCGTTGAATGTCAGATAGCCTTTAGACAGGCCAACATTCAGCGCAGGTTTCGATACACTGAAGGTGCGTTGATAGCAGAACGAGTCCCTTAAACCCCAGGGGCTCAGAAAAGCTAGGGATCAAGCTCAAAATGCAAAATGGAAACCATGAAATGAAAGAGCTCAGGTTTAGCTCCTACCTGGTCCAGAAGGCGCCGAGAATCGTCCATAGAATCTCCTGAAATCAATTGATGAAAATCGAGGGGTAAAAGCACCTCCAAAGCTCCAACAAACCAAGTTCAAATGAAATGGTAAAATGAGAGGTAAAAAACACTTTTTAATTACTTTTACGTAGTTCAAATTAAAATATTAGCATTTTAACTCGTTTTCAAGCAAATATTGTTCATTTCTGACTAGTTTGATGAAGCAGTTGAAAATACAGTACGATCTCTGAAAGGACAGAGCTATTTATGGTAAAATCAAAACAAGACCATCTAATCGAGCAGTGTTACCGCAAGGTTCAAGCTTGTTAAAAAATAAACCCGCACCGATCAAATGTTTCCACCCGCGTTTAAGCTCGTTAAAAAATGAACTATTCCCCGGTAAATAACCACCGTGAATGTAGTACTTCAGCCATTAAAGCCTTGGTCGTGTTTGCACCGTCACCTCCACTTTTACATTGGCCGATCATTCACCTCCATTTGATTGTTTACCCATTTTGAGGAACAGCTGCGAAGAGTGATTTCATTAGCCATCCTTGTGACACTGTCATGATTGGAAAATTCCAAACCTTACCTGGAATCAGTTGCTACCCATTTTATCACTCGTTCCTCAAAAGACGAGTCTTCTTTAAGCTCTTTTCAACTGACTCGTAAAATATGAAAATATTTCCGAGCCATTGGCCTCTCCAGCTCGTTAAAGGGATAGGAAGTGCTATCCCTCCTCTAGATTTTAATCTTTTTGGACCTGAGGGATTATTACACAAAAAGATCGAGCGCTTGTTTTGTTCGGCTCGTTAAAACTATCGAAAATTCATCCCTTCTGTATTGTTTTATACTTTTTCGGACTTAAGGGATTAGATGACGAAAAAGGAATTTTGGAGTTACCTTTACGTACCTTTTCAGACTCTCTAAAAATGAAAAGGACCGAGTTATATTTGTCGTTAAACTCGTTAAAAAGATTAATAGCGACAAACTTGTCTTTAGACGAGAACGAGTTTCACTATCGCTAGGCTCGTTAAAACATAGCGATGGGTTTGCCCGAAGGGCAAATTATAGAACAAGCATATGTTATCCTCCTCAAGCTTGACAAAAATAAAGAGGTACTGGTCAGCAATGACTGGGGAAAAATTGGGAAGAAAACTCAAAGAATCTTTATTGGTAGCAAGTCGCTCTTGAACATGACACTTCCACTCCGTGTCCGAGTCGGGTTGGGTTGTTTCATTCACCGGTCACATCGCCATGGTCACACCATACCATCCACATTTGGGGTTAATGCTACCAATCCATCACATCAGTGTCACCGACATGTTCAAGAGAAGTCATCCAGAGAAGTCACCTGTGTCCCACCCACTACCATACATTATACTCCATTCTTTCTTGACCACCACCCTGAACCGTATATCATCAGATCGTTTTCACCTCCATCAAAATCATTTGCTCTGTTCCGTGTCATTGATGTGGGATTCATTAAGGCCCTCCTTTGACGGATCACTTCTTGTCGACATCAGCTCATTATCCAAGAAGTTGATCTAGGAACACCCCATTCAGTACTTTGAAACTTGCATGCCTTAATGGCAAGTTTCTCACTTCCGGCGACAGGTTTACATCAATGGCCTTCGACCGAAAGCTTTTGCGTGGTGTTTGACGCCAAGTCCTTTATTCACACCACGTGAATTGTCCTGTAGTACCTTGAGGGTCATTATCATTATCGGTGATTCCTCTCACGCTTGTTAACAGTTTACATCATTGACTGGTAATCAAGTGATGTCTTTCCATGTTCGACTTCAAAACATTTCTCACATGGATCGACTTGTACTTCGAGTGAAGATCGGGCGAGATTGAAGACCCCGGATCTAGTTTCATCCATCCGGGCTGCGATATATATTCAGGGAAATAAAGACATTAAATGTACAGCATTGCAGCACAGATAATCATCCTACCAAAAGGATGATGGCTCTATCAGAATCATCAGTCTACACTGAGACGATTGTCTGTCCTATGTACATGAAAATGAATTTATAAATCTGAGCATGGGAATGCCTGCCTCAACTAGATCATGAAAAATAGTATGAAGATAATTTATTGTATTGTATCTTATTACAGGTCTCCTCCCAGCATTGAAAGAACTTCGGATCCTCATAATAAAGCATTTCACCCGATTAACAGCCTCATACTTTAGGGGGCAACTGTTATAGACATTTTTGTGCCTTGCAGCTCCAAGCATGAAATGTCCATAAACCAAGGGCTCCTAAGTCCCTAAAAGTGTTTTTCCAACCCCTAAAGGAACAAGGTCAACAAATGACAGCTTCTCCCAGAAGTTCTCCACCAGAAACTGCTCAGAATAAGTCAAAACAGGATCATTTCAACTGCTCCACTAGCTAGCTGCGTTGCATAGCACCTAAACACACTAGCTCGGTGCGTTGCAACGCACCTAAATGCACTATGAGGGTGCGTTGGGCGAGAAATGACAAATGGCAGTGCCATTCCGCGAGGTGGAGAGACAATGGAAGCTTCCAGAATCTTCTCCTATGACACTTGCCTCACTGAATTCGACAAAGGATGAGTAAGAGGCCTTCAGTCTCCAAGTGGAAGCAAGAACTGACAGAGAGAAGACACTAATCAAATCACAAGCTGACTCATCCTCCTTGCATACATCTATATATGGATCCCTCATCCCAGAGATCCAGAGGCTAGAATTTTGCACATTGTAGGGAATTGCTATTGGTTTTGAGACAAATATCAGAGTATTGGGTGATTTATGCTTTGTTGGAGGTGAAGAGGGGCTTCTTTGCTGGGAGGTTGATACTGGGTCAAGAACCATCGGTTGTAACTCCTCCTGGATCTTCTTGTTTATCAATAAAAACTATTTGAGTTTTTCCTCCATGCTTGTGTATCATTGATGCTTGTTACATTTGTATGGTTAACTTAAATCTGATCCTAAGTTGTTTATGAATATAGATCCATGTCTTTGTATAGTTTTCTTCTTCTGTGATCTTACAGGTACTTGGTGAAGCTGGACAAGTAAGGGAGCAGGTAGCTAGAAGCTGTCAAAGAAGAGAGGGATTGGATCAAAGGATTAGCGCAAGACACAGGTTAGTTCGTTCTATTCCTCTCTGTCTATAGTTCATAAAGGAAATACAAAAGTAGTTTTTCTCTGTTTGTTTCTAAGGCAGCTGTCACACCTTAGTGGGATAGAGCAGTTCTAAATAGACACTTTTCCCGGTAACAAGTATCATTTGGCTTATAGATATTTCTTCCTATAGAGAAGATAGTATAAATCTACATTCAAATTAGGACTCCACCAAGCTACAATTTGGAGAGAAAATGCCATATTAGCTACACATGAGCCCATCGATGTAACAATTGACGAAAACATGTTAAATATTTAATGTAATATCAGGTAATTATAATCAAAACAAATGGAACATTCAACACCATGGCTAAAAGTGCTTTCTCCACATGGAACAGACTTTAACAGAATTTGGTGCTTTATGTCAATTTTCTTTATACAAAATTCTACTTTTAGGGTCTTCCATGCTTCCTAGGAAGATGTAGCTTTTGCTACCTTGCACAAGGAATTCTCGTCCAATGCATGTTTTATATGATCCAATACTAAGGTATCACATACTTCATCATATGGGTTATTAGACTAATACTCAATCAACTCTTTACATCAAAGGAAATTTTTCATTTTGACAGTTCCCAAAAATTAAAATTTGTACGAGTAAATTTTGGAAGTGTCACCAGATTTATCTTGATCCATTCATCCTCGAATTATTCTACTTCATCTACTTGTCTTTTAGATGTCCCTATTTTGGGGAGAACCTCTACGAGCTCTTCAAAATACTTTGGCTCTTCCTTTCAATTTATTTTCTCGATTTGCTTCAATCTTTCTTTGTGACCCATGACTGTCATCTTCCTTTTCTATTTTTTCTTCTTTCCTTATTGTGTCAGCCTTCTAGAAATGATGTTGCATACACTTGATTATCTTTAAAACTAAACATTTTAACATTCACTTTAACGGTGGCTCCCAACAACTACTAGCAAATTATCTAAGCTCTTCTATGCATATTCTTATGGAGTCTCATGGAGACAGCTTACGGTGGAGACTCCTTCTTTGATCAGTGGTGGTGTTCATTTCCTCCTGATATGGTGGTGGATCTGTAGGCTACTCACCCTAATCTTTTATTAGTTTGGTTTACAAACTCTCAACGAGCTCTAGTTTCTACTTATGGACCAATGGATGCCAACTTTGCTATTTAGAGGTAGAGATAAACATGCAAACATAAGACAAATAATTACACAAGCTTATTCTATCATAAACATCCACTGAGTTGTTGTTATTCTCTCTTCTTACTTCACATTACAATGATCTAACCATGAGTATATAAGCACTAAACTTTCTAAATATGGAATCATGAAAACTCTAACTTTGTTTTCCTCATGCAAACTATGACTTGACACTTCAACAAACTTTTCTAACGTCACTTTAACATAAATCGACATTCTTCTTTTCTTTAACTTAGCTTTTCTTGACAAGGTGTTAACTTTTTAACCCTCACTCACTTGACTTCTAATATTAGACTGAACTTGCTTTCATTTACTTAACTTAACTCTTCATACATTGCATGCATATGAGAGTACTTACTATTTCTATCCATTGAAATGTTTTCTATATTTGACAAAGTCGCAATCAATTACAGTAAATCAAATAGGGAATTTGGGGGAAGGTTTGTACGAATTATGTGCTCTTATTTTTTTTAAATTACTATACGAGACTAGAGTTCACTTGGTTGCAACACATTTGAATATTTGACAATTGTTAGGTGATTTGGGTTGTTGAATCTATAAGATTACTTTCATTTAGATCATTTCCATATTGGTTATGTTAAGGCATAATTGTATAAAATGATTATCTACATACTTCACTAAGTGTTAAACCTATGAATTTTAATAATCGTGAAATATAAAAAATGATGTGTAGTATGGAATCATGTAGTTTCAAATTGAGAAAATCGATGAGTGAAATTAGTCATGATGCACCACAAACCTATAGTGATGGGCCATCTAGGTGCACTAAGTCAACCTCTGATGTGGATGACTATAGGGGCATGACAACAAACCTATAGTGATGGGCCATCTAGGTGCACTAAGTCAACCTCCGATGTGGGTGACTATAGGGGCATGACAATGGGTTTTTAGGTTAAATTAAAGTTTATGTTAGAGGTACTCTTTCAACCTCCATAATTTATTTAGATATATCTCTATTAAGTGAAGAAGTTAAATCACATAGTCATTATTCCCTAGTTTGAAATGATATCAATTACTAATATTACTGGTTTCTTAATAATGCATTCATGGTTTTCTAATTACTAGATGAAAATATTTACCAAAATCTTAATACCTAACAATAAATTAATATCAAAAAATACTAAACTGCATTATATCTATATTTTATAATATTAGTAGAAAGTTTTTTAACAATAAGAAAAAATTTAAATACTAAAATATTATCTAAGAAATAATTAAATTATTGTTATTTATCTCTTTGATATATTTGTTCAATAGTGAAAAGAAAATTGAGATGTCAGTATATTATATATGCCAAATTTCTGACTTTTCATTTAGAAAGAAAAAATGAAGGTTTAAAATGCATATATTGATGAATTTGTATTTTAATTTTTTTGGAATTCTTTATGTATAGTTTTGAAATATATATATATATATATATATATATAAAACAATTAAGAATTTATTTTTAGTTTTTTATCATTATACTGTATTTAATTGCATGCAAGTTTATATCAAAGTTTTAGTTGAGGTAATTTAAAGCTTTTCACATATTAAAAAAAAATAGTTCATGGAGTGTAACTCAATTCACAATCACCTTATTATGAAGTATCATAGAATGTGGTATGTATACTGTAATTGTTTTAAAATCAAATTATCTTTAATTTATTACTTTATGTAATTTTTAATATAATTTTCAAATAAATATATATTTAATTAAATACTTAAAAATTAGTTAAAAATATTCCAACTTTTCAAAATATTATAATTTAATTTTATAATTAATTTAATCGTTCATATCAGGCGGCTAAGTAGCATGATGTTTACCCATCCAATATGAGCGGTTTTCTCTCTCCCCACAAGGACGCATGGCGATCGCTACGTGGCATCGGGCAGAACTTGGCTGAAACCACTTACCGCTCGAAGCCCTTCCGATATTCTATCGGTTTTGTGGAATCCCGCGTCGATGGAACTGAAGCATTATTTTCCGTGTTTTATAATTATTTCAGGTCTGCGCACTCGGGGCTTTCTTTCACTGAGAGGTTTGCCGTGCGATATGTGATTAGTGACTTGTCGCTAATCGCATATCGAAAACTACCTCTATTTCTTAGAATTATCCCTGCATTTGCTAGTTGGTGTCAGCACACATTACCATGGTCCACCACTCTGTGTGCTAGATCGACGGCCCTCGTTGATCCGTGTTGACCGCAATTTTGCAACTGTCTGAGGATTCCTTCCGATAGTTTGTTCTTTATAAGTCTTTGAATATTTGGCATGATTTTTAAAGAGTTTATGAAAACTTAGAGACTGTTCTAGGATCCATTTTGGATCATTGAAACTTGCGTTGCTTCTTAGCTTGTTGAAACTTGCATTGTTTCCACCAAACATTATCAGTCTTTATGCAATGTAACTTAGATATGTTGTACTTAATCATCCTCTATATCAAATTACTTCATCTATCCAAGTTGCATGCCAACTAATGAACAATGTAACACATGAAAATTCCATATTTTACATGTGTCCCATTTCCAAAGCTTATGAAGTCGATTGGATCTAACGAGGAAAAACACATGAAATTTTTTAGAATTTGGAATATGACCAAGGATATATTATGTATGCATGAAAAACATGACCTCGATCTGATCATTGAGAAATAATTGAATCCAACATGGATGGCAACTAGCTTTAAATTTGACACAGAAACATTGTTTTAAATGCTCACTTCAAATTTAGAAGATTTGTAAAAGAATTTATGTGGATTCATATTGTATCAAGGTTTTCATCTAGATCTTTCTATTGTTCACATTCATTGCCCTATGTTGCTTACTTATTTTGGTTCTCTAATAGAATGGAAACATTTATGGGATAGTCAATTTTGGTCAATCGCAATAACATTCTAATAAACAATATAAAAAAATTGAATCGATGATCTTCTCATCTTTGAGATGCTTCACAATGGTAGAGTTTATTAAATATTTAATTTAATGGCCTTGGTAATTGTCTTCAGTCCATTGAAATTATGGACATTGGATTACATAGTAAGCTTTTGTCCTACTCCGTGGACCTCTTATGATACTATGAAATTGTATCATAAGAATATCTCAAAACCTCAATTTGGATAGTGCGGGATACTCAGCATAGATGGATAAAAAAATGATAGTCCAAAAGGAAAATTAGAAGTGCCTTTAAATCATACATTCTAGGATAAATGACACTTAACCATAGCTCATTGGTCAAATCTTATCTTCATTCTTCTTAATTAACTGATGTCTTGTCTAGTTGCAAGAAAGAGTACAGTGATGGTTAAATCTTATCTTCATTCTTCTTAATTAACTGATGTCTTGTCTAGTTGCAGGAAAGAGGACAATGAAGTAAATGGATGCGAGGTGGATTGGTACTTCAAAGAATACATTTCAAGTGAATTTTCATTTATTTTTTTTGGTTAGATTTTATGGAATGGGGCATTGCTAAGGTACATTTAGATGATCGTAAAAAAGAAAAAAGACTTTGTAGTATCATTTGGCTTATACATATTTCTTCCTGTAGAGAAGAAAGTATAAATCTACATTCAAATTAAGACTCCACCAAGCTACAATTTGGAGAGACAATGCCATATTAGCTACACATGAGCCCATGGATGTAACAATTGAGGAAATCATGTTGAATATTTAATGTAATATCAAATAAATTATAATAATAAAAATGGAACATCCAGCACCATTGTTAAAAGTGTTTTCTCCACATGGAACAAACTGTAACAGAATTTAGTGTTTTATGTCACTTTCCTTTATACCAAATTCTACTTCCAGGGTCTTCCATGCTTCTTGGGAAGATTTAGCTTTTGCTACCTTGCACAAGGACTTCTCATCCAATGGATGTTTTATAAGATCCAATACTAAAGTATCACATCCTTCATCATATTGGTTATTATACTGATATTCAATCAACTCTTTACATTGAAGGAAAGTTTTTATTTTGAGAGTTCCCAAAAATTAAGTTTTTTACCAGTAAATTGTGGAAGCGTTACCAGATTTTTCTTGATCCATTCATCTTCGAATTTTTCTACTTCATCTACTTGTCTTTTAGTTGTCCCGATTTTGCTGATAACCTCTATGAGCCCTTAGAAATACTTTGGCTCTTCCTTTTAATTTATTTTCTCGTTTTGCTTCAATATTTCTTTGTGACCCATGATTTTCATCTTCCTTTTTCCTTTTGTCTTCTTTCCTTATTGTGTCAGCCTTCTAGAAATTATCGTCGCATACACTTTATTATCTTTAAAACTGGACATTTTAACCTTCACTTTAACGGCGGCTCCCAACAACTACTAGCAACTTTTCTAAGCTCTTCTACGCATATTCTTATGGAGGCTCATGGCTACAAATTATGGTGGAGACTCCTTCTTTGGTCAGTGGTGTTGGCTCTTTCCTCTTTCTGTGGTAGTGGCTATGTAGGCTACTCACCCTAATCTCTTAGTAGTTTGGTTTACAAACCCTCAACGAGCTCTAGTTTCTACTTATGGACCAATGGATTCAAACTTTGTTATTTAGAGGTATAGACAAACATCAAAACATAAGACAAATAAGTACACAAGATTTTGCTTGAATAAAGAAATTTTATTCATTAATTATTCTATCATATACATCCACCGAGTTGTTGCTATTCTCTCTTCTTAATTAACATTACAATGATCCAACCATGAGTATATAAGGACTAAACTTTCTAAATATGGAATCATGCAAAATCTAACTTTCTTTTCCTCATGAAAACTATGACTTTACACTTTAACTAACTTTTATAACTTCATTTTAACATAAATAGACATTCTTCTTTTATTTAACTTAGCTTTTCTTGACAAGCCACTAACTTTTTAACCCTGACTCACTTGACTTCTAATATTAGATTGAACTTGCTTTCGTTTACTTAACTTAAATCTTCATACATTGCACGCATATGAGAGTACTTACTATTTCTATCAATTGAAATGTTTTTTATCTATGACAAAGTTGTGATCAATGATAGTAAATAAAATAGGGAATTTGGGGATAGGTTTGTACAAATTGTGTGCTATTATAACTTTTAAATTACTATATGAGACTAGAGTTCACTTGGTTGTAACACATTTGAATATTTGACAACTATTAGGCGAGTTGGGTTGTTGATATAATAAGATTACTTTCATTCAAATCATTTTCATATTGGTTATGTTAAGGCATAATTGTATAAAATGATTATCTACATACTTAATAATTGTTAAATATATGAATTTTAATAATCGTGAAATATAAAAACTCAGGTGTAGTATGGAATCAATATTTTTATCCAAATCTTGCTATAGTTCACATTCATTTCCCTATTTTGCTTACTTATTTTGGTTCTATAATAGAATGGAAAAGTGTATTGGATTATGAATTTTGGTCAATTGCAATAACGATCTAATAAACAATATAAAAAACTGAACCTATGATCTTCTCATCTATGAGATGCTTCACAATGGTAGAGTTTATTATAGATTTAATTAATGGCCTTGGTCATTGTCTTCAGTCCATTGAAATTATGGACATTGGATTACATATTAAGCTTTTGTCCTACTTTGTGGACCTCTTATGATACTATGAAATTGTATCATAAGAATATCCTAAAATATCAAATTGGAGAGTGCAGGATACCAGGCATAGTTGGATAAAATAATGATAGTCCAAATGGAAAATTAGAAGTGCCTTTAAATCTTATATTCTAGGAGAAATGTCTCTTAACCATAGCTCATTGGTCAAATCTTATCTTCATTCTTCTTAAGTAACTGATGTCTTGTCTAGTTGCAAGAAAGAGTACAATGATCATTAAATCTTATCTTCATTCTTCTTAATTAACTAATGTCTTGTCTAGTTGCGGGAAAGAGGACAATGAAGTAAATGGATGCAAGGCATCTTGGTACTTCATAGAATACATTTCAAGAGAATTTCCACTAGTTTTTGTTGGTTAGCTTTGATGGAATGGGGCATTGCTAAGATACATTTAGATGATCGGAAAAAAGAAAAAAGACTTTGTAGTATCATTTGGCTTATATATATTTCTTCCTATAGAGAAGATAGTATAAATCTACATTCAAATTAGGACTCCACCAAGCTACAATTTGGAGAGAGAATGCCATATTAGCTACACATGAGCCCATGGATGTAACAATTGACGAAATCGTGTTAAATATTTAATGTAATATCAAGTAATTATAGTCAAAACAAATGGAACATTCAACACCATGGCTAAAAGTGCTTTCTCCACATGGAACATACTTTAATAGAATTTGGTGCTTTATGTCACTTTCCTTTATACAAAATTCTACTTCTAGGGTCTTCCATGCTTCCTAGGAAGATGTAGCTTTTGCTACCTTGCACAAGGAATTCTCATCCAATGCATGTTTTATATGATCCAATACTAAGGTATCACATACTTCATCATATGGGTTGTTATATTGAAACTCAATCAACTCTTTACATCAAAGGAAATTTTTCATTTTGACAATTCCCAAAAATTAAAATTTGTACCAGTAAATTTTGGAAGTGTCACCAGATTTATCTTGATCCATTCATCCTCGAATTATTCTACTTCATCTACTTGTCTTTTAGATGTCCCTATTTTTGGGAGAACCTCTACGAGCTCTTCAAAATACTTTGGCTCTTCCTTTCAATTTATTTTCTCGATTTGCTTCAATCTTGCTTTGTGACCCATGACTGTTGTCCTCCTTTTCTATTTTGTCTTCCTTCCTTATTGTGTCGGCCTTCTAGAAATGATGTTGCATACACTTGATTATCTTTAAAACTAGACATTTTAACGTTCACTTTAACGGTGACTCCCAACAACTACTAGCAAATTTTCTAAGCTCTTCTATGCATATTCTTATGGAGACTCATGGAGACAGCTTACAGTGGAGACTCCTTCTTTGATAAGTGGTGGTGGTCATTTCTTCCTGATATGGTGTGGATCTATAGGCTACTCACCCTAATCTTTTATTAGTTTGGTTTACAAACTCTCAACGAGTTGTAGTTTCTACTTATGGACCAATGGATGCCAACTTTGTTATTTAGAGGTAGAGATAAACATGCAAACATAAAACAAATAATTACCCAAGCTTATTCTTGAATAAAGAAGTTTTATTCATTAATTATTCTATCATATACATCCACTGAGTTGTTGTTATTCTCTCTTCTTACTTCACATTACAATGATCTAACCATGAGCATATAAGCACTAAACTTTCTAAATATGGAATCATGAAAACTCCAACTTTCTTTTCCTCATGCAAACTATGACTTGACACTTTAACAAACTTTTCTAACGTCACTTTAACATAAATCGACATTCTTCTTTTCTTTAACTTAGCTTTTCTTGACAAGGTGTTAACTTTTTAACCCTGACTCACTTGACTTCTAATATTAGACTGAACTTGCTTTCATTTACTTAACTTAACTCTTCATACATTGCATGCATATGAGAGTACTTACTATTTCTATCCATTGAAATGTTTTCTATATTTGACAAAGTTGCGATCAATTACAGTAAATCAAATAGGGAATTTGGGGGTAGGTTTGTACGAATTATGTGCTCTTAGTTTTTTTAAATTACTATACGAGACTAGAGTTCACTTGGTTGTAACACATCTGAATATTTGACAATTGTTAGGCGAGTTGGGTTGTTGAATCTATAATATTACTTTCATTCAGATCATTTCCATATTGGTTATGTTAAGGCATAATTGTATAAAATGATTATCTACATACTTCACTAAGTGTTAAACCTATGAATTTTAATAATCGTGAAATATAAAAATGATGTGTAGTATGGAATCATGTAGTTTCAAATTGAGAAAATTGATGAGTGAAATTAGTCATGATGCACCACAAACCTATAGCGATGGGCCATCTAGGTGCACTAAGTCAACCTCTGATGTGGGTGACTATAGGGGCATGACAACAAACCTATAGTGATGGGCCATCTAGGCGCACTAAGTCCACCTCTGATGTGGGTGACTATAGGGGCATGACAATGGGTTTTTAGGTTAAATTAAAGTTTATTTTAGAGGTACTCTTTCAACCTCCTTGATAATTTATTAAGATATATCTCTATTAAGTGAAGAAGTTAAATCACATAGTCATTATTCCCTAGTTTGAAATGATATCAATTACTAATATTACTGGTTTCTTAATAATGCATTCATGGTTTTCTAATTACTTGATGAAAATATTTACCAAAATCTTAATACCTAATAATAAATTAATATCAAAAAATACTGAACTGCATTATATCTATATTTTACAACATTAGTAGAATGTTTTTTAACAATAAGAAAAAATTAAATACTAAAATATTATCTAAGAAATAATTAAATTATCGTTATATATCTATTTGATATATTTGTTCAATAGTGAAAAGAAAATTGAGATGTCAGTATAATATATATGCCAAATTTCTGACTTTTCATTTAGAAAGAAAAAATGAAGCTTTAAAATGCATATATTGATGAATTTGTATTTTATTTTTTTTGGAATTCTTTATGTATAGTTTTGAAATATATATATATATATATATATATATATATAAGTAGAAAACGATATGCAAGATCTAAAAGGGTGAAATGGAGCAGAGAATGGGTTCGACTAGGGTTTGGAGGCTAGGGTTTCAGGTGGAACCTCGCTCGGGTCACGGGTAGGTTTCTGCAGGTGGAACCTAGCTCTCGTACAGGTGCAGGCGTAGGGATCCTTCCTCGGATGACTGGCAGTTGGAGGTGGCAGTCGGTGTAAGGTTTTACTGTGAAGGATTTACACAAAGGGTAAAACTGCAGGTCTTCGCCTTTTCTCGTTTCCTGTTTTCTCGGGTGAAGGTATCCCTCTTCCTTGTCTGTAGCTGTCGTTTTCCTCGAACGCATCTTTAAACCATGGTTAATCCGAGCGAGTTGGTGGATTTGGACCCGGAACTGGAGGATATACTATCTATGTGGGGTAAGGATCCCACAGTTCAAAATGTTGAGCATTTTTTTGGTGCTTATGAGCTTTCGAGGCAGTCGGGTTTCTCTCTGGAGACAAAACCTTCTTTTTTAATCCAAGGCAGCGGCTCGAACAGGGAAAGCAACAAACCTCGCCACCAGGTCTCATGCAAATTGCCGGATAGGGAAGCTGAGGAGGATGGGCCGTCATCAGGCGCTTTTCTTTCTGCAAACAAGGATAACCCTGGGTCGTTCCGGCATTTTTCTCTAAAGGGTTTTGAGGACACAGGGAATTTGGGGCTTTCCTCGGGTCTTGGTTTTGGAAGGGTTCCTGGTGGGGCTTCTTCGCTTTCTAGGGTTTCACTGTCAAAGGTCGACCCTGTTCCAAAATATATCCCCGGTGATGGTTTTGTGGGTCATCTGGGCGACCCCGCCGGTGAGTCGAGGGGTTACAATGAACCGGAACAAGCCCATCTTTCTTCTGGGAGTCCAGCTTTTATTTTCTCGGCCCCTGTTCAGTCACAGCCGGAGGTAGATGTACCAGCGGATCCAGTCCAAGAAGGTCCAGAATGGACGGGCGAAGCCGGAGAAACCAGGGTACCAGCTGAAGACTCAAGGAGAAAAGGTGAGAAGCGAAAACCCCAAGGGCAGATTGGTTCTCAGGAATTGGTAGGGAATTTAGTGTTAGGCATGGAAATCTCCATTGAAGAATCTCTGGAAGTAGCGGAAAGCACCCTTGTTGGAAGGGCAAGAGGAAAGAAGTTCTCGTCAGAATTTATTCAAGCGTGGGGCGAACAAGTTTTCGTTTCGGAAAGCCCTCTTCGGTTTGAGGCCCAATGTTTAGCCAAAGGATGGTTTATGCTCCGCTTCGAGGAAAAGAGAGATGCAGAATGGGTTCTGGAGCGTAATTGGAGCATAGGGAGTATCCCGGTCCTGTTGAAGCATTGGAGCCCCCTCTTCGATGCTATCAAAGAAAGAACAGACGAATTTCCAGTGTGGGTGAGGGCCCCGGGCCTCCCGTCATTTTTATGGACTGAAGCTGTGTTCAAAGCTATCGGTAATAGATTGGGCACATTCCTGGAGGCCGATATGTCTTTTCTGAAAACGAAGAACAGGGCAATGGCCCGTATCCTGGTGAGTCTCAATCCGAGCGGCGGCCTTCCTCAAAAGATCAATTTACAGTATAAAGAGTATGTTTTTGAGCAGCTCCTCGACTATGAACACCTGCCCTTTCGGTGTCATAGCTGCCACGAGTATGGGCACCTTGCCAAGGATTGCCCTCTGTTCAGACGAAGGAGAAGATTCCGCAGGAACCCTGTTACTAGAGAATTTACTTTCAATCGGGTTCCCCCTCCCCAGGATAGAGCAGGAAATGCGAGTCGGGCAGTGGAAGACATGGAGACTGAGGAGATCCTGAAAGAGCCAGCAATGGAAGAACCCCAACTCCACGAGGCGACCCGGTTAAATGACTCTCCGAGGACGGCACCAATGGAGGAGAACGCCAAGGATGCAGCGGTAGAACACCAACCCGACAGCGAGCAGGATAAGGGTATGTGCTCAGGCTCTCCTTCTATCTCCCTTCAAAATCCTGAGCATATTTCAAATTCTGTGCAAATTTCTCCTTCTGTTTTTCCCTTTCATATTTCGGGCCATAATGAAAATGATGCAATTCCTAAAAACAAGTCTGATATTGACTCTATTTCGGATGCATTACCATCCCTTGATCTGAATAGTGAAGAGAAGTGGCCCCCTCTGGCTTCCCCTCCATCCCATAACCCTTGCCCTTACAACCTAAGATCCATGGGGGGGAAATCTGGTCCGCCTGTTGCTGCTGGGGGTTTAGGACAATCTCTTAGCCTTAGCTCAGCAAAGAATAAGAGAGGTAGGAAATCAGACCTTTCAAAGGCAAAGTTGAAAGCCAAGCTGGATGTGGCCGATGGAAAACAACACTCAATTCCCGGGGTTCTTAGAGCTGTGCAGACCCCTGATCAGGTTATCAAATGATTTTGTCATCATGGAATTGCAGAGGGTTAGCCAATAAACCCAAAAAATTGGCCTTGCGAGATTGGATTCTAAACTCTAAAGCAGACATTGTTTTTCTCCAAGAAACTCTAGGGAAGGGTTCTGAGGTGGAAGCTATGCTAAAGACCCTGTTACCGGGATGGGTTTTTTCTGCCATTGATTCATCTGGCCACTCAGGGGGTCTTGCAATAGGCTACAAAGAAGGAAGAATTAAAGTAATCAATCAGTGGGGGACTAAGCAAGTTTTGGGTATGGAGGTCCTCACACCTGTCTTCCCCCGTCCCTTTTCCATTATAAACATCTATGGTCCTTGCCAAGGAAGAGAATCGTTCTGGGTAGATCTGATGGCAAAATCTTTTATGAAGGCCTCCATGTTGATTGTGGGAGGTGATCTGAATTTTTCTATTGGTAGAGCTGAGGCTTGGGGACCCTCAGCCAGGGAGGATCCCTTGTCGGATTTCTTTCATAATCTCCTTGAAGATCATCACTTCACAGATCCATCTCCGATAAAGCTCAAGCCCACTTGGAGGAATAGAAGAGTAGGGGAGGATCGGATAGCCAAGAGACTAGATCGTTTTCTTCTCTCCGAGGCTCTCATATCAAATGCTCCTATTTTTAGACAGTGGGTGGAGGAAATTGGTAATTCTGATCATTTTCCGATCTTTCTGGATATAGCCTTCCCTCCCCCAAAGCCTCCGGCTCCCTTTAAATTCAACCCTTCATGGCTTCAAGATCCTTCCTTTAGCACTCTTTTCAAAGATACTTGGATTCACCCGGGTAATAATGCAAGAGAGGATAAAGGCTTTCTGTTCATGGAGAACCTTAAGAGACTAAAAAAAGCAACTATATCGTGGGCAAAAGATAGGAAGATGAAACAAAATGAAGATCTTTTCAAAATCAGGGAGGAATTGAAGATGTTGGAGAGCACTGAGGAGGATGGCTATCAGTCACAGTCTTTAAAAGATAGAATTCTTCATCTGGAGAAGCTTCAAAATAAAATTCTTTTAGACAAGGAAGAAGAATGGAGAATTAAGAGCCGGGCAATATGGTTAAAATCTGGTGATGAAAATACCAGGTTTTTTCATAACTATGCAAAAGGAAGGAAATCAGTAAACACCATTTGGAGCCTTAAAGATGAAGAAGGAAGGGAGGTCAGCTCTTTCTCTGATCTTTCAAGCTTAGGAAAGAGGCATTTTGAAAGAATTTTCTCTGATTCAGGGGAGGCTACTATAGCTGAAGTCCTTAGAACAGCTCAGTGTTTCCCGAGGTTTGTGGAGGAGGAAGAAGCAGAGGACCTTTCTAGACCTGTTTCCAAGGAGGAGGTTGAAGCAGCAATGAAAATAATGGCAAAAGACAAGAGTCCTGGCCCTGATGGATGGACTATTGAACTTTTCCTCTTCTTTTTTGACCTGATTGGTTCTGAAATCACTGATGTAATAGAAGAATCAAGACTGAAGGGAGAGGTCTACAGGCCTTTTAATTCCACCTTTATAGCCCTCATTCCAAAGAAAGATGACCCGGGAAACTTTGAAGACTTCAGGCCGATTTCCCTGTGCAATTGTATTTATAAAATCATAGCAAAAGTGATTGCTATCCGAATCTTTCCTATTTTGTCTAGGAACATATCAATGGAACAGTTTGGGTTCCTAGATGGCAGGCAAATTCATGAAGCAATTGGGGTAGCTCAGGAGGTCATCCACAGTGTCAGGCAAAAGAAAATGAAGGGAGCGGTCTTAAAAATAGATTTATCCAAAGCCTATGATCGCATAAATTGGCTTTATCTGCGAATGATGCTGACTCATCTGGGCTTCAACTACTCTTTCACCAGCTGGATTATGGGTTGCATCACAAGTGTCAGTTTTGCAGTTCTGATCAATGGCTCTGCTTCCTCTTTTTTCAACAGCCAAAGAGGTCTCAGGCAAGGTTGCCCTTTATCGCCGCTCCTGTTCCTGTTAGTGGCAGAAGGACTGAGCAGATTGATCCACAAGGCCAGAAGAGAAGGGAAGGTAAAAGGTATCGAGGTAGCAATCAACCTCTTTATCTCTCATTTGCTTTTTGTCGATGACATTCTGATTTTTACAAATGGTTCATCTAACGAAATTAAGGAGTATAAAAGCATTTTTGATCTCTTTCTGAAAGCCACTGGAATGCAGATAAACACTAGAAAGTCTCAAATATGTGCAGCAGATCTTGACAGAAGGGAAAGAGAAAGAATATCCAATCTTTTTACTTTTCCTCTTCAGCCTCTGGACATTCCCTTTAAATATTTGGGGTTCTGGTTAAAGCCAGTAGCCTACAAGAAAGAGGATTGGCATTGGCTCATTGCAAAGATCGAAGCCAGAATAAATCATTGGAGTTTCAGGTGGCTTTCCAGAGCAGGCAGATTGACACTCCTCAAATCAGTCCTGTTAGCCATCCCAGTTTACTGGGCTGCTCTAACTTGGGTCCCTAAAGGAGTGTTGGAGAAAATCAGGAAGATATGCAGTAGATTCTTATGGGCTGGTTCTGCAAAGGACTCATCGGTTCTTCCATGGGTGGCATGGGATAAGATTGCAAGACCTAAAGAATGGGGAGGATGGGGAATCAAAAGACTCCCCGAGTTCAGTTTGTCTCTGGCAGCTAAGTCTGGGTGGAGGCTAATATCGATGGAGAATCTCTGGACAAAGGTTGTTAAAAGGAAGTACATAGACCCAATCCCTTTGGAAGACTGGATCCGAAGTCAGCAAAAGAAACAGAAGAACATATCTGTCATTTGGAAGGCTACGCTGGAAGCTTTCTCTGTGATAGAACAAGGCCTTGCCTGGAAAGTGGGAGATGGTAGTCACATCAGAGTTGGAAGGGACCCTTGGGTGGGATGCAATGAAGCATATGCTCTGTCTCCAGGTCTCCTTAGACACCTTGATAGTAAAGGAATAGTCACTCTAAATCAGGTGGAGAAAGTTGGCCATTCTACTATATGGGGTCAGGCATGGAAAAATGATGAAGAACTAGGTCTAAATATCAGATGGAAGAATGAATGGGCCTCCTTCATCCAAGAACTCCACCGTTCACATGTCAGACTCAAAGACGAACCTGATAAGCTGATCTGGGCTTTGGGTAAAACTGGAGATTACTATCCCAAAGAAGGATACTCCTTCCTAATGAAACAGAAAGGATGGGATATCCCTGAGTGGTGGTCTAAAAGCATTTGGAAACTGTCAAGTCCGGCAAAGGCCAGGCTCTTCCTTTGGTGTATGCTGAAAGGAAAAATTCCAACCTGGGATAGACTACAAGCCAGATACCTTATCGGTCCAGGAAGATGCCCCTTATGCAAATCAGATGAGGAATCTATTAGACATCTTTTTACATCTTGCACTGTCTCTTTAAAGATATGGGATGAGCTTACAGTTCTGCTCAATATTAAAGCTCAGTGGGGGTCCGAACCTCTGGAAGTTGCATGGAGAAATTGGTGGCAGAAACACCCGGATGGAACTTTGAGAAACCTGCCTCTCATTTTCTTCTGGGGTGTATGGCTAGCGAGAAACAATAGCATCTTCCAAGATAAAACCACCCCCTCATCTGTTATTGCTTCTAATTGCGCAGCAATCTACTCAGCTATTCCAGCCCCCGAAGTGAAAAATCCCCCAATCCGTGACAAGCCCTTTATTATCAGGGAAGGCATTCCTTGGGCTTTTTTTGATGGAGCATCCCAGAATAATAGGGCTGGCGCTGGGATGAGCATTCATATATCCGCTGATCATTATCTTAAAGCTTCTGTTGGTTTGGGCTCCGGGACAAATAACTTTGCCGAGTTGTCTGCTTTACATCTTTTGCTTTGCTGGCTTCTTCAGAGGAACATTCTCACTATACAAATCTTTGGCGATTCACAAAATGTCATCAAATGGGTCAATGGAAATGCATCATGTCAAAATCAGACTTTAAAGCCTTTGTTAGAAGAAATTGTGTTATTAAAGTCCTCTTTTAACAGTTTTCATATTTGTCATATCTACAGGGAGAATAATGAAGAAGCCGATCAGCTTTCTAAAGCTGGCTTACAACAGGTTCTGGGCGGATGGTCGATAGAGGAATTCTTCCAGGGGCATCAAACCACATCTCAGCAGCCCCCTTTCGCTCCTCCTCTTTGAGCGGGGATACCTTTCCTTTACTTTTTTCACTTACAGTTTTGTATATTTTCATGTTTTAAAGACTCTGTCATCACTCTTTTTATGTATATATCTGTTTCGGCCTCCTAAGAACTGTATCAAAACATTATTATACTCCACACAGTCGACAATTTATATGCACCAGTTTGATATATGGGGTTGTTTTCCTTCATAGAAGGAGACCCCAAGTCGTGCTTTTTAAAAAATGTTTTTATGTTTTTCAAAAGCTCAGGAAAAGGGATAGTGACGGACAGTCATGCTTGACTGAGTCAGTTTTGCTTATGCTTTTCTGAAGCACAAAAGGTTTACAGCCAGTTGGAAATAGCTCTAGCCGAGCCAATTACTATGATAGTGATCCAAACAGAATGTAAAACTTTTTATTATGCTAATGAAAAGTTTTTTTTTTTTCTCTGGAAAAAAAAAAAACAAAAAAAAAAAAAAAGTAGAAAACAATTAAGAATTTATTTTTAGTTTTTTATCATTATATTGTATCTAATTGCATGCAAATTTATATCAAAGTTTTAGTTGAGGTAGTTTAAAGATTTTCACATATTAAAAAAAAATAGTTCATGGAGTGTAACTCAATTCACAATCACCTTATTATGAAGTATTATAGAATGTGGTATGTATACTGTAATTGTTTTAAAATCAAATTATCTTTAATTTATTACTTTATGTAATTTTTAATATAATTTTCAAAGAGATATATATTTAATTGAATACTTAAAAATAGTTAAAAATATTCCAACTTTTCAAAATATTATAATTTAATTTTATAATTAATTAAAAAAATAATAGGATTATCATATTCTAATTTTATAGTTAATTAAAAATGATTAATGGAAAATAAAAAATATAATATAAAAGGAAAAAACTGATATCATTAAATTTCATGTGGTTTGAATATTTATTTTCAAAAATTAATGGAATTTCGGTGCAAACTTCCCGAATGCAACTATAGACAAATTGTCTTTGATCATATCAACAGAGATCGAAGGGATAGAAGAGGAATTGATGTCCCGGAAATCTTGCTAGAAAAATTTTTCATGTTCTTCAAAGTTGGCTACCCCCACAAAATGAAAAGACCAACAAATCGTTATCTTTATATAACATAGCATGAATGGTAGGTGAAATAGCAACCTTAGTATAGGCACGAGACACTAGTAGCCTGAGAAATCGTTATCTTTATATAACATAGCATGAATGGTAAGTGAAATAGCAACCTCCCTATAGGCACGAGACACTAGTAGCCTCAGAAATCGTTATCTTTATATATCATAGCATGAATGGTAAGTGAAATAGAAATATCGGTATAGGCATGAGATAGGTAGTCAAGCTCCCACACTTAGGGCAGAGAGTCAAAGTCAGTCTTAAATTGATAGTGTTTTGTCTTAATGGTTAACTATCTTAAGTCATGTTAAATTGATATGGTTTTGTCTTAATTGTTCACTGTCTTAAATGGGTTTAGTCTTAATCCTTGTTGCCTTAAGTGACCATTGTCTTAAATATAAAGTTTTTTCTTAAAATATTTTTGTCTCAAACTGTTTTTGTCTTAAATATAAAGTTGTCTTAAAATATTTATGTCTTAAACTATTTTTGTCTTAAATATAAAGTTTTTTCCTAAAATATTTTTGTCTCAAATAAAAAGTTTTGTCTTTAAAAAATTGTCTCAAATTGTTTTTGTCTTAAATATAAAGCTGTCACAAAATATTTTTGTCTCAAATTGTTTTTGCCTTAAATTTTATATTTAAGACAATTCAATTGATATTAAATTTTCATGTAAAATAAGTAAAATAAAAAGTGACTTTTTAAGACAAAAGATTTATGTTGTCTTAAAAAAATGACTTTAAAGTGCCTTTAGTGTAGTACTGCATGTTCCGTGTTTGGTATTTCATTTTTGTTATCAACTCTTTGCAGATTTATTTACCTTTTTAGTTTGTTAGGTATTTTGTGTTTGTTATCACCTCCACGGCCTACCTCGATTCTTTGGTCCTACTATCTAGAGCTCAAAACTCTCTCTGGCTCTTAGTGTTTATGTGGTTAGGCCTAGAGACTAATCTAGTTCACTGTAAAAATTGAAGATTTTATCAGTTTTTATTCATACCAAACCATCATCAAACTTTACCACTTAATAGAATCATAACACAACACCCACATAAAACTTTTTAATCCCATAAGGAAACAAAACATAATACAAAAGTTATACTAAAACACTTATTTATTTTAATGAGCTAGGCTATCATGAAAACCACAAAGGATAAAATATTGCTCCACCCAAGTAGTCTCTACCAAAACTCCCCACCAGCCACTTTCATTACAAGAATAGTCTTCTTGAAAGGGAGCACACCATCTCCACCTACGGATTTTCTAACCACACCAAGTCTTGTCTAAGGTTTCACAGACCTCCTAGGTCTAATTAACATTTCCACTAACGAACGAGCTCAAGAATTCCAACTCAAGAATTCTTTTTTTTTTTGTGTTAGCTTCATGCCTTCCCTCAATAATGTCCTATCTAAGGTATCAAACTTTCAAAATCATCACTTGGACTTCCTCCAACTAGACTCGAAGTCACTAGGTTGCCCTAGGCTTTCTCCCTAATCCCTAAGGAAGATGATTTATCTCCAGGGAGAAGAATAATTGTCTTCTAATTATGTGGGAAGTGAATCTCTCATTTAGCATATTTTTCCATCAGTAATTTCCATGGTTCCATAACGAAATTTTATTAATAAAATTTAGAATAAAAATAAACATTTATGTTTATTACCTATTCATGCCAAGCTTGGTCACATTCTATAAAAGTTCACTCACAAGTATTACATTTAAAAGATAAAATAAATTTTAAAAAAGCTATAAATTGAAAAGAAATATAATATAATACATAATAATATATAATGATGAGAAAGATAAATAATAATATAATACATAAAGGTCACAATATATAGATATTATAATCCAATTTAGATCCATTTTAATTTGCAAACTAGAGAAAATGATTTTTTTCAAATTTTATATTAAAAAAAATTACACATCAAAATATTTAATCTAGCTCAACTTTTAATAAATCCAAAATTAAAATAAATATAAATTACTTTATAATATCTATATATTATAACCTTTATATATTATATTAGTATTATATTTTCATAATTAATTTTATAATTAAGTCATCCTCATTATTTCATTATTAACCCAAACAATTAGTCGCTTCAATTGGCCAAATTTGTTAGTATTGAAAGATTCAAAACATATTTATAAAATTTTGATCAGCTTCATTTTAATTTTATAATATGTTTATAATATTGTGCTTAATTATACAATCAAATATATAAAAACATTATCAATCAAAGAACGAATGATCCATTGCCAGCCTATTACATACTTATTCTAAACATATAAACCAGTGACAACTCAACAAATTTCAAATTCCATTACAGGATAATAAAAGAAAGTACAGGATTATTTTGTTCTAGATTGTTGAAAAGTAATTTAATAAGTGGACTAAGGCTGTTCCTAACATTCCACGTCAGAAGTTTCTGCTGTGAGTCCAAAACGGCATGGCGATTAAAACTCCATTATTTTTTCTTGATTAGCATTAACTTGGAAGTTGAACAACATATTTACCTCGACTGATACGTCGGAGATTATAACAGCGAGAGCTTAATGAGTGACTCACCCATAAAACAGTCGCAAGCAAAACAGAATCAATCCCACGACCATATATTTACAATATTACAATTTGATTTTAGATGGTTGTGATATTTACTGATTTTTATATTTATTTTCATTAATTTTTAAGAGTTATTTTTCTCCTCAGTAGTTCGTTACTAATTTAAAATATAATTAATCCAAAAAAAGCATTATCAAAATCAATATTACAACTATCATGAACAATTTCCATTATCAAAATCAATATTACAACTACCATGAACAATTTCCATTATCAAAATCTATATTACAACTAACATAAACAATTTCCAAGAAAAAGAAGCTCGTGACAGAGGAGTGAGAGGCAGATAATAAGGACAAAGGATGGACGGGATACGATGAATGCTTTTCTGGGAGTTTGTAAAGTGAAATTACAATATTTTCAGTCCTTCAAAGCGTTGGTTCTGTTATGGTCCCCGCAGGAAACCATAGTCTGCAGCAGCGTCGAGAATCAATTGCTTCAAACCCTCTGCTTCCATCATTTCTTTCGCCTCTTTTGTCTGCACGCGCATTCCGAACAACAATATTAATCAAAAGAAACCTAACCCATAAGTTGAAAAACTATGATTTCATCACATACCTCTGCAATCACAGTGTTGACAATGTGGCCATCTAAGGAGATAATATTTGAATTCCTAATATCCAATATTTTTATAGACTCCAGGGCCTTCCTCAACTGTGATAATAGGTAGCGCTGCTTCAAGCAATACAGTGTGATGCGAAATTTTCTCCCCTCTATCTGGCAAGCATCAACCTGAACCACCAAATCAAAACCAGGCAAAAGAAAATAAAATACTATGCAATAATTTCACTTAAGTGGTTAATGTAAAGCAAAATCAACTATAATATAATAGGCTAAGCAAAAAAATAAAATACTATGCAATCATTTGAATTAAGTGATTAAGTTAAAGCAAAATCAAATGTAATATAATAGGCTAAGCACGTGATAATTGATAATATTTTTTCGAAGAGAACTGAGTTTGCTTAATGGTTCCGTATTTATTATTAGGGAGTTGAAATTTTAAACTGATCTATTCTACACATTTTTTTTGGAAGTATATTATTAATATAAATAACTGTAGAAATCTCCAAACTCAAGCGATAATTTCTTACTTGAAGAACTGTTTGACCCACATGCTTGCTTCCTGCAAGTGCCATGGGAGTGGGGTTGGCGATTTCTGGACTCACGTTATCTTTATTTATTTCTGCAACTGATAAGTCGTCGTGGGAGACAACACACGAGGAGCAGTCGCTTTGGTTGTTGGATTCAAGACCTGCAATCTCTGACTGAATCTCTTTAACTTGATTTTCCAAAAGGTGTATATATGTAATTGCGTCTTTTATAACAGACGCCTTGTCCATCTGCACACAGCTAAATACATTAATTTCTTAATCATGGCCAAATGCTTTAACACAACTTTAGTTGGTCAACATAATTATATCATTTCTAAGAATTAAGGTAGATAATAATGTTATGTAATTATAATATAAGATTAAAATTTATTTAAAAAAATAACAAATCATCTCCACCACACTATTTATAACTGGTTCTCTTGACTAAACTAAACTTAATAATAAAACATTTTACAAATTTATTATTATTAAATTTCAAATAGATTACAAATTCAGAATATTACCTAGCATACAAACTTATCTCCACCACACTATTACAGCTCAACTCCTTTGGCCAAGCTAAAGTTAATATAACTTTTTGCAAAAGTATAAAAACATGCATTTTCGTATACTGTTATTAAATTTCGAATTAAATTAAACTTAACTAGATTACATATTCATAATATTAACAGAACTAGTATATAAACTTACCTTGGTGATGAAGGGGACAATCGAACGCAAAGTATAAAGCCCCTGATTTAATTTTTCACGTCTCTTCCTTTCCAATATTATATTTCTGCTTGCAGCCGAAAGCGTAGATTTGCAAGATCTGATCCCTCCATTGCTCTGATGATTACTGCCTTGAGAAAATATATCGCCTCGTTGACTATGGTTACGAAAATCGCATTTCATTTCAGAACTCGTGGATTCTATCTGTTGCTAATCAAATCGACCCAAAAAAAACCATAAAAAAAAAAATTATGAGATGATATTTTTTAAACTCGGAAATATTTTCTAAAAAAATTATTTAACTAAAATTTCCAAGTATTAAAATAAATTTCTATCTCTAACATTTCGAAGTTCTAAAATTTTTCATGTAAAAAATAAAACACTAAAACATTGAGATAAATTTCCATCCTTCAAATTTTCCATATAAAAAATATTGGCACTTATGCGCACCAAATGAAGATCATCCGGTGATGCCATTCTTTCCATCTGTATCTCGCTAGATTTATGAGAAGCCTCAAGATCACATGCAGAGAAGATCGAGTATTCCTCTTCGTCCTTCCACCATTTATCTTGAAATTGATCAACCATGGCAGCAGAAGCATTATATCTCTCTGCAACCTGCTCTTTTGCATTAATGCCATTACAAATAACAACCCCTCCAGAGTATTTTGAATCAATCGCTGTATTCAGTGGAGTACTACAGTCCATGCCGCTGATCCACTGCTTTTGAACTATGTCAACGATATCACACAGACCATGGCCTAATGTTGCTTCCATGTTAACAAGAAGATCAAAATCTGGAAGCAGTTCCATTGTTGGATAATCAAAAGGGCCTTCCATTTCCATTTCCGCCACTGTGCTCCTCCTGCTGCTGCTGAGGCCTAATGGGGTAAATGCCTTTGAAACATAATGGTGTATCTCTATGATTCAAGCAAAGTATCAGAAAAATTGGAAAAAAAATTAGCCCAGGCCCCAGCCTGGGGTAGTTTTGTTTTATTGTCGATTTCTATTATAAAAAAGGCAATGGACGTTCTAGAATTCTCATGTCGCCCTGTTTTTCTTGGGGCCGTTGGATTGATGCGTGTTTTAATAATTGTATTTGTGTTAACGAGGCCGTGTGGGACAAAATATCGGAGGTCGGTGTACCATTATTATAGTTTAGCGTGTGGAGTATTGTCAATTATCATGCTGCAAGTGGCAGCAGCTACCTTCAAAGGTGGCCCGCTCTGTCATCTGGCAGCACCTATTTTCAAAGGTGGCCCTCTATGTCAACTAATGTGGTTTGTTAGAAGTGGACGATGGGTACTGGGTCCGTATAAATATTGCATCGTGCACGCATGTGAGGGAGTTCGGGACCACCATTTTTAAGTAAAACCACTATATTATATCATCATAATAATTATAAAAATCTTTCATTTAAATTAATATACTTTGATGTTTTCAAACTTATCCTTGTTTATTATATTTAAAGGTCCGAAACCATTCCATATATGTGAAATCAAATATGCCTACAAAAATGGCAAGCGTATTTCCTAAAATAATGTGACAAAACCAAGAAAGAGTGACAACACCAAGAAAGAGATTGTGTTATCGGTAATTAATGATAGAGGAAAAGGATGGTTTTTATGCAGCAATTTATTTATAAAAGTGAATTATAATTTTGTAGTTAAAAGGAGTTGGATTAATAGTATGAGTTTTTATTTATTGGGTAAGGTTTATTTTTTTAAATTTGAATTTGTAACTAAAAAAATGGTTAGATTTAATGATATTGGGTAAGGTTTATTTTTTTAAATTTGAATTTGAATTTAAAGGGATTGGATTTAATGATAGAAGATTAGAGTTTTTCACTATTAAACAAGATTCAATTTTCATAAGGATTTGTTCAATGTTAGGGAGTTCTTTGAGATTTATATAATTTAAGTGGATCAAATCTCACTCCCAATAAAACTATCTTTATCTTAAAGAGGAACCACATTAAATGATTCTTAAGATAGAAAAAAAAGTCAAATCAAGCAACTATAATAATAATAAAATGATTTTCTTAATATTTTTGAAATATAAAAATAAAATATTAATAATTTCTTATTTTTAAAATCATCATATGAACCATAATAAACAATATCAACATAGTATCATCATCATCATTTAAAAATATACATTATCTTAATTATATTAACTCTTTCACTATTATTATAAATAACACAAACAATTATATCAAAATTTTAATATTTTAAAAAAAATACTAAATAAAAAATAACAAATTAATTTTTAATTAAAAAATAAATAAAATGATCCAACATAGTCGTGATTTAAAAAAATGAGTTAAAAAGGTTGCGAAACTGCGAATGGTAGCTAGAGATTATTGCGCACAGTGGTCCCCCACGGAAATCCAATTTCAGTGGACATATCTCATGATTAGATGATAGAGAACCATATTTTTTTTAAAGAGCGAAGGAGTTCCCAATTTTGACTAATTTAAGGAGTTTGGTTGCATAAGTAGATATCCATATTAGGAGGGTTTTTTGGGTTATGTATATATATATAAGTGTCTTAAAATATTTCAGAAATTATAATTATAATTTTTATAATAACAAATATTTTATATATAATATTTTTAATTTAAATAAATATAAATATTTAATTTTATATTATTTATAATAATAATATTAATATTAAAATTATTATGTAAAGTTAGAATTATTAATAAACTGTAGTTGTATATGAAATAGCTTTGTTCGTAGATGGTTCACATATGAACCTATAAAAAGAATCGTCAGTAATGTAGGAATATGTGTATGATAGATTGTGTTTGTTTTCAAATTTTAATTATGGTAATTTAAAACCTCATTCATCAAATTGATTATAGATAGTTATTATGGTAATTTCAGAGTGATTTAACAAAGTATTTAAATCTAAAAAAGGCTTGCTACTAAATTTATGAAAAAAGTCTTATATTTAGTTAGTAATAAAACTCTTTAAAATAAATATAAAATTTACCAAATTAACTATCTAAAATTTCTTATATTTAATTAATAAAAAACTCTTCAAAATAAATATAAAATTTACCAAATTAATTAAATCAATATCTAAAAATAAAAATTATTTGTAAACTCTAAGGATTCTCTTATTACTCATGTTGTATTGTGCAGTAAATGATATATATCATAGAAGGAAAGAATAGTGGTTACCATTCATCTATATAATATAATCAATTAACAACAAATTTTACGAGGGAAATATTTTTACCTAAACTACTCATAATCTATTATGAATTGACTTGAATTTCCCTTACCTGGTATGTTTTTGCTTCCAAAATTAAATATCATATTCGTATCCTATCTTTTTGGTTGACATGCTAATATTTCCCATATTTCTTATATATTATTACCAATATGAAGTGCCTTATGAGGGGATTAGCGATATAACTTATGAAGTAAGTAAGGCCTAATAATATAAGTGCTTAGGTGTTATCGACAATGTGAAGAAGTTCCCCCTGTAAAGGGTGTGAGAGGTCTAAGAATATGTGCAAAATGGTCAACCAATTATTTGTGATCTCTGTATAGTTATCTTATTGTTCATCTCAATATAGTTGTCTTGTTGTTGTTGAGAATGTGTTGTATTACATCCCCAATTCATCCCTCGTGAATCAATCGGACTGTTTACCTACAATCCGAGGTCTAAATATCCAAACACATATATGCTATTTCACTTCACCCTAACACAAGCATGCACTTTTGTTCATAAATTTATTTTTTTATTATTTTTGTTAAATTTAATTTAATGTTTTAAATTTTAATATGTGGTAAATATTTTAAATATATTGTATTTAAGATTTTTGTAATCTATAATATACAAATCAGTTTTTAGGATTAATTATATTTGTAGGATTAGGTCAACATTTCGAACCAATTAATATGGTTTTTCTATTTTAAATATATTTGAAAATATTTTCAAAACTATATACAATTTGTGATATTCAATAAAAACAAAATTAAATAATAAATTAAATTTAATATTATTGTGATGAGAAACCTCTACAATTTAATATAAATATTACATGTTACATGTAAATATTTTTTAAATTCAATTTGTTTATATTGTAATTTTTTTTTTATTAAGTAAAAGAAAAGCATAATATACATATCACATTAAAATATATAACATATAAATAATAGTTATAAATTAAGATCTATTTTAGCATATAAAAAATTAAGATAATGATTTGGTAATTATATTTAAATTTAATTAATAAACAAATAAAAAATTAATATTCTTAAGTATATTCCCCCTCATTTTACCATGGATATTATTAACTTCTAAGTAGGCTTTATTACAATAGCACGGGTTAATACCATGGCTTATCAATACTACATGCCCGAAACCCATAACTCATTTCAAAATCAAAATATTTTATAAATATTTTATTTTAATTGAATATTATAACATTTTTTAAATTAAAACTTAATACTTACAATATAATAAGATTCTTAACCATGGATGTTCTCCCATATTTTACCATGGATATTAGTAACTTTAAATATGGTTTATTACAATACCATGGGCTAGTATCAAGACTTAATTTTTTTGTAAGCTTGGCAAATCCTTTCCATTCCATTTTCAAAAATAGGCAGGTGTTACAAAATAACGTCCATGGTCAAATGGCCTCAACTTGCACATCAGGAAACTAGGTATGTTGGTCATCTCACAACATTATAAGCCATCCAAAATATAAAGAGTTTGAGAATGTCTAACAAAGCATTGTAAACTTGAATGTCTTTATGCCTCCTACTAACAATTTACCTATAATAGTAAAACCATAACATGTTATTCATTTGTACAAAACAAAATTGACTATCCAAGCTACACTTAAAAGCATACTAATAATCTGAGGACTCTATTGGTGTCGGGTTTTTGGCACTAGATCCTGGCAGTTCAGACTATGGGATGCTCAGAATGTGCCTCTCTATGTGGGCTAAGAAAACATTTTGTTGTTGAATCAGCATTGCAAAGCTAGAATTCCTTATCAATTTCTTGAATTTCTGTTGTTGGCTCGGAGATTCCTAAAAGAGTTGAGGTGAAGGACTTTTTTGAGAGTGTCTTCATCATCCAAAATAGATATAAAGTTTGTTGATATTTAGTGCAGTGACCTTTAGTATGTCCAGGATCTGTGATGAGCTATTTCCACTCAACTAGCTCCAACTCATGATTTGTTACAT
Organism: Pinus tabuliformis; assembly: GCA_031772625.1. NCBI lineage: Eukaryota > Viridiplantae > Streptophyta > Pinopsida > Pinales > Pinaceae > Pinus > Pinus tabuliformis. Next base: position 1,543,627,494 of record CM062804.1, on the reverse strand, counting down.
TCTGTCTCACTTCATTTTCCCAGTTTGATATTTTCTAACGGGCTCGAGGGTGTGTGCTCGTCCGATAGGACTCACCGACTTCTTTACTGCGGTCCTGACTAGTTCTGCAGCCCCTGCCCCTAGTTGGCCTCGATTGGGGATGACCCCTTCCATTCCCATGACTAATGTGGTGCCTCGATCACCCCTTGCCCTTCACTGCTAGAGCAAGGTTGGTCGAGCCATATTTTGAGACTGACAATATTGAAATAGAGGAATGCAAGAATAACTTGACCCTAAAACCTCACCCCTCAACGGACACGTCTAGGAAACTAACCACAAAACTGGCAAACGACTCAAAGGGGGATACCATCGGACTAAATGGAGGTGAAACCCTATAGATGTTAGAAGAAAATTTGCAATGGAACAGAAAACATTATATCTAACCAAATAAGAAATGTCTTCCTACTTCACCTTGTTTCACCCAAGACTTTTGACCACAGAGGTCCAAAACATGCCAGGTGCCCATATATAGAATACAAAACAAAACGATAGGATTAACCCCTCAAGATCATCCCATAGGAGGTCATGGAGAAAGTACTTTAGGATTTCCGAGCGATTAGACTTAACAACCCAATGCTTTACAAACTCAATCATAAAATTGACATTCTAGAGATGTAAAAGTACATAAATTAGCATGATGCTAAAAAAGGTGTATGGGTTTCTAGCCATAAACCATAGGACCTCAGTGTCCCCAAATATTTTATTTTAATTTTATCTTATAAAATTTTTAAAATTAAATCTATTAACAAAAGTTATGGGGGAGATGTTGTAAACATTTACATGTGGGCTGAATTAAAAAATAATAAAAGCTTAAAAATGATTTCTTACAGACGGGCTCGCTAGCCTAGTATGTAGAGATGTTGTAATAGGAGTTGTCTTTAAGTGAGACTTTTTCGAGTTTCCTACAACAAGAATTTCCTAAAATTCCCACTTAAAAACAACTCCACAACTAAAAAAACAACTAAACTGGTTTTTTGACTGGATATATGGAATCAACACCCTAAAAAGTCTCTTGGCGCACATTGATTGTGTAGAGTTCGCCCTTCAAACTTGTGATTTCAATGAATCCCTACCAAATTCTAGACAAATTAAATCAGAAAATAAACCGAAAAACTTTTCAAAAAGTCTCACTTAAAGACAACATTTTGACACACTCAAAATAAAATAAAAATAAAATAATAATGATAATTATCAATCAAACATTTTGATGGGTAAAATCACATAAAACTAAAAATAAACATAGAATATAAAATTAATAATTATAATTATAATTATAATTATAACTATAATTAATAATAAAACCAACCTAGATCCATATTAAATACCAAGTGCTCAGAGGGATGCAAATCTCTTGAGATGCAAATCTCTATTAAAGTGAAAAGAGAGGGATCAAATATTTTGAGATGCAAATCTCTTTTAGAGTGAAAAGAGATATGATCCCTCTTTCCCCTGGGTAGATTCAAAGTTAATATGGATCTAGACTAGTAAAATAATGATGTAAGAAATCATTTGAAACAATAAAAATTTAGCAAAATACAGTGGTCAAGTTTTAGAATTTTGGTTATCGAGAGTTTCTTGATGGTGTTGAACCTATTTCTACCTTCAAACAATAATTCAAGCTCTCCCACCATCAGATTTCTTGAAAAAAAAATAAACTATTAAAAATTTGTCATCCAAACAAAATCCACAACACCTTTATTAAATATTTAAATAAATAAATATTCTAATAATAGGAAAAGATATATATTTATATCACCTTTTTGATTAAATATTTAAATAAATAAATATTCTAATAATATGAAAAGATATATATTTATATCACTTTATTTTTTTTGGTTTAACTTGCGCCCAATTTAAACATTAAATCTTATAATTTACAGATTACAATAAATTAGAAATAAATATTTTTAAATTATTCTAAATACTTAGACCTTAAAAAATTCCTTTCAATAAAAAATGAATTAAAATAAATTTCAACAAACAATTTACATTCGTGGAGTACAAGTCCCTTACACATCATTTTAGTTGATCAAATACTTTTTAAGTGAATACATTTGGGCAAACTATAGAATGATAGATTGTAATGTGTTTTTAGAATAATATTTCGAGATTAAAAAATAAAGGACCTTAATATGGGTGTCTAAAACAATATTTCGAGATTAAAAAATAAAGGACTAACTGGCCATCTTGGTGTTATTTTGAATATGTCGAGGTGATGTAAGAGTCGTCATCAAAGAAATGATAGTTAGATGGGATGGGAAGGGATGGGATGGGATAGGGATTACAGCATAATTATAGGATGTTGGCTGGTATTGAAACGTTCTAGCTGATGATGAGAATTGTCCATATCTTATCAAGTTTAAATATATATATTTTTTTTCAAATTAATTTTATTGAATTATATATATTATTAGATAATGTGAATTTTAAGATAATTAACTTGTTTAATTTATGGTTTGAGGAATTATAATTCAGAAGTATTTAAGTTATTAAATTTACTGAAAGGTTATATTTGATTTAGACCAATACAATATTTAATATAGTTAAATTTTTGCTTACCAAATTTCAACTTAATAACTTTTCACTATAAAATATTTTAATAAAACACAATATTACCATTTATTACCTTTTATTCTATTGCTAGTAAAGATAGATAATAATATTTTTATAATAAATATTTTATATTAAATTTAAAAATCATTATAATATGTATGACACTTAAAATTTTCAACTTACTTTACTTAAATTGAAATCAAAATCCCATTATAATTTTGTTTGAGTGCATATATAGGTACAACCAAATATGGATTTTACATTTGGTTGACTAAAAAAATAAAAATTAAAAAAACTATCAAAAATCTTAACATAACTATGCTTTGATTGTGCATATGGTTGTGATGATGTTTAAAATAAAATTAAAAAACAAACTATTTCTTTTTAGAAGTATCCCAATGAAGATTGGCCTTCACATAAACAAAATATTAAATTAAACACAAACATCACCTAATTTTCAGATTAGATAATCACTAATTTACAACTTACCGCGTGTAAATTGTATGAAAAAATTACAGTTGCAGCTTAGTAGTGCAGCATTAACAGAGACCTAAAAATTTGTAAGATATAAATTATATAATTATATATATATATATATATATATATATATATAGATTATACGAGTTTTATTTAAATATAAAATAAACGTATATAGGTTTTTTTTAAAGTATATGAATGTTATAATTGTTTATTTTTTATTTTAAATGGTTACAAAGGTAAAAATACATTTGATTGGATTTATTATTGTTAAATTATTATTTCATTTCAATTAAGTCTTTATGTGCTTGTACTATCTCGAATTGTGGAAAGTGTTATTTAATGATTTGACTCGAATTCCAAAGTTTATTATGAAGATGGGATCACAAAATTATTTTTTTCCCAACTTCTTCAAATCTCAAAACAGATACCGCCATCACATTCAGCTCGTTGAAAGCTTTCCAAAAATATAAATTTTATCTCAATCCAACTTTTGGAATGAAATTTATGCCCTTCTAAAATTTGACAAATCAGATTAGGCCATGTAAACTCCATGCAAGGCCAACAAGGCCTCCTCCTTTTGTTCTGCAAAGTTTTCCACATTAGAACCATTTTGGCCCATGTTCCAATCTTGGTGGGGTCCAAAAACCATGTCACATTAGAGTGACCATCACCAGATCACCTTCTCGATTCATTGTTTAATTGACATAAAGTGTTTGATGCTCCACGGTGGGTAGTGCCGAGGTTTCACTACAAAACCATAGTCGGTCATCCCCTCCCTATCGCCACCTCTCAATATGGTTACATCCCCAAGCGCTCGGCGATGGGAAGTGGGTAGTGGACAAAGTTATGTGGAAAAACCGCAGTTGGGTCGACCAACCATTATTGATGAGATTGAGGGACCATATTCCCTTCGAGAAAAAATAAATCACACATTTAAGTGTGCCTACCTATGCATGATTGATCCAGGTGGATGTTGGTGGCCACCCACCTATCCCATTTGGATCCCCACAATTGTCTCTTTCAGTCTTTTTAGTTTCCTAAATTGTAGCACAATTTACTATTTTTAGCAGTTTTTCGGGTCCTGAACTTCCGAAGCCGTTTTGAGGCCCTAAACGACATTTTTTGGGAAATATGGGGGCAACATGGGTCCATGGACCAATTTTTCCCTTCCCAAAGTGGTAGTTCTCGGATATATCTTTCTAACGAGCTATTATACACGTCAAACAGAGATTGTATGCCAAAGTTACGACCCCGGGAAGTTGATGTACCAATTTACCCAAACGGGGCCCACAGTTTGGCGTTTCATCTTCTAGGGTTAGGTTTTGGAATGTTAAGGGTTTTTCCAGTGTTTCTCAACAATAAATAGGCCTTCGAGCCTCATTATAACACAGTTCAGAGGCATGTAGCCACCACATCTCTTCTCAGAGATAAGCTACCATCGCCCTAGCTGGTTTATTTGTATTACTGTTTGTAAGAATATTTCAGTATTTTACATTAATGAAATGAAGTATTATTTCCACTGCATATTTGTGTTTATGGTTATCTCTGTAATTTTTTCCATTCCTGTTTAAGTCCAGATCAGTGGTATCAGAGCAGTCTGCTTTTTCTCTGTTTTTCTTTGCATGTCCCCAACGAGGTCGGGATATAAGGAGTTAGGGCTTGAACTGGTCGAACCTTTGCAAGACCAGCCTCGCAGATCCTGACGACCTCCCATGGCAGATGAGAAGAAAGACGAGGGGGTAGGTGATGCTATCAAAATCTTGCTCGAAGAAGCCCTCGAGCGACAATGGAATGTGATGATGGACAGCTTTGCCTAGATCCTTCAGCGGCTACCCAGAAGTGACGCATCGGCTTCCAGCAGCTACTCTGGAAATGCCACGCCCTTTAAGGTACAAGTTAATTTTGAAATCCCCTTATTCGAGGGTCATATAGACGCAGATGCCATAGATAAATGGTTAAATCTGCTAGAGGGTTATTTTTCTATTCATGAATTTTCTAGTCGGGAAAAGATTGTTTTCGCTCTTCTCAAAGCAGCCCCTCACGTTAAGGACTGGTGGGAAACCTACTGCAAGCAGAAGGATGAAAATACGGGGTCACTATTTTCAGCCGCACCCACTTAGGATTCATTCTGGGATGCCATCAAGGAGCAGTACTACCCTATCAAAAGCTATGAGGACAAATACATCAGATGGACCACACTATGGTAGGGACGGGACCAAGATGTGCCGGAGTTCACAAACATTTTTCATACCCTTCACACACAGTTGGGTATCAAGGACTCTGAGCTGCATTTAGTACTCAAATATCGCGGTTGCCTACATAGATACATCCAGGAAGAGATGGAGTTCCTGAACATCTCCTCGCTCGGCACGGTGTACCGATACGCTGTCAAAATCGAGCAAAAGTTCAAACAGAAGAAGCGAGACTTTGGATCTGAAAATCCGAAGCACAAAGGACAAAGCCAAGGCGGGGTGACCCAAGACAACCCGTCGAAGCCACAAGAAAAGAACAACATCACGAAGCCGAAGAAGGACACATGAAAGTGGTGTGAGTTCCACAACAGTCACACTCATAACACAAGTGAGTGTCCGACCAAGCAGTCTCTGGTGGCCGAGTTGAAGGCTTCCGAATCGGATGCATGTTCCGACCCTGAGCCAGAACCTGACAAGGGGACTGGCAAAGGGAAGCAAATCATTGATGCGGATCCTAGCGCCACTGTTGCCACCGCCAAGATCCAGAAAAATGAGCCTGAAAAACCAGAGGAAGGGGAGCGTCTTTTCCACTCACATATGTGGGTGCAGGGTTCGTTGCTGCAATTTATTTTCGACAGTGGTAGCCAAAAGAACCTCATTTCAGCAGAGGTCGTGAAGCGGTTGGGCCTACCAACTACACCACACCCGCAGCCGTACAGTATTGGGTGGCTTCATGAAGGATGAGATCTCAAAGTTCGCCAGCAGTACGACCTTCCCTACAGCATCAAGCCCTTCACAGACGAGGTATTGTGTGATGTTACACCTCTAGATGTTTGTGATGTACTATTATGCCAACCATACTTGTGGAGGCGACATGCTGTGTATGAGTCAAGGCCTCGTGTTGTCATTATTTCTTTGGGTGATTCACTATACAGGATACCAGAGGTAACCTCACCTACCGCCACCTCTTTGATCACTACAAAGAAAGGCAACAAGCTCATCTCCTAGACTAGGAAATTCATTTTCTTTTTGGTTCACTCTGGAAGTAAGGGGAAGATCGTAGCCACATCCATGACCCCTGCAAAGGGTTCCTCCACGCAGCAACAGCAACGGAGGGGTCATGACAGAACACAGGAAAAATTTCTCCTCACCCACAGGGGTACCACACAAGCTTCAGGTGGGCAACAAAGTCTGGTTGCATCTGCAGAAAGAACACCTTACAAGAGCCCATCAAAAGCTCCGACCACGCCAACATGGTCCTTACACCATTACTAAGGTTGTGGGAAATAATTATTTGGAGCACAACATTCCTCCATTCCTTCACCTACACCAAATATTCAATGTGTACTACCCTCGACCATGCTTCCCACCATTACTGGACACATTCGAGATTGCAGAACAACTCACCAGGGACCAAGTTCAATAGATGGAGGAACTCAACGCAATGGGGACCATTGCTTCCTAACGGGGGAGGAATGATCCAGGTGGATGTTGGTGGCCACCCACCTATCCCATTTGGACCCCCACAACTGTCTCTTTCATTCTTTTTAGCTTCCTAAATTGTAGCACAATTTACTATTTTTAGCAGTTTTTTGGGTCCTGAACTTTCGGAGCCGTTTTGAGGCCCTAAACGACGTTTTTTGGGAAATCTGGGGGCAACATGGGTCCATGGACGGATGTTTCCCTTCCCAAAGTGGTAGTGCTCGGATAGATCTTTCTAACGAGCTATTGTACACGTCAAACGGAGATTGTATGCCAAAGTTAGGACCCCGGGAAGTTGATGTACCAATTTACCCAAACGGGGCCCACAGTTTGGCGTTTCATCTTCTAGGGTAAGGTTTTGGAATGTTAAGGGTTTTTTCATTGTTTCTCAACAATAAATAGGCCTTCAAGCCTCATTATAGCACAATTCAGGGGCATGTAGCCACCACATCTCTTCTCAGAGATAAGCTACCATCGCCCTAGCTGGTTTATTTCCATTACTCTTTGTAAGCATATTTCAATATTTTACATTAATGAAATGAAGTATTATTTCCACTGCATATTGTATTTATGGTTAGCTCTGTAATTTGTTGTGTTCCTGTTTAAGTCCGGATCAATGATGGATCTAACAAAGAAATGGATTTGATCTAATGGCCCATATTCACATCGGGATTTCTACATGTGTGGTCATTAATGCAAAAATCCCACCTGATGTGGTATCCAATATGACATGGCAGCACACTTGACACCAGGTGGTAATGACATCGGTCAAGCAATGATGTGGCAGCCTCATGATAGTGGCACATGGCTAGTAAATTTGACATGTTTGGGTGGCCAAGTGGCCCCTTTTTGAGTAACATGTGGCATCTGTGTGTAGTCCACCTGGCTATGTCATGTCATTACAACACAAGTCAGTATCATGATGCTCGGTTTCATTGCCACCTACAACATTCAATACTAATGAAGATGAAGGGAAGTAAGTGAGAGGTGGTGGTAAGGTAACATGGATACCACGTTGCCTTCGTGTCACCCCAACAAGTCAACATATGGGGGTTTTTAGGTCATGCCCATCTCATGTCGCTAGGGTTTCTCACCGCTTATGGCAATTGAATGTTAGCCAAAGGAGAACAGGTGATGGGAAACAAGAAGTGGTAAATTTCAACGCCAGAACCATCTCCATGTCATGTAGCTCATGTGGATCTCTCCTGAAGCGATTAAATGTTAACCAAAGGAGAATGGGCAATGGGCAGAGAGTAGTGGTAAAGTTTTGTGCTAGAACCATGACCAAATTGTCCAATCAGTGCATTCGTTACAAGTTATAGTGTGCACAATCTATAGTGGTGGATAGTGGCCGATCTCTTGGAACCACACTCTACGTGTTATGAAGGTAATACTTCTTAGGGATCTAGTAGGGCTAAATTACACCAAACCCAGAACCAAGAGAAAGGCATGGCTCCTAAGACTAATTTAACCAACATTGACAATATATGAGGTGAAATATGCAGAGAAACACGTCTTCTGAGTATTGCAGACTAGCTAACCTATTCAAGGAGGTAGGATGTATTCATTCATTATAAAGGAGGCATGCATGCTTGTGTTACCATTTAAATGGTTACAGATCATGCATTAAAAGATGAGTCTTAGGAATTCACAATTGATTACAAATATTAGTTACAACAATATCTAAATGAGCATAAATACATAAAATTGTCACATCATTCATATACTATGTGACCATAATCTCTAACCAATTACTCATTTAACATGCCATATAAATAGAATTCATAACATGCAAGATAACTTGCAAAGAAGGTTACAATAGTGGTTTCTGGATTCATAAACATATAAGGTGACTGAGAGCTTGTTAGATAATAGGTCAATCGAATGAACTTCAAACAATCAATTATAATCATGCAATGATCTTTTATTTCATGAAGATAATAAAAGTCACACAATTCTAACAATTCAATATCACCATAGGTATATGTATAATACCACTTATCAACATGAATATGTAATACATCTAAGTAGCCCTTCTTGAGTAACATTGAACCATAAATTAAACAATAACATAACAAGCATATTCATCATCCATAATTCAAATATGTATAAGTTATTATACTTATCTGAGAGTATGAGAACAAATGGAAACTAAAGGAGGGACTTCCACTCTCCACCCAACCATATGCCAACTACATTGAATCCTTCTTGCATTTAACCACCCTCGAGCCAGATCCAAAGTCTAAGGAATTTCTTACACAAGGGTAATTTCATATCAAATGCTTGGTCAAACAATCAGGAAATGGAGTCCACTATTTAGGTGGTTCATCAACTACTTGTCAGCAGTAAGCACTTGAATGACTTACTAAGTCTCTAAGTTTCAAAACACAAGGCTTCATGCAAACTCCACAAGGAAGTGTTGCTCAAATTCCAAGGATTGGGTCTAGTATGTAGGTGGTTTAACAATAAATTGGCAAGCACTTAGTGGCTCATTAGCTAACAATAAATTGGCAAGTACTTGGTGGCTCATTAGCTAACAACAAATTGACAAGTACTTTGTGGTACATTAGCTAATAGGAAAGAACTAAGTGGTTCATCAGCCAATGAAAAGAATCCAATGGTTTATTTAAGCGTTCTTCAAGCACATAGTAGTTCATTATCAAATCAGCAAGCACTAAGTGGTTCATTAGCCAAATTGTAAGTTCTAGGTGGTTCATAAAATAAAGGAAGGCACTTAGTAACTAAATTCAATCATTGGATAGTCACACAAGTGACATAGGATTACACAAAGATTTCAGTTGTCTCAAACATGGTTAAAGAAATAAACACTAGGAGTCACAGGGTACATGCATCAAGGTTACAAAAATCCAATTCAAATTCATCTCTAGTACTCTCTTGAGTCAACCTTGAAGTCCTTTTTTCTCTAGGATATTTGAATGCCCATGCACTAGAGTTGAGAAAGTATGGGAGATATGTCTCAAATCCAATCAATGGGAGTTTCAACAATGAACTACTCGATGATTATTCCAATCAAACAACCAAAAACCAACAACCAACCAACCAACCCTAATTCACTTGTGTGTATAATTATAAATTCATCTGCGTCACATAGTAAAGCTGAGAGAGAGAACCACCTTAGCTCTTCAATAAAAAAAATGTGAAGGGCTATCTAGTTGTCACATCATGTTACAAACTATTTTGTCACACCTCTTGTAATTCCCTGTGACATACCCCGAAGTGCCCAAAACATGACCATAATGTAGCGTATTCATTCTTATATGCAGGTTAGAGCCTTTCTAAGACATTGATTGGAAAATTCCTTGAGCTTCCCCTCAATGAAATAGCTCTAAAACCCTAATTTAAGGATCATTACTCTTATGAGACTTAAAACCATGATGATCACATGTTGCACTATCCCAGACCTGCAATGACATCACTATATTTTCTCATATACCTGTGATGATCCCATAAAGGCAATTTTCTCAAAGAGGATGAGAAGCTTTGTGATCTAGAAACTTCCAGAGCAGCAAGCTGGAGGTTGCTCTGCGTAGATGAGGTCAAATTCTCCCAACTTGGCCTCTTGGTCTTATCCCTATGAGCTACCTCCTTGAGATAAGGTCCTAATCCTATCTTTGGAGAGATCCTAACTCTCTTTCCCAACCTATATATTCATCCTCTCCCATTCCCAAATGGTTGGTCAGGTTAGAGGCTGGTTGGTCTATGTCTATTTTCACCCTTATGCTAAGCTTGTGCATAGAGGCTATTCATTACACTTGGAGAAGGATTTCTTAGAGAGTTCCTTGTCCTATGTCAAGCTCCTTAAAAAATGAAACAAGGGATATGGAGCAGAGTTCCTTGTCTTGTGTTAAGCTTGTTAAAAAATGAAACAAGGGTCATGATGATAGTTATTTTACTATTTCAACCTCGTTAAAAAATGAAATAGGTCCCATGATGCATAGTTCCTTTACTTGTGTCAAGCTCTTTAAAAAATGAAACAAATCCCTTCCAATTCGAGTCTTTTATTAGATCTCGTAAAATCCCAGTCGATTCTTTCACTTGATCTCGTAAGTGAACCTTCATTCCATCTACCTGTTAGTAACCAATAGTCTACTTAGGTGAATGAAATGAAGCTTGGGGGGCATGTACCTCAAATTAAGTCATTATGTTGGGGGCATGCAAACTTATCTCAAGCATAGTTTATCTTTGTTTCAAGCTTGTGTAAAAATGAAACCAAATCTAAGAATAGTTTTTTTTCATTTCAAGCTTGTTTAAAAATGAAACCATCTTCAAGTATACTCAAGCATAGTTTCCCATGTTTCAAGCTTGTGTAAAAATGAAACCATTCTCACTTTACATCTCGTGATTGCCATTTTTATCAGCCGATTTTTTCCAGATGAGCCTTGGTTTGTCCATTCCATCACCACCATCTCTTTGGCTGATCATTCGCTTTCACTTGGTTGTTTTACCCTTGCCCAAGGAACATCTACGAGAAGTGGTATTATTAGCCAACCTCTTGATCATTACATGTTTTGAGCAGTTCCATCATTATCGGAACGAGTCTATATCCTTTTACACCACTCATTCCTCTAGGTGGAGTCCCCTTCAAACTCTTTTCAAACTCCAAAATATGAAAATATTGTCGAGTACTTGTCATTTTGAACTCGTAAAAGTAAATGAATTGACGTCGTCTCAGTATATGTTTACCCCTTTTTCGAGATGGGATTGACTATTTACAAAAAATGTACACCTTGGTCGATATGGTCAAGAGGTTCTATCGAATATTGTTTTCTACCTTTTCAGGTTCAAGGGACAAATTACAAAAAGGGACTTGATGGAGTTTTCTTTTTCGTCTCTTTTTCAAACTCTCTAAATATGAAAAAGACACAAAGTTACTCTTCCATCAGACTCGTGAAAATTAAATGACGAAAGACTTGTCACCATGACGAGCTCGAGTTTCGCCTCCCTAGGAATCGTAAAACTTACTAGGATGGATTCATCTAAAGGATGAACTTACATGACAAGCATATTCTATCCCCTTCAATCTTGTGATGAAAATAAAGAGGTAATCACTAGAAATAGTGGGGAAAAAATGAAGATGAAACATCCTTTGTATAAGCAGCATGTTTCTCTTGAACATGACACTCTTCTGCTCTCGTGTCAGGTTTGGGATATCCTCACTCAGTCACTTGTCCTCCCGGGTTTGGGTTATCCATTTTACCTCTCATCTGACTCTTCCACTTCATCGTTATGACCCTTGGTCCTACGTTGAGTCTAATGCTACCATACTCCAGAGTCATGTCGCCAATACTTTCAAGAGAATTCCTATCTGTGGTTTACTACCTATACATTTTCTGATCTTTTTCTACAGTCTTAGATTCTACTCATTTCATTCCACTTTATTCCTTGTTTCATGTTGATGATGAGGGAATCACTATGACCCTCCTTCGATGAGTCACTTCCTATCGAATTCAGCTCATTATCCAGGAAGATGACTTAGAAACTCCCTTTTAGTACCTTAGAGCATGCATGCCCTAATGGCAAGTTCTTCGCATCCGATGACAAGTCTTCATCATTGGCTTTTGATCGGGTGATTCCACGAATTTTCGACTTCAACTTCATTATCACATTCACAGATTGTACTTTCGTAGCTTGAGAGCCATTATCATTATGGGTGGTTCCTCTCGTGCTTGTTAACGGTCCACATCAATGGTCAGTAATCAGGTGGTTTTCTAGCGTGTTTGACTGTGACACGTTCATTCACATGTTAGAATTCATACTTTGATTGGGTTGGGATGGAGTGCAAGACCCTGACTCTTATCTGATATGACTCAAGCTACGTGGAGTTATATGTTATTCATGATTGTACACATGTTTCTACTATACGGATGGTCATGACCATACCGTGGGACTTTATATTTATGATTATGATCCTTATATATCGGATGGATGCATCCATGCCTTGGATCTTAGATTATAGATTATCCTTCTGTATTGGATGGTTGCACCCATGGCATGGATCTTTTCATAAGTCCTTATTATCCGGATGGCTGCATCCATACCGTGGATTCATGTTTTGACATCATATATGTATATGTATATGCATCCTTGATTTTTAGGTCTCTTGACAGTGTGTGTACTCATCCTTGCAAAAGCTCATAAATCATCTTAGCCATCACTCCTCATTTTGCCTTCATGCTTTAGGGGGCATCTATTACACAGTATTTTGTCACACCTCCTGCACTTCTTTGTGACATACCCGAAGTGCCCAAAACATGACCATAATATAGTGTACTCATTCATATATTGCAGTTTAGAGCCTTCCTAAGACATTGATTAGAAAATTCCATCAGCTTCCCTTGAAGTAAATAGCTCTAAAACCCTAATTTAAGGATCATTGCTCTTATGAGACATAAAAATGCAATGATCACATCTTGCACTATGTCAGACCCACGATGACAACGCTTTGTTTTCTCATACACCTGCGATGATCCAAAAAAAGGAAATTTTCCCAGAGAGGATGAGAAGCTTCGTGATCTAGAAGATTCCAAAGCGGCGAGATGGAGGTTGTTCAGCGTAGATGAGGTTGAATTCTCCCAACTTAGTCTCTTGGTCTTATCCCTATAAGCTACCTCCTTGAGATAATGGCCTAATCCTATCTTTGGAGAGATCCTAGTTGGTCTATGTCTATTTTCACCCTTACGCTAAGCTTGTGCCTAGAGGCTATTCATTAGACTTGGAGAAGGAGTGCTTGGAGAGTTCTTGGCTTGGATTTGGATTACCACTCAAGGAGAGCCTTTCAACATCAAGGCTTTAGTTGTAAAATTCCCTTTATTTCCTAATAATATACAATTTTTGGTTCATCTTCCCAAAATAGATATGTCCATGTATTATTTAGCTTGACATTCCTTGATCAGTTAAGTAGGTTGTTATTGTATTTTCTATTGGTTTTGGCATGCTTTGTTGTCTCTTGATCACTTCTGCAGGTACATAAATGCTGAGAGAAGCAAGAACAAGTTCGTGACACAAGCAGCTCGAGGCCCTCAACAAAGTAAATCAAAATAACATCAGAACGAGGTAGGCCATCTCTTTCGTTCTACTTTTCAATTATAACCTAGGAAGATGTCTAGTTGATTGTCACTTCTATTGTTAGACCCTCTCATTTTGATAGAGGGATCGTCTCTGTCTGTAGAGAGGATTAACCTTGTCAACACTTCAACGTGAATATTTTACCTTCAAAGGGATGTTCCCATGCTACCTCTTCAATCTACAAATGGAGAAGGCTGAATGGTCACTGATCTCTTCTCTATTACTTCCATATGATCTGCATTAATTATTTTCATTGAACTCCATTCAACTCCCATCATATCACATTAAAACCTATCAGGTTATGGCTCTTCTCCATTTCCAATGGTTTAGGTGTTTAATATAGGTAGGTATGGGTTCCAAAACACATGAGAAAAACAAACAACTCCCATTATACTTTGATCTGTAGGTTGTCCCTTCCTCAAGTTGTTTAATTATTGTTTATTAGTAATAATAATGCTACATAGAGTTTCACTAGTCGTGGTTTCCCCATGTGGGTGGTGCAGTTACATTCAAAACTACAAAAAATCAGGGGCCAAAGCAGTGTACATTACAAACCCCACCCCCTTAAAGGGATACCTTCATTGATGTTCTACCAATAGAGAACAACAATAAAAACTAATATTTATAGTCATATCTCTTTAGATCTACTTACATATTAGACAAAAATGGATACAATGCCATCATTTTATTTGCATATTCCCATGTTGCTTCATCTCGTCCAAACTGCTTCCATTTGACCTTCAAATACTTTATTACTTGATTCTGTATCATGGTTTGTGTCTAGTCCAAGCTGCATAGTGGTTCTCGTTGGAATTCTCCTTCAGACTCCACCTATATCAAAAACTAATAAATCACATTATTAGTTTCACGTACATAATTTTTAAGCAAGGATATGTGAAATAAATTGTGTGCCTTCACAGCGTGTGGTAAGGCTAGTTTATAGTCTGAGTCCCATTCTTTCCAAATTCTGAAATGGTCCACAAAATATGGGTTCTTACGTAGCACATGACCCCACCTTCAGTGAGATTTTCCTTTGGCTAATGTGGAGATATACATGATCTCCCACTTGGAATTATCTTTGTTCTCTACTAATTTGTGTAGCTCTTTTGTCCATCCTAAGCTACTTTCAATTTTTTCCTGATACTAATTACTTCCTGTGCCATTTCCTTCAATATATATGGCCCAACAACCACTCTATTTACTAGGTTATCCCAACTAATGGGTGTGATACATTTTATTCCATACAAATATTGGAAGTGGATCATCTTCAATGACTCTTTATAAACATTTTTGTATGAAAATTCAAATAATGGTAGGAATTCTTCCCACCTCCTTGCTTGATGCATAACATACATTCTTAACATTTCCTCTAAATTTTGGTTTACCCTTTCAGTTTTCCCATCATTATGAGGGTGATAAGCTATGCTAAATGTTAGATAAGTCCCACATCCAACAAAAAATTCTTTTCAAAAAATTGATGTGAACTTGGCATCCCAATATGAGATGATCTTCTCGGGTATTCCATTCAATCTAAATATCTTCGTCACAAAAATATGAACTATTTCAATGGCCTTATGAGTGGACTTGACAAGTATGAAGTGAGTATTATTTCTCAATCTTTCCACTACCACCATGATGGCATCATGTTTCTTATGTGTCTTCACCAATCCCATGATGAATTCCATGGATATGAATTCCCAGTTCCACTCAAGAATTGATATTTGTTGCAATAATCCCACTATGTACAAGAATTCCACTTTAACCTATTGATATTCTAAACACCTAGCCTTGTATTCAGTAACTTCCTTATTAATTCCTAGCAAATAATACATCTTCTTCATGGTCATTATCATTTTCTGATAACCAGGATTACCACGATAATATTTCTTATGGAACTCATCCATTATGAGCTTCTTCAAGTTTCCTATACAAGGTATGTACCATCTATCCTTAAAAAGCAACATATTATCATCAGTGAGCTTGAATCCCTACTGAGTGTTCCTTTTGGTTATTTTTGTAAACATTCCCTCATGTGCTAAAAATGATCATCGTTTTGTAATGCTTCTTTCATCCTTTCTCTAATGTCAACTTCACAAGTACTCATAGTTTCCAAGTGAGCTACTTGTAGATTCATGCTAAGTGCATCTACTATTATGTTCTCCTTACCCTAGATATGATTAATCTCAAATTCAAAATCACTTATTAGACCTAAACACCTATCTTGTCTTTCATTTAATTTGTGTTATTCAAACAAGTATCTCAACCCTCCATGACCTGACATCGACAAAAAATTCCTTACAAGTAGGTAGTGTCAGGCCACATCTTTATTGCAAGCATAATTTCTCCACATTCTAGGTCATGGGTGACATAGTTCTTTTCATGTTCATTTAGCTGTCTAGATTCATAATAGATCACATGCCCTTCTTGCATTAGAACTCCTTCTATTCCTTCCTTATAGGCATCCTATTATGTAACCAGCTCACAAAATAGAAGAAAGAGAAAGATCAACGACTTAAAACGTAGCCTCTTTGAGGGGGAAACCTCCTTTACATTACACAAATGAACAATTCTTCAATGATACAAATCACAAGACCTCCTTTCTATATATAGGAGTCTAAGGGGTCACAATATAATCAGAGCCAATGTAACAATAATAATGTAAGGGCACAACAATAACAATAGTGGGCTTCTATGGCGCACAATAATAATAGTATGGGGACAACATGCGCACAAAAATAATAATAATGGGCTACAATGAAAATAATAATAAGGGAATACACTAGTATTATAGGGACCTGACATGCCCCTCTCCTTCAAAAAAATGTTTCCCTCAATGCTTGAGTAGTTCTGGATGCTTCTATATAAAATTCTCATCCTCCCATGTGCAATCTTCAGCGGGTAAGTTCTTCCACTTAATGAGATACTCTGAAATTGATCGATTCCATAGCTTTCGAGTTCTTGTTTCTGTGACTGCTTCAGGTTCCAATATGATTTTTCCTTCCTCGTCAAGTTCTAGCAATATTGTTTGAAATGGGAGCTTGTCACCTATAACCTTGTTTAAGCATGAAACATGGAAAACTTGGTGCACTTGGGAAGATGAAGGAAGTTCCAATTTGTATGCCATAGTACCAATCTTTTGCAACACCTTGTACGGACCATAATACTTTGGGGATAATTTATTATCTTTCTTAGCTATCTTTAGGGACAATTTTTTGTATGGTTGTAGTCGTAGAAATACCCAATCAACTACATCAGAACTTCTTTCGCTACAATGTTGATCTCCCTGTTGTTTCATTCTATTTTGTGCCAAAGTGAGGTTATCCTTTAAGAGTTGGAGAAATTTTTGTTGCTGCTCAATGTGATCTTCTACTACTTGAACCTTAGAATTTTCTCTTAAATATGATTTGATGGACGATGGATGATATCCATAAAGTGCCATAAATGGGGTCATTCTTGCTACAGTATGGAAGGAAGTGTGATACCACCATTTAGCCAGACATAACCATTTGACCCATTGTGTTTGTTTATCAGATACAAAGAAGCAAAGATATCCTTCCAAACATTTGTTCACTATCTCAGTTTTCCCATCAAATTGAGGATATAAGATGAGCTATGAGCTAACTGAGTACACAGACAAGAAAATAATTTTGTCCAAAAGTTTCTAGTGAAAATAGGATCTATGTCACTTACAATAATCTTTGGGTTTCCATGTAGATTTTGAATTGTTTCCATAATGCAGTAGCAATTGTATTGGCTTTCAATGGATGAGATAATGCACAAAAGTGTGCATAGTTGGTAAGCCTATCAATTACCACCATGACGACACTCCTTCCTTTGGACTTGGGTAAACCTATGATAAAATCCATTAAAACCTCCTCACAACATTGACTTGGAATGGATAAAGGTTGTAATAGACCTGGGGTTGTCTCAACTTTATTTTGTTGGAAAACCAAACATTCCACCACAAACTTTTGAATATCAGATTTAAGGCCATCCAAAAAAAATTCCTTCTTAACCCTGTGGTAAGTTTTTAAAAATCCTGAATGCCCTCCTAAGAGAGAGGTGTCCAATTCCAAAATAATCTTTTGTTTGAGTTGGGAATTCTTACAGAGGTATAAGAGATCTTTGTACCATAACAAATCATTTTTCCAGCTAAATATATCAAATGTACTAGGATCTTGCTGCAACTTTTGAATGAGTTCCCACACTTCTTCATCATTCTTCCATTCATCGCTTGCTTCATTTATCCAATATGGTTGGATAATAGAAGTGTCACAAAGCAATGCTTCCACATCCTCATCCTTTCTTGAGAGTGCATCTGCAACAAGATTTTTCTTCCCTTTTTTGTAGATGGTTTCAAAGTCATAACCCAACATCTTTGTGACCCATTTTTGCTACTTTTCTAAAGATAATCTTTGTTTTATAAATTATTTAAGACTATCATGATCTGTTTTTACCTTGAAGTGTCTTCCCATTAGGTAAGGTCGTCATTTCTTAAGTGCATGTAGTATTGCCAACATTTCCTTCTCATAAATAGCTCTATGTAAATACTTTCCTTTGATTGGACGGCTTTCGAAAGCAATGGGTCTTTCTTCTTGCACTAAAACAACACCAATTCAGTTTCTTGAGGCATCAAATTCCACAATAAAGGTTTTTGTGAAGTCTAGCGTAGTTAAGACTGATTCTTGGCACATTACCTCTTTAAGATGTTGAAAGGCCTTTGTTGCTTCTGGAGTCCAAGAAAATTCATATTTCTTCAGTAATTTTGTTAAAGGTGCTGCTATTCTCCCATAATTCGTAACAAATTTGTGATAATACCCTGTCAACCCGAGAAATCCTCACGGATGCTTTATGGAAGTGGGGATTTTCCATTCCTTAATGGCATTAACTTTGCTATTGTCCACCTTAACACCTTCATGAGATACAATATGACCCAAATATTCCACCTCTTGTACTCCAAAGAAACATTTGGAGGTTTTGGCATATAATTGTTTCTCCTCCAATAGTTTGAGCACTCTGTCAACATGTTGAACATGATCCTTCCAATACTTGTTGTAGATTAGTATATCATCAAAAAATACTAACACAAATTTTCTAAGGGTTTGAAGATGGAATTCATCAAACCTTGAAATGTAGAAGGTGCATTGGGAAGGCCAAAAGACATGACCAAAAATTCATAATGACCTTCATGCATTCTAAAGGATGTTTTCGGAATGTCTTCAGCCTTCATTCTGATTTGATGATATCCTGAACAAAGGTCCAACTTGGTGAAGTAAATTGCTCCATGAAATTCATCCAATAATTCATCAATGACAGGAATGGGAAATTTGTCTTTAATAGTGGTCTTGTTGAGATCCCTATAATCCGGACACATGCACCATGATCCATCCTTCACGTGCACCAATACTATTGGAAACATGTTACCATCATCCATATGCATCTTCCCATGAAACAACTTTTTAAATGGATGCACGGATATTGAGAAAATGCAAAAATGGTTGAAGGTGATGGAAGCCAATTTCTCGGAAATCATGCACTAGAATTTGCTGAAATAGCCTAAGCATGTTACCATCATCCATATGCATATCCCTTTGAAACAACTTGGTAAATGGATGCATGGTTTTCAAGTTATGGAAAAAACATACTCTATGTATTTTTGTATCCTGTAGTAAAATAGAGCATCCTGTAGTTTTTTAGGACAACAAGCAAACTGAATGGTAGAAGCTTGAGAATGATGGGTGGATGGTGAAAATAGATGAGGGTGATGTATTGGCATGGCCTTGGCCTTGTTGGAGCATTTGAGAAAAGTAGGAGAAAGTCAAAATTTGACTTCTTTTCACTAGGTGTTGAAACCCCAAAAATCAGGTCTACAACAAGGGGGATACCCACCCGGTCCGGACCTTGAATGCAACTCCTTTTCTGTTTGGGATGGTGGGTCCAACTGGGGATAATGGGACTAGTTTCACAATTTGTGTGTGCGTGATGAGAATTTATATTTCCTTTTCTAATGATTTCTAAGTAAAATGCTTTTTAATCTAAGTCTAAGTTAAAACATGCAATTGTATTCTAATGAACAGAAATATCTAATTCTAAAACTAACCCGGGATTTAATTTTTCAGTTATGCGATCTAAAATAATTTCTAACAGCAATTGGTAATAAATATCATTCAATGAAGCCATGGAAAATCTCAAAAAAATAGGAAGATGGTTTGGTGAATAATTTTTTACATATGAGAGATGGTAGGAATTCCTTCTGCATGGTTTCCGGGGAGGCATTTCTAAAGATTGGATGAAAAAATAAGGTTATAGGCTGTTACAAAGGTTTTTCTCCATGGAAGAATGCAAAGGAGGGAGCTCCACTCACTCCTACAAGCAGGCTGTGACCAGCAGGGGCAAAAAACCAATGGAAAATGTTAGAGAGCCTCCATATGGAAGGAAAAGGAACAGTGAGGAACAGGATGGAACCAAGTCAAGGGAGCATAATGGCACAAAGGAAAATGAGGAAGAATACAAGGAGCAAGGAACAAAAGACAAAGCACACATGGGACCATGTAAATCCAAAGCGACAGTTACTCTCAGATTCATTCTAAATGATCCCGCGCTGCAGGCGCACAGGGACCACATGCAGACATATGCAATCATTTGTAAATTCATGGGTTTATGGCCCACTGAAAAAGACTTACAACATGGATTAAATACCATTGGAAACAAAAAGGCAGCATTGACCTACATCTCGGGTCCAAGGGTCTCTTCACTGTGGTATTTGCAAATATTGAAGACAAGGACAAAGTGTTTGAAGGAGGGCCCTACTTGTATGCTGTAGCAAGCCTCTATATGAGACCATGGCTCATGAATTTTGTTCTAGAATGTGAAACTTTTACATCAGTCCTGGTTTGGGTAAGACTGTACTCTTTACCTCTTGATTACTGGCAAATGGAATCCTTATCCGCCATAGAAAATAAGTTAGGATGTTTTGTCAAAGCTTCTCAGGCCACTAGAAGGGGAAAGTATACTTCCTTTGCTAGAATATGTGTGGAGATGGCTCTCTCTAGAGCTCTGCCAAGTGAGGTTATCTTGGAAGTATTTGATGAAGAATGAGTACAAATAATAGATTATGAACATATTCCTTTCAGATGTCGCAAATGTCACGAGCATGAGCACCTGTTCAGAGATTGCCCTCTCAGTACAATAGAAAATAAAAGCAAAATTGACACAATGAAGGATTCTGAAAGCTTCCACAAGGTGGCACATAAAGGAAAAGGAGGCAAAATAGGGCCAAAGACACATAAATCTGAAGGGAAACAAGCTAGCTAGAACAGGTTTCAAGTTCTCGAAGAGGACAAAGGTATAACAGAAGCAGATTAGGCAAAAGGGAGGAAGTCTAGTGGAGGAGGGAAAAGAGGAAGATAGTGAACAAACACAAGATAATAACAAACAAAAACAAACCATGATGAGTGATGCAGAAATGGAGGTGGACCATGAAATGACCCAGAATGAGATGGAAATGGAGGACCATGAACTATAGGAAATTATTGAGAAAGAGAACCTAGATTTGGAAGTTTTCTTGAATCAAGGAACCAGAGAAGGGTTAGACTTGTTACCTCCAGAGGAGTTCAATAGAGTTCAACAGCAGTTTATATGGAAAACCCAGACTAAAAGGGTAGAGAGACAAAGAAACAATGATAGGCAGGGATACGAAGGAGTGAAAATGATTAAAACCACAGCAGGACTAGCACCCAGAAACCTAGGAAAGAAAAGAGGCAGAAAAAAGCAGAATGAGCTATTGATGGAATGTGGAAAGCTAATGATAGATTCAAGTAAGATGAAAGACCTTTCCTATTACTCCTTTACTAATATTTAATTATGAAATTCACTTCTTGTAATATTAGGGGTCTAGGTAGTAAAAGAAAACAAATATTACTAAGTAACAGAATGAAACAAGCAGCTCCGGATGTGATCTTCATCCAGGAAGCCAAGTGTTCCATTCAGAAAATAAAAGATATCCATAGTAAATGGCTCAATAGATTTGAGTTTCTGGAAGTCAAAGCAGAGAATACAGCAGGAGGTATACTCACTCTTTGGAACCCACAAAAAATTGGCATAATAGATGTTGAGGCATCTAGGGATTATTTATCTGTGGTCATTCAACCTATGGGAGACAAGGAAACCTACCTGGTAATGAATGTGTATGGCCCTCAAAGAATGGATGATAAACTTAGATTTCTAAATTCTCTAGAGAATCTCAGAGATAGATATGCAGGAATACCCTGGATCTTGGGGGGTGATTTCAACTTGATCAAATCACTTTCGGAGAAAAAAGGGGGAACCAGAGTTCTAGGCAAAGACTCTTCGACATTTCAAACCTTTATCGATAAGATGAAGCTAGTGGACATTGTAACGAGTAATGGTATCTTTACTTGGAACAATAAAAGAGGAGGAGAGTCTCAGGTGGCCTCAAAATTAGACAGATTCATAATCTCAGAGGATCTTATGCTCAATGACAAGGAAATGGTAGCAAGAGTTCTCCCCTTTGGAGGCTCAGATCACTGGCCAGTTCAACTGGAGGTTCAGGGCATTGGTACCCCCAAGAACAGACCTTTTTGATTTGAGAACATCTAGCTTTCCCACCCAGATTTCATCAGCAACATAGCCAAATGGTGGTTAGAAGATTTAAACATTCAGGGCACCAGAATGTTCCTTCTTCAGAAAAGACTAAAACACATCAAGCTCCAGCTTAAATATTGGAACAAGAATGAATATGGCAATATTTTTGAGGAGAAAAAATCTATTGAAGGTAAAATACAGGAATTCAACCAAGTGCTTAGAACGGAGGGCTTTGATAGAGTCAGAAGTGATCAAGTCACCAAATATCATCAAAACTGGGAGAATTTATGTAAACAAGAGGAAATATTTTGGAGACAAAAATCTAGAGTTCAGTGGCTAAAAGAAGGAGAACATAATACTAGATTTTTCCACAAATCCACCATATAGAGCTCATAACAGGATTTCTTTGATCAAGGATGGAGGAGGAAATCTTCTCAATTCTCATGAAGAAATAGAAGTAGTTCTAGTTCAGCACTTTCGAAGCATAGCACAGGAAACCTGTTATGATAGAGAACACTCCATCAGGGACTTCACTAAACATATACCTAGGCTAGTATCTAGAGAGGATAATTTCAACCTTTACAGGCCAGTGACTGAAGAGGAGGTAAGTGGGGTACTCAAAGAAATGCAGAATGGTAAGGTGCCAAGTCTGGATGGTTTCAATGTTGATTTCTTCAAAGCTTGCTGGAATATTGTCAAACAGGATATTCTGAATGTAGTAGAAGACTCCAGAATGAACAGAACTATTTTGAAGGCTCTAAACACCTCTTTTATAGCCCTAATCCCTAAACAGGAGTTGGCTCAAACTCCTAATAGGATCAGGCCAATAGCTTTGTGAAATGTGGTTTACAAGATGATATCAAAAGTTGTAGCCAATAGACTCAAACCCCTCCTTCCTACCCTAGTTTCTATGGAACAATTGGGATATGTGGAAGGTAGGAAAATTCTTAATAACATCATTCAAGCACATGAAGTGGTGCACTCTCTAACTAGAAAGAGAAAGGCTAGAATGATCATGCAATTGGACATAGCCAAAGCTTATGATAAGCTAAATTGGACCTATATCAGGAAAGTTCCTATTGCTTTCGGGTTTGATCACAATTGGATGAGATGGATCCTGGCTCTAGTTACTTCTTCTAGCTTTTCAATTCTGGTCAATGGTTCTCCCTCAGAGACTTTTATTCCTTCTAGAGGCCTTATGCAGGGTGACCCACTCTCTCCCTTTCTCTTCATCCTCATGATGGAAGGACTGGGTAGGTCTATCGAGCATGCAAAAGAAGTTGGTAAAATCAAAGGTCTCCAACTCTCTGACAATGGACAGGCCTTGACTCATCAACAATTTGTTGATGATACCATGCTGCAAGGAATTCCCACAGTCAAAGAAGCTCTTGTGTACAAACAAATCCTCAGTGACTTTGCCATGGCTTCAGGTATGGAAGTTAATCTCTCCAAATCTAAGATTTTTTTCTTCAATACTAACATTGCTATTCAGAGGAACATATCTAGAATTTTGGGCTTTCAAAGAGATTCTCTCCCCTCAAAATATCTGGGAGTTCCTCTTACGGATAAACCATTACATGAGAGCATCTGGGAGCTAGTGATCAATAAATTGCAAGATAAAACCAGGAAATGGACTATGAGATCCTTAAACTTGGCTAGTAGGTTGGTGCTCACAAAGGTTGTACTTCAATCAATCCTAGTCTTTATGCTTTTAGCTCTCCCAGCTCCTAAAGGAGTCCTGCATCAATTCAGAAACATACAAAGAGACTTTCTTTGGGGCAAGGGGGAAGAAAGGAAGAAATGGGCCTTAGTAGCCTGGGAAAAAATCTGCAAACCCAAAAACCACGGGGGTCTTGGATTGGATGATCCTGAGATTCTTAGCAAGGTTTTAGGGGAAAAATTATGGTGGCGCTGGATAAAATAACCAGAGGCTCAATGGGCAATCATTTGGAAAGAAAAATATGCTAGCTCATGGCAAGATAATGACCACATAAGGATGGATGGTAATATAAAGGGATCACACATTTGGAATAAAGCCTGGGAAAATAGGGGCTTAGTTCAAGATAACAGCTTCTGGGAAATTAGAGAGGGAGACTTAGCTTTATTCTGGGAGGACAGATGGCAACAAGAACCTATTCTGTTAAAAGAGGATCTGGAGGACCTCAAAGAAAAGGTAGATACTAAGGGGCTTTCCAAGGTTAAGGATTTTTGGGATCAAAACAACAGTATAGGGAAATGGAGAAATTGGAGGAAATTTGATTTCAGAGATGACAGCCCCCTAAAAGCTAAGGCTGAGATACTAATGAAAGTGTTAGAACAAAGGAAAATTCTAGTATCAGGGGGGCATGACCAGCTGAGATGGGGCAACAAGAATGGGGGTACCTTTAAGCTCAAGGAAGCAAAACTCATTCTCCTTGAACTAGATTCCCATGCTCCAGATAGGATTTGGCAAAACCTTCGGAGGCATCAAGGTTGGATGAAAATTAAACTCTTCATGTGGCTGGTTCTGCATAGGAAGATTCTGACCTGGGATAACATTCGGAAGAGCGGTGTCTTCGGGCCTTTCAGATGCCAGCTCTATGAAGCTCAATAGGAAACAACGGAGCACCTTCTCAACAACTACATTTTCACTTCCAGGTTACAGGATTCTTTTGCCTCCATCTTCCAACAGGCTAACAGGGACTATGGGAGTATTATCAATACCCTTCTCAACTGGAGAAGAAACTTTTCAGATAATGAATTTCTTGTTTTAGCTTGGTCCCTTACACCAAGCTTCATTATTTGGAATGTCTGGAAAGAAAGGAACAATAGAATCTTCAAGAATGTTAAGAAACCTTTCCATTTCCTTCATGATCTGATCCTAAAATAGCTTAAGGAGATGGTTGGCACTAGAGTTTGAAATCTCCCTACAAATCCACCTTCTGCAACAGATTTGAGGATTCTCTGTTAGCTAGAGTTGCAGGGACTTATTCCTCAGGGCTTGGATAGGAAAGTTTCAATTTTGGATCTTGAGCTAGATTTCTGGCATCCTCCCCCTAAGGGTTTTCTGAAATTCAACATTGATGGTGCTTCAAAAGGTAATCCAAGCACGATCGGCCATGGAGGGGTGTTAAGGGATGAAAACGGAAGTATTATGTTCATCTTCTATTGCCATTTAGGAAGAGCCACCAACAACATGGCGGAATTAATGGCAATGGAGCAATGTCTAGAGTTCCTGGTTTAAGATAACCGCTAAAATGTGATCATTGAAGCTGATTCAGAGTTAATTATTAACTCGGTCAAGAAAATCAACTAGGGTATGAAGCCGGAAAAAGCCTCAAGAAACTAGAGGCTAATCCAGGTCTTTCAACGAATACACAGTCACCTCCAGAGCCTGAGAACTGTCAGGTTTATTCATGTGCAAAGAATGGCCAATAAACTGGCAGATTTTCTAGCCAATGAAGGAGTGATCTACACAGATAATAGGGTGGTGACGAAATGGCAAGAGCTACCTCAGAATAGATTAAAAGCGTAGTGTCAAGACCAAGGAAATGAAGATAAGATAGTGTTTCTGAATCGAGCGACGGGGGCGGGGTACAGATGACTAGCAGTTTTTTGTTTAGCGGTTTGTTCATAGTCGAGCTTTTTGCGGGTTACATGTAGTGGTCAACCCTTGCATCTAGGGTTAATATGTTCACTGTAGTTTCTAGTTGC
The DNA here is from genome assembly GCA_031772625.1 of Pinus tabuliformis. Classification (NCBI taxonomy): domain Eukaryota; kingdom Viridiplantae; phylum Streptophyta; class Pinopsida; order Pinales; family Pinaceae; genus Pinus; species Pinus tabuliformis. The sequence continues at coordinate 1,543,601,365 of CM062804.1, read as the reverse complement.
AACAACACGAGCGATTTGGTTTTTTGGATAACAGGCAGGATGGCGGTTGCTTCAGGTCACATCGGTTTTGGAAGGGCAGACGCTCCAAGCCGAGAACTCTCGGAGGCCGTGAAAGCAAGGGTTTTTCCTCTTTGTTCACATTTCCACGGCCTAAGCAGTTTTCCGATGATCACAACCCTAGCAAGCAGGAAGCGATTTTTCCATTTCGGGAGCGATTCCATTCAGTGTGCTCCACATGGCGGTGGGGTCAGGAGGAATACCGCCCTCATCGCATGCTATTGTTCGTGAATGTAGGCGGGCGTGATATGATCCCCAACCGTCGGATCTTGCAAGGTAGATCTACAGATGAGATTGTTCGAGCATGTTGGTGGGTCCTCTGGGTAAAATTTGGTGTTGCTTAGCATAGCGATTTTAGCCATAGCCGTTGGATTGAGCGGTGAGGTTCGACGGTTGAGATTAAAGAAGCAAGAAATTGGCAGGAAGAAATTTTTTCTTGGCGGGAGGAGGCTTATCACTCATTTCTCTGATTCGCGAGTTAGGGAGTTGTGTGGATATGAAAACTTTATAGTTTGGCACTTATGTTCCTCTTCGGGTCTGAATCCAGATTCTTGTATTTTTCTTTAGAGAGTTGTAAGGTTTGGTTGTAGGGGGCAAGGCTTTGGCCTTGGGCCCAGTTACAGGTTTTGCTAGGCTCTCTCCGTGGTCGACAACCCATCGAGATTGGTTGTATTTTATGTATTTTATTTGATGATTAATGAAATAGAAGGTCCGACTCTTGCATTAGCAAAAAAATGATCATTCAATTGCTATGAGAAAAGAATTTGATAAAAATAAATTGTTTCATATAAAAAGTTAGCCGAAACAATTGTGAGAAGCATATCGCATAATAAGTCATTCATACATTAAAGCATAAATAGAATAGTCACCACCATACAAAAGTGCCAAATGATAACTCAAACATTCAAGCCTTCATATATAAATAACTGAACATAAATATTACTTTAACACATAAGCAGAAATCATTAAGAGATAAAAGTACCATTGATAACAAGTTCTACTCATGAGCTTCAACAATATAGATTTATCTCTTCCTAATTCAACATCTACTAAGAGTACAAAAGTGCATTTCAGTAGCAGACATTAAACACAGATATTAATAAATCTCGTTCCATTCATTCATCAAAACCTCCTCCGAGGGTGCAAAAGTGCATGTTCTGAGGAAACGTTTTTGACAAATTTCACAACCCCTCTCTAAATGCATGAGAGGGGTTAAAATACTACTATCTAAATACTAAAAATAGTTTATTACAAAAATATAGGAGGAAGTTTAAATGACCATCCTCATCTAAGGCAAAAATAAATCAAAACTAAAACTAAAACTGAATCTAGAAATTAACTATCTATGCATATGTTCTCCGAGATCACAAGCATTCAACATCAACTTGAGGAGCGTTGGTTGGCCGACCTCCAATTTTAGTTGCCCTACGAAAACAGAATCAGAAAGTGCTGGCACTATCTTCTCGGCAGAGTTTGTAAGGCATTTAAGAGTCATGCATTGACTGTGCGGTTTAACCAAGTACTGCCAGTAAGAATCCCAATTCAACTTGGTTAACTTATTGATGGACTTTGCTCTTTCTTCAGCTTTTTGTCTCCAGCTTGTCTGCAGTCGTTGTGCATTTGGGATAAATCCTAGAGCAGTCTCTGGTATGAGGTTTGCTCTATGAAGGTTTTCATTGACACGGTCAATGACATTATTTCCCGTTGTAGCTGCTTCTTCTACCACCTGTTCTGCCTTCCTAATCTGTGTGTCTCACTTATGAAACAACATTTCTTTGTGGGCTTCATTGGTTCTGAGTGCGCCTGCTTTCTTTCCTTTTTGAGGGGTTTTTCCAAGCTAATCGCACATCAGAAACTACCTCCTTTTGCCAACCTAGGTTACCTAGGTGCTAGTTTCACCTCTTGCACGGCTCTAGTAGATGATACATAAACCTTTAATCTTGTGGAGTGAATGACCCAATGAGGTCTTGGCCTTGAGACTTGAATAGTCTTTCTGTTATATCAACATTGTCCAGTACTCACTTAACCATGTCTGTGTATGGAAGAATCTTAGGTCTTGCCACTATCTGATGCAAGAACAAACATGCAAGTTCTGTGATTGATGCTTTAGATGACCCGTGTGATTCTGCTGTTGCTTTAACCTCCATAACCCTAGGACTTTCTTCTTCAAACAGACTATACATGCCTTCCCAAGTAGTTATGTCAACATCTCTATTGCAGGTGGTGTCTGTGTATAAGGGCGTCATTTCTTTGTCCTCAACAACTGGAGCTTTTCCCTTCTTTCCCATTATGCTCTGCAAACTGTTGCGTATATTATTCTGCTTTCTGCTCCTACAAATTTACCAGTAAGGAAAGAATAATGGTAAGAGATAAGGTGAAGGGAAAGATCTTAATTCCGAAATCATATAAAATATATCACCCTACGTAAAATAACCTTTCGATCAAATCTAAATATTATCTCATAAATGACCATCAACTAACCATTAAATTGACATTAATGCCCATAACTTGGTATCGGATCACGAGAAAAAATTTATCGAAGGATGAGCCCCGCGGATCTATGATAAAGTGATTTTGCGATTTGCTTCACAATATCGTAGATCGCAATATCGCTAATTTGTTTTGTTAACAATCATTTATCACCTGATGTTTCTGTGAGATGCGATTTGTGAGATGCCCTATCGCATATCATTGGATTGGGATATTTTACTTTAGGTGATACTTGCGGCATATGAAAGCTGTGATGCGCGATGGGTCTTTAAGGCGTGCGATCTTGCATCGCGTTTTCGCAATTTCGGAAGTTTGTTTATATGATTCCCTCCATTACCCTTTGCAATGCGATGTTTTATTGTTGAGAGAATGATTTTATTCAGAACTTATCATAAAACTTAAGTTCTTTTGGGTTTTGTAGATGTTTTCCTAATTTTATGATAGTATGTTTTATTCAAAGGGGAATATATGTGCTACTTTTTTTTTATTTTTTAGAAGGGTCCCCATTTATTTAGTATTAATAATAAAACTAAATAAAAAGGGGGGTTGTTGCTGGCCACAACAATTGGTGATTCACTTGGAAGAACCAGTTATCTTTGATTATCTTTTGAATTTTCTAAACTTCCAAAACAGAAAAGTTTTCTGGAAAATCAAACTTTATTATAGAAACATAAAGTGCATCATGCTTTCAGTCGTTAATGATAGTTTGTTTCTTCTGTGTTAACTCTGATTATTTACTTCCCAAAGCTAGTTATTGTATTTACATCATCCACTACTGGGTCTATAAAGATAAAAACAAAGACTTCTCTGTAAATTAGTTTTAAGTATGCTCATTTGTTGTAGGTAGAGCCTCTGCTGCCAACAAGCATTCATAGCCTCAACAGGGTTACCTGTTACCCAGCAATGATCCTGTATCCTACTTGGAGAAATATACAATTTTCAAAGATAAATCCATATCCACACTTGTAGCTTTTGTTTTGTTTTAATTCTTAAAGAACAATGTCTTCGTTTGGTAGCCAAATTAATGCAGTGCCATTCACTTGATTTATAACTTTTCTAAACAAGTTGGCTCGTGATGAGACCCCTTGTCTTTTGATAGTAACAATCTTGATTCATTGCCCTATTTTGGTATGCAATTTTGGCAATGTCAGCAAGTTATAATATCTATGATCATGATAAGTCCGCTCGTAATGAGACCTCTTATTCTTTAAGTTTATAGTGTATCATTGGATTATTCCTTGAAACTCGTAATTCCCTAGGTTGGGAGGAAGTCATTGGTTCCTTAAGAATAGCTCTGGACAATAATTATAGAGTTTTTGGAAAGAGCTTTTCTACAGAGAATCTTTGTTTTGTTATTGATGCTTTTCATTGACTGATATAAAACAAATTCCCACTAAAGGTTGCTTTTTATCAAAATTTGTAAGGCTAAAACTAGTAGCATTTCCAGGCTTATAGCATTTGACTGTATCTTTTAATAATAATGATCAATTTTCCAAATCAGTTCTATTTATACAAGTGAAAAACAAATCTAAAAGAAACAATAGTATTTTTCGTGAATTCCAAACATAACCATTTACAACTTGTTTTATTATCAAAATAAAGCTATAAACAATAGTTTACAAAAAATAGAAGAGGTCATCTTCTATGGAAAGTATTTTTTGAGGATCTACCCATTAACAAGTAAAAATTCTTTTTTCCCTGCTAAATATTGCAACATGGAAGTGGATGGACCTAAGATTTCAAAAATTTGAATGGTCCAAGCCACATTCGTTGGAATTTTGAATGTTTCCCTTTTTATTCATGAGCCTTATCCCATTTCAAAACTAAATCTCCAATTTGAAAATCCTTCCTAGATACCATGGTTGAATCAAAGGAAGCCTCTATTAATGCTTGATGATGAGCGTGTGTTATTTTAGTTTGTTCTCGTCACTCTTCTAGCTTAAGGATCTGCAATTGTCTTAGTTGTAAAGATGAAGTTGGTGTTTCGTCAATAAATTGAACTAAGGCCAAAGAAGGAATTGCTAGATGAGTTGGGAGAACTACTTCTTTCCCATAAACTAAATTAAATGGCGAAGTGCCAATGGAAGCCTTCTGTGTTATTCAGTCTACCCAAAGAGCATACATCAAAGATTTGTGCCAATTTTTATGATTCTGATCAATGGTTCGCTTAATGATTCTGATTAAGTTTTTATTCGTTGATTCGGCCAACCCATTCCCTTGTGGGTAATAATTGGCAGAATATTTAAGCTTAAAACATCTTTTAAGTGCAAATTCAATCATAGCATTGCCAGAAAAATATGATGCATTATCAAACATTAAAGTAGAGGGTAAACCAAACCTGGTGATTATGAACTGATCTATGAAATCAATGATATGCTCAGCATTAGCTGTCTTGAGAGGAACTGCTTCTACCCATTTAGTAAAATAATATGTAGCTATAAGGATATACCTATGTTGTTTAGAAGAGTGAGGAATGATCTCACCTATTATATCCAATCCCCATTGATTAAAGGGTTGATCGATATTGACGAGTTACAAAGACATTGATGGTTTCTTCTGTCTCCCAACAACAGTTTCACAAATATGACATTTCCTTACATAGCTATGTGCATCTTTAAATAGTGTAGGCCAATCATATCCTGCGCGCAAAATTTTATGTGCTGTAGCATCTCCCGCATAATGTCCACTTGCTGGTCCATCATGGAGTTCCTGCAACACCTTTTCAGCTTAAGATTTCTCAAGACATCGAAGGAGAACAGAATCATAATTCATCCTAAAAGGTACATCATTTACAAGTTGATACTGCTTAGCCTTCAATCTTAGGGCTCTTTTCTTTGTAGAATCCAGATTTGAAGGAGCATATCCATTCTTTAGATAAAATATGATATCATCATATATTGATTCAATATCGTTTAGGCCTACCTCATACATTTGCGCCTCTAGATTTGGAGATGATATTTCAGAAATAAGCGATGCTCCAACCAACATTTTGCAAAAGCCTTGACCTTTTACAATATTTGTTGGCTTAATCTCAGCATCATATTCTTGTAAGGCAGTGACCCAATTTTCTCTCTTTTCACCCACGTCTTTCTGTACTAAGAGATTTCTTACCACTGGAAATGGTACTATGATTTTTGTATGGGTTTTAAGAAGAAAGGGTCTAAAATGCTTGATCACTTTGAAAATAGCATAAGCTTGTTTCTCAACGTCAGAATAATTTAATTCAGCCCCTTGCAGATTTGAACTAAAAAAGGCAATTGGGGCTTCCACCTTGTCTTGATTGGCTTGAGTGAGTATCGCAGCATATGATTTATCAGAAGCAAATGTATACAAAATGAAAATATCGGAAAAATTTGGAGTCGCCAAGGATGGGGTATTAACAATCGCTTGGTTAATTAGATTAAACGCTTCATATTCCTCTTGGCCCCATTTGAAGAGTGAATTCTTCTTGATCATTGCTTGTAATGGTGACACAATCCTTGAGAAGTCCACCAAGGAAGGATTGCATGGCTTTCTTATTATGAGGCAAGGGTATTTTAAAAATCTCCTTAATTCTATCGGGATCAATATGGATTCCAAATTTTGACACTATAAATCCAAGAAGTTTTCCTTCACTTAATGCAAAAAAAAGGACTTTTTTGGGTTAAGTGATATCCCATACCTTTGGCAACGTTGGAAGATCTGCTTTAAGTCTCTAAGGTGATTACCGTGTTTTTTAGAATATATTGTTATGTCATCCAAGTAAATCACCACTAATTTGTTTACTTATCCCTTAAATGCAATGTCCATGGCCCTTTGAAATGTGGCGCCAGTGTTAATCAGAACAAACGGCATTTCTTGATATGCGTAAGTACCCCATTTGGTTTTGAACGTGGTTTTTATTTGATCATTGAGATGGTCCAAAACCTAATTGTAGCCGGAGAAACCATCTAAAAAGGACACTAATTCTGATCCTGCAACCGCTTGAAATATTTGTTCCATAGGAGATAGGGGAAAATTATCCTTTTGGTAGGCTTTGTTGAGATCTCGAAAGTCAATACAAATTCTAATGTCTCCATTTTTCTTTCTCACAAGAATCAAGTTGGAAACCCATCTAGAATGTCGAACAAGAAAAATAATTTTGGCTTTCAATAATTTATTGAACTCAGATTTAATCTGACTTTCCAGATTAGGATGGATCTTTCTCAGCTTTTGCTGGACAGGTTTTTCGTCAGCTGTCATTGGGATAGTATGTTGAATGATTGAAGTGTCATAAGTCTTAAGGTCATCGTAGTTCCAAGCAAAGACACTTTTGTATTGTTTCAAGAGATGAACAAAGGCTAACTTTTCTTCAGGGGCTAGGCCAAGACCTAGGTTGATATTCTGTGGCTTGGTATCAGTTCCTAGATTTATTAATTCATAGTTTAGAGTTGAACTCTGAAGTTTTGAATTGGTAGATCTCTTAAATCGGTCTTTCAAATCATATAGGTCTTCCAACTTAACTAAAAATTTTGGTATAACATTATTAGTGCTTTCTTGTTGTAATTGTTTGTCATGTTGGTCCTCATCAATTATATTATTAGTGTAAGATCCTTCTGATGGCTGGAAACTTACAATATCAGGATCATCGTTGAAAATTCTCCAGTTTGTAACATTATCAGGGATCGAGGGCCTAAAGATCAATTTGATTGAGAATCTGTCTGGGCTATAGTCTTCTGAGGGAATGAGCTTGGAAGCTACATTTTCCAGGAGGTCAGCACTAACATTTTGGAGTCTGGTAATAGGTGAAATATTGAATGCTATCAAATGTTCAGTCAGATCTTGCACTAAAGATTGATAATGTTTTAAATGACCTGATAGACAATGTATAGTATTTCATACCTATTTAATAACAATCTCAAAGTCTCCGAAGACTTGTAGATACTTGATATCTAATCTGATTGCCTTGTACAGTCCTTGGACTAGAGCTTCGTATTCTGCAGTGTTGTTTGTGCAATCAAACTCAAGTCTACATGTTAGCATAGTTTTGTTTCCCTCTGGACTAACTAATACACATCCTGCTCTTGCTTCATTGTTAGACTTAGAACCATCAAAAAATAATTTCAAAAATAAAGATTTATTTAGAAGATTATCTATATAATTAACACATTTAGAACTATCTGTTTGAGAAAAAATTTCTACTTGAGACAGAACATAATGTTCTAAATAAGGTGAAGTATGAGCATTAAAATTTCCCAGGAAAGAGTCAACAGAATAGTTGCAAATTATATCGTTGTTGTATGCTATAGGTTCATTTTCTCCTTCCACTTCCGTCACTATGTATTTTTGGTGTTTTTCTCGCTCAACCTTTATCTTATTCGGTTTACCATTGTAAGGGAGCCACATATGTGACCAGTTGGTCGCAAAGTATCCATGAAGCTTTTCAGACCAATCCCTACTAAGAATCAAGCCATAAAATTTGGGAATGTCTGCAACTAGAATATCAATGACTTGACATACCTTTGGATTAGATAACAATCTTATGGTAACTTGATTTAGTTCACCGATTACTTCAACCTGCGATCGGTCAAGCTGAACTATGCGTACTGTAGATTTTTGAGGTTGGACGTTTAACTTTGCACATATTGTTTTAGGAAAAATATTAGATGAAGCTCCTGAATCTACCAAACAATTATGCAAGTTTTATTGAAAATTTCGTAAGTAAGAATGAATGGGGGAGTATGAGATTTTGACCTACCTCCAATTAAAGCGATATCATTCGGATCAACTTTATTTACCATATTAGTTGGAGGTCTTCCCATCTCATGAGAATCTTGCGAGATTACAGCGGCAGGAAGAGGTGTAATTGGTATCACATGTAACTCTTTCAAAAGTAGTTTTTGTTGATGTTTCAATTTGCTCGATTCATGAAAAGTAATGTTAGCCCTAGTCTTCTTCATGTCTTCAATGATATTATACTCCATCTCATCAGAAACAATCAGTGTTTTAGATGGAGTTGGTGAATCAGATTGGACTGGTCTTGTTTGAGTCGCTTTAGGTGATTATTTCTTACCTGCAACTTTATCTTTAGATGCCGATCTTGCGCTCTTCTGTTTAGGACTAGGTTGTGGAGGATCGAGCTGATTTCTACTTACGGTACTGACTGGTGATGAGCCCCAATTTTTGGTACAATTTGGGCTCATTTGGCCTACTTGCTTTGCTCAAACCATTCATTTTTTATTGCTTATGCATTCATTTCTTGGTTTATTCGTGTTGTTTGTAGGAAGAAGGGTAGGCATTCTATCTACGTGACTAATACATGATGATTTCAAGTTTTTGGCATTAAAAGGGAGCAAAGACCACGAGAAAGGAGACAAGGAGACAGTAAGGTGGCACTGCTGGTTTTTAGGAGAGGATGCCCACAGTCTTGGGGACCTTCCTCGTGATTCCCACCATAGCTCCGAGCTCCAACCAATCTCCCCACCGAGCTTAGAGGCAGCCAACCATTCTACAGGAACAACAGTTACAACTGTTCTACAGGATCAGCAGTTTAACCTTTAGTTGGACAGTCGAGCTCCACAAATCAAGGAAACCTGTTGGATTATCATTTTGCATAAACACTGAGGCCGTAGCCTTTGATAGAAGCTTTTTGAACTTTTGCATTACTCTTGTAATTTCGAAGTACGAGCTACAGCTCGGTGTTGGTTCTTTTTGTAAGCCAGTTTTGGCATGACATCAGATTTTTGGTTATGAATAAAGGCAGGCAGATTTTGATTTCATTCTGAGTTTCTAAGGGAGCTATAGCTCTCAGGTTAGGGCCCAACCTGAGAGAAATAGATCTCCTCTGTGTTTTAATGTTATTTGCCTTTCGTTCCAGCACTTCGTTTCTTTACCTTGACATGCAATTCGAATTTACAGTCTGCTGATTTAGTTTTTATGAGATTGAATAGGATTAGTTTATGGTGAATTTGCTTCCAGTTGCTTAGGTTAGAAAAAGATAGTTATAATTCATTGGAGCTCCAGAAAAAGGTCGTTAGAGATCACTGCCATCTCTGCTTAGGGATTGGGGTGCAGTCCATATCAACCACCAAAAAGAAACGCAGTTCTTTTCACGTCCATGCAAGCTGCAACAGTTACTTTAGTCGTAGATCCATCCATGCACTTTGGTCTTGATCATTACTTCTTCATTCCACTTCCATGCACGAGTTTCTTTCACAAATTGCACTGTTGTTCATTGGTTCAAAATAGCACAGTTAACATAGGTTAAAGAGTTCTCGTTTTTGGTGACATTCATAGACAATTTGTTTCATCTACACTGCTCCACACCATTCCATTACCTTCCTCTTCTTCTCAACCACACCTGAATCCACTCAACTGACCTCTGTTCAGCTCGTTTACCTTCCAGCTCTCCCATTATTCACATAGCTCCATTTACTTAACCTTTCGTTGATCCCATCCTTCCAGCCATCAACCCACTGCATGCACTCTTTCTCCATCTGACTTCTCTGCTCCTGAGCCATCACCAGTTCCATCTCCATCTCACCTATCATCCCACACCACTCCATCACTTCACCATCTCCCAAAACTCCCACGGTCGAACATCCTGTAGAATTTCACAGACTTCCTGTAGAACCCCTGAGTTTCCTGTAGGATCCCCTGCAGACTTCCTATAGAAGCCTGCAAACTCGGTTGCTGAGCATCCGAACGTGGTAGACTTCTGTGGACTGATGCTAGAGAGCCTCTGGGACCTCTCCTAGCCATCCTAACCTTGCCCATGCTTTCCTTCCATTTGAACCGCTCCTGCACAATCAAACCCTAATCAAAAGCATCATCACAATAAATCCAACCACTTAATGAAAAAATACAAAAACATGTCTTTTCAGATGCAAGTAGCTTAGATGCATGTATTTCAGCTCACTGCAAGTAATGGCATCATTGGTAGAAGTTTCATTCACAGTTTTGCATTGTAAGGGCCTAGCTAGTCAAATTAGGGTTTACTAGGGTTTTCATGCTTTGTTGGCTTTCAGTTTCTTTCTGCAAATAGATTAGCCTCCTTTGAGTTAGCTTTCATCCATCACTCATAAAGCTTCTTCTGTGAGCATATAGAAGTTGGCTTGAGCCCTAGCGGACTTGTGCCAGCTGACCAAGTGACAGCTGCGACAAGAGCTAGTACTTGTGCATACAACACCGTCGCTTCCAAGTTTGTACGAACTACCGGGTTGATAAAATTAGAGATAGGAAGCTCCAGGAGTTGTAGCATTATTGCTACAATACTGGAGCCCACCATCTTTTTTGGCGCCGTTGCCGGGAAGCGTCAAAGTATTGGTGATTGTCGCTTTTCTTCTATTTTCCACTGCAATCTTCTTCTAAGTAGTTTATTTCGTTTCCATTATGCAATTTCGTTTGTGCAAAAGTAGATTAGCATTTCCCGCTTTCATAGATTAACATTTCAATTCCGCAATTTCAATTCTGCAAGCATAGATTTCAATTCTGCAAGCGTAGATGAGCATTTCACTCCTGCAATTTCATTTGAGCAAAATAGATTAGTCATTTCCTGCTTTCATTTCAATTCTGCATTTTCATTTTAGGAAGATAGTTAGTTGCAGTTCAATCTATTTCAGTTTTGCATGTAGAAGTAGAAAAAAGAAAAAGAAAAAATCAACCAAAAATATTTCATTTCATGTCTTGTAGGAGTAGAGATAAGTTAGAAAAATGATTGCAAAGCACCCCTACTGCTTCACACAACCTTCTCTCTTCTTCGATGGCTGTGATTGAAGAACCCCTGGGTGGACATCAAGACATATTTAAAGAACCTCTAGGGGAGAAGAAGAAAGAAACATTCCTCTGGAGCAAATGGCTACAAGCAGAGATGTTGGGAGCAACATCTTGTCCAAAGATGAATTTGAAAATCAGATCAAAGATTTCAAGATTGATATGAGGCAGTTTCTTGCCATGCAACTGGATACCTTGCGAATCCAAAAGAAGCAAGAAGAAGCCAAGAGGGCTTTGGCCATTTTTTTTCCTAGGTGCACTAGAAAGCATCCTAGGAACGAATGTCCATTGTAATCCATAGAAGTGTGTTTTGTCTGTGAAGAATACAATCCTACAGATCAGTGCCCTTCCTTACCTAGAATCAAAGCTGCATATCAGAGAGCCAAGGGAGCCACTGAATCACTCTGTTATATGAACCAAAGGAGGCCACATGGACCCGTACCCTACCAGCAGGAACTACAAGGGACACCCGAGACCTATTATGACCCTTACCAAGCCACCTTCATGCCTTCTTGGGGTCCCCCTGCTCATCCTTCCTGGTTCACACCTCCTCCTTATTCCTTCACAGATCCATATTATGCCCAACCAGCTTCTCATTCGTTTCACTCTTATGCTCAGCCACAACCTCAGTGGAATGCACCTTATCAGGAGTGGAGGCCCCAGTACAACTCTCATCCCACTCATTTTCCTCCACCACCTGCTCATCCACAACCATCACCTCCTGCTCCACCAAGGCAACCCCAAATGCCTACCCAACCACAATGCCATCCATCTCCATCTCAATTTCACACCCCCACTCAGCTATCCGTACCTCCACTTCCAAAACCCTGCAATGGAGCAGCTCAACCCAATTGCAAAGCTGAGGCACAACATGTGCAAATGACTCCTTTTGAGCTCAATGATGTTCACCAAAGCTCAGGAAGAGTGTTGCAAAAGAGAGAATCTATTGACAACATTGAAGGACCAAAAGCAAAAGAAGATTCCAAAGAGGAGATCAAAGAACCATGGGCTGCACTTAATGAAGAGAAGAGATCAGAATCAGAGATTAAGAGAGTTCCCTCATGGTTACCATCAAATCCTCCATGTACTCAAGAGAAAGATCAGCAAAAAGAGGAAGATGAGAAAGTCATGTTAGAAGGTGACATGAAACATGATCTAGATCAGCAAAAGGGCCAAGGATATCAAAGCTATATTGAGACATGGTTCCAGATAGTCACTAAGTTGCAGCAGTACTCTCTTCCTCAGCTATGTTTTGTACTTTCAAAGTCAGATCATTTTGTCTCTGAAATTTGGATAGTTGTCAAAGCATGCATTTCGAGCCTCCACATCATTTTGTCTCTAATATTGATGTGCACATGGCTCCATTGGAAGTATTCTTATACTTGAAAATGATCTTGTTTTTCAAGTAGGGTAGGGTAGAAAAAAGAAAAAAAAAAGAAATAAAGAGAAAAAAGAAAAAGAAAAAAATGAAAAAAGAGAAAAAAGAATCTAAGGTGAAAACCTCCTTGGAGGCGCCTTAGATTGGCTCATTGATTGAAAACCTCCATGAGGCGGTCAATGGGTTGGAGAAAAAGAGAAAAGATAATAAATATCCTTGGGTGAAAACCTCTCTGAGGTGCCCAAGGCAGGTGGTAGGGGTGAAAACCTCGTTGAGGCGCCCCTATTGTCCTTCAAAAAAAAAAAAAAAGGAAAGGTTTGAAAAAGATCCTTGAGTGAAAACCTCTCTGAGGCGCTCAGGGCAGATGGCACGGGTGAAAACCTCTTTGAGGTGCCCCTGTTATCTTTCAAAAAAAAAAAAGAGAAAAAAAAGAAAAAAACAATAAGCAAAATATGGTAAAATTGCATGCAGGTTGCAGATGTTCTATGGGGGAGAGGAAGCCCTTCAACTCAAAGCCAAGGGTCCTTATCATGCTGTCAAGGGACCTCACCAGCACCTCCTCCAAGGGTACCCATGTTTTTTCAAGGTATGTGCAATTTTATCATGGTTTGAATCTTCTACAGGAAGATGCAGTCTTTCTACAGGAAGATGCAGTCTTTCTACAGGAAGACGCGGATTTTCTACAGGAAAGTGCAGACTTTCTACAGGAAGCCCGAACTTTCTACAGGAAGCTCTGTGTTCTACAGGAAACTTCCTGTAGAAGTTTGGGACAGCCCAGAATTCATTTTAAAAGGAGATCTAGCGACTACGGATCAGTTTGGACGCATGCAAGCCTCTGTTGGCACCCTTGCACATTGCTGTTACCTTGCTCCACCATCCTTGTCGACATGCAACCAAGTCCCCTGCACCAACAAAGCAGATCGATGAGTTTTCGCGGGAAAAGCCATTTTCAAAGATAAAAAAGTGCTGAGATCTCATACCACAGGCATCAGAAGCTCCGGGAGTGTGATCGAAAGGCCAGATCCTCCGTCGTGCAGCATGCACCCAAGGAGGAAGAACTGTTACGAGACACCCCGCGGGAATCCTGTAACAGTTAAACCTGCTAGAGTGGATACCATTCACAGCACCTCCATCTGCAACGAAACGCGGGCGCATGCAACCAAAGCATCCACTCCATCGTCGGTAGCATGTAACCATGAGCCTCCGGGTCTGTGTAAGTTCGCATGCAGCAGGTAGATCCACTCACCATTGTCCAAAAACTGGAAAAATCGTGTGCAGCCACGCATGTAAGTGTCTCGACCCTTCCTTCCATCAAATTGCATGAATTTTACTTTGAATTGTTTGCACAGCGTAAAAGTGAATGGTTGAGCGGCCGTATGGCCAGTCGACTGGCCACGTCGGCTAGTTATGGTATAGTTGGATGTTTGGGTGGCGGCCACGACAAAGAGAATGAGCAGCACGCACGTGAGAACACTCCCGTCGGAAGCAATGAGTTTAACAGAAAAAGGCAGCGGCAAATCTGTGGGAATGGATGCAGCAACAAGTGAATACGCAGGTGAATGATGGATGACGTCGCCCAACGGTCCGACGGGGACAGCTCACCCCCCGCGCCACGGATTGCGCCGATTCAAAATCTAATCGGCTAGATTGTGCGCATGCATTTATCAACCACCACTTCAAACTCGAGTGGCTATTCTGATCTCCTTTGCACTTTGATACGCCGAGATTTTGGCTACCAGAACGCCGGTGAAGCACACCTCGAGCACAGGCCAACTACAGTCCTCCCCGAAATTTGCGCACTGCTCCTACAGGAACACAGTTTCTACAGGAACGCAGTCTCTACAGGAACGCAGTCTCTACAGGAACGCAGTCTTCTACAGGGAAGCGGGTGCCTCACGAAAAAAAGGTGGCCAATTAAAGAGGTAACCCTGAACTCTTCATGCAACTGGTTAGTAAGAGTGGCAAGATCATCGTCCACAGTCTGGTCATAAAGATATCGGTGAAATTGTTGTTTGTTGTGCCTATACTGTCGTTCTACAGGATGTCAGTATAATTAGACTCTTTTGAATTTTGTGGATTATGTGCATGCTCTGTCTCAATAGACCAAATCTCTTTCGCATTTGCCACCGTTAGTTAAAACAACCGTGTTCATCATGCCGGGTGGGTTTATAAGACGGGAACCCACTGATTCAACCAAATTAAGGGAAAACCAGGAAGTGGTAGAGCTCTTCACACGAGCACAATGGATGTCTTTTTGTGATAAGCTGCAGGGTTACGATGATGAAGTGGCCGAAGAATTCTTGCAGGCTCTGAGGCCGAAATCCCAGACACTGGCCATAGTGAACTTCAGAGGTCTAGGCCTCAAGCTCACCCCGCAACATATCAGTCGGATAACAGAACTTCCTATGGGTTTGCCGTGGGATAAGGAAGAAAGAAAGCTAAGCCAGCAAGCAAAGAAAGAATTCTTTCCACCTGAGGAGGAATTCTCGGAGGACAAAATTGGGGTGCGAAGAACGAGTCTGTTGCCACCATGGAATGAAGTCAGTTTGCAAATCATGAAATATATCACTTGTGAAGGCCGTTTTAGCATCGTGTATGCATATCACTTTCGGTTGCTCACTGAATTGAGGCACCAGATTGATCTTCCTGTAGAACAAAAACTGAGCATCCCTTATTTCCTATTGCAGTCTCTAATGGAGTGTGCCACAAAGCTAAAAGAGGGCATACCAGATCAGATAGCCCACCATGGGTTGATCAAGCTTCTTGTGGAGGATGCGCAGCATTCATATAAGGTTCCCCTCTCATGGGAATCCTTCCGGAATTTGACAAAAGATGGAGACATTAAAATGTTGGTCGAAGAAACGGGTTCCTCCAGCAGTGAGGAACAAGAAGCAGTGGCTAAGGGACAGAGAGAAAAAGGCCAGAAGACCCCGACCACAGTACAGAAGAAAGAACAAAGGAAGAAGCATGAGGAAAAGGAGGACAAAGAAAAAGGTGGCACACCTATCTTGTCAGCAAGAGAAAAGAGGCTGAAGAGCAGAATGGACAAAGCTGAGGTAGTCCACGTCAGCCCAAGTACCTCAACAACACCTGCAACCAAAGCAAAAAGAAAAACTCAGGCAGGTAAGCAAGCAAAGGTGGAGACACCTGTGTCTACAGGAAAGCAGAAACAGGCTTCTACAGGAAGCCCGAAAATCATTGAGAAACAGGCTTCTACAGGAAGCCCGAAAACAGAGACAAGGGCTTCTACAGGAAGCCCGAAATTGGAAAAAGGGGCTTCTACAGGAAGCCCGAAAATCATTGAGAAACAGGCTCCTACAGGAAGCCTGAAGACAGAGAAAGGGTCTTCTACAGGAAGCCCGAAGATTACCAAAGCAGGGGCTTCTACAGGAAGCCCGAGAGTGGCTAAAACCGGGTCTTCTACAGGAAGCCCAAAATCGGGAAAGAAAGGATCTTCTACAGGAGGCCCGGAAGTGGGCAAAGCAGGGTCTTCTACAGGAAGCCCGAAATCTGAAAAGGAGGGGCCCTCTACAAGGAGCTCTGAGAGAGCAAAACGCAAGAAAGAGAAGGCTGGTATTCTCGAAAAGGAGGCAGCAGCGGCGCTGGCCGCCCTCAGTACACCTCCAAAGCCGAAGGAGAAGAGAGAGAGGGAGACCCCTCTACCATCTGAAGCCAAGAGAAGTAAGAGGATAAACACGGGCAAGCCACAGCCTCCACCCAGCAGCCAAACCATTTTAGAGGATGTCCCTACTTCACCCAGTGCAAGAACCCCCTCTAAAACATCAGCCACCCCCGAGAGGGGAAGCCCAAAAATAACTTCCTGGACACAAAAAATAGGCCAATCGCCTTTCGAAGCCCGGCTCAAGGAAATGGAAAAGGGGGGAGAAGCACCACCCTCGTCACCACCAGGGGCAGAAAAGGCAGGGCCACCAAAAGCAGGAAAGGAAGAGCATGCTCCGGGCTCTAGTTCTCGGCCAAAGACGAGGAGCCAGAGCAAAGTTGCTCAAGGATGAGCAAATAGTTTAGCTGGGGGGTGATGATGAGCCCCAATTTTATTACAATTTGGGCTCATTTGGCCTACTTGCTTTGCTCAAACCATTCATTTTTTATTGCTTATGCATTCATTTCTTGGTTTATTCATGTTGTTTGTAGGAAGAAGGGTAGGCATTCTATCTACGTGACTAATACATGATGATTTCAGGTTTTTGGCATTAAAAGGGAGCAAAGACCACAAGAAAGGAGACAAGGAGACAGTAAGGTGGCACTGCTGGTTTTTAGGAGAGGATGTCCACAGTCTTGGGGACCTTCCTCGTGATTCCCACCATAGCTCCGAGCTCCAACCAATCTCCCCACCGAGCTTAGCGGTAGCCAACCATTCTACAGGAACAACAGTTACAACTGTTCTACAGGATCAGCAGTTTAACCTTCAGTTGGACAGTCGAGCTCCACAAATCAAGGAAACCTGTTGGATTATCATTTTGCATAAATACTGAGGCCATAGCCTTTCATAGAAGCTTTTTGAACTTTTGCATTACTCTTGTAATTTCGAAGTACGATCTACAGCTCGGTGTTGGTTCTTTTTGTAAGCCAGTTTTGGCATGACATCAGATTTTTGGTTATGAATAAAGGCAGGCAGATTTTGATTTCATTCTGAGTTTCCAAGGGAGCTATAGCTCTCAGGTTAGGGCCCAACCTGAGAGCAATAGATCTCCTCTGTGTTGTAATGTTATTTGCCTTTCGTTCCAGCACTTCGTTTCTTTACCTTGACATGCAATTCGAATTTACAGTCTGCTGATTTAGTTTTTATGAGATTGAATAGGATTAGTTTATGGTGAATTTGCTTCCAGTTGCTTAGGTTAGAAAAAGATAGTTATAATTCATTGGAGCTCCAGAAAAAGGTTGTTAGAGATCACTGCCATCTCTGCTTAGGGATTGGGGTGCAGTCCATATCAACCACCAAAAAGAAACGCAGTTCTTTTCACGTCCATGCAAGCTGCAACAGTTACTTTAGTCGTAGATCCATCCATGCACTTTGGTCTTGATCATTACTTCTTCATTCCACTTCCATGCACGAGTTTCTTTCACAAATTGCACTGTTGTTCATTGGTTCAAAATAGCACAGTTAACATAGGTTAAAGAGTTCTCGTTTTTGGTGAAATTCATAGACAATTTGTTTCATCTACACTACTCCACACCATTCCATTACCTTCCTCTTCTTCTCAACCACACCTGAAGCCACTCAACCGACCTTTGTTCAGCTCGTTTACCTTCCAGCTCTCCCATTATTCACATAGCTCCATTTACTTAACCTTTTGTTGATCTCATCCTTCCAGCCATCAAACCACTGCCTGCACTCTTTCTCCATCTGACTTCTCTGCTCCTGAGCCATCATCAGTTCCATCTCCATCTCACCTATCATCCCACACCACTCCATCACTTCACCATCTCCCAAAACTCCCACGGTCGAACATCTTGTAGAATTTCACAGACTTCCTGTAGAACCCCTGAGTTTCCTGTAGGATCCCCTGCAGACTTCCTGTAGAAGCCTGCAAACTCAGTTGTTGAGCATCCGAACATGGTAGACTTCTGTGGACTGATGCTAGAGAGCCTCTGGGACCTCTCCTAGCCATCCTGACCTTGCCCATGCTTTCCTTCCATTTGAACCGCTCCTGCACAGTCAAACCCTAATCAAAAGCATCATCACAATAAATCCAACCACTTAATGAAAAAATACAAAAACATGTCTTTTCAGATGCAAGTAGCTTAGATGCATGTATTTCAGCTCACTGCAAGTAATGGCATCATTGGTAGACGTTTCATTCACAGTTTTGCATTGTAGGGGCCTAGCTAGTCAAATTAGGGTTTACTAGGGTTTTCATGCTTTGTTGGCTTTCAGTTTCTTTCTGCAAATAGATTAGCCTCCTTTGAGTTAGCTTTTGTCCATCACTCATAAAGCTTCTTCTGTGAGCATATAGAAGTTGGCTTGAGCCCTAGCGGACTTGTGCCAGCTGACCAAGTGACAGCTGTGACAAGAGCTAGTATTTGTGCATACAGCACCGTCGCTTCCAAGTTTGTACGAACTACCGGGGTGATAAAATTAGAGATAGGAAGCTCCAGGAGTTGTAGCATTATTGCTACAATACTGGAGCCCACCAACTGGTGATGCCTCTTGATCCTCTTCGTCTGGAAGAATGAAGTCCCACATTCCCTGTACTTCTACAACTTCATCTTCATCAATAGGTTCCTCATTAGAGACTTCTTCTTCTCCTCCTTCTGATTCTGCATTTGTTATAGCATTAGGAGGCTTTGAATCAATTGAAGGGTTTTTTCTATAAGGCTTGTAGGGCTTTTTAGAAGAAGTCTCTACTACTTGTCTCTTAATGTCAACCATTTCATTAGACATGGTTTTTAGGACTTTCTGTAATCCTTCTAAATCAAATGGGTCTTTTGATTGCTTTTTCTTAGGATCATCTCTAAAAGTAACCTTCTTGGATTTTCTTTCATCGACAGCTTTTTTATTTTCTAAAGCTAAGATATGTTTTCCCACTGCTATCGCTTCCTTCATGTTTTCAGCCAATGTTGTCTTGGCATCCCTATTAATGAAGATCGCTATGTTTGATGGTAAAGCAGATATATACCATTCACTTCGAACTTCTTTTCTAGGTTTGGAAGCAGTCGGAATTTTATTCAAAAGCTTGTTGAAACACGAATTAAAATCTTTGATGGGTTCTCTCGATTCATTCTTAAGATTCGACAGATCATTGATCAATGTGGCCATAGATCTATCATCACCAAACTTAGTCAAGAATTTCTCTTGGAAAATGTCCCAACTAGTGATGGATCTTGATGGTAATGAAAAATACCAGGATCCGGCTGCTCCTTGTAAAGTGCAAGGGAAGAGCTGGACAACAGCATCTTCATTAGTAATACCATTTAAATTTATCGATAACATAAATTTGTTTATGTGTTCTTATGCTAGAATGCCTGATTCAGGATTAAACTTGGGCAACCATTTTTCAGGATGGGCCGGTATTTGACTCAAGGGTGCAGGCATTAGGACCACCCCTGGGTTATTCAATGGGGTTTGGGCCATCATTGAACTACTAAGAGAGGAAATCACAGACGAAGTTCCTTGTGGTTGGGAAGAGGATATTATAGTTCCAGATGATTTAGAAGCAGAAGTTGAAGTTCCAGTACTTTGTGGACAACAATTTGAAGTGGAGGGGTGGATGGTTGACTTCGCAGTGGAGAAGTTGAAATGGATGATGATGATGAAAGAGTCTCACTATCAGACCCTTTAGGTGACTTCCTTGCTCTTTTCCTTTTAGGTAGAGGTAATTTAATTGGTTCAATACCAAACTTTTCACTCTGTAATCTGGTTAAAGGATGAGAAAGATTGAATTCCAAAGTCACACTACCTTGAGATATTTTAGACTTTTGTGGTAATATGGAAAATCCTTGAAGTTTATGAATCAAAGACTCAACTTCAGGAAGTTCGACTGTATATTTCTCTGAAATGTCTGGGTTTGTGGCAGTGGTTGTTGTTTTATCGACTTCTCACTGAAGATTTAAAGATTCAAAGTGCGATGGAGAAGTCAGGGGAGATGTTGAGGGCGATTTACTCTCAGAATGGTATTTATATTTGGATTTACTAGCCATTCATAGTTCGGGGCCCTCCTTCTAGTGCCAAATATGTTGAAGCCCCGAAAATCGGGTCTACAACAAGGGGGATACCCACCTGGTCTAGACCTTGAAAGCAGCTCCTTTTCTGTTTGGGATGGTGGGTCTGACTGGGGATAATGGGACTAGTTTCCCAATTTGTGTGTGCGTGATGAGAATTGATATTTCCTTTTCTAATGATTTCTAAGTAAAATGCTTTTTAATCTAAGTCTAATTTAAAACATGCAATTATATTCTAATGAATAGAAATAGCTAATTCTAAAACTAACCCGATATTTAATTTTTCAGTTATGTGATCTAAAATAATTTCTAACAGCAATTGGTAATAAAGATCATTCAACTGCTACGACAAAAGAATTCAATAAAAATAAATTATTTCGTATAAAAAGTTAGCCGAAAAAATTGTGAGAAGTATATCGCATAATAAGTCATTCATACATTAAATCATAAATAGAATAGTCACCACCGTACAAAAGTGCCAAATGATAACACAAACATTCAAGCCTTCATACATAAATAACTAAACATAAATATTACTTTAACACAGAAGCAAAAATCATTAAGAGATAAAAGTACCATTGATAACAAGTTCTACTCATGAGCTTCAGCAATATAGATTTATCTCTTCCTATCTCAACATCTACTAAGAGTACAAAAGTGCATTTCAGTAGCAGACATTAAACACAAATATCAATAAATCTTGTTCCATTCATTCATCAAAACCTTCTCCGAGGTTGCAAAAGTGCATGTTCTGAGGAAACATTTTTGACAAATTTTAGGACCCCTCTCTAAATGCATGAGAGGAGTTAAAATACTACTACCTAAATACTAAATATAGTTTATTACAAAAATATAGGAGGATGTTTAAATGACCGTCCTCATCTAAGGCAAAAATAAATCAAAAGTAAAACTAAAACTAAAACTGAATCTAGAAATTAACTATCTATGTATCTGTTCTCTGAGATTGCAAGCATTCAGCATCAGCTTGAGGAGCATCGGTTGGCCGACCTCCGATTTTAGTTTCCCTACGAAAACAGAATCGGCAAGTGTTGGCGCTATCTTCTCGGCAGAGTTCGTAAGGCATTTAAGAGTCATGCTTTGACTGTGCGGTTTAACCAAGTACTACCAGTAAAAATCCTAATTCAACTTGGTTAACTTATTAATGGACTCTGCTCTTTCTTCAACTTTTTGTCTCCAGCTTGTCTGCAGTCGTTGTGCCTTTGGGAGAAATCCCAGAGTAGTCTCTGATATGAGGTTTGCTCTATACAGGTTTTCATTGACACAGTCAATGACATTATTTCCCGCTGTAGCTGCTTCTTCTGCCGCCTGTTCTGCCTTCCTAATCTGTGCATCGCACTTATGAAACAACATTTCTTTGTGGGCTTCATTGGTTCTGAGTGCGCCTGCTTTCTTTCCTTTTCAAGGGTGTTATAGTTCCAAATCTCACTCTTATGGTTTGTGATGCTGCACTCATGGCCTAGGGCAACCCCTCCTTCCAGACCTGGTCCTAAAATTTAAAAAACAGTGTCTTATCCCCTATACGCGACATTGCCCTGAGTTAAACGTGTGTACACGCGGGTTTGTGTATACCCAACCCACGTGTATGTACTAAAACACTTAAAAAAATAAATAATTCCTTATTTTCGGGCGGAGATCACGGGTTTTACCTACTGATCACCTGTTAGTGCCCGTGGCCCAACTGTTCCCAACCAACTCCTAACTAAAAAACTACTTTGGAGATGGTATAAAAAGACATCAAAGGGAAGGCCTAAAGGGGAGAGAAAAGAGAGCAAGACAATTACCCCACGCCATTTATTGATCAAATTATTGATGAGTGTGCGGGTAACGATATTTTCTCCTTCATGGATGGTTTTTCAGGTTATAATCAAATCCCTATCCATCCTGAGGATCAGCATAAGACAGCCTTCATATGTCCCTAGGGTAACTTTGCATATCGAAAGATGCCTTTTGGTCTTAAAAATGTTGGAGCCACGTTTCAACGGGCCATGTCATACGCTTTCCACGACATCAAACATGTCATCGAGGCATACTTAGATGATCTCGCTGCTCGTTGTCGAAAGAGAACAGATCACCCTAGTCATCTTCGATTAGTCTTTGAGCGATGTCGTTTTTATAAAATCCGGTTGAATCCCAACAAGTGCGTTTTCGCGGTTACATCCGGTCGGCTGTTAGGGTTTATTGTGTCCAATGAAGGGATTCGGGTTGATCCCTTCAAGGTTGAGGCAATAATTCAGTTGCCTCCCCCGTCTTCACTTCGGCAACTTCAAAGTCTTCAAGGGAAGGCTAACTTCTTAAGACGGTTTATATCAAATTACGTCGAGATCACTAAAGGGTTCATGCGTCTACTACGGAAAGGAGTTCCATTTATATGGGATGACTTCGCGCAGTGGTCGTTTGATGCTTTGAAAAAAGCATTAGTCTCTGCCCCGCTTTTGAGTCCACCAGATTATGGTAGAGACTTCCTTTTATATCTCGCTGCGGCAGAATCAACCATTGGTATAGTTCTAGTTCAGGAGGACGATGCTCTCGCCGAGCACGTCATTTATTATTTGAGCCGAGGCTTAATAGGCCCTGAGCTTCACTATTCTCCGGTTGAGAAGTTGGCCTTGGCAGCTGTCCATGCTGTCCAACGGCTCCGTCTTTATATTTTGCTACGTAAAATTTTTGTCTTAGCAGCAGTCAATCCATTTCAATTTGTCCTCAGTAGGCGAGTGATTGGGGGAAAATATAATAGATGGATAGTCATTTTTCAAGAATTTGATCTCAAGTTCTTGTCTGCCAAATCTAAGAAATCCATGGTTTTTGCAGAACTTATCTCGGAGCTACCTTGTGGAGATGATATTGTTTATGAGGAAAATTTACCCGACGAACATATATTCCTCATCTCTGCACAAGACCCTTGGTATGGAGATATCATTGTTTATCTCCAGACTTCGAAGTGCCCCTCTACTTTCTCCAAGGATGAACGTCGCAAATTACGTCACCTGGCTAAAAACTATGTTATTGTTGGTGACACATTATATCGTCGAGGGGTTGACTCAATCCTCCGGCGTTGTTTAACCTTAGAGGAAGCAGAGTCTATGCTCAATGATTGCCACAGTGGAGCTTGTGGTGGTCACCTATCAAGGCTTGCTACAGCCCAACGCATCTTACGTGCCGGCTATTTTTGGCCTTCACTTTTTAAGGACTGTGTGGAAGCAGTCAAACGCTGCCACCCATGTCAAATTTTTACTCGCAAGATGCGTGCACATCCAGCTCCTCTTTTCCCCGTTGTCACTGTTAGTCCCTTTACTAAGTGGGGCATTGACTTTACGACTTGTAATCCACCTTCAGCGACGAATGACAAGTACATTATCGTGGCTTTAGACTACTTCACGAAGTGGGCTGAGGCCATGCCTACTTATAAGAACGATAGTGACATGGTAGCTTTGTTTCTTTTCAATCAGATCATCTCAAGATTCGGTATCCCAAAGGAGATTGTCACTGACCATGGCAGTCATTTCCAGAACCAACTGATGTCCGAATTGGCTCGTAAATTAGGCTTCCGTCAGGAGCATTCATCCCCTTATTATCCTCAGGCCAATGGGCAGGTCGAGGTAGTTAAAAAAACTCTTAAGACGATACTCCAACGGAAAATCGATAAAAATCGATCCAATTGGCACATTATGTTGTATCCGGCTCTATGGGCATACCGAACCTCCATAAAAAAGGCTACTGGTTTTACACCTTTTCAGTTGGTTTATGGGATGGAATCCATCTTCCCAGTTGAATGTGAAATTCCATCTCTTATGTTGGCTGTCGAACTCCTTCCAGAGACTTCGAGTCTCGAAGAGCGCCTAGTTCACTTGGAACATCTCGATGAGCAGCGTCGAGACGCCGCCACGATGAATGAGGCTCATAAGAAAAGGGTTAAAACACAGTATGATAAGTCTGTCCGTCCTCAAGTCTTTTCTGAAGGTGACCTTGTCTTGGTCTACTACCAAGATAAAGACACCTTGGGGGCAGGCAGATTTAGGCCTATGTGGTACGGTCCTTTTATTGTTAAACGAGTTTTAGAAAAAGGGTCGTATGAGTTAATCGACTTTGAAGGGAACAAGCTAGCGGAGCCCCGAAATGGGCTCTACCTAAAGAAGTTCTTTGCTTAGTTCAGGCTGGGCAATGACTTCTTTGTACTTTATGTATATATTTATACATATATCCTCGAGCGTTTTCTGATATCAGTGCTTTTTGGTCTGCTGTGGCAGGTGCTGATGGATGATTTGGTCTATTTTGGGTTCGTCGATGGTGCTAGTCAACACACCCGGAATCTTGCTTCCGCAGCTTGGGTACTTTATTATCCAACTGGTCAATTGATGGTATCGAGAGGCGTGTGTATCGGTCCTGCTTCAAACAATATGGCCGAGTATACAGCTGTTATCAATTTATTATCCGAGGCAATCTCTTATGGGATCGACTCGTTGGTAGTATATCTTGATTCTCAATTGATAGTGTCTCAATTAAATAACATTTATCGGGTTAGGGATCCTTTATTATATCGCCAATATTTAAGGGTGAGGTTGTTGCAAAGATCATTTATTTACATTAATTATTTGCACATTCCAAGATCTCAAAATTGGTTAGCTGATTCTATCGCTAATCAAGCATTAGACTGGCATATCAATCATTCATCATCATAAAATCATACATCAAAAAGTCAAACTGTATATATATATATATATCATAAAATGCCTCGAGTGTACATATGTGTGTCCAAAAATATACAAAATTGGGACTCAAATGCCCATAATCATGTCAGGCATATCTAACGCCTCGGCTCAGGATGAGCATCTAAGTATGTCACTATAGCGTTGGCCACGTGCCGAAAGACGTGAACCCAGTCACGTGGCATGCCAACCACATGACGCTGCATATCCGGAGGAAGGTCCTCTATCTCGGCCATCGGTACTCGGCAGCTCAGTCTCGCCATGTGTCGTTGGACGTTGTTCAGGGTCCGTTCCGTATCCGCAGCCGCCTCTTCGGCTCCTCGGCCACGCCGTCCATGCCGCGGGAATCCATCTGGTCGTATAGGCCCAATGTCTGGAACATGATCATCATATGAGTCATTTGAATCTCATCAAAAAATATTTTTCAAAATTCTTCATTATATTTGAAAAATCAAAAAAATCATAAAATAATAAAAAAAAAAAAAAAATTTTACCAATCTCGCCCCATGCTGCATCCAGTGGTAACACTAGATCAGGATCTCCTCGGAAATCCAGCCCAGCATAGGGGTAGTCATCCACGGCGATGATCTGTTGCTCCCACCAGGCAAAGAAGTCATCGTCAAATGCATTCCTTGGGACTTCCCCACCCCCCAGACGTTTCATCAAGTGTGCCCACTGGCCCATGCGTGGATCACGTGGACTACTGATGGCAACTGCTACCCTGGGGCAGAGTGCGGGAACCTTCTCGAAGAAGAAAGTGCACAAGATGGTTCCGATCCCAAAGTTCTTGGTCTGTCCCCTCCTGATAGAAGTGAGTTGTTCCTTCATGTTGGCAAGAAGAGGAGTACACCAGTCAAACACAGTAGTGAGACAGTCCACTACCACGCTCATGGTTACCCGTGACACCTGATGTAGTGAGGATGATCCGTTCACTCGAGCTATGGTGAACAAGATTATCCTGAGTGACAAACTCGCCACATGTGGGATAGAGATCTAGCTCCCAACCTTCCGATGACCCGGGCAGTAAATCTTTACATAGTCATCTACACTGAGGCTATTCCGTATCCTGCCCCGGGAATGTACTACCTCTCCCCTTTGGGAAAGGCCCGTGATAAAATATATGTCTTCCACTTCTATCCTGAGTGGCATCTGATCAATCACAAATGCTTCCTCATCGACATCCCAATAATCAATGAGCCTCTTGAGTAGACGGGTGTTTGCTTTCATATTTGGCAATTTGAAGAATTTGAGCAACCCGCATCCCCGTAGGGCATCTAATGCCTCATCATTGCCCATAACTTCATTATCCACGACTGAGTGCTCTCTTTCATGCCATGTGATAGTCATCCTGGAAGAAAAAATCATTTTCATCCGTTAGTTTTGTTTATAAAAATAGTTCGTTGCGCACATGCAGGTTCATATATACACAGTCGCGTGTAGGGCCGTCGTATACGTGAGTTCAATATTTCCAACCCGCGTGTACGTCGCGAAAGAATTTTTTGCAAAAATCCAACGGTAAAACATCAACTAAAATTCCTAAAAACTATCACAATTGATTGCAAGACAAGTTTGAGGCTTACCTGGAAGTTTTCGGCAAGTTTGAACGGTTGAATTGATCACAGGGAAGTTTGCTCCTTTTGCTCCACAATTTTTGCTCTCCAAGTCAAATGGTGAAAATGGTGAGTCAAAAATGCCTTTTATAAGTTTTGAAAATGCAAAATTTTTTCAAAATGTTATTTTGTTTGGCCTCATGTGACTTTTAACTTGGGAGCTTGGAATGCCGAGTTTGGTTTGTTTTTCAGGACATTTTGGACATTTTTCGACAGTTCGAGACAGTTCCATGACCGCTGACCTGTCATGGCAGGTATCGTGTTTTCACTGGCATATAGGTTAGGGACACCATTTTTTCCGTTGCATTATGCATACTAGCCTCCATCTGACCAATACATCTGCCGTAGGGTCCACCCCATCATGTTATGGTTCGTAAGCCATTTTCACTCGCCGATTCTTGAAATCATGACACGATGGTAGAGCCATCCCTTTACATGGGCATCGTAGTTAGCACCTCACTGACATTTGTTGCCCATGCTGCTTCGTTTTGAGTAGGCTCGGGAGTCCTCTGTAGTCCCGCCATGACTTATGCGTTGAAGACTCATTCCTCTTTGCTTCTTCGCTTCGTTCTGGCCTTATACCCTAGAGGCTCCTATATGTGTTGAGTTGTACTTCTGCATTGAATTTTGACCATTTGCACCTTTTGGCCTAGAGCCGGCTTCACTTGGACTCGTGTTTAAGCCAACTTTTGACCATGACATCTGCAAAATCAACCTTGCATACCTTTGACTTCTGCAGCTTGACATACCCCGATCCATGGAAGGAACATACCTCTGAGTGTCACTGACCAGTTTTCACCTCCCTGCATTGAGCATAGGAACGTTCCTTTCCCAGGAACTAGATCATCTGTTTCACCGACACTCGTTCTTTCCACTGTACCATAGCATTCTTTTATTCTTTTTCCGACTTAACAGAAAAAGACAAAAAAATTAAATATTCCAAAAAGAGCGGGAACAGGGACATTATTTCCATTTATTGTTGGCAGCTAGAGTCAGTCGTGTCGCCCTTGAACAAAGCACTCAAAACAAAGTCTCCTCTGCATGGGTGGGATTTAGTTTGACTTAG
The DNA here is from genome assembly GCA_031772625.1 of Pinus tabuliformis. Lineage (NCBI taxonomy): Eukaryota > Viridiplantae > Streptophyta > Pinopsida > Pinales > Pinaceae > Pinus > Pinus tabuliformis. Next base: position 1,543,573,630 of record CM062804.1, on the reverse strand, counting down.
GTATGCCATAACCTTGTTATTGAGTCAGTTCTCCTCAGATTGGTTATCTCTTCCAATCATATGGAGGGTTCGTTCATGCCTCCTGCATGGCGAACTTATACAGAGTCATCATATGCTGCCACATAGTCACATTGAGTCGTGCTTTTGTTCAAGGGAGGTTAGCCTGAGTCGGCCTCTCTGCGGTGTCTCTTGAATCATTTTCAGTCGGCCATCCCTGGTTGTCAGTATCATGTCTATCATCACATCAGTTATATTGGTCCTTTACTCGTGCCGGTTTGAGAAGGTCCCCATTGACTTCTTGCTGGTGGGTCTTGTCCTTATCGACGACGACACCTTGCTCTGAGGACAGGCCTAGAGCCGCACCCTGGCCCTATTTCCATTATTGATAGGTCACCTTGTGCTCAGAATCGATCAGTATCATGGATCTTTGACTGAGTGGTTTCCCTTGTGTTCGACATCAGCATACATTATCACACATTGGGATTCGTGCAGTACCTTGGTTTCCATTTGACCCTATTGGTGGATACCTCGCCTCTGTGTCAGCTTTCATTATTGGTTGGTTCAGAGGGTTTCTGCCGTGCGCTAGCCACATCTTGTGTACGTCGGAAACGTACTTCGGTTGGGTTACTACATCTTTTTCGTCTGATTCCTTCCACATTATTGGCCTACGGATTACACTCACGCTAGATTGATGGAGGATGCCTTAATGCCTTCCTTCTAGCAGATCTTTCCCTATCGACTCCGACTCATTGCTCTGGGGAAAAGATCTAGAGTCCATTTGGCAGTACCTTGGGGTTTGCAGTCATTAGTGGCAGATCCTTCGCTATCGACAGTGGGAAACCATCATTTTCTCCTGATCGATAGATTCTTACAGGTGTTCGACTTCAACTCATCTATTCACACTTGTTAGATTGTACTGGGTACCTTGACGCTCATTATCATTATCGGTGAGTAGTCTCGCGTTTGTTAACGGTATACATCAATGACCGGTAATCAAACGATTTCTCACATGGTCGACTTCAGGTCATTTATTCCCATGGTGTAGAAATGTACCACGGCGGTCGGTGAAGACCTCAGGTTGTATCAGCATTCATTGGTTCACTTGACAGTTGCTCCTGTTGCTGCTAGTTGATACCACTCCACTTTATATGTTGCAGTCAGTCGTGGCGACATTCTATATGCTGGCACCTGAGTTTGCAGTGTAGTACCATCCTATTCCATCATGTTCAGTTGGTACCTTTTGGGATCAGTCTTTGATATCAGTGATCCGTTGCATCTTTCAGCATCATTGACAGTCTTATATGTGATATTCAGACATGTACTTGCTCCTTATGATCAGATGATCCATTATGTATCTTCCAATCATTTATACTTGTATACTTAGTGGATCCACTTGTACTTGATATGCGGACATGCTTTACTTTTTCTGAGCATGCGTATGCCCGCCTCAGACAGTGTTTCTTTCTGATCTCCTTTTGGTGGCTTGGCAGGCTGAATTCTGGTGAAGTCCTCATCGGTTTCTCGACAATACTTCCTTCCCATGTTCTTACATAATATATTTCGGCCATCATGTTCCCCTTCTGACCTCATATATTAGGGGGCATTTTTTATAGCTCCAAATCTCACTCTTATGGTTTGTGATGCTGCACTCATGGCCTAGGGCAACCCCTCCTTCCAGACCTGGTGCTAAAATTTAAAAAACAGTGTTTTATCCCCTATACGCGACATTGCCCTGTGTTAAACGCGTGTACACGCGGGTCTGTGTATACCCAACCCACGTGTATGTATTAAAACACTTAAAAAAATAAATAATTCCTTATTTTCGGGCAAAGATCACGGGTTTTACCTACTGATCACCTGTTAGTGCCTGTGGCCCAACTGTTCCCAACCAACTCCTAACTAAAAAACTACTTTGGAGATGGTATAAAAAGACATCAAAGGGAAGGCCTAAAGGGGAGAGAAAAGAGAGCAAGATTATTATGCTGAGATTTTCCCCTTAGACCAGGTCTGAAGTCCTTGGTGCCTTCTGCACTTCCCCCATTTTGCATAGGAAACCCTTGTTTCCATGTGTATTGGTGATCATTCATCCTTTATATCACCATTGAGTAAGACTTGGAAGGAGCTCTTGTTGGAGGCTTGAGGCTGGAACGAATCCGGGAGGAAGCTTTACTTGGAGCCTACTGAAGGTGTTTCCGGTGAAATCTTTCCATTATATGTACTTTACTTGCCTTTATATAAAGAAACACGTCTTGGTTCCCGAAACAATCTTTCTTTATGCTTATGATATTCTTGTCTTGAATTCTTATGCAAGTAGTTACTTAAAGATTTTTATAACTAACTTTATAGCATGAAGATGGTTTGTGTATAAGTATTTGTCCATGTACTGTTGTGTTCTTTGATTTGTTTGTTTTACAGGTCAAAGGAGAAGAAGGGAACTCCAAGAAGGGTTTGGACCCTAAAGGCCTTCTCAAACGTAGGACCTTAGGTACGTACCCTAAACATTAGAATTTGCTTACAGTAAAAATAATGGTTGTGTGTGTGTTTCTTTGAATAAGCAATTTTCAGTATGGTAGAGTCTTAACCCAAAGGACCCTAGGGGTACTTTCCCCTCAACCAAAGGGGTTTTTCCCAGCGATACGCGATTAGCGCTAATCGCACATCAGAAACTACCTCCTTTTCCCGGCCCAGGCTACCTAGGTGCTAGTTTCACCTCTTGCACGGTTCTGGTAGATGATACATAAACCTTTAATCTTGTGGAGTGAATGACCCAATGAGGTCTTGGCCTCGAGACTTGAATTGTCTGTCTGTTATATCAACATTGTCCAGTACTCACTTAACCATGTCTGTGTATGGAAGAATCTTAGGTCTTGACGCTATCCGGTGCAAGAACAAACATGCAAGTTCTGTGATTGATGCTTTAGATGACCCACGTGAGTCTGTTGTTGCTTTAACCTCCATAACCCTGGGACTTTCTTCTTCGAACAGACTATATATGCCTTCCCAAGTAGTTATGTCGGCATCTCTATTGCAGGTGGTGTTTGTGTATAAGGGCGTTATTTCTTTGTCCTCAGCAACCGGAGCTTTTCCCTTCTTTCTCATTATGCTTTGCAAACTGTTGCGTATATTATTTTGCTTTCTGCTCCTACAAATTTACAAGTAAGGAAAGAATAATGGTAAGAGATAAGGTGACGGGAAAGCTCTTAATTCTGAAATCATATAAAATATATCACCCTACGTAAAATAACCTTTCGATCAAATCTAAATCTTATCTCATAAATGACCATCAAGTAACCATTAAATTGACATTAATGCCCATAACTTGGTATCGGATCACGAGAAAAACTTTATCGAACGATGAGCCTTGCGAATCTGTGATAAAGTGATTTTGCGATTTGCTTCTCAATATTGCTAATCCATTTTGCTAACAATCATTTATCACCTGATGTTTCTGCGAGATGCGATTTGCGAGATGCCCTATCGCATATCGCTGGATCAGGATATTTTACTTTAGGTGATACTTGTGGCATATGAAAGCTGTGATGCGTGATGGGTCTTTAAGGCGTGCGATCTCGCATCGCATTTTCACAATTTCGGAAGTTTGTTTATATGATGCCCTCCATTACCCTCTGTGATGCGATGTTTTATTATTAAGAGAATGATTTTATTTGGAACTTATCATAAAACTTAAGTTGTTTTGGGTTTTGAGGATGTTTTCCTAAGTTTATTATAGTATGTTTTATTCGAAGGGTAATATAAGTGCTACTTTTTTTATTTTTTAGAAGGGTCCCCATTTATTTAGTATTAGTAATAAAACTAAATAAAAAGGGGGGTTGTTGCTGACCACAACACTAGGCTTGACCAATTTTCCTTTTGGTACCAACTTGTTCTTATTGCTTGCAGATGTTGGAGAGTACATGCATTTATCAAAGAGATGCATGGAGCAAGGATTTCTTTTATTTTTTTCTCTTTTTTCTGCTAGGCCTACTAGTCGCCTCAATGAGGTTTTCAACTAGTATGTCTACCTAGGCACCTCAAAGGAGATTTTCACCTCGGATCTTTTCTTTTTTTCTCTTTTTTTCTTTTTTCCCAACCCATTGACCGCCTCATGGAGTTCTTCAATCAATGAGCCAATCTGAGGTGCCTCAAGGAAGGTTTTCACCTGAGATTTTTTTTTCTCTCTTTTTTTTTTGTTCTTTTCTACCCTACTCTACTTGAAAAACAAAATCACTTTCAAGCATAATAATACTTCCATTGGAGCCATGTGCACATCAAGATGACAGAAAAAATCATGTGGAAGCTTGAAATGTATGCTTTGACATGTACCTGGATTTCAGAGACCAAATGATTTGACTTTGCAAGGATCAAGCACAGTTGAGGAAGAGAGTGATGATGCAACTTAGTGACTGTCTAGAACCATATTTCAATATGGTTGTGATGTCCTTGGTCCTTTTGTTGATCTGGATTATTCTTCATGTCTTCTTCTACCATGACCTTCAGATCTTCCTCTTTTTGCTAATTGTTCTCTTGAATGCATGGAGGATTTGATGGTAACCATGAGGGAGTTCTCTCGATCTCTGATTTTAATGTCTTCTCTTCATCAATCGCGGCCCATGGTTCTGTCATCTTCTTATTTGAATCTTCTTCTTTTGGATGTGGTCCTTCAATGATATCAATATAATTTCTTTTTTGCAATATTGTTCTTGAGCTATGGTGAATACCATTGAGCTCAAGAGGAGTTGTTTGGAAGTGTTGTACCTCAGCATTGTAAGTGGGATGAGCTACTTCAATGCGTGGGTTTGGAAATGGTGGCACAGGTAGTTGAGTGGGAGTGTATATTTGAGATGGATGTGGATGGAGTTGTGGATGTGGTGAGGTGAATGGTAAGGATAACATTGAGTTTGGTATGGAAGATATTGAGGAAAATGCTGAGGACATTGTGGATGGCTCCCATAAGCTCCTTTCCAACCTTGTTGCCAAGATTGGTTTTGGGGTTGAGATAGCCAATGTTTCCAATGAAAGGGTGTGTTCCAATTAATTTGAGGTGGATGTGCATAAGATGGAAATTTTGAATTAGGCTCTTGCATCATAGCAGGCTGAATAGGTTGCCATGGTCCTCTTGGAGCTACGTAACATTGTTGCATTAGCAATTGACTTGCTCCATTGTCCTCTTGGTGAACTTCCTTCAACCTTGGTAACAAGGAGAAACATTTAACATCATGTGATTCTGCATGTACAACACAAACATATTCTTTTTGCTCATTTTGTATTCTTAACATTTGTACTTGTTTGGTTAGAGTGCTAAGAATTTCTGTTTTAAATTCATCAAACAAATTTCCAAGTTTAGCTTGACTTACCGATCTTGATGTTGATTTACCTACTATTGCTTTTCCTCTTAATATGTGTTGGCATGTTTCACAAATTTCCTCAAATGATAATTGATATACATAACCTCTACTCATGATATTAAGGAGATCAATCCACTCATCCCTAATCTTTCTAAGTAAGAGGGTTTTTAGTGTGTCAGATCCTAAATGATGTAGTTTTCCCCTCTTAACATTGTACATGAACCTCTCTATTAGATCCTCAAGGCTCTCATATTCTCCTTGATTCATTCTAAAGATTTCTTCTTTAAGATCATGATCTTTATATTTTTCTAGAAATATATTATGCATATCATTCCATGATCTTATTGAATTAGTCCCTAGACTCATGAACCATTTAAGAGCTCTATCCTTCAATGTTGCCGGAAACAATCTCAATTTTGACTTTTTAATAAGTAACCATAATATCTACAAACAATCTCAAATTCAAAGAGAAAGGTTTCCAGATCCTCTGACCTTAGACCATGAAATTTTGGAAGAAAATATGGAGGGATATTCTTCATGTGCACACTTCCATCAATATCTTGAATGGGAAATCCGATAGGATCTTCCTCATTGTCATCATTGCCATCAATTTCTTCTACATTCTTCGCCATCTTCTTCTTCTACCTACAAAAGTGAATGGTGATATGGCTCTTACTGCACCATGTGATCAAATGGGGGGTGGGTTGGTGTTGGATAATTTTGTTTTGTTTTTATGATTGAATGAAAACTATAATGCAATGTAATTTTCTACTTTTGAAACTAAATATGCCTAATGAAAATATTTTTTTTTGTTTTTGCAAAAATTAAAAAGAAATAAATCAACTAGGGAAGAAAACAATGCATACTTTGACACCTCCCCATAAATGGTGCCAAAAAGTGATGTGCCTTGGTATTGCAACAATAATGTTGCAACTCCCAAGGCTCCTGACTTTAATTATCAACTTGGGGTTCGTACAAACTTAAGAGGTGTTGGCACTATATGTGCGGCATACAATGTGTCCTTCCTTTGTTGTCATGATGTAATGGAGTGCATGTACTGAACTCAAATCCTAAACTAATTACAGAAAATGAAATGTTCGAAATAGGACCTTAACCTATTGCAAGGAAGAAAGTACAAGGAAAGAGATGGAAATTCAATGCTAAATCACACCATTTCCTAATTAACTACCAAGAAACTATGCTTTGAAATAATGATAGATTATCATGAAACAAATGATGTTGTCTAAGCATGGAAGTAAGAAGCATCAAACATCACTAATGTGCAAGTAAAAGGACTGAAATAAATCTGTTTTTGTCTTTTTGTCTTTTCATGCAAAATCAATTATGCAAACTAATTTCCTTTGGTGATGTGGCAGGTGAATTAAGGATGTTGGAGGTTGGATGGAAGGGTTAGGATATGATTGGATGGTGTGGGAGACCCTTGGGAGGCTTTTGGTGACTTCCTAGAGGTTTTCCATCAATTCAACCTTAAAACAGACCATTTCAAGAAAACCTACAAGATGTACTAGATACCTACAAGATGATCATGTAGGAATTATAGTGAACCTACAGGATACAACCGAGAGAAAATGGAAGGTTTTGGAGGTGATTAAGGCTTAGGGAAGGTGGTAGATGGGTGGAATGGAGTTAGAAAATTCCTAGGATCACTCGGAACTCAAAACCAAAGTTGGAAATGGATGGATTTGCTCAAAAAGCTTGGAGAAGTTTCCTTGTGAAATGATGAAATTGGTGAGGGTTTAATGACAAAAAAAATCAAGTCCAAATTGTATGGAAAAAAAATTATTATTAACTAGGATGTATTAGGTCCCTATTCCAATTCCAATCATTCGAAAAGACCTTTGTTAACCCATGCAAAAAAAATAAAAATCATTACTAGTCGAAAATCTAGAAATTCGAGAACTAGTGAGCTAGTAAATCTAAAAATTGCCTAACCAAATCAAATGAAAATTCAATGGGGTAATTTTTGTTATGAACTAGCATTTTTTTTTGATCTAATGCAAGTGGAATCAATTTGATTGAAGCTCATTAGCATGCTCTAAAAAATAGCAGAAATTTACTGTTCTTTGTTAAAAAGAAGGTCCAGCAATCTAGATTTGGGAACAAGAAAGACTAATCCAAGCAGTTCAATGATTACTATGAACTTCCAAAGATTTTCCAAGGGTGAAATAATGTTTGTGATCCTGCAAAATAACTTTCATTAACCATTTAACTCAATCCTACAACAAGAAATCATTAATACTAAATGCAGAAGTAGAAAGAAATAAAAACTAGAGATGCATGTGAATAGGCAATGAAAAGAAGAAAAGAAAATGATACAAAAGGGCTCTGAGGTTCCTGGGATGGCCAATCCCAAGGAAAATCAGAGACCTATGGAGGAGAACAATATTTATAAGTTGAACATGACACCAATATTCATTGTTTTCATCAATAGAATTACATCCCTGCAAGAAAATACAATGGAGCTGCAAAAATACAAGCTCTCTCCACAATAACACTAATGAAAAACTCTCCCTAGACGAAAATTAGACTTGGTACTTATAAAAAATGATTAGGAATCATTCCCATGAATGGAGGAAGTTTTTCCCACCAAAATCCCTTGATTAGTGGATCTAGTTCCCAATACTAGGAATTTGCATTAAATGGTAGGGAACACATTCCTAGATTTTCTCAATCATTCCCTAGAGGAGAATTTGACTTAGTACTTATAAAAAATGATTAAGGATCATTCCCCATGGATGAAGTAATTTTTCCCCACCGAAATCCCTTGATTAGTGGATCTGCTCCAATGATTGGTGGATCTGCTCCCTTGATTAGTAGAACACATTCCTAGATTTTCTCAATCATTGGAGTTCCACAATTTGTGCCATAATTCCATAATATATTGTTGACTTATTATTTATTATTGATCCTCTAGTAGTAGGGAACAAGTCCCTAAATTTGCTCCTCCTCCAACTCTTCATAATCTGCGCAATATTCTCGTAATATTCCACAAAAAATAAACAATATTAGACACAAATATTCAATTATTCATAAACCTTCCTAATAAATATATTAAAGTTAAAAATAGATCATCTAATGCAAAAAGAGATGTTTAATGTGTGGAAGGATGGACATAGACCTTAATTTATGTTTTAAATTAGAGGCATGGGCCTTAAATTATGCGTAATTTAGAGGCCCATCGGTCACCATATATTTTACCTCTACAGGGGTCAAGTTCTTGTTGATATAGTAGTTTGTGTAAGGTTTATTCTCCTTCTGATGCCCCAACACAACTCCAATGATTGTATCAAAAGCACTAGTGAAGATGAAAAATTGAAAATTCTAGTTAGGTCCTCGTAAAATGGGAGTTTTTGTTACACACCTTTTTAAATTTTTAAAAGTGTTGTTATGCTTACGAGTCCATTCAAAAGCTTTATCCTTTGTAAACAGGACAAACAATGAGAATGCAATCTTGGAAAAAAAATATATAAATATTCTATAATAACCTGCATACCCCAAAAAGCTACGTAACTCCTTTTGAGTCTTAGGAGTGGGAATTCTCAGAATTGCCTCAATTTTTTTTGTGTCAACCTGTATACCTATAATAGAGAGATAATCACCTAAAATAATACCTTCAGTCCTTGTCATGTGGCACTTCTCGGTACTAAGGCAGAGGTGGGTTTGTATGAAACACTCAAGTACCTTTTCAACGTTATACAAGGCTTCACCAAACTCTTTCCCAGAGGGTGTAAATTCATCCGTAAATATTTCTAGATAGTCATCAAACATATCAGCAAAAATTCCCATCACTACTCCCTAGAAAGTTGTAGGTGCGTTACAAAGTCCAAAAGGTAGGACCTTATAGAAAAATGTTCCCCAAGGGAAAGTGAAGGTAGTTTTGTACCAGTCCTTAGGAGCAATATGAATCTGGTTATAGCCACGTAATCCATCCAAGAAAGAGAAATTTTGTTTTACAGATAAAGTATCTAGGACCTAATCAATAAAGGGTTGTGGAAAATTATCCTTTAGAGTGGCTTTGTTCAGCTCCCTATAGTCTACAAAAAATCTTCACTTTCCATTTTTCTTAGGGACAATAACAAGTGGAGATACCCATTGACTGTCAAAAATCAGATAGATGAAATTTTCATTTAAGAGATTTTGAAGTTCCTCCTCGAAAACACTTTTCAATGCTAAATCCATTCTATGTTAAGGTTACTCGACAGGTTGGGATCCTGCCTTAAGTATATATGAGGAGTGCACAAAGTAGGATGGATACCATTCATGTACTTATAATCCCATATACAGACTTCTTTATTCTTTCTCAATAACTACACTAACCTCTTTTTTTGTATAAGGAATAAATTCGGGTTAATATTTAAGGTCTTCCTAGGCTCTATTTCCACTTGAACACCCTTAAAACTAGGGTTCATAGGTATTTCTTCTATACCAGAATCATCAAGAGTCTCTTCCTCACTAGATTTGTCTATCACAAAACTTTAAAACTAAGATGTTGATGGTGTAACAAAAAAGGGTTATTAATGAATTTGTTAACGATATTGTCCTCAATCTCATTTTGAAAGTGCAAGGATTTTCCTACAGTGAGAAACAGGCATGTATGAGCTTCTTATAATTCAAACTCAAACCATAAAGGATTCTCACGTTCCAAACTAGGTTTAGCTAGAGGGTAAAGAACAAGATCCTTGGTAGTGTTACCATCAGAGATGGTCATACACCCAAATCTACATCCAATAAAATCATTTTTAGTGCCAAATTATGTTCTTACTAGAATTATAGGATGCCCCCTAGGCATTTATTAAGTTGTAACACCAAAAAATCTACTAGGTACTGTTAGGAATCTACTAAAATAATAAAATCCTCCAATATTCCTTCAGGTTGGATCTTAGACCTATTTTCTAATTCTAAGACAGTGGGATTTTGTCTCAAATTCTTAAGGCCAAGTAGTTCAATGGCTTTCTTCGTTATTATATTAACTACTTCTCCTAAGTAAATCAGGTTATTTGGAAGAGTTGTTCATCTAATATGAACAACTACAGTTGGGTTCCTAGGATCTTCATATTTTGGAGGTGTATTATCTCCTACCATTAATTATGATAATTTTCCCAATTACATGTACAATAAGGGGATACTGAGGTTTTCTACCTAGATTTTTGACACATAAGTCCTTAACTATTTTAGCATAAAATGGAACATGTAGGATTGCTTGAAGTAAAGGAATATGGACATGCAAGTTTTTTAACTCCTTTAAGAAATTAGATTCAGACCGCAGAGTATTCTTGACTTCAGTTAATCTTTCAGAGTAAGGAGGGTGAAAATAAGTCCAATTAATAGTAGTTGTTACAGGTCTCACAGACAAAGTCACATCAGTTGTTACAATGAAATCAAAGGTATTACTGACTATCATAGTGGTGTTGGCAGGAATACCATCTATTACAATAGTTTAGGTATTGTCAATTATTTCATCATTAATGGTAACATCAAAAGTTATATCCTATTATTTGTCTAAAGATCCTTGAATTAAGTTTTCTTCTCCAAATAAATTTTCTTCCTCATTTTCTATGATAACAGGAGAAACAATGGGGTTTAGTATCCTTCCTAATTCTAATTTTATTTCATTACATTTCATAAATGAGATACAATAAGTAGGGAGAATTGGTGTTTCAACTTGTTGTACTACCTTATTATTGGGATTAGGGTTAGGTTGTACAAGCAGTTGGGGACATAATGGAGGACCACTCATAGGAACATTAGAGGGAAGTTGTAACTTCTTTTCTTGCATTTGGATCTAAACATGTAATTGGAAGTAGACCCTCGCCATAGATGAGGCCATGAAGGAGAAGGCCATTGAGGCTAGAGCATGGGATATTGGACCAAATGGGGTTTAGGAGGCTACCATGGGGCTATTGAATATTGCATTTGTTGGGTAATATGTTGAGGGAAATACATATGATACCAAGAATTAAAAGAAGAAAATGGTTCTTGCACCATACGTGATGACCTAGACTGTCAGGATTCTTAGTTCCAATAAAATATGTTTCTTCAGTATCCTCTCATGTCTCCTTATAGATAGATTTTAATCTAGGTAATGAGGGTCATTGTTCTATAGAACGATCCTTCTCATATATATTGCAGCTAATAAGTGGGAATTCCCTCAAAGGATGTTTCTTCCTAAACAAAGAGCATAATATAACCATTTCTTGTTGTACTTCCATCTGTTTTTTCTTTGCATGCAACACATCAAACTGGAAGGAGAATGAGCTCATAATATCAATTTTAAAATTCTCCAACATGTTTCCAATTTATGCTCAGGTTTGCCCATTATTGGATGACTTTTGAATCTTGTTAGAAGCATCATATGCCATGGTCCTGTTTCTTGTTGATCCTCTAGAAATCCTTTGACAATGTTGAAAATTTTCATCATAAGGTTCCTTAGATATATCTTCTTTCCCCATAAGATTTATCATTTTAGTGTAATCATCCTGCATTCCTCTGATCAAAATTTTTTTAACTACTTCCTTGTCTAGATTACTATGATGATATCTTTACAGATTATATTGAAGGAACTCAACATACTCTTCCAAGTTTTCATTTGGTGTCTAATTAATGGTCATGAATAGCTCTTCCCTTTGACCTCTAGAATGACAATAGTTTTGATACTTTTATAAAAAAATCTTCTTCATCCCATCCCAAGAGGTAATGGATGCCCCAACAAGTACCATAAACCATCTAAGCACAAATCCCTTTAATATAGTTGGGAACAATTTTAGTTTATGTTCATCGATAGTGTAATCATAAGTCTTGTAGAGGATGTCAAATTTGAAGAGAAATATATCTAGGTCTTATGTAATTGTACTGTGAAAAGTAGAAAATGCAGGCAAGGGGATGTTCTTCATGGTGTCTGTCCTTGGATATTTCCAATTGTCCTTGGACATTTCAAATGGGGAACTCAAAGTTGGTAATTGAGATACATTTCATTTGGTTCTGCGTCAAATCTTAAGGGTTCGTACAGTTATTATAGGTGGTTCCCCTAATGGAGGATATTGTTCTCTTTTTGGTGATAGGGTTGCTTAGGTTGTTCAATTTGTTTTGATTTCTCAAACCTTTTAGGTTATCGAAGTGGTCCTAATTATTTCAAAACACCTTTGTACCAACCCTGGTGAAAATTCCATGTAAAAATATATACAAGGCCAGCATGATGGGACATGTATTCTAAGTTGAATGGTGGGGGAAACATCCTAATGGGTGTTGATTCGATTTATTATGGCTAAGGAAATTGGCAAATGTAATGGAAAAGTCTTTGGAAAGGCATGAGGCATTTATTGGCATTTTATTTATGAAAATAATGGAAAATAGGAGAAAGGGAAGGTGAAAGGTCACAGGTTTCATGTGAGGATGAAAATGAAGGAAAATAATGGAAAATGAAGAAACTATAGGCCTCATTAATAAAAAATCTTTTGAGGATTAGTGGGAAAGACTTGATCAGTTCAGTTTTGGAGCTCTCTCATAATTCTCTCTTTCTCTCTCTCTCCCCCTCTCATACTCTTGGATATTTAGAGTTTTCTTGGAGAACTCTTGGAGGGTGTGGCATACTTGGATTATTGGAGAAAGAAGGGAAAGAAAGAGCAGGAAAGTGCAAGAGGGAATCAGTATCAGCACCTGCAGCGGGTTTTTCTTACAAGTATCGAGTTGCATGTATGTTTTCCTCACTAATTTTGGCATGCGTGGAACATGCATGTGGTATCTTGGTCATGATCTGTCACTAGCATGGAGGATTGCCTAGATTGGTAGTGGATTTTCCTAGCCTTGCAATTTTCCATGGTGTTGTGGGTTTATTTGCTTTGTTTTCTGGTTGGTTCTCATGTTTTCTTAGCTTGGGTTGAGTTATTAGTTCCTGACCTTGGTTGGACAAATGTTCTGCAAGCCCTGTAATGGCTTGGGTTGAGTTATTAGTCCTAGAGCCTTGGTTGGATAAACGCTCTAGAAGCCCTCTAACAACTTGAGTTGAGTTACTAGTTCCATAGCCTTGGTTGGACAAATGCTCTAGCTGACCTTGGTGTGTTGAGATACTAGTCCTGGAGGCCTTGGTTGGACAAATTCTCTGGATCTCAGTAGCAGTTGTGGGTTGAGTTACTATTCCTGGAAGCTGAGTTGGAACAGACTCTCTCGAGCCCTCGAAGGCTTGGATAGAATCTGATCTGATGATTGTTTTGGTGATGTCTGACCGTGAGGTGGAATCACTATTTTATGGGTTGAAGTGGATGGCCTCTGGAAGCACTGGATGAGTTTTGATTGATGTGTTCTATGACATCCCACATTCATGCTTGGAATATGGCACAAGGGTGAACGGTCGAAGAGAGATTTGGCTCATCCATTCTACGGTCGGGTGGAACATGGAAGTCCCATTTCGGGTTTGTATTTTTCATCAGTAATGAAAGGTTATTTCTCCTAGTATTTCTACGAGTATTATGATGGATTATGTGCGGTGTATATGAATGTGATTTCATTGGTATTTATGTCCCTATTATTTTGGTTATTTATATATTTTATGACAATGGATATATATGGATCTCATCATGTTTTTACTTGTAAATGAATGAACAATGTATCTATGACCTAATGGATGGAATGACAGTTAAAGTGATAAGGAAACAATGCTTCATGGTGAATCTCAAATAAGTATGAGACCCCTATGCTCAGAATTGTTAATTACACCTGTAGATTACACACTTGAAATATGGTTAATGAAATTCCTGTTGTGGCTAGTAAGGGTCCAGTCAAGGTCTTGAGAAAGAATTTACTTTAGTACTATCATTTCCATGTTATTTTAATGATTTGAAGAGATGGTTCAATTATGGGCAGTGACCTGGGCTTTGGGCCTGAAAAAGTGGCTCAAATCCCAGAGTTGCTGGCATAACACTAGCAGTTTGGTCTCTATTAATTGGTAGGTAAGCATATGAGAGCGACTTTGGGTTTCTGGTCACCCTCATGCCTATAGCATGGGAGAGACTGAGGCTTAAGTTGTCCAAAATATCGGTGGGACCCCAAGGAAGTTGTCTAAAATATTGGATTGGTTCCTAAGGGCCTTGTAGCTAATGATTAATGTCTTTATGGTGTGTTTCCTTCGGTTCCACTTCCTTAACGTGACTTAGGAGGTTGAATCATATCATAGTGGCCTCTTCTTACATGTTTACCCTGGCTGGCCAGTTGCTTGGGTAGATGTGGGAGGAGGGTGTTACAGAGTGGTAACAGAGCGTGGTTGTGCTCTCCTTAGATTGTGTGTTGATCATGATTTCATGTTGGTTGCATACATGTTCCTTATATATGTAGACCATGTGTTTGTTGCATTTACATGGTGTCGATAATGGTTGTAGCCATGTCTCCATGTGAAGGTTGAAGGTGTTGTCGTGGAGTATGTCTTCATGTGTGAATGGTTGATTATGCAATTGTTATGCATGTATGGTCTTGGTTATAGTTATGCATGAATAGTAGGGAAAACATTCCTTGTGAAGTCATCATAATTTAAGTCATCATTGTGATATTGGTTGTTATGATGCTAATGTATTGGTTGAGATAGAACAGGAGATGCAGATCATCATAATGAGGTTGTGGCATGGGACTTTGGGTTAAGACCAGATTGCCATACATGTATCGTATGTTTGGCATGTAGGTATGTAATTCAAGGATTGTTATACGAATTATGGTTATGTGTATGCCTTTCATTTTATTCTTGTTATGGTTACATGTATGATAGATGCTAGTTGATTAGTATAGTCATAAGCACATGTGTCGAATAGTCAAGAATGAAAGTAACAAGTGGTTGTATGCATTGGTGTTGATGTTTTATGATAATTAGCTTGATGATTAGGTTATATTTGTTGATGAGTATGTTATAAGTTAACTTGTTGTTATTATATGTTAGTTAACTTAACGATTAGGATTATAACATTAATATCTTCATATTATATGTATCATGCTAAATTGGATTGGGCTATGCAGATGGTTATGGTTATGATATTCAGGTATGAGACAACATATTTGTGATCAATTTGCACATGTGGTTGTTATGCATGAACGATAAATTCTTATGAGTTTATGATGATAACATGATAGTTAGTTAGTTTTATGGATATCGTGATCTTATTTATGTTTGATTTGACAAGTTGTAAAGGCATATCTTGCTAACTAGATTGATTGTGCAGACAAGATAGCCTTGCCTGAGGTACTCTAAGGTAGGAGTTTGCTTATGTAGTATACTTGGTGCTTCATTCTTGATTATGTCGTCTATTTGCTGTTGAGTGTTTGGTGCCTATTATGTCATCTAGTTTATTTATTTAACATGGTATGTTTGCAAGTTGGTTGAATGTTTAGTGAGTTTCATAATATGAGTATGTGTTCCAATGATCTTGTTTTATGATGATTTTACTAACACATATGTGTCAAGACAGTTGATATGTACTTGATTATAGTAGGTGATAGTTGTACCATTATGTGTAATAATTCTGAGTTGATAATGGATTATGACGTGATTGTTAGTCTTGGTAAAGGTTGATTTCAAATTGATAGATATGATTGTCTTGATATCTGGAATATTTGGTTGACATGTGTAAACAGTTCTAGGAAACATGCTTAGTATTAGTGTGACAGGATATCAATTGATGTGTTTACATAAATAATAGTTGGGTGATGTGATAGCACATAGTAAGCCTCAATTGCAACAAGGTAAAAAGGTAAAAGGAAGGAATTGGGCAATAATACTTTGGCCTATGTTTGGAAACCCTAATTCCAAGTGAATGAGTGCTTTGCGCACAGGAAGTCTTCTTAACCTTGATTTTGTTTGACATTATGTGGATATGTGTTATATTCATGAACGTATACTTGACAGTTATATTAGCCAAACTCTAGTTACAGGTGGATTTTTCAAGGGAATTGGAGTCCCTTGAGAAAGGGCATGGATGTGTTTAGTTGCAAGCAACATGCTTGGCACAACAAGGTAAGGTAACAAGTATGTTGTTATATTTATTTATGCACTAATAGTTATGGGTTTATGGCAGTATGATGCAGGGGATTGCATGGCAAAAGAAATTTCCATGAAATTTTGAAGAATGATCAGGTTGAGATTTCCTTGGGAACCATGGGGATTGAGTCATGGTGTTTGCTTCTAGTCTTGTGCTTTTGGTATTTTATGAATTGTTGAGCTTGATTGTGCTTTTGTTTATGTCTGGTGCAAGGCTTTTCCACTTTGTTGTGGTGCCATATTGTTATTGACTTTCATGGTTTTATTCTTAGATGTTTCTTGTCTTGACTTTTATGTTTTGAGTCTTGGGAACTATTTGGGAAAGAGGAAAATTGATGGAGCTTGGGAGAGATGTGTGGTACTGAAAGGTAATGTAAGATTCAGATGAAGCTCTATGCATGAGTAAGCATAGCGGAGGGTAAGACTGTGACAACCAGTTGAACTGATTGGGTGCATTGGTGTAAATGGATGATGGCAAGATAGTCAGGAGGAAGCTAACCCGAAAAGGCAAAGTAAATGGAACTAAGATGTGGGATGGATTGACTAAGTTGGGAATGATTGTTCTCAATATTGTGCATGAATAAGGAAATTCTCTTAACCTATACCTTGTGTTATCTGGTAATCATGTTATGATCATGATGATGTTGATGTTTATATATTTATACATGTATGTGTGTATGTATGTCGTTGTCTGGCAATATGATGATTGTTTTATGCTAATGATTATATATATGCATGTATGTATGTACTTGTGTCACTTTTTGATAGGGTTTTCCGGAATCATTCTTGTGGAGGAGTGATTTCTTACACCGGTGAATGACATAAATAAGTTCCCGGTTCATGAGAAATCAAGTGGAAGAGTAGTCATAAAAAATATATGAGGTCAATATCATGTGTTTATGAGTTGATATTATGTGATTATATTATGTCTATGTTATAGACAAGCTATACCAAGGGATACATCAGCGAAATCAAATTAGTGTGGTTTGTAGCATGCTAGGACAAGCATGGATAAGACATTGGAAGCAAGGTTGCTTGGTAGAGGTAGTGTGGTTTCAGATGTGTGGCATTACTGTTGTGCATATGTCATACATGTTGTACATGTTCCATCTGTGATGATTGTGTGCATGCAGTATTGTGCATATGTAGTGTGTGTACATGTTGTTTATGCAATATTATGTACAGGGCCTTAGTACATATAGTGTTTTATGAATGTTGGATATTCAGTGTGGGGTATATAGGGTTCTATGTACATGTTGGATATATGGTGATGTGTACATATTGTACTATGTGCATGATGGACATGCGATGTTGTATGCATATGGTGCTCTATGCGTGTTGGATATGCAACGTTGTGTACAGATGATGCTATGTACATGTGGTATTACATGCATGTTGTACATGTGTTGCTATCTACATGTGGTGTGGTGTGCCTAATTGTACAAGTGGTGTTGTGTGCATGTGGTGTTGTGTACATGTTGTACAAGTGGTGTTGTGTGCAGGTGGTGCTGTGTACATGTCATGCATGTGGTATTGTGTACCTGTGGTGTCGTGTACATGCCATGCATGTGGTACTATGTACATGTGATATTGTGTACATGTTGTACAAGTGGTCTGGTGTACATGTGGCGTCGTGTACACGTTGTGAAGGTGGTGCCATGTACATGTGATGATGTGCACACATTATGAAGTTGGTGTGGTGTATAGGTGGTACTGTGTACATGTTGTAAATATGGTACTTGTGCATGTGTTGTATTGTGTGCATGTCATGCCTGTTGTGTTGAGGGCATGTGGTACTAGGTATGTGCATTGTGTAGGTGCATGTATTGTGTGGTGTTGTACATCGGGTATAGATGTATTGTGTTGTGTTGTACGCCAGGTGTAGGTGTATGTATTATGTTATGCACTAGAAGTAGGTGTATGTATTTTATTGTATACACTGGGTGTAGGTGCATGTATTGCATGGAGTTGTATGTCGTGTGTGGTCATTAGTGTGTGATGCACACTATGTATATGTGCACTTGGTTGAGGAGAAGGCACTCGGTGCTTGTCGGGTGTGGAAACTGATCTGGTGTGCGTAGGAAATAATAAAAAAGGTACAAGTAAGGATCAATTAAAGGATAAGTATCGATATTTTACTTCAGTTTTATTATGCAGGTGATTTATGATTCTGGTTTATGATGATTACATGTGATGTATGATTCTGATTTATAATTTTGATCTACGATGGTTACGTTTTGAGCTAACCTAATGTGATATTTTTATACATGTTGATTTGGTCAAATATGATAGTTTGACTTGTTGTGACAGGAAGTGAACATGATTGCAAATGTACCTTATTGACGAGCTACCAATGAGGTATGATGTGAATTTATTTCAATTTATTTTAAACCTAATGGAATTTATGTGCTTGGTACAAGAATGCATGAAATCCCTAGTTAGGTGATTGAAATCGACTACAAGAATTTGCAACAACTAAAAGAATTGGAAAATGCATCAGTGTCCTAGCAAAGCATTCATGAACATGAACATTGTGGGACACTGGTACCCAATAGTGTCCATTGATTGCCATGAGAATGCTATGGTTGGTATGATGGTTTTGAGGCAGGTATATGTCTTGGTTTTTGTATATTCCGATGTGAGGAAGCCTTCTAAGGGATGTATTTCCAAAGATGGGGGTGCCAGAGTAACTTGGAAGGTGAGTGACTGCATGGAATGGGTTGACCGGATTGCCCGAGGGACTTTGTAGCAGAGAAGGGAAGACTAGGGATGGATTTGTTTTGGTCATTAGTATTACTAGATGGAATCAGATGCACATTATGAGTGCACATTGGAACAATGAACCAGTAATTGTTCATTGAGAGGACAGGTGGTGCAGGATTATAGCGCTGGACATTGGATGTAGATTTGATTTTGTAGTGGATTCTGGACTTCCTCAAAAGGAGATGAATCATGGTATTACTTTGAGGGTGGAGGTGTGTGCCTCGTGAGGTTCGTGGAAGGTCTCACCTAGAACATTCCAATAAATTTGGGCAACATACAAGATTTACAACTCACCTAGGGCTCACTCTAAGAAAGAAAATGCAAGCCATTTAGGGTATAAACACATGCAAATTGTGGCCCAGTCAAACAGCTAAGTGGGATCGGGACACAAGTTGGTTGGTTAATTCTCAAGAGAAAGGGAGGGGTTGGAGAGAAACAAAGGCCCATCCTTTCTTTCTCTTACCTAGGCAAATTAATATGTGGCATGTTAAAGATCGATAACTTAGAGACAATAGAAAAGAGAAGTGCCCCAAATCGAGGGGTAAGGAGAGGGGTACACAGATGCTAAAAAAAGGGATTCAATGAAATTGGATATGCCCATCATGAATATGAAATAGTAGGAGTAATAGTCAACTATTTCTAACCTGATGGAGGAAGTCCAATACCTAAAGGGAAGGCTAGCCAGATAAGTGGATGAATTCGAGACACTACGTACACATGTTGTTTCTTTATAGGACCAAATCTATGCCCTGAATCTCAACCTCAAGGAGGAAAAAGCTGCAAGCAGGAAAGAAAGGGGATCGCTTCTATACCTCAATCGACCATAGGAAGAGGAAACTCATAATATGCGTTGATGTATGCTTATTATAAATTTCATTTTTTTTAAGTAATTATTGTAGGATGTACTCCTATAGGTAGTAAAAAATCTCTTGGGTATTTGTTATGACCAGACAAATATTAGTAAGCATTCTTTTATATATATATATATATATATAAGTATAGAATATAACTAATTATCTAATAAAATTAATCATACTTGATTAAGTTAACCATTTATATATATATATATGTTAACTTTTTATTATTAATCTTTACCCATCTTTTGACCACTATTAATTTAATTTAGTATAATATAAAAAAGTATTAAACTTTCTATTCTTAGTCCTTACTAATCTTTTGAATACTATTAATTTAGTAATCACCAGTATAACTTACTATTATTAATTTAGTAGTGACTAATATAACTTATAAATTAAACATTATAAACATTGATATTTTTATTATAAATTCAAATTATAAATTTTAAAATAAATAAAATATCGTACAAAATATCTTTATAGATTCTATTAATTTTAAAATTCATCTAAAATTAATAATCTCATTATAATTCATATAAAAATACATAATATCCTTACATATTCTATAGTTAAAATTTAAAAGTCATACTTATCCAAATCCCATCATAGAGAGCAATGTTTTTGATTCTAAGACACAAAACTAATGTTATTATAATTCATATAAAAGTATATAAGATCTTTACAGATTTTATAGTTAAAATTTAAAAGTCATACTTGTCCAAATCCTATCATAGAGGGCAATGTTTTAGATTCTAGGACATAAAACTATAATTTTATAACGTATCATAGAAATGAGAGAATTTGGGAGATCCTTACATATAAAACTCAGTATGTTATGTGCTTACCGAGATGGCCAAATTATTCAACCATTGAAGAAAATATTATTATTTTAAAAAACAATTGTGGGCCTAATTCCAAAACACCCAAATCACAGGACCCTTATTGGCCAAATGTAATATTTAATGATGCCAAAAGCCTCTGAGCCTGAACAGACGAACTAGAGGTTGACACAGATGGCAGAATGTGAAAGTAATGGCTACCACTTGCAACATTGTAATTTGATAACATGAAATTCAGAGTTGAAAGTCTTTGTCACGATTTTTGAAATTCTGTGGAGACACATTAATCAATCGCAGTCGACAGAACATGTTATAAAAAGTTAAAAAAACTGAGAATCAGTTATTAAATTTGCAATAATAAAGTTTGATTGTGCAGTGTAACTTAACAAAATTGTTTCGTGTAATTTAATTTATAGATTGTTGTAGCACTTTTTGCTTTTGATAAGGTAGAATAGAATAGTCAAAAAATAAAAAATATTTTGAAAAAATGTTAAGTTAAAGTTTAAATGCCACTACTATTTTTCTGAAAAATAATGGTTGTGTGCAGCTTGTCATAAATGCCACAACCCATAACAGTCAAATAGTTTAATCTTGACTGCTTCAAGCTTTGAATTTGATGTTATAGTTAGAGAATAAAGATCTGGCCAAACTATTTAATCTTGGCAGATTACTAGTTAGGTAGAGAATAATAAGCTGCTCATCAGTTTAATCTAAGCCCTTGGAGGTTATAAGGTTAGAATTAGATAGTTTTTTTTTTAATAAACAGAAAGGAAAAGGGTTTGTTAGCTTAAATGCACACATTAAGTGAAGAAAAAATGATAGGATAAGCAAAGGGTAAGTAGAAGAAAGGTTGCAGAAGTATGATAATTCATTGGAAAAAATGTACATTTATCATGTTTTACCATATGTTTCTATGTCCATGAGGCAATTACACAAAGCAAATGAAGGTCTACAAGATCAATTAATTAACTTCCCTCATCGCCATTCATCCCTATATTTACTAATTTCCCCTAACCACCTTCATACAGTTCATATTCATTAATTTTCCATAAGAAAAACCCCTTTTCCTAAGGTTAAAATCCTTTTTGCCTAGGAAAAGTGAAAACCCCATGTTAAATCCCCTTTTACCCAAAAAACCCACAAAAAGATGTTTAGCCTAAGTATTGATGTATATATGTGAAAAGAAAATAACTCATGAAAAGGCATTATACTTAGTGTTTTTCCCCTTTCCACTCATATTTCATATTAACACTAACTTAACGTATTAAACCTCTAAAATTCCTTTCCCATATATATTAACTCCCTTTATTAAAATATCCCGAAACCATTATTTTTATTATAAAACTTTGTATTCCATGACATACCGCATATCAGCGGATCAAAAACCTTTCAACGTGCAAGCACTCTCCTCCATATTGCGATATGTGATGCGCGATGGACCCGGACCCAACACAATATATATCATAATTCATTGCCATTTCACATCCACCCTTCATTGCAAGTCCCAGTTGAAACATGCACCCTCCACCATTGCGATCTCTGATATGCGATGGGAACCCGGACCCAATCGCAGTATTATCCATGATTTATTTCCGCGTCGCATCCGGCCCCTATCCCATTCCTTTGCGATGGGCCTTCCTTCGCTAAACTGCGATTGCGATATGCGATGAACCTGGACCCAACGTCATTTATCCACCCGAATTCATACAATTTCAAGTCCGTTATACAGTGTTTTGCGAAGGATTTCTTTGTTAAAATGTTTTTATGATTTAAATGAAGAACCTCGCTAATCTCAGTTTTTAACCCATAATAAAGCCCATACCGCCATAATTAATCCTTGGGCCCCTCCGCTCTACTCTTTCGCTCCACCACTGTCCAATCCAATAAATTCAAATCCAATGACCCTCAACAATTTTGGGTTGGCTCTCTGTCTGAGCATTACCCGCCCGAAAAGTGGTATTCCACTAACCTCCCCTTGCTACGTGTTAGGCTCAGATTGTATCGGGTGACCCCTCCCAAAATCGCCCGCGCCTCATAAGCGGTGTGATGAAAACCAAAGCCACCTCCCACATAACAACAAAATGACCACTATTCACTTTGTGCCATATTTAAAAAAGAAAGTTGTTTTTCCGCTTAAATGCAAAAATCACCATTTTGGCTTAGTTTCACCTGTTTACACAGTGAAGCCTCCATAAGCCTATGCAACCAATAAAACCATTGTTTTACCTTTCGATATGCTCTGGACTCCTTCCAATATCCTTTCGAGCTCAATAAAGCCATTGATGTCCTTCTCTGTCACCTATGTTTTCTTAACAATTTCTGTGTTTTGCAGGTAAAAACTCTTGTTCCAGGCTTACAAAGAAAAATCCCGCATATAGTTTGAAAACAAATATGAAGATCTTACTATTGAAGAACACAGTAAAAACCTGAAATGAATAGTAAAGGTAAAAAGGAACACAGTAAAGGTTACTCAAGAGGGTCAAAGGATATTCACAGAGTTTAAAGAGTATCAGATGAAAGATCAAATGAAGGAATTAACCAGTGTAAAGGATACAAACAATAAAGTAGCTTAAAGGGAAAAATACCAAACAACAAAGCCAACACAACCTAAATAAAAGGGAAAACAAGAAGCAGTTCAATGGCTGCCCCTATCTTCTTGCATGAAGATCTTTCCTTTCCTAAAATAAATCTTAATCAGTTTTAGGATATTTTCTTAGTTTCATTATTGTATAAATAACTCTCTTCTTGAGTTGTTGAAGGGTCCAATGTTCAAGGTTCATTATTCATTGCTTGTTAAGTTGTGACTGTTCATTCTACTTTGAACCTAGTTGCACCTTTGAAGGAAGATTTTCTAGACACTTGATGTACTTAGTCTTTCTAGAACCTTAATACGAAGCAGAGGATTCTGAATTTGGTTTTACACAGTTTGTGTTATCCTGTAAGTTTTTCCAGTTATCAATCATTATGTTTTTCTTCATATGCTTATGACTTATAGACATATCTAAGTAGGAATAATTGTGTCTCAATTTATTCCTATAAGCTCATGAAGTGATCATCTATTACGAGAATGGATTAATGAACTGTCTGTTTAGCTAATTCCCTCTAATCAATAAATCGTCAACACCTTTTGTAAGCTTAAGTATACTGCCTTGAATCTTTGGAACATATTTTAGAAGGTTTTCATACTTATGATTGTTCTGTTTTACAGTCTAGAAAGATCTATATCACTGTGTAAATCTTTATAGCAGCCCTTTGCTGAGATATTAATATTATCCGAAGGATTAAGTATTTCATTTCTACAGCTGTCTTCATTCATTGGTCTTCCAAAACTAAAACCAAAAACCCCAAAACAATTATTTTAGATGCACTGGCATTGGTAGCTGACCTACTACTATCTCAGAGGTACAACATCAGACTGGCATCGTTGCTGGGGATTCGAATTTCTTTTAAGTTTCCCTTGGGACAATAGTATTCATTCATTATTTTCCTTTAAGGTGATTAAGGGTTTAGAAAGGTTAAAATCATTCACCTAGGTGACTCCACACTCCAAAGCTGGCACCTTTTAAACATACCAGATCTCGTTCAGAAGATGACATAGTTAGTCCTTTGTCAGATCCTGAAAGGCTTATGAGAAAAGCCAGTTCTAAAAGGGGACACCAACCATCTTCTTCTTCCTCTTCAGTCCTACAATCTGAATAATTAGAATCATTTGACCGCTATAGTAATATCCCATATGATCCTGATTACTCCCATTTATTATCTAGGATTGCTGAACTTCTAGATAAAGGAGTTGATTTTAAGTCAGCCTACCTTATTCATTCATTAGAATCTCATCCAATACCCACACTACCATTAGGATCACCTAAAACTGAATCTTATTTGGGTGTTGATCTACCAAAATATAAAACAATAGATTTCATATCCCCTACCACCTATCCATTTCCTTCCATATTTGACTGACCTGAAGCTTCTTCTTCTAAAAAATTTGAGGAGACCTTCTCTATATATACTAATCCTCTCTTTGAAACAAAAGAATGTATTCCTTTATAGGTCCCAAAGTTAGTTCTTAATACTCCTTTGAATTCTTTCAGGAGATCTCCTCCTCCTTTACCCCCAACTAGTTCATCAACCCCTGAATCACCTTCTTCTTCGTCTACTTCTTCTTTATCCTCTACATCCACTCAAACACCACATACTCCACTTGGACAACCTCATACACTACCTGCTGTCATTGCTTTCTGACATATTGTACAGGCTAGATATGTTGCCTAAGTCTTACCTAATAACCTTGATGCATTCCCAGATGGATACTTAAAATACCTTCCCAAGTACAATGGAGAAACTGGTCCCTTAACTGAGGACCATCTTCAAGCTTTCCTATACTTTGCAGACAACATGAATATTGAACAAGAAAACATTTATATGAGATTGTTTGTACAGTCACTTGAAGGAAATGTGAGGATTTGGTTTAGGCAGTTACCAATAGCTTCCATTATAAATTGGGAAGAGCTTACAACCATATTTAAAAATCAATGGGGTGTGAAAAAGGATCCTCTTTACTTCCTCACAGAATTTGAAGAGCTTAAAAGGAACTTCGGTGAACCAGTAGCAGACTTTATCAAAATATTTAATAAACTCTATCACAAAATGCATGTTGATTGTAAGCCCCCTGTAGCAGCAGCTAAGTCTAGATTTTCTAAAGCTTTTGACAATGACTTTGTTGTTATGCTACGAGAGAGAACTTCAAGAACCCTTGAAGATATGCAAACAAACGCTATAGAAGTAGAAGCAAATAGGGTAGCCTCAACTTCTTTAAAACTTAAGGAAGAAAAGGCCCAAAGAAAACTCAAATCTGTTCAAGAAGCCTCTAGTTCCTCTAAGACTAAATTAGAAGACTCAAAAATAGATGAAATAACATCTCTTCTTAGAAACCTATCAAATAGGATTTCAAAGATTGAGACCCAACCTAGGACAATACAGCAAACAGTTACTAGACCTCAAAACCAAAATCAAGGTCAATATAAAAGAAATCCACCACTACAAATTCTTCGGAGACCTAGCAATGGTCAACAGGTTCCTACTCCTCTATTGATAGATGACAAACAACCTAATGATAATACTATGACAATTACTGAAGATATTAATAGTATGGATTCTTCTTCCAATCAAACAGCCGTCATTCCTCTCTCACAAAAAAATTAGGTTCAAGAAGATCAAGAAGCTTCACAGGTATCTAAATATTATGCTTTCTCTAAATTTTTAATTGCAAAGTTAAACAAGAGATATGATCTTAGGCCTAGGCCTGGTCCTAGGAGACCTCCAAAGGAAACTCCAATAATTGAACCACGTACCAAAATTGTTGAAGCTCAAACAACTCTTATTCAGCCCTTAGATCAGTCAATTGATACTACCCAAACTGGTAAAAACATTTTGACTACATTTAATGTTGAAAAAGAATTAGAGAGGGTTAAGATCCCAATTCCACTATCAGAACTTTCTAAAAACCCTGGTTACAAAAGCCAAGTCACAAAATGGATACAAAATACCTCGGTTGATGCTGAAGGTGATGTCATAAGTCTACAAGATGAAAAACCAATAGTAGTTTTTGGCCCTAGTTCAGACATGATAGATGAGATAGTACCTCCTGTTAGTGTCAGTCTTTGCAGCCTTCCTCCAGTGATCAAACATGCTCTTACAAAGTGATTTTAAGGTGTCAAGGTCAAATTTTGTTATTTCAGTGAGTCTTCAAGTAAAATTTGGTCACTAGGCATTAGGTCTAGGGTTTGCTTTTACTCCTTTCAAATTTTTCCAAATGTCGGTCCATGTCACCATTCAACTAAGTGTACCATCATTCAAAGGGTTTTCATCATCATTTCAAGTTCCACTGGGTCATTTTACACCTTGTTCATGCTTCAGTTGTGCCTAGGTAAGGTTCATTTCCCTCTCCTGGGGTTTTGAAGGTAATTTCTCTTTGATGGTCAAATCATCAGCAAAACTTGCATCCTAATGTTCATACACCTTCCCCTATACTTAATTTACCTTATTAAACACTTCCCATCATTGAGATCCCTCAAATTTCTCATTTTCGCACAAACCCTAGTTTCTTGCTACAACTTGACAATTTTCTAGATTCGGCCTATGTTTTTCCCTTTTGGACCCCTTCCCCTCACTCAATATTTGAAATTATACTTTCCCCTACTTCCTAACATCTCTCCCTACTTCCCAAAATTTTCTCAAGAATTTAGAAGCCCCTTATCTCCTTCATTTCACTTCATTTCAACAAATCCCCTGTTCCACACATCGGGATAGGTATTACTCCAATGACGTTTCTGAGCAATAAAAGATGAATTTGGGAAAATGGAGAGAGTTTTTTGTCCATAATAGGCCAAAGAAGAAAAACCTCCTTCACTTTTTACACAGGTGTCATGGTTTTATAGAAATGTCAAAAATACAGTTGCCTCGAGAGAATTGATGCACCTCTGAAGTGACCTTGGGAAAATCAAGTTTTCTCCTAGCTTGGTTGGCCACATGACTTGTTTGATGAGTCAAATGATAAAGAGACAAAAATATATTTTCAATGAGCTATCATGAGCTCAATTTGGAGTTGAAGAAGACCTTCAAAAGTTGACTACAACAGCACTCTTCCTTTAGGCAGCCTCATTCTACACATTTTGACCAGTCGTGGAAGATTTGATTTTTGACAGGTCAAATGAACTCCAAATTGACAAATTCCAGTTGGGCTGGAAATCAAACTCAATAAAATTTCTAATGAGCTATCCTGCATCCAATTTTGACACTCGGAAGGCCTCCAAAAGTCTCCTGCAAAAAGCACTACGCATAGGGTTTGGTGGCACGGTGCATACAGCTGGAAGCCTGATTTCACTCACAAACTCTCCCAAATTGCAAAATTTGATCAATATTCTTGTGTTCAAGTAATTTAACACCTCCATATTTCCAATGTATTAGTTTCCCATCAGTGTTTATGGTGTTTTAATCGGTTAAAAACAAAACCCTAGTTCCTTGCAAAGTTGTGTTGAGAAAATTGCTTAGGGTTTGCAAAATTGCAGTTTTTCCGTTGTATCCCCATTTTCATTTTTCTTTCACTATACTTCACTCATATTGATTTCCCTCTCCCCTTTCATTCACACTCACCTATCCCCTTATCCCTAAAACTAAAAACTCTAATACCTATTCCCACTATTCCCAAACCCTATTCAAAAATCCCCAAACCCTAATTGTTATCCCAAAGCCTAAATACTATTCCCTAAACCCTTTCATTCCCAAAAACCCTACAGATAGCCTCAAATTCTCCCCTCATCAGTCCCACTCATCCATGGAGCTCAAAAACATGCAAGCAACCGGCAAGTTGCTAAGAGAAGGAAAACCAAGTCGACAACACTTGAAAGGGAAATTCAAGCTGAGCGTGAATCTTGGCTTGAGAGGACAAACTTGCACTTGGGAAAGGATGATAGAGAAGGCCAACAAAGAGAAGACATTGTTGAGGCACATGGCCTACCATTACTTGGCGAAAAAAAAAGTTGCAAGGCAAGAATCAGGAGCTTGAAAGCAAAGTTGAAAAGGGCATCAAAGAGGCGAAAGGAGCATGATAGACTTTAGATATTGGGTGAGGCTTCCTTGGCCCAACACAATGCTTGATGGAGGAGACTCAGCCCAAATTTCAAAAAATTTGGGGCACTTTTTGCATTTTTGGAATTTTTGGCACTAAAACACAGAAATTTCTGCTCTATGCACCGCGCCACCCGACGCTCGCTTTTTATGGAGGCATCATTTTGAGAAAAACTCAACATATTTGGAATTTTCATGAAAACATATGCATGCTCACAAATGGCCAAGAAATTTTGACAGGTTTTGAGCCCCCAAAAAGGTCAAAAACACCCTAAAAATGACCTTTGTGCCCCTTTTTTGACACACAAGAAGCAGTCTTTGGAGAACTTAGTTTTGGAGGGGCAAATGGAGGCCAAATTCAAAAATTCCACTTGTTCTGGAAAGTAGACAAGCAAACCTTTCCAAAATACACACTTGGAGAAAATTTGGACACTAGGAAGGCCTCGAAATGTGGCTGCAAATAGGTGCTATGCATAGAGAATTCAATGTGGCGCATAGGGGAAATTTTGCTCAGTTTGACCAAGTATACTCTGTTTTTCGCCTAGTTCCTTGACAGTTTGACTTTTCTCTTTCTTAATGCCAAAATTATGATGTAATTTAATGTAAATTTATGGATCTTGATGTAACTATGTTGAATTTTCACTCATAGAGGTAGATTCATCCATGAGAAGGTAGTTTGCAACTGAATGAATCAGTTCCCTAGTTTATAGAGGCAAGTTGTTCCAGTGCCTAATTTGTAGTTCTCAGTTTATAATTAGTTGGAACAGCTCCTAAACTCATGAGCTCGACGCCTAAAGGCTAGGATGAGTTGTTGTTTGCCTATATCTTATGTTTTTTCAGTCATTAGCATGGTTGGACTTTTGAGAAAGCCTTGAGCTTCATTGTACACTCATATTAGCATTTTGGCTAAGGAATTGAGACCAGGGTTTGCAACACTCTTTGGGATCCCTGTGGCATTTTGTTTTGGTACAGTGCTTTCTTCTGTATTTTTTTATGTGTTATGTATGACATTATCTATCTTGTTTCTTCCTAACTAAATCAAACAAGAGTGTAAGTAGAATCCATTGAAATTGCAGTGCTCTACTTGAGGTTTGCTTTAGTTTCTTGATGTTTTCAGCTGTTTGGAGAGGATCCATGGTTTCTCTTGCCCTCTTCAACTCCTCACCTATCTAATCCCTCCATCTCATTTGATTTGAAGTGCCAAAATCAGTTTCCTACCTTGCCCCATTGAGATCTCTGCAAGACTGAGCCTCATTCCCCGCACCCAAAATCTGCCTTTCCATTAGAGCCAACAAACACATCATTTTATTCTATCAAACTCATTTACACACATACCTAGCCTAAGATCAGTAGTTATATCAGTCATCTCAAGCTTTTAGCGATCATATTTTGCTGAGATTGACCCGGAGAGAGCCCTTTCCCGACCTAGTAGGGCTAGCTACCAGGTTAAGTGTGGTTTCATGTTGGCCCTGGATCCTACCTTTCTCAGCCTGAGGTAAATCTAGGCTCTAACATAGTAGCAACTCCGCTGGGGATGAAAATTTATTTGTTTGTTAGTGTTCTTGCTTTATAAACTACAGACGGAGCCTAAAGTTATGCCAGGAAGCCTTCGAACTGCACATTGCTTTGCGAGTGCATAAGTAGATAAAAGTTGCTTCAGTCAATCTCCAATCTAGTCTTATAAGCTGAACATCTGACTTGCAAATTACCCCAATAACATGTATCAAGTTCAGTTCTGATTGTTGATGGTGGAAAACGATCAGACACAGCAAGGCTGAAATCATTCACCTAGTGATTCTAAATCATTTTCGAGATCAGATCCAAAGACTCCACTGGAGGATGAATCTAAACAGCAGAAACATGAAAGGACAATATGGATAGATCAGGTATTCAAGTTGGAATTTCATCCAAGACATTTTGTTCTTTGTTATAAATTATTTCTTCTCTTTTCTCGAGAATGTCAAGAAGGCTTTGCAAAGTATACTATGAGAAGAGATCCTCGGCTTGCATTTGATTCCTTCCCTTTGAAGATTGTAAATACCAAAGATTTGCATGCCTTTGATCTTCTTCAAGACCCTTTTTCTGAAGCTTGCGATGACCATCTTCAAAATTATGAAACTAAAGAGACCAAGACTAATTCTATACCTTATGTACATATCCCTATACCTTGTAAAATTCCAAATCGATACAAGCCTTTGATTTTACCTCCTATATCCCATGCTTTCCCTAAAAATCATGATCTATATCTACCAAGATTTGATGGTGAACGCGAAAATAGCACTGCTGAGAGACATGTACTGAATTTTGAGTCTTTCCTTGACCTTTTTGAAGTTGATGAAGAACATGTTAGTATAAGGCTTTTTTCTCTTTCTTTGCAAGGAAAAGTCAAGATTTGGTTCAAAACCCTGCCTGATGCGAGCATCTCAGATTTCCAGCAATTCGTCAAAGTTTTCCTCGACAGGCGGGTGGTAAGACAGAACCCTTTCTTGATTATAGAAGAGTATAACTAGCTGAAAAGACTACCAGGGGAGACAGTACAACAGTTTTCAACCAGATTTAACCAAGTTTATTATTCGATGCCTGCTAATATAAGACCTCCTCTTGGATCCGCTCTCTTGCACTACCCAGGTGCCTTTGATCCGGAAATGGAGTTTCAGTTGAGAGAAAGGAACCTTGCAACACTTGAAGAGATGCAGAACAGTGAAATAGATGTAGAGGCTCATTTGCTGATCCGAAGGGCAATGTTGAAGGAAGAAGAGATGAAAAACACATATCCAGAGGAATAGACATCTCTAGAGGTAAAGCTTGACATTTTGGTAAGTGTAGTGGAAGAGATGATGCAAAGGATCACCACAAGGAATGAGTATAATGTTCAAGCCCATGGCTCACTAAATGAAGAAGAACAAGTTGCTGATCCAAAACATTTTGTTTCTTATCCCAGTTTTCATAGATCTGATAATGATTGTTTTATAGATCATCTTGGAGAAGAGAGATCTGTTGATATGACATGTATGCTTGATGATGTCTTTTATACTGATGTTTTGCCTCAGTTTGATCAGTATGATGATGATTATGTTCTCCAAATGGAAGCTAATCTTGTAGAGAAATCAACAACTAGTTTGTGGGAGGAGGAAGTAATGTTCAGCCATCGCATATCAGCTATGGAAATGAGGAGGAAAGTGCAGCGAATTTTGAAGTAAGTGAAGGATCTTTGCCTTTTTGTTTTGATTCGTTTCAGCTCATCAGAGACAACTTTCATGCAATCAGAAATCAATTTTCGACAAGTTTTGATATGGATCATCTTGAGGACAATGAAAACCTTGTTCAAGACTTCTCATATCCAGATTTGCAACCCCCAAATGCCATTTATTGTCAAGTTGCAGATGAGGACTTGGAAGCTAGCACATATGATCAAATGATACAAGATGATTCCGTATCATTTTGTTTTGAATCATTTTAGTTTCTAAAGGGAAAACTGCATAATATATCTTCAAATGAGCAGCCTGTAGAAAGTCATGCAATCTCATCGGAATCAATAGAAAATGGGTTGCAGCAATCTTTTCAAGTTTTTCACGATCCAATAGCTGATGTGTTCGATAATGTCTATAGTCAAAGTCCTTCTCCTATCTGTGAGGTTGACAAAAGTATTAATACAAACTTGATCCGACAGTCGGTTTCTTTGTCATTTTCAGTAGGAGTCTCGTCACAAAGCTCAGATGAAAGTTTGCATTCATGGTATGAGGAAAAGAGAAGTAATCCATTGGATGAGCTAAGTCCCAGTGTGCATGAACTTCAAGATCCTTATGTAGTGTTTTTGGAGGTGGATAGAGAATCCATATCATTCAACGGATCTGTTTCCAAGTTTTTATGGGAGTTGCCTTTCAGTAATTCTCTCTTATTGTTCATAAGCGAGCACTTGTGGAGAATTCAAACAACAGCCAGAATACTTACTTGGTTGCATTGGTTGTTTCATTTCACTTGATCAGGTGATTAATGGAACAACTAGAGTAGGTTGTATTGAATAAGCTTCATATTGAGCATCATTTCCAGTTTGTCAGTTGTGTTTAAATATCTAGTCAGTTGAGTGAGAGTCAGTTTGTGTCGTCAAGTGATCAATTTTCAGTCATGCATTTCAGCTTGAGTTTTTGACTCCATTGCCCAATGGATGAAGGCACTATCTACTTTCCAAAGATTTGTAGTTCTTGGCACCTCCAAGGAGCTACCATCCCCATTGGAGCCAATGTTAGTGTCAGTCTTTGCAGCCTTCCTCCAGTGATCAAACATGCTTTTACAAAGTGATTTTAAGGTGTCAAGGTCAAATTTTGTCATTTGAGTGAGTCTTCAAGTAAAATTTGGTCACTAGGCATTAGGTCTAAGGTTTGCTTTTACTCCTTTCAAATTTGTCCAAATGTCGGTCCATGTCACCATTCAACTAAGTATACCATCATTCAGAGGGTTTTCATCATCATGTCAAGTTCCACTGGGTCATTTTACACCTTTTTCATGGTACAGTTGTGCCTAGGTAAGGTTCATTTCCCTCTCCTAGGGTTTTGAAGGTAATTTCTCTTGGATGGTCAAATCATCAGCAAAAATTGCATCCTGATGTTCATACACCTTCCCCAATCCTTAATGTACCTTATTAAACACTTCCCATCACTGAGATCCCTCAAATTTCTCATTTTCGCACAAACCCTAGTTTCTTGCTACAACTTGACAATTTTCTAGACTCGGCCTGTGTTTTGCCCTTTTGGACCCCTTCCCCTCACTCAATATTTGAAATTATAATTTCCCCTACTTCCTAACATCCCTCCCTACTTCCCAAAATTTTCTCAAGAATTTAGAAGCCCCTTATTTCCTTCATTTCACTTCATTTCAACAAATCCCCTGTTCCACACATCGGGATAGGTTTTACTCCAATGATGTTTCTGAGCAATAAAAGGTGAATTTGGTTAAACTGAGAGAGAGATTTTTCCATAATAGGCCAAAGAAGAAAACCCTCTTTCACTTTTTACACAGGTGTCATGGTTTTAGAGAAATGTCAAAAATACAGTTGCCTCAGGAGAATTGATGCACCTCTGAAGTGACCTTGGCAAAATAAAGTTTTCTCCTAGCTTGGTTATTCAAAAGAATTGTTTGATGCATCAAATGATAACTAGACACAAATATATTTCCAATGCGCTATCATGAGCTCAATTTGGAGTTGAGGAAGACCTTCAAAAGTTGACTGCAACAACACTCTGCCTCTAGGCAGCCTCATTCTCCACATTTTGACCAGTCTTGGGAGATTTGATTTTTGACAGGGAAAATGAAATCCAAATTGAAAAATTCTAGTTGGTTTGGAAATTAGACTCAATAACATTTCCAACGAGCTATCCTATATCCAATTTGGACACTGGGAAGGCCTCCAGAAGTCTCCTGTAAAATGCATTACGCATAGGGTTTGGTGGCGCAGCGCATAGAGCTCGAAGCCTGATTTCACTCACAAACTCTCCCAAATTGCAAAATTTGCTCAATATTCTTGTGTTCAAGTAAGTTAACACCTCCATATTGCGAATGTATGAGTTTCCATTAGTGTTTATGGTGTTTCAATCGGTTAAAAACAAAACCCTAGTTCCTTGCAAAGTTGTGTTGAGAAAATTGCTTAGGGTTTGCAAAATTGCAGTTTTGCTGGTGTATCCACATTTTCATTTTGCTTTCATGATACTTCACTCATATTACTTTCCCTCTCACCTTTCATTCACACTCACCTATCCCCTTATCCCTAAAACTAAAAACCCTAATACCTATTCCCACTATTCCCAAACCCTATTCAAAAATCCCCAAACCCTAATTGTTATCCCAAAGCCTAAATACTATTCCCTAAACCCTTTCATTCCCAAAAACCCTACAGCTAGCCTGAAATGCTCCCCTCATCAGTCCCACTCATCCATGGAGCTCAAAAGCATGCAAGCAACCAGAAAGTTGCTAAGAGAAGGAAAACCAAGTCGACAACACTTGAAACGGAAATTCAAGATGAGCGTGAATCTTGGCTTGAGAGGACAAACTTGCACTTGGGAAAGGATGATAGAGAAGGCCAAAAAAGAGAAGGCATTTTTGAGTCACATGGCCTACCATTACTTGGCAAAAAACAAAAGTTGCAAGGTAATAATCGGGAGCTTGAAAGCAAAGTTGAAAAGGGCATCGAAGAGGCGAAAGGAGCATGATAGACTTTAGATATCGGGTGAGGCTTCCTTGGCCCAACACAATGCTTGATGGAGGAGACTCAACCCAAATTTCAAAAAATTTGGGGCACCTTTTGCATTTTTAGAATTTTTGGCACTAAAACACAGAAATTTGTGCTCTATGCGCCACGCCACCCGGCGCTCGCTTCTGATGGAGGCATCATTTTGAGAAAAACTCAACATATTTGGATTTTTCATGAAAAAATATGCATGCTCACAAATGGCCAAGAAATTTTGACAAGTTTTGAGCCCCAAAAAGGTCAAAAACACCCTAAAAATGACCTTTGTGCCCCTTTTTTGACACAAAGGAAGCAGTCTTGGGAGAACTCAGTTTTGGAGGGAAAAATGGAGGCCAAATTCAAAAGTTCCACTTGTTCTGGAAAGTAGACAGGCAGATCGTTCCAAAAAGTACACTTGGAGCAAGTTTGGATACTCGGAAGGCCTACAAAAGTGGCCTCAAATAGGTTCTATGCATAGAGAATTCAGCGTGGCGCATAGGGGAAATTTTGCTCAGTTTGACCAAGTATACACTGTTTTTCACCTAGTTCCTTGACAGTTTGACTTCTATCTTTCTTAATGCCAAACTTATGATGTAATTTAATGTAAATTGATGGATCTTGATGTAACTATGTTGAATCTTCACTCATAGAGGTAGATTCATCCATGAAAAGGTAGTTTGCAACTGAATGAATCAATTCCCTAGTTTATAGAGGCAAGCTGTTCCACTGCCTAATTTGTAGTTCTCAGTTTAGGATTAGTTGGAACAGCTTCGAAACTCATGAGCTCGAACCCTAGAGGCTAGGATGAGTTTTTGTTTGCCTATATCTTATGCTTTTTCAGTCATTAGCATGGTTGGACTTTTGAGAAATCCTTGTGCTTCATTGTACACTCATATCAGCATTTTGGCTAAGGAATTGAGACTAGGGTTTGCAACACTCTTTGGGATCCCTGTGGAATTTTGTTTTGGTACAGTGATTTCTTCTGTATTTGTCTATGTGTTATGTATGACATTATCTATCTTGTTTCTTCCTAACTAAATCAAACAAGAGTGTAAGTAGAATCCATTGAAATTGCAGTGCTCTACTTGAGGTTTGCTTTAGCTCTTGATGTTTTCCACTGTTTGGAGAGGATCCATGGTTTCTCTTGCCCTATTCAACTCCTCGCCTATCTAATCCCTCCATCTAATTTGATTTGAAGTGCCAAAATCAGTTGCCTACCTTGCCCCATCGAGATCTCTGCAAGACTGACCCTCATTCCCCGCACCCAAAATCTGCCTTTCCATTAGAGCCAACAAACACATCATTTTATTCTATCAAACTCATTTACACACATACCTAGCCTAGGATCAGTAGTTATATCAGTCATCTCAAGCTTTTAGCGATCATATTTTGCTGAGATTGACCCAGAGAGAGCCCTCTCCCGACCTGGTAGGGCTAGCTACCAGGTTAAGCGTGGTTTCATGTTGGCCATGGATCCTACCATTCTCAACCTGAGGTAAATCTAGGCTCTAACATAGTGGGGACTCCGCTGGGGACGAAAATTTATTTGTTTGTTAGTGTTCTTGCTTTATAAACTACAGACGGAGCCTGAAGTTATGCCAGGAAGCCTTCGAACTGCACATTGCTTTGCGAGTGCATAAGTAGATAAAAGTTGCTTCAGTCAATCTCTGGTCTAGTCTTATAAGCTGAACATATGACTTGAAAATTTCCCCAGTAACATGTATCAAGTTCAGATCTGATTGTTGATGGTGGACAACGATCAGACACAGCAAGGTTGAAATCATTCACCTGGCGATTCCAAATCATTTTCGAGATCAGATCCAAAGACTCCACTGGAGGATGAACCTAACCAGCAGAAACATGAAAGGACAATATGGACAGATCAGGTATTCAAGTTGGAATTTCATCCAAGACATTTTGTTCTTTGTTATAAATTATTTCTTCTCTTTTCCCGAGAATGTCAAGAAGGCTTTGCAAAGTATACTATGTTTGAGAAGAGATCCTCGGCCTGCATTTGATTCCTTCCCTTTGAAGATTGTAAATACCAAAGATTTGCATGCCTTTGATCTTGATCAAGACCCTTTTTCTGAAGCTTGCGATGACCATCTTCAAAATGATGAACCTAAAGAGACCAAGACTAATTCTATACCTTTTGTACATACCCCTATACCTTGTAAAATTCTAGATCGATACAAGCCTTTGATTTTACCTCCTATATCCCATGCTTTCCCTAAAAATCATGATCTATATCTACCAAGATTTGATGGTGAACACGACAATATCACTGCTGAGAGACATGTACTGAATTTTGAGTCTTTCCTTGACCATTTTGAATTTGATGAAGAAGATGTTAGTATAAGGCTTTTTGCTCTTTCTTTTCAAGGCAAAGTCAAGAGTTTGTTCAAAACCCTTCTTGATGCGAGCATCTTAGATTTCCAGCAGTTCCTCAAAGTTTTCCGCGACAAGTGGGTCTTGAGATAGAACCCTTTCTTGATTATAGAAGAGTATAACCAGTTGATAAGACTATTAGGGAAGACAGTACATCATTTTTCAGCCAGATTTAACCAAGTTTATTATTCGATGCCTGTTAATATAAGACCTCCTCCTGGATCTACTCTCTTGCACTACCCGGGTGCCTTTGATCTGGAAATGGAGTTTCAGCTGAGAGAAAGGAACCTTGCAACACTTGAAGAGATGCAGAACAATGCAGTAGATGTAGAGGCTCATTTGCTGATCCGAAGGGCAAAGTTGAAGGAAGAAGAGATGAAAAACACAGATCTGGAGGAATCGACATCTCTAGAGGTAAAGCTTGACATTTTGGTAAGTGCAGTGGAAGAGATGATGCAAAGGATCGCCACAAGGAATGAGTATAATGTTCAAGCCCATGGCTCGCTGAATGAAGAAGAACAAGTTGCTGATCCAAAACATTTTGTTTCTTATCCCAGTTGTCATAGATCTGATAATGGTTGTTTTATAGATCATCTTGGAGAAGCGAGATCTGTTGATATGACATGTATGCTTGATGTTGTATTTTATACTGATGTTTTTCCTCAGTTTGATCAGTATGATGATGATTATGTTCTTCAAACAGAAGCTAATCTTGTAGACAAATCAACAGCTAGTTTGTGGGAGGAGGAAGTTCATTTTTAGTAGCTCAAATACAATGTTCACCCATCACATATCAGCTATGGAAATGAGGAGGAAAGTGCAGCAAATTTTGAAGTAAGTGAAGGATCTTTGCCTTTTTGTTTTGATTCGTTTCAGTTCATCAGAGAAAACTTTCAGGTAATCAGAAATCAATTGTCGACAAGTTTTGATCTTGATCACCTTGAGGACAATGAAATCCTTTTTCAAGACTTCTCATATCCCGATTTTCAGCCCTCGAATGCCATTGATTGTCAAGTTGCAGATGAGGACTTGGAAGCTGGCACATATGATCAAATGATACAAGATGATTCCGTATCATTTTTTTTTGAATCATTTCAGTTTCTGAAGGGAAAACTGCATAATATATCTTCAAATGAGCAGCCTGTAGAAAGTCATGCAATGTCATTGGAATCAATAGAAAATGGGATCCAACAATCTTTTCAAGTTTTTCACAATCCAATAGCTGATGTGTTGGATAATGTCTATAGTCAAAATCCTTCTCCTATCTGTGAGCTTGACAAAAGTATTAATACAAACTTGATCCGGCAGCCGTTTCTTTGTCATTTTCAGCAGGAGTCTCATCACAAAGCTCAGATGAAAGTTTGCATTCATGGTATGAGGAAAAGAGAAGTAATCCATTGGATGAGCTAAGTCCCAGTGTGCATGAACTTCAAGATCCTTATGCAGTGTTTTTGGAGGCAGATAGAGAATCCATATCATTCAACGGAGCTATTTCCAAGTTTTCATGGGATTTGCCTTTCAGTAATTCTCTCTTATTTTTCATAAGCGAGCACTTGCGGAGAATTCAAACAACAGCCAGAATACTTACTTGGTTGCATTGGTTGTTTCATTTCACTTGATCAGGTGATTAATGAAACAACTAGAGTAGGTTGTATTGAATAAGCTTCCTAATGAGCATCATTTCCATTTTGTCAGTTATGTTTAAGTATCGAGTCATTTGAGTGAGAGTCAGTTTGTGTCATCAAGTCATCAATTTTCAGTCATGCATTTCAGCTTGAGTTTTTGACTCCATTGCCCAATGGATGAAGGCATTGTGTGCTTTCCAAAGATCTATAGTTCTTGGTAACTCCAAGGAGCTACCATCCCCATTGGAGCCAATGTTAGTGTCAGTCTTTGCAGCCTTCCTCCAGTGATCAAACATGCTCTTACAAAGTGATTTTAAGGTTTCAAGGTCAAATTTTGTCATTTCAGTGAGTCTTCAAGTAAAATTTGGTCACTAGGCATTAGGTCTAGGGTTTTCTTTTGCTCCTTTCAAATTTGTCCAAATGTCAGTCCATGTCACAATTCAACTAAGTGTACCATCATTCAGAGGGTTTTCATCATCATGTCAAGTTCCACTGGGTCATTTTACACCTTATTCATGCTTCAGTTGTGCCTAGGTAAGGTTCATTTCCCTCTCTTAGGGTTTTGAAGGTAATTTCTCTTGGATGGTCAAATCATTAGAAAAAATTGCATCCTGATGTTCATACACCTTGCCCTATCCTTAATCTACCTTATTAAACACTTCCCATCACTGAGAGCCCTCAAATTTCTCATTTTCGCACAAACCCTAGTTTCTTGCTACAACTTGACAATTTTCTAGACTCGGCCTGTGTTTTTCCCTTTTGGACCCCTTCCCCTCACTCAATATTTGAAATTATATTTTCCCCTACTTCCTAACATCCCTCCCTAATTCCCAAAATTTTCTCAAGAATTTAGAAGCCCCTTATTCCTTCATTTCACTTCATTTCAACAAATCCCCTGTTCCACACATCAGAATAGGTTTTAATCCAATGATGTTTTTGAGAAATAAAAGATGAATTTGGGAAAACTAAGAGAGTATTTTTTCCATAACGGGCCAAATAAGAAAAACCTCCTTCACTTTTTACACATGTGTCATGGTTTTAGCGAAATGTCAAAACTACAGTTGCCTCGGGAGAATTGATGCACCTTTGAAGTGACCTTGGGAAAATCAAGTTTTCTCCTAGCTTAGTTGGCCAAATTACTTGCTTGATGAGTCAAATAATAACTAGACACAAATATATTTCTAATGAGCTATCATGAGCTCAATTTGGAGTTGAGGAAGACCTTAAAAAGTTGACTGCAATAGCACTCTGCCTTTAGGCGGCCTCATTCTACACATTTTGACCAGTCTTGGGAGATTTGATTTTTTATAGGGAACATGAATTCCAAATTGAAAAATTACAATTTATTTGGAAATTAGACTCAATACCCTTTCCAAGGAGCTATTTTTTGTCCAATTTGGACACCGGGAAGGCCTCCAAAAGTCTCCTGCAAAAGGCGCTACGCATAGGGTTTGGTGGCACGACGCATAGAGTTGGAAGCTTGATTTCACTCACAAACTCTCCCAAATTGAAAAATTTGCTCAATATTCTTAAGTTAAATTAATTTAACACCTTCATATTTCCAATGTATTAGTTTCCATTAGTTTTTATGGTGTTTCAATCGGTTAAAAACAAAACCCTAGTTTCTTGCAAAGTTGTGTTTAGAAAATTGCCTAGGGTTTGCAAAATTACAGTTTTTCTGTTGTATCCCCATTTTCATTTTTCTTTCACTATAATTCACTCGTATTACTTTCCCTCTCCCCTTTCATTCACACTCACCTATCCCCTTATCCCTAAAACTAAAAACCCTAATACCTAATCCCACTATTCCCAAACCCTATTCAAATATCCCTAAACCCTAATTGCTATCCCAAAGCCTAAATACTATTCCCTAAACGCTTTCATTCCCAAAAAACCTACAGCTAGCCTCAAACTCTCCCCTCATCAGTCCCACTCATCCATGGAGCTCAAAAACATGCAAGCAACCAGCAAGTTGCTAAGAGAAGGAAAACCAAGTCGACAACACTTGAAAGGGAAATTCAAGTGAGCATGAATCTTGGCTTGAGAAAAAAACTTGCACTTGGGAAAGGATGCTAGAGAAGGCCAACAAAGAGAAGACATTGTTGAGGCACATGGCCTACCACAAAAAAAAAAAGTTGCAAGGCAAGAATCAGGAGCTTGAAAGCAAAGTTGAAAACGACATCGAGGAGGCGAAAGGAGCATGATAGACTTCAGATATTGGCTGAGGCTTCCTTGGTCCAACACAATGCTTGATGGAGGAGACTCAGCCCAAATTTCAAAAAATTTGGGGCACTTTTTTCATTTTTGGAATTTTTGGCACTAAAACACAGAAATTTCTGCTCTATGTGCCGCGCCACCCGGCGCTCGCTTTTGATGGAGGCATCATTTTGAGAAAAACTCAACATATTTGGATTTTTCATGAAAAACTATGCATGCTCAGAAATGGCCAAGAATGTTTGACAGGTTTTGAGTCCCCAAAAAGGTCAAAAACACCCTAAAAATGACCTTTCTGCCCCTTTTTTGACACACAGGAAGCAGTCTTGGCAGAACTCAATTTTGGAGGGGAAAATGGAGGCCAAATTCCAAAATTCTACTTTTTATAGAAAGTAGATAGGTAGAACGTTC
Source organism: Pinus tabuliformis (assembly GCA_031772625.1). NCBI lineage: Eukaryota > Viridiplantae > Streptophyta > Pinopsida > Pinales > Pinaceae > Pinus > Pinus tabuliformis. Next base: position 1,543,532,310 of record CM062804.1, on the reverse strand, counting down.
CAACAAGCACACTTGGAGAAAATTTGGACACCGGTAAGGCCTCCAAAAGTGGTTGCAAATAGGCGCTACACATAGACAATTCAGCGCGGCGCATAGGGGAAATTTTGCTCAGTTTGACCAAGTATACTCTGTTTTTCGCCTAGTTCCTTGAAAATTTGACTTTTCTCTTTCTTAATGCCAAAATTATGATGTAATTTAATGTAAATTGATGGATCTTGATGTAATTATGTTGAATTTTCACTCATAGAGGTAGATTCATCAATGAAAAGGTAGTTTGCAACTGAATGAATCAGTTCCCTAGTTTATAGAGGCAAGCTGTTCCACTGACTAATTTGTAGTTCTCAGTTTAGAATTAGTTGGAATAGCTCATAAACTCATGAGCTCGACCCCTAGAGGCTAGGATGAGTTGTTGTTTTCCTATATCTTATGTTTTTTCAGTCATTAGGATGGTTGGACTTTTGAGAAAGCCTTGAACTTCATTGTACACTCATATCAGCATTTTGGCTAAGGAATTGAGACCAAGGTTTGCAGCACTCTTTGGGATCCTTGTGGCATTTTGTTTTGGTACAATGCTTTCTTCTGTATTTGTTTATGTGTTATGTATGACATTATCTATCTTGTTTCTTCCTAACTAAATCAAACAAGAGTGTAAGTAGAATCCATTGAAATTACAGTGCTCTACTTGAGGTTTGCTTTAGTTCTTTATGTTTTCAGCTGTTTGGAGAGGATCCATGGTTTCTCTTGCCCTATCCAACTCCTCACCTGTCTAATCCCTCCATCTCATTTGATTTGAAGTGCCAAAATCAGTTTCCTACCTTGCCCCATCGAGATCTCTGCAAGACTGAGCCTCATTCCTCGCACCCAAAGAGCCAACAAACACATCATTTTATTCTATCAAACTCATTTACACACATACCTAGCCTAAGATTAGTAGTTATATCAGTCATCTCAAGCTTTTAGCGATCATCTTTTGCTGAGATTGACCCAGAGAGAGCCCTCTTCCTACCTGGTAGGGCTAGCTACCAGTTTAAGCGTGGTTTGATGTTGGCCCTGGATCCTACCTTTCTCAGCCTGAGGTAAATCTAGTCTCTAACGCCTCCTTTCTATGTAACTCTTAAAACAAACAATTCCATGTTGTATAATTGTATGCTTGATTCAGGAGCATCACACAACCTTATGGCAAAATCTGTCATTGACCATTTGAAACTCGACATAACTAAATCCTACCATGACCTATACACCTTTGATTCTAAAAGGGTGCCCTATTTGGGATTGATTAAGGATCTAGTGGTTACCCTTGCCCAAATTCTAGTGAAAAGTGTAGTACTTGATATTTTTGTCACAGATATCCATCCCAAGTTTGGAATGCTCCTTTCTAGTTCTTACTGTGCCAAATTAGGGGGAAATCTACAGATGGATATGTCATATGCTACTATTCCTGTTTATGGAGGAGAGCAATTAAGATTATATAGAGAGGTAAGATTTTTACATATTATTTGCAAGACTGACCAACCAAGGAACCATCCAATTTAGCAATAGATCAAGACTTTGGTTGTTTTCAACTGACTTCAAACCAACATAAAACTCAAGTCAAAATTGAAGAGGTAGTTGAAAGTCTTGAACCAAACCAAACTGATATTTGGAAACTGTTCTTTGATGGCTCTTGCACGAAAGATGGGGCAGGAGCTGGAGTAGTTTTCATTTCACCTGAAAAAGAAAATATAACTCAATCATGTAAATTAGACTTCGAAGTTACAAATAATGTGGTTGAATATGAAGCTTTCCTTTTAGGATTGCAATTAGCCAAAATCTTAAAGTTCAAAACTTCAGTGTTTTTACTAATTTAGAACTTATTGTTAAGAAAGTAAGAAATGTTTGCCAGACCCAGCACCCTAGACTTAGGTCCTACCGAAATGAAGTATGGGATTCAGTCGAAAACTTCTTTGATGCTTTTAATTTGACTCATATTCCCAGAGATCATAATATTCATGAAGATGACTTAGCTGTCTCAGCTAGCTCTTTTAAAATTCCTGATCATACTAGTGTACTCTATCAAATACAAGTCAAATATAGGCCATCTATCCCAAATAATCTGAAACATTGGCAAATATTCGAAGATGATGAACATTTGAAATCATTTCTGTAGGTAATAGATGATCTTTAATTTCTACAAATTGATGAAGATAAATTGAAATAAATGAAAATGTAGATGAAAATGATACTTCCAATTTTAAAACCCAAATTGCTAATCATGACATTATTTAATTATCAAATAATTTTATTCCAAAAGGACCCATTCCTTTAGAAAAATTGTTTGATCAAAATGATGTCCTCCAAAACCCTCATTCCATTTCTTCAGAATATGACATAGAAGCAATTAAAATTGGAACTGATGAAGATATCAAAAATATCAAAATATGTGCATCTCTAGACCCTGAGATCAAAACTCAATATCTTAAGTTACTGCAAAATCATAAGGATGTTTTTTCTTGGACTTATGTTGATCTAAAGACCTATGATACTTCATTAATACAACATAAAATTCCTTTGAAGCCAGAAGCAAAACCTTATCAACAGAAACTTAGAAGGATAAATCCATCCCTTCTACCAACTATAGAAAGGGAGATTAAGAAAATTCTAGATGCTCCGATCATCCTCCCTCTTAGATATTCTAATTGGGTTGCAAATCTAGTTCCTGTTAGAAATAAAAATGGAGGAATAAGACTCTGTGTGGATTTTAGAAATTTGAATAAGGCATCATTAAAATATAATTATCCTTTGCCCAAAATGGATCAGTTACTTCAAATGGTTTCAGGAGCACAAAGACTTTCTATGCTTGATGGTTTTTCAGGTTACAATCAAGTGAATGTTGATATAGCAGACAGAGAGAAGACAACCTTTACTACACCCTGGGGTACATTCATGTACACTAGGATGCCATTTGGCTTAACCAATGCTGGAGCAACATTTCAGAGAGCTATCGGCATAGCTTTTATGGGTTAAGTACATCAAGTGGTTATTTATCTTGATGGCATAACTGTTTTTTCTAAATCTGATCAGAAACATCTAAAGCACTTGATGAAGGTTTTTGACAGGTGTAAAAAATTTGGAATATCATTGAACCCTAAGAAGTCCTTGTTTGTTGTCAAAGAAGGAAAATTGTTGGGCCATATAATTTCAAAGGAGGGAGTAGTAATTCACCCCAAACGAGTACCTGCCATCGAAACGTTGACCTTACCTAGAAACAAGAAGGAGATTCAAGCTTTTCTAGGCAAGATTAATTTTCTAAGGAGATTTATTCCAAATTATGCAGAGATTGTAAAAGATATAACTGACATGCTCCAAAAGGACCATGAAGTCAAATGGACTGCCTCTTCTAGGCATGCATTTGAACAAATAAAAAGGGCTATCTCTGAAGCTCCCACCTTAGCCAGCCTTGATTATACTAAGCCATTTAGTGTTTTCTCTTTTACCTCTGAAACAACCCTTGCTACCGTTCTATTACAGAAAAATGAAGATTCCCATGACCAACCCATAGCGTTTTCAGCAAGGTTATGAGAGATGTTGATCTTAAGTATGAAATCATTGAGAAGCAAGCCTATGCCCTTATTCAAGCCTTGAAATTATTCAGGATGTGTCTCTTACATTTACCTATAACTGCTTATGTCCGTAATAGTGCTGTGAAAATTGTCCTAACCCGACCAGACACTGATGGGAAAAGAGGTAGATGGATCACTCCAATTTTGGAGTTTGAGCTAACTATCAAGACTACCAAGCTCGTAAAAGGTCAAGGATTAGCGAAGCTTCTAGCTGAATCCAACTGTAAAGTACTTGGAATCAATTCTGTTTTAGAAATACAAGGGAAGAATCCACAAGAACCTTCCCTTCATCCTAAATGGGAGAATCCACAAGAACCTTCCCTTCATCCTAAAGGGGAGAATCCACAAGAACCTCTACCTTTAGAGCAGATCAGTCCTATACACATTGATGAAAAATTCTTTTTTTCAAACTGGTATCAAGATATTGTAAATTTCTTGATCCATTTTGAGTGTCCAACATCGTTCTCCAAAACCTAGTGTAAAACCCTTAAGTTAAAATCAGTCAAGTACTGCATTATAAATGCAAATTTATACTGGAAAGATCCACTGAATATTTTGTTATTATGTTTAACATAATCAGAAACTGAAGGAATCATTGATCATTTTCATACAGGATTTTGTGGGGGACATTATGATTGGAGAGCAACAACGTACAAGATTTTGAGGGGAGGATTTTATTGGCCCACATTGTTCTTACAAGTAGGGGCAATGGTTAGAGGTTGTGTTCCTTATCAAATGTTTGTTGGTAAACAAAAATTAGCAGCTCTTCCACTCGTTCCATCAATAGTTTCAACACCTTTTTCTCAGTGGGGATTAGATTTTGTTGGAGAGATTCACCCCACTTCAAGTAATCAACATAGATGGATCCTCACTACAACAGACTAATTTACTAAATGGGTGGAAGCAATTCTAGTCAGAAATGCTATTGATTCAATAGTAATTAAGTTTTTTTAGGAGAATATCTTATCTAGATTTGGTTTCCCAACTCAAATTGTCACTAATAATGCAACATCTTTTTCTAGTGTTAAAATGATTGAGTTTTTCCAAAAATATCAGAATTTGTTACATCATTCAACTCCATACTACCCTCAAGGAAATGGCCTCGCAAAGTCATCAAACAAAAGTCTGGTAAAGGTAATCAAAAGGACTCTAGCTGATCAAAAGAAGAGCTGGAATTCACATTTGATTTATCCAGTATGGGCAAACAGAATTACGCCAAAGAGATCAAATGGCAAATATCCATTTCAATTAGTCTGTGGGAAAGATGCAATTTTCCCTACCAATTTGGCCTTCCCTGTTTTAAAATTCCTGGAGGATTCAATAGATGAACTTGATGATTTTTCAAGAAGAATAAATCAAATTATTAAACTTAATGAAAACAGAGATGAAGTTTAACACAAATTGAAGAAATATCAGAATAAGATGAAGGTCCTGTTTGACAGAAGAGCCAGGGAAAGGGACTTTAAGGAAGGTGATCTAGTTCTAAGATGGGATGCTAGGAGAGAAGAGAAAGGAAAGCATGGCAAATTTGACAATCTATGGTTTGGACCTTTAGAAGTTGTTGAACTGAAGGGTAACAACACTTTTGTGCTGCAGAATCTTGAGGGGCTATATTCCACTTATCCTGTAAATGGAAGGTTTGTCAAACATTACATTCAGTACTAAGAATTTGAAATAGTTTTCATTCTAAATACTCCGGTTTTCTTTTACTTTTCAATATGTCAGTGTGATTTTTCTTACAACAAGGACTCCATAGCCTAAGGAGAAGGCACATGGATCTGCAGGTTCTCTGCATTCTACAAGAGAAAGTAGTCCCCAGATGGAGCCAATGTTGTAGCATTTTTTGGTTTTGATAAGGTAGAATAAAATAGTCAAAAAATAAAAAATATTTTGAAAAAATGTTAAGTTAGGATATGGACATAACAATAGTGAATAAAATGTTTTTGAAAATATCTTGATGATGATGTCCATATCAAAGAAAATGTTAGGTTATATGTCCTAAAAAATCAAAGACAAAAATAAAATGTTAGGTTAGAAAGAAAAGGAAACAAATAAACTCTGAAAGTGAGAAAGTCTAAATGCCACTACTATTTTTCTGCAAAATAATGGTTGTGTGTAGCTTGTCATAAATGCCACAACCCATGAAATTCAAATAGTTTAATCTTGACTGCTTCATGCTTTAAATTTGATGTTATAGTTAGAGAATAAAGATCTGGCCAAACTATTTAATCTTGGCAGATCAGTAGTTAGGTAGAGAATAATAAGGTGCTCATCAGTTTAATATGAGCCATTGGAGGTTATAAGGTTAGAATTAGATAGTTTGTTTTTTGAAAATAAACAGAAAGGAAAAGGGTTTGCTAGCATAAATGCACCCATTAAGTGAAGAAAAAATGATAGGATAAGCAAAGGGTAAGTAAAAGAAAGGTTACAAAAGTATGATAATTCATTGGACAAAATGTACATTTATCATGTTTTACCATATGTTTCTATGTCCATGAGGCAATTACACAAAGCAAATGAAGGTCTACAAGATCAATTAATTAACTTCCCTCATCCCCATTCATTCCTATATTTACTAATTTCCCCTTCCCACCTTCATACAGTTCATATTCATTCATTTCCCATAAAATACCCCTTTTCCTAAGGTTAAAATCCTTTTTTCCTAGGAAAAGTGAAAACCCCATGTTAAATCCCCTTTTACCCAAAAAAACCCACAAAAATATGTTTAGCCTAAGTTTTGATGTATATATGAGAAAAAGAAAATAACTCATGAAAAGGCATTATACTTAGTGTTTTTCCCCTTTCCGCTCATATTTCATATTAATGCTAACTTAACGTATTAAACCCCTAAAAGTCCTTTCCCATATATATTAATTCCCTTTATTAAAATATCCAGAAACCATTAGTTTTCTTATAAAACTTTGTATTCCATAAAATATCGCATATTGGTGGATCACAAACCTTTCAACGTGCAAGCACTCTCCTCCACAATGCGATATACGATGTGTGATGGACCCGGGCTCGATGCTATATATATCATAATTCGTTGTCATTTCACATCCGCGCTTCATCGCAAGTCCCGACTGAAACATGCACCCTCCACCATTGTGATCTCCGATATGCGATGGGAACTCAAACCCAATCACAGTATTATCCATGATTTATTTTCACGTCGCGTCCGGCCCCTATCGCATTCCTTTGCGATGGGCCTTACTTCGCTAAACTGTGATTGTGATATGTGATGAACCCAGACTCGACATCATTTATCCGCCTAAATTCATACAATGTCAAGTCTGCCATACCATGTTTTGTGAAGAATTTGTTTGTTAAATTGTTTTTATGATTTAAACGAAGAACCCTGCTAATCTCAGATTTTAACCCATAATAAAGCCCATACCTCCATAATTAATCATTGGGCCCCTCCGCGCTACTCTTTCACTCCACCATTGTTCGATCCAATACATTCAAATCCAATGACCCTCAGCAATTTCGAGTTGGCTCTCTATCTGAGCATTACTCGCCCGAAAGGTGGTCTTCCACTGACCTCCCCTTGCTACGTGTCAGGCTCAAATTGTATCGAGAGACCCCTCCCAAAATTGCCCACGCCTCATAAGTGGTGTGATGAAAACCAAAACCACCTCCCGCATAATGACAAAATGACCACTTTTCACTTTGTGCCATATTTCAAAAAGAAAGTTGTTTTTCCATTTAAACGCAAAAATCACCATTTTGGCTTAGTTTCACCTGTTTACTTAGTGAAGCCTCCATAAGCCTCTACAACCAATAAAACCATTGTTTTACCTTTCAATATGCTCTAGAATCCTTCCAATATTCTTTCGAGCTCAATAAAGCCATTGATGTCCTTCTGTATCACCTATGTTTTCTTAACAATTTCTGTGTTTTGCAAGTAAAAACTCCTATTCCAGGCTTACAAAGAAAAATCTCGCATACAGTTTGAAGAAAAATACGAAGATCTTACTGTTGAAAAACATAATAAAAACCTGAAAAGAACAGTAAAGGTAAAACGGAACACAGTGAAGGTTACTCAACAGGGTCAAAGGATATTCACAGAGTTTAAAGAGTATCAGATGAAAGATCAAATGAAGGAATTAACTAGCGTAAAGGATACAAACAATCAAGCAGCTTAAAGGGAAAAATATAAAACAACAAAGCCAACACAACCTGAATAAAAGGGACAGCAAGAAGCAGTTCAATAGTTGCCCCTATCTTCTTGCATGAAGATCTTTCCTTTCCTAGAATAAATCTTAATCAGTTTTAGGATATTTTCTTAGTTTCATTATTGTATAAATAACTCTCTTCTCGAGTTGTTAAAGGGTTCAAGGTTCAAGGTTCATTATTCATTGCTTGTTAAGTTGTGACTGTTCATTCTACTTTGAACCTGGTTACACCTTTGAAGGAAGCTTTTCTAGACACTTGATGTACTCAGTCTTTCTAGAACCTTAATACAAAGCAGAGGATTCTGAATTTGGTTTTACACAGTTTGTGTTATCCTGTAATTTTTTCCAGCTATCAATCATTTTGTTTTTCTTCATATGCTTATGACTTATAGAGATATCTAGGTAGGAATAATTGTGTCTCAATTTATTCCTATAAGCTCCTGAAGTGATCATCTATTAAGAGAATGGATTAATGAACTGTCTGTTTAGCTAATCCCCTCTAATCAATAAATCATCAACATCTTTTGTAAGCTTAAGTATACTGCCTTGAATCTTTGGAACGTAGTTTAGAAGGTTTTCATACTTATGATTGTTCTGTTTTACAGTCTGGAAACTGTGATAATCATATTATTTTCTATCTTCTTCTCACCACTATTTGATCTATATCATTGTGTAAAGCTTTATAGCAGCCCTTTGCTGAGATATTAATATTATCCAAAGGATTAAGTATTTCAATTCTACATCTGTCTTCATTCATTGGTCTTCCAAAACTAAAACCAAAAACCCCAAAACAATTATTTTAGATGCTCTCACATTGGTAGCTGACCTACTACTATCTCAGAGGTACAACATAGATCAGATAGTTTTTTCATTGAAATTCATCAAAATTTAGCAATATAATTTCTAGATTTTTTGTTTTTTAAAATAGATTTTTGAATGCATAAATAAATTTAGCACCTTAAAAAATATTTAGGGAATTTGAATTATGCATATTAAATAATTTAAACTCAAGTTTTTAAAAATATCTTTAAAATTTTAATTGAAATTAACCAGAAAAATGTCTTGAAAAAGGCTATTTCTTCTATAATTTTTTATTTTATTTTTTTTCAGCAGGAAAAAACCGTGTGTTTTATATTAAGTTTAAGACATTACATATATATGATGAATAGAATTTCATCATAGATATGATAGTGTATCCAGTATTTAACTGTCATCATAGGTCTGATAGTGTATCCAGTATTTAACTACACAGGGAATCACAAATTTAGTGTATCCAGTGTTTAACTGCACAGGGAATCACAAATTTACTACAACATTCAATTTCAGCCATATACTAAAATAGGTAATAGAGATTATACTCCTTCCTCAACCTCTGTCCCTTCCTAAATATCTCTGAAATTCTCATTATGGAAACAAGAAAGCATTAATACACATCTAATCTAAAATTTGTTCTTCATACAGCAAAATATATAGTTATTTTTCACCTATCTTTTTTATACAGGACCATATACAATACATTTACAAAAAGTGATACAAAAAAAAAATCCAAGGTACTTATCTATGCCGATGTTCTACTCCATTGTCAAGGAATTTAGAGCACTATCTTGGCATGTTAATGCTTCATACTTCTATCATTGTTGATCCCATTTTTACCTTGATGTGCATACCTTCTTATGTGGCTAGTAATCCTTTTCTCGACATTTCATTCACATTCTTGTTGTACGCTCTGTTGATGTTATGTATGGAAGATTGTTGAAGAGTGCTCCATATGCTTTGTATGCATTTGAGCCAGCCTTGTAGGGAATTTTGTTGGATATTATTCTTCCCCAATATGTGATCAACCATACACCTGGAATCTCCATAAATTTGTATTTGTGGGTTATCCCCATAAAGCAATTGCTTCTGCTTTCATACTTGTTCCCTCTCCCGCATTCCATTGAATCCAGTATTCTTGTTCTTTCGTCACCTTTAGCCAAATTACACATCCACATCTCCCTCCTTGTGATGCCCCATCAAAAAATCCAACCAGGTATTTGGTAACCTGTACCATCCCCTTGTTTTCCTTCTCTTTTTTCTTGGTGTCAGCTCTCTGACCTGATTTGGTCCACTGTTCTATGTACTCACATATCAAATCCTCTCTCCATCTACTGGTTCCAAAAATCAGGTGGTTACAGCCTTTAAAGATTTCTCAGAAGACAACCAGTGTGAGTGATCGCTAACTTATGCATTGTGTACTCCACCATTTTAAACATTCTTCAATTGTATTAAAATGAATGTATGGTATCTGCTTCTTGGTGGTGAAGTGCTTCCAGATGCATATAGATCTTGGACAGTGTAAGAATAAGTGACAATTATCCTCTCCTTCTTTCCTACACAGATAACATATCGCAGGTCTGCGATGTTTCCTCTTCTGTAAATTTCCCCGCGTAAGATTCTTATTCTGCCATGTTAACCATAAGAAAATGATAATCTTTATGGGAATACTAGTTTTCCCAAACTTATAAAACCAATAGCATTTTGCATCCTATAGCTCCTTCATACACAATTTGAGATAACAATCTACCACTTCAATCTCTCCATATTTCTTCTTCTTTCCAGCCCAGGTGATGTGATCCTCTTTGATGTCATAACATATACCTAAATCTTTTAATGATTTCACAAACTGGAACCAATCCAATTCATACTGTCCTATAAGGTTCAATCGGATGGAGTCAAGCCAGATTGGTATATTACCACTCCATTCATTGATCATCTCATTCAAAACAAATATGCCCTTTCTATTCAGGTGGTTTATTAATTCCGCAGTACCAAGTGGAATCGCACTGGATCCAATAACACTGTCTATACCCAAAATAATTCTATTTCCAGAACGAAACTTCCATGATATGTTCTAAAATAGGATATTTTTAACCATGTTGAAACTGTTCCATATCTTTGATCCACTTTTTTTCCCAATTTCACCTTGTCTCATCCAACGGGTAAAATCCGTATTCTTCATGTACTTGTACGAATCAATTTTCCCCATATACCATTACTATTGATTCTCCACCACAGTGATTTTAGAATCAGCGCCCAGCCAAAAATTTTAAGATTTAAGATACCCCATTCACCCAGCTTCTTTGGTCTAGTGATCCTCTCCAACTTGACCAGATGATATTTGCAGCTTCTTCTTGCACCTGACCAAATATAGTTTGCCATTATGCGATTTAGTGATTTTATTATCAGCTGCGAGATGCGGAATGGGTGAGCCCAATAGACCCCCAGTTGCGTAAGAACTGACTATGTGAGGGTGATACGACCTCCCATTGACAAACATATGTGTTCCCACCCCTTAATCCTCGAGTGGAATCTATCCACTAGCCACATCTAGTCAACATTTTTGTAATTCCCTCACTTTAGGCAGTATCCCAGATATTTCATTCCATTTTCTAAATTTACTGCATTTACCCCAAAACACCTCTGGATATAGCTGATATCATCGTGGTTGCAGGATCCATATAGGATGATAGATTTGTGTTCATTTTGAACAAGACCATTTGCCCTTCCAAACTTCTTAAAAATTAATGACAGTGCATGCCACTTGAGTCTGTTTATCATACCCATCAACAAGATATCATCAACAAAGAAACTGTGGGAAATAGAAATATGATTGCTAATTTTTAGCGCTTCGAACTGACATGTGTTCACAGCTTTTTTAATTATCAAACTTAGGCCATCCATTGGCAGTATGAAGAGAAGGGGGGACAAAGTGTTGAAAATAGCAACAAGAAATGCTAAATATAGAAGTTCTAAATTTAATATTGCTATAAATAGCATTTCACGATACCTTCCTATTTTAGTTAGTCCCTAAACTAAAATAGAGAAGTAAAATTCGAATTTGATCTTAGCGGCTGTTTGTAAAATAATTAATTAATTTACCATGAGTTAATTTGTTGTAGAAAATCAAACATGAAGTCTATGTGAGGACATGCAACAGTTTCTCCATTAATTGAGGAATTTATCCATCAGTTAAAGAGATAAGGATGAGTTATAATATTGAGTTGTAATTAGTTGGCTCAATTAACTTAGTCAAGTCCAATTAGATTAATTCGAATAGTTTGTTGAATTAATTGTGAGTTCAGTTAGTTAATGCATGCATGCATGTAACTTCTGCTCTTCAGATAACTGAATATTCTCTCATAAATAACTCATGCATGTCAGTTCAGACAGAGACCCAATTGAGATCAGAAGGAGGGGCAGTGTACTATCAGTTGCTAGAATATTCCATTGTGAATATCTCTTACATGCAAAAGGAATTATTTCCTTGAGGATTGCACAGTTACTTCTTCAGGTTTTGTGAGTGTGATGAGGCCAATTCACACATATGGAATCATTGGACCCCAAGAAAAAATGTGCAAGGAAATAAGAGGCTTAGAGGGCTGGAGGAGGACATATACTGTGTCTATTCAGTTTGTGAGTTGTATTGTTTGATTGCAGAGAGAGCGGGATAGCTTGAGAGTTGATACTTTTTGTAACTTGAACATATTTCCACTTGTATGATAATACAGAGATTGGGGTTTTAGGCTAAAGCTTTCCCTAGGTTATTTCTTCTATGTTATGTGTGATTAATTTCTCATTCTTAGTTATATGTGTTCTCATTGATCTTGCTCAATTCGATTAAGCTTCCACAAAGTTTGTTGTAGAAGTAGATCTTGTATTTTGCTTTAGTATATTGCATAATCTATTGATCTACAATGGGAATTTATACATGGTATCAGAGCAAAGGTGATCAAAGGAGAGAACAGTATACAAGAAGGGAGAAGTTCGAAGTTTGAGGTTCCTGAATATAGAAATCAAGTTCTTATCACATCTCAATTTCACCAATGGCGTTCAGCAGTTTAAGACTCGAGTATGCCCTTGATGGCAGCTCGAATTATATATCTTGGAAGGATTGCATGGAAGCAATATTAGAGGATAACGGTCTAAAGAACTTCATTGATCAAGAAGTCCCCAAGCCGACTGATGCTACTCAATTGGCAGAATGGAAGAAATGTGTGGCTAGAGCAAGGAGAATCCTTCTGGAGGGAGTTTGAGACCACATAGTCTCAAGTCTCCATAGGAAGGAGACACCGTTTTCGATGTGGAAAAAATTGAAAGATCTATATCAGAATAGTAGCGATCAGAGGAAGTTGGCACTGAAAGACAAGCTTCAGAAAATCAAGTGTGAAAAGGGTGACACGATCTCTACATATCTGAACAAGCTCACCACCTGCAGGGATGAGCTTTGAAGTGTAGGGATCATGACCGCTGATAATGACATGGTGAGTCTTGCACTCCTCGGTCTTCTTAAGAGCTGGCATAGCTATGAAGACTCGGTTAATGGAAGAGAAAAACTACCAAATTGGGAACGACTTTGGTCGGATCTAATGCAAGAGGAAATAAGAAGAAGCACCAGAGATGGATCCTCATCGAAGCAAGATGATGAGGAAAATCTAGCCATAGTGAGTAAGGCGAGGAAAGGGAAAGGGAAGGCATCCCATCCTAAATCTGGTTCTTCTCATGGTGGGAAGAAGTTTGACACATCGAAACTGTGATGCTTTCATTGTCATGAAGTGGGCCATTATGCTACAAATTGTCCACAGAAGAAATCCAAGAAGGGTTCCTCGAAGGGATCTGATGGTGAGGCACTGGCCTCACAGTTTGAGCTGGATTTCTCGCTTATCGCATGCATGGTTTCACCCATCGTGGGATGTGTGTGGTACCTCGACAATGGAGCTTCATTCCACATGTCAGGTGACAAGAATATTTTCAGTACCTTGGAGGAGAAGGATCTCCATATGCGGATTGAGATGGGTGATGATGGAAAGTACCATGTTTGAGGTGAAGGTACAGTTGTGTTTCAAAGGGAGCATGGAGGTCCCCTCACCCTGACTGATGTAAAGTATGTACCAGGTCTAAAGAAGAATCTTGTGTCTGTCACTATGCTAGAAGATAAAGGCTATGATGTAGTACTTAGTAAAGGAAAGGTATTCGTGAGGCATATCAGTATTGGACAGACAAAGCGAATTGGGATTCGAGTAAAGAATCTATACAAGCTAGAGGTAGACGACTGTGCTGCATTGAGTTCCAAAGTTGAGATGGTGCAGAGCCAAGATGTTGGCGAGCTATGGCATTGAAGACTGGGCCACTTGCACCATGGAGCCCTGAAGATCATGCAGCAGATTTCTACTGGATTACCCAAGGGAAAACGTGAGCAAACAAATACATGCAAAGGTTGTACCTTGGGTAAGTATGCGAAATATTCCTTTCCGAATCAAGACAATAGAGCTAGAGCAATCCTGGAGTGATTTCACTCAGATGTTTGTGGACCATTCACTACAGCCTCCACTGCTAAACAAAGGTATTATGTTTTTTTTATTAATGATATTTCTCATAGATGCTAGATCTACTTTACGCAAAAGAAGGATCGAAACTTCTTGAGGATTTATGAGTTTAAAGCCTTGGCAGAGAAAGAATCTGGAAAGAAAATAAAAGCCTTGTTTAGCAACATTGGTGGAGAGTATGTCTCTCAATAGTTTAAAGACTTCTGCGTTGTAGAATGAATTAAACGGGGATTGACGACACCCCATAACCCACAGCATAATGGGGTGGCCGAGAGGAAGAACAAATTATTGTGGGAGCAACTTGAGCGATGTTGCATGACCAAATCCTACCACTGCATTTGTGGGTTGAGGCATGCAATACAATAATATACTTGCAGAATTGAAGCCCGCACCTATATTGGGAATGAAGACACCTATGGAGGTCTTTTCCGGGAAGTGACTAGATGTGAGTCACTTCCAAATATTTGGATGATCAGTCTACTATCATGTGACCAAAGATGCCTAGAAGAAGCTGGATCCAACAGCTGAGTTGGGAATACTTGTGGGGTACACAGATACACCCTACAACTATCGGGTGTACCTTCCTATCAGTCAGAGGACAGTGATACGCAAGGATCTAAAGTTCGACGAGTATAAAGCCATGTGCTTATCACTTGAGAGGGAGCTCAAGTTGCATGTAGAGGAGGAACTTTCAGTTCCTAAGGAGGACGAGCCTCAGATTGATGCAGAGCAGACGCATGCAGAGGATTCGAGAGTGGATACATCCACTCATGCTGAGACTTCCAGATATGGGCAGAAATTCTCAAGGGAAGCTGACAGGTTGATGCTGGATGTGCGGGAGAATGTGGGACAATCATCTTCTCAATGCAGACAAAGGAGGTCACCCGAGCGGTACACTGGGTACATGGCCCTCGTTGGGGAGTGTGTAGATACCGAACCTTCTTCATTTAAGGAGGCAGTGCAGTAACCAGTTTGGGTTGATGCAATGGTAGAGGAGTACGACTCTATCATTCATAACAGTGTGTGGGATGTTGTCCCAAGACCTCAGGGTAAGTCAGTGGTGAGTTCCATATGGCTTTACAAAGTAAAGCAGGCAGCCAATGGCAGTGTTGATAAACACAAGGCAAGGTTTGTTGCCCGAGGTTTCTCACAGGTCGAGGGGATCGACTACGATGAGACTTTTGCTCCCGTAGAAAAGTAATCATAAATTAGATCAACGTTGGCACTATCAGCTTAGATGGGGTGGAAGATCCCACAGATGGATGTGAAGATAGCATTCCTCAATGGGAAGATTGAGGAGGAGGTGTACATTGAGGAGCTAGAGGGTTTCGAGACCTTCAATCATAAGTCACATGTGTGCCGACTCAACAGGGCTTTGTATGGGCTGAAGCAAGCACCTTGTGCTTGGTACACTAGGATCGACAACTATTTCACCGGATTGGGCTTCACCAAGAGTGAAGCAGATGCGAACCTTTACCACATCATGGTAGAAGGTAAACCATTGATCATTATTCTTTATGTCGATGATTTGATTTTGATAGGTGATGATCAGCTGATACAGTCTTGCAAGGAGGACCTTGCAAGAGAGTTCGAAATGAAAGACATGGGTCTTATGCGCTACTTTCTAGGCATGGAGGTGTGGCAGAAAGATGGTGAAGTATTTGTGTCTCAAGGCAAGTATGCCAATGACATACTCAGGTGCTTTCACATGGAGAAGTGCAAGCCCATGCAGACTCCTCTAGCTGGGAATTGGAGGAAGGAGGATGCTACTTCAAGTGAGGTAGTAGCTGCTACTATTTATCTACTGCTGGTGGGTTCACTTATGTATCTGGTGAACACACAACCCAACTTATGCTTTGTAGTGAACCAACTAATTCAAGCTATGGTTCAGCCTACCAAGCTGTTTTGGAAGGTAGCGAAGCATGTGCTGAGATACCTTAGAGGCACATCTCAGTTCGGATTGTGGTACAGACGGACAGAGGGAGTGAAGCTTCAAGGCTTCACAAATGCAGATTGGGTAGGGAGTCCATCAGACCGAAAGAGCACTTCTGGAGGAATCTTCAACCTTGGTTCCGCTATAATTTCCTGGTACAGCAGGAAATAGAGGTTAGTTGCACTTAGCTCAGCATAGGCTGAATACATGGCTGCTAGTCAAGCTGCATGTGAGGCCATTTGGATGTGGAAGATTCTAGTGGGATTGTTTGGTCAGAGGATGGATCCAATTGTGATCTACTGCAATAATCAGAGTTGTATCAAACTCTCTGAGAATCTAGTTTTTCATGACAGGTCCAAGCACATTGATATCCAGTATCACCATCTTCGAGACTGTGTGGTCAAGAGGATCATGTTGTTGCTATATGTTTCGACCGAGGAATAGGATGCAGATATTTTGACGAAGGCATTGTCAAAATGCAAGTTCGAGTTCCACAGAGACAGGATTGGGGTTACTAATAATCCCTTTCTTGTTGAGAGGGAGTGTTGAAAATAGCAACAAGAAATGCTAAATATAGAAGTGGTAAATTTAGTACTACTATAAATAGCATTTCGGGATACCTTCCTATTTTTGTTAGTCCTTAAACTAAAATAGAGAAGTAAAATTAGAATTTGATGTTAGCAGCTGTTTGTAAAATAATTAATTAATTCGCCATGAGTTAATTAGTTGTAGAAAATCAAACATGAAGTCTATGTGAGGACATGCAACAGTTTCTCCATTAATTGTGGAATTTATCCATCAGTTAAAGAGATAAGGATGAGTTGTAATATTGAGTTGTAATTAGTTGGCTCAATTCACTGAGTCTAGTCTAGTTAGATTAATTCAAATAGTTTGTTGAATTAATTGTGAGTTCAGTTAGTTAATGCATTCATGCATGTAACTGTTGCACTTCAGATAACTGAATATTATCTCATAAATAACTCATGCATGTCAGTTCAGACAGAGACCCAGTTGAGACTAGATGGAGGGGCAGTGTACGATCAGTTGCTAGAATATTCCATTGTGAATATTTCTTGCATGCAGAAGGAATTCTTTCCTTGAGGATTGCGCAGTTACTTCTTCAGGTTTTGTGAGTGTGATGAGGCCAATTCACACATGTGGCATCACTGGACCCCAAGAAAAACTGCATAAGGAAATAGGAGGCTTGGAGGGCTTGAGGAGGACATATATTGTGTCTATTCAGTCCGTGAGCTGTATTGTTTGATTACAGAGGGAGCAGGATAGCTTGAGAGCTAATTCTTTTTGTAACTTTAACATATTTCCACTTGTATGATAATACAAAGATTGGGGTTTTAGGATAAGGCTTTCCCCAGGTTATTTCTTCTATGTTATGTGTGATTAATTTCTCATTTTCAGTTATATGTGTTCTCATTGATCTTTCTCAATTAGATTAAGCTTCTGCAAAGTTTGTTGTAGAAGTATATCTTGTATTTTGCTTTAGTATATTGCATAATTTTTTGATCTATAGTGGGAATTTCTACACAAAGCACACCCCTCTCTAAGTCCCCTTCCCGCATCAAAGAAACCTGATGGGTATCCATTAATTATCACAGCATATCAAACTGATGTAACACATCCCATAATCCACTCTGCCATGTTTGCTCTTATGCCAACTTTATGAAGGACCAGTCTCAGATAACCCCAATCTAAGCAATCATATGCCTTTTTAAGGTCCACCTTCATTACTACAACATTCATATTTTTTGTCTTGATACTGTGCATGTATTCCTGAGCAAATGCCATAGCATCATGGATTATTCTATTATAAATAAAGCCATATTGCTCTCGTGAGATGAATTTTGATAAAGAAACCTTGATTCTGTTGGCTATCATCTTGGAGATAATCTTATATGTAAGATTACACAGGGAAATTTGGCAATAATCAACAAAGGTGACCGCCTCTATTTTCTTTGGAATAAGGGAGATATAGGTAGAGTTTAAATGATGATGTATGATTCCCTTCGTTCTAGACTCTTCTATTATCTATAGAAGGTCCTCCTCAAAGATGTCTATGAAGTGGAGAAATAATTCCACAGTTTGTCCATCTGGACCCAGGCTTTTGTCTCCTTTCATCAATTTGATAGCCCAGATCAATTCCTCCACCTTAACCTCCTTATACAACTCCATATTATCCTCCTCATTAAACATTGTAGGATATTCATTTACTGCCCACACTTGTGAATCTACTTCCTCCACTTCCATTCTTTTATATGCTTGTCGCAAATATGATACCGCTAACATTGTAATTTTCCATTGTTTCTTATAACAGTTCCCTTCACCATCAGACATCTGCCAAATTGTGTTTTTTTTCCTTCTATGATTGGCAAAGCGATGAAAAAACTTAGTATTTTTATCCCCTTCACGAATCCAGGTGGCTCTGCTCTTCAATCGCCATGTCGTCTCTCTTACTTGAAGAATCATCTTCTTTTTCAACTCGAGAGCATGGATTTGTTCCCTTACTTTGGCAGATAGGGAGTGGTGGCCATTTGGCTATGCAATGGCTTTAAGGCCTCCTCTATTTCTGTCAGTTCCATTCTTAGACTTGCCTTCTTCTTCCGCTCCCATGTTTTTACTTCTGTTTTAAGGTTTCGAAGCCTGCTTATGAACCTTTCTGTGAGTGTAAGGTATTTCTCTATATCACTTCTTTCCAGCCAGTGTGATCAGATAAGTGATTCAAAATCTATATCTTCAAGCCAAACTCTATTAAACCTAAAAGGCAAGCCAGCTCTAATATCAGTATTGCACCAAAAGAGTGTAATTGGGTGGTGATCTGAAACATAGTTTTCAATAATGTGGGATCTCACATTCCCCATATTTTCCACCATATTTTCTTGTACAAGGAATCTTTCAAGTCTCTTTGCTATATAATTATTGCCACTTCTTCCATTATCCTAGGTGGGGGAATTATTTGGTGGACAAATATCTATTAAATTATGGGAAAAAATAACATCCCTAAGCTTTTGTGCCATCTTATCTACCACCTTGGATTGCCCCCACAGCTCCTTGATCCTTGTGGTATAGTTAAGATCCCAAGCCAAAATAAGAGAAGATGAATGAGGGATCCCAGATGCCTCCATTATGTCCCATAAACATTCCCGTTCTTTGTAAGGAGCATAAACATTAAGGATGTGTGTTCTTCCCAGGATACCTCTGATGCTTCCAACCAGAAAAATACCCACCGAACAGGAAAAGGCCTTCAGATTTTCCCATCTGGGGTCCCAAAAAGGTGATAAACCCCCAGATCTACCAGTTGCATCAGTAGCCACAATATACCAAGTCGGAAACATCCTCCGAAAATAGTCAACAGTTTGAGATGCAGAATGCATTGATTCTTGAATGAGAATAATATTGGAATGAGATGAGAGAAACAGGTCTCTTAAGGCGAGGAATTTTGGAAGGGCCCCCAAACCCCTAATATTCAAAGAGATAATGGAGCTCATTTAAGCCTATTAGAGGGAATACATGCTATAAGTGCCCTGGGAGAGATGGGTGAAGAAATGGGGATATCTATGAGGGACGGCGAATTTGTCAGGGTTGTATTTGTTTGGCGCAGGTGTCCTCTGAAATGTCTACTACCTCTGTTATTTGTACACCTAACAGTTAAATTCCTGGCAGAGGAGGGGCTTATTACAGGGGACTCAGAACCCTTTGGCTTATGAATAATGAGATATTTTAGATCAAGGGTCTTCCTTTGGAGTAGAAAGTCGAGGTCCCTGTCTACAGAGTTGTCAGGTGATGAGACAGAGACTTTTGTGAGGGAGACTTAGCAATGGGAGAGTTTGGTTGTGTAGCCAATGAATGGAGCCTTCGAGCTTGAGTATACGTGGCATATGAGGTAGATGGTCTTATGAAACCAGCTCACAAAAAGATAGAAAGGAGAGATCCACGCCTTAGAATTCAGCCTCTTCGAGGCGGCAACCTCCTTTACATTACATAAATGAACAATTCTTGGATGATACAAATGAAAAGACCTCCTTTCTATATATAGGAGTCTAAGGGGTCATAACATAATCAGAGCCGACATAACAATAATAATGTAAGGGCACAATAATAACAATAGTGGGCTTCTATGTGGCACAATAGTAACAATATGGGCACTACATGGGTACATCAATATAATAAGTGGGTTGTACTAATAACAATAAGGGGTTACACTAGTAGTATAGGGGCCTAACATGCCCCTCTCCTTCAAAAAGCGTTGTCCTCAACGCTTGAGTAGTTCTTGATGCTTCTGTATAAAATTCTTGTCCTTCCATGTGGAATCTTCAGTGGGTAAGTTCTTCCACTTGATGAGATACTCTGAAATTGATCGATTTCGTAGTTTTTGGGTTCTTGTTTCTGTGACTACTCCAGGTTCTAATATGATTTTTCCTTCCTCTTCAATTTCTGGAAATATTGTTTGAATTGGGATCTTTTGCAACTTTTGAATAAGTGGCCATACTTCTTCGTCCTTCTTCCATTCATCCCTTACTTCGTTTATCCAATCTAGTTGGATAATACAAATAGCACAAAACAATGCTTCCACATCCTCATCCTTGAAGAGTCTTCTCATTCGGTAAGGTCGCCATTTTTTAAGTGCATGTAGTATTGCCAACATTTCCTTCTCATAAATAGCTTTCTTGAGATGTAGCAGTAAAAATACCCGATCACCTACATCAAAACATTTTTCACTATGATGTTTATCTACCTGTTGTTTCGTTTGATTTTGCACCGAAGTGGCATTATCCTTTAAAAGTTGGAGAACTTGTTGTTGATGCTCGATGTGATCTTTCTCTGCTTGAACCTTTTTCTTCTTGATATGTCCTTCTATCTCTAGAGTTTGAGGAGTGGTAATTTCTTCCAATCCTTTACAAGATATGGTCAGATTCATTTCTTGATGCTCGATGTGATCTTTCACTTCTTGAACATTTTTCTTCTTGATATGTCCTTCTATCTTGATAGTTTGAGGAGTGGTAATTTTGACCAATGAATTACAAGATATGGTTGGATTCATTTCTTCTTTCTCGATGTGATCTTTCACTTCTTGCACCTTTTTCTTCTTGATATGTCCTTCTATCTTGAGAGTTTGAGGAGTGGTAATTATTGCCAATTCTTTACAAGATATGGTCTGATTCATTTCTTCTTTCTCTGGGGTGGGGTCCTGGCGTATATCCTCTTCTTTTGATATTTCTTGATCATTTTCTTCCTCCTCTTCATATTCTATGTAAAATAATTTCTTCTCAGCACACTTATGACCTTTAGTGCATTTGCTATCACAATTGTAACAAAGCCCTTTTTCTCTTTTTTCTTCCAATTTTTGTGGTGTAACCCTTGTAGGTTGTGGAAGGCTAGTAGAAACAACACTTCCATCTTTATAGTTGTGAGGGGTATGCTTCCTGGTTTCCATAATTTTTCTTTCCAGTATGTCACAAAGCCCTTTTACTCTTTCCAATTGTTGTGGTGTTGCTCTAAAGAAGGTGTTGCTCTTTGTATCCTCATAATGTGCTATCATTTCCTCCATGAAAATTGACCATGTAACAAGTTGTTTCCGAGAACAAAGCTCTTCATACCATAAAAATTGATCCGGTTCTAAATATGAAGATGCAATACATACCTTTTGTAACAGTGGTACACCATGTAGATCAAAATATTTCTCCATCTGAAGTATCCAATTTATCGGATCCTTGCCATCAAACTTCCTCATCTTGCTTTTTCTTGATTTTAGGAGCTCGATCTTGCAACGACTGTAAATCTGTACTTTCAGATCTTTAAGTTCTGAAATTGTGACCTAGAGTAGCCCTTTGTTTTGTCTTTCTAATGCCACTAGTCTGATCCAAATTGGATTCTCCAAGAAAGAGTTATGCACAATCTCCCACAATGACCTGATCGTATACTAGTTCAGTAGAGCGAACTTGTACGACGTGCCACAAGTCACTGTTTCAACCTATGGATCTGAAAATGCATACAAGAAAATACAGTCCATCCTCATTCTGCACGTTCTTACAAAATTTCAATCCGATCCCCAGAGAGAAAGTTATGATGATTTTCCCCAGGTCACCTGTTTGGAATGTAATTCAGGAGTCTGCAAAAAGACCAACTTCCTCAAATCATATCTCTGAAAGTATATTACGAGAAGCTCTGAAATTCAGAACTGAGGTTCAGAGCGATTTCTTCTCAAATGGGTTTTTTTTGCAACTTCTGAAACACCACAGAAAAAAAGTTATAGTGAAAATTCCATGATGACCTGTTTGGAGCAACGAAACCCTAGAATCCAAAGCTCTAATACCAAATGTTATGAAACCAGCCCACAAAAAGATAGAAAAGGGAGATCCACGCCTTAGAATTCAGCCTCTTCGAGGGGGCAACCTCCTTTACATTACATAAATGAAAAATTATTGGATTATACAAATGAAAAGACCTCCTTTCTATATATAGGAGTCTAAGGGGTCATAACATAATCAGAGCCGACATAACAATAATAATGTAAGGGCACAATAATAACAATAGTGGGCTTCTATGTGGCACAATAGTAACAATATGGGCACTACATGGGTACATCAATATAATAATTGGGTTGTACTAATAACAATAAGGGGTTACACTAGTAGTATAGGGCCCTAACAGATGGAATGTCAACCATAGTGTGTTGTGACAATACCGATAGCTGAGGCATAGCTGAGGTGGAAAGGAGTTGGTGATGCTCCCGATATGGAGAGTTGGAAGCAATATGAGAACCATATTGTTTTAACATCGAGGAGGAGGAATGTACATGAATAGGGATAGAAACATTTTTTACAAAGTGAGGAGACGACTCAGAAAAGACCTGGTTAGTGTGAATGGAGTTACCTAAACCTGATATGTTTCCATCCTGATTCGTGGCAAAACCATGACGTGGAGAAAAGCATTCTGACTTATTTTCCTTTTGGTGTCAATGATGAGTCCCTTTACGCTCCCACGAAGGCCGCCACCCACCTCTTCCTTTAGGACAGTTAGCTATTAAGTGTCCAGTTTGGTGGCAGTTGAGGCATCGTAAAGGAATTCCCCAAAAATCTAGGCGCTATGTGAGGTTAATGTCCTCCCACCTTAACTCAATGTGATCCAAGAAAGCCTCACCAAAATCCTTTTAAATAAGAACCGAGGCATTCCTTTTATCCTTGGCTGCCAGACATTTTGGATCAACATATATGAATTTACCAATGGCATTGCCAATATTAGTAAATACTTCCTTCGTCCAAAATTCTAAAGGTAATCTGAGCAATTTGACCCAAATAAGCTTGTTTTTGGGCATTTACTTCAATGAATTGAAGCCCACATACCATTCATACATTGCCAAAAACCTACAATCCTTTACCCATGACAGTGCTACGATTTTCCTTAGATCCTCTTCACTCAGAAAATGGACACTGTACCAGCATCCCATTAGCCTTACCACCATGGGAACATATCTCAGCAAGATTTTCCATTTTTTTGCCAGCCACTACCTCATCTCTGCTTCTTCTATCTCCAAAAAATACCACATAGCCACTAAGGCCCTCTTCTGGAGAATTGTTACTCTATCAAGGAGAACATCATGGTCGAATGAAAGTATAGGTGTAGGTGTTGTAACCTTGATAGCACGATGTTTTTGCCACCCCGCCTTCTGCCACCTTTTTTCTCCTCCTCCAAATTATTTTGTAACTGACAGTCGGCATCTGCCCACATGTCCCTTCCGACAGCCAGGGTTTTCAGCCAAGGGGAGCGTGCCACATTCCTAATCATGCCCAAGTTTGCGTGGTGTTGTGACTCAACCTCCATCATGGCTTTGATGAAGGCCTCGTGTAGAGAGGTGTCAGACTTGAAAGGGTCCATTGGCATTTAAGGTTTAGCAAGTACACCCCTTGTGAATTAATGACATCCCTCCTACCAAGACAACACACTATAAGTAGTAAGTGTTCACCCGTCCTACTACAGTCGGGACAGTTCCCACGCCCCAACCCACCTGGAGACCACCTCCCAAGAGAATGTCAATGTCGCCAGGCAAGATTTATGGTGTAGCAAGTACATCCCCCGGGAATTAATTCATCCCTCCTACTTGGATAGACTACTGCAAGAAATAAAAATTCACTTGACCACTTACAGTCGCGACAGTTCCCACGCCTCAACCCACCTGGAACTCACCGCCTAAGAGAATGTCAACGCCACCAAATCGAGAGCCTGATTTGGGAAGATAACACCTCGGAACCGGAGAGAATAATAGTCTGAAAACAGTAAGATAACACGTAGGAGGGACAAGGGAGGATGTCAGGAAGAGTGTGCAAAGTGTAAGGATAAGGACACCCGTCACCTCAGACGGGCTCCAGCTAGTGGGAACATTGATGTTTTAAAAATAAACAATTTTAATAACACCCCTGGAAAGTCCCAGAATCGGAATCTGGCTACCTCACATCCCCGGAAAAACCAGTGAGTGCATAGACCACCCTCCGAGTAGGTTCAGGACTCAGGGCCCTCACAGCAGCAAATGCAATACCAACCCTAGCAAGACCACCACCTATAGCAAATTCTGATGGCGAAGCTTTTGCAAGGTCGTGACACGAAGAAATTGTGAGTCCACTTATACTAGAATGTGTTCAGGGCATGAGACTGTAAACATGGAGTTTCTATCGGGAAAAAAGAAGGACATGAGGGAGCTATAAGGTTATTGCAGACTAGCATTCGAGCCACGAGGGGAGTGCGAAGTGTGTGTCTTTTAAATGTGGGCCAATATACATATGGTTGTAAGAATAAGAAGGGAAATGGAGAATAAAACCGATATAACCAGGGACATGGGAATTCCAGGAGATATACACAACATTGTTACATCATTCAATTATAAACCACCCTTGAGAAAGATAGACATACATACCTTGTACTACTTCCTGTTTTTACAGACGTATGTGAATTTGATTCCTAGTAAACAAGATTTTGTTTAGGCTTAAGAAATTTTACCCAGACCCATTAAACGACAACCTTTTGTGCATTAATTGTTTGAATACATACCTTTTTCTTAGGCTCGGTAGCTTTATTGATCCATAACCTCTTCAGGGTCTCGCCAACAACAACCTTTTGAATAAACCAGGAGATGTTGGTCTTCGAGTCTGTCACAGGCCTTAAACGATATATGCCTCCCCAGTATAAAACTAATACAGATTTCGGGATTTCACCATTAAGCGAGGAGACGAAGGTGTCTTTGTTTTCGGATACTATCGTCAATCCTCACTGAAGACACTGATAAGCTTAGTGGCTAAGCCTCTTCTGCTTGCATGCCTTTCTATCCCTGTGGTCAGATAACATTGAATGGATATCACATATATGAGAGAGATGGTCCCTATTTCTTCTATAAATTATACTACACCTATATAATTCTACCATTCCTCTATTATTAAATTATATATAGAGTTTTATAGATGGTTCTATATTCATGTTTGTGAGAGAGATTTTTTGAAGCCTAAGAATCCAAGTGGTGAAAACAATGTAGTGTGTGGCACTGTGATAATGCTTTCTGATCTTGGTTGGCATTTGAAATTGCTTAAGTCCTGATTGGAAGCGGCTAGTGGGGAGAGTAGCGAAGGTGACTAGGGTTTTAGGTTTCTGCAGAGTTTTTTTCGTTATGGATGGGCGTAGAGGAGGGAGCTCCACTCCCTCCTACAAAGAGGTGATGGCCAACAAGGGTAAGAAACCTCCAAAAATAGGCAGAGGTAATGCAGAGGAAGGAAGAAAGAACAGGGAGGAGGAAACAGAAAGCACCAAATTGAAGGAGAATGAGGGTGCAAAAGACAAGGAGGAAAATGACAAAAAACAAGGAATAAAAGACAAAAATCAGAAGGGTCTATGCAAACCCAATGCTGAAATCACTCCTAGAGTAGTTTTAAATGATCCAGCGCTACAGCCGCACAGGGATCACATGCGGACTTATGCAATAATATGAAAATTCATGGGGCTATGGCCCACTAAAAAAACTTTACAAACTTGGATTAGATACCACTAGAAACCCAAAGGTAGCATTGATCTTCATCTGGGGTCAAAGTGGCTCTTTACTGTGGTGTTCGCGAATATTGAAGACAAAGATAGAGTATTTGAAGGCGAGCCCTATTTCTATGCAGCAGCAGGGCTATATATGTGGCCATGAATGATGAACTTCGTACCGAGCAGGAAACTTTCACTTCAGTCCTGGTCTAGGTTAGACTCTATTCTCTACCTCTGGACTATTGGCAAACAGAATCGCTAGCTACCATAGGCAATAAACTAGGGGTTTGTCAAAGCTTCTAAAGCCACAAGGAGAGGAAAATATACCTCCTTTGCTAGGATCTGTGTGGATATGGATCTATCCGGAGCCCTTCCGGATGAAGTCATCTTGGAGGTTTTGGAGGAGGAATGGGTGCAAACTGTTGACTATGAGCATATTCCATTTAGATGTCGTAAATGCCATGAACATGGACATCTTCTTAGAGATTGACTCCTCAGTAAAGTAGAGAACAAAAGCAAAACTAACACAATGAAAGAAGCAAATAGCTTTCATATAGTTGTTCATAAAGGAAAGAGTGGCAGAAAAGGGACAAAGCAACACCAAAATGAAGGACAAAAGGTTAGTCAGAACCAGTTCCAAGTTCTTGAAGAGGAGGAAGAATTATCAGTAGAAGATTAAGTAATGAAAGAAGATTACGAGAAGAAGGAGAAGGAAGAAGAACAAGATTAGACACAGGAAAATGAAAAATAGAAAGGGATCATGCTAAGTGAATCAGAGCTGGAAATGGATCAGGAAATGACCCAGAGTGAGATGGAAATGGAGGATATGGAGCTACAGGAGATTCTTGACAGAGAAAACCTAGATTTAAAGGGTTCTTGATTCAGGGAGCAACTGGCGGGGTAGAATCAACACCATAAGAAGAGTTCATTCGAATACAACAGTTATTCTTATGAAAAACTCAAGAAAAGGGTATGGAGGGAGGAAACAACATTCAAAGGCAGAGTATGGAAGGGGTGAAAGCCGTAAAGACGACTTTGGGATTAGCACTGAGAAATCCAGGGAAAAAAAGAGGCAGGAAGAAGTAGAACGAGCTAGTGATGGAATGTGGAAAGCTTATGGAAGACTCAGGTAAGATGAAAGATCTAACCAGATACTCCTTTACCAATATTTAATTATGAAGTTCACAACTTGGAATATTAGAGGTCTAGGAAGGAAGAGAAAACAAAGAATGTTGAGTAATAGAATGAAAGAGGTAGCCCCAGATATAATTTTTGTCCAAGAAACAAAATTCTCCATTCAAAAAATAAGGCAAATTCATAGTAAATGGCTCAGTAGATTTGAGTTTCTAGAAGTTAAAGTAGAAAATATAGCAGGGGGTATCCTAACTCTCTGGAATCCCCAAAAAATTGGAATAATTGATGCGAAGGCATCAAGAAATTATTTATCAGTGGTTATACAGCTAGTAGGAGATAGGGACACTTATCTAATCACGAATGTTTATGGCCCTCAAAGGTTAGATGACAAAATCAAGTTCATAGAATCCTTGGTGGATCTTCGAGTCAGACATGTAGGAACAACTTGGGTCTTAGGAGGGGATTTCAAGATGATAAGATCTCTCTCAGAGAAAAAGGGGGGTACAAGAGCTTTAAATAAATATTCCTTCGAATTTCAAATCCCTTCAGAAGATATGAAGCTTGTTGATGTTGAGACAAACAATGGCCTCTGCACTTGGAATAACAAAAGAGGAGGGGATTCACAGGTAGCCTCCAAGTTAGATAGATTTATGATCTCTGAGGATCTCATGCTTCTTGACAAGGATTTAATAGCAGGAATTCTTCCCTTTGGAGGCTCAGATCACTGGCCGGTTCAAATGGAGATAAAGGGCATTGGTACCCCAAGGAATAGACTGTTCAGATTTGAGAATATTTGGCTTTCTCACCCAGAATTCACTAGCAACATTGAAAAATGGTGGGTGGAGGATTTGTAGACTCAGGGATCAACAATGTCCCTACTACACAAGAGGTTAAAGCACATCAAGTTGAAGTTGAAAGCCTAGAACAAGAATGAATTCGGTAACATTTTTGCAGGAAAGAAAGAGGTGGAAAATAAAATTTTGGAGCTTAATCAAGCCTTGATCAAGGAAGGCTTTGATAAGAACATCAACAAGAATGGGAAAAGTTGTGTAATCAAGAGGAAATTTTTTTGGAAACAAAAATCAAGAGTTCAATGGCTAAAAGAAGGAAAGCGTAACACTAAATTTTTTCATAGATCAACCATAGCACATGGGACTCACAACAGGATCTCTTCGATCAAGGACGAGGATGGACATATACATCAATCCCATGAAAAGATAGAAGCAGTGTTAGTTAAGCACTTCCGAGGTATTGCTCAGGAAAACACTTCAGTAAGGGAAACGTTCATCAAGGACCTCATTAAGCATATCCCTGGGTTGGTATCCAAAGAGGATAACTGTAATCTCAATAGACTTGTGACTCAAAAGGAAGTCAGTGAGGTCCTCAAGGAAATGCAAAATGGCAAGGCTTCGGGTCTAGATGGATTCAATGTGGATTTCTTCAAAGCTTGTTGGAATATTGTCAAAGAGGATATTGTTAGCGTAGTGGAAGATTCCAGGCTGAACAGAACTGTTTTGAAAGCTCTCAATACCTCCTTCATCTCCATAATTCCAAAATAGGATAATGCTCAAATGCCAGAGAGGTATAGACCCATCACTTTATGCAATGTAGTTTACAAGCTAATTTCCAAGGTTGTATCCAATAGACTCAAACCTTTTCTGCCTACACTTGTTTCGGGGGAACAATCAGGTTATGTGGAAGGTAGACAAATTCTAGATAACATCATTCAAGCTCACGAGGTGGTCCACTTGTTAACTAGTAAAAGGAAAGCAGGTATAATCATGCAACTGGACATAGCCAAAGCCTATGATAAAGTGAATTGGACATACATCAAGAAAGTGCTCACAGTGTTTGGTTTTTATCATAATTGGGTCAGATGGGTCATGGCCCTAGTGACTTCCTCCAGCTTTTCTATTTTAGTTAATGGCTCTCCCTCAGAAATTTTTCTTCCTTTTAGAGGACTCAGACAAGGAGATCTGCTCTCTCCTTTTCTCTTCATCCTCATGATGGAAGGGCTGGGACGGTCCATTAAGCATGCTAGAGCAGTGGGCAAAATTCAAGGACTCCAACTTTCGGAGAATGGACAAGTTCTGACTCATCAACAATTTGTGGATGATACCATGTTACGGGGAATTCCCATAGTCAAGGAAGCACTAGCCTACAAACAAATTTTGAAGGACTTTGCTTTGGCATCAGGTATGGAAGTTAATCTTTCCAAATCAAAAACATTTTTCTTTAACACCCATATAGCCATTCAGAGAAATGTCTCCATAATTCTGGGCTTTCAAAGAGACTCCCTCCCCTCTAAATATTTGGGAGTCCCTTTAATGGATAAACCTTTACTCAAGTACATTTTGGAACCGTTAATCATTAAGATGCAGGATAAGGTCAGGAAATGGACAATCATGTCTTTAAATCTAGAGGGCAGACTGGTTCTTGCAAAGGCAGTGCTCCAAGCTATCCCAGTCTTCATGCTTTCAGCTCTCCTAGCTCCAAGGGGAGTCTTACAGTAGTTTAGAAACATCCAAAGAGATTTTCTTTGGGGCAAAGAGGAAACAAGGAAAAAATGGGCTTTATTCTCATGGGAAAAGATCTGTAAACCCAAGAACCAAGGAGGACTAGGATTGGATGATCCGGAGATCCTAGATAAGGTTCGGGGGGCCAAACTTTGGTGGCGGTCGGTTAAGGACCCTAAGGCTCAATGGGCTAGCATATGGAAGTAAAAATATGCCATCTCTTGGCCTTCTTCTGATATCATAAGAATGTCTGGAAACATGAAGGGCTCTCCCATATGGAACAAGGCCTGGGAGAACAGAGGGATTGTTCAAAAAAACAGTTTCTGGGAAATTAGAGAAGGAAATCTAGCACTATTCTGGGAGGACAAATGGCAACAATAACCAACACTATTGAGTGAGGAATTTTTGGGTCTCAAACATGAGACAGACAACCAAGGATTAGTAAAGGTAAAAGACTTTTGGGAGCATTCTCACAATTCAGGAAAATGGAGAACCTGGAGGAAACTAGATGGAAGAGAGGACAAAACCTTCAACAGCAGAGTAGAGACCCTTAAGAAAATGCTGGATCAGAGGATGATCTTAGTTACTGAAGGGCAAGATCAACCAAGATGGGGAAACAACAAAGAGGGAAACTTTAATATTAAGGAAGCAAAAAGTATTCTCCTTGGCTTGGATTCCTAAGCTCTGGATAGTACTTGGCAGAAGCTATGGAAACATAAGGGCTGGATGAAGATCAAACTCTTTATGTGGCTGGTTCTTCAAAGAAAAATCTTAACCTGGGATAATATTAGAAAAAGGGGTATGTTGGGACCCTCCAGATGCCAGCTTTGTGAAGCCCAAGAGGAGACCATTGAACATCTTCTCAATAGCTGCATTTTCACCTCCAAATTATGGGATTTTTTTGCCACCATCTTTAAACAGTCTGACAGAGACAAAGAAATCAATACCCTCAAAAAATGGAGGAGTAATTTTTCGAATTATGAAGTTCTTAACTCAACCTGGGCTCTTTTTCCAAGCTTCATTATTTGGAGTGTGTGGAAAGAAAGAAATAAAAGAATCTTCAAAAAAGAGGAGAATTACTATCAGAGCCTGTTGGAGCAGATCTTAAAACAGCTTAAAGAAACAGTTAGTACTATAGCAAGGGATCTCCCCAAAAATCATCCCTCAGAAGGAGAGTTAACAATGATCAAGCAGTTAGGCATGCAGGGGCTAATTCCACAAGGACTAGATAGGAAAGCAATTATGAAGGAAAAGGGTAAAGATTTTTGAATCCTCCCGAGGAAGGTTTTTTGAAGTATAACATCGATGGAGCTTCAAAAGGTAACCCCAGAATGGCAAGTTATGGAGGAGTTCTTAGGGATGATACAAGAAACATTATCTCCCTCTTCCATGGTCATCTAGGAAAATCCACCAATAACATGGCAGAATTAATGGCATTGGAGCAAAGCCTTGAATTTCTGAAACAGAACAATTTCCAAAATGTGATAATAGAAGTTGATTCAGAGTTAGTCATCAATGCGGCCAAGAGAATTAGTAATGGAACAGGGCCAGAAAAAGTCACAAAACATTGGAGGTTAATTTGGGTTCTCCAAAAAAT
The DNA here is from genome assembly GCA_031772625.1 of Pinus tabuliformis. Lineage (NCBI taxonomy): Eukaryota > Viridiplantae > Streptophyta > Pinopsida > Pinales > Pinaceae > Pinus > Pinus tabuliformis. The sequence continues at coordinate 1,543,500,971 of CM062804.1, read as the reverse complement.
TCAAGGACATCTTCAAGGACTACGCACTCTCAGATTTATCCATGTGCGTAGAAAGGCCAACAAGTTGGCGAATATTCTTGCCAACCAAGGTGTCAGATGTAAGGATAGCAGAATCTCGATGGAATGGCTAGCTATGCCGCATAGCAAACTAAGAGAACTTTTCCATCAACAAGCAGAAGAGGACAAAGAAGTGTATAAGAACAAGATGGAGGAAGCAAATTCTCAATGAGCAGCTTTCTGCAAGTACTACTTTTTTGGATAGTCAGGCCTTCGGTGGAAGACTGGTCAGGGGGGCCTCAGTTGCCATGGTGAGCACCTCCCTAAAATTCCCTGGAGTCGGGCGCAAGGTTTTCCCGGGAAGAAGAGAGGTTGAAAGCAAGAATCGATGGCATGCAGTGGGGAGGCATCATTTCCCAATTTTTCAGTGGCAAGATTCAAAACCACTTCCAAAGTGGTTTCGGAGCGATCGCACCACTTCCCAATCGAAGGCAGTTTCTAAAATTTGGCAGCGATACCATACGTCTCGAGACACATGGATGAGGGTCGAGTCCGAAAACCACCCTCATCGCACACTAAAGGTCAATCATTTCAATCGTGCGATATTCATTTCCGCCGTCCAATTTCGTAAGGCAGATTGACGTTCCAGATTGAGCGAGCAGTTTGGTGGGGTCCGGAGGTTAACTATCTTGCTTCTTCATGACGAGATATGCATCTCTGACGTCAAATTGGATAAGAGAAATGAACGACAGCGATTAAGAGGCATGTTTGGTTTTTACTGGCGCGGTTTTGTTGGGGGAGAGTTCATGTACCCTAGGTGTCCCACTACAAATTTTTGTTTGTATTCATAAGGGTGGGAAGAGTTTTCTGTTGGGGTTTGTAGGCTTGGATTCTGTTAGGCATTCTCCTTATTGGCATTAGCCCAATCAAACTAGAGGATTGGTGTATATATTGTACATTTTGTTTAATCTAGTGATATAGAAGGAAGCACTCTTGCTTTAGCAAAAAAAAAAAATTATATATAGAATTTTACAATGAAATTTTCCATTCATATACTATTAAATTTGAAACTAAGATAAAACAATTTTATATTTAAATATATATATAAATTGATTAAACAATGAAATATTTGAAATAAAAGAAATTAACTATTAAAAGAAACTTTACATAAGTGATTTTTTCCTAAGACTAATAAATTAACGAACAATATTTTATGGTCGTTCAAATTTCCGTTTCCTTTCTTAACCCATCACTCTTCTTAAAACTGCTAATTAATGGAAAGAGGAAAGAATTACAATTTTGGTGGAATCTTCGAAACTTTTCGCACTACCAATATTGAGATGGTTTAAATAGTATACTTTTATTATTTAAATAATCATTGTTTTGTTTGAACCAGCGCTAGCTGTTAGGACAGCTGATGAAGGCCTGGAGTCCATTCAAATATTATCTCCTCCGATGGCCACATTGTCAACACTGTGATTGCGAAAGTATTTAATTAAATCATCTTTTTGAAATTTGTTTTTATTAGCGGGATTCGGTCAAAAGGTTTTCGTGCACTTTTGTTTTAATTTTGCACGGTGAAAGAAATGATGGAAGCAGAGGGGTTGAAACAAGTGATTCCGGACACTGCTTCCAACTACTGTTTGCGGCGGGTATTGTAAACAGATCAGCAACTGTAATGAAAATATGATCAATAATGTACATCACAATCCTCCAATTAGGGTTCACCATCAGAACACAATGAAAATATTTTATGAAAACTATTTGGGTCTTTGTATATATCAAGGATATTTTTCTAATTGGGTCTGTGTATATATCTAAGAATAATTTTGTATATTTGTATCAAAATAATTTTCATATTTAGTTAAAAATTTAAGAAAGGTAAATAATCGAGTGATATAAACAACTAAGTATAGAAATTTAATTATTCATATCTATGAGGTGTATGTTATATTGTTTGTGAAGGGTTTAGTGTTTAACACTAGGCCTGAGTGTTTGTGAAGGGTTTAGTGTTTAAGACTGGGCCTCACTTTCAAATCTCATGGGAAGAGGTTGAGGATAAGAGTCATTTTTGGGAAATTAAATTATCCCAAAAGACACCCAATATTAGAAGAATTAGTTTTTAAAAATATTTGTCAATGGATCTTTAGTTAAGATGTACGGGGATAGTAGTTAAGAAGTAAATCAGTTCAATGCATGCAAGTGGTACTTTACACCATCCACATTGAAACCACACATGGCAAAGGACATGATGCAATCTAGTTCCAAGCCTCCCGAACATGGCGATGATCAAATCTACATTGAAGGCACTTATGAAGAGTTATGTTCCACACCAATGGAACACATGTGGGATCAAGAGTAAGAAAATTGAAATGACAAATTGTTCTCTCACACCTTGACATGCCTTGCCAAATTCAAATTGGGATCCCAATTCATTCGAGAAAACAGAAGACTCTCCGAGTGAATTTGGCGAGTCCCATGGAGAGATTTCACCCACGCTAATAAACTTACTCTCCACAATTGTGTAATAAGATTACAGGTTTGTATTTCTCTGTGGACTAAGTTTTTCATGTGTAATTAGGGTTCTTGGACAAAATGAGGGAAAGAAGATGTCTATGAATGTGCAACCAAACTATGTATTTATGTCCTCTGTAACCCATTTTGTCTCTCTAGAGGAGGCTATTACAATTATTTCACATGGAGATGGATTTCCTATCTATTTCACAACACTTGGGGTCAACTTTCAAGTAGACCACTCTCTAAACAATATCATGAGGTTTGTGGAAGGTCAGACCCAGAGCCCTCCAGTAAATTTGGGCAGCATGCAAATTGACAGTTTTAGAGCTCACTCTAAGAAAGAAAATGCAAGAAATTTAGGGTATAAACACAAACAAACTTTGGCCAAGTCAAACAATTAAGTGGGATCAAGACACAAGCTAGTTGTTGAATTCTCAAGAGAAATGGAGGGTTGGTTGCTGAATTCTCAAGAGAAAAGGAGGGCTCAAAGAGACATAGGATCCTATCCTATCCTTTTCTTTCCTAGGCGAAACAATATGTGGTTTGTCAAAGACCGAGAACTTGGAGACAATAACAAAGCGAAGTTGGAGACAATAACAAAGAGAAGTGCCCCAAATGCAGGTGTAAGGAGAGGGGTACATGGATGCTCGAAAATATATATTCAGTGCAATTTGATAGGCTCGTCATGAATATGAAATAGTAGGAGCAACTAAAAATTATTGTTCATGATGGAGGAAGTCCAAGACCTAAAGGGAAGGTTTGCCAGACAAGTGGATGAAACCAAGACACTACTTACATATGTTGTTTCTTTAAAAGACCAATTCTATGCCCTGAATATCAACCTCAAGGAGGTAAGTGCTACATGTAGGAAAGAAAGGGGATCACTTTTATAACTCAATCGGTCATGGCAAGACCAAAGTTATAATATACACTAATCTATAATTATTGCAAATTTCATTTTTTGTTAGGTATTGATTGTAGGATGGACTCATACAGGCATGTAGTGAAACTTGAATCTCTATGTAGTCCCTCAGATGTATCGAAAATCATGACATAAAGGAACAATACTTGAGACGAACTAATGTAGCAAATCTCTTCGATATTTGTTGTGACTAGACACAGACTTAATAGAACAAGAGTTCAAATGAAGAAATGTAGCAAATCTCTTGGGTATTTGTTGTAACGAGACACAGACTTAATACAAATCAGTAAGCACACACACACACACACATATATATATATAAATGTTTCCAGTATGGAATATAAATAATTATCTAATAAAGTTAATCATACTTGATTATGTTAACTATTTATATTAATTATATATTAAAATGTGTTAATTCTTTTGTTATATAAAAATATAAAAAAGTGTTAACCTTTTATTATTAGTCTCTACCGATATTTTGACCACTATTAGTTTAGTATTGATAAATGCAACTTATAATGTTTAACATTGAAAATAAATATCTATTTTTCAATATTATTATAAAACTTCTTTTTCAATCATTTGATTGGACGATAACTTCAAGATCTTTTTGCAACATTTCAATAATATAACTTACTAGTGGTTAGTACTAAACAAGTAATTAATTTATCCCCTTCACATCTCAATTTATTAGTTCCTCCCAAGTCAAGACTATAAATTCGACTTTCTACTTATCATTATTATACCTACCCTACTTATCATTATTATACCTACCACACACACATTAGACTATAAATTCAACTTTCTACTTATCATTATTATACCTACCCTACATATCATTATTATACCTACCAGAGGCAGATTAGGTTATGTTATTCTTTTATGTGGTTTTAAATTGAATTGTCAAATATAAAAATTATATTAAAAATATATAAATAAATAAAAAATTATTCACTATGTCATAATAATTTAGATTTTGTTAGAATACCATGGGTCAATATCATGGTTTTTCAATACACATGCCCAAAAGTCATAAATCATTTCAAAATCAAAATATTTTATTTTATAACATTTTTTAAATTAGATGTTAATACTTATAATGTAACAAGATTCTTAACCATGAATATTTACCCATTTTACTATGGATATTATTAATTTGTTAATAAGCTTTGTTATAATACCATGGGCATTACCATGGCTTATCAATACCACTTTCCCAACAACATAACTTTGGTCAAAAAACTTTGACTTTCAATTAGTTTTGAAATTTTTAAACAAGATTATATGAAGTTTATTAAGTTCTTAATATGTTAAATTTTTATATTAGTTTTTAATATTATATTAATTTAAAATTTAATATAAATAAAAATTATCAATAAAATTATTATTATTATTATTATTTGCATAAGAAAAAGGTATTAAGGAGCAATTTAACATTAATTAATATAAATTATAATTTTCTATGTATATTTTTCCAAAATATTTCTAACTTAAATGGCAAGAACTAAACTCCCTTATAACATTTATTTAAATATATAATTGTTCAAAAAAATTTGATTCTATTATAGATATGTCATTATTCATTGTTTTGAAAATACAACATTAACATTTTATAAAGAAAATTAGTTTTATTTTTATTTTGTAATATCAAATAACATTTTGTTTACATTTTATAGATTAGTTTTTTGCATTAGGAGTGCATTTTTATATGTGAAAAAGTAAAATAGTTGAAAAATATATTCAAAAGAATTCATTTTGACATGATTAATATTTTTGGTAATGGTTAAGCTAATAGTTCGAAGAATGCATTTAAATTAAAATAGTGTTGAACATTTTGTTGAGGTTGAGGTTAAGGGATATGATCTTAGGTTAAGAGAATTAAAAATTTACTATCGAGATATTTAAAGTTAAGATATTAATGTTGAAGATAGAGAGGAGTTAGAAATAATTATCAATAGTTAAAACATGTGAGAATTTAAATTAATAGGTAAAGGATTAAAGATTGATATTTAACAATAAAGATGAAGGGTTAAAGCTTAAATATTTGAATCAAAATTATAGTGTTAGGGTTAAGAACCTTAAATCGAAGGTTAAGGGATGAGGCAAATCCATGTTTAAGATAGAAAGGGCACTTAAGATTAATGGCTTAGGAAAAGGGATAAAGGGTATGGGATAATGATTAAGTGGGAGGGATATGAGTGAAGGATTTATTTATATGAGTGAAGGATTCAGAATTAAGGTTAAAAAAATATTTTTTGATTTTATGGAAGAAAGTTAATCATTAAAAGATAAAGGTTTCAAATATAAGGTTAAATTTTAATGTTGTAATAATTTGATAATAATAGAGGCACTAGGTTGATATTAGAACTCAAGTCTTTCTAGCTTACTCATACATACACATTAATTTCATTAAAACCACATATCATCTAAGAAATCCATGGAAAGAAAATAAAATAACCTCAACATATATGAAAATGCTCTAAATATGAGTTGATTATTGATGTTCCTCTCTCACTCCAATAGTTTTTTATTCTATTTTGGACACGTGTAAATGTATCCACTCCCTTTGGCCAAGTTTCTCTTATAAAGATATATAAGAATCAATTATGTAGAGCCTTAAGCCAAACTAAGAATATAAGATCATAAATGATACTCAACCCATATCCAAAAGAAGATTAATTAATAAGCATATACTCAAAAATGAATCAAGTAGTACACAAACATTTATGTTGATAATGTAACAAGAAAAATCCCGATTTAATTTTCCCTTGAATTAAATTATAAGAAAAAATGTAATTCCACATCACAAGACAACTTGTATGAGTTAGCTAAGTCAATTTGACTTAGTTGGTTCAGTTAATTTGAGTTGAGGGTATAACTTGAGTCATGTAGAGTGTCTGTTACTTTATAGGAGCCCTGGTTGAGTTTATTTTGAGTTGTAATTAATTAATTTAGTTTAGCTAAGTTAAAGTTAGTTAAACTAGTTCCAACTGATGGAGGAACTAGTAGGAGGTCTAAAAGTGGGGTGTTTCTTCATGTGTTCAACCAATTAACTGATAATTTAGTCATAAATAACTCATGCATGTCAGATATGAGAGTTACCCAGTTGATATTGGAGTTCAAGGGTAGTGTAATATCAATTTTATAATCGTCCAATTTGTACAGGTGGTGCATGCAGTCAGAGGAAGGCCTATGATGGATTGTGAAATTCCAATTGAGGAATTTCCTTAATTAATAGGGGCTAATTCCCAAGGAGATAATGCAAGGAAATAAGGACTTGGGAAAGTAGAAAATTGGTTAAGTATTGGCCTAGGCTTGTCTAGGAAGAAATGAGACAGATAGAGATAGAGCATAGGTTGCTCAGGCTTGATAAAAGTATTGTAATCTTCTTATTTTTTTTATAATGTAATATAGAGATAGCAAGGATTTTAGTTGTGGCTTTCCCTAGGAAATCATTGTATAATTGTTGATTGAATTCTTTCTCTTGTATGCTTCGTGATTTCTCGATCTATTAATTATTTCTATTGATGAGCATAGTAGATTCAAGTCTTTTCTTTTAGAAAATTACATGAGCTGTTTTAATCTACATGTAATTTCTCATGGTATCAAACCTGAAATCACACTAGAAGAGAAGAATATGAGTTTGTATTTGCAAGTGAAATTGAATTTGCAAGATCATTCTTCAGAGCCAACAGGATGTCGTTCTATGGATTGAAACTCGAGTATGCCCTTGAGGCTAGCTAGAATTATATTGCTTGGAAGGACAGGATGGAGGTAGTGTTGGAAGACAACGGGCTAAAGGAATTCATAGACAATGATATTCCTAAGCCTCCAACAACCGATGCTCAAGATCTGGAAAAGTGGAAGAAATGTGTGGCAAAGGCGAGGAGGATCATACTAGAAGGAGTTTGAGATCATATTGTCTCAAATCTCCATGGGAAGGATACACCATATGAAATGTGGCAAGCCTTGATAGACTTGTTTCAAAACTGCAGTGACCACATGAAGTTGGCAATGAAGGACAAGCTTCGAAAGATCAAGATGGAGAATGTCGACATGATAGCACATTACTTGAGCAGGTTCACCCAATGTTGGGATCAGATTGGGAGCATTGGTATTACAGTTGCTGAAGATGATATGGTTACCCTAACACTTCTAAGCCTTCCCAAGAGCACAACTACCAAGATTCGGTAAATGGGAGGGAGAATATACCAAAGTGGGAGTGTTTATAGTTCTACTTGGTGCAAGAAGAGATAAGGTGGAACACCAAAGATGGAACCTCATCCAAGCATGATGATGAGTACAATTGTACCTTCATTGGAAAGGAAAAGAAAGGGAAAGGGAAGAAATCCCAATCCAAAGGGGATTCCAATTAGGGTGGCAAGAAGAAGGACTTGTCTAAGATTAAATATTTTCACTGTCATGAATTGGAACACTATGCCACGAAATATCCGCACAAGAAGGTTGGTAAGAATCCCTCAGGAAGAGCGACAGGTGAAGCTCTAGCTTTAAAATTCGAGTGTGATTTCACGCTCATTGCATGCATGGTGACATCGATGATGGGTAGTGTGTGGTATCTGGATAGTGGAGCCTCATTCCATATGACGAGAAATAAATAATTATTCAGTGACTTGGAGGAGAAGGACCTTTGGATGCACATCGAAATGGGAGATGATGGAAGGTATAATGTGATTGGCATCAGTACTGTTACTTTTTAGAGGGAGTTCTATTCTCCTCTCACATTAAAGCATGTCATGTTTGTTCTGAGTCTCAAGGAGAATTTAGTTTCAGTTTCTATGTTGGAAGACCATGGCTACGATGTGATATTTAGCAAAAGAAAGGCTTTCCTTCGTCACATAGCCACGAGACAAGTGAAGTGGATCAAGGTTCGAGTTAAGAACCTCTACAAATTGGATGTAGAAGACTATGTTGATGTGAGCACGGAAGCATAGAAGGTGAAAAACCCAGACATTAGTGAATTATGGTATAGAAGATTGGGCCATTTGCACCATGGATCCTTGAAGAGCATGCAAAAGATTTCTACAAGACTTCCCAAGGGTACACTAGAGAAGTGAGATACATGGAAAGGATGTACATTAGGGAAGTACACAAAATCCACTTTTCATGATAAGGACAATCGAGCGCAAGAGATCCATGAAATAGTTCACTCAAATGTGTGTGGATCGTTCTTGGCAACCTCCACAACCAAGCACAGGTATTACGTGATATTTGTAGATGATTTCTCATGTAAGTGCTACTTTTTCTTCATGCAAAAGAAATATCAAATTTTCTCTAAGTTTTGTGAATTTAAAGCACTAGTTGAGAAAGACACTAGAAGGAAAGTGAAGGCTCTCAGGAGCGATAATGATGGAGAATATGTGTCAAATGAGTTCAATAATTTTTTTGCATCAGAAGGAATTCGACGAGATTTAATAATGCCCAATAACCCACAACAGAATGGGGTTGGAAAAAGGAAGAACATAAGTATTGTGGGAGCTGCACGGGCGATGTTACATGATTAAGGCCTACCAGTTCACTTGTTGGCCGAAGCATGCAACAAAACTATATATGTGTAGAACATGAGTCCTCATCGGATTCTTGGGATGAGTACACCATAAGAAGATTTTTCAGGGAAGAAACTAGATGTGTCACACTTCAAGATGTTTGGTTCATCAGTTTATCGTCATGTTACGAAGGATGCAAGGAAAAATCAAGAGTTGATAGCTGAGTTGGGCATATTGTAGAGTCTGAAGATTGTCTTACCATGACCTCCCTTTTTTCCTAATATTCCTCTCCTTTACTATATATTTACCACCTAAATAAAGCCATATCCACCAGGTTTTGATGAAGGTATGCAATAATATGTCTTCTTAGTCATGTTTGACTTTATACCCTATTTTTTTGTTAAAGAATGCAATTGGCTACCGCATTAGTCTTTTTCCATAGCTAATCTAGATTTATGTAGCTGTCTCGATTGTTTGTAAGGTTCAGAAGCTCCAGGTTAGCAGCGAAGAATGTGGATGGATAGAGAATGGTTTCCTCATGGATCCCTTCTTATCCCCTTGAAACTGTTCATTAAGATAATTGTAAGAGATCACGGTCAAACCCCAAGTCAACTGCAGGATTGTCGCCGAAACAGAATCTGAGTTCAATCGAAATCTTATCGATTTGCTTTTGAAATAGCAAATCAAAGGTTTAGCGATATATTTTAGCTAAGGTAAAGGTATTAGGCTTAAATTACTCATGTTGTTATGCCAAAGACCTGTTATCAAACTTATGGGCGCACTGGATTTGGTGCGCACCGGATGATGTAATTTTGAAACAGTTTGTGAATTTCATTTTCCAACAATAGAATTAGTTGTGTGTGCGTGTGCGTTGCATTAGTTGGAGATTATGAACTGTTCTATGGAGGGCCCCTACAAGCAGTGACAGGTCTTAACTAATTGCAATTCGATTTATTTTCATTCCTTGAATACTCTATTTTGTGTGGAAATGCAACATAATGAAGTCGCTAACGAATCGTTATTTGCGTAAGTATTTTCATCTGCTTCATACCTAGTTTAGTCTATTATTTGAATTGCTTTATACCTTGTACAGCATGGTTACTTCATTTGCTTATTATCTAGCATAGTTCAAGTGTGATTACTTCATAATATAGATGTTGTTTGAAATATCTTGTTTGAATGAAAATTGAATAAGTAAAAGTGTGATAATTTTCTCCTAAACGATTGAGTTTAGACAATATGTCTTCAAAATTGATAGAATAGATTTGTTTTTGCACTTAGTGTATTAGAAGCTGCAGCATAAAGATTCAAGACCAAAAAACCCCAAAACAATCCAACACAAGTAGAAGTTAAAAGCACTCTCATATCATCCATAAACTAATCCAATAGAAACTAACTCTTAAGAAATTAGCTGATAACTTTAGAGATTGAGACATTAATATAATCAACGACACCACCTCCATCTTAAGTTTAGGCCCTAACAAGAACATAACGACATATGGAATAACTTCTAGCACACATAGTGCATCTGTACTTCATCAGTCTATGCACCCTGGTTGACAATTTATGATTGACAATTTAAAAACATTAAATTGGACAAATATTTTGGCACCATTGCCGGGGAAGTACAAATAGAAGTAAAAAAAAAATGAATCAAAACATGATATGCGTAGGGATAGAGACTCTAGAGGTAGATTTGTAGGGCGAGGAAGAATTTTAATTCCCACAAATCCACTTACTTTACCTAGGCTTAGAGAATCCACACCACCTACTCAAACTCGAATTCCTTTTAGAGGTCGACAAAGGCTTCCTGAAATCTCAAGATCAAAAATCCAATCCAGCCCACTTCCTCTACTGAAGCTGTAATTGAAGAAAATCCTACATCCCCAACTACAGGAGTAATCTTTCTATCCTCCACGGGTGAGAAAATTTTGGGAGAAAAAATATAAGTTCCTAGTGAAGAAGAGGGATCAGAAACTTATTCTAAGCAACCATTGATAGAGGAACCAGAAAGATTAGAAGAACACTATATTAGTTCCAAAGAATCTATCATAGTTCAAGAAGGGGAAGGAGAAGTACACAATCTCCATGGTAAAGAAGATAGGATTGGAGGAAGAGGTAGAGGTAGAGGTAGAGGAGGTGGTAGAGGCAAAGGAAACAAAGATCCTTCTAGATTCTGTATTCTTGATGAAGATACAACCCTCAAAATGAAAAATATATCACCCTCGATTCTTCCTAATTTCCACAGTAAAAGAAACGAAGAGCCAGAGACATTTAGCTTTGAATTTGAAGTATTATGTAGATCATATGACTATCTGCATGATTCTCAAAAGTTAAAATTGTTCCCTGCCACATTAAAAGACTCAGAATTAAAATGGTTCATGAGTCTAGGAGTGTATTCTATAACAACATGGGGACAAATGAAAGAGGCTTTCTTAGGCAAATATAGAGATTATTGTATGCCTAGTAACCTTAAAGATGAAGTCTTCAAAATGATACAAAAAGAAGATGAAAATCTCGAAGACTTGGTAGAAAGGTTTGTTTATAATGTTAAAAGAGAAAAAATGGATGATTTGAATGAAAAAACCTTAAAATCCCTCTTACTCAGAGCTATCAAATATGAGTGGATCCATCTCCTTAACTGGGAAAGGAGATATTTCCCAACTACCATTTGCAAATATTTGTGATTTATGTGTACATATCTCAAGGGGTAAAGCACGAGTTGGAAGGAGTCCTAGAGACCCTCTCTTGTCAAGAATTAACAAATCTGTAGTTGGAATAGTCAGTAGGGCATAATTAGGAAATTTTCTTGATACCTTCAAAACAGATATTTTAGGGAGCCTAAGTGAGCAGATAGACACCCTTAAAACAAAAAACAAGCAAAATTCTGAAAATGCTACATTATCCATATTTTGTCCCAAATGTCGAAAGAAACATGCTCTAAGAGAGTGTCCCTTAGATTCAAAAGCCATAGGAACTTGTGTCATATGTGAAAATAATCATGATACGAAGGAATGTCCTTCTTTACCAGGTCTCAAGGCTGTATTTAATGATGAAGGAATATCAAAATCAGTAGACCCTATCTACTTTATAGCCAAAAGACCATGGCAAAATCCCAAACCAAATCAATTACAGGGATTTAGACCACAACAATTCGCTCAGTCTTCATAAAATAATTGGAATTCAGCCTGGCATCCTTGGGCTTAGCCACAGTCACAACCTTGGAATCAAGGATGGAAAAATCTTTATGCAGCCTATGCTCAATATAAAAAATACTAGCCATCTTACCTTCCACCACAATTTACCCCCATCTAATCAAATTCCTCAAGCTAATCAATTATCACAAGTTCCAGTTCATAATCAAAACCCATAACTTTCCTTACCATTTCCACAAAAATCAAATCAACTACCTGCTCAACCACTTCCGAATCCTAATAATAAAATACCACAACAACCAGTGTACAACATGGAGGGTCAGAATCCTCGAACTTATGTAATAACTCCACTAGACCTAAATAATGTCCAATTAAGGTATGGAAGAGTATTACCAAGAAAACCTCTTGTTGTCATTCAAGAAACAAGTTTCGATCTTCAAAAACAAAACATTCAATAAGAAGAAGGGGAGACCTCTCTCCCTCAAAAATGAAATAAACAAACAGAAGGAGTTCCAATAAATACTCCTATCATAGAACAACCCTAGATATCAATTATACCACCTTTCCTAGAAAGGTTGAAAATTGAAGAAGGAGTAGAGAAACAAATAGTCTTGCCTAATTACAATATGATGGACGAATTGAGAAATGTTTTTATTAAGATTCCTTTATTACAAGCCATGAAAGAAATACCAATTTTTGAAAAAAAATTAAGGAATTAAGTACACAAAGATTGGGGAGAAAAAGAAAAGATATAAAAAGAATTCAGTTAGTTGAAAAAATTGCAGACATTATGATGGGGAAGATGACAATTCAAAAATATTTAGATCCATGAAGCTGCATTGTAAAAACTCACATCAATGGAACTGAAAACCAAACACATTGATTGATCTATGAGCAGCCATAAACATAATGTGTAAACAAGTTATGGACACACTTAAGCTTCCTAACCTTCAATACACACCAACCTTGTTGCAATTAGCAGATAGGTCTGTTATTAAACCAGATGGTGTGTTGGAAGATGTTTGTGTATGCTTAGATTCTTGGGAATATCCTATTGATTTCATGGGCTTAACACGCAAGAATAATTTAGGAGGACATCCATTAATTCTAGGAAGGCCTTGCTTGGCTACAACTGATGCTTTCATCAGCTATAGATCAGGTGATATGTTTATCACAGATGGAAATTATACAAATAAATTTACATTATATCCCGCTGCAAGAACAATAATAGATACAGAAACTTAAGAATGGATAGAAGATGAAGAATATATACAACCTATTTTCGTTACTGAACAAGTAAAAGAGGAAGACCAACTTTTAAATTTACTGGAAAATAATGAATCTTCCTCACATTATACTCATAATCGAAATGAGTATCTCTCATCTAAACAAGTACCATTGCTCTCCATGGAAAAAATTGGGAATTTCTCTATAGATATATTTCCAGGAAAAACTTTGAATGTCAATGAAAACCTGGAAGAAATGCAAAAGAATCAATTGATAGAAATTTTACAGAAACATTCTTCTGCTTTTGCATGGGAATACACTGACATGAGAGGGATTGATCCTAAAACTTGCATACATCATATCTACATTGAACAAAATGAAAGACGATTTAGACAACCTCAGCAAAGAATGAACCCAAACCTAAAAGAAATTGTGAAGGAAGAGTTGCGTAAACTATTAAATGTAAATTTCATTTATCCAATATTCGATAGTCAGTGGGTTTCACCCCTAGTAATCGTTCCTAAGAAGAATGGAAAATGGAGAGTATGCATCGATTACAGGGAATTTTAAAAAGAAACATTAAAAGACCACTTTCTGTTATCTTTCATAGACTAGGTATTAGAAACATTAGCAGGGAAAAAATAATTTTGCTTCTTGGACAGGTTTAGTGGATATAACTAGATTCAGGTAGCCCCTGAAGATCAAGATAAAACCATGTTCACTTTTCCATGGGGAACTTATGCTTACCAGGTACTTCCCTTTGTGTTATGTAATGCTCGAGCAACATTCCAAAGAGCAGTCTTTGACATTTTCTCTGACCTTATTCATGATTGTGTGGAAGTGTACATGGATGATTTCACAGTCTATGGGGATTCTTTCAATGAAGCACTATAAAATTTAGAAAAAGTCTTAATAGGATTTAAATAAAAAAATCTCTCATTAAGCCATGAAAAATGCTTCATGATGTTTAACGAAGGAATCGTTTTAGGTCATCATATTTCAGGAGAGGGAATCAAAGTAGACTCATCTAAAGTTGAAGTCATTTCTAAGTTATTGATACAAAAATGGATCTTGGATAAATCTCTAAGTCTAAAAGACTTCGTGCAAGAGGTAAAAGGTGCCAAATGGCACAAATTCTTTGTAAATCAGAGGAAAATGAAAGTCGTGGGCTGCTCTCAGAAATAGTCTCATTGCAAAGATCTCATCATTATGAATCCAACACAACTTGAATGGGTGAAAATGGACTCCAGATGGAGTTATTGTAAAATGAAAATTGCCCAATGTCCTTAGAAAAGGAGGCAATTTCATTAAATTTTGAACTATATTGAAAATTTTGATTATAGGCTCACGGGACAATCCACAACTGACACATGCCAGGCTGGGATTGGGCCACGTGTCCTACTATGATTGGTCTAAGAAGCATTGATATCGCATCGGTGGATGGCTATATAGGTCTTAAGGCATCGCGACATGTGATTGCCGAAATATCGCATCGCTTATGTTATCACAAAACCCAACCCTGATAGGCTGCTGACCAGGAAGACCTTGTGTAACTCTTTCAAAACAACTTTTGGCTGAGGCTTAGCCTCCTCAACCTGAGAGGGCTCTCTCACTAGGTTAAATATTTTGATAAAGATTAAGATTAGATGGCTAACTCTATGGAAAATTTGAACAACAATGTATAAATGGTTGAAATACCAATTAACAAACTTCCATTGGGCTATGGAGTCAAAGTGTGTTTCAATACAACATCATGATCAATTTCACATCGAAGTTAGGGCATAGAGGGTTTTAACATAAAGTCAAAATAGAGATATAATATAGAGAACACAACCTACAAACACATGAATGAAGTTAGAGCATCATCAAATGAATTCTAAGTAACATGTGTCTATACAACTACAAGTAAGTATATGAAGGAAGCCATGAGGAAAATCAAACATTGAAACCCTTTCTAAATCCTGAGTAGTGAAAGCAATTCTTTGTATTAACCTGAAAACATACAGTCACATACAATAGTACAATCTGCTTGTTTCTTTGAAAATTGCCAACCATTTATACATTGTTGTTCGAATTTTCCATAGAGTTAGCCATCTAATCTTAATCTTTATCAAAATCTTTAACCTAGTGAGAGAGCCCTCTCAGGTTGAGGAGGCTAAGCCTCAGCCAAAAGTTGGTTTGAAAGAGTTACACAATGTCTTCCTGGTCAGCAGCCTATCAGGGTTGGGTTTTGTGATAACATTTTTCTAAAACCAGAAGACAAAACTGCACCTACAGTAGTTTCATAGCGCAAGTTTAACCATAAATTTCTCCCACCTCAGAACGAATTTGAAGAAATTGAAAGAGGTTTTTATAGCTCAGTATGTTAGGAAGAAAAGCCTCTTTCATTTTTCCAAATTGAGTTTTCAGCTGCTCAGGAAACCTTCTGGAAGTTGACTAGTAAAAACAATTTTTCTGCTGAAACAGTCTGCTTCAGGGGTTTTGTAGCGCGCTACGAAAACTCCTAGTTCAGTGATTTCATAGCGTAAAACTATTTTTTTACACTGTCTGTGCTATGAAAATGTGGATTCATAGCAAGTTTCAAAAAAATTTCAAAATGGCTAAACACATGACTTTCAAAACATGATATGAGATCCATAAAGTGTAAAACAAGGTTGTTGAGCTTTATTTGACGATGGAAATGAGACTCTAACCCTATGACTTAGACTCTAACAGCCATAAAAGCGACTTAACCACCATTTAACATTATGACTTAGGTACAAATGTAAAATGTAAACCTTGACACAAGCTTGACACATGGAAATAATGTGTGATGTGGGACCAGTGAAGGGCAAGAACGGAGTGTTGACCCTATTTGACCATACCAAAATGACTCTTTTCTAGATCTTAGACACTAAAGCAACCATGGAAAGACTAGACCAAGGCTAACACCAATCCTTTGGAATAGAACTAATGCTCCGAATTTAGAAATCATTTCTTAAGTGATAACAACTTAAAACCAAAGGGAAGGACTTTCCCACAGGCATGGTGACTTGCCGATGTGCGATCCGCCGATATGCTGGTATAGACCCTGTTAAATGAAGAGGCCTCAGGCATTAGAAATTTGTGATTGCGAATTTCCGCATTGCAACATCGCATCGACATGTTACAATGGAGCAGGGCCACACATATATATACGAGCGATCCGATGAACCGGACTCGATAACATTATCAAATATATTGTATGGATCCTGAGATCCACCCAATGCCACTTTTCAATGTATTTAGGTATATTTCGTTGTTTAACGAAAATACAAAGGGGAAGCAATATGCGATGTAAACCAGACCCAAAAGGGTTCCAGAATTGAAATATATATGATTTCAGATCCGCCCAAATCCATTTTACGTTAATTTTCATTTCTTTCCATGTATTTTAAATACAAAGGGAGAACCAAGGAGTAGGCCAATTACAATATGCGATGGCGATCCCCAGGCAGACCCGATGGCGCTATAAATTAGGATTATGAATGCTTCAAGTCCGATATATTATGTTTTATGCAGATTTCCCGTGTTTTCACAGCGTTCTCTGTGTAAACAAAGAACGACTATTACTAATGATTTCAAGCGTTGATTGCCCTCATTTGTGGCAGAAATAGGTGGTTGCGTGCCCAAATGGAATTATACAATGATTATAGAATGCCAAAGGAGGGATTCGAGCAGACATGGCTGGAAGTTGCAGAGCCCGAAAGGGAAAACCAATAGGCAGCGTGATTTGGCTTTTAAGCCATGAATGTCAAAGACACAGAGCTGCTGAGTGTTGATGGTGGTTGAGTTACTGTTGGAGTTGTTACTAAAGTTGAGCACAAGCAGGCAATGTGAAGATAGCAGCGCAGAAGAAAAAGAGCAGCCTACGAGGTCACTTGGAAACCAAGTGAAAATCCAAGGGGACTGTTTTTCTGATAAAGAGCCGAGGAAGCCAGAGCTGAAGAGTCGAGAGCCAAAGGGTCAGAGCCACGAGCCAGAGCCAAGAGCCATAACCAAGAGCCAAAGAGCCAGAGTCAGAGCCAAGAGCCAGAACCAAGAGCCAAAGAGCCAAGAGCCAAAGCTTCAAGAGCCAAGGGATAAAAAGGTGTCTAAACCTACTGTTTATGTGTAAAACAGCAGGAGTTGAGCCAAAGAGCTTGTAAAAAGACTTACACCATAATCCCAGAGAGCCTAGTTGAATTAACTAGAGCTCACGGAGATGTAGGCCAAGAGTTGTGGGTGAACTCCAAATTAATATTGTTGTTTATGTGTCGGCTTTATTGCTGCATTATCTCTGCTTCTTTATTTACTATTATATGCATATATATCAGTTTCAACAAATTAATTTACAGCACATAATCAGTTAAACAAATACAAGCATACACCTATATTTTCAAGCATTTCTTAATTCTGCATTGGTTAATCAAATAGACTTGGGAAAATTCAAGCTTTGGAAGTGGGAGAGGTTCTTGTAAGCTAGACAAGAAGCCTAAGAGCCCATTTCCAGATCAGGTAGTATCGAAGCTTAAGATTAATTGACCACACCTTTAAGAAGGTAATATCAGAATTCTTGATTGACAGAGCAAAGATTTCTTTTCTGAAAGGTGTTTGAACAGCAAGAGGTTGATTGTATGCTTGTTTTACAGACTGACTATTTGTTGAGTTTGCAGAGGTGAAGGGAAAGATATTGATAGCTCAGTCCAGGAAGGACAAGAAGGAGAAGGGTTGAAGGAATTCTTCTATCCCAAAGGACCTCAAGGAAATATTTGGAGCACAAGAGGTTTGTTGCAAGAGGTTGCTTAAATAATCTCTTTATTTACCTTGTTGAAGTTTTTTTTGTTCATTGGCATAATGACAACTTCTAAAAGTGGGTCCTCAAATTCTTCTATCTTCACAAGATTCCGTGATGAAGACATGAAGAAATAATTGTCCACCATGATGGATATGGTGAGAGAAATGTATGAGGATGGAAGGAAGAGCAGCATGCTTAGAAAGCAGCTGAATTCCATGAAGGAAGAGAAGCAATTGCTTGTTGACAAATTGCAGGAAATGGAGATGCAATTTCATATTGCAAATATGAACCTGAAAAGGATGCATGAGTTGGAAACACAGCTCTTTGTTGCCCAAGAATCCTTAGTCAAGTACCAGCTTGAAGAAGAGGTAAGCCATTCCAGTTTGTCTTTAAATTCCTCTGAGAATGCTTGTATTGGTTCTTTTGAGAAACATACTAAAGGCATAGGTTCCAAGCTAATGTCCAAGATGAGATATGAAGGAAAGGGCTTGGGAAAGCATGCACAATGTATTGTTGAACCAATAATGGTTTATGAAAGGCCTAAACATTTGGGTCTTGGCTATGGACAGCCTTATGGAGAGAATTCCAAAGCTACCATGAAAGCCATTGAAACAGTCCCAAGAAGGAGTTTCACTTCATGTCCACCACCTCAAAAGTGTGAAGGTTGTATTCAAGAGGAATTCAATAGCTTGAAACATCAATTACAGGATGAAGGTGTTCAGAAGCACACACCTGAACGAGAGAGTTTGGGAGACTCTAATATCCTTGAAGAGTTTGATGGTGTTCCAAAGGGAGCCACTTCTTCATTTGCTCCACCTCCTCACGAAGGCAATAAAGGTGAAAGAGGCAGGTATAAATCTAGTTCTAAACACATTCTTTTGATTTTGCAAAGCATGATGAATTTCCACATATGTATGGGAAAAGAGTTGCATGTTGCTTTTGTGGTTTGGATAACCATGATGTTTCTAGATGTTGGAAGCAAATGGCCGCATACAGGAAGCAAAAGAAGGAAAAGAAGAAAGCAAGCAAAGGTCCATTGGACAAGGCAAATCATGTTGTCAAGAGGATGCACATGAAGTGCACTTACTGCCATAAGCAAGGACATCTTGTTGCAAAGTGTTGGACACTGAATCCAACAATGCTTCCACCAAAGCTAAAGAAAGTGGAAAGAGAAGATGGCAGAAATGGAAGTGAATATTCCATGAATGATGTGTCTCAAAATGATTCACATGTTGATGTTGATGTGCAAGAAAGGGTAGTAGCTTTGAAAGGGATTGGTAAGGAACAGTTAGAGTTCTTATCCGATTAAGATTGCATGTCTATTGATGCATCTACATTATATTTCATTTCAGCTTCAAAAGTACAGTGTGCTTAAGTGAAAGTTGAGGGATGAAATGCATGCATTGCATGTGATGCCATGTTTACTTGAAATAAGCTAACTTGGTCTCCAAATGGAGATAATGATGAAAGTTTCATCTTTTGGAAAAGGATTCCTAATGGTATTTTTCTACATGCTTGCCTTGAAGAGTCATTTGCTTTAAAGGCATGTTTTGTGGAGCAGATGTACTTCACATTTGTTGAGCAACCTTGGATCAATGATCAAGGAAAATAAGCTCAAACTACCTTCTATGACCATTTCAGTAAAATTCGTGTAGAAAGGCAAGGAGGAAGACAGTTCTTCTTAGGAAGACCACCCATCCAGAGAAGGGGAGTGGTTAGAAACTTTGGTTCAAAGGCACTATGCAAAGGAAAGTGTAGGGAGGCTGAAAAAAGAGGGTGAGTCACTCTCATTTATTGTTCAGATCAGTATATTAGTATTTTGGAGACCAAAAGCTTTTTTAGTGGGAAGGCATGATCCAAAAATGGATCCTGGATAAACCTCTATATCTAAAAGATTTCATGCAAGAGGTAAAAGGTGCCAAATGGCACAAATCCTTTGTAAATCAGAGGAAAAAAAGTTGTAGGCTACTCTCAGAAATAGTCTCATTGAAGAGATCTCTTCATTCTGAATCCAACGCAACTTGAATGGGCAAAAATGGACTCCAGATGAAGGAGTTATTGTAAAATGAAAATTGCCCAATGTCCTTAGAAAAGGAGGAAATTTCATTAAATTTTGAACTATATTGAAAATTTTGATTATAGGCTCACGGGCCAATCCACAACTGACACATGGCAGGCCGGGATTGGGCCACATGGCCCACTCTGATTGGGCTAAGAAGCATTGATATCGCATCGGCGAATGGCTATATAAAGGAGGAACTGCAGGTCCTAAGGCATCACGACATGCGATTGCTGAAATATCGCATCGCTTAAAACCAAAGGGAAGGACTTAGCCTTAGGCACGGTGACTTGCCAATGTGCAATCACCAATATTGGTCGATTGCAATCGGTTCTGGCATAGACCTTGTTAAATGAAGAGGCCTCAGGAATGAGTGATTTGCGACTGTGACTTGTCGCAATGCAACATCGCATCGGCACATTACAATGGAGTGGGGCCAAACACACACACACATATATATATATATATATATATATATATATATACGGGCGATCCGATGAACTGGACCCGATAACATTATTAACCATATTTTATGGATCTTGAGATCCACCCAATGCCACTTTTCAATGTATTTACGTATATTTTGTTGTTTAACGAAAATACAAAGGGGAAGTGATATGCGATGTAAACTGGACCCGAAAGGGTTCCGGAATGGAAATATATATGATTTCAGATCTGCCCAAAGCTGTTTTACGTTAATTTTAGTTGTTTTCCATGTATTTTAAATACAAAGGGAGAACCAAGGAGCAGACCATTTGCAATATGCGATGGTGATCCCCAGGAGGACCCAATGGCGCTATAAAGCAAGATTATGAATGTTTCAAGTCTGATATATTATGTTTTATGCGGATTTCCCGTGTTTTCACAACATTCTCTGTGTAAATAGAGAATGACTGTTACTAATGATTTCAAGCATCGATTGCCCTCATTTGTGGCAGAAATAGGTGGTCGCCTGCCCAAAGGGCATTATGCAATGATTATTGAACACCAAAGGAGGGATTCGAGCAGACATGGCTAGAAGTTGCAGAGCCTGAAAGGGAAAACCAACAGGCAGCACGATTTGGCTTTTAAGCCATGAATGTCAAAGACACAAAGCTACTGAGTGTTGACAGTGGCTGAGTTGTTATTGGAACTGTTATTGAATCTGAGCACAAGAAGGCAGCACTGAGACAGCGGTGTGGAAGCAAAAGAGGAGCCTACGGGGTCACTTGGAAACCAAGTGAAAAGCCAAGGGGACTGTTTTTCTGATAGAGAGCCGAAGAAGCCAGAGCTGAAGAGCCGAGAGCCAAAGAGTCAGAGCCAAGAGCCAGAACCAAGAGCCAAAGAGCCAGAGTCAGAGCCAAGAGCCAGAACTAAGAGCCAGAGAGCCAAGAGCTAGAGCTTCAAGAGCCAAGGAATAAAAAGGTGTTTGAACTCACTGTTTATGTGTAGAATAGTAGGAATTGAGCCAAAGATCTTGTATAAAGACTTACACCATAATCCTAGAGATCCTAGTTGAATTAACTAGAGCTCACGGGGACGTAGCCCAAGAGTTGTGGGTGAACTCCAAATTAATATTGCTATTTATGTGTCTACTTTATTGCTGCTTTATTCACTGTTATATGGATATATATCAGTTTCAGCACATTAATTTACAACACATAATCAGTTAAAAAAATACAAGCATACACCTATATTTTCAAGCATTTCTTAATTCCACATTGATTAATCAAATAGACTTGGGAAAATTCAGGCTTTGGAATTGGGAGAGGTTCTTGTAAGCTAGACAAGAAGCCTAAGAGCCCCATTTCCAGATCAGTTATCAGTGCCAAGTTGTTAAAAGGATGTTAGATTTTTTCGTGGTTTTACTGGATACTATAGAAGATTTATAGAAAAATTCACAAAAATTGCGTCCCCACTCTTTAAACTAATCACCAAAGACTGTGAATTCAATTGGGATTTTGAATGTCAAGCTGCCTTTGAAACTTTGAAAAAGAGAATTTCTGAAGCACCAATCTTAAAAGGACCTAATTGGAAATTGCCTTTCCATATCTCAACAGATGCTCCAAATTCAGCCTTAGGGGTTGTGTTAGGACAAAAGGATCTTACTCCTTATGCAATCTATTATACCAGTAAAAATCTAACTCCTGCAAAGTTAAATTATATTGTAATTGAAAAGGATTTTTTAGTTGTAGTTCATGCCATTAACAAATTCAGACATTATATAACTGGCTATGAAACTTGTGTTCACACAAACCATTCTACCATTAGATACCTAATGAATAAACTAGTCACTAATGGAAGAATAACTAGATGGATCCTACTTTTACAAGAATTCAACATAACCATTCTAGATAGGCCAGGAAAATAGAACACAATTGCCGATTTTCTATCTAGAATACAAAATGAAAATAATGATCAACCCGTAGAAGATAGATTTCCTGATGAATATCTTTTTGCATTATCTACTAAATCACCTTGGTATGCAGATATTGCTAACTATTTAGCCACAGGGAAAATTCCATTTCATTTATCTCCTAGAGAAAAGAGAAGAATAGTCCACAATAACACATCTTATTCATGGATAAATGAAGAATTATACAAGACAGGACCATATCTCATCATCAGAAGATGTGTTTGAGAGGACGAAATACCAGAAATACTTAAAGCTTGTCACAATGATCCATGTGGAGGACATTTTTTTGACAAAAGAACTACTTACAAAATCTTGCTTTTAGGATATTATTGGCCTTCCATTTTCAAGGACACCAAGGAATATGTTAAGAGATGCGACAATTGTCAAAGAATGGGCAAACCTACTCTTTCAAATGAAATTCCACTGCAACCACAGGTACTCATCGAACCATTTGAAAAGTGGGCACTGGATTTTGTTGGAAAAATCAGCCAACCTTCAAAGAAAAAGAAGCATATTCTAGTATATATTGATTATGTCACTAAATGGGTAGAGGCTAAAGCACTTCCTTTTGCTACTGAAAATTTTGTAATTTCATTTCTTTTTGAGTATATTTTTACTCGTTTTGTTTTCCCAAGAGAAATTGTAATAGGTCAAGGAACACAGTTCACATCCAGACTATTGCAGAAGCTTGTGGACCAATATAAGATAAAACATCGGAAGTCCATTCCATACCATCCACAAGCCAATTGACAAGTTGAGTCCACAAATAAGGTGATTGAAGCTATCCTTACCAAGACTATACATCTACACAGGAAGGACTGGGTGGAAAAGCTTCCATAAGCTTTATGGGCCTATAGAACTACATGGAGAAGTACTACAGGGCATACTCCCTATGAACTTGTTTATAGGAAAAAATTCTTACTTCTGATAGAGTTCCAGATCTAGGCCTATAAGACAGTAGTCCAGTTAGATCTTGACTTTTCAAAAGCCCAGAAGCAAAGGATGACACAACTAAATGAGATCGATGAAATCAAACAAGAAGCCTTCCATAGAACTAGCCTAGTTCAACAACAGAGGTCAAGATGGCATGATAAGTACATTAAAGAAAGGAAATTTCATCTGGGAGATTGGGCCTTGATTTTTGATTCAAAATTCAAAAAATTTCAACGAAAATTCCAAACCCATTGGCTTGGACCTTATGAAGTTGAAAATGTCTTTGACAATGGTGCAGTTAGAATGAGGACTATTGATGAAGAGAAAAATTCTCTATTAGTAAATGGACATTGACTTAGGCTTTACCAGAAGCCATTAACAAAAGAGGAATTTGTTAAAATGTTTCAAGATAATTCAAAACTAAAGATAGTCAATAAGAATTCTTCTTTTTTTCCACCTTAGAAATTTTTACTCAGTTTACTCCTAAAAAAAATAAAATAATAATAATAATAAGTAAATTATATGTGTGTGTGTGTGTGTGTATATATATATATATATATATATATATATATATATATATATATATATATATAAGGTATAAACATGAAAACCAACATGCTGTTGGCAAGTTTACACAAAAAATTTAGAGTGAAAACCAATTTTTGTTGGAACTTCAAATTTTCCTTTCAAAAAAATAATAATAAAGATCCTTTATTAAAAAAATTTCTTTCACAGCTGAAAAATCAACAACTTTCCTCAGCTTGGACAACTTTCCACAACTTGGACAATTTTCCATAGCTACGACAAGTTTCTGCAGCCTAATAAATTTTTGGAGCCTACAAGGACACTTGGTGATTTGGATTAAAGGACAACTGGAAGAGAAAAGTACCTACAAGGGATCAAAGGACAACAAATAAGGTTAGCAAAAGTAGATCAAAGGTATGTGCTACTTTAATTTAACAATAGGGAAGGTTATATTGTATATATGATTAAGAAGATATAGTACTACCAGAAATTAAAATGCAATCATTATAACCTAAGGGTGATGGCCGCCTAACAAAATATCATATGCCACCACTTAAAAAGTCATGTCACGTCCCCATTCCAAATCCATTGAAGTAATTACCAAATCATCAATTTAAATGCGCCTAACGGTCATATTCATTCCTATAACCCTTATGATAATTCACATGTTCTTCCATATTCTTACACTCCTCTGAACTTTCATAGCCACTCCATCTTTTTGCCACTTAGAAAACCCTCCCAGCTCCATTTTCTTGTGAAGGTAACCAGTCTTTGAGGCAAAGCATCCTTTATAATGGGGATAATTGTTCGATCTAAGCCAGCAGGGAAGCAATTCCTGGAGGGGTACCCACAAACTAAGGAGTTGCTACAAAAGAGACAATGGTTGCAATTCATTGAAAAATTCAATGGCATTCACAGGGAAGTAACCAAGATATTTGTGCACTCATTTGATGGGACTGAAGCCGAAATAGGGGACATTAAGCTCACCATAACAAAGTCATGATCGTGGAGGCTACTGAGCTACCAAGGAGTGGGGAAAAATGGTTTAAGAATAGGGGAATTGATGGTGAGGATTGGAAGGTCTTCCTCAAAACTCTGGACATGGACACTATTTTCTACCAGAAAGGTATTCCCAGCACCGCTCTTAAGAACAAATGGAGAAAATTATTACTTGTGCTTCAAAATTTTGTCACTTGTGAGGGTAGGTTTGGGCAAATGTATTTTTGTCATTTTACGATGATGATGCATTTCCTTAAAGATCACCAGATGAAGCTTCCCTACTTCCTCTTAAATAGTCTCAAGAAAATGTCTACAAATGTTCAAAAGAAAATTAAGTGTATAGTAAACACCATGTATCATCACGGCTTAATCAAAATCTTGGTCTAATTTCATCTCCAAAGTATAGGGGATAACTAGGAGAGTTTCCTGGTGAGAAACCACTTTGAAGAAAAATCCACAGAAAAAGCAAGTAGCAGCAAGGCCTCCATAGGAAGAAAGAGAACCATAAAAGTAATAAAGGAGTAGACACCTTAGACTCAGATAGAATTATCATAAGAAGAACTTCCTATAGTAAATATTTTGAAAAAAATGAAGAGGGGAAACCTTAGAAGAAGCGAAGCTAGCAAAAGTAAAGAAGAATTCTCACAAACTAAGACCCCTCCTCAAGAAGAAAAATCAGAGATTGAGGGAAAGTACAAAAAATAAAAACCTCAGGATTGAGAAGGAGTACAAGGCTCAACACAGTCCCACAAACAATCTCAAAAATGATAGAGTACATTGATCTTGAGGGAAATGAGCCAATAGAAAATGAGCCAATAGAGAATGAGCCAACAGAGAACAAACCAACAGAGGATGAGCCAATTGAAAACCCTGGAAGTTCTCCAAAAGGGTCACCGAGATCATCACCAAGAGTATCACCACAACCTTATAGCTCACCTCTAAGAAGCCTAGTGCATAGTCCAGGTATTGACCCTGTTCAACAGGAAATATATGACTATATAGAGTCAATGGAAAGGAAAGAGACAACAACCAAAGAAATAATTCAGAGTCCTAGAGAAGGGAGCAACCAGGTAAATGAATAATCGACCTCAAACATCTTAAAGCGGGAGATATTTGAATTAGAAACGTTGAACCGGTATCTCAAGAATGAGAATCAAGCATTGAAGACACAAAGTGAGATCTAGATTGCCAAAAGTGACAATTTCATCCTTCATCTGAGCTTGTGGTATAAGAAAAACAAAAAACTAAAGAAGGAAAACATAATTATGCAAAGAGATATTATCAGCTTAAAATACAAAATTCTCATGAGAAAACCTAGAATGCCAATAACTTCCAAAAAGAAGAAAGCAGTGAAACTTGGAGGTGATAAGCAGGAGGCACAAGTGATTGACAAGGAAGAAGTGTATGAGGACGTACAAAATCTACAATCTGGGGGAATGTAGAGTCCGAAGATTGTCTCACCATGACATCCCTTTTTACCTAATATTCCTCTCCTTTCCTATATATTTACCACCTAAATAAAGCCATATCCACCAGGTTTTGATGAAGGTATGCAATAATATGTCTTCTTATTCATGTTTGACTTTATACCCTATTGTTTTGTTAAAGAATGCAATTGGCTACCGAATCAGTCTGTTTCCGCAGCTAATCCATATTTTTGTAGCTGTCTCCATTATTTGCAAGGTTCAGAAGCTCCAGGTTAGCAGTGAAGGATGCAAATGGATAGAGAATGGTTTCCTCGTGGATCCCTTCCTATCCCCTTGAAATTGTTCATTAAGATAAGCACAGGAGATCACGATCAAACCCCAAGTCAACTGCAGGATTGTCGCCGAAACAGAATCCGAGTTCAATCAAAATCTTATCGATTTTATTTCAGAATAGAAAATTGAAGATTTAGGGATATATTTTAGCTAAGATAAAGATATTAGGCTTAAATTACTCATGTTGTTATGCCAGAGACCTATTATGAAACTTATGGTCACACTGTGATTTGGTGCGCGCCGGATGATGTAATTTTGAAACAGTTTGTGAATTTCATTTGCCAACAATAGAATTGGCTTTGTGTGTATGCATTGTGTTGATTGGATATTATGAACTATTCTGTGGAGGGCCCCTACGAGTAGTGACAGGTCTTAACCAATTGCAATTCGATTTCTTTTCATTCCTTGAATACTATGTTTTGTGTGGAAATGCAGCATAATGAATTCGCCAATGAATCGTTTATAAGTATTTTCATATGCTTCATACCTAGTTTAGTCTATTATTTGAATTTTTTTATACCTGGTACAAAAAGGTTACTTCATTTGCTTATTATCTAGCATAGTTCAAGTGTGTTTACTTCATAATATATATGTTGTTTAAAATATCTTGTTTGAATGAAAATTGAATAAGTAAAAGTGTGAGAATTTTCTCCTAAATAATTGAGTTTAGACAATATGTCTTCACAATTGATAGAATAGATTTATTTTTGCACTTAGTGAATTAGAAGCTGCAGCATAAAGATTCAAGACCAAAAAACCCCAACACAATCCAACACAAGTAGAAGTTAGAAGCACTCATATCATCCATAAACTAATCCAATAGAAACTAACTCTTAAGAAATTAGCTAATAACTTTAGAGATCGTGACATTAATATAATCAACAACACCACCTCCATCTTAAGTTTAGGCCCTAACAAGAACATAATGACATAAGGAATAACTTCTAGCACACATACTGCATATGTACTTCATCAATCTACACACCCTAGTTGACAATTTACAATTGCCAATTTAAAAACATTAAATTGGACAAACACATATTTGTGGGGTACACGGATACACCTCACAACTATTAGGTGTACCTTTCATCTCATAGGATGACATTTGTTCGAGAGATGTGAAGTTTGATGAAGATAAGGTCATGAGAGGGAGCTTAAGTTGCATGCAAATGAGGAGCTTTTAGCTGCAAAGGAAGAACCTCAAGATGATCTAGAGTAGCCACATGTACAGGATAAGAGAGTGGAAGCACCCATTCATGCAGAGACATCCAGAGATATAAGGAAGCATACCAAAGAAATTGACAAATTGATGCATGATGCTAGAGAGAATGTGGAAGCACACATCATAGTGCAGGCAGAGGAGGTCACCAGATCGGTACACTGGCTATATGGCTTTAATGAGTGAGAGTGTATAGACTGAGCCATCCTCATTTGAGGAAGCAATGTAGCGATGAGTGTGGTTTAATGCCATGGTATAGGAGTATGACTCCATTATTAGGAACAATGCTTGGGAAGTTGTGCCAAAGCCATAGGACCCGTCAGTGGTATGTTCTAAGTGGATCTACAAGGCAAAGTAAGCAGCAGATGGGAGTATCAAGAAACACAAGGCCAGATTTGTGGCCAAGGGGTTCTGTCAAGTGGAGGGAGTCGATTACGAGGAGACGTTTTCTCCACTTTCAAGGTACTCTTCAATCAGAACTATTCTAGCACTTTCAACATAGATGGGATGGAAGATACATCAGATGGATGTAATGAAAACCTTTATCAATGAAGTGATTGAGGAAGAGGTGTACATTGATAAGTCAGAAGGATTTGAGACCTTCAATAGAGAGTCGCATGTGTTCAAACTCAAGCTAGTGTTGTATGGATTGAAGCAAGCACCCCCTGCTTGGTACACTAGTATCGACAACTATTTCATCAAGTTGGGATTAATCATTAGTGAAGTAGGTGTGAACCTTTGTCATATTGTGGTTGAAGGTAAATTATTGATTATAGTATTATATGTCAAAGATTTAATTGTAACAGATGATGAGAAGATAGTCAAATCTTGCAAATAGGATCTTTCAAGAGAATTCGAGATGAAGGACCTAGGGCTCATGCATTATTTCCTTGGTATGGAATTATGGCAAGGAGATGTGGAATTGTTTGTCTCTCAAGGAAATTATGCCAACGAGATACTGAAGAAGTTCCACATGGAGAACAAAAAACCCATGGAGACTCCTCTAATAGGGAATTGGAGCAAGGAAGATGTTACTTCAGCGGAAGTGGTAGAGGCCACCAGTTACAGCTAGTTTGTGGGTTCACTTACGTATTTGGTGAACACATGACCAAACATGTGTTTTGCAGTTAAACGACTTAGTCAAGAAGTAGTTAAGCCAACAAAACTCTATTGGAAGGAAACTAAACATGTGTTGAGATTCCTCATAGGCACCACTCAGTTTGGTCTTTGGTACATACAAACAAAGGGAGTGAAGCTTCAAGGATTCACAAATGCATATTGGAGAGGGATTCCATCAGATAGGAAGAGCACATCGGGGGTAATCTTCAGTATTGGGTCAGTGACAATTTCTTGGTACAATAGGAAGCATAGATCATTTGTGCTTAGTTCAGTAGAAGCAGAGTACAAAGTTTCTAGTCAAGTATCTTGTGAGCCTATCTGGATGAGGAATATCCTTGTTGGGTTATTTGGTCAGCAGATGGATCTTACAGTGATTTACTATGACAATCAGAGTTGTATCAAACTCTCTGAGAATCCAATTTTTCATGATCGTTCCAAGCATATCGACATCCAGTACCACCATATTAGAGATTGTGTGCAGAGGAGATTCATTTTTATGGAGTACATTCCTATAGAGGAATGAAATGTAGACATCTTGACTAAGGCACTATCAAGAGGAAAATTTAAGTTGCATAAAAGCAGGATTGGGGTATCTGATAATCCCTTTCTTGTTGTGAGGGAGTGTTGATAATGCAACAAGAAAAATCTTGATTTAATTTTCCTTTGAATTAAATTAGGAGAAAAATTATAAATCCAGATCATAAGACAACTTGTACAAGTTAACTAAGTTAATTTTACTTAGTTGGTTCATTTAATTTGAGTTGAGGGTCTAACTTGATTCATGTAGAGCGTCTCCTACTTTATATGAGCTCTAGTTGAATTTATTATGAGTTGTAATTAATTAACTCAGTTTAACTGAGTTAAAGTCAGTTAAACTAGTTCCAACTAATGGATGAACTAGTAGGAGGTCTAATAGTGGGGTGTTGTTTCATGTGTTCAGTTAACTAATAGTTCATTCGTAAATAACTCATGCATGTTAGATCTGAGAGTTACCCAATTGAGATTGGAGTTCAAGGGCAGTGTACTATCATTTGTATAGTCATCCAAATTGTACAGGTGGTGCATGCAGTTAGAGGAAGTCCTATGACACATTGTGCAACTCTAATTGAGGAATTTAACTAATTAATAGGGGATACTTCCCAAGGAAATGGCGCAAGGAAATAGGGACTTGGGAATGAAAAATTTTGGTTAAGTATTGGCCTAGGCTTATCTAGGAAGTTGCGTAGTGCAGAGGTTGCTCGAGCTTGAGCAAAGAATTGTAATCTTCTCATATTTTCTGACTAATGCAATATACAGATAGCAGGGGTTTTTATTTGTGGCTTTCCCCAGGAAATCATTGTGTAATGTGTTGATTGAATTCTTTCTCTTGTATGTTTTGTGATTTATCAATTGATTAATTTTTTTTGCTAATGAGTAGAATAGATTCAAGTATTTTGTTTTAGAAAATTACACAAGCAATTTGAATCTACACGGAATTTCTACAATTTACTCAATAATGAATCAAGTAGTACATAGTAGATATCATTTAAAAACTTTCACAAATCATATTCACCCCGTGAATTTCCCCCTTTTCTTCCCTTACGTAACTCCACTCCTTTTTCCTAGCAATTGAGTTATAAACAAATTCAAATTATACCTTAGAAGGAAAATCACTACATTACAAAGCTAAATCTTAGCCATACTTTCAACTATATTAGGTAGCAAATGCATTTTTTTTCCCTAATGTTGGGTTCACTAAATCTACCAAACAAATTCTCATTTCATGGTTTTTGACATTTTGTCCTTAAGTTTCATTTGTGTTTTGTAAGGAGAATGAATTGGAAAACAAGGTGAAAACTACGACAAAATAATATACGAAATCCAATTTAAAAATATAATAAAAAAAGGAAATTCTAAAAAGTTCAAAGCGTTAAACAAAAGGATACAAAATTTATCAAGTGCCAAGTATGGTTTCAAAAGGATTAAGAAGATGAAGTCAAACGATTAAGGTAATGATATGAGAAAATGACTTTAAGTATACTAGTTTTGAGGTAACAAATCCAAGAAGAGGGATGAACCATATGTGTGTATGCATACATACATAGACGCATATTATGTAACCATGCTTGGGAAAACATGAAATATTTTACCACCACTGATGGGTTGTAACTAGGGGTTGTCAATGTAGACTATACTATGTGTAGCCTAGTAGGGCCATCAAGTATTAACATGTTACAAATAGTTGACCCATGGACTTGATCAAAGACTTATTATTTACAATCCAAAGCACTCAACTACTCAAGCTAATCTCTCTCTCTCTCTCTCTCTCTCTCTCTCTCTCGTGCATGAGACACACACACACACTTGAGTGTGTGTGTGTGATAGGACCCTATAATACTAGTGATTACCCCATTACTATTGTAGTTGTATCCCTTATTAATATTGTTGTGCCCCTATTGTCCCCATATTTTTATTATTGTGCCCCATAGAATCCCTATATTGTTATTTTTGTGGCTTTATATTATTATTGTTAGCTCGGCAAGGTTATATTATGACTCCTTAGACTCCTATATATAGAAACGAGGTTTTGTCATTTGAATCATCCAAGAATTGCTCATTTATGTAATGTAAAGGAGGTTTCCCCCTCGAAGAGTCTGAATTTTAAGGCGTTGATCTATCTTTTCTATCTTTTTCTTGAACTGGTTTCATAACATTTGGTATCAGAGCTTTGGATTCTAGGGTTTCGCTGCTCCAAACAGGTCATCGTGGCATTTTCGCGATAACTTTTTTTCTGCGACATTTCAAAAGCTAAAAGAAAAAACCCATTTGAGAAGAAATCGTGTTGAATCTTGAGTCCAAATTTCAGAGCTTTTCGTGCTATATTTGCGGAGATATGATCTGAGGAAGTTGGTCTTTTTGCAAACTCCTAAATGACATTCCAAACAGGTGACCTGGGGAAAATCATCATAAATTTCTTTCTGAGAATTGGATTGAAATTTCATAAGAAGGTACAGAAAGAGGACGGTCTGTAGTTTCTTGTATATATTTTTCAGAGCCAAAAGTCAAAACAGTGACTCGTGGCACGTCGTACAAGTTCGCTCTACTGAACTAGTCTATAATCAGGTCACTGTGGAAGATTGTGCATAACTCTTTCTTAGAGAATACAATTTGGATCAGACTGGTGGCATTAGAAAGAGGACGTAGAGGGCTACTATAGATAATAATTTCAGAATTGGATGATCCGAAATTACAGAGATACATCAGATTCAATATCAGGCTCCTACAAAGTGAAAAAAGATGTGTAGTTTTTTTTAAATTTTTGCATAAGCTTGGTTTGAAAAATTAGTTTGAAGGAATTCAAAGGGCATAGTAAAGCATTATTATTGGCAATTGATGCCCCAAGGAAAGAAAATGAAAACACCTAGTAGGCAACTTGAAAGCTCTAGTATGACTCATGAAGAAGAGGAAGAAATGCAACATGATATATCAAAATTATGAGACCAACTGCAACAAGTGTCACTTGCACAAAAAGGAATAGAATCTAAGATGGATGGTTTAAAGAAAAATGTAGAAGCTATGATGGATGGTTTAAAGAAATGCGTAGAAGCTAATATGGATTGTTTAAAGAAAGGCGTAGAAGCTAAAATGAATGACGTGGAAGCTAAGATGGACGATTTGAAGATAGATTTGAAGACATGCATGGAAGAATTGAAGATAAATATGAATAAGTTGCTACAAGAAATGGTCACTAATGGTAAAAGGGTAGTAAACGAAACTCATGATGAGAACAAAATAAATGTTAATCATGATTCCATAGACTCTAATGTTGGATTGAAGACCCACCATATTCCAAAAATCGATATGAGGAAGTTTGATGGCAAGGATCCCGCAACATGGATATTACAGATGGAGCAATTTTTCGATCTCAATAATGTGAAAAACACACAAAAGGTACGTATTGCAACTTTGTATTTGGAACCAAATCAGTTTGTATGGTATCAATGGCTTTTCTCTCGTAAACAAATTATCACTTGGGAAATTTTTACGGAAGAATTGATAGCACATTATGAGGATACAAAAAGCAACACTTTTTTTAGCCAATTGATAAGTCTCAAACAAAAGGGTTCAATAATGGAGCACATTGAGGAGTTCCAAAAATTGAACATGAGGGTAAAAAATATTCCAGAGGAGCATAGGATTGATGTGTTCATAGGGACTTTAAGGGATAATATCCAACATGATGTTCGCCTTTGGGAACCTGATTCATTAGAGAAGGCATTCACGTTAGCAAGAAAAATGGAAAGCAAAATTATGGCAACCAGGAAGCATACCAGTCACAACTATAAAGATGGAAGTGTTGGTACCCCTAGCCTTCCACAACCTATAAGGTTGACACCACAACAATTGGAAGAAAAAAGAGCAAAAGGGCTTTGTTACAGTTGTGATAGCAAATACACTAAAGGTCATAAGTGTGCTGAGAAGAAATTATTCTACATAGATTATGAAGAGGAAGAAGAAAAGGAGCAAGAAAGGTCAAAGGAAGAGGATATACTCTAGGAACAAAGCCTAGATAAAGAAGAAATGAATCTGACCATATCTTGTAATGCATTGGCTAGAATTACCACTCCTGAAACCATCAAGATAGAAGGACAAATCAAGAAGAAAAAGGTAATAGTGTTGATTGATTCAGGAAGTACCCATAATTTTATTCATTGTAAGGTAGCAAAGGAATTGAATTGCTTCCTATATCCAGCACCAAAGTGTCAAGTGATGATTGCAAATGGAGGAATGATAAATTGCTCTAGAAAGTGCCATAATATCAAGCTATCCATGGGAGAATATGTATTGACTAGCCTAATGCTTTCCATTCCAATGGGAGGTGTTGAGGTTGTACTAAGAGTCCAATAGCTACAATCCTTGGGTACAATAGCTTTTAATTTTCAAGAACTTTTCATGAAATTTTCTGCGGAAGGAAAGGAAGTTGAATTAAGGGGTATTACAGGGAAACCGGGAAAGATAATCAGCTCTAACGGTATGACAAAGCTTCTAAAAAAGGAACAAAGAGGTGTAATTGCACAATTATGTTCGCTAGATGTTTCCACATTGGAATCATCTATTTCTCCAGATCTCCAAAAAGTCTTGGAAAATCATTCCAAGGTATTTGAGACTCCCAAAGGTCTCCCACCTATTCGTGATCATGATCATGCTATTCATCTGATTCCAGGAAGTGTTCCTCCAAACATCAGGCCGTACAGATATCCCTATGCCCAAAAGAGTGAAATTGAACGTATGGTTGCAGAAATGCTAGAGGCTGGTATAATTCAACCTAATCAAAGTTCTTTCTCTGCTCTAGTAGTATTGGTGCACAAGAAGGATGGATCATGGCACATGTTTCCGGATTATAGGGAGCTCAACATGCTCACTATTAAAGATAAGTTTCCCATTCCTGTCATTGATGAATTATTGGATGAATTGCATGGATCAATTTACTTCACCAAGTTGGATCTTCATTTAGGATATCATCAAATCAGAATGAAGACTGAAGACATTCCAAAAACAGCATTTAGAACCCATGAGGGTCATTATGAATTTTTGGTCATGCATCTTGGCCTTACCAATGCACCTTCTACATATCAAGGTTTGATGAATTTCATTTTCAAACCCTTCCTTAGAAAATTTGTGTTAGTATTTTTTGATGATATACTAATCTACAACAAGTCTTGGAAGGATCATGTTGAACATGTTGACAGGGTGCTACAACTATTGGAGGAGAAACAATTATATGCAAAAAGATCCAAATGTTTCTTTGGAGTACAAGAGGTGGAATATCTGGGTCATATTGTATCTCATGAAGGAGTTAAGGTAGACCCTAGAAAAATTAAAGGCATTAAGGAATGGAAAATCCCCACATCCATAAACCATCTGCGAGGATTTCTCAGGTTGACAGGGTATTATCACAAGTTTGTTAAGAATTATGGGAGAATAGTAGCACCTCTAACAACATTGTTGAAGAAATATGCATTTTTGTGGACTCCAGAAGCAACAAAGGCCTTCAAACATCTTAAAGAGGCAATGTGCCAAGCACCGGTCTTAGCTACACCGGACTTCACAAAAACCTTTATTGTGGAATGTGATGGTTCAAGAAATGGAATTGGTGTTGTTTTAATGCAAGATGAAAGACCCATTGCTTTTGAAAGCCGTCCAATCAAGGGAAAGTTTTTACACAAAGCTATTTATGAGAAGGAAATGTTGGCAATACTACATGCACTTAAGAAATGGCGACCCTACCTAATGGGAAGACACTTCAAGGTAAAAACGGATCATGATAGCCTTAAATACTTTTTAGAACAAAGATTATCCTCTGAAGAGCAACAAAAGTGGGTCACAAAGATGTTGGGTTATGACTTTGAAATCATCTACAAAAAAGGGAAGCAAAATGTGGTGGCAGATGCACTCTCAAGAAAGGATGAGGATGTGGAAGTGTTGTTGTGCGCCATTTCTATTATCCAACCAGATTGGATAAATGAAGCAAGGGAGGAGTGGAAGAATGATGAAGAAGTGTGGGCACTTATTCGAAAGTTACAACAAGATTCCAGTACATCTGATACATTTAGCTGGCAAAATGATTCGTTATGGTACAAAGATCGCTTATACCTCTGTAAGAATTCACAACTCAAACAAAAGATTCTTATGGAATTGCACACTTCTCCCTTAGGAGGGAACTCGGGATTTTTAAAGACTTACCACAAGGTTAAGAAGGAATTTTTTTGGGATGGCCTTAAATCAAATATTCAAAAGTTTGTGGCAGAATGTTTGGCTTGCCAACAAAATAAAGTTGAAACAATTAAGACCCCGGGTCTATTACAACCTTTATCCATTCCAAGCCAAGGTTGGGAGGAGGTTTCAATGGATTTTATCACAGGTTTACCCAAGTCTAAGGGAAAGATTGTCATCATGGTGGTAGTTGACAGACTTACCAAGTATGCAAACTTTTGTGCATTATCACATCCATTGAAAGCCAGTACATTTTCTACTGCATTTATGGAAACAATTCAAAAGCTACATGGAAACCCAAAGATTATTGTAAGTGACAAAGATCCCATTTTCATTGGAAATTTTTGGACAGAATTATTTTCTTGTCTTGGTACTCAGTTAGCTCATAGCTCATCTTATCATACTCAATCTGATGGACAAACTGAGATAGTAAACAAATGTTTGCAAGGATATCTTTGTTGCTTTGTATCTGATAAACAGACATGATGGGTCAAATGGTTGGCTCTGGTTGAGTGGTGGTATAACACTTCCTTCCATACAGCAACAAAAATGACCCCATTTATGGCACTTTATGGATATCAGCCACCATCCATCACATCATATTTAAGAGAAAATTCTAAGGTTCAAGCAGTGGAACATCACATTGAACATCAACAACAAGTCCTCCAACTCTTAAAGGATAACCTCGTGTTGGCACAGAATAGAATGAAACAAAAGGCAGATGAACATCGTAGTGAAAGAAGTTTTGATGTAGGCGATTGGGTATTCCTACGGCTACAACCATATAAACAAATGTCCCTCAAGCAAGCTAAGAAGGATAATAAATTATCACCAAAGTATTATGGTCCATACAAGGTGTTGCAAAAGATTGGTACTATGGCATACAAATTGGAGCTTCCTACAGCGTCTCGAGTGCACCCAGTTTTCCATGTTTCATGATTAAAGAAGGTTATAGGCGACAAGATCTCAGTTCAAACAATATTGCCAGAACTTGACGAGGAAGGAAAAATTATATTGGAACCGGAAGCAGTCACAGAAACAAGAACTCGACAGCTACGAAATCGATCAATCTCAGAGTATCTCATCAAGTGGAAGAACTTATCTGTTGAAGATTCCACATGGGAGGTTGAGAATTTTATACAGAAGCATCCAAAACTACTCAAGCGTTGAGGACAACACTTTTTTTGAAGGAGAGGGGCATGATAGGACCCTATAATACTAGTGATTACCCAATTACTATTGTAGTTGTATCCCTTATTAATATTGTTGTGCCCCTATTGTCCCCATATTTTTATTACTGTGCCCCATAGAATCCCTCTATTGTTATTTTTGTGGCTTTATATTATTATTGTTAGGTCAACTGGGTTATATTATGACTCCTTAGACTCCTATATATAGAAAGGAGGTTTTGTCATTTGAATCATCCAAGAATTGCTCATTTATGTAATGTAAAGGAGGTTGCCCCCTCGAAGACGCTGAATTCTAAGGCGTTGATCTATCTTTTCTATCTTTTTCTTGAGTTGGTTTCATAACAGTGTGTATTAATAAGTAGATTTTAAAAAATGCATATCATGTGGATGTGTCTCATACATGTATAACATGACCACTATAATCCAAGTGGATTCATCCCTTTATATTGGAGTCATGACTATGATTCTCTTACAAGAATGCTACTACAACCTCCTATTTTCACCCATAAATTGGTCAACTATCCAAATTTCTAGGATTAGTAAAATGCTCCATTGTATTATGGGTTTCTCATATTTAAACCCACTTTTACACTATTATTCCATGAAAATAGTCTAAGGAACCACTTTTCCTTTTGAACTAAACATTAGGAAAAATATAAATACGAAGATGTAAATGTTTATAGCTTTCCATCCATAGATAAATGGGAAGATAGATGTAGTCAACTGAACATTATTTCATATTTTAAGAGGCTACAACTAAAATCATCCAAAGACTTGGGGAAAAGCTCATTTACATTGAACACTCTTATAACAGAATGGTCCATACTTATATTGGTATCAAACTTAGATGTTAACATATGGATAGTGAGGAGGAGTGTGAGGTAAGATGTCATTGGAGAAGCATTGAAAGTGGAAAAAATGATAAAAATATTAGGAAATCCATTTGCATGTGTAGGATACATTGAAGAAGTCATAGGGAAGGTAAAAGCTCCCATTTTATTAGTCCACAACTAAGAAAAAATTCAAGGTGGGGAGATAAATTTTGGTTGTAGCTAAACATAGAAAGGATATAGAGTCTTAGTAAGAAGATCAAGGAACGATAGCATGGTCCTTTTAAGGTAGTGGTGGAGGTCGATGATAATTCCTATAGACATATTCTACCCATATATATGTAAATTCACTTAGTAGTGAATATGGAGAATCTAAAACTCTATTAGCTTTCCATGTTGGATTAGAAAATTGATGGAGTAGGCCTTACCTTCCATAGAGGGCTTGGCACCATAAGCTCCGAAAATTTTATTAGAAGTTACAATTTTATTGAAGATGTATAGATCTACTAAGTAGGGGAAACATGATGTCTAATTGGTTCGGTTGAAAGGGAAAATTTTGTTAGAAATTAATTAACAAAGCAATAAAATACACAAAATATTGTGGAAACACAAATAAAAAAATGCATAAAACAAGAGACATATATGTATGTGTGTGTGTGTGTGTGTGTGTGTGGGTGGGGGGGGTGGTTCACCCAATTTAGGCTATGTCTATGGAGAAACAAATAGTCCTTCCTTTTATATTACCCACCCAAATGAAGAGATACAACCTATAGCAAATTCATTGTAATTTCCTCTTCTCTCTCACACAACATCCTCTTTCTCTCTCACTCAAAATAATCATCCAAAAATGCATTACAATTCCCTCATATAAAATGAGGGTTGTCTTCTAAGGGAAAAAACCTAAATTAACAAAAATTCTACCGTGATATCATTTGCCCAATGAATGGCCCGAATTGGCTACAAAATTACAATATTTTAAAATGCAACTTTTCATGTATTTTTAGCTTGGGGGGGGGGTGTGGGGCTCATAAAATTCATTGTCGCCTCCTCACTCGGACCCCCCAATAGTGATGAAATGGGTGGCAATTTTTCAACGTTAGGAATAGGGATCCAACATGAATGGAACAAAAACCTCTAAACAATTAGGAAGATAATTAGGCTCCACACCAAACAATCTCCCACTTGGAGACTGATTATAGAAAGTTTGTCATTGCTTCACTTGTTGGAAAATGCTTCCACTTTGGACTTAGTTATTTCTCATCTTCATCATCATACTTGAAGATCAATTGAAACTGAGAAGAATCTCAATTTCTCCCTATTTACAACTTTTGTTAAGATATCTGCAAGATTCTGGCTAGTGTGTATCCTTTCCAGCTTTAGGTGTCTATCGTTCAACACTAACCGTATGAAATGGTACTTCAGTTGTATATGTTTAGTCTAGAATTAAATGTTGAGTTATTTTCAAGATGAATGACACCTCGACTGCTATTGTATTACCTACCCATCTCATGTTTCTTTCCCAACTCATCCATAAACCTTTGTAACCAAATCATTTCTTTACTAGCCTCTGTAGCAGCAACATACTATGTTTCCGTTGTTGACAATGCAAAAAAAATTTGTAACTTTGAAACCCAACGAACAGTTGTTCCACCTACAATAAAAACATACCCTATGGTGCTCCTCTTGTTATCTCTATCACCTAGCATATTTATATCAACATATCCATGTAGAGCAATGTTTGAACCACCAAAGCATAATTCTTGATTTCTGGTACCTCTCAAATACCTTAGAATCTACTTCACTACCATCCAATGCTCTTTTCTTGGATTATTCATATATCTACTTATAACTCCTACTAGATATGCAATATCAGGACTT
Source organism: Pinus tabuliformis (assembly GCA_031772625.1). Taxonomy (NCBI): domain Eukaryota; kingdom Viridiplantae; phylum Streptophyta; class Pinopsida; order Pinales; family Pinaceae; genus Pinus; species Pinus tabuliformis. The sequence goes on along the minus strand of CM062804.1, from coordinate 1,543,461,191 downwards.
GTGCAGACCATTTCATACATTAAGCTTCCAACAGTTGATGTATATGGAACTTTACACATATAATACATCTCTTCCTAGATCTTGGGACCCATCTCCTTACTTACTTTTAAATGGCTAACCAAAGGTGTACTAACTAGTTTTGCATTCCACATATTAAATCTTTCCAACACCTTTTTTATGTACTCACTCTGAGACAATGTTAATTTGTGATTTTTCTTGTCTCTAATTATTCTCATTCCAAGGATTTGTTTTGCAACACCCAAATCCTTCAATGCAAGTGAATTTTCCAATTTTCTTTTGAGCGCATTTATTTCCTACATGCTAGACCTTTCAACATGCATGTCATCTACATACAATAGCAATATAATATATCTGCCATCATTTTCCTTTCTAAGATAAACAAAATGGTCAGAGTAACATCTAGTATAACCTTGCTCAGACATAAACCTGTCAAACTTTAGATACCACTGCCTTGGAACCTGTTTTAAGCCATACAAACTCTTATTCAATTTTCACATTAATTTTTCCTTTCCTTTGACCTCATACCCTTGTGGCTACTGCATATCTATTTCTTCCTCCAAATCCCCATGGAGAAAGGTTTTGTTTACATCTAACTGCTCAAGATGCAAATATTTTGCTGCCACTAGACTTAAAATAGTTACGATTGAAATCATTTAAAAAAAAATAGAATCAATTTCATCAAATTCTATACCTTTCCTTTGTGCAAACTCCTTCACCATAATTCTTGCCTTATGCCTTTGTTTTCCTCCATCTTCTTCCTTCAACTTTTAAACCCATTTATTTTGCAATGTTGTTTTACCTGTAGGAAACTTCACTAAGTCCCAAGTCTGGTTATGCATCAAGGATTTTATCTCTTCTTCCATGGTTTTCTCCCACTTCTTCCTGGTTTATATCTGCATTACTTTTTCATATATTTCTGGTTCACCACAATCAGTCAACAATACATAATATAATGAAGGAGAGTATCATTCAGGGGGTCTATCTATCCTAGTAGATCTTCTAACACCACTTTCATGTTTCTGACGTGCCTGTTTCTATTGTGGTTGTTGTTGTTGTTGTGGTTGCTGATCATTGTGATTTTCAAGCACCTTTACTTATTTTGTAATCTCATCAAGCATTGCATATTCTTTCTTTTCCTTTTTCTTTCTTTTTCTACATTTGATCCTTATACAAGACCATTTCATTAAATATGACATATTTTCTCCTAATGATTTTGTGATTTTCATAATCATATAAGCGATAACCAAAATCATTAACACCATATCCAATAAAGGTACATTTCTTTGATTGTGCAACAAGCTTTGTTCTATTTTCTTTATTAATGTGGACAAAGGCTTCACAACCAAAAGTCTTTAAAAATGAGTATTTTGCCTTTTTACTTGTACATGCCTCCTCTTGAATACCACCATTCAAGTTCTTTGTTCTATTTTCTTTATTAATGTGGACAAAGGCTTCACAACCGAAAGTCTTTAAAATGAGTAATTTACCATTTTACTTGTACATGCCTCCTCTAGAATACCACCATCCAAGGAACTTGAAGGCCCTCTATTTATTAGATAAGAGAAAGTATCTAAACCATCTACCCAAAATTGTAAGGGAAATCCTACATGCAATCTCATGCACCTTGCATGCTCCATGATTGTCATGTTCATCCTTTTTGAAGCACCATTTTCCTGTGGCATTCCTGGAATTGTCTCCTCTCTGTGAATTCCATGTTCTGAACAGTAGTTGTCACTCTTTGTTGCAATATTCACCTCCATTTTCTTATCTCGGACACTTCAACTTATTTCATGTCTCATTCTCAACCAAATATTTCTATTTCTTGAAAGTATCAAATACATCATATTTATTTTGAATACAGCAAATTCATGTTTTCCTAGTTGCATCATCAATAAAAGTAACATAATAGCAAGAGCCACTAAGAGATGATACCTTAGCTGGTCCCCATACATCTGTATGCACAAGCCCTAATTTTTTTGTCTTCTTTTCCTTCCCAACTCTGATAAATCTAACTCTCTTTTGTTTTTTGTAAATACAATTCTCATAGAAATCCAAATCAACATGCTTCAAACCTAGCAACAAATTTCTTGAGTGAATAATTTGCATCCCTTTCTCACTCATGTGCCCAAGCCTATGATGCCACAATGTCATATCTACTCCTGTGGAGGTTAAAGCATTAACAAAATTAGAAATACCATTGCATAAATACAACATACCAATATTTTCTCCTTTTTCTATTACCAAGGCTCCTTTAGTGACCTTCTAGTTTTTGTCTATGAATGTAGTTACAGAGCCTTCGCCACCTAACTGCCCTATTGAAATTAGATTTTTCTTCAGATATGGAACATGCTTTACCTCCTTAAATATCCATTGGTTTCCATTATGTTTCTTTATAAAAACTTTACCCATTCCAATGATTTTACAAGGTTTATCATCACCCAATTGAAAGTGTCCAAAATCTCCTTGAACGTAGTTATGAAAATGTTTCCTATCTAGTGTGGCATGGAATAGGCCCCTGAATCTACCACCCAGGCATCAATAATATTCTCTAATAAAAGAATCAAAGCATCTTGTAACATATCACATGTCACATTCGCTTCATGATTGTTGTCTTGTTGTCCATCTCCTTTTCCTTTCCGAGATTTGCAGTATTTCTTCAGGTATCCTTTCTTTTCACATTTCCAGCACATTATCCTTGATTTGGATTTGGAACTGCCTTTTCTTGACTTACTGTGATTTCCTGGGCTCCTTCCTCTTTCGATTTTTCTTCCTCTAGTCTCTGTAGTCAAAGAATTACCTGATGTCTCACCTAATCTTTTCCATCGCATTTCCTCACTAAGGATAGCACGAACAACATAATCAAACTTTAAAGTACTGGATCTAGAGACAGAGTTACTGATAGCCATAACTAAGTCATTCGAACTTTTTGGAAATGAGCATAGAAACAACTGAGCCCTAACTTCATCATCAAAATTTACCCCTACAGAACTTAACTGACAGGTAATTATGTTAAATTAATTTAAACTATGAGCAACAAATCCACCTTATGATATTCATATTAAATAGACACTTCATAAGAAATGCCTTATTTGAGGCTGAGGGTTTTTCATATAGTTTTTCCAATGGCTTCATTAAACCTTTTGTTGTTGTTTTCTTTGAAATGTTGAATGTCATCGAAGCTGCTCCACACAAACGTATTGTTCCTAGTGCCTTTTTGTTGAGAATCTCCCATTCTATGTCCATCATACTCATCGAATTCTTCTTTTTTCTGCTCAATGGTAGGTATAGATCTTACTGATACAGATAATCATCCATCTTCATCTTCCAGTTTTGTTCATTAAATTTCTCGACCCTAAACTTAGCATCTTCTGCCATTGCTCCCACTTGAACTAGGAACCCTTCTCTCATGCGCTTTTATTAGCCAAATAGACGTTCGGCTCTGATACCAATTGTTAGAAATTAATTAACAGAGCAATGAAATACACAAAATAGAAACACATAAAACAAGAGAGACACAAATATAAGTAGTTCACCCAATTTGGGCTACGTCCACAGAGCAACATTCAGTCCTTCCTTTTATATTATCCAACAACATGAAGAGATACAACCTACAATAGATCCACTATAATTTCCTCTTCACTCTCACACAACCTCCTCTTTCTCTCTCACTCATAATAATCATCCATAGTCAGAATACAATTCCCTCATATAAACTAAGGGTTTCCTTCTAGGGAAAAAAACCCTAAATTAACATAAATTCTACCGTCAGATCATCTTCTTAATGAACGGCCTTGATTGACTAAGAAATTACAATATTTCACAAGGAAAATTTTCATCTATTTTTAGCTTAAGGGGCACTATCCCCGAACCCTCAAGGGGGGGGATCATAAAAGTCATCATCGCCCCGCCCCCCCTAGACCCCCCTGATGGTGATTAAATGGGCAACATTGTCGCCCCATTAAGAATAGGGTTCCAACATGACTGAAACAATAACCTCTGAAAAATCAGGAAGATAATCAGGCTCTACACCCAACAAATTCAAGATAAAGAAAAATGGTTTTGAAGGGAGAAGGTAGACCAAAAAATTCATTACCTCGTCTAGTAAAATATTTTTGGTACTATAATCCTAAATAAATGGAGACATATCATCTAGAATCTATCATTACATAATATTTCATCTATCTTGATACTTTTAGGTGGAAACAAATGGATAGATTGGTTAGTATCAAGGTGGAAAAAAATGGATAAATTGGTTTCTAATGCCCAATTTAGTGTAACATCCTAGTTTCAAGATATGGAGTCTAGAACATTCTAAAAAAAATTTCAAGAATCAAAAAAAGTCTTTTAGGGTTAAAACTTTGTGATCTTATATCACAAAGTTCATCAATATTATTCAAACTTTTATGATTGCCCTGTGAAACTCCATGTTTAATTATATGGCATGTTGTCTTTTGCTATAAGTGAAGCGCGGTTAAGCCATACTTAATACATAATATATACATTGTGGAATCTTAGAATGGCCATAGTATCTCTATCTCTTTTGAAGGTTTATTTTCATGCATAATAGATTATAACTCTTTTTTCAATATTAATATAACTTAAATAATTTATTTTTTTAACTAATAAATTAAAGTAAAATAGATATCCATATATAATATAATTATTATTATATTAATATTTTTAATGATGGTTTTTGTTTTTAATATTAAAGGTAATTAGTTTAAGAAAAAAGTAATTGTTGCACCAAAAGGACTTTAAGATGGGAAGATGTTGTCACTTAATTTTACATTTAAAAAAAAAAAAATTATAAAAAAAAAATAATAATAACAATAAATTATTTCAAAATTAGACATAAATGAAATGTTTTAATTTCATATTCATTTTATATAATTATTTTTTATGATGAAGGAGATGTGTAGTTCCTTCGTTAATTAATATGGAATTGATACGTCATATATATATATATTCCATAAATGTTTAATATGGACTTTATATGTAACATTTTAAACAAAATATTATTAATAAAATATTCAAAGTAAATAGAGATAGAATATGTAAAGTAAATGAAAAAAAATGGATGGCTAAAATATTTTATTAGTTGTTCAAGATAAACGAGATGTGTAATTCCTTCCTTTCATAAATGCATTTTTAATAAATAGACATGTAACATTTTAAAAAAATAAGAATGACTAAAAAAAATCTTGTAAATATATCTATATTATATAAAGAAAATGAAAAGAAAAATTATACTTGGAACATTTTATTAGTTTGTTGCTCAAGATTAAGCCTATGTGTAATTAGTTTCATACTTAGCATGGAGTTGACACATGTCATATAGATAAATAACCATGATAGATCCATGTTAACCTAGGATCTATCAAGCACTAAGAGGCATCAAATATCTCGAGTTCTATATTGTATAAAGAAAATGAAAAGAAAAATTGCAGTTAAAACAATTTATTAGTGAGATGCTCAAAATAAAGGCTATATGTAATTTCTTTCATGTTTATCATGGAGATGAAACATGGCATATATATAAATAACTAGTAGATATCCATGTTAACCTAGGATTTATCAAGCACCAAGGGGGATCAAATTTTTCTGGGTGTAAATTTTCTTCAAGTTTTGTACTTTAAAATAGGTTTGCAACTCAAGAAATTTGATCCCTCTTGGCACTTTAGAGTTGGGGTTAACATGGATCTATGTTGGTTATATTTCAAAAAATAAACTTAAAGTTAAATTGAAGCAAATAACAACTTTTCTTTGAATCACTTAAATTATATTCTATTAAAAAATAAATTTTAATAGAGTGTTGTCTAACTATTATATATTGCATTTTTTATTGCATATATCGATTCAACACCTTGAAAAATTCCCAAAGCACTTGGATTGTGGACAATTAACAACTCAAACTTATCTTCTAATCAATCCATGTTAATTGCTATGTACCCCATATATAATATACCCTATATATAAAGAAATAAAATTAGTTACTATATAAATTGTACCAAAAAATGTATCCCATATATATAAATATCACCAATAACTAAAACAATGTTAAAATATTTAATAAATTTAAACATTAAAATTTAACAAACTCAAATTAGACTTTACAATGGATACTTATGGTAAAAAATGTTGTCCAAACTATTATTTCATTATGATTTAAGTTTTGATGTTTTTAATAATTTTTTTCAATTTTATTTCAAGTTTAATATAAATTTATTATTATATATTGAAATTATAAAATTTGCCAAATCTAACGTATCATAGATATGAGAGAATTCGGGAGATCCTCACATATAAAAAAAACTCAGTATTTTATGTGCTTACAGGGATGGCCAAATTATTCAACCATTGAAGAAAATATTATTATTTGGAAAAAAAACTTGTGGGCCGAATTCCAAAACGCCCAAAACACGGGACACTTACCTGAACAGACGAACCAGAGGTTGACACAGATGGTGAAAGTAATGGCTACCACCTGCAACATCGTAATTTGATAACATGAAATTCAAAGCTCAAAGTCTTTGTCACGATTTTCCCAATTCTGTGGAGACACGTTAATCAATGGCAGCGGACAGAACGTGTTATAAGAGGAGTTGTCTTTAGTGCGACAACTCCGTTATAAATTGTTAAAAGCTGAGAAACAGATATTAAATTTGCAATAACAGAGTTTGATTGTGCAGTGTAACCTAACAAATTGTCCCTGGTAGTTCAGTGTAGTTTAATTTATTGATTAAATAGTTTTTTTCATGAAAATTTATTTAAATTTGCCCATATAACTTTTAGATTTTTTATTTTTTAAATTATATTATTACTACATAAATAAATTTAACATTTTGAAAAAAATTAGATACTTGAATTATACATATTAAATAATTTAAACTCAAGCTTTTAAAAATATCTTTAAAATTTTAATTGAAATCAACTAAAAAATATCTTAAAAAAAACTATTTCTTTTATAAATTATACTATACCTATATAATTCTACCATTCCCCTATTATTAAATTATTTAAATTATATTAAATTATATATAAAATTTTACCATGAAATGTTCCATTCATATACGATTAAATTTGAAATTACAGTAAAACAATTTTATTTTTAAATATGTATATAGATAGATTAACTATTAAAAAAAACTGTAAATCAGTAATTTTCTCCTAAAACTAATAAATTAACGAACAATATATTATGGTTGTTCAAATTTCCTTTACCTTTCTTCAACTATGACTCTTCTTAAAACTGCTGATTAATGGAAAGAAGAAAGAATTAAAATTTTGGTGGAATCTTCGAAACTTTTTGCACTACCAATATTGAGATGGTTTAAATAGTATATATATTTTATTATTTAAATAATGATTGTTTTGTTCGAACCAGCGGTAGCTGTTAGCACAGCTGATGAAGGCCTGGAGTCCATTCAAATACCTCAAATATTATCTCCTCCGATGGCCACATTGTCAACACTGTGATTGCACAGGTATGTAAACAAATCATCTTCTTGAAAAAAGGGTTGTCGTGGACTTTTGTTTTTCTGAAAATTTGTGCAGACAAAGGAAGTGAAAGAAATGATGGAAGCAGAGGGGTTGCGGCGGGTAGTGTAAACAGATCAGCAACTATTATGAAAATATGATCAATAATGTACATCACAATCCTCCAATTAGGGTTCACCACAGGAACACAATGAAAATATTTTATGAAAACTATTTGGGTCTTTGTATATATCAAAGATATTTTTCTAATTGGGTCTGCCTATGTATCAAAGAATAATTTTGTATATTTATATCAAAATATTTTTCATATTTACTTAAATTTAAGGTGTATATTATATGGTTTGTGTGGGGTTTAGTGTTTAAGAATAAGATTCATGTTTAAATCTCATGGCAAGAGGTTGAGGATGAGAGCCACTTTTGAGAAACTAAATTATCTCAAAAGACACTCAATATTAGAACAATTAGTTTTTAAAAATAATTGTCAATGGATCTTTAGTTAAGTATGCATGGGGATTTCAGTTTAGAAGTAAACACGGGGATTGGATCAAAAGACGAATAACCATGAAAAAAAGTATGGATTGTTAGAAGGACTTATATTAGCCAAAAAATCATAGGTAACAAAACCCCATAATCTGAGTGGACTCACTCATCATTATCCAACATTAATGCAAAGAAAATTTTAGAGAACCTACTAAGAAGAATAAGAAGGATCTTGGAGGACATTCAAGAAAAAAAAGTTATTCAACATTCTTAGAAGCCAAAATGATGAAGGTGATAAATGTGTCAATAAAGCATGTGAGCTTCAAGCTTGGAAACTAGAACTTAACGAGGAGTTGAGATGGTGGAATCTTCGGTAATCTTATTGATTGAACCACTCTTAAAAAAGGACACCATAGGAGTTTTTAGTATAGCAACAAAACATTATTATAGGGTCAAGGATAATAAATCAAATGCCTAGACGAGGGGTTGCCAAGAGGTTCAATGTCAAAATGGAAGTGGGGCCTAAGAGATGTTATGGCACCCCATGTCAATTCATTGCATGCAAGTGGTACTCTACACCATCCACATTGAAACCACACAAGGCAAAGGACACAGTGAAGTCTAGTTCTAGGCCTCCTGCACATGGTGATGATCAAATCTATATTGAAGGCACTTATGAAGAGTTATGTTCCACACCAATAGAACACATGTGGTGTCAAGAGTAAGCAACTTGAAATGACAAATTGATGTCTCACACCTTGACATGCCTTGCCAACTTCAAATTGGGATCCCAATTCGTTCGGGAAAGTACAAGACTCTCCAAGCGAATTTGACAAGTCCCATTGTGGGATTTCGCCCAAGCTAATAAACTTACTCTCCTCAATTGCATAATAAGATTACACGTTCGTATTTCTCTCTCGACTGAGTTTTTCATGTGTAATTACAGTTCTTGGACAGGGTGAGGGAGCGAAGATTCTATGAATGTGCAACAAAGCTATGTGTTTATGTCCCCCGTAATCTATTTTGGCTCTCGAGAGGAGGTTATTACAATTATTTCACATGCAGAAGGGTTTCTTCTCTATTTCACAACACTCAAGGTCGACTTTCAAGTAGACCACTCTCTAAACAATCTCGTGAGGTTTGTGGAAGGTGGGACCCAGAGCCTTCCATTAAATTTGGGCAGAATGCATATTGACAACTCACTTAGGACTCACTCTAAGAAAGAAAATGCAGGTTATTTAGGGTATAAACATAGGAAGATTTTGGATAACTCAATCAACTAAGTGGGATCGACACACAAGGTGGTTGTTGAATTATTAAGAGAAAGAGGGGGCTCAGAGAGAAATAGAGGCCCATCCTTTCCTTTTCTTTCCTGGGCGAAATAATATGTGGTCTATCAAATACCGAGAACTTGGAGACAATAAGAAAGAGAAGTGAGGGGTACATCGATGCTCGAAAATATGGATTCAATGCAATTGGATAGGTTCTTCATGAATATGAAATCATAGGAGTAGCTGACAACTATTGTTGACATGATGGAGGAAGTCCAAGACCTAAAGAGAAGGTCGACAAGACAAGTAGATGAAACCAAGACACTACTTACATGGGTTGTTTCTTTATAGAACCAAATATATGCCCTGAATATCAACCTCAAGGAGGTAAGTGTTACATGTAGGAAAGAAAGGGGATCACTTTTATAATTCAATGAGTCATGGGAAGACGAAAGTTATAATATACACTAATGTATACTTATTGAAAATTTCATTTTTTGTTAGGTAATTATTGTAGGATGTACTCCTATAGGCATGTACTGAAATTTGAATTGATGGGTAATCCCTTAGATGTATCAAAATTCATCACATAAAGGAATAAGAATTCAAACAAACAAATGTAGCAAATCTCTTAGGTATTTACTGTGACTAGACACAGACTTAATAGAACAAGAGTTCAGACGAAAAAATGTAGCAAATCTCTTGGGTATTTGTTGTGACGAGACACAGACTTAATATAAATTAGTACACACACATGCACACACACACGGATATATATATAATATGAAATATAAATAATATGTTGGGTGTGGAGCCTCATTATCTTCTTTATTCAGAGGTGTCACCGCATTGGATCCCAATTCGTAATGTGGCGGCAATGTCACTCATAAATCTACACCGAGAGGGGGGTCCAGGGGGGGCGACGATTATTATTTGGAACGCCCCCCCCCCGCCCCTTGGCAAGGGATGAGGGGCAGCGCCCCCAAAGCTAAAAATAGATGTAAAATTGTCATGTAAAATGTTGTAATTTTGTAGTCAATCTAGGTCATTCATTAGGTAGAATCTGATGGTATAAATTATGTTTAATTTAGGTTTTTCTTCCCTAGAAGGAAACCTTTCACCATATATGAGGGAATTGTATTATGGTGATGTAGATTTGTATTCTAAGTGAGAAATAGAGAGGAGATTGTGTGAGAACAAAGAGGGAGTTACAGTAGATCTGATGTAGATTGTATCTCTTCATTTTGCTGGATAATATAAAAGGAAGAACTGGTTGTTTCTCCATGGACGTAGCCCAAATTGGGTGAACCACGTATATCTGTGTCTCTCTTATTTTATGTTTTTTCTGTGTTTATATTTCTGCAATATAATATGTGTTCCGTTGCTCTATAATATATAATTTTCTAACAACTAGTATCAAAACCAAAGGTCTATTTGGCTTATAAACTTGCACGAGAGAAGGTTTCCTCGTTCGAGTGGGAGCAATGGTGGAAGATGGTCGTTTAAGGGTCGAAAAATTTAATGGCCAAAATTACTAGCTTTGAAATATGAAGATGGAAGATTATATGTATCATAAAGATATTTACCTACCATTTAGCGGAAAGACAAAGAAGCCGACGAGTATGACAGACACAGAATGGGATATTCTCGACAGAAAGGAACTTGGAACAATAAGGTTGTGTCAGTAGCCTTTAATATTTCAAATGAAATGATAATAGAGGGTTTAATGTCAGCATTGGCCAAACTATAGGAAAAACCCTCGACCTAAAATAAGGTATTTCTAATGAAGCGTTTATTTAATATGAAGATGTCAGACGGTGGATCTATTACTGATCATTTAAATGAATTTAATACAATTACGAGTCAGTTAATTTCTGTAGGGGTAACTTTTGATCATGAAGTTAGGGTTCTATTATTTCTATGCTCATTGTGAGAAAGTTGGAATGGTCTAGTTATGGCCATTAGTAACTCTTTCTCTGTATCTAGTACTTTAAAGTTTGATGATGTTGTTGGTGTAATCCTTAGTGAGTAAATGTGACGGAAAAGATATGTGAGACATCAGGTAATGCTTTGACTGCAGAGACTAGGGGAAGAAAAATGGAAAGAGGAAAGAGCCTAGGATATCGCAATAAGTCAAGGAAATGCCTATCCTAGTCTAGATCGGGGATAGTGTCCTAGAAATGAAGGCAAAAATAACACCTGAAGAAAGACTACAATTCTCAAAAGGGAAAAGAAGGAGACACGTAGCAAGAAAACAATCATGAAGCGAATGTGACAAGTGATGTGTTGCAAGATGATTTGATTCTTTGATTAGAAAATATTATTGATGTCTGGGTGGTAGATTTAGGGGCCTCATTACATGCCACACTTGATAGGAAACATTTTCATGATTATGTTTAAGGAGATCTTGGACAGGTTTGATTAGGTGATGATAAACCCTGTAAAATCAGTGGAATGGGTACATTTTTTACAAAACATCAGAATGGAAATCAATGGATTTTGAAGGAGGTAAGGCATGTTCCAAATCTGAAGAAAAATCTAATTTCAACAGGGCAATTGGGAAGTGAAAGTTACGTAACTACTTTTACAGATAAAACCTGGAAGGTCACTAAAGGAGCCCTGGTAATAAAAAAGTGAGAAAATGTTGGTACATTGTATTTATGCAATGGTATTTTTAATTATGTTAATGATTTAACCTCTACTGGAGTAGAAACGACATTGTGGCATCATAGGCTCAGGCACATGAGTTAGAAGGTGGTGCAGATTATTCACTCAAGAAATTTGTTGTCAGGTTTGAAACATGTTGATTTGGAATTCTATGAGAATTGTGTTTATAGAAAATAGAAGAGAGTCAGATTCCTCAGAGTTGGGAAAGAAAACAAGAGTGAAAAAATAGAGCTTGTGCATACATTTGTATGGGGACATGTTCAGGTATCATCTCTTAGTGGCTCTCGTTATTATGTTACTTTTATTGATGATGCAACCAAAAAAACCTAGATTTATTGTATTCGAAATAAATCTGATGTATTTGATACTTTCAAGAGATGGAAATCTTTGGTTGAAAATGAGACATGAAAAAGGTTGAAGTGTCTCAGATCAGAAAATGGAGGTGAATATTGCAGCAAAGAGTTTGATAGGTATTGTTTAGAGAATGGAATTCATAGAGAGAAGACAGTTCCAGGAACACCACAAGAAAATGGTGTGTTAGAAAGGATGAACAGGACAATCATGGAGTGTGTAAGGTGCATGAGATTTCATGCAAGATTGCCTTTAAAATTTTTGGTAGATGTTGCAGATACTGTTGTTTATCTAACAAAAAATGGGCCTTAAAGTTCCTTGGATAGCGGTATTCCAGAGGAGGCATGGACATGTAAAAAGGTAAACTACTCATTTTTAAAGACTTTTGGTTGTGAAGCCTTTGTCCACATTAATAAAGAAAATAGAACAAAGATTGAGGCAAAATCAAAGAAATGTACCTTTATTGGATATGGTGTTAATGATTTTGGTTATCGCTTTTATGATTATGAAAAACACAGAATCATCAGGAGCAGAGATGTCATATTCAATGAAAAGGTTTTGTATAAGAATTAGATGCAGGAAAAAAAAAGAGAATATACAGTGCTCGATGAGATCACAGAAAAAGTAAAGGTGCGTGAAAATCATAATGATCAACAACCAGAGAAACAACAACAACCACAATAGAAAAAAGCACCTCAAACACCTGAAAGTGGTGTTAGAATATCTACCAGGATAAATAAACCCCCTGAACGATACTCTCCTTCATTATATTGTGTATTGTTGACTTATTCTGGTGAACGAGAATGTTATGAAGAAGCAGTGCAAGTAGAAACCAAGAAGAAGTGGGAGCAAGCCATGAAAGAAGAGATGGACTCCTTAGCATATAACTAGACTTGGGACTTACTCAGGTTGCCTACAGGTAAAACAACATTACAGAATAAATGGGTTTACAGGTTGAAGGAAGAAGATGGAGGTAGAAAAAGGTATAAAGCTAGACTTGTGGTGAAGGGTTTTGTACAGAAAAAGGGTATAGAATTTGACGAGATATTTTCTCATGTTGTTAAAATTACTTCAATCAAAACTATTTTAAGTCTAGTAGTAGGTGAAGATTTGCATCTTGAGCAATTAGATATAAAGGCAACCTTTCTCCATGGGGATTTGGACGACAAGATATATATGCAGTAGCCAGAAGGATATGAGGTAAAATGGAAGGAGAAACTAGTGTGCAGGTTGAAGAAGAACTTGTATGGCTTAAATCAAGATCCAAGGTAGTGGTATCTAAAATTTGACAAGTTTATGTCTGAACAAGGTTATACTAGATGTCACTCTGATCATTGTGTTTATCTCAAAAGGAAAAATGATGGCAGCTATATTATATTGTTATTTTATGTAGATGACATGCTTGTTGCAGATTCTAACATTTAGGAAATAAATGTGCTCAAAATAAAATTGGCAAACTCATTTGCAATGAAGGATTTGGGTGTTGCAAAAAAAATCCTTGGTATGAGAATAACTAGAGACAGGAAGAATCGCAAATTAACATTGTCTTAGAGTGAGTACATACAGAAGGTGTTGAAAAGATTTAATATATACTAGAATTAAAAACCAGTTATTATACCTTTGGCTAGCCATTTCAAACTAAGTAAGGAGGTGTGTCCCAAGACTCAAGAAGAAATGGCTTATATGTCTCAAGTTCCATATGCATCAGCAATTGGAAGCTTAATGTATGCAATGGCCTTCACAAGGCTTGATATTTCACATGTTGTGGGATTTTTAAACAGGTACATGAACAATCCAGGAAAAAAAACGTTTGAATGCAGTGAAGTGGATTCTCAAGTATTTTAGAGGTACCAAAATTCAAGAATTATGCTTTGGTGGTTCAAACATTGCTCTACAAGGATATGTTGATGCAAATATGGCGGGTGATAGAGATAACATGAGGAGCACCATAGGGTATGTGTTTACTATAGGTGGAACAACTGTCAGTTGAGTTTCAAAACTGCAAAGTGTTGTTGCACTCTCAACGATGGAAGAAGAGTATGTTGTTGCTACAAAGGCTAGCAAAGAAATGATTTGGTTACAAAGGTTTCTGAATGAATTGGGTAAGAAGCAGGAGTTGGGTAGGTTATACAGTGACAGCAAAAGTGTCATACATCTTGCAAAGAACTCTGAATTTCATTCCAAGAATAAACATATACAACTCAAGTACCATTTCATACGGTCAGTGTTGGAAGATGGACAGTTGAAGCTTGAAAAGATACACACTAGCCAGAATCTTGTAGATATGTTAACAAAATTTGTAACCAGGGAGAAACTGAGATTGTGCTTGGTTTCAATTGGTCTTCAAGTATGAGAATTAAGATGAGAAATAACTAGGTCTAAAGTGAAGTCATTTTCAAACAAATGAAGCAGCGGTGGAGTTGCTATAATCAGTCTCCAAGTGGGAGATTGTTGGGTGTGGAGCTTGATTATCTTCTTTACTCAGAGGTATCGCCGCATTGGACCCCAGTTCGTAATGTGGCGGCAATGCCACCCATAAATATGTGCCGCGAGAGGGGGGGTGGCGGGCGTCGACGATTATTTGAGACCCCCCCGGCCCCGGCAGGGGATTAGGCAGCGCCCCTCAAGCTAGAAATAGATGTAAAATTTCCTTGTAAATGTTGTAATTTCGTAGTCAATATAGGTCGTTCATTACGCAGAAATTTGATGGTATAAATTATCTTTAATTTAGGTTTTTCTGCCCTTGAAGGAAATCCCTCGCTATATATGAGGGAATTGCATTGCGGCTATGTAGATCTGTATTCTGAGCGAGAAAAAGAGAGGAGATTGTGTGAGAACGAAGAGGGAATTACAATGGATATGATGTAGGTTGCATCTCTTCATTTTGCTGGATAATATAAAAGGAAGGACTGGTTGTTTCTCTGTGGACGTAGCTCAAATTGGGTGAATCACGTATATATGTATCTCTCTTGTTTTATGTGTTTTCTATGTTTATATTTCTGCAATATTTTATGTGTTCCATTGCTCTGTAATATATAATTCTCTAACATAATAAACTAATAAAGCTAATCATACTTGATTAAGTTAACTATTTATATTAATTATATATTAAAAAGTGTCAACTCTTTTGTTATTTAAAAAAATATATATATATTATTACTTCGTACCAATCTTTTCGCCACTATTAGTTTAGTATTGATGAATGCAACTTATATTGTTTAACTTTGAAAATAAATACTTATTTTTCAAGTATTTGATTGGACAATAACTTGAAGGTATTTTTGCAACATTTCAATAATATAACTCACTAGTGGTTAATACTAAGAAAGTAATTAATTTATCATTATTATACATACCCTACTTATCGTTGTTATACCTACGAGAGGTAGGTTAGGTTATGTTGTTTTTTATGTGGTATATAAAAATTATATTAAAAAATTAAAAAACCTAAAAAATATTTTTAGGCTTTGTTAGAATACTATGAGCCAATATCATGGTTTTTCAATACACATGCCCAAAAACTATAAATCATTTCAAAATCAAAATATTTTATTTTATAACCTTTTTTAAATTAAAACTTAATATTTACAATATAACAAAGATTCTTAACCATGGATATTTACCCCATTTTACCATAGATATTATTAACTTGTAAATAAAAGTTGTTATAATACCATGGGCATTATCATGGCTTATCAATACCACTTACCCAAAAACATAACTCATTCAAAACCAAAATATACCTAACTCATTTCAAAATCAAAATATTTTATAAATATTATATTTCAATTTTATTGTTTTCTATTTTGAACCAGAAAACTTTCACTTTCAATTAGTTTTGAAATTTTTTAACAAAATTACATGAAGTTTATTATATTAATTTTAGTATTATATTAATTTAAATTTTATATAAATTTAAAATTATCAATAAAATAATAATAATATTATTATTATTAATTACTTTTTATATAAAAAAACATATACTAAACAATAATTTAACATTAACTAATATAAATTATATTTTTCCTTGAGCATAATTTTTAACTAAACTTCCTTATAACATTTATTTAAATACATAATTGTTCAGAATTTTGTGATTCTCTTGTAAATATGTCGTTAAACAATAATTTAACATTAACTAATATATAAATTATATTTTTCCTTGAGCATAATTTTTAACTAAACTTCCTTATAACATTTATTTAAATACATGATTGTTCAGAATTTTGTGACTCTCTTGTAAATATGTCATTATTCATGGTTTCGAAAAGACAATATTAACATTTTGTATAGAATAAGTAGAAAATAACAATTTTGTGATTCTCTTGTAAATATGTCATTATTCATTGTTTCGAAAAGACAATATTAGCATTATATATATATATTAAGTACAAAACTAGTTATTTTTATTCTGTAACATCAAATAACATTTTGTTTCATTTTATAGGTTAGTTTTTGCATTAGGAGTGCATCTTTATAAGTGAAAAAAGTAAAATAGTTGAAAAAGATAGCTGATTAATTAATATTTTTGGTAATGGTTAAGGTTAATGGTTCGAAGAATGCATTTAAATTAAAATATTATTTAACATTTTGTGCGAGATTGAAGTTGAGGGATATGATCCTAGGTTAAGAAAATTAAAAATTTAGAATAGATAATTATTATGAGTTTATGTTTTATATTTAAAATTAAGAGATTAAAGTTTATAATAGAGAGGAGTTACAAATAATTATCGATAGTTTAAATATGTTAAGAATTTAAATTTATAAGTAAAGAATTAAAGGTTGAGATTTAACGATGAAGGGTTAAAGATTTGAATCAAAGTTATAAAGATGAAGGGTTAAAGATTTGAATTAAAGTTATAGTGTGATGGTTAAGAACCTTTAATCAAATATTAAGAGATGAGCCTAATACATGTTTAATATGGAAATATCACTTAAAATTAATTGTTTAGGGATAAGGTATAAATGGTATGGGATAATGATCAAGTGGGGAGGGATATGAATGAAGGATTTAATTTTATGAGTGAAGGATTTAGAGTTAAGGTGAAAAATATTTTTGGATTTTATGGAAGAAAGTTAACTATTAAGAGATAAAGATTTTAAATATAAAGTTAAAGTTCAATGTTGCAATAACTCAATTTAATGATAGAAGCATTAGGTTTATATTAGAAATCAAGTCTCTCTTTCTTACTCATACATACACATTAATTGTATTCAAATTACATATTATCTAAGGAATCAATGGAAAGAAAATAAAATGACCCCAACATACATGAAAATGCTCTAAATATGAGTTGATTATTGATGTGCCTCTCACTCCAATAGTTTATTGTTCTTATTTTTACACGTATAAATGTAGCAACTCCCTTTGGAAAAGTTTCTCTTATAAATATATATAGGAATCAATTATGTAGAGGCTTAAGCTAAACTAAGAATATAAGATGAAAAATGATACTCAACTCAAATCCAAAAGAATATATGAAGTAATAAGTGTTTACTCAACAATGAATCAAGTAGTACACAATAGATATCATTTTAAAATTTTCATGGATCATATTCACCCCCTTAATTGCCCCCTTTTCTTCCTTTATGCAACTTCACTCCTTTTTCCTAGCAATTGAATTATACAAAAATTAAAAGTATAACTTAGAAGGAAAATCACTACATTACAAAGAAAAATCTTAGCCATACATTCAACTATATTAGGTAGAAAATTTACTATTTTACCCTAATGTTGGGTTCACCAAATCTACCACACAACTTCCATTTCATGGTTTTTGATAGTTTATCCTTAATTTTCATTTGTGTTTTGTAAGGAAAATGAATCTAATATGAAAATGTAAGTGGAAAAAAAGTTGAAATATATGATAAAATAAGATACCAAATCCAATTTAAAAATATAAGAAAAAAACCAAATTCTAAAAAGTTCAAAACGTTACACAAAAAGATCCAAAATTGATCAAGTGCCAAGTATGGTTTCAAAAGGATTAAGAAGATGAAGTCAAATTAATATGCTAATGGTATGAGAAAATGACTTTAAGCTTACTACTTTTTAGGTAAATAATCCAAGAAGAGGGATGAACCATGTGTGTATGCATACCTACATAAATGCATATTATGTAACCATGCTTGGGAAAACATCAAATATTTTACCACCATTGATGGGTCATAACTAGGGGTTGTCAATGTAGACTCTAGTATGTGTAGCCTAGTAGGGCCATCAAGTATTAATATGTTACAGATAATTGGCCTATTGACTTGATCAAAGACTTATTATTTATAATCCACAACACTCAACTACACAAGCTACTCTCTCTCCCTCTCTCTCATGCATGCTACACACGTGTGTGTGTGTGTGTGTGTGTGTGTGTGTGTGTGTTAATAAGTGGATTTTACAAAATTCATATCATGTGGATGTGTCTCATACATGTATAACAAGACCACAATAATCCAAGTGGACACATCCCTTTATATTGGAGGCATGACTATGATTCTCTTACAAGAATGCTACTACAACTGTTAGAGAATTATTTATTACAAAGCAATGGAACACATAAAATACTGCAGAAATATAAACACAGAAAACGCATAAAACGAGAGAGACACAGATATACGTGGTTCACGCAGTTTGGGCTACATCCACCCCGAACAGCCAATCCTTCCTTTCTATTATCCAGCAAAATGAAGAGACCCAACCTATAGCAAATCCACTGTAATATCCTATGTTTTCTCTCACAGTCTCACCTCTCTGTTTCTCGCTCAGAGAATACACATCTATGTCACAGCCTCAAATACAATGCCCTCATAAAAAGAGAGGGGCCGCCTTCTAGGGCAAAAAACCCTAAACTAAACATAAGTTCTACCGTGAGATCATCTGCCTAATGAATGGCCCAGATTGACTAGAAATTACTATACTTTTACAAGGCAATTTTACATCTACTTTTGGCTTCACGGGCGCTACCCCCAAACCCCCGCCGGGGGACCGCTGGCCCCCGAACCCCTGAGCTGAGGGGGATCAGCCCCCCTGCATGGAGGGGTGTACAAACTTCCTAGGGTATACATCCGACTGAAACAAAGACCTCTGAAAAATCATTCTCCACACACAACAACAACCTCCTATTGTCACCCATAAATCGATCACCTATCCAAATTGCTAAGATTGCTAAAAATATCTATTGTAGCATGGGTTTCTCGTCTTTAAACCCACTTTTACATATTATTCAATGAAAATAACCTAAGGAACCACTTTTCCTTTTGAACTAGACATTGGAAAAAGAGAAATACTAATATGAAAATGTCTATAGCTTTCCATCCATAGATAAATGGGTAGATAGATGTAGTCAACCGAACATTAGTTCATCTTTTAAGAGGCTACAATTAAAAATATCCAAATAGTTGGGGAAAAAATCATTATATTGAACACTCTTATAATAGAATATTCCATACTTCTATTGGTATCAAACTTAGAAGTTAATATATGGATAGTAAGGAGGAGTGTGAGGTAAGATGTCATTGGAGAAGCATTGAAAGTGAAAAAATGATAAAAATATTAGGTAAATTTATTTTCATGTGTGGGAGACATTGAAGAAGTCATAGGGAAGGTACTAGGCCCCATTTGCTTAGTCCACAACTAAGAAAAATTCAAGGCGGGGAGATAAAGTTTGGCTGTAGCTAAACGTAGAAAGAATATAATTTTAGTAATAAGATCAAGGAACGATAGCATGGTCCTTTTAAGGTATTGGTAGAGGTGGATGATAATGCCTATAGACATATCATATCCCTATATATGTAAATTCACTTAGTATTGAATATGGAGAATCTAAAACTCTATTAGCTTTCCATATTGGATTAGAAAATTGAAGGAGTAGGTTTTACCTACCATAGAGGGTTTGGCACCATAAGCTCCGAAAATTTTGTTAGAAGCTACAATTTTATTGAATATGTATAAAACTACTAAGTAGAGGAAACATGACCTCTCATTGGTTTGGTTGAAACGCAAAATTCCAGATAAGGCAAAATGGTTTTGAAGGAAGAAGGTAGAGCAAAAAAATCATTACCTCATTTAGTAAAATATTTTTGGCACTAAAATCATATATAAATGGGAATATATGATCTAGAATCTATCATAACATAATTTTTCTTGTATCTTGGTACTTTTAGGTGGAAAAAATTAGATAAATTGGTTTCTAAACCCATTTTAATGTAACGTCCTAGTTTCAAGATATAAAGCTTTGAACATTCTAAAGCAATGTTCAAGAATCAAAAAGAGATTTTTTTAGTCAAAGCTTTATAGTCCTAATTTCAAGATATAAAGTCTTAAACATTCTAAAAGAGTCTTTTGAAATGAAATCTTTGTGATCTTATATAAAGCCTTAAACATTCTAAAGCATTTTTCAAGAATCAAAAGAAGAATTTTGAATGCTTTACGAGAATCAAAAGAAGAATTTTGGGTTCAAAACTCTATGATCTCATATCACAAAGTTCACCAATATTTATGCAAACATTTTTTATGGCCTATGAAGCTCCATGTTTCATTATATGCCTTTTTGTGTTTTTGTTATAAATGAAGCGAAGTTAAGCCATACATTAACCTTTTCTTTTAATAATTAATACATTGTGGAATCTTAGAATAGCCATAGTATTGCGATCTCTTTTGAAGGTTTGTTTTCATGTACATAGGTTATAACTCATTTTTCAATATTAATATAACTTAAATAAATTTCATTTAAAATAATAATAAAATAAAATAGATTTTTACCTATAATATAATAATTATTATATTAATATTTTTAATGATATATTTTGTTTTTAATATTAAAAATAATTGATTTAAGAGAAAAGTAATTGATACACTAAAAAGTGTTTAAGATGGGAAGATGTTGAATAATTTTATATTTAAAAATAATAAAATAATATTTATATAAATAAAAATGTATAAATAACAATAAAATATTTTAAAATTGTATATAAATAAAATGCGTCAATTTTCATCCTAATTTTATATAGTTATTTTTTATGATGAAGGAGTTCATCTTAATTTTATATAGTTATTTTTTTATGATGAAGGAGATGTGCAATTCTTTCATTAATTAATATGGAGTTGATATATCATATTTAAATAAATAAATTTATAAAAAAAATCAATGTAATATATATGTGAGAGATTTAGTAATTCCTTTAATGTTTAATATGGAGTTTACATGTAACATTCTAAACAAAATATTAGTAGCATAAAATATTCAAAGTAACTAGAGATAAAATGTGTAAAGTAAATGAAAAACATATAAAAATAAAAATTAACGACTAAAATATTCTATTAATGTATTGTTCAAGATAAATGAGATATGTAATTCCTTCCAGTCATAAATATATTTTTAATGAATAGACATGTAACATTAAAAAAAAAATTAAGAATGACCAAAATAATATGTCTTTGTTGTATAAAGAAAATGAAAAGAAAAATTGTAATTAGAATATTTTATTACTTTGTTGCTCAAGATGAAGCCTACTTGTAATTATGTCCATGCTTAGCATGGACTTGACACGTGTCATAAATGTAAATAACCATCATAGATCCATATTAACCTAGGATCTATCAAGAACCAAGAAACTTTTCTTCAATTTTTGCACTTTAAAAAAGGTTTGCAACTCAAGAAATTTGATCCCTCTTAACGTTTGATAGAATAAAAAAAAAAAATTAGAGGAGAATATTGTTGAGAAAATCTCTCAATAGACTCTAACCACTAACAAACAAAATCTCCCTCCATTCTAATGTAAACATTATTCCAAATATATTATATAAAGAAAAAGGAAAAGAAAAATTATAGCTAGAACAGTTTATTAGTTTGTTGCTCAAAGTCTATGTGTAATTCCTTTCATGCTTAGCATGGAGTTGACACATGTCCTATATATAAATAACTATTATAGATCCATGTTAACATAGGATCTATCAAGCACCAAAAAGGATCAAATATCCCGAAGGTCAAACCTTTCTTCAAATTTTTCACTTTAAAAAAAGTTTGCAACTCAAGAAATCTAACCCCTCTTAACTATTGATAAAGTCGCCATTAACATGTGAATTAAAATTTATATATATATATATATATATATGGGGATTTAGTAATTCCTTGAATATTATATATATATATATATATATATATATATATATATATATATGGGGGGATTTAGTAATTCCTTGAATGTTTGATATTTACATGTAATCCCCCATATATATATATATATATATATATATATATATATATAAAAGTGTATAAGGGGGATTTAGTAATTGCTTTAATGTTTGATGTGCAAATTACATGTAACATTTAAAAATATATATATTAATAAAATAAAAATATTTAATATAAATAGAGAGAACACTTAAAGTAAATGGAAAAAATTGAAGCATATCATAAGTTTTATCTAAATCACTTAAATTATATTCTATTAAAAAAATAAATTTAATATGGTGTTTTCTAACTATTATATATTGCATTTTTTATTGCATATATAGATTCAACACTTTAAAAAATTCCAAGAGCACTTAGATTATAGACAGTTTCCACGTTAGTTATTAGATAAATTTTACCAAAAAATATACCCCACATATATATATATAATAAATTTCTAACATTAAAATCTAACCAATTCAAATTAGACTTTATGATCCAAGGATATATTCAATATAAAAAATGTGTTCAAACTATTAAAATATTTCATTAATATTTAAATTTTGATTTTTTTGACTAATTTTTTTTTAATTTTATTTCAAAATTAATATAAACTTGTTATTATATATTCAAATTATAAAATTTGCACAATCTAAATAAGTTTATATATATAGATAGATAGATCATAAAAAAATATATTTATAGATTTGGTTTAATTTTAAAATTCATTTAAAAATTAATACCATCATTATAATTTATATAAAAATACAAAATATCCTTATAGATTCCATAGTTAAATTTTAAAAGTCATACTTATCCAAATCCTATCATAGAGGGCAGTGTTTTTGATTCTAAGAAATAAAACTATAATTTTATAAGATATCATAGAAATGAGAGAATTCCGGAGATCCTCACAAATAAAACTCATTATTTTACGTGCTTACCGGGATGGGCAAATCAATCAATAGATGAAGAAACCATTATTATTTGGAAAAAACTCGTGGGCCGAATTACAAAACGCCCAAAAGGGACACTTACCGGCCAAATGTAATATTTAATGATGCCAAAAGCCTCTGATGAGCCTGAACAACGAACCAGAGGTTGACACAGATGGTAGACTGTGAAAGTAGCGTTTACCACTTGCAACATTGTAGTGTGAGAACATGAAATCCAGAGCTGAAAGTCTTTGTCACGATTTTCCCAATTCTTTGGAGACACATTAATCAGTCTCAGCCGACAGAAAATGTTATAAAAAGTTAAAAACTGAGAAACAGATATTAAATTTGCAATAATAGAGCTTGACTGTGCGGTGCAACTTAGCTAAAGTGCCCCCACATGTTCTCAATGACAGGGGCTAAACGAATCTATCTTTTATTCCGACGTGAACGCTTTATGCCCCATATGAGCTTAAGGGCTTTCTCCATTAAGCTTCAGCAGCAGCAGCAGGGGGTTGTTTAAAATTGAAAAAATGGATTTTAGAATAGCAGGTCCTTTTCATTATTCAACCATGGAAACACTTCTAGATTTTGATCATTTTCTTGATACGGAAGCAACATTAAGCAACAACGGTCTGTGTGATGTTGTTGAAGCAGTTCAAGCTGAGGAGAGGATAAGCAGCACAGATTGTACTTCATTGAGTAAATCGGTTCATTCAAAAACCTCTGGAGGAGATTTTAGTTGTAATGATGTTAATACAGAAGAACAGCATGCCGGGAGATACAATGTTTCCGTTGATATGGACGCCGAACAATTGCATCAGTGGTGGAATGACGATGAGGGCCCTCCTGAGCCCAATTCCTTGATGAGCACAATAGTACAGACAGAAAGTATGCAATTGCCCAATCGATGGGTTCTGTTTATGCTGAACAGAGAGAATCTTCTGCTCATAGGATTCATAACTGTAATTATCACGGAGAAAAAGAAGTCAAATTCATTTCTTGCAAATCCGCGCGTTCAAAGAATTTAATGTCGGAGAGGAAGAGACGCGGAAACTTAAACCAAAGTCTCTATGCTCTGCGTGCTGTTGTCCCCTTTATCAGCAAGGTATGTCTGCATTAATCACACTTTCGTCGTCAGAAACGGGAAAATGCATTTAGTTAGTCGTTTCTAGTTAATTAGGACCTTACACTTGAGTAGTCAGAAAAGAAGAACATTAAGTTAGTTTAGTTGTTTCTAGTTAATTAGGAGCTGTTTCCGGTTCATTTTGGAACATTAACTTAGATTTTAGATGTTTTTAGTTGATTAGGATCATGAAGTTAGTTTCACTAAGCTTTTAGCTGTTCTTAGTTGCTTTGCTTGGTCTAATGGATGGAAAATAGAGTTTGTAGCTGTTTTTAGTTGATTTGCTTTGTCTAATGGATGGAAAATAGAGTTTTTAGCTGTTTTTAGTTGATTTGATTAGTCTAATGGATGAAAAATAGTGTTTTTCAAGAAAGAAAAAACATTTAATTTAATTAAAAAAAATAGCAAATTACCTATGATGTAGATTATGTTCCTCATGAATCATGTTTCATGCTTATATGCCTTAATGTATGTCCAAGAAATATGCATTAAATCTTGGTGCAAGCGATCCTTATACCAAGCCTCAATCAATCAAAAATACTGGGGTTCTTAGCTTTCTAAATGTTCTTTCTTTTTCATGAATGATTATAAAAATAGAAAATTGTTTATATCTATTTATGTTGTAGAGAAGATTAAATTTATTTTCACTTTAAAAAAATATTTGTATCTCAAGAGATTTGATACTTTTTAGGGTTTAGTGGATTTTGATTTAGGATTTAATAGATTTTGAATTAAAATGAATCTGATTTAATTGTTATAATTATTGATTTTATACTATATGTTTATGTAATTTGACCTAATCAAAATGTTAAATAAAACATTACATTATTAAGATAAAAATATTATTACTACTCTCTTTTTTATATTAATAAAATATTTTATTTTTTTTAATCTAAAAGTTATTCTTTAAAACTTTTGATATGTTATTTATTTTATTTTTATAATGGGTTATTGATTGAATAATAATGAAAAATAAAAATAAAAATATCTATAAATATTATCATTTTATTGTACATGAATTAACAGAGAGCAAATACTCTTATTTGAGTTTTTCTTAAATGATCAAACCTTATTTTTTAACCATTTTAATCATTTTATTTATTTAAAAAAATAATTTTATATTTAATCTTTTTATTAAATGATAAAGTATTTGAAGGAAAGGAATTTAACTTAAAAATTTGTAAAATTGTAATTTTTCCTCCCACTAATAAATTACTTAAAACTGCTAATTAATAAAAAATGAAAAACAAACCAAATTGGCATTTGTGATGGAAACTTCGAAACTTTTTGCAGAAGATGGTTTAAATAGTATATTTTTATTATTTAAATAATCCATTTCCATGGTTTAAAATGAGATTTTTGTTAATTTAGATTCATTCGAAATCTAAGTTTATTCTAAAAGTGCAATGTGATTTGATTCAAATTAGTTTACAGATTCCAAAGCCAGTGAAACCCAGCTTTCAAAGTAAGCTAGATTACACTTCGCAAATGATTCTTGTCATTCACAATGCCACTATCAATATCATTCATTCTTATAATGAAAAATGTGTTGGAAGAATCACCACAACTCTATGGAATCTTTAATTTCCACCCTCTGGATCTTAGTCACTGGTTTGGAATGTTTACCAACACTTGAGGAAGAATCACCACAACTCTATGGAATCTTTAATTTCCACCCTCTGGATCTTAGTCACTGGTTTGGAATGTTTACCAACACTTGAGGAAATTGGTGTAACTGAAAACCTCCACATGGTACCAGAGCTTGGACTCTGGTTGGATTCCCCCAAGGAAGTATTGGAAGCATCACCACACATCCGTAATTTCCAACCTGAGAATCCTAATTACTGGTTTGGAATGTTTACCAACACCTGAGAATTTTGATATAATGGCAAACCTCCACACAATGCTCATAATTCAATAATTTCAGCGATTGAAATCCTGGTAATTGATTAATTTATGTACGGCCAGATGGACAAGGCATCTACTATAAAAGACGCAATTACGTATATAGAGCACTTGCAAAATCAAGTGAAGCAGATTGAAGCTGACATTGCAGCCCTGCAATCCAACAATCACAGCGACTGTTCTTCATCAGTTGTATCTCATAAAGAAACGTTAACACATAACATGAATGTCCAAACACATGAAGAAGAGGTGCATGCCAGACCCACAGGAAGCTGCAAATATGCAGCTCAAACAGTTGTTCAGTTAAGCAATTAGCACTTGTCTAGTAGACTAGAATAGATTAGACAGTTATTTCTATTAATCTGTATATTTTCAGCCGGGTTTTGATTTGGGGGTTCAGGTTGATGTCTGCAAGATAGAGGGGAGAACTTTTCGTATCATAATGTTTTGTTCGAACCAGCGCTGCCTATTAGCACAGCTGATGAAAGCCCTGGATGTTGAAATCGTAATTTCAACGCAGCGGCAACATCGCCAGAAAACGTTAAGCTACCTGCCTGGAACTTCTCGGACCAGCTTTCTGATGAAGAAATAATCCGGCAAGGAGCTCCGAGAAAATTTGGAGCCGACACGTGGTTCAGCCCTGACGTAATGCAACGTAAGAATCTCGGGAGTTAATGTTCAGCATAAGTTGGTCTTCCGATATTTATTACCGCCGTCCGATCTGCCTGTTCATCCTCCACCGTCGATCTCTGAAGCTGCATACGGGCCTGCAGCGAATTAATTTTGCGTGGAGTGGAAGTCTTTTTGTTGACCGCCGAGAATGGAAGAATTAATGGTTGGTCGTAGTGTTTTGTTGGAGGCCCTTTAATATGGGTATGGGCACATACGTATTTATATTTTTTATATGTACGTAGTTTAGGTGTGGGCCTTTAATATTAGTATGGGCCACGTTTTTTTTATGTGTGTTTTGTATTAAGTTTTTTTTTACATATATGAGCCATGTGAAAATGTGCGTAATGTAGTAGTGTTGACCATTGTAAAAGAAACGATGGAGCAGTAAAAAAATGTGCTCTGTATTGTTTTTGTTCACATGGGAGATATGTAATAGCGCAGCAGCGAAAGAGTATAGAGTGAGCCAAATGAAAAGAGCTCGTGGGTTGAAATCTTTTTGTGTGGAGCATTGTAAAACGAAGGTGCAGTAAAAGCGAAAAACCATGTGTGGTTTTGCACAGCAGTGCATAAGGAAAATGGTGGAGCGCATTTGTATGCATATGTAAATTTTATTTTACAACAGTAAAGTGTTTTTCAGTGCAGTGAATGTAAAAGGAGTTTTACAGCAGTAAACCCAGCACAGTGAACTCTCAGGTGGAGAGAAAAGACAGAGTTTTTGTTTTGATGGGTGAATGTAAGTTTTGGTAAATCCCTCTCAGCAAAGAGGATGAATGTTTGTATATGGCTTTATATTTTAAGCAATAGAAATGATTTTATGCTGTGTAATGGACTGTTATGAGTCATTTGGTTTTATTAGCTTCGCTGTGCAAAGGTCCTGGAAGAAATGAAACAGAGCATTGTCTCTGTGGTGTTAAGTTTGTTTGGTTTTGGTATTTTCCCCATTTGAAAAATCCCCAACAGTGGTATCAGAGCTAGTCCAGGCTCCTTGATGGTGACAGAGCTGGTTCAGGCTCTTTAAAAGTGTCAAGGAAGCTGAAGGAAAGACTCTTGTTGCAGCAGCAGTAAAGCTTCTTCAGCAGTGTGAGGACTCAGCCAAAAGGTTTCAGGTATTTCTCAAGTTTTTGAGTTATTGTTGAAGAAACAGTCAACATTTAAAAAAAAAACATAGTCAAGTAATTTGGAGTATAGATAAGAATGGCAAGGTCAAAGAAGAAAGCCTCCAAGCCTGCTAAAAATGTGTCTCCCTCCTCTACTAAACTAGAAGGCAATCCATTAGAATACATTCTATTTGAAACCCCAAAGTTTGATGGAAACTTTGATGTATGGGAAATAATGATGAGGGCTTTCCTAATGTCTGAGGGGATTGAAGTTTGGGAGTCAGTGATTGATGACAGCAAGATGGATAAAGAATCCATGGAGTATGATGCACAAGCAGCAAAACTAATCTTGGATGGACTGCCTGATTCTGTGAAGAAGAATCTAGGAAAATATTCATCAGTAAAGGATATTTGGGACAGACTGCATGACCTTCATGCAAAGGGAGCACTGACCATGACAATGAGTCAAGAAGAACCCATCATAGAAGCTGAGAATGAAAAGCTTGACCTCATCAAGCTTCAAGTAATAGAAAGGGATGAAGAGCTTGCCAAGCTGAAGAAGGAGCTTGATCAATGCAAGAGGAAACATCATGAAGAAGTCATATCCATGACAAATCAGCTAAATGAAGCAAAGAAGCAGGCAGATGCCTTGACAAGTCAACTTGAACAAATACACAAGAGAGTGAACAAACTTGTAGAAGAGATTGGACAGTACAAGGTAGAGGTCTCCTCCCTTAAGTCCGAACTACAAGAAGCCAAGGAGCAAGCACAAGGAGCTGAAAAGAAAATGGAGAGCAGTCAAGCAGAAATCTCCAAAATGAAGTCTGATATTATCTCTCTCAAAATAGTAGCAGCTGAAGCTACTCGTAGCAAGGAAGAAATTGAGGGACAACTAGCAAAGAGAAATGATGTATGTGAAAAGCTAGAAGAAGAGATTGTCTTCCTCAGGAAGAAGGTTGAAGGGATGAACAAAATCATGAAGAGCTCTCAAGCTTTGGATGATATGCTCAGCTATCACAGATTTCCATCTGATAAATCAGGACTTGGGTATGTAGCTGAACCCTCAAACAAGGATGAGGATGCTTTAAGCAAAGGAGATGTGAAGAAGCCAGAAAGAGATGGTGATGCTCCTAGTTCCAGCAAAGGCAAGGAGAAAAATGAAGGCTGCAATAGAAGAAATCCTGCTCCAAGTAGAAAACCAGCTTCAAGAAGAAATGTAGCTGATTTCAAAGAGGCAAGAGGCAATGGTGATCATCAAAGGATCTCAAGGCAGCAAGGCTTCAGAAGTGCATCAAGGAAACCTCCATCTCCCAGGTACCAAAGTTCATTTTATGGTTATTGTTATGCTTGCTCAAACTTTGGTCATATGGCAAAAGACTGTAGAGCATTTCATGGATATAGATGTTGTGGTCCCCGACAATTTCCAAGAAATAATTTCACAAGAAGAAATCATGAATTCTTATTCATGAACAATGTTGAATGTTTCAAGTGTCATAACATTGGGCATATGGCACGTGACTCTAACTTGACATGGGCTCTTACACAGGCTAGACCCATGCAAAAGAAGAAAGTTACACAAGTATGGAGAAGGAAGGAAAGGCAACCTGAAAACCCCTTGAACTCCCCAGTGGATCTAAATTTATTTTGAGAAGAGTCTGCCAAAAGAAGACAAGCATACACTAAAGGTGAGCTTGAATTTTTTTGTTTGTTGAACTGTATTAATAGTCATTTGTTGATGGAGGATGTATTGCAGCGCAGCAGTTGCAAATGAAATCTTTGTTAATCCCTCTAAAAGGTAATATGCACCAGTGATGAAATCAGCAATGTTTTTGCCCTGTGTTTATGCAATATGCACAGAAATGCATAAAGAAGAAAAGGGGCAGTGCTCAAATGTAAAGTACAGCAGCGCAATAAGAAGTATGCAAAGCAAGAAGACCCTCACAGCAGTGGGAAGACAGAACATAAAACAGCAGTTTGAAATTTTTTATGGAGTACATGCATTGAAATGCATAGCAATGGAATGAAGTTTTCTTTTATGAAAAGTGAGAGAATATACTCACAGCAGAATGAGTGTAATGCACAACAGATGAAATGTTTGTATTGGGAATGAAAATGCAAAGCAGTGAGAAGAAAATGAGAAGAAGGCAAAACGCAGCAGAGCGTAAATGCCCAGTGGCTGAGAATGCAATGAAATTCTTTCACACAGCAGTAAAAAAAATGTAATGTTTTTTTATGCAATGCAGCATGCAAAGAAATGCATAAAGAAAAATAGGGACAGCAGATTTTTAATGCACACTGGATGTATAAGAATGTGTGTGGCAGCAGAAAGCCAAAGGAATTGCACAGTAGTGCATTGTGTAAAAAAAATGAAACTGAAGATTGTGTGAAGCAAGGGTGTAAAAAGAAAAGGCAGCAGCCCGTGTTAATTTTTTGTTTTGTGGAGAATGAAGTGCCAAGAGTATGGGCACACAGCAGTATGATGAAACAAAAGGCAGCGACAGTGCAAATTGCAGCAGCAAGACAATAGCAAGTGTATGGATAGCAGCAACTTGAAGAAAAGTTTTCCCATTGTGAAGAAGGAGAAGCACACAGCAATGCAAATAAGAAAGATGCAGCAGCATTAAAGTTTTGTTGAAGAAATGAGATGTTATGGACAACAGCACAGGTAAAAGAATTTTTTCTTTACAGCAGCAAATGTATGTGTAATGAATGTGTTGTTCATTGAATTGAAATGCAATATATGCAACAACAGTGAGTGTAAGAAATGTTTACACACAGCAGTGTAAATTTGTAAGGTGGGACAGTGTAATTGTTCTAGAAAAGACAAAATATTTTGTCTTTGAAAAGTGCAGAAGCAGTGCAAGTATAGAGATAGCAGTGTGGGATAGACGCAGCAAAGAAGATGGCACAACAGTGCAGCAAAGAATATGCAGCAGCATAAAAGAACAATGTAATGAGTTTGCACACACAGCAGTGCAATGATTGTTTGTTTTGGAACTGCATTTGAAGCAGTCATTTGGTGAAACCCTCTGTTAAAGAGGAAGGTGCTTTTCAGCACATTGTCATTAGTGAATCCCTCTGTTGAGAGGAAGATGCTTTTCAGCATAGTGTGGTAAATCCCTCTATCAAGAGGATGATGCTTTTCAGCATAGTAACAGGTGAATCCCTCTGTCATGAGGAAGGTGCTCTTAAGCACAGTTTCAGGTTAATCCCTCTATTAAGAGGAAGACAACTTTGTTTGTTTATGAACTGCATCAGAAGCAGTTGGTGAATCCTTGTATGTGAGGAAGATACTTTTGTAACAGCAGTTGGTGAATCCCTCCATGTGAGGAAGTGTTTGGGTAAGATTGAATGCCCAGCTGTTGAAATTAAAGGGGAGTGTTGAAATCGTAATTTCAACGCAGCGGCAACATCGCCAGAAAACGTTAAGCTACCCGCCTGGAACTTCTCGGACCAGCTTTCCGATGAAGGAATAATCCGGCAAGGAGCTCCGAGAAAATTTGGAGCCGACACGTGGTTCAGCCCTGACGTAACGCAACGTAAGAATCTCGGGAGTTAATGTTCAGCATAAGTTGGTCTTCCGATATTTATTACCGCCGTCCGATCTGCCTGTTCATCCTCCACCGTCGATCTCTGAAGCTGCATACGGGCCTGCAGCGAATTAATTTTGCGTGGAGTGGAAGTCTTTTTGTTGACCGCCGAGAATGGAAGAATTAATGGTTGGTCGTAGTGTTTTGTTGGAGGCCCTTTAATATGGGTATGGGCACATACGTATTTATATTTTTTATATGTACGTAGTTTAGGTGTGGGCCTTTAATATTAGTATGGGCCACGTTTTTTTTATGTGTGTTTTGTATTAAGTTTTTTTTACATATATGAGCCATGTGAAAATATGCGTAATGTAGTAGTGTTGACCATTGTAAAAGAAACGATGGAGCAGTAAAAAAATGTGCTCTGTATTGTTTTTGTTCACATGGGAGATATGTAATAGCGCAGTAGCAAAAGAGTATAGAGTGAGCCAAATGAAAAGAGCTCGTGGGTTGAAATCTTTTTGTGTGGAGCATTGTAAAACGAAGGTGCAGTAAAAGCGAAAAACCATGTGTGGTTTTGCACAGCAGTGCATAAGGAAAATGGTGGAGTGCATTTGTATGCATATGTAAATTTTATTTTACAACAGTAAAGTGTTTTTCACTGCAGTGAATGTAAAAGGGGTTTTACAGCAGTAAACCCAGCACAGTGAACTCTCAGGTGGAGAGAAAAGACAAAGTTTTTGTTTTGATGGGTGAATGTAAGTTTTGGTAAATCCCTCTCAGCAAAGAGGATGAATGTTTGTATATGGCTTTATATTTTAAGCAATAGAAATGATTTTATGCTGTGTAATGGACTGTTATGAGTCATTTGGTTTTATTAGCTTCGCTGTGCAAAGGTCCTGGAAGAAATGAAACAGAGCATTGTCTCTGTGGTGTTAAGTTTGTTTGGTTTTGGTATTTTCCCCATTCGAAAAATACCCAACACTGGAGTCCATTCAAATACTCGTGGTCATAACTTCAAATGTTATCTCCTCCGATGGCCACATTTTCAACACTGTGATTGCAGAGGTATGCAATCAAATCAAATTTTTTAAACTTGTTTATATTAACGGGATAGGTTTTCATGGGACAAAACATTATATTTGTTTTAATTTTTCTTTTCTGAAAGTTTGTGTAGACAAAGGAGGAGAAAGAAATGATGGAAGCAGAGGGATTGAATCAAATGATTCTGGACGCTGCTTCCGACTACTGTTTGCGGAGGGTATTGTAAACAAATCAGCAACTGTACTGAAAATATGATTAGGACAGCGCTCCAATTAGGGTTCATCATAAGAACACAATGAAAGATAAATATTTTGTCGGCAAACATATCAGCAACAGCTACAGTAGTGATAATATGATCAATAATGTACATGACAATGCTCCCTACTGTTCATCATAAAAACACGATGAAATATTACAATGGTCCAATTAGCGTTCATCAGGATTCATCATAAGAACGCAATGAATGATAAATATTTTGTGGAAATGGTTTAGGGTATCACACTCATCGGCTCACACTTACCCTGAGCGGTTTGCCAATACAGCCTTTTCCAGGCACGTAAAGTTCGGTAAAAAGAGGTTGTGCGATATTGCTGATAACCCTCCCATTAATGTGGGCGAGGGAATTAATGAAAATTTATTACATTTATTACGGTTGTTGAATGTAATTAATGAAAATTTATTACCGTTGTTGAATATAGGGGAAGATTTTTATTTTTATCGTTTTTAATTCACGGGAGTCTGTTTCTATGATACAAGTAAAAATGTAATGTAATGTTTTTTTTGAGATGCAATGTAATAGGTTGAAATATTACTTTCAACTACAGCGTGTTTTTTTTTAAAACCGTCATGGATTCCCCGCACCGATTTTATGCAATGGTGGTACCGTGAGCGGTTTGCCAATACAACCTTTTTCCCGACTCGTAAAGTTTGGCAACTTTTTTCCCTATTGGTAAAGTTTGGTAAAAAACGCTGTGTGATATTGCCGACAACCATCCGATTAATGTGGGCGAGTTCAATGGAATTAATGAAAATTTATT
The DNA here is from genome assembly GCA_031772625.1 of Pinus tabuliformis. Taxonomy (NCBI): domain Eukaryota; kingdom Viridiplantae; phylum Streptophyta; class Pinopsida; order Pinales; family Pinaceae; genus Pinus; species Pinus tabuliformis. Next base: position 1,543,427,389 of record CM062804.1, on the reverse strand, counting down.
ACATTTATTACAGTTATTGAATGTAATTAATGAAAATTTATTACGGTTGTTGAATATAGATGAAGATTTTTATTTTTATTGTTTTTAATTCACTAGAGTCGGTTTCTATGATACAAGTAAAAATGTAATGTAATTTTTTTTTTGAGATGCAATGTAATACACAGCAGTGCAAAAGTAAGAAGTAAAAAGAAAAATTACACACAGCAGTGTTAATTTTCAGGAGAGAGAGTGAAGCTTTTCGGAACTGCCTCTGAAGCAGTCTTGCTATAATCCCTCTGTTGGAGGAAGAATTTTGTAACAGTGAGTCTAGCTAATGAATACAAGTTTTTTTTTGTGTGTGAAAAACTCTGTCTTCTATGTTAAAAGAAAAACACAGCACTATTCTCTGTTCAGTTTTTTTGTTGTTTTTATTCTGGAATTATCAGAAATTCCCAACATGGTATCGAAGCTTGTCGAGGCTCTTTGAAGGTGTCAAAGAAGCTGAAGAAAGGATTTCTTGTTGCAACAGCTTCACTCTGCTTCTCCAGCAGAGTGAAGACTGAGTCAATAAAGAATCCAAGGTATTTCTCAAGTTAGTTTTTTGTGTTACTGTTGAGGACAGTCAGTTATTTTAAATACACAGTCAAGTATTTTGAAGCATAGTTAAAAGTGCAAGAATGGCTGGAGCTAGCACTAGCATAGGTATCTGTAATACTCAGCTCCCACAATTTAATGGGAAAAACTATGACTATTGGGTAATAACTATGAGAGCTTTGCTTTCTTCCCAAGACTTATGGGAATTTGTTGAGGATGGTTTTGAAGAATCAGCAGATGAAAATGAGTTTAATAATTTAACTCAAGCAGAGAAAGATCTGTTGAAAAGCAATAAGAAGAAGGATTCTAACGCCCTATACTTCTCGTATCAAGCAGTGCATGAGAGTGTGTTTCCAAGGATAGCAGCAACCAAGAGATCCAAAGAAGCATGACAAACTCTCAAGATAGCCTATCAAGGCATGGAGAAAGTGAAGACAGCAAAACTACAGTTGCTGAGGAGAGATTTTGAGACTCTTTGCATGAAGAAGTGAGATAATATTAACTCATTCTTCACACATGTGATTGGTCTGGTCATACATATAAGGTCTCATGGAGATATTCTTGAAGAAAGGAGGATTGTGGAGAAACTATTGAGGATCCTACCCTCAAGGTTCGATGTGATTTTCACCACCATAGAAGAGATAAAGGATCTCACAAACTTCTCAGTTGATGAACTACATGCATCACTAATAACAAATGAGCAGAGATTGAGTAGAAATGAAAACTCATCTCTAAAACATGCTTTTAAGACCCAGATGTTCTTTGGAAGATGAAGAGGTCAAGGCAAAGGAAACAAGAGAGGAAGAGGCAGAAGCCAAAATAGAGGTGGAAGAAACAGTCCAGCAAATGCTCAAGGAAGAGGCAGCAATCCAAATCAGAACCAAGGCCAAGGCAGCAGCCAACAAAGTGGACAGCATCATGCTCAAGGACAAAGGTATGATAAATCCATTGTCCAATTTCTCTATTGTAAAAAATATGGGCATTATGCAAATGAATGTAGGAAGAAGCAGCATGATATGAGTAATAGAACTAGTGCAAATTTCACTAGCGAAAATATCAACCAAGATAATTTGTTTTTAGCCTATAATATGACTGAAGCAAAGATTGAAGATGTATGGTTCCTAGACTCTGGTTGCAGTAACCATATGACAGGAAACATAGCCCTGTTTTCTATGTTAGATCACAGTGTGAATTCACAAGTCACACTAGGGACTGATAGGAAAGTTTCTGTTATGGGAAAAGGAGAAGTAAATGTCTTAACAAGGAAAGGTGAAAAGAAAACCATAGCAGATGTTTATTATGTTCCTGGAATGAAATGTAACCTCATAAGTATTGGACAACTTATTCAAAAGGGGTACAATGTTTTCTTTGTGGATGATGTATGCACCATCATGGATAAAACACCCAACAAACAATGTATTGTTGCAGTGAAGATGACAAGGAACAGGATGTTCCCTCTCAGAATGAAAGCAGATTTAAAAAATGGAGAAGAAATAGTAGCAGTGACACAAGAGGCTTTCCAAAGCGAACCAAAAGATGAAAATTGGTTGTGGCACTTGAGATTTGGACATCTCAACTTTGGAGGTCTTAACTTGTTGAATAGAAAAGGAATGATAAGAGGATTACCATTGATAGAGAAACCAGATAGCCTTTGTGAAGGTTTTATCTTGGGGAAACAACACAGAGAAAGTTTTCCATCTGGGAAAAGCATAAGGGCAAAAGCACCCTTAGAGATTGTACATTCAGATTTATGTGGACCGATGCAAACTCCTTCACTTGCAAGCAACCACTATATGCTAACATTTATTGATGATTTTACTAGAAAAACTTGGGTTTATTTCCTGAAGAACAAAAGTGAAGTGTTTGAAAGATTTTGCAATTTCAAAGAACTTGTAGAAAACCAAAGTGGGCTGCATATCAAAGTTCTAAGAACTGATATAGGAGGTGAGTATATCTCCAAATAATTTCTAATTTTTTGTAGAGAAAATGGAATTCATAAGCAGTTTACCACTAGGTACACTCCGCAGTAAAATGGAGTTGCCAAAAGGAAGAATAAGATAATCATCGATATGGTGAGGAGTATGTTAAAGGCAAACCATTTTCCAAATGATTATTGCGCTGAAGTTGTACACTGTGCAACGTACATTTTGAATAGATGCCCTACAAAAGCAATCATGAACAGAGTGCCGGAAGAAGCATGGAGTGGGACAAAGCTAGGAGTCACCCAAATGAAAGTTTTTGGATGTGTGGCTTATGCACACATTCCAGATCAACTAAGAAAGAAGTTGGACAGCAAAGGGAGAAATGTATTTTCATTGGATACAGTGAGGAATCCAAAGCTTATAGGTTGTATAACCCATCCACCAAGAAGCTTATTGTGAGTAGAGATGTTCAGTTCATTGACGAGGAAGCTTGGGATGGAAGCATAGAGAAAACAATGAATGTTAAAAAATCTTTGTCTCATAATGAAGATGATGAGGAGATGGCTAAAATACATCCCCAAACAGCAGCACCAACACAAGGGCAGCAAGAGACACCCTTGAGGAGAAATGAAAGTGCTTCTCCAAGCACATCACAAGGAGGAAATTCAACTGCTTCTTCAAACACTTATACACCAAATGAAAGAGGTAAGAAGTTCAGAAATTTAAGTGACATTTATGAACAAGAGGCAACAAATGAAGGTATGAACTATTTGTTTGCTTTATATTGTCATGTTGATGACCCTGTTCATTTCGAAGAAAAAATTAAGGATAGGAAATGGATAGAAGCTATGGATGAGGAGATCAATGCCATAGAAAGAAACAAGACATGGGATTTAGTTGAGCTACCAAAAGGAAAGGAAGTCATTGGAGTTAAATGGATCTACAAGACCAAGAGTAATGCTGAAGGAAAAATAGAAAGAAACAAGCCAATACTTGTTGTCAAAGGATATAAGCAGCAGCATGGGAGAGACTATGAGAAACTTTCGCACCGGTTGCCATAATTGAAACCGTGAGAGCAGTGCTGTCCATAGCAGCACAAAACTCAGCAAAGAGGAAAACAACAAGGAATTTGATCCTAGTTTGTACAAGATCATAGTTGGCAGCCTCATGTATTTGACTACAACTAGGCCGGATATAATGCATGCTGTTAGTTTAATTTCCAGATTCATGGAGAGGCCAAAAGAAGCACATTGGCAGGCACCAAAAGGGATTCTGAGGTATGTTAAAGGTACTAAAAGTTTTGGCATTTTATATACTGCTTCAGAATGTTCAGATTTAATTGGATACACTGATAGTGATTGGGCTCGAAGTGTAGATGATCGGAAAAGGACATCTGGTTATGTTTTTCACATGGGTTCACGAGCCATTTCATGGGCTTCTAAAAAAAATCCTATTGTAGCGTTGTCTACAACAGAGGCAGAATATGTGGCAGCTACAGCAGCAGCGTGTCAAGCAATTTGGATGAGAAAGATGTTAAGGAGTTTATGCCATGAGCAAGCAAAAGGAACTGTGATTTTTTGTGACAATAGCTCAGCTATTGCATTATCCAAGAATTATGTGTTTCATAAGAGAACAAAACACATTGACAAAAAGTTTCATTACATCAGGGAATTGGTAAACAATGGAGAAATTGTTTTAGAACAGTGTAGAGCTCAGGAGTAGGTTGCAGATATTCTGACCAAACCATTGGGGCAGAAAATTTTTAAGTTTTTGAAGAACTGTCTCGGTATGACTGATAACCCAGCAGTTGAAATTAAAGGGGAGTGTTGAAATATTACTTTCAACTGCAGCGTTTTTTTTTGGAAAACCGTCATGGGATTCCCCGCACCGCTTTTACGGAATGGTGGTAATCCTCGGTGGGGCAGCGATCACACTCATCGGCTAACATGTACCCTGAGCGGTTTGCCAATACAACCTTTTCCCCGGCACGTAAAGTTCGATAAAAAAGGCTGTGCGATATTGCCAACAACCGTCCGATTAATGTGGGCCAGATCGACGGAATTAATGAAAATTTATTACATTTATTACGGTTGTTGAATGTAATTAATGAAAATTTATTACGGTTGTTGAATATAGGTGAAGATTTTTATTTTTATTGTTTTTAATTCACGGGAGTCGGTTTCTATGATACAAGTAAAAATGTAATGTAACGTTTTTTTTTAGATGCAATGTAATACGCAGCAGCGCAAAAGTAAGAAGTAAAAAGAAAAATTACACACAGCAGTGTTAATTTTCAGGAGAGACAGAGTGAAGTTTTTTGGAACTACCTCTGAAGCAGTCTTGCTGTAATCCCTCTGTTGGAGGAATAATTTTGTAATAGTCAGTCTTGCTAATGAATACAAGTTTTTTTTGTGTGTGAAAAACTCTGTCTTGTATGTTAAAAGAAAAACAGAGCACTATTCTCTGTTCAGTTTTTTTTTTGTTTTTATTCTGGAATTATCAGAAATTCCCAACACAATAGAACACATGTGCAATCAAGAGTAAGAAAATTGAAATGACAAAACCATCACCTTGCATCCTGATATTCCTTGCCAAATTCAAATTGGGATCCCAATTCGTTAGGGAAAGCAAAAGACTTGGCAAGTGTTGTGGAGAGATTTCATCCAAGTTGATCGGCTTACTCTCCGTAGTTGCGTATTCGTTCGGGAAAGCAAAAGACTTGGCAAGTGTCATGGAGAGATTTCATCCAAGTTGATCAACTTACTCTTCTCAATTGTACTGTAAGAGGATTATAGGTTTGTATTTCTCTCTCGTCTAAGTTTTTCATGTGTAATTGGGGTTCATGGATAGGATGAAGGAGTGAAGAAGCCTATGATTGTGCAACCAGACAATGTGTTTCTATCCTCTATGATGTAACTTGGCTCTTGAGAAGCGGTTTTTGTAGTTATTTTACACACGGAAGGGTTGTCAGCTTGTTTGAAAACACTCAACGTTGGCTTTCAAGTAGATCACTCTCTAAACAATCTCATGACATTTGTGGATGGTCGGACCCATAGCCTTCTAGTAAATTTATGTTGCATGCAAGATTGATGGTTCACCGAGGGCTCGCTCTAAGCAAGAAAACACATGCTATTTAGGGTATACACATAGCCAAACTACAACCAACTCAAATAGCTAAGTAAGATTGGGACACAAGTTGGTTGTTGAATTCTCAAGAGAAAGGGAGGGCCCGAATAGAAACATAGGCTCGTCCTTTCTTTTTCTTGCTCAGGTGAATCAATATGTGTTCTTTCAAACACCAATAACTTGGAGACAATAGCAAAAAGAAGTGCCCCAAACTAAGTGTAAGGAGATAGATACATAAATGCTCGAAAAAATGGATGCAATGCAATTGGATATGCTCATTTTGAATATGAAATAGTAGGTGCAGCTGAAAGTTATTGTTAACCTGATGGAGGAAATCAAATACCTAAAGGGAAGACTAACCAGACAAGTGGATGAAAGCAAGATGCTACATACATAGGTTATTACTTTACAGGACCAAATCTATGACTGAATCACAACCTCAAGGAGGCTAGTGTTGCAAATAGGCCAGAAAGGAGATCACTTATATACCTCAACTGTCCATGGAAAGAGGAAAGTTATAATATGCACTTATTTATGCTTGTTGAAAATTCTGTTTTTTGTTAGGTAGTTGTTGTAGGATGTACTCCTACATCCTTGTAGTGAAATTTGAATAGTTGTATTAGAAATCATCACACAAAGAGGCAAGAAGTCAAATGAAGAATTGTAACAAATTTATTGGGCATTTGTTGTGACCAAGCACAAAATTAATACTAATGAACACACATTCATGTTTAAAAAGAAAAAAAAAATTGTCAATATGGAATTTAACTAATCTAATAAATTTAATCATACTTGATTAAGTTAACTATTTATACTAATTATATATTAAAAAGTGTTAATTATTTTGTTATTTAAAAATATAAAAAGTGTTTTTTTATTATTATTTGTCCCTAAGCAATCTTTTGGCCAATATTAGTATTGTCCAATGCAGCTTATAATGTTTAACTTTGAAAATAAATATTTATTTTTCAATATTATTAAGAAAACTATTTTTCAAACACTTTATTGGACCATATTTTATGTCATGATTTATGGATATGGTTGCAATGTTCATTCATGATTTTTAAATATTTGTGTAGTGACTTTTTATTCTTAATATTGGTAGTAAAAACATCCAAAAATAAAATCCTTGAAAATAGTTCATACTAAGGTAAATAACATATTTACCATGTAAATGTGTAGACTTAATGATGATTACTACCCACCAAAATTTATGCAAGCCCTTGTGCCTAAGCAAGTAATTAATTTATGTCTTCAAATTTCAATTTGTTAGTTCACACCAAATCAAGACTATACGATTTGATTTCCTACTAACCATTATTAATTTAATATTTTTTTGTTGTCATTCAAAACAATTTCATTAGATTTTCACAAAAGCATAGCTTACAAAATCACTCTCAACAGTCCCCTTTCTCTCATTCCGACCACACTTGTTGAGATTGGGGGCTGGAGGATACCATAGAAGACATTTTACAACCATTATTTCTGGGAGGCATTGTAGCCATAGCATACGAGGAGGAAATAAAAAGGGGAGAAAAACTGACAGCAGCATATCAAGGAGGGGGATGGGAAGGTAGTACTCGGGGAGTTGCAAAATAACCAACACGATCATGCATATGAAAATCAATGTGTTCCACCCGCACTTCCAAGCTGCAAAGGTGAGCATTTGTGTGACGGTTGTTGCGACGAAGGTTATCCAATTGTTCCAAAATTTCATTTTGATTGTATTGGATATAATTGAGATATTCCACACTTGTGTTACGTGATCCGTATATGGGGTTCCTGAGAATGTCCATATTGATTTGAATATTTCGAAGTTGCTCTATAATGGACTCCATGCAAGCAAGAGCCACTACATGTCATAGGGAGTGATTTGGAGAGATAGCTGCAACATCCTCGGTTTCCCAACTGGCTGAACTGTTGGAGGATGAACTATGGCCTCGCTTGGGACTCCCTACATGGAATTGCTGACCCCCCCGCCCCTCGCGGCGAGATTGGCTCTGTTGGCAGAGCATAACTAGTTTGGTAGGAGTTGACTGCCGATTGAGAAGGAACACCGAGGGAAATCCTTCATAGAACCTACAATAGAAATTACAATGACCAAGAAGAAGAACCTGATGCCCTAGTTGGGTGCACCCAATAACCCAAAAACCACAAACTTTGAAATAGGAAGGGCAAGTGCCCGCCCATACCAAGGAGTTGTGCAGGACATACACCGCCCACTACCCACCCAATTGACCCATTGAAACCAACGACATGGCCCCAAGTGCGAAAATAGATGAATTCAATAACACATACCTTGAATGAGTACCCATACCACCAACAAAACTGGCTAAAGACTAGGGTAACACCCCCACAAAAAAAAAAAAAAACCAGACGTAATTTCCAACACAGAATCGACAACGGAGTGACCACAAGCAAACAATGATAGAGCCCTCTAACTATAATGACAGGAAGAATAAATTATGAACACCGATACTTTACCCCTCACAATAGAAGGGAGTTCCAGGAGCTTATGTTTTCTTGGTGAGTGCCCATGACAGGTTTTCCAAAAAATGGCGTGGAGATGACATGATGTCATGTCTGCTCGAGTGCCCAGATCCAAAGGATAAGCCATAAGGTCGAACCTGACCCAAACCAAAATAAAACAGGGTTCCACTTTGCCACTCAACCAAGGTCGTGACCCAAGTGAGCCTCCATGGAACCTGTCTCACGCACCTTTGTTCTCCTCCAGACTGAAATTCATCACCCAAACTTCGAGACTAGAGCAAAGTAATCGCATGCCCTTGAATTTAAATTTTGAATGTGTGAGAGAGATCATCTCTCAAGTGTATTAAATGCACATACGGTGCATGATCAATGTTTTACTGACCACCTGGAGGAGGGCCAAACCCCAATGGCCTCTCATGTGACAAGTGTATGCACAATTGATCACCCCATCAGAGGACCATTATTAATTTAGTATTGATCAATATAATTTTTCCTAAAAAATAATTTCTAATTTGAATACGAGGACCTAAACTTCCCTATAACATTTCTTTAAATAGGCAATTATATATTTTGTCTATAGATACATGACTATTCATTGTTTTGAAAAGATAATATTAAAATTTGATAGATATTTAAGTATAAAATTAGTTTCATTTTTATTTTGTCATATCATATTCCACTTTGTTTACATTTTATAGCTTAGATTTTTGCATTAGGAGTGCATTTTTATATGTGAAAAGTAAAATAGTTGAGCAATATAAATAAATCCTTCATTTTTTATATGATTAGTATTGTTGGCAATGGTTAAGGTTAATGGTTCTTGTTTGAGAAGGAAAGCATTTAAATTAAAATATTGCTTAGAATTTTGTTTGAGGTTTCAGTTAAGGATATGATCATATGTTAAAGAGAATTAATGATTTAGTATGCATATAATGATTAGGAGTTTATATTTTACATTCAATGTTAAGATATAAATGATTAAGATAGAGAGGAGCTAGAAATAATCATCGTGAGAGTTTAAATTTATAAGTGTGTGCTTAAAGATTGAGATTTAACAATAAAGATGAAGGGTTAAATGTTAAATATTTGAATCAAAGTTATGACGTGAGGGTTAAGAATTTTTAATCAAAGAGGTCAATTAGGTTAAGTGATGAGGCCAATTCATTCTCAAGGTAGAAGGAGAATTTAAGAATGATGGTTTAGGGATAAGGGGGGAGGGTATGCCAGGAAAATGATTAGGTGGGGAGGGATATGAGTGAAGGATTTAGAGTTAAGTTCAAAAATATTTTTGGATTTTATGGAAGAAAGTTAATTATTAAGAGATAAAGGTTTCAAATATAAGGTTAAGATTAAAGTTGTAATAACTCAATTTAATGATAGAAGCACTAGGTTGATATTATAACTCAAGTTTTTCTTGATTATTCATACATATACATCAATATTTTCATACAAAGCACTTATCATCTAAGGAGTTAAGGAATCAATTGAAAGAACATGAAAATTCTCTAAATATGAGTTGATTATTGATGTGCCTCTCACTCCAACAATTTATTATTCTTATTTTGGACACTTGTAAGTGTAGTCATTCCATTTGGTCAAATTACTCTGATAAAGATGTATGGGAATCATTTATGTATAGCCTTAAGCAAAACTAAGCATATAAGATCAAAAATGACATTCAACCCAAATCCCAAAAAAGATGAAGTCAAGCAATAAGAATTTACTTGGCAATGAATCAATATCATTCAAAAACTTCCACAAGATCATATCCACCCCCTGAATTCCCCCCTTTCTCTTCCCTTATGCAACTTCATTCCTTTTTCCCAACAATTGAATTATAAACAAATTCAAATTACGTCTCATAGGAAAATCACTACATTACGAATCCAAATCTTAGCCATACTTTTAACTATATTATGTAGAAAATGCACTAGTTTACCCTAATGTTGGGTTCGCCAAATCTATCAAAAAGATTCTAATTTCATGGTTTTTGACAAATTTTCCTTAATTTTCATCTTTTTTTTGTTAGGAAAATGAATCTAATATGAAAATGTAAGTGTAAAACAAGGTGAAAACTGTGACAAAATAAGATACCAAAATTACCCTTAAATTATAAGAAAAAAAGGAAAATATATTTAAAGGTGCAAAACATTACACAAAAAGATCCAAAATTGATCAAGTGCCAAGTATGGTTTCAAAAGGATTAAGAAGATAAAATTAGATTAATAAACTAATGGTATGAGAAAATGACTAACTCTACTGTTTTTTAGGTAAGGAATCCAAGAAGAGGGATGAACCATATGTGTGTATGCACATACTTACATACATACATATTATGTGACCATTCTTGGGGAAACATCAAATATTTGATCACCACTAATGGGTCATAACTAGGGCCATGAAGTATTAACATGTTAGAAATAGTTTGCCTATAGACTTGATCAAAGACTTACTATTTACAATCCACAATTCTCAACTACTCAAGATAATCAATTGGGATCTCTCTCTCTCTCTCTTTCTCTCTCTCTTTCTCTCTCTCACATGCATGCTACACACTGGCATGTATGCATGTGTGTATTAATAAGTGGATTTAAAACAATTCATATCATTTGGGTGTGTCTCATCTATGTATAACAAGAACACTAATCCAAGTGGAAGCATCCCTTTACATTCGAGTCATGAGTATGATTCTCTTACAAGAATGCTACTATAGCCTCCTATTGTCACCCATAAATAGATCACCTATCCAAATTGCTAGGATTACTAAAATGCCCCGTTGTATTATGGGTTTCCCATTTTTAAACCCACTTTTACACTATAAAAATAGTCTAAGGAACCACTTTTCCTTTTGAACTAGACATTAGGAAAATAGTTTTAATAGGATGAAAAGGTCTATAGCTTTCTATCCATAGATAAATTGGTACATGGATGTAGCCAACTAGACATTAGTTCATTTTTTAAGGGGTTACAATTAAATACATCCAAAGGCTTGGAAAAAAAATTCTTTTATATTCAACAATATTATAATAGAATAGTCAATACATCTATTGGTATCAAACATAGATGTTAACATATGGATAGTAAGGAGGAGGGTGAAGTAAGATGGCATAGGATAAGCATTGAAAGTGGAAAAAATGTTTAAAATATTAGGCAAATCCATTTGCATGTGTAGGATAGATTGAAGAAGTCACAGGGAAGGTAAAAGGCCCCATTTTATTAGTGCACAATTAAGAAAAACATCAAGGTTGGAAATAAAGTTTGGTTGTAGCTAAACATAGAAAGGATATAGGGTCTTAGTGAGAAGATCAAGGATCGATAGCATGGTCTTTTTAGGTTATTAGAGAAGGTGTGCGATAATTCCTTAGACATAGCCTACCCCCATATATCTACATTCACTTAGTGTTGAATATGGAGAATCTAAAACTCTATGAGCTTTCCATGTTGGAATAAAAAATTGGAGTAGGTCCTACCTACCGTAGAGGGCTTGGCACCATAACCTCGAAAAATTTTATTCGAAGTTAAAATTTTATTGAAGGTGTATAGAACTACTAGTGATCCAGGTGGCTCCAAACACATGCAGAAGTCCAAGAGGGCTCAGAAATTGTCAAAATTCAAAGTGGTCGGATTTCTCTCGAATCAACACCAGATAGAAGTTCTCATCACCCTGATTCCAATGGTGCAAACGACACTCAAATATGAGCTCGTATGAGGGAGATAGGGCCAGTCAAAGTTTTGGTCAAAGTTGACATGTGGGCCAAGGTTAATGGTCCTACAAATTGACCAAGTCCGGGACATCGAATATGGCTCTCTAGACTGGGAAAATTGTGGGATGGTTAGATTTCCTATTAACCCCTAAAATAAAATAAAATAAAATCAAACAATTTGTTATTATTAACAAAATAATATTAAAAGAAAAGAGGGGTGGCCGGCTGCCACCCCTGCATGGAACCATATCATATAAAAAATGTGGTTGAGGGCAGGCCACCCTCAACAAACCCGCCACCCACGATGGAACCACCACACACAACAAATTCCTAGGGATTGAGAAATACTCAAAATATTTTCAATGAAGTTTTCATTGGAAATATATAAAGAAAATAATAAATTTAAAAAATTTATATACTTTTGATCAATCAGTTTTATGTTCTACTCTAATTTTTGGGGTCAATCAATGCAATCATGATATCATTGCATCTTACAACTTGATGGTATTGATGCTTCTGATACTACTTTGTCATGCTTAGTGAGAATAACTAAATAAGCTATCAGGACACCTAGGATAAAGGGGGATACAACATACCCTAATTTGAAAGTTGAAATGACTTAAAAAGGACATCTAAATGTTAACAAGCAATAGCCCAAAAACAGGAATGGCATTTCTAGTACCTGATATGGAAAACCCATATCTCGACATGATCTTGAAATGTTTCACTGCTACTGGGGATGTTTCTGATCGAAAAAAGAGATTTTTGGACATGAAGGAACCAAAAAAAAACACACACTGAAACCCTAACCCTAAAACTTAGACTCGAAACTTCTAACTTGACATTGAAACCTTAACCCTAAATTGATGAATGGTAATCTGCATATTTTATTCTCATAATTTTTTATACACAGATAATTGATATGGAGTGGATTGTGAGGAACAGGAATTTGGAGTAATACGGAGCAGTACATATGCTAAGGAATTCATAGCCTCCTTTCAAAATATTTAATTTCAGCAAACAAGCTGAGGGAGCACAACCTCGAGTTGGAGAAATTATCAAAACAAGCATGCCATCTTAATTTTGGAGTCTGGACACCAAAGTTGATTTCTTTCACTGATGGGAGTGAAAAGAAGCTTCCTTCAATGAAGATATCACCATAGATATCTCATACTGAGAGACTAGCTAGATCCTTTTTATGTGTATTATGATATTTGTGACAGTGTGGCGTGGTCGCTTTAGCTTTAGGCAGTATGCTCTCTTTTAGGAGTTCTAGAAAGATTTGTTGCATATGTTTTGTAATTTTGTGTACAGAATGCTGGTCAATTTTAAGTCATATAGCCTAACTTCTAACCCTTGGATCTTATCAATACAAAATGTATCCTTTCTTTATTTTAATGGAGAAACATATGGTTTTTTCCATGGAAAACCATTTCCCCACCATTTCGTATCTAACGTTTCAGAAATTTGTCATATCACTCTCCCTCAGAGTCTTTATATCCATTTTAATTAAACTTAGACAACCATGCATAGATGCTTACACTAGATCTGCAATGTTACCACCCACCCCTTTTGATAACCAGGTTGGATAGGAGGTGTTACTTTCATTTAACCCGACTTCCAAGGTCTCATTATGGAAATGGGGTCACAAAATTACTCAATTTTTTAGTTCTCTGAAATTTAAAACTAACACCACCATCACATCTGCCTAGTCAAGAGCTTTCCAGCAGTAAATTTTATCTCAATGTGACTTACGGATCAAAAGATATGGCCATTCAAGGGTTGGCCAATAAATCTTTGACGCGTCAATAGGTACTGCCACGTGGCACCCACATAGTGCTCACATGGCAACCCCACCTCACCTGGTAGGTCCACATCATCAACTCAGCCATTTGCTTGCCCCTGTGGCACCTGCCATCATCCCCCTCACTTCGTGCCTCACCGGTCCAATCCTTAACCTGGTTTTCTAACCAAGTTACATATAAGGGTTTTTGGGGTTTTCGGGTCTGCAATGCTAAACTCATGCCAAGCCTCTGCGGCAAGACGAAAATGCTTGTTGTCACATATTGGGAATTATTCCTATTCCCTAACCTCATTAACCACGACCACCTTTACCACATGCATTACTACAACGAGAAACCTCTGAGGTTCGTGACCCCACGACATACATATTGCCGTTAAGTGTCTGGGAGACTTCCCATCCCCCGGCCTCCAATAACCTCGGATTTCTCCACCACACACAGACATGAAAAGGAACCCCGAGGTCTGATGTCCCTAGACATAAATTCCCGTCAAGTGTCGGGGAGATTTCTCGTCCCCCAAATTCCGTCAATTTTAGCTTCCTCTTATGATGCTCCTCTCTTACCTCGTGAGGTCTAGAGGTGATGTCATGCTAGCATCACACCTAATGTGGAAAAAGTTGAAGTCGGGATTAAATCAGCAAGGGTCCAGAAATTGAAAAAGTCATTAAAGTTGGGATATTTTTTAAAAAGTCGGCAAAATTAAAAAACGAAAAAAACAAAAAAACAAAAAAACAAAAAAACAAAAAACAAAAAAAACAAAAAAACAAAAAAATTCTTTTATTTTTTATTTTTTAGCATCTAAAGTATCCACAACATCAAATACATGCATTTCCACATAAAAGTGTAAAGAAAGCTAATATATAATATGTATATGAATTCTAGTGCTACATCACATATCAAACTAGTGAATCATCCTGAATCTTGAGTCCTGTCCCAGTCTCGACTCTCAAGAGTCAAAATATCAACAAAAATATAATAAACATATATCATGAGTCATCTACATGTCATAAAGGAATCAATCACTAAGATCCTCTGCCCCTTTTACGGGAGTAGAGAATGGCTTTGCCTTTTCCTCTAGAGGAAGAAGGCCTTGCCCTTGGGGATACAAATGGACTCAGTCGTCCTCTAAAGGCAATAAAAGAGGTGGCCTTTGTCCTTTGTTGCTGCCCATACTAGATGGTGTCATGTCCTCCTCCTCATCCTCCTCCTGCTCTACCCCCTGACCCTGCTCCTCCTCCTCATCCTCCTCCTGCTCTATCCCTTGACCCTGCTCCTCCTCCGCTACCTCTAGCTCCACCTCCCCTGCAACTGCTACCTCCTTTGCCGCTAGTGCCTCTAGATCCACATCTAACCAATTAGGGATCAAGCCCATGGTCAGTCTCTCAGTCTCAACCCTCCATGCAGCAGTGGTATCAATATTGTCCAATGAAATGGCTTCCACATTAGGAGTTCTCTAAAGTTGTCTCACCCACAATCGAGGATTGTAGTAGACATAGACCATGTCATTGAGGCGTTAGGACTCCAATCTATATTAGGGTCATAGATTGTAAATTAGTACTTAGAAAATTTAAATATTAAAAATAATCAAATGAATTCAAAATTTTATTTGAATTTTTTTTACCTGTTGCACTTTTTGCTCTTTATTTTGCCTTTTTGTTGTGTATTTTGTCAAATACACTCCAGTGGCACTTTTTGTTGTGTATTTTTCACTTTTTGTTGTGTATTTTGTCAAATACACTCCAGTGGCACTTTTTGTTGTGTATTTTGTCAAATACACTCTAGTTGCACTCACATCCAGAGGAACTACATGTTTGGCTGAGCACTCGAATGGAAAGCTTTTAGAGATGGGGTACTCTGCCATCATAGCTTGTCCACCAAGCATATACAAGTTAAAAGAAAAATGAGAAACATAAAAAAAAAAAACGTTAAAACATTGAAATTATAAACTTGAAGCAAATTATGAAGAGACAATGAGTTATGAAATTTGAAAGTTGAAACTTGAAACAAACTGAAACTTACATGGCATTTTGGTCGTCCTATTCTTAATAGCGATGGTAAAACCAAATGTGCCACCTGCAATCCTATATATCTCCATTTCTTTAGAAATATCTTCACATTCTTGCTTAGATGACACCATCCCCTCAACACAAGTGAAGAATCCATCCATCACCTCGGCATCAAATCTGAAACCACAAGAGTAAGAAAATGAGGGGTTGAGGTAGATACCTACAGGCTGAATGGGGCGATGGAGGGTATTGTTCCATCGCTCATCAATCACTCTCTATATGACTTGTTGTTTCTCTAACCCCTCATCTCCCTCATCTTTCTAATAAGCATGAATGGCTTATTTGGCCCTATCCATGGCCTCATACAAGTAGCCCATTGTGGGCTTGTCTCCATCAACCAACTGCAAAACCTTTACCAAATGTTCTAAAATGGCACACACCTCCTCTACTCCTACCCAAAAGCTTTGATCATATAAAACTAGTTTACATATGCCCTCTCCCTTTGGTTTGCAGCTAATAGATAAAGCACACCAATCTTGTGAAAGAAACATGCTCTTCACATCCCACATAGAATTCAACAAAGGCTGAAGAGATATGAAAGTAGTGGCAAATCATGTAATGGCAGGGCGCACCAACTCTTTGTTGTCCATGAATCTTCTCATCAAGCTAAGCACAGATGCATGATTATATATAAATTTTGTTATGCTCCTAGATGATTCAACAATATCCCTCACAAGAAGAATCTTACCTATATCCTCCAACATCAAGTCAATATAATGAGCAGCACAAGGTGTCCAAAACAAGTTAGGATACCTCTCCATAAGCAACCTGCCAGCTACAACATAATTTGCAGCGTTATCTGTTATGATTTGCACAACATTTTGTGGGCCTACTTCCTAAATGAAAATGTCCAACAACTCACATAATAAACGTGAATCTTTAATGTGTGCGGATGCATCAACAGATTTCATAAACATTGTCCCCTTGGGAAAACTAACCAAGAAGTTAAGAAGAGTCCTACCCTTCTGGTGTCCAACCATCTAACATGATTGTGCATCCAGTGTGTTCCCATGATGCCCTAAACTCCTCCAATCTATCTGGGCAATCAGTCTTTTCATCTTGAAGAAGAGGCCCTCTCAACTCTGCAAAGGTAGGGGCTTTGTAACCCAGGCCAACGACGGCAACAACATCAAGCATAGGTTGGTAGAATGTGTTTGTCTTGGCAATGTTGAAAAGAACATCACTCCATAGAAGACACTTCATGACCAACCTATCAACTTCTACTTTTCCTTTTTTTTAAGTGTCGATTTCATGCCAGGTTGTGCACCAAGTGTGGTTCTAGGAACAGAAAAAAGATGAGAAAATTGAGGGGTTGGGACATGTGGGTGTGGAGGGTGATGTTGAAGAACCACTCTCACTTCCCCCCACTCTTGAGGCCCCTACAAGTTGGCTTGTTAGTGTTTCCCTATTGAAGAACCACTTTCACTTCCCCCCACTCTTGAGGCCTCTACAAGTTGGCTTTTTAGTGTTGCCCTGGTGTCTTTGCCCTCCTCTTTATCCATCAATGATTTAATGGCCTGTCGGATGATTTCTGGAGATGGATTTGAGCAAAGTTATATATTTTTCCCCATAATTTTCCCCAAATCGAATTTTAATCTGTTGACACCCCATGACATATGCTTGCCACACAACTTGCAAGTCAAATACATTCTATTGACCCCCCCAGATTCGAGTATAGTATTAGGTTCACCATATTCCCACATAGGGTCCAAAAGCCTTGGCATTTAGTTTGAAACTTTGAACTTGAATTTCAACCTGGCACAAAAAAATGAACAAAAAATAAAAATTGTCCATCACATAAGAAGCAAACACAAATGTAATTGTTGATTTTAAATTTTAAATGCCTCTTATCACTCACTTGAACACACTCAGATTCACTAAAAAAGGGTTTGAATTTTTGTCATTTGATTCTTGAAAGTTGAAAGTTGAAGTTTTGATTCAATCTAGATTATAAACAATGTTTTGATTCAAATTTCTAAGCAAAAATAAGATAAAAACAAACTAATAGAATTTTAGAAAGATTTAAGCAACCATTTGTGTAACAGAGACTAAGAGAGAAATTAAAATACATACCTGGCAACAGAAAATCGACACCTTGAATCTCTCACGTTGAGTAGTGGACAAATCTCCAAATCCACACCACAAAACTAGCTAATCTCCTCCTCTTGGGCAATGGCAAACACCTCCTCTCTCCACAGGGACGAATGGCAGCAAGAAGAGTGACAAATGACTTTTTTTTTTTTTTTCCGCAACTTATCCACAGCTTGGGTGGGCTCTGCAACTTTTTGGGTCGACCCCCGATTAAATCGCGACTTCTATAATTTAATCCTCACTTTTTCAATAGTGAAAAAGTCACCAAAAAGTTGGTTGATTAAATCGACCAGCCCAAAAAATAGGAATTTGGTGATTTAATCAGGACTTTTGCCGACTTTTTCCACACTGTGTATAATTGCTTAATGATTGGAATGTTATAAGAAGATTAATTACATCATTGGAAGTAGTTACAATTTTGAAAAATTGTACTAATCTTCATTGCACTAGAAATTCAACAGCTCCAAGGCTACACCAGGTGTTATCAACCCAACCAGCACTAAGGTGCCTCAACCTATCAATGAGTTCTTAACCAACTAGTCTCTAGTGGTTTATCGGCCCCAGTTCAAACCACGACTTAGGTGATTCTGCGGCAAGTAAGCCCCATGGGTTTCTCAACTTGGCTATCGCTAGAGCATCACCACTCCATTGAACTCTCTTTTGGTATTCAACACACAGGCATGCTTAAGCCTCAACAAGCAATACACGACACAAATGTTGGCATCCTGAACTTATGGAATACACAAGAACTTAACACAAGGAAACACATAGGCAATTACACCAGCCTGCACAAACACAGAGAATGCACAGGCACATCTACAGGCCTCCATTAACACAAGAAAACACACAAGCAATTACACGAGCATGCATGAACATAGGGAATACACAAGCAAATCTATAAGCCTCCCTTAACAGAAGGAAACACACAGGCAATTACACCAGCCTACGCAAACACAAGGAATACATAGGCAAGAGAAAACACTAGTCCCTTGTTCTTTTGCTCAATGCCTCCTCTCCCATTGTTCATTCATTCCTCTCCGCTTTCCTTTCTCGACTTACCCATACACACATAATTCCCTCTATCTCTCCTCTTGTGTGTTGACTCTATCAACACAACCCACGAGGTAGTCTACGGACTCGTCCCCTTATTTAGGAGCCCATTCTCCTCAGTTAATGGCTACAAATAGTGTCATCCCTCTCAAGAGGAATTTAGGTGATAATTTGAATGCAAGGTATGAGTTTACAAGCAACTCCTCCTCCTATATACCTTTGAATCCATGTCCCCTCTTGTTAAGTTTAGGTATGTTCTATGATTAAAGCAATTTATTTCAATTTTCACAGTTAGCTCAATATCTTTTCCTGATTAGCAATAATATCAACCTTAAAGTAAACTGCAGATAGAACATAAACATAAATCATAGAAGACAAGCCAAGACAAGAGGACACAAGATGTGGCACTAGCTAGGGACAAACCCCAATGTGGGGAAACCCTTGATCAATTCTTCTTATATGTTCTTCAGTAGTTCAGCAGAGAGAGAGAGATAGTACATTTACAACAGAAGTCAACACTTTGACTTATCTAGATAAGAGCATAGATCATCTCTAAGAAGATGATACATGAGATCAGTTGAAGACATGTTGCTTCAACTGATTCTCCAAGGTGACTCCTTCACCTATCATTGTGTTGCACCTTGTCATCATGTTGCACCTCACTGTATTGCACCATGTTGCACCCATCATCACTATGTTGCATCTCATCATGCTTCACCAATAATTACTTTACCCATTACTGTATTGCATCTCCTCTTGTTGCGCTATGCTGAGCTCTTCATTGCACTATGTTGTACCCAAATGGATGTTGCAATACCTCTTCATCCTGTTGCTGCAATACCTTCTTATTGTTGCCATATGTTCATCATTACCATGTTGTACTACTGTTGTTCCATACTGCACCATGTTGCCTTCATCATGCTGCCACTCCTTTTATCACAGTGTTGCATTTTGTTACCCAACACACAACATGTTGCACTACACTTCTTTATGATGTCTGTGATGTTGTTGCAACGCTCCACACTATGCTACTCCAACACTGTCATATCTTATCATTTGCTTCATAGTTCATTGTTAAGAGGATTCTTCTATATGCTGCACTGGAAGTCATTCTAATACTAGGTGGACAGCCTTCATGTTAAGACAGTCCTATATATCCTCACATAGCAACATCAAACTTGCTGCTCAAACTTTCATATGGTTGTAGCCTTCGATTCTCCAACAGACTTCCAAACGTCCTTTGAAGGACTTCCGCATGCCTTAGGGAATATGACAGCCCTTTTCTACCCTACGCAAGCCCAGTTGTGGTGCTATGGCCTGCGGCCTAGCACAAAAACATTCGGTCCTTAAAACATGTCACAATCATCATGCGTTTAGCCCTCAAAATTGGCCTAACAGCAAGCTAAGATGACTGCAATTTAGACCTGCGTTAGATGTCTCTTTTGTTGTGATGATACCTGCGGCTAGGGCACATTTAAGGCCTCCTCATGACAGCGGATTAGGGCATCCTTTAGGCAACATATTAAGGTAGATTAGGGAAGCGTATAGGAGCAGGTTTAGGCTGTGAAGGAGCTTCTTTACTGCGGCGATATCTCCTCTCTTGGACTGTGGTTAGACCACCCTCTGCGGCTAGGGCATCATCCTCTAGGACTGTGTTTAGGGCATCATCCTCTAGGGCTGTGTTTTTCCCTTAGAGATTCTTCTTTCCACTAAAACCCAAAACAAGTGGAGAAGAAGAAATCTCAAGAGAGTTGTGTGTCCAAATGACTTGCAAGGCACTTGTATTTATGCCAAAACGTGGAACACAAGGGGGGGCAGTTTAGTTGTCGGCCGACCTTGACGAATTGTCCCATAACACAAAAAAATTCATATCTCCATGAATACTTATCGGAATCGGATGATCTTTAGATCAATCCTACACCTCTCGATGAGAGGAGTCCAAGAAAAATATCAGTTGCCATAAATAAGATGACCCACATTGATTTTGGCCCTAGTTGCCAATTTTAACCCCTCTCAGCCAATTATCATCTATAATTAAGCATTATTTACATGAATTTACAACTCAATAAAATTTACAAGAGAGTTGACCAAAACGTTGTCACTATGGTGTGGTCCCTTTAGCTTTAGGCAGTATGCTCTCTTTTAGGAGTTCTAGAAATATTAATATTGCTGCATATGTTTTCTAATTAGGGGAAGTACGAAGCAGATTTCCTAGGGATTGAGAAATACTCAAAATATTTTCAATGAAGTTTTCTTTGGAAATATATAAAGAAAATAATAAATTTAAAAAAATTATATACTTTTGATCAATCAGTTTTATGTTCTACTCTATTTTTTGGGGTCAATCAATGCAATCATGATATCATTGCATCTTACAACTTGATGGTACTGATGCTTCCGATACTTCTTTGTGATGCTTAGTGAGAACAACTAAATAAGCTATCGGGACACCTAGGATGAAGGGGGATACAACATACCCCAATTTGAAAGTTGAAACGACTTACAAAGGACATCTAAATGTTTCCAAGCAATAGCCCAAAAACAGAAATGGCATTTGTAGTACTTGATATGGAAAACCCATATTTCGACATGATCTTGAAATGTTTCACTGCTACTAGTGATGTTTCTGACTGAAAAAAAGTGATTTTTGGACATGAAGGAACCAAAAAAAAAGCACACACTAAAACCCTAACCCTAAAACTTAGACTCGAAAATTCTAACTTGACATTGAAACCTTAACCCTAAATTGTTGAATGGTAATCTGCATATTTTATTCTCATAATTTTTTATACACATATAATTGATATGGAGTGTATGGCGAGGAACAGGAATTTGGAGTAATACGGAGCAGTACATATGCTAAGGAATTCATAGCCTCCTTTCAAAATATTTAATTTCAGCAAACAAATTGAGGGAGCACAACGTGGAGTTTGAGAAATTATCAAAACAAGCATGCCATCTTAATTTTGGAGTCTGGATGCCAAAGTTGATTTCTTTCACTGATGGGAGTGAAAATAAGCTTCCTTCAATGCAGATATCACCATAGATATCTCATACCGAGAGACTGGCTAGATTCTTTTTATGTGTATTATGATATTTGTGACACTGTGGCATGGTCCCTTTAGCTTTAGGCAGTATGCTCTCTTTTAGGAGTTCTAGACGGATTTGCTACATATGTTTTGTAATTTTGTGTACAAAACGCTGGTCAATTTTAAGTCATATAGCCTAAGTTCTAACCCTTGGATCTAATCAATAAAAAATGTATCCTTTTTTTATTTTAATGGAGAAACATATGGTTTTTTCCATGGAAAACCATTTCCCCACCATTTCTTATCTAAAGTTTCAGAAATTTGTCATATCCACTCTCCCCTCAGAGTATTTGTATCCATTTTAATGAAACTTAGACAACCATGCATAGATGTTTACACTAGAACTACAATGTTACCACCCACCCCTTTTGATAACCAGGTTGGATGGGAGGTGTTACTTTCATTTAACTCGACTTCCAAGGTCTCATTATGGAAATGGGGTCACAAAATTCCTCAATTTTTTACTTCTCCGAAATTTAAAATTGACATCGCCATCACATCTGCCTTGTCAAGAGCTTTCTAGCGATAATTTTATCTCAATGCGACTTACGGATCAAAAGATATGGTTGTTCAAGGGTTGGCCAATAAACCTTTTTCGCGTCAGCAGGTACTGCCACATGGCACTCACATAGTGCTCACATGGAAACCCCACCTCACTTGGTATATCCACATCATCAACTCAGCCATTTGCTTGCCCTTGTGGCACCTGCCATCGTCCCCCTCACTTCGTGCCTCACCGGAACAATCCTTAACCTGGTTTTGTAACCAAGTAACATATAAGGGTTTTTGGGGTTTTTGGGTCTGCAACACTAAACTCATGCCAAGCCTCTGCGGCAAGACGAAAACGCTTGTCGTCACATATTGGGAACTATTCCTATTCCATAACCTCATTAATCACGACCATCTTTACCACATGCATTACCACAACAAGAAATCTCTGAGGTTCGCAACCCCACAACATACATATTGTCGTCAAGTGTCTGGGAGACTTGCCATCCCCCAGCCTCCAACAACCTCGGCTTTCTCCACCACACACAGACATGACAAGGAACCTCCAGGTCCGAGGTCCCTAGACATAAATTCCCGTCAAGTGTCGGGGAGATTTCTCGTCCCCCAACTTCTGTCAATTTCAGCTTCCTCTTATGATGCTCCTCTCTTACCTCCCGAGGTCTAGAGGTAATGTCATGCTAGCATCATACCTAATGTGGAAAAATTTGAAGTCGGGATTAAATCAGCAAGGGTCCATAAATTGAAAAAGTCATTAAAGTTGGGAGATTTTTTAAAAAGTCGGAAAAAAAAAAAAAAAAAAAACAAAAAAAAACAAAAAAACAAAAATATTCTTTTATTTTTTATTTTTTAGGATCTAAATTATCCACAACATCAAATAAATGCATTTCCACATAAACGTGTAAAGAAAGCTAATATATAACATTTATATGAATTCTAGTGCTACATCACATATCAAACTAGTGAATCGTCCTGAATCGTGAGTCTTGTCTCAGTCTCAACTCTCAAGTGTCAAAATATCAACAAAAATATAATAAATGTATATCATGAGTCATCTACATGTCATAAAGGAATCAATCACTGAGATCCTCTGCCCCTTTTATGGGAGTAGAGAATGGCTTTGCCTTTTCCTCTAGAGGAAGAAGGCCTTGCCCTTGGGGATACAAATGGACTCAGTCGTCCTCTAAAGGCAATAAAAGAGGTGGCCTTTGTCCTTTGTTGCTGCTCATACTAGATGGTGTCACCTCCTCCTCCTCATCCCCCTCCCACTCTACCCCCTGACCCTGCTCCTCCTCCTCTACCTCTAGCTCCACCTCCCCTGCAACTGCTACCTCCTTTGCCACTAGTGCCTCTAGATCCACATCTAACCAATCAAGGATCGAGCCACTCAGGAACAGTGTGTAGGGCCTAACTACGCTGCAGAGCACTGTCTCTCACTCAAGGGTGCTCTACAGAGCACTGTCCCCTGACCAAGCCTACGCTGATTTCTGAGAGGCCACTCAAGAGTCATCTAACCTCAATTTTTGACCAAAATTCAATGCAGAATAGCTGAAATATAGTCAATGAACACAATTAGAGTCTACAAGAATGTCTTAGGAGGTGAATAAGCTACTAGGAAAGGTGATAGTTCCCCAATGGAGTCGCCAATTTGTTTTAGAGAATTTAGAATCTACGGATAAACACTAATTCACTAGACAAGTAGTTGTGCCTAGAACAACAATTTAAAGTGTTTTAGACTTTTCCTATAGACAATAGATAAAAGAGGGGATAGAAGGCCTACTTGTAGTTCTTCTTTCCTCTCGTCTCCCTTGTATCGATTCTGTCGCTTCTTCCAGTATTTAATCTGCTTGAGTACCCTATAAACAACATAGAAGACAAAAACCGATCAAAGCATATTATCAATTGAATATAAATGAAAGGAATCAGAAGCAATTCATACATATAAGCATTATGAAAGAACACAACATATGGAAAAAGGTTCAAACACTTTATTAGATAGAAGAAGGAATTACAACCATCAGTGTCTGATTCAAAGTCATTCCTTCAAATTGGATCCCATCCACATCACATCAAAAAAAAGACAAGCTTGTGGCATCACATCATTTGCTCCAAAGTCAAGTCTCATAGTAACATTATCTCCTTACAATTCAACATAATCCAGCCCCTAATCACTTAGATGTGTGGTCAATTTATAGGAAGATGAAGGAGGTTTTGTCATTAATGGTGAAATTGAATGGCCTTCCATACTTCGAATTAGTTCCATGGAGGAAGGGATGAGAGGATAGGATGCTCCTTAACTCATTCCTCATCCATTTTCGAGCTCATAGGAGTTGATAAGATAGGGAAAATTCTAGATGACTCCAAAATATAAGAATATTCCCCAAACCCTATATGAATTTCGCTCATTCTCGCCCAACGCAAGTGAAAGGAAGCCTAAGTGCCTTGCAGAGCACCCTGGTAGTGGACTTAACTGCTCTACAACGCACCTTCATAAGGGCTTACCTGTGTTGGTCCCTTTAGAGGCAATTTCTGGATGTGTTCAAGTCATGAAACTATCTGGGAAGTAGGCATTCAAAGGGGTGACTTGTTTAGGGCATGAAGTAACTGAAATTAGGGTTTGATGAGGCCTAAAACACTGATCTAAATGTTGGGTTTTGATGTGCCCAAATGGATCTGTAACGGTCTTGGACATATTTGTTGATCTAATTCATGAATGCCTTGAAATTTATGTGGATGATTTCTCTAATTACAGTAATACTTTTAAAGAACCTTAATCTTAAATATTCTTGATAAGGCGCATAGAAACTATTTTGGCCTTGAGCAATGAAAAATGTTATATGTCACTAACAGAAGGAATTGTTTTGGGACATCATGTTTCTATTGCAAGATGGTTGTAGACCCAACCAAAGTTGAGATTATCATTAATTTTCCTAGCCCATCAACTCAATGAGAAGTTCATAGTTTTCTAGTTTGTGCTGGCTACTACGGTACATTCATTGAAAGATTTAGCAAAATAGCCTTTCCTATGTTCAAACTACTTTGAATTCCAAGGACATAGAATTTTATTGGAATGTCAATTGTCAAAATTCTTTTGAAATCATTAAATAAAAACTATCTAGTGAACCCATCTTAAGGGGACCCAGTTGGTCCTTACAATTTCATATTTCCACTAATGCATATGTTATTGCAATAGGGGTGCCATTAGGTAAAAAAAAAAGGATATTAATACCTATGTTACTTTCTTCATTAGCAAAAATCTAACCCTTGTTAAGTTACACTATACAATTACTGAGAAATAAATGTTAACAGTTGTCCATGGAATGAACAAATTCTGACAATATGTCACACATTATCAAGTCTTTATCCACACCGATCACTTTGTTATATAGTATTTTATGAATAAACCTATCACCAATGGCAGAATTATATAATGGTTATTACTATTGAAGGAAATCAATATTACTATCATTAATTGTCTTGGCAATGAAAATAAAGTAGTAGACTTTATGTCCCTACTTGAACAACCCAGTGTTGAAAATAGCAACAAGAAAGTTAAAAATAGCTTCTAGAAATTCCAATTTAATTTGTCCTTGAATTAAACTGTGAATTAAATTGTAATTCTTTTCTCATAGCAACTTGTAATAGTTAACGAAGTTAAGTTGACTTATTTAACTTAGGAATTTCGAGTTGGAATTATTTCTATAGTCATGTAAGTGTGATCCCTAAGTTTTAGTGGTCCAGATTGAGTTTATTGGAGTTGTAATTAGATAAAACAGTTCAATTGAGTTATAGTCATTTAAACTAGTTCTAATTGTTGGAGGAAGTAGTAGAGGTCTAGTAGTGAGTTGGTGCAGTGGTGCATCCTCAGTGCTACTCCAGTTAAATGGAGATTCACTCAAAAGAAACTCATGCATGTCAGTTCAGAGGAAGAACCAGTTGATATTAGAGTGCAGGGTAAATGTACTATCAGTTGTATAATTTTCTGAGTTGTACACATGGTGCATGCAATCAGTTGAGGACGTAAGTTTGGATTGTGCAGTTATGGAAGAAGGATTTCCTCATTAAATAGAGGTTAATTCCTCTAGTAATTGTGAAAGGAAATAGGGGCTTGGCAGGCAACATAATTGGCTAAGTATTGGCTTAAGCAGGCTTTGAGGCAAAGATTTTATCATACTTGTGCAGGAATTGTTCTAGTGAGAACAAGCTTTGTATTATCATTCAAATTTTTTATTAATGCAATAGATAGTCGGGGTTTTGAGCAGTGGCTTTTCCTAGAGAAATTATTTTGTTATGTGCCATTGATTATCTTCCTCTTTTTGATTATTGTTTTCATCGATCTATTGTCTTATGTTGGTTGAAAGTAGAAGTAGATTCTTGTCCTATGCTTTAGTAAATTGCATGAGCTTGTGAATCTACCGGAAAATATAAGGTGATACCATTCCATTATTTGATGAGTTTCCAGATGATATTTCCTTTCTATATCAATTAAAACACCATGTTTTTCTGATGTAGAAAATTATCTGTCTTCTCGGAAATGTTTGCCTCATTTTACTTATCAGGAGAAAAAGAAAATAATCAATCAAAGTACAAAATACAGTTGGATAAATGGCAATATTTTTTATACATGGCCTAATTTTGCCATTAGATGATGTGTTAGGGAGGGAAAAATGTTTGATATTATAAAATCTTATCTTTTGGAAACTAGGACAATATTGAGGGGGGGGGCAGGGGGTGAATCATTATTGTAACACTTTTACCAATTTAAATTTCTTTTTCCTTAGTGTACACTATTAAATACTTCAACAATAACTTTAAATAACCATAACAACGATTAATGTCAAAAATCACAATGGAACACAAAAACACAAGTAACTTTCTGAACTACTCTTCATTTCATTCATAAGGCAAGCTACAACTTGCAATTACAATGTGCTGGCTACAACCAGTAGGAAGCTACAACTTCCTAACTTATCAACTACCACTGATTGTGTTGGGTCCCTATAATACTAGTGATTACCCCATTACTATTGTAGTTATACCCATTATTAATATTGGTGTGCCCCTATTGCCCCCATATTGTTATTACTGTGCCCCACACAATCCCTCTATTGTTATTTTTGTGGCTTTATATTATTATTGTTAGCTCGGCTGGGTTATATTGTGACTCCTTAGACTCCTATATATAGAAAGGAGGTTTTGTCATTTGTATCATCGAAGAATTGTTCATTTATGTAATGTAAAGGAGGTTGTCCCCTCAAAGAGGCTGAATTCTAAGGCGTTGATCTATCTTTTCTATCTTTTCTTGAGCTGGTTTCATAAAATTTGGTATCGGAGCATTGGATTCTAGGGTTTTGCTACTCCCAACAAGTCATCGTGGCATTTTTGCTATAACTTTTTTTCTACGATGTTTCAGAAGCTAAAAAAAAATCCATTTGAGAATACATCGCGCTGAATCTCAGGTCCAAATTTCAAAACTTTTCACACTATATTTGCGGAGATATGATCTGAGGAAGTTGGTCTTCTTGCAGACTCCTGAATTACATTCCAAACAGGTGACCTGGGAAAAATCGTCATAACTTTCTTTCTGAGCATCGGATTGAAATTTCGTAAGAAGGTACAGAAAGAGGATGGACTTTACTTTCTTGTATATATTTTTTAGAGCCAAAGGTTGAAACAGTGATTCGTGGCACGTCATACAAGTTGGCTCTATTGAACTAGTCTATAAGCAGGTCACTGTGGGATATTTTGCATAACGCTTCCTTGGAGAATCCAATTTGGATCATATTGGTGGCATTGGAAAGAGGACGCAGAAGAATACTACAGGTTACAATTTCAGAACTAGATGATCCAAAATTACAGAGGTACATCAGATTAAATATCAGGCTTCTACGAAGTGAAAAAAAGGTGTGTAGTTTTTTTTAAATTTTTGCGTAAACTTGGTTTGAACGAATTCAAAGGGCATAGTAAAGCATTATTATCAGTGATTGATGCCCTGAGGAAAGAAAATGCAAACACCTAGTAAGGAACCTGAAAGCTCTAGCATGACTCATGAAGAAGAGGAAGAAATGCTACATGATATATCAAAATTACAAGAACAAGTGCAACAAATGTCACGCTCACAAAAGGTAACAAAAGCTAAGATAAATGGCGTGGAATCTAAGATGAATGGCATGGAATCTAAGATAAAGGGCATGGAAGCTAAGATGGATGTTTCGAAGACAAATTTGAAGAGAGACATGACATATTTGAAGACAGATTTGAAGACAGACATGGCAGATTTGAAGACAGATTTGACAAATTTTCTACAAGAAATACTTACTAATGGTGAAAAGGTTGTAAAGGAAACTCATGATGCGAACAAAAGAAATGTTAATCATGATTCCATAGACTCTAATGTTGGATCGAAGACCCACCATTTTCCAAAAATCGATATGAGGAAGTTTGATGGCAAGGATCCTGCACCATGGATATTACAGATGGAGCAATTTTTTGATCTCAGTAATGTGCAAAACACACAAAAGGTACGTATGGCAACTTTATATTTGGAACCAAATCAGTTTGTATGGTATCAATGGCTTTGCTCTCATAAACAATTTATCACTTGGGCAATTTTTACGGAAGAATTGATAGCACATTATGAGGATACAAAAAGCAACACTTTTTTTAGCCAATTGATAAGTCTCAAACAAAAGGGTTCAATAATGGAGCACATTGAGGAGTTTGAAAAATTGAACATAAGGGTAAAAGATATTCCAGAGGAGCATAGGATTGATTTGTTCATAGGGTCTTTAAAGGATAATATCCAACATGATGTTCGCCTTTGGGAACCTGATTCATTAGAGAAGGCATTCAGGTTAGCAAGAAAAATGGAAAGCGAAATTATGGCAACCAAGAAGCATACCACTCACAACTATAAAGACGGAAGTGTTGTTGCCACTAGTCTTCCACAACCTATAAGGTTGAC
This sequence comes from Pinus tabuliformis, assembly GCA_031772625.1. Lineage (NCBI taxonomy): Eukaryota > Viridiplantae > Streptophyta > Pinopsida > Pinales > Pinaceae > Pinus > Pinus tabuliformis. Next base: position 1,543,398,005 of record CM062804.1, on the reverse strand, counting down.
ACCTCAACAACTGGAAGAAAAAAGAGCAAAAGGACTTTGTTACAGTTGTGATAGAAAATACACTAAAGGTCATAAGTGTGCTGAGAAGAAATTATTCTACATAGATTGTGAAGAGGAAGAAGAAAAGCAGCAAGAAAGGTCAAAAGAAGAGGATATACTCCAGGAACAAAGCCTAGATGAAGAACAAATAAATCCGACCATATCTTGTAATGCATTGGCGGGAATTACCACTCCTCGAACCATCAAGATAGAAGGACAAATCAAGAAGAAAAAGGTAATAGTGTTGATTGATTCAGGAAGCACCCACAATTTTATTCATTGTAAGGTAGCAAAAGAATTTAATTGCTTCCTATATCCAGCACCAGAGTGTCAAGTGATGATTACAAATGGAGGAACAATAAATTACTCTGGAAAGTGCCATAATATCAAGCTATCCATGGGAGAATATGTATTGACTAGCCCAATGCTTTCCATTCCAATGGGAGGTGCTGATGTTGTACTAGGAGTCCAATGGCTACAATCCTTGGGTACAATAGCTTTTAATTTTCAAGAACTTTTCATCAAAATTTCTACGGAAGGAAAGGAAGTTGAATTAAGTGGTATTGCAGGGAAACCAGGAAAGATAATCAGCTCTAATGGTATGACAAAGCTTCTAAAAAAGGAACAAAGAGGTGTAATTGCACAATTATGTTCGCTAGATGTTTCCACATCGGAATCATCTATTTCTCTAGATCTCCAAAAAGTCTGGACAATCATTCCAAGGTATTTGAGACTCCCAAAGGTATCCCACCTATGCGTGATCATGATCATGCTATTCATCTGATTCCAGGAAGTGTTCCTCCAAACATCAGGCTGTACAGATATCCCTATGTCCAAAAGAGTGAAATTGAACGTATGGTTGCAGAAATGCTAGAGGCTGGTATAATTCAACCGAGTCAAAGTTCTTTCTCTACTCCAGTAGTATTAGTGCACAAGAAGGATGGATCATGGCGCATGTGTCCAGATTATAGGGAGCTCAACAAGCTCACTATTAAAGATAAGTTCCCCATTCCTGTCATTGATGAATTACTGGATGAATTGCATGGATCAATTTACTTCACCAAGTTGGATCTTCGTTCAGGATATCATCAAATCAGAATGAAGACTGAAGACATTCCGAAAACAGCATTTAGAACTCATGAGGGTCATTATGAATTTTTGGTCATGCCTTCTGGCCTTACCAATGCACCTTCAACATTTCAAGGTTTGATGAATTCAATTTTCAAACCATTCCTTAGAAAATTTGTGTTAGTATTTTTTGATGATATACTAATCTACAACAAGTCTTGGAAGGATCATGTTGAACATGTTGACAGGGTGCTACAACTATTGGAGGAGAAACAATTATATGCAAAAAGATCCAGATGTTTCTTTCGAGTCCACGAGGTGGAATACCTGGGTCATATTGTATCTCATGAAGGAGTTAAGGTAGACCCTAGCAAAATTAAAGCCATTAAGGAATGGAAAATTCCCACATCCATAAAGCATCTGCGAGGATTTCTCGGGTTGACAGGGTATTATCGCAAGTTTGTTAAGAATTATGGGAGAATAGCAGCACCTCTAACAACATTATTGAAGAAAGATGCATTTTCATGGACTCCGGAAGCAACAAAGGCCTTTGAACATCTTAAAGAGGCAATGTGCCAAGCACTGGTCTTAGCTACACCGGACTTCACAAAAACCTTTATTGTGGAATGTGATGCTTCAGGAAATGGAATTGGTGTTGTTTTAATGCAAGATGAAAGACCCATTGCTTTTGAAAGTCGTCCAATCAAGGGAAAGTTTTTAAGCAAAGCTATTTATGAGAAGGAAATGTTGGCAATACTCCATGCACTTAAGAAATGGCGACCCTACCTAATGGGAAGACACTTCAAGGTAAAAACGGATCATGATAGCCTTAAATACTTTTTAGAACAAAGATTATCCTCTGAAGAGCAACAAAAGTGGGTCACAAAGATGTTGGGTTATGACTTTGAAATCATCTACAAAAAAGGGAAGCAAAATGTGGTGGCAGATGCACTCTCAAGAAAGGATGAGGATGTGGAAGCATTGTTGTGCGCCATTTCTATTATCCAACCAGATTGGATAAACGAAGCAAGGGAGGAATGGAAGAATGACGAAGAAGTGTGGGCACTTATTCGAAAGTTACAACAAGATTCCAGTACGTCTGATACATTTAGCTGGCAAAATGATTCGTTATGGTACAAAGATCGCTTATACCTCTGTAAGAATTCCCAGCTAAAACAAAAGATTCTTATGGAATTGCACACTTCTCCCTTAGGAGGGCACTCAGGATTTTTAAAAACTTACCACAGGGTTAAGAAGGAATTTTTTTGGGATGGCCTTAAATCATATATTCAAAAGTTTGTGGCGGAATGTTTGGTTTGCCAACAAAATAAAGTTGAAACAATTAAGACACCGGGTCTATTACAACCTTTATCCATTCCAAGCCAACATTGGGAGGAGGTTTCAATGGATTTTATCACAGGTTTACCCAAGTCTGAGGGAAAGAGTGTCATCATGGTGGTAGTTGACAGACTTACCAAGTATGCACACTTTTGTGCATTATCACATCCATTTAAGGCCAGTACAGTTTCTACTGCATTTATGGAAACAATTCAAAAGCTACATGGAAATCCAAAGATTATTGTAAGTGACAGAGATCCCATTTTCACTGGAAATTTTTGGACAGAATTATTTTCTTGTCTTGGTAATCAGTTAGCTCATAGCTCATCTTATCATCCTTAATCTGATGGGAAAACTGAGATAGTAAACGAATGTTTGGAAGGATATCTTCGTTGCTTTGTAACTGATAAACAGACACAATGGGTAAAATGGTTGCCTCTGGTTGAATGGTGGTATAACACTTCCTTCCATACAGCAAAAAAAATGACCCCATTTATGGCACTCTATGGGTATCAACCACCATCCATCACATCATATTTAAGAGAAAATTCTAAGGTTCAGGCAATGGAACATCACATCGAACATCAACAACAAGTCCTCCAACTCTTAAAGGATAACCTCGTGTTGGCACAGAATAGAATGAAACAACAGGCAGATCAACATCACAGTGAAAGAAGTTTTGATGTAGGTGATTGGGTATTCCTACGGCTACAACCATATAAGCAAATGTCCCTCAAGCAGGCTAAGAAGGATAATAAATTATCACCAAAGTATTATGGTGCGTACAAGGTGTTGCAAAAGATTGGTACTATGGCATACAAATTGGAGCTTCCTGCAGCTTCTCGATTGCACCTAGTTTTCCATGTTTCATGTTAAAAGAAGGTTATAGGCGACAATATCCCAATTCAAACAATATTGCCAGAACTTGACGAGGAAGGAAAAATTATATTGGAATTGGAAGCAGTCATAGAAACAAGAACTTGACAGCTACGAAATCGATCAATTTCGGAGTATTTTATCAAGTGGAAGAAGTTATCTGCTGAAGATTCCACATGGGAGGATGAGAATTTTATACAGAAGTATCCAGAACTACTCAAGTGTTGAGGAAAACACCTTTTTTAAGGAGAGGGGCATGTTGGGTCCCTATAATACTAGTGATTACCCCATTACTATTATAGTTATACCCCTTATTAATATCATTGTGCCCCTATTGCCCCCATATTGTTATTACTGTGCCACATAGAATCCCTCTATTGTTATTTTTGTGGCTTTATATTATTATTGTTAGGTCGGCTGGGTTATATTGTGACTCCTTACGCTCCTATATATAGAAAGGAGGTTTTGTCATTTGTATCATCGAAGAATTGTTCATTTATGTAATGTAAAGGAGGTTGCCCCCTCGAAGAGGCTAAATTCTAAGGCATTGATCTATATTTTCTATCTTTTCTTGAGCTGGTTTCATAATAGATTGGAGCTACAACCCCAACTATTCTCGAGCACCACCTAGAAGGAGAACCAACCCCTAATCAACTAAAGGACACTACCACGACCTAAGTTATTGGACACTTAGCCCTTTTTGAGCCCTACGTGGGCCTTTTTTTCTTTTTTTTTAATGTCTCTGTGTCGTTGGTTACACCTCTAAGCAAGGCAACCAAAGATCAGCCCACAAGCTAGCGCTTCTGATCTTGTCTCTCCTATTTAATTCAATTCTTTAAAAATTATGGGATTTCACGATCCGAGCTTGGCCCCACATTCTACTATCGTCATGCCCCTAGTCCTCCACTACTACATGGAACTTGTTTCCAACATTAAGGACAAAGATCCCTTTAACCTAACCCATCCCCTCATGCCTCATTATTGAACTTTCAGGGATCCATCCAACAGGATGAGCTAGCTGGTAGGGTCCACCCAACCCTCTGTTCATTGGTTGCCGCTCTGTCCATTGTCATTGTTTCCCAGTACTTTTTAACTTGGCACCGCCGCCAAATGCCAAAAATTGAATCTTTTGGGCTAATCCCTCTATGATGATGTCACCCCTACGACGTGTCAACCTCTAATTGATAACACTTGTCACCCATAAAAGGGCCACTTGGGTGCCCAAACACACCATATTTTCATGCCACATACCCATCTCCTATTGGTTGATGCTGATGCCATATTTTGTTGCTTGCCGATCCAATCACATGCTTCCACTTGTCCTCCTGGAGGAGAGAGAAAAAGGCCTATGGAATTTTGGATCTGCGACCAATTTCTTCGCTAATTTAATTTTCTAAAAACCATGGTTTCGATCCTTTTGTCTCCAGAACCACTCCTAAGCATATTATGGTTTCTTGAGAGGTTCCCTTGGGGTAGATCTCCATCGCTGATCTATGTGATCAACTGTGCATTAAACCACTCCCTATGATCACCAAGACCTTTGTTTGTAGTGCTATCAGGAAGCCGCCATGTAGCCTGATGCTTTCCTCTTGACACTGAGCCATTTATTCTCCAAAGAAACTTATGGGCATCAACTACCAGGTGGGTTCCACCCACTCAATGCATCCCATCACTTTTTACTAACGCCTCATATGAAACCTTCGAGGTGCACTCGTCGAGGTACCGCCACCGATATGGCATCATCCCAGTCCTCCTCTTCCCAGTCGCTTAGAATTGGGAATTAAAATGATATCGTCAAGGTATTATCACTGGGTGGGTACCACCTGCCCGATAACCCACTGCTGCCACTTTTTCCTGAAGCTATTTATTAGAGGCTCTGCCAGTGTTGGTTGTTCTACCAACTTTGTTTGCGCACTAAGGGTTCTCCAACCTATGCTAACTTTGCCATATTTGACTTGGGGTCACTGATATTTTATGGGCTCTATCTTACGATCTAGGAGGCCATGTTAGAACTTCCGTAGACCACCGGAATGCTATTTCAAAGCTCTATACATTTGAGTAGTTTCCCTTTTCATCTGAGATGGTCTGATGCTCCAAAATTGATTCCAAATCTAGTACATTGATTCTGATCATTTTCCCTTCTTGTGTGCGTGGAACGTACTCCATATTTGACACCTATGCCTCTTGCTACCACCTAGTGCCACCTATTGACATCAATGACAACATATTTCCAACATTCTCCCCCTTTGGCATTGATGGCAACACCAGAATCAAACAAAACACCTTTTTCTCTTTTAAGTATTCTAAATCCTACTCTCGCTGAAATGCACTCCTCTTTAATGGTTTTTGTTGCTTTTTTATCTGTTGATGATCTTATTATTGTGTTTTTTTCATGATCTCCCCCCTGAAATGCACTCCTCTTTACTGGTTTCAGTTGCTGGTGTTGTTGTTGTGCTTTGTTGTGCATGATCACTATATCACTCCCCCTTTATTATTTAGTTTATTTATATCTCTCCCCCTTTGACATCAATTTCAAACACGCCATCATTCTCCCCTTTTCATGTACTCCATCTTTCATGTTGATCCTTGTGGACCTGGCAGCTTCACCAATATCTGTTGAAAAATATACCAGTTTCCTTACTTCCTCTTGGAGGAGGAGCTAGTGAAGAGAGGTAAAAGGAATGACCCCCAATTTTTTTTCCCAAGTACTCAAATTGTTCTCTAGGGAGTGAGTTTGTAAATATATCAAAAACTTGTTATTTTGTGGGAACATACTCGAGCTTCACAATTTGGGTTGCAACCCACTCCCTCAAGAAATTATATTTGATGGCGATATGCTTCGTCTTAAAGTGAAAGACTAGATTCTTTGACATGTTGATTGCACTTGTGTTGTCACAAATAATGAGGATTGGTTGATCATAAAACGCTTGTAAATCTTTCAAAGTTTTCTTCATCCACAAAAGTGAGTACAATAGGATGTTGTTGCAATATAGTTCACTTCTGTTGTAGATAAGGAAATAGAAGCTTGCTTCTTGCTCAACCATGAGACTAGACTTTCTCCAAGAAATAAAGCACCACCACTTGTGGCTTTTTGATCATCTATATCACCTTCCCTCAACATTAGTATAAATAGTAAATGAAAAATCATTACCTCTTGGGTACCACAATCCATAGTCCATTATTTCTCTGAGATATATGAGAATTCTTTTGACTACTAATAGATGGCTTTGTCTGGGAGCTACTTGAAATCTTCCAACTATTGCAACAACTTGGATGATGTCTAGTCTCGAAGATTTCAAATATAAAATTCTTCCAATGATGGATCTATATAAGTTCTATTCCACTTTTGAAGATTCATCCATCTTACTAAGCTTGCAACCTGTAACCATTGGAGTGCTCACTAAAGAGCATTCTTCCATGCCAAATTTCTTTAACACTTCCTTGATATACTTGCATTGAGAAATAAAATGCCTTTCGAGGTTTGTGGTATCTGCAATCCAAGGAAATATGATAGCTCTCCAAGAATGGACATCTCAAATTCGGCCTTCATATCAGCTGCAAATTCATTGTTTAGCAAATCTGAATTACTAGAAAATATGATATCATCAACATATACTACCACCATAATGAGTTTGCAATCCTTTTATTTAACATATAGGTTGTTGTTAGTTGCACCTCTTTTGAATCCAAACATGAGCAGGTAGTTTTCTACCTTGGAATACCAAGCTCTAGGGGCTTTCTTGAGACCATACAAAGCCTTCTTCAGTTTTCAAACATAATATGGTTTCTCTGTCAGCTGAAAGCCTCTCACTACTCTATATAAACTTCCTCCTATAGATCTCCATTATGAAAATAGGATTTGACATCCATTTGATAGAGTTTGAATTTCTTAAAGAAGCAAATGCAAAAAACATTCTTATTTCTTCTAATCTAGCAATAGGAGAAAACGTTTCATCAAAATCCAAGAATTGCATTTGAGAATAGCCTTTGCATACCAACCTGGCCTTGTTTGTTACCACTTCTCCATGGTCATTTGATTTATTCATGAAAACCCACTTTGTGTCAATGACATTCTTGTTTGCAGGTCTTGGAACAATCTACCAAGTCTAATTTTTCTTTATCTAATCCAGTTTTGCATTCATGGCCTTTAGCCAATGCTTATATTGACTGGCTTGAACAATATACTTTGGTTCCTCCATAGACATCAAAGCAACATGTGCTTGCATAGAGGCAGGGCAAATTTTAGGGGCTAATATTCGCCCATGGGCTAATTTTCTATACTTTTTCCAAAAAAAATATTCATTAATTTATTTTTTTTGTAAAAATGATTCGCCCAAATTTTATAGAATGAAATTATTTTACCCTAAAAATCACCAAAACCTTATATATAGACTATATAAAAATATTATAAATCTGAATATTTTTACAAAAATATCTCCAAACATTTTATAGATTTCATATAATGGACTAGTGGGATTCGCCAAGGTTTGTAAACTTTAAGATAAATTTCCATCCTTCAAATTTTCCCTGCGCAGAGGCATTAAGCAACTTCTTGTATGCACTCCTGAATTTAATTCACCAACTATCTAATCAACTAAATGGTGTTTTTGTACATACCTTGGGGTATCTTTGGCTTGAGGACTATAGGGATCTTCCTCGCTTTCTTCTGCAACTTCTTCATCATTCTCATCACCAAATCTTACCGGTTCATCAGCGCTGGCTTTTTCAAGTTGTCTCACTTCTTGACAATTGTGATCATCTACCTTTGCATCAATAAGGTCAATGACTCTCTTTTTGACTTTTTTGTAACACCTGTATCCTTTGTTATTCTTTGAACAACCCATAAATATTCCTTCATCAGCTGTCACATCGAATTTCCCAACTCTCTTATCGTTTCTCTTGATGTAGCATTTGTTGCCAAATATTTTGAAGTGTTTGACCATTGCTGGACTGCCACACCACAACTCATAAGGATTTTCCTAACTATTTGGTTGAAAGTGATCTTTGTTGAAGACGATCACTGCTGTATGAATTTCCTCTGCCTAGAACCTTTGTTGAAAATTCTTTTATGTCATCATAGCCTTTGCTAACTGCTGCATTGGCCTATTTTCTCTCTATGCAACACCATTTTGTTGGGGACTCTCTGTTATGGTAAACTACCTTTTAATGACATTCAATTTATATAATTCATCAAATTATTTTGAAGTGAACTCACCTGCAATGTTAGACCTTATGCTTTTGATTTTTCAATCTGTTTCGTTCTCAACCATGGCTTTAAACTCTTTGAACTTATCAAAAGCTTCACATTTCTCTCTGAGGAATGCAACCCATATCATCCTGATGAAATAATCAATTATTAGCATAAAACATAGCTTACTTGTGGTTGACTGTGTTCTGGATGGTCCACACAAATCCATGTGCACCAGCTGTAATGGATTTGTTGAAGATTTTTCCTTTGCCTTGAAAGGAACTCGAGCTTGCTTTCCTAGTTGAAAAGATTTGCTAATAATGTTTTCTAGTTTTGAAGTCTTGGCAGGTCCTTGAATGCATTTTTCTTGCTAAGCTTGACAATATGGTGAAAGTTCAGATGTCCAAGCCTTTTGTGCCACAAACACCTCTCACTTGTCTTTAATAAGCAACACTTTTTTGTCTTTTCTTTGAGAACATAAACATTATTGTCTATTCTAACAACCTCAACAATTATTTCTTCAGTACCTATGGACTTAATTTGACAATTTTTGGTGCTAAAAACCACATCATATCCTTGATCACACATTTGAGACACACTCAACAGACTATGTTTGAGCCCATAAAAATATAAAACTTTCTTAGCTTTACCTTTCCCATTTGAGAGACTAACCATTGTTTTTGTAAATATTTTTCGTAGAGAATTGTTACCAAAATAAACATTACCTTTTTCAACTGGCTTCCAAGTGAGAAACTTTCCTTTATCTCCTGTCATGTGCTTGGAACATCCTCTATCCACATAACAATAGCTCCCACCATTGTGTGCATAGAGTGAAATATCACATTGCTCTGATTTTTCTTTTTCTTTCCATACTTTGGGCTTCTGTCCAGTTTGTTCAATAACTGGATTTGTCTTCTTTTTTTCAGCCTGCAATTGACATCTATATGCTCAAAATTTTGGCATTTAAAACCTTGCACTTGATAATTCAGGAGAGAAAAGGAATTATTATACCTGGGTCTGCTTCTTCTCTGTTGAATTCTTCTCTTGGATTTGAGTTGTCTATAAGAGAGATTAACCCTGCAGTTTGTTGCTCTGTGGCCATAATTGGTGTATGTGAAATAATACCCTGGGAATATATCATTGTACCTGGATGGTTTCCTTCCACGCGGAGTAGAAGTTTAGGTAGTTCGATTTGCATGGACAATGTACTGCCTTTGTTGTTACTAGTTTCTCTTTTGCTCAGTAAGTGTCTCTTGTTACTGTGCAGTCTTTTCTTTTTCCAGAACAAAAGTAATTTCCTTTTTACCCTTTAATTCAGTTATTGCGCTCGATTCAACATCAAAATCAATACCAGTTCGGTCTTTGAAGATGTGTTGAGCTTCCAGAATTTCAGTTAAATTTTCTGCCCCTTTATTGGGTTTTTTATTGAAGTTGAACTGTGTTTTATCCTTTTCAAGCTCCTTCTTCAACAACACAAATTCAACTTCCAACTTATGACATATTTGAGCCTTTTCAATCAACTACTAGTTCAATTTTTCTTGGATTTTCTTACCTTCTTCTAACTATAGAAGTAATGGCTCAACAACCTCAACCTTTTCTTTTATCAAGGATTCTTTCTGGGTTTTGTTTTTCTTTCTCAGCCTCTCTATTTCTTCAAGAGCACTTACCAGTTCTCCCTCAAGGTCAAATTCTCCCTCTTCATTATCAGAGTTAATAGCCTCAATTTGCAGATTTTCAATGGCTATCAACACAAATTCCTTAGGGATATCATCATCTTTGTCCTCATCTAAGGATTGGCTGGGCTCACTTTCAAAGGAGCTCTCATCTTGAGCATAGAAACATTTCTTCTTAGCCTTCTTTCTATCCTTTTGAACCTTCTTAAATTTTTCTTTAGGATCATAATCATTTTTCTTCTTTTCAGGACACTTTGATGCATAATGACCAACTTGGCCACAGTTAAAAAATTTAAAGGGAAACTTACCCTCATACTTTTTTAATCCTCACTTGAGCCTCCTCACAAAATTAGCTTCTTCTTCATCTAATTCACAACATGTGTTAGCATGCTCATCCTTGCTCTTATTTTCTTCTTTGAAGGCAGATTGTTTCGCTGCAAACTTTCCTTTAAAACTCCTCATCTCATAGGTAGTGAGTATTCCAAGGATTTGATCTAGAGTGAGAGTGTTTAGATTTTCCATTTCTTCAATGGCTGACACCTTGGGATTAAACCTCTTAGGAAGAGATCTCAACACATTTTGAACTACCACATCTTCATCTAGCTTCTTGTCAAGCCCTCTAATGGTGTTCACAACTTCATCAAATCTTTGAAAATACTTTGCAATATCTTCATCATCATGCATGCTAAATGATTCAAATTTGATCCTAAAACCTTGGAGTTTATCTTTCTTTACCTTGTTTTCTCCTTCATAGCAATTGTCCTACATTTCTTTGGCAGATTTGCAATCCATCACCTTGACAAGTTTTGATTTAGGTAGGCCAACAAGAAGGGCATGCATTGCTTTAGCATTGCACGTGAACTCCAACTTCTGATCTTTGGTAACCAATGTTGGAGGTATTTGATATTCTTCTTCCAAAACATCTCGCACATCAACTATAAGTGATTGAATGTAGGTATTAATCCTCACTTTCCAAAGCACATAGTTTGTTCCATTGAAAATATGTTCCTTATTGATAAAATTTCCTTCCGAGTTTTCCATGGTCCTTGATATTTCTTCTAGATGTTAGATTGATTAGAAGTAACCTGCTCTGATACCAATTGTTGGAAACTGGGACAACACTGAGAGGGAGGGTGAATCATTATTGTAAAACTTTTACCAATTTAACTTTCATTAAATACTTCAGCAATAAATTTAAATAATCATAACAATGATTAATGTCAACAATCACAATGGAACACACAAGCACAAGTAACTTTCCAAACTGCTCTTCAATTCATTCATAGGGAAAGCTACAACTTGCAATTACAATGTTTTGGCTACAACTAGTAGGAAGCTACAACTTCATAGTTTATCAGCTGCAACTGATTAAAGATACAACCCCACCTATTCTCCAGCACCCAATGGAAGGAGCACCAACCCCTAAATAACAAGATACAACATGTTAGACACTCATTGTTTCAATTTTACATCCAATTTCAAACTCAGAAACATGAATGCCTTGTCCTCTTATAAAAAAATTGAATCTCTCAACCACCAACAACTTCAACAATCCCTAATTATTGAAAACAATATACCAACACCTCGTTGCAACAAAAGCTTTGTCTCCAAAAACTTGTGTAAATTCTAGTTGCTTAGGCCTTCTTTTATATATTTTTCACATGAGGCCTTTATTTTTGCCTTTTTCGTGCTCATATATATCTTTTAGACTGTGTTTGTTATCTTTAGGCTTAATCTCCAAGTCAAACTGACCTTAACTGCCTTTTCTACAACTTGACATGCTTATTTTTTGCATTATGCCTTTTTTATAGGACTTAACAATACACCTGCTATTTTTTTTCCTGTAGTTCTATTTTGGCTTAACTTGCAAAACTAGCTCTTAACAGGAAGTTTTGTTGTGTCTATCTTTAAGCCCATTTTGCTTGGCCCTTTTCCTGTTTTCTACTATATGATCAATCTCTGTGACCATGACCTAATTTATTGGGTGCTTATTCCTTTTTGAGCCATACATGAGCCTTTTTTCTTTTGTTAAAGACTCCACATCATTGCTCACACCTCTACGTGAGGCGACCAAAGATCAGCCCATAGACTAGTGCTCTTAATCTCGACTCTTCCATTTAATTCAACTCTTTAAAAATTATGGGATTTCAGGATCCGGGGTTGGCCCCACTTTCTATTGTTGCCGCGCCCCTGGTCCTCCGATGCTACATGGAACTTGTGTCCAACGCTATGTTTGGAACTCCCATTAGGGGACTTTTGAGGTCTAAAATGGGCCTCCTAAGTAAAATGTACAACCAAAATAAACTTTATAAGAACCAATAGGATTCAAGATGATGATGTCAACCATGGGGGATGATTCACCATTTTTGGAGTAAAAAAATAAAAATATTAAAAAACAATAAAATAATAAAACTACTTTTTCAACTCGTATTTTCCATTTATCGCCCTAAGTTTTTACTCAAGTTTCAAGCAGGAGTACTTGTTGGATGCAAAATTTAATTCTTCATCCAAGGAGTACCCATGTTTCATACTCTCGACTAACTCTTCTACACGAAAAATGAGAAATACATGAAAAAACGTGATTTCAATCACGTTTTTTCATGTATTTATCATTTTTCATGTAGTAGGGTCCATCGAAAGTCTGTAACATGGGTACGCCTTGGATGAGGAATCAAATTTTGCATCCAACGAGTGTTTCCGCTCTAATTTTTAGTAAACCCCTAGGGAGATAAGTTGAAAATACGAGTTGAAAAAATAGTTTTTTCTTTTTTCCCTCTAAAATTTGATGATCTAATCTAATCTTATTTTATTGTTTCCACTATTATTATATAATTTTCTTAGGAGGCCCATTTTAGACCTCAAAATTCCCCTAATGCTTTAACCCAACGCATCCCCTCATGCCTCATTATTGAACTTTCGGGGCTCCATCCATCGGGATGAGTTAGATAGTAGGGTCCGTCCGACCTTATGTTCATTGGATGTTGCTATGTCCATTGGCATTGTGTCTTGATACTTTAAACTCGACACCACCGCCAAATGCCGAAAATTGAATCTTCCATGCTGATTCCTCTGGGATGATGTCACCCATGCCACATGTCAACCTCTGAGTGGTGATATTTGTCACCCAAAAAGGACCAATTATGTACCCAAAAATGTCATATCTGCATGCCACATGTCCACCTCTTATTGATTGATGATGACATCATCCTTTATTGTCTACCAAGCCAATCCTGTGGTTCCACCTGTCCTCTTGGAGGAAAGAAAAAAATGTCTTTGGACATTTGGTTTTGTGACCAATTTCTTCATTAATTTGTTTTTTTGAAAACCATGGATTCAAGGCTTTTGTCTCTAACACCACTTCTAAGCAGATTCTAGTTTTGGGAGAGGTGCACTCGAGGTAGATCTCTTCCATTGATCTACATGATCAACTGTGCACGAAACCACTCCCCGTGATCTCCAAGACCTCTGTTTCTAGTGTCATTGGGAAGCTTCCACATAGCTCGGTGGTTTCCTCCTATAACTTATTCATGTGTTCTCCAAAGAAACTTTTGGGCTTCCACTGTTAGGTGGGCTCCAACCGCTCAATGCATCCTGATGCTTTTTACTTGCGCATCATCTGAAACCTTCGGGGTGCAACACCACCGAGATGGCCAACTTTGGACTTGGGCAATGTGTGCCAAGGGTTCTCCAATCTCCACTAACCCTGTTATATTTGACTTGGGGTCATTGAGCTTTGAATTGATCTATCTTATGATCCGTGAGGCTATTTTAGAACTTCTACACACCACTGGAAAGCTCTTTCAGATCTCTATTCATATTAGTAGTTTCCACCTTCATCTTAGATGGTATGATGCTCCAAAACTAGCTCCAAATCCACTGTACTGATTCTGATCATTTTCCCTTCTTGTGTGCTTGGAACCTAATCCATATTTAACACATATGTCTCCTGCTGCCACATTTTGACATCAATGACAACATATCTCCAACATTGTCATGATGAACCATGTGGTGATCATTTTGCAAATAAGAGAACAACTTATAAAATTCTTAATCAAGGCTATTATTGGACATCCTTGTTTAAATATATAAAACAACATGTTCATATTTTCGATAGTTGTAAAAGCATGGGTCGACCAATAGTAGTTAATGACATTCCCTTGCAACCAAAAGTTCTTTTAGAGCCATTTGAAAAATGGGCTTTAGATTTTGTTGGACATATAAACCCTAAATCAAAGTGAAAGAGCTATATCCGAGTATGCGCTGACTATATTACTAAATGGGAAGAAGCTAAAGCATTAGCAAGAGCTCTCGAAGAATCAATAGTCAATTTTTTCTTTGAATATATTTTTGTTAGATTTGGAATTCCTAAATAAATTGTTACTCACTAAGGGGCGCAATTCTCTTCTAAGTTAGTATAAGAAGTAATGGACATATACAATATCAAGCATAGAAAATGCACTCCTTATCACTTGCAATCTAATGGACAAGTTGAATCAACCAATAAGATTCTTAAAGAAATCATCACCAAGACAATCCAAATGTATAGAAAGGATTGGGGAGGCATAGTTTTAGAAGCTTCGTGGGCATATAGAACCAGTTGAAATAGAGCTACCGATTTTACTCCTTATGAACTATTGTTTGCTAATATTTCTTCTTCCTATTTAATTTGAGATCCAAACATTCAAATTAGTAGTAGAATTAGGGTTAGACTTATCTAAAGCATAGGAAGAAAGGATTATGTAATTAAATCAACTTGATGAAATAAGACAAGAAGCACTTCAACATAACATCATCATCCAACAACAAAGGGAAAAATGGCATGACCAATTCATAAAGAAAAAGGAGTTCAAAGTTGGTGATTGAGCTTTACTCTTTGACTCCAAATTAAAATGTTTCAAGGCCTAATTTACCACTCATTGGCTATGCCCCTATGAAGTAGAAAAAGTATTTGATAATGGATCAGTTAAGATAAGGACAATTGATGAGGAAGGAGTTTCATTTGTGGAATTACCATAGGTTGAAGCTTTATACTAAGTTGGTCAACCAAGATGATTTTATTTCTATAATATTTCAACAAGATGAGATGCAAGTTGTGTGTACTAACAGCCATACTTCTACCCTTCTTCCTTGCAATAATTTAATTTTCCAATATAAAAATAAAAAAATAAAAACAAAAGAATATATGAAAAAATAAAAACAAAAATAAAATGTTTAATTTCCAAAATACAAAATTTTGGAACATCATAAACTTGAATTTTCATTGGAAAACCAAGCAATTGGCTAACGAAAATTCCAAATAAAAGATCCATTGAATAAATTTTTGTCTCAAAGATTGTAAGTATTTCCAATGATGATAGGAGAATAAGAAGAAAATACTTGAAAAACAAAGTTTTTTTTTTTCAATTCTTGAATATATATATATATATTCATTTTCAAAGATCATAAGAATTGTATATATCAATTAATCCTAATATCCTTGTACTACAATTCTAAATGGTTTGATAAAAATGGAAATTCCTTCTAAGACTTCTGAAGAAAGCATTATCTTTGGCCAAGGACAATAATAGCAACAAGCCATATCTTCTACACTTAATGAGATCTCCACTTTTGACGAAATCTTAGGAAAGATTCCAAAAGAGTACAAGGAGAAAAACAATGTTTTAGCTTAGCAAAGCTTGGATTTTCTCAAAGCAATTAAGAAACTAAAGGAGGAAAATGAAAAAATAAAAAACCAAAACCAATATATCCCCCAACAAACGAAGACTCTCTAACTCAAAAATAGAAAGTTAAAGACACTCTTTAAGAAGATTTGACAGTTTAAAGGGGCCTAACAACTTGTTTTCATTTTTAGAGGGACCTATTACTTTCATCTTATCAGCTGCAAAGATCATTTGGTAGTGGCAGCATCAACTTCTAAATAAGAAAATTTTAAAATTGCCTTATCTCATGGTCAAAATCAACATTATTTTTTAATTTTGGACAGTTACAAGGGACTTGAAAATTACAATTTAAAGAGGGACATGAATCATTGAATACTTCATCTTTGAAGCACTTGCAATCAAAATTAGGTATCAAAATACAACATCTACAAAAATAACAATATCATCAACAATTCCAAGCTGTGAAATGGTTTGAGGTTCATATTTACAATGTCACTTTTAATTAAGATTTAATAAAAATTACCTTATGCTCTGGGATTTCAGATAATACTAAATTTCATGGCAATAGACCTAAGATTTTGCAAAAACCTTAAATATATCCCTTTTTTCCTTTCTTTCTTTAAATATATCCCTTCTTTCCTGACCATTATCATTCATAGATTTTATGGCTTACTTCACTTTACAGTTTTTAAGCCATAAACCTTTTTACCACTCTACCCTACCATATGCAAGATTTGGTCAACAAAATGTATGAAGTCACAAAGTTCCAAGAAAGTTCAAAAGAGGTTTTTGTAACAATATAAGGTTCAAATGAACGTAAAGATTACTCTTTGAAAATGGAAGGATTTAGTAATTATACAAGAAAAAAACATTTGGTTTCAATCCTATAATGAAAAGATAAAACCACTTACTTGCAATTATGAGAAGGTAGTAGAGTGAGAAGATAGTTTAATCAACCTCATAATATAGCGAAAAGGAAATCAGTTCAATAATGAGATGTCAAAACAACCAACTTTGATCATGACACAAGGAGAAGGTGATCATTAGAAAATATGACAATTGTAATAATAGAATATCATCCTATAAGTACAAATCAAATTCAATCAAGGAAGTTTTCTATACTCTATCTTCCAAGAACTCCATACTATGCATTCCTCTTAGCCCCATTCTAATTCATTTTTTGAGTTATGTGCTGCCAGAATTTGAGACCACATTTTAATATGGCTAATCAAAATTTGAAGTGATGGTTGAGACAAACAGAGTTCATACAAAGACTAGTGGTGCCGCTTTGTTTCTTCAAGGTAAAAGTCATAATAGCTGGTCGTTAAAGAGCATATAGATGACCATTGAATTAAGAAATAAGAGTGGTTTAAAAAATGTGGTAAGCTCAGTCAAACAAAGAATTGCTTCCACGTAGATGCTCTAGCATGCAAGTGTGATCAGGCTTTGGTTTCAACTCAAAAATACATGAGGTATATGTAAGTATTGCATTGAGGAAAAGGCAACATTTCAGTATGCTATAGAACTTAAAAAGAAAAAACTCCAATACAACCATTGAAAAACCAAGTGAAAAACCAAGTTACGAGTCAATATTTGCGTGTCCAGAATCGAATCATCAACATCACTCAATGAGGTAGGGAAACATTGTGAGAATAGGGTTTAACGTTTGGTGAAAATTGTTAGTCACCAAAACACTTAGGAACTTTTAAAGAAAGAATACTTTTATATTTCAGAGCATTTGTGTCAGAATTCGTTGATGTTAAAAGTAAACAAAAAAAATCCACAACTAAATTTTGTTCATGAAAACTGATTGACAAAGAATGCAGTGAAAAATACCTACAGGAGTAAACTGAAGTAGTGATCAGTAAGTAAGGGGGATCCATATCGATTTTTAGTCAGTAAATATAATCCAGATACTATCAAAATCTTGGAGGAGAAGTAGTGGTTGCATTTTCTTCTCAAGTTTAGGGGATAAAACAGAAATGTGTCTAAGGCATTCACATTTACTTTTTATGCCCATTGTGCTTGTGTTGGGATCACTTTATTCATCTATTACAGTATACATTGAACCATATTTAGGACCTCAATAGCAAGGTAACAAATTTTTCAATACCTAACATGCCTTAGATTGTCTATGGACCTATTTTATTAAAAGGAGCATAACTCATCTAGATTTGATAATGGAAATGCCTACTTCTTTTCATACATCATCCATGAGATGAAATTGCAATTATAATCTAGAAATACATTACATGTGATGGAAGGTACATTGTGGCCTTTCTTTATCATGTCAAAATTATGCATTTAAGAGGGAAATTTACTATCAATTTCCCTCATTACTTTCCTAGAAGCTTAACAAAACTGGCCAAAAGAGCCCAAAAAAATACAAATTCTGATAAAATTATATATCATTATGGGTTCATGATTTTTGTTTTGAATGGGAACTCATGAATATAAATGAAACATGGTCATCCTTGTTAAAAGGACTTAGTTTTGTCAGTGGAAAACAATGTGGAACAAGTACAAATAGATGTGGACTAGTACAAGAAATATGGGATAGGTATAAGAAGATGTTGAACAAGTATAAGAAGAGCAATGGGTACATATGGAACAAAAATCACAAATGCAAAGAAGGGTAACTAGATCCATGACAAAATAGTTGAACATAAAACAAGAGGTAGTTCTACCTCTAGGGAGGATCAAGAAGCAGAAAATCCAAAACCCTCTTGCCATTCCAATAGAGGATAATCACATTATTGATGAGGACCCACAAACCTTACATGATTATATCAAATCACTGGAGTTTAAAGAACATGAGAAAAGAAAAGCTAAAGGAAAAGAAAAATTCTAAGCAATATGCATATGTGAGTGAAGAAGAGGAATATACAGTAACCAAAGAATAAGTAAGGGAGTTCCTTAAGAACCAATCATCAAAATAGGTAAAAATACTTAATGTTCCTTTATCATAGAAGGTGATCTCCCCACAGTTGCAAGCTCTTGATAAAAAGAAGAAAATGATAAAGAAGTTGAAGAAGAGCTTAAGTGAAATGAGGGTCCTAGAGGGTTATTTAAACTAACAAAATGATTTATTAACCAAACAAAATCATTCACTTCTCTTAGAAAATCAGAATCTATAGCAACAAATAAGAAATTCCAAGAACAAAATAACATTCTCTTAACTCATGCATACAAAGGGTATACAAAGAAGCAAGAACTTAAGGTAAAATTTCTTTGAAAAAGTCAAAACAGAAGGGGCAGACATTCCAACCGCCAAAAGACAACCTGGACATCCTCCTACAAGCAACAAAGTTAGTTTGAAATATTTTTTGATAAGTAAGACAGTATGAGGACATACCTTATCTTCAATTCATGTGAGTGTTAGTGTTCTTTTTAGACCATGAATCTTGCTATGGTTTTCCCTCGATTTCTTGTTTTTAGAACTTCTTTTTATGGTTATCAACCATATTTCCCCATGTTTTACCCATTAGAGGTGTTTTTGTTCAATTTTATTTTTAAAAATTTATTGAAAATAAAGAGTGTTTAATAGGAAATTGCAAATTGCAGGAGATCTTGCAAATCGACATTCGTTTTCATGGTTACAAATGATGTGAGTAGAAATTGCGACACTGCTTTTCTTAGAGATGTATCGAGATGGAAAACAACCTATCAGTTCATGCAAAAACAGTTCCATAATGGCCGGCCAACACACAGTCAACTCAGCGAGCTGAATTTCTAAAAATAGAAAATGCCCATATTTTCTCAATTCGTATTAGAGCCATGATTTTTGAGATGAAGGAGGATTTCTAGATGATATTTTTCTATTAAGATAGATTATATTTAACGGTGAACAATTTTTGAGTGAGTTTGTTTGAAAACTTTCCTATAAAAGCAAGCATTATGACTTAATAAACATATGTTATGTTAGGTTAATTCCATTTTTGCTATGAATTTAGAATTCAACCTAAGAAATTATGAGTTTATTTTTCGATTTGTGGTGATCATTTTTATCAGTCAATGGTGTTGTGATTAAATATTTAGCTTATGGTTCTTCTTTGGTGTACTTACTTGAGCATGGAGGGACCCTAAATTTCAAGTATGTGCACTGTACTTTATTTTCTCTCATTTAACAAGTATAAGCTTGTAATTTTGTTATTGACTTTATCCTCATATTCATGTCTATATATCTAACTCATGTTATTGTACAATTGTGTTTTCATTGATATATAAATCAATTCACAAGATAGTGTAAAAACAAGTTTTTTTTTTCCAAGCTAGTGTTGATATATTATTGATGTGTTTCTTTCCTTTATTTATTTGGTGTAGCTTTTGATTTTTACAGTTAAAGAATAATTCATTTAGCTAGTAGTTCAAATAGATTAATCACATAAATAATTTAGGGATTTCTAGTTTTAGATAAGCAACCATATATGCTATATTCTAATTTAATGGAATTCATTATTTGTTATAATCAAATGTGTTCAAGGTGTGCAACTCGTGTGACTAGCAATTCATTGAATGTTCCATACTAGTTCTTGCATCTAAGTCACAATTAAACTAGTTTTATTATCTTTTGGTTTTTATTTTTAAGATCTATTGATAGGTTTTTGAGTTTTCATTAGACCTTATTTGAATCTTGATTTTCAAAAGATTAAACATATCTCAAAAATGAAATTATTAATAGACTAGTCCACTAGTTACTATTCCTTGATCTTTTGGAATTATGAGTTCAAAACAAAAAGTAGGCATCAAATTTCTTGCATAAATATATTTGTGAAATATTCCTAAATTATATTGCACAAACAGGACCAAAGTATCAATAAATTAATGAAGTTTTGATTTTCATAAAAACGTCTTGTAATCAAATAATTCCATACCATTAGTATTACATTGCTTCTCATAGATTTAAATTTTCCTGCATTTATTTTATTTTTTCCTAGGGTACTTGACATTATAAGTATCTATGTGTAGATAACTTGGATTTGTGAAAACAATCGGAGTATATGTGAGTTTGAAGTATTTTTAAAGTCAAGTAATAGTAATTTTATTTCAAGCCACTGTGCATAGTTTAAGCATGAACTTATCACTATGTACAGAACCTAGATTTGTGACAAAAATCCAATATATGCTAGTTTAAATTATTTGTAAAGCCGAGTAATACTGGTTTTATTTCAATTTTGAGTGCAAATTTAAGAGTTTTCCATAATTTAGTAGCTAATTTTAACTTAGGAAGTGACAAAAAATCTAATTTAGCCCATTTTACATATTGTACTGTGCTCCAAAGTTTACAAACACCAGATTGATATAAAAGTATGTCCTAGTTTAGAAGTTATAAATTAGACTTGACAAATTGCTCCATGAAATACTTTAAAATGATAGCATATAGGCCTTCCTCATTGCATTATGACTGCTCCCATAACATTACCACTCATATATCTCTACACTTGAAAGGTTGCAAGTTTGGTAATGCTAAAATGAGTGTTTGACTGACCTTGTTCTTTAACTCCTTAAAGGCCCTCTATTGACCCTTCCCCACTAGAACCTCTTTCCACTCACTGTTATGGCATGGACTGGTGTTGCTACTTTTGAAAACAGGGCTATGAATTTCCTTAGTAACTATGCTACCCCAACAAAACTCCTTACCTTAGAAATATTAGTAGGTAATGATAACTTGATGATGGCCTCCATCTTACATTCATCTCTCATTCACCTATCACATATCTCAAATACACCAAATATTGTTGTGCAAACTCACTTTTCTTGATATTTTCCAGCAGATATAACTTCTTAAATGTCTCTAGCACTTGCATTAGACGTGGGATGTGCTTCTCCTAGGTAGAATCGTATACTAATATATCATCCAAATAAACAATAATAAATGAATCTATAAAAGGGCATAATATATCATTCATTAACCTCATGAATGTAGTTGGTGCATTGCATAGGCCAAATGGCATAACTAACCACTCATACAAACCTTGTATGGTTTTCAAGGTGGTCTTCCTGGTATCCTCTTCTCCAAATTGAACTTGGTGATACCCTAAATTTAAGTCTAACTTGGTGAATTATTTTTCTTTTTGCAACTAGTCTAACAAATCATCTATCATGGGCAAAGGGTAACTATTCATGAGTGCAATTTTTTTCAACGCCCTATAATCAATGCACACCATCCAAATACCACACTTCTTTGCAACAATTATGATGGGTGACCTGAATAGTGAGGTACTTGGTCGAACAACACACTCTTCTAGTTGCTTCTGCACCTACTTCTTCACCTTGTTCTCGTATAGAGTAAATTTGTGATGCAACACAATGTTTGGCAACACAAATTCTAACAATAAGTAGAGCTTGTGCTTCACTTCCCTCATGGGTGGTACCCATTTAGGCTCCTTGACCACACACTTGTATGCCTAGAGAAACTCTTCTAGTTGTTTTTTTTTGTTCCTTAGTGCATCTCTCTAGGGATGACTAAGATCGCATGGTTTTTTCTGTTCCTTAGTGCATCTCTCTAGGGATGACTAAGATCTCATGGACTCTTTTACAGACTAATTTTCTCTTAAAAATAACAAAGCATACTTCTTTTGACATCTAATCAACTTTTTTGCCTAGTTGGAACTTACGAGCAAGACATTTGACTTGTCATTATGTGCATTGATGATGAAGGATTTTCTATCCTTGATGAGACAGTACTAGTTATCTCTCTACATGAAATTCACATCCTACATGTACATATAATGACTCTTAGATACAACTCCACATACATCAAGTGGAACTACATCCAACTCTACTTCATTAATAAAATCAACATTGGTAACAAATTTGATTCTAGATTGTTTGGTTACTTTTTATGTGGGCATCCTTGTTGATGCACCCCAATGGATATGGGCTAGGATGGTCTTGAATCTCTAGTCCTAGTTTCCTAACAAGAACTACAACTATGATATCTATGACCTTGAGTTGAACAAAGCATCGATTTTTGTCTTCTTGATTTATATCTTTATATGGAAGAGTCTAGCTATTCCTTCTCTTCCTATTGTTTGAAGACTAATCATATTCACCCATTCTGCACTGATGTACAAACAATCTTCTCATACGTCCCAACTATTTTCCATCTGATTACTTGAATCGGTGGCCATGATATTTTTCTTCTTGGTATCTTTCTTTTGGTTCTTCACATTGAGATTTGAATGTAACTTCCAACAACTCTCCTTTATATGACCATCACTATTACAATGGTTGTAGTAGTTGCCAGGATATTTGCACCAGTGTGTTGTGGCTGTTGTATTTTTTTTTTCCCCCTTTACACTTTTTCTTCCCCTCATTGGAAACTTCTTGGTGCTCCTTCTACTTTGACCCACTTGATTTCCCTTTTTTCTCTCCTATGTTCTACAGGTATTGTTCCCACACATAAGCCTCACCCACCATTATGGGTTTGAATAACATCATTTTATTACGTAGATTGTTGTATAGACCCCTTAGATAGTTAAGGAGTACATCTAGGTTCTTTGGGGGAGTTCCCAACGTTGTTACCATCTTCCTAAATTTGGTGGTGTACTCCTTTACACATTACCCTTGTCTCTACCTGAATTAATGCCACCAGATCTGTTGGTCCTCAACATACCCAAGGGGGTAGAACTATGAATTTATGAGAGTTTCGAAATCCTCTCACTAGTATGAGGGTTTTCGTGTGACATTCCCACTAGGTCAAGGCATGGCCCTCTAATTTGAGATGTGCAAACAATTTTTTTTTTTTTTGTTCTATGTGGTGAACACTAAAGTAAAATTTTGACTGTTGCAATTAGTGATTTAAATTCAAAGCATCAATCTCACCTTAGATGGCTTGATGTCAACCTTCACTTACATATTGAACATTAACTATGAATGGTTCACAACACATGAATTGGTTTGTTCCTTTTTAGTTTCTTTCTTAGGTTTCCTATCTGGTTATTTTGGATCCCTTAATCTCCCCTCTAATATACCCTCTATGTTAGAAGCTCCATCTTTTTTGAATATCCTAATCTCATTCATTAGGGCCTCCATGAGAAGGCTTACATTATGGTTTATATCTATGACTTGTGCTTCTAATTGTACAAACCTCTCCTCTCTGGGATCTTGAGGGTTACTAATAGATTCATTGATCATGGCTAGGGTTTTTTGGCTTTCAGCTACTAATCTAGATCATTTGAAACTCCCCACATTACACCAAAGAATCTTTCTCTAATACCAATATGGTCCATAAACTATTGTGGATATTCCTCTAGATAGTTTGTCACAAAAAATATACTAAAATATATTTGAAGATATGAAACCTACACTATGAGGGTTAATTTCTCCTTACATTTATGAATTCATTAACTATTATGTTATGCATATAGATAAAATATGGCAAATAGAGAACAATGAAATAAAGTCAGAAAACACAATGAACACAATATATGATTTGGGAAACATGCAAGTACAAAGGAATGAAACCTATGCCTTGTGGGATACTACAATGCAAAAAAACTCTTTCTTTTCTCTCTCTCTATCAACTCTCAGCTACTCTTCTCATCTATGGGACAAAATGAACTTGAATAAAACAGAACCCCTTTTCCTCCCAGTGGCCCAATTATAACACAACACAATAGCCTAATAATAGTTAAGTTTGACTCCTTCAACTCTTAACTAGAATTACAATATTGAATCTTCTAGAGTCATATTCATCATCATGACATGGATATCCTATTTTCCATGAATAATATGGGTTTATGTGGAATCATCTTGAATCATGGTGGTCAAAAAGGAAGGTCAATTTCTAGACGACATAACTTTTGCATATAGACTCCATTTGAGGTATTTACTTTTCCTTTGGAAATGTATCTAAGTGTAAAATAGCATTGTGACGTGTGACACTTATAAAAATATTTTTACCCCATAAAATTCCATTTGATGTATCAAACTCATTCTAGAAGGCTTTAGACTCCAATTCACCAAAATGGGAGCCACCAATAAAAATGGTCATGTGAGGTGATTCCTTCATTTTTTTCACTCCAAAAGCATCAACATGAATGAAAAATAATAGAATGATCCAATCTAGATCAAAATTCCTTGACATGAATGTTGGGCAATATAATTGCTTAAATTGACAACATTAAAATGTCAACTTAGGGTCTATAGACTTCGAAGTGGAAACACAAGAAATGCATGATTAAATCCCTAATATATCATAGTCTAAAGTTAGTAATCAAATAATCAAACTTGACACTTGTGAGAAATTAACACTAGAGGAATCTATCACTGGAATGAAAAACAACTAATGTTATGAAGGTTTTGGATCATGGTTTTTGTGATCTTTCTTAGATATCTTATTAGTTATTTATATACTCCAATGTTTTTTCTTGTAGTGGCTATAGAAAATTAAAGCAATGAAAGGCACTATGAAAATGCACTCCTAAATAAAAAATAAATTACATTCTGAAAACCAACTACTAATCATTGCCCTAAATCCCATTACAAAATATAGGATGCAATCTTTCAATTTATGAGATAGTGTTCATGCTACCAAAACAAGGTTGGATTGAAGAATCAAAGGATTCTAGTAATTGTGCTTAATCACACAAAACCAAGCGCTGGAAATTCAAATCAGGGAATTGAAAATATGTGGCAAGGTATCTACATTAAGATAATCAGCACTCAAATAGAGTATCGAACCTAGGTGTAAAGACTATGAACGAAGTTGATGCTAAACAAATACTATGTAATTAGCGTATTGAAATCCCATTGAAATCGATGTTGTTTCCTCTCATAGAGATTTAGAGCATACTCTTTATTTCGAAGCACCATTGTACCAAGGTAATTGATCTTAATCTCAAAGGTTAGTTATCTTCGTTCAAATCTCGTAATGGACTAAAATGAATTAAACCCAAACGAAAGGGAAAAGCACTACACAACACATAACTCAATACAATATGTAACTAATTTCAAGCTTCAGTATAAGCATCAACGTTTCTCATATATAAAATTACACAGCTTCACTTCATCAAACATTTCGCATACACAATTATAAACGTATCATATTATAACACAAATCAAAGAAATGTAGTGAGGGGCCCTTCCCACTATATAGGGTGCTACTTGAGTTCAATCTTGGAGAATAATTCATGATGAAACCATGAATACCAAAGCTAGATATGTATTAATAAAATCCTGATACATTAAGTATATTAATGCATAACACAAAGAAATATAATTGTGTAAAGTTTGCAAGGGAATTCTAAACATTTTCTAACCATTGTCTAACTTCTCGGACTATTGTATAGTCTTTACTTATATGCATGAATTCTTATCTAGAGAGATCGGTTACACAAATAAGCGTGGCTCACATTTTTCAAGAAACAAAGAAACTTGAAACAACTAGAGTATCAAAGAACAAAATCTCCATGCTCTTTGTAGTTTTCACTAGGATGAACATAGGGGTGTATGCATGACTGTATCTAGTTGTATGCAATGTTCTGATGGATATGGTTTGGCTTATCAAGTGATTCTCATTACTGTTATACATACAAGGAAAATGACCACATTTTGACTCCATCCTGCACTTGCTTGGAGAAGTCTAGGTGCTAACCAAAGGAGGTACACCATACTGCCACCTAGGTCTTCAATACCCATGTGGTGGTTCTTGTTTGGGCAGTCACATATGTGTTGCATACATGTTGAACAATGACCTTGGGTACTAGAAGCCCTATGTAGGTACCAAAAATATACTGAATATTCCATCATTATTAATATTTCCTTGAAACCCAATTAAATCTACTAAGAACTTAGGAATTTAACAAGATAAGAAGCCAGTACCTATTTATTCTTGTTAGGGGTAGGGGTATTTTTGCTCAAGAATATAGGTTTTTAGGTCAAGATGAACATAGAAACTATGATAATAATGGAAAAAGGGATAGTTGGTGATGTCAAATTGAAAGACCAACAATGGAGGAGGTGGGGAGGTTCACATGGAGGCTTGCATGCAAATGGCTTGAGCATAGTCTTCATCTTGACTCTTTCATTTGCAAAATTTACCAGAGATCCAATAGGAATTGTGGGAGGCAGACAAAATCATCACAAACCAAAATTTCCTTCTAATTCTGAGGTTATTTTGATCATAGTTGATTGCATGCATGATATAAGCCATATGAGGGTGCATCAAAATTAGTATTTACACATTGTGGATATCTATTAATAGTGAGAGTCACTCTAGGGTGAGGTCTTCCTAGAAATAAATGACCCCAATGATGAAATGCTCTTGAGGTTGGATGAGCTCCCACTGTAATTCAAGGCCATGGGAAACACATGGCAAAGATGGAAGTTGTGATCACATGTAGAAAAGGACTTGCTCTTGATAGTCTAATTGACTCGGTACCCATTGAGGTGGATGTCTCCACCTCATCTTAATCATTTGAATGTTTGGAGCTCTTTTATATGCGTGGTTTTCTAGTTTGTGTAGGCCTATGAAGGAAAATATTTTTTTTGTTTGCATATCTGCGTAGACTCCTTGGTTGGTAAGCCTTAGGAAACCACATGGAAAGGATGGAGATTGTTGTCACATATGGAAAATAACCTACTCTTGATATGTATTGTATCTATTGTATCTATTGTTCTTGGGACAAAATATCTCTTATTTTGCCCATGCTTTGGTTGCCCTAGGTGCTCCCAAAGGCACACAAGGAGTTAGACAATTTGTAATTTCTTAGTGTGAATAGGGGACTCTTATATATATATATATATATATATATATATATATATATATATATATATATATATATATATATATATATATATATCATGTTTATTGGTAAATTAATTTTAAATCACTTAGATGTTAAAATTTGATTTTTAATTAAATAGTAATTAAGTTTACAGGCTCTCCCTATGGGAGATAAATGTCTGTTTTAATCAAAATATTTATCTTATGCCTATAGATAAAAGATGTTGGCATATTCTAGTGGTCTCCACATCAATGGAAGGAATTTCAAATATTAACTAGCTTGTATCTCTAAATCTATGTTTACATTTCACATTTATCTAATATAATTATGAAATTACCATGCAAATTATCAAATAACAAATGACATCATGTGAATATGTAGATTTATATAACACATATTGATTTTACTTGACCCATTAATTTTAAAATGGAGAAAATGGTAATGTATATCAACCACATTTACTAATGACATCGTACTAGTTTATACTAACAACTAATTTCAATTAAAATTATGTTAACACAGCCACTTTTATGTTTTTACTACATATTTTCTAGTTATTTTTTACAAAAATATAATATGAATTTGTGAGAATTGTAAACATGCACTGTGAAATTTACATAAACAAAATATTTCAAAATTTTCCAAAACTCATACTATTTATATATTTAAATATATATTTTAAATAATAAAAAAAATACAACCTTACCAATAATTATATTACTCAATAAAGTGGAAATGAGAATAAATAATATTGCATGCAATGATTTAGTGGGCAAATAAATATAGATGCTAATTATGAACAAATTATACCAAATGTAAATATAATTGGATTTTTTAATTGCTTAAATTCATGGTCACTGCAACAGGATCAAACTCATTCTTACGAAAAGCTCATGCTTGAGCTCATTCGAAAAGTAAATATCAGTGAAAACTAGCTTTCCTATATCTCCTTCAGATTTTTCCTTTCGCAATTTCCAATAATGGAAGCTTCTTTGATCTCTTCAAAGGCTTCAGTGAAACACTTGGACAGCATATGTGCATCGATATAAGGTTTTGTCCCCATCACTTGAATCTTGATGGTGCCCATATAACTCAGAATAGATACATACAGAGACTGCAAAAAAATATTTCAACCGTAAACTATGTTTAATTTCAAAATATTTAAACTTCGAATACCCTACTGTAAATCTCCTACATTAATTGCATACCAACAAAGGGAACTTTAGTGTATTTACTCACCATAGGTGCGCCAGATACAAAGAAGGAAAAGTCTTTTACTGCATTTCCCTCAATTGCAATCTTTTCCATTGGACCGATCATATTTGATATCATCATCGTTGAATTGGCAATAGTATTGTACAGAGATATGGAAGTCACCTGGATTGTGTCATAAATTACAGAATTAATAATCATTTTAATCTATTTAATTTTTTTTAAATTCGGAAGGAAAAAAATGAACTATACCTGGGGTCCTTTTAACTTCGCTAAATATCTCAAGATTTTTGCATTGATGAAGACTCCTAGAGACATTTTATGTCTATCTATAATACACTTTGCCCTTCTGACAAACTCCAGAGGATTGTCCACTTTTCCTGTTAGAGGTACTGGCACCTGCAAGAAACCAAAGTAATTTCCCCATGGCGCTTGAGTTTTTGGGTTTAGCATCTCATCTATGCTCTGCACGAATACAAGTTGTCAGCAGATTTCTCAAAACATCCTCCTCTTATTACCTAACAATAATTATTATAATAAATGAATTTGAAAAGAACTAAACAATCTAATGAGTAAGAGGAGTAAAGTCAAACAATCTAATGAGTAAGAGGAGTAAAGTGAAACAAATTGATGTAGTTCTTTTCATTCGGAAATATTTTTAGAATTTATAATTTAATTAAATTCAGGATTTAAAAAGCTATAGATAAATTAAATAGTTTAATAAGTTATAGATAAATTGTTTAATGTATATAACCTGTAATCCAGCCATGACTCTTGTGTTTAACAAACATAATGCTGTGACTCTTGTTTTCTTCATTTGATTAATAACAATGTCTTTCAGAGGCTCAAATCTCTTTTCATAAGCATCTTGCAAGCTTTGTTCACCAACTGCAGTAGCCAAAAATCAATGATTAGCTCATCACTTTTGAATGAATTAGTAATCCGAAATCAAAGCTGACATTGTTTTCAAAAAAAAAAGTAATCTCTACTAAATTATGATGAGTCATTTTTATTTAGATTGTAGATTTTGAGAATATCTTAAAAAATTAACCTCATTTTCATGATTTCAAATTTTATTTTATTATTGAGCTGGAGGCTCTACAACCCAAGTATGATAGGTTAGGGTGTCCATCCTTCATCAAAGTTGAAATTTTGCTCATATCAATCAAAATAAAAAATTTAAAACATCTATAAAAAAAATTAAATAACTATACAAAACATTTAAATAATACCAGCTCATAACAAAATTTGTACATGAAAAAATTAAATCCCTCAGACTAAATTTATGTTAAATCCTTATTTAAAATAGATCTATACTGGTGAAATATTCAAAAATCAAATTAAGTTAGAAAATAAAAATTGCAATAAGACCATTATTACTAATACCTAAAATCGGAAATCAAATTAAGTTAGATAATAGAAAGTGATTACCAGCTGACAACCGAATCTGCAAGTAACGTTGCATACCATAGAAAATTACTCCAGTTATCACATCATTCACTGTCTGTGTCGAACATAGCAAAGCTATTAGTATACATGTAACCAGACAATATGAATCAGTACTGCGAGCATATGGCTGTGATCACATACCCCTCCTAAATTATTCTTTATCTGTCTGATGTCCTCCAAGTGAATTGTAGCAGAAGAAAGAGCAGTGGGCATGTGTTCGACTCCAGGAGGTCCTCGAATAGGCAGCTGGCTATCGTCAATCCATCCGGTCGTTCTCAGCAAAGAGCTTATTACATCAACAATCGTGTACCATACTAAAAGTATGAAATACCAGAGTGTCTGATAAAAAATAGCTGCAATGGATTGCTTCGCGGAAGCCATGGATGTAGTATAACTACGCCTGATACTAGGAAATGTCGGTGGAAGATCGGGATTGTCGGCTCTGCTGGCCATAGTAAACAATGTGGACATGAAAGAGATGCCATCTCCGAGGGAATGGTGGATCTTGACAATCAGAGTGGCTCCGGCCTTGCTCGTTTTATAATTCAGAAGGTGGAATTCCCAGAGAGGTCGCGACTGATCGAGAGGCTTGAGGGCCAATTTAGAGATATAATCATCCACCCAGTCGTCGTATGATTCCTCGCCAGCAGGGAACTCTGGAACAAATACGTGGTCATCGACGTTCACTGTCGTCCTCTGCCATCTCAACACTCCCTTATTGTCCTCCTTCTGCAAAGCAAATACACAAACAAAAGTAAAAGTATATAAGTGCAGACTTTCTTTGGGTGAAGTTTTGGTGAAGTTACCCTTTGGTAATGAGCAATTCAATTTACAAGGGGATATTAATAGAGATTCAACGCTAATCTAATCTATATCTTATAATTTATTTTTATTATTATCTAATTTTAAGGTCGAGGTTCAGCCTAACACTTTAAAGTAGTAATTTGATTGTTAAATTTACAAAGATATATATACTATATATTTTTTTGAAACTTGTTATTTATATATATATATATATATATATTAGATCTATTTATACTGTATCTTAAAACAATATAAAATAAAATGTCACAAAATAATATAAAAACGAAATTGTATTCTTTCTTTTTGCTTTTCAGTACTGAGGCAACCGAGCTTATGCATATAAAACTTTTTTCAGAATTTTTCATCATATCCTATCATGCTACTAGAACCCAGATAAAAAAAATTATCATTAAACATCCCAACCTCCAGAAATATACATTATTCACCAGAAAGAAAAAATATATCTTAAAACAATATAAGATGAGATGTCACAAAATATACTGAAACACAAGTTATGAAGAAACGGACTATTGATCCTGCAATTTATAACAATAACAAGAGGAGAGCAACTGACCACTATACAAGAGAAAAGGGGGTTCCTTGGCAAGAGCGCATCGGTCATGTTTTTCTTGGCGCGAGAGATTTCTGTAATGGTTTCTTCAAATTCGAATAGGACATTTATGCAGGCAGCCATGGGCGGTAGATACCATGACTGGCTGATTGGCTGTACTGGCTGCCCTTCCCTTTCCAATTCATGGTCATCTCCCCGCAGCTTCGTGTACGACTTGAAAGCCATAATGTGAATTTAGACTTCTTACAAATAAACACAAAACAGAGTGACAGAATTCAGCTGATCACCACTGCAAGGCGTTTTTAGCAGTGCAGGGCTGAAAATGTCATTATATAGGTTTGAACAGTTGGATATCGTCTGTGGTAGTTGACAAGTCATTTAATGATACATGTTCATAGTTTAGGCTGGAGTTAACCAGTCATATATTGGGTATTTAATGTCCTCAAAGCAGCAAGCCACTTACCTCGATAATACTGGAGCGGGCAAATATTATTTAATGCCGAATTTGCCCCACGACATTAAATACTCAATATATGACTGATTAGCGATTTTCCATAGTTTATACAAACCAAAAAAACTGTCACAGTCTTCACCTGATTATTACTATAAAATCATTTTTTTTAGCGGGCTATGGTTGAAACAAGCTTTTATAGGTACGAGCAATTGAATAGCATCCGTTGCAGTTATACATATAATGGCTTTTTATTTTTAATTTGGTAGAAATTTATTGAAGTTGTAAGTTTGAATGAGATTTTTTTTGTTTTTAATGGGTAGAAATTTATTGAATTTGTAAGTTTGATAGAGTTGTTGGGAATTTATTCATATAATTTAAATAAAAATAGTAATTTAAATAAAATTTAATTATAAATTTATAAAAGTAATAGTTATATTATAAAAAGTTTAATTAATAAATAAAATAAATATAATTTTAAATAAGATTGTGAATTATTGTTATTTGAAATGTATATTTGGATCTATAAATATATTGAGTATTGTTTCAAAATAAAATAATTTCGGTGAAATCACATTCAGAAATATGTGGTTGACAAGGTTGATGTTTTTGGAATCACTCACTGTGGTTAGTCTTTAGGATTAAGATGAACCACAGTGGATGATTCCAAAATGCATCCACTATATGTTTCTGAACATGATTTTACCCTGAAATTTCTTTCTTGAAACAATATGATCACAAAACACTGAATTCAGAGATTGAGCATTATGAAAAACTCATGAGACAGTCAAACTCTACGAATTAAGGTGTTGTCTAACTATTTTACTTTTTAGGTCCAAATTGCCTAATTAAATTGTAAAACAAACTCTAAGCTCTAATTTTTTAAAATATATTTTTGACAGCATAAAAAAATTCAACATCCTCAAAATTCAACACCCTCAAAGTATATAAATTACCCATTAAACAACTCAAACATATAATTTTAATAAACATCTACAAAATTAACCCTAAACAATCTTTAAAAAATCAGATAATTAAACTATTTTCCAATTAAAACTTAAAAAACTAAACTAAAAACACTATAGAAACCCTTAAAAAAAATTACTGCGACAAAAAACTACGCTATGCTATAAACACTTCAATTCAAATAAGTACGACCAGTTCAATAACCTAAATAGCGTCTCTATCTTTGTTATTGTAACTCGAAATCAGGAATACTCGCAAACCATGATTAGTCATATTCCATGATCAGTCAGATTCCACTGTCAGAGCGAGATCACGTTTTCCCATAAATTCGAATAAGTACGACCAGTTCAATAACCTAAATAGCGTCTGTCTCTTTATTATTGTAACTCGAAATCAGAAATACTCGCAAACCATGATTAGTCATATTCCATGATCAGTCAGATTCCACTGTCAGAGCGAGATCACGTTAAATTCGAATAAGTACGACCAGTTCAATAACCTAAATAGCGTCTCTCTCTTTATTATTGTAACTCGAAATCAGAAATACTCGCAAACCGATGCCATGATCAGTCAGCTTCCACTGTCAGAGCGAGATCACGTTTTGCCATAAATTCATACATTACTATCTACAATACACCTAACCACTCAGCGGCCCTTTAATCCATACTTTACTATCTACACCGGAGCACAGGCCATCCCCAAATGGGAGTAGTCTAACAAGGCTGAGGAATTGCCGGCGGCCGAGCTGAGGTTTTTTTCTACTCCTACTTTTATTAGTAGACTCATATTTAATTAAAATGATGTGGGCGTTTACCAGTGAATTTGTTTTCATCCATAAAATTGCCTAGCATATGTGACAATCATTTTCGTGTAAGTTATATGTGTTTCTTTACCATCATTTTAAGGTTTACGATCGAAGTAAATATCAATTATTTTTGACAAGAGTTTTTGGTTGTACTATGAGAAACCTATTTTATTTAATAGTAGCAGTTTAAGTTTAATTTAATAAAAATTGTTTTTTAATAAGAATTTTGTAAGCACTGTTTTTTTTTTTAAATAATGGAAATTTCCGTAATATTTTGATAGAATTTGTTAAGATTTTTTGTAAATTCATGTTACAGCATTCAAATTTCAAAATTTTTGGTGCTGGAGAGGTTTTTGATGAGGCTGAATGCATTTCTACCATTTTTTTATTGTTTATAATTAATATATAAATAGATTTGATACTATTTAAACTTTGCAAATTTAATAACATAAATGTATGATCTTAAAAAAATTCTACTAAATTGTCATCAAAGTTAAGTTTAAACATCTATCAAGTAAAATATGTCTAATTTCAATATAACAATTTAGCTATATATCTTATAAAAATATACATATTTTGCTTCTTCAAAATATTTTAAATTTAAGTTAATCTAAATTTTT
This sequence comes from Pinus tabuliformis, assembly GCA_031772625.1. NCBI lineage: Eukaryota > Viridiplantae > Streptophyta > Pinopsida > Pinales > Pinaceae > Pinus > Pinus tabuliformis. The sequence continues at coordinate 1,543,363,553 of CM062804.1, read as the reverse complement.
AAATATATAATAAATATATAATATATATAGCTTTGTTTTTTTTTGGTAAGTAAGGTAGTTCCATTCTTTCTATTCAAACTAAACATAAAGACCACATACATAGTTATGGTGGCTTCAACCTGCCCCGAGGGGAAACCACGTCTCTTGGCCACCTAAGTTTACTGTATGCATTCCAAAACCAAAATTTAATAATTCTGTCCATACTGGCTATATATACCGAACAGCTAAAATACCCATTAAGCTTCTATTCAACATAAGACTCTAAAAGTAGAAAAACAAAAAGAGGCCTTTCTAGTTCCATTATCCTTGTCTGTCTCCATGGGGAAATTCGCCTGATCTTCCTGTTTGGGAGCAAGCCTGCCATCTTGGATAAAGTCGTCTCGGACATCTCCTCCAGCTTATTGTTCTGGTTGATCATAATCACTTGGAAATTTTTCATTTCCTTTTGTAAGTTTGGCAAACCATTGGCAATGTATGCCATTTCTTTTGCAACTTGTTCCAAGGCCTTTGCCAAAAGACTCTTGAGGGTTCAATAAATGTGCAAAGACCTTTGATAGAGAGTGTGTCTACCCCTTGTGTAGCCTGGGTCACTTAACATAGCAGCCCACTCTTCAGTTTCTGAACCCGACTCTTCTTCCAAGACTCTGGACTCTAGGTTTTGAATTATACGACGAATGCCTTCATCAGTTTCTTCCTGATAAGCGCGGGCTCCCTCTTGGGCAATAGTTTGGGTGGACCTCCTCCCTCTGCGTTAGTTCCCTAGTTCCTCCACCGGCCTATCACCCTCGTTATTTTTCCTCAGACGACCTCTACCTTAGTGACCACGCCTCCGGCCGTGTCGAGTCGTCATGTCTTCTATCTTTTCCTGTTCATAGGTATCAATCACAGATGTTAGTTTGTCACCATTTTCATCCCCGTCTTCGCTAACCTCTTGACCTCTCGAGACTTCCCTACCCCTACTGCACTCCCCTTCCATCTTTTTACTCACGTCGTGATAACCCTTCCCCGAATTCAAGAGATGAAGAACTCCCTCGGTCATGCAGGTCAGATACAAAGTTAAAGGATCCAACGTCGGCCTTTCGCTCCTTATCTTCCCCTTTGTTTCAGCCATGGGTGTCGGCATTGGTTTCCCTCATTGCTCCTAAGACTTTGCCCCCAACTGCAATTTCGTTTCTCTTCAGGGTACCCACGCTGGGACCCCTCCACGTGACCCTCGCAATGAGAAACTGTTGGCATTATGATTCTGGTATGGCTTTATGATACATATGTTGTACTTGATGGCAACCCACTCATCTCAGATAATAAATTATAGTGTAGAGAAAAGTTCACACATTTTTATGCAGAGAAAAGTTTATTTCATGTAGAGAAAAAGTTCACGCACTTTCATGCAAGGAAAAGCGTGTATATGTTGGAGAACTTACCTTTGGTCCATGGTAGTTAGTCCTTGGTATTTGAACCTATGAGGAAAATCACGTATATGTTGGAGAACTTACCTTTGGTCCATGGTAGTTAGTCCTTGGTATTTGAACTTATGAGGAAAAGCGCGTATATGTTGGAGAACTTACCTTTGGTCCATGGTAGTTAGTCCTTGGTATTTGAACCTATGGTTTTGGACCATGGTACCTCGTCAAAAGTGTTGATTTCACGTCTTTCATGGTTGGTTCATGGTATTAGTCCAACAGTTTTTTGATCCTATGGTTTTGGCCCGTGGTATTGTGAAAGGCCTAAGACTATATAAAGCAAAGGAGATCACTTGGCTAATTCATTCTTGCAAATCGAATATCTTAAGATCTGAAATATTGGGTTATTGTTTTAAAAGTTTGATCTATGAAAGGGAAGTTGAAAGCGAATCTGTGAAGGGTGATCTCTCAAGCGCTGCAGCTGCGGAAGTGCAGAGGCACCACAGAAGGCGCAGTGCGGAGGCGCCACAGAAGGCGCAGTGCGGAGACGCCACAGAAGGTGCAGTGCGGAGACACCACAGAGGCGCCACAAAAGGCGCAGTGCGGAGGCGCCACAGAAGGCGCAGTGCGGAGGCGCCACAGAAGGCGCAGTGCAGAGGCGCCACAGAAGGCGCAGTGCGGAGGTGCCACAGAAGGAGCAGTGCAAAGGCGCAGTGCGGAGACGCCACAGAGGCGCCACAGAAGGCGCAGTGCGGAGGCGCCACAGAAGGCGCAGTGCAGAGGCGCCATAGAAGGCGCAGTGCAAAGACGCCACAGAGGCGCCATAGAAGGCGCAGTGCGGAGGCGCCACAGAAGGGAGAGGTGCGGTGGTCGCGGCGCCACAGAAGGCGCAGGTGCGGAGGTAGTACAGATATCCGCAAATCTATACCAGTGAAGTTGCGATCCCTGCTTAAAATTTGTTTTAACTGCCTTTGACTATTCTGCAGGGTTTTGGGTGCATAACTGATGTTTAGTTACTGGTATTGAGTTCAGATAACAACATGATTAATGACTTATCTTTATGTACTAGATCTGGTTGATAACTCTCATAATATCATTGTATATGTATGGATCTGGTGATTGGGTGATTCAGAAGGTTGTTTGATTATGAGCTTCAATGTTGTTGTTGGGTCCAGTATGAAAATTGGATGAAAAGTGGCCTTTCACATTATGTGTTGTGCTTCAGTGTATCCAGTCTAAAAATTGATGAAACGTGGTACTTGGAGGAGAGAAGATTGTAGGCCAGTGCCTATGTACTAGTATCTAAGCTAGTACAAAAGCTAAGGGAGATCTTTGGAGCATTGTAGCAGGTAGCAGCCTGCGTACTAGTAAATGGATCGGCTAGTACAAGAGCAAAGGGGGTGGTAGCTCCCGTACTGGTATAAGACTGCACCAGTACAAATATTGTAAAAGGATTTTCTTATTAAGAAGAAGATTGAGATGACTTGCAGCAGGTGGTTTTTCTCCCGCATTGGGTTTCCACCTTATATCATGGTGTTCATGTGTGTGCCTTATGTGTGATGATCTATTCTCTATTACGGCATCTGTTATCTCATAATATGGTTGATAATGTTCTAATGCACTCATTGAAGATCAATTAACTTAATCATAAGAAGTTGTGGAAGTAGCATATATGAATCTGATTATGGAAATGAAAAAGTTTTATTAATGTGATAATACTGATTCACCCCCCCCCCTCAGTATTATTTCCAACAATTGGTATCAGAGCAGGTCCTTTGATAGAAGCTTGATCGCTTGAAGGAGATCCGTGGAACAATGGGAAAGAAGCTTAAGAAGAAAGCACCTAAGAAAAAGAAGTCATCTCAGAAGAACTATGACAGTGGGAGAATCGATTGGGGATTAGGTATAAGAAGCTCTTCAGATTCAGAATCATTATCAGGTATGAATATATTATCCTCTGATGTTCCAGCTATCTTTCCTTTTGGAAGATATGAAAGTGATAGCGAAACTACTGAATTTGCTCTTATGGGTGAACAAGAAAGATATCAAATAGAGGTAGAATTTAAAAGGCTGACAGACAAAATTAGAGATCAACAAGATCTATTGAACAAAAGGGAATGTGATTTCAAAGAAGAAGCTACCAAACTAAAGGCCCAACTAGAAGAAGGAAACAAGGTAAGAAAGCTACTCAAGGACAAGGAAGACTAATGTCAAAAATTGCAGCATGAAGTGACATCATTAAGAAAAGAAGTCAACGAAAGAAGCACAACCATCAAGAAACTCAAAGATAGATCCAGCTACTATGAAAATCTTGAAGCTACAATCCTCTCACTAAAAGGAGATCTTGAAGAATCAAAGAAGCAGAATACAGATCTACTCCAAGCTATTGCAAAACAAGAAAACGAAGTCACCAGCTTAAAATCTCAACTATAATGTGCCTTCCGAGTTCGTCAAATGCAGCAGGATCTGAATGAAGAACAAGAAAAGGAGATTCTCAAACTAAGGGAACAAATGGAAGAAGGAAGGAAAGCTGAAGAAGATTTGAAAAAGCAATCTCTTGAAAAGGAAGAATAGCTTCAGGTTGAGGTAAATATCTTGAAAGGTAAACTAGAAGAAAAGGATAAGCTTTTACGATTTCAAGATAGTTCTAAAGTCATGGATGATATTCTTAGTAGTCAAAGGTCTCCTGCTATAAAGACTGGTCTTGGTTTCCATGAATCTGTTGAAGGTGAATCTAGTTCACAAGGTGAGGAAAGGAACTCTAAAGAGAAATCTAAAGTGATCAACGGAGAAATGAAAGATCAATCTCATCATCAACCAAGAAAAGAGATTCCTCAAAGAAAATCCTTTACTCCTCCTATGAATAATGTTGAATGTTATGTATGTCATAATCTTGGACATGTTGCAACTAGATGTAGAAGAAGAAGGGTTCAAGACCATTATGTAGAAAGATCATCACATTCAAGGTACTTTTATGGATATTGCTTTGCTTGCAATATGTTTGGTCACAAAGCTGCTGATTGTTACAGGAGGAATATGAAACATGTAAGATGTTATGCATGTAACAAGCTTGGACATATAGCTAAGGAATGCAGGAACAAAGTGTGGGCACCATATCAAAAGGAGAAAATGTCATCATCACACTTGAAGATATGGAGGAAAAAGGAAGTACAGTCAGAGAAAGGCGGCACTGCACAACGTACAGACATACCAGAATCAGAGGGAGCTGAAAGTACAAAACTTCAGTGTCCTGAATCTCATATGCAAACTCCATAAAGGAAAGTTGCATATATACGTGAGTTAGTTACTGCACAGTCGCGTATATGATTGTTTGAAGAAAGGCAGTAGGGACAGATTCAAGAGAAGGATCAGTTTTGCTCTAGTTAATAATAATGATGTGTGGATATGATGGTTAGAAGTGTTTTGGTTCTAACTTGATATTGATGATGTCTTGATACTTCTTATTGATATGCATGATCAGACAGATGGCACAGGTTTAGAGGGAGCATATGGACTTAATGCATTATTGGCATTATGGTTAATAGTCCTTGGTGATGATACTTATATGGATAAATGATTCATCTTGCTATGGTTATGAGTTGTTCACATGGTTCTTGGATCAAATTTATGGTTGATTCTCTAATGATGCTTGCATGGGAAGCACTTAGCTTGAATTCACATCTTCTTGATGTTGAGTCACTCATATGCTGCTGTCGTCATATGCATAAAGATCATATATTACAGTTATGATTCCTTTCATTCTTGGCACAAATGGATGAGGATTGCTGGCTGGATACAGGGATGATTATTCAAAGTTGCATTGTTGGAGACATGATGATAATGAGCTCTTATCTATATGATGATAGGATTGTTTCATACATATGTTGATTAATGCAGATATTCCCAATTGATGATACTTGATTCATGTAGATCTGGATGGCTATGATGTTTCTCACATAGAATGTGAAATTCTGTTGATGCGGACATACCTTGATGATTCATGCAAGTTGCTAGTCTAGTTGCTGTTGACAGATACTATGGAGCAGATCATAAAGTGTTTTTGCTGATGTTCATCTTATTTAGGTGATGTCATATCAAGACTCATGATGTAATAGTGTCATCTCTTCAGGTCATGTAACGACCTATGTTGGTTTCCCCACTATGCCTGGGATGAAGATGTAATGTATTTGGTTTTCATTTTCTGATATATCCCCACTTGGTTGGGTGATGGATGTATGTATTGAATCTTTTAGGAAGGTCATTTGTGATGTAGAACATCCTTTTGCAGACCTTGCTTACAGTCAGGGGAGCCTGAGCATGAACAACACTATATAGCAGAGCAGACATTTCAGCTTGTTCTCAGAAAGAGCATGATCAGATTGGTGCACCATGACATATACAAAGGGGGAGCTCATTCAGAGATTTCAACAGGTACTTAGGGGGAGCTTATAATGCATTGTTGGCATTATGGAGGACGTACAGAAGGAGATCTTGGATGCTGGTCTGATTATTGCTGCAATCTATCTCTTTCATGGTCATTTATGGTGTTTGGTGGATTATGTTTCTTCTTTACAGATCTGGTTCATATTCAGGGGGAGCATGCTCTTAGGGGGAGCATAACCCTTTGCCCTTGATGTCAAAGGGGGAGAATGAGCTGAAGATTTTGAGGTTGCCATCAAGTCCAAAGGGGGAGATTGTTGGCATTATGATTCTAGTATGGCTTTATGATACATATGTTGTACTTGATGGCAACCCACTCATCTCAGATAATAAATTATAGTGTAGAGAAAAGTTCACGCACTTTTATGCAGAGAAAAGTTTATTTCATGTAGAGAAAAAGTTCACGCACTTTCATGCAAGGAAAAGCGTGTATATGTTGGAGAACTTACCTTTGGTCCATGGTAGTTAGTCCTCGGTATTTGAACCTATGAGGAAAAGCGCGTATATGTTGGAGAACTTACCTTTGGTCCATGGTAGTTAGTCCTTGGTATTTGAACTTATGAGGAAAAGCGCGTATATGTTGGAGAACTTACCTTTGGTCCATGGTAGTTAGTCCTTAGTATTTGAACCTATGGTTTTGGACCATGATACCTCGTCAAAAGTGTTGATCTCACGTACTTTCATGGTTGGTTCATGGTATTAGTCCAACAGTTTTTTGATCCTATGGTTTTGGCCCGTGGTATTGTGAAAGGCCTAAGACTATATAAAGCAAAGGAGATCACTTGGCTAATTCATTCTTTCAAATCGAATATCTTAAGATATGAAATATTGGGTTATTGTTTTAAAAGTTTGATCTATGAAAGGGAAGTTGAAAGCGAATCTGTGAAGGGTGATATCTCGAGCGCTGCAGCTGCGGAAGTGCAGAGGTGCCACAGAAGGCGCAGTGCGGAGGCGCCACAGAAGGCGCAGTGCGGAGACGCCACAGAAGGCGCAGTGCGGAGATGCCACAGAGGCGCCACAGAAGGCGCAGTGCGAAGGCGCCACAGAAGGCGCAGTGCGGAGGCGCCACAGAAGGCGCAGTGCAGAGGCGCCACAGAAGGCGCAGCGTGGAGGCGCCACAGAAGGCGTAGTGCAGAGGCGCCACAGAAGGCGCAGTGCGGAGGTGCCATAGAAGGCGCAGCGCAGAGGCGCCACAAAAGGCGCAGTGCGGAGACGCCACAGAGGCGCCACAGAAGGCGCAGTGCGGAGGCGCCACAGAAGGCACAGTGCGGAGGCGCCACAGAAGGCGCAGTGCGGAGACGCCACAGAGGCGCCATAGAAGGCGCAGTGCAGAGGCGCCACAGAAGGCGCAGGTGCGGTGGTCGCGGCGCCATAGAAGGTGCAGGTGCGGAGGTAGTACAGATATCCGCAGATCTATACCAGTGAAGTTGCGATCCCTGCTTAAAATTTGTTTTAACTGCCTTTGACTATTCTGCAGGGTTTTGGGTGCATAACTGATGTTTGGTTATTGGTATTGAGTTCAGATAACAACATGATTAATGACTTATCTTTATGTACTAGATCTGGTTGATAACTCTCGTAATATCATTGTATATGTATGGATCTGGTGATTGGGTGATTCAGAAGGTTGTTTGATTATGAGCTTCAATGTTGTTGTTGGGTCCAGTATGAAAATTGGATGAAAAGTGGCCTTTCACATTATGTGTTGTGCTTCAGTGTATCCAGTCTGAAAATTGATGAAACGTGGTACCTGGAGGAGAGAAGATTGTAGGCCAGCGCCTATGTAGTAGTATCTAAGCTAGTACAAAAGCTAAGGGAGATCTTTAGAGCATTGTAGCAAGTAGCAGCCTGCGTACTAGTAAATGGATCGGCTAGTACAAGAGCAAAGGGGGTTGTAGCTCCCGTACTGGTATAAGACTGCACCAGTACAAATATTGTAAAAGGATTTTCTTATTAAGAAGAAGATTGAGATGACTTGCAGCAGGTGGTTTTTCTCCCGCATTGGGTTTCCACCTTATATCATGGTGTTCATGTGTGTGCCTTATGTGTGATGATCTATTCTCTATTACGGCATCTGTTATCTCATAATATGGTTGATAATGTTCTAATGCACTTATTGAAGATCAATTAACTTAATCATAAGAAGTTGTGGAAGTAGAATATATGAATCTGATTATGGAAATGAAAAAGTTTTATTAATGTGACAATACTGATTCACCCCCCCCTCTCAGTATTATTTCCAACAGAAACATGGGATCTGACCAACTTTCTAGACTCTTTTCTACCCCCAGATCCTCCCAATACTGACGGTTGTCCATTCTACTCATAAAAACGGAAACAAGTAAGGTGGATAAAGCAGTATTCACATACCCAAGCTCGCAAATCTCCCTGGTAATGTTTCCAGCCTACTCCTCGATTCATTCCTCCTTCCCTTTGTCCGCATTATCCTTTCCTTTGCCCCACGCCACCTTTATATTATGCCTTCTCTTCATCCTTTACTCCCTTCCATTATCACCGCCATTTTTCCTAATCATCTGCAGTCCTCCATTCCCACTCCTGCCACTTGAACCTTGATCTGACCGACTACTCATTTCTTTTGTTGGGAAGGTAACCTGATCTCTACGGTCTCATCTGACTGTCCTGTCCTTATGATAAATGCACCTGCCCCTCTCACCTCCACGTTTCCTCATCCCGTTCGGGAGAATATATATAGCTTTGTTATTCTTTGCCCTAGTCACAATTGATTTCGATTATGATACTTCCACTCTTATGTGTGTATGCATAGTTATTGGATTCGATGTTGTATGCACTACCTTATTGGGTAAGACCATAAAATCTCTTTACAAATTCAATTTCAATTCATTTTCTATTTGTTTTTGTATTTTAATCTTGCACAACCATATTCGAGATTAATCTCGCATAACCATATCATTAGTTTGGTTGCAAATTTTTATATTCATCTCAATATCGAATATTGAGAGTTGTATTTAAGGATTCTCTAAATTCATGACTTAGTTTTTAAAAATTAGATATTCACATTGGTCACTTTTAAATGTTTTGTATTTTTTATATGATATTTATAAGAGTATCATATTTATTATATATGGTTATTTATTTTTAAATATTTTATCACTCTCTATATCTCATTTGTCACTCTCTCTCTCTCCCCCTTTAACTCCATCTTTCTCTCCCTTCCTCATTCTTCTCCTTCCCCCCCCCTCTCTCTCTTCCAGTCTCTCTCTTTCTACCCTACATATTTGTCACTATATCCGTCCCTCCCTCTCTACCCTCCATATTTGTCACTATATCCCTCCCTTTCTCTCTTCATTCCTTTCTCTCCCTCTCTCTTACACCTCCCTCTCTCTCTCTCCTCCCCGTCACTCTCTCTCTCTTCACCCTCCATCTCTGTCACTATTTCCCTCTCTCTCCCCTCCCCATCACTCTCTCTCTCTCCACCTTCCATCCCTATCACTCTTTCCCTCCCTCTCTTCTACTCCCTCCTCTTTCCCCCCTCCATCCATATGAAGGAGAATTTTCACTCTTTGTAATCGATGTTATATGTTATATTTCAATTTTTGTGTGCCCTTGTAAGAATATTTTTAGGTTAGGGTGCTTATGTGATTTTTGGTTGTATGTTTTGAGGTTAGAGTGCCTAATTTTAGGCGGGTGAGCCTATGTGTTAAAAGGCCAATGAACCTAACTACATAAATATGTAATCAGAGTGAATGCAATCACAATAAAATTATTAAAATACATCGTTCCAATCAAGTGATGGGCTTAGCCTAAAGAAAAATGTGTACATGCTTTTATCAAGTCCTTAAAGCGACTTCCTTAAGTGCAACTTGTCATTTTTGGCTAATGCACATAAATGTGGGAGCTTTAGTGTTATTCCATTACTTTATTCCTATCATTCTAGGGATTATTCTCATTTATTTTTTTCATTGTGATTAGGTAATTTGTTATACAAATTTGGATATTGATGATATTGTTACCTCATTTTCCACTCTCTTTAGGTTGCCTTGGGTTAAGCTAGAGCAATAGAGGGAGAAGTGTAAGAATAAGTTCCCATGGTATGAGGCATATAGGGTATTGTTGTAGCTGCTGCAACAACCCCTCCAAAAATCTAAGAACCTTGAAATTTTCGGAGCCCCTTCACTAGGCCAAGCCACTAGCCCCACTTAGTTCTACTCAAATAGTTCAGCAGTCTCAAGGAGCCTAAGGAAGAATCTAATTTTTCTGCTAAGTAAAAGAAAGTTGCTAGTCCCTGCCTTAGTAGGTCAGTCACAGCATCAGAAGGCGACCAAAACTGATCCTTGCAACCATTGCGATTATTGTGACCTGCCAGGTCGCATAGGTCGCAAAGTCACGTACCAACCCCTCGCAACCTCACATGTGGCACCATCTCTACAAATATGAAGTCACCCTAGTTGCATTTATAAACGCTCCTTTGGTCACACAAATAACTAGGAGGCCCTCTGACTTGAGTTTGCGCGCGCGTCCAGCTCCAGGTAAGTAACCATCCACTATCCTGCAATCATTTTTTTCTTCCAAGTGTCAGTGTCTACTCCCCCAACCTTTGGCATTCCCTCACCTTAGGGTTTATCTCTTTTACTTAAGTTTTCTTTCTCATTTTGTGCCTGAAAGGTTGCCCTAGCTACTTCTCCCTTACCTTGACTCAGATAATGTGTTTGTCCTCGACCCAACTCCCCTTACTTTACTAGTAGGCCTCGATTCAATCATCAAAGGGAGACCCTGACCTCCTAAAGTCATTCAGTAGCTTCCCTGATCTTTTCTAAGCCTAAGTCGCACATCTTGAAGCCGTGATACCCCTTCCCTCGCGACTTTGCGACCCCGCGACCTCCATCTTGCTGCGACCTGTGACCATATCTCGTAATCTGTGACCTTGCGACCCTTTTTTCCACGACCTATGTTACTAGTCGCTTAGTCGCATCCCTATAGCTACGACCGTGCGACTTGTCACCTACTGCCCCCTTTCTATTTTGCAGTTTTAATTGATTTTCATGTCGTCTCTCTCATTGTGGGACTGTTTTTGACATGCCAGGTGACGTCGATCTAGAGTGCATATCCATTTCTTCTTTTGAGGATGAGATGGCTCCCCCTACCACTAAAGCTGCTCAAGGGGCCTTGGGAAGTGGGTCATGGGAAGCCAACCTAGAAGAGGAGCCACCTATCTTCGGGGACACTACTTGCAATATAAGAAAAACCACCAGGCTCTCCTGGTACACCATCTACGAGGAGTTTGCTAATAAAGATATTCTAGAGACCCAGGAGGACTTCCAGGTGTACATAAACGTCAAGAGATCGAAGTTACACAAGGTGGCAGCACACCCCCCAGTCTTCCCATGCTCAGAAACCATTGAGTGGATCTTGCAATGCACAGACACAGAGTCCTGGTTGATCAGAGGCCACGATGGAGCACCCATAGCCACTATCTCCCCAACAGACATCAGTGCTTACTACAGGCTCCCCGAGAGATAGGAGGTCTTCAATACCAAGTGGCTCGCTGGGTTCTCGACTCCCACAAAAGACATCCTCAGGGAATGGTGGCAAGACCCTGCAAAGTTCTGGGTCAAGACAGATCAAGCTTACAAAACAGAGGGATTGCGGAAAGTGTATCAATTAATTGCTGCAATGATGTGTTGGTTGTATGGCAAGCCAAACTGTGACATTTTCTATGGCACCTGGGTCCCCCTCATGTACGTCGTTGCCACCTGAGGGACCATTTTTAATTGGGCAAGCATCCTATGCTCATCATTGAAAACAAACATAATGGCTGCCAAGCTCCCACAACCAGAACAACCTCCAGAATTCTATATGTCATACCTCCTCGATGTTGTTTGCTCGAGATGCTACTTCGAAAACTGGAGTTGCAACTGGGACTCGTCGGCAGCCAACCCTGTGCATAGCCATTATAAAGTTTTTTGGGACACAGGTTACAGAGGCATGCTAGATATCATCTCTGAAACTTTCATCAGCCCATTGTACCAATTACTTTTTGGTGAGGAACCACCATGCATGTCTAAGAGGGCCATGAAGACACTCATCAAGGTAGCACATTGGTTCCCCATTGAAGAGGGGACATTCATTAGGGTGTTTAGTACCCATAAGCCTTTGCATGCCCTACCCAGGTTTGCCACAGATAGGATGCTCCTACGAGAGGTTTTTTACCAGATGACGCAAGGTTTTCAAAGATACTAAACAAAGGAAAAAGGAAACCCTGGCCTACCTTCCCCTCACCATCGGGGCGTACTTGGAAAAAAATTTCAAACAGGTAGAGGCAGAGGTCGATGCATTGAAAGGAAGCCTTTTTTGTAATGCTCAACTACTGAACTTAAATAGTAGCCATCCATTACAAGAAGGGAAAATTCAGTGGGTCATATTCTCATACCCAAAAGGACATTGAAGGCAAGGTGAGGAAATGGTGTAATGCTACAAGGAAATTCAGCCCAAGCGAAGAACATGATGTAGAGGATGAGCCCCAAGACAATTCCTAGGAAGATATAAGCCTCAAAGAAAGATCTTCTGCCATAAAGAAAAAGCAGCTCGGAGCACCAACAGGCACTGGGGAGGCTGAGTAGCGCAAAGGGAAGGAGGTTGAAGACCCCGTGAGCGACAACAAGGAGGAGGATATAATGCTAGAAAAAAGAAATGCCCGCTTGGTAAGAAAAAAGTGAGAGCTCAAGAGGCAAAGGGAGCTGGAGAACAAACAACCTCCAGATTCCAGCAACCAGAGCCAGAACGAGAAAAGGAGAAGGCAGGAGGAACAAGAGAAGGAGAAACAGTTGCAAGAAAAACAATGGGAACAAGAAGAGGCGGAGAGGAAAAAGCAGGAAGAAGAAGAGAGGAAAAGGCAGGAAGAGGAGGAGCAAAAAAAATGGGAAGAAGAAGAAGCCGAGAAGAGAAGGAAAGAAGAAAACAGGAGGTTGGAACAAGAGTTGAAGAACATGGAGGATGAACTAGAGAGCAAATGGGCATTAGTAGAGGAAGAAAAAAGGCAACGGGAAGAAGAGCTTAGGATGGATAAGGAAAAGGAAGCCGAAGAAAGCGAACAAGGGGAGACCAACAAAACAATAGGCTTCAACATGGAGAAAAATGAGCTTCCTCCACTAGACATACTCCCTGCTACTCCCCTCACTAGAAGAAATCTTCCACTCCAAGAGCTGGGCATTGCAGAGGATCAAGATGAGGAGGTCCTAGATCTCACTCAACTCACTTTCGATGAGATAAACCTCAAGATCGTACAGGAAAGGAAGAAGTTTTGTAGTAGGAACCCATAAACCAAATGAGGTAGAAGAACGCAAGGCCTCTACTGGTAGTGGTTTAAATGTAGCCACCAGCCCTAGAACTAAATCTTGAAGTAGTTCCTTAAACAATTCCGAATATCGCTAGAATTTGAAGTCTTCTACTGGTGGAATTGCTCCCTAATGAGGGTTTAAAGATAACCAAAAGTGTTGAAAATGGTGGTTTTAAGTTGACAAAAAATTATGGAACTTGTCTCCAAGGCTGAGTAGTTCCCAAAATTTTTCCTAATATGGAAAGGAGTTATTGTTTTCTATTCATTGGAAGTACTCATAGATGGAAATTTGATGATAAACATGAACTAATGTCAATGTGAAGATGAATGCAAACTGAATGACACTCATCACCTTGATTTTGGCTACAACTTTGATATTGGTTCAGGATTGAGGCTCTAGGTTTGGCTGTTGCTCCTCTTCGAAACTAGTAGTTGATCATCAATTCCCCCCTATTAGATACAAGGAGAGAAGATGATATCACTAATGCTCAGGATCTCTTTTACATTCTTTATTAATAGGGTTTGAAAACTAGAAGCCTCATAGTCAATTCCCTCTTATTCCATACAAAGTGAGAAGATGAATATGTTTCTTGAATGCTCACATGGATGAAGATAAAAAACTATGTTCCTCCTTGTCAAAAACTTGAGAAGGGTATTGGAGGAGCTAGTTGAGTGAGTCAACTAGCCTGGTCGAGTCAGACAACATATAATGTAAAGATAACTATTAAGTTAACTAAAGTCATATTAGTTAAGAGTCTGATCAGACTATTAGACTATTATAATTGTCCTGACATGTTATATATACGTGTCTATGTATCAATGTATTGGTTATACTTAGATTTTAAGAGACATAATATAAAGTGTGCTTCCATTGGTTCTCCACTACTTGTATCTCTTCTCTTTCTCTATGTTATGTGCTTTGCTATGTCAATACTTAATTTCAATGATATTGTTAACTATGTGCACTTTTCCCTAGATTACAATAGTGGTTCCATTTCCAGTAGCTTGGACTCGAGTCATGAAAATGCAAGAATAAACGTTAACATTAGAAGAGATATAATCTTGGTGGGAGACAAAAATAAATAACTACATGAAGAACTATGCGTGAAGGAATTGACTCTTTTTAGTAGAAGCAAGAGCCAATTTTCCACTGAAGTGCATGAGCGGTTCATCGAAGGTGCCTCGACAAAAATCAAGAAATTCCTTGATTGATTCGCTCATGAAAAAACCACAAAATGAATTATATGCTCGAATCTTATTAAATATCTCAAAATATGGTCAGACGAATGTACATGAGTGGGTCAAGTAGATTTTGGATGATTTTTGTGAAGAAAGAGCAATAGAAGAACAAACATCTATTGACCATGTCAAAGCTAGATTCTATGATGACTTGCCCGAAGACTTATTTTGCTCAATTCCCACCCTTTTACATAAGTTCCTCCTCAATAAGGATTTAGGTCATATCATCGAATACCGACCTCCATTGCAGACTCCAATAAATACCGATCGACAAAAGTGACAAACCAATTGGTAGTACTTCCTCGATGCCCATTGTAAAAATACAAAAGCAGCTTGGGATTACTTTTTAAGCAAATAAATATGGTTTTTATGGACTCCCTCTCTCACTGAAACTAAGTTGGGATGGGATGGGGGTGGGTAACGATTCATGAGAAATAAAAGAAAAGAGAAAGAAAGAAGTAAATTTGGAGAAGTAGCTGAGAGTTATAAAGATGAAAGGAAGACAGTGGGCTATTAGAAAACAACAACAAGAGAGTATTTGATGGAAATATATTCAACAATACAAGAAATTGACTAATATCCATAAAATAGCAAGTGACACATGACAACAACGATGGGGACAAATAAGAGAAGAACACTAGGGAATGAGAATACAAAATCATGAGTGTGTGAGTGAAGATGCACTGGACTCCTTAAACGAGTTGAGAAGCATTGCACCACCGGCTCCAATAGATAAGAATGGTCTACTCGTAAGTCTTAGAGGGCAAGTAGACATAATGGAGGTTGATGACTTTGGTCCCTCTATCTGTCAAATTTTGACTGTATCAATAGCAAGTCCCACTGTAATAGAATTCCTTCAGCAAACATTGCAACACTATTCAAATATACCCATTGTTTGGCATAATGGATGTGATCAAAGAATCATCGAGAAGTTATAAACTATGATGAAAATCAACCAAACAGTGAGAATCAGGAAATTGAACAAGTACTTCTCCAAACCACTAATCTCATGATCGTGTCTCCCTGCCACAATCACTATCTCTCGAAGAAGTTAAAAGTAAAAATTTTGTCGGAAAAGAGGCGAGATCTAGAGCTAGTTAGTTTTTACCACATACCTCAATAAAGTGTGCTAGACCAGAAAGTCATTGTAGGGAGACTGTTGGTAAGCAGCAAAGTAGCACGCTCGAGAGAAGTCAACCCACCATCTATCCTACCATAAATGACCAATCAAGTAATAGTGGGACACTTAAACCTTCAATGATAAAATGGAATTAAATCATATTCCCCTTTATGAGGGCAATGAAGATCCAAGAAAACAATGGTTCATTTGTGAAAACATTTGGTCTACAAATGATATTACTGATGAAAATAATAAAATGGCTCAATTCACAACTTCCTTGAGGAAGCGAGCATTAACATGGTTCATGAATCTTACCAAGAAAAAACTAAAATCAAAGGATGAAATCAAGAATAAATTTCTCACCTTCTTCAAGGCTTGGGATGTCAAACACCTTATGGCACAAAAACTAAAAGAAATTAAACAATGACCAAACGAAATAGTGAGAGAATACGATAAAATATTCAAATATCTTTTGAGCCAGATCCCATATGTTATTAATTAAAACTTATTAGTAAAGTGGCATGGGGTTGGTATCCTCTTGAATATCAACAACCCATTGAGAATGTATAGAGTCACACCTTGTGAAGAAGCTCTTAAGTTGGCACAACTCATTGAAACAAATGATGAAGGTCAGTCGACCATCCCATCGACTGATAATAAAATTGAAGATAAAATTGAGCAACTGAAAAATTCGTTGATGGAATTGACACTCCAAAAGAACAACTTGTGGTGCATCAACTATCAAACTGAATGAAATATTAAGGAAAATTGTAAATATGACGATTATTTTGACCAAGATGTCCAATGAATACAGTCTGATATATAGTGTTACATATGTCATGTCACTTCTAATCATACAATTAAAGACTTCCAGTATAATCTTCGAAATGATAAGCCTAAGTGGTGCGCCATTTGTGAAGATAACACACATTCAATGCAAGAATGTTTTCTGAATAGAAAAACAATCCAAATTATCAAGCTGTGTACCACACACAAGTCGTTGATCAGTTAAATGAACCACCATCATATGGTGGATAAGGAAATGGTTGAGGAGGTTATGGTGGTCAACAAGGGGGATACAACGATATAGGTCGAGGCCATGGTTGAGGTCATGGAAGGTTTTATTGTTTTACCTATTATATGGAATGACATACAACCCCTAACAGTCCACTAAAATATAAGACTAACCTGCACCTCTACAACATGTGTGGTCTCGGTGATCATTCATTAGAATATTTCCCCAAAATTATCAAAAATGTTTTAAATAAAAGAACTGTCAATCTCCTGCAAACCATTATGAAATAAGATATATTGAATTCGAAGTATCTTCATGTTGTCACATGGTCAGGCAGCGAAAGAGATAATAATCAACAAGTTATTCGACCAACCAAAAATGTGACTATATACCCATATATGTAGGCACAAAACTATGCAATGGAAAAAACAATTGATTTATTTTCTAAAGAAGTTGACTCACAGAAGCTACTGAAAGATGTCATATTAGAAGAATTTTTAGAAATTTTAAAGAAGAGCATTCAGTCATTCGTCTGGTAGAACTTCTAAACATGTTGAAGGATTTCAATGAAAGTCGAGAAAAATATAAAAATGGCCGACAAAACTCACAAGGAAAATGATTTGAAGACCATGATCCACAAGTTGACCTTGAAATAAATGGATATATGATAAAACAAGTTGTCGTTGAATTTCGATCTCAATTCAATATACTCTCGAGCAGTGATCAAATTTGAAGGGTTGACTTTAATTTCAATTAGAAATATATATATATATATATATATATATATATATATATATCCATACATCCTTTCCATAATGAAAAGTTAAAAAAAAATGCATTTCAATTGACAACAATATATTATCTTTACATTTCATTTTCAATCAAAATTAATCGCACAAAAATTGCTAACACACAGATGCATCACATCTACAAATATATAATCATTCTATATTTTATATATTTTCTCTTTTTTTATATTCTTAGAAGACCGCTACCATGTTGAAAGAGATAAATTAAATGTTCATATTCATTTGAGTATGGTGCACATAGAAAGCATGGATTCTTTCATTAGTCATTATTGTAGCACTTTATTTTGTTCCTAGACTTTGAGTTGTCATAGTGGTAAGCATCTTTGTCTACAAATGCGCCACAATCGGACAAAATATCAATTTCTTAAGGTTAAAACATAATAAATTTGAATAAAATTATTGAAAGTTGCCAAAACATGAAGTAGCTTCGGACCTACTTTTAAAATTGTAAGTATAAACATAAATTAGCTCTAGACCTACCTTAATAAAATTGTGTCGAAAGGTATTAAACCAATCACATAGGTATATTTAATTTAATTTAATTCAAATTATTAGCCACTTTTAAGGATCTTTATTATAAACATCCTTATTATTCTTATATTTTGAAGAATCACTTAATTCTATTGAACAATATAACAAGAATTTCCACCATATGGATATTTTGACACCAAACATTAAGGTGATTACAAGCTGTGCTATGAATTTCATCTCAATAACGTGTTGCCCAATTTCCCATTGCAATAATTATTTTGATGCGTCCATTGTGCTTTACTCTCCTTTTTTCTAATGCTTTGATTGCACTAAACTCTTTTTTATTTAAAATTCTTCCATTACACTTAGCTTATCTACATAAAATGATGTTTCCTTGCAACATATAATTTGTGAAAATAAAATTGGAATGAAGCATAACAAAGCTCCACTTTAACCTCCCAGGCCATTTTGTTTGTTAAAGTGCTCCAAATCCAAATAAAAAACAATTCACCCCTATCCACATAATATTCCAACTAATTCAGTTGAAAAATATACTAGCTAATTCAATTGAAAAATATACTAGCAATTTAGCTTTTGGAATTTTCTTGATATGATCGTTTTTCATTTTATATTAAAGTAATCTGAGTAATTTGCTGGTTAATTTCACTAGGCAACACTTTTTGATTTAATGCTTTCATCGCATATGCTAATGTATGAAACTAGTGGGATTAAGAACATTTTTAACTAAGTGATTTTATGGGCAAAAATGTTGAAAAAGCTTCACCATGTAGACATATTGCACTTAAATCAATTAAGAAATATAAAATCTGGGGAAAACTTAAACATAAATCAATTGAACAATACAAAACTAGAAGAGGCTTAAAAAAAACAGGGCTTTTTCAAGTGCAGAGTAAGGAACCATGTTATTCATTTCATGATGATCAGAGCCCATGTCATGACTTTTGTCTTGAAAAATTCTCAGTATGAATATTTCCTAGCCTTTTTACACTTGGAATGTGCCCATGAGTCAAATTTTAGATCCATTAATAACATGTTTGTTCATGTAGTCATAAGTATATTTTGACTCTCACGATCCCAATCTAATTTTTAATAGTACATTTCTTATTATGCACAGAACCTGCATTTAATTCCAAAATTATGCATTTGGTTCTCATGAATTTTTTATGTCATTAGTTTCATTTTTTAGGAAAAAAAAAAAAGATTAAAACCCATTTCAAACCCCATGAAGCTCATGAACAGGTGACTCATTGCACGCAACTTTAGAAGGTTGATATCTTCAAATCGCTGGAGTAGTGGGTAGGAAACAATATATTGATTCATTTAAAGCATGATGACCAAGTCTGAGAAGCCATAAGACCTTTTTCCTTATCCATCTTCTAAGGGCTTGAATAACCAAGTTATAAAATTTCCGAAGGAGTCCCATGAGTTTTTGGATGACTATTTAGTTTCCTAGTAGGAAACATGACTATAGAGGAGGAATTTCCTACTTACTGAACTCAGCTTAACACATATAATGGTGTAAGAGACGAGACTCGTGCCAATCCCACTTCATGGGAAACATGGACACATATGTAGACAGTTGAGGATAATAGACATGGTGATCTTCATAATATATTTACTTGTCTGGTCGAGTGGACATGAGACAGATTGAATGGGTTTGGAATGGTACAGTCTCTTAATGTTACAAGCATTTTTCAAAGTATTTTCATATTTTTAATATTTTTGCAGCAAGATGTGGGATTCCATTATATTTGTTTACTAGACATAATGCATCCTCGAAGCTTTTTGTAGGATATTTTAGATTTTTAATGATTTTTTTTTTTACTTTAACCTTTTTGACTATTTAGTATTTGGGCATAGAAAATAGTTGCTATCTTGGATTTTTATACACTTCCTTCCAGGAAAGAGAAACATTCATTTACTCTGAGTTGGGGTAATTCAAGGAGTTGACAAAAACTTTCAATCTAAGTTTTCCATTTCTGTCAAAATACACACAACGCGAACTATTTTTAAAACATTAAAGCAGTCGTGTGTCCATCTCTATTATGAAGGGACCAATTTCAATGTACAAAGCTTTCAGCGAAATACTTGATCATCTTCCAGTTTGGCTTCTCTCCAATGGAAGCCCTGATATTTTGAATTCGAGCAAGATGCAATACTAGATCTTCAGGAGTCAGGAGCACGACACAAGTTACACTGCTACATAATACAACCCTCCTCTAGCTTTCCCTTTATACCTGCAAGGATGTAATGGTGTCCATTATGCTATCAATGAAATTTGGCCTCCATTACAATTTATGCTTTATTTATTGCCTCTAGGCTCCATTATATTTGAGAGTGACAACTACTGCAATCAACCCCAGCTTTTATGTCACAATCACTTGAACGTGAAATTATATGAAGATATTTGGAAATCAAAGCTAGCTGAGTGTTTCAATGACAATATGGGAAAGACAATGCTTTCTTATTTGAAACATTCGATTATGGGACTTGTCCTTCCAAATGTTGTTGCTTTCTTCTCACAAATGAAATAAGAAATCTATTTTTTCAATTTTGAAAATAGTATATCTCCAAAAGCCCCTGGATAAATCACGGATCAGTAATAGATTTTCCATTTGGTGGCACCCTACTTATCCCTTCATATAATTCGCTAATACATCCCCAAAATTGCAGAAAACCCCTCGAGGGTTTCAATCCTAATGTCCACAACGCTACAATGGGCTTGTTTTGATGAAACTCATGAGTCTGTTATAACCTCGGATCTGTCAATCACATTCAAAATACATATCGATTCTCGCAATCAATGAAATGTAATGGCGAGTCTATAATCACTGTGTATACGCTTGTCGTATATCAGATGTGTACATGCATATCATGGCTAGATGATTCAATTGTCCCATTCTCAAAATTAGATGGTGTCGAGTCTTTGTATATCTACTTTATAATATTTAGTAATGGCTTTTGTGTGTTCAACGATTACTTTATTTTATAGACCCAACCTGCCAACTTGAAATGATGGCTACATAATTAGCAGTTTAAGTTACAACCACGTGGCATCATGGCAGGATCCAGTCGTCCAAGATATCCACAATCTGGAAACTTATTAGGCAAGTTGCAAACCTTCACTAGCCATTTTATTAAATTATTTGAATTTTTTGAAAAATTAGTAGAAACAAAAATTCACATTTTTTTAAGCATAATTTTATCTTAGCATTGCTTAGATGTGCTAGAGGCCTCTTGACAGGAGCCTGTGAAAGCTAAAAGTTTGAACCATGCTGACGAGGGAGATATGTATAAGCATGGGCAGACCAAATCTACATAAGACGAATAACCATCTTAAACTTGCTAATCACATATTCATAGAAACTATTGGGATGTTAAGGCAAGTGAAAAATTCAATTATTGGCATCCCAATGACAACTCATTTTCAAGTCATTGATTTAGTTGACATAATACCTACATATCATGTTCTAGTCGAAAGTTCATGGGGTCAGAGGATGAAAATAACTATATCATTAGAGAAAGACATAATTAAGCTTAAAGGAAATAACAAGAAAAATATTATTCTTTGAACTTACGTGGAGGAAATTCGTGGATCGAACCTGGCAAAGAGGAAGCATAAATGAAAAGGTTGTACCAAGTACTACATGAATATTGTGATAATGTAGAGCCAAATTCCTTTAGTGACATTTTGACAGAATCACCTCTCTCTATTGGCCAAAATTCTAGCACAAAGCTCTATAAGAGGAAAGTCAAGAACTATGAATCAAAAGATAAAAAGTGTTGGATGATAGAAGCGATTATGACGACGAAAATTTGACCTTGTTACTCCATCAAACCAATGCATATTCTGAAAGAGAATAATTATAGAGAAACACCGTCACTACTTCTGATAGATTAAATGCAAGATTCCAACAATATGATTCACTTTAGCAAACATGCTTCACCTATAAACCACATTGAACAAGTAATAAAATCCATTAGTGAATAGGGAAGGATGGAGAGTTTGGTGCAAACCTTTATGGGTCAACCAACGAGATGGTGGGACACCCACTCATCTCAACTTCAAACATGGACAATAGTGACAACATATTTTATTGAATGTTTTGGAGGTTGGAAAATTTATGAATACGCATATATAACCATTTTCAGCCCGAGACACGATCCCATTTGTCACATACAAAACTATGAGTTGGAATGGTGAAGGCTTAGATACAAAGATGAAAGAGTCTGGCCTCATATGTTCCTGAACACTTTGGATGACTTTCCGAACAAGTGGTATAAAATAGAAGAAGCTTGAGGGGAATCATTGCAATGGAAAGAATTGAGAGAGAACTTCATTAAATATTTTGAATTTAAACTAGAGGAACGAGAATTGAATGACGCGGTTAAAAAAATAAAAGAATTTATAAAAATAAAAATCGATTGAAAATAAAAGTTACGCAATTGATAAATCATTGACCTATAATTTCACATCATATACATTAGAACTGATAATGGCCAACGGACTAGAAATGGAAGAAGAACTTATCCCAGGTCAATTTTTTTACTAGAAGAAAGATCATCTAGAGAATCACAAAAGAATCACCTTAGTGTACAAACTTGATAAACAAGAAATTTAGAAACTAGAAAAACCAGATTTTGCACCTGTCTACCAATAAATAAAATTCGAGCACCAATGACTCGACGTGTTGAAGGCACCTGACTGGATGGATGTGGAAGTGAAAATATGAGAAATGACATATCTAATGACGATTGACCAAAGATCACCCAACTTAGAGACTATTGGTCTGACAAATAGATAGTGGAGTTCATCGACTTGCTCAAGAAGTATGAAGATGTATTT
Source organism: Pinus tabuliformis (assembly GCA_031772625.1). Classification (NCBI taxonomy): domain Eukaryota; kingdom Viridiplantae; phylum Streptophyta; class Pinopsida; order Pinales; family Pinaceae; genus Pinus; species Pinus tabuliformis. Next base: position 1,543,340,877 of record CM062804.1, on the reverse strand, counting down.
TCCCACGATTACAAAGACTTAAAGGGGCTCATGAAAGAAATGGGGGATATGTAAATAAAACTCTTTCTAGAAGCTTAGCCAATAAAAAAGAGACCATATAAGCTTTCTTATAAGTATTAGGCCATCGTATAAAAGGAAATTGAGGGGATGCTTGTCATCGGTATCATCCACCTAATAGACACATCTGAATGGGAAAGTTCCATGGTTATGCAACCCAAAAGACATGACCCAAATAAGTTACACATATGCTCAAGTATCGTGTGTCAAATAAATTAAGAGTGATCGATTCATTTCCTACTTCGTTTGCAGATGAAATTATAAATGAAGTCAGAGGTAACAAAAGTTATTCTTTTACATAGGGTTTCTTAGGGTACAACCAAGTACATATTGCAGAAGAATTCAGATAAAAGACAATGATCGTCACTAAGTTTGGTTCTTTTCCCTATCAAATAATGCTTTTTGGACTAAAAAATGCACCAATAGTATTTTCATGGATTATCATCAAATCTTTCCAAGAGTATATTTATAAAACAATGGCAATCTATTTTGACGACTAGATGGTCTAAATGTTGCTCAAAGATCACATACAATGGTTAAGACTAATGTTGGAAAGATGCAGACATATTCACTTATCAATGAACATCAAGAAATGTATTTTTGTAACACCCATTAGAATACTACTTGATCATGTGGTTTCAAAGGATGGAATCAAAGTCGATATGGAAAAGATTAAAGTGATCCTAGATTTAAAACCCCGTATAAACCAAAATAAAATTAAAATATTTTTGGGACACACTGTCTATTACAGACAATTCATCGGGAATTACTCAAATATAAAGTTCCCCATAGATGAAATTTTAAAGAAAGATGTGCCATTCATCTAGTCAAAAGAGTGCGACAAATCATTCCAATTACTAAAAAAGAAGTTAGTCGGAGCACCTGTTCTCAAGTTTCTTAATTGGTGAAAACAGTTTCACGTGCATGTCAATGCATTGAATGTGGCAGTCAGAGCAGTTCTGGTGCAAGTTGATCTGATGAAAAGATAGATTATCCTAATGCCTATGCCAGTCATAAAATCAACAAATCCAAGATAAATTATTCAATGGCTAAAAGAGAAGCCTTAGTTATGATCTTCACTTTGTAGAAGTTATTACATTACCATCTAGAAAACCCATTTATATTTTATACGAATTATCAAGAATTAAAGTACCTCGTTAATAAGCCAGTTCGTCAAGGGCATATTTGTTATTTCTTATTACTATTTCAAGAATTTTAATTTGAAGTTATTGTCTGACCAGGAAAGAAGAACATCAGTCCTGATTATTTATCCCAACTAGAATATGGAGAAGAGCCGATGGATATAGAGGATGACCTCCCAAATGCATACTGATGCAGGAGAATTCATCTCAACAATATAATTATATTTTAGTAGACATAGGGGGTCTCATGTTTTCAAGGAAGTTGGTTTCCTCTGTTTTGAATTAATGTAATTATTAAGGTTTTGAGTGATTTTAATGAGAGAAGCTAGAATAGGGATTTAATTAAGTATAGTGAGGCATATTTGTAAATGTTCTCGAATGTAGAAGAACATGAGAGATAGTTGAGATATTGAGAGAATTGAGAATTAATTGTAAAACTTAGATTAGGAGTTAGTTCATGATTTTGTGGTTTAGAAAGGATCCTTAGAGATAAGGAAGAGATTTTAGGATTTTGTTGAGAATGTTATGGATCTAAACTAGGAATTGGTTGTAGAATTCTTTTGTATAAATGTAAGCCTAAAAGGCATAGTCAGGGGTTAGCTGGTTAGTTAGTCATGTCAAGAGTTAGATAGGTTTGATTGTAAGCCTACGGGCAGGTAGGAAAACACAGGCCACTGATTAGAAAATCAGGTTAGAGAGACAGAGAGTCTCATTATGTAATCATTTGTTTATATATATATATATATATATATATATATATCTATATATACAGAGATTCAATTCCTAAATTGTGTAAGTGTGTGGATTGAGTAATTGAATGATAAATTGTGTGTGAATTAGAGTTTTTGCATAGTATATGTATGCAGGTGGAGTTCGGGCAGAACACAGAGAAGAAGTGAGGATGAAGGATCGTGGTTTGATCGTTGAATCCGATCAAAGGATCCAAGTGAAGTTCAGGGATGACAATGATTAAGAGTATAGGGAGTTAAGTCCAAGAGGGAGTTGTATTGCAAAACAACTAAAGACCAGAACCCTCGAAGACACCTGAAACCACAAAAGAACACTAAAGAAATGGCATAAAAAATTGTAAAGGGAAGGACAAAGAAATAAGGTGACAATGCACAGGAGTTGTTGGATCTATAAGATCAACGAATGAGGCTGAAGGCGATGGGTGATCAAGATTAAGTCGCGCAACATAAAGTAAAAGAAATGAACGATAGAGATTAAATTTAAGTGTTGGCGGAAGAAGAATGGCGGCGGAATAGATCTGGATCATCCAACTGACAGATCCATAGATCTACAGTCATCACATGGGTAAAATGCGTGAGCGTTAATGCGCGAGAAAAGTAGTTTCATAATAAGAAATGGTTTATTGCACAGGCTCTAAGTGATACGTGGTAATTCGGGGTGATCACTCGATTCCATTTATCAGTCGACACATAGCACGCCGCAGGAGAGAGAAAACCACTTTATCGGACGGGTAATCCTCGTGTAAGTGGCTCGTCTGATATCGTTGTTAACAATTGGATCAAATGGGTTGATCAACAGTGGAGGATCGCCAATTAGTTCTATTGATCGGGTAATCCAACAACCGTCATATTGAAAGGTAATATCAACGGTGAATATTGAAGCTGATAAGGCTTGGGAAAAAGCGGACCCAATGTGTTATCAATGCCGGTTAAGTTCATTTGAGTTTCTGCAGGTGAATGGATCAAAGTTGGGATACAACGTAACAACCATTGATATGATGGAGTGAAGTCAACGGTGGAGGTTGAACATAATGAGAGAGTATCGATAAATGTACAAAGGCCGAGGAAAGGTGAAAAGGTAAGGTTAAGTGTGGTTTATGTAATATTTCTATTATACGAGTGGATAGTAAAATCAACCAGAGGGTTAAGTTTTAAGGTATAAGAATTAACCAAAGTTTACGAACGTTGGATAAAGTTTCGCTCAAGGGTTAATTAAGGGGTCAGACTATGTATAGTCAAATATAATGTTTCTTGCATGAGATTTAAATTAAGAAGCCTTAAACCTTTATTTGTGAAGTTTTTCACCATGGATCAGGTGATTAAGGCTTGGACCAGTAACATGCAATTTTATTTGCATAATGTGGGTATTGCCAGCTTAGGCTAGCATCATTTTTGGAATTAGAGCAGCACAAAGAAATTTTGTGTGAAAATTTCTTTGAGAAAATTTAGAACAGAATTATGTTTTGAAGGTGTGTATATAGGTGAATGGTGATGAAAGCAAGCAAGAAGAGATCAGATTTTAAATCTGACATACAGACAAGCACAGAGAGATAAAGTATAGAAAAATATTGGGAGAATTGCAGATGCAAGAAATAGAGAACAATCCATTAAAAGTGCAGGAGAATGATAGAAAAATATCATGCAGAGGTCCTGATGATACCAGGTGAGAAAATTGCAGCAACCTAGAGCAAGGAGTGCTCAATTTGTTCTAGAGGAAAGAACCAGAGAGATGCCAAAATATTGAGCTCAGAGGAGAGAAGCTTACTGAGGCATATGTAGCAAGAAGGATACTTGTTACTACAAAGGTATTTTGAAGATCACGAGAAGATCATAAGGGAAATTCCACAAAGTATGTGGGTAGAATTGCTAAGGGATGAAGAAAGCTAGTAAGAGTTTCCGAATGAAATCAGAATGTGGCAGAACCTTGAAGAATTCCAATAGAGATTGGATAAAGAGGACAATTGTGTTCTCAAAAGGTGTAGATGAGTTGAAGCCTAGAAGGAGTAGAGAGAAGTGCTCAAAAGAGGTTCGAGAGATAGAGAACCAAGGGCTTGCCAAAAGTCCAAGTATAGAGGAAAGCTTGGTGACGTAAGTGGTAGCAGGGAGGAGTTGCTATTACAGAGGCTTTAGTTTAGCTCATATTGAGTGAGTGAAGAACTCATAGAGATGGAGAAGCAGATGACTATGAATAGTCATAGTAGAGGTTCTGAGGAAGACCACAACAGAAGAAAAGTAAAGAAGGAGGATGCCAAGGCAAATGGAAAGAGAATGAGTCAAGAGGAGCTTGACAAGGAAATTGCAGAGTTAAAAGAACAACTCGATGTATTAAGGAGGATACTGGAGGAAAGCCAGAGACAAGGTTGGGTCTTAAGGAAAAGGGCAGTAAAGTGGCATAAGTTATAGAGAAAGATACAATAGAGGCAAGTGAAGTGGCTGGTGGAACAACTCAGAGAAGTTGAGTTGTAAATGGAAGTTTCTATTTGTGAAGATGAAGAATGGAGATCAATGAACTATTGGGATAGTTCAAAGAAACATACTGAAATGTTGCCAAAGGAAGAAGAGGCACTAAGGCCTTATGTTTTTAATTATAGTAATTGTTTTGTGTTTGCAGGTTTTGTAGAGGATTGGCCGCCTTATGAAGCTATCATAAAACTTGACAAAAATTACTAGAGTTCAGAGGAGAACTTGGATCAGCATACTGATGTACTGATAGAGGATGAAGAGTACCTTTAAGAGGATAAGTATTCTAGAGCAGAGTATGATGGAGAATGCCTCTTGAATGAGGAAAATATTGAATTGTTTTAGCAGAAAGAAATTATTGATGAATTGATATTTGGAACTGTTACAAAACAAGGACAATTCCTTGTGGAAGAAGGAGATGAATATCAACCTGAATACTGATGAAACATTAGTTGAGGCTATTGAGCCTTACATTTTTTGAACTGACAATTGTTGTGTGAATACAGGGATTATAAGTGTTGAACATGAACTTATTTCTATGGAGATGAATGAGACAGAATTGTCTATGGAAGGCAGTCTAATTGAATCATTGGGCAATAGTGACCATGTAAAGGATGAAGCTGGAAATAAAGAGCATTGTGATAAAACACTTGCTAAATGTAAGGAGGAAATTGAATTGCTGGAGAAGTTGCTAGGAGGAAATGGAAATAGAAAAGAAATGGTTACAATAGTACTTAACAGTAGCAGAGGGTCTTTAAAAGACATGGAGATAGAAGAGTGTTTTGATTCACAAACCAATAGTTTGTTTGCAGGAACAATGCATAGAATGATTGAGTGTGATGTTGTGATCGAAGAAATTGAACAAAGATTATTTGGAGATGAAATGGAAGTTCAGAAGCAACAAGAGGGTAAGGATGTAAGGGTGGCAGTAAGGAACCAACAACTACAAAGTGAAGGTGACCAACAGAATATTAAAGGAAAATTTAAAGAAGAGACTATGTTAGCTAAAAACATAGTAAAGGATCATCATACCATCACGATGATAGGCACAATGGAGATAACCAAGGAATCTGTTGAAGCATTCAATAAAGAAGAAGTACTAAACTCTCATCAAAGGATCAGTGAATGGGAGAAAGAATTGGAGCTACTAGAGAAATGGTTGAAAGCACCAGTAGGGAAGAAAGAACCTGATGAAGATTGCAAAGGATATGCAAGAGAGGAAGAGGAAAGAGTCCAGCAAAGAAATGAGTTGGAAATAGAAATTGAATTGATGATGGATTTGATGAGAAAATTGTCTCAAAGGGAGAAGACAATAGTAAGAAAGCAAAGCAACAACAAGAAAAAGACAACAGCAGATTTTGAGAGCATAGCTAGTGGGGCAATGCATAATAAAGTGTGGAGACTTGGAGAACAACAAAAAAAAACAACAGTAACCAAGGACAGACTACAGAACAAAGTATGGGATCTAGGAGGACATAGATCAGAAGCACATGATCAGGAGATCATGATTATTTTCAACCTTGAGAGTCTGATGCAAGAGCATTCAGCTCAACAATATCATTGTATTTTAGTAGACATAGGGGGTCTTGTGTTTTCAAGGAAGTTGGTTTCCTATGTTTTGAATTAATGTAATTATTAAGGTTTTGACTGATTTTAATGGGAGAAGCTAGAATAGGGATTTAATTAAGTATAGTGAGGCATATTTGTAAATGTTCTTGAATGTAGGAGAACATGAGAGAATCAAGATAGTTGAGAGATTGAGAGAATTGAGAAATAATTGTAAAACTTAGATTAGGAGTTAGTTCATGATTTTTTGGATTATAGAGGATCCTTAGAGATAAGGAAGAGATTTTAGGATTTTTTTGAGAAGGTTATGGATCTAAACCAGGAATTGGTTGTAGAATCCTTTTGTATAAATGTAAGCCTAAAAGACATAGTCAGGGGTTAGCTGGTTAGTCAGTCAGGTCGAGGGTTAGATAGGTTTGATTATAAGCCTGCGAGAAGGTAGGAAAACAGAGGCTACTGATTAGAAATTCAGGCCAGAGATACAGAGAGTCTCATTATGTAATCATTTGTTTATATATATATATATATATATATATATATATATATATATATATATATATATATAGAGAGAGAGAGAGAGAGAGAGAGAGAGAGAGAGAGAGAGATTCAATTCCTAAATTGTGTAAGTGCATGGATTGAGTAATTGAATGATATATTGTGTGAATTAGAGTTTCTGCATAGTATATGTATGCAAGTGGAGTTCAGGTAGAACACAGAGAAGAAGTGAGGATGAAGGATCGTAGTTTGATTGTTGAATCAGATCAAAGGATCCAAGTGAAGTTTAGGGATGACAGTGATTAAGAGTACAGCGAGTTAAGTCCAAGAGGGAGTTGTATTGCAAAACAACTAAAGACTAGAACCTTGGGAGAAACCCGAAACCACAGAAGAACACTGAAGAAATGGCATAAAATCAAAGTAAAGGGAAGGGCGAAGAAATGAGGTGACGATGCATAAGATTCATTGGATCTATAAGATCAACAAACAAGGCTGAAGGCAATGGGCGATCGAGATTAAGTCGCGCAACATAAAGTAAAAGAAATGAATGGCGAAGATTAAAATTAAGTGTTGGCAGAAGAAGAATGGCAATAGAATATATCTAGATCGTCCAACCAACAGATCCATAGATATACAGTCATCACGTGGGTAAAATGCGTGAGCGTTAATGTGCAAGAAAATTAGTTTCATAACAGGAAATGGTTTATTGCACGGGCTCTAAGTGGTAAGTGGTAATTCGAGGTGATCACCTGATTCTATTTATCAGTCAGCACGTAACACACCACATGAGAGAGAAAACAACTTTATCGGCCGAGTAATCCTTGTGCAAGTGGCTTGTCTGATATCATTGTTAACCGTTGGATCAAATGGATTTTGATCAACGATGGAGGATCATCGATTAGTTCTGTTGATTGGGTAATGCAACAACCATCGGATTGAAAGGTAAGATCAATGGTGGTGATTGAAGTTGATAAGGCTTGGTGAAAAGCGAACTCGATATGTTATCAACGCGGGTTAAGTTCATTTGAGTTTTGGTAGGTGAATGGATCAAAGTTGTGATATGATGCAACAACCGTTGATCTAATGGAGTGAAATCAACGGTGGAGGCTGAACACGATGAGAGAGCACCGATAAATGTGCAAATATCGAGGAAACGTGAAAAGGTAAGGTTAAGTGCGGTTCATCTAATATTTATATTATACGAGAGTTATAATAGAAATAACAAAGTTAAAGGTATTTTGGGTTAAGTCGGGTTTAACCAAAGTCTAACCATGGTATGACTAAGACGAGTGGATAGTGAAATCAATGAGAAGGTTAAGTTCTAAGGTATAAGAATTAACCAAAGTTTATGAACATTGGGTAAAGTTTCGCTCAAGGGTTAATTAAGGGGTCAATCTATGTATAGTCAAATATAATGTTTCCGCATGAGATTTAAATTAAGAAGCCTTAAACCTTTATTTGTGAATTTTTTCACCATGGATCAGGTGATTAAGGCCTGGGAATAGTGACATGCAATTTTATTTGCATAATGTGGGTATTGTTGGCTTAGGTTGGCATCACATACCTATTTAGAATCGAATCAGTCCCTGTAGATTTGGTTGAAATAACGGAATTTTTACACATAGGAAAAGCACCTAAGGGACTATGTGAAAAGAAGAAAAATACTCTTACAATCAAAGCAACACCATTTACTTTTATAAATGGACAATCATAAAAACTGCGTATTGACGAGCTATTGCAAATATGTGCCTTGGAACATGAAAGGAATGATATTATTGATGAGGGATATAAAGGGGTAGCAGGAGTTTATTATCAGTTTGACACAACCACGAGAAAAATATTGCAAGTAGGTTTATGGTGGCCAACAATATTCCGAGACTATCAACTGCATGTACAAAAATGTGATATATGCCAAATATTTGGTCATCCAATACCCCAACACCACATGCCACTCCATTCAATTGTCTCATCATCACCCTTTAAGATATCGAAAATCAACTTTGTGGGACCATTTCCCAAAAGAGCTATATGGAAAGGAGAAAAATATATCATAACAATAATGGAATATCTGAAAAAGTGAGCAGAGGTAGAACCGATCGGATCATGTATCAAACAAGTAGTAGCAAAATTCATATATGAAAATAAAGTAACACAGTTTGACTATCCTTCGGTCATCATTAGTGATAGATGGACTCATTTTGTGAATGCTACATTCCAAATACTAATGAAGAACTTCGTGATTGCACAGTAAAAGATGACTACCTATCACCCAAAAGAAAATGGAACTGTCGAATATTGTAATAAAACATTTCACAAGGGATTACAAAATTTGGCAACTTAGATAGAGATGATTGGGATGGTAAGGTAGTAGCCATCCTCTAAGCATATTGCTCTATGTACAAGTAGTTGACATGATCGACACCTTTCAAACTAGTCTATGGATAGGAAGAAGTAGTTCAACTCCAGTGTTTGGAAAAAGAAATAAGTGTATCAACTATTTTGAAGTAAATGCTAAGTTGCATAAGGAATGGCTCCAACAATTACAACAACTAGAGGAAGACTGACACCATGCACTTGTTCACCACCAAACTAGTAAATATCAATAAAAGGAAAGCCATGATAGAAATTTGCAAACAAATAAATTTAAGGTCCATGATTTAGTCTTGTTATACAACACTTGGGTGAATGGTAAACCAAGGAAACTAGAAATGGCATGGCTGGGACCCTTCATGATTGAAGGCATAAGACATTTAGGAGCTATACAGCTGAAGACATTGCAAGGACATATATTCAAGTCACTTTTCAATGGTGCCTGACTCAAGAAGTATTTATCCTAATAACATTGCCATGTTCTTGGTGAAAACCTTTCTAAGGCATCAGGTACATGGGTTAGCTTGAACACCTCTCTATGGCAGGATAATCGACCAAATAATTTTTAAAATTAGTACTTTTTCTTAACCAAAATTTAGCAAGTTATTACAGAAAGAAGTTAAAGATTAGGAATAAAGTAACTGACACGACAGTTGAGGATCTAATAAAAAGAGAAAAGAAAAATCAAGCAGACAATTTTAATAGAAATATGGAACAAGAAAAGGATTTTTGTAATCTCTTAAATAGCAAGGTTGAAAAGAACATGGATCAACATCATTCCAAGGATGATAGATGATAACAACACGAATAAAATTTATAGAACACTCTAAAGAATTTGATTCAATAGAAAAATCAAGAAACTAACTTGAAGAGAAAAAGAATCATTGACAGATCATTGACATAAAGAAAATATCGACAAGATAGATAACCATGATAAAGGCTTCAACCATGTATTGAATGGAAGCTTCATAAAACTAGTTGTAAATAAATTCCAGGCACAGGAGTCTAACAACGTGGTAGACAAGAGACAAAAACGAGAATAAAAAATCAAAATATTTGAACACATAAATTCAATCATGACATGTCACATACCTCGCAAGTCCCATCATTTTCATATATAAGCCATAAATAATTTCAAATCACTCTAAAATCATATACCACTCCATGAAAAAGGTGGAGATTAGGTGGCATGAACGCACTATGTGATGTTGGAGGATCAAATCAAAATTTGACATGATAATTCATGAAAGAGGAAGAAAGCGAAAATGATGGTGCATTAAAATCTAATTCCATAAAAGTCAATAACATGTCGAGTGTGCTTAACATTTTTACATAAATGTCGTTAAGTGTCGATTGCAACCTTGGAAATATTCCAAACATCCTGAGCCCTGTGATTTATGATTTTGAGTTGTTGGATTTCTTAAGGAATGCATAATTCCAAAGTGATTTTGCAATGGCAAAAAGAAAGGTTCTCTTTGAAGATGACGATGTTACAATTGAGCCACGAACGAAAGCAAGGTCTGATATTGCAAGTAAAATAGAGTTGCAAGTCCTTATGAATTACATAAAGCATGCAAAGGTAGAAGAACCTTCTTGGGAGAAGCACTATAAGTCATTTCTTCATTGGGCTAATCCGGATAACCAGTGGAATTCAGACTATGAGCGGTTAGGGAAGGAAGGAATATGTGACATTCTTGGTGCCTTGTTCATGGAAGATATGAACGACATGAAGGAAGAAGCTACCAAATTTTTTATAAGAAGACACCACAATGAGAAGCTTTGGCTTTCCCAACCACAGTCAATTTGTTGGACCACCATCCATTTAATTGCAGGACTGTCATATAAAGGAGAGAAGGTTCCCAATACTGCCGACTATAACAAGTGTCTCACAAAATTGGCTAGTGGAACATTTGCAAAGAATTTATGAGGGTTAGTAATTAGTCAAGTCTAGGAACCTTTGGTTAGATGGACTTGTATGGTTGTTCCCTCTATCTCACACCTGCTAGTTGGGTTTATGATGTCAAATTAAATATGTTATAAGAAAGTGGTGAGATTGTGGCCTCCGAGAAGACGTATAATTGGGCAGAATACCTAGTGGACCTCATAAAGACCAACTATCAGGACTTCTAGAACTTGGGTAAACATATTCATTTCCATTCTTTTCTTATTTGGTTAGCAATGAAATCTAGTTTGCCAATTAGGGAGATAGACTTCACTAGAAAGGATATGGCACCTAGGCATAATTTTAATATTTTTTCATATGGTTGGTCGAGGAAATCCCAGTCTCTAGGCTCCATGAGTTATTCATAAATTGGTTGTTGCATATCAAGACATATTCAAATAAGTGGAGAGTTCCATAATGTGTCACCTCCTTATTCCCACATAGAGTTATGTCTGGATGTCACAAAAGTCTGGTACAATAATACTACTAAGGTGAACCCTCGGGAATTGCCTTATCATCCCATTGTCAAGCAAATATTTGATGAATTACACCGACATCCTAATAAAATTTTTCCTATCCCTCCTAGAGTCCTAGAAGCATCTAAGGAAATTATTATCCCACTCTTTGACATAAAGTAGGAAGAGGAGACAAAAGCTACATTGTATTTGCATCCCTTTAAGGTCGGCTTGTCAGTTTTGTTGGCCAAATCATCACAGAAATCTAGTCAAAAGGAGTCTCAGATTCCTAAGGCCACGAACTCCACCCTTGAAGGAATTTAGTGGGAGGAGGTTTTATCATAAATTTGGCTACATAACCCTCAGTAGCAAAAATAGTTTGACAAAGTTGTTTGACAAGTGGTTGAGTCTACCAAAGCAAAACTCAACGCAGTCAAAAGGCCCCACAAGACAAAAACAACAATGTCATGTGTCGAAGCAGACATACAACAAGTAGTATGGAATGTTAATGATAATTTTGTGGATAATATTCAACAGAAAATGCAATAATTTATAAAGCTTCATTAAATCATAATCATATGCAAAATGGTTCCCCTAACAATAGGAAAAACAACAACTCTAGTAAAAAACACAATGATAATTTTGGCTAGCAACGAGACTAGTCAAAGTGAGTTGCAGGTACACAGATGAAGACTCAAGTGACTAAAACTGATTTAACTAAGGATACCTCACCTAATTCCTTGATTCATATTAAATAAGAGCAACATCATTCAGATGAAAATATGTCAGATCAACAGAATTCTTAGAATAATTCATTAGAGTGCACTCATTCAAATGAAATAGTCTGAACCCAAAATGCACAGACTCAACAAATTTTGATTGTGCCAATAGACCAACATCAAGCAATACCGACTGATATCCCATCAACTAATCCATCAACCACTCAACCTTCTTTTACTGACATAATTTCATCGGAGCTGATCTCAACAAGCACATAGGGAACTCTAGTGAAGAAATAACTTATTGATATCTGCACTAAGTATGCTGACCTAAAGCTTGCTAGTGATAATAAGATTCTTGAAGTCATGGAGCACTCCGTAAAAGTAGCCAAATTTATTTGAAAAAGAGAAAGAAACACAACACTATGCTTCAATAGAAATAAGAGTAATAAAGAGAGATTTGGCTAGAACATTAGCACCACGCAACATAAAAAGTTAATATTGGCATTCCACTCAAAGTTGATGATCATCTCATCACCTTCCAAAAGTTGGTACATTAGTTGATTGGAAAAAAAGAGTAGTTTAGTGGATAGATAATAGACTTACAGATTAGACCAACAGTGGCAGGAAGTGAGAAATTTACTGAAATAATTCAGAAAGCTGATCATGAATTCCTAGTGGTTAAATAAACATTGAAGCAATCACTTGACAAAGGAGCTTCTTTAAAGACTACGCTTAATACATATCCATCGTATTTTTCATCGAATCAAATTCACATCAGAATATAGGAAATAATTGTTTGATATTTACTGTAAGGGAAGTAACAGATGCAAGAGCTAAGTAGGCGTTGGACAGGAATTTAGAACAAGAAAGGGAGCTCTAGGCCCAACTAATGCAACATGAGTGTTGGTGGCTCAAAGAAGGTAACAAATCTATGATTTAAGCCAATAATGCTTCTGGATTAATGCAGGGTATCCTTAATCAAGTCTAGTAGATTGAACAAGCCGAGTTGTTTGAACAAAGGGTATCAAAGGAGAATCCATTGGAAGAAAGAGTTAGGTTCTTTGCATACCTCAAGGAATCAAGTGCTCAAGAAAGGTTAACAATATGGTAATGGTCAATATTCGACAAGAAACTGCATATTTTTGCACCAGTCATTTATCAAACTACATTACCAAACCTACCACCACCACCACTAGTTCATTCTTTGTCTCCGAAATTGTTGCAACCCACTCATCAATTTTATGCACCTAGTACCTCGACTTGTGATGCAGGTTCAGAACAATAATCGCATGAATTCGAAGTGGATCAAGCAGTGCACCAGCCTACAAATTCAGTTCACGAAGATCTGCATGAGCCTTCAGATGCAACTCTCAAAGAAACAACAAAAAAATTGCCTTGATATATATTCTATTTCTTCAATGTATTTTGTACTAAAATTTTGTAAAATTTGCAGCTCGTAGAGAGCTAACAATGAATTGTATAAGTCATATTTTCTAATTTTCAATCACTCCAAATCTCCCCTTCTTTGGGATGAAGAAGGCTTTAGGGATGGGGGAGATATTGGAGGAGCTATTCAACTAAGATCAGACAACATTTAATGTGAATACAACTGTTAAGTTAACTAAAGTTGGATTAGTTAAGAGTCTTTGGAAAATTATACTGTTGTCACTATCCTGACATGTTATATATCTATCTATGTATCAATGTATGGGTTCTACTTGCCTTTTAAGAAACATAATATAAAGTGTGCTTCCGTTGGTTCTCCACTACTTGTATCTCTTCTCTTTTTTATGTTATGTGCTTTTCTATGTGAATACTAAATGTCTATGCTATTGGTAACTATGGCACTTTTCCCTAGATTACAACAAGGGGTGTCAGCTTCTACCGCAATTTCACCCTTTTACAAAGAATTTCATTAATAACCTTGTACAACCAGAAGTACACTTTGCCTTGCCTCTATGGGTTGAAAATCATGCGGAATGGAAACCAAAAGACTAATAAGAGAATAAATAAGGGGCAGTTAAATAAGTACCACATGCATTTTACCTTATGCCTTTTTTTTTGTCTAGGAGGAGGACATGGTTTCAAGCGGGGAACATCACTTGTCAAGCCAAAATCATAATGTAAAAGAGTATCCACTATATAAATACTCTTACGAGAACCAAATATATTAGAAGGTAATGTGATAGGTGGAATTAATGTATTTTTCACCATGTTAACTATCACTTTGCTACAAAGAACATGAAACTTTATAATTTTATGTCCCTTTACCCCATCATATTTGTACCACTTCACTAGCAAATAACACTATCCGACTTCATTCATCTTTCTAAAAATTGTTGTAAAAATCCCTTCACCTGCGTACTTGAATTTTTATTGTAATTCAAGTTCATTCCAATAAACCAAAAATATTCTCACTTAACATCAAATTTTAAATAATTTACAACTGATGGTAAGTTCCATGGAGGAGCCCTACAAAAGGGCCAAACAATCGTTACAATCTCACCACAATACAATCACACCAACATTAGATACATGCTATACTCTTGATTGCTTTGACATTCCCCATGACTTCAACAATAGTGCTCACCAAACCACTAAAGGAACCTTCTTGATCTTTCATAACTTCTCATCCCTACCACACTGTTCAACAGAGAATGTGACAAAGTACTAATTCACGGCCCTCTTTTCCTGAGTGAGAACCATTTTCAATAACAAATGATAATGTTGTTATATGGTCCATAAAACCATTCCCCTAGGTTGACTCAATAGTCACAAAATAGGGAAACGTATAACAAATCTTGAAAAAGAGAGTTTGAACAATGGAAAGCAAGATAAGATGGTAGACGGGAACAAAGATGGGTGTGAGTTTCCTTTTCCATCGAAAATTGTGCCATGAAGCATCCCATCGATTAATTGCAAGAAAAGTTGGTGCTCTACAACATGGAAAAGTACATGTAGGTGAAGCACACAAATGTTACATAAAAACATAACATGGGCACTTACAAATGACCACAAAGGTAAATTCAAGCAAACCCATGGTATTATAAACAAAGTATTCCTTTGCACTTATAAAATTAAACTGTTGGTGCAACATCATCAACACTGATGGAATGTGGGTTGGAAATATATGTTGTTGGTAAATGGAAGCCATGAGTTTACATAACATAGACCATCCTCAAGTTGGAATAGCATTGATGAGGTACTTTGACTAAAATTGTAATGGAGAGCTCTTATCATACATAGGCCAAAGTATACAAGTGCTTAGCAAAACCATAAACCAAAATGGGACTATGTTAGAGTAATGCTAGGATTTTTGAGTAGTAGAGAGTCATTTCTATACAAAGATTTGGTGAGCTGAGAAATATGGGTCAAGAAGAGAAATAGAAGAAAATGGATAAGTAAATTTCAGAGAGAATGCTAGAAATGGCCAAGAGTTCCAATACTTCTTAGAGTGTAAAATCTCACAAATTTAGAGAGGTAGATCTGACATGTTTATGAAAAATACCTTCTCTAATACCACTATTGGAATGAAAAATAAGCATGAATTGCATTTATTAAAGATGATACACATATAAATACAAAATATTGACTATTGGATTCAACTTCCAAGGTTTCTTGGACTTCCAATAATTGTTCACATTCCATCATAACCCTAATGGATTAGGTTTTCAACCGTTATGAATAGATTTTTCGGCCATGGCTACAGTTTCATGACTTTCATCTTAACTGAACTGGATCACATGAAACTCCACGTAATATATTGAGAGAAACTTTCTCTGATACCAATATTATCTATAAACTATTGTGGATATTCCACTAGAGAATTTGTCTGTAACAATTTTATTAAAATATATTTGAAAATTTGAAACCTACACTACGAGGGTTAATTTCTCCTTAGATTTATGAATTAGTTAACTATTGTATTATGCTTATGCATGAAATAGATAAAATATGCAAAATAGAGAACAAAGAAGTAAAAGTCATAAACCAAAATGAAAACAAGATATAATTTGGGAAAACTTTATGGTAGAAAACCCAAGTCGAAGGTGAGGTTTCTCTGCTCTGTCTCTCTTTGAATGGAAATGGTTGCAACTATAACAAAGTGAGACCTATGTCCCATGGGTTTCTACAATGAACACACCATCTCTTTTTACTCTCTCTTTATCCACTCTTAGCAACTATACTCATCTATGAAACAAAATGCACTCGAATATAATGGAACCCATTTTCCTCCTAGTGGAATGGCTATAACATAGATCGATAGCCTACTCATGCTTCATTTTGTACTTATTTAACTCTTAATTAGAGTTACAATATTAAATCTTCTAGATTACTCTTAATCATGATCAGGTGGCTATCCCCTTCTCCATGAATACTGGGAGTTGACATGGAATTCGTCTGAATCATGGTTGTCAAAATGCGAAGGTCAACTTCTAGGTGGACTAAATTTTGCATGCAAACATCATTTGATGTTTCTCTTGCATTGTTGGAAATATGTATAAGTTTATAATAGTGTTAGGAGGTGCATGATAGGGTAGAAAGTTTTAACCCCCAAAAAATTACCATTTTATGCATCAAACTACTTTTGGAAGGTTTTAGACCCCAATTCACCAAATTGGGGCCCACTGATAAAAATGGTCATATTAGCTTATTCATCTATTTTTTTCGCTTCTAAAAGCATCAATATAGATGAAAAATAATATCATTATCCAATTCAAATCATACCCCCCCATTTTTGGAGGATTTTGGTTCCCAAAATATTTTATTGAATGAGGTGAGGGAATTTTTCCTCTACCTTCTCCCTGGAGTACCATTAGCATTTCTTGGAAGATGTCTTATCAACCCAATTTTCCAAAGGTCATGCTACCCCTATCCTGTATTTCTAGACCTATTCTGAAAAATTGTGTCCTCTATCAACTTTTTTTGAGCTTTTGATGTCAAATCATCTACAGAAGGTAGGACCCATTCCTCTCCTTTATCCAGCATGGAAGGCTCATAGAATGCACATGTATAGGTGTAGATTTAGTTTATAGGAATTATACCCCACATACTCTAGTCACTCAAAGAGACCATATAATAGAGCTTTGATTTTATTGCAAGGAAAATGAAGTCTCTCCTTGTTCAACTATAACCATACTATGTCTCCTATCTTAAATGACTTCTCTATTTTGTGTTGATCATACTTGGAATTGTGTTTTTCCTGTCACTTCTATAGGATCTCATGTACCTATAGATGGATTAATATGATCTTCTCCACATTTCTTTTTTCCATTAAGGAATCCCCAGTGAGATCATTTTTTACCCCTCGTTTTATATATGAAATATCCAAATCTGAAGGTGAAAAATCTCTATAATAGGTTTCAAATGAGGATTTACCAGTAGAAGTGTGGATTGACCTATTATAAGAGTGCTCTATATGTACCATATTTTCATTCCAATACTGTGGATGCGTCGATTATAACCCCTCAAATTCTACACCAAAGTCTCGTTGACTACTTTTTTTTTCTCATATGCATATGGATGGAATGTCATAGACTATTCAACTTTGTGTCCATCTTCTCCCACAATTTATTCCAAAATGCATTGATAAATATTGTGTTTCTATTTGAAACAATGCTCCTTGGGATTCCAAAGTGAACCCAAACTTGTATAAAGAATAATTTTGTTACTTTGTTCCCACAAATGGTCATTTTATAAGGCATGAGAGAAAACATTTTACTGAACTTGTCAACTACAATGAGCATGTAGTCATGCCTTTCTGGTTTTCAGTAAACCTCACACAAAGTCCATGAAAATTATTTTTGAAGGAAGAGTGGATATAGGTAAAGGATGGCATAGACCATGTTTCCTTTTGTTTTGTTGAAGCAAGAGTCATGTCTTCTATTCAAATTAAACAAAAAGGATTAATTACATAAATTACAACCAACCCTAAGGAATTGGGGGACATAGAATTAACTATCCCTCCTAGGGTATGGGCCAACAAGCCCAAGGCTAAACAGTTGTGCCATGGGCTCCCCCCCTACGTTCTTCAAAATATAGATGCAATTTGATCTGTAACAACAGAGCGAAAAAAGGCATACAAGTTGGAACTAAAACCGGACCCGAAAAGGAATTAAAAACCAAACTATTCAGATTTCGGGTCCGAAAAGGGGCATAAACATTGCGTATGTGGTCTACCTGAAATTCATTGCTACCCGCCACGAAGCTGAACAAGCATGGATGATAACAATAAGGCATAACTTTGACCTGGACCCACCAACATGCAAAATGATCTTGGGTCATTGATCCGCCTCACAAGATCCAACGGTTGATAAACATATCGAATGGAAAAGAAGCTTGGAGAATACCCACCCGATGAGGGCGGTATTCTCTCTCCTACTAGAGCCACATGTTGCATGTTGGGTGGCATCGAGCTCAAATATTTGAAACCACTTTCTAGAGTTGAGAGCTTCTGATAAGCCAAAAACCACCTTGAGGGTAGTATTGAAACTAAAGGTAGTTATGAGTAAGGTTTCGAGTCCACTGTGGAAGCAAAGACTCTAACCTGAACCAATCAATCTGCAATTTGAATCTCCACCCTTCATCCTTAGCTGTTTGATCCAACGTATGAGAGGAATCTCCATTTGAAGAAAAGCAAGAGCGATTCCCGCCATCCGAGCATCTGAAAACTTGTAGACCAACCCCACTGGTTCATTGTATCCATTGCCAACAGTTATATACCTATGGTGGGGTGTTGTTGTTCCTTCTAACTAAAGACTCTTCACCCCCTCTTCCCACCGAGTAAAACTGAGTTGATCTATGTTAGGAGAAAGTTTTGAAAAAATCCTCAATCTACAGATCATCTCCCACCCAAGAACTTTGTGTCTGAGTTATTCTGGACTGATAAAGCTAACAAAGGCCTGCGTGCCATTTTCAAAATTACCTCTGGAAAACCCCTTCATGTTGATTGTGTATCTACAAACCCAACCTCTGCTACTACTAACATTCTATATTCTGATGTATCTCTCGGTCCTCATTCGCCTGGTTGAGACAGTCATCCCTCAATCTACCCCAAGGAACCTCTTGCCATCTGTACTTATTACTGCTTTTAGTGCAGAGAGCACCTTTGTTGGCAAGTATGTCCGCCAATTTATTGGCCATCCTACGCACATGTGTGAAGCTTAAGGTTCTCATGTTTTGAAGGTAGAGATGGATTCTTTGATAGAACTAAAGAAGCCTCTAGTGTCTCGAGACCTTTTCTGGAGCCGAACCACACCAAATTCACTTGATGATTAGCTCAAAATCTACTTTAATTATGATATTCTGAAGATTGTCATTCTTCAGGATTTCTAAACATTGCTCTAGTGCCATTAGCTCCGCCATATTGTTTGTGGCTCTTCCCAGATTGAAATGAAAAATGTATTGTATGTAGCCCTTTTCATCCCTTATTACACCACCTTAACCAACCATACTTGAATTTCCTTTTGAGGCCCCATCTATGTTACATTTCATAAATCCCTAAGGGGGAGGATCCCAGAAATCTTTATTGGTGACCAGTTGCTTTACCAACCTGTTATTGCCCTGAGGAATAAGCCCCTGCATACCCAACTGAAGAAGTATCTGCACATCAGCATTTGAAGGGAGATTTGTAGGGGGTGTTTGCATTAAAGTTCCAACCGTCTCCTTGAGCTGTCTTAAAATTTGTTCCATGATGGTCTAGGAGGAACTTTTTTTATTTTTGAAAATTCTATTGTTGCGTTCTTTCCACATGTCCCATATTAGGAATCTTGGAGTTAAAACCCAAGCTTTTTTTATCATTTCATAATCAGAGAAGTTCCTCCTCTAGTTTCTTAGGGTATGGGTAATCTGAATATTAAGGCAATACCATCCCACAACCCGGAGGTAAATATGCAGGTGTTGAGAAGGTGCTCCATTGTTTCCTCTTGTGATTCACATAGCTGGCATCTGGATGGGCCCAAAATGCCCCTTTTCCAAATATTCTCCCATGTTAGAATTTTCTTATGATGTACAAGCCACATGAACAGTTTGGTTTTCATCTATCCTTGGTTCTTCCAGAGATTCTTCCAAACCCAATTTAGTTTTGTGGAATCAAGCTCAAGGGCTATGCGTTTTGCCTCTTTAAGGATAAAAGTTCCTTTATTGTTATTTCCCCATCTAAGTTGGTCAGGGTCAGCTGATATCAGTATCTTTCTTTGATCCAGAATGGCCATTAGAGCATCAGCCTTTACTTTCAAGGGGCTATTATCCCTGTATTCCATTTTCTTCTAGGTTCTCCATTTTCCTTCACTATTTGCCTGATCCCAAAAATCATTTACCTAGAGTAACCCTTTGTTATCAGTATCATTCTTGAGATCCACAAAGTCCTCTCTTAACAGCTTAGGTTCCTATTGCCATTTATACTCCCAAAACCATGTCAGGTCTCCTGCTCTAATCTCCTAGAAGCTATTCTTTTGAGCTATGTCTAGATTTTCCCAAGATTTATTCCAGATGTGGGAGCCTTTTATGATGCCAGACATTCTTATGTGGTCCTTGTTTTGCCAATTGCTTGCATATTTCTGGTTCCAAATTTGAGCCGAAGGAGCATCTGAATCTTTTTTCCATCTCCCCCATAATTTTCCCCCAAAACTTTATTTAGCACTTCAGGATCATCTAGTCCTAAACCTCTGTGGTTTTTAGGTTTACAAATCTGTTCCCAGGCTACCAAGGCCCATTTCTTCTTTTCCTCTCTTTTACTCCAAAGGAAATCTCTTTGGATATTTTTGCATTGTTGCATAACTCCTTTTGGAGTTGGAAGGGCTGAAAACATGAAGATGGGGATTGTTCACAGGATAGCTTTTGTAAGCACCAATCAGCCTGCCAAGTTCAAAGATCTGTTAGTCCATATTCGAGTCTTGTCCTACAACTTATTAATCACATACTCCCAAACAGTCTTGTTCAGAGGTTTGTTTATGAGCGGTACTCCCAAATATTTGGAAGGTAGCATATCTCTTTGAAAGCCCAACATCCTAGACATATTTCACTGAATAGTAATGTTAGTATTGAAAAAGAAAATGTTTGATCTAGAGAGGCTTACCTTTGTGCCCACCACCATCACGAAGTCACTTAGGATTTGTTTGTAAGCTAGTGCTTCTTTGACCGTGGGAATTCCCTGTAGGATGGTATCATCTACAAATTGTTGATGGGTCAAAGCCTATCCATTCCCGGATAGTTTGAGATCCTGGATCTTACCTGCTTCTTTAGCGGACTTTATGGCTCGACCTAGTCCTTCCATCATAAGAATAAAGAGAAAGGGGGATAGAGGATCTCCCTACCTCTAAAGGTCTTAGATGGAGAAACATTTACCAGAATTGAAAAACTAGAGGCAGTCACCAGGGCCATTACCCATCTTACCCAATTGTGGTCAAATCCAAAAGCTTGCAGGACCTTCCTGATGTGGGTCCAATTTAACTTATCATACACCCTTTCTAGGTCTAATTGCATAATCATTCCTACCTGCCTTTTACTCATCAATGAGTGAACCACCTCATGTGCTTGAATGATATTATTGAGAATTTGTCTGCCCTCCACATATCCCATTTGCTCCACAAAAGCTAGAGTATGAAGAAGGGGTTTGAGTCTGTTGGTAATAATTTTGGATATTATCTTATACACCACATTGCATAAAGCTATAGGTCTAAATCTGTCTGGTGTCATAGCATTGTCCTGTTTAGGAATCAAGGAGATGAAGGATGTATTGAGTGCCTTCAATATAGTTCTATTTTTCCTAGAGTCCTCCACCACATTCATAATATCTTGCTTGACAATACACCAACATGCTTTAAAGAAATCTACATTGAAACCATCCGGACCTGGCACTTTTCCATTCTGCATTTCTTTGATGACCTCACTAACCTCCTCTTCATTCACCGACCTATTAAGATTATAATTATCTTCTCTTGTTACTATCATAAGGATGTGATTTGTGAAGTCCCTCATAAATTGTGATCTATCTAAGAGAGGTTCCTCTGATATGCTTTGAAAATGTTGAACCAACACAACTTCTATTTCTTTATGGGTATTGAGATGTTGGCATCTGAAGTCCTTGATCATGGAGATTCTGTTGTGAGACCTGTGTTCCATTGTAGATCTATGGAAAAACCTTGTGTTTCTTTCCCCTTCTTTTAGCCATTGTACTCTTGATTTTTGTCTCCAAAATATTTCCTCTAGTTTGCATAAGTCCTCCCAATCCTGTTGATGTTTGTTGGCTTGTTCATTTCTTTCCCCATCAAAGCCATCTGTGATAAGGGTTTGATTAATTTCCCACATTTTTCTTTCATCAACTTTTTTCACTTCAAAAATATTGCCAAACTCATTCTTATTCCAATATTTGAGCCTGAGTTTGATATGTTTCAATCTTTTGTGTAATAGAAACATCCTCATTCCTTGGATCTGCAGATCTTATTTCCACCATTTTTCAATGTTGCCAATAAATTCTGGATGGGTGAGCCAGATGTTTTCAAACCTAAAAGGTCTATTCTTTGGGGTTCCAATGCCGGTTGCCTCAAATTGAACAGGCCAATGGTCCGAGCCACCAAAGGGGAGAATTCTCGCTGTCATATCAAGGCCTGTGAGCATGAGGTCCTATGAGATAATGAATATATCCAACTTTGAGGCTACTTGAGACTCTCCTCCTCTTTTGTTGGTAAAGAGGCCATTACTTGTAACTGTGTCAACTAGCTTCATGTTGTCTATAAAATTTTGAAATACTATAGAGTCTCTGCTTAGTGTTCTAGTCCCACCTTTCTTTTCTAATAGGGTTTTGATCATGTTAAAGTCCCTGCCTAGAATCAATGGTATTCCTAAATGTCTATCTCTTAGATCCTCTAGAGAAGTGACTAGTCTAAGTTTGTCATTAGGTCTCTGAGGGCCATAAACGTTTGTGATTAAATCAGTCTCCCTGTCTCCCACAGGCTGAATAACCATTGATAAATAATTCCTAGATGCCTCAGCATCCATTATGCCAATCTTTTGAGGGTTCCAAAGTGTGAGAATACCTCCTGCTGTTTTGTCTGCCTTGACTTCTAGAAATTCATATCTCTTGAGCCATTTGTTGTGTGTTTCTCTTATTTTTTGAATTGAACATTTAGTTTCCTGGATGAAAATCATATCTAGAGTTTCTTGTTTCATTCTATTGTTAAGGTTTCTTTGCTTCCTTTTACTTCCTAGACCTCTAATATTCCAAGATGTGAGCTTCATTAAGAAAGATTTGTAAAGGAGTAGATGGTTAGATCTTTCATCTTACCTGAATCTATCATCATTTTTCCACATTATATTAGTAACTCATTTTGTTTCTTTCTGCCCCTTTTCCTTCCTAGGTTTTTGGGAGCGAGTCCTGATGTGGTTTTCAAGGTTTTCACCCCTTCGTTGTCCTATCTTTCGAGGTTTATTTTCCCTCTCAGCCCTTTAGCCTGAGTTCTCCATAGAAACAACTATTGCACTCTATTAAACTCATCTTGAGGTAATGAATCCATACCTTCCGTGGTCCCTTGTTTCAGGAATCTTTCCAGATCTAGATGTTCTCTTTCGAGAATATCCTGTAGTTCATGATCCTCTATTTCCACCTCACTCGGGATCATTTCTTGGTCCATTTCAAGTTCCATGTTGCTCAACATAGTCTCATTTTGCTGGTTTTTGTCCTGTATCTTCTCCCTATTTTCTTCCTTTTCCTTCTCCCCTGGGTTGTCCTCTATGGCCTGATTTGCCTTTGTTACCTCTTCCTCTTCTTCTAGTATCTTGTACCTGTTCTGACTTGCCTATTTTTACTCGGTGTGGTTTTTCTTTTGCAACCTTTTCCCTCCATTACCTCTATTTCCCACTTTATGAAAGCTTTCAGTTTCTTTCCCTATTGTAACTTTACTTCTGCTCTTTGTCTTGTTGAGAGGGCAGTCTCTGAATAGATGCCCATGTTCATGGCCTTTGCGACATATAAAAGGAACATGTTCATAATCCACTGTTTGCACCCATTCTTCATCAAAAACTTCCAAGATCACCTCATCCGGTAGAGATCTAGAGAGATCCATCTCCACACATATACGGGAAAATGAGGTGTACTTCCCCCTTCTCATTGCCTTAGATATTTTAACAAAACACCGTAATTTATTTCCTATTGCTGATAAAGATTTTGGTTGCTAGTAATCTAGTGGTAAGGAGTAGAGTCGTACCCAAATTGGGACCGAAGTGAAGGTCTCACGCTCCAGGATAAAATTCATCATCCAAGGCCGCATATAGAGGCCTGCAACATCATAGAAGTAAGGCCCTCCTTCAAACACCCTATCTTTATCCTCGATGTTAGTAAAGACTACAGTAAAGAAACCCTTTGACCCAAGATGTAGGTCTATATCCCCTTTAGGTTTCCAGTGATATTTAATCCACACCTGTAGTGCCTTCTCTGTGGGCCATAACCCCATGAATTTACAAATGATAGCATAAGTCCTCATGTGATCCCTATGCGCCTACAGTCCTGGATCACTTAACACCACTCTCGGTGTGACAGTGGTCTTAGGTTTACATGGAACATTTTATATTTTGTTTTCTACTTGTTGTTTCTTGTCCTCTTCTTCTTTATCTTTTTTTTTGTCTTCCTCCCTCCTATTATTCTACTCCTATGTGTCATCGTTGTCTCGTTTCCCTCCTCCTGAAAGACCTTTTTCAACCTCCAGCAGTTTCTTGCCTCGGCTAGAGACTGCCTGACTGTAGGAGGGAGTTGAGCTCCCCCCTTTACGCCCCTCCATGGCATTCAACGCCTGATTAATTTTTGTAAACCCTAGCTCTTACTAATTGTCGCTCCTTTGCTCGCCTTCCCGGATTCACATAGAACCTGTTTCCTATTACTAGGCTTATTGGTACAATAAAGCATACATCCTCCTATGAACCTAGCTACATCTTCTTATATCTTGGGCTAGGACACATAACTCTACAAGTTGGCCACTATCTTCCCTACATAAAAAATCCCTGTAACCTTGGAGGCATGGGTCTCTATGATTAGTTATAGTTTCTCACATTTAGGAACACATAACCTATCCAACCTATATAGTAATCCATTCTAGAGATAATATTCAACTGTGTTGTCACCATCCTGCACATGACTATGGCTCTACAACTGCTAAAGCACCTCCTTGAATTCCTCATCCTATGTCTATGCCTCTCTATATGCATCATAGATGAAAGGCTCCATATGCATCATAGATCCCAAAGTTGTGATATTTAATGTGGGTCGCCTTGAAATCATGTCAACAACTTGTTTGTGCTACCCTTCATGTACATGACCACCAAATGAAAATGTTGTAAAAACTCCATCCATTTGTAATTCTTGGACTATTGTAGCTTATTTTGGGCATGTAGGTACCGTAATGGCTAGTGACCTGTGTATATTTCTCTCTCCTTTCCCATAAGATATTATGTCCACTTCTTCACAGCTTGCACCAAGATATAGAGCTCCTTGTCATAGGTGAGGTAGTTGACAATTGTGTTAGTGTTCTTTTTAGACTATGAATCTTGCTATGATTTTCCCTCCATTTCTTGTTTTTAGAACTTATTTAATCATTATCAACCATATTTCCCCATGTTTTACCCATTATAGCATTCTTATGAGTTTTTTTTTTAGAATTCTATTGAAAATAAAGAGTATTGTAACAGAAAATTGCAAATTGTAGGAGATATGTCAAATCACCATTCGTTTTCATGGTTACAGGTGATCTAGGAGGAAATGGTGACATGATTTTTAGAGATGTTCGGAGATGGAAAATGACCTATCCGTTCGTGCAAAAACGGTTCCAAACTAGCTGGTCAATGCATAGTAAACTTAGCGAGCTGAACTACTAAAAACATGGAGAACCATCTAGAAAATGCCTAGATTTTCTCAATTCGTGTTAAAGCTGAAATTTTTATATTTATGAGGATTTGTGAATAATATTTTTCTAGTAGGATAGATTACATATAATGTTGAACAATATTTGATTGAGTTTGTTTGAAAACTTGCTTATAAAAGCAAGCATTATGACTTAAGAAACATATGTTATGTTATGTTACTACCTTTTTTGCTATGAATTGAGAATGTGACTTGAGAAATTAGAAGTTAATTTTCATATTTTTGGTGCTCATTTTTATTATTCAATGGTGTTGTGATTAAAGATTTAGCTTTTGGTTTCTTCTTTGGTGTGCTTACTTGAGGTTGGAGGCCCCCCAAACTTCAAGTTTGTGCATTGTACTCTATTTTATATCGTTTAATAAGCATAAGATTGTAATTTTGTTGTTGAATTTTCTCGAATTCATATCCATAAATTATTCATGTTTATATATCTAACTCATTCTATTGTACAATTGTGTTTTCGTTGAGATACAAATTAGTTCACGGGATAGCATAAAAATAAGTTTTTTCTTTTCTCCAAGCTACTGTTGACATATTATTATTATGTGTTTCTCTTCTTTATTTATTTCTGTAGCTTTTTATTTTCATAATCTTAAAGCATAGTTCATTTGGCTATGATTTCAAATAGATTAATCAGAGAAGTAATTTAGGGATTTTTAGTTTTAGATAAGTATCCATATATGCTATATTATAATTTAATGGAATTCATTATTTTCTATAATCATATGTGTTCAAGGAGTGCATATGTTTGTTAGATAGTGAATGCATATTCAATTGGTGTGCATAGAAATTCATTGAATGCTCCATAATGGTTCTTCCATCTAAGTCACAATTAAATTAGTTTTATTATCTGTTGGTTTTTATTTTTTAAGATCTATTTATAAGTATCTAAGTTTTCATTAGCCAGTATTTAAATCTCTATTTTCAAAAGATTTCATCTAATATATATAAAATACAAAATTATTAATATACTAGTCCACTAGTTTCTATTCCTTGATCTTTTAGAATTCTAAGCTCAAAACAAAGAGTAGGCATTAGATTTATTGTATAAATATACATATGAAGTTTTCCTAAATTGGATTGCACAAACATGAGAAGAGTATCAATAAATTAATGAAGTTTTGATTTTCATAAACAAATTTTGTAATAATAAAAAAATTGTATCATTAGCATTACATTGTTTCCCTTATATTTAAACTTCCCTGCATTTATTTATTGTTTTCCTAAGATACTTGACATTACAAGTATCTTTGTGTAGAGAACTTGGATTTGTGACAGAAATCCCAGTATATGCTAGTTTGAAGTATTTGTAAAGTTAAGTAATAGTAATTTTATTTCAAACCCATGTGCATAGTTTAAGAGTGAACACTTGACAGTATAAGTATCTTTGTGTAGAGAACTTGAAATTGTGATGGAAATCCGAGTATATGCCTAGTCAAAGTACTTGTGAATCCAAGTAATAGTGATTTTATTTCAAGCTTTAATGCAAATTTAAGAGTTTTCCAGAATTTAATAGCTAATATTAACTTTGGAAGTGACAAAACATCTAATTTAGCTCATTTGACATATTGTAGTGTTCTTCAAAGTTTACCAACACTCAACTGATATAAAAGTATGTCCTAGTTTAGATGTTCTAAATTAGACTTGACATTTTTGGCATCATCGTTAGGGAAATAGACTATGAGTTAACTAGATTTAAAATTTTCTTATCGAGCTTATTACTAATATATAAATGTTTAGGGTTTGAAGGAGTGGAGGTAGTAAGATGAGATGTAAGAACCTGCTCATTCACTTTAGTTGAATATCCAAAAGTCCAAATCATTTTTATATTTTCTTAATTGCTTTAGAAATAATGTTCATTTATGGATAGACCTAGAGATGAAAAAGGTAGGTATGTTAGATAAAAACCCCCCACTACTAACCAACCCTCAATGGTAGCTGGAACATCAAAAATTCAAAAATAAGGTGAACAAGTTACACTAGTTGTTGGAAAATTTGTTATTGAACAAATTGAACAAAAAGCATCTCAAGTAAAAAGATTAACACTTGTAGAAAGACAGGTACTATTAACTCATCAAACCAAACAAAAAGAACAAGGAACATTCTCAACATAGATATTAAGAAAAGAAAATCCCCAATCAACAATAAAAGTTCAAAGAGATGAAAAACATAAAATTACTAAACCAAATCCTCAACCAATCTTTGAAGAAGTTAAAAAAAAACTGAGTTAACTAGTGAATTAATAGAAGGATATTATGAGAATTTGTCAATTTTGTTTGAAAAAAATATGGCAGATAGAGAATGATAGCAAAGAGAAAAGGAAATGGAGAAAATGAAAACACATTAACAACAAATACTTGAACCAGAAAGAAAAAGAAAAGAAGAATGGGAAATAATTGAAAGAGAAATAAAAACCAAAGCATAACATGATAAAGGTGGAGCATCAAATTCAAGAGGAAGAAGACTTACCGCTGAAAGAGAAGATCAAGAAAAATAAGTCACCATCGGATTCCCTATTTTAGATACACAAAAAATTCAAGGAACAAAGGTAAAAATGAAAAATATTCCTCCATCTGTTCTACCAATATTTTATGGTATGCCTACTGAAGACCTTAACTTTTTCCTATTTGAATTTGATATATTATGTTGTACATATGGATACACACAGTATGCTAAAAAAACTTCATCTTTCTCCTAATATATTAAAAGGATTTGCATTAAAACAGTTTATAAGGCTAGGAGAGTCAACAATTTTGTATCGGGAAGATATAAGAAAAACATTTTTAAGGCAATATCAACCTTATTTTCAATCACAGATTGTTGAAGAAGATATCTTTAAAATGGGTTAGCAAGAGGACGAAACATTGGAAGAATAATTATAAAGATTCACTTATAATTTGTAAAAAACTATGCATGACCTAGAAATATTGAACTTATTTGAACACTCTTCTTAAGAATTTGATATGAATATACATGTCCTCAATCTTATGGAGGCAAAGGATATTTCTCAATTACCTTATGACAAAATTATTGAATTGTGCAAGAAATACTCCGTAGGAAGAGAAAATTCTAGTAAGGGACAAAGAGATGCACTCTCAAAAGTAACTAAGTCAGTTTCTAGAGGAATCGCTAGATTTGAACTTGGCAACCTTTTAGAAAAATTCGAAATTTATCTTCTAAGTACTCTTGGTTCTCAAACAAATACACTTAAAGCTAGAAAGAGACAAGAATAACAAAATGAATCATTTTTTATGTTTTTCCTAAAATTTAGAAAGAAATATCCCTTACGAGAATATCCTTTGGATAATATTGACGTTTGTGGGATTTGTGAAGAAAGACACTTAACATAGAAGTTCCCAACAATAACAGAGCTAGAGAAAACAATCAAGAAATAAGGTGAATCATCATAATCACTTTAGTATGTTGCACCTCAAAGAAGACCTTGGAAACCTCGACAATCATGTATGTCTTCATATCTAAACCCACAATTTCAATGTTATCAAATTTTATACATATATTGTTCCTATTCCATAGCAAGCTTGGCTACCTCAACAACCTCCAATCCAACCTTTTCAATAAGGTTGGTGAGGACAAGCATATGGAAATCAACCCCCATACTAGCAACCATACCCACAGCCATACCAACATCCTTATCAGTAGTGTTTTCAAAAACCATATCCATCATATTTCCGACCATGATTCTGACAACCACCCTTTCAATAATTTCAAAATTTTCAATAACAACCTCCAATACCACAAATAACCCAACCTCAACAACCTCATCTTCCCCCTAATACTCCTAAGCCTAGACGTACTCAATCACCAACCGAGCTAGTGGAAAATCCTAATCTAAAAGTTGATAAACATGTTTATAATTTAGGGGAAACACTTTCCATGTATGCAATTGTTTATATTGATGACATTCACTTAAGTTTAGGCAACGTATTAAAAAGAGAACCCCCTGTAATTATTGAAGAACAAGAAGAGATTGAGGAAATTCCAAAAGAAACTTGCACATTAACAATAGTCATAGAAAATTCTAGAAACATATAAGCTCATAAGAGTCAATATTTAATGATTAAAATATTTCGCTTTCCAGAAAGGTTAATTGTAGAAAAATCAATGCTTCCTATTGAGCAAGATTCTTAGATCAGTTGAAAAAAATAATTTTCAAAATTCCTTTATTGCAAGATATTAAAGAAATTCCAATTTACACTAGAACAATTCAGGAATCTTGTTTTAAATCTAATAAAAGAAAGAAAGATTCGTCTACAATACATGTCATTCACCATTAGCTAGCCTAATGTCAAAGTCAATTGGTACTAAAAAATATTTGGATCCAAGGATCCCTAAGGTTACTATTACAACTGATAATTTCTTAATTCCAAACACTTTAATTGATTTAGGCACAATAATAAATTTTATGACAATGTACACAATGCAAAGTTTAAATCTAAATAATATTTGATCTACACCAACAATAATTAAACTAGTTAATAGATCAAGAATCAAATTGGGAGGTATAATCAAAGATTTAATGGTCTCCCCAAATTCTTTGGAATATCTGGTAGACATTTTAGTTCTACAACCTAAGTCAAACTTGGGTGGATATCCCCTTATCCTTGGAATACCATGGTTGGCTATAATCGATGCATTCATTGGCTGTAGATTACGAAAAATGACAATCTCTAAAGGAAATTAAAAATAAACAAATAATACTATATCCCCCACCTAAATCTTTGAATGAATTAGAGAAATTATCATGGCCTCATAATACAGATCCAAAAAAAAAAAAAAAATTAATAATAATTAAACATAAAAAATAAAATAAAATAATATATATATAGATATATATATAATATATATATATATATATATATATATATATATATATATATATATATATATATATATAAAAGATTCAACTTCTATTTACTATTAATCAAACAATTTCTTTTGGGGAAAAATCAAATGAAACTGTGTTAGATTACTTCATTTCTAATCTTGACATTGTACAAAAATTAAGGGAAATTCAATATGATGCAACAAACAACTTATTATAACAATATTTTCAAGAGAATTGCACGATAAAGTCTTTACAATATTCTTTTGAACAATTTTTTCCTATAAATTCAATGGTCAATTCAAATTCTAAAACTATCAAACTTTAACCAGGAAAAATTGTATTTACTACTTCCACACTAGAAGCATCACAAGAAGATCAATTAAATCAAGTTCTAAAAAGGTATTCCAAGGAATTTTCTAGGGATTGCACTGATATGCAAGGTGTTCACACTAATACATGTATTCACCATATCTATTTGGAAGAAAATACTAGACCTATAATGCAGTGTCAATGAAGGCTGAATCCAATTATGAAAGAGATAGTGAAAAATGAACTTAAAAAATTATTGAAGGTGGATTTTATTTACCCTATCTCTAATAGTTAACGGGTTTCACCCTTAGTTTTAGTGCCTAATAAAACTATAAAATGGAAAGTATGTGTAGATTACATAAAATTAAATAATGTCACTCTTTAAGGTCACTTTCCATTCCCATTCATAGCTCAAGTTTTAGATATTTTGGTAGGAAATAAATATATCTAGTTTTTAGATGGATTTAGTGGCTATAATCAAATAAAGGTAGCTGAAGAGGATGGTGAAAACACTAATTTCACATGTCCTTGGGAAACATATTCCTATGAGATATTACCCTTTGGCTTGTGTAATGCACTAGCCACATTCCAAAGAGTAGTCTTTGTTTTGGAGAATTTAGCATCTACGGATAAACACTAATTCACTAGAAAAGTAGTTGTGCCTAGAACAACAACATAAAGTGTTTTAGAATTTTCCTATAAACAATAGATAAGAAGAGGGGATAGAAGGCCTACTTGTAGTTCTTCTTTCCTCTCGTCTCCCTTGTATCAATTCTGCCACTCCTTCTCGTACTTAATCCGCTTGAGAAGTACCTTGTAAACACAACAGAAGACAAAAACCGATCAAAGCATATGATCCATTGAATATAAATGAAAGGAATCAAAAGCAATTCATACATATAAGCATTATGAAAGAACACAACATATGGAAAAAGGTTCAAACACTTTATTAGATAGAGGAAGGAATTACAACCATTAGTGTCTCATTCAAAGTCATTCCTTCATCTTGGATCCCATCCACATCACATCAAAAGCAAGACAAGCTTGTGGCATCACATCATTTTCTCCAAAGTCAAGTCTCATAGCAGCATTATCTCCTTACAATTCAACATAATCTAGCCCCTGATTTCTTAGATGAGTGGTCAATTTCTAAGAAGATGAAGGAGGTTTTGTCATTAATGGTGATGTTGAATGGCCTTCCATACTTATAATTAGTTCCATGGAGGAAGGGACGAGAGGATAGGATGCTCCTTAACTCATTCCTCATCCATTTTCGAGCTCATAGGAGTTGATAAGATACGGAAACTTCTAGATGACTCCAAAAGATAAGAATATTCCCCAAACCCTATGTGAATTTTCCTCATTCTCGCCCAGTGTAGGTGAAAGGAAGCCTAAGTGCCCTGCAGAGCACGCTAGCAGTGGACTTAATTGCTCTGCAGTGCACCTTCATAAGGGCTTACCTGCACTGGTCCCTCTAGAGGCAATTTCTGGATGTCTTCAAGTCATGAAACTGTCTGGGAAGGAGGCATTCAAAGGGGTGACTTGTTTAGGGCATGAAGTAACTAAAATTAGGGTTGGTGAGCCCTAAAACACTGATCTGGATGTTGAGATTTGATGTTCCCAGATGGATCTGTAACAACTGCCCCCTAAAGCATGAAGTCGGAAAAATGCCAATGTCGAATGAAATGCTTTACAATGTGATGAGGAGGTATCGAAGTGGAAGGTGACCTGCATCAATTACAATACATATATCATTATATTTGATTTTACATGAATTGTTGAGGAATGCATACCCATGCTCAACTATTAAAATTTCATTACATGTACATAAACAGTCGTCTACAAATATAAACCCATGATCGGAATGACCATCAATGTAAAGCCATTGTACATATCATTTAGTGCTCCTGATATCACAACCCGGATGGATGAAACTAGATCCGATGTCTTCAATCTCGTTCAACTGTTCACTCAAGTATGAGTCTAACCATGTAAATATGTGATTGAAGTTGAACATGGGAAGACACCATCTGATTACTAGCCAATGATGTAAGTTGTTAACAGATGCGAGAGAAATCACCGATAATGATAATGATCCTCAAGGTACTGTAGCACATTCTACATGGTGTGAATGGATGATTTCATGTTGAACACCATACAAAGTATTTTGGTCGAAGGCCATTGATGTATGCCTATCGCCGTAAGCGAGAAACCTGCCATTGATGCATGCAAGCCTCAAGGTACTGAATGGGTGTTTCTAAGTCAACTTCTTAGATAATGAGTTGATGTCAAAAAGAAGTGACTCATCTCAGGAGGGCCTTGATGTATCCCACATCAACGACACGAAACAAGTGTAGTGATTTTGGAGATGGAATTTCACTGACGATACAAGGTTCAGGAATGGTGGTCATGAAAATCAAGGTTTATAATACTTGTTATAGCTCCAAATCTCACTCTTATGGTTTGTGATGCTGTACTCATGGCCTAGGGCAACCCCTCCTTCCAAACCTGGTCCTAAAATTTAAAAAACAGTGTTTTATCCCTTATACGCCACATTTCCCTGAGTTAAAGGCGTGTATATGCGGGTATGTGTATAGCCAACCTGCGTGTATGTATTAAAACACTTAAAAAAATATAAAACTCCTCATTTTTGGGCGGAGATCACGGGTTTTACCTGCTGATCACCTGTTAGTTCCCGTGGCCCAACTGTTCCCAACCAACTCCTAACTAAAAAACTACTTTGGAGATGGTATAAAAAGACCTCAAAGGGAAGGCCTAAGGGAGGAGAGAATAGAGAGAAAGGTTATTATGCTGAGATTTTTCCCTTGACCAAGTCTGAAGTTCGTTGTGCCTTCTGCACTTCCCCCATTTTGTACAGGAAACCTTTGTTTCCTTGTGTGTTGATGTTCATCCACCATTTATGACATCATGGAGAGAGGCATGGAAGGAATTTTGTTAGAGGCTTGAGGCTGGAACGGATCCGGAAGGAAGCTTTGCTTGGAGCCTGCTGAAGGTGATTCAGGTGAACATATTCCTTTTTATGTACTTTATTTGTCTATAATAAAAGAAACACATGTCTTGGTTCCCGAAATGAATATTCTTTATGTTAATGATAGTCATGTTTAGAATTCATATGTAAATGGTTGTTTGGATTTCATAACTAACTACCTTTCTTTATAACATGAAGATGGTTTCTTTATAAGTTCTGTCCATGTACTGCTGTGTTCTTTGAATTGGTTGTTTTGCACAACAAAAGAGAAGAAGGGAACTCCAAGAAGGGTTTGGACCCTAAAGGGCTTCTCAAACGTAGGACCAAAGGTACATACCCTTATCATAGAATTTGCTTACTATAGCATAATGGCTATATGAATGTATGTTTCTTTGAATAGATAACTTTCAGTCTGCTAGGGTTTCAACCAAAAAAGCCCTAGGGTAGTAATTCCCTCTATCAGAATTGGCGACTCCGCTGGGCACAACACTCTTGTTGTTCCTAGTTTGGGTATTTTTCAAGCCAATCAGGGCTCGGCTGCCTTGTCTGCTTGTTGTTACTGTCTGGTCTGTTCTTGAACTTTAAGCTTTGCCAGTTTCTTCAGTTTGTTTTTTATTTTTCTTGAAGCTTTTCATACACACTGTTTTTCTTAGATACAGAGGCGTATATACGCTTGTTTCTTTGAGTGAACCTGCATATACACAGGTTTCCTCAAACACAGTCGCGTATACACGCAATTTGTACTTAAGTATAGTCGCGTATATATTGCAATTTTCGAGATTTATAAATCTTTTTAGTCTCTGAAGGCTTGTCTGGTGGTTTGAGTGAGTCTGAAACAGTCATTTTCCAGTATCAGTTATTTGTTTTACAACGAGCATCTCATTTTGAATTCTCTCTGATTATAAGGAGTATTGGTCTTGCTTTTTGTTGATTGCAAGCGTCATCGTTTTTGGCTAAAGCACACAATATTTCTTGTTAGGAATCATGGCTGCTCTGTTTCATCAGGATGGGGAGATTGAATTCAATCTTTGTGTTAATCTTGCTTTTGGTGACTTTTTGTTTGCTTGACAAGATCGCTTTTTGTGACCATCCACTTCTTTGTTTCACGAAAGTTGTTGTTTGGCACTTTCTTGGATTTTGTCTTTTTGATCTTTTTGGTTTTCATTGCCAAGGCTTTCATTGCTACTTTTGATTGTTAAGAGAGATTTCAAACACATTTATTTTTGTTGGGTTTTCATCCATTGAGTGGTGTTGATTCGCAAAAGTGTTTAATTGCCTATTCTTCAATCACAAGTTTCATTGTTATTGAGAGCATTTTTGAAAATACTTTTTTTCTTGTTGCTTTGAAGAAAATCTTTTGAAAATCCTAGTTTTGCTTTCTTGAACTTGATTTTCATTTGGTTTCCTTTTAGTGAAGTGAAAGTGCTTTATGTTTGTCTTAGAACTTGTTTTTAGTGTTTAGACGAAATGAATGGTAACATCCCATATTCCATCTAGACATTGTAAGTGGCAAGATAGAGATTGATAAGCAAGCAACTTTCATTTTTTGTTGCCTCAGCATATAGTTGTTGCATTAGGATAGATTTGCATCCCCTTTTTAGGCATATATAGTTTTGTTCACTTTTGTGAGTGTGTAGTTTGAAAAGAAAAAGAAAAATTTGTTTATTTGAAGTTCCTTTGAACCCTATAGAAATTTCTCTTCATTGAAAAACGAAAAAGTGCATGTGCATGTAGTTAAGTTTTATTATTTTCTTTTGCGTCAAAAAAACACCACTAGTTTCACTTCCCTTACCTTGTGACTTAAAGAACAGCCTAATAAAATCAAGCGCTAACTAAAATTCACTAGAACTTTTTGTTTTATTCAGTTACACCAAGAAGATTAGGATTTTAGGGCCTTGGATTAGGCGAGTGGAGAGTTAACTCTCCAAAGCCATATAAACGTCAAACGTAGGAGTCTGAATAACGAGAGAAAATCCAATAGCGTTAGGAAGACCAGGAAAGCTCCGGATCTGGGAGTTAAGCACGAGGGTCTGTGAAGACAGGGAAGAGAGATAACCCCTCTCCTACTTGTCTGAATTTACCTCACGACTGTTCCGCCTGGCTTCTGCGACGAGTTGGTATCCATAGTTGCTACTCCTAGCGAACTACACAGGTGGCTGCGGAGGGGAATCTCGTGGCACCTAAGGTTGACGTTGCATCACTCTCGACAGTACTACTGGAGGGCACCCTTGTGAAGCTTGGGGGCTTGCACCGGCGCAAGCTGTTGTTAGGAGGTCAGCGTAACTTCCTCTGATACCTTCGCTGATAGGACTGGGCCTTCATTATCCCAGACTATCTTCGGAAGGCCCCTTACTCCACTTTCTTGTATTTTGGTGTCCGGTCCTCATCACCCGGAGCAGAAATAACTGGAAGTTGTTTGACTGGCTGTTATCTTTAGGGACTTTCTAGTGTGTGCTCTTTGTTCCTTGTATATAGTTGGCTTTAGGTATTTTAGTCTAGTCATGTTTGGACTTTGTGTTCTGAGTGACCGGCTTACCACTCTACCGATCTTGAAAGGCTTTTGGTCATTATTTCAAAAGTTGTGGAGTTGCCTCCTCAAGGGCAAAGGTTTTGATTGCTTATCCATATTCCTTGAAAAGTTATTTCTATATTCCCCTAGAGGAAGGGTCTTTGGAACAGTTAGATATGGCCAATATTCCTGTGGAAACCAGCCAAGGTGCCCTCCCAAAAGGGGATCCTTGTGTTTTTCCTTTCTTTGGAAACGTTGGTACTCCCTTGATGGCCACTTTGAATATTCCTGGGTTGAATGTTGGACTACCCGTTTGGCTGTGGTCCACTCTGAATATTCCAAATGCTCTTGAAGCTTCTCAATTGAATGCTTTATTTCAAGGGCATCACATGGGTGCTAATTGTTCATCTTCTTTCAAAGAGAAATCTGTGATTCCTTCTTCTCCTCCTTCTTGTAACACGAAATCTAAAAAGAGGAGAAAGAGGACGTCAAAGAAGAAGAATAATTCTATCCTTTCATCTTCAACCTCTGCAAGTCATGTTGGAGATGAGCCTTCAGCCACTGCTAGTCATGCTGGGGGCACAAGTCTAGTCACTGCGAGTCACACTAGCACTTCATCATCAACCTCTGTGAGTCATGTTGACGATGAGTCTTCAGCCACTGCAAGTCATGTTGGGGGCACAGGTCTAGTCACTGCGAGTCATACTAGCAAAGAGTCACCGACCTCTGCAAGTCATGTTCAGGACTCTCTGCAACCCACTGCTAGTCATGTTAGCGGAATGGAGGTTGATAAGGAACCTGGACATAGAAGTTTTAAACCTAAGTTCCCTTGTAAGATATGCAAGGGAGACCATCTTACTCATTTATGCCCTAGTATTCCAGAGGTTCAAAAGATATGGTCCGAGTCTGAAGGTACTTCTACTCCTAGACCAGATATGGTTTCTCATCAATCCCATCAACCATTGGTTGATAATGTGGTTGAGCCAGTACAATCGCTGGCTGATTACACTCCTCTTTTGGGGGGTGATGTGCCTAACAAACGAGTCTATTTGATCTCTAGTACAGAGTCTTATGGTATAGGGGGCATTCTGATTTCTTCAAATGTTCCCCCTCCAAGTTCTAAGAGTGTTTCCTTTGACTGGGACAATCTTGTTGAGCCTCGTCTTCCTTCCGCTGTACCTTTCCAAATAAAGGTCAGAGTTAATTCCACAAATGTCTATCGATGTATGGTGGATGAAGGATCCTCTACAAGCATTATATCCTCTTTAACTTGGAAAGCTTTGGGTTCCCCAAAGTTGTTGACAACTCAGAGTCAGTTGTTATCCTATGATAGAAAACCTAGTGAATCTATGGGTGTTCTTCCTTAATTGCCTATCACTTTAGGTGGGAATACTGTCTTAATCGATATGATGGTGGTTGATAGCCCTTTAGACTTTAGTATGCTACTTGGGCATGATTATGTCTATGCTATGAATGCTGTGGTGTCTTCACTCTTTCGAGTAATGTGCTTTCCACATAACGGGAATATTGTCACTATTGATTAGCTTGCATCTGATAATCACCACCCTAATTCGACTTTACTACAGAATGCCCCTTGGTTTGTTCCAAGTGTTCAAGTAGACTCTACCCCGCCACGGGTCAATTATGTGGCATTGAATCCTCAATGTTCAATCGCTTCTAAGAAGGATCCTTTGACCTATTATTCTCCTTCTTGGGACTTGGTCCCAGCAGTTGACCGAGAGATTCTTCCTATAGGGACATGGGACCCTTTAATTCCCTCTTTTAATCCTTGTAGTTCTCATGATTTCTCAGATCTTGTTTTGCCTTCACAGGAGGAACTCTTTGAAGCCATGAGTTATGACTACAAAAGGAGTCCTTGGCCTGAGCCCTGCAAGGGGTATGTTCAGCAGAACTATTATGCGTAAGCCGCAAGGCTGCGTGGTTCCCTGTACCATATTGTATATATGAGGTACACATTTTCAAGTTTTGTATTCTATAACACAAAATTTTATATGAATTTTATAAGTGGGATGTATTAACTTCGTGTCTAGTGTTACTATTTATGTTTACAGAACTTGGAAGATTTCTCCTTTGGAAGTTTATGGTTGGTCCGTTCTGACAGGTATTGGTTCTCGAAACTGGCATATAGGTTAGGTTTTTCCACCTGCATTGTGCACTTATGAGTTTCCTTTCCCATTTGGCCTTAGGATCGACCCCACCAAGTTATGGTGCGGAACCTTCTCATTGCTTAGAAGTATCATGACTTGTGTGGTAGAGCCTACCTTATCATGGGTGCCCTAGTTAGTACCTTTTTGTCGCTCGGCACTCATGCTGATTTTTCATCCCTAGGCTCGGGAGTCCTCTGTAGTTCCGCCATGACTTATGCGTTGAAGACTCATTCTTCTTATCTTCTTTGCTTCGTTCTGGCCATATACCCTAGAGGCTCCTTTGTGTTGAGTTGTACTATTGCATTGCATGTTGACCACTTGCACCTTTTGGCCTAGAGCCAGCTTCACTTGGACTCGTATTTAAGCCAACTTTTGACCATGACATCTGCAAAATCAACCTTGCATACCCTTGACTTCTGCAGCTTGACACACCTTGACCCATGGAAGGAACATACCTTTGAGTGTCACTGACCAGTTTTCACCTCCCTGCATTGAGCATAGGAATGTTCCTTTCCTAGGAACTAGATCATCTGTTTCACCGACACTCATTCTTTCCACTGTACCATAGCATTCTTTCATTCTTTTTCCGGCTTAACAGAAAAAGACAAAAAAATTAAATATTCCAAAAAGAGCGGGAACGAGATATTATTTCCATTTATTGTTGGCAGCTAGAGTCAGTCGTGTCGCCCTTGAACAAAGCACTCAAAGCAAAGTCTCCTCCACATGGGTGGGATTTAGTTTGACTTAGGTACGCCATAACCTTGTTGTTGAGTTTGTTCTCCACCGATTGGTTATCTCTTCCAATCATATGGAGGGTTCGTTCGTGCCTCCTGCATGGCAAACTTATACAGAGTCATCATATGTTGCCACATAGTCACATTGAGTCATGCTTTTGTTCAAGGGAAGTTAGCCTGAGTCGGCCTCTCTGCGGTGTCCCTTGACTCATTTTTCAATCGGCCATCCCTGGTTGTCAGTGTCATGTCTATCATCACAACAATTATATTGGTCCTTTACTCGTGCCAGTTTGAGAAGGTCTCCATTGACTTCTTGCTGGCGGGTCTTGTCCTTATCGACGACGACATCTTGCTCTGAGGACAGGCCTAGAGCTGCACCCTGGCCCTATTTTCATTATTGATAGGTTACCTTGTGCTCAGCATCGATCAGTATCATGGGTCTTTGACTGAGTGGTTTCCCTTGTGTTCGACATCAGCATACATTATCACACATTGGGATTTGTGCACTACCTTGGTTTCCATTTGACCCTATTGGTGGATACCTCGCCTCTGTGTCAGTTTTCATTATTGGTTGGTTCAGAGGGTTTCTACCGTGCGCTAGCCACATCTTGTGTACGCCGGAAATGTACTTCAGTTGGGTTACTACATCTTTTTTCGTCCGATTCCTTCCACATTATTGGCCTACGGGTTACACTCGCGCTAGATTGATGAAGGATGCCTTAATGCCTTCCTTATAGCGGATCTTTCCCTATCGACTCTGACTCATTGCTCTGGGGCAAAGATCTAGAGTCCATTTGGCAGTACCTTGGGGTTTGCAGTCATTAGTGGCAGATCCTTCGCTATCGACAGTGGGAAACCATCATTGTCTCCTGATCGATAGATTCTTACAGGTATTCGACTCCAGCTCATCTATTCACACTTGTTAGATTGTACTGGGTACCTTGACGCTCGTTATCATTATCAGTGAGTAGTCTCGCGTTTGTTAACAGTATACATTAATAACCGGTAATCAAACGATTTCTCACATGGTCAACTTCAGATCATTTATTCCCATGTTGTAGAAATATACCATGGCGGTCGGTGAAGACCTCAGGTTGTATCAGCATTCATTGGTTCACTTGACAGTTGCTCCTGTTGCTGCTAGTTGATACCACTCCACTTTATATGTTGCAGTCAGTCATGGCGACATTCTATATGCAGGCACCTGAGTTTGCAGTGTAGTACCATCCTATTCCATCATGTTCAGTTGGTACCTTTTTGGGATCAGTCTTTGATATCAGTGATCTGTTGCATCTTTCAGCATCATTGACAGTCTTATATGTGATATTCAGACATGTACTTGTTCATTATGATGAGATGATCCATTATGTATCTTTCAGTTATCTATACTTGTATACTTAGTGGATCCGCTTGTACTTGATATGCGGACATGCTTCACTTTTTTCTGAGCATGGGTATGCCCGCCTCAGACAGTGTTTCTTTTTGATCTCCTTTGGTGGCTTGGTAGGCTGAATTCTGGTGAATTCCTCCTCGGTTTTTGACAGACTTCCTTTCCATGTACTCGCGTAATATATTTCGGCCATCATGTACCCCTTCTAACCTCATATATTAGGGGGCATCTGTTATAGCTCCAAATCTCACTCTTATGGTTTGTGATGCTGTACTCATGGCCTAGGGCAACCCCTCCTTCCAGACCTGGTCCTAAAATTTAAAAAACAGTGTTTTATCCCTTATATGCGACATTGCCCTGAGTTAAACGCGTCTATACGCGGGTATGTGTATAGCCAACCCGCGTGTATGTATTAAAACACTTAAAAAAATATAAAACTCCTCATTTTCGGGCAGAGATCGCGGGTTTTACCTGCTGATCACCTATTAGTGCCCGTGGCCCAACTGTTCCCAACCAACTCCTAACTAAAAAACTACTTTGGAGATGGTATAAAAAGACCTCAAAGGGAAGGCCTAAGGGAGGAGAAAATAGAGAGAAAGGTTATTATGCTGAGATTTTTCCCTTGACCAGGTCTGAAGTGCCTTGTGCCTTCTGCACTTCCCCCATTTTGTACAGGAAACCTTTGTTTCCTTGTGTGTTGATGTTCATCCACCATTTATGACATCATGGAGAGAGGCATGGAAAGAGTTTTGTTAGAGGCTTGAGGCTGGAACGGATCTGGAAGGAAGCTTTTCTTGGAGCCTTCTGAAGGTGATTCAGGTGAACATATTCCTTTTTATGTACTTTATTTGTCTATAATAAAAGAAACACATGTCTTGGTTCCCGAAATGAATCTTCTTTATGTTAATGGTAGTCATGTTTAGAATTCATATGTAAATGGTTGTTTGGATTTCATAACTAACTACCTTTCTTTATAACATGAAGATGGTTTCTTTATAAGTTTTGTCCATGTATTGTTGTGTTCTTTGAATTGGTTGTTTTGCAGGACAAAAGAGAAGAAGGGAACTCCAAGAAGGGTTTGGACCCTAAAGGCCTTCTCAAACGTAGGACCAAAGGTACGTACCCTTATCATAGAATTTTCTTACTATAGCATAATGGTTGTATGAATGTATGTTTCTTTGAATAGATAACTTTGAGTCTGCTAGGGTTTCAACCCAAAAAGCCCTAGGGGAGTAATTCCCTCTATCAATACTGTAAAGGATGACTTCTCTTGAACATATCAGCGACATTGAATGAATTGGCAGCATTGACCCAAAACCATTGTAATGGATGGTGTGATAGACCATAGGTATGATAACCATCAAGCAGATAACCCAACCCAGATAGTCACGGTGATGAAGTGAAAGTGTCATGTTCAAGAGAGACTTGCTACCATAAAGTGGTTTTCCATTTTTTCCATTTTCCCCAGTTATTGCTGAGCAATACCTCTTTATTTTTATCAAGATTGAGGAGGATAACATATGCTTGTTTTATAATTCCACCCTTTGGGTGAATCCATCACTATTTGATGTTTTAACGAGTCTAGCAAAGGCGAAACTCGGTCTTGTCTAGATGAACAAGTTTGTCGCTATTTGATGTTTTAATGAGTTTAATGACAAAGATAACACGGTCCTTTTAATGTTTAGAGAGTTTGAAAAGGTACAAAAAGAAAACTCCACAATTTATTTTTCATAAATTAATCTCTCAAGCCCAAAAAAGTGTAAAGCTATACAAGAGAGATGTCGTTTCCAATCCGTTAAATGGACGAAAAGGACAAGCGCTCGATAATATTTTCATATTTAGAGAGTCTGAAAGGAGCTTAAATAGGACTCCACTTTGAGGAACGAGTGGTGTCTAGGGTAGCAATTGGTTCTAGTGATGTTGGAACTTCTCAAAACATATTGATTTATGTGAAGAGGCTAGCTAATAAGACCACTCATTGCAACTGTTCCTCAAAAAGGGTAAAACAACCAAGTGAAAGCATATGATTTGCCAAGGAACTATTCTCATAGGAGCTGTATCATTTTTTAATGAGGTTGACATAAGACAAGGAACTGTCCTTGTATTCCTTGATCACGACTCATAAGATGTCATGAAGGAGAGATTTGGTTCCAGTTCCCCCAGTACATGATGTACAACATCACTGAATTGATCGTAAGTTGATGTAGGTATGGAAAGGGTTGCCACATAATTAACCCATGGCGGGGATGATATCATTAGTACAAAAGGACCATTTAGGGAATATGGTTTACTTGAAACCATATTTGGACCAAGAAATGAAAGCTGGTCAATGGTGACAATTCAACCTTCATGCCGGAAACAAATCACTCGAAAGAGTATTGAAACAATAGCTCCCATGTCATAAACA
Source organism: Pinus tabuliformis (assembly GCA_031772625.1). Taxonomy (NCBI): domain Eukaryota; kingdom Viridiplantae; phylum Streptophyta; class Pinopsida; order Pinales; family Pinaceae; genus Pinus; species Pinus tabuliformis. The sequence continues at coordinate 1,543,297,658 of CM062804.1, read as the reverse complement.
TAGTCATGTCCAAGAAGTAAATTGTAATCTAAAGGTCCTGGGACTACCATCACATTCAGAAAAATGATTTTTCCTCCCAAAGTAATAGGTAACTGAGGGAGGATCCCTAATGGTTGAGTGGTTCTTGATGAGCCCCAAAAATGGACAATTATTTGGGCTCATTCAACCTCCTAATTTGACTTAATCCACCATTCTCATTAGTTTATTGCATGTTTTTGATTATATTTATGTTAATAGAGTGAATTTGGTTAGTCATTATGCCAACAAGTCTAATGGGTGCTTTGTGTAGCCTTTTTGGTCAACTTGGAGACAAAATTGAAGGTCTTAATGAGCACTTGGCAGCCAAATTCGTGGGAGAACAAGCTAGAGGATTTGTAGGAAGGTGTCCCCTTCATTTATGGGCCCTTACCTCGAATTCTCCACCATCAGCTCGGAGTTCAAAGGCCACCAAATCAATGAGCACAAGGGCAGCCAAGCAAGTCAAGTAGGACTGCTGTTAACTACAAGTCTTGGGCAACCAAGTCCCTAAATTTTAGGAGGACTGTTGGGTCCTCAAATTGTATAAATAAGAAGGCTTAGGGCCTCATTTGGGTTAGCTAGTGGTTAGTCATTTTGTAGCTAGTAGTTAGCCAATGGTTAGTCATTTTTGTAGGCAGAAGTTAGCTAGTTTGTATTTCTATTTTGAGGCAATAGATTAGCTTTTCTTTCAGCTCATTTTCAAGTTCTCCTTGTGGACAGTTTTGATGTAACTCTTCATTTCTTGATCAATAAAGATGAATCCAGCTTTGCACCAGCTCTAAATCTCTCTTAGGAGGCTGTAGCTCTTGGGGTTGGGCCCATCTCAAGCGCCCAATACCTCCTTTGATTATCTTTATGTGTTCTGCTGCATTCTTAGAATAAACTCTGTTATTTAGAGCTAAATCTCGTTTTGTTATTTAGTTTGTTTTTCTTGATGAGTAAAATAGCTTTTCATGCTCAGATTTAGTTGATAGGTTGTTAACAGAAAAAGCTTCAAGAAAAGGGCCAACAAACATCTGTGGTTTCACCTCTCCCTCAGTGGGATCAGGAGCTGTGACTAGGATGACTTTGCTGCCCACAAAAACACTGATTTTGCTTTGGCATGCAATCACTAGTGTTTGATTTTCATGTGTAGAAGTTGGTTACAAGTTCAAACTTTCATTTTCTTATTTGCATGAGTTAAAATACATGGTTTCATTGCAGGTCACACTTCTATTCATTCTCTTTACTAACAGCTAGCAAATTAGGTCAACGTAACTAGGTCTTTGAATTCATAAGTCTTTGTTGGTTCAGATTGGAAAAACGACTTGCAGAGTGCCTGTACCACTCCTTCATCTGCTTATTCTCCATCAGCACCATCCACTTCACCCTCTACTTAGAACCCTTGCTTCACGTTTGCCATTCGCTCCCAAAACCCTAATTTTTGTGCAACATTGCTTCACTCTCCCTTGAACAAATTGAACCATCCTCGCCATTCCTTAGCTCCATCCATCAGTTCCTAGGCCACTTCAGACCCCTATCCTACCTCCATATCCACTCATGCATCTTCCCTCACTCACCCATGCTCCAAAATCCCATTTCAGAACATCCTGTAGAAATCTCTGAACATCCCGTAGGATCCCCTACAGACATCCTGTAGAAGCTCATAAACGCGGTTTCTTGGCAACCAAACTTTGTGAAACTCTCTGGAAGGGTGCTAGGGACCCCTTAGACCCTCTCTGAACCTTCCCAACCTTTCCCAAGAATTTCTCCTCCTTGATCCACCTCTGCACAGTGGAAAACTAGTTAGAAGCACAGGCATGATAATTTCAACAACTTAAGCAAAAATACAAAAAGATGTTTTCTTCAGATAGTGATAACTTAGACACATGCATTTTACCTTCCTAGAAGTAATGGCATCTCTTTTCGTAGTTTGCATTCTTTCCTTTGCATCAGTAGGACTAGTTGGTAGAATTAGGGTTTTCTAGGGTTTGCGTTTCTTTTTGGCTTTCAGTTTCTTTCCGCAAGTAGATTAGCTTCCTTTGAGTTAGCTTTTGTCCATTAGTTAAAAAGCTTCTTCTAAGAGCTCATAGAAGTTGGCTTGAGCCCCTAGCGGACTTGTGCCAGCTGACCAAGTGACAGCTGCGACAAGAGCTAGTACTTGTGCATACAGCACCGTCGCTTCCATGTTTGTTACGAACTACCGGGTTGATAAAATTAAAGAAGGGAGTTCTAGGAGTTGTAGCATTATTGCTACAATACTGGGGCTCACCATCTTTTTGGCGCCGTTGCCGGGGAAGCGTCAGAGTATTGGTGATTGTCGCTTTTCTTCTATTTTCCACTACAATCTTCTGCTAAGTAGTTTATTTCATTTCCATTATGCAATTTCGTTTATGCAAAAGTAGATTAGCATTTCCCACTTTCATAGATTAGCATTTCAATTCCGCAATTTCATTTCTGCAAGCGTAGATTAGCATTTCAATTCTGCAAGCGTAAATTAGCATTTCATTCCTGCAATTTCATTTGAGCAAAATAGATTAGTCCTTTCCTGCTTTCATTTCAATTCCACATTTTCATTTTAGCAAGATAGTTAGTTGCAGTTCAATCTATTTCAGTTTTGCAAGTAGAAGTAGAAAAAAGCAAAAATCAACCAAAAAGATTTCATTTCATGCCTTGTAGGAGTAGAGATAAGTTAGAAAAATGATTGCACAACACCCCCACTGCTTCACACAGCCAAGATTCTCTCTTCTTCGATGGTTGTGATTGAAGGACCCCTGGGTGGACATCAAGGCATATTTAAAGAACCTCTAGGGGAGAAGAAGAAGAAAACATTTCTCTAAGCGAATGGCTACAAGCAGAAATGTTGGGAGCAACATCTTGTCCAAAGATGAATTTGAAAATCACATCAAAGATTTCAAGAGTGATATGAGGCAGTTTCTTGCCATGCAACTGGATACCTTGCGGATCCAACAGAAGCAAGAGGAAGCCAAGAGGGCTTTGGTCATTTTTTGTCCTAGGTGCACTAGAAAGCATCCTAGGAACGAATGTCCATTGTACTCCATAGAAGTGTGTTTTGTCTGTGAAGAATACCATCCTACAAATCAGTGCCCTTCCTTACCCAGATTCAAAGCTGCATATCAGAGAGCCAAAGGAGCCACTGAATCACTCTATTACATGAACCATAGTTGGCCGCATGGACCTAGATCTTACCAGCAGGAACTGCAAGGGACACCCGAGACCTATTATGACCCCTATCAAGCCACTTTCATGCCTTCTTGGGGTCCCCCTGCTCATCCTTCCTGGTCTACACCTCCTCCTTGGTCATATCCTCCTTGTTCCTTCACAGATCCATATTATGCCCTACCAGTTGCTCATTCATTTCACTCTTATGCTCAGCCACAGCCTCAGTGGAATGCACCTTATCAGGAGTGGAGGCCCCAGTACAATTCTCATCCCGCTCATTTTCCTCCACCACCTGCTCATCCACAACCATCGCCTCCTCCTCCACCAAGGCAACCCCAAATGCCTACCCAACCACAATTCCATCCATCTCCATCTCAATTTCACACCTCCACTCAACTACCCGTACCATTTCCAAAGCCATACAATGGAGCAGCTCAACCCCATTGCAAATCTGAGGCACAACATGTGCAAATGACTCCTTTTGAGCTCAATGATGTTCACCAAAGCTCAGGAAGAGTGTTACAAAACAGAGATTATATTGACAACCTTGAAGGACCAAAGGAAAAAGAAAATTCCAAAGAGGAGATCAAAGAACCATGGGCTGCACTTGATGAAGAGAAGAGATCAGAATCATAGATCGAGAGAGTTCCCTCATGGTTACCATCAAATCTTCCATGTATTCAAGAGAAAGATCAGCAAAAAGAGGAAGATGAGAAAATCATGATAGAAGGTGACGTGAAGAATGATCCAGATCAGCAAAAGGACCAAGGATATCAAAGCTATATTGAGACATGGTTCCAAATAGTCACTAAGTTGCAGGAGTACTCTCTTCCTTAGCTATGTTTGATCCATTCAAAGTCAGATCATTTTGTCTCTGAAATCTGGATCGTTGTCAAAGCATGTATTTCGAGCCTTCACATCATCTTGTCTCTAATCTTGATGTGCACATGGATCCATTGGAAGTATTCTTATACTTGAAAATGATTTTGTTCTTCAAGTATGGTAGGGTAGAAAAAAAAAAAAAAAAAAAAGAGAAAAAAAGAAAAAGAAAAAGTGAAAAAAGAAGAAAATAGAAATCTAAGGTGAAAACCTCCTCGGAGGCGCCTTAGATTGGCTCATTGATTGAAAACCTCCATGAGGCGGTCAATGGGTTGGAAAAAAAAAAAGAGAAAAGAGAATAAGATCTTTGGGTGAAAACCTCCCTTGGAGGTGCCCAAGGCAGGCAATTAGGCTGAAAACCTCTATGAGGCGCCCTAGTTGTTTTTCAAAAAAAAAAAAAGAGAAAAAGAAAAAGAAAAATAAAGCTAATCTCCATTGAATAATTTCATGTTGCAGCAATGACATTGCAGGTTGCAAGAAGGACGTTTCATGACAGGAGGAGCACTCAAATCAAGATCAAAGGAATTTTTCTTGTGCCTTCTAAAAGAAGCTCTGTATGAACCTTTGGACGAGCCAAATCCAATTTCAAAAGTGAATCTAATGGTGGGAATCTGTTGATTAGGCCTACAAGAACTTGTGTGTCCATCCCTTGCCTTTCTCCATCATTTTTTCCACCTCAGTGTGCTTCTCATTGTGCCTCTACAGGAACTTCCTGTAGAAATTGTGGGAAACTAGACATGGATCTCAAAAAGTGGTTTGGCGAACATGGTAGCTTCCTCAAGGGTTCAGAAGTCCTCATGCAATCTTCCAACTCCTCCTCCATCATCTCCATACCTGCATCACAGCCCAAGCTCAGTTTTCCCTTCCATGCAAACACATGCAAAGTGCCTTGAAGCAAAAACACATAGAACATAATTTGTTTTTGCCATAACTTGAAAACCATGCATCCATTTGACAAACTATTTTATGGGGAATTGTACAAGGGTGACGACAACACGCCTGTGCAGTTTTAGCCAATTCCGGTGAACAGTTTCCAAGAAATCAACCTCCATCACCATCAGCCATTTTTGCATTTTCTCCATAACCGTGCATCTGTTTCAAAACCTGCTTCATGGGGATATGCATATGAGTGATGGTAACCTACCCAAGCAGTTTCAGCCGATTCCGATGCATGGTTTCCGAGAAATCGATCTCTGAAATCTTCATCCATTTTCCATTTTTCTCGAAATCCGTGCATCCATTGATCACGATTTTGCTATGGGAGATGCATAATGATGATAGGAACATGCTCACCGAGTTTCAGCTCAATCTGGGTTATCGTTTGAGAGCACTGGCGAAAACAAGTTCTGATTTTGTGACCATGCAGCAGCAGCAACTTGAAGGTGCAGATCTGACCGTGAAAACAATTGCATGCAGCTTAGATCCGGCCAGAGGACACCTGCACAAGGAAAAGCAATCAAGATCATCAGCCAAGCCTCATGCAATGAAAGGATCCAAGCATGCAGCAGCAAAATCAGAGCATGCAGCAGCAAAAAGCTTCGCAAGCAGCCAGTTGACTTCAGGTACGTGACTAAACCTTGTTCATCTATTGCATGAATCTAGTCTAAGCATTGCATGAACGAATGGAATGGTGAAATTAAGCCATGAATGTAGCAAGACACTCAGTTCTCTAGCACTCACGAGAAAATCACGCAGCATGCGTGGATAGTCATTCACGTGGAAGTTGAGAAACGCAGGCAATGGAAGATTTGTTGAACTTCAGTGCACAGGGCATCAATTGATTAACAAATAGAAGAAGACATGCAGTTCATGATAGCACAGCAGTTCATCCGGGCCAGCACACGTTTTGCCACCTCACTCCAAAAATCACGCAGAAATCTGAGCGCTCAGCTGAAACTCATAGACTGCTGTTAACTTGCACTTGCATCCTGTTCAACTCGAAGTATACATCCTCTGCTTCCACAATCGGCTTAACCTATCGTCCTCCGCTGAGTTTCCTACCTGTTCTCGAATTTCACTCGTGCATCGGGCTCACTCAAAGGCAGAATCACACTCTACAGGAAACAGGTGGGGTCTTCTACAGGAAAGTGCAGCAGAGACTTCCAGAGCAGAGAAGCCTAAGGTTCTTCATCAAGTTTGGAGCTTGAAGAAAGAGAGATCTGTGGACTGAAGAAGAAGAAAAATTATTGGTGAAGGCTCACGCAGAAGTGGGGAATAAGTGGGCAGAAATTGCCAAACGTCTTCCGGGCAGAACGGAGAATGCCATAAAAAACCACTGGAATGCAAGTAAACGCAGGCAAACTGCTCGCAGAAGATCAAGGAGAACTCTGGATGGCTCTATAGATGACAGGAAACACAGAAGTTCGATTTTAACAGACTACATAAGGAATTTGAAAGAAGCCGAGAAGAAGGAATTAGTGCCCTGCAATGAGGATAGGAAAGAGGTACCAATATCAGATGCAATGTCATCTAATTCAGATCAAGGGGATCGGCAGCGACATGAGCAGCTGCTACAGGTTCAGGTTCAACTGCAGCAAGAAAACTACAATGCGTTTCATTGCCTGGCCTCTTCTCCCAACAACTGCAATAAGGTAAGTATCCCTGTATGGAAACCCTGGGACGTAGAAAATGTTCATACAACTTCCTCCTATTCCTGCAATTCTTTGTTTTTCAATATGCAGAAAATGGAAAGAGGTGAACTCATCATGAACATGCAAACTGAAGAACAAAAGGATCACCATCATGGGGATATGCAGAAAATTGAAAGAGGTGATTCCATCATGAATATGCAAACTCAAGAAGAACTGCATCACCATCATGGAGATCCTAGATCAACTATCTCAAGTACCCTGCATTTGATTCAGGATGATGGATCTCCACAAAGAGATGATGGGCCATTTACATTCAACCCAGAAAACTATCCTAACCCTTTTCCCATGAACAACAACCATAGCATTCCTCTATGGGAATTTGTAATGAATGGTACTGGTAATGGAAAGGGTTCTGGATCTGCCAATGCAGTCACATCTCCAGACAAGACTGACTACTCTGAGGTAGTAGTAGCAGGAGGTGGAGCTTTTCAAATGGAGTCTGATGCTGACATCAACTTCCCATTTCTGTTAGATGGTGATTCATCTAATCAAAATATTGACCTTGATATGTTATTGGGTTGTAACATAGATGATAATATGAGTGATAATTCTATTAATTCTAACCAGGCTGAGATCAAAAGGGAGATTGACCTCATTGAGATGGTTTTTTTGGATCCCAAAGTCCACCAAGCTCCATCGAGAATAATAACTATGAGGATCAAACCAGAAGCACAGTTCAAGGAGAAAACACCCCCAGCCAAGCAAGCAAAATCAGAGAAAATTGGTTCAGCAGGAAGTTAGCAGACTGTTTCTACAGGAAGACAGAGAACTGTTTCTACAGGAAGTTTGGAGAAAGGGAAAAAGAAGGAGAAATTGGTCGAGGTTTTAGCCAAGGAGGCCACCAGGGCCATCAAAGATGAGGAGAGAGATTGGTTGCTTACAGGATGAGCAACACTTTCAGTAGGGGGTGATGATGAGCCCCAAAAATGGACAATTATTTGGGCTCATTCAACCTCCTAATTTGACTTAATCCACCATTCTCATTAGTTTATTGCATGTTTTTTATTATATTTATGTTAATAGAGTGAATTTGGTTAGTCATTATGCCAACAAGTCTAATGGGTGCTTTGTGTAGCCTTTTTGGTCAACTTGGAGACAAAATTGAAGGTCTTAATGAGCACTTGGCAGCCAAATTCGTGGGAGAACAAGCTAGAGGATTTGTAGGAAGGTGTCCCCTTCATTTATGGGCCCTTACATCGAATTCTCCACCATCAGCTCGGAGTTCAAAGGCCACCAAATCAATGAGCACAAGGGCAGCCAAGCAAGTCAAGTAGGACTGATGTTAACTACAAGTCTTGGGCAGCCAAGTCCCTAAATTTTAGGAGGACTGTTGGGTCCTCAAATTGTATAAATAAGAAGGCTTAGGGCCTCATTTGGGTTAGCTAGTGGTTAGTCATTTTGTAGCTAGTAGTTAGCCAATGGTTAGTCATTTTTGTAGGCAGAAGTTAGCTAGTTTGTATTTCGATTTTGAGGCAATAAATTAGCTTTTCTTTCAGCTCATTTTCAAGTTCTCCTTGTGGACAGTTTTGATGTAACTCTTCATTTCTTGATCAATAAAGATGAATCCAGCTTTGCACCAGCTCTAAATCTCTCTTAGGAGGCTGTAGCTCTTGGGGTTGGGCCCATCTCAAGCGCCCAATACCTCCTTTGATTATCTTTATGTGTTCTGCTGCATTCTTAGAATAAACTCTGTTATTTAGAGCTAAATCTCGTTTTGTTATTTAGTTTGTTTTCTTGATGAGTAAAATAGCTTTTCATGCTCAGATTTAGTTGATAGGTTGTTAACAGAAAAAGCTTCAAGAAAAGGGCCAACAAACATCTGTGGTTTCACCTCTCCCTCAGTGGGATCAGGAGCTGTGACTAGGATGACTTTGTTGCCCACAAAAACACTTATTTTGCTTTGCCATGCAATCACTAGTGTTTGATTTTCATGTGTAGAAGTTGGTTACAAGTTCAAACTTTCATTTTCTTATTTGCATGAGTTAAAATACATGGTTTCATTGCAGGTCACACTTCTGTTCATTCTCTTTACTAACAGCTAGCAAATTAGGTCAACGTAACTAGGTCTTTGAATTCATAAGTCTTTGTTGGTTCAGATTGGAAAAACGACTTGCAGAGCGCCTGTACCACTCCTTCATCTGCTTATTCTCCATCAGCACCATCCACTCCACCCTCTACTTAGAACCCTTGCTTCACGTTTGCCATTCGCTCCCAAAACCCTAATTTTTGTGCAACATTGCTTCACTCTCCCTTGAACAAATTGAACCATCCTCGCCATTCCTTAGCTCCATCCATCAGTTCCTAGGCCACTTCAGACCCCTATCCTACCTCCATATCCACTCATGCATCTTCCCTAACTCACCCATGCTCCAAAATCCCATTTCAGAACATCCTGTAGAAATCTCTGAACATCCTGTAGGATCCCCTGCATACATCCTGTAGAAGCTCATAAACGCGGTTTCTTGGCAACCAAACTTTGTGAAACTCTCTAGAAGGGTGCTAGGGACCCCTTAGACCCTCTCTGAACCTTCCCAACCTTTCCCAAGAATTTCTCCTCCTTGATCCACCTCTGCACAGTGGAAAACTAGTTAGAAGCACAGGCATGATAATTTCAACAACTTAAGCAAAAATACAAAAAGATGTTTTCTTCAGATAGTGATAACTTAGACACATGCATTTTACCTTCCTAGAAGTAATGGCATCTCTTTTCGTAGTTTGCATTCTTTCCTTTGCATCAGTAGGACTAGTTGGTAGAATTAGGGTTTTCTAGGGTTTGCGTTTCTTTTTGGCTTTCAGTTTCTTTCCGCAAGTAGATTAGCTTCCTTTGCGTTAGCTTTCGTCCATCAGTTAAAAAGCTTCTTCTAAGAGCTCATAGAAGTTGGCTTGAGCCCCTAGCGGACTTGTGCCAGCTGACCAAGTGACAGCTGCAGCAAGAGCTAGTACTTGTGCATACAACACCGTTGCTTCCAAGTTTGTTACGAACTACCGGGTTGATAAAATTAAAGAAGGGAGTTCTAAGAGTTGTAGCATTATTGCTACAATACTGGGGCTCACCAGTTCCTCTGTTGAAAGCCAACAGATTCTGGGTAACAGGGACAAGCGGCGGGGAACCGAGCGCTTGCCAACATGGAAAATTTTTGGGGCAAATGTTCGCCCTTTGGCGAAATTAAGGGGTTTTAAATTTTTAGTGGGTGAATATTTTGTATCATAGTACATTTTTACAAATTGCTTCAAATATCCCACCTTATTTTAAGGGAGAGGCTAAAAAAGGTAAATTTAATGAGGTAGAAGAACACAAGGCCTCTACCAGTAATGGTTTAAGTCTAGCCACCAACCCTAGAACCAAATCTTGAAGTAGTTCCTTAAACAATTCCGAATCTCGCTAGAATTTGAAGTCTTCTATTGGTGGAATTGCTCCCTAATGAGGGTTTAAAGATAAAAAAAAGTGTTGGAAATGGTGGTTTGAAGTTGACAAAAAATTATGGAACTTGTCTCCAAGGCTTAGTAGTTCCCAAAATTTTTCCAAATATGGAAAGGAGTTATTATTTTCTATTCATTGGAAGTACTCACAGATGGAAATTTGATGATAAACATGAACTAATGTCAATGTGAAGATGAATGCAAACTGAATCACACTCATCACTTTGATTTTGGCTACAACTTTGATATTGGTTAAGGATTGAGGCTCTAGGTTTGGCTATTGCTCCTCTTCGAAACTAGTAGGTGATTATCAATTCCCCCCTATTATATACAAGGAGAGACGATGATATCACTAATGCTCAGGATCTCTTTTACATGCTTTATTAATAGGGCTTAAAAACTAGAAGCCTCATAGTCAGTTCCCTCTTATTCCATACAAAGTGAGAAGATGAATATGTTTGTTGAATGTTCACGTGGATGAAGATAAAAAACTATGTTCCTCCATGTGAAAAACTTGAGAAGGGTGTTGGAGGAGCTAGTTGACTGAGTTGACTAGCTTGGTCGAGTCAGACAACATATAATGTAAAGATAACTATTAAGTTAACTAAACTAATATTAGTTAAGAGTCTGATCAGACTGTTAGACTATTATAATTGTCCTGACATGTTATATATACGTGTCTATGTATCAATGTATTGGTTCTACTTAGATTTTAAGAGACATAATATAAAGTGTGCTTCCATTGGTTCTCCGCTACTTGTATCTCTTCTCTTTCTCTATGTTATGTGCTTTGCTATGTGAATACTCAATTTCAATGATATTGGTAACTATGTGCACTTTTCTCTAGATTACAACAGTGGTTCCATTTCCAGTAGCTTAGACTTGAGTCATGAAAATGCAAGAATAAATGTTAACATTAGAAGAGATATAATCTTGGTGGGAGATGAAAATAAATAACTACATGAAGAACTATGCGTGAAGGAATTGACTCTTTTTAGTAGAAGCAAGAGCCAATTTTCCACTGAAGCGCATGAGCAGTTCATTGAAGGTGCCTCAACAAAAATCAATAAATTCCTTGATTGATTCGCTCATGAAAAAACCTCAAAATGAACTATATGCTCAAATTTTATTAAATCTCTCAAAATGTGGTCAGACGAATCTACATGAGTGGGTCAAGTAGATTTTGGATGATTTTTGTGAAGAAAGAGTAATGAAGAACAAATATCTATTGACCGTGTTAAAGCTAGATTCTATGACGACTTGCATGAAGAATTATTTTGCTCGATTCCCACCCTTTTACATAAGTTCCTCCTCAATAAGGATTTAGGTCATATCATTGAATACCGACCTCCATTGCAGACTCCAATAAATACCGATCGACAAAATTGACAAACTGATTGGTAGTACTTCCTCGATGCCCATTGTAAAAATACAAAAGCAGCTTGGGATTACTTTTTAAGCAAATAAATATGGTTTTTATGGACTTCCTCGCTCACCGAAACTACGTTGGGATGGGATGGGGGTGGGTAACGAGTCATGAGAAATAAAAGAAAAGAGAAAGAAAGAAGTAAATTTGGAGAGGTAGCTGAGAGTCATAAAGATGAAAGGAAGACAGTCGGCTATTAGAAAACAACAACAAGAGAGTATTTGATGGAAATATATTCAAAAATACAAGAAATTGACTAATATCCATAAAATAGCAAGTGACACAAGACAACGACGATGGGGAAAATAAGAGAAGAACACTAGGGAATGAGAATACAAAATCATGAGTGTGTGAGTGAAGATGCACTGGACTCAGACGAGTTGAGAAGCATTGCACCACCGACTCCAATAGATAACAATGGTCTACTCGTAAGTATTAGAGGGCAAGTAGACACAATGGAGGTTGATGACTTTGGTCCCTCTATCTATAAAATTTTGACTGTATCAATAGCAAGTCCCACTGTAATAGAATTCCTTCAGCAAACATTGCAACACTATTCAAATATACCCATTGTTTGGCATAATGGATGTGATTAAAGAATCATCGAGAAGTTATAAACTATGATGAAAATCAACCAAATAGTGATAATCAAGAAATTGAACAAGTACTTCTCCAAATCACTAATCTCATGATCGTGTCTCCCTGCCACAATCACTATTTGTCGAAGAAGTTTAAAGTAGAAATTTGGTCGGAAAAGAGGTGAGATCTAGAGCGAGTTAGTTTTTACCAAATACCTCAATAAAGCGTGCTAGACCAGAAAGTCATTGTAGGGAGACTATTGGTAAGCAACAAAGTAGCATGCCCGAGAGTAGTCAACCCACCATCTATCCTACCATAAATGACCAATCAAGTAATAGTAGGACACTTAAACCTTCAATGATAAAAATGGAATTAAATCATATTCCCCTTTATGAGGGCAATGAAGATCCAAGAAAACATTGGTTCATTTATGAAAAAATTTGGTCTAAAAATGATATTACTAATGAAAATAATAAAATGACTCAGTTCACAACTTCCTTGAGGAAGCAAGCATTAACATGGTTCATGAATCTTACCAAGAAACAACTAAAATCAAAGGATGAAATCAAGAATAACTTTCTCACCTTCTTCAAGGCTTGGGATGTCAAACACCTTATGGCACAAAAACTAAAAGAAATTAAACAATGACCAAACAAAATAGTGAGAGAATACGATAAAATTTTCAAAGATTTGTTGAGCCAGATCCCATATGTTATTTATTGAAACTTATTAGTAAAATGGCATGGGGTTGGTCTCCTCTTGAATATCCACAACCCATTGAGAATGCATAGAGTCACACCTTGTGAAGAAGCTCTTAGGTTGGGACAACACATTGAAACAAATGATGAAGGTCAGTCGACCATTCCATCGATTGATAATAAAATTGAAGATAAAATTGAGCAACTGCAAAATTCGTTGATGGAATTGACACTCCAAAAGAACAACTTATGGTGCATCAACTGTCAAACTGAAGGAAATATTAAGGAAACTTGTAAATATGTCGATTATTTTGACCAAGATGTCCAATGAATACAGTCTGATATATAGTGTTATGTTAGGTCACCTCTAATCATACAATTGAAGACTTCCAGTATAATCTTCGAAATGATAAGCCTATGTGGTGCCCCATTTGTGAAGATAACACACATTCAATGCAAGAATGTTTTCTGAATAGAAAAAACAATCCAAATTATCAAGTTGTGTACCACACACAAGTCGTTGATGAGTTAAACGAACCACCATCATATGGTGGATAAGGAAATGGTTGAGGAGGCTATGGTGGTCAACAAGGGGGATACAACGATAGAGGTTGAGGCCATGGTTGAAGTCATGGAAGGTTTTATTGTTTTACCTATTCTATGGAATGACATACAACCCCTAAGAGTCCACTAAAAGATAACACTAACCTGCACCTCTGCAACATGTGTGGTCTGGGCGATCACTCATTAGAATATTGCCCCAAAATTATCAAAAATGTTTTAAATAAAAGAACTGTCAATCTGTTGCAAACCATTATGAAATAAGATATATTGAATTCGAATTATCTTCATGTTGTCACAAGGTCGGGCAGCGAAAGAGATAATTATCAACAAGTTATTCGACCAACCAAAAATGTGACTATATACCCATATATGTAGGCACAAAATGATGCAATGGAAACAGAAATTGATTTATTTTCTAAAGAAGTTGACTCACAGAAACTATTGAAAGATGTCATATTAGAAGAATTTTTAGAACTTTTAAAAGAAAAGCATTCAGTCATTCGCCTGGTAGAACTTCTAAACATGTTGAAGGATTTCAATGAAAGTCGAGAAAAATATAAAAATGGCTGACAAAACTCACAAGGAAAATTATTTGAAGACCATGATCCACAAGTTGACCTTGAAATACATGGATATATGATAAAACAAGTTGTCGTTGAATTTAGATCTCAATTCAATATACTCTCGAGTAGTGATCAAATTTGAAGGGTTGACTTTAATTTCAATTAGTAATATATATCCATACATCCTTTCCATAATGAAAAGTAAAAAAAAAATACATTTCAATTGACAACAATATATTATCTTTACATTTCATTTTCAATCAAAATTCATCGCACAAAAATTCCTAACACACAGATGCATCACATCTACAAATATATAATCATTCTATATTTTATATTTTTGTTCTTTTTTGATATTCTTAGAAGACCACTACCATGTTGCAAGAGATAAATTATATGTTCATATTCATTTGAGTATGGTGCACATAGAAAGCATGGATTCTTTCATTAGTCATTATTGTAGCACTTTATTTTGTTCCTAGACTTTCAGTTGTCATAGTGGTAAGCATCTTTGTCTCAAATGCACCACAATCAGACAAACTATCAATTTCTTGAGGTTAAAACATAATAAATTTGAATAAAATTATTGAAAGTTTCGAAAACATGAAGTAGCTTCGGACCTACTTTTAAAATTGCAAGTATAAACATAAATTAGCTCCAGACCTACTTTAATAAAATTGTGTCGAAAGGTATTAAACCAATCACATAGGTATATTTAATTTAATTTAATTCAAATTATTAGCCACTTTTAAGGATCCTTATTATTCTTATATTTTGAACAATCACTTAATTCTATTGAACAATATAACAAGAATTTCCACCATATGGCTATTTTGACACCAAACATTAAGGTGACTACAAGCTGTGCTATGAATTTCATCTCAATAACGTGTTACCCAATTTCCCATTGCAATAATTATTTTGATGCGTCCATTGTGCTTTACTCTCCTTTTTTCTAATGCTTTGATTGCACTAAACTCTTTTTTATTTAAAATGCTTCCATTACACATAGCTTATCTACATAAAATGATGTTTCCTTGCAACATATCATTTGTGAAAATAAAATTGGAATGAAGAATAACAAAAATCCACTTTAACCTCCCAGGCCATTTTGTTTGTTAAAGTGCTCCAAATCCAAATAAAAAATAAGTCACCCCTATCCACATAATATTCCAACTAATTCAGTTGAAAAATATACTAGCTAATTCAATTGAAAAATATACTAGCAAATTAGCTTTTGGAATTTTCTTGATATGATCGTTTTTCATTTTATATTAAATTAATCAGAGTAATTTGTTGGTTAATTTCACTAGGCAACACTTTTTGATTTAATTCTTTCATCGCATATGCTAATGTATGAAACTAGTGGGATTAAGAACATTTTTAACTAAGTGATTTTATGAGCAAAAATGTTGAAAAAGCTTCACCGTGTAGACATATTTCACTTAAATCAATTAAGAAATATAAAATCTGGGGAAAACTTAAACATAAATCAATTGAACAATACAAAACTAGAGGAGGCTTAAAACAAAAACAGGGCTTTTTCAAGTGCAGAGTAAGGAACCATGTTATTCATTTCATGATGATCAGGGCCCATGTCATGACTTTTGTCTTGAAAAATTCTCAGTGTGAATATTTCCTATCCTTTTTACACTTGGAATGTGCCCATGAGTCAAATTTTAGATCCGTTAATAACATGTTTGTTCATGTAGTCATAAGTATATTTTGACTCTCACGATCCCAATCTAATTTTTAATAGTACATTTCTTATTGTGCAGAGAACCTGCATTTAATTCCCAAATTATGCATTTGGTACTCATGAATTTTTTATGTCATTACTTTCATTTTTTAGGGAAAAAAAAAAGATTAAAACCCATTTCCAACCCCATTGAGCTCGTGAACAGGTGACTCATTCCACGCCACTTTAGAAGGTTGAGATCTTCAAATCACTGGAGTGGTAGGAAACAATATATATTGATTCATTTAAAGCATGATGACCAAGTCTGAGAAGCCATAAGACCTTTTTCCTTATCCATCTTCTGAGGGCTTGAATAACCAAGTTATAAAATTTCCGAAGGAGTCCCATGAGTTTCTGGATGACTATTTAGTTTCCTAGTAGGAAACATGGCTATAGAGGAGGCATTTCCTACTTACTGAACTCAACTTAACACATATAATGGTGTAAGAGATGAGACTAGTTCCAATCCAACTTCATGGGAAACATGGACACATATGTAGACAATTGAGGATAATAGACATGGTGATCTTCATAATATCTTTACTTGTCTGGTCAAGTGGACATGAGACAGATTGAATGGGTTTGGAATGGTACAATCTCTTAATGTTACAAGCATTTTTCAAAGTACTTTCTTATTTTTAATATTGTTGCAGCAAGATGTGGGATTCCACTATATTTGTTTACTGGACATAATGCATGCTGGAAGCTTTCTGTAGGATATAATAGATTTTTAATGATTTTTTTTTTACTTTAACCTTTTTGACTGTTTAGTATCTGGGCATAGAAAATAGTCACTATCTTGGATTTTTATACACTTCCTTCTAGGAAAGAGAAACATTCATTTACTCTGAGTTGGGGTAATTCAAGGAGTTGACAAAAAATTTCAATCTAAGTTTTCCATTTCTGTCAAAATACTCACAACGCAGACAATTTTTAAAACATTAAAGCAGTCGTGTGTCCATCTCTATTATGAAGGGACCAATTTCAATGTACAAAGCTTTTAGCAAAATACTTGATCATCTTCTAGTTTGGCTTCTCTCCGATGGAAGGCTTGATATTTTGAATTTGAGCAAGATGCAATACTAGAGCTTCAGGAGTCAGGAGCACGACACAAGTTACACTGCTACATAATACAACCCTCCTCTAGCTTTCCCTTTACACCTGCAAGGATGTAATGGTGTCCATTATGATATCAATGAAATTTGGCCTCCATTACAATTTACGCTTTATTTATTGCCTCTAGGCTCCATTATATTTGAGAGTGACAACTACTGCAATGAACCCCAGCTTTTATGTCACAACCATTTGAACATGAAATTATACAAAGATATTTGGAAATCAAAGCTAGTCGAGTGTTTCAATGACAATATGGGAAAGACAATGCTTTCTTATTTGAAACATTCAATTATGGGACTTGTCCTTCCAAATGTTGTTGCTTTCTTATCGCAAATGAAATAAGAAATCTATTTTTTCAATTTTGAAAATAGTATATCTCCAAAAGCCCCTAGATAAAGCATGGATCAGTAATAGATTTTCCATTTGGTGGCACCCTATTTATCCCTTCATATAATTCACTAAGACACCCCCAAAATTGCAGAAAATCCCTCGAGGGTTTCAATCCTAATGTCTGCAATGCTACAATGGGCTTGTTTTGATGAAACTCGTGAGTCTGTTATAACCTCAGATTTGTCAATCACATTCAAAATACATATTGATTCTCCCAATCAATGGAATGTAATGGTGAGTCTATAATCACTGTGTATACGCTTGTCGTATATCAGATGTGTACATGCATATCATGGCTAGATGATTCAACTGTCCCATTCTCAAAATCAGATGGTGTCGAGTCTTTGTAT
Organism: Pinus tabuliformis; assembly: GCA_031772625.1. Lineage (NCBI taxonomy): Eukaryota > Viridiplantae > Streptophyta > Pinopsida > Pinales > Pinaceae > Pinus > Pinus tabuliformis. The sequence goes on along the minus strand of CM062804.1, from coordinate 1,543,280,104 downwards.
ATCTACTTAATAATATTTAGTAAATGCTTCTGTGTGTTCAACGATTACTTAATTTTATAGACCCAACCTGCCAACTTGAAATGATGGCTACATAATTAGCAGTTTAAGTTACAACCACGTGGCACCATGGTAGGATCCAATCGTCCAAGATATCCACAATCTGGAAATTTATTAGGCAGGTTGCAAACCTTCACTCGCCATTTTATTAAATTATTTGATTTTTTTGAAAAATTAGTAGAAACAAAAATTCACATTTTTTTAAGCATAATTTTATCTTAGCACTTTTGAGATGTGCTAGAGGCCTCTTGACGGGCTGTGAAAGCTAAAATTTTGAACCATGCTCATGAGAGAGATATGTATAAGCATGGGCAGAACAAATCTACATAAGACGAATAACCATCTTAAAATTTCTAATCACATATTCATAGAAACTATTGGGATGTTAAGGGAAGTCAAAACTTCAATTATTGGCATCCCAATGACAACTCATTTTCAAGTCATTGATTTAGTTGACATAATACGTACATATCATGTTCTAGTCAAAAGTTCATGGGGTCAGAGGATGAAAACAACTATATCATTAGAGAAAGACATAATTAAGATTAAAGGAAATAACAAGAAAAATATTATACCTTTGAACCTATGTGGAGGAAATTCGTGGATCGAACCTGGCGAAGAGGAAGCATAAATGAAAAGGTTGTACCAAGTACTACATGAATATTGTGATAACATAGAGCCGAATTCTTTTAGTGACATTTTGATAGGATCGCCTCTCTCTATTCGCCAAAATTCTAGCATGAAGCTCTATAAGTGGAAAGTTGAGAACTATGAATCAAAAGATAAAAAGTGTTGGATGATAGAAGCGATTATGACGACGAAAATCTGACCCTGTTACTCCATCAAAGCAATGCATATTCTGAAAGAGAATAATTATAGAGAAACACCACCTCTACTTCTGATAGATTAAATGCAAGATTCCAACAGTATGATTCACTTTAGCAAACATGCTTCACCTGTAAACCACATTGAACAAGTAATAAAATCCATTAGTGAATAGGGAAGGATGGAGAGTTTGGTGCAAACCTTTATGGGTCAACCAACGAGATGGTGGGACACCCACTCATCTCAACTTCAAACATGGACAATAGTAACAACGTATTTTATTGAATGTTTTGGAGGTTGGAAAATTTATGAATACACATATATAACCATTTTCAGCCCCAGACACGATCCCATTCGTCACATACAAAACTATGAGTTGGAATGGTGAAGGATTATATACAAAGATGAAAGAGTCTAGCCTCATATGTTCCTGAACACCTTGGATGACTTTCCGAACAAGTGATATAAAATAGAAGAAGCTTGAGGGGAATCACTGCAATGGAAAGAATTGAGAGAGAACTTCTTTAAATATTTTGAATTTAAACTAGAGGAATGAGAATTGAATGATGTGGTTAAAAAAATAAAAAAATTTATAAAAATAAAAACCAACCGAAAATAAAAGTTACGCAGTTGATAACTCATTGACCTATAATTTCGTGTCATATACATCAAAACTGATAATGGCCAATGGACTAGAAATGGAAGAAGAACTTATCCCTGGTCAATTTTATTACTAGAAGAAAGATCATCTAGAGAATCACAAAAGAATCACATCAGTGTACAAACTTGACAAACAAGAAATTTAGAAACCAGAAAAACCAGATTTTGCACATGTCTACTCGAGCACCAATGACTCGACGTATTGAAGGCACCTGACTAGATGGATGTGGACGTGAAAATATGAGAAATGACATATCTAATTACGATTGACCAAATATCACCCAACTTAGAGACTATTGGTCTGACAAATAGATAGTGGAGTTCGTCGACTTGCTCAAGAAGTATCAATATTTATTTTCCCATTATTACAAAGACTTAAAGGGGCTTATGAAAGAAATGGGGGATATGTAAAGAAACCTCATTCTAGAAGATTAGCCAATAAAAAATAGACCATATAAGCTTTCTCATAAGTATTAGGCCATCATATAAAAGGAAATTGAGGGGATGCTTGTCGTCGGGATCATCCACCTAATAGAGACATCCGAATGGGAAAGTTCCATGGTTGTGCAACCCAAAAAGCATGACCCAAATAAATTATGCATATGCTCAAGTATCGTGGGTTAAATAAATTAAGAGTGATCGATTCATTTCCTACTTCATTTGCAGATGAAATTATAAATGAAGTCGGAGGTAACAAATGTTATTCTTTTACATAGGGTTTCTCAGGGTACAACCAAGTACATATTGCAGAAGAAGTCAGATAAAAGACAATGATCGTCACTAAGTTTGGTTCTTTTCCCTATTGAATAATGCTTTTTGGACTAAAAAATGCACCAATAGTATTTTCATGGATTATCATCAAATCTTTCCAAGAGTATATTTATAAAACAATGGCAATCTACTTTGACGAGTAGATGGTCTAAACGTTGCTCAAAGATCACATAAAATGGTTAAGACTAATGTTGGAAAGATGCAGACATATTCACTTATCAATGAACATGAAGAAATGTATTTTTGTAACACCCATTAGAATACTACTTGATCATGTGGTTTCAAAGGATGGAATCAAAGTCGATATGGCAAAGATTAAAGTGATCCTAGATTTAAAACTCCCTATAAACCAAAAGAAAATTAAAATATTTTTGGGACACACTGTTCCCCTCTCACTCTGGCCCTTACCCCCTCAAATTTTTTACCCAGGGTATTTGTTAACCTAACATCCCCCTATCACCTAGGTCTAGCCCAAAGTTTACCATTGATTTCCCAGGGGTACGCATGCCTTACCAAGTGTTACAGCAAAATGCCCATTTACATAAAATTTGACTCCATTGTAATAATTTTGTTGTTGTTGTTATTGTTGTTTTTGCTAAATTAACTTTCATCATCTCACCATTGCAATCTCTTGGTTAAAAATTATAATCTCATAGGCCATTTTCAACTATCTCGGAGCCTAACACCTAACACCATGATCTCATGGTCATCATCTCTATTGTATTTGAGGCTCTAAGGCTGACATGGGCAGTCGTTGCACTAATTTATGGTTTCTAAGTGATTTTACAACTTCATCGTTGCTTAATGCATAAACTGATAACTACCACCACAACCTTCACAACCACAAACTCATATCGTTTAGAGCTTGTTGGGAATGGGATCCCCCAAAGGACAGTTTTGGGGTTAAAAGCCCATGTTTTGGTCAAATTTTGTAATAAACTTGTAAAGACTCCACATTTTGTGGTCGCGGAGCATGAAGGTGTCATAAGTCATAAAGGGTTGTCTGCCCTTAGTTTTGTTAAGTAAAGTCAGTTGTAAGAGATCTACCCACGGTCTGCAGACCATGGGATTATATAAAAAGAGCTAAGCTCTAGGTAGTTTAGAATGGCCGATAGGTAAGAGGGTCATAGCTCTGAAGTAAGAAGTCTAAGTTTCAGGTCGTAGCTTAGGTAAAGGCTCTGCAGCTGAGTGCGCAAAGGCCTAGGGTGGAAGTCTGCAGCTAAGTGTGTGGACCCCTGCAACTATGTGCGCAAGGTGAATAGAGTTTGTAATCACTTGGAAGATATCAATAAAGAGAAGTATTTTACAATTTTTGTGTCTTTGTTCTGATTAATGCATCTTATCAATTTCTGTATGAATTTCATTTATAATGGTTATGTGATGCATGAATGTGTATGATTATGTTGGATAACTGAATGCATATAAGAATATATGTTTGCATGGTGTTAACTGTGAGTATCAAATAAGCTATGTAAGACACTTAGATTAGCTTAGGAATCTACACGGTATGCTGCTTTAGCAGCACAAAAGTGTCTAGATCGAGGGTTAGGGCTACACGAAGGTCAGCCGTACCCTTTTGTGGAGGTATTGAAGGATGAAATAGAGGGCTCATCTAGCAAGCCCTAGAGCGAAGTGACCTGCACAAAGGAAAGAATAAAGGGAATAAAACGACATCACGACCATCTCAGGGTGTAGAAATTTGGTTCCAACATCCTCCCATACTACTTCAAGTGAGACTTCGGTCCGCGCTCCACGGGCTAATGCCGAAAGGGCCAATAGTGTAGGGATTTGTTTGGCTAATTAATGCTGAACCTGGGTTAGGCCCCCTCAAGCCAACAAATGGTTTCGTTACTAAGACCAGAATTTGCATAGGAGATATGTGATGTCGTATCACTGGAATCCAACTAAGAAAGAGATTGGAGATTGGTTGGATAGGAAGATCCATGAATTCACGGCGTAGGAGAATAGAAACCCATGACTAACAAAGGAACAATGGCTAGATAAGTACATGTATACAAAGATCCGTGAAATATTTTTCTGCTCCTTTCTGGTTGAGCTATATGAGTGGATGGCGAAGCTGGCAGATAGCCAAGGAAGGTGGATACTTGACAGTCCTATTGTGTGGACCCCAGAGCTAGTGCGAAGGTTGGAAGCATTGGAGGATAAGATCGCCCGCGTTATCGATCATTGTCTTGATCGTGTCATAGGAGGATTTTTAACTGAATTTGTGATCAACACCTCAGTCAGCTACAACGAGGTAGAGCGACACTTTTTCAAAGGACCATGATGTAAGTACGTGAATCTTTGAATACCAGGATTAAAATATTATGGTACAAAAAATAGGTTATGCAGCTACCTTGATGTTTGGGGCTATGTGAAGTGGAAAAGATTATAGAAATTAAGGAAAAAAGGGTCCTGAATATAGTCTGTTGATTTCACCTTCGCGAGGTGACGAAGAGGGAATAGTGCAGGTTTCTCCACAAAGTGCTACTCAGTTAATAAGGCAAGGATTCCTATGAATACCAGCTCCACCCACACCACCTCCAACTTCACCACCATCGCTTACAACTTAACCCGTACCACTTCCACCTCCACGGCAGTTCAATATGGTGAATTAAGTGAAGCTGCCTTTGTTCAAAGGCTTGGGGAATGATGACTCAGACAAAATCTAGTTCATTGTAAGAGTTGTAAGGGAAGCACAATGCATTACAAATGATAACATAAGGAAGGAAACCCTGTTTAGTGCTTTGCAGGATCACACGCTAACCTGGTACATCAAGTACTCTAATGATAACCCAAATGCTAGAGTGGCAAACATCCAGACAGCACTCAACAAAGAATTCAGTAGGCCTAAATCTGAAGCATAGTCTATTGTGGGGTTCAAGGAAATCATGATGCAGCGAGGTGAGAAAACTTGGGAATTAGATCAAAGATTGAAGTGTAATATCTGCGAAGCCAATATGAATTTAACAAACAAACAACATCGTGAATGTTTTATGGCTTCGCTACTGCCACACTTGATGGTTTTGTTGTCACAACAGAAGATAACGACTTGAGCAGAGGCTTTGGACATTGAATTGAGACTGCATGAACCCTGATGTAAGATCCAAATATGGGGGTTCAACAGGTCCATGCGCAGTTGAAAAATCTTTGCCTTGAGATGCAAAGTCTAGAGTAGAACAAAATGGTTCGACCAGAGGTGCGTGAAGACGTATGGCATCCAAAATGCAAGAGCCAAGGGCATGAAAAATACCATTTTCTGATCTTTGTGAACTACCTTACAGGAGGAGGAACACTGCCTTTGAGGCCAGAAGCTCAAGAAGGACCAAGCGCGGGGCCTGCATTGTGGTGCATGAAAACATGCCATAGATAACTATCATCTATTGCAAAATCTTTTATAGACACAACAATAATTGTTTTGCAACTTTTGTAGGTCAGTAGGGCATGATGAGCATAATTGCAGGAGTTATGAATTTGATGGATAGAACTCCCACCTATAGGGTTCAAACTGAAACGCATCACCCTGAACAAAGCGCAGGGATGGTGCAAACATGATTTCAAGGGCGCAGACGAGGTCAAGGCGAAGAAGGACCTGGTATCTGCTACGATTGCAGAGGAACAAGACATTATTATTGCAATTTTACTAATCCAACACATCTGTCGTGCAAGTATTGTGCCTTGTTTGATCATGAAATGGAAGACTAACCTATGCTAATAGTAAGGATACATGACAAAGGGGCACTACCACCGCAGTGTTATCAGGAAATCTAGTGTCTATGCAGAGCTTCTAGTCCCACTAAGACTGGTAGCTATCTTAGAAACAAACAAACTAAAACTACTTTCGTTTTCCTTTATGAGAAGTAGATAAGAGGGGAACAAAGGAGACCAACCTCTGTCTTGCGCTTGGTTCCTTACTTGATTCCTCTCCCTTCTGACAGATCTTTACCACTCACTTCCTCGTCTACCCAGCTTCAAAGAGCACCTGTGGAATCAAAGCAGCATAATACTATCCAAGAATAGAGATCTACTATCATAAACAATATAGGACCAGATATATATTGACCACACAAATGCATATATCAATAATCATATAAGAATGTGGAGGAAAAATTGAATAGATTTATTAATAATCAAGAATAGCAAAGAGGATTACAACCAATTGTTCTGACCAGCATCATCCTCTCAGCAAGAAAGCCCTTCTTCACCTCATGAAAAGCTTAGATCACCCAACACTATGATGTTACACCAAGAAACCAACAGCACTTCCTTACAAGATACAAAATTCCAGCCTCTGGATCTCTGGGATGAGGGATCCATATATAGATGTTTGCAAGGGGGGTGAGTTAGCTTCTAAGATTTGATTAGTGTCCTCTCTCTGATAGTTCTTGATTCCACTTGGAGATTGATGATCTCTTACTCATCCCTGGGAGAATGCAGAGAGGCAAGTGTCACAGGAGAAGTTTCTGGAAGATTCCATGATCCTCCACCTTGCAAATTGACTCTGCCATTTGTCCACTCTCGCCCATCGCACCCCATAGAAGGGCTTTTTAGTATGCATCGCACCTCCCGTGTGCATTTAGGTGGGATGCAGCGCACTTTGACCATGGAGCAGGTGAGATGGTCCAACTTTGACTAGTTCTGAGTAGTTTTTCATGGAGAACTTCTGGAAGATGATGTAATCAGTTGACCTTGTTCTTTTAGGGGTTGGAACAACACTTTTAGGGACTTAGGAGCCCTTGTTTTATGGACATATATGATTTGGGTTGCAATGCCCAAAAATTTCTATAACAGTTGCCCCCTAAAGCATGAGGTTGTTAATCTTTTGATGTCGGGTAAAATGATTTATTGCGAGGATCTGAAGTTTTTTTTCGAGCTGGAAGGAGACCTGTAATAAGATACAATACAATACATTATCTTCATAATATTTTCATGATCTAGCTGAGGTGGGCATTCCCATGCTCAGCTTTATAAATTCATTTACATGTACATAAGACAGACAATTGTCTGAGTGCAGACTGATGATTCTGGTAGAGCCATCATCCCTTTGATTGGATGATTATTTGTGCAGCAATGATGTACATTTGATGTCTTTATTTTCCTAAATATATATTGTAGCCTGTATGGATGAAACTAGATCCAGGGTCTTCAATCTCGTTCGATCTTCACTCAAAGTAAAAGTCGATCCATGTGAGAGATGTTCTTGAGTCGAACACAGAAAGACATCGCCTAATTACCAACCAATGATGTAAGTTGTTAACAAGCGCGAGAGGAATCACCGATAATGATGATGACCCTCAAGGTACTACAGTACGATTCACATGGTGTGAATAAGGGACTTGGCATCGAACACCATGCAAAAGCTTTTGGTCGAAGGCCATTGATGTAAACCTATCGCCGGAAGTGAGAAACTTGCCATTGAGGTATGCAAGCTTCAAAGTACTGAAAGGGTTGTTCCTAGATCAACTTCCTGGATAATGAGCTGATGTCGACAAGAAGCGATCCGTCATAGGAGGGCCTTAATGAATCCCACATCTATGACATGGAACGGAGCAAATGATTTTAATGGAGGTGAAAACGATCTGATGATATAAGGTTCAGGGTGGTGGTCATGAAATAATGGAGCATAAATGTATTGCAGTGGATGAGACACAGGTGAATTCTCTGAGCGACTTCTCTTGAACATATCGGCCACACTGACATGATGGATTGGTACCGTTAACCCCAAATGTGGATGGTGTGATGGACCAATGGTGATATGACCAGTGAACGGAACAACCCAACCCGACTCAGATGCAGAGTGAAAGTGTCATGTCCAAGAGCGACTTGCTACCAATAAAGTTTCTTCAAGTTTTCTTCCCAATTTTTCCCCAGTCATTGCTGACTAGTACCTCTTTACTTTTTTCAAGCTTTAGGAGGATAACATATGATTGTTCTATATTTTTCCCTTCCGGCAAACCCATCGCTATGTTTTAATGAGCCTAGCGATAGTGGAACTCGTTCTTGTCTGTATGGACAAGTTTGTCGCTATTCGTTTTTAACAAGTTTAACAACAAAGAAAACTCGGCCCTTTTCAATTTTAGAGAGTTTGAAAGGGACATAAAGAAAACTCCAACAATCCTTTTTCGTCATATAATCCCTTAAGTCCGAAAAGTATAAAATAATACAAAAGGGATGAATTTTCAGTAATTTTAACGAGCCGAACAAAACAAGCGCTCGATCTTTTTGTGTAATAATCCCTCAGGTCCAAAAAGATTAAAATCTAAAGGAGGGATAACACTTCCAGTCACTTTAACGAGCTAGAGAGGCCAATTGCTCGGAAATAATTTCATATTTTACGAGTCAGATGAAAAGAGCTTAAAGGAGACTCATTTTTTGAGGAACGAGTGATAAATTCGGGTAGCAACTAATTCCAGGTAAGGTTTGGAATTTTCCAATCATGGCAGTGTCACAAGGATGGCTAACAGGATCACTCTTCGCAGTTGTTCCTCAAAAAGGGTAAACAATCAAATGGAGGTGAATGATCAGCCAATACAGAGTGGAGGTGATGATGAGAACATGATCAAGGCTTCAAAGGCTGATGATAATGCATTCATGATGGTTATTTACCAGAAATTGGTTCATTTTTTAATGAATGAGCTTAAACTCTGGGGGAAACATTTGCTCACTGCTTATGTTTAATTTTTAACAAGCTTGAACTCCACATAAAAACTGCTCGATATAATGGTCATTGATTACCTTGATTTTACCACTGACAACTTTTTTCCTTCAAAGGTTATACTGCCTATTCAATTGCTTCATCAAACTAGTTAGAAATGAATAATATATGCTTGAAAAATGAGTTAAAACACTAATATTTTACTTGAATTACGTGAAAAGTAATTTAAAAGTAGTTTTTACCTCTCATTTTACCATTTCATTTGAACTTTGGTTTGTTGGAGCTTTGGAGGTGCTTTCCCCCTTGATTTTCACCAGCTGATTCTGGGAGATTCTATGGACGATTCTTGGCGCTGCCTGGACCAGGTAAGAGCTAAACCTGAGCTCTTCAGTTTCATTCTTTCCTTTTTGAATTCTAAGCATGTTTCCTAGTTTTTCTGAGCCCCTGGGGTTTGAAGAATTCACCCTGGCTCCATCGCACCTTTCCTATATCAAAAGGTGAGATTCATGTTGGCTTGGCCATTGGCCAATCAGCATGCATCCCACCCAATACACTGTTGGGGGTGCGATGGGCGCAAGAAGGGAAACTTGTGCATAGTATTTCATGGAAATTTTTGTCTGTTTTTCACGAAATCAGGATCCAGACTTTTCTCTTGTTTGTTTTCAGAGATTCATTGGAGCAAAATGCCTGTTACATGGTAAGAACGTGAGCATGTTCAAGTTTTTTCGCACCTCTAGCATGAGGTAACAAATCAACTTGTTGCAATATTTTCTTGATGCATGGGATCCTACCAACCAGGTGTTCCAGATTAGGTGCAAATCCATCCCTTTGACTATCGTGGACATCTATTTTTTGACTGGCTTATCAAGGCGTGGTGCCCCTATCTCATTATTAGGTTCGGCCCGTGGGGGTGAATCTGTGAGAGATTACATTCGCCGGTATTGCAGAGAGGTATCTCAACCGAGTAAGGACAGTAATATCAATATTCGAGTTGTCACTGACAGGTCTTTGAGGACCATTCTATTCACTTTCTCTAGACTGGCTAGTAGTGCGGCTCTTCATGTGGCCAACAGTTCTTATATGTGGTATGCCTTCGAATGCCTTGAACCAAAGGTATTCAACTGGTGTGATGCGGTACTCTCTGTGATGAAAGAACAACTGACCAAGGTAAAAAATGAAAGATTGAAGAACTTTGGATATGGTTCTATTTTGACCGCTTTTGCCTTGGAAAAGATCCCGCTGATGCAACCGCAGTATGTTTCACTTGGTTTACCTGCACTGACTGAGCCACGGATGCAGAGATGGGTCGACCTTATGGCAAGACATGCTGGTCAGTCCCAGGTTTCCATTTCTGATACCTTCTTCGAGTCGTTCAATCGTCAGGAGATGGTTTTTTCTGAGTATCCATATGCCGGTATGGATTTCCGGGGTGACCCGGATTCGGTACTGCCGGTTGGCGAGCAGTTGGGTGTCATAGGTAAATTCTCTGACCATATCTCTATTTATAGTTTCTTTTTATAATGTTCTTGTGCTTTCTTCTATCAGGACTAATCAAAACTCATGTGCTCATGCAGATGTTGGACTAGTTTGGCCAATAGTACGCCTGAGAGTGCCAGCTGCCGCTCCAGCAGGAGAGGTTGTGGGAAGGGCTATCCTTCGCGACCTTGATGTGGCCGAGACTCTTTCAGAATTGCAAGATCAGATTGAAGGCCTCATTCTTGGTATTCCGGATGTGAGGACCAACGAGCTGCCTCTGAGTTTGTAGCGACATACTACCGCCATGCCGAGTCGATGGACTAGGCTTTTACACATGATTTCACAAGCGGTGACTTGTTATCACCAGCATCATTAGACTAGGGTGCCCCCTAGCGTTTTGAGTTTTGGGTCATCTGACCAATTTTGTCTTGGTTACAGAAAATTATGTGTAAACCATAAATAGTTATATATATATTTTTGGTTTTCGGAGTTTTATTTTGGTTGAGTTACATGATCTTGATGCAAATATTGATGAAATGCTTCCTTTTATAAATTTTGAAAATGTCTATCTAACACATAATTTGCCAATGAGTCTATTAATGTGTTTAATTTTATGGAAATATGCTGATATTGAATAAAATCAAATTGCCTTTCCAAAATCTTGACCCTTAGAAACATGCGATAGATAGCTGGATTTCGGACGGAGTAGATACCATTGAGTTGTACTATGATGAGTTGTGAGTCTAGCCTGACGACAAGTTAGCATATGCCGTGTGTGATGGCATCATAGAGGAGTTCTATCAACGCGCTATATTCAACAATGTTATTTGTTGACCGACCAACACATACCCCTATGAAACTTACTAACTCGCTGCTTGGATCAAACATGGCCCAGGCTGTAGAAGATAGGTTCCGCGAACTACGACTCGCTCCGTCGGCATATCCAATAAATGATTCCAATAGGCTTGACATCTGCAACAAATGTAAAAAGTGGATAACTTGACCAAAACAATTACCCTTAGCGAAAACAAAAATGTAACAAAAGCATAGGGGTTACTGCACTGAATCATGCGTAGTAATGCTTAAGGTACAACCCGTTACGGGGTTGCACTAGCGGAATCCCGTCATAATCCACTAACTCGTAGGCCCCTTTTGCTAATACACTTTTAACAATATAGGGGCCCATCCACAAAGACTTGAATTTACCTTCTCCCAATTTATCGGATCCCTGGTCGTAAAGTAAGACCAAGTCACCTTCTGAGAAGACACGAGGTTTGACATTCTTGTCTAACTGCACCTTGACTCGTTTATTATGGGCTTCATTAGCCAAAGCGGCATCACAACGGGTTTCATCTAATTGGATTAGTTCCAAGAAACGAGCCTCCTCTTCTGAAGTTCTGGGGAGAAGGTCGACTGCGAGTTTGAGGGACGAGATTTCACACTGAACTGGTAAGATTACTTCTAGGCCATACACCAATTGAAAGGGTGTAAACTCGGTTGCATTCCTTATCGATGGTGCCCACAAGGCTGAGTATAGGATCAGGTGCCAACACCTTTTGTGGACTCCAATCATCCTTTGCAGCATCCGCTTCAGGACTTTGTTGATTGCTTCAACTTGTCCATTGGCCAGCGGGTAATATGGAGTGGAGCTGTCGTGGGACAACCCCAATTTGGCAGCCAATTCAACCATCATGTGATTGCGAAAATGTGATCCATGATCTGTGACTATGGCCTGTGGAATGCCGAATCTGGCGGTTACATGATTGAAAAAGAAAAGGGCAGTTGTTTTGCTGGTGTTGTTTAATGTAGGCATCGCCTCTGCCCATTTGGTAAAATAGTCTACTGCGACTATGATATACCCATGCCCCCCGATCGAGGTGGGGTTACATGTCATGAAATCTATGCCCCATCTAGCGAATGGCCCAACAACAACTATTGGTTGCAGGGGTGCAGGTGGTCCTCTAGTTTTGCTATCGAAAATTTGACATGCATGGCAACTTCTGACTGCGGTTATGCAATCTTTGAACATTGTTGGCCAGAAGTATCCTACTCGTAAAAAATTTTGCGCCGTAGTGTAACCAGATTGATGCCCCCCACACGCACCTGAATGGCAATCATTCAGGACTTTTTCGGCCTCCTCATGGGTGAGGCACCTCCTCAGAACTGTATCGACACCATGACGATAAAGCGTATCACCGACGATCATGTAGTCTTTTGATTGGTATCGAATACGTTTTTGTTTCGAGCGAGAAGTATTAGACCTATATTTTTGGGTTTGGAGATAGATGATTATATCTCCATACGACAGATTGCTTAAAGATATCAGAAACAATGATTCATCCACGATGGTTTCTTCGGATGTTTCATCGTTGGACGATGATGGGAGATGGCATAGTAATTCCTCGAAAACCAGGGATTTATTCGACTTGGATTTTACAAATTCCAGATCAAACTCTTGAAGAATTGTTATCCATTTTGAATATTTTCCCCCCAGCATTGTCACGATAATATATAAGTCATGGGGTTGCAATCTGACAAAATGGTAGTTTTTCGAAAGAGGACATAGTGTCGAAATCGTTATATCGCTTGAATAGCTGCGAGAGCCAGCTTTTCAACGTAGGAATACTTTCTTTCTGTATCATTTAAGTTTCTACTCAAATAATATATAGGATCTTCAATTCCATTGTCTTCTTGAACTAAAACCATTGCAATGGTTGTATCTGCTGCAGCCAGATACAGGTTAAAGTCTTTTTGATAATCGGGAGCGTACATTAATGATGCTTTCATTAGGGATTCCTTTAAAGCATCAAAGGAAGCTTGCGCAACCTGATCCCAGACGAAGGGTACTTCTTTTTTCAATAGACGTGTATAACCTTTAGCAAGTTCGGCGTAATTTGGAATGAACCTCCTCAGAAAGTTTGCTTTCCTTTGGAGTTTCTGAATCTTAAGCAAGTTTGAAGGTGGAGGCAAATTTATGATTGCATGAACCTTACATGGGTCAAGACGAATCCTGTCCTTGGAGACTACAAAGCCAAGCAAACGACTAGAAATGACAGAGAACACACATTTGTGCGGATTGAGTCGTATCTTGTAGTGTCGGCAACGTAGAAATATCACTCTTAAGTGTTGCAGATGATCGGTCCGCTTTCGTGAATGAGCCGGAAGATCGTCGAGATATGGTTGAATGATGTTTTTGATGTCATGGAAGGCATAATTCATTACCCTCTGAAATGTTGCCCCTGCGTTCTTTAAACCAAAGGGTAACTTGCGATATGAAAATGTTCCCCACGGACAAACAAATGCAGTCTTTGACTGGTCCTGTGGGCGGATATTTATTTGATTATACCCGAAGAATCCATCCATAAATGAAACGATTTCACATTCGGTGCATTCATCGATTATCTGGTCAATAAAGGGTATAGGGTAGTTGTCTTTTGGACAAGCTTGATTTACATCCCTATAATCGATGCACACTCTAATCGTTCCTTGTTTTTCATTACAGGAACAATGTTCGATACCCAATCGGTTAGGGGAACCAGGTAAATAAAACCAGCATGGAGAAGTTTTTCAACTTCTGCCTTGATGGCAACGGTTTTCTTGGGGTGCACCTGCCATAGCCGTTGTCATACTGGTTTGACATCTGGATACATATTTATTTCATGTTCAACTATACTCGATTCAATGCCTGGCATTTCATCGTATGACCAAGTAAAGACATCTCTGAATTCGTGAAAATGAATTTTGTATATTTCAAGTTCTGAAGGAGAACAACATTTTCCAACATAAATATTCTCTACAACATCCATTTTAGTCGAGATATTTATGGTAATAGTCTCTTCGATATTGGACAATTTTTGCTCGGAATCCACCGTGTTTACAGTATTTGATAGGAAATCAAAAACTGAAGGATGATGAAGGTTATCAGGAGTATCTATCCGGAAGATGGGAATGATGGTGGTAATCTTCCCATGGTGCCCTGTCAATTACCATTGACTAAACAATTCCTTCGTTGGTGTAATGCACTTGCAACCAAGGATTTAAAGGGGTGCCATATTCCATAGACCTATCTATCCAAATGCTTGATGAGCGTTGATTTGGGTTTGCCTCCCATCCCAGAAACATTGATTGCTACAATATTTATATTGAGCTTGGAGGTAATACCTGCAGATTATCCATGTTAATATCGTTTTCTGAGATGTTTTGAATAGAAGATATCATATTGCAGGTTCCTACCGTTTCCACTTCCGCCAGATTGATTGGAGGTGGGAGGGAAAAAGTCCCCATTAATATAGGGCCTTTTAATAGGTCTACTCCGATATTTTGAAGCAAATGGGGGCTTCCATGGATCATCGGAATGCTTCACGTAACTTGGGAACGATTGGGGAGAAATGTTTGTTGGTCGACGATTGTAATTCCCCTTTGAAAGGGAAATGCAATCTTCCTGAAGTAGGTCGACACAACCACAGACATAGCATATATCCGGGGTCTTCCTAGTAGGATGTTGTAATCGAGGTTTCCGTCGATTACTTCAACATCTATTTCTACTGTTTCCCCCCCAGTTCAACTTGCAAGTTACTTAAAATCCCATATGGGGTATATGTTTGTCCATCAAATTCTTTTAATGTCGTCGAACATTGCGACAAGGTTGGAGATCCTAAAGTTTTCCAGCAACTCATCAACATAATACATGTAGATGCCCCCTCATCAATAATTGCTCAATGAACGGTTTTGTTGAGGGCTTTCACTTGAATGAGGAAAGCTAGTTGAGCTGGTAACTGAGGATCATATCCTTTGTGATTAAAGGACACAAGATTGGAATGCTTTGGGTCAATCACACCTATTGTTGATAATAAAGCCTGCTTTTGGGAGGGGCAATTTTGCAGTACCTCAAGTGTCGACATAGCGGATGGCGATTGGGCCAGATATTCCACTATATTATAATGTTGTGCTGCTCTGGCACGAGCATTAAACGTTGACTTGTGTACTACTCCCTTTGGCAGTTTTATTGTTAGCTCTGGAATGATGGGCGGCGCAACTTCTGTCGAAGTTGTTGTCGAACTACTAAGTTGATCTTTATCCTTGTTGTTCGACAGCTGTGGATTCTCGTAATCTTTATTCCTTGTCGTTATTAAAGCACCATTTTGTTGTTTCAAAACCGACAACATCAGCACTTGGGACGGGGAAGCATTATCACTGGCAACCAGATTTGTTCCTAGATTTGGAAACGGATCAGTTAATACCGCCGAGGTTTTCGAATTCTTGAAGAATTTTCTAAGCTCAGCTTTATATGGACTCTCTCTTGTCCAATGATCCTCATCACATATAAGGCATGGATGATTTGGTTTCCTATCTCCAGAAGGGTTTGCAGAAGATTTTTCAGGTGATGATTCCTCCTATTTCTTCTTCTTCCCTTTGTTTTTCTTCTTGCCTCCTGGTTGCTTGGTTTCTTTGCCTTTGTCAGTTGAGATGACATTTACTTCTGAGGTGAGAAGTTCATCTTTTGAATTTTGACTAGAAATATTATGAGCCTTTTTAGATGTAGCCTTTGTTGATTTCGTGTCTGTCGTACCAATCATGCCATCGCCGACATGAGAGTCATTGTTCGATTTAGGAGGAGGAGGAACGGAAATTTCCGGTCTGGGAGCGTCAGGGATTTTATCGTAGAGCATGCCAGACTGAGTATAAATCAAGTCTAAATATTGCGCACGAGCAATAACTTGCTCTTTAGTGACGACTCCTCCCTTTTCCACATCTTCTGTAATGGAAGGTAATAATGACTTAATAAACCATTCGGCTAGAAGCTGATCAGGAACATACGTTTTTACCATTCTACGATGACGTTGCCACTCATGAATATGATCGGATATGTGAGTGGCCGTTGTTTGCTTAAAATTGGTAAGAAGTTTTGTTCCCGTTTCATACCTTATGGGTAACTAAAAATGGGTTAAAAAGGTTGTGGATAGGGTACTGAAGTTATCAAACGAAGCTCTAGGTAATTCGATATACCATTTTGCTGCCAGACCAGTTCACGTTCTCTGAAAAAGGCGAAGCCTAATCGAACCATCATTTAGGGTGTTTGATGAACACCATAGATGAAAGGTCATCACATGATTCGATGGGTCTTCACCCGGATTTCCATTAAATTTAGGAATATCTGACGTAAGTTTATGCGGAATCGTTGGCCACCAAGGGGCGTAAGCAATTGGATCGTTCGTTAGCCGATTTAGATCCGGTAACTCTAAAGTCAGCACAAAGGGTAACTGTTGATTCAGGTTTGGTGAAGCATACCCGGGATAAGATGGAATCACTTGGGCAGTTGGTCTTTGCATACCAGCATAATGCATTTGATGCTGGTAACTTTGGTAAGGTTGATGGGCATAACCATTGTAGAATGGTTGATTTTGACCATTTTGAATATACGGCTGCCCATTATTTGCAAAGATTTGTTGCTCAGATCCTTGGCAAACTTTTTGGAATTACGGTTGTTGATATTGCACCAGCCATGGTTGCGAAGCCATGTGCTGTTGTCCAATACTGGCTGTTTGACCAAGATGAGGGGTAATTGTACCCGTTTGGGCCTGTGTCATTCCACTAGTTGGCGATTGTGGTTGAGTCGTTGGGATAAGAGGCTGTTGCATTATGACCTGAGAAACCTGAGGTTGGCATGCAACAAGCAACACTTGTACTTGCGACACTGTCACAATAGTCGGCGTAGTTGGTATATTTGACATAGGTAAACATTGTTGCATCGAGTATACAACTCTTGGTTGTTGAGGCAGTATTGGCACCCAACCGCTAGATGTAATTCCAGCATAACTTGAATTTTGTTGTGAACTCTCGTATGGTTGTCCTCCCGGAGGAGACAATGAAAGGGTATATTTCCCCCCATACGGCGGTAATCCGGTACTTAAAGGAATGGTTTTCCCTTGAGGACCGGACTGCCCAAATTGACACCGTGAAGGATCAATTTGCTGAGACTCAACATAAGAGTTCCCAGATATTATTCTGGATGAACAAACGGGAACGGACCATACTGTTGAAATAGCCCCTGAGTGGGCCCCATCTAGCGATTGAGAGCTAGTTGGGACAGATGGTATGCCGGTGAACATTGTTGGAGTGACACCAGGGAGTTCTGTCGTTGCTGTGTCGGATGATTCAGTCCTAGATGTCGACGATTGTTGAGACATTTCTAGTCTATCCAAAAGATTTCCTAGCGATTCTACAGGAGCTTCTGATAACGGTAGAATAATTTCTGATGAAGAAGGATATAGGGTGATCCCAACCCCAAATTGCGATGGAGTACTAGATGGAGGATCCTCCACAATCTCTTCTATAGCAATCAGACCAGGTGGAAGAGGTAGACCATCAGGTCCGTAAAATAGTTTTGGTGTCGAAGAAGGTATAGATTCTGCAGTGACAGATTTTTGGGGAATAACACCTTCCAAATCAGCCATAGATGGAGCTGGTTTAGTAATACAAGTGTTTACCTTCACAATAGGATCAACCCTACTGTCCTTTGGTGGTTTCGGAACTTCTTCTATAAAGGTAGGGATACCAGAAATGTTTGGAGTAACCGGAGCCTCCGATGATGTCGGAACACTTGTTCCAACTTTACCAGGGGATTTGGAACCGGTTAAATGAGTTCGCTTCATCCGTAACAGTTTTGATTCTGGAGACAAAGACGGTTGACTCATAAGCCTCCGCGAACGACGGTGTTTCAATTGACCTTCTTCCACGGTTGCGGATTACTTGATCAACTAAAAATCAATGGGAAATATGTTTCCAAATTAAATGAATTTTAGACGCTTTGACACAACTTGTTTTTTCAATTTTTAAGAGTCGAGAAAAAACAAAAGATGACTCTAGTCGCCTTCGATTTTTAATGAGCTTGAAGTGACAAGTGCTCAGATGGACCTTTTCCTTTAAGGAGTCTGAAAAGGAACGAAAGAGACTACTCTGGAAATCTAGACAGAGGGATTACCAAACCAATCACAAAACTGCAGAATACTTTTTATGGTATGGCAGTCAATCTTCCCAAATGTTGTGTTCAGTGCATTGCTATCGATAGGGTAGCAGAAACAGCTTCCTATGGATAAAGGATATAGCCTATTGTGGTCTCCCAATATATACATGACGGTACGTGGGAGCACAAGTCCATACTGGCACTTATCGTCTCAAAGTGGAGGAATAGTCCAACCAGCAATGAAAACAACAGTTACCAGGCCTTACGACACCGGAATATGTCTCTAGCCTAGACTTCTGAATGTTGTGCGTTAGGTTCCAAAGCGTTTTTAGATTCATTAAATTTATTTTACATTTGATCTTGCTTAAGAAATTTTCCTTTCAGGTTCACCGCGTGATGTAGATATACAATTCCTAAAATGAAATATAAGATGATAAACAATCGTTTAATCTTATTTTTGCAATGAAAATCCTAGCTACTAAAGAAAGAGAGATGATATTCTTTCAACATAGAGAAGAGAGCACACACTATATGCACTGTCCTAAATCAAACCAACAAACAGTCTAAATGCAAATGCACATGCATGTATTTGTTTTCAGCCTTCTTAATGTGTGAATGATAAAAAGAAAGCTAAGCGCAAATCTGAATTATTTTTCAAAGCGACATTACTAACTGTGGAGTACTAAAAAGGTATGTTTTTAATGATCATTTTAGTGGCTTTTTAGTAGGACTTATGAATCTTTTACATCATGAATGAGAAGAACAATAGTGAATTGTGGTAGAATACGTGGAATTAGTATGCAAAGACTTATCCGCTGATAATTGTCATTTTCCTGTGCAGGAAAGGGTAGAAACGAGGAGATGCTGTTCCAAAGAAGAAGATAAGAACAGGGTAACTGTTGTCCCTTTGCCGAAGGACTGAGTGCAGACGAGGCAAAGCAAGCTGAAGCAAACCGGTCTAGAAAAGGAGGAAAAGGCAGCAGCTCGGCGGAAGAGAAAGAAGTGATTAGGGATTAACAGTTTTGCGGATCCCTCAGGATCTTCGATCCTGAGGGATCACTGCTTTATTTATCTTATCATTTAGACATCTCCGCCATTATCCTTATATAAAGGGATGGCACTATTAGTCTAGAGAGAGACTTTTTATGTAACTTTTTGTTAAGACTTAACTTTGATCATCGAGTCTCATTGAACTTGGCTCATTGTATTTTCTGTTTTATGCATTAATATAAACTTGGTGATTATCTCATCTTCGCGTCTGGATTAGCTTAAAGCAGTGTACCGTTGAGGATAAGGGCTCGGCCCTGGAGGACACTTGCCTCTGTATCACTACGATTTGATTTCTGCGTGGTTTGCTTATCGTCACTAGTTGGTAATCTGATATGCTTTATAAGTTACATTACATGCTCTGCTAAGATTCGTTCATTAATGTTCTTCCCATTAACTCTGCATTATATTATAAATACTTTCAGAGTGGATGAAATCTTATTAGATTCAACAGTGTTATCCTTGTGTTATGAAGCTTCTATGCTGAGTATGTGTGTTAAGGTAATTATCTGAAAGGTGTGTTCTTTATGATTCAAAGTTCATGCTGTTCCATTTGGAAACACAATTATAATTCCTGTTGATGATTGGGATTAAATTCAGATTACTTTCTTAGAATATTATGTTTGTATGACTTTCACATGCTGTTCCATAATTGAGAATTATTGTTGTTCCTTTAGTGGATTGCGTAATTTGCTTGGAGAATGAAAGATTGGAGTTTTGATTATGATAGGAGATTTTGAGTTGATAGTATAAATTTTGATTGTTACTCGCGAGGTTTAGTTATAGTAATTGATGTTCCATTTCAGAATTGTTGTTCCATTTTAAGCATTGTTGTTCCTTTCTAGATTTACTGTTTAATTTCCTATTTTCCGTTCCATTTCTATCTGTTGTTTCATTTACTCTCATTTGGTGTGAGAGACGATCTGTGGCTGTAGTGAGCCTCTGCATTTACTGCCTTGCTCCCAGACCCGTGATCCATGCTCTAGCTTCCTTTTCCATCAGTTTCTAAAGGGATGGAAAACTGCTATCAAACCCTTGACTGATACTTTGAGAGTGTGTGTTTCAGTCATTTGAAGGAACTCAGTTACAGACAAGCATCAGTTTACTCTTGTGTTTTGTAGGACATTGTACTACTTGCATTACTCTGACAAATAGCCTCGGATTGAGTCACTCTTTGAAATAACCAAACGTTCCCGGATTGACATATTAATGTGAGGTAATTAGAGGTGAAAGAGACCCCTTTTATAGCTCTACATTTTGGCGCCGTTGCCGGGGAAAGAGTGTAGCCATTTGTTTCTTTAGCGTGGTGTACGAACCTGCTGGGAAAGAGTTGGATTTTAAAAACGAAAGGTAAGAACCTGCGTACGGAGCACGTAAAAGCCCAGCTCCATTGTCCGCTTTCCTAACATATTTGCTTTTGCTTTTATTGAATAGAACTTAGCAGTTTATTTGAGTGCATGACTAAGCAGAAAAAACCAGAAAAGAATATCAAGCTTCCATCCAGACCTGAAAAAGCCAAGGGGCCGGTGACCCTTGGCCGAACAACTTTCATTGACGAAATCTATAAGAAAACAAAATCTTAGCCATCAGTAGGTTTCAGGAAAACCATTTCTAAGTAGCCTACTAGCTTCCTTCAGGCCACAGGATCACCATCTGTAGCCTTTGCTGAGGTGCATAGTCAAACTGAAGAGCAGGACTTTCAGGAAATTGAAAATTCTACTCCAGAACTATTGCAGGAAGGAAATTTCAGTAACTTTTGTGAAAGAGAAGGGGAAACAGGGAAACAGAAGAACCAAAATCTCTCATTGGAACAGATCAGCCATTAAACAGCCCAGATAAGGGGAGTGCTATGAAAATCATTGTTGAAGGAATTCAATCTCCTCAAACATCAGGTATTCCTCTTATCCCAGATAAAGGAAGTGTTGTTAAAACTATCCCTGCTAAAATCGTTCCCTCTCAACCTAGGAATACCCTCCTAGATATCCCAGAAGTTTATTGGCACATATTTGATCCTATGGCTCAGAATCAGCCAAATACTCAAACCTCAACATTACAATATAGTGGATTCTGCAGCAAATGCACCCATAAAAGTTATCCCTCTTCAACATATCCCAACCTTTCATGGTCTTACATCAGAAGATTTTGATGCATTTTTATTCGAATTCGATGTGTTGTGTAGGGGATATGATTACACCATCGATCCCCAGAAATTGAAATTATTCCCCTCAACATTAAAAGGGGCTGCTCTAAGATGGTTTATGGGACTAGGTGGTGGGGTCATCAACAATTGGGATCAGATGAAAGAATCTTTCTTAAAAAAATATCAGGATTATTGTAGGTCTAGAGAATTGAAAGATGAAATATTTCAAATGACAGCCAAACCAAATGAAACATTAGAAGCATATGTGAAACGTTTTCAATATAATTTACAAAGATCTCCTTATGCATCACTACCTTTACCTGATAATGTGTTAAAAACTGCATTGATAAGGGGCATGAAAGAACAGTGGATCGAAACATTAAACATTATGGGAAAAGGGGATATTTATGAAGAGAATTTTGCTGACATTATTGATCTATGTATCAGGAGTTCGATAGGTAGCACAGGAATAAAACCAGCAGAATATGATCGGTTTGCAAGAGACAATAAGATAACAACAAAAGGAGTAACGCGTGTGGAGATTGGAAATTTATTAGAAAATTTTAAAACTGATATTCTAGGGACACTAACTACACAACTTGATATTTTGCAGGCCAAGCAGAAGCAGATGGAGGCAGAACAGAATTTGGTAATCTTCTGCCCCCGATGTAGAAAAAAACATAGCCACAAGGAGTGTCCACTGGATATAGTCCAAACATGTGCCATCTGTACAAACAATCATATTACAGAAAGCTGCCCCTCACTTCATGGATTAAAGGCAGTATATAAGGAAGCAGAGGAAGAACCAGAATCAGCGTACTTGATCAACCAGCACCGCCAATGGCAGCAAAGACAATCTGGTATGTTTTCAGACCCAACCTCTTCTTTTTAGCCTCCACAATATAGCGCTCAACAATATAATATGTGGCAAAATCAGCCCCCACCCGCATTCCCAAATTGTTCACCACCACCATTTCCTTCTTCAAACCCATGGCTGAATCATCCAAATCAATCTAGTTGGCCAAATTTCCCTTGTAATTCACCATATTGGAAAAATAGCCCATATCCTCTGCAATGGACTCCCCCTACTTCACAAGGTTCATCCTAGCAGACAAACTAGAAAAGATCAATGCAACAGCGAGTAGGAACTATTCCACTCCCTCAACCTACTCTACCAGCTCTACAACAAAATCCCTAGTCTAATTTGAGACCGCAACTCCCAGCCCAACCCAACCCCAATCCAAATAACAGACCGGTCCAATCTCTTCAAATCATTAAATTACAAGAAATAGGACCTGATCTGTGGGAGTGTAATGATCTTCAATTACGATCTGGATGGATCATTCAAAATGAGGGAGATAAAACAGTTCATAATGAAGATCAGATAGTAAGAGAACATCAATTGCAACGAGAGGATGTAAATAATCAACAGTTTCATAATCAAGCAACCACATCCTCTCCCCCATTCCCAGAACGATTAGTCATATCTCGACCTTTACAGTACCCTGACTTTGACATTCTGGGGGAATTACAAAATTTGTACATAAAAATCCCGTTCCTCCAAGCCATTCAAGACATTCCTATATATGTAAAAACTATTAAAGAATTGTGCATAAAGAAACCAAGGAGGAATGTAACAACTAATCCAAGAGTCCAAGTAGTCGGTACTTTATCTGATCTCTTATCCGGGAAAGAAACACCCATCAAATATGAAGACCCAGGAAATCCAATTGTAACTGTTCAAATTTATGGTCAGACCTTGTCTAATGCCTTAGTTGATCTAGGAGCTGCAATCAATATTTTAACAACCACCACCTGTCAAAAGCTCGGCATTACATCTATAGAACCTACCTCTACTTTGTTAGAATTAGCTGACCGATCTATGATTAGACGGAAGGTACTCTACACGATGTCATGGTCTCTGTAGACTCCTGGGAATATCCGACCGATTTCCTGATAATTAATCCAAAAACCCGACTTGATGGACACCTGCTAATCCTAGGAAGGCCTTGGCTTGCCACCGCCGATGCTTACATTGGTTGCCGGCAAAGAAATATGACCATAACTAAAGGACCCGATATTAAGAATTTGGTTCTATACCCTCCAGCGCAGCCAAGTCTCACAATAATTAAAACGAACAAGTATCCTGTATCATACCTTACTGACAACATTAGATCTCCATTGACGTTGCAAGAGGCACTTGATTTTAAAGATCAAACAGAAGATGATGCCATTCATAATTTCATCTCTCAAACTGAAGCTGAATCCTGCACACAATGTCACATGATAGAAGAAGCATTTGATAATGAATTAGAGGAAGATCCTCTGAAAGACAAACATGATCAAACAATACCTGTTACTTCTGTCGCAAATAGTAAAATTGTGGAAATTGAACCGGGAAAAACTTTAAATATCAATGTCAACCTCACACCTGAACAAGAAACTAAGCTCATCCACGTATTAAGAAAATATCGACAAGAATTTGCATGGGATTACCCTGATATGAAAGGAATCGACCCACATTTGTGTACACACCACATTTATATAGAAAAAGATGCTAGACCTGTCCGTCAACCGCAAAGAAGACTCAATCCTCATTGAAAAGATGTGGTTAAAGCGGAGCTTCAGCAACTGTTAGATGTTAATTTTATTTATCCTATTTTTGACAGCAAATGGGTCTCTCCACTTGTGGTTGTACCAAAAAAGAATGGGAAATGGAGAAATTGTGTGGATTACAGGGAACTCAATAAAGCAACACAAAAAGACCATTTTCCACTTCCATTTATAGACCAGGTGCTAGATACTTTGGCAGGGAAAAAATTCTTTTCCTTCCTGGATGGCTTCAGTGGATACAATCAGATTCAGATTACCCCTGAAGATGAGGACAAAACAACTTTCACTTGTCCTTGGGGGACATTTGCCTACCGAGTCCTACCATTTGGCCTATGTAATGCTCCTGCCACATTCCAAAGGGCTATCCTTAGCATTTTTTCAGATTTAATAAATGATGGACTTGAAGTGTATATGGATGACTTTACACCCTATGGAGATGATTTTGATCCAGCACTGAATACCCTAGAAAAAGTCCTACAACGCCATATAGCTACCAGGCTCTGCTTAAGTCACGAAAAATGCTACATGATGATGACTGGAGGACTTATTCTAGGAAATTATATTTTAGCAGCCGGCATTCAGGTACACCCGGCCAAAATCCAAATACTTTTTCTTATTCCCACTCCTACTACTCAAACAGAGGTACGCAACTTTCTTGGATTTTCTGGATATTATAGACGATTTATAGAACATTATTCACATATTGTTGCACCTTTATATGCACTAACTAGTAATGTTGATTTTCTTTGGATAGACAAATGTGAACGTGCTTTCAAGGATTTAAAGAAGTTTGTATCTACAGCCCCAGTCCTGCGAGGACCAAACTGGGACCTGCCATTTCAAATATCAGCTGATGCCTCAGATACAGCCATTAGCGCAGTCCTTGGGAAGGAAGAAGATAAAAAAACCATATGCTATCTATTATATCAACAAAAATTTATCCCCTGCTGAATTAAATTACACTATTACTGAAAAGGAATTCCTGGCTGTAATACATGCTGTCAATAAATTTAGACATTATATTACAAGCTATCCTGTTATTTTGTATACGGATCATTCCGCCATAAAATACTTAGCAAATAACCCTGTCACAAATGCTAGAATAACTAGATGGTTGATTTTATTGCAGGAATTTGATATCACAATCAAGGACTGACCTGACAAAGAGAACCCTGTAGACGATTTTCTCTCAAGAATGCCAATGCCAGTTGATGCAACAGCAGTTGAAGATCAATTTCCGGACAAACAACTGTTTGATGTTGCTGTTCGAACACCCTGGTATGCCGATGTTGCCAATTACCTTGCAGTAGGTAAACTACCAAAACATTTAACCCCTAATGAGCGAAAACAGATTGTTCAAAAGAGTACTCGATTTTCCTAGATTGGGGGCTACTTGTTTCATACAAGGGCAGACATGCATATTCAGAGACATGTTCGAGAAGATGAAATCTTTGACATCCTAAAAGCCTGTCACGACAGACCATGTGGGGGACACTTCGCTGAGCGTAGAACGCGACACAAAGTATTACAGACAGGATATTACTGGCCCACAATTTTCAGAGATGTAAAGAAATTTGTCCAAGCCTGTGACAGCTGCCAGCGAGTAGGACGTCCTGGTCAAGCTGATGAGATGCCCCTTAAACCTCAGTTAGTCATCGAACCATTTGAGCGATGGGCTCTTGATTTCGTTGGACCCATCAACCCCTCATCAAATCAGAGAACATATATCTTGGTGGCAACAGAATATGTCACCAAGTGGGTTGAAGCAGAAGCATTGCCAAGGGCCACAAAGGACTCTATTATACAGTTCCTCTTCCATCTATTTGTACGTTATGGCCTTCCAAGGGAAATAATCACAGACGGAGGACCACAATTTGCTGGCCATAAATTAGTAGCAACACTTAATAATTATCATGTCCAGCACAAAATTACTACTCCATATCACCCGCAGGCGAACGGACAAGTAGAAAGCAGCAATAAGATAAGAGAATCGATTCTAAGAAAAACCATTGCCCCACATAGGCGTGATTGGGCTGCTCGACTACCTAAAGCACTTTGGGCCTATAGAACAACATGGAGAAGCAGCACTGGTTACTCACCTTATCAATTAGTCTTTGGAAAACAACCCATCTTCCCTATAGAATTTGAAATCCAAACATTACGAACAACACAAGAAGTCGGCTTAGATTTAACTAAGGCACAGATTAATAAACTACAACATATCAATGAATTGGACGAAATCAGGCTCTCCGCACTGCAAAATACAACATTGATTCAACAGCAACGAGCTAAATGGCATGATGCCCTTATCAAAAACAAAGTCTTACATGAAGGAGATTGGGCCTTATTATATGACTCTCGGTTTCAGGATTTCCCTAGGAAACTCCAGACTTGTTGGTTAGGACCATACGAAATCCAGAAGGTACATGACAATGGGACCATCACTTTAACTACCATTGACGGGTCTCGATATACCTTCAAAGTGAATGGCCACCGGGTTCGTCTCTATCGTAAGCCACTCACTCGGGAATCCTTCTGCCAACAGCTATGCAGAGACGCTGATATGGAGATCTTAGGAGAGGAAGAGAAATCTTCCTCACCCGTAATTCATTAACCAATTCATTTCTTTTCACAATTTGTACATAATCTTTTTTTCAAACTTGTTGTGCATACATAGATTTCAATTTTTTTGCCGTTCCTGAAACGAATGGCATTTGCATGTTTCTGTTGTTCCTTTTCAAAAGGAACAACACTTGTTTACTTTCTGCTGTTCCTTTTCAAAAGGAACAACACTTGTTGATTTTCTATTGTTCCTTTTCAAAAGGAACAACACTTGTTGATTTTTTGTTGTTCCTTTCCAAAAGGAACAACACTTGTTGATTTTTTTGTTGTTCCTTTTCAAAAGGAACAACACATTTTTGTTTTCTGCTGTTCCTTTTCAAAAGGAACAACACGTTTTGGTTTTCTACTATTCCTTTTCAAAAGGAACAACACGTTTTGATTTTCTGCTGTTCTTTTTCAAAAGGAACAGCACATTTTGATTTTCTATTGTTTCTTTTCAAAAGGAACAACACATTTTGATTTTCTGCTGTTCCTTTTCAAAAGGAACAACACATTTTGATTTTCTGTTGTTCCTTTTCAAAAGGAACAACACATTTTGATTTTTGTTGTTCCTTTTTCAAAAGGAACGGCATTGCTGTGTTTTGTTGTTTCTTTTCCAAAAGGAACGACATTTGCATTTTTTTGAACTCATGCTCCTTTATTCATCTAGTAGACTTCTTCTCTCTTTGTGACACAGCTAACCTCTTGCTGGTCCATGTAAGGATGCTTCTTGCCCCTATTCTTTCAAATTCTTTTAGAAACAAGCAATGCACTTATGCAATGAATCCAAATCACAACACACTGAAATCAGGCAATTATAAATCGCTATCTTTATAAGGCTATGTATTGGTAAGAGGACAGAAGGTAGGATGTACTTATCTTTTTGCTATCATTGTCTTACTAATCTTGTCGTGATTGGTTATCTTTTATCATGCCATTCTTTTATTTGATTTTGTTCAGGAATAAGAGAAAAAGGTTTATATCCTCCTATTGAGATGATAAGACTTCTTCCACCATTCCTACTCTTAAGGAGTGTTGAACCACCTTTTGTGCATATATAAGGAATAATGCTTTATCAAACAAAAAAAAAGACAAAGAAAAAGCAAATGAATTATAAAATGTCAAATGCAGGATAGGGGGTCTCATCAAGAGACAGCCTACCATGATCATGAGGATGGAAGTGAAGTGGCATTCCCACTATGGCCACCACACCAGGGATATGGTCCAAAAGGTATAGTAAAAGAAAAAACCTTGGAACAGGAGGTCTCATCACGAGCCGGCCTGCCCACTTTTCGCCCCCTCCTCGTGAATGACATTATGGCTACCTAGTTACCAAGCCAGCATAATGACCTACATTTTGACATCGCATTCCCTAATATGCACACAAAGGATCATGGTTCTGCGGGTGAAATAAACAACTCTGCCAAGGTTATGGACACCTGTCGGCAGCAGATCACTGTTAATGGTATCGAGGTCACATTAATTACTGTTGGGTCCCTATAATACTAGTGATTACCCAATTAATATTGTAGTTATACCCCTTATTTATATTTTTGTGCCCCCATATTGTTATTAATGTGCCCATAGAATCCCTCTATTGTTATTTTTGTGGCTTTATATTATTATTGTTAGGTCGGCTAGATTATATTGTGACTCCTTAGACTCCTATATATAGAAAGGAGGTTTTGTCATTTGAATCATCCAAGAATTGTTCATTTATGTAATGTAAAGGAGGTTTCCCCCTTGAAGAGGCTGAATTCTAAGGCTTTGATCTATCTTTTCTATCTTTTCTTGTGCTGGTTTCATAACATTTGGTATCGGAGTTTTGGATTCTAGGGTTTCGCTGCTCCAAACAGGTCATCGTGTCATTTTTGATATAACTTATTTTCTGTGACGTTGCAGAAGTTACAAAAAAAACCCATTTGAGAAGAAATCATGCTGAACCTTGGGTTCGAATTTCAGAGCATTTCGCGTGACAGTTTCGGAGATATGATCTGAGAAATTTGGTGTTTTTGCAGACTCCTGAATTACATTCAAAACAGGTGACCTGGGTAAAATCTTCATAACTTTCTTTCTGAGCATCAGACTGAAATTTCGTCAGAACGTAGAGAAAGAGGACGGATTTTAGTTTTCTTTTATATAGTTTTCAGAGTCAAAGGTTGAAACAGTGACACGTGGCACTTCATACAAGTTCGCTCTATTGAACTAGTCTATAATCCGGTCACTGCGGGAGATTGTGCATAACTCTTTCTTGGAGAATCCAAATTGGATAAGACTAGTGGCATTGGAAAGAGGACATAGAAGGCTACTAGAGGTCACCATTTTAGAACTATATGATTCAAAATTACAGAGATACATCAGATTCAATATCAGGCGTCTACAAAGTAAAAAAAGGTGTGTAGTTTATTTTTTATTTTTGCATAAGCTTGGTTTGAAGGAATTCACAGGGCATAGTAAAGCATTATTATCGGTAACTGATGCCCCGAGGAAAGAAAATTCAAACACCTAGTAAGGAACCTGAAAAATCTAGCATGACTCATGAAGAAGAGGAAGAAATGCTACATGATATATCAAAATTACATGAACAAGTGCAACAAATGTCACGCTCACAAAAGCTAACAGATGCTAAGATAAATGGCGTGGAATCTAAGATAAATAGCGTGGAATCTAAGATAAAGGGCATGGAAGCTAAGATGGATGATCTGAAGACAGATTTGAGGACAGATTTGAAGACAGACATGGCAGATTTGAAGACAGATTTGAC
This sequence comes from Pinus tabuliformis, assembly GCA_031772625.1. NCBI lineage: Eukaryota > Viridiplantae > Streptophyta > Pinopsida > Pinales > Pinaceae > Pinus > Pinus tabuliformis. The sequence goes on along the minus strand of CM062804.1, from coordinate 1,543,250,532 downwards.
AAATTTTCTACAAGAAATACTTACTAATGGTGAAAAGGTTGTAAAGGAAACTCATGATGTGAACAAAAGAAATGTTAATCATGATTCCATAGACTCTAATGCTGGATCGAAGACCCACCATATTCCAAAAATCGATATGAGGAAGTTTGATGGCAAGGATCCCGCCACATGGATATTACAGATGGAGCAGTTCTTTGATCTCAATAATGTGTAAAACACACAAAAGGTACGTATGGCAACTTTATATTTGGAACCAAATCAGTTTGTATGGTATCAATGGCTTTGCTCTCGTAAACAATTTATCACTTGGGCAATTTTTATAGAAGAATTGATAGCACATTATGAGGATACAAAAAGCAACATTTTTTTTAGCCAATTGATAAGTCTCAAACAAAAGGGTTCAATAATGGAGCACATTGAGGAGTTCCAAAAATTGAACATAAGGGTAAAAGATATTCCAGAGGAGCATAGGATTGATGTGTTCATAGGGTCTTTAAAGGATAATATCCAACATGATGCTCGCCTTTGGGAACCTGATTCATTAGAGAAGGCATTCAGGTTAGCAAGAAAAATGGAAAGCAAAATTATGGCAACCAGGAAGCATACCACTCACCACTATAAAGACGGAAGTGCAGCTGCCCCTAGTCTTCCTCAACCTATAAGGTTGACACCACAACAATTGGAAGAAAAAAGAGCAAAAGGGCTTTGTTATAGTTGCGATAGCAAATACACTAAAGGTCATAAGTGTGCTGAGAATAAATTATTCTACATAGATTATGAAGAGGAAGAAGAAAATGAGAAAGAAAGGTCAAAAGAACAGGATATGCTCCAGGAATAAAGCCTAGATGAAGAACAAATAAATCCGACCATATCTTGTAATGCATTGGCGGGAATTACCACTCCTCAAACCATCAAGATAGAAGGACAAATCAATAAGAAAAAGGTAATAGTGTTGATTGATTCAGGAAGCACCCACAATTTTATTCATTGTAAGGTAGCAAAAGAATTGAATTGCTTCCTATATCCAGCACTAGAGTGTCAAGTGATTATTGCAAATGGAGGAACAATAAATTGCTCTGGAAAGTGCCATAATATCAAGCTATCCATGGGAGAATATGTATTGACTAGCCCAATGCTTTCCATTCCAATGGGAGGTGCCGATGTTGTACTAGGAGTCCAATGGCTACAATCCTTGGGTACAATAGTTTTTAATTTTCAAGAACTTTTCATCAAATTTCCTATGGAAGGAAAGGAAGTTGAATTAAGGGGTATTGCAAGGAAACCAGGAAAGATAATCAGCTCTAATGCTATGACAAAGCTTCTAAAAAAGGAGCAAAGAGGTGTAATTGCACAATTATGTTCACTAGATGTTTCCACATTAGAATCATCTATTTCTCCAGATCTTCAAAAAGTCCTGGACAATCATTCCAAGGTATTTGAGACTCCCAAAGGTCTCCCACCTATGCGTGATCATGATCATGCTATTCATATGATTCCAGGAAGTGTTCCTCCAAACATCAGGCTGTACAGATATCCCTATGTCCAAAAAAGTGAAATTGAACGTATGGTTGCAGAAATGCTAGAGGCTGGTATAATTCAACCGAGTCAAAGTTCTTTCTCTGCTCCAGTAGTATTGGTGCACAAGAAGGATGGATCATGGCGCATGTGTCCGGATTATAGGGAGCTCAACAAGCTCACTATTAAAGATAAGTTCCCCATTCCTGTCATTGATGAATTACTGGATGAATTGCATGGATCAATTTACCTCACCAAGTTGGATATTCGTTCAGGATATCATCAAATCAGAATGAAGATTGAAGACATTCTCAAAACGGCATTTAGAACTCATGAGGGTCATTATGAATTTTTGGTCATGCCTTTTGGCCTTACCAATGCACCTTCAACATTTCAAGGTATGATGAATTCAATTTTCAAACCATTCCTTAGAAAATTTGTGTTAGTATTTTTTGATGATATACTTATCTACAACAAGTCTTGGAAGGATCATGTTGAACATGTTGACAGGGTGCTACAACTATTGGAGGAGAAACAATTATATGCCAAAAGTTCCAAATGTTTCTTTGGAGTCCAGGAGGTGGAATATTTGGGTCATATTGTATCTCATGAAGGAGTTAAGGTAGACCCTAGCAAAATTAAAGCCATTAAGGAATGGAAAATCCCCACATCCATAAAGCATCTGCGCGGATTTCTTGGGTTGACAGGGTATTATCACAAGTTTGTTAAGAATTATGGAGAATAGCAGCACCTCTAACGACATTATTGAAGAAAGATGCATTTTCATGGACTCCAGAAGCAACAAAGGCCTTTGAACATCTTAAAGAGGCAATGTGCCAAGCATCAGTCTTAGCTACACCGGACTTCACAAAAACCTTTATTGTGGAATGTGATGCTTCAGGAAATGGAATTGGTGCTGTTCTAATGCAAGATGAAAGACCCATTGCTTTTGAAAGTCGTCCAATCAAGGGAAAGTTTCTAAGCAAAGCTATTTATGAGAAGGAAATGTTGGCAATACTCCATGCACTTAAGAAATGGCGAGCCTACCTAATGGGAAGACACTTCAAGGTAAAAACGGATCATGATAGCCTTAAATACTTTTTAGAACAAAGATTATCCTCTGAAGAGCAACAAAATTGGGTCACAAAGATGTTGGGTTATGACTTTGAAATCATCTACAAAAAAGGGAAGCAAAATGTGGTGGCAGATGCACTCTCAAGAAAGGATGAGGATGTGGAAGCATTGTTGTGCGCTATTTCTATCATCCCACCAGATTGGATAAATGAAGCAAGGGAGGAATGGAAGAATGACGAAAAAGTGTGGGCACTTATTCGAAAGATACAACAAGATTCCAGTACGTTTGATACATTTAGCTGGAAAAATGATTCGTTATGGTACAAAGATCGCTTATACCTCTGTAAGAATTCCCAGCTAAAACAAAAGATTCTTATGGAATTGCACAATTCTCCCTTAGGAGGGCACTCGGGATTTTTAAAAACTTACCACAGGGTTAAGAAGGAATTTTTTTGGGATGGCCTTAAATCAGATATTCAAAAGTTTGTGGCAGAATGTTTGGTTTGCCAACAAAATAAAGTTGAAACAGTTAAGACACCGGGTCTATTACAACCTTTATCCATTCCAAGCCAACGTTGGGAGGTATCAATGGATTTTATCACAGGTTTACCCAAGTCTGAGGGAAAGAGTGTCATCATGGTGGTAGTTGACAGACTTACCAAGTATGCACACTTTTGTGCATTATCACATCCATTTAAAGCCAGTACAGTTTCTACTGCATTTATGGAAACAATTCAGAAGCTACATGGAAACCCATAGATTATTGTAAGTGGCAGAGATCCCATTTTCACTGGATATTTTTGGACAGAATTATTTTCTTGTCTTGGTACTCAGTTAGCTCATAGCTCATCTTATCATCCTCAATCTGATGGCCAAACTGAGATAGTAAACAAATGTTTGGAAGGATATCTTCGTTGCTTTGTATCTGATAAACAGACACAATGGGTCAAATGGTTGCCTGTGGCTGAATGGTGGTATAACACTTCCTTTCATACAACAACAAAAATGACCCCATTTATGGCACTTTATGGGTATCAACCACCATCCATCACATCATATTTAAGAGAAAATTCTAAGGTTCAGGTAGTGGAACATCACATCGAACATCAACAACAAGTCCTCCAACTCTTAAAGGATAACCTCGTGTTGACACAGAATAGAATGAAACAACAGGCAGATCAACATCGCAGTGAAAGAAGTTTTGATGTAGGTGATTGGGTATTCCTACGGCTACAACCATATAAGCAAATGTCCCTCAAGCAAGCTAAGAAGCATAATAAATTATCACCAAAGTATTATGGTCCGTACAAGGTGTTGCAAAAGATTGGTACTATGGCATACAAATTGGAGCTTCCTGCAGCTTCTAGATTGCACACAGTTTTCCATGTTTCATGCTTAAAGAAGGTTATAGGCGACAAGCTCCCAGTTCAAACAATATTTCCAGAACTTGACGAGGAAGGAAAAATTATATTGGAACCGGAAGTAGTTATAGAAACAAGAACTCGACAGCTACGAAATCGATCAATTTCAGAGTACCTTATCAAGTGGAAGAAATTATCCGCTGAAGATTCCACATGGGAGGATGAGAATTTTATGCAGAAGTATCCAGAACTACTCAAGCGTTGAGGACAACACTTTTTTGAAGGCGAGGGGCATGTTGGGTCCCTATAATACTAGTGATTACCCCATTACTATTGTAGTTATACCCCTTATTTATATTGTTGTGCCCCCATATTGTTATTAATGTGCCCATAGAATCCCTCTATTGTTATTTTTGTGGCTTTATATTATTATTGTTAGGTCAGCTAGATTATATTGTGACTCCTTAGACTCCTATATATAGAAAGGAGGTTTTGTCATTTGAATCATCCAAGAATTGTTCATTTATGTAATGTAAAGGAGGTTGCCCCCTCGAAGAGGCTGAATTCTAAGGCGTTGATCTATCTTTTCTATCTTTTCTTGTGAGGGTTTCATAACAATTACACCAATAGGTAGGATACTAATACTCTTTTGTTTCTTATATCCTAAGCACTAATCATACATTATCTCCCGACTTATATACCGCATGGAAATTTATTACACCAATCATGGTGAAGGAGGTGACAATGACCACTTGAGATTTGGAAAGTACGACAGACGTCCTATCCCTGGGCTCGCATCATATCATAGTAGCCTCTTACGTAATATGTGATCTAACTCTACGCCTCGATTTCGGCAAACCGTTGTTTTTCTAAACATGGAATATTTTCATACGCTGTTCCTTTATGACTTGGTTATAGATCGGGGTGTCGCTCCTTTCTTTGATGGTTGGGGCAGCCTATCGCATTGCGGGGAGGAGGTTCACCTCATGATTCCCTGGGTTATGTGTCAGCTCATTATTCAGGAAAGATAGCATACCAGGAAATGGCACGGTTTAACGGCATGACATTTCTATTTTTTCTATACAAGTTGTTGTTCATAACTCATTTCTGTTGCATACTCTGTGTTTTTTCCAAATCCGATGATCACTACTCTCTCTGTGTTTCAAACAGCACAAGCAATTGTTGTTCCATTGAATCCACAGTGAAACCATGGGAGGCAGGGCAGTTCGAAGTGAACCACAAAAGTTGACAGTCTCCACTGCTGCTCGGTAGATCCTGGAAAGAGCAGGGTGGCTGACTTATCTCAGTCGTTTGAAGGAATCCAATGAAACAGTAGCAATGGAATTTCTGCAGAATCTGCAGGAGGATCACTCCACGGTTCGGGGGAAGCAAATAGTAGTCACCGACAACATAATTGCCAAAGTCTCGGGACTACCAGCCACCGGACCTGTATGGAAATTGAAGAAGGAAAGACTCGAGAAGATTATGGAAATTTTCTAGGACGAAGGCCAGAGCTTAACAGTTAAAGGGAAGGGAGTCCTGCCAGCCACGCTAGGAGAACCCTGGGCAGAACTAGCGAGAACAGTGCAAAGCTACATCACCTGCGAGGGGAGAAAAGACGTGGTAAGGCCACGACACCTTAAACTCTTAGCTATTTTAAAACAGAAATGCTCTGTAAACCTTCCTGCACTTTTGAATTCTCTACTCCATGATGCCGCACAAAGCCTGAAAAAGGCATAGCATGTAGAATCAGTTGTCAGCCACCATGGATTAATCTGATTAATAGTTACTCATAGTCTCACCCGGCAGAAAAGTAGCTAGAAAGAATTAATTGCAATAATTGAGGGGAGAGCGACAGCACCTTCCCCAAAATGTAAACATACTTTAAGCACACCAGAACATCTAGAAAAACGCAGAGAATTAAGAAAACAAAAACCTGTTGCAAGCACATTCGAACGACCAGAAACCCGCCAGGAGTCAACAAAACAGAAGCATGACACTGAGACATCGGAACAGCCAGAGAAACCCAGAAAATCAGTCTGATTAGCCCGAATAAGGGGAAGGCTGGAAAAACTCCAGGAAAGCACTAGCCAGCCAGTGGTAATTGAGGATGAACAACCCACACGACCAGAGATAGAAGAAGAGCAAGTTGAAGGAGAAAAGGAAGGGGAGGCTAAGAAGGCTAAACGATCTGAAGAAGAAAACGATGAAGTAGCCGAGCCCTCTGAGACAGAAGTTGAACACCCTGAGACAGAAGCCGAGCCCCCTGAGAGAGAATTTGAACATCCTGAGATAGAAGCCGAGAACCCTGAAATGGAAATTGAGCATCCTGAGGTAGAAGATGGACAATCCAGGCAGGAGGAGGAAATGGGACAGCAGGTAGGTAGCCCACCACAGGACCCAGTAGGAGAAGAGGAATTGGCCGTAATCTTGGCCAATATGGGTGAGTATGGTCAAAATTCCACTCCACCATACCTCCGTGACAAGCCCCAGGAAGAAGATGCACCTGAAAAACCACATGCAGAAGAGGCAGAGGAAGGAAATCTGCCCGTTCATGATGAAAAAGAGATAGGAGATACTGAAAGGGAACAATCTGTTCCCACGGCACGAGAAGAAATTCCAGAAGAAGTGAGAATAGAAAGCAAAGCCACGGAATCAGCTAGGGTTCTTACCCCGGAACAGCCAGCACAACATAGTGAAGAAGTACCCCAGGAGAAAGATCAAGGGACTAGTCATGGCCCAGAACGCAGCAAAAAGCCTACTGTTCCTTCTAACAAAACATTGGAAATTAGAGAATTACGTAGGGAACAACAGGGGTTATTGAGCATAATAGCTCAGCTCCACCAGTAGATCAGGATTCTGAAAGCAAGGCAGAGGACAAGGAAGACCGCCAGTAAGAAAAAGATGACCACTACAGTAAGAAACCGTAGGATAAAACGGCGAAGGACTAAAAATCGCTCTGTTGATCAAAACCCTGCCCAAAATCCAACTGTTGTTCCAAATGAAGCCGAAGGCCCAGCTGACATTCCAAATCAAGCTGAAGGCCCAACTGCTATTCCAAATCAAGCTGAAATTTTAGCTACTATTCCAAATGAAGTTGAGGGACAGACTATTGTTCCATTCGAAAAGGAACAACTCCCAACCGGTATTTGTGTTAAAAAAGAAAAAGACAACAAGGAGATTCAAACAGAGGCACCACCCTCAAGGGTGATAAGGGTTCTGAACTCAAAGCAACAAAATAAGAAAGTTCAGGTAAAACTCCCGGCCTCCACTGATGCGTGGAAAAGAGATCCAAAGACAAGGACCCTGCACAAAGGATTGGAAGAGGCTCAACAGGTGATGGAAAGGCTTAGAGAGCAGGCAGTCCCTCGTGAGAAGTATGAAGAACTCCAACAGCAACTACGGAATGTCAATCAATCTGAAAGCTAGGCCTTTGAAGGGTGGCAAAAGGAACAGGAGAAAGTTACAAAGGTAACCCGTAGGTTAGATACTGTTATCAAATAGATGGATACCTTGTGTTCTTTATACAATGATGTTTTAGCATGTAGGGCCCCTGCCAAAAACTATGCTTTGTTTTTATTGGAACGATACTTGCAATTAAAGATAAAGGCTGTTAAAGCAGGTGCCGCGATACAAATTAATACTGTCAATGACTTTATAGATTGTTGTAAACATTATGGAGTGAAGGTCCAGAGATTGCTATGTGAATTCTATTTGCATAACCTCATGCTAGATCAGGAAATTGAATTGAACCCTGACCCTTTTGTTGGGGACATTCAATTGCAAGCATTCATCTCATTCGGGGTCAATCAGATTAAATGGCTCAAAGCCTATAACACTTTTCAGAGATAGGAAAATGGCCTAGACCTGTGGGTAAGGGCTAAGCCTAGGGACCCAGCACAGCTATGGAGAGCACATAGAAACCTTATGAGAACTCTGGGTGTCATTGAAACATTAGGACCCATGCACAAGGCACTCATTCGACAAAGTTTAGAATATTTTCTTTCTATCAAAGACCTCGCCATTGATGCAGCTAAATTTCGGTACCGAACCTCTAATCCAAACATCCAGCTCAGGGAGCCATTTAAGTATGAGAATTTTCAGTTAGCCGCCAATCATTTGAACCTCTATGGCGAAAGCATCTTGAGGGCAGGGCCATCCTGGTTAGAATATAGATTCCGTAATCCAATTATCTAGCACCCTGCACCCGGATATCAAGCCCTATATGAAATGCCTGAGGGTCAAACAGGCCAGTTCTTTGACTACCTAGTCACTCACCATGGTAGTAGGCCTCCACATGAGATTCATTCTCCAACCTACTCTCTCACTACTTTTCATGTCAACTACAACGTTTTCATGAGGGCATGAAACAAGGTAAGCAGGGGGCTGTGTGGAGTACTAAAAAGGTATGTTTTTAATGATCATTTTAGTGGCTTTTCAGTAGGACTTATGAATCTTTTACATCATGAATGAGAAAAACAATAGTGAATTGTGGTAGACTACGTGGAATTAGTATGCAAAGACTTATCCGCTGATAATTGTCATTTTCCTGTGTAGGAAAGGGTAGAAACAAGGAGCTGTTGTTCCAAAGAAGAAGATAAGAACATGGTAACTATTGTCCCTTTGACGAAGGACCGAGTGCAGACGAGGCAAAGCAAGCTGAAGCAAACCGGTCCAGAAAAGGAGGAAAAGGCACCGGCTCGACGGAAGAGAAAGAACTGATTAGGGATTAACAGTTTTGCGGCGAAGATCCTAAGGGATTGCTGCTTTATTTATCTTATCATTTAGACATCTCCGCCATTATCCTTATATAAAAGGATGGCACTATTAGTCTAGAGAGAGACTTTTTATGTAACTTTTTGTTAAGACTTAACTTTGATCATCGAGTCTCGTTGAACTTGGCTCATTGTATTTTTTGTTTTATGCATTAATATAAACTTGGTGATTATCTCATCTTCACGTCTGGATTAGCTTAAAGCAGTGTACCCTTGAGGCTAAGGGCCTGGCCCTGGAGAACACTTTCTTCTGTATCACTACGATTTGATTTCTGCATGGTTTGCTTATCTTCACTAGTTGGTAATCTAATATGCTTTATAAGTTACATTACATGCTCTGCTAAGATTCGTTCATTAATGTTCTTCCCATTAACTCTGCATTATATTATCAATACTTTCGGAGTGGATGAAATCTCATTAGATTCAACAGTGTTATCCTTGTGTTATGAAGCTTCTATGCTGAGTATGTGTGTTAAGGTAATTATCTGAATGGTGTGTTATTTATGATTCAAAATTCATGTTGTTCCATCTGGAAACACAATTATAATTCCTGTTGATGATTGGGATTAAATTCAGATTACTTTCTTAGAATATTATGTGCGTATGACTTTCACATGTTGTTCCATAATTGAGAATTATTGTTGTTCCTTTAGTGGATTCCGTGATTTTCTTGGAGAATGAAAGATTGGAGTTTTGATTACGATAGGAGCTTTTGAGTTGATAGTATAAAGTTTGATTGTTACTCGTGAGGTTTAGTTATAGTAATTGTTGTTCCATTTCAGAATTGCTGTTCCATTTTAAGCATTGCTGTTCCTTTCTAGATTTACTATTTAATTTCCTATTTGTCGTTCCATTTCTATCTTTTGTTTCATTTACTCGCATTTGGTGTGAGAGACGTTCTGTGGCTGTAGTGAGCCTCTGCATTTACTGCCTTGCTCCCAGACCCGTGATCCATGCTCTAGCTTCCTTTTCCATCAGTTTCCAAAGGGATGGACTACTGTTGTCAGACCCTTGACTGATACTTTGAGAGTGTGTGTTTCAGTCATTTGAAGGAACTCAGTTACAGACAAGCATCAGTTTACTCTTGTGTTTTGTAGGACACTCTACTACTTGCATTACTCTGACAAATAGCCTCGTATTCAGTCACTCTTTGAAATAACCAAACGTTCCCGGATTGACATATTAATGTGAGGTAATTAGAGGTGAAAGAGACCCTTTTTATAGCTCTACACTAACAAGCTTCTTTTCAAGACAAAATGAAGACAATGACAACACTTTGTGATTTGGAATTGAAAATTTGCTTTCGACACTTGAAAAAATACTAATTCAAATCAAATACAAGAGTAGCAGTGTAATCGACTATCAAGAACAATCAGATTCTCTTCTATGACTGAAAACGACACTTCCGACACTTCCAAATCAAGAAACTACAATTCAATTACGCTACTTCTTTGTAAAAGAGAACTGAAAATGGCTCAAAATACATAAAAACATTTATAGTTCTTTGCACAATGGAGGTAGAATAATGGCAAGGAAGGGGGTTTCCAACAAAGGTATACTGACTACAAACAGCAAAAATCCTGAATAGAGCTGAAAAGAGTGAAGAAAAACCAAAGTCTGGAGGCAAAATTAGCCTTTTCTGATCAGCGCACCTGTTACACAGGGATTCCAGTATGCATCTCACCTACAGCACATGGGAAGTGTGATGCATACTGATGTCCTTGAAGAGAGGGTGCGATGGTACAGTGCGAGACTTTTGATCTAGTTCTTAATCATAGTTTGCAGCACAGTTCAAGGATTTAGGCCGAGCAAGTGGTAATAAGTAATTAAATCACAGGGGTAGATCTAAGGAGGTTACTAGAGCCACCACAAGGGAAATTAGAGAGTTTGTAAATCGATTGTTCAGCTCATAAACAAAACCCAGAGATAGACTAAAGCAGCATTGATCTACTTTGCACTTGCATAGCAAATTCAGTTTGAAGGCTAGCTGGCTTGACTTCAGGCTCCATCTATAAGTTTATAAAGCAAACAAATATAGACAAACAAACAATCTATTCATTCCCCAGTGGAGTTGCCATTTTTTTATTGGGAAATATAGTGTCTATGCAGAGCTGCTAGTCGCACTAATACTGGTAGCTATCTTAGAAACAAACAAACTAAAACTACTTTCATTTTCCTTTATGAGAAGTAGATAAGAGGGGAACAAAGGAGACCAACCTCTGTCTTGCACTTGGTTCCTTGCTTGATTCCTCTCCCTTCTGATAGATCTTTGCCACTCGTTTCCTTGTCTACCCAGCTTCAAAGAGCACCTGTGGAATCAAAGCAGCATAATACTATCCAAGAATAGAGATCTACTATCATAAACAATATAGGACCAGATATATATTGACCACACAAATGCATATGTCATCAATCATACAAGAATGTGGAGGAAAACTTGAATAGCTTTATTAATAATCAAGAATAGTAAAGAGGATTACAACCAATTGTTCTGACCCAGTGTCATCCTCTCAGCAAGAAAGCCCTTCTTCACCTCATGAAAATATTAGATCAACCAACACTATGATGTTACACCAAGAAACCAGCAGCACTTCCTTACAAGATACAAAATTCCAGCCTCTGGATCTATGGGATGAGGGATCCATATATAGATGTTTGCAAGGGGGGTGAGTCAGCTTCTGAGATTTGATTAGTGTCCTCTCTCTGATAGTTCTTGATTCCACTTAGAGATTGATGATCTCTTACTCATCCCTGGGCGAATGTAGAGGCAAGTGTCACAGGAGAAGTTTCTGGAAGATTCCATGATCCTCCAGCTTGCAAATTGACTCTTCCATTTGTCCACTCTCACCCATCACACCGATAGAAGGGCTTTTCAGTATGCATCGCACCTCCCATGTGCATTTAGGTGGGATGCAGTGCACTTTGACCATGGAGCAGGTGAGATGGTCCAACTTTGACCAGTTCTGAGTAGTTTTTCATGGATAACTTCTGGGAGATGATGTAATCAGTTGACCTTATTATTTTAGGGGTTGGAACAACACTTTTAGGGACTTATGAGCTTGGTTTATGGACATATATGATTGGGGTTGTAGTGCCCAAAAATGTCTATAACACGCAATTGACTCAGAGCCTGTAGATGATGAGGTTAGAGCCACATGAAGAGGATCCAAACGTAAATATAGTGCTCAGAAGTGGAATCGCAATAGGATATGACAAGGGAAACAGCCCGAAGACATTACATGGGTGTGCAAAGCTCCGATGAAGGAGGTCGAGTTCGATTTGGAGCGTGCATGAGAAACCTTCATGGAAGCGAAGAAGAGCTTCGCTGAGGCCTCCACCTCAGGAAGCAAAGATAACCCTGATTAGGAGGTGGACCCTTCTATGCTTACAACCTTCTTGGAGACCTGCATGAAGCTATTGCATGATAGTAAGGCTGTGAAGGGGTTGTAGGAGCTCATAAATAGATGCACTAGAAACACTCTTGTTGAGTCACGCATAGTACGAAAGCTTGGTAAGTATAAAACAAGTATGGGACAGACGATGAGACTGACTGCACAGATAGGAGAGTATGAGATGGATTAAGTTATCTTGGACCTATGGTCAGATGCAAATTTCCTACAAAAATAGACTTGGGAACGGATGGGAAGACCTGCGCTATAATGGTCTCTGATTCAGCTAAGGATGGCGAATCAACAGAAGATCATCCCCATGGGGTGGTTGTAGGGGGTGACCATGGATATTGAAGGTGTGAGCACGTTGGCTGACTTTGAAGTAATAAAGATATTGGAAAACAACAACCCCTACCCCACACTCCTTGGAATTTATTGGGCTACTGATATGAATGGGGTAATCAATCTAAAAAAACGAAAGATGATATTTTAGAAGAAATTGTTACGCCTAATTGTACCCCTAGATCCTGCTAAATGATGACACTATAATGAGCCAATCCGCGATTATGGGAGAGATGATGATTTGGACTGTATCTATAAGATAACAGCGCGAGACCAAGATTGGGTGAATCCAATAGTGGATGGAGGAGTTACCTAGAATCACGAGAGTTCATGCACCTCAGACTCTAATGAAGAACTAGAGCACTGGCAAAATTGGTTACACGAAGTAACCACGCTGAGCTGTAACATGATGACTTGATCGCTGCACTGTGTGTCATCAGAGGAAAGAAAGCTACCTATTTACGATGGCCTGAATGATGTAGATATGTTTCTGCATGCATTTGAGAGGGAGGTACCAGAAAAGTAGCACTTCCAGGCGTTAGACTGGGCACTATGTGCTACACCCACAAGGTGGCAGGGTACGCACAATGGAAGCTTCAATGATTGGTGCGAATGTAGGAGAATGATGAGAACTTGCTTTGGGAATCCAATGATGCAAACACAGACAGGTATGATGAGTAGGATGATCCGTGCGCACACTTGGCCAAATGGGCTTAGGCTTATGGAGAGAAGCTCCAACCTGAATAGGTGCACTTGTTCTGTCATACCCTGGATATTGTCCCGATGAACTGGTACGTAGAGACAGAGCTCCACGATGAGACAAGTGAATGGGATATTCTGCGTAATGGATTCATGATGACATTCAGTTTTTAATACGGGTTTGACAGTATTGATGAAGCACTACAAGAGGTGAAAGCAACAATCTTTAGGATACTGCAGGATTCTTTAGACCTAATTCAGCTAGAATGGGCTACTTAGCTGAGTCACATGCTAGAGTGTTATAACATAACTGTTGAAGAAGAGGATGAGGATCCGTGAAAGATTAACATCCCTAAAATAGAAGGTCAATTTGAGGTTGAAGGACCACAGGTAGAGAATCCGAATATAATCGCGCCACTAAAAACGAAACAAATAAACATTGGTACGCAGGCAGAGCCAAAATTCGCGAAGATTGGAGACTATTGGGATGACGCAACGGTGGATAAGTTAGCTGAATTGCTTCACAAATAATAGGATTTTTTCCCTATCAAGTTTACGGATCTAAAAGGGATAATTGGGGACCTAGGTGTTATGAAGATCACGTTGAACCCCGATGCAAAACTAGTTAAGAAAAGGTCTTACTGTCTCAATCTGAAGTATAAGGAAAAGGTCCGCTTAGAGCTAGACAAAATGCTCGCGGCAGGCATTATTGAGGCTATGGAAGAATCTGACTGGGTAAGCCCAATGGTGGTATAGGAGAAAAAGCAGAAGGATGAAATAAGGATATGTTTGGATCTCAGAAAGATGAATTATGCTTGCGTACATGATCCTTTCCTGACTCCATTCACTGATGAAGTTTTGGAAAATGTAGGTGGCAAGGAGGCATATTCCTGCACTGATAGGTTCTCTAGGTACCACCAGATCAAAATCACGTTGGAAGATAGGAGCAAGAAAACCTTCACGACTGGGTGGAGTTGTTTTCAGTACACTGTAATGCCATTTGGATTGAAAAATGCACATGCGATCTTCTCGTGCGTAATCGTTGTTGCGTTTAAGGAGTTTATTCATAAGTTCCTAGAAGTATACTTTGATGATTAAACTGTGTTTGCGCTGGTGAAACACCATGTAGCAAGCTTGTGCCTGATGCTGGATACCTATCAAAGATACCAGATCGCACTTAATTAGAGGAAGTGCTTGTTTTGTGTTCCTTTTGGGACCCTGCTGGGTCATGTGGTTTGTAGACAGGGACTGATGGTAGATCCAGCGAAGATCGCTGTGATATGGAATTTGGAGGCACCCAGGAGTGTGAAACAGTTGCGCGCTACCCTAGGACATATGGAATATTACATAAAGTTTATCAAAGGCTATGCCCAAATCACCGCGTCTATGAAGAAATTGTTGAAGAAGGATGTCATGTTTTGTTGGAACGAAGATTGTAAGAAGATACTGGATGTATTGAAAGAAAATATGGTCACTACGCCGATCCTAGTCTTCCTGAACTGGAAGAAGGAGTTTCATGTATATCTCGACGCATCATGTATAGCACTGGGAGCAGTGCTGACACAGGCTGGTGGAGAAGACCTAGACCACCCTATCGTCTTTGAAAGAAGAAGGTTATCCAAGGTGGAGAAGAACTATTCCACCACCGAGCACAAAGTTTTAGCTATGGTATATGCGATCTAGAAGTTTAGACACTGCTTGCTGGGAGGCCATTTTAAGATGTACACAAAGCATTCCACGTTGAACTACTTGGTCAATAAGCCTGTGTTGGAGCGGAGAATTTGCAGATGGTTGTTATTATTCAAGGAGTATGATTTTGAAGTTATTGTGAAGCCTTGACGATTGAACGAGGGACCAGACTATCTGTCGTGCATCGATACAGGGGAAGAGCCCACTAATTTGGAAGAAGGATTGCCTAATGTGCAACTATTTTCACTGGGCATTATGGATGGTCATTTTGAGCATATAACACACTTCCTAACGACAAGAACTACCCCAAAAGGATACACTATCAAGAAGAAGAAGGAACTAGTGGTGCACACAACAAATTTCTCTGTCATTGCTAGGCATCTATAGAAAATGGGGTCTGATAAGATATTGGAACGATATGTACCTAAGTTTGAAAGAAGTAGAATCCTCCCGGATGATAATGGGGGCGCTACGTTTAAGGAGTTTATTCATAAGTTCCTGGAAGTATACTTTGATGATTGGATTGTGTTTGGGCTGGTGAAATTCCATGTAGCAAGCTTGAGCCTAATGCTGGATACCTATTGAAGATACCAGATCACGCTCAATCTGAAGAAGTTCTTGTTTTTTGTTCCTTTTGGGACCCTTCTAGGTCATGTGGTTTGTAGATAGGGACTGATGGTAGATCCCATGAAGATCATTGTGATATTGAACTTGGAGGCGCCCAGGAGTGTGAAATAGCTACGCGCTACCCTAGGACATACAGGATATTACATAAAGTTTATCAAAGGCTATGCCGAGATCACATGGCCTGTTGTTCCTTAAGAAACCGATTTCCTGGCTGTGGGGAAATTGTGCTTAAGACATTATTAAATATTATTTAGTGTGTCACTTACTGTTTGTTGTGTTCTCAAATGAAGTACCTGGAAACTTGGTCTTTAACTCTTAATACATGTATGACCAGAACATCTCGCAATGCCATTTATTGCTAGATATAAAGGATGAATGAAGAAAATTTGAAGGAGAATCTAAAGATAATATGTTGATCTTTCACAGGAACTACTATCTGTAACTTAGAGTAATTATGATAATGAGAAATGAGTCATAGACAATACGCTGATCTTTCACAGAAACTATTAGCTATAACTCAAAAAGGAAGTGAGGACTTCAAATATAGGAGCGCTATTTTAAGGAATATTAACCTGTAGCATCATTACTATACTTGAAAAGAAGAAAACATAGCATGACACATGAAAGAAAAACTTACAAAATTTTATGTAACAACTGATGGAAACCTCTAATTCTTTCATTAATCAACGATGATATCAGGAATACAGTGGCCTAGTCTCTGAGTTCTCCAAAATTCCAACCCTCTCTTAGTAAATTTTCCCATTTTTATACATTGTAGAACAGTTGTTGATCTCTGAAATTGCCCAAATTATTTAACTATTTCTCTAACTATATGAATTAAAACTATTACAAAATTTTACAGAGGTTTAAAGACACCTCAAAGAACATAAAACAAAAAACCACTGAACAATGACAATAATTGCTGGCCTTTTGGCTTTGTTAATCTGCTACCGAATTCCTTTGTATGTGCCTCAATGATAATTAATCTTCTTTAATCATACAAACTATGTTTAACTTGTGCATAACCTGGCTTACACATGTATCAAGCACATTTCAATTGGCTAGAATAGCAAGAAATTCGACCAACTACCCTCTTCTTTAAATCTGGCTTTAACACTGATTTTTCTGTTCACACAGCAAAATCAACGAAAAAGAGGCAAAGCATAACTAAAAAGGAATTAACATGATTTAATAAACTTATCAGGCCCGCCTGTTCAGTTCTGCGTTGACTTCCCCTTATAAATCACAATCGACACATATAAGCAGTGTAACAGCCCAAATATTAATAATATACGATATGGCAGACCTGACGGTAGAATAAAACGTAGCATATATAATATCGCGTTTGGCCATCACAATCGCAATGGGTAGAACCAACCCATATGCATAAAGGCTTGGCAGACCCGTCGCAATTATAAAACGCAATATATATTATATCAGGTCTAGCTTATCAATATCACAATCGGTGCTTATATAATCCATTTATAATAGAAATATATTAAAAATGCATAATCATAATGTATATGAGACGATATAGCAGACCCGCCAAAACTTTAGAATAGGATATATATATATATATATATATATATATATATATATATATATATATATATATATATATATATATATTTTAGGTCCGCCATATCAAGTCGCAATAGGCGGTTCTTAACATTCGAAACTCTATGGTGTGGCAGACCCGACGAGACTTTAAACCATGATGTATATACCTTTCGGGTCTGTCATTTCAAATTGCCATCGACAATCGTTGAATGAACCAATGCATATGCATTTGCCGCTTTATGGACCCGCCAAATTTTAAAACATAATATATATATTTCAGGTCCGATGTTAATCACTTTAACACATGTTTCCTTTGTAAATCTGCTACAGTTATGCTTTGCGACTCCTTTGTAAATCCGATAGAGTTATGATTTGCGATATATATATATATATATATATATATATATATATATATATATATATATATATATATATACTTGTACACCCATATAACCATTGGCTTTCGATATACCATTATTGGTTCTTCCTTTTGCTTTATCTTTTTTTTTTATGTATTTTCAAAATATTCTTGAATGAAAAATGAATGTTATAAACAATAAAAAAATTCATGTTACAACATCTGGCTCCACCTAGGGATAGTGCTTTTGCCACAGAAGCACTAAGAACCACAGATTAGTGCCTTCACCTCAAGCATGGATTCATATATTGCTTCGCATAAACTGAAATGCTATAGCATTTGTACACTGATTTCACTCTGATATTTACAATGAAATAATGCTTATTCTTTAGAACTAGAAGTAGTGCTTTAAGTATTGCCCATTAATAGGCAGCTGTAGAGTTTCACCATCAAGATTCTCAAGGATGAAGGTATTATTGTATCTCACTTCAGAAATTCTAAAAGGACCATACCAGAGAGGGTCAAACTTCCCATGCTTACCCTTATCCTCACTTTTGGTATCCCATCTCAATAATAAATCTGCAACTTTAAAATCAAATTCCTTGGCTTTCCTGTCAAAAATATTTTTCATTTTGGATTCATACATAATCAAGTTGTCTCTTACATTGTCCCCATCCTCGCTTAGCTCCACCATTTTGTTCATTCTTCTTACCAACACATTTTGTTCTTCTTTAGCTTCCTGAATCATTGCAATTATTGGATTCACAAGTTGACTTGGAAACAAAGCCTGAGCTCCATATACTAATTCAAAAAAGCGATTTCCTTGTAGATCTTCTTGTAGTTACTCTAGTAGCCCACAGAGCAAACTTTAACCTAGAATCCCAATCTCTTTGATTTTCTGCAATGGTTTTCTTAAGGTTCTTCATAAAAGTTTTATTAGTAGATTCATCTAATCCATTTCCTTGACGATGGTAAGCTATTGAATAGGAAAAAATAACATTGTACTTGTGACAAAAAGAAATGAACTTACTTGAATTCAAGACTTGAGCATTGTCTGTTATAATTTTAATGGGACATCCAAATCTGCTAAAAATATTTTCTTCCGGGAACTTCATTACTATCTGTTCATTTGCTCTCTTATTAGGAATTGCCTCTACCCATTTGGTGAAGTAATCTATTGCTATGAGAACCCACCTGTGTTGTCTGCTTGAAGGTGGATTAATTTCTCCAACAAAATCCAATCCCCATTGCCTAAATGGCTCCTCTACGAAAACTGGAATCAAAGGTAAAGGAGCTAATCTCTTTCTGTCAGCAAAAAGTTGACATTTCTGACAACTTCTAACAAACTTATATGTATCACCAAATAAAGTAGGCCAATAAAATCCTGCCTGAAGAATCTTACGTGCAGTAACTTTCCAACTGTAATGTCCTCGAAAAAACCCTTCATGATAATCTTTGATTGTTTCTGTAAATTCATCTTCCGTTAAGCATAGCAATAAAATTCTAGCCAGATCCCTCCAGTACAATCTACCTTCCACAATCACGTATGGTTGTGCCTTGATCTTTAGTGCCCTATACTTTGTTCTATCCAAGGATTGAGGACAAGAAAGAAAGCACAAATAATGAATTATATGCGTATACCATTCTGAACACAAAAATTTATACCTGATCTTCATTCCTGGATCTTGCTCTCCTTCACTTTCTTGAACTACTTTTTCATTTATAGGTGCCAACAAGTTAATTCCCAATGCCTGAAAGTTTGATTCTGTTAACATTTTTTCCAATCCTTGTCCTTTTACCAACTTTGTGGGTTTTATGTCCAGATCATATTCTTGGATCTTGGCAATCCACTTTCCTCTTTTTCCTTCTACATCTCCCTGTAATAATGCATCTTTCACTATAGCATTTGGCACATAAGAAATGATTTGGGACTGCAGCACATAAGTTCTAAAAGCTTTCAAGGCTTTTACCAAAGCATACACCTGCTTCTCAAGAATATTATATTTCAGTTCAAAATCCCTAAGAATCTTATTGAAGAATGCGACTGGCTGCTCTCTCTCTTCATCATTCTTCTATAGTAAGACAATAGCTATTGAACTCGGTGATGAGAATAACAAAAATTGGAAAGGCTTTTGATAATCAGGGCTGATTAAGACTAGAGCTACCTGCAATGCCCCTTTAATCTTGGAAAATGATTCTTTGGCTTCCATAGTCCAACGCACTTCATTTTCCTTCTTCAACATATTAGTGATTTCTTTCAGGATTTCTGCATAATTGGACACAAATCGTCTTAGGAAGTTAATCTTTCCCAGAAATTTTTGAATATCCTTTTTACTCCTAGGCAATGGTACTTTTTGCACATCTTGTACTCTAGCTAGATCTATCTTCACTCCTTCTCTGGAAACAATGTGTCCCAATAATTTTCCTTCTTCCAGAGCAAAAATCGATTTCTTGGGATTTAAGGAAAGTCTAAATCTTCTACATTTATAAAAGGTCCTTTTCAAATGGTCCAAATGTTCCTCATTAGACTTTGAGAAAATAGTAATATCGTCCAAATATATTACTACAAACTTATCTCCAACAAAAGCAATGTCCATAGCCCTTTGAAATGCAGCACCTGCATTCATCAATCCGAAAGGCATTCTGTCATACATAAATGTTCCCCAGGGGGTTGTGAACGTATTTTTCTTCTAGTTCTCCTTATCCAGAGCCACCTGGTTATAACCAAGAAATCCATTTAGCATTGACATTCTAAAAGATCTCGTTACCTTTTGTAGCACATGATCCATTTTAGGCAAAGGATAATTATCTTTCAAAGAAGCCCTATTGAGATTTTTCAAGTCAATGCACAAGCTTATTTCTCCATTTTTCTTTCTCACGGGTACTAGATTAGCCACCCAATCAGAGTACCTAAGTGGGACTATGATTTTGGCATCAAGCAACTTCTTGACCTCCTTTTCAATTGATGGTAGAAGCGGAGGATTTATCTACCTAAGCTTCTGTTTTCCTTCAAAGGAATCTTATGCTGAATAATATTCACATCATAGGTTTTGAGATCTTCATAGGACCATGCAAAGACATCAACATAATTCTTGAAAAGTTTAATATATCTTTCTTGAAAATTAGGTGAAACTCTAGCATATAATTTGACTAACCTGGGATTCTCTTGAGTTCCAATGTTGTGATCCTTAATATTTTCATGTTGTGAGATTTTCCCTGAGTCCACAACCACATCATTGGAATTAAAAATCCTTTCAAGAGGAACAAGTCCCTTTGGCTGAATTTTATCTTTCAATTGAAAGATCTTCTAATTTGCTATTGAATCTTTTAAACCATTGACTCCTACAATTTCTGTTGTCTCTTCTTCGTCCTGATCAATTTCTGTGCCCTGCAACTCTTCAACCATAGTCAAAAACTCCTTAATATGTTGGTAATCTTGAAAAACATGCCAGTTCATAACATTATCAGGAACAGAAGGTTTGTGTCTCATTTCTACCTCATATCTTAATCTTGGATTAATAGGAGGCTTGAAAGTGCTAGCAGCCACAGCCAATGAATCTGCCAGCCTATTTTCATCTCTAGGAATGAATTGAATGTTAAAATCCCATACCTCATTTCTGTATGCCCGGATTCTAGGATGCTTTGTTTCGCAGTGATCTTTTATCTGCTTAATAATTAGCTCCGAATCTCCAAAAGTATAAATTGACTTGACTCCCATCTGTTTGGCTGTTTATAGCGCAATAATCAAGGACTCATATTCTGCCACATTGTTAGTTGTCTCGAACTCTAATTTGAAAGAAAAAGGAAACATATTACCTCCAGGTGCAATTAGAAGAAAACCAGCACCTGTTCCTTCCTTGGAACAAGATCTGTCAAAGAAAAATTTCCACACTTCTTCTGTTTGCAGCTCTATAATTACATTGGCTGAAGCAAGTTGCTTCTGATTATCTTCAGCCAACTCTACATTATCATGCAGTGTGAAACAAGTGAAATCATCCTTCTCCTGACTATATACAGGTGAATTCCTTGCTCCGTTTTTTGTAATTGTTTTTAAAAACCTAGTTTCTCTGTACAATCTCCTCTCCTCCCCACCAAAAATCAGTATAACAACATATGTAAAATATAACTCCAAAACACCTCCCAATTTAGGCCCCCAGGACCTAGATAGAAGCATTCCAAATCTAGTAGGAATATCTACTACTACAACATCCATGACTAAACTTCTAGTTGGAATTTTGGCTAGTGACATTGCCAGATCCTTAATAACCCCCAGACACTTGACCTTGTTTGAATCGAACGAATACAAATCCCTATAATGTTTAGTCACTTGTAAATTCAGTTGCTTCATCACTGACAAATGCATAAGATTATGTGAAGCTCACAAATCAAACATACAATTATGTAGGAGGAAATCATGAACCAATAGGGAAATATAAAAATGAGGTATTGAAGAATCTACTTCCTCTACATGTGGACCAAAAACCACTACTGGTTTATCCTCTTGTAGATTTACAGTGTCACTCTCATTTTCTTTTAAATTAATAAACTCAACAATCTCCTTTTGATAAGTAGATGTTTTTTCCAATTCTATAAGGGCAACTTGTATTCTTACCTTTTCCAACTCCTTGGTAATACTAAATAAGTGACCCTGTTTAGCAATTTTTTCATTCTCATCTTCACCTTTCTTCATGACTGGAATTATTTGAGGAATTGAAACAAGTTTTTCCAAAGGAATTTTCCCAGTTTGATCTTGAGAAGACTCACCTCGAAGTATCTATGTTTTTCCATTTGCATTTTGCTGCTGCTTTCCTTTATTTACTTGTTTTGCAGACTGAGATTCTTGTGGAGTCTCCTTTGATGAGGAAGTTGAAACTTGCTCCACAATTTCATTTTCTTGATTTTTTGATCTTTTCCTAGATCTCAGATCATATTTCTTATGTAGTTCAACCTACATAAGATCAGAAAATTGTTTCTAATATTCATCAATTTCATTTTCATTATGAATAGCATCTGCTTCATCATACACATACTCTTCTCCTTCAATGCCGAGTTCATCTTCATCAATTGCATATAATGTGGAAATTTGATCTTCAGGTTGTTCTTCACCAGGATCTACTTCTATATATAATGGTGCTTGAATTTGATTTTGATCTCTTCTTTCCTTTTACAAAATTTGCAAAGGTTGCCTTCTGAAATGGGGATTAAAATTCTTATTATACTGTGTTTGTCTCTAAGATTTCTTATTTTCTAACTCTAACCTATTTAACTTATCTAACAAAGTTTTAATTACATTACACATTTCCTCCAATGATTGACTTTGAGAGGATTCTATATTTTCCTTTCCCTTGTCTTGGGTAGGCTGTGTTTTTGGTGCTTTTCCTACAGCCACCAGATTCACCTCTATCTCTAATGCATATGATGGATTTGATCAATGGTTGGAGCTCTTCTTTCCCTTAATGTAAATCCAAAATTTGATTCAAAAGCCCCTGCAAAAGTTATTTTTGTACCAGCAAGAGGATGCTTAATTTCTGCTGGGAGACTATTGTACAATTTGTTAAATCTTCTGACAAATTTGGCCACAGTTTCATCAGACTTCTTCTTTATGGCATTGAACTCTATTAATGAATATTCATGGTCTATTTTTTCTCCCCATCTCTAAATAAACACATGTTCCATCTCTTCCCAAGAAGGAATAATATTATTGGGAATTCCTTTGAACCATTTCCTTGCTTCTTCATCCAGGGACTAAACAAAAAGTCTTAGAACAACATCTAAATGTTCAACATTTAGGATTTTTGAAAAGTTACAAAATACTACTTCACGATTCTCTGTTGTCTGTTCATATTCTCTTGAAAAATGTGGAAGAGTTTTAAGTTAATCCTGTGGAATTTGATTGAAAGGTTGTGGTAGTTGAAGAGGTGCATACCTATTCACTAAGAATACAGGTGCTGCCATGTTTACTGAACTTTGGTTACCAACAGATGTGGAACTTGATTGAGATGTAAATGGAATGTGCAAAGGTGGTAATGTGGTTATTGGTTGAGGCTGAATAATTACAGCAGGTAAATGAAAAATAACAAACTCAAAAGATTGATCTTGACAGCTAGGTTCTTGAAGTGAAGATGATGAAAAAGATGAGTCTCTATCAGATGAATGTTCAAATAAGTGGATGCTTGATGCAGACAATGTAGGACTTGGTCTAATTGAGATCTTAGTCTTCCTAACCCTCCTTCAAACCAGCCTTTCAGAATCTAAAATAACTTGAACCTTCTTTTGTGACGTGTCTGATCTTGTTTGGGGCCTTCTTGAAGCTAGATTTATTGCTTTGATTCAAAAAAACCAAATATTTCCTCCTCCCTGAGCAACTAGAGGCAAATATTGAAACCCAGGGAAAAATCTTCTTGTCCTCTCTCCCCGACAATGACGCCAATTAATGTTGTTCCTTAAGAAACCAATTTCCCAGTTGTGGAGAAATTATGCTTAAGACATTAATAAATATTATTTATTATGTCACTTACTGTTTTTTGTGTTCTCAAATGAAGGACCTGGAAACTTGGTCTTTAACTCTTAATACATGTATGACCAGAACATCTCACAATGCCATTTGTTGCTAGATATAAATGATGAATGAAGAAAATTTGAAGGAGAATCTAAAGATAATATGCTGATCTTTCATAGGAACTACTATCTGTAACTTAGAGGAATTATGATAATGAGAAATGAATCATAGACAATATGCTGATCTTTCACAGAAACTATTATCTATAACTCAAAAAGGAAGTGAGGACTTCAAATATAGGAGCGCTATTTTAAGGAATCTTAACCTGCAGCTTCATTACTATACTTGAAAAGAAGAAAACATAGCATGAAACATGACAGAAAAACTTACAAAATTTTATGTAACAACTCATGGAAACCTTTGATTCTTCATTAATCAATGATGATATCAGGAATAGAGTGGCCTATTCTCTGGGTTCTCCAAAATTCCAACCCTCTCTTAGTAAATTTTCCCCTTTCTATACATTGTAGAACAGTTGTTGATCTCTGAAACTGCCCAAATTATTTAACTATTTCTCTAACTATTTGAATTAAAACTATTACAAAAATTTACAGAGGTTTAAAGACACCTCAAAGAACAAAAAACAAAAAACAACTAAACAATGACAATAACTGCTGCCCTTTCAGCTCTATTAATCTGCTACTATATTCCTCTGTATGTGCCTCTATGATAATTAATCTGCTTTAATCGTACAAACTGTGTTTAACTTGTGCATAACCTAGCTTATGCATGTATCGAGTGCATTTCAATTGGCCAGAACAACAAGAAATTCGACCAACTGCCCTCTTCTTTAAATCTGGCTTTAACACTAATTTTTCTATTTACGCGACAAAATCAATGCAAAATAGGCAAAGAGGAACTAAAGAGGAATTAACCTGATTTAATAAACTTATCGTATCCGTTTGTTCAGCGCTACGTTGACTTCACCTTATAAATCACAGTCAGCGCTTATAAACGGTGTAACAGCCCAAATATTAATAATCTGTGATATGGCGGACCTGACAGTAGAATAAAAAGTAGCATATATAATCCCTTCATAATAGATATTAATTATGCGTATATAATATAATGTATATATATATGCGGACAATTTACAATAGGATATATATATATATATATATATATATATATATATATATATAGATATATATATAGATATATATATATATATATATATATATATATATATAGATATAGATATAGATATAGATATAGATATAGATATAGATATAGATATATATATATATATATATATATATATATATATATATATATATATTATATATATATATAGATATAGATATAGATATAGATATAGATATAGATATAGATATATATATATATATATATATATATATATATATATATATATATATATATTTCGGGTCCACCATATCAAGTCGCAATCGGCGGTTCTTAACGTTCAAAACTCTGCGGTGTGGCGGACCCGACGGAACTTTAAACCATGATGTATATACCTTTCGGGTCTGTCCAAACCATCTGTCGTGCATCGAAACAGGGGAAGAGCCTACTAATTTGGAGTAAGGATTGCCTAACACGCAACTATTTGCATTGTGCATTGTGGATGGTCATTTTGAGGATATAATACACTTCCTAATGACAAGAACTACCCTGGAAGGATACACTATCTAGTAGAAGAAGGAACTAGTGGTGCGCATCGCATATTTCTCTGTCATTGTTGGGCATCTATACAAAATGGGGTTTGATGAGATATTGAGACGATATGTACCTGAGTTTGAAAGAAGTAGCATCCTCGCAGATGCTAATGGGGGTGCTGCGGGAGGGCATTATGCAGGAAGAGAAACTGCGCAGAAGATTCTACGCGCAGGGTTGTGGTGGCCAACCCTCCATTAGGACTCCAAAGTGTACTGCAAGGCATGTGATGTATGTCAAAGGATTGGAAAAACCTCCTTTAGGCTGGTTTATGGCATTGAAGTAGTAATGCCTATGGAATATATTGTGCCTAGTTTACGCATAGCAGCGCTCATAGATATGACGGATCACAGAGCCCCAGAGGAAAGGCTTGCATAGCTAGATGAGCTCAAGGAAAATATATTTCTTGTTGGATTTCACCAACAAGTCCAAAAGCAGCGCGAAAAAGCCTGGCATGATTGACATATTAAGCAGTGCACCTTTAAGGTAAATGACCTAGTTTTGTTATATGATAGTAAGTTTGATAAATTTCCAGGGAAGTTCAGGATGCATTTGTTAGGGCTCTATGTCATTAAGGAAATTATCGACGGAGGAGCAGTACAGCTGGTCAAATTGAATGTAGAACCCTTAACAGGAAAGCTGAATGGCAGTCGCTTGAAGCCATACACTGGTAGTTCGGCCATGTGACTGGATGAAGGCAACACAGTCTTAACAC
This sequence comes from Pinus tabuliformis, assembly GCA_031772625.1. Taxonomy (NCBI): domain Eukaryota; kingdom Viridiplantae; phylum Streptophyta; class Pinopsida; order Pinales; family Pinaceae; genus Pinus; species Pinus tabuliformis. Next base: position 1,543,224,195 of record CM062804.1, on the reverse strand, counting down.
TCCATGTACCTGAAAGGAGGCGTGGGACTATAAACTACACTGCCCAGGTTGGGGATCTGTGCGATTGGAGAATTGTTCGAATAAAGAAAGTGTCACAATGTTTGTGGCAGTGCGAAGGGAGTTATGCTACCCAGGGAGAAATCGCGTAGGTCGGCCAAAAAGTGACCGTTAAAGTCACTGTTCATGATTTGACAGTTGAAATGCGTCCAAATGGAGCTGGCAGCTGACATTTAAGACACAATTTATGGCTTAGATCCTTGAAAATATGTCACCAATCTAGCGTTAGTGAACCGAATTTGGGGGGGGACGGTCAGATTTGAATTCAAAATGCCCTATAAATTACAAGTGAATGTCCAGTGAAAAACACTTGGCATTTTGAGAATAGAGTTTTTAAGCTCTTAGGTGCACATGAATCGTGAGCACTATGAGCTTCTGATAGCTAGTAAAGTATTTGAGACATTACCAAAGGAGACACAAGAGTTCATACAAAAAATCATGTTGACGCCCACAGAAGTTGTAGATACCGAAGGAGAAGAATCGGTGCCGAAAGTTGAGATGGAGACAGAAGTGGCTACTCCAGAGGTCGCCGAGGTGCTCGTTGAAGTCCCTAAATCACCGAGAGTGCAGAGACCAAAGCCGACCCCACCAAAGAAACTGTGAAAGATAAGAAGGGCAAGTAACCCGTTATACTGATGTGCACATCACCAAGGAGAAACCCACAAAACCCCACCGAATAGGAGAAAGGCAAGGCCATAAACTTAGAACCAGAGGAGAAAGACATTGAAGACATCCCTATGGAAGATGAGGATGTGGGAGTTGAAGTGGAGGAAGTTGAATCCCAAGGTGCAGACCCTATTACTCAGTTTCTAGAGTATTTCCCTCGACGCAAGCCTATGACCAAGATACCAAAGGACATTAATAAGAGCAAGAATCCCCTACAAACCCCTCTGCTGCTGGATGAAATTGTTTTCGACGGCCCGCACTTGGCACGAGTGCCACTGTTGAAACTTGAAGACTGGGACTTGGCAGACCATGAGAAGTTCACACACCTGACGACCGAGCAGCTAATGTGCCGCATCATTGATACGAATACGGGAATGACCGTATTGGAGCCACGGAGGTGGCTCAAGGGAGTAGAGAAAGCAAGGTTTCTCAACCTTATCTGGGTGCCACACTAAACCATACCCCAGTGACAGTTTTGGTCATGAAGCAACTCTTGTGCTTGGTGCATGATGGGTGTCTGTGGCTGGAGGAGTCAATACCCGTCATAGATAGGTTGATTCATCGGATAATGTAGCTGCCATATCCATGAGAGAATTGGCCATGATCTTTGGCGAAAAAAGTGATGAGCAGGCTCTCACCGAATCGATGAAAGAAAAATTTAAACTAGTGAAGAAGTCACGCGGATATTCTATATCTAGTATCTGTGACCCCACTATGAAGGTATTCACATAGATCCTCATAGGGAAGGTGATGAGGAAGTGTCGCGTCGATGAGTTGTCAGTGCCTGTGGTCGCGCTAGTAGCACAATGTACTAAAGGAGTCCAGTTCAGTTGGTCAGAATACCTTAGCGGAGAGTTCTTGGCGAACTGTCGTGAAGCGCAAGAGCTCAGTAAGACGTTCCACTACACATGGCTCTTGCTGTCAATTGCGTTGGTAGTGTGGGATCTACCCGAGGATAGCCAGTTCCCTTCGGTTGCACTAGAATTCCTTGAAGCAGCAAAGTACACTTCGTTGTGGGTGACCAAAGATGCACAACGAGTTAGGGACAACAAGATCTTTTGGATCTTGATGGAAGTGAACATCCAGATGGCCATCAATCACAAACTGCGATTGTCACCTATGGTGTATGCCAACCTGCAGGGCCACGTCGAATTTGAACCAGACTTCTATCAAGTATCCATCAGGGCACAGAAAGACCTTATGTAGAAATGGTACAACTTGTTGTATTTGGCAATGGATGATGCCATTGATGCAGTGCTTGATCAATGGTCGTCAGAGTGGCGCTCTAGAAAAGATTTGGCGGTGGGCAGAAGCAAGTCCGCTGCGCAGAAGAAAAAGGAGGAGGCCAAGCTGAAGATGACACAGTTGGCCAAGAAGAGGAAAAAGGAGGCCGTTGATAAGGCCCAGGCGGAGAACGAGGCTGCGCAGCAGACAAGAAAGTAGACAGGTGGGATAAAGCGAGGCTCTAACAAAGGTGCAAGGTCGCCCTCACCTGAGATAAAGGAAGACAAAGAACAACACATCGTGGACCCTCAGGAGACATTCGCCCACATCAAACACCCAAGGGAGCTGGAGAAAGGAGGGCCCAGGAAGAAATCAAAGGTGACAAATACCTCACTGGACCCAATCACATTAACAGAGGGTGACTTGCATGATATCGGTGACACAGTGAGGGATGTCACCACAGAGGCCCTGCAACAATTTGAGTAGTAGGAGAAGATCATCTTGGGGGCTATCTAGACAGGGTTGCAGGAGTTGCAGATCCACACGTCGCAGGTGTTGGTTGATAATAGGTGCCTTTTAAAACTCATAATTATCCTCACATTAATTATCAACCCAGGCAAGTCCTCTTATTTCAAGAGTGTACACAATATGTGGCTTCTATTTAATTCAGAGAGTAATGTTTCCTAAATTGCAGTATAGATCTTTAAATACAAGAGTAAACGGATGCATCTAATAAATTCCAACAGCAATCATTAAAGGGAATATAACAACTGAACTTCAAGACTCAAACTTCTACTGAAATTGTAATCAATCCTTACTCAAGTAATTCGAAATGGCATCAGTTGAGAGTATAGTAACAATAACTCATCTCTTCTTAACTGATTTAATCTAAATCAAACCCAATCTCCAGTAAATAATCCAAACAACAATGATATCAATCTGAGAGTCTGACAGCGATAGTTAAACTCTTTACAGTTGATTAAATCAAGTTGAATATTTATCTAAGTAACTCAATCTGAAATGAATGTGAATTGAATCAACGACAAGGCTATAAGTCGTAGAAAGCGAAGATATTCTGTCAACATAAGAAAGTAATAAACATCGAAGGAAATAAAATCACAAAAATAAAGAATACTATCAAACCATCACACTTGCGAGAATTAGAAATGTATGACATAAATAAAGCAGTTGAATCCACCAGAGGCCGGGCCCTTAACCGCCAGCGAAGTTACTTCAGGTAGCTTGAGGGAACAACAACTTCACTTATGTATTAATCATCAAATATAAGTAGCATTACAATATCACCGTGTTCTCTCAACAACAAGAGTCTGTAATTAAAATGTTAGGCCCCTATAATACTAGTGTAAACCCTTATTGTTATTAGTAAAACCCACTTATTATATTGATGTACCCATGTAGTGCCCATATTGTTACTAATGTGCCCCATAGAAGCCCACTATTGTTATTATTGTTCCCTTACATTATTATTGTTATGTCGGCTCTGATTATGTTATGACCCCTTAGACTCCTATATATAGAAAGGAGGTCTTTTCATTTGTATCATCCAAGAATTGTTCATTTATGTAATGTAAAGGATGTTTCCCCCTCGAAGAGGCTGAATTCTAAGGCGTTGATCTATCTTTTCTATCTTTTCTTAAGCTGGTTTCATAACATTTGGTATCAGAGCTTTGGATTCTAGGGTTTCGCTGCTACAAACAGGTCATCGTGGCATTTTCGCGATAAAGTTTTTTCTGTGACGTTTCAGAAGTCGCAAAAAAAACCCATTTGAGAAGAAATCGTGTTGAACCTTGGGTCCTAATTTCAAAGCTTTTTGTGTGATATTTATGGAGATATGATCTGAGGAAGTTGGTCTTTTGGCAGACTCTGGAATTACATTTCAAACAGGTGACCTGGGGAAAATAGTCATAACTTTCTCTTTGAGCATTCGATTGAAATTTCATAAGAAGGTACAGAAAGAGGACGGAATGTAGTTTCGTGTATTCCTTTTTAGAGCCAAAGGTCGAGAAAGTGACACGTGGCACTTCATACAAGTTCGCTCTTCTGGAAAGGTATATAATCGGGTCATCTTGGGAGATTGTGCATAACTCATTTTTGGAGAATCCAATTTGGATCAGACTGGTGGCATTGGAAAGAGGACATAGAGGGATATTACAGGTAGCCATTTCAGAACTTAAATATCCATAAGTACAAAGTTACAGCCGTTTCAAGATCAAGATCCTAAAATCAAGAAAAAGCAAGATGAGGAAGTTTGAAGGCAAGGATCTGGTAAATTGGATACTTTAGATGGAGCAATATTTTGATCTACATGGTGTACCACTGTTACAAGAGGTATGTATTGCATCTTCATATTTAGAACCGGATCAATTTTTATGGTATAAAGGGCTTTGTTCTCGTAAACAACTTGTTACGTGGTCAATTCTCACGGAGGAAAAATAGCACATTATGAGGATACAAAGAGCAACACCTTCTTTAGAGCAACACCACAACAATTTGAAAGAGTAAAAGGGCTTTGTGACATATTTGAAAGTAAAATTATGGCAACAAGGAAGTTTACCCCTCACAACTTTAAAGATGGACACGTTGTTTCTCCTAGCCTTCCACAACCTACAAGGGTTACACCACAGCAATTGGAAGAAAAAAGAGAAAAAGGGCTTTGTTACAATTGTGATAGCAAATGCACTAAAGGTCATAGGTGTGCTGAGAAGAAATTATTTTACATAGAGTATGAAGAGGAGGAAGAAAAGGATCAAGAAACATGAAAAAAAGAGGATATATGTCAGGACCCGACCCCAGAGAAAGAAGAAATGAATTAGAACATATCTTGTAAACTATTGGCAAGAATGACCACTCCTCAAACTCTCAAGATAGAAGGAAATATCAAGAAGAAAAAGGTGCAAGAAGTGAAATATCACATCAAGAAAGCAGAAATGAATCCAACCATATCTTGTAATTCACTGGTCGGAATTACCACTCCTCAAACTATCAAGATAGAAGGACATATCAAGAAGAAAAATGTTCAAGAAGTGAAAGATCACATCGAGCGTCAAGAAATGAATCTGACCATATCTTGTAAAGGATTGGAAGAAATTACCACTCCTCAAACTCTAAAGATAGAAGGACATATCAAGAAGAAAAAGGTTCAAGCAATGAAAGATCACATCGAGCATCAACAACAAGTTCTCCAACTTTTAAAGGATAACGCCACTTCAGTGAAAAATCAAATGAAACAACAAGTAGATCAACATCATAGTGAAAAATGTTTTGATGTAGGTGACTGGGTATTTTTACTGCTACATCTAAAGCAAGCTATTTATGAGAAGAAAATGTTGGCAATACTACATGCACTTAAAAAATGGCGACCTTACCGAATGGGAAGACTCTTCAAGGATGAGGATGTGGAAGCATTGTTTTGCGCTATTTCTATTATCCAACCAGATTGGATAAACGAAGAAAGGGATGAATGGAAGAAGTACAAAGAAGTATGGCCACTTATTCAAAAGTTGCAAAAAATCCCAATTCAAACAATATTTCCAGATATTGAAAAGGAAGGAAAAATCATATTGGAACATGGAGCAGTCGCAGAAACAAGAACCCGAAAGCTACGAAATCGATCAATTTCAGAGTATCTCATCAAGTGGAAGAGCTTACCCGCTGAAGATTCCACATAGGAGGACAAGAATTTTATAGAGAAGCATCAAGAACTACTCAAGCGTTGAGGACAACGCTTTTTGAAGGAGAGGGGCATGTTAGGCCCCTATACTACTAGTGTAACCCCTTATTGTTATTAGTAAAACCCACTTATTATATTGATGTACCCATGTAGTGCCCATATTCTTACTAATGTGCCGCATAGAAGCCAACTATTGTTATTATTGTGCCCTTACATTATTATTGTTATGTCGGCTCTGATTATGTTATGACCTGTTGTTGGGAAAAGTATCCAATACGGAATGACCCTATCCCACTCTAAGGGTGATAGTACCTCAACAACAATCAAAGCAAAGCTATTCGAGATTACTTCTTTATGAGATGTAAGAGAGAGGAGGAAGAGATCCACTAACCGATGTCTTCCGCTAATGATTGATCCAATCTTCTCTCTTTGCTGCTTGCTCCCAACTCCTTGCTCTTTCACTGGCCCAGCTACACCAAGATCCTGCGAAATCACAAGAAAGGGAAACTACAAGAAGCATACATTCATAATTGATTCAAGGATTAGAATATATCAAATATACAAGTATAACAATACACCATTGAGACACATGTATATAGAAGAACCTCAAATGCTTTATTAATGGAAGAAGTAAAGTTCAGGAAGTGATACAACCATAAAAGGCCCAATCCAGCATCACCTCCCAGCAGAAAGAAATCTCCTCTTCACCTCCTTCAAAGCAAATCACCCAATAGTTCTATACTCAAACCAACAACACTTCCTTACATTCACAAGATTCCAGCCTCCCTAGACCTCATGAGAGAGCTCTATATATAGGAGTTTTGGAGAAAGGATGAGTCAGCTTGAGCTTGGCATGAAGCTGACTAGTGTCCTCTCCCACTTTAGTTATTCTTTAGTTCTTGAGTCCACTTGGAGGTTCTTGCTTCCACTTGGAGATCTAGACCCTCTTACTCATCACCAGTCGAATTCCCTGATCCAAGTGTCATTTTGGAAGCTTCTTGGGCATTGACACCTTGAGGAATGACTGTGCCACTTGGCCAAACTCGCCCAGCGCAGGTAGCCTTCTTTGCAGTTGACATTCAGCGCAGGTACATAGTGGAGCAGTTGACATTCAGCGCAGATGCTCAGTGGAGCAGTTGACATGATCCAGAATTAGCTTGTTTTTGAGTGTTTTCAGGTGGAGAACTGATATTCAGTGCTGTGGTTTGCTGACCTTGTTCCTCTAGGGGTAGGAACAACATGTTTAGGGACTTTGGATCCCTTAGATTATGGACATTTCATGCTTCATGCTGTAAGGCACAAAAATGTCTATAACAGTTGCCCCCTAAAGTATGAGGTCGTTTATCGGGTTAAATGCTTTATCAGGAGGATCCGAAGTTCATTCAATCGCTGAGAGGTGACCTGTAATAAAATACAATACAATACATTATTTTTCATTCTGCTTTCATGATCTAGCTGAGGCGGGCATTCCCATGCTCAGCTTTATAAATTCATTTTAGTACATAGAACAGACGATCGTCTGATGGTAGACTGATAATTCTCTGCTGAAATTATCATCCTTTGAGTAGGATGATCATCTGCTGCAATGATGTACATGTCAAATGTTTTTATATTTCCTGAATATATATCGCAGCCCGGATGGATGAAACTAGATCTAGGGTCTTCAAACTCGTTCGATCTTCACTCTAAGTACAAGTCGATCCATGTGAGAATTGCGTTGAAGTCGAACATGGAAAGACATCGCTTGATTACCGGTCAATGATGTAAACCGTTAACAAGCGCGAGAGGAATCACCGATAATGATAATAACCCTCAAGGTACTGCAGTACAATTCACGTGGTGTGAATAAAGGACTTGGCGTCGAACACCACGCAAAATCTTCTGGTCGAAGGTCATTGATGTATACCTGTCGCCGGAAGTGAGAAACTTGCCATTGAGGCATGCAAGCTTCAAAGTACTGAGGGGGGTGTTCCTAGATCAACTTCTTGGATAATGAGTTGAAGTCGACAAGAAGCGATCCGTCAAAGGAGGGCCTTAATGAATCCCACATCAGTGACACGGAACGGAGCTAATGATTTTAGTGGAGGTGAAAAACAATCTGTGAAATATGATTCAGGGTGGCGATCATGGATGGATGAAGGATAATGTATGGCAGTGGATGGGACACGGTTGACTCTTTCTGAACAACATCTCTTGAACATATAACGACACTGATGCGATGGATCGGTAGCATTACCCCAAATGTGGATGGTTTGGCGAAGACCATGGTGATGAGACCGGTGAATGAAACAACCCAACCCGATGTGATACGGAGGAAAAGTGTCATGTTCAAGAGCGACTTGCTACCATTAAAGCTTTGAGGTTCTCCCAATTTTTCCCCAGTCATTTTTGACCAGTACCTCTTTATTTTTGTCAAGCTTGAGGAGGATAACATATGCTTGTTCTATAACCTGCCCTTCGGGCAAGCCCATCGCTATGTTTTAACGAGCCTAGCGATAGGGAAACTCGTTCTCGTCTAAAGACAAGTTTGTCGCTATTTAATCATTTTAACGAGTCTAACGACAAGGAAAACTCGGTCCTTTTCATTTTTAGAGAGTCTGAAAAGGTACAGAAAGTTAACTCCAAAATTCCTTTTTCGTCATCTAATCCCTTGAGTCCGAAAAAGTATAAAACAATACAAAAGGGATGAGTTTTCGATAATTTTAACGAGCCGAATAAAACAAGCGCTCGACCTTTTTGTGCAATAATCCCTCAGGTCCAAAAAGATTAAAATCTAGAGGAGGGATAGCTCTTCCGGTCATTTTAACGAGCTGGAAGGCCAAAACTCGGCAAACTTTTCATATTTTACGAGTCAGATGAAAAGATCTCAAAGAAGACTCGTCTTTTGAGGAACGAGTGATAAACAGGGATAACAGCAGATTCCAGGTACAGGTTGGAATTTTCCAATCACGGCAGTGTCACAAGGATGGCTAGGTGAAATCACTCTTCGCAGCTGTTCCTCAAAATGGGTAAACAATCATATGGAGGTGAACGATCGGCCAAATGGAATGGAGGTGGCAGGTGCAAAACACGACCAAGGCTTTTTATGGCTAATAAATTTACGATCACGATGGTTATTTACCGGGATAGGTTCATTTTTTATTTAACGAGCTTGAATGCACCAAAAACACTGCTCAATCTTATGTTTATTTTTTAACGAGCATGAACTATGTTTTAAGGGAGTAGAGAAAGCAAGGTTTCTCAACCTTATCTAGGTGCCACACTAAACCACACCCCAGTGACAGTTTTGGTCATGAAGCAACTCTTGTGCTTGGTGCATGATGGGTGTCTGTGGCTGAAGGAGTCAATACCCATCATAGATAGGTTGATTCATAGGATAATGTAGCTGCCATATCCATGAGAGAATTGGCCATGATCTTTGGTGAAAAAAGTGATGAGCAGGCTCTCACCGAATCGATGAAAGAAAAATTTAAACTAGTGAAGAAGTCACGCGGATATTCTATATCTAGTATCTGTGACCCCACTATGAAGGTAGTCACATAGATCCTCATAGGGAAGGTGATGAGGAAGTGTCGCGTCGATGAGTTGTCAGTGCCTGTGGTCGCGCTAGTAGCACAATGTACTAAAGGAGTCCAGTTCAGTTGGTCAGAATACCTTAGCGGAGAGTTCCTGGCGAACTGTCGTGAAGCGCAAGAGCTCAGTAAGACGTTCCACTACACATGGCTCTTGCTGTCAATTGCGTTGGTAGTGTGGGATCTACCCGAGGATAGCCAGTTCCCTTCGGTTGCACTAGAATTCCTTGAAGCAGCAAAGTACACTTCGTTGTGGGTGACCAAAGATGCACAACGAGTTAGGGACAACAAGATCTTTTGGATCTTGATGGAAGTGAACATCCAGATGGCCATCAATCACAAACTGCGATTGTCACCTATGGTGTATGCCAACCTGCAGGGCCACGTCGAATTTGAACCAGACTTCCATCAAGTATCCATCAGGGCACAGAAAGACCTTATGCAGAAATGGTACAACTTGTTGTATTTGGCAATGGATGATGCCATTGATGCAGTGCTTGATCAATGGTCGTCAGAGTGGCGCTCTACAAAAGATTTGGCGGTGGGCAGAAGCAAGTCCGCTGCGCAGAAGAAAAAGGAGGAGGCCAAGTTGAAGATGACACAGTTGGCCAAGAAGAGGAAAAAGGAGGTCGTTGATAAGGCCCAGGCGGAGAACGAGGCTGCGCAGCAGACAAGAAAGTAGACAGGTGGGATAAAGCGGGGCTCTAACAAAGGTGCGAGGTCGCCCTCACCTGAGATAAAGGAAGACAAAGAACAACACATCGTGGACCCTCAGGAGACATTCACCCACATCAAACACCCAAGGGAGCTGGAGAAAGGAGGGCCCAGGAAGAAATCAAAGGTGACAAATACCTCACTGGACCCAATCACATTAACAAAGGGTGACTTGCATGATATCGGTGACACAGTGAGGGATGTCACCACAGAGGCCCTGCAACAATTTCAGTAGTAGGAGAAGATCATCTTGGGGGCTATCTAGACAGGGTTGCAAGAGTTGCAGATCCACACGTCGCAGGTTTTGGTTGATGATAGGTGCCTTTTAAAACTCATAATTATCCTCACATTAATTATCAACCCAGGCAAGTCCTCTTATTTCAAGAGTGTACACAATATGTGGCTTCTATTTAATTCAGAGAGTACTGTTTCCTAAATTGCAGTATAGATCTTTAAATACAAGAGTAAACGGATGCATCTAATAAATTCCAACAGCAATCATTAAAGGGAATATAACAACTGAACTTCAAAACTCAAACTTCTACTGAAATTGTAATCAATCCTTACTCAAGTAATTCGAAATGGCATCAGTTGAGAGTATAGTAACAATAACTCATCTCTTCTTAACTGATTTAATCTAAATCAAACCCAATCTCCAGTAAATAATCCAAACAACAATGATATCAATCCGAGAGTCTGACAGCGATAGTTAAACTCTTTACAGTTGATTAAATCAAGTTGAATATTTATCTAAGTAACTCAATCTGAAATGAATGTGAATTGAATCAACGACAAGGCTATAAGTCATAGAAAGCGAAGATATTCTGTCAACATAAGAAAGTAATAAACATCGAAGGAAATAAAATCACAAAAATAAAGAATACTATCAAACCATCACACTTGCGAGAATTAGAAATGTATGACATAAATAAAGCAGTTGAATCCACCAGAGGTCGGGCCCTTAACTGCCAGCGAAGTTACTTCAGGTAGCTTGAGGGAACAACAACTTCACTTATGTATTAATCATCAAATATAAGTAGCATTGCAATATCACCGTGTTCTCTCAACAACAAGAGTCTGTAATTAAAATGTTAGGCCCCTATAATACTAGTGTAACCCCTTATTGTTATTAGTAAAACCCACTTATTATATTGATGTACCCATGTAGTTCCCATATTGTTACTAATGTGCCCCATAGAAGCCCACTATTGTTATTATTGTGCCCTTACATTATTATTGTTATGTCGGCTCTGATTATGTTATGACCCCTTAGACTCCTATATATAGAAAGGAGGTCTTTTCATTTGTATCATCCAAGAATTGTTCATTTATGTAATGTAAAGGAGGTTTCCCCCTCGAAGAGGCTGAATTCTAAGGCGTTGATCTATCTTTTCTATCTTTTCTTGAGCTGGTTTCATAACATTTGGTATCAGAGCTTTGGATTCTAGGGTTTCGCTGCTACAAACAGGTCATCGTGGCATTTTCGCTATAACGTTTTTTCTGTGACGTTTCAGAAGTCGCAAAAAAAACCCATTTGAGAAGAAATCGTGTTGAACCTTGGGTCCTAATTTCAAAGCTTTTTGTGCGATATTTACGGAGATATGATCTGAGGAAGTTGGTCTTTTGGCAGACTCTGGAATTACATTCCAAACAGGTGACCTGGGGAAAATAGTCATAACTTTCTCTTTGAGCATTCGATTGAAATTTCGTAAGAAGGTACAGAAAGAGGACGGAATGTAGTTTCGTGTATTCCTTTTTAGAGCCAAAGGTCAAGAAAGTGACACGTGGCACTTCATACAAGTTCGCTCTTCTGGAAAGGTATATAATCGGGTCATCTTGGGAGATTGTGCATAACTCATTTTTGGAGAATCCAATTTGGATCAGACTGGTGGCATTGGAAAGAGGACATAGAGGGATATTACAGGTAGCCATTTCAGAACTTAAATATCCATAAGTACAAAGTTACAGCCGTTTCAAGATCAAGATCCTAAAATCAAGAAAAAGCAAGATGAGGAAGTTTGAAGGCAAGGATCTGGTAAATTGGATACTTTAGATGGAGCAATATTTTGATCTACATGGTGTACCACTGTTACAAGAGGTATGTATTGCATCTTCATATTTAGAACCGGATCAATTTTTATGGTATAAAGGGCTTTGTTCTCGTAAACAACTTGTTACGTGGTCAATTCTCACGGAGGAAAAATAGCACATTATGAGGATACAAAGAGCAACACCTTCTTTAGAGCAACACCACAACAATTTGAAAGAGTAAAAGGGCTTTGTGACATATTTGAAAGTAAAATTATGGCAACAAGGAAGTTTACCCCTCACAACTTTAAAGATGGACACGTTGTTTCTCCTAGCCTTCCACAACCTACAAGGGTTACACCACAACAATTGGAAGAAAAAAGAGAAAAAGGGCTTTGTTACAATTGTGATAGCAAATGCACTAAAGGTCATAAGTGTGCTGAGAAGAAATTATTTTACATAGAGTATGAAGAGGAGGAAGAAAAGGATCAAGAAACATGAAAAAAAGAGGATATATGCCAGGACCCGACCCCAGAGAAAGAAGAAATGAATCAGAACATATCTTGTAAACTATTGGCAAGAATGACCACTCCTCAAACTCTCAAGATAGAAGGAAATATCAAGAAGAAAAAGGTGCAAGAAGTGAAATATCACATCAAGAAAGCAGAAATGAATCCAACCATATCTTGTAATTCACTGGTCGGAATTACCACTCCTCAAACTATCAAGATAGAAGGACATATCAAGAAGAAAAATGTTCAAGAAGTGAAAGATCACATCGAGCGTCAAGAAATGAATCTGACCATATCTTGTAAAGGATTGGAAGAAATTACCACTCCTCAAACTCTAAAGATAGAAGGACATATCAAGAAGAAAAAGGTTCAAGCAATGAAAGATCACATCGAGCATCAACAACAAGTTCTCCAACTTTTAAAGGATAACGCCACTTCAGTGAAAAATCAAATGAAACAACAGGTAGATCAACATCATAGTGAAAAATGTTTTGATGTAGGTGACTGGGTATTTTTACTGCTACATCTAAAGCAAGCTATTTATGAGAAGAAAATGTTGGCAATACTACATGCACTTAAAAAATGGCGACCTTACCGAATGGGAAGACTCTTCAAGGATGAGGATGTGGAAGCATTGTTTTGTGCTATTTCTATTATCCAACCAGATTGGATAAACGAAGAAAGGGATGAATGGAAGAAGTACAAAGAAGTATGGCCACTTATTCAAAAGTTGCAAAAAATCCCAATTCAAACAATATTTCCAGATATTGAAAAGGAAGGAAAAATCATATTGGAACATGGAGCAGTCGCAGAAACAAGAACCCGAAAGCTACGAAATCGATCAATTTCAGAGTATCTCATCAAGTGGAAGAGCTTACCCACTGAAGATTCCACATAGGAGGACAAGAATTTTATAGAGAAGCATCAAGAACTACTCAAGCGTTGAGGACAACGCTTTTTGAAGGAGAGGGGCATGTTAGGCCCCTATACTACTAGTGTAACCCCTTATTGTTATTAGTAAAACCCACTTATTATATTGATGTACCCATGCAGTGCCCATATTCTTACTAATGTGCCGCATAGAAGCCAACTATTGTTATTATTGTGCCCTTACATTATTATTGTTATGTCGGCTCTGATTATGTTATGACCTGTTGTTGGGAAAAGTATCCAATACGGAATGACCCTATCCCACTCTAAGGGTGATAGTACCTCAGCAACAATCAAAGCAAAGCTATTCGAGATTACTTCTTTATGAGATGTAAGAGAGAGGAGGAAGAGATCCACTAACCGATGTCTTCCGCTAATGATTGATCCAATCTTCTCTCTTTGCTGCTTGCTCCCAACTCCTTGCTCTTTCACTGGCCCAGCTACACCAAGATCCTGCGAAATCACAAGAAAGGGAAACTACAAGAAGCATACATTCATAATTGATTCAAGGATTAGAATATATCAAATATACAAGTATAACAATACACCATTGAGACACATGTATATAGAAGAACCTCAAATTCTTTATTAATGGAAGAAGTAAAGTTCAGGAAGTGATACAACCATAAAAGGCCCAATCCAGCATCACCTCCCAGTAGAAAGATATCTCCTCTTCACCTCCTTCAAAGCAAATCACCCAATAGTTCTATACTCAAACCAACAGCACTTCCTTACATTCACAAGATTCCAGCCTCCCTAGACCTCATGAGAGAGCTCTATATATAGGAGTTTTGGAGAAAGGATGAGTCAGCTTGAGCTTGGCATGAAGCTGACTAGTGTCCTCTCCCACTTTAGTTATTCTTCAGTTCTTGAGTCCACTTGGAGGTTCTTTCTTCCACTTGGAGATCTAGACCCTCTTACTCATCACCAGTCGAATTCCCTGATCCAAGTGTCATTTTGGAAGCTTCCTGGGCATTGACACCTTGAGGAATGACTGTGCCACTTGGCCAAACTCGCCCAGCGCAGGTAGCCTTCTTTGCAGTTGACATTCAGCGCAGGTACATAGTGGATCAGTTGACATTCAGCGCAGATGCTCAGTGGAGCAGTTGACATGATCCAGAATTAGCTTGTTTTTGAGTGTTTTCAGGTGGAGAACTGATATTCAGTGCTGTGGTTTGCTGACCTTGTTCCTGTAGGAATTTACAGGGTAAGTTCCACAGAAGAATACCAAAAGGACACCGCTCACAACCAGATCTCAAATCAATACACCAGTATTTTTGACGTGGTTAAAACCCTCAGAGTGCAAGGAGGGAAACAGTCCACGGCCTGTCCCAACGTGGGTACAGACAATTTATTAATCAAAGAATGAAAATTTACATAAGCTTCTCTCATGCACGGATTACCCGAACAATGACCCTCCATGCGCTTTAAATAGAACTCATGGACCAATCGGGTGTCAAGCCACGGATCAAGTGTCGGTAATACCGAGGTGAGAGTGAACCGTCGGATCACTACATATCGTGACCGTCGGATTGTAAGTTACAAAATGTACAACGGTAAAGAAACACACTTTACCTAACTCTAACCTAACTCTATACTAGACCAAGTTGAACTTAACTATATCCTATGTGTCGGAATATCCTAACATCCCCCCTTAAGAACAACTTGGGATAGGATTGAAGGATTTACAAATATGACACAATAGGAGAAGGAAGGAGGCACTAGAGCCTATCCCCCCTTAGTGACAACTTCCTGAACTCCAAGCATATATCGAAGTTTAGTGAACTTCGCCTCTGTGAGAGCCTTTGTGAAGATGTCTGCAACCTGATCATCCGTTGGACAATATTGCACTTCAAGAACATGGTCAAGAATGAGCTTTCTGATGAAGTGCATGTGTAGTTCAATGTGTTTGCTGCGCTGATGCTGGACTGGATCTTTGCATAGCTGAATGGCACTTTGATTATCACACCAAAGTGTGGTTGGATGCTGCTGCTCAAAGCCAAACTCTGATAGGATCTGACGAAGCCACAAGGCTTCCTTACTAGCTTCCACGACACCACGATACTCTGCTTCTGCTGACGAAAGAGAAATGGCAGCCTGTTTCTTACAAGCCCATGTAATAGGTCCTGAACCAAGAGTGAAGACATAACCGGCAGTAGACTTCCGATCATCAAGGTCACCAGCCCAATCAGAATCAGTGAAACCAACTAACAGAGGAGCTGCTTTGGCACTGTAATGAATCCCAAACTGTATTGTACCTCGAACATAACGAAGTATTCTTTTAGCTGCTTTCCAATGACTTTCACGGGGGTTTTGCATAAAACGAGCAACAAGGCCAACAACAAAGGAAAGATCAGGACGAGTATGGGTTAAATACAAGAGTTTTCCGACAAGTTGACGGTATAAGGTAGCATCAACTTCAGGAGAAGTACAAGAGACTGAAAGTTTGACTCCAGACTGAAAGGGAGAAGGGGCTGGCTTACAGTCTTCCATGTGAAAATGACGAAGAATATCACAAGCATACTTGGACTGGGAAAGGAAAATACCCTCTTGGGATTGCAAGACTTGAAGACCGAGAAAATAGTGTAAGTGTCCTAAGTCTGTCATTTCAAATTTCTTTTTAAGGCTGGACTTCACATGGTTTATAAGGTTGGGATCACTACCAGTAAGAATAAGATCATCAACATAAAGAACAAGGATGATGAGAGAGTTGCCCACTTTCTTGGTGTAGACAGTATTGTCAGAATGACACCTAGAAAAGCCAGATTCTAAAAGAAAGCTATCCATTTTGGCATACCAAGCTCGAGGAGCTTGCTTGAGGCCATAAAGGGATTTCTTAAGGCGACAAACGAGGCTGGAGTCTGTTTGTATGAAGCCAATGGGTTGTTCCATATAGATTTCTTCCTGCAAGTCCCCATGCAAGAAGGCAGATTTAACATCCATTTGATGTACTTCCCATTTTAAAGAGGCAGCAAGGGAAAGAACAAGGCGGATAGAGTTCATTTTGGCAACTGGAGAGAAGGTTTCAGTGTAGTCAATGCCTTCAACCTGTGAAAATCCCTTAGCAACTAGACGAGCTTTATGTTTGTTAACTTTCCCATCTGGTCCATACTTGGTTCTGTAAACCCATTTGCATCTAACAAGTTTGCGTCCCTTTGGTAGAGGAACAAGATCCCATGTATCATTTTTCATCAATGAATGATATTCTTCATTCATAGCTGTTTCCCAATGTGGATGGCCTGAAGCTTCTGCAAAAGTGTCAGGATCATGATTCACTGGAGCTTGAGCCAGTAAAGAAGAGGCTCTTTCAAACTGAGAACGTGTACGTCGCTGATCTGTAGGATCACCGGCAAGATCACCTGCTGCATCCCGAGTAGCACGGACCCATCTTGGAAGTTGAGGATCCTGAGAAGGTGGGGAAGGATTATCATCCTCGCTTTCATCATCAGAAGAAGAAATGTTCTCAAAGATAGAAGAGATGGGAAGAGGTGGCACATCCGCCGGACTAGGCTCGCAGGCCGATTTATTTTCATCAAATTTTACATCTCTTCTAATGATAACATTTTTGGACTTAAATGGAATAAGTCTATAGCCTTTTACATCTTCAGAATATCCAACAAAAGTACATTTCTCACTCTTAGGTTCTAAGGCTTTATGCTTTTCATCTGGAATATGGGCCCATGCTTCACTTCCAAACACACGAAAGTGACTTACATCTGGTTTAATGGAACTCCAAGCTTCTTCTGGAGTGATATTCTCTAGAACCTTAGTAGGAGTGCGATTGATTATATAATTTGCACAATTAATTGCTTCGGCCCAAAAACTAAGACTGAGTCCTTTAGATTGCAGCATACAATTAGCCATTTCCTTTAAAGTGCGATTTTTCCTTTCAGCTACACCATTTTGTTGTGGAGTGTATGGAACAGTATGTTGCATTTGAATGCCATTTTCGGTGCAAAAGGTGATGAATGCATTTTTAACATATTCTCCACCATTATCAGTTCTTAGCTTAAGAATTTGATGTCCAGATTGTTTTTCAACGAATGCTTTGAAGGCCAAAAAGGTGGTAAATACTTCGCTCTTGAGTTTTAAGAAGTATACCCAAGTGCGTCGAGAGAAATCATCAATGAAAGTTAAGAAGTACTTGCAGCCAGAGAATGAAGCAACAGGAAGAGGACCACATAAATCACTGTGCACAAGCTGTAAAGGGGCTGAGGCGTGCCAAGAGGCACGTTTGTCAAAACTGTCCCGATGATGTTTTCCGAGTACACATCCGGAACAAACACCATCTTTGCAAGATACCATAGGAAGACCTGTCACCATGTTTTCTTTACAGAGATGCTGAAGGGAGCGATAGTTTAAGTGACCATACCGCTCATGCCAAAGTTTGCTCACTTCATCATTATGAGCAACAAATACTGAGGGAAGATGGGATGACCCAAAGTTGTGAAACTTATACAACCTTTTGGAATCATCAGCAAGACCAGTAGCTAGAATCTGTTTAGGATCTTTTAGATCCTTGATTACAACATCATGAGGTGAAAATTCAACGATTTTACCTTCACCTGAATGAGTTATCTGATAGACAGATAGAAGGTTGCAGGATAAGTTTGGAACACATAATACATCATTGAACTGACCATTGTCTAGATGAACAGTTCCAGTCCCTACAACATTAAGAGATCTATCATCACCAACATATATATTTTTGGTGTTACAATCATTTAAAGAAGAAAACATGGCTTGGTTTTTGGCCATGTGACAAGAGGCTCCAGAATCAATGAGCCACTCATGAGAATGAGAAGAAGAAGAAGATACATTTAATGCATAACTAGACTGAGATGATTGACGATGACATGCAGAAAATGCCGTTCCGGAAGTTGAAGTTGAAGTAGGCTCCAGATGGATGTTATGTTTCTTCATTGCGGCTTCCAAGGCTTCCATCTTCTTAAAGCATTTAGATTCTAAGTGGCCATCTCGATTACAAAAGTTACAATGTCTTTCAGTCTTCTTCCATTTGTTTTTATTGGGCTTATCATATTGCTGAAATGATCTTTCATCTTGAGGCTGAGTTGGTTTAGGACCATTCCTTTGAGGATAAGACTTCTTAGGATTCTTTGAATTTGGATACTGCTGGGCGGCTAACGCTTTTGTGGAAGAGTTTCCAAGATTAAGAAGACCAAGGTGTAAGAGTTTTTCTTGTTCTCTTATTAAGGAATCACAAAAGGAGTCAAAGGAAGGGGGCTTGTAGTCTTTGCCTTGACAAATGAAAGCTTCCCTGGTAGAATGGAAAGTGGAAACAAATACAGAGTAGGCTGGCCCTAACTTAGTGAGGATGGAATAAATAAGGTTACCATCATCTTTCTTAACTTTAACACCTTCCAAGAGATATCTAAGGTTCTTGAATTTTGACAAGAAATCTTCAATGCAAGAAAAATTATTAGGATCCAAAGTAAGCAGCTCATTTTCAAGTTGATGGGATCTAATTTCATTTTTAATCCCAAAAACTTTAGCAAGTTTTTCTAATGCTTCATGAGGAGTTTCAATTTCTGCAATGTGGAATCTAAGATCAGGAGAAACAGACATTCCTATCAAGCCACGTGCTTGATCTTGTCGATTTTCCCATTTTTCGGCCTTGTCTTCATCTTTGGGTTTCTTCTCTTGGTCTGTGGCTATTCTGAAGAGACCTTTACTTCTAAGTAAATCTCCCATGTAGGCGACCCATTGGAAGTAGTTAGTGCTGTCAAGAATGACTTGGCATGGACTTTCCATTTTTGAAAAACAACTGAAGCTGAAGATGCTGAAAGTGAGTGGTCCAATGGATAGATCTCGAAAAAATAGGCGGTTTTAAAAAAAACGGCTCTGAAAAAGGCTTCCGGATGAAGAAGTTATGGCTTTTTGAAAAAAAATTGTTGACGTTGCCGGCAAAGTGCGCGAATGTGCGGGAATGAAAAAATCCGCCCCCACAAAATGGAGACTTGAACCCAAGACCTCTACTCTCTTAAAAGGTCTTTGAACCAATTGATCTATACAAAAGATTTGAGAGAGAGAGAGAGAGAGAGAGAGAGAGAGAGAGAGAGAGAGAGAGAGAGAGGGGGGGGGCCTCGATTTGCGTGCTTGCCTTGGGAAGACTCTTTTCCCCTACAAAACACAAAACACAAAACCCAACACGAATATCCAAAGAAAAACGAACCTTACGGCTCGAAGTTAGCTTTAGCCAAAAAACTAGAAATTTTAAAAAAAAAATCTCAAAGTTAGCTTTTAGCCGAAAAACTAAATATTTTCCTCAATGTTTCTGATTTTCCGAGATCACACTAAGGTGCAGGGAAAAGAGCATACGCATGAGAAAAATCCTTTCTTTCTGTTTCTGATTTGCCCAGATCGCACAGAGTCGCAGGGCAAAGAGCATACGCAGAAATGAAAGGTATAGATCCGGGAAAAAAAAGGCTAAATAAACCGAAACCGAAATAAGCAGAGAGAAAATGACAGTAAACTGCAAAAAAAAACACTGTATACCTCCCGATCTGAAAAATGACGCAGCTAGGGCTACCGGAAACCTTTTCGCGTGAAACGAAAGGGGTTCCTCACTGAAACAGATGCTCCGAATGCAACAGAGCAGTCCTCTCGGCCCGAAAGCAGTCAGAAACAGCAGATCTAGGAAACGACAGCCGCATGCAGTTCTACCGGCTTCAGATTTGGATCACCAACGGACGCGGCCCTCAAATAGCTCTGATACCATGTAGGAATTTACAGGGTAAGTTCCACAGAAGAATACCAAAAGGACACCGCTCACAACCAGATCTCAAATCAATACACCAGTATTTTTGACGTGGTTAAAACCCTCAGAGTGCAAGGAGGGAAACAGTCCACGGCCTGTCCCAACGTGGGTACAGACAATTTATTAATCAAAGAATGAAAATTTACATAAGCTTCTCTCATGCACGGATTACCCGAACAATGACCCTCCATGCACTTTAAATAGAACTCATGGACCAATCGGGTGTCAAGCCACGGATCAAGTGTCGGTAATACCGAGGTGAGAGTGAACCGTCGGATCACTACATATCGTGACCGTCGGATTGTAAGTTACAAAATGTACAACGGTAAAGAAACACACTTTACCTAACTCTAACCTAACTCTATACTAGACCAAGTTGAACTTAACTATATCCTATGTGTCGGAATATCCTAACAGTTCCTCTAGGGGTAGGAACAACATGTTTAGGGACTTTGGATCCCTTAGATTATGGACATTTCATGCTTCATGCTGTAAGGCACAAAAATGTCTATAACAGTTGCCCCCTAAAGTATGAGGTCGTTTATCGGGTTAAATGCTTTATCAGGAGGATCCGAAGTTCATTCAATCGCTGAGAGGTGACCTGTAATAAAATACAATACAATACATTATTTTTCATTCTGCTTTCATGATCTAGCTGAGGCGGGCATTCCCATGCTCAGCTTTATAAATTCATTTTAGTACATAGAACAGACGATCGTCTGATGGTAGACTGATAATTCTCTGCTGAAATTATCATCCTTTGAGTAGGATGATCATCTGCTGCAATGATGTACATGTCAAATGTCTTTATATTTCCTGAATATATATCGCAGCCCGGATGGATGAAACTAGATCCGGGGTCTTCAAACTCGTTCGATCTTCACTCTAAGTACAAGTCGATCCATGTGAGAATTGCGTTGAAGTCGAACATGGAAAGACATCGCTTGATTACCGGTCAATGATGTAAACCGTTAAGAAGTGCGAGAGGAATCACCGATAATGATAATAACCCTCAAGGTACTGCAGTACAATTCACGTGGTGTGAATAAAGGACTTGGCGTCGAACACCACGCAAAATCTTCTGGTCGAAGGTCATTGATGTATACCTGTCGCCGGAAGTGAGAAACTTGCCATTGAGGCATGCAAGCTTCAAAGTACTGAGGGGGGTGTTCCTAGATCAACTTCTTGGATAATGAGTTGAAGTCGACAAGAAGCGATCCGTCAAAGGAGGGCCTTAATGAATCCCACATCAGTGACACGGAACGGAGCTAATGATTTTAGTGGAGATGAAAAACAATCTGTGAAATATGATTCAGAGTGGCAATCATGGATGGATGAAGGATAATGTATGGCAGTGGATGGGACACGGTTGACTCTTTCTGAACAACATCTCTTGAACATATAACGACACTGATGCGATGGATCGGTAGCATTACCCCAAATGTGGATGGTTTGGCGAAGACCATGGTGATGAGACCGGTGAATGAAACAACCCAACCCGATGTGATACGGAGGAAAAGTGTCATGTTCAAGAGCGACTTGCTACCATTAAAGCTTTGAGGTTCTCCCAATTTTTCCCCAGTCATTTCTGACCAGTACCTCTTTATTTTTGTCAAGCTTGAGGAGGATAACATATGCTTGTTCTATAACCTACCCTTCGGGCAAGCCCATCGCTATGTTTTAACGAGCCTAGCGATAGGGAAACTCGTTCTCGTCTAAAGACAAGTTTGTCGCTATTTAATCATTTTAACGAGTCTAACGACAAGGAAAACTCGGTCCTTTTCATTTTTAGAGAGTCTGAAAAGGTATAGAAAGTTAACTCCAAAATTCCTTTTTTCGTCATCTAATCCCTTGAGTCCGAAAAAGTATAAAACAATACAAAAGGGATGAGTTTTCGATAATTTTAACGAGCCGAATAAAACAAGCGCTCGACCTTTTTGTGCAATAATCCCTTAGGTCCAAAAAGATTAAAATCTAGAGGAGGGATAGCTCTTCCGGTCATTTTAACGAGCTGGAAGGCCAAAACTCGGCAAACTTTTCATATTTTACGAGTCAGATGAAAAGAGCTCAAAGAAGACTCATCTTTTGAGGAACGAGTGATAAACAGGGATAGCAGCAGATTCCAGGTACAGGTTGGAATTTTCCAATCACGGCAGTGTCACAAGGATGGCTAGGTGAAATCACTCTTCGCAGCTGTTCCTCAAAATGGGTAAACAATCATATGGAGGTGAACGATTGGCCAAATGGAATGGAGGTGGCAGGTGCAAAACACGACCAAGGCTTTTTATGGCTAATAAATTTACGATCACGATGGTTATTTACCGGGATAGGTTCATTTTTTATTTAACGAGCTTGAATGCACCAAAAACACTGCTCAATCTTATGTTTATTTTTTAACGAGCATGAACTATGTTTTAAAACTGCTTGGATCTCGCTTTTCTATTTTTTAATGAGCATAAATTCCGCGGTAAAACTGCTCGATGGTAAGTTTGCATGCCCCCAGCATAATAATGCAAATCGAGGTGCATGCCCCCCAAGCTTCATTGCATTCAACTCGGTGGTTGGAATGAAGGTTTACCTCGGGGATTTGTTTTATTTTTTAATGAGGTTGACACAAGATAGGAACTATCCTCGAAGTCCAAATCCATTAGATATAGAAGGTTTCATATTCCACCGTGGCCACTTCCTCCAGATTACTCGGAGGCGGTAGGGAAAAAGTACCCATTAAAGCAGGGTCTTTTAGGAGACCTACTCTGATATTTTGGAGCGAATGATTCCTTCCATGGATCACTGGAATGCTTCCCGTAACTTGCGAACTGTTGGGGAGAAAAGTTTGTTGGTCGACGATTGTAATTCTTCCTTGGAAGGGAAATGAAATCTTCCTGAAGTAGGTTGACACAACCGCGGCCATGGCATAGATCCAGGGCCTTCCCAGTAGGATGTTGTAATCGAGGTTTCCATCAATTACTTCAACATCAATTCCTACTGTTTTGCCCCCCAGTTCAACTTGCAAGTTACTTAAAATCCCGTATGGAGTGTATGATCATCCATCAAATGCTTTTAACGTCGTTGATGATTTCGACAAGGGTGGTGAGCCTAAATCTTTCCAGCAACTCATCGACATAAGACATGTAGATGCCCCCTCATCAATAATTGTTCGATGAACAGTTTTGTTGAGGGTTTTCACTCGAATAAGGAAAGCTAGTTGAGCTGGTAATTGAGGGTCATATCCTTTATGATCAAAGGCCACAAGATTGGAATCTATTGGGCCAATCCCACCTATTGCTGATAATAAAGCTTGCTCTTGGGAGAGGCAATTTTGCGGTACCTCAAGTGTCGACATAGAGGACGGCGATTGGGTCAGGTCCTCTACTATATTATAATTTTGTGCTACTTTGGCACGAGGATTAAATGTCGATTTGTGTACTGCTCCCTTTTGCGACTTTATCATTGGCTCAGGAACGATGGGTGGCACAAATTTGGTCAAATTTGTTGTCGAACTACTAGGTTGTTCATTAGCCTTGTTATTCAACAGCCGTGGATTCTCGTAATCTTTATTCCTTGTCAAAGCATCGTTTTGCTGCTTCGAGACAGAAAACATAAGCACTTGGGATCGGGAAGCATTTTGATTAGCAACCAGATTTTGACCTGGGTTGGGCAACAGATCAGTCAATACTGCTGGGGTTTTTGAACCCTTAAAGATTTTCTTAACTTCAGCTATATGTGGACAATCTTTCGTCCAATGATCCTCATCGCATGTATGACACCCTGCCGGGGGTTTCCTTTTTCTCCCTTTCTTTTTCTTCTTGCCCCCTGGTTGCTTTAGTTGTTTGCCCTTGTCGGTCGACATGGTATTTACTTCCGAGGCAAGAAGTTCTTCATTTGCATTTTGACTAGAAATTTTATGTTTTCTAATCACGCCATCACCGGCGTGAGAGTCATTCTTTGATTTAGGAGGAGGAGGAATTGAGAATTCTGGTCTAGGGGCGTTAGGTATTTTGTCGTAGAGCGTGCCGGACTGAGTATAGACCAAGTCCAGATATTGCGCATGAGCGATAACCTGCTCTTCCGTTACGACTCCCCCCTTTGCCACATCTTCCGTGATGGCAGGAAGTAATGACTTGATAAACCATTCAGCTAATAGCTGATCGGGAACGTATGTTTTTACCATCCTACGACGACGTCGCCACTCATGTATATGATCAGATATGTGGGTGGCGGTCGTCTGTTTGAAGTTGGTAAGGAGTTCTGTTCCCGTTTCATACCTTATCGGTAATTGAAAATGGGTTAAAAAGGTTGTGGCTAAGGTACTGAAGTTGTCGAACGAAGCTCTAGGCAATTCAATGTACCATTTTGCCGATGGACCCGTTAACGTCCTCTGAAAGAGGCGAAGTCTTATCGAATCATCATTCAGGGTGTTTGATGAACACCACAGATGAAATGTCATCACATGATTCGACGGATCTTCACCCGGATTTCCATTAAATTTAGGAATGTCTGACGGAAGTTTATGCGGAATCGCTGGCCACCAAGGGGCATAAGCAATTGGATCATTCGTCAGCCGGTTTAGATCTAGTAGTTCTAGAGTTGCTACAAAGGGCAACTGTTGGTTCAGGTTACGAAGCATATCCAGGATAAGATGGTATCGCCTGAGCAATGGGTCTTTGCAGACCAGCATAATGCTGACAACTTTGAAAAGGTTGATGGGCATAACCATTATAGTATGGTTGCCCATTACTTACAAAGACTTGTTGCTCAGGTCCTTGATATGATTGCTGGAATGGCGATTGTTGAGATTGAACCAGCTCTGGTTGTTGGACCATTTGCTGTTGACCAATACTGGACGATTGACCAAGATGAGGAGTGACAGTACTTGTTTGAACCTGAGTCGCTCCAGATAAGGAGGCACTACCCTGAGATCGTGATTGAGTCGTTGAGACAAGAGGCTGTTGTATTGCAACCTGAGAAAAATGGGGTTGACATACAACAGGTATCGCTTGTACTTGCGACGCATTCACCATAGTAGGCGTGGTGGGAATATTCGACACAGGGTGTACTGGTTGCATTGAATATACAACCCCTGCTTGTTGAGGCAGTATTGGTATCCAACCGCTGGATGTAATTCCAGTTTGACCTGAACTTTGTTGTAAACTCCCATATGGTTGTTCTCTGGGAGGGAACAATGAAAGAGCATACTGCCCTCCATATGGTGGAAATCCAGTACTTAAAGGGTAAATTGGCCTTTGAAGACACATTGGATCAATTTGTTGAGTTTCAACATAAGAAATACCAGATGATAATCCAGATGAAGAAATAGGAACTAACCATGTCGTCGTCCCTGATGGGACTCCGGCTTGTTGTTGACAATTTGCCGGGACAGATGGTGTACCAACGAACATCGTTGGAGTAGCAGCAGGAGGCTCTGTTGCTGCTGTGTCGGACGACACAGTCCTAGATGTCGACGGTTGTTCAGACATATTGAGTCTATCCAATAGATTGCCTAGCGATTCTACAGGAACTTCACTGGTGATAGACTAACTTCGAAGATCAACGAGGGAAAGGTGATGATTATTCCGCTTAAAATAAATTTTATAACGACGCTTTAGACACAACTTGCTTTTTCACTTTTTAAGAGTCAAGAAAAAGCTAAAGATGACTCTAGTCTCCTTTGATGTTTTAACGAGCCCGAAGTGACAAATGCTCGGATGGACTTTTTCAGTTATAGAGTTTGAAAAATGCCAAAAGAAACTACTCTGGAGTTCTAGGCAGAGGGTGTGCCAAACTTTTCGCAAAACCACAGAATACGTTTTACGGTACGAGTGGTTGATCTTCGTGAATGCTGTGTTCACTGCATTGCGATCAGTAGGGCGGCCGACACGGCTTCCTATGGATAAAGGCTTTGTTCCTATAGGGGTCTCCCAATATATACGCGATGGTACGTGGGAGCACAAGTCCGTATTGATACTTATCGCTTCACCGTGGAGGAATCACCCAACCACTCAATGCTAAGATATCACGTTTAACGACGCCGGAACACGTCTCTAGCTTAGACCTCTATGTGTTTGCGTTATGTTTCAATGCGTTGTTATGTAAATTCAATTTATTTTAAGGTTGATCTTGTTTAGCAGTTTGCCTTTATGGA
This sequence comes from Pinus tabuliformis, assembly GCA_031772625.1. Taxonomy (NCBI): domain Eukaryota; kingdom Viridiplantae; phylum Streptophyta; class Pinopsida; order Pinales; family Pinaceae; genus Pinus; species Pinus tabuliformis. The sequence goes on along the minus strand of CM062804.1, from coordinate 1,543,197,881 downwards.
TCACCACGAGATGTATGATAACACTCCTAAATGCAGTCTAAGATGATAAGCAAGCTTTTCAATCTTTCAACTTTGAAAATCTTAACTACTGAGGGAAAAGAAAGACATCATCTTTTCACACAGATCATAGAGCACACACTAATTCACTTTTTCCTAAATCAACATGCAAACTGTCAAAATGCACATGCACAATGCAGGTATTTCTTTTCTCTTTCTTAATGTTGATGTAATACAAAAAAGAAAGTTGTTGTATAACTTTGAATTCAATTTCAAGTGAAAGCAAGCAAGCTTGTCCAAAATCAAAAGACACCTTAAGATTTACTTGTTTCGACACTAGAAATATATAAATTCAAACCATATGACGAAAGCAAAAGCTCAATCAGCTATGAACAGCAAACAAACTAACTCTTAAGATCAAAATGACACTTATCACAGGTCTAGATCTAAGAGGCCACAGCAAGACTAGTTCACTTTCCTTATGGGAAACTGCAAATGATATAAGAAATACACAAAGAACAAATACAGTTTCTTTATACAACCGAGGCGGAATAGTGGCAAGGAAGGTTGGTTTCAGATAGGTACATTGACTGATAACAGGCTGCAAAAACAAGGGTGAAAACATGGCAATAAACAGGAGGGAACCCCAATAACACTAGTCAAAACTGGTTCAGCGCAGGTAGTACACTGGCAGTTTGACCTTCAGCGCAGGTAGCCCCTTCGGGAACTGCGCTGAAATGCAGACTGCCTTCACAGTGCCTGCACTGAAGAGATAAACTTTCGTTTTTCTCAGTTTCCGGGTCACAGATTGCTCAAACATTCACAGTTTTTGGCCAAATCAGAAGCTATCAGTCAAGTACACACTAAGGGATGAAAAGGAGGATGAAAAGCTATCACTAAGAGCTATTTAGAGTCCTTGTGGATCAGCTCTTCAAATCATAAACTTGCCCACAAACTGAGCTAGAGTAGCTGCCCTCTACTCTGCATTTGAAAGATCCAAATGCAGTTCGATTCGGTACTCCCTGTGTTTATGAAATGAATAGAAAAAACACAAACAACCAACAAGATACGATCCCCAGTGGAGTCGCCAATTTGTTGTTGGGAAAAGTATCCAATACGGAATGACCCTATCCCACTCTAAGGGTGATAGTACCTCAACAACAATCAAAGCAAAGCTATTCGAGATTACTTCTTTATGAGATGTAAGAGAGAGGAGGAAGAGATCCACTAACCGATGTCTTCCGCTAATGATTGATCCAATCTTCTCTCTTTGCTGCTTGCTCCCAACTCCTTGCTCTTTCACTGGCCCAGCTACACCAAGATCCTGCGAAATCACAAGAAAGGGAAACTACAAGAAGCATACATTCATAATTGATTCAAGGATTAGAATAAATCAAATACACAAGTATAACAATACACCATTGAGACACATGTATATAGAAGAACCTCAAATGGTTTATTAATGGAAGAAGTAAAGTTCAGGAAGTGATACAACCATAAAAGGCCCAATCCAGCATCACCTCCCAGCAGAAAGAAATCTCCTCTTCACCTCCTTCAAAGCAAATCACCCAATAGTTCTATACTCAAACCAACAACACTTCCTTACATTCACAAGATTCCAGTCTCCCTAGACCTCATGAGAGAGCTCTATATATAGGAGTTTTGGAGAAAGGATGAGTCAGCTTGAGCTTGGCATGAAGCTGACTAGTGTCCTCTCCCACTTTAGTTATTCTTCAGTTCTTGAGTCCACTTGGAGGTTCTTGCTTCCACTTGGAGATCTAGACCCTCTTACTCATCACCAGTCGAATTCCCTGATCCAAGTGTCATTTTGGAAGCTTCCTGGGCATTGACACCTTGAGGAATGACTGTGCCACTTGGCCAAACTCGCCCAGCGCAGGTAGCCTTCTTTGCAGTTGACATTCAGCGTAGGTACATAGTGGAGCAGTTGACATTCAGCGCAGATGCTCAGTGGAGCAGTTGACATGATCCAGAATTAGCTTGTTTTTGAGTGTTTTCAGGTGGAGAACTGATATTCGGTGCTGTGGTTTGCTGACGTTGTTCCTCTAGGGGTAGGAACAACATGTTTAGGGACTTTGGATCCCTTAGATTATGGACATTTCATGCTTCATGCTGTAAGGCACAAAATGTCTATAACATGACCCCTTAGACTCCTATATATAGAAAGGAGGTCTTTTCATTTGTATCATCCAAGAATTGTTCATTTATGTAATGTAAAGGAGGTTTCCCCCTCGAAGAGGCTGAATTCTAAGGTGTTGATCTATCTTTTCTATCTTTTCTTGAGCTGGTTTCATAACATAAAATTACAAATTCAACAACAATAGAGATTCCTCCCTTTCTTTTTAGAATCATCTACTTTTATAATCAGAAAAGGTAAAAGATAAATGGTAAATTTGATCCCTCAGGATCTCCTGATCCTAAGGGGTTCGCAACTGATTTCCAACTTCAGACATCCTTTCCTTTCTCACGTTGATTCTCCTGATTCATCTTTAGCCTTGACCGTAATTGCTGTGTTCCTTCCTTGGCTTGTTGATTTTTGCTGTTCCTTCATTAGGGAACATAATTTGTCCCTTTTTTTGTCTTCCTGGATAAAGAAGGGTAATAATTAGCTAAGTTGTAACTACAGATAATTCCTTCATTTCTTACCATAATTTTTTAATATATTAACACATTAGGATATAGAAAAGATAATATTAAAGGAAAAGAATGATGAGATTAATAGTAATTACATACCCATTTCATTACTCAACATACACCCCTGCTTACCCTGTTTCATGTCCTCATGAAAATTAAGTAATTTGTCAACAGAGCAGGTAAAGAATCAGTTGGAGAAGGAATGTCGTAAAGTGGTCTAAAACCATTGGTCTTGGCCAAGAGTTAAAAGATGAGCCTTGTCTGTCCTTCAGGAAATTCGTATATAGCCCGATAACCTTCAGCAAGATATGAAATGATAGGGCTACAGAACCAACATCCTAGCCAATAAGGACCTTCTCTCAAAATGAGATTGCTATATGTAACAAAACGGTCTGCAACTAGCTTAAAATTTTTATAATTAAAAGGCTCTCTATTTTGTATATTACTAGTGGAGACTGTCCACTTGAGCTTGGTTGCAGCCATGGAGCTTTCTTGAATGGAGAGGAAGTATTCTACTCCCTTCTGTACAATCTCTTTCTGAATAGGCTCCAAATTTTTTATCACTCCTCCCCTTGTCATTAGACTCTTGTGATTGGCTAGCATTTGTAAAGGGTGCTTGGGTTCACTTCTAACTGAAAGATCTAGCCCATGCTCTTGTCTTTGGAACACGTTATGAGCCTTGAACCACTTCAGTTGATTGACAACAAATGAGATAAACGCTTGGAATTGAACGTCCCCCACAAAAGGGTTGGGGTTATTTTCCACCTTTTCTTTTAATACAAAATTGTGTAAGTAAAATTCACAAAGAAACCTTTGAACTTTTACCCCCTGTTGTTTGAAACAATTTATAAAATCCTCAATTGTTTTTAATTCGATGGGCTTTCCAGCTCTCATGGCTTTAATTTTTAATAGCAAATATCGTTCTAACAAAAATAAGGCATAATTATTGGCAGGAGATCTACATGCCAAGACATCAGTGTATAATGAGCATATACTGTCTATTTGGCTCATGACCTTCTCTAATCTGAGCTTCATTTTCTCAATTTTCTCTTATGCTTTTCGATATTTGTTGAAGGTCTCACTTTCTGATGTATTCATGTCCTGAAGCTGCCTCTATAATTCTTGGTATTTTTGCTGGGAGACAGTTTCTTGTTCAAGCCATTCTACGGCAAGCCGAGTTTGTGCTAAATCTTCTTGAAGATTCAATATACTGGGGTCATTTCTCGTCATGATATCTTTGGCTTGAATGGTTGTCTGAGTACTTCTGCTATGAGAAGGAATGCCTACTGTCTATGTTTCTTTATTATGGGAGGTCCAAACCTGTCTGGGTGGCCATGCTACAGGAGGGTACCATCTCCATCTGAATAGCTATGTTATAAAAGGGTACAACCTCTGTCTGGGTAGCTACTTCTGTAAGAATTGCATGATGTTCCTTAACAGGTTGAGTCAGTATGGGCTCCATTTGAGTCCCTGTCACTCTTCTTTCGTATAATTCAGTTTGAACTAACGCGTTTACTGTCTTCAAGGTTTTGTCTGGAGCCGTCCTAAGATTTTTAATTTTGGCTCTTCACTTTTTGAGAGGAGCAACTATTCTATTAATAGTCTCTGCTCTTAACGAACCCGGTTGCTCATCCTGACTCTGTTCTACAAGAACTGTGTCCCCAGATTGGTAGTCGTCTTCCTGGTTTATTTCCACTTCTTCTGTTTGGCCTATATTCTCCATGTTTAGGCCTACCTAGTTGGGTTCTCCTATAGGCGTGTCACCAGGTTGCTTCAACTCTTCTTGTATGGCATCTGTGCCTGTTTCTTCTTCGTGGATTGCATTTTTTGATAATTCTGTCATGGCCAGAGTCCTCCATAGATTGAGTTTCTCCCAAATTAAAATTCAGCGGGATTTTAGGCTGTAGGAAATCATTGATATTGGCCAGGATCTGGGCCAATTCGATATCATGCAATAAATCTCCTAGGGGACTTGTATTTGATGTTGAGGGGAGTCCCGATTCATTTCTTTCCTCATCTCCAGAATGCCATGTTTCTTCCTCATGGTCTAATTTAGGGTCATCCCATCCTTCTAATTGCAAATACGGCTCACTTCCTAGACTGAATAGTTCTATATGCTGGCTAATACTGCCCTAGAGATTTTCAACTACTTCTAAGTCTGTCCTCAGCCTGGTGGAATGTCCGTGGTTTTGGGGAATGTTCACTGCAAGGGTAGTCCTCTTCCTTTTTGGAATAGGATTAGGTGCAGGCAGGGCCAAACTTGCTTCGAGAGAAAATATTAGTTCCTCCCATCTTGATTGTTGTTGGGCGAGGTTGTAGCTAACTGTCAGCCTAATCAAACAGTGGTGGCTTACTACGGTCTCAAATGTTGGGACCGTCTTAGCCTTTCGGCGGTGTCATGCACTAAAAAGTTTAATAATGCAGGTAAATTTACAGAACATTTTTGCTTCAGAACTGCTAAGAGTTTAAGTTGACGCGACCTTACCATGTCTTTGCACCTGTTGGATGTGATGTAATTCTGAATGATCCTTGCTAATTCTCCCCGTGGTTCTCCAAGCAAAGAACCATGGTTGGCATCCCAAATACTTCTGCTATCACAGTGTCTGATACTGTGATTTGTCTGCCCCTTACCATGGACTGTCCATTCTGTAAATTTCATAGGAATTCAATGGCAATTTCTTCGTTGGGTGGCTGAAATCGTGTAAAGTATGCTATCCACCCAGCTCGGGCTAAAATTTCTCTGGCTGCATCAGAAACAACCAGTATTAGCGGCTCCCTACGCACTGTTCTTCCTCCCATACTGCCTGAATTCTACAAATGGTTAGTGTAGTAGAGATGACACAACAATAGACAGAGCCGAGTGATGGAACAACAATTTGTTATAATGGTTATATCGGATGATACTTTACAAGCATAAATACCGTTATCTCGGACTTGTTATTATACCATATACTCCATGATCATGGAATGTTGTGTTGCCATACAAAATCAAATAAAGAGCTGACACGCATGCATAAGTACATTGGAGGTTGTTCCTCGCCCCCCTTTAAAATAATAGGTCGCCTTTGACTGAATAAGTGAAGGGATAATGTGCTGGTAGCGAAGTACAGGGGTGATGAAAGTGGCAAGGTACACATATTAATGAAAGGATCCGAAAAGATATCAGATTGCTGAAAGCAATGCATATAACGAGAATTATCTATAAGTGAGGAGATGTCATGAGGTGATTCGAAAAAGAAAAAGGACAACTGATGTAGGAAAGATACTTTACCATCATCATTCCATTTAAAGCTATTATAATTAATTTTTAAAATATATCGCATGCATAAAGGTTCAAAATAAATTAGGAACATAATCTCTCTGTAGTAAAGATAAAAAAATAAGAAAAGGGAATTATAATGACTATTGATGTTGAAAATACGACTTCAATGCCATCAGCAGAGCTTCTGTTGCCTGCAGGCGTCTATAGACTCGACAAAGTTGCTTTCTAACCCTTTGGAACCATAGTCCTCTATGTATAATTGGGGAAGTGCATTATGATATCAAAATAGAGATCAATGTGCTAGCTTGGTAAGCAGATGAACACATTGCCATTCACTACGAAGGAGCGAAAGGTGCGCAGGCCAGCTTGTAATGTGACCTTCTATTCCAAGGACTTTATTTCTTGATTCATCCATTGGATCATATCCCTGGTGTGGTGGCCATAGAGGGAATGCCACTTTGTTGTTTCCTTATGATCATGATAGGCTGGCTCATGATGAGACCCCCGATCTTCCATTTGTAAAAATCATAGAGTTGTTAGTAAACATATGTATATGTTTCTTTTTATTATTATTATTATTATTATTATTATTTTAACAACACTTCCTTTTATATATAGAGGGTGGCTCAACACTCCTTAGGAGTAGGAATGGCGGAAGAAGTCTGAACATATCAATAGAAAAAAAAAAAGTATGCCCTTAACCTTATTTGATGATAATGAATAAAGAGAATTATAGGGGTTATGGGAGAACTAGCATGGTACAAATAATCAATCAATTTGATTTATAGTGGAAATGAGGACAGTCAAGTGATATAGATGGTTGTGTTATTTCTTTTTCGATCAATACAAAGTAATCTTGTTAAAGATGATAATATTTAATATATTTTCTTGTTCCAGTAAACTTCAGATTTGTATCCTTACATATATATTTGTACACTTGTTCCCTATATAGGATCATAAAGAGTGATCAAAGGAAAGAAAAGGTGCTCTCAAACAAATATTCACAAGGTGCTATTTCATAAAGGAAACAGCAAAAGAAAACCTCACACAAAAAGTGTTGTTCCTTATAGGGAACAAAAAGGAAAGATGCGAAAAAAAAGTGTTGTTCCTTAGAGGTAACAACAGTTGTTCCCTGTAGGGAGCATCAAAGAAAATACATACGAAAATTGTTGTTCCTTAGAGGGAATAGAAGTTGTTCCCTATAGGGAACAACAAGGGAAATACACACCAAAAAAAAAAAAATTCCCTATGGGTAACAGTGAAGAAAATGCACACAAAAATTGATGTTCCTTATAGGGAACAACAACTATTCCCTGTAGGGAACAAAAAAACAAAATTCTCGTCAAAACTGTTGTTTTTTAGAGGGAATAGCGGCTGCTCCTTAGAGGGAACAACAGTTGTCCCTTAGAGGGAATAGAAAGAAGAAAAAAAATTACACACTGAAATTGTTGTTCCTTAGAGGAAACAACAGCTATTCCTTAGAGGTAACAGCAGTTGTTCCTTAGAGGGAACAATAGGAAAAAAGAATTACACACCAAAATTGGTGTTCCTTAGAGGGAACAATAGGAAAAAAGAAAAAAATTAGACGCGAAATTACTGTTCCTTAGAGGGAACAGCAGCTGTTCCTTAGAGGGAACAGCAGTTGTTCCTTAAAGGGAACAGCAAGAAAGAAAAAATTGCACATGAGATTGCTATTCCTTAGAGGTAACAACGGCTATTCCTTAGAGGGAAAAAGACTGTTCCTTAGAGGGAGCAACAGTTGTCCCTTAAAGGGAACAACAAAAAGAAAAATAAGTAAAATAATGCACACGAAATTGTTGTTCCTTAGAGGGACCAACGACTGTTCCTTAGAGGGAACATCAAGAAGAAAAATTGCACACAAGAATGTTATTCCTGAGAGGGAACAACGGTTGTTCCTTAAAGGGAAAAACAAAAAAAGGTAAAAATAAAAAAGAAAAAATTGTGTACAAAATTGTTGTCCCTTAGAGGGAATAGCGGTTGTTCCTTAGAGGGAACAACAAGAAGAAAATCCACATGAGCATTGTTGTTCCTTAGAGGGAACAACAAGAGAAAAAATAGAAAAACAAACTTATATACAATTTATTATACAAGCAAACTCAATCAAACGGAAAATTTATGTACAAATTTCAAAAACAAATAAATTCTTCTGAGGACCGATGTTGTCGACGAGTTTCCCTCCCTAGTAAGAATTTGTATAGTGGAATCGTCCAGTAACTGTTGGAAAAAGGACTCCCTGGTAAGCGTTTGTGATAAATGTTTACTCGATGTCCATTCACTTTAAAAGAGTAGCCATATCCATCAATGGTGGCTAATGTGAGGGTGCCATTATCATGCACTTCTTGTATCTCGTAGGGGCCTAACCATCTGGTATGGAGTTTTCTCAGGAAGTCCTGGAACCTAGAATCATACATAAGTGCCCAATCACCTTCATGGAAGATCTTCTTCTTGATAAGGACATCATGCCATTTCGCTCTTTGTTGTTGGATCAGTGCAGTATGCTGAAGAGCTGATAGCTGGATTTCATCAAATTTATTGATTTGATGTAGCCTATTAATCTGTGCTTCATTTAAGTCCAAGCCTACCTCCTGAGCTATCCTCAATGTTTGAATTTCAAATTCGATTGGGAAGATAGGTTCTTTGCCAAATACTAGCTGATATGGGAAATATCCCGTGGTATTTCTCCATGCCGTGCAGTATGCCCACGGGGCTTCTGGAAATTAAGTAGCCTAGTCACGTCTATGTAATGTGACTGTCTTTGTGAGTGTTGCCTCGATTAATTTATTGGTTCTTTCTACCTGGCCATTTTCCTACGGGTGGTATGGAGTTGTGATTCTGTGCATGACATGATGATTTTTTAATGTCGTAGCAATCTTATGGCCTACAAATTGTGGCCCTCCAATCGTGATTATTTCTCTAAGCAAGCCATACCACACAAAAAGTTGGAAAAGAGAGTGGATTACTAAGTCCTTCATTGCCCTTAGTAATGCTTCTGCCTCCACCCATTTAGTCCCATATTCTATTGCGACTAGTATGTATGTCTTTTGATTAGATGATGGGTTTATTGGACCAATGAAATCTAACACCCATTGCTCAAAAGGTTCAATGACAAACTATGGATGGAGGGGCATCTCATCAAACTGCCTAGGGCGTCCCATTCTTTGGCAACTATCACATGCCTAGACAAACTTCTTGGCGTCTTTAAAAATGGTGGGCCAATAATAGCCCATTTGTAAGACTTTGTGACCAGTCTTGCGGTCTGAAAAATGTGCACCGTAAGGCCCATCGTGGCAAGATTTCAGGATGTCAAAGACTTCGTCTTCCCTAACACATCTTCAAATGTATATATCAGCCCCTGTATGAAGTAAATATCCTCTGATCCAAGACAATCGAGTGCTACGCTGTACTATTTGTTTTCTTTCATTGGGCGTCAGGTGCTTGGATAATTTTCCCACTGCTAGGTAGTTTATGACATCCGCGTACCATGGTGTTTTCACGGTGACAGCAAATAAGTGTTCATTAGGGAACTGGTCTTCTACTGCTGCCGAGTCATCTGTCTTTGGCATACATGAAAGGAAGTCTGCTACTGGATTTTCTTTTCCTAGTCGATCTTTGATTGTTATGTCGAATTCCTGCAAAAGGATCAACCATCTTGTCACTCTTCCATTTGTAACAGGTTTATTAGCTAGATATTTAATAGCAGAGTGATCAGTATACAAAACCACAGGGTATCCTGTTATATAATGTCTGAATTTATTAATAGCATAGATTATAGCCAAAAATTCCTTTTCGGTCATAGTGTAATTCAACTCAGCTGGAGATAGATTCTTGTTGATGTAATATATCGCATAAGGTTTCTTATCTTCCTCATGGCTGAGACTACTCCAATGGCCATATCTGATGTGTCAGATGAAATATGGAATGGCAAATCCCAGTTTGGACCTCGTAATACTGGGGTTGTTGATATAAGCCGTTTTAAATCTTCAAAAGCAATGTCACATTTGTCAGTCCACATGAAATTGATATTTCTTGTTAATGCATATAATGGTGCAAAAATTTGAGATAATTTCTTTATAAATCTTCTATAATATCCAAAAAATCCCAAGAAATTGTGTACCTCAGTTTGTGTGGAAGGGGTAGGTATTAAAAGAATTATCTGAATTTTTGCTGGATCTATGTTAGGTCCCTATACTACTAGTGTAACCCCTTATTTTTATTAGTACAACCCCCTTATTATATTGTTTTGCCCATGTAGTCCCCATATTGTTATTATCGTGCCCCATAGAAGCCGACTATTGTTATTATTATGCCCTTACATTATTATTTTTATGTCGGATCTGATTATATTATGACCCCTTAAACTCCTATATATAGAAAGGAGGTCTTGTCATTTGTATCATCCAAGAATTGTTCATTTGTGTAATGTAAAGGAGGTTGCCCCATAGAAGAGGCTTATTTATAAGGCATTGATCTATCTTTTCTATCTTTTTGTGAGCTCGTTCCATAACATTTGGTATCAGAGCTTTGGATTCTAGGGTTTTTGCTGCTCCAAATAGGCCATCGTGGAATTTTCGCTATAACTTTTTTTTTTGCAACGGTTCAAAAGCTAAAAATTTTACCAATTTGAGACGAAATCTCTCTGAACCTTGGGTCCTAATTTCAGAGCTTGTCTTTCTACATTTTCGGAGATATGATCTAAGGAAGTTATAGATTTTTGCAAGTTCCAGAATTTCATCTAAAACAGGGCATCTTGGAATTTTCGCTATAACGTTTTCGCTACGAAGTTTCAGAAGCTAAAACAAAAACCCATTTGAGAAGAAATCGGTCTAAACCTTAGGTTTGAATTTTAGATCTTGCCTCCCTATATTTTCGAATATATGTTATGCGAAAGTTATGATTTTTGCAGACTCCCGAATTACATCCTAAATAGGTGACCTTGGGAAAATCGTCATAACTTTTTCTCTGAGCAACAAATTGAAATTTCGTAAGAAGTTATAGAAAGAGGCTAGACTGTGGTTTTCTGTACATAGTTTTTAGATCTGAAGGTCAAAACTGTGACATGTGGAAGGTCATACAAATATGCTACTCTAAAAAGGGGTATAATCAGGTCATCTTGGGAGATTGTGTATAACTCTTTCTTGGAGAATCCAATTTCGATTAGACTGGTGGCATTGGAAAGAGGACGTAGAGGAATACTGCAGGTCGTGATTTTAGAACTGGATGATCTGAAATTATAGAGTTACACTCGTTTCAAGATCGAACTCCTAAAATCAATAAAAAGAAAGATGAGGAAGTTTGATGGCAAGGATTCGGTAAATTGGATACTACAGATGGCGAAATATTTTGATCTACGTGGTGTACCACTGTTACAAAAGGTATGTATTGCATCTTCATATTTAGAACCATATCAATTTTTATGGTATAAAGGGCTTTGTTCTTGTAAACAACTTGTTACGTGGTCAATTTTCACGGAGGAAATGATAGCACATTATGAGGATACAAAGAGCAACACCTTCTTTAGAGCAACACCACAAAAATTGGAAGAAAAAAGAGAAAAAGGGTTTTGTTACAAAGTGGAAAGAAAAATTATAGCAACAAGGAAGTCTACCCTGTTAACGGGAAAAGTGTCTACTCAGAACGACCCTATCCCACTAAGGTGTGACAGTGACCTTAGAAACAAACAGAGAAAACTACTTTCGTATTCTTCTTTATGAACTATAAACGAAGAGGAATAGGATGAACCAACCTGTGTCTTGCGTTAGTCCTTTGATCCAATCTCTCTCCTCTTTGACAGCTTCCAACTACCTGCTCCCTTACTTGCCCAGCTTCACCAAGTTCCTGTAAGATCACAGAAGAAGAAAACTACACAAAGACATGGATTTATATTCATAAATAGCTTAGGATCAGATTTAAGCTAAACATACAAATGTAACAAACATCAATGATACACAAGCATGTAGGAGAAACTCAAATAGTTTTATTGATATAACAAGAAGATCCAGGAGGAGTTACAACCGATGATTCCTGATCCAGCATCAACCTCCCAGCATAGAATCTCCTCTTCAACTCCAACAAAGCATAAATCACCCAATACTCTGATATCTATCTCAAAACCAACAGCAATTCTCTGCAATGTACCAAATTCCAGCCTCTGGATCTCTGGGATGAGGGATCCATATATAGATGTATGCAAAGAGGATGAGTCAGCTTATGATTTGACTAGTGGCTTCTCTCTGTCAGTTCTTGTTTCCACTTGGAGACTGAGAGCCTCTTACTCATCCTTGGTTGAACTCAGTGAGGCAAGTGTCATTGGGGAAGATTCTGGAAGCTTCCATTGTCTGTCCACCTCGCGGAATGACATTGCCATTTGTCATTTCCCACTCAACACACCATGGTAGTGCATTTAGGTGCATTGCAACGCACCTAGCTAGTGTACTTGGGTGCTATGCAACGCAGCTAGCTAGTGGAGCAGCTGAAATGATCCTGATTTGACTGATTTTGAGCAGTTTCTGGTGGAGAACTTCTGGGAGAAGTTGTAATTTGTTGACCTTGTTCCTTTAGGGGCCAGAACAACACTTTTAGGGACTTAGGATCCCTTGGTTTATGGACATTTCATGCTTAGAGCTGTAAGGCACAAAAATGTCTATAACATACCCCTCACAACTATAAATATGGAAGTGTTGTTTCTCCTAGCCTTCCACAACCTACAAGGTTTACACCACAACAATTGGAAGAAGAAAGAGAAAAAGGACTTTGTTACAATTGTGATAACAAATGAACTAAAGGTCATAAGTGTGCTGAGAAGAAATTATTTTACATAGATTATGAAGAGGAGGAAGAAAAGGATCATGAAACATTAAAAGAAGAGGATATACACTAGGAACCAATCCCAGAGGAAGAAGAAATGAATCCGGCCATATCTTGTAAAGCATTGGCAAGAATTACCACTCCTCAAACTCTCAAGATAGAATAACATATCAAGAAGAAAAAGGTTCAAGAAGTGAAATATCACATCGAGAAAGAAGAAATGAATCCAACCATATCTTGTAATGCATTGGCTGAAATTACCACTCCTCAAACTATCAAGATAGAAGGACATATCAAGAAGAAAATGTTCAAGAAGTGAAAGATCACATCGAGCATCAAGAAATGAATCCAACCATATCTTGTAAAGCATTGGAAGAAAATACCAATCCTCAAATTCTAAAGATAGAAGGACATATCAAGAATAAAAAGGTTTAAGCAGTGAAAGATCACATCGAGCATCAACAACAAGTTCTCCAACTTTTAAAGGATAATGCCACTTTTGTGCAGAATCGAATGAAACAACATGTAGATCAACATCGCAGTGAAAAATGTTTTCATGTAGGTGATTGAGTATTTTACGGCTACATTTCAAGCAAGCTATTTATGAGAAGGAAATTTTGGCAATACTACATGCACTTAAGAAATGGCAACCTTACCCAATGGGAAGACACTTCAAGGTAAAAATGGGTCATGATAGTCTTAAATACTTTTTAGAATAAATATTATCTTTAGAAGAACATAAAAAATGGGTCATGAATATGTTGGGTTATGACTTTGACATCATCTATAGAAAAAGGGAAGCAAAATTTTTTTGCATATGCGCTCTCAAGAAAGGATGAGGATGTGGAAGCATTGTTTTATGCTATTTGTATTATCCAACCAAATTGGATAAACGAAGCAAGGGATGAACGGAAGAAGGACGAAGAAGTGTGGCCACTCATTCAAAAGTTGCAGAAGATCCCAATTCAAACAATATTGCTAGAACTTGAAGAGGAAGGAAAAATCATATTGGAACCTGGAGCAGTCATAGAAACAAGAACCCGACAGCTACGAAATCGATCAATTTTAGAGTATCTCATCAAGTGGATGAACTTACCTGCTGAAGATTCCACATGGGAGGAAAAGAATTTATATAGAGGTATCAAGAACTACTCAAGCGTTGAGGACAACACTTTTTGAAGGAGAGGGGCATGTTAGGTCTCTATACTACTAGTGTAACCCCTTATTGTTATTAGTACAACCCCCTTATTATATTGTTGTGCCCATGTAGTCCCCATATTGTTATTATTGCGCCCTTACATTATTATTTTTATGTCAGCTCTGATTATATTATGACCCCTTAGACTCCTATATATAGAAAGGAGGTCTTGTCATTTGTATCATCCAAGAATTGTTCATTTGTGTAATGTAAAGGAGGTTGCCCCCTCGAAGAAGCTTATTTATAATGTAATGATCTATCTTTTCTATCTTTCTGTGAGCTGGTTTTATAACAATCTACCTGAATTCCATCTGCTGAGTTGTAGTGACCCAGGATGAGGCCCTCAGTCGTCATCATGTGGCATTTTTCATGGCTTAAACAGAGCCTGGTAGCAATGCATCTTTGCAAAAATGTCTCTAGCATTTGTAATGCCAGCTCAAAGTAATCTCTGTAAGGTGTAAATTGATCCATGTACACCTCGAGCCCTTCGTTTATCAAGTCTGAAAAAATGATGAGTATTGCCCTCTGGAATGTGGCAGGTGCATTGCACAATCCGAAAGGTAAGACCCTGTAAGCAAATGTCCCCCAAGGGAAGGTAAAGGTAGTCTTATCCTAGTCTTCAGGGGAAATTTGAATTTTATTGTAGTCACTAAAGCCATCTAGGAAAGAAAAGAATTTTTTTCCTGCCAATATGTGCAAGACCTATCGATGAACAGAAGGGGAAAATGGTCTTTTTGGTTTGCTTTATTCAACTCTCTATGATCATCACATATACACCACTTTCCATTCTTTTTCGGAACCACTACTAATGGAGAAACCCATTTTCTATCAGATATGGGATAGATGAAATTTACATATAACAATTTTTGTAGTTCATCTTTAACAATATCTTCAAGGCGAGGGTTTAACCTCCGTTGAGGTTATCGAATGGGCCTGGCATCTTTCTCTGTATAGATGTGGTGCATGCATAATTGGGGATCAATCCCTTTCATGTCTGGGTAATCCCATGTGAAAACCTCTTTATATTTTCTCAAAAGTTGAACAAGCTTCTGCTCCTAGCCATCAGTCAGGTTTTTGTTGATATTTAAGGTTTTCCATGGCTCAATTTCTATGGTTTTGCTATTATAAATAGAAGTTGTTGGTATTGACTAGTTGTTAATATCTTTTAAGGGATCTTCTTCAATTTCGTTATCCAGGGCTGCTTCAATCACATGACATTTTGGATGGGATACGACATTTGGTTGCTTAATGTAAGTGTTAATGATGTCATATTCTGTTTGATCCTTGAATTTGAGAGCATCTTTTATAGTCAGTGGTGATCTAATGTTTTTAGTTAGATATGATACAGGTTGTTTTCTAGTTTTTATTACTGTTAAACTTGGTTGAGCTGGAGGATATAAGGCTAAATTCTTCACATTACTTCCTCTTGCTATAGTCATGCTACCTGTTCGATAGCTTATGTAAGCATCTGCAGTTGCTTGCCAAGGTCTTCCTAGAATTAGGGGATGTCTGTCTAGCCGGTTTCTAGGATTGATGATCACAAGATATGCTAGGTATTCCCAAGAATCTACAGACACCATTACATCCTGTAATGTACCTTTTGGTTTGACTATCAATCGATCATCTAGTTTCAACAAGGTCGTGGTTGGATCCAAGGATGTAATGCCAAGTTTTTGACAGGTTGTTGTTGTGAGAATGTTGATGGCTTCTCCTAGGTCAACTAATGCATTGGGGAAGGAGCATCCATTTATTTTCACCGTTACTATAGGATTTCCTGGGCCCTCATATTTTACTAGTGTTTCTCTGCCTGATAATAAATCAGACAAAGTACTGACTACATGGACAGTTGGGGTTGTTTTTATTTTCCTCTTCGGTTTTTCGTACAATTCCTTAATAGTTTTTTCATAAATTGGAATGTCCTAAATAGCCTAGTGTTGTTGGGAAAAGTATCCAATACGGAATGCCCCTATCCCACTCTAAAAGGTGATATTGCCTTAGCAACAAACAGGTAAACTTATTCAAGTATTCTCCTCAATGAAATGCTAGTGAGGAAGAAGGATCTAACTAACCTGTATCTTCCGCTAGTTTGTCAATCCAGATCACTCCTCTCTTCGGTAGCTCACAGCTTCTTGCTCCTTCACCGGCCCAGCTTCACGGAATTCCTGCAAGATCACAAGAAAGAGAAACTACACAAAGATACAGATATACATTCATAAAAAGCTCAAGATCAGATTAAGCTAAACATGTAAGCATAACAAAACATCATTGGTATACAACATGTAGGAGAAACTCAAATAGTTTATTGATAAGATAATAAAGTCTGAGAGGAGATACAACCAAGTGAGTTCCGATCCAGCATCTACCTCCCAGCAATGGAATCCCTTCCTCTCCTCCAACAAAGCATAAATCACCCAATGTGCTAATGTCAATCTCAAACCAACAACAATTCTCTGCAAAGTACAAAATTCCAGCCTCTTGAACCTCTGGGTGAGAGATCCATATATAGATGTGAGCAGAGAGGATGAGTCAGCTCATGTTTTGACTTGTGGCTTCTCTCTGTTAGTTCTTGCTTCCACTTGGAGGTTGAGAACCTGTTACTCATCACTAGTCGAATTCATTGAGGCAAGTGTCATTGGAGAAGATTCTGGAAGCTTCCAGGGTCTTTCCACCTCGTTGAATGAACTTTCCATTTGTCATTTCCTGCTCAGCGCACCCTGGTAGTGCTTCTACCTACGTTGGAGTGCACCTAGCCAGTGTAATCTCTGCATTTCAGCGCAGACAGCTAGTGGAGCCTCTGAATTGATCCTGAATTGACTGTTTTTGAGTGGTTTTTGGTGGAGAACTTCTGGGAGAAGCTGTCATTGGTTGACCTTGTTCCTTTAGGGGTAGGAACAACTCATTTAGGGAGTTTGGATCCCTTGGATTATGGACATTTCATGCTCAATGCTGTAAGGCACAAAAATGTCTATAACAGTTGCCCCCTAAAGTATGAGGCCGTTTATCGGGTGAAATGCTTTATTAGGAGGATCCGAAGTTCTTCCAATGCTGGGAGGAGACCTGTAATAAGATACAATACAATACATTATTTTTCATACTGCTTTCATGATCTAGCTGAGGCGGGCATTCCCATGCTCAGCTTTATAAATTCCTTTTTCTGTACATAGAACAGACAATCGTCTGATGGTAGACTGATAATTTTGATGAAATTATCATCCTTTGGGTAGGATGATTATCTGCTGCAATGATGTACATGTCAATGTCTTATCTTTCCTGAATATATATCGCAGCCCAGATGGATGAAACTAGATCCGGGGTCTTCAATCTCATTCGATCTTCACTCTAAGTACAAGTCGATCCATGTGAGAAATGTTCTGAAGTCGAACATGGAAAGACCTCGCTTGATTACCGGTCAATGAGGTAAACCGTTAACAAGCGCGAGAGGAATCACCGATAATGATAATGACCCTCAAGGTACTGCAGTACAATTCACGTGGTGTGAATAAAGGACTTGGCGTTGAACACCACGCAAAATCTTTCGGTCAAAGGTCATTGATGTATACCTGTCGCCGGAAGTGAGAAACTTGCCATTGAGGCATGCAAGCTTCAAAGTACTGAGGGGGTTGTTCCTAGATCAACTTCTTGGATAATGAGCTGATGTCGACAAGAAGCGATCCGTCAAAGGAGGGCCTTAATGTATCCCACATCAGTGACACGGAACGGAGCAAATGATTTTGATGGAGGTGAAAATGATCTGATGATATATGGTTCAGGGTGGCGGGCATGAAAGGATGAAGGATAATGTACGGTAGTGGATGGAACACGGTTGACTTCTCTGGATGACTTCTCTTGAACATATCGGCGACACTTGTGTGATGGATTGGTAGCATTTACCCCAAAGATGGATGGTATTGGCAAGACCATGGTGATGTGACCGGTGAATGAAACAACCCAACCCGACTCAGGCACGGAGTGGAAGTGTCATGTTCAAGAGCGACTTGCTACCAATAAAGTTCTTTGAGTTTCTCCCAATTTTTCCCCAGTCATTGCTGACCAGTACCTCTTTATTTTTGTCAAGCTTGAGGAGGATAACATATGCTTGTTCTATAATTTGCCCTTCGGGCAAACCCATCGCTATGTTTTAACGAGCCTAGCGATAGTGAAACTCGTTCTCGTCTAAAGACAATTTTGTCGCTATTTAATGTTTTTAACGAGTCTAACGACAAAGATAACTCAGTCCTTTTCATTTTTAGAGAGTCTGAAAAGGTACGTAAAGTCAACTCCGAAAGTCCTTTTTCGTCATCTAATCCCTTAAGTCCGAAAAAGTATAAAACAATACAGAAGGGATGAGTTTTCGATAGTTTTAACGAGCCGAACAAAACAAGCGCTCGATCTTTTTGTGCAATAATCCCTCAGGTCCAAAAAGATTAAAATATAGAGGAGGGATAGCACTTCCGGTCGCTTTAACGAGCTGGAAGGCCAAAACTCGGCAATCTTTTCATATTTTACGAGTCAGATGAAAAGAGCTTAAAGAAGACTCATCTTTTGAGGAACGAGTGATAAAACGGGTTAGCAGCTGATTCCAGGTAAAGGTTGGAATTTTCCAATCACGGCAGTGTCACAAGGATGGCTAGTAAAATCACTCTTCGCAGCTGTTCCTCAAAATGGGTAAACAATCATATGGAGGTGAACGATTGGCCAATGGAAAAGTGGAGGTGACGGTGCAAACACGACCAAGGCTTTAATGACTGATAATGTTACATTCACGGAGGTCATTTACCGGAAGATAGTTCATTTTTTAACGAGCTTAAACCCGGAAAAACACTGCTCAATCTTATGTTTATTTTTTAACGAGCATGAACTATGTGCTAAAACTGCTCGATCTTATGTTTATTTTTTAACAAGCATGAACTATGTGCTACAACTGCTCGATAACATGGTCTAATTTTGATTTTTTACCATTACTAGCTTTGGCCTTTTCAAAGATAGTACTGTACCTTCAATTGCTGCATCAAACTAGTTAGAAATGAATAACATTTGCTTGAAAATGAGATTAAAACCCTAATATTTTGCTTTGAACTATGTAAAAAACAATTAAAAAGTGTTTTTACCTCTCATTTTACCATTTCATTTGAAATTGGTTTGTTGGAGCTTTGGAGGTGCCTCTTCCCCCTTGATTTTCACCAGCTGATTTCAAGAGATTCTGTGGACAATTCTCGGCGCCGTCTGGACCAGGTAGGAGCTAAACCTGAGCTCTTTCATTTCATGGTTTCCTTTCTGCATTCTGTGCTTGTTTTCCTATTTTTCTGAGCACCTGGGGTTTGATGAGGTCGCTCTGCCATCAGCGCACCCAGTTCACTCGAAACCTGCGCTGAATGTCAAGCTGTATGAAGGCAGTTTGACCTTCAACGCAGGTGGAACACTGGGCAGGTGCGTTGGGCGCAGAAAAAGAGTTTTGTTGCACAGTTTTTGATGAAAATTTTTGCCTGTTTCCCATCAAAAACAGGATCTAACTCATCTCATGTTTGTTTTTTCAGAGATATTGGAGCAAAATGACCCTTACATGGCGAGAACGAGAACATGAAGAAGAGGACATGATTGCCCTACATGATCCTGTCACGGTGAACGCGCTGCGGAACTGTGGCCTGCTGAAGTTCTTCCGCATCTCTAGCATGAGACAGCAGATCGCCCTACTGCAGTATTTGCTCGATGCTTGGGATCCTATCAACCAAGTGTTTCAGATTAGGGGTAAATCTATCCCCTTGACCGCAGTAGACATTTACTTCTTGACTGGCTTGTTGAGGAGGGGTGCCCCCATTTCTTTGTCAGGTTCGGCCCGAGGGAGTGACTCTGTGAGAGATTATGTCCACCAGTATTGCAGGGAAGGATCTCAGCCGAGTAAAGACGGTAAGATTACTATCCATGAGGTTGCTGACAGGTCCCTCAGGTCTATCCTGTACACTATTGGTAGGATGGCCGGTAGTGCGTCTCTTCATGTGGCCAACAGATCTTATATGCAACATGCCTTGGAGTGCCTCCAACCGAAAATATTCAACTGGTGTGATGCAGTACTTCTTCAGATGAAAAGTCAGTTAACCAAGGTAAAGGACGGGAAGTTGAAGAACTTTGGGTTTGGTTCTATTTTGACCGCCTTCGCCCTAGAGAAGATCCCACTGATGCAGCCACAGTACATTGCACTCGACCTGCCTTCTCCTACTGAACCACGCATGCAGAGATGGGTTGATCGGTCATCTCAGATTTCTTTCTCTTATACCTTCTTCAGGTGGTTCGAGCATCAGGAGATGGTCTATTCCGAGTATCCATATGTTGGCATGGACTTCCGGGGTGATCCGGATTTGGTACTGCCGGACGGCGAGCAGTGGGGCGCTATTGGTAAAATCTTCGACCATATCACTGTTTACTGTTTTTATTTATAATGTCCTTGTGCTTTATTCTATCAAGACTTTAATCAAACTCATGTGTGCATGTAGATGTTGGTCTTGTTCGTCCAGCAGTTCGCCAGAGAGCGCCAGCCGCTGCCCCAGCAGGGGAGACTGCTAGGAGGGTTATTCTTTGTGACCTCGATTTGGCCGAGACCCTTACAACTGTGCATGAGCAGGTTGAGAGCCTTACTCTCGGCATTCCAGATGTGAGTATCGATGAGTTACCTTTACAGTTGCAGCGGCATACTACTGGTGTGCCTAGACGATGGACTCGTCTCTTATGCATGATCCCACAGGCCGTGACGTGCTATCATGAGCATCACTAGACTAGGGTGCCCCCTAGCATTTTTGAGTTTTTGGGTCATGCGACCGATTTTGTCTTGGTTACAGAACATTATATGTAAACCATAAACAGCTTATATATATATATTTTGATTTTCGGGGTTTTATTCTGGTTGAGTTATATGATCCATATGTACAACATTGATGATGTGCTTCTTTTTATAAATGTCGCAAATGTCTATCTAACACATAGTTTGCTAATGAGTCGGTTAATGTGTTTAATTTTCTGGAAATATGCTGGTATTGAATTAAATCAAACTGTCTTTCCAAAATCTTAACCCTTAGAAACATGCGATAAATGGCTGGATTTCGGACGGAATATATACCATTGAGTTGTAGTATTACGAGTTGTGAGTCTAGCCTGACGATTAGTCGGCGTATACCATGGGTGATGGCATCAGAGAGCAGTTCTATCAACGCATTGTACTCAGCGATGTTATTCGTTGATTGCCCAATACATACACCTCTGAAACTTACTAACTCGCCGCTTGGATCAAAAATGGCCCAGGCTGTGGAGGACAGGTTCCGCGAACTACGACTCGCTCCGTCGGCATATCCAACACATGTCTCCAAAAGGTTCGACATCTGCAATAAATGTAAAAAGGTGGATTACTCGACGAAAACAAACACTTCAGCGAAAACAAAATACAACAAAAGCATACTGGTTACTATTTAAGAATAGTAACGCTTGAGGTACAACCCATTACGGGGTTGCGCCAGTGGAATTCCGTCATAATCCATTAACTCGTAGGCTCCTTTTGCTAACACTCGTTTAACAATATAGGGGCCCATCCATAAAGAATTAAATTTACCTGCTCCCAATTTATCGGATTCTTGGTCGTAAAGCAAGACCAAGTCGCCTTCTGACAAGACACGGGGTTTGACATTTTTGTCGAACTGCGCCTTGACTCGTTTCTTATGGGCTTCGTTAGCCAACGTGGCATCACGACGGGTTTCATCCAATTGGATTAATTCCAAGAAACAGGCCTCTTCTTCTGAAGTTCCAGGGAGGATATCAATTGCGAGTTTAAGAGACGAGATTTCACACTGGACTGGTAAGACTGCTTCCAGGCCATATACCGGTTGGAAAGGTGTGAACCCGGTCACATTCCTTACCGACGTTCAGTAGGCCCACAAGGCTGAGTACAGGATTAGGTGCCACCTTCTTTTGTGAACTCCGATCATCCTTTGCAACATATGCTTCAGGACCTTGTTGATTGCTTCAACTTGTCCGTTGGCTTACGGATAATACGGGGTAGAGCTGTCGTGAGATAGCCCTAGCTTGGCAGCTAATTCAACCATCATGTGATTGCAAAAATGCGATCCATGATCCGTAACTATAGCCTATGGTACGCCAAATCTGGCGACTACATGATTGAAAAAGAAAAGGGCATTTGTTTCACCAGTGTTATCTAATATAGGCATCGCCTCGGCCCATTTGGTAAAATAGTCAACGACGACTATAATATACCCATGCCCCCCGGTTGAGGTGGGGTTACATATCATGAAATCGATGCCCCATTTGGCGAAAGGCCCAACATAAACTATTGGCTGTAAAGGTGCGCGTGGTCTTCTGGTTTTGCTATCAAAAATTTGACAAGCGTGGCAACTTCTGACTGCGTTTATGCAATCTTTGAACATGGTTGGCCAGAAGTATCCTGCTCGTAAGATTTTTTGTGCTGTAGCATATCCAGATTGATGCCCCCCACACGCGCCTGAATGACACTCATTCAGGCTTTTTCGGCCTCCTCATGGGTGAGGCACCTTCTCAAAACTGTATCGATACCACGACGGTAAGGCGTATCACCGACGATCATGTAGTCTTTTGCTTGGTATCGTATACGTCTCTGTTCTGAGTGAGCGGTGTCAAGCATAAACTTTTGGGTTTGGAGATAAATTATTATATCTCCATACCACTCATTGCTTGTAGATATCAGAAACAAATTCTCGTCCACGATTGATTCTTCGGATGTTTCATCGTTGGACGAAGATGGGAGATCGCATAATAATTCTGCGAAAACTAGAGCTTTCTTTGATTTGGATTTTACAAATTCCAGATCAAACTCTTGAAGGATTGCTATCCATTTTGAATATTTTCCCCCCAGCAACTATCGCGACAATATATAAGTCATGGGGTTGCAATCAGACAAAATGGTAGTTTTCCGAAAGAGGACATAGTGTCGAAACCTTTGTATCGCTTGAACAGCTACAAGCGCTAGTTTTTCAACATAAGAATATTTACTTTCTGTATCATTTAAGTTTCTACTTAAATAATATATAGGGTGTTCGATTCCATCGACTTCTTGAACTAAAACCATTGCGATGGTCGTATCTGCTGCAGCCAGATACAGGTTAAAGCCTTTTTGATAATCGGGTGCGTACATTAATGATGCTTTTATTAAGGAATCCTTTAAAGCATCAAAGGAAGCTTGCACAACCTGATCCCAGACGAAGGGTACCTCCTTTTTCAAAAGACGTGTATAACCTTTAGCAAGTTCGGCGTAATTTGGAATGAACCTCCTTAGAAAGTTTGCTTTCCCTTGGAGTTTCTGAATCTGAAGCAAATTTGAAGGTGGAGGCAAATTGATGATTGCCTGGACCTTGCAAGGGTCGAGATGAATCCCATCCTTTGAGACTACAAAGCCAAGTAAACGACCAGAACTGACGCAAAATACACATTTGTGTGGATTGAGTCGTATCGTGTTGTGTCGGCAACGTAGAAATATCGCTCTTAAATGCTGCGGATGATCAGTCCGCTTTCGCGAATGAGCCGGAAGGTCGTCGAGGTATGGTTGAACGATGTTCTTAATGTCATGGAAGGCATAATTCATTGCCCTCTGAAACGTCGCCCCTGCGTTCTTTAAACCAAAGGGTAATTTTCGATATGCGAATGTGCCCCACGGACAAATGAATGCAGTCTTTGACTGGTCCTGTGGGTGGATATTTATTTGATTATACCCGGAAAATCCATCCATGAATGAAAAGATTTCACATCCGGCGCATTCATCAATTATCTGGTCGATGAAGGGTGTAGGGTAGTTGTCTTTTGGACAACCTTGGTTTACATCCCTATAATCGACACACACTCTAATTTTCCCTTGTTTCTTCATAACAGGAACAATATTCGATACCCAATCGGTTAGAGGAACCGGGTAGATGAAACCAGCATGGAGAAGTTTTTCAACTTCTGCCTTAATGGCAGCGGCTTTCTTGGGGTGCACCTGTCTGAGTCGTTGTTGTACCGGTTTGACATCTGGATACATCTTAATTTCGTGTTCAACGATACTCGAGTCGATGCCTGGCATTTCATCATATGACCAAGCAAAGACATCTCTGAACTCGCGAAAAAGAGAGTTATATATTTCCAGTTCTGAAGGAGAACAACCTTTGCCGACATAAATATTCTCTACAACATTTGTTTTAGTCGAGATATTTATGGCTATAGTCTCTTCAATATTGGATAAGTTTCGCTCGGAATCCACCGTGTTTACAGTATTTGATAGGAATTCAAAAACTGTAGGGTGATAAAGGTCATCTTGAGTATCTTCTTCATAATCTGGAAGAAGGGAACGATGGTGGTAATCATTCCATGGTGCCCCCTCAATCAACATTGATTGTAGAATTCCTTCATCGGTTCCATGCACTCGCGACCAAGGATCTAACGGGGTACCATATTCTCTAGACCTATCTACCCAAACGCTTGATGAGCGTTGATTTGGGTTCGCTTCCCATGCCAGAAACATTGATTGCTACAATATTTCTATTGGGATTGGGGGTAAAACCATTGCATGATCCATGTCGATATCGTCTTCTGAGATCTTCGTGGAAGATATCATATTGCAGGTATCTATCGACGCTACTTCCGCCAAGTCTATTGGAGGTGGAAGAGCGAAAGTTCCCATTAGTATAGGATCTTTTAGTAGGCCTACTCCAATATTCTGAAGCAAATGGGGGCTTCCATGGATCATTGGAATGCTTCCTGTAACTTGTGAACCATTAGGGAGGAAGTTTTGTTGGTCGACGATCGTAATCTCCCCTTGAAAGGGGAATGCAATCTTTCTAAAATAGGTCGACACAACAGCTGCCATGGCATATATCCACGGTCTTCCTAGTAGGACGTTGTAATCAAGATTCCCATCGATGACTTCAACATCTATTTCTACTGTTTTTCCCCCTAGTTCAACCTTCAAGTTATTTAGGATACCATACGGGGTATATGTCCTTCCGTCGAATGCTTTTAATGTTGTCGAGGATCGTGACAAGGTTGGAGATCCTAAAGTTTTCCAGCAACTCATCGACATAATACATGTAGATGCCCCCTCATTAATAATTGTTCTGTGAACAGTCTTGTTGAGGGCTTTCACTTGGATAAGGAAAGCTAGTTGAGCTGGTAACTGAGGATCATATCCTTTGCGGTCAAAGGATACAAGATTGGAATCCTTAGGATCAACCCCACCAATGGCTGATAACAAAGGCTGCCTTTGGGATGGGCAATTTTGTAGTACTTCAAGAGTCGACATAGCGGATGGCGATTGGGCCAAATCTTCCACTATGTTATAATGATGTGCTGCTCTGGCGCGAGGATTAAATGTCGACTTGTGTACAACCCCCTTTGGCGGTTTTATTGTTAATTCAGGAATGATGGGTGGTACAATTTCTGTCGAAGTTGTTGTCGAACTGCTTGGTTGATCTTTTTCCTTGCCGTTTGACAGCTGCGGATTCCCGTAATCTTTATTCCTTGTTGAAATCAAAGCATCATTTTGTTGTTTGGAAATCGACAACATTAGCACTTGCAACGGGGAAGCATTTCCACTATCAACCAGATTTGTGCCTGGATTTGGAAACGGGTCAGTTAACACAGCTGAGGTTTGTGAACTCTTAAAGAATCTTTTAAGCTCAGCTTTGTATGGACATTCTCTCATCCAATGATCCTCATCACATATCTGACACCCTGAGGGGGGAGGTTTCCTATTTCCAGGAGGGTTTGAAGAAGTTTTTTCAGGGGATGACTCACCCTGTTTTTTCTTCTTCCCTTTGTTTTGCTTTTTCTTGCTTCCTAGTTGTTTGGTTTCTTTTCCTTTATCTGCTGATACGGCATTTACTTCCGAAGCAAGAATTTCGTCTTTTGCATTTTGATCCGAAATCTTACGGGCCTTCTTGGAGTTGGCCTTTGTCGATTTCGCGTTTGTCGTGCCAATCACGCCATCACCGGCATGAGAGTCATTGTTTGATTTAGGAGGAGGAGGAATTGAGAATTCCGGTCTAGGGGCGTCAGGTATTTTGTCGTAGAGCGTGCCAGACTGAGTATAGACTAAGTCTAGATACTGCGCACGAGCGATAACTTGCTCTTCCGTTACGACTCCCCCCTTTGCCACATCTTCCGTTATAGCAGGAAGTAACGACTTGATAAACCATTCAGCTAATAGCTGATCGGGAACGTACGTTTTTACCATCTTACGACGACGCCGCCACTCATGTATATGATCAGATATGTGAGTGGCTGTTGTCTGTTTGAAGTTGGTTAAGATTTCTGTTCCTGTTTCATACCTTATCAGTAATTGAAAATGGGTTAAGAAAGTCGTGGCTAAGGTGCTGAAATTGTCGAACGAAGCTCTAGGCAATTCAATATACCATTTTGCCGCTGGACCCGTTAACGTCCTCTGAAAAAGGAAAAGCCTTATCGAATCATCATTTAGGGTGTTTGATGAACACCATAGATGAAATGTCATCACGTGATTCGATGGGTCCTCACCTGGATTTCCATTAAATTTAGGAATATCTGAAGGAAGTTTGTGAGGAATCGCTGGCCACCAAGGGGCGTAAGCAATTGGATCGTTTGTTAACCGGTGTAAATCGGGTAACTCTAAAGTTGCCACGAATGGTAACTGTTGACTCAGGTTAGGTGAAGCATACCCAGGATACGATGGAATTGCCTGAGCAGTTGGCCTTTACATACCAGCATAATGTAATTGATGTCGGTATGACTGATACAGTTGGTGGACATGACCACCGTAAAGTGGTTGATTTTGACCATTTTGAACGTACGGTTGTCCACTGTTCGCAAAGATCTGATGCTCAGAACCTTGGTATACTTGTTGGAATTGTGGTTGTTGATATTGCACCAGCCACGGTTGCGAAGCCATGTTCTGTTGCGCTATACTAACCGTTGGACCAAGGTGTGGGGTAATTGTACCTATTTGGACCTGTGTCGCCCCACCAGTTGGCGATTGTGGTTGAGTCACCGGGTCAAGGGGTTGTTGCATTACAACCTGAGAAATCTAAGGTTGATATACAACAGGCAACGTTTGAACTTGTGACACTGTTACAATAGCAGGTGTAGTAGGAATGTTCGACATAGGCACACATTGTTGCATAGAATACACAACCCTTGGTTGTTGGGGTAGTATAGGTACCCAACCACTTGATGTAACTCCAGTATAACCTGAATACTGTTGTGAACTCCCGTATGGATATCCTCCCAACGGGGGTAATGAAAGGGCATATTGCCCCCCATACGGTGGCAATCCGGAACTCAAGGGGATTGTCTGCCCTTGGGGACTGGATTGCCCAAATTGACCTCCAAACAGATCAATTTGGCGAGCTTCAACATAAGAGTTGCCGGATATTATTCCGGAGGAACAAACAGGAACGGACCACACTGTCGAAATAGTCCCTGGGTGGACTCCTTCTAGCGGTTGTGAGCTAGTCGGGACGGATGGTATGCCGGCAAACATTGTCGGAGTGACGGCAGGGAGTTCTGCTGTCGCTGTGTCATTTGACACAGTCCTAGATGTTGACAATTGTTCAGACATTTTGAGTCTATCCAAAAGATTACCTAGCGATTCTACAGGAACTTCCACTGGTGGTAGACTAACTTCTGATGTCGAAGGAAATAGAGTGACCCCGACTCCAAAATGTGTTGGAGTACTTGCTTGCGGATCTTCTACAATTTCCTCTATCGCAATCAAACCAGGTGGAAGGGGAAGACCATTAGGTCCGTAAAATATTTCTGGTGCCGAAGAAGGGGTTGAATCAACAGTGACAGATGTTTGAGGAGCAAGACTCTCTGAACCAGTTACAGATGGAACTGGTTCAGTAACACAAGTGTTTGTTCTCAGACTAGGATTAGTGTCACTGTCCCTCTGTGGTTGTTGAACTTCTTCTGTAGAGGCAGGGTTTCCAGAAATGTTTGGAGTAACCAGAACCTCAGATGTTGTTGGAACACTTGTTCTAACTTTGATAGGAGATTTTGAACCGGTTAAACGAGTTCGTTTTGTCCGTACTGTTTTCGATTCCGGAGACAAAGACGGTTGACTCGTAAGCCTCCGCGAACGACGGGGTTTCAATTGACTTTCTTCCACGATTGCGGATTACTCGATCAACCAAAATACAGAAGGGGAAAGTATGTTTCCGAATTAAATGAATTTTTAGACACTTTAGACACAACTTGCTTTTTCACTTTTAAAGAGTCGAGAAAAAGCTAAAGATGACTCTAGTCTCCTTCGATGTTTTAACGAGCCCGAAGTGACAAATGCTCGGATGGACTTTTTCTGTTATAGAGTCTGAAAAAGGCCAAAAGGAACTGCTCTGGATTTCTAGGTAGAGGGTGTGCCAAACTTTTCGCAAAACCGCAGAATACTTTTTAAGGTACGGGCGGTCAATCTTCTTGAATGCTGTGTTCAGTGCATTGCGATCAGTAGGGCGGCCGACACGGCTTCCTAAGGATAAAGGTTTTATGCCTATAGGGGTCTCCCAATATATACTCGATGGTACGTGGGAGAACAATCCGTACTGGCGCTATCGTCCCTCAGGAGGAATCACCCAACCATCAGCAAGATCGACAGTCACCAGGTTTTACGACGCCGGAACACGTCTCTAGCCTAGACCTCTATGTTGTGCGTTAAATTACAAAGCGTTGTTAAGTTCATTCAATTTATTTTAGGTTGATCTTTCTTAGAAGTTTACCTTTTTGGATCACCACGAGATGTATGATACAATTCCTAAATGTAGACTAAAGATGATAAGCAAGCTTTATATCTTTTCAACAATGAAAATCCTAGCTACAAGGGGAAAAGGAAGATACAACTTTTCTCAAAGAGCATAGAGCACACTGTAATGCACTTTTCCCTAAATCAAAGCATGCAAACTATCAAAATGCAAATGCACAAATGCATGTATTTGTTTTCGCTTCCTTAATATTGATGCCTAAAAAGAAAGTTGTTGTACAAATTTGAATTCGATTTCAAGTGAAAACATAAACAAGTTCCTTTTTCAAAATCAAAAGACGATTACGACACCTTATGATTTACTTGTTTCGACACTAGAAATGCATAAATTCAAACCAAACGACAAAATTAAAAGCTAAATCAACTGTGAACAGCAAACAAACTCACTCCTAAGATCAAAACGACACTTACGACAGGTCTAGATCTAAGGGCGACAGTATGACTAGTTTACTTTTGTGATGGGAAACTGCAAATGATGTAACAAATACACAAAGAACAAATACAGTTTCTTTATACAACTGAGGCAGAATTGAGGCAAAGAAAGGGGGTTTCAGATAGGTACACTGACTGATAACAGGCTGCAAAAAACAGAGATAGAACTGAGCAAAAGGAAGCAGGGAACCACAGCTACACAAGGCAAAGACTGTTCAGCGCACTCCCAACACAGAGGTTTTGACATTCAGCGCAGGTAACCTTCACGGGACCTGCGTTGAAATGCAGAACCTCTTCACAGAGTCTATGCTGAAGCAGAAACGAGAGTTGTTTCTGGGTTCTAGGTTACGGTTTGCAGTTAAATCAACATTTTTTGGCCAAATCAAAGCTATCAATTAGGTACAATTAGGAGGATGATTTATAGGAGGACTAAGATCTATCACAAAGGGCTGTTAGAGCACTTGTGTATCAGTTTGTTCAGATCATAAAAACAAGCCCAGTGAGTGGGCTAGAGTGGCAGATCTCTACTTTACACTTGAAAATGGCAAGTGCATTTCGATTCAGCACTTCTGAGTTTATGAGAAGAACAAGACCAGAAACACAAATAAACCAACAGGATACTCTCCCCAGCGGAGTCGCCAATTTGTTATTGGGAAAAGTATCCAATACGGAATGCCCCTATCCCACTCTAAGAGGTGATAGTGCCTTAGCAACAAACAGGTAAACTTATTCAAGTATTCTCCTTAATGAAATGCAAGTGAGGAAGAAGGATCTAACTAAACTGTATCTTCCGCTAGTTTGTCGATCCAGATCACTCCTCTCTTCGGTAGCTCACAGCTTCGTGCTCCTTCACCGGCCCAGCTTCACGGAATTCCTGCAAGATCACAAGAAAGAGAAACTACACAAAGATACAGATATACATTCATAAAAAGCTCAAGATCAGATTAAGCTAAACATGTAAGCATAACAAAACATCATTGGTATACAACATGTAGGAGAAACTCAAATAGTTTATTGATAAGATAATAAAGTCTGAGAGGAGATACAACCAAGTGAGTTCCGATCCAGCATCTACCTCCCAGCGATGGAATCCCTTCCTCTCCTCCAACAAAGCATAAATCACCCAATGTGCTAATGTCAATCTCAAACCAACAACAATTCTCTGCAAAGTACAAAATTCCAGCCTCTTGAACCTCTGGGTGAGAGATCCATATATAGATGTGAGCAGAGAGGATGAGTCAGCTCATGTTTTGACTTGTGGCTTCTCTCTGTAAGTTCTTGCTTCCACTTGGAGGTTGAGAACCTCTTACTCATCACTAGTCGAATTCATTGAGGCAAGTGTCATTGGAGAAGATTCTGGAAGCTTCCAGGGTCTTTCCACCTCGTTGAATGAACTTGCCATTTGTCATTTCCCACTCAACGCACCCTGGTAGTGCTTCTACCTGCGTTGCAGTGCACCTAGCCAGTGTAATCTCTGCATTTCAGCGCAGACAGCTAGTGGAGCCTCTGAATTGATCCTGAATTGACTGTTTTTGAGTGGTTTTTGGTGGAGAACTTCTGGGAGAAGCTGTCATTGGTTGACCTTGTTCCTTTAGGGGTAGGAACAACTCATTTAGGGACTTTGGATCCCTTGGATTATGGACATTTCATGCTCAATGCTGTAAGGTACAAAAATGTCTATAACATAGAGGAGAGGTAATTTTACACACAAATTTTTTAATTCTCCCAAAAGATCAAAATCGGGATATTCAATTGAGCGGGGTATAATTAATCTCTTTAGGAATGGTGGAGAAGAAGTGATAGTTTGATCGTGAGTTTTTTGTCTAACGATATTCTCCACTTGTGGTGCTTGTTCTACATGTAACTGATCTTCAATTTGTATATTTTTATCCCCCTCTAACTCTATTATCCATCCAAACCTTAATTTAAGCTCATTACACTCCCTCAACTCAGTTTCTATCTCCGGTCCTTCAATAAGTTGCATAGATTGGATTGTTCTATTGTTGGGGTTCGGGCTTGGGCTGGGCTAGAGCTGTGGTCGTAGGTTGGTTTGAGGGCTCTGTTGCAATGTGTAGGGTGTTGGCAGTGTATATTGAGGTAGGGGGATTGTTCCTGCTGGTTGGTTGTTAATTCTTTTCCAGCTTGACTGCCAACTGTTGGGCCTCAAAATAGTCCCTATTTTCACTCCATTATTCACCAATATTTTCACATTTTACCTTCATGTCACCTCCATTCCACCTCCATATCATTACATTTACCTCATTGTTGGGTTCTAACAATACTTTTCCAAAGTTTATTAATTCTTAACATTTCTAAGTGAATTTATGGCTAAAACTTAGAAAATAATATGCTTAAACTTATACCTAACAATTAGCATGAGTTTGTTGACATGTGTAGGCACAAAGGAAGCTTCCAGGGCATCTTTATGTGGCCTTGAATGATCAAATTCGAATTTGATAAGATAAGCTTCATGGAGAAGATCATGGACCTCATGGAGGAGATCATGGAGGATAGGGTTATGTGTCATCATTGGTTGAGAAATATGTGGGTCAAAGGAGAGAATAGTGGGTCTACATTTATGAGGTTGTTATCATAGTTTTTGTATAAATAGGAGCACCTCCTCCATTCCAAAGGAGAGGACTCTTAGAGCATTGTATCCAATTGATGATGGAATAGAATAAGGCTTCATGTTTCATACATTTCCATTATGTAGTTTTATTTCCATTATGTAGTTTTTAGATATAAGTTTGCTTAATGTAGTATATGGAATAATTTGTCTTGTTCTTAGGAGAATTGAGCTCACTCTAAAAGGATGAGAGAAACATGTTATTTCATATTAGATTTTATTTCATTCAATTGCTTAGATGTTTGAGGATTTGATTGGTGAATGAGTTTTGAATTAAAATCTTATCAGCATATGAGAGAACAACCAAGAGTCTAAGTTAGACTCTCTCTCTCTATGTGATTTGCATGATAATTGAAATTCATTCTTTTGCTTGTATGTTTCAAGTATCATATGAGGAGATACCAAGAGTCTAAGTTAGGCTCTCTCTCCAATGATTTATATGGTAATTGAAATTCATTCTTTTGTGCCTTTATGTTTCAAGTCATTTAATTTCTTATGCTCATGAATGACTCTTAGTTTAGTTTGGATTAGTACATGAGAGGACAATCAAGAGACTAAGTTAGTCTCTCTCTCTACTTGAATCTAAACAATAACTAAGTTCATTCTCTTGTTTTCATTTTAAGTTTTTAGTTTCATATGATACTGTAGGGAAGGACAACCAGGACCTCCTTAGTTAGGAGCCTCTTCCCTTGCATATTGTATTGAATCTTAAATAATTTAGTTAGACATAGAGTTAGTTGCCTACTCCTGCATATATTGTGCTAGCATCATCACAAGCTTACGAGTTTCCCTGGTCGATAATTTATGCAGCAATTTAAGTCCAATAAATTGCCCAACACCAACTCTAGTTTTGTGAAGTGGAGGGTGGCCATTGAGATGGATATGCATTATTCTGCCAAAATGGTGGGACGTAAAAAGAATTTGGCCAATTCTTGTTTTGATTTGATTGGTTAGACCAAGGTGGCATAGATAATGGTTTTTGTGACCAATTAGGAAAAGGTGGCTAGTTTTGCCACACAGCTCTTGGGTATTGTTGTGAATTGTATTGCGAGGGTTGAAAGAAGGAAGATGGGTCAGTAGGTATGCCTGTTTGTCATGGTTGCCATTGGCGATGCTGATTTAGCAAGTAAACTGGTTCTATTTCTTCTTTTGCCTCCTTATATACTGTGTTTAACCCTGCGAGTGATGGGCGGCTTTTTGTGGCATGATCTTTGGTACATATGGCACATTTTTGTACCATATCCTGTGGGCATTCTTTATGACTATGCTTTTTCCTGCATTTAGGACAAAATATCACCAAGTTTTGTTCTGCTTCAGCCTGCTTATGCTTGGCTTGCATGATGTCTAGTTGCGTCGTCAATGTTCCTAAGATATCTATTTTGAAATCCTCTAGCAAGTTACCAATTTCTGCACGAGTAATTCTCCCGACAGAGATTTTGTTGTCCCTGGTGGTCATGTCGCGTTCTGCTAGTTTCAATCTTGTACTGCCTCTTGAGGACCTGATACACAAATTAATAATATTAGCATATTCTTCCTAATATATCACCTTTAAACATAATATTTAATGTCTTTATCCATTGGTCTTTCATTCCTTTAATCAATGTAGTTTTTAACACATTACATATTCTTCCAACGTTTCACTAGGTCTTGCTACCATTTGGAATATTTCATCTTTCAATTCCCTATATCTGCAGTAGTCATGATATTTTTTGAGGAAAGTGGTTTTCATTTGATCCCAATCATTTATTGTGCCCCCACCTAGTCCCATAAACCAACGCAGGGTTACTCCTTTTAACGTAGAGGGAAATAGTTTTAGTTGCTAGGGGTCGGTGGTACAATCATAACCCCGACATAATACATCAAATTCAAATAGAAATGCATCTGGATCCTCTAATGTGAGTCCATGATAGGTGGGAATGTTTTGGAGAGGAATAACTTTCATGGGTGCGTTGAAAGCTCTGTCAACAATGGGATATAGTAATGTAGAGGTCTGTGGTGCTTGTGGGTTGTTGACCACTTGATCAAATATATGCAAGTACCCTTCTGGGATCTCTAGAAAGTTGTTCCTAGGGTTACTAGAAGGGGTGGGAATGATCTTAATATCACTCCCTTGATCTAAGATACTAAGTGTTCCTTGTTCGATTATTCTCTGAGGGGAGCTTGGTTCCTTTGTTTTCGCTGTTTTCCTCCTCCTTCACGAATATCACAAGAATTCCCTTCTTGTGAGGGACTTGGGCGTGAATTTTTAATATCTCAAAAACTCTGCTCAGTTCCTTCTGTTTTACTATGGACCTTAGCGTAGGCTACAGATGGTGAGCCTGTGGCCCGAAGGGAGACAATATGTTGTCTGGAAGCAATTGTTCAAGGACCTACTGATGGCTGAGATTAAGCTTTCTTTAAGATATCATCTATGAAAGTTGATCGTCCAAGGGTCACTGGTCCCTTGGATTTTTTAGGTTTGGGTAGTGGAATTGGATTGTTTTCGGGTATTTTCTTCTTAGTAATTCATGCAAACAATTCAAATGTTTATCTCTACCCTAAGTTCCTAACAGCTCTGCTGGAAAGTGGGCGAGGGAGAAGGCATTTTACTTGCTTCGTACGCAGGTTCTTACCTTCCATTTTTAATACCCGATTCTCTCTCAAGAGACAAGCATCAAATACCTACTTTAGCTTTCTGTAAGTGTGCTGAAAAGCAGGCAGAGGAGCAAGCACTTTACTTGCTCATTACGTAGGTTCTTACCTTCCGTTTTCAATACCAAATTCTTTCTCAAAAGCAATTATCAGATGTACATCACTCTTTATAAATGGCTACACTGTCCTTGGCAACGATGCCAAAATGTTGGTTGATAATAGGTTCCTTTTAAAACTCCTAATTATCCTCACATTAATTATCAACCTGGGAAAGTCCTCTTATTTCAAGAGTGTACACAATATGTGGCTGCTATTTAATTTAGAGAGTAATGTTTCCTAAATTGCAGTATAGATATCTAAATACAAAAGTAAACGGATGCATCTAATAAATTCCAACAAAAATCATTAAAGGAAATATAACAACTTAACTTCAAAACTCAAACTTCTACCAAAATTGTAATCAATCCTTACTCAAGTAATTTTAAATGGCATTAGCTAAGAGTACAGTAATAATAACTCATCTCTTCTTAACTGATTTAATCTAAATCAAACACAATATCGAGTAAATAATCCAAACAACAATGATATCAATCTGAGAGTCTGACAACGATAGTTAACCTCATTACAGTTGATTAAATCAAGTTGAATATCTATATAAGTAACTCAATCTAAAATGAAAGTGAACTGAATCAACGACAATGTTGTAAGTTGTAGAAAGCAGACATATTCTGTCAACACAACAAAATAATAAACAATGAAGGAAATAAAATCACAGAAAGAAAGAAGACTATCAAACCATCACATTTGTGAGAATTGGAAATGTATGACACAAAGAAAGCAGTTGAATCCACTAGAGGTCGGGCCCTTAGCTGCCAGGGAACACTACTAAGTTACTTCAGATAGCTTGAGGGAACAACAACTTCACTTATGTATTAATCATGAAATATAAGTAGCATTACAATATCACCATGTTCTCTCAATAACGAGAGTCTGTAATTAAAATTACAAATTCAACAACAATAGAGATTCCTCCGGTTCCTTTTACAATCATCTCCTTTTATAATCAGAAAGGGTAAAAGATAAATGGTAAATGTGGTCCCTAAGGATCTCCCAATATTGAGGGATTCGCAACCAATTTCCAACTTCAGACATCCTTTCCTTTCTCACGTTGATTCTCCTTATTCGTCTTTAGCCTTGACCGTAACCACCGCGTTCCTTCCTTGGCTTGTTAATTTTTGTTGTTCCTTCATTGGGGAACAACATTTGTCCCTTTTGTTATTTTCCTGCATAAAGAAGGGTAATAATTAGCTAAGTCGTCACTACAGATAATTCCTTCATTTCTTACCATAATTCTTTAATATATTAACACATTAGGATATAGAAAAGATAAGAATAAAGGAAAATAATGATGAGATTAATAGTAATTATATACCATTTCATGACTCAACAACAGGATGGTACCGTATCTACCAGCCTGGCTATCGACAATTTAGAGGCTACTGATATGCTATGCATGAAGGCTTCCAATGCGATAGTGTTACCTGATGGAGCACTGACCACAAAGAATTAGGCTCACAGGCCCACTGTCGGTGCTCTGAAGGGAGTTGGGTTGAACCTGGCAGCGCTCCCACAAGAAGCACTCCACCTCTTACAGGATGGATTAATTGCAGAACTAAGGGCCCAAGAGCACCGCGCCCTCAAGGTGATTAGTGAATAGAGGATCAAAGATGAGTAGATGGCCCTACAGATAAATGTTTCCATCGCCGCTGAGACCGAGGCGACCAATCAATGCAAGCAGATTATTGTGGTGAAGTAAAATTATAAGTGCGGACACAAACAAATTCCTCTAGCCCGATAATGGGTCTAGCCACAACAGATACATTCTATCAAAGATTTCCTTAGGTTATAACCAATTAAGAGGGCCTGACTGTTAGTCCACTTATCCCATTTGATGATTTCTTTGCTTTCTCGCTCCAACTCTCTCGCTTCAAGCACCTGAAACAAGTAAACAACAGCGATGATAATAGACAAATTGTACTTCAACCTACTTAACAAGTCAAGAAACATTAAGCCATGAACATGTAAGATGACAAATAATGTAGGAAATCAACCGATAGTTGCATATATTAATATCAAAGAGAGATTACAACTATTGTCTTGACGTTGCAGTCCTCCTATGACAAGACCAGGTTCCCACACACTTCTGTTAGCATCCCATGATGGCCTCAATCCACAATATTTTTAAGGCTCTTCCCTTTAGGATTCACTCCAAACCAAATCACACCTCTCCCTCACACAACTAGATAGCTACAACTAGTAATAGCCTGTTGTCTACTCCAAACCAAAATAGAACTAACACACCAACATTAACACTAGCTTGTGCTTGGGAAGAAGGGAGGTTTATATAGGATGAATGGATGCGAGATGGATCCTCTTCTCATGGGAGAAGGGCTTATCCTTTGAGGTAGTTCCATCATTATAGGGGAAAGGAGCCCAAACTGACATCCTTGACCCCATCCAGCCAAACCATTTACCAAACTTCCGTTATGAAGCTTCTAGAATTGGCAGCTTCGCCTCCTAATTTAAAAAACTTTCCATAACAGGACCGGTGTGACTGGAACACAACTCAATCACTCTGGTTGATGCTAAGGATAATGTTAATATCTGCACATCGGCATAGGGGATAAAAAGGCCATTAGCACCGGTCTTGTAAACTGGGAAAAATAGAAGTTTTTGGGGAAATGGTGCAAAAGGGAATTGATCTGCTCATGAAGAGGGACACAATGGGAGTTTCTTCACGAAGGAAAAGGATGTGGGTTTCACAGTAGAGGTCCTATATGATCAAGGAATGGCAAGTACAGGGATAGTGACAAAATGTTGTGTAACAAATGCCCCTTAAAGCCTGAAGCCCGAGCTAGAGTGAGCGATGAAATGCTTTATGAATCAGTGCGGGGAACTGTAGTCTATCATTAGAAAACCTTCAAGCAAGTACATATACATATACATAACTGAGAACTCTGTCAAATGATACATGAATCGTGGCATGGACACAACCATCAAGAGAATCATCATGTAAATGGATCAAGGTATAGGCGCAGCCATCTGTCAAAGAGGATCATAACGAAACCAAGGTATGGTCACAGCCATCCCATAATGAGAAGGATCACATATGATAACTCATGGTATGGTCGCAACCATCCATCTGAAAGAGAAATGTATATCAACATAACCATGTCACATCACTTCACAACCTAGAATTTTGTGATCTGAGCCCAAGGTATTTTGCTCCACCACGACCCAATCAAAGTACAAATTATAACATGCGAACAGATGTGTTGATGTCGAAAATGCTAGAAAGTCGCTTTATTTCCAGTCAATGATGTAAACTATTAACAAGCACGAGAGAAACCACCAATAATGAAAATGGTCCTCAAGGTACTATCAGCATAATCCATGGAATGTGAATAGAGAAACTAAAGTTGAACACCCGTGAAATCATTAGATCGAAGGCCAATGATGTGACCTTGCCCTCGAGTGCAAAGAACTTGCCATTAGGGTATGCAAGCTCTAAGGTACTGGAAGGAAGTCTCTCAGTCAACTTCCCGAATAATGAGCTGAAGTTGACGGGAAATGACTGTGTAGAAGGAGGGCCATAATGTTTCCCACAACATCGACACGATACAAAATGATGCAAAATGATTTTGGATGATACAGAGAATCAAAGGTAAATGTAACTGTAGAAGGACAACTCTTGAACATATCGGTGACACGACTGGAAGTTTGGCAGCTTTTGGATCCATAGGATCGGTGGTCATGATGACGTGGCAGAGATCATATGGAAGGAAGAAATGAATGACCCAACCCAGGAAGGTCAATGATACAAAGGAGGATATCCCAACCTGACATGAAGCAGAAAGTGTCATGTTCAAGAGTGAGTTGCTGACGAAACTGATTAGATTTAAAAATTCCCCCCCACCATTTCTGGAAGGTACCCCAATTATTTTTTAATCGCAAGCTTGAAGGGGATAGCATATGCTTGCACTATAAGTTCATTCTTTGGACGAATCTGACCTAGTAAGTTTAGTGAGCCCTAGAAAGGAGAAGCTCATGTTCATCATGCTCACGAATTCGATGTCGTTTAATATTTTAACGAGTCCGGAAAAGGTGTAACTCAATATATTTTTCATGTTTAAAGAGTTTTAAAAGGATACGTAAAATACAACTCCACATGGTCCCTTTTCATACATTTGTGTCTCTCGAGCTCTAAAAGGTAGAAAACGATACTTGAGAGAACCGCTTGACCATTTCAGTGAAGGAGCACCTTTTTCTTAAATAGTGCCTTCGAGCCCGAAAAGGGGTAAACTTATACTAGGCACACGATGTTTCGCATCCGTTAACGAGTTCAAAATGACAAGGGCTTGACCATATTTTTGCTTTTAAAAGGTCAAAAAAGAGCTGAAATCAGGCCCCCCATTTTATTTTCTTTTACGAGTCAAAAGGGAAAAACACTCGACAATATTTTCATATGAGCTTAACGAGTCAAGAAAAGAGCTGAAACGTGACTCGTCATCATCATCAAACATCCATCACCTGTCACAACACAAACAAGGTAATTTTTATTATCCAGTTCTTGAGGCAAAAATAGGTTAAAATATTTACAAAAACCTGATATTTTCATGAAAAAATGAATAAAAAGGAGAAAAGTAAATATATTTTTACCATTTACCATTTTACCTTGTTGTGAAAACTTTTTACTCACTTTTTCCCTAATTGTTCCGGAGCAGATTGCGGGAGATCCGGGAGGTTAGTTGATGAGCCACTGGTTCTAGGTAACACCTAAAGCCCTGAGCTCCATTTTCATGTCCTTTATTTACTTTTTTAACCACTTTTTTAGTCTTTTTTAGGGGGTTTTCGAAGAAAAAAAAAAGCCCTCGGTCGGCACGACTTTCAGGCACGGAATCACGCCGTCTGAGGGTGATTAACAAAGCCAGTCGCAACATTCGATGCAACTATTTTTAAAACAGGTGCACTGGCGCCGTGAATAGGGAAAAACCCTATTTCCTCAAAAATCACCGTTTAAACTCAAATTTTAGGGGCCAAGCATGATTTTTGACTCCAATTAATGGCTTTTGCAGGAAAGAATCGTTGAAAATGGTGGACTGGAAAGAATGGGAACATAAGGATGTTGACACCCAGACAATGAATGATCCAAATTTCCTGGAAGTTTTGAGGGCTTGCAGGCTCCTTAAATTCTTTCTCATGCTAGGGATGCGAACGCAAACCCGAGTTGCTTTGGTACCTAATTAGTATTTGGGACATTAATAGAGTGATTTTTGTCATTGGAGACCAGGAGATGGAGTTAGAAACTTTAGATATATACTTCATCACTAGACTGTCCCGCAGAGGGGAGCCAGTGAACTTGTACAGGTCATGACCGATTGGGGCAAGCATATCTTCCTTGCTTTCCAAACACTTCCCTGAGGCCCTGAAATCCAAAAATGGGAAGATAGAGATTTCCAATGTTCGAGATCTGACACTGAGAGTTCTTCTATTGAATATCAATAGAGTGGTGGGGTCCCAGGCAGAGCATGAGACTAACAAGTCAAAGTTCCTTTATTCTATTGACTATACAACTCCTGAAATCTTCAACTGGGCAGAGGCCATGAATATCAACATCAAACGTCAGTTGTCCAAAGCTAAGGGGGGGAATCTAAAGCAATTTTTCTTCATATTTGTACCTGTGACCTTCTTCTTAGAACGAATACCATTGTTCTAATATCAGCTGACTGAGGTAGATCCTCCAATGCCACGTGATCTGTGGATGGCCCGTTGGAGCTGTTCGATGGCCAGGATCACTGGGGGTCAGCACATTTCATACCAACCTACATTCTTTTCATGGCTACAATGACAGAACATCATCGTAGAGGACGAGCACTACAATGGCACCAATTTCCATGGAGATCCAGATATGCCCTTGCCAAATGGAGAGGAGTTCGATGATGAAGGTCAAAATTCAAATTTTTAATTTTGAAAATTTTTAATTGTTTTTGGTATATATGTGCTTATAACATTTCTTTTGTTAATGCAGACTTTGCACCAGAGCAACCTATTTGGATGTCCCCAATAGCCGGGCGTGTCCCTCGCCCTATCAATGTTGTCACTCCTTATCAGGAAGGGAGTGAAAATGAGGAGGAGATCGCGAGGAACCTTGAGGGCTTGACTCATGGTATCCTAGAGTATGCTCAGGTAGGAGACATTCCTTGTCAGTACCAGAGACACATGGTGGGAATCTCGGATCGAATCCGCCGATTGCTAACCCGTGTTGCGCGAGCCATATCATGCTACTATGATCACCATGTTGATTAGTTCCTAGGTCCAACACTTACAAATTTTGAGGCCTACGTGCCACAGATATATGAGGCTTGCGAGCCGTTGATGTTGTTTTGGACACAAATATTATTTTTTGGGGTTCTGATGTATCAAAAATTATCACCATATATATATATATATATATATATATATATATATATATATATATATATATATATTGTATTTTTTTGTCTACTATGGTACAAATGGTTTGTTTTATCTTTCACATGTTTCGTAAATGTCTATCCAATACATGATTAGCTAATGCATCTGTCAATGTATTCATGCATTTAGGAATATGATGATATGTAATGTAATAAAAATTTCTTTCCTATAGATGGATACAAAGATACATTCTCATTATTTGAGGGTTTCTGATGGAATATTTTCTGTTGATTTGAAGGATGACAAGCTATGAATCCAGGTTGACAACTAATTCTTTGATGCCTAGAGCGATGGTTTTTGACAACAGTTTGATGACCACACTGTATTCAACAATGTTGTGAGTTGTGCAACCTAGATAGATACCTTTAAGGTCGATCAACTCACCATTATGGTCATAAATATCCCATGCCACAGATGATAGGTTCTGGGTACTACGGCAAGCACCATCAGTGAAACTAATTTGGGGAGTCGCAGACATCTGCAAAGCAAGAAAAGCATAGTAAACAGGAAAGTTGTTTGAAAACTACCACACAAAACCACACTGCAAAAAAATGAATGACACACTAATGTACACATGTAACCATGCAAGATGACCTAAGCATAGTACTTCTTGAGGTAA
The DNA here is from genome assembly GCA_031772625.1 of Pinus tabuliformis. Taxonomy (NCBI): domain Eukaryota; kingdom Viridiplantae; phylum Streptophyta; class Pinopsida; order Pinales; family Pinaceae; genus Pinus; species Pinus tabuliformis. The sequence goes on along the minus strand of CM062804.1, from coordinate 1,543,156,317 downwards.
ATCCCATTTCGATTCTTATCGAGAGGATTTCCTTCATAATCAATAAGCTCATATGCTCCTTTCTACAAAACACATTTCACAATGTAGGGCCCATGCCACATGGGTTCGAGATTGATTGCCCCTAGCTTATCATTAGATTGGTCATATAGTAAGACCAAATCACCCTCAGAGAATGCGCGAGGGGAGACCGACTGAGAAAAATGGGATTTGACCCGTTTCTTTTATGCTTCGATGACTAAGGAGGCGAGATGGAGAGTCTCATCTAGTCATTATAAATATAAGAGGTGTTCCTCTTGAGGTGAAGTTTCATGGAGGAGTTCAACAACTAACCTAAGTGAAGGAATCTTGCATTCGATCGACAATGTTTCTTCCAGACAATAAACCAGCTAGAATGCTGTGAAACCAGTTGCGTCTTTGGTTGAGGTTCGGTAGGCCCATAGAGATGAAAAGAGCATGAGATGCCAATTTGACTTGTGCATCCCAATAGTACGCTGAAGCATTGTGACCAAGACTTTGTTCATGGATTCAACTTGGTCGTTGGCCTGAGGGTAATATGGGGTCAAGCCATAGTGGTGTAAACCGAATGCAGATGTCAGCTCAGCCATCATGCAATCTTTGAAATGAGAGCCATGGTCTGTGACAATGGCTTGAGGTACGTCGAACCTAGAAATAACATGGTTGAAAAGGAATTGAGCCATCATCTTCCCATCTGCAAAGTATGTAGGCATCACTTTGGCCCATTTGGTGAAATAATCCACAGTGACGATAATATAGCCACGACCCCAGATCGAACGAGGGTTACATGTCATATAATAAATGCCCCATTTGGAAAAAGGACCAACAGTAATGACGGGGTGTATGTGAGCAGGTGGGGCATGCATCTTGCGTTGGTAAATTTTTCATTCGTGGCAATTGTGAATAGCAAGAATGCAGTCCTTAAAGATAGATGGCCAGAAATAACTAGCACGAAGGATTTTTTAAGATGTAGCATAACCATACATATGACCACCACATGCCCCAGAGTGGAAATAATTGAGAACTATTTCAGCTTCCTCGATCGTAAGGCATCGGCGAAGAACTGAATCGACATTGACACGGTATAAAGTATTGCCAATAGTACAGTAGGGTTGGGAATGATGTTGAATCCTTTGGCAATCATCCTTGGTCAATGCGAACTGGAACGTGGATGTCTAGAGATACACGATGATATCACCGTACCACAGATCAAGGGTGCTAATCAGAAAGAGGATATCATCTGGAAGTTGTTCATCTGCACCAGCAGGGAAAGACTTGGAGGGAAGGGAACAAATCAATTCGGTAAAAGCAAGTGACTTCTTAGATTTTTCCGTAGTAAATACCAAATTGAATTCTTTCAAGATCATGATCCATTTAAAATATTTTCCCCCCAGCAACTCTCGAGTCAGGATATAGGTCATGGGGTTTCATTTAGAAATCATTGTAGTCGTGCACAAAAGGATATAGTGCTGAAAGCATTGAACAACTTGGATAGTAGCCAAATCCAACTCCTTGGCATGTGCATCATGTGTTTGAGTGTCGAGGAGATTCTAAATAAGGTAGTAGATCACATGTTCATTGCCTTTGTTGTCGTATTGGATGAAAACCATAGCAATGGTGCTAGGGGCGAAACTAGGTAAAGCAGGTAATCTCGATAATAGTCCGGTGGGTGCAACATAGGAGCATTTACAAGGATGACCTTGAGATCATAAAAATATTTTTGGGCCACCTGGTCTCATACAAAGGGCGTTCCTTGTTTTATTAACTGGGTAAATCCTGCAGCTAGCCTGGCATAATTGGGTATAAAATGACAGAGAAAGTTTTCCTTTCCTTGCAAGCTCTGGAGTTTGTGCAGTGAGGATGGAGGGGGTAAATTTACAATGGACTCAACTTTTAGCAGATCAAGGTGAATACCATCCTTGGAAATGATGAAGCTAAGGAGTCATCTTGATTCTACGCAGAAAACACATTTGTGTGGGTTTAACTAAATATTATAGTGTCTACAGCACAAAAAATTTATCGAAGATGGTCTAGGTGATCTTGGCACTTACAAGAATGAGCAGGAAGGTCATCCAAGTAAGGCTGGACAATGTTTCGAATATCATGAAACACATAGGACATTACTCGTTGAAACGTGGTTGTAGCATTTTTTAGGCCGAGAGGGAGCTTCTTGTATGCAAACGTAACCCATAGACAAATAAAATATGTCTTTTCTTGATTGGTCGGTGCAATGTTGATTTAGTTATAACTAGAAAAATCGTCCATAAAGGAAAAGATCTCGCTCCCAGCACATTCATCAATGATTTGATCAATGAAGGGAGTAAGATAGTTGTCTTTAGGACAGGCACGATCGATATCTCAATAATCAACACAAACACGGACCGTGCCCTATTTTTTAGTCACCAAGACAATATTGGACACTCAGTCTGTAATGGGGATGGGATAGATGAACCCAGCTTTGAGAATCTTTTCAAGTTCACTCCTAATAGTGGCGACTTTCCTAGGGGGCACCGGGCGAAGCCGTTGGCGAACGGGCTTTGTGTGCGCATATGTTGGTATTTCGTGCACTATAATGCTAGGATCAATGTTGGGTATTTCTTCATAGGACCACACAAACACATCACGAAATTCATGAAATAGACGAGTATATCTCTTGATCTCATCTGGAGAACCATATACCCCAATATGAACGTGTTCAACGATACTGGGTTTGAAAGAACTGTCAATCGGCATCGTTTGGGTAATATTACCCGGATTTCCTTCCTACCATACTTTGTGAGTAACAATCGTTGGAGGAAATGGGGAAAAGGATTCTTCAAAAATGTTAGACATGACCATCGGGTGAGGAATGAGGAGTGATGATGAGTATCGATCCAAGGTGGTTCCTCGAGAGACATGACTTCCATGATACCTTCATAAGCAAGGAAGTTCTTGGCTAAGGGATCAGGTGATTCCAAAGTGCCAAGCCATGGGGATTGAGAGTACATGTTGAGAGAGGTTTTCGACATAAAAGAATCAGAGGATATAGAGTTCGAAGACGAAATAATTTCCATGTAATTGACTTTGGTTGGACTAAGCGACATAAACTCGCCCTATGCATCAACAAGATCTGGTGAAGGTATGACCCAAGGATCAGATTTAACCAAGATAATGTTGAAAGAGGCAACGTGAGGTGCTGGGAGTGGAAAAATTCTCATTAAGGCAGAATCTTTGAAAAGCCCTGCCCCTACACTCTCATAGGGAGCACCAGTGTGCTTGACGTATGGAACATTGCCATCTGAGGAGGTATAGGCAAAGAAATACAATTGGTTGACAGTGACAATCTTCCCTTGATGGGGAAAATGAATGGCATGGGTCCACGACATGCATGGCATGGATCCAAGTTCGGCCGAGTAGAAGATTACAGTTGAGATTGGCGTCAACAATTTCTACTTCAACTTGCACTGTCTTACCTTCCAGGGTGATGGTAAGGTTATGTAATACACTGAAGGGTCGCGAATCGCACCCATGGAAAGCTTCCAAAGTGTTCAAAGATTGGTTCAAAGCAGGAGAACCAATAGCCTTCCAACATGCAGTCGACATGATGCAGGTGGAAGCACCTTCATCGATGACAGTTCGGAGGATGGTCTTCTCATTGATGATTACCTAAATAAGAAAGGCAATTTGATGAAGGAGATGCAGAACATGGTTCTCTAGATCAAAACATATCAAATTGGAATCGGTGGGATCAACGCCCTCGACAGCTGACAGAAAAGATTTTAACTATGATGGGAAGCTTTGGAGTACCTCGAGAGTTAACATGGCTAATGGCGCTTGAACAAAATCCTTAACAATATTATAGTGTTGAGCAGCGCGAGCGTTGGGATTATACGAGGATTTATGTAGCACACCTTGAGAGGGTGGTCACATAACAGAATCAGGGGTAGGATGCTCAATATGAAGAGGGCCAGAACTAGGGGTAGAAGAAGAAGGTGTGGCTTCCTTCTCTTTCCCAACTGTCGAAGAAGGAGTTTGATAATCTCTTGATCTAGTAGCCACATTAATAGGCATGCTCATCATGAACACTTGAGATCCGGAGGAAGCAGATTGGGGCTAGTCTACCATTTGTGTCTGCTGGGACAAAAATAACTCTTTGAGGATAACAGGGGTCCCTTTGAGCAAGTGACTAACTTCAGATCGTCGACGACAATCCTTAGTGTAGTGATCTTCCATGCAAATGAGGCAAGCATACTTAGGTTTCCGTTGCGAAGATTCACCAACAGAAATTTTGGGAGGACCCTGTTTCGGGGCATTAGCTTTACCCTTGCCTTTTCCTTTATTCTTTCCTTTCGAGGATTTGTCCACCGCGGTAGACTGGAAAACATGGACCTTGGAGGTTTTACCAAGGACAGGTGGATTCTGGGATGAACTATTAGGAACAAAATTTGAGATCGACTTCTATTTGGAAGAAGATTTAGCAGGGGTCTGGGATACTGAACCAATAACTCCATCAACAGGAGGTACAATTGGTGACTTTGATGCTGCAGGATCGGATAATGGCTGTGGAGCATTGGGTAATAACTCATACAAGGTGCCAAACTGAGAGTAAACTAGATGCAAGTATTAGGCCTTCTCTTCAATGACGCATCCACCCATAGGTATATCACGAGAAATTGGGGCCACGAATGATTTGGTGAACCATTTAGTGAGAAACTGATCAAAAATCTTGAATTTGATCAGGTGACATCTACGTCTCCATTCATGGTTGTGATCAGAGATGTGTGTCACAGTATCTTGCTTCAGCGATGTGAGCAGATAGGGGCCAGTTTCATAGTGAAAGGGAAACTGAAAATGCGTGAGGAAAGCCATGGCTAAAGAGTTAAAGTCATGGTAAGTACTTTGAGGTAGCTCGATGTACCAATTTTCTGCAGCACCCATGAGGGTTCATTGGAAAATACAGAGATGAATGGAATCATTCACATATGAGTTCGACGAGCACTAGAGGTGATATGTCATCACATGGGCCTAAGGATCTTCTTTAGCTTTCCCATTGAACTTTGGATAATCACTTGGTATCTTGGATGGCACCGGAGGCTAGTACGGCGAATGAAGGATCGGATCATTCATAAGGCGAGATACATCTGGCAACTCGAGTGTAGCCAAGAATGGCAATTGGGTGTTAAAAGGCATGGGAAGTTGATAAGAGGGTCCATACGGAGGAGCCCATCCCTGATGGTAAGGATTTTGGCCCCACAGTGGGGGATTTGGCCATATGGAATCTGAGGCTACCCCCATTGCAGATTACCTTGACCATATGGAGGATTTTGACCTTGAATACCTTGGAATTGTCTAGCCATAGGTTGTTGATAAGCAACATATGGGTTAAAAGGTTGTTGAGCATGCTGACCTTGGACATATGGATATGGGACCTGTTTTCCTTGAACATATGGGTGATGAACCTGTTGTCCCTGAACAAAAGGGTCTTAGACCTACTGCCCTTGGGCATAAGGTTGATACACGTGTTGCCCATGGACATAGGGATTCCGTACCTGAAGCCTTTGACTAGTGGAATCTAAACCTATTGACCTAGGGCATGAGGATTTTGAGCTTATTACTACAGGACTTGACCTTAACCCTGCCCTTGCAAGGGTTGACTCTGTTGATATGTATACAAGGGTTGTTGCTGCCCTAGTTGGTTTTGTTGTTGCAAGGGTTGACCTTGTGGTTGCAAAATTTGTCCCCAAGGCTATAGAGGTTGGCCTTGGGAGGAAGTGGAGGTGTGCGGAGCATATTGCATCTGCTGCTGCATAGTTTGTTGCAACTGTTGCAAGAGTTGACCTTGCTATAGGATCATTTGCCCTTGTATTTGTGCTAAGAGTCCTTGCTCCAACAAAGGTTGCCCTTGCAGTAATAAAGGTTTCCCTTGTTGTTGTAGAGGTTTTCCTTGCTACTGCAAGGGTACTTGAACAGTGCCCAGGAAATTTCCGAACTGAATCTGGCCATAGCTAGGCTAGATGTACTACCCATATTGGAGGTGTAAGGTCGATTAACCATCCTTGAGAACCATATGGAACGTAAGGATTTTGGTATTGGACCTAAGCCCCATAGGGCTATTGATACTAAACATTGCTCAATCTAGACGGACCAACGGTATTTTGAACCTGTTAGCACTAGACATTGCTTCATCTAGTAGGATCAACAGGGTTATGAATAATACCAGAAGAAGGCTGGTTTATACCAAGCATGTGAGGTTGTGAGCTGCTCACATTAGTGGCACCTATAACCATAGAAACATTCATGTTTTGTCCCCTAGGTGGTGGCACATGTTGGCCACTGACTAGAGGGATGAAGGAATTGACAGAAACATTCTTTGAAACTGTCGGTTGTGCTTGACAGGTAACTTGGATTGATGATACAAGGGTATTCGGAATAGTGGGTTGCACCAAGACTGAGGTAATAGCCTATTGGGAAGTCATGTTCATAATGAACATACCTAAAGTAGGCATGGTGCCTGACGCCCAAACAAGGTTATGGTAAAGTGATGAGGCACTAGGTGTACCTAAAACCAACTCTACCAAAGACACATAGTTGGGTGGAAAACTAACAGCAATACCCCGTGAATAGGGGAAACCCTCGGGAGGAAAAGGAAACTCTTCCCCCTCAACAGTGCATGGAGTAGAAACTTTGAAGTCAAGTATGGGGGATTTACGCAGTGCATTATATTAGATATCATTTTTGGGATTCAACTGCGTTAAGTAAGTCATTCAAACGTATGACCATTTCCATGAGAGGTAGTCGTAACTGACTAATTTCTCATTATTTTTGAATAGTTCACTTAACACTCATTGCATCGGGTGATGCTCACAGGGGTGAAGAAGTGGGATTGAAACTAGTGAAATGTGGAGAACGAATCACATAGCATCAATCATCACTTCCGGGGCTTGCACCCGGTAACCAGGACTTCCCAGGAGGTCACCCATCCCAGAACTCCTCTGGCTCAAGCGCGCTTAACTGTGGAGTTTTTCCCCACAATCAAGCCCACTTAGCTTGCTACCCCATTTGCAAAACCTTAGCAAGTATTGTGCCTCATGAACCATTCAAGTAGAGATCCCTTGACTCTTTTTGAATTTAAGTATGGGGGATTTACGCAGTGCATTATATTAGATATCATTTTTGGGATTCAACTGCGTTAAGTAAGTCATTCAAACGTATGACCATTTACTTAACGCAGTTGAATCCCAAAAATGATATCTAACTTTGAAGTCATCTGGAGAGGTGCCTGGAGCATCACCTACGGGTTCCATGTCTGGAAACAAACGACAACGAATGGACGAAGAAGTACGAGGGGACAGTTCCAAAGGAACACTCGCCTGGTCATACAGACTATAAGGACACTGTGGTGATATCACAATAGGGTCAAATAGAGGATTCAGAGGGTAGATAACCAGTCCAAGATGACCGTTGGTGGTCGGCGAGTTCTCTGGAGTTTGAACGAGATTGTCCGGAGATTCCGGGCCATGATGAGCAGATGACCCAGTATTGAAAGTAGGCGGAGGACAAGATGACAAAGGTTGAATGCTCAGAACAATTTTGAGTTCAACACCTTGGTCCTCGAGTGACTTTGGTAACTCAGGAAACGGCTCCTCAGACAATATTTCAGACGGAGGAGAGGAAGAGGAACTAGGTGAACCAGATGGTCCAGCCACGATGACCTTATCTTAGGCGACAGAAAAATTAACTTCAAGGCTTTAAAAATTTCATTTTAAGGAAACTCATGATTTGGTCTCAAATAGGGTGTTTTTGGATCGTGGGCAATCAATTATTAAGACGCATAAAAGACTGATGCTGTTTCATTTTTTAAGAGTCGAGAAAGAAACAAAGATGACTCGATCACTTTCGATTGGAAACGAGCTTGAAAGGACGAGTGATCGAATGATCTTTTAAGTTTAATAAGTCAAAAAGATCAAATGACTCCTCTAGATGATCTAGGTAAACAAGATTACTAGGCAATCGTGAACTGTAGAATACCTCCTGGCGAATCGAGAAGTACGAGCAGGCAATCTCCATGAATGTTGTGTTCGGTGTATCATGTTTGCAAGGTAGCCGACTCGACTTGCTAAGAATAAATGGATTGCAGCCTAGAGGGATCTCCCATTATATACTCGATGGTATGGGGAGTTCAGATCCGTACTAGTGCTTTCTAATTCCGAGCTAACAACAACTTCCAGGTTTAAAGATGAGAAACACGTCTCTAGCCTAGACCTTCTAGATATGATTGTTAATGTCAAATGTGCCTTACATTAATTGAATTCATTTTAAAGTTTATCTTGAGTTATGTTTCAGTTTTCAGGTCTTAGCGATGTGACTCGAAAAACCTTAAATGTAACTAAATGAGACAAGACCCTTTCAATTCGATGAAATGCCTACACTAGAGAGGGTAGAAACTACTCAATCAAATGCAAACAATCAAGCACCTGAAAATGAAATGATCTTTCGCTACCTTACTTTTTCAAAAAATAAACTAATGAAAAATGCATTCCAATTCCTAATTTCTTAATAGGCACTTATCTATTAGTCCTTTCAAAAGCAAAAGAGTTCTCTTCATTTTCCAAATGCCAATCCAATTCTAGTCTTTTAATGATGCAAGCTATCGTAGCACAATGATGCAACAAGCTAGAATTTCATATTTTTTCCATGAAACAATGAAGCAAACCTTTCGTATATAATTCTTCAGTGAAAAATTTCTCAAGACAATAAGCTCTTCAAGAAAATGAACACATGAAAAGAGAAACTCATTCAGACTAATGAAACACCGACTTTACTAACCACAAGATAAGCAATGTGATCCATTCCGAAAAAGAAACGTTTAGACAAGCAAATGAAAACTTTTCAAACTTGTGTAAAAGAGGTCAAAGTCGTAAAAGGACCAAAAAACGAAATGCGAGTAAGTACACCTACAACCCGACTTACTGAGTTCACAAACTATTGAATGGACAACAAACTAGATGCCCTAGTGTCACTAACCACTCAATGAATCAATAAATCAAGCAGAAAGATGATAAGTCAACAAGCAAACACAACCAGATGAAAAGAAACTTTCTAGTCGGAGAGAAAATGGTCCAAAAGGCTTATAGGGTCAAAATCACAAGAGCAGAACACACTAGCCAAGATTGGGGTTAGGCCCTAATCTTCACTTATAGGCATCAACGCAACTGCCTAACTGACAACAAGTTCCAGAGGCTAGTCGGTGCAACTGTTTCCCAATAACTCGCGCTAATCGGCGTGACTGTCAGCGAATTAAGCGCGCTGATCGAGGGAGCTAAGGAAAAAAAATAAAAAAATTTGAAACAAGGACCAGATCTGCTACTATGAATTTTAGACTCAGTGCAGTAAGTAGGAGAAAATAAGCAAAACCAAAGGGAAAAAGTGGAACTAGAAAAGTCCTCACGAAATCATGAAATCCAAGACAAACAAAAGGATTGGGATCCCTAGTGGAGTCGCCAATTTGTGGTGAAGTAAAATTATAAGTGCGGACACAAACAAATTCCTCTAGCCCAATAATGGGTCCAGCCACAATGGATACATTCTATGGAAGAATTCCTTAGGTTAGAACCAATTAAAAGGGACTACCTCTTAGTCCGCTTATCATGTTTGATGATGTCCTTATTTCTCACTCCAGCTCTCTCGCTTCCTTCTTCAAGCCCCTCAAATAGGTAAACAACAGAAAACAACAACCATGATAATAGAAAAATTGTAAATCAACCTACTTAACAAGTCAAGAAACATTAAGCCATGAATATGTAAGATGAAAATTCATGTAGGAAATCAATCGATAGTTTCATATATTAATATCAAAGAGAGATTACAACCATTATCTTGACGTTGCAGTCCTCCTATGACAAGAGCAGGTTCCCACACACGTCTACTAGCATCCCATGATGGCCTAAATCCATAATAGTTTTAAGGCTCTTCCCTTTAGGCTTCACTCCAATCCAAATCACACCTCTCCCTCACACAACTAGATAGCTACAACTAGTAATAATTTGATGTCTACTCCAAACCAAAATAGCACTAGCACACTAACATTAACACTAAATTGTGCTTGGGAAGAAGGGAGGTTTATATAGGATGAATGGATGGGAGATGGATCATCTTCTCATGGGAGAATGGCTTATCCTTTGAGGTAGTTCCATCATTATAGGGGAAATGAGACCAAACTGACATCCTCGACCCCATTCGACTAAACCATTTACCAGACTTCCATTACGAAGCTTCTAGAGCTGGAAACTTCAGCTCCTATTTTAAAATTTTTTACATAACAGGACTGGCGTGACTGGAACATAGCTCAATTTCTCTAGTTGATGCTAGGGATAATTCTAATCTCTGCACATCGGTGTGGGCGAGACAAAGTCTATTGGTGCTGGTCTTGTAAACTGGGAAAAACAGAAGTTTTTGGAGAAATGGTGCAAAAGGGAATTGATTTTCTCATGAAGAGGGACACAATGGGTTTCTTCATGAAGGCAAAGCATGTGGGGTTCACTGTAGAGTTCCTCTAGGATAAAGGAATGGGGAGTGCAGGGACAGTGACAAAATGTTGTGTAACAATTATACAGGTCATTAAGGAGGAATGCCGAATGGTCCCAGAGCTGGCCATTCAGGAGGAGGAGCCAGTCGAGGTATGCATCTGCAAGTTGGCCACAGTGGTGCATGACACTTAGATTTAGATGTCGCGGGTTTAGTTGGAGTTTAACCTACAAATTACAGAGTTATAGTTGAGGGCCTAGCCTTCAAATCCATCAGAAGTGAAGGAAAAATGGGTGACTGCTGTCACAAAAGCAGTAGCGGTGGTGGATAGTGCAGTAGCAGACTGCATGCAGTTGTTTGAGCAGTAATTTGAGGTCCTGACAAGCTTGCGGGAGGACCCCAATGTACAAAGGATATAAATGGAATCGTGTGAGCTACAACAACACTACGATGAGGTTAAGGGCACAACGCGAACCATCGCGCTGACATAGAGACTAGCCAAGCTGCAGGAGGCCAAGAAACTGAAGGAATAGGTGGACGTAGCGTTGCACAAGGAAGCAGTGCATAAGGTGAGATTAAAGCCCTGGCTAGATGAGGCTTATGTAGTGACAGGAAATATCCAAGGCAAGCTTGCGGCTCTATAGGTAACACAACAAAAGCTTTAGGCTGAAAATGCAGGAGTAGTAACTGAGCAGACAGTGGAAGACACGAAGCAAGCGGCAGCTCAGTGCCCAGCCAAGGTTGCAGTCATACAGGTCAAGCTATAAGAGCTTCATGCAAATATCTTCACGCCTACCGAGTGACTCGAGGGCGAGTCACGATTTTTGTGTTGGGGGCTATTGGGAACGTGATCCCCCAAAGGACAGTTTTGGGGCTAAAAACCCATGTTTTGGTCAAATTTTGTAATAAACTTGGAAAGACTCTGCATTTTTTGGTCGTGGAGCGTGAAGGTGTCAAAAGTCATAAAGGGTTGTTTTCCCTTAGTTTTGTAAAGTAAATTAAGCTATAAGAGATCTACCCATGGTCTGCAGACCATGGGACTGTATAAAAAGAGCTAAGCTCTAAGTAGTTTAGAATGGGCGATAGGTAAAAGAGTCATAGCTCTGAAGTAAGAAGTCTAAGTTTTAGGTCATAGCATAGGTAGAGGCTCTACAGCTGAGTGCGTAGAGACCTAGGGTGGAAGTCCACAACTGAGTGCGTAGACCCTTGCAGTTGTGTGTGCAGGGTGAATAGAGTCTGTAATCACTTGGAAGATATCAATAAAGAGAATTATTCTCCAATTTATATTTCTTTGTTCCGATTAATGCATCTTATCATTTTATGTATGGATTTCCTTTATAGTGCTTATGTGATGCACGAATGTGTATGATTATGTTGGATAACTGAACACATATAAGAATATTTGTTTACGCGGTGCTAACTGTGAGTATCTAATAAGATAAGTAAGACACTTATATTAGTTTAGGAATCTGCATGGCACACTGCCTTAGCAGCATGAAAGTGTCTATATCGAGGGTCAGGGCTATGCGAAGGTCAGTTGTACCCATTCGTGGAGGTATTGAAAGACGGAATAGAGAGCTCATTTGGCAAGCCCTAGAGCGAAGTGACCTCTGTAGGGGAAGGAATAAAGGGAATAAAATGACATCACGACCATCTCAGGGTGCAGAAACGTGGTTCCAGCATCCCCCCATACTAGCTCGGGTTAGACTTTGGTCCGTGCTCCATAGGTTGATCCCAAAAGGGCCAGTAGTGTATGGATTTGTTTGGCTAATTAACATTGAACCTGGCTCAAGCCCCCTCAAGCCAACAAAGCTCAAATCTTTAATTTTCCTAAACATTGACACTGAGATGAACATCGACAAAGCCATCTGCCACCCTATCGGAGTTAATTCTTCCTCTAATGGATTTCCCCATCTCTCTTCCTATTTTCAAATGAACCATTTACCACTTCCTTTATTCTTAGCAAATTTGAAATCTACCTCTCAACTCCTTTCTTGAAATTAGTAATCTCACCACCTTCTCGATCTCGAAGTTTCAACCTTGTTTTACTTCATGACAAACATATTGCAACCACATTTTACTAGTAGCCATGTTTCCACTTTGCAGACCCTTGATGATGGTTGGAATTTCTCCTTCCTCTAAGAGGTCATCATTCATTATCTTGTTATAACTCTCTTCAATAGCCTTTTTCAATACCTGTGCATCTCCACCACAATTAAAACTCATCACCATGTTTGGCTCGGCACTCGATGACATCAGACCATCTCTCGTGGGCACATTCCTGATCTCCACCCTAGTTTTCTTTTCACCTAATCCACATTGTTGCTTTGATTCTATGATTCATCAGTGAATGATGAGGCCACCTCTCATAATCATCAGATTTCATTCCCATGGTGCATGACCACACAATGAAAGATTCTTGTGTGTCATTCAAGCCTCCCGGTTGAATCCCTCGACCCTCTCACATCACCCATATTGTAGAAGTCTTTCTCCTTCTATGCCCAAACTCACACTTCTGCCCACATTTCATCGTCGCTACCAAGTCTAGGAGTGGTCAACATAGCACCGAGCCTGACATAACCTGTTGCCTACCTATGACTTTCCTCACAGGACGAGTGTTTTAGTATTCTTGAGGCCCATTATTCCTTTAAGTATAGGCACTGAGGGTAGCACTTCTGTAGGATCCTCTGAGCTACACATTACATGTTTCTCCAACTGTTCAATAAACATGGCTTTCATGGGACCCCAGGAATTAAATTAGTCTCTACTATAGATAAGGTTTTTCACTTCCTTTTTCGTGGACCGTAGGTCATATAACATTTGAACTTAGCTTTCTCTTTACTGTGATGCACAACCATATTCAACAAGGGAAACAAAGGGAAAAAATCAAGCCTCGTGATATTTTTCTCTATGGATCCTTCGAGGAGATATAGCACAGGCAGACAATGAACATTGCCTCTTTTGGCAGCGAGAGAACCCATATTTGCTCGTCTAATCTTCTCCTTGGATGAGAATCATGGTTGCTTCTCTCGACTGATCCAATCTAATCCATGACCTTATAGTGTGTAGCTTTGCTTCACAATCTATGGCTTTTGATCTAGATCTGCAAGAAAACTCAGTTATCTCTGAAATATGCAAGAAAAAACAGTTATCTCTCTATCTATGAGGCCAATACAAACCCTTGGAAATAGAAATGTCCCTCTAAAGCCAGAATGGATCTGATACAAATTGTTAAGAATTTACTGCAGAGAGATAAATTATTGACCAATATTTACTGAGATGAACAAACATAAAATTAACTAGTAAAAATCATAAACCATAAACACAAATGTTTATCTAGGAAAACCCAAAATCTGGGGAAAAACCCAACGTAATGAAATTTGATTAGCCTTAGCCAAACTCTAGCTAAGATGGCCAAGTGAGCCTTCACCACTTGCCTCGTAGGCCTATATTACAATGAAGTCCTCCCATCCTTTTATAGGCTCCATTACATGCAATACCATAGGAAGAAAACCATGGGTACACAATACCATGTGCCCCAAACCCATCATTGTTTAACCTGGTCAATCTTGACTCTAAACGCGAGTCAATTTTTACCTAGCTCTTCTCTTGAGAGTGAATTGATAATCCTCTATTGTATGGTATCCTGACATGGATGTTCGTAATTCATGAAAATTCTAAGAGGAATGAGGGAGAAGCTTAAGCTGTTGATGGATGAAGGCAGAGTGGTCTTGAGACATCTGGTTTCAATTATTTCCTTGGTTGAAGTTCCATCTAAAATCACTCCACCTCAAGCTTTAGAATCTCGCTCTTGAGTGATAGCTACAAGTAAATGTGGTTGTAGCTCATCTATGGTTGGGTGGAGAGTTTCGGTCCTGATCTCAGTCACCAAATCTAGTATCAATCCAAGATAAATCTTTGTATATGTCACATGTGTTATTGAACAAATATTTACATATGTTTATGTTTAGTTGTTAAGTTAACATTGGGTTGGTCGCTTGAATGATGCATGGTTCTTTGTGAATGAAAGGCATGATACTTTGTTGGTTAGTCAAAACTGAAGGCATGAATGTAAAAGGGTAAGAACCTATCTGTCATTTGATTATAATCCTAGTCTAAATTATTTGTATGTGATGAATGGGTCAACATAGTAATTTCACAATTGTTAAAGAGATGGTTGACTCTCTACAAAATTAACACTATGTCAAGAAAGTGGTGGTGACAGATGGTTGATTCGTGGGGATAGATGTACCAACTCTTATTCGTGTGCTATGTATTATTTATATCAAATTGTCACAACGTTGATAATTTCTTGAGGTAATCCTTAGGATCAGGTTACTCTTGGAGTCTCATGAGTATTCAATTTAGTCTAATTGGCTATGTCCAAAGGAGATCGTTAAATCCCTGTTAGATGGAATGAGTTCCTGAGCCAAGGATAGCATGGTCATCAGGCCAGTAAATACCCATAAATCGCAAGAGGGATATCCTGCTACAAGCCTGTATTTACATAAATCTATCAGATGGGCAGAGTCTAGTATGAAGCTAAGAATAACAAACAAATGGATGGCTTATTGAGGTGTTTTATGCTAAACCAATCCTTCTGAAATATTTTTATTTTCTCATGAGCTTCTATGTTGTATATATATTTCATTTCTATGTTATGTTTACTTTAGCATAAACCCCATAATCCTTGATAGAGGTACCCTGTTAATGTATATTGGCCCTTGAAAATAATTCCATGTTGAAACAATACACAAAGTTAGGGCCAGAGTATACAGGGGAAGCCACCCTTATTTTATTTAAGTCTTATTGTTGGGCCACACAATGCACATAAATGAAGGAGCTTGGGGTGATGTGACTTAGAGGCCTCATCCCTAGAAGCTCAAACGAAGTTGCATGATGGGAATTCCTAGGATGATAAGGACCAAGATGAATTGGTAGAGCGGGAACAGTGGAAAAAGAAAGGGTGAGTTGGAGCCCTCACATTGGATAGTGGGAGATAAAATTACCCATTTGAAAGTCATATCACATCATTAAAAGGATTTAGGTGGGGTCTTCATAGATGAGATATTTTTGAGCTGGTGACAAGAAAATTTCTTGTCCCAGACTCTGTCACCAGAGGTAAGCCTTGGCACATTGAAGAGGAAGGGTTGAGTAATGAGGCCCGAATAATGGGATGGTTAGCAACAATTGATGACCTATCAAGTGGAATAGATATATATATATATATATATATATATATATATATATATATATATATATATATATATATATAATGGTGCATATATGTATAAGCATTGCATTTCAATGCAAGGCATGAGGTTGTGGAAACTAAAACAATGAATGGTTTAGAAGCCAATAAATAAATTCAAAGTGGTGTTGGGATATTAGTTAGGGCGTATAGCCACTTGGATGAGACGATGATGTGGCACTAACTAATTTACTAGAACTATAATGGGCACATCTCTATAAAGATTAATATCATCAGAATCACCTTAACAAGGCGAACATAATGGTAACGTCAAACTAAGGCTTTAAGTGAGTTGAAAGGATCAAAATGTTCAGATATCATTTCCATACTGACACCTTGGATATTAGATCAACATAGTAATTGTCCTCCTCCTAACTTGTGTTTTGTATGGGATTAGGAGGGAGGGATGTTACAACTTTTACATAGTCAACACTTTTGTTGTTAAGTCTCCATTTGAAACTTGTTTTGGATATTTTCCACCTTCACCTTTAGATATTACATATCGGAAACAAGGATAAGTGAGGGAGGACCTTACAAGGGATGCCTTAATAAGGGCAGGAAGATTTGAAGAAAAGATGAAGAAAATCCATATAAAAGTACAAGAGACATTGTAGAAGTAAAAAAAAAAATGTAATGCAAGGCATGATCACCACATAATAGAGAAGTCATTCAATATGGGAGACATAGTATGGTTAGAGTTGAAGGAGAGGCTACAGGGTCCTGGTAATAAAATCGAGACTCTATGATATGGTCCCTTTCAGATACTAGAAAAGGTAATAGATAATTCCTATAGACTTAGTCTACCCCGATACATGAACATTTAATCAGTTGTGCATGTAGAGAATCAGAGACCCTATGATCCTTCAAGCAAGATTAGGAAGAGGAATATGTTTTTCATTCTATAGAGGATTTGGCAGCAGATGCTTAGACATAGTTGATAAAAGATACAATTTTGCAGAAGAGGTACCTAAATACAAGATAAAGGCAACATGACCTTCAGAAAAATTGGTTGAATGGACAACTTTTAGGCAAGGCTACCTGGTACACCCGATAGATATTGGATGTAATCCTTCCATGACTTCCAAGTTGTCGTGAGTTTTATTGTATGAATTCTTAGGTTAATAGGTGTGCTAGCTATTTTTAGTAATATAGATCCACCATTCTCGGATCTAGAAACATCATGTATTCTTAAATATGTAATATTTGTGAGATAAATAAAATTATAGTGTGTTTTATGTTGTGTGAACAATCTCTTACTCTCTCTCTATTTTCTAACATGGTATCGGAGCCAGTTCTGGCTTGATTCCCTAATGGGAAGGCCAGGAAAATGTGAGGGGCTTTGACTTTATTGCTATGCAAATAAATCAGGTTAGGATTGTTTTTTTGTGAGTGGTTGTTAGATTTATGCCTTTTTAAATATTTTTTTGTGTGGAGTGTGTGTGAGAGTTTATAACCCATTATCTTGTTTTTTTGCTGCATTAGTAAAAAGAATAAAATAGCTGCTAAATTGAGAGGAACTTCATATGATAAGATCTGGAATGAATGTTAAATATTTTAAGAAGAACCGAAGGTTTAATTAATATATCGATTCCTTCCACTCATTTTGTCAAAAAATATGGCTCCATCTGACGAGGCAGAATTGATGCACATGCTTGCAACTATTGCAACAGATCAACAGAAGTAATAGAAATTGTGTAGTGTGTGGATCTGGATCTGTGATCCATTTATACTCATTGCTCTATATGGAGGACTTTCAAAGGAAGTTGAGCTCTAATTCCAACATGCCTAAAATATTCTTCAAAGGTCCAGAGATCGAATCCACTCGCCTCTCATCCTCGTCCTCGTCTCCGATCTTCCATGCCCAGACATGAATAGTAAAAGACCTAATTTGTAGCCAACCATGAGTCTTCTCTCACTTGTTTTTATCCCCGTGTTCTATTAAAAGCGGGAAACCATCCAACATCAATATAATGTGGGTTATCTCTATCTATGTTGGTTGTCAAAAGTAGTCTTTCAAAAGGTTCGATCGGATCAGGCACGGGCTTGCTACTTGAGATGGAAATAATTGGTCTCCTATTTTGCATTGCTACTGGCCTTAAATTGATCAATAAAAGTGGATTAGAGGTTAGGTTCTCAAGGAAATCAATGGTTCTCTATGCTTTCTACAATTTAGTTCACATTCCATCTATTCCATAGCTAGTTTCAAAGCACAGTGCGTTTCATGTTTTTTTTTGGCATTGATAGAATCGTTTGAACCTCCACAAGGAAAGAGATGTGAGACTGCAAGAATTTAGAAGCTACGTGGGAGAATGCGATTTTCCTGCCTTTGTAAGGTAATAATGAATCATTGATGGATTGCTTGAAAGAACTATGTTGAATAAATTTGTATCTCAAAGTGGCAGCATTTCCAAAAAATGGCATTATATTTTATGAAGTGTCAAGTTTCTTGGTTTATAATATCTGAATTTTGAATATATTAAAAAATAAATTTGAAAAGGGGAAAAAAGAAGAAGATGTTGGTAATGGTGCAGTTTTAGTATGTTATTATATTGTGTAATAATTAAATGATGCAGAACCACAAAGAACATGTCAACTATTTAACATACTAATGTGACTTGTCATGTTCTAGGAGAATTTGTCATAGGTAATTCTTAATAAGGTCAAGTTAGTGTGACTTTTCATGCTCCAGGAGCATCAGTACAAGCTATTTATACAAGGTCAAGTTGTAGAATTGTCTACGGAATACATTCTATACCCAAAATGCTATCCTAGATAACTGATGAAGGTTGTGGAGGTTCATGGAATCAACAAATGGTGGCACTTCCATAGGATGGTTCAGTATTGAGAAGCATCAATTCTGCAAAGCAGGTCAATGATGGTATGAATAGTTATGTCTTAAATGGATCAAGTGGGAAGCTCAAAAGTGTGGTGAAGAAAAGAGCGGAAACCATGAGATTTCAAAGTGGATATGAGTGCTAGTGATGATGATATCAGACAAATTTTACAGAGTTTCATTTATTGCCATAAGGTCTACTTTCTAGTTTTGTTATGTAAGCATTAAGGGATGATATTAGAAGTAATGCTTCCATGACTTCTAAGTTGTTGTGAGTTGTATTGTATGAGTTCATAGGTTAATAGGTGTTCTAGCTATTTTAGTAATCTAGATCCACTATTCTCGGATCTAGAAGCATCATGTATTCCTATATATGTAATCTTTGTGAGATCAATAAAATTATAGTGTGTTTTATGTTGTGTGAACAATCTCTTTCTCTCTCTCTCTATTTTCTAACAATAGAAGGATTTATGTCTTACCATGCTATGACAATTTCATTGTATGTATATGAATACATACACACTCTAGATCATAGAGATATCAGGTACAAACATTTCAAGGACCACTATATGAAATCAACACATGAAATATAGGCTTTATATAGCTACAAAGTGTGTATCACTTGACAAAATGTTCATGAGTCTGTTTTATTCAACACACTATTCAAACTTTTTCGTCTGTTCTTCCATCATCACTTAATCAGCTACTATTATAACCAATATTTGCTACTGCCACAATGCTTTCAAAAGCACTATATTTCTTGTCTTTTCCACATAACTACAAATATATCTATGTTTTTGATCTAGATTAGATCATTATATTTTTTTTCATCCATCTCGATACATTTAGAGTCGAAAAAGTGGAGGAATCAGCTCACGGGACAGTTTTTACTGGTAGGACCTAGCTTGGCAAAATGGGGTTTGAAACCTTCAGGAGCATTTTGAGGCATCAAACGAAATTTTTTGAGGGTAAAAATTTGCGGCTATAGTGCAATGCCTTTTCACGCTATTCTACACACAAAGATCTTTCCAACGAGACAAGTGCGTCAATCAGAATATGTATGCAAAAGTATGGCACTAAGAAGTTGACCTTCCTATTTTCACACCTATAGTTTGGGAGGATGGTGCATCACCCCCCATTATTCATGTAAAAGGGGCTAGCCATGTGTTTTGATGTCAAAGAATCTAGAAGAGTTTATATTGTAACTCTAGTTAATAGTTGATGCAGTCAAACTTAACCACTTGTAGGATATCAAGCTGTGTTATAACCAGGCCACTAGGAGGAAGATGAATTCCATTATTTCGAGAGAATTTCGCTCCATGGTTGAGAAAATATAGATATGAGAGATAGAAGGTAGAGTAAACAAAGAGGATTTTTACACTACAGTAACCCACAAACCACAACCATTACTTCTTTGTACTTGCAGCCTTATTTTCCGAATATAGAAAGAGAGAAAAGAAGCCTCACCTTCTAGCTGGGTTTCTTCCTAAAAGGGTTTCCTAGAGAATACCTTGTGTCTTATGTGTGTGTGTGAGCTAATTTTTTCATTCTCTACTTTTCTGCATAATTTCCATTCGCATGCATGCACTAATTATAGTTAAATTTATAGATCTAGAAGTTTAATAAAACTATAATAGTGTAAAGATTCAAAATTTTAATATATTATTATCATATATTTTGTGAAGAACTATCTAGTGGAATATCCGTGGAAGTTTACAAATGATTTGGTATCAAATTCGGTTTCTTTGGGTATTTTTTGGATATTGTAGGGATCTAGGTCAGCAAGGCAAAAATTGTAAAACCCTAATCATGGCCGACAAAACTATAAAAAAACCTCATGATCCTATAGAGGTGAGTTTTACGTAGCTGGAACAACAAGTCACAGATACCAACTGCAATGTAAGCCTCCTCATTGTAGCCTTAAATAGAAATTTGGGGATATTTGGAGAAGATGCGGGTTTGAATGCAGAGGAAAAATTGGAATGGGGATTAGAAGATCGCGGAGAAATGGGGAATCAGTTGAAGGAAGAATCCAAAAAAGATGAAATTGGTTCAAGTGTCGTGAATTGAGCACATAAACTTGCAAATTTGGGGAGGCATGCATGCAGGAAATACAAGAGGTGGTCACGCTTATTGGACTCCCTTGTAACCCCTATGTGTACCCCTTCGAGTAGTAGTGCATTAGACAGAACCACGCATGGATTGTCTTCCAAGTACCCTCTGGGTATATCAGAAGCCCCCTAGCTCCCTTGAAACCTCGCCATAGATAAACCATCGGCCATATTGCTGCTACAGTACACCAAGAACAACACTCGGAGAGATTACTCGCACATAGAATAGGGTAGTCGGGTTGTACAACTAAGGGTACGGTTGATCCTCCTTGGTTAGTGCCCTGAAAAATTGGGCTGAGTACTACTGTCAAACCCTTATGTATATTGCGATCTGCAGCACCTGACACTCCTGTAGACCATATTTCCCTTTTCTATCTCTGGTTCATGTATAATCTTTGCCAGATCAGATCTCACAAGTGGGGTTTTGTCATAGTAGTGGTAATCAGTTCCACTTTTCAGATCTATCAGATCAACCATTCAGATCCATCAGATCAGTACTACTGTCAGCCATTCAGATCCATCAGATCCGTAGTAGCAATCAGTTCCACCAGCTCCATCACATCCGCCATCCAGATCTAGCAGTTTGGGATCTGTAGCCGTCAGAACAATCAGATTTGCCATTTAGATCTGACTAATTGTGGGGGTTCCTATATCTAGGTGTGATTTTCGCAGGACTTTGGGTAGCATTGACATTGTTGGGATTTGGCTACTGCAGTATTCCTAAGCAAGGAGTAAAACTCTGTTCAGAGTAAAATCAGGTCAACGAGCTGAGCAAGGTGGTACCATTCAATTGTTAGTGCCAAAAATTTTGGGTGGTCCGAAATTTCCAATATAGTAGATCAGTGTATGGTACAAACTAGAGCTCAAGATATGGCCAATGATAGGATTGACAGCATGGAATCACAATTGAACGAGGTCATGTTGCAGCTGAAGACCTTAAATGAAACAATCTCTAAGGGCAAGGTGGTGTAACGTGTGGAGGCATATATTGGCAATGAAAATAGTGAGGATGAGTCTAGCCAGTCTCTTCACCTCTTTGGCACCCACCAACAATCCCATCCGCGATCACCCAAGCTGGACATGTATAAATTTGATGGCTCTCACCCGGCCACATGGATAGCATAAATGGAGCAATATTTCACATTGAATTACATCTTGGATGATGCGACTCAACTTAGTGTGGGTATCATGTACATGGACAATGAAAGATGGCAATGGTGGAAATGGCATCAATATTGCTATGGAAGGCCCTTGACTTGGTAGACATTCAAAAAATATCTTACGGATCGCTTTGACCATGAATCAGATTTTTTGGGTCGTATCACTAAGCTCCGACAGACAGGAATAGTGAACGAATATATTACAGCCTTTGAGGCCTTAGCTTTTGGCACTGGAGGTCTACAAGATGAGTTCTACACTGAATGTTTTGTCAGTGGTCTTAAAGAAGCTATAGAAGCCCACGTCCAACTGCACCACCCTAGCTCATGGTTGCATGCTTGCAGGATAGCTCGTGAACTAGAATGTTCGTTAGCGGCCGAGTCCAATCGTCCAAATTTCATCACCAAGGGTCACCCCACACAGGCTCAAATCACCACCCAAACACTCAAGGTTCAAAAGGTGTTACCAGTAGAAATGGCGAAAAGAAGAAATCAAGGATTGTGTTACTACTGTGATGAGAAATACTCCCCTGGGCATAAATGCAAGGAGCCCAAATTCTTTCAAATTGATGCTATTGGTCACAGTTCATCAGAGGAAGCCCCACCACTTGAGGAACCAGAGGAGGAAGAAGAGGACAACCAGCAAGACAATGTACCTGAAGAACATGTTATCTCGCTACATGCTTTGGCAGGGATTTCTTCTCCCTAAACTCTCAAAATCAGAGGTTTTATTAAGCATCACCCAGTAGTAGTCTTGATTGATAGTGGAAGTACACATAATTTTATCCATCAGAGAGTCGCAGAAGCAGTGCATTGTTTTGTCTGAGCAGTTTCTAACTTCCAGGTCCAAATTGCTGATGGGGGGACAATGAAATGTGAAGGCTGTTGTGAAAATGTCAAACTTCAAATGGGGGATTATTAGTTAAAGATCCACATGATTTCCATACACATGGAAGGGTGCAACATTGTCCTAGGTGCTGAATGGCTTCTCACACTTAGTCCAATCACAATGGATTTCCAGGAGTTATATATGAGCTTTAAGCAGAACAACCACACACATACCCTTCGTTGACTCCAAGCAGGAGCTCCCTCTATCATCAGGTCAGATCAGATGGAAAAATTGTTGAAAGTGGGCCACCATGGATTTATAGCCCAATTTAATGCCATCCAGGCCTACGAACCCAATTCTCTTCATATTCATCCTGAGATGCAACAAATCTTAAACAACCATCTGTCAGTCTTTGACAAGCCTCATGAGCTTCCACCCTCAAGAGGGGAACATGATCATAGCATTACTTTGCTCCCAAGAGCCCAACCACCAAATGTGTGCCCATATAGATATCCATTCACCCAAAAGAATGAAATTAAAAAAATAATTAAGGAACTCTTGGAAGCAAGCGTCATTCGTCCCAAAATTAGTCCTTAGTCATCGCGAGTGGTCATGGTGCTCAAGAAAGATGGGGAATGGCATATGTGTCCAAATTCCAGGGCCCTCAATAAGTTGACAGTCAAAGATAAATTTCCCATCCTGGTTGTCGATGATTTGCTGGATGAACTAAATGGGGCCCAATTCTTTACTAAGCTCAACCTTCGCTCAGGCTACCACTAAATTCGCATGAAAGAAGTAGACATTCCAAAGACTGCTTTTTGAACCCATGAAGGCCATTATGAGCTCCTGGTCATGCCATTTGGTCTTCGTAATGCCCCATCCACTTTTCAGAGCCTTATGAATCACCTACTGAAACCATATCTCGGAAAATTTGTCCTTGTTTTCTTTGATGACATCCTCATCTATAGTTGCACCTGGACCACACATCTTCAGCATGTAGATCTGCTCTTGCAACTGCTCTGCAAGCATAAATTATTTTCCAAGGTGTCCAAGTGCTCTTTTGGAATGGAAGAAGTTGAGTATTTGGGCCACATTGTGGGGCGTGAACGTGTCAGGGTGGACCCCAAAAAGATCCAGGCAATGCAAGATTGGCCTCAACCAAAGACCTTGAAGAGCTTGAGAGGATGGGTCTCAAAGGCTACTATCAAGAATTTGTCTGCAATTATGGTCACATTGCTAGGCTCCTCACTCAACTCCTCAAGAAAAATTCATTTCTCTGGAATGATGAAGCACAACAGGCCTTTACAGCTCTCAAACATGCCATGTGTTCCACTCCAGTCTTAGCACTACCCAACTTCACCAAATCTTTTGTGATTGAATGTGATGCTTCTGGTACGGGTATTGGGGTGGTCTTAATCTAGGAAGGTCGACCCTTAGCCTTCACAAGCCAACAACTAAGTGGAAAGAATCTGGGGCAATCTATGTATGAGAAGGAGATGTTGGCCATCTTACATGCACTAGACACCTAGAGACCATAATTATTGGGGCGACATTTCGAAATCCGCGCAGACCATCAAAGCCTTAAAGATGGCTTGCCAAGATGTTGGGATATGATTATGAGATGATTTACAAGAAAGGTCGTGAAAATATTGTAGCAGATGCGTTATCCCTCCAATTTGAGGAGGAAAGTACCCTTCTCATAATTTCCCTTCCCATTCTAGAATGGATTGAAGAGGCTCGCAAGGAATGGTTTTCACATCCCTGGCTCTCCCAACTCATTAATCAATTGTAGACGGATCCAAATTCCACAACAGGCTACTCGTGGCAGGATGAGATTTTTCGCTACAAGGACAGAATCATAATATCACCAACATCCACCCTCGAAAGCCGCATTTTGGTGGAGTTGCACTCATCTCCCACTGCAGGACATTCAGGCTTTCAAAAGATGTATGCTCACACTTGAAGATCATTTTTTTGGATAGACGTAAAAAAGGAAATTCTTACTTTTGTAGCAGAATGCAACGTTTTTCAGCCCACAAAGGAGAAATAGTCAAATCCCCAGGCACATTACAGCCATTGCTCATCTCGTCCTCAATTTGGAAGAAGGTTTATATGGATTTCTTTACGAGTCTTCCAAAGTCAGAAAACAAGTTAGTCATCATGGTGGTTGTGGACAGACTTTCTAAGTATGCTCATTTTTTTACCCTACCCCACCCTTTTACACCGACTTTGGTTGCTCAATCTTTCATGGATCAGATCTTCAAATTGCATGGCATGCCCACTTCCATTGTGTCTGATCGTGACCCGATCTTCACCAGTAACTTTTGGCAGGAACTCTTCTGGCTACAATGTACCCAACTACACCTTAGTACTTCCTATCATCCACAAACTAATGGTCAAACTGAAGCAATCCAAAATTGTCTGGAGACCTACCTTAGGTGTTTCACTTAAGAAAAACAACACCTCTGGGTATAGTGGTTACCTCTAGCCAAATGGTGGTATAACACCAACTATCACACCACCACCAAAATGACTCCATATGAAGCAGTTTATGGTCAACTCCCTCCTTCCCATACTTCTTATACCATGGGATGCTTGTAGAAATTTTGAATAATATGACACATATTCAATGGAGATTATCCTGATCATGTACTAATGCGGAAAACATACACAATACATAAGCTCCTCTACGTTGATCAAGAATATAGCAGCATCAATAACAATAAAACATCAAGAGCATTCACACATTAACACAGTATGTATCACGGGGAAAGCATCTCGCTAAAAACCCCACACTATCTGTATATTAATGATTGAGTCATGTAACATTACACAGCATAATACTTCTCACAAGTATCTCCACCTCTGTTACACACAATACAGCTCAGATCTGATCTCCAAATCTCTTCCACTGCTTGCCTGCCTCCACTGCTCAATACCTGCTCAAGAACTGATGAGAATTGCTTCCCAAACTCGATTTTCACCTGCAAAATAGTCACTCACTCTTTGTGGACGTGAGCAAAGGCTAAAATACGGGCCAAATACGTGAGCAAACTCATTGGCATACTCAATCCTTTGATTGTGCAAGATCTGGTGCACAACTATAGTCACAACTGATAGCAATCTGATTCTCTACCACCTGTCCCTGTTGAACTGAACATGCACTGACATGCAACTGAGTTAACTGATGTATTCTTTAGTTGTATTATGAGTTAATAATTAGTTTAACAACTCATCATTAGTCTATCTGCAGTTAGACTAACTACAACCAGTTTAACTAAGTTAAACTGAACACAACTCCATCAACTGTACCTCCAGTCCACTAAACTCAACTCACTTGAGTTCTAACTGAAGTCATGCATGCAACAACTCAACTGACTCATAAGAAAAATGAATTTCCTTCTGATAGCTGCATGTGCCACTTCCGTAGCTCAAACTGAAGTGCTCCAAGAGAATAAGATTAAGTTTATAGTCCAAATATTATTGTGAGATAATAATATTTGACTTTTCTATTTTTGACAGCCAGTCTAAAAATAGACTTGATCACTCACACTGTGATCACTCACACTTTCATCAAAAATAGAAGTCCATCTATTTTCCCAACTTGATCAATCATCCATAAACATAGACATGATCCATATGTCTAAAAATAGACATAGTCTAAAAATAGACTTGCGCCAAAAATAGCCTGCGGGCCCACTTAGTGAAGGCGACTCTTTTCACTAAGCTCCATCATCTTGTTGCAATCTCAACACTCCCTCTCGACAAGATATGGATTATCAGCAACCCCTATCCTGCCTCGGTGGTACTCGAATTTGCTCCTGGTGAGAGCCTTCGTTAGAATATCAGCATCCTGATCCTCCGTTGGAATGTACGAAAGTAACATGATCCTCCGCTGCACACAATCTCTGATATGATGGTACCTGATGTCAATATGTTTAGATCTATCATGAAATACAGGATTAGCCGAGAGTTTAATGCAACTCTGGTTATCACAGTAAATCACAGTAGGATCCAAATGAGAACCGAACAAACCAACCAGGATCTTCCTCATCCATATAGCCTCGCATGCAGCCAAACTTGCTGCCATATACTCGGCCTCCGCTGAACTGAGTGCCACAGATCTCTGCTTCCTGCTGTACCAAGAAACTGCTGTCGATCCGATACTGAAGACCCCTCCTGATGTGCTCTTTCTGTCTGTTGGGCTCCCTGCCCAATCTGCATCCGTGAAGCCACATAGCTTCACCTCATCCTCCTGTCTGTACCACAAACCATATCCCGATGTGCCTCTCAAGTAGCGCAATACATGCTTGCCCGCCTTCCAGAAGAGCTTGGTAGGCTTAACCATAGCTTGTGAAAGCTGGTTAACTGCATAGCATATATCAGGTCGTGTATTGACCAAATACATCAGCGACCCCACCAACTGTCGATAAACAGTGGCATCCACTTCTTCTCCCGAAGTGGCATCCTCCTTCCTCCAACCTCCAGGAAGAGGAGTATCAACAGGCTTGCAGCCATGCATGTTGAACTTCTCCAGTATCTCTCGAGCATACTTGCCCTGAGAAACAAACAGTTCACCACTGCGCTGCCATATTTCCAATCCTAGGAAATAGTGAAGGAGGCCCAAATCCTTCATCTCAAACTCTGTAGCAAGATCCTTCTTGCATGACAGTATCAACAGCTCATCACCCGTTAGAATCAAATCATCAACATACAGTACAATGATAAGCAACTTACCCTCCACCACAATCTGGTATAGGTTCGGATCCGCCTCGCTCTTGGAGAATCCAAGTCCTGTGAAATAGCTGTCTATCCGTGTGTACCAAGCACGTGGTGCTTGCTTCAACCCATACAGCGCTCTCTTGAGCCTGCACACATGCGACTCGCTGCTGAAGACTTCAAAGCCTTCGGGTTCCTCAATGTACACCTCCTCCTCAATGACTCCGTTGAGGAACGCAGTCTTCACATCCATCTGATGAATGTGCCATCCCATCTGCGTTGAGAGAGCAAGAATCGTCTGTATGGAAGAATACCTTGCGACAGGTGCAAAGGTCTCCTCATAATCGATCCCCTCAATCTGTGAAAAGCCTCGGGCAACAAATCTTGCCTTGTACTTCTCCACACTCCCGTCAGCTGCCTGCTTAACTTTGTAGATCCATCTCGAACCTACCACTGATTTCCCTTCCGGTCTAGGAACAATCTCCCATGCACTGTTTCTGACAATAGAATCATACTCTTCCACCATGGCGTCTACCCATGCGGGATCCTCCACAGCTTCCTCGAAAGAGGATGGCTCAGTCACAACACACTTGCTCATAAGAGCCATGTATCCAGTGTACCGATCAGGTGACTGTCTCTGCCTGCGTTGGGCTGTAGGTGGTCCTACAACTTTCTCTGCATCTTGAGCCAGTCGCTCAGCTTCTGTCAAGCGCTTTCGCCCTCTGATGGTTGGCGCTGCATGAGTGGTCTCTTCCACTCCATGAACCTCGTCCTGTGGCTGATCCACGTCCTGAAGCTCATCCTTAGGAACTAATAGCTCCTCATCTGCATGCAAGTGTAGCTCCCTCTCAAGCGAACACTTCATGGCTTTCTCCTCCTGAAATTTTATATCCCGTCGCACAACAGTTTTACCACTGTCTGGCAAATACACACGATAGTTGTGGGGCGTATCAGTGTACCCCACAAATATCCCAACCTCTGCAGTCGGCTCCAACTTCTTTCTGGCATCCTTCGTCACATGCATGTAAACGTTAGCACCAAAAATCCTCAAATGAGAAAGATCAGGCTTCTTACCAGAATAAGTCTCCTCAGGTGTACTCATGCCAAGTATCCTATGAGGACAACGGTTCTGCACATACACTGTTGTATTGCATGCTTCCACCCACAAGTGAAGGGGTAGGCCCTGAACATGCAACATTGCCCGTGCAGCACCCACAATCGTTCTGTTCTTCCGCTCAGCTACCCCGTTCTGCTGTGGGTTATGGGGAGCTATGAGCTCTCTACGAATCCCTTCTGCCTTGCAGAAATCCTTGAACTCGTCCGAGATGTATTCACCACCATTATCGCTCCTAAGAGCCTTCACCTTCTTCCCCGACTCCTTCTCGACCAGTGCTTTGAATTCACAGAACTTTGAATATGTCTCGCTCTTCTTCTGCATGAAGAAGATCCAGCACTTACGAGAGAAATCATCAACAAAAATCACATAATACCTGTGTTTTGCTGTCGAAGCAACTGAGAAAGGTCCACACACGTCTGTGTGAATTCTCTCAAGGATCGCCGTGGCGTGACTATCCTTCTCGTGAAAGGTGGCTTTCACAAACTTCCCCAAAGTACACCCCTTGCACTGATTTGACTGCGCAAGTGTGCCTTTAGGAAGCCCTGTAGTGATCTGCTGCAGTATCTTCAAGGCTCCATGGTGAAGGTGACCCAATCTCCTGTGCCACAACTCGCCATCATCCTGGCTCACCAATCCTTCTGCCTTGCCTGCCATTGCTGCGCATCCATCTACATGCAACTGATAAAGGTTCCTAACTCGAATCCCTATCTTCCGGGTCTCACCAGTTGTCTTGCTGCGCAGGAAGGCCTTTCCCTCGCTGAAAACAACATCATACCCCTTGTCTTCTAACATTGCCACTGAGATGAGATTCTTCTTCAATCCTGGAACATGCATGACTTCCTTCAATACAAAGGGTTTACCAGACTCCTTCTCAAAGGAAATGGTACCGATACCGGTCGCACTGGATCTACCATCATCGCCCATCTCGATGTGCACTCCAAGATCTTTGTCCTCCAGATCAGAGAAAAAATCTCTATCTCCCGTCATGTGAAAAGACGCACCACTGTCCAAGAACCACACTGATCCCATCACACTTGAAACCAAGCATGCGATCAATGAAAAATCAAGCTCAAACTGAGAAGCTAAGGCCTCTCCCCCTGCAGATCCAGCAGCTTGCTTGTTCTTCTTCTTCTGCGGACAATTTGTGGCATAGTGTCCATGCTGGTGACAGTGAAAACACTTCACTTTGGACATATCCTGCTTCTTGCCTTTCGCACCAGACTGAGAAGCTTTCTTGCTCTTCCCTTTCTTTGCTTTGGCAGCCAAAGCACACTTCTCTTCATCAGCTCCCTTTGACGAAGATCCGTCCCTGGTACTCCGCCTGATCTCCTCCTGCACAAGATCTGACCATAGTCTTTCCCATCCTGGCAACTTCTCCCGACCATTGACAGAGTCCTGATAGGAATGTCAACTCTTCGGAAGACCAAGGAGAGCCAAGCTCACCAAGTCCTCATCATCGACAGTAACCCCCACACTTCCCAGCTCATCTCGACACTGAGTGAACTTCGTGAGATACTTGGGAATACTGTCTCCCTTCTCGCATTTGATGTTTCTGAGTTTATCTTTGAGCGCCAGCTTCCTCTGATCGCTCTTGCTTTGGAATAATTCTGTTAATGATTTCCACATCAAATATGGAGTAGCCTTTCCATGGAGGCTAGACACAATGTGATCCTTCACGCCCTCCAACAGAATTCTTCGACATTTTGCGATCTTCTTTTGCCAAGCATCAGCTTGAGTAGCATCAGTAGGCTTTGGGATATCCGTATCTATGAATTCCTTCAGCCCGTTATCATCCAATACTGCCTCCATCCTGTCCTTCCATGCAATATAGTTTGAGCTGCCCTCAAGAGCATACTCCAATCGCAATCCGTTGAAAGACATTGCTGCGTTGTCACCAAGAAAACACTGCTGCAAATTCGAATTCCACCAGCAACCAACTCAACTGCTTCCGATCAACCCTCGCTTGATATCCTGTAAAAATCTCTTCTACAAATCAAGCTGCTCCGATACCATGTTGAAATTTTTCTACAAATCATCTAGCTCCGATACCATGTAGAAACTTTTTCTACAAATCATCTAGCTCTGATACCATGTAGAAATTTTGAATAATATGACACATATTCAATGGAGATTATCCTGATCATGTACTAATGTGGAAAACATACACAATACATAAGCTCCTCTACGTTGATCAAGAATATAGTAGCATCAATAACAATAAAACATCAAGAGCATTCACACATTAACACAGTATGTATCACGGGGAAAGCATCTCGCTAAAAACCCCACACTATC
Source organism: Pinus tabuliformis (assembly GCA_031772625.1). Lineage (NCBI taxonomy): Eukaryota > Viridiplantae > Streptophyta > Pinopsida > Pinales > Pinaceae > Pinus > Pinus tabuliformis. The sequence continues at coordinate 1,543,125,487 of CM062804.1, read as the reverse complement.
TGTATATTAATGATTGAGTCATGTAACATTACACAACATAATACTTCTCACAAGTATCTCCACCTCTGTTACACACAATACAACTCAGATCTGATCTCCAAATCTCTTCCACTGCTTGCCTGCCTCCACTGCTCAATACCTGCTCAAGAACTGATGAGAATTGCTTCCCAAACTCGATTTTCACCTGCAAAATAGTCACTCACTCTTTGTGGACGTGAGCAAAGGTTAAAATGCGGGCCAAATACGTGAGAAAACTCATTGGCATACTCAATCCTTTGATTGTGCAAGATCTGGTGCACAACTATAGTCACAACTGATAGCAATCTGATTCTCTACCACCTGTCCCTGTTGAACTGAACATGCACTGACATGCAACTGAGTTAACTGATGTATTCTTTAGTTGTATTATGAGTTAATAATTAGTTTAACAACTCATCATTAGTCTATCTGCAGTTAGACTAACTACAACCAGTTTAACTAAGTTAAACTGAACACAACTCCATCAACTGTACCTCCAGTCCACTAAACTCAACTCACTTGAGTTCTAACTGAAGTCATGCATGCAACAACTCAACTGACTCATAAGAAAAACGAATTTACTTCTGACAGCTGCATGTGCCACTTCCGTAGTTCAAACTGAAGTGCTCCAAGAGAATAAGATTAAGTTTATAGTCCAAATATTATTGTGAGATAATAATATTTGACTTTTCTATTTTTGACAGCCAGTCTAAAAATAGACTTGATCACTCACACTTTCATCAAAAATAGAAGTCCATCTATTTTCCCAACTTGATCAATCATCCATAAACATAGACATGATCCATATGTCTAAAAATAGACATAGTCTAAAAATAGACTTGCGCCAAAAATAGCCTGCGGGCCCACTTAGTGAAGGCGACTCTTTTCACTAAGCTCCATCATCTTGTTGCAATCTCAACAATGCTCACAGGTAGAAGCAGTGGATCAACTCCTACAGAACCACACAACCATGCTAGCCCACGTTAGAGAGAATCTTCACCAAGCTCAAAACCGCATGAAACAACAGGCAGATCAACATCACTCAAAATGCCAATTTCAAGAAGGGGACCAGGTATTTTTGAGGCTACAACCATATAGGCAAACATAACTCAAAGACAAGGGTTGTCAGAAATTATCTCCAAAATTCTATGGACTGTATCAAGTACTTTAGCACATTGGAGAAGTCGCCTACAAGCTAGCTTTGCCACCCACTGCAAAAATCCATCCAGTCTTCCATGGCTCGTGCCACAAGAAAGTGATTGGGAACCATTGCAGAATTCAAACCAGTCTACCTGAAGTGGATGAAGAATCGTCAATCTGGCTCCAACCTGAACAGGTTCTTGGAACACGAGAACGGCACCTACGTGGCCAAACGATCAAGGAAGTCCTCGTCAAGTGGAAAGACACCTGTCCGGAAGTTGCAACCTGGGAACAAGCCACTATCATTCAACAATTTCCGCATCTTCAGCCTTGAGGAAAAGGTTATTCTTATGGGGGAGGGCATGTTACGGTGAAACCCTAACCCCCTTATTTATGTAATAGGATCAAGTCATAGTTATAGTTAAGTAAAGAGTCAATAAAACCCATATTAATAACTGTAAGTGGTTAACCCACATTTAAAGAAGGGACCATAGTTAGTTGCAAATGGGCCATGGTATTAGATAGATGGTATTAATAAGAACCATGGTATTGCATGTATGAATCCTATATAAAGGATAGTGACTCCCCTCGAGGAGAATCGTGTCTTATTTTGTAATTGAGCTTAGCTCTATTGTAGGTTGCCTCCTCGAAGAGGCAAGTGAACATTACTTTCTGAATAATAAAATACTTGCTATTATTTCTCATTGTTCTATGTTTTGGGTATATTACTTCGCATATTTGGTATTTTGGTATCATCTTGCAGGTTAAGAGCATAACACTCACAGAGTAATAGTTGTATCCCACTGGGTACATGGAGGACTAGTGGATCCAATGGCATTACTTCAGATAAAAGTTGGGCCAAAGTGTGTAGGAGTACACCACGAAATTCAAGAAGATGGCTATAATGTTGGGTATCTATCCAAAGAACCCAGATGTACTCAAGTATTTGCGGGGTATGCATCGCGCATCTGCGTGAGAAAAGTGATGTTGTTCAAGCCCAAATTGATGGATGAGGCTTGGGTACAGGAACAATACCTAGAGAACATAGGCCTAAAGAGAGTGCAATCAAGTGAATCAAAGCAAAAGGAGCAACATGAAGCTTCTAAGGAGGGGAAGAAGAAGAAAAAGGGGGAGAAGATAAAAGAACGATAGCCACAACACATGAGTGCAAATATCCTAGTAACCACTACAACATTAATGGCCTTACAGAGGAGAAGTGTTTGAAGTTGCATCTAGAGCTAAACCCAAAGAACAAGAAAAAATATAACAAGAAGAAAACTCTTATGGTCACAGATTTAAGAAACCAAGTTGAAAGCATCTTGAACGTGGATGAGAAGATTGTGTGTGCATCGATGTAGAAGGAGGTGAATCTGAGTAGCCTTGAGCAACAGGAAGAGAGAGATGACCAAACTCTTCCATAGAAAGATATAGGTCAAGGAGAGGAATATTGACGCTCTGTTTGACTCAAAATCACAGGGAAATCTCATTACAGTAGATTTGGTCAAGAAGTTGGGGTTGGAAGTTCATGATCATCCAAACCCATATCCACTGGGATGGGTAAATAAGGATGCATAGCTGAAGGTAACAAAATAGTGTAAAATTAGATTTGTTATCAGTGTTGATTGTATTTATGAAGTAGATATAGATGTGGTTCTCCATGATGTATGTGGAGTCGTGTTTTGGAGTCCATACATGTATGTGTGATATGCAATATTCATGAGTAGAGACAATCAGTATCGACTCGTTAAGGATGGAAAATAATTTATAATCAACGTGCACAAATGAAAGTTGAAAATTTCACTAGTAAGTGCCAACCAAGCCAAGAAATTGATCAGTTCGAGCAAGAAGCATGTCCTATTATTTTTAAGAGAAATTCAATCTCAAGAGGAGTCAATACAAGGCAAGGAATCCTTGGAGGGGTGTACTAAGAAATAGAGACAATAATTGGAGGAGTTGTTACATGCATACAATGATGTGTTCTAAGAGCCTAAAGGGTTAGCACCTAAGACAAAAGTGGAGCATGTGATCTAGCTATTTCAAGACTCCCCATTGCCAAATATTGAGTTGTATAGGCAGTCCGTTATAGAAGAAAGGGAAGTGAAGAAACAATTGTGGCAACTATTGGAACATGGTGTCATTCAATCGAGTATATCACCATGTGGGTTACCCATCATCATTGTGCCAAAGAAGGATGGGACTTGGTAAGTGTATATAGATTACAAGGCGTTGAATCAAATCACACTCAATAATAGATACCCACTTCCTAGGATAGATGGTCTACTATATCATTTATAGCAAGCAAAGTACTTCACCAAGCTGGACTTGAAGATTGGATATCACCAGGTTCGAGTCAAATAAGAAGATACATGGAAGACCACCTTCAAAAATAGACAAGGTTTGTATGAGTGGCTAATTATACCATTTGGCCTATGTAATGCACCAACTACATTTATGAGATTAATTAATGATGTATTGTGTAGTTTTATAGATTCATTTGTTATTGTTTATTTGGATGATATACTGGCATATATTGTTACCTGGGAGGAGCATATTTCACATTTGACGCAAGTGCTAGAAACATTGAAGAAGCACCAGCTTCTATAAAATCTCAAGAAGTGTGAGTTTGCATAGTAGTCCTGGTGTATTTCAGGTATGTGATCGGTGGAGGAGAATTGAGGACAGATCCTTCCAAGATGGAGGCCATCATGAAATGGCTTGTGCCTACTAATCTTTCTAAGTTTAAGAGTTTCATTGGGTAATCGCAGTACAAGAGGAAGTTCATAGTCTCATTTTCAATGGTAGCATCACCACTCCATGCCATAACAGCAAGTGGCAATAGTTTCCAGTGAGGTAGAGGTCAACAAAAGCCTTTTTAGGAGCTAAAGATGAAGATCTGTCAAGCAATAGTTTTTGCATTACCAAAATTGTAGCAGCCCTTTGAAGTGGAGACATATTCCAGTGGGTATGCAATTGGAGTTGTCTTGATCCAGGGAGGAAGGCCCATTTGCTACCATTCTAAATTATTTCATGGGGCAGTTGTTAACTACCCCACCTATGATAAGGAGCTCTATGCGATAGTGCAATATATGAAGAAGTGGAAGCATTATCTGATGGGAAAGGAGACAATAATCAACACAGATCACAAGTCATTATAGTACTTGCAGTCCTAGAGTAAGATACAATAGACCAGGCATTACAAGTGGATAGGGTTTTTACAGTAGTTTCATTTGGTGATCAAGTATAAGAAGGACATCACAAAAAAGTTGGCTGACATGCTTTGAAGGCAACCCACATCAAATATGACATCTTTTGGTACTCTTGTGCACATGGAGCCATTCATGCATGATGCATATAGAGAGGCATATTCAAAGGATGAGGACTTCAAGGAGGTGTATCAACAGTTGCAGAGCCAGTTTCATGTGCACGATGGTGACAACACCATTGACTACTATCTCCAGGATGGGTTACTCTACAAGCTGGATATGCTATGTGTTCCCAAGGGTGAGAAATTGTAGCGGATTAGAGAGGCTCATACCTCCAAGGTTGCATGGAACTTCAGTGTAGGGAAGACCATGGCTAACTTGCATAGGTATGTGTGTTGGCCCAAGATGCAAGAGTGGATGTCTAGGTTCATAATATGATGCATGCTTTGTTGTACCAGCAAGCCTAGAAACAAGAAGCATGGTTTATATCATTTCTTACCTGTACCTACTTGTCCTTGGAAAGTAATTTCCATGGACTTTGTGGGAGGTTTACCTACAACCAAGAAGGGGCATGACTACCTATTCACGGTATTTGACAGGTTCAACAAGATGTGTGTTCTGATGCCATGTAAAAATATCATCAATGGACAAGAAGCAACAAACTTGTTCTTTGGATAGGTTTACGTGCACTTTGGGATACCAAGGAGCATCATTTCAGACAGGGATACAATATTTCTCAATGCATTCTGGACTACATTGTGGGAGAATATGGACAAAAATTTAAAGAGATCTACAACATTCTATCCACAGAAAGCTCGACAGACCGAATTAGTTAACAAGACTTTGATGCAGCTTTTCAGGGGATACAAATAGAATAACACAAAGACCTGGGATGAAAATATATTATATATACAACATTCTTACAACAAATAAGTCCAAACTTCTATAGGAAATTCCCCATCTGAGACTTGTTTTGGATATTTTCCACCTTCGCCTTTGGATATTTCATATGGGAAACAAGGAGCGAGGGAAGATCTTCTAGGAGATGCTTTGAGGGATGAAAAATTTATAGAGAAGATAAGGCATATCCAACTACAGGTACAAGACACATTGTAGAAATCATAAGAGAAGTATAAGGCCAAGCATGGTCAACACAAAACAAAGAAATCGTTCAAGGTGGGAGACAAAGTATGGCTATAGTTAAAAAAGGAGAGGCTACAAGGGCCTGGTAAGAAAATCAAGGCTCTAAGGTATGGTCCCTTTGAGATACTGAAAAAGGTGGGTCATAATTCCTATCGACTCAGTTTACCACTATATATGTGCATTTAATTAGTTGTGAATGTAGATAGTTTGAAACTTTATGAGCCTTACATGCTAGATCAAGAAGAGGAACATGTCCTATGTTTTGTAGAGGATTTCACACCAAATGCTCAAGCATGGTTGACAAAAGATAATTTTTTATAGAAGAGGTCCAAAACTACAAGACAAGGGAGGCATGATCTTTGGTAGATTGGGTTGAAGGGAAAAAATCTAGGTAAAGCTAAAGGGTACACCAGAGAGAAGGTGGGGGGAACTTGTACTCACCTCATTCAATAAAATATTTTGGGGAAAAAAGCCTCGAGGTGTGATACAAATTGGATCATTATATTTCTTTTCATCCAATTACCCTCTCACTTTGGCCCTTACCCCCCCCCCAAAAAAAAAAAATGTTTTACCCAAGGTATTTGTTTACCTAACATCCCCCTATCACCTAGGTCTAGCCCAAAGTTTACCATTGATTTCCCAGGGGTATGCATGCCCTACCAAGTCTCACAGCAATATCCCCATTTACATAAAATTTGACTCCATTGTAATAATTTTTTTGTTGTTGTTGTTGTTTTTGCTAAATTAACTTTCATCATCTCACCATCACAGTCTCTTGGTTAAAAATTATAATCTCATAGGCCATTTTCAACTATCTTGGAGCCTAACACCTAACACCATGATCTCATGGTCATCATCTCTATGATATTTGAGGCTCTAAGGCTGACATGGGAAGTCATTGCGCTAATTTATGGTTTCTAAGTGATTTTACAACTTCATCGTTGCTTAATGCATAAAATGATAACTACCACCACAACCTTCACAACCACAAACCCATATCGTTTAGAAATTTTTGGAAATGGGATCCCCAAAGGATAGTTTTGGGGTTAAAAGCCCATGTTTTGGTCAAATTTTGTAATAAACTTGTAAAGACTCTACATTTTGTGGTCGCAGAGCATGAAGGTGTCATAATTCATAAAGGGTTGTCTACCTTAGTTTTGTAAAGTAAAGTCGGCTGTAAGAGATCTACCCATGGTCTGCGGACCATGGGATTATATAAAAAGAGCTAAACTCTAAGTAGTTTAGAATGGCCGATAGGTAAGAGAGTCATAGCTCTGAAGTAAGAATTCTAAGTTTCAGGTTGTATCTTAGGTAGAGGCTCTGCAGCTGATTGCGCAGAGGCCTAAGGTGGAAGTCTGCAGCTGAGTGCGTGGACCGCTGCAACTATGTGCGCAAGGTGAATAGAGTTTGTAATCACTTGGAAGATATCAATAAAGAAAAGTATTCTGCAATTTTTGTGTCTTTGTTGTAATTAATGCATCTTATCAATTTATGTATGAATTTCCTTTATAAAAATGCTTATGTGATGCACGAATGTGTATGATTATGTTGGATAACTGAATGCATATAAGAATATATGTTTACATGGTGTTAACTATGACTATCAAATAAGCTATGTAAGACACTTATATTAGTTTAGTAATCTACACGGTATGCTGCCTTAGCAGCGTGAAAGTGTCTAGATCGAGGGTTAGGGCTGCACGAAGGTCAACCTTACCCTTTTGTGGAGGTATTGAAGGACGAAATAGAGGGTTCGTCTAGCAAGCCCTAGAGCGAAGTGACATGCGCAAAGGCAGGAATAAAGGGAATAAAATGACATCATGACCATCTCAGGGTGCAAAAATGTGGTTCCAACATCCTCCCATACTGCTTCGAGTGAGACTTCGGTCCGCGCTCCACGGGCTGATGCCGAAAGGGCCAATAGTGTAGGGATTTGTTTGGTTAATTAACGTTGAACCTGGTTTAGGCCCCCTCAAGCTAACAAATGGTTTTGTTACTGAGACCATAATTTGCATAAGAGATATGTGATGTCATATCACTGGAATCCTACTAAGAAAGAGATTGGAGACCGGTTGGATAGGAAGATCCATGAATTCATGATGTAGGAGAATAGAAACCCACGACTAACAAAGGAATAATCGCTGGATAGGTACCTATATACAAAAATCCATGAAATATTTTTCTGCTCCTTTCTGGTTGAGCTATATGAGAGGAAGGCAAAGATGGCAGATAGCCAAGGAAGGTGGATACTTGACAGTCCTATTGTGTGGACCCCGGAGCTATGTAGGTTTTAACCCTGTAAAGAAATTACCTGCATACAAATTCTTAAACAAAGAAAATAAACAATGCGAGAGCACAACCCATAAAACACATATGCACAGAGATTTTTCCCTGGATCCAAAAACCGGGAATACCAGCTTTATTTTTCATTATGTTCCTTTCAATGTTACAATACATATTTATACATGCCGAAGCATCCAATACCATGGACCGAAAAACCATCGCGTCCAATACCATGGACCGAAAACCATCATGTCCAAAAAACATGTGCGAAAATCATGCACAAAAACATAGGTGGGTCCACCCAACCTAACATATGGTCCAAAACCAAAATTTTCCGGGGCACTGCCCCGGACCCCATAAAGTGGGGTTACGGGTGCCCTTCAAACCCCCTATTAAATATGTGGAAAGAATATAACACAACCCAACAATCTCCCACTTGTTGTTTTCTTTCCACAGGAGAGCTTAGTCATTTTTTCAGCCCTGAGATTCGCATTGCTTCTCTTCACCAAGAGAACTTCTCAGAGCTCACATATTTTTTCAATGCATCTGCAGTATTCTTCAAAGTGTCCACCTTTACTAGCAACACCTTTCTGTCTTCTATCATATCCCTCACAAAGTGATACTGAACATCAATGTGTTTTGTCTTTGAATGATAGGCAGGGTTCTTTGCCAAGAAAATTGCACTTTGGGTGTCACAGTCTATTCTTATAGCTCCCTGTACTAACCCCATACTTGAACACAATCTCTGCAACCAAACTGCTTCCTTGCTTGCATGAGTGGCTGCCATGTATTCTGCCTCTGTAGTTGATAGTGCCACTACAGATTGTTTCTTACTCATCCAACTGACTGCACCTCCAAATAGGTTAAACACATACCCACTTGTATATCTTCTCTGATCCAGATCTCCAGCCCAGTCTGCATCAACAAAGCCATGAATATCCAACACTCTGTCCAATCCTGGTCTTCCTTGGTAGCACAAACCATAATCGCTAGTGCCACGCAAATACCTGAAAACCCGCTTCACTGTTGTCCAGTGCTCCTTCCCAGGTTTTGACATAAACCTGCTCAATACTCCCACTGCATGTGCAATGTCTGGTCTAGTACAGACCATTGCATACATCAGGCTACCCACTGCACTTGCATATGGAACACGGGACATGTCCTCTTCCTCTTCTTGTGTCTTGGGACACTGTTCAGTAGATAACCTCACACCTACAGGAATAGGAACCTTCACCGGTTTACTATCCTGCATATTAAACCTCTGGAGTATTGTCTCGACATACTTCCTCTAGTTTAACCAGAGCTTCCTCTTTGACCAATCTCTTTTAATTTCCATGCCCAAAATATAGTTTGCAGCACCAAGATCTTTCATGTCAAATTTGGAGGACAATTGGGCCTTCAAATCCTGGATAATTTCTTTGTCATTTCCAACCAGCAACATATCATCCACATACAAGACCAAATAAATAATACGGTCACCAATTAATTTAAAATACACACAATGATCTTCTTTGCTTCTGGTGAAGCCAAGTCCCCGTATAAATGTATCAAATTTCTGATACCACATCCTGGGTGACTGTTTTAACCCATACAAAGACTTCTTTAACTTGCATACCAATTCTTTCTTACCCTTCACCGCAAAGCCTTCAGGTTGCTTCATGTAGATTTCCTCTTCCAAATCGCCGTGAAGAAATGTTGTCTTCACATCCATCTGTTCTACCTCAAAATCAAAAGCAACAACAACAAATAAAAGTAATCTAATAGAAGTTACCTTGGGAACAGGAGAAAAAATATCACCAAAATCAATTCCCGGCACCTGGGAATAACCTTTTGCTACCAACCGAGCTTTGTATTTCTCCACCTTTCCTTCTGCATTTGTCTTCTTCTTGAACACCCATTTGCTGCCAATGGGTTTCCTTCCAGCCGACAACTCCACCAGATCCCAAGCCTCATTTTTGTGCAAAGATGCCATTTCATCGACCATGGCCTCTTTCCAGAGTTTTCCATCCTCTGAATCCACTGCTTCCTTCACAGTTCTGGGATCATTATCAGTAACAGACAAAGCAAAATTTGAACTGAAAGTAGATGGACTATACCTTTCTGGCTGCCTTCTTTCTCGAACTGATCTTCTCACAGCCGGAGTTTGTGGCCCTTCATTTTCTGATTCCTGCTCTGCTGTAGAGTCTGATTCTTCCTCCTTTGGCTCAAACTCTATCTTCTCAGGTTCCTTTGGTTGGACTTCATGTTGAATAACATCTTTTACCTCTCTGAACAACACATCTTGGCTGTACACAACCTTCCGTGTGACTGGGTTCCAAAGCTTATAACCCTTTAAACCATCCTTATATCCAATAAAGATGCACTTTTCAGATTTACTATCCAACTTAGTTCGTTTCTCCTTTGGAACATGTACATATGCATCACATCCAAATACCCTTAGATGTGAAAGAGAGGGTTTCTTACCAGTCCATACTTCTTGTGGAGTCTTATCCTCCAACGCTGATGAAGGTGATCTGTTGATCAGGTAACATGCAATATCCACCGCCTCTGCCCAGAATTCCTGTCCTAACCCGGCACCACTGAGCATGCTTCTTGCCCTTTCAATCAACGTCTTGTTCATTCTTTCTGCGACTCCATTTTGCTGAGGTGTATATGAAGTAGTCTTCTGCCGTGCTATACCACACTTCTTACAAAATTCTTCAAATTCCTTGCTGTAAAATTCTCCACCATTATCTGTCCTCAGCACCTTTATCTTCTTCTCTGTCTGATTTTCCACCAGAGCCTTAAATTCTTTAAACCTGTCAAAGACTTCAGATTTATTCTTAAGAAAATATATCCATGTATTCCTTGAGAAGTCATCTATGAATGATACATAGTACACAGATTTACCCAGTGATGGAACCTTCACAGGTCCAAACACATCACTATGCACAAGCTCTAATATCTGTTTCGTCCTCTTACCACCAGAGGGGAAACTCACCCGATTCTGCTTCCCATATACACAATTTTCACAGAAATCAAAATCCAGAGAGCTATTATTCATACCTTCTACCATACCTTTACCATGAAGTATTCGAAGGCCCTTCTCTCCAATATGTCCAAGCCTTTGATGCCACAACATGGTCTTCTCTCCAGAGACCACTAGATTCTCTACTCCATTTTCAGGAACCATAGAACTATTGCACCCATCAACAACAGTGCTACCTTGCAGCTTGTACAGAGTTCCAATCCGAACTCCCCGCATTAATATCAGTGCTCCTCGAACCATCTTGTAGGTATCTTTCTCGAACACTGTCTTTACACCTGCATCATCCAACTTGCTTACAGAAATCAGATTTCTGGCCAATGCAGGAATATGTAGAACACTCGGAAGTGTTCTAACCCTTCCACCTTGCAACTTCAACTTTACTTTTCCCCGACCAATGATTCTAGCCTTCCTATCATCTCCTAAGAAGACATCACCACCATCGTATTTCTCATACTCACAAATCCACTCTCTATGGGGAGTGAAGTGAAAGGATGCACCTGAGTCAATAAACCATGCCTCATGATCTACATGTGTACTTGAAGAAGCCAAGTACACATCCCTACCTTCATCTGAGGTGGTTTTCACCTCTGCAGAAGGAGGATCATCATATCCCTTTCCTTTATTAGGAGCTTTAGATTTACAATCCATTCTGAAGTGCCCTTCCTTTCCGCATTTCCAGCACACCACCTTTGTAGGTTTTCCTTGAGATTTAGATCTCCCTCTAGATTTAGATCTCCCACTCGATGACTTATTTTTGTTTCTGTTCTGGGACCATCCTCGTACAGACAAGGCATCACCATTCTGGTTGTCCATATTTTTCCGTCTCATCTCCTCCGTCAGCAAGGCTGAGACTATTTCATCAAACTCCAAAGCAGTTGCATTGCTACCTATTGCAATAACCTGACTATCCCACGAATCTGTTAGAGAACACAACAGACTTATGCACTTATCTTCATTTGAAATTTTAATATCAACAAATAATAACTGACTTACCACAGTATTAAACGCATTCAGATGCTCTGTCACCGAGTCTCCATCTTTCATCCTCAGGTTATACAGCTTTTTCCGCAGGAATAGTTTATTCACCAGAGACTTAGATTGGTACAAAGTCCCTAACTTGACCCACAAAGCCTTTACCGTAGCTTCCCCTGATACATTCAGCAATACTGAATCCGAGACACACAATCGTATTTTGCTCTTTGCCTTCCGATCCAACTTCTTCCATTCTTCATCGGTCACTCCCGATGGTTTAGTACCCGGATCTACCGCGATCCACTGATCTTTATCCACCAACAGATCCTCCATCTTGAGTTTCCACAACTCAAAATTCTGACCATTGAACTTCTCAATCTCTATCTTTCCACTGCTCGCCATCTTCTTTCACCACCAGAATCGATCTCGCAGATCTCCCACTGAACAGGGTCTACCACAGGCCCGAGCGAAACCCCTCAGCAACAAAGGCATCCCCTTGAAGCCAAAACAACTCTGATACCAAATGTAGGTTTTAACCCTGTACAGAAATTACCTGCATACGAATTCTTAAACAAAGAAAATAAACAATGCGAGAGCACAACCCATAAAACACATATGCACAGAGATTTTTCCCTGGATCCCAAAACCGGGACTACCAGCTTTATTTTTCATTATGTTCCTTTCAATGTTACAATACATATTTATACATGCCGAAGCATCCAATACCATGGACCGAAAACCATCGCGTCCAAAAAACATGTGCGAAAATCATGCACAAAACCATAGGTGGGTCCGTCCAACCTAACATATGGTCCAAAACCAAAATTTTCCGGGGCACTGCCCCAGACCCCATAAAGTGGGGTTACAGGTGCTCTTAAAACCCCCTATTAACTATATGGAAAGAATATAACACAACCCAACAAGCTAGTGCGAAGGTTGGAATCATCAGAGGATAAGATCACCCGTTCTATCGATCATTGGCTCGATCATGTCATAGGAGGATTTGTAACTGAATTTGTGATCGATACCTCAGGAAACTACAGTGAGGCGGAGCGACACTTTTTCAAAGGACCGCGAGGTAAGTACGTGAATCTTTGAATGCCCGGATTAAAATATTATGGTACAAAAAATGGGTTATGCAGCTACCTTGATGTTTGGGGCTACACAAAGTGGAAAAGATTATAGAAACGAAGGAAAAAATGGTCCTGAATATAGTCTGTTGATTTCACCTCCACGAGGTGATGAAGAGGGAATAGCACAGGTTTCTCCACAAAGTGTTATTCAGTTAATAAGACAAGGATTCCTACGAATACTAGCTCCACCCACACCACCTCCAACTTCACCACCATCTCTTACGACTTCACTCGTACCACTTCCACCTCCATAGCAGTTCAGTATGGTGAATTCAGTGAAGCTGCCTTTGTTCAAAGGTTTAGGGAATGAGGACCCGGACCAATTCTAGTTCATTGTAAGAGTTGTAAGGGAAGCACAAGGCATTACAAATGATAACATAAGGAAGGAAACCCTATTTAGTGCTTTGCAGGATCACGTGCTAGCCTGGTACATCAAGTACTCTAATGATAACCCAAATGCTAGAGTGGCAGACATCCAGACAGGCTCAACAAGGAATTCAAAAGGACTAAATCTGAAGCACAGTCTATTGTGGGGTTCAAGGAAATCATGATGCAGCCAGGTGAGAAACCTTGGGAATTAGATTAGAGATTGAAGTGTAAGATCTGCGAAGCCAATATGAATTTAACGGACGGACAACATCGTGAATGGTTTATGGCTTCGCTATTGCCACACTTGAGGGTTTTGTTGTCACAATAGAAGATAACGACTTGAGCAGAGGCTTTGGAGATTGCACTGAGACTGCATGAAACCCTGATGCAAGATCCAAAATGGGGGTTCAATAGATCCATGCGCAGTTGAAAAATCTTTGCCTTGAGATGGAAAGTCTGGAGCAGAACAGAATGGTTAGACCAGAGGTGTGTGAAGAGGTATGGCATCCAAAATGCAAGAGTCAAGGGCATGACAAAGACCATTTTCCGATCTTTGTGAACTACCTTATAGGAGGAGGACCACTGCCTTTGAGGCCAGAAGCTCAAGAAGGACCAAACACGGGGCTTGCATTGTGGTGCATGAAAACATGCCATGGATAACTGTCACCTATTGCAAAAGCTTGTATAGACACAACAACAACTATTTTGCAACTTTTATAATTCAGTAGGGCATGATGAGCGTAATTGTAGGAGTTATGAATTTGATGGATAGAACTCCCACCTATAGGGTTCAGGCCGAAACACAGCCCCCTGAACAGAGTGCAGGGATGGTGCAGACATGATTTCAGGGGCGCGGATGAGGTCAAGGCGGAGGAAGACATGGTAGAGGTCGGGGACAGTTGATCTGCTATGATTGTGAAGGACTAGGACATTATTCTTGTAATTGTACTAACCCAACACATATGTCGTGCAAGTATTGCACTTTGTTTGATCATGAAATGGAAGACTACCCTATGCTAATAGTAAGGATACATGACAAAGGGGCGCTACCACCACAGCCGACTCAAAACCTGTAGATGATGAGGTTAGAGCCACACGAAGAGGATCCAAACGTAAATATAGTGCTCAGAAGTGGAATCGGAATAGGATATGACAAGGGAAACAACCCAAAGACATTACATGGTTGCGCAAAGCTCTGATGAAGGAGGCTGAGTTCAATTTGGAGTGTGCATGAGAAACCTTCATGGAAGCGAAGAAGAGCTTTGCTGAGGCCTTCACCTCAGGAAGCAAAGATAAGGTTGATCAAGAGGTGAACCCTTCCATGCTTATAGCCTTCTTCGAGACTTGCATGAAGCTATTGCGTGATAGCAAGGCTGTGAAGGGGTTGCAGGAGCTCATAAATAGATGCGCCAGAAACACTCCTGCTGAGTCGCACGTAGTACGAAAGCTTGGTAAATATAAAACAAGGATGGGACGAGCGATGAGACTGACTGCACAGATAGGAGAGTATGAGATGGATTAAGTTATCTTGGAGATGTGGTCAGATGCAAACGTCCTACGAAAACTAACTTGGGAACAGATGGGAAGACCCACGCTACAATGGTCTCTAATTCAGCTAAGGATGGTGAATCCGCAGAAGGTCATCCCCATGGGGTGGTTGTAGGGGGTGATTGTGGATATTGAAGGTGTGAGCATGTTGGCTAACTTTGAAGTAATAGAGATAGTGGACAACAACAAACCCTACCCTGCACTTCTTGGAATTGATTGGGCTACTGATATGAATGGGGTAATCAATATAAAGAAACGAAAGATGATATTTTAAAAGAAATTATTACGCGTAATTCTACCCCTAGATCCTGCTAAATGATGACACTATACTGAGCCAATCCGCGATTATGAGAGAGATGATGATTTGGACTGTATCTATAAGATAACATCATGAGACCAAGATTGGGTGAATCCAATAGTAGATGGATGAATTACCTAGGATCACGAGAGTTCATGCACCTCAGACTCTGATGAAGAACTAGAGCACTGGCAGAATCAATTACATGAAGTAACCACGCTGAGCTGTAACATGATGACTTGGTCGCTGCACTGTGTGTCGTTAGAGGAAAGAAAGCTACCTATTTACGATGGCATGAACGATGTAGATATCTTTATTCATGCATTTGAGAGGGAGGTACCAGAAAAGCAGCGCTTCCAAGCGTTGCACTAGGCACTACACGCTACACCAACAAGGTGGCGGGGTACGCACAACGAAAGCTTAAATGATTGGCGCGAATGTAGGAGAATGATGAGAACTCGCTTTGGGAATCCGAGGATGCAAACAACAGACAAGTATGATGGGTAGGATGATCCATGCGCACACTTGGCCAAATGGGCGTAGGCTTATGGAGTGAAGCTCCAACCTGAAGGGGGCATAGGCTCTAGTGCCTCCTTCCTTCTCCTATTGTGTCATATTTGTAAATCCTTCAATCCTATCCCAAGTTGTTCTTAAGGGGGGATGTTAGGATATTCCAACATAGGAAATAGTTAAGTACAACTTGGTCTAGTATAGAGTTAGGTAAAGTGTGTTTCTTTACCATGTACATTTTGTAACTTACAATCCGACGGTCACGATATGTAGTGATCCGACGGTTCATTCTCTCCTCGGTATTACCGACACTTGATCCGTGGCTTAACACCCGATTGGTCCATGATTTCTATTTAAAGTGCATGGAGGGTCATTTGTAGGGTAATCCGTCTATGAGAGAAGCATATGTAAATTTTCATTCTTTTATTAATAAATTGCCTGAAGTGGCCGCGTTGGCTCAGGTCGTGGACTGTTTCCCTCTTTGAGGGTTTTAACCACGTCAAAATACTAGTGTATTGATCTGTGATCTGTTTTTGAGTAGTGTCCTTTGGTGTTCTATCTGAGGAACTTGCCCTGTAAATTCCTACATGGTATCAGAGCTATTTGAGGGTTGTGTCTGTTGGTGATCCAAATCTGAAGCCGGTAGGGCTGCATCCGACTGCCGTTTCCTAGATCTACTATTTCTGACTGCTTTCAGGCCGAGAGTACTACTCTGTTGTGTTGGGAGCATCTGTTCCAGTGAGTAACCCCTTTAGTTTCACGAGAAAAGGTTTTCGGTAGCCGTAGCTGCGTCATTTTTAAGATCTGGAGGTATACAGTGTTTATTTGCAGTTTACAGTTATTTTCTCTCTGTTTATTTCAGTTTTGGTTTATTTAGCATTTTTTATTATCGGATCTATACCTTTCATTTCTGCGTATGCTCTTTTCCCTGCGACTCTGTGCGATCTGGGCAAATCAGAAATAGAAAGGAAGGATTTTTCTCATGCGTATGCTCTTTTCCGTTGCGCCTTAGTGTGATCTCGGAAAATCAGAAACATTGAGGAAAATATTTAGTTTCCGGCTAAAGCTAACTTCGAGCTGCAAGGTTCGTTTTTGAAAATATTTAGTTTCCAGCTAAATCTAACTTCGAGCCACAAGGTTCTTTTTTTTGTATTTCCATGTTGGGTTTTGTGTTTTTTGTTTTGTAGGGAAAAAGAGCTTTCTCAAAGCAAGCACGCAACCCAAAGCATCAACCCCCCTCCCCCCCCGCTCTCTCTCTCTCTCTCTCTCTCTCTCTCTCTCTCTCTCAAACTTTTTGTATAGCTCACTTGGTGCAAAGCTAAATTATGAGAGTAGAGGTCTTGGGTTCAAGTCTCCATTTTGTGGGGGTGGATTTTTTCATTTCCGCACATTCCCGCACTTCGTCAGTGACTTCGTCAATTTTTTTCTTCAAAGAGCCATAACTTCTTCATCCGGAAGCCGTTTTCAGAACCATTTTTCTGAAACTGCCTAATTTTTCGAGATATTTCCATTGGTACACTTAGTTTCAGCATCTACAGCTTCAGTTTCTGTTAAAAATGGAAATTCCATGCCAAGTCATTTTTGATAGCACTAACCACTTCCAATGCTAGTCCTACATTGTGGATTTACTTAGAAGTAAAGGTCTTTACAGAATAGCCACAGGCCAAGAGACCAAACCGAAAGATGAAGATAAGGCAGCTAAATGGGAAAATAGGCAAGACCAAGCACGTGGGTTGATAGGGATGTCTATTTCTCCAAATCTTAGATTCCATATTGCAGAACTTGATACTCCTGATGAAGCTCTGCAAAAAATTACTAAAGTCTTTGGAATTAAAAATGAACTTAAAGCCCATCAACTTGAAAATGAAATTTCTTACATTGGACCCCAATAATTTTTCTTGCATTGAAGATTTTTTGTCCAAGTTCAAGACCCTTAGACTTCTCTTGGAAGGTGTTAAGGTTAAGAAAGAAGATAGTAACCTTATCTACTCCATTCTTACTAAGTTGGAACCAGCCTATTCTGTGTTTGTTTCCACTTTCCATTCTACAAGAGAAGCCTTCATTTCTCAAGGACAAACCTACAAGTCCCCTTCCTTTGATTCCTTTTGTGATTCCTTAATAAGAGAACAAGAAAAACTCTTACACCTTGGTCTTCTTCATCTTGGAAACTCTTCTAAGAAAGCGTTAGCCGCCCAGCAGCAACCAAATCCAAAGAATCCTAAGAAGTTGTATCCTAAAAAGAATGGTCCTAAACCAAACAAGGGTCCCAAGCAATTTCAGCCTCAAAATGAAAAATCATTTCAACAAAATGATAAGACAAATAAAAACAAAGAGAAGAATACCGATAGACATTGCAACTTTTGTAATCGAGATGGCCACTTAGAATCCAAATGCTTTAAGAAGATGGAAGCCTTGGAAGCAGCAATGAAGAAGCATAACATCCATTTGGAGCAATCTTCAACTTCAACTTCATCTTCAGGAATGGCACTTTCTGCATGTGGTTGTCAAGCATCTCGGTCTGGCTATGCACTAAATGTATCTTCTTCTTCTCATTCTCATGAGTGGCTCATTGATTCTGGAGCTTCTTATCACATGGCCAAAAACAAAGCCATGTTTTCTTCTTTAAATGATTGTAACACCAAAAATATATATGTTGGTGATGATAGATCTCTTAGTGTTGTAGGGACTGGAACTGTTCATCTAGACAATGGTCAGTTTAATGATGTATTATGTGTTCCAACCTTATCATGCAACCTTCTATCTGTATATCAGATAACCCATTTCGGTGAAGGTAAAATCGTCACATTTTCACCGCACGATGTTGTAATTAAGGACCTAAGAGATCCTAAACAGATTTTAGCTATTGGCATTGCTGATGATTCTAAAAGGTTGTATATGTTTCACAACTTTGGGTCATCAAATCTTCCCTCAGTATTTGTTGCTCATAATGATGAAGTGAGAAAACTTTGGCATGAGCGATTTGGTCACTTAAACTATCGCTCTCTTCAGAATCTATGTAAAGAAAATATGGTGACAGGTCTTCCAATGGTATCTTGCAGAGATGGTGTTTGTTTTGGATGTGTACTCGGAAAACATCATCGGGACAGTTTTGAAAAACGTGCCTCTTGGCATGCCTCAGCCCCTTTACAGCTCGTGCATAGTGATTTATGTGGTCCACTTCCAGTAGCTTCATTCTCTGGCTATAAGTATTTCTTAACTTTCATTGATGATTTCTCCAGATGCACTTGGGTATACTTCTTAAAACTCAAGAGTGAAGTATTTAACATGTTCTTGGCCTTTAAGGCCTTTGTTGAAAAACAATTTGGACATCAAATTCTTAAGCTAAGATCTGATAATGGCGGAGAATATGTTAAAAACACATTCATCAACTTTTTCACTGAGAATGGAATTCAAATGCAACATACTGTTCCATATACTCCACAACAAAATGGTGTAGCTGAAAGGAAGAATCGCACCTTAAAGGAAATGACTAATTGTATGCTTCAATCTAAAGGACTTAGTCTTAATTATTGGGCAGAAGCAATTAACTGTGCAAATTACATACTAAATCGCACTCCTACTAAGGTTTTAAAGAATATCACTCTAGAAGAAGCATGGAGCTCAATCAAACCAGATGTAAGTCACTTTCGTGTTTTTGGAAGTGAAGCATGGGCCCATATTCCAGATGAGAAACATAAAGCTTTAGAACCTAAGAGTGAAAAATGTATTTTTGTTGGATATTTTGAAGATGTCAAAGGATATAGACTTATTCCACTTAAGTCCAAAAATGTTATCATTAGAAGAGATGTAAAGTTTGATGAAAATATATCGGCCTGCGAGCCTAGTTCGGCGGATGTGCCACCTCTCCCTATCTCTTCTACTTTTGAAAATATTTCTTCTTCAGATGATGACAGCAAGGATGAAACTCCTCCCCCACCTTCTCGGGATCCTCCTTCAGCTCCTCAGCTTCCAAAATGGGTCTGTGCTACTCGGGATGCAGCGGGTGATCTTGCCAGTGATCCTACAGATCAATGACATACACGTTCTCAGTTCGAGAGAGCCTCTTCTTTACTGACTCAAGCTTCAGTGAATTATGATCCTGACACCTTTGCAAAAGCTTCAAGCCATCCAGATTAGGAAGCAGCTATGAATGAATAATATCATTCATTATTGGCAAATGATACATGGGATCTTGTTCCTCTACCAAAGGGACGAAAACTTGTTAGATGCAAATGGGTTTACAGAACCAAGTATGGACCAAATGGGAAAGTTGATAAACATAAAGCTCGTCTTGTTGCTAAGGGTTTTTCACAAGTTGAAGGCATTGACTATACTGAAACCTTCTCCCCTGTTTCCAAAATGAACTCTATCCGCCTTGTTCTTTCCCTTGCTGCCTCTTTCAAATGGGAAGTCCATCATATGGATGTTAAATCCACCTTCTTGCATGGGGAATTTCATGAAGAAATCTATATGGAACAACCTATTGGCTTTATACAACAGACTCCAGCCTTGTATTTTGGCTTAAGAAATCCCTTTATGGTCTCAAGCAAGCTCCTCGAGCTCATTCTGACAATACTGTCTACACCAAGAAAGTTGGCAAGTCTCTTATCATTCTTGTTCTTTATGTTGATGATCTTATCCTGACTCGTAGTGATCCCAACCTTATAAACCATGTGAAGTCTAGCCTTAAAACGAAGTTTGAAATGACAGAATTAGGACACTTACATTATTTTCTCGGTCTTCAAGTCTTGCAATCCAGGGAAGGTATTTCCCTTTCTCAGTCCAAGTATGCCTATGATATTCTACGCCACTTTCACATGGAAGACTATAAGCCAGCCCCTTCTCCCTTTCAGTCTGGAGTCAAACTTTCAGTCACTTGTACTTCTCCTGAAGTTGATGCTACCTTATACCGTCAACTTGTAGGAAAACCTTTGTATCTAACCCATACTCGTCCTGACCTTTCCTTTGTTGTTGGCCTTGTTGCTGGGTTTATGCAAAACCCATGTGAAAGTCATTGGAAAGCAGCTAAAAGAATACTTCGTTATGTTCGAGGTACATTTCAGTTTGGGATTCATTACAGTGCTAAAGCATCTCCTTTATTGGTTGGTTTCACTGATTCCGATTGGGATGGTGACCCTGATGATCAGAAGTCTACTGCAAGTTATGTGTTCACTCTTGGTTCAGGACCTATTACATGGGCTTGCAAGAAACAAGGTGCCATTTCTCTTTCTTCAGCAGAAGCAGAATATCGTGGTGCCACAGAAGCTAGTAAGGAAGCCTTGTGGCTTCGTCAGATCCTGTCAGAGTTTGGATTTCAGCAACAGCATCCGACTACACTTTGGTGTGATAATCAAATTGCCATTCATCTATGCAAAGATCCAGTCCAACATCATCATAGCAAACACATTGAACTGCACATGTACTTCATCAGAAACCTCATTCACGACCATGTTCTTGAAGTGCAATATTGTTCAACAGATGATTAAGTTGCAGACATCTTTACAAAGGCTCTCACAGAGGCGAAGTTCACTAAACTTCGATTTATGGTTGGAGTTCAAGAAGTTGTCACTAAGGGGGGTAGGCTCTAGTGCCTCCTTCCTTCTCCTATTGTGTCATATTTGTAAATCCTTCAATCCTATCCCAAGTTGTTCTTAAGGGGGGATGTTAGGATATTCCGACACATAGGAAATAGTTAAGTACAACTTGGTCTAGTATAGAGTTAGGTAAAGTGTGTTTCTTTACCATGTACATTTTGTAACTTACAATCCGACGGTCACGATATGTAGTGATCCGACGGTTCATTCTCTCCTCGGTATTACCGACACTTGATCCATAGCTTAACACCTAATTGGTCCATGATTTATATTTAAAGCGCATGGAGGGTCATTTGTAGGGTAATCTGTCTATGAGAGAAGCATATGTACATTTTCATTCTTTTATTAATAAATTGCCTGAAGTGGTCGCATTGGCTCAAGCCGTGGACTGTTTCCCTCTTTGATGGTTTTAACCACGTCAAAATACTGGTGTATTGATTTGTGATCTGTTTGTGAGCAGTGTCCTTTGGTGTTCTGTCTGAGGAACTTACCTTGTAAATTCCTACACCTGGATATTGTCCCGATGAATTGGTATGTAGAAATAGAGATCCACCATGAGACAGGTGAATGGGATATTCTGTGCAATGGATTCATGATGACATTCAGTTTTGAAGACGGGTTTGACAGTATTGATGAAGCACTACAAGAGGTGAAAGAAACAACATTTAGGATACTGCAGGATTCTTTAGACCTAATTCAGCCTGAATGGGCTACTTAGCTGAGTCACATGCTAGATTGTTATAACGTAACTGTTGAAGAAGAGGATGAGGATCTGTGAAAGATTAACATCCCTAAAACAAAAGGTCACCGCGAGGTTGAAGGACCACAAGTTGAGAATCCGAATATAACCGCGCCGCTAAAAACAAAACAAATAAACATTGGTATGGAGGCAGAGCTCAAATTCGTGAAGATTGGAGACTATTGGGATGACGCGATGGTGGATAAGGTACTTGAATTACTTCGCAAATACTAGGATTTGTTCCCTACCAAGTTTGTGGATCTAAAAGGGATAATTGGGGACCTAGGTGTTATGA
The DNA here is from genome assembly GCA_031772625.1 of Pinus tabuliformis. Taxonomy (NCBI): domain Eukaryota; kingdom Viridiplantae; phylum Streptophyta; class Pinopsida; order Pinales; family Pinaceae; genus Pinus; species Pinus tabuliformis. The sequence goes on along the minus strand of CM062804.1, from coordinate 1,543,103,214 downwards.
AGATCACGTTGAACCCCGATGCAAAACCGGTTAATAAAAGGCCTTACCGTCTCAATCCGAAGTATAAGGAAAAGGTCCGCTTAGAGCTATACAAAATGCTCGTTGCAGGCATTATTGAGCCTATGGAAGAATCTGACTAGGTAAGCCCAATGGTGGTATAGGAGAAAAAGCAGAAGGATGAAATAAGGATATGCGTGGATCTCAGAAAGATGAATGATGCTTGTGTACATGATCCTTTCTCGACTCCATTCACTGATGAGGTGTTGGACAATGTAGGTGGCCAGGAAGCATATTCCTTCACTGATAGGTTCTCTAGGTTCCACCAGATCAAAATCGTGTTGGAAGATAAGAGCAAGACAATCTTCACGACTGGGTGGAGTTGTTTTCAGTAGACTATAATACCGTTTGGATTGAAAAATGCGCATGTGATCTTCTCATGCGTAGTCGTTGCTGCATTTAAGGAGTTTATTCATAAGTTCCTAGAAGTATACTTTGATGATTGGACTATGTTTGGGCTGGTGAAACACCATCCCACCTACAGCACACGGGAAGTGCGATGCATATTGATGTCCTTGAAGAGAGGGTGCGATGGTACAGTGCGAGACTTTTGATCCAGTTCTTGATCACAGTTTGCAACACAGTTCAAGGATTTAGGCCGAGCAAGTGGTAATCAGTAATTAAATCACAAGGGTAGATCTAAGGAGGTTACTAGAGCCATCACAAGGGCAATTAGAGAGTTTGTAAATCGATTGTTCAGTTCATAAACAAAACCCGGAGATAGACTGAAGCAGCATTGATCTACTTTGCACTTGCATAGCAAATGCAGTTCGAAGGCTAGCTGGCTTGACTTCAGGCTCCGTCTGTAAGTTTATAGAGCAAACAAATATAGACAAACAAACAATCTATTTTTTCCCCAGCAGAGTCGACATTTTTTTATTGGGAAATCTAGTGTCTATGCAGAGCTACTAGTCCCACTGAGACTGGTAGCTATCTTAGAAACAAAAAAGCTAAAACTACTTTTGTTTTCCTTTATGAGAAGTAGATAAGAGGGGAACAAAGGAGACGAGCCTCTATCTTGTGCTTGGTTCCTTGCTTGATTCCTCTCCCTTCTGATAGATCTTTGCCACTCGCTTCCTCGTCTACCCAGCTTCAAAGAGCACCTGTGGAATCAAAGCAGCATAATACTATCCAAGAACAAAGATCTATTATCATAAACAATATAGGACCAGATATATATTGACCACACAAATGCATATATCATCAATCATACAAGAATGTGGAGGAAAACTTGAATAGCTTTATTAATAATCAAGAATAGCAAAGAGGATTACAACCAATTGTTCTGACCCAGCGTCATCCTCTCAGCAAGAAAGCCCTTCTTCACCTCATGAAAATCTTAGATCACCCAACACTATGATGTTACACCAAAAAACCAGTAGCACTTCCTTACAAGATACAAAATTCTAGCCTCTTGATCTCTGGGATGAGGGATCCATATATAGATGTTTGCAAGGGGGGTGAGTCAGCTTTTGAGATTTTATTAGTGTCCTCTCTCTGATAGTTCTTGATTCCACTTGGAGATTGATGATCTCTTACTCATCCCTGGGCGAATGCAGAGAGGCAAGTGTCACACGAGAAGTTTCTGGAAGATTCCATGATCCTCCACCTTGCAAATTGACTCTGCCATTTGTCCACTCTCACCCATTGCACCCGATAGAAGGGCTTTTCAGTATGCATCGCACCTCCCATGTGAATTTAGGTGGGATGCAGTGCACTTTGACCATGGAGCAGGTGAGATGGTCCAACTTTGACCAGTTCTGAGTAGTTTTTCATGGAGAACTTCTAGGAGATGATATAATCATTTGACCTTATTCTCTTAGGGGTTGGAACAATAATTTTAGGGACTTAGGAGCCCTTGGTTTATGGACATATATGATTGGAGTTGCAGTGCCCAAAAATGTCTATAACATGCAACCGACTCAAAACCTGTAGATGATGAGGTTAGAGCCACATGAAGAGGATCCAAATGTAAATATAGTGCTCAGAAGTGGAATCACAATAGGAGATGACAAGGGAAACAGCCCGAAGACATTACATGGGTGTGCAAAGCTCCGATGAAGGAGGCTGAGTTTGATTTGGAGCATGCATGAGAGACCTTCATGGAAGAGAAGAAGAGCTTCGCTGAGGCCACCACCTCAGGAAGCAAAGATAAGCCTGATCAGGAGGTGGACCCTTCTATGCTTATAGCCTTCTTGGAGACCTGCATGAAGCTATTGCATGATAGCAAGGCTGTGAAGGGGTTGCAGGAGCTCATAAATAGATGTGCCAGAAACACTCCTGTTGGGTCATGCATAGTATGAAAGCTTGGTAAGTATAAAACAAGTATGGGACGGGCGATGAGACTGACTGCACAGATAGGAGAGTATGAGATGGATTAAGTAATCTTGAACTTGTGGTCAGATGCAAATGTCCTATGAAATAGACTTGGGAATGGATGGGAAGACCCGTGCTACAATGGTCTCTGATTCAGCTAAGGATGGCGAATCTGCAAAAGATCATCCCCATGGGGTGGTTGTAGGGGGTGATTGTGGATATTGAAGGTGTGAGCACGTTGGCTGACTTTGAAGTAATAGAGATAATGGAAAAAAACAACCCCTACCCCACACTCCTTGGAATTGATTTGGCTACTAATATGAATGTGGTAGTCAATCTAAAAAAATGAAAGATGATGTTTTAGAAGAAATTTTTATGCATAATTGTACCCCTAGATCCTGCTGAATGATGACACTATACTGAGCCAATCCGTGATTATGAGAGAGATGATGATTTGGGCTGTATCTATAAGATAACAGCGTGAGACCAAGATTGGGTGAATCCAATAGCGGATGGATGAATTACCTAGGATCGCGAGAGTTCATGTACCTCGGACTCTGATGAAGAACTAGAGCACTGGCAAAATCAGTTACACGAAGTAACCACGCTGAGTTGTAACATGATGACTTGGTCGCTGCACTATGTGTCGTCAGAGGAAAGAAAGCTACCTATTTACGATGGCCTGAATGATGTAGATATGTTTCTGCATGCATTTGAGAGGGAGGTACCAGAAAAGCAACGCTTCCAGGCATTGGACTGGGCACTATTCTCTACACCCACAAGGTGGTGGGGTATGCACAACGGAAGCTTCAATGATTGGCACGAATGTACGAGAATGATGAGAACTCGCTTTGGGAATCCAAGGATGCAAACGACAGACAAGTATGATGGGTAGGATGATCCGTGCGCACACTTGGCCAAATGGGCTCAGGCTTATGGAGAGAAGCTCCAACCTGAATAGGTGCACTTGTTTTGTCATACCCTGGATATTGTCCCGATGAACTGGTATGTAGAAACAGAGCTCCACCATGAGACAAGTGAATGGGATATTCTACGTAATGGATTCATGATGATATTCAGTTTTGAAGACGGGTTTGACAGTATTGATGAAGCACTACAAGAGGTGAAAGCAACAATCTTTAGGATACTGCAGGATTCTTTAGACCTAATTCGGCCTAAATGGGCTACTTAGCTGAGTCACGTGCTAGAGTGTTATAACATAACCGTTGAAGAAGAGGATGAGGATCCGTGAAATATTAACATCCCTAAAACAGAAGGTCACTGTGAGGTTGAAGGACTGCAGGTTGAGAATCCGAATATAACCACGCCACTAAAAACGAAAAAAATAAACATTGGTATGGAGGCAGAGCCCAAATTCGTGAAGATTGGAGACTATTGGGATGACGCGACAGTGGATAAGGTAGCTGAATTGCTTCGAAAATACTAGGATTTGTTCCCTACCAAGTTTATGGATCTAAAAGGGATAATTGGGGACCTAGGTGTTATGAAGATCACGTTGAACCCCGATGCAAAATTGGTTAAGAAAAGGCCTTACTGTCTCAACCCGAAGTATAAGGAAAAGGTCCGCTTATAGCTAGACAAAATCCTCGCGGTAGGCATTATTGAGCCTATGGAAGAATCTGACTGGGTAAGCCCAACGGTGGTACAGGAGAAAAAGAAGAAGGATGAAATAAGGATATGCGTGGATCTCAGAAAGATGAATGATGCTTGCGTACATGATCCTTTCCCAACTCTGTTCACTGATGAATTTTTGGACAATGTAGGTGGCCAGAAGGCATATTCCTTCACTGATAGGTTCTCTAGGTACCACCAGATCAAAATCGCATTGGAAGATAGGAGCAATACAACCTTCACTACTGGGTGGAGTTGTTTTCAGTACACTGTAATGCCATTTGGATTGAAAAATGAGCATGCGATCTTCTTGTGTGTAGTCGTTGCTGCGTTTAAGGAGTTTATTCATAAGTTCCTAGAAGTATACTTTGATGATTAGACTGTGTTTGGGCTGGTGAAACACCATGTAGCACGCTTGTGCCTGATGCTGGATACCTATCGAAGATACCAGATTGCACTCAATTAGAAGAAGTTCTTGTTTTGTGTTCCTTTTGGGACCCTGCTGGGTCATGTGGTTTGTAGATAGGGAATGATGGTAGATCCCGCGAATATCACTGTGATATTTAATTTGGAGGCACCCAGGAGTGTGAAACAGTTGCGCGCTACCCTAGGACATATGGGATATTACATAAAGTTTATCAAAGGCTATGCCCAAATCACGACGTCTATGAAGAAATTGTTGAAGAAGGATGTCATGTTTTGCTGGAAGGAAGATTGTAAGAAGACATTGGATGTATTGAAAGAAAAGATGGTCACTACGCCAATCCTAGTCTTCCTGAACTAGAAGAAGGAGTTTCATGTACATCTCGATGCATCATGTATAGCACTGGGAGCAGTGCTGACACGGGCTAGTGGAGAAGACCTAGACCACCCTATCGTGTTTGCAGGAAGAAGGCTATCCAAGGCAGAGCAGAACTATTCCACCACCGAGCACAAAGTTTTAGCTATGGTATATGTGATCTAGAAGTTAGACACTACTTGCTGGGAGGCCATTTTAAGATGTATACAGATCATTCTGTGTTGAAGTACTTGGTCAGTAAGCCTGTGTTGGAGCAGAGAATTTGCAGATGGTTGTTATTATTCAAGGAGTATGATTTTGAAGTTATTGTGAAGCCTTGACGATTGAACGAGGGACCAGACCATCTATCGTGCATCGAAACAGGGGAAGAGCCCACTAATTTGGAAGAAGGATTACCTAATGTGCAACTATTTGCACTGGGCATTATGGATGGTCATTTTGAGCATATAATACACTTCCTAACTACAAGAACTACCCCAAAAGGATACACTATCAAGAAGAAGAAGGAACTAGTGGTGCACACAACAAATTTCTCTGTCATTGCTGGGAATCTATATAAAATGGGGTCTGATAAGATATTGCAACGATATGTACCTGAGTTTGAAAGAAGTAGAATCCTCGCGGATGCTAATGGGGGTGCTACGTTTAAGGAGTTTATTCATAAGTTCCTGGAAGTATACTTTGATGATTGGACTGTGTTTGGGCTGGTGAAATGTCATGTAGCAAGCTTGAGCCTAATGCTGGATACCTATTGAAGATACCAGATCACGCTCAATCTGAAGAAGTGCTTGTTTTTTGTTCCTTTTGGGACCCTTTTGGGTCATGTGGTTTATAGATAGGGACTGATGGTAGATCCCATGAAGATCATTATGATATTGAACTTGGAGGCGCCCAGGAGTGTGAAACAGCTACGCGCTACTTGTTAGCCTCCTGTTGCAACAGGGTTTCATTTTTCATGATTGACATTTTTACATTCCAAATATGTCATACTTTGCAGGCTGCAGTGTTCCATATTTCCACAGGATGCCATGAAGTGTGCTAGTTCAAAGGCACTGCTGTATTCCAATTTTGATGAGTCATTCCATTTTTGGAGAGTTTTCATTTAAGGGAGGTCCAAACATTTTAATCTTGGTCTCCCTAGGTTTCAATTTCCTGTTTTAGAATGTAGAGAATGCATCTGACCAAATAGTTTAATCTTGGCAGATCTGTAGATAGGTAGAGAATCAAAGGGACCCAACTACTTAATCTGGGCCCCTGGCAGAAATAAGTGTATATCTAGATAGGAAGCATTCAAAATAAAAATTGTAAATCTGGGTCTGCAAGTCTAAGTGCACCCAAACCAAAAAGAAGAAAAAATGTTAGGTGAGTAGGCTGGGTAGGTAGCTGTGAGGTTGCAGAATGATGACTTATGATCAATTTTGTGTTACAAGTGTTTTATCTCTTTAGATCACACTGCAGATAGTTTTTCATCTAAAGGAGATCGAGGTGGACATCACTAACTCCCCCTTCTTCTAATTCCCCAAGTCACTTACTAATTTCCCCAAAGAGGTCAAGATCTGCTTGGTTCCTCTTAGCTCATCATTTTCCATGTCATTTGTCTTGGTGAAGATCTGCTTCACTCAAGGATTTCTCATCTATGAGTCACTTTTCCCCAAAATTAGCCTAAGGTCCCCCACCTTAGCACTTTCTTATCATCTCCATATTAACTACTAACTCTAGTATATAACTCCCCATCAGCTTTTCCCCTTCCCCTACTAAAAATATGTATATAAAACTTCCCTATGTAAATATCCCCTCCCTGGCAATATAGCCATATTTCTTCTAAGTCTAGGGAAAAAATAGTCCATCTGGGGCTATTTTTAGCCCATCTGTGTCATAGTAGGAGTTAGATGACACCTGGTCATGCTAATAACCTCTCCCTTGCCCTAAAAACCCTAAAAAAACCCACATTTTCTTCCCTTATCCTAATTTTTTATGCACAAATCGCTATACCCCCACTCATTAAACCCTAAAACCCATTTTTCCTAAGTCTAAAAAACCCCCGCTGCGTTGTATTCAAATCAGAATATTCCTGCGAATATCCCCGCCCACTAACCTGCCATCGCCCCGTCCTCCCCGCCAGCCGTCCGATCGTCCTGCGCCCAGATCAACGGCTGGCAGGCCTTCCCATCTCCCAACGTGCCCGAAGGTTAGCATCCGGGAGATGGGTGGTATTGCCACTGTACTCCCGCCACGCGTCGCCTTCTGGGTTGTGACGGAGCCCCTCCCTCCAAAACCGCCAAGACGCTAAGGCGGTGCGCCCAAACCTGTTTACCACTCCTGTGCAATGACATCACCTGCCTGCGTCACCCCCCTGCCTAGTCACCATGACACGTCACCCGCTTGCGTCACCCCCTGCCACTGTACTGCCGAGTCACCTTGCTACGTGCCCTGCCACTGCGTCACCTCCCGTGCTGCCACGTCACCTCCGTACATGATGACATCATCATGCTGAAGTCATCCCACCACGTCATCTTGCTGACGTCATCACTGACGTCACCCGTCATACAACGTCCCATCATGTTGACGTCATCATCAGTTTTAGCGCAAAGGGAAAAAATCGCACTCCGGAGCCCCAGAATCATTTTTTAAGGCAGTTTCTGACTCATCGCTGGATAAAATAGGCCGAAGTGGGGAATCTTTAGGGAATCTTTTCATTATGCAGCCCCCAACAAGCACGAAAGGCATCGAATGACCCGTTTTTCTTCGCGAAGCATTCAGGAAGGAGCCGAAGACAGTTTTAATGAAGTCAAAGCCGAACAATGGCCATTAAATGCTGATTTAACGCATAGCACATCAGAACAACATCCCAATTTATTGTCAGAGAGTATCAGAGACGAAGAAGAGCCAGAGAATATCAGCCGAAGAGTTTTTTAGGGGCTCGAAGCACTTGAACATTGATGAGCCCCCCAGAAAGTCAAATTAAGAGGCGTAAGGCCATCCTTACCCTCAAATCACAGTTAAAGCTTTAAATGCATACCAACAGCAAAGAAGCAGAAACCCATACACATTTATTGCATAAAACACTGCACCAAGCCACCGAGGACTACATCATTTACTCAGTTTTGATACGGCCGCCCTCAGCACAGCCCGAGATATTTTCATGCATTTATTTCTGATAGAATTAGGTCAAATTAATCATTTTTTATGACTTGTTTTAGGTCAAGATGTAAAAAAAGCAGTTGTAGAGAGTTTTTCCCCTATATATACCGCTCTCTTCATTGTTTCAAGGGTGGATCTATTGAGAATTTTCACTAGAGACTCGCATTGTATACCTGAGTTTTTCTATAACCAAAGATTGCTGAAAGCTTGGAGAGCAAACTGCCTATTGTTAATGAATATTTTGAAGAAATGAATATGGAATTCTTGTGCTGCAGCCTGAAACAATAAGTGCATCTTACCTCTGTTTTATTGTTTACCACTATCTAAATAACAGAAAGAAAGAATAGCTTATAATTTGTTTAAATACACTCTATGCTCAATTTCTGCTATTTCCTTATGTTTTCCTCTGAATGAATTGGTTATGAATATGAATTCCTCCTGGCTCATATTTACCCCTATTCACCTATGTATGCCAATTATCTAGGGATTCTTAAATGCCCCTAGGTATAGCTCTGTTACCTATATCTGTTAAGCTGATTGAGAGATTCTTAACTGCCTCTCATTACTTAGCATTCTTTCCATCATTTAAACCTGAAACATTGTTTCATGCGCAGCTATCTTGCTCCATTTTCCCTTATTGTGATCAAGGAAATGCACCAGCAGTCCTCCTCCTCGACTCCACGCCCAATGGTTTGAAACACTCAGACTGTGCTATGCCTCTCTACCTGAGACATCAATTTTCCCACCAAAGCAAAACAAAAACCCTCTGAACTCAATTCCTAGCCTAGAATCCTTTTAAACATAGCTAAATCTGAAAGAGAGAGCCCTCTCTGATTGCAGGTGGGCTAGAACCTGCAGTCCAAAGTTGGTTTGTGGTTACCTTGGCCGTATCCCTTACTCCAACCTGGGGACAAACTGAGTGATAACACTACCCTAGGACATACGGGATATTACATAAAGTTTATCAAAGGTTGTGCCGAGATCACAGGGCCTGGTGTTCCTTAAGAAACCAATTTCCTAGTTGTGGGGAAATTGTGCTTAAGATATTAATAAATATTATTTAGTGTGTCACTTATTGTTTGTTGTGTTCTCAAATGAAGGACCTGGAAACTTGTTCTTTAACTCTTAATACATGTATGACTAGAACATCTCACAATGCCATTTGTTGCTAGATATAAATGATGAATGAAGAAAATTTGAAGGAGAAGCTAAAGATAATATGTTGATCTTTCACAGGAACTACTATCTGTAACTTAGAGGAATTATGATAATGAGAAATGAGTCATAGACAATATGCTAATATTTCACAGAAACTATTAGCTATAACTCAGAAAGGAAGTGAGGACTTCAAATATAGGAGCGCTATTTTAAGGAATCTTAACCTGCAGCATCATTACTATACTTGAAAAGAAGAAACCATAACATGACACATGACAGAAAAACTTACAAAATTTTATGTAACAACTCATGGAAACCTCTGATTCTTTCATTAATCAACGATGATATCAGGAATACAGTGGCCTAGTCTCCGGGTTCTCCAAAATTCCAACCCTCTCTTAGTAAATTTTCCCATTTGTGTACATTGTATAATAGTTGTTGATCTCTACAATTGCCTAAATTATTTACCTATTTCTCTAAATATATGAATTAAAACTATTACAAAATTTTACAGAGGTTTAAAGACACCTCAAAGAACATAAAACAAAAAACCACTAAACAATGACAATAACTGCTGGCCTTTTGGCTTTGTTAATTTGCTACCGAATTCCTATGTATGTGCCTCAATGATAATTAATCTTCTTTAATTGTATAAACTGTGTTTAACTTGTGCATAACCTGGCTTATGCATGTATCGGGCACATTTCAATTGGCTAGAATAGCGAGAAGTTCGACCAACTTCCCTCTTCTTTAAATCTGGATTTAACACTGATTTTTCTGTTCACACAACAAAATCAACGGAAAAGAGGCAAAGCGGAACTAAAAAGGAATTAACACGATTTAATAAACTTAGCGGATCCGCCTGTTCAGTGCCGCATTGACTTCCCCTTATAAATCACAATTGGCACTTATAAACAGTGTAACAGCCCAAATATTAATAACATGCGATATGGCGGACCCGACGGTAGAATAAAAAGTAGCATATATAATATCGCGTCTGGCCATCGCAATAGCAATGGGAAAAACCAACCCATATGCATAAAGGCTTGGCGGACCCACCGCAATTATAAAATGCAATATATATTATATCAAGTCTGGCTTATCAATATCACAATCGGTGCTTATATAATCCCTTTATAATAGAAATATATTAAAAATGCATAATCATAATGTATATGAAACGATATAGTGGACCCACCAAAAATTTACAATAGGATATATATATATATATATATATATATATTATCAGGTCCGCCATATCAAGTTGCATTCGACGGTTCTTAACATTCGAAGCTTTGCGATGTGGCGGACCCGCCGAATTTTAAAACATAATATATATATTTCAGGTCCGGTGTTAATCACTTTAACACATGTTTCCGTTGTAAATATGCTACAGTTATGCTTTTCGGCTATTTGTAAATCCAATAGAGTTATGCTTTGCGATATATATATATATATATATAGATATAGATATATATATACTTGTACACCCATATAACCATTGACTTCCAATATACCATTATTGCTTCTTCCTTTTGCTTTATCTTTTTTTTATGTATTTTCAAAAGATTCTTGAATGAAAAATGAATGTTATAAACAATAAAAAATGCATGTTACAACATTTGGCTCCACCTGGGGATAGTGCTTTTGCCACAGAAGCACTATGAACCACATATTAGTGCCTTCACCTCAGGCATTGATTCATATATTGCTTCGCATAAACTGAAATGCCATGGCATTTGTACACTGATTTCACTATGATATTTACAATGAAATAATGCTTATTCTTTAGAACTGGAAGTAGTGCTTTAAGTATTGCCCATTAACAGGCAGCTATAGAGTTTCACCATCAAGATTCTCAAGGATGAAGGTATTATTGGATCTCACTTCAGAAATTCTAAAAGGACCATACCAGAGAGGGTCAAACTTCCCATGCTTACCCTTATCCTCTCTTCTGGTATCCCATCTCAATACTAAATCTGCAACTTTAAAATCAATTTCCTTGGCTTTCTTGTCAAAAATATTTTTCATGTTGGATTCATAAATAATCAAGTTGTCTCTTACCTTGTCCCCGTTCTTGCTTAGCTCCACCATTTTGTTCATTCTTCTTACCAACGCATTTGGTTCTTCTTTTGCTTCCTGAATCATTATAATTACTACATTCACAAGTTGACTTGGAAACAAAGCTTGAGTTCCATATACTAATTCAAAAGGTGATTTCCCTGTAGATATTCTTGTAGTTACTCTAGTAGCCCACAGAGCAAACTTTAACTGAGAATCCCAATCTCTTTGATTTTTTGCAATGGTTTTCTTAAGGATCTTCATCAAAGTTTTATTAGTAGATTCAGCTAATCCATTTCCTTGAGGATGGTAAGCTATTGAATAGGAAAAAATAGAATTGTACTTGTGATAAAAAGCAATGAACTTACTTGAATTGAAGACTTGAGCATTGTCTGTTATAATTTTAATGGGACATCCAAATCTGCTGAAAATATTTTCTTCCAGGAACTTCATTACTATCTGTTCATTTGCTCTCTTAGTAGGAATTTCCTCTACCCATTTGGTGAAGTAATCTATTGCTGTGAGAACCCACCTGTGTTGTCTGCTTGAAGGTGGATTAATTTCTCCAACAAAATCCAATCCCCATTGCCTAAATGGATCCTCTATGAAAACTGGAATCAAAGATAAAGGAGCTAATCTCTTTCTATCAGCAAAACCCTGACATTTCTGACAATTTCTAACAAACTTATATGTATCACCAAATAAAGTAGGCCAATAAAATCCTGCCTGAAGAATCCTACGTGTAGTTGCTTTCCAACTATAACGTCCTCCACAAATCCCTTCGTGATAATCTTTGATTATTTCTGTAAATTCATCTTCCATTAAGCATAGCAATAAAATTCCAGCTAGATCCATCCAGTACAATTTGCCTTCCACAATCACGTATGATTGTGCCTTGATCTTTAGTGCCCTATACTTTGTTCTATCCAAGGATTAAGGACAAGAAAGAAAGCACAAATAATGAATTATATGCGTATACCATTCTAAACACAAATTTATACCTGATCTTCATTCCTGGATCTTGCTCCCGTTCACTTTCTTCAACTGCTTTTTCATTTACAGGTGCCAACAAGTTAATTCCCAATGCCTGAAAGTTTGATTTTGTTAACATTTTTTCCAATCCTTGTCCTTTTACCAACGTTGTGGGTTTTATGTCCAAATCATATTCTGGGATCTTGGCAATCCACTTTCCTCTTTTGCTTTCTACATCTCCCTGTAATAATACATCTTTCACTACATCATTTGGCACATAAACAATGATTTGGGACTGGAGCACATAAGTTCTAAAAGCTTTCAAGGCTTCTACCAAAGCATACACCTGCTTCTCAAGAATATTATATTTTAGTTCAGAATCCTTAAGAATCTTACTGAAGAATGCGACTGGCTGCTGTCCCTCTTCATCAGTCTTCTGTAGTAAGACAATAGCTATTGAACTCGGTGATGCAAATAAAAAAACTTGGAAAGGTTTCTGATAATCAGGGCTGATTAAGATTGGAGCTACCTACAATGCCTCTTTAATCCTGGAAAATGATTCTTTGGCTTCCTTAGTCCAATGCACTTCATTCTCCTTCTTCAGCATATTAGCGATTTCTTTCAGGATTTATGCATAATTGGACATAAATCGTCTTAGGAAGTTAATCTTTCCCAGAAATTTTTGAATATCCTTTTTACTCCTAGGCAATGGTATTTTTTGCACAACTTGTACTCTAGCTAGATCTATCTTCACTCCTTCTCTGGAAATAATGTTGTTACACAGTAATTTGTCACTATTTTCATCCTAGTCTTCCTACTGTGTCATGTGTCCAAAGTTGTTCATGCTCATGTTAGACAAAAGCTCTCTAATGTTGCCAAATTACCCACTTTTCCAAATTTATCTGCCTCATCGCGTCTGTTGGCTTAATAAATGCATTGAAGGGCGCTAAAAAACAATCCAGAAGCACTGCCATCATGGAAGTACACCTGATTCCCGCGATGGTCCGATTTTATGTGCCAACGCGACTGTCGCTTGTAATATTCAGCGATGACCTAACTAGCTACGTTATTCAACAGCGATGTCAATGTGGAAGACCAGTTATGTGCCCGCGATGATCCAGATTGGGCGAATTTGTTCCAACAATCGGCCTTCCAGATGACTCTAGACCTGGTTGTTGACCTAGTTTATGTTGCCCTCGTTTCTCTGGTGTGGTTGTTCCATCATTTGTGCTACCCTCCTTGGAGATAAGCTCACTCTTCCACCTTTCATGGAGACTCCTTCTCCCATTTAAACTCTCACCATTGCTATGTGCTTCTAGTTTTTGGATAGTTCTTAGTCTTTGGAATGGTTGCTAATAGTGTTGTTAGTGTTATTGAGTTTGCTAGATAGCTGGTGTGAGTGTGACAAGTGTGGGATTGTTGATCGCTTGAGGAAGGTTGTGAAGTGCCCCTAATCTTGTGTAAAACTTGTGAGTGAGAGAGACTTGTATATTGGGAGATCCATCTTCAAAGAGTGAATGCTTGAGGAACATGCTGGCTGGATCCCTTTGAGAAGGCTTGTGACGTCAAGACTTTGGTTGTAAGCTTACTCTTATTTAATAATTAATGCAATCAATGATGTTTTCCTATGTCTTGTATGTAATGTACTTGATAGCTCATGACTTCTTGACTTTGTGAGTAAATATATCATTGTTGTTCCGGTTACGTGCTTTGTTGTATTTCCTTTACATTGTTTCAGGTTGATTACTCATTAGGAGAAGGAAGTGCACGCTGGAGCAGCGAAGCGGAACTCCATCGACCACTGGTTGAGGTAGGCCTCCAACGATGACTGTTTAAGGAAAGCTATTGTTTATCTATCCTTGTTTGTGACTAGACCCACTCTAGGGCTAGAGGGGTTGCCTCTGTCTGTAGAGGGAACACTTTCTTGCATCACAAATTGGCGACTCTGCTAGGGAGATTTGGCCTTTGTTCTTTTCTTGTTTTCTCTTGTCTTGATTTTTTTTTTGGTCTCTTTTGAAGTTTTGGGATTAGTTACTAGTCTTCTGAGTTTCTTGGCCTGATCTGGGAAATGCCCTTATTTGATTAAAGATTGATTGTCTTTGATTTGGGAATTTTTGGTTCGCCTGTTACTATTTTGAACATCATCGCGGCTTTTAATTTAATAGTCATGCTATCATCACATCACCCTTTTTGTAGTATCCTATTCATCGCGTAATTACGCTTAACAGTCACGACGGTTCTATAAATCTGACTATCATGGAAAAGTCGTGTACTTTCGTGCTAACATCACTTTGTTGCTACGGTGTGCTCTTTATCAGCGCTTGTTGCTTGTGTATCACCCGCGCTGATTGCTGTAGAATTGATTTTTTCAAATTTTCCTCCTGAATCCATCAGTCTTGCTATTCCCTTGCTATTTTCACTTGTTTGATAACTTGTTTTTCACTATTTATAGGTTGAGGCACTCTCTTGTGAGCTTTGTTGAATGAATCTTGTTTTTTGTTTTGTGATCGAGTTTCATTGTTTCAAGTATTTTGGATCAATTTCACTTGCTTGCTTGGTTGCTCAAAGATTCGTTTGCAGCTTGTTGTTGGTTTGATTGAGCCTTCCCTGTTGCTTACTTTTGGTTGATTTTTTAGTGATTGTTATTGGACCAAGCTCGGCATTGATTCGATTTCCCTTCACTACCTGGACATAGATTACAATTTTTTGGATCAACTGTTTTTCCACATTTGTTTATTGCTTATTAGTTTCTTTTATATTTAAGAGACATCAAAATAAAAAGGATTGCATTTCATTTAGCATACAAAAGTGAAAGTGAATTTTCATTTCAAGTTGCATTTTGAAAAGCGAATGATTAAAATCTCTCATTAGTAGTATCCGTGAACTTTAGGAATTGATGTCTGTTTGCATTGAGTGACTGTTTTGTTGTCTTGGTTTTCTTGGTTTGGGAATGATCTCTCTACCCTCCCATAGGTAGGTGTTCATTGAAGAAAATGGATATTTCATTCATTCTAGTTGCATCCTAGGTTTTGTTATATACATATGGTAAGGCCTGAAAATTGAAACATAATCCAAGATCAACTCTAAAATGAACTGAATAAATCTAACAATGCATTGGAACATAATGCACACATTTAGAGGTCTAGGCCAGAGACGTGCTCCGACGTCGTTAAACCTAGTCACTTTTGTTTCCTCTCAAGGTTGAGTGATTCCTCCTTCTGTGACTCAATAGTGGTCTAGCACGGAATTGTGCTCCCATGTAATGTTGAGTATATGCTTGTAGACCCCATTAGGTTATCATCCTTTATCCATAGGAAGCCGCGCCTGCCACCTTACAAGCCATAACGCACTAAACACAACATTCGGGAAGATTGACTGCCATACAGAAAGTCATATGACTGCCAAGGTGTATATGCAGCTTTACGGATTTGTCTGGTAAACCTTTTGCCTAGTTCTCCAAAGTAGTCACTTTCATTCCTTTTCAGTCTCCCTAAAAGAAAAGGTCCATCTGAGCACTTGTCCTTTCAGGCTCATTAAACCTCGAAAGAGATAGAGTCACCTTTTCATCCTTTTCTCGACTCTTGAAACATGAAAAGGTCAAGTTTTGTTCCTGTGTCATAAAATTTACTGCCCACGAAACATTCCTGGTAACAGTTAGAGTTCTTCATTACAGTTCGAGTGTTTTCAGGCTCATTCCTGATGGCAACATTCCCCAATTCTACTGGCCAAGGTCTTTCCCCAGATGAGAATCCTAGTCCATTTCCTTCTTTTGGACATGTCGGTGCTCCATATATGGCAACATTGTCTTTGCCTTGGTTAACCATTGGTTTTCCCGTATGGTTTTTTTCACCTCGGTGGTCCTGAGCATCATGACTCCTATTCTACCATCTCCTTCGTCTGAACCACGACATGATGATTCCAAGGTTGAGTCTACGCCTTCTTCCCTTGTTTCTTCCTCCTCCTCTCCTCCTTTTCCTGGTGAAAGTTTCACATCTAGTAACCAGGAGACTAAGAAGAAGAAGAAGAAGAAGTCTGATAAACGTGAGGCCACCTGTGCAGCTACTGCTCTGAGTACATCTCAGGTCGGAACACCTTCTGCTCCTCCACGGAAGGTTAAGCTTCCTTGTAAATTGTGCAAGGGTGACCATATTCTTCGTGATTGTCCTGGTATTCCTAGCATCTTAGAAGTATGGTCTCACGATCCAGCTCATCCCCCATCGTCCCTTGAAGCTCATGACGATGCTACCCTATCAACTAGAAACGGTAAGAAGAAAGGGAAGATTCGATTCCCTTGTAGGCTATGTGAAGGCAACCATACCCTTCACCTTTGTCCGCTCATGGATAAAAATTTCGCCATTTTGGAAAGTCTTATGGCTTCTTCACCCCAACTCCCCGTTGGCTATTAGAGGCTCTCTTCAGACCCTCCCTCCATTAACAAAGAGATTGACTTAGATTCCTCTCTTGTCTATCCTCCTCCCTCCGAGCGTGGCTATGCTAAGCCTATTCCAAACTAACCATTGGTCGGGGAGAGTGACAACTTAGGTTCACCACCTGTTGATCACTCTGTTTCAGAAAAGTTCCATGCTCGTGTTCTTCTCATCTCGTCAGATTCTCCTGAGTCTGAGAACGACCCTCCTATCCCTGCTGATCACGAGAGTCCTTCTTCGGTTCCTGTAGAGTAGGGGGGAAATCATACGATTCCCCCACCAAGTAGTTCAGTCGTTTCCTTCGACTGGAGTCATTTGACTACATTCCGCCTTCCATCCCATGTGCCTTTCCAGATTACAGTACATGCCTATGATAAGGCAGTACCTGGCACTGTCTTGGATGAGGGTGCATCTGTCAGTCTTATGCCTTCCACTACTTGGCAAGCTTTGGGCTCCCCACAGCTTGTGCCAGTCACACAGAATCTATTGGCATTTGACAGAGGAACCAGTCAACCTCTAGGAATCCTCCCAAAGTTTCCTATTACTTTGGGGGACAAAACCATCTGTATCGACGTGATGGTTGTCTGAGGTGCTTTAGATTTCAGTCTTCTCCTTGGTCATGACTATATTTATGCCATGGGGGCCCTTGTCTCTTCCCTTTATTGTGTGGTTTTTTTTCCACACGATGGAAGAATGGTCACCATCGATCAATTATCGTTCTTCTGTCCCCCGGTGCCTCCTGTGCAGCTGTCATCCCCTCTTGGTTCTTGCTCGCAAGTAGTGCCTTCCTTACCACAGGTCAATTATGTGGCTACCCATTCTGTCTCCACATCTGCTGCTGATCATGCAGATGGTCTCGTATATCATGCACTGGGGGCATTGGAACTCGATTTGTCATTGGTACATCATGACATGTATTCCTCCCAGAGTGCATCTCTTCCATCCCGCGAAGACCTCTTGGGAGACATGTTCTCATGTGGCCCATGAACAGGTGCCCGAGGATAGTTTTGATCTTGTGTCAACCTTGTTAAAATATGAAATAAGGTGTCACAAGGATAGTTTGTTCCTGTGTCAACCTCGTTTAAAAATGAAACAAGGAGTCTTGAGGAAGGTTCTTGATCTTATGTCAACCTAGTGAAAAAATGAAACAAGGGTTATGAGGATAGTTCTTTCATTATGTCAACCTCATTAAAAGATGCAATCACTCCATGTCCAAATCGAGTCTTTGATTATGATCTCGTAAAATCCAAGTCGAGTCTTTCTGAGATCTTGAATGTGAACCTTCATTCCATCCACCTTGTTGAATGCAATGAAGCTTGGGGGGCATGTACCTCGATTTCTGTCATTATGCTGAGGGCATGCAAACTCATAACAAGCATAGTTCTTCATTTCAAGCTTGTGTAAACATGAAACCGAACCCAAGCAGAGTTCTCCATGGTTCAAGCTTGTGTAAAAATGAACCCATACCTGATTTACACCTCGTGAGTATCATTTTTATCCCCTAATTTCTGCTAGATGAGACTTGGTTGTTTCATTCCATCGCCACCATCTCTTTGGCCGATTATATGCTTTCACTTGGTTGTTTTTCCTTTCCTGAGGAACCGCAGTGATGAGTGGTTTTATTAGCCATCCTCTTGACCATTACATGTTTTGAGTAGTTCCACCATTGCCGGAACCAGTTGCTACCCTTTATACCACTCATTCCTCTAGGATGAGTCTCCTTTAAGCTCTTTTCTGACTCGTAAAAAATGAAAACATTGCCGAGTATTTTTCCCTTTTTGACTCATTAAAGAAAATAAAAATGGAGGTTTAATTTTATCTCTTTTCCGACTTGAAAAATGAAAAAATTGCCGAGTTTTCCTCTTGACTCGTTAAAAGAAATAAGAGGCGGTCGACTTTAAGCTCTTTTCCAACCATATAAACACGAAAATATTGCCAAGCCTTTGTCGTTTCAAGCTTGTTATTGGTTCTGAAACGACGTGCTTCCGACCACATTTCTACTTTTTTGGGTTGAAGTCACTAGTTAAGAAAAGTACTCCTTAATCGTAATGGTCGGGCGGTTCTTTTGAGTATCATTTAATACTTTTTTGGGCTCAAGAGACACAAATTTATGAAAAAGGACCCCCCTAGAGTTTTCTTTCTGTGTCTTTTTCAAACTCTCTAAACATGAAAAGGACCCCGAGTTTTACCTATGTCAGACTTGTTAAACCTTGACAACATTGGACTCGTCACCATGACGAGACTCGAGCTTCTCCTTCCTAGGGCTTGTTAAGCTATTACTAGGTTGGACTCAACAACAGGTTTATCATTGATTGTCTATGGCAGCTAGTCACTCTTGAACATCGACACTTTTGCTTCTTGTCGGGTTGGGACATCCATATGTCATCATTTGGCCTTCCGCTGGTTTGGGTTGTCATTTAGCCTCATTCCATCTGATTCATGTCGTCTCCATCGAGCCTCTGATCCCTTGGTATTTGAATGCTGCCACCCTCCAGAGTGATGTCGCCGACATGTTCAAGAGTATAATCCTTCTGCAGTTTACACCCTCGCCTTCTCCTCTGATACTCTGTTTCACCATCTGCCACTTGTTCTTTACCTCATGTCGTTGATGGGGGAAATGTTATGGCCCTCCTGCGATGGGTCATCTCCTATCGACATCAAATCATTATCCAGGAGATTGATCTAGAGATCCCCTTTGGTACCTTAGAACTTGCATGGCTTAATGGCAAGTTCTTCGCACCTGACGGTCATATCCTGAACGAAGATCCAACTTGGTGAAGTAAATTGATCCATGCAATTCATCCAGTAATTCATCAATGACAGGAATGGGAAACTTATCTTTAATAGTGAGCTTGTTGAGATCCCTATAATCCAGACACATGCACCATGATCCATCCTTCTTGCGCACCAATACTACTGGAGCAGAGAAAGAACTTTGACTAGGTTGAATTATACTAGCCTCTAGAATTTCTGCAACCATACGTTCAATTTCTCTCTTTTGGGCATAGGGATATCTGTACGGCCTAATGTTTGGAGGAAGACTTCCTGGAATCAGATGAATAGCATGATCATGATCACGAATAGGTGGGAGATCCTTGGGAGTCTTAAATACCTTGGAATGATTGTCCAAGACTTTTTGGAGATCTGGAGAAATATATGATTCCGATGTAGAAACATCTAGCGAATATAATTGTGCAATTACACCTCTTTTTTCCTTTTTTATAAGTTTTTTCATACCGTTAGAGCTGATTATCTTTCCTGGTTTCCCTGCAATACCCCTTAATTCAACTTCCTTTCCTTCCGCATAAAATTTCATGAAAAGTTCTTGAAAATTAAAAGATATTTAACCTAAGGATTGTAGCCATTGGACTCCTAGTACAACATCAACACCTCCCATTGGAATGGAAAGCATTGGGCTAGTCAATACATATTCTCCCATGGATATCTTGATATTATGGCACTTTCCAGAGCAATTTATTGTTCCTCCATTTGCAACCATCACTTGACACTCTGGTGTTGGGTATAAGAAGCAATTCAATTCTTTTGCTACCTTACAATGAATAAAATTGTGGGTACTTCCTGAATCAATCAACACTATTACCTTTTTCTTCTTGATTTCTCCTTCTATCTTGATGGTTTGAGGAGTGGTAATTCCCGCCAATGCATTACAAGATATGGTCAGATTCATTTCTTCTTTATCTAGGCTTTTTTCCTAGAGTATATCCTCCTCTTTTGACCTTTCTTTCTCCTTTTCTTCTTCCTCTTCACAATCTATGTAGAATAATTTCTTCTCAGCACACTTATGACCTTTAGTGTATTTTCTATCACAACTATAACAAAGCCCTTTTTCTCTTAAATTTTTCTTCCAATTGTTGTGGTGTCAACCTTATAGGTTTTGGAAGACTAGAGGAAACAACACTTCCATCTTTATAGTTGTGAGTGGTATGCTTCTTGGTTGCCATAATTTTGCTTTCCATTTTTCTTGCTAACCTGAATGCCTTCTCTAATGAATCAAGTTTCCAAAGGTGAACATCATGCTGGATATTATCCTTTAAAGTCCCTATGAACACATCAATCCTATGCTCCTCTGGAATATTTTTTACCCTTATGTTCAATTTTTGGAACTCCTCAGCGTGCTCCATTATTGAACCCTTTTGTTTAAGACTTATCAATTGGCTAAAAAAAGTGTTGCTTTTTGTATCCTCATAATGTGCTATCAATTCTTCCATAAAAATTGCCCAAGTGATAATTTGTTTACGAGAGAAAAGCCATTGATCCATACAAACTAATTTGGTTCCAAATATAAAGTTGCAATACGCACCTTTTGTTTGTTTTGCACATTAATGAGATCGAAAAATTGCTCCATCTGCAATATCCATGTTGCGGGATCCTTGCCATCAAACTTCCTCATATTGATTTTTGGAATATGGTGGGTCTTCGATCCAACATTAGATTCTATGAAATCATGATTAACATTTCTTTTGTTCTCATCATGAGTTTCCTTTACTACCCTTTCACCATTAGTAAGCATTTCTTGTAGAAACTTTGTCAAATTTTTCTTCAAATCTGTCTTCAAATCTTCCATGCCTATATTCAAATCTTCCATGATTGTCTTTAAAAAATCCATCTTGGTTTCTATGCCTTTCTTTAAACCATCCATCTTAGCTTCTACATCTTTCTTTAAACCATCCATCTTAGATTCCGTTTCTTTTTGTGCGAGTGACACTTGTTGCACTTGGTCTCGTAATTTTGATATATCATGTTGCATTTCTTCCTCTTCTTCATGAGTCATGCTAGAGCTTTCAGATTGCCTACTAGGTGTTTGCATTTTCTTTCCTTAGGTCATCAATTACCGATAATAATGCTTTACTATGCCCTTTGAATTCCTTCAAACTAATTTTTCAAACCAAGCTTATGCAAAAATTTAAAAAAACTACACACGTTTTTTCACTTTGTAGGAGCTTGATATTGAATCTGATGTATCTCTGTAATTTCGAATCATATAGTTCTGAAATTACAAACTGTGATAGTCCTCTGTGTCCTCTTTCCAATGCCACCAGTCTGATCCAAATTGGATTCTCCATGGAAGAGTTATGCCAAAACTCCCACAGTGACCTGATTATAGACTAGTTCAGTAGAGTGAAATTGTATGACGTGCCATGAGTCACTGTTTTGACCTTTGGCTCTGAAAAATATATACAAGAAAATTAAAGTTTGTCCTATTTCTATATCTTCTTATGAAAATTCAATCTGATGCTCAGAGAGAAAGTTAAGATGATTTTCCCCAGCTCACCTGTTTGGAATGTAATTCAAGAGTCTGCAAAAAGACCAACTTCCTCAGATCATATATCCGCAAATATAGAGTGAAAAACTCTAAAATTTGGATCCAAGATTCAGCGTGATGTCTTCTCAAATGGGTTTTTTTTTTAGCTTCTGAAACATCGTAGAAAAAAAGTTATAGCAAAAATTCCACGATGACCTATTTGGAGCAGCGAAACCCTAGAATCCAAAGCTCTGATACCAAATGTTATGAAACCAGCTCAAGAAAAGATAGAAAAGATAGATCAATGCCTTAGAATTCAGCCTCTTCGAGGGGGAAACCTCCTTTACATTACATAAATGAACAATTCTTGGATGATACAAATGACAAAACCTCCTTTCTATATATAAGAGTCTAACGAGTCACAATATAACCTAGTCGACCTAACAATAATACTATAAAGCCACAAAAATAACAATAGAGGGTTTCTATGGGGCACAATAATAACAATATGGGGGAAATAGGGGCACAACAATATTAATAAGAGATACAACTACAATAGTAATGGGGTAATCACTAGTATTATAGGGATCTAACATATCCCCTTCAAGCTTGCGATTAAAAAATAATTGGGGTACCTTCTAGAAACGGTGGGGGAAAATTTTTAAATCTAATCAGTTGCTTCGGCAGCTCACTCTTGAACATGACACTTTCTACTTCATGTTAGGTTGGGATATCCTCCTTTGTATCATTTACCTTCCTGGGCTGGGCCATTCATTTTTGCCTTCCATATGATCTCTGCAACGTCATCATGACCACCGATCCTATGGATCCAAAAGCTGCCAAACTTCCAGTCGTGTCAGTGATATGTTCAAGAGTTGTCCTTCTACAGTTGCATTTACCTTTGATTCTCTATATCATCCAAAATCATTTTGCATCATTTTGTCTCGTGTCAATGTTGTGGGAAACATTATGGCCCTCCTTCTACACAATCATTTCCCGTCGACTTCAGCTCATTATCCAAGAAGTTGACCGAGAGACTCCCTTCCAGTACCTTAGAGCTGCATACCCTAATGGAAAGTTCTTTGCACTCGAGGGCAAGTTCACATCATTGGCCTTCGATCTAATGATTTCAATGGTGTTCAACATCAGTTTCTCTATTCACATTCCATGGATTGTGCTAATAGTACCTTGAGGACCATTTTCATTATTGGTGGTTTCTCTCGTGCTTGTTAATAGTTTACATCATTGACTGGAAATAAAGCGACTTTCTAGCATTTTTGACATCAACACATCTATTCGCATGTTAGAATTTGTACTTTGATCGGGTCATGGTGGAGCAAAAGACCCTGGGCTCAGATCACAAAAGTCCAAGTTGTGAAGTGATGTGACATGGTTATGTTGATATACATGTCTCTTTCAGATGGACAGCTATGACCATACCTTGGTTTTATTATGATCCTCTTTGACAGATGGTTGCGCCTCTACCTGGATCCATTTACATGATCATTCTCTCGATGGTTGTGTCCATGCCATGATTCATGTATCATTTGACAGAGTTCTAAGTTATGTATATGTATATGTACTTGTTTGAAGGTTTTTGGACGACAAACTACAGTTCCCCACACTGATTCATAAAGCATTTCATCCCTCACTCTAGCTCGGCCTTCACGCTTTAGGGGGCATCTGTTACACAAAATTTTGTCACTATCCCTATACTCCCCATTCCTTGATCATAGAGGACCTCTACAGTGAACCCCACATCCTTTGCCTTCATGAAGAAACTCCCATTATGTCCCTCTTCATGAGCAGATCAATTCTCTTTTGCACCATTTCCCCAAAAACTTCTATTTTGCCCAGTTTACAAGACCGGCGCTAATGGCCTTTTTATCTCCTGTGCCGATGTGCAGAGATTAACACTATCCCTAGCATCAACCAGAGTGATTGAGCTGTGTTCTAGTTGCACCGGTCCTGTTATGGAAAGTTTTTTAAATTATTAGGCAAAGCTGCGAGTTCTAGACGCTTCATAACGAAAGTTTGGTAAATGGTTTAGTCGGATGGGGTCGAGGATGTTAGTTTGGGCTCCTTTCCCCTATAATGATGGAACTACCTCAAAGGATAAGCCCTTCTCCCATGATAAGAGGATCTATCTCCCATCCATTCATCCTATATAAACCTCCCTTCTTCCCAAGCACAAGCTAGTGTTAATGTTGGTGTGTTAGTGCTATTTTGGTTTGGAGTAGACAACAAGCTATTACTAGTTGTAGCTATCTAGTTGTGTGAGGGAGAGGTGTGATTTGGTTTGGAGTGAATCCTAAAGGGAAGAGCCTTAAAAATATTATGGATTGAGGCCATCATGGGATGCTAACAGAAGTGTGTGGGAACCTGGTCTTGTTAGAGGAGGACTGCAACGTCAAGACAATGGTTGTAATCTCTCTTTGATATTAATATATCCAACTATTGATTGATTTCCTACATTATTTGTCATATTACATATTCATGGATTAATGTTTCTTAACTTGTTAAGTAGGTTGAATTACAATTTGTCTATTATCATGGCTGTTGTTTATTGTTGTTTACTTGTTTCAGGTGCTTGAAGAAGGAAGCGAGAAAGCAAGGAAATCATCAAATGGGATAAGTGGACTAAGAGGCAGGCCCTCTCAATTGGTTATAACCTAAGGAAATCTTTGATAGAATGTATCTGTTATGGCTAGACCCATTATTGGGATAGAGGAATTTGTTTATGTCCGCGCTTATAATTTTACTTCACCACAATAATCTTCTTGCTTTGATTGGTCGCCTCGCTCTCAGTGGCGATGGCATCATTTATCTATAGGGCCATCTACTCATTGTTGATCCTCTATTCACTGATCACCTGGAGGGTGCGGTGCTCTTGAGCCCTCATTTCTGCAATTAATCCATCCTGTAAGAGGTGGAGTGCTTCTTGTGGGAGCATTGCCAGTTTCAACCCAACTCCCTTCAGGGCACCGACAGTGGGCCTGTGAGCCTCATTCTTTGTGGTCAGTTCTCCATCAGGTAACACTATCACACTGGAAGCCTTCGTGCACAGCATATCAGTAGCCTCTAAAGTGTCGATAACCAGGCTGGTAGATACGGTGCCAGCCTGTTGTTGAGTCATGAAATGGGTATGTAATTACTATTAATCTCATCATTCTTTTCCTTTATTCTTATCTTTTCTATATCCTAATGTGTTAATATATTAAAGAATTATGGTAAGAAATGAAGGAATTATCTGTAGTTACGACTTAGCTAATTATTACCCTTCTTTATGCAGGAAAATAACAAAAGGGACAAATGTTGTTCCCTAATGAAGGAACAACAAAATTTAACAAGCCAAGGAAGGAACGCGACGGTTACGGTCAAGGCTAAAGACAAATAAGGAGAATCAACATGAGAAAGGAAAGGATGTCTGAAGTTGGAAATCAGTTACGAATCCCTCAAGATCAGGAGATCCTTAGTGATCGCATTTACCATTTATCTTTTACCCTTTCTGATCATAAAAGGAGACGGTTGTAAAAATAAAGGGATGAATCTCTACTGTTGTTGAATTTGTAATTTTAATTACATACTCTTGCTATTGAGAGAACACGGTGATATTGTAATGCTACTTATATTTGATGATTAATACATAAGTGAAGTTGTTATTCCCTCAAGCTATCCAAAGTAACTTAGCAGTGTTTGCTGGCGGCTAAGGGCCCGACCTCTGGTGGATTCAACTGCTTTATTTGTGTCATACATTTCCAATTCTCACAAATGTGATGGTATAATAGTCTTCTTGATTTCTGTGATTTTATTTCCTTCATTATTTATTATTTTCTTGTGTTGACAGAATATGTCTGCTTTCTACAACTTACAGCATTGTCATTGATTCAGTTCACTTTCATTTCAGATTTAGTTACTTAGATAACTATTCAACTTGATTTAATCAACTGTAAAGAGTTTAACTATCGTTGTCGGACTCTCAGATTGATATCATTGTTGTTTGGATTATTTACTCGAGATTATGTTTGATTTAGATTAAATTAGTTAAGAAGAGATGAGTTATTGTTACTGTACTCTTAGCTAATTCCATTTCGAATTACTTGAGTAAGGATTGATTACAATTTCGGTAGAAGTTTGAGTTTTGAAGTTCAGTTGTTATATTTCCTTTAATGATTGCTGTTGGAATTTATTAGATGCATCCATTTACTTTTGTATTTAGATATCTATATTTCAATTTAGGAAACATAAATTAAATAGCAACCACATACTGTGTACACTCTTGAAATAAGAGGACTTTCCTGGGTTGATAATTAATGTGAGTATAATAAGGAGTTTTAAAAGGCACCTATTATCAACCAACATTTTGGCGCCATTGCCAAGGACAGTGTAGCCATTTATAAAGAGTGATGTACATCTGATAAATTTTTTTGAGAAAGAATTTGGTATTGAAAACGAAAGGTAAGAACCTACGTAATGAGCAAGTAAAGTGCTTGCTCCTCTGCCCGCTTTTCAGCACAATTACAGAAAGCTAAAGTAGGTATTTGATGCTTGTTTGTTGAGAGAGAACTGGGTATTAAAAATGGAAGGTAAGAACCTACGTACAGAGCAAGTAAAATGCCTGCTCCCCCGCCCGCTTTCCAGCAGAGTTGTTAGGAACTTAGGGTAGAGATAAACATTTGAATTGTTTGCATGAATGAATAAGAAGAAAAGACCCAAAAACAATCCAATTCCACTACCTAAACCTAAAAAATCTAAGGGACCGGTGACCCTTGGACGATCAACTTTCATAGATGATATCTTAAAGAAAGCTTAATCTCAGCCATTAGTAGGTCCTCGAACAATTGCTTCCAGACAACCTACTGTCTCCCTTTGGGCCACAGGCTCACCATCTGTAGCCTACGCTGAGGTCCATAGTAAAACAGAAGGAACTGAGCAGAGTTTTCAAGATATTGAAAATTCATGCCCAAGTCCCTCACAAGAAGGGAATTCTTGTAATATTCGTGAAGGAGGAGGAAAACAGGGGAAATATAGGAACCAATCTCCCCTCAGAGAATAATCGAACAAGGAACACTGAGTATCCTAGATCGAGGGAGTGTTGTTAAGATCATTCCCACCCCTTCTAGTCACCCTAGGAACAACTTTCTAGAGATCCTGGAAGGGTACTGGCATATATTTGATCAAGTGGCCAACAACCCACAAGCACCACAGACCTCTACATTACAGTATCCCATTGTTGACATAGCTATCAATGCACCCATGAAAGCTATTCCTCTCCAAAACATTCCCACCTTTCATGGACTCACATTAGAGGATCCATATGCATTTCTATTTGTATTTGATGTATTATGTCGGGGTTATGATTATACCATCGACCCCCAGAAACTAAAACTGTTTCCCTCTACGTTAAAAGGAGCAGCCCTGAATTGGTTTATGGGACTAGGTGGGGGCACAATAAATGATTGGGATCAAATGAAAACCGCTTTCCTCAAAAAATATCAAGACTACTGCAAATCTATGGAATTGAAAGACGAAATATTCCAAATGGTAGCAAGACCTAGTGAAACATTGGAAGAATATGTAGAACATTTTCAATATAACCTCCAGCAATCTCCCTATGCAACTCTGCCTTTGCCTGATAATGTGTTAAAAACTACATTGATTAAAGGAATGAAAGACCAATGGATAGAGACATTAAATATTATGGGTAAAGGTGATATATATCAGGAAGACTATGCTAATATTATTAATTTGTGTATCAGGTCCTCAAGAGGCAGTACAAGATTGAAACCAGCAGAACGTGACATGACCACCAGGGACAACAAAATCTCTGGCAGGAGCATTACTCGTGTAGAAATTGGCAACCTGCTAGAGGATTTCAAAATAGATATCTTGGGAACTTTGACAATGCAACTAGACATCATGCAAGCCAAGCAGAAGCAGGCTGAAGCAGAACAAAACTTGGTGATATTTTGTCCTAGATGCAGGAAAAAGCATAGTCATAAAGAATGCCCACTGGATATGGTACAAACATGTGCCATATGTACCAAAGATCATGCCACAAAAAGTTGCCCATCACTCCCAGGTTAAAAGTAGTCTATAAGGAGGCAAAAGAAGAAACAGAACCAGTTTACCTGCTAAATCAGTGTTGCCAATGGAAACCACGACAAACAGGTACACCTACTGACCCATCTTCTTTCTTTCAACCCTCGCAATACAATTCACAACAATACCCAAGAGCTATGTGGCAGAACCAGCCACCTTTTCCTAATTGGTCACAACCATTCTCTATGCCACCTTGGTCTAACCAACCAAATCAAAACAACAATTGGCCAAATTCCTTTTACTTCCCACCATTCTGGCAGAATAATGCATATCCATCTCAATGGCCACCCTCCACTTCACAAAACCAGAGTTGGAAATCAAGCTGGCAAAGACATACAAACCAACCAGCAGAAACAATCCCCCTACCTCAAACTACACTGCCAACACCCTACACATTGCAACAGAACCCTCAAACCAACCTACGACCATAGCTCCCAACCCAGTCCAAGCCCAAACCCCAACAACAGAACAGTCCAATTTGTGCAACTTATTGAAGGACCGAAGCTAGAAACTGAGTTGAGGGAGTGTAATGAGCTTAAATTAAGGTCTGGATGGATAATAGAGTCAGAGGGGGATAAAAATATACAAATTGAAGATCTGTTACCTGTAGAACAAGCACCACAAGTGGAGAATATGGTTAAACAAAAAACTCACGATCAAACTATCACCTCTTCTCCACCATTCCTAGAGAGATTAATTATACCCCGCTCAATCAAATATCCCGATTTTGATCTTCTGGGAGAATTAAAAAAAATTTGTGTAAAAATACCTCTCCTCTAGGCTATTCAGGACATTCCAATTTATGCAAAAACTATTAAGGAATTGTGTACAAAAAAACTGAAGAGGAAAATAAAAACAACCCCAACTGTCCATGTAGTCAGTACTTTGTCTGATTTATTATCAGGCAGAGAAACACTGGTAAAATATGAGGACCCAGGAAACCCTATAGTCACAATGCAAATAAATGGATGCTCCTTCCCCAATGCATTAGTTGACCTAAGAGCATCCATCAA
Organism: Pinus tabuliformis; assembly: GCA_031772625.1. Taxonomy (NCBI): domain Eukaryota; kingdom Viridiplantae; phylum Streptophyta; class Pinopsida; order Pinales; family Pinaceae; genus Pinus; species Pinus tabuliformis. Next base: position 1,543,074,273 of record CM062804.1, on the reverse strand, counting down.
CATTCTCACAACAACAACCTGTCAAAAACTTGGCATTACATCCTTGGATCCAACCACGACCTTGTTAGAACTGGCTAACCGATCGATAGTCAAACCAAAAGGTACATTACAGGATGTAATGTTGTCTGTAGATTCTTGGGAATACCCATCATATTTTTTGATCATCAATCCTAGAAACCGGCTAGACAGACATCCCTTAATTCTAGGAAGACCTTGGCTAGCAACTGCAGATGCTTACATAAGCTATCGAACAGGCAACATGACTATAGCAAGAGGAAGTAATGTGAAGAATTTAGCCTTATATCCTCCAGCTCAGCCAAGTTTAACAGTAATAAAAGCTAGAAAACAACCTGTATCATATCTAACTAAAAACATTAGATCACCAATAACTATAGAATATGCTCTCGAATTCAAGGATAAAACAGAAGATAACATCATTAACACTTACATTAACCATGCAAATGTCGTATCCCATCCAAAATGTCACATGATTGAAGTAGCCCTGGATAACGAAATTGAAGAAGATCCCTTAAAAGATATTAACGACTAGTCAATACCAACAAATTCTATTTCTAATAGCAAAAGCATAGAAATTGAACCATGGAAAACCTTAAATATCAACAAAAACCTGACTGATGACCAGGAGCAGAAGCTTGTTCAACTTCTGAGAAAATATAAAGAGGTTTTCACATGGGATTACCCAGACATGAAAGGGATTGATCCCCAATTATGCATGCACCACATCTATACAGAGAAAGATGCGAGGCCCATTTGACAACCTCAACGGAGGTTAAACCCTCACCTTAAAGATATTTTTAAAGATAAACTACAAAAAATTGTTAGATGTAATTTTCATCTATCCCATATCTGATAGAAAATGGGTTTCTCCATTAGTAGTGGTGCCGAAAAAGAATGGAAAGTGGCATATATGTGTTGATCATAGAGAGCTTAATAAAGCAACCCAAAAAGACCATTTTCCCCTTCTGTTCATCCATAGGTCTTGGACACATTGGCAGGAAAAAAATTCTTTTCTTTCCTAGACGACTTCAGCGACTACAATCAAATTCGAATTGCCCCTGAAGACCAGGATAAGACTACCTTTACCTTCCCTTGGGGGACATTTTCTTACAGGGTCTTACCTTTTGGATTGTGCAATGCACCTATCACATTCCAGAGGGCAATACTCATCATTTTTCAGACTTGATAAACGAAGGGCTCAAGGTGTACATGGATGAATTTACACCTTACAGAGATGTCTTTGAGCTGGCATTACAAATGCTAGAGAAAGTTTTGAAAATATGCATTGCTACCAGGCTCTATTTAAGCCATGAAAAATGCCACATGATGACGACTGAGGGCCTCATCCTGGGTCACTACACCTCAGCAGATGGAATTTAGGTAGATTGTTATGAAACCAGCTCACAGAAAGATAGAAAAGATAGATCAATGCCTTATAAATAAGCCTCTTTGAGGGGGAAAACTCCTTTACTTTACACAAATGAACAATTCTTGGATGATACAAATGACAAAACCTCCTTTCTATATATAGGAGTCTAAGGGGTCATAATATAATCAGAGCTAACATAATAATAATAATGTAAGGGCACAATAATAACAATAGTGGGCTTCTATGGGGCACAATAATAACAATATGGGGACTACATGGGCACAACATTATAATAAGTGGGTTGTAAAAATAACAATAAGGGGTTACACTATTAGTATAGGGACCTAACATGCCCCTCTCCTTCAGAAAGTGTTGTCCTGAACGCTTTAGTAGTTCTTGATGCCTCTGTATAAATTCTTTTCCTCCCATGTGGAATCTTCAGCAGGTAAGTTCTTCCACTTGATGAGATACTCTAAAATTGATCGATTTCGTAGCTATCGGGTTCTTGTTTCTATGACCGCTCTAGGTTCCAATATGATTTTTCCTTCCTCTTCAAGTTCTGGCAATATTGTTTGAATTGGGATCTTCTGCAACTTTTCAATTAGTGGCCACACTTCTTCATCCTTTTTCCATTCATCCCTTGCTTCGTTTATCCAATTTGGTTGGATAATAGAAATAGCATAAAACAATGCTTCCACATCCTCATCCTTTCTTGAGAGTGCATCTGCAACAAAATTTTGCTTCCCTTTTACTATAGATGATGTCAAAGTCATAACCCAACATATTTGTGACCCATTTTTCTATTCTTCTAAAGATAATATTTGTTCTAAAAAGTATTTAAGACTATGATCCATTTTTACCTTGAAGTGTCTTCCCATTGGGTAAGGTCGCCATTTCTTAAGTGCATGTAGTATTGCCAAAATTTTCTTCTCATAAATAGCTTGCCTGAAATGTAGCCGTAAAAATACCCAATCACCTACATCAAAACATTTTTCACTGTGATGTTGATCTACCTATTGTTTCATTTGATTCTGCACAAAAGTGGCATTATCCTTTAAAATTTGGAGAACTTGTTGTTGATGCTCGTTGTGATCTTTCACTGCTTGAACCTTTTTATTCTTGATATGTCCTTCTATCTTTAGAGTTTGAGGATTGGTAATTTCTCCCAATGCTTTACAAGATATGGTTGGATTCATTTCTTGAAGCTCGATGTGATCTTTCACTTCTCAAACATTTTTCTTCTTGATATGTCCTTCTATCTTGATAGTTTGAGGAGTAGTAATTTTGGACAATGCATTACAAGATATGGTTGGATTCATTTCTTCTTTCTCGATGTGATCTTTCACTTCTTGAACCTTTTTCTTCTTGATATGTCCTTCTATCTTAAGAGTTTGAGTAGTGGTAATTCTTACCAATGCTTTACAAGATATGGTCGGATTCATTTCTTCTTCCTTTGGCGTTGGATCCTAGTGTATATCCTCTTCTTTTGATGTTTCATGATCCTTTTCTTCCTCCTCTTCATAATCTATGTAAAATAATTTCTTCTCATCACACTTATAACCTTTAGTGCATTTGTTATCACAATTGTAACAAAGCCCTTTTTCTCTTTTTTCTTCCAATTATTGTGGTGTAACCCTTGTAGGTTGTGGAAGGCTAGCAGAAACAACACTTCCATCTTTATAGTTGTGAGGGGTAGACTTCCTTGTTGCCATAATTTTTCTTTCTACTTTGTAGCAAAGCCCTTTTTCTCTTTTTTCTTCTAATTGTTGTGGTGTTGCTCTAAAGAAGGTGTTGCTCTTTGTATCCTCATAATGTGCTATCATTTCCTCCGTGAAAATTGACCATGTAACAAGTTGTTTACGAGAACAAAGCACTCTATACCATAAAAATTGCTCTGTTTCTAAATATGAAGATGCAATACATACCTTTTGTAACTGTGGTACACCATGTAGATCAAAATATCTCTCCATCTGTAGTATCCAATTTACCGAATCCTTGCCATTAAACTTCCTCATCTCACTTTTTATTGATTTTAGGAGTTCAATCTTGAAACGACTGTAACTCTGTAATTTCAGATCATCCAGTTCTGAAATCACAACCTACAGTAATCCTTTGCATCCTCTTTCCAATTCCACCAGTCTAATCGAAATTGGATTCTACAAGAAAGAGTTATACACAATCTCCCAAGATGACTTCATTATACCCCTTTTTAGAGTAGCATATTTGTATGACTTTCCACATGTCACAGTTTCAACCTTCAGATCTAAAAACTATGCACAGAAAAATACAGTCTAGCCTCTTTCTGTAACTTCTTACGAAATTTCAATTTGTTTCTCAGAGCAAAAGTTATGAAGATTTTCCCAAGGTCACCTGTTGAGAATGTAATTCGGGAGTCGGCAAAAACCATAACTTCCTCATATCATATATCCGAAAAAATAGCGAGACAAGATCTAAAATTCAAACCTAAGGTTTAGAATATTTCTTCTCAAATGGGTTTTTGTTTTAGCTTTTGAAACTTCGTAGCGAAAACATTATAGCGAAAATTCCAATATGACATGTTTTAGATGAAATTCTGGAGCTTGCAAAAATCTATAACTTCCTCAGATCATATCTCCGAAAATGTAGAAAGACAAGCTCTGAAATTAGGACCCAAGGTTCAGAGAGATTTCGTCTCAAATGAGTTTTATTTTTAGCTTTTGAAACGTTGCAAAAAAAAAAAAAAAGCGAAAATTCCATGATGGCCTATTTGGAGCAGTGAAAACCCTAGAATCCAAAGCTCTGATACCAAATGTTATGGAACCAGCTCACAAAAAGATAGAAAAGATAGATCAACGCCTTATATATAAGCCTCTTTGAGGGGGAAACCTCCTTTACATTACACAAATGAATAATTCTTGGATGATACAAATGACAAAACCTCCTTTCTATATATAGGATTTTAAGGGGTCATAATATAATCAGAGCCAACATAACAATAATAATGTAAGGGCACAATAATAACAATAGTGGGCTTCTATGAGGCATGATAATAACAATATGGGGACTACATGGGCAAAACAATATAATAAGGGGGTTGTACTAATAAAAATAAGGGGTTACACTAGTAGTATAGGGACCCAACATAGCTCCAACAAAAATTCAGATAATTATTTTAATACCTACCCCTTCCACACAAACTGAGGTACGCAGTTTCTTGGGATTTTTTGGATATTATAGAAGATTTATAAAGAAATTCTCTCAAATTGTTGCACCATTATATGCATTAATAGGAAATATCAATTTCATGTGGACTGACAAATGTGACACTGCTTTTGAAGATTTAAAACAACTTATATCAACAGCCCTAGTATTATGGGGTCCAAACTGGGATTTGCCATTCTAGATTTCATCTGACACATCAGATACGACCATTGGAGCAATTCTCAGCCATGAGGAAGATAAGAAACCTTATGTGATATATTACATCAATAAGAATCTATCTCCAGCTGAGTTGAATTACACTGTGACTGAAAAGGAATTTCTGGCTGTGATCTATGCTATTACTAAATTCAGACATTATATAACAGGATACCCTGTGGTTTTGTATACTAATCACTCTGCTATTAAATATCTAGCTATTAAACCTGTTACAAATGGAAGAGTGACAAGATAGTTGATCCTTTTGCAGGAATTCGACATAACAATCAAAAATCGACTAGGAAAAGAAAATCCAGTAGCAGACTTCCTTTCACATATGCCAAAGATAGATGACTCGACAGCAGTAGAAGACCAGTTCCCTGATGAACAGTTATTCGCTGTCACCATGAAAACACCATAGTACATGGATGTCATAAACTACCTAGCAGTGGGAAAATTACCCAAGCACCTGATGCCCATTGAAAGAAAAAAAATAATACAGCGTAGCACTCGGTTGTCTTGGATCAGAGGATATTTATTTCATACAGGGGCCGATATACACATTCGAAGATGTGTCAGGGAAGATGAAGTCTTCGACATCCTGAAAGCTTGCCACAATGGGCCTTACGGTGCACATTTTGCAGACCGCAGGACTGGTCACAAAGTCTTACAGACGGGCTATTATTGGCCCACCATTTTTAAAGATGCCAAGAAGTTTGTCCAGGCATTTGATATTTGCCAAAGAACGGGAAGCCCTAGGCAGGCTAATGAGATTCCCCTACATCCATAGTTTGTCATTGAACCTTTTGAGCAATGGGCGTTAGATTTCATTGGTCCAATAAACCCATCATCTAATCAAAAGACATACATACTAGTCGCAATAGAATATGTGATTAAATGGGTGGAGGCAGAAGCATTACCAAGGGAAATGAAGGACCTAGTAATCCACTCCCTTTTCCAACTTTTCGTGTGGTATGGCTTGCTTAGAGAAATAATCACAGATGGAGGGCCACAATTTGTAGGCCATAAGATTGCTGCGACATTAAAAAATCATCATATCATGCACAGAATCACAACTCCATACCACCCGTAGGCAAATGGCTAGGTAGAAAGCACCAATAAATTAATCGAGGCAATACTCACAAAGACAGTCACATTACATAGACGTGACTACGCTACTTGATTACCAGAAGCCCTATGGGCATACCGCACGACATGGAGAAATACCACGGGATATTTCCCATATCAACTACTGTTTGGAAAAGAACCTATCTTCCCAATCGAATTTGAAATTCAGACATTGAGGATAGCTCAGGAGGTAGGCTTGGACTTAAATGAAGCACAAATTAATAGGTTAAATCAAATCAATAAATTGGATGAAATCCAACTATCAGCGCTTCAGCATACTGCACTGATCCAAAAACAAAGAGCGAAATGGCATGATGCCCTTATCAAGAAGAAGATCTTCCACAAAGGCAATTGGGCACTTATGTATGATTCTAGGTTCCAGGATTTCCCACTCCAGACCAGATGGTTAGGCCCCTACGAGATACAAGAAGTGCATGATAACGACACCCTCACATTAGGCACCATTGATGGATATGGCTACTCTTTTAAAGCGAATGGACATCGAGTATGCCTTTATCACAAACGCTTACCAGGGAGTCCTTTTTCCAACAGTTACAGGAAGATTCCACTATGCAAATTCTTATTGGGGAGGGAAACCCGTCCACAGCATTAGCCCATTAAAGAATTTATTTGTTTTTGAAATTTGTACATAAATTTTCCGTTTGATTGAGTTTGCTTGTATAATAAATTGTATATAAGCTTGTTTTTCTATTTTTTCTCTTGTTGTTCCCTCTAAGGAACAACAATGTTCATGTGGATTTTCTTCTTGTTGTTCCCTCTGAGGAACAACTGCTATTCCCTCTAAGGGACAACAATTTTGTGTGCAATTTTTTCTTTTTTATTTTTACTTTTTTTTGTTGTTCCCTTTAAGGAACAACCATTGTTCCCTCTATGGAACAACAATCTTGTGTGCAATTTTTCTTCTTGATGTTCCCTCTAAGGAACAGCCGTTGTTCCCTCTAAGGAACAACAATTTCGTGTGCATTATTTTACTTATTTTTCTTTTTGCTGTTCCCTTTAAGGGACAACTGTTGCTCCCTCTAAGGAACAGTCGATGTTACCTCTAAGGAACAACCACTGTTCCCTCTAAGGAATAGCAATATTGTGTGCAATTTTTTCTTTCGTGTTGTTACCTTTAAGGAATAGTTGTTGTTCCCTCTAAGGAAAAGTAATTTTGCATCCAATTTTTTTCTTTTTTCCTATTGTTCCCTCTAAGGAACAACCATTGTTCCCTCTAAGGAACACCAATTTCGGTGTGTAATTCCTTTTTCCTGTTGTTCCCTCTAAGGAACAACTGTTGTTACCTCTAAGGAATAGCCGCTATTCGCTCTAAGGAACAATAATTTTGGTGTGTAATTTTTTTCTTCTTGTTGTTCCCTCTAAGGGACAATTGTTGTTCCCTCTAAGGAGCAGCCGTTATTCCCTCTAAAAAACAACAGTTTCGACGAGCATTTTTTGTTGTTGTTCCCTATAAGGAACATCAATTTTTGTGTGCATTTTCTTCACTGTTCCCCGTAGGGAACAAAAAACAAAATTGGTGTGTATTTCCCTTGTTGTTCCCTATAGGGAACAACTATTGTTCCCTCTAAGGAACAACAATTTTCGTATGTATTTTCTTTGATGCTCCCTACAGGGAACAACTATTGTTACCTCTAAGGAACAACACCTTTTTTTCGCATCTTTCCTTGTTGTTCCCTATAAGGAACAACACTTTTTCTGTGAGGTTTTCTTTTGTTGTTTCCTTTATGAAATAGCACCTTGTGAATATTTGTTTGAGAGCACCTTTTCTTTAGTTTGATCACTCTTTATGATCCTATATAGGGCACAAGTGTACAAACATATATGTAAGGATACAAATCTAAAGTTTACTGGAACAAGCAAATATATTAAATATTATCATCTTTAACAAGATTGCTTTGTACTGATCGAAAAAGAAATGACACAACCATCTATATCACTTCACTGTCCTCATTTCCACTATAAATCAAATTGATTGATTATTTGTACCATGCTAGTTCTCCCCTAACCCCTATAATTCTCTCTGTTCATTATCATCAAATAAGGTTAAGGGTATACTTTTTTTTTTCTATTGATATGTCCAGATTTCTTCCGCCATTCCTACTCCTAAGGAGTGTTGAGCCACCCTCTATATATAAAAGGAAGTGTTGTTAAAAATAATAATAATAACAAGAAGAAGAAGAAACATATACATATGTTTACTAACTCTATGATTTTTACAAATGGAAGATAGGGGGTCTCATCATGAGCCAGCCTATCATGATCATAAGGAAACAACAAAGAGGCATTCCCACTATGGCCACCACACCAGGGATATGATCCAATGGATGCATCAGGAAATAAAGTCCTTGGAATAGGAGGTCACATTACAAGATGGCATGCGCACCTTTTGCTCCTTCGCAATGAATGGCAATGTGTTCATCTGGTTACCAAGCCAGCACATTGATCTCTATTTTGATATCATAATGCACTTCCCCAATTATACATAAAGGACTATGGTTCCAAAGGGTTAGAAATCAACTCTGTCGAGGCTATAGACACCTGCAGGCAACAGAAGCTCTGCTGATGGCATTGAAGTCGTATTTTCAACATCAATAGTCATTATAATTCCCTTTTCTTATTTTTTTATCTTTACTGCAAAGAGATTATGTTCCTAATTTATTTTGAACCTTTACGCATGTGATATCTTTTAAAAATCAATTATAATAGCTTTAAATGGAATGATGACGGTAAAGTATCTTTCCTACGTCAATTGTCCTTTTTCTTTCTCGAATCACCTCGCGACATCTCCTCACTTATAGATAATTCTCGTTATATGCATTTATTTCAACAATCCGATATCTTTTGGGATCCTTTCATTAATATGTGTACCTTTCCACTTTCATCACCCTTGTACTTCGCTACGAGCACATTATCCCTTCACTTATTCAGTCAAAGATGACCTATTATTTTAAAGGGGGGTGAGGAACAACTTCCAGTGTACTTATGCATGTGTGTCAGCTCTTTATTTGATTTTGTAGGGCAACACGACATTCCATGATCATGGAGTATGTGGTATAATAACAAGTCCGAGATAACGGTATTTATGCTTGTAAAGTATCATCCGATATAACCATTATAGCAAATTGTTGTTCCATCACTCGGCTCTATCTATTGTTGTGCTATCTCTACTACACTAACCAGTAGAATTCAGGAAATATGGGAGGAAGAACAGTGTGCAGGGAGCCGCTAATACTGGTTGTTTCTGATGTAGCCAGAGAAATTTTAGCACGAGCCGGGTGGATAGCATACTTTACACAATTTCAGCCACCCAATGAAGAAATTGCCATTGAATTCCACGAGATTTACAGAATGGACAGTCCATGGTAATGGGCAGACAAATCACAATATCAGACGCTATGATAGCAGAGGTATCCGGGCTGCCAAACATGGTTCTTTTCTTGGAGAACCATGGGGAGAATTAGCAAGGATCATTCAGAATTACATCACATCTGACGGGTGCAAAGATGTGGTAAGGCCGTGTCAACTTAAACTCTTAGCTGTTTTGAAGCAAAAATGTTCTATAAATTTACCAACATTATTAAACTTTTTACTGCATGACACCACCGAAAGGCTAAGACGGTCCCCGCATATAGAGACCGTAGTAAGCCACCATTGTTTTATTAGGTTGATAGTTAGCTGCAACCTCGCCCAACAGCAATCAAGCTGGGAGGAACTAATATTTTCTCTCGAAGGAGGTTTGGCTCTGCCTGCACCTAATCCTATTCTGAAAAGGAAGAGGACTACCCTTGCAGTGAACATTCCCCAAAACCGCAGACATTCCACCAAGCTGAGGACAAACTTAGAAGCAGTCGAAAATCTCCAGGGCAGTATTAGCCAGCCTATAGAACTATTCAGTCCAGGAAGTGAGCAGTATTTGCAGTTAGAAGGATGGGATGACCCTGAATTAGACCATGAGGAAGAAACAGGGAATTTTGGAGATGAAGAAAGAAATGAATCAGGACTCCCCTCAACATCAAATACAAGTCCCCTAGGAGATTTATTGCATGATATCGAATTGGCCCAAATCCTGGCCAATATCAATGATTTCATACAGCCTGAAATCCCACTGAATTTTAATTTGGGAGCAACTCAATCTATGGAGGACTCTGGCCATGACAGAATTGTTACACAGCAATTTGTCACCATCTCTGTTACCCCTCACCCGCACACTGGAGGACTCATTCCGGGACCTGTGAGAAGTGACATGACCTGAAATCACTTGCATCATATTCCTCTAAGTATGAGCTTCATATGCCCTGAAGGCATCTCCTGCAAAATCTCCATGAAAACAACTCTTTTTGCATTAGCGCGGGTCCTCAATTCACTGCCCGCGCCAATGAGGGAAATCCTCTAAAAAGGGTGCGCTATTGGCGCTCTGTCTCAGAGTCGCACTCGCGCCAACCGAATTGAGTAAATTTTTCAACCAACAGACCCCCGAAGGTTCTCTTCAACCCATTCACCAACTGAATCTATGTTGAGCTAGGATGGTTTGGCTTCGAATCTCCATAGAAGGGAAAGTGGTTTGCCACCTTTCATGGAAGTTTCCAAGTGATAAAGCCAATCCCATGAATAATGTGGTTGATCCTATCTCTTTCTTCTCTATCTATAAAAGCTTGCCTCTATGCCTTGATCAAGCTAGTCATAGTCATAGTTACAATAGCTCCAGTTCTAGCATAGTGATAGAGAGTTTGAAGCTTCAAGAGCCTTCCTTGCACCCATAAGGCCAAATCTAAGTAAGGAGATTCTTGTCACCCAAAGAGAGAGAGGCTCGTTCCTCATCCTAACAAGCTTTGCAAGACTTTTGTAGCTGACTACCCAGCCAAAGGAGGATTTGACGTCAGAACAATGGTTGTATTCTTCTTTGTTATTTATTAATAATAGATGACTATCATTATGGTTCCACTCTCATTGTCTTATGTTTGATGTTGAGTTATATCTTTTCTGACTGATATATAATTGCATCTACTAGATTTTATGCTTGTTTTCGTGTTGTTCTTTGCATGTGCAGGTGTCCAATCACGGAGATCGTGGGGATCGTGACCGGCCAAAGCAAAGGAACGAGGGCAACATCTCTTCTACGAACACTAGCATTCGAATCCAAGTAGGTTCTCACCATCTACTTTGTATTTGCAATTAGGAACTTGCGTGATAGCATTGTGTGATTGTTGCTAGACCCGGTCTGGGCTAGTAGGGATCATCTCTGTCCGCAGAGAGGATTTACCTCCACAACAATTTGGCGACTCCGCTGGGGAGATATTGTTGTTTGATTTGTAAACTTTAGACGGAGCCTGAAGTACGGCCGGGTAGCCTTCGAAACACTATTGCTTTGCATTAGCGAAGTAGATCAACGCCACTTCAGTCAATCTCCGGTTTGGTTTACGGACTAAACAATTTGGAGTTTGTCTTGTCTCTTTGGTTTTTCTTGCTTTGATTGCTTAGATAGCTTTCTAGGTTGGATTTCTTGCTGTTTCTTGCTTCCTGGTTTGCCCAGATACTGTCTTCAAGCCCTGAGGTGCTTGCTTTTGTTTTTGACTTAGCAAACTTGATTAGCGTGCTTTTTAGCCTTACAGTCGCGCCAATTGGCGCAAGTTTCTCAAAAACAACCCGCGCCAATCCCATAAAAGCGCGAGTTGCAGCCTGACAGTCGCGTCAGGCCTGTCAACTTTTCCAGTTCACTTGTCTTCAAGCCATCTGAGCTTGGATTTGTATTTTGCCGCGTCTTTTTCAATTACTGGAGTGTGTTTGGTCCTTGTTTGACTGGTTTTAGACCTTTATCCTTTGGGTGTTTGCCTCTTTCTATCGATTACACTTTTTAGCCCTAGGGCATCTAGTGGCTTTATGCATCGAGCCTTCCGTAGGAGTCTTGGGTTCTTTGATCGTCCAGTCGACTTTGTGATTACTTTTTGCATTTGCTCAGTAGTTGCCAAAGCTTTTTTTCAAGTGATTTGTTTCTTTTTCGCTTGGGTTTCACTTGGGTTCGTTTAGGCTTAGATTACATAGCTCATAGAGGTCTTTGTGCTTGGTCTGAAGGACTGTTTTGGTGTTTTGGGGATTCGATTGTGTTCTCATTGAGTGAAATTGATCTTTTGCTCGGTGTTACTATCTCTCAAAATTTGTTTAGTGCACTTTGCCATTGAAAAGAAAAATGAATAATCTCTTTTGCGTTGCATTAGTTAATTGAAATTAGAAGCTTTTCATTGATTAAGTGATTTAAAACAAAGAAAAGTTTCATTTATTTGTCATTAGATGCATTAGAGTGCGTCTTGATTGTGGTCATTTTGTTTGAAAAATTCTCAACTCTCTCGTAGTTAGTATTCATCGAACGAAATGATATTCTTTGGCATATAGCTTGCATTTAGGGAATTGTGAGAGATTACATACGGTAGGACCTGGAAATTGAAACTTAACTAAAGATCAACCATAAAATGAACTGAATGAACTTAAAAACGCATTGGAACATAACACTCACTAATTAGAGGTCTAGGCTAGAGACGTGCTCCGACGTCGTTAAACCTAGTCACTGTTGTTTCACACTACGGTTGGGTGATTCCTCTTTTTGTGACTCGATAGTGGTCTAGCACGGACTTGAGCTCCCACGTACCATCGCATATATAGGGGAGACCCCACTAGGTTATCATCCTTTATCCACAGGAAACCGTGTCTACCGCCTTACAAGCCGTAACGCACCGAACACAGCATTCGGGAAGATTGACTGCCGTACAGGAAGTCCTTGGTTTTCATATGATTGCCAAGGTGTATATGCAGTTTTACGGATTTGTTGGGTAAACCCTTTGCCTAGTTTCTCTAGAGTAGGCACTTTTGATCCTTTTCAAACTCCTTAAAAGAAAAGGCTCACTTGAGCAGTTTGTCACTTCGGGCTCATAAAACATTCGAAGGCGACTAGAGTCACCTTTTTGTCCTTTTCTCGACTCTTAAAACATGAAAAGGTCAAGTTGTGTCCTTGAATCTTAAAATTCATTTGGCCACGATAAACATTACCTGGTTAGATCATGTGTGCATTAGTTTGAGTAGGGTCCTTTATCGTTAGATTCCCTTAGGTTTTATTCGAAGTTTGTCATCCTGGCTGAACTGTCGACTCCCGTTCCAAATGAGCAAGGGTCTCCATCCTCCACTGCTCCTGAGGTACCGGTTGTAAGTGATACTCTTCCTGTTATCCCAAGTATCCAACCGATCAACTCTCGCACTCCGGACAACGAAGGTTACGAAATTCATTGGAACCCCATCTGGGAGCCTGACGAGGACGATATTCCTTTTACCCCCCCTGGTGTTTCATCTCCAATGTCTACCTCTCACATGGATGAGACATCTCTTAGAGTGAGTGAGACACCTGTGTTGTCGAATATCGACACTCCCATCCCAGCTACTTCTCCGCTCCCCCCATGCTATCAGTCGTTGAGGGATAGGGTAAGTGCCAGGACCCCTGCTTCGACTATGTGGGATCCCCATATCACTCCCACCATGGGATCTTTTGTTTCACAAGTCCACACTACACCTGTCACTTCAGTTCCGACAAATCCAACTGTTTGTGTAGCGCATTCAACTCCAGTTGTTAGTGCCGTAACGACGTCTTCAGCCTTGAACACTGGTGCTGGTCCCCCTCACGGTCAAGTGAGTAATGGCCAGCTGGCACTCTCACCTAAAGTTGTTCACCCTGCACAAAGTGCTCCACCCTCTTCTGGTCCCGTTCGAGGAGGGGGGCCATATGATGCCTATAGACAAGCTGTTCAGGATCCGAACACGCAAGGTCCACTCTTTTATTATGATTCTACTGGTCAATACCTTCAACTTTCTCAACCCTTGTCTACTCAACCTTTTGTTGAGGTTTCGGTACCGTTATCCATTGCTTGGAACCTTGGTACCACCCCTTTCCATGGAGGCCAAGCAATGCATGCATAGCTTCAAGGACCGCCTAACCAAGGCCAGCGATCTTATGTGCAAACCCCCCAAGGGCAGCAATATTATGGCCAGTCTTACCCAGGACAATCTGGGGACCCACAAGGACAACCCTATCAGGGACAACCTTCGGCCGCTGGTGGTCCATCTTTTACTTATCTGAATCAACCTTCTGGTTATCCGGGGCAACCTAGTACCCAGCAAGGTTACCCATCTGGACAACCAGGACAACCTTACATCCAACAAGGCCAACCTGGTATCCAACAGGGTTATCCCTCTGGACAAGCTGGACGAACTTATATTCCACAAGGTCAACCGGCAGTCCAATAGGGGTATCCTTCTGGGCAAGGGGGGCAACCTTACATACAACAAGGCCAACCCGCTGCTTAGCCTAGTCATCCTTCTGGGCAAGCAGGTCAGCTTTCTACACAGCAAGGCCAACCCACTGCCCAGCTTAGTCATCCTTCTGGACAGGCTGGCCAACCTCAAGGTCAACCAGCCGTCTAGCCCACTCAACCATCTGTTCCGCAAGGACAACCCTCAGTTGCACAAGGACAACCTGGTACCTAGCAAGCACATCCTTCTGGGCAAACAGGTCCGTCCCAAGCCCAACCAGGCCAACCTTCCGGCCAGATGGTCCAAGCTCAACCTGTTCAAGGACATCCTTCTGGGCCCCAGACTCAAATTGGTTATCAAATGCAAGGTGGGCCACGACCCCAACCTTCTTACCAAGCGCAGCCTTCTTATCAGGCTTAGTATGGAGCTCAGCAAACGTATGGCTACCAGCAACCCCAGGGGCAAACTCAATTTTCTCCTTATCAAAATTATCAACAGATGCAGGTCACTCCTTACCAGAATTATCAACAACAGTACGTTGCACCTGCAGGACAAGTTGCTAATCCATGGGGTGCTGGGGGGCAGACCCAGGGTCAACTATCTGCTTATGGACAAAATCCTTATAGACAGAACCCCTATGGGCAAAATCCCTATGGGAAAAATCCTTATGGGCCAGGCCCATCCGGAAAAAGTCCATGGGGGCAACCACCACCTGGTTGGAACCCTGGTACTACCTCTCTCCCACAGCCACAAATGTCCTTTAATCCTCAGTTGCCTTTCTTAGCGACGTTGGAACTTCCAGATGTGTCCAAGTTGACGAATGATCCCATTCTTCATAATCCATATTGGCCACCAGTTCCAACTAAGATACCCGGTGATTGCCCGAAATTCGATGGCAAAGCTGGTGAGGACCCTCAAGCCCATGTCATGACCTATCACCTTTGGTGCTCATCCAACTCATGGCTTGATGACTCCATCTAGCTCCGCCTCTTCCAAAGGACTCTCACTGGCTCGGCCGCTAAGTGGTATATTGAGTTGAATCGCGGAACATTTCAAGACTTCAACTCGCTGGCTATGGCATTCTTAACTTATTTTCAGTTACCCATTCGATATGAGACAGGGACACATCTCCTTACGTCTCTCAAACAGGACACGGCCACGCATATATCAGATCATATACATGAATGGATACGGCATCGCCGCTTGATCAAATTTTGGATTCCTGATCAGCTCCTGACCGATTGGTTCACAACTTCCTTTGTCCCTGCAATTGCACGAGACATCGCCATGGGGGCTTGTGTAACTGAAGAGAAAGCTATCGCGCATGCTCAGTACCTTGACTTGGTATATTCTCAGTCAGGTACTTTATATGATTATTTGCCAGACGCCCCGAGACCTGGAACATCCAAAGCTCCGCCAAAACCATCTGTTGACGATGTTATTGGCTCTGTAAACATGTCTTCAAAGAAATCATCTGTGAACCCTGGGAAGCAAAAACAGAATGCTTCTAATGGAAACACTTCTCAGGGTCAATCTAATTCTGGAAATACCTCCGAGGTAAATGCTGTTCAGTCCACTACGGCGGATAAATCCTCGAAAGGTAAAAAGAAAGGGAAAGCCAAGAATAAATCCGAATAGCCCAAACAGGACTCCCCTAAACCTCCACCTGAGGAAGGAGCCAAACGGAAACCTAAGTATCCTTGTCTTATCTGTGATGAGGATCACTACACTAAAGACTGCCCTAGGCGGTCCAAGGTTAGTCGATTATTAAAGGGTGCTCCTGGGACTCCTGCTGTGCTTAAAGAACCTTTCCCTTCACAGTAAACTCAAATGGTGACAGATCCATCGCAACCCTCTTCTTCATTCGGCTCTCAAGTCTTCATGGCTGGGACGATTCCCATCCATGTCACCACTCGAGCAAAAGAATATCCATCTCATGCCAGGAAAGAGCCGGAGGTCCCCTCCAACGCTCCTCCGTCCAGTTCTGGTCCACTCCACATCGAACGACCTAGCACTAAGACGACGATCCGACCCCCTCCAAAAGGTGTACTCCGGAAGTCTTCTTACAACCCGAATGCTCGTGCTGCTCAACACTACAGCATTGTTGAGGACTCAGCCCAGGCTCCGTCTGCTATGTCCGCTCTAGAAGTCCCCCCTCCCAGAGGAAGTCCTTGCTATCGGCCATCGGTGGCATAGACCCGGCTGACTCGGATCTGATTTCTTTTGATCTCGAGGGCTATACGCCGAGACTGCCTCACCAAATCGCTTTCCTTATACAGGTCATCATCAATCGTAAAACGATTCATCGTACAGTCATTGATGAAGGTGCCTCAACTTGCATCATGTCTGTTGCTTGCTGGAAAGCCATTGGTTCTCCAACATTGAGCCAGTCTCCTACGACGTTAGAAGCCTTTGATGGAAGAGAGTCCCATCCTTACAGTATCCTCCAACGCTTGCCCATCTCCTTGGAAGGGAAGACGGTAGAAGTGGAGGTCGAAGTTGTCGACGCTAATCTTACCTACAACCTCCTCCTCGGACGTAGCTAGACATACGCCATGCAAGCCGTGGCTTCCTCCCTTTTCCGTGTCATTCGTTTCCCTCATCAAGGGAAGATTGTCACGGTGGACCAGCTCTCCTTCTTCGCCTCTTCTTCCGAAGGTAATGTGTCGTTCGTGGAGCATACCTCTAAATCATTCGAGAGTGTGGCAGCCGGAATTTTTAAGGATCCCGCCCTAATGGGTGTCTTTCCACTTCCACCTCCAAATCGCGCCCCTATTAACATGATTTCCGTGAGTTCTGATCCGTGGGTCCTTCCTCCCGCTAATCAGATAGAATCCTGGGGTGATATGATGCCGTTGAGTCCTGCCGAGCTCAACTACGTCGAAATTGTTGCTGCATCGGCTCCCCCTTCCGAGCCTGCTCTTCTGAGCGGTGTTCCTGACTCATATGTTCACTTCCCTTGGCTTGGAGATGATGCTACTTCAGATCCATTAAAGGAAATATTTCCTTCCGATGAAGCCATCATAGAGACCATGTCTTTTGAGGAACCCCCTTGGTCAGAGCATCACCACCGTTCCTCGTTTCTCCCTGCCCATCAGGAAATGATCGCATGTCTCGAACGGTTTGCTTCGTGTATCCCATCCTCGCCCCTTCAAACACCTATTCAAATATACCAAGTATCTTCTGAGGGAAATATGGGAAACATTACGCAAAGCCAACCCATGGACATCTCTGTCAAATCGGGATTGTCGAGCACATTTACATTGGAGTCACTTGCACTCCAGAGGAAGTTCAACTCTACACTGACCTATTTCGCGAATTTCATGATGTCTTTGCTTCATCCTACGAAGAGATGCCTGGAATCGACCCTAGTATAGTGGTGCATGAGATACCTACGTATCCAGGTGCTAAGCCTATTCGTCAGCGCCTACGCCCTGTGCACCCCCGAAAGGCCGCAACCATCAAAGCAGAAGTCGAAAAGCTTCTCAAGGCTGGTTTCATTTACCCCATTCCTCTGACGGATTGGGTTTCTAATATAGTCCCTGTGAACAAAAAGCAGGGCACTATTCGAGTTTGTGTTTATTACCGTGATATCAATCGCGCCTATCCTAAGAATAACTTCCCTACACCCTTCATCGATCAGCTCATTGATGAGTGTGCAGGAAGTGAAATTTACTTGTTTATGGACGGATTTTCTGGATATAACCAGATCAACATTGCACCCGCTGATCAACATAAGACGGCTTTTATCTGTCCTTGGGGAACTTTTGCCTATAAGAAGCTCCCTTTCGGTTTAAAGAATGCCGGTGCTACCTTCCAACGTGCAATGTCTTATGCCTTTCATGACATTCGTCACATTGTACAACCGTACCTGGATGATCTTCCAGCTCATTCAGTCAAGCGTCAGGACCATCCTTCCCATCTTCGCGAAATCTTTCTCCGCTGTCGACACTGCCGTATTCGGCTCAATCCTCATAAATGTGTCTTCTGCGTTGAATCAGGTCGACTACTCGGGTTTATTGTCTCCCAAGAAGGCATCCGTCGGGATCCCCTCAAAGTCGAGGCCATTCTGAACCTTCCTCCCCCTGCTTCTTTGCAGTAGTTGCAGAGTTTGCAGGGCAAAGCAAATTTCCTCAGACGATTCATTCCGAAGTATGCCGAGGTGCCTAAGGGTTTCACACAGTTGTTGAAGCGAGACACACCCTTTCATTGGGACGCTATCGCTCAGGAGTCTTTCGAGTGGCTCAAGGGCCTCCTTGTCTCTGCTCCATTATTGAGACCTCCGAACTACCATCGTGATTATACTCTCTATCTGGCCACTGCCGATACCACTATCGGCATGGTTCTAGTGCAGGATGATGATGATGGCAATGAGCACGTTATCTATTACCTCAGCCGCAACCTCCTGGATATGGAAACTCGCTACGCTTACATTCAGAAGTTGGCATTGGCCACTGTGTGCACCGTCCAATGCTTCCAGCATTATATCCTGTTGCGCACCACGACCGTGATTTCTGACTGCAACCCGATGACGTACATTTTGTCGCGTCAGTTGCTGGGGGGAAAATACTCGAAATGGATCGTAATCCTCCAAGAGTTTGACTTGGAATCTACTACTGCCAAGTCTAAGAAGTCTCTGGTCTTTGCTAAATTACTCTGTTCTTTGCCATCTCCTTCTGCACCCTCTCTTTCGAAGGATCATATCCCGGACGAAACTCTTTTTCTTATCAGCACCCTCGATCCCTGGTACGGAGATATTATTGTTTATTTACAAACGTCCTCTTTCCGCCCCGCTGTATCCAAAGATGCTTGGCGGCGGATCCGCCATCAATCTCAACCCTATCGAATCATAGGAGACACCATGTACCATCTCAGCGTTGACTCTATTCTTCGCCGATGTCTTACCCTCGAGGAGGCTGAGAAAGTCCTGAATGACTGCCACTCTAGCGCCTGTGGTGGCCATATGTCTGGATATGCCATAGCTCAAAAAATCCTTCGCGCTGGCTATTTCTGGCCCTCCATTTTTAAGGATTGCATTCTTGCTGTCCGCTCATGTCATGCATGCCAGATATACCAGCGGAAGATGCACGCGCCACCGGCCCCACTGCACCCTGTAGTGATGGTATGCCCTTTTGCAAAATGGGGCATTGATTATACAACCTGTAAGCCTCGCTCAGCCGGGGGGCATGGGTTTATTATCGTTGCCGTCGATTACTTTACAAAATGGGCCGAGGCGATGCCCACATTAACTAAAGACGGTCATACAGCGGCGCAGTTTTTATTCAATCATGTTATTACGCGGTTCGGAGTTCCACAGGCCATCGTCACAGATCACGGAAAGCATTTCCGTAATCACATGATGACTGAACTGACAACCCAACTAGACTTACGGCATGATAGTTCAACCCCGTACTATCCTCAGTCTAACGGCTAGGTTGAAGCCGTGAACAAGATTTTGGTTACAATGCTTCAACGTACTGTTGACATGCATAAGTCTAATTGGCATCTAATGTTGTTTCCCGCCTTGTGGGACTATCGAACCTCTGTGAAGGACGCCACCGGTTTCACTATATTTCAACTAGTTTACGGACTGGAGGCTACCCTTCCTATAGAATGTGAAATTCCTTCGTTGAAAATAGCCGTCGAGTTGCTTCCCAACACTACTCCGGTAGAGGAACGGCTTCTTTATCTAGAACGGTTAGACGAGACCCGTTGTCTATCCTCCCTAGCCATCGAAGCTCAAAAGAAGAGAGTCAAAACTCATTTTGACCATACCATTCATCCTCGTTCCTTTGTTGAGGGAGACCTTGTCCTACTATACGACCAAGCAAATGACAAGCTGGGGGCAGCCAAACTTGAACCCATGTGGCTAGGCCCTTACATTGTAAACAGAGTATTGCAAAAAGGGGCGTACGAGCTAGTTGACTACGAAGGTAATCCTCTTGATAAGCCCTGCAATGGGCTGTACTTGAAAAAGTACTATGCATGATTCATGCGCTTCGACTTGTACATGCGTGTGTGTATGTGTGTGAGTTTTCATGTTTTTAGTTTGGTGTGAAAGCGTGATTGCCCTTTATTGTGTCTTTTTGCCTCTTGTGCAGATGTCAGGTGCACCTTACATTGGTTTGGCTGATGGTGCTTGCCGCAACACTCGTAATTTGTCCTCTGCGGCGTGGGTGATCTACGATCCTCACGGTGAGTTGATAGATCTTCAAGGTGTCTGTTTAGGCTGTACTACAAACAATGTTGCTGAATATAGCGTTGTTATTTAATTATTAGCCGAGGCAATTAATCTCGATATTCGTACATTGCTTGTTAACCTAGACTCTCAACTTGTCGTCCATCAGCTCAATGGGCGATATTCCGTCAGAGACCGTCACATTTTAAGGTTGTACTTACGTGTTAAATTGTTAGAAAGGAATTTTGACTTTATTACATATCAGCATATTCCACAACGATTAAACACATTATCTGATGCATTGGCCAATCATGTATTAGATAGACATTTGCGTAATTTATAATCAAAACATTATACAAGAAAGCACATAAAAGCACAATAATAAACCATAGGCATATGTATATATATATATATATATATATATATATATATATATATATATATATATGTATATATGTGTGTGTGTGTGTGTGTGTGTGTGTGTGTCATAATGTTTGCACCACGTGCGTTACAAAACCCAAAAAATAATACATGTTCATCCTGATACATCCTCGGACATGTCCCTCAAAAAATATGCATGAAAGAAGCCTAGGAGTCTATTCGTGGTGGTGTTCGTGATAGCACGTCACCGCGTGCACCAAGCGTCTCAACAGACGATGGATGCGGGTCGGCACCAGCACTATGTGCCTCTGGTATGCAAAAGACACGTCCGCCAATCTAGCGTAGCCTGGAATCCCTTGGGTAAGTCCCTCGAGATTCTGCACCAGCTCTTCCCCCACGGCTCCCCTTGCCTGAGGGTCAGCTGCAGGTTGGTCCCTCCGCGCTATAGGAGACAAGCCGGCTGGTCGCTCTGGGCCCACATCTGCATATACATACAATTGTCATCAGAACATGCATGTATTGACAAAAAAAAATGAAATACATAAAACACCAAAAAGAGAAGATCATACCTAACTCCTCTTCCCACTCCTCCCCCTTTGGCAGTAGGAGGTCTGGGTCCCCCATGAAGTTGGTTCTCGCGTATGGCCAGTCCTCTACCACGATCAGCTGACGGCGAAGCCATATGAAGAACTCAGGCCTCCATGACATCTGTTGGCCCCCTCCTTCTCTGGGCATCAATGCTACCCAGCGAGCCATCCTAGGCTCTCGTGGCAATGGGTCCGCCACTACAGCTCCCTGGTACTGGAAGAGTGGAAATCGTTCCAAGAAGAACAACACCAAAATCGAGCCATACCCGAACTATTTCACTCCCCCGCGCTTACACTTTGTAAGCTCCCTTTTGATATTTGTAGTCACCGCTGTAGCCCAGTCAAAAATGGTGGGGCTAAGGCATTCTGTCGCTAGTAACAGATGATTCTTGCTTGCCTCATGGGGCACCTGTACCCCAGCGGCACACGTGATAGTGAACAATATCACCCTAAGAGCCAAGTCATGGATTGTGGCGATATCCACCTTGGCACTGTTTTTCCCAAATTGTGCCTCTGGGCACACACGAGCCTTCACCTCACCTATCTTCTCTCCGGAAGGCCTGCTTCCGGTCAAAATGGGGCTCGCCCCTCTCCGTGACAGCCCAGTAATGAAGTACACATCCGATACATCCAGCTCTAAGGTCTAATCCTGTAAGCAGAAAACATGGTCATCAACATCCCAAGCATCCACTATGAACTGTAATAGCTCCGGTTGAGCTCGCAGATAAGAGGTGAGGAAGAACTTCTTGAGACCATAGTCTCTCAAAGCATTCATGCATCCCTCATCTGCTATGGCCAAGGCATCTACGGCATCATGCTCCCGTTCTTTCCATTCCACCACCATTTTTGCCTGTTTCCTGCACCCACAAGGATGAATAAATCATTAATGAAACCTTGGTAGACTTACAAACCGGACAAATTTCAAAAATGATGGGCCAATTTAAATAAAAAGTTAGGTCGCACGGTTGGCGCGACTGTTTCTAAAACAATCGTGCCAATAGCGCGGCACCTTTGGGTAAATCACCCCATTGGCGTGAACCCGTGCCGAATACCCGCGCCAATGGGACGCAACCCTAAATTTTGAAATCCCCCTTTCGGAGGCTCAATCCGGGAACAAAATGCATAAAAAGCGTATGAAAATGGAGCTAAGGGAAGCGCCTCTTGCCTGAAACTGACGGAATCTCAAATGGTTGCACGGATTGGTGGTAATCGCTGCTCAAAGTTTGCTCCCCAATAGACCACCACCACTATGCAAGAGGTAAAAAAGTAAAAGTAATTCTATTTTTTACATTTTCACCATATTTATAGACTTTTTGACTTGTAATTAGGGTTAAAGAGTTCTTTTTTGAATATTTAATATATTTTTGGTCGAGAACGGATTTTACGCTTGCTTTTGGTACTATGACAGGTCTTTTTTGCAACTTCGATGGTGAAACGAGTTGTATTTTGTACTTTTTCGGACTCGGTAAATACACGAAAAAGTCACTATGGAGTCATCTTTCAGCTCTTTTATGACTCGCTAAAAATGAAAAGATTGCCGGGTTTCCCCTCTTGACTCGTTAAACATAAATAAGAGGCGGGCGTCTTTAAACCCTTTTCCGACCGTGTAAAAATGAAAAGATCGTCGGACCCTTGTCATTTCGGGTTCGTTAATGGTTACGAAACGACATGATGTTGATCGCTTTTTTACTTTTTCAGATCAATATCACTACTCATGAAAAGTACTCCTCGATCGTAATGGTCGGGCGGTTCTTTCGAGCATTGTTTTATACTTTTTCGGGCTCGAGAGACACAACTTTACGAAAAAGGACCCCCCCGGAGTTTACTTTTTTGCTATCTTTTCAGATTCTCTAAACAGGAAAAAACGCCGAGTTCTTCCTTTTTCAGACTCGTTAAAACTTAATGACATCGGATTCTGTCGTAATGACGCCCACAAGCATATGCTATCCCCATCAAGCTTCTTTAAAATAATTGGGGTACTCGCCAGAAATGGTGGGGAAAATGGATCCATAATCATTGTCGTGTCGGCAGTATGTCGCTCTTGAACATGGCACTAGTCTGCATTCGTGTCTGGGTGGGAACATCTCGTCCTGTTTCACATTAGCCTCCATGGGTTTGGGTGATCCTATTTGACCTCTCATCTGCTCATTGCCTTGTCACCATGACCTATGCTCATTTGATGTCAAATACTGCCAAGTCCACTATCGTGCCGCTGATATGTTCAAGAGAAGTTGACCTCTGCAGAATCACAACCTCCCTCTGATACCTCACATAATTCTAAATCACCACAACATCTTTCCTCTTTCTCGTGTCAATGATGTGGGAAACATTATGGCCCACCTTTGATCAAGGTCACTTCCTTTCGACTTCAGCTCATTATCCAGGAAGCTGGTCTAGAGACTCCCTTCGGTGCCTTGGAGCCTACATGCCTCAATGGCAGGTTCTTCATGTTCGACAAGAGGTTTTCATCATTGGCGTCCAATCGAATGATTCTATGGGTGTTCGACGCCAGCTCATTGATTCACACGCCGTAGATTGTACCTATAGTACCTTGAGGGCCATTGTCATTATTGGTGGTACCTCTCGCATCTGTTAACAATTTTCCTCATTGACTGGTAATCAGACGATGTTCATGCATGTTCGACTTCAACTCATGTATTCACATGCTTGAACTTGTACTCTGTTCGGATCGAGATGGAGCGCAAGACCCTGGATTTTGTCTATTGGAATCCAGGCTCCGATTTGTGGCTTATTATGATCATTACATGACTCATTCACTGGATGGCTGCGACCATGCCTGAGTCTATTTATTGATCCTCTCAAGTTGGTTGCGTCCATACCTTGGATCTAGATCGTTATGTACTCTATTATGGATGGCTGCACCCATACCACATACATCATGTACTTGAGATATCAGTTGTACTTCTTTACGCAGGTTCTCCGGCGGCCGTGTTTTCAGTCACGCATGTTCTTGTAAAGCATTTCACCCCTCTCTCTCTCGGGCCTCATGCTTTAGGGGGCATCTATTACACAACAATTTGTCACCGTTTATCACCGTCTCTGTTACCCCTCACCCGCACACTGGAGGACTCATTCCAAGACCTGTGAGAAGTGACATGACCTAAAATCACTTGCATGATATTCCTCTAAGTATGAGCTTCATATGCCCTGAAGGCATCTCCTGCAAAATCTCCATGAAAACAACTCTTTTTGCATTAGCGCGGGTCCTCAGTTCATTGCCCGCGCCAATGAGGGAAATCCTCTAAAAGGGGCGTGCTATTGGCGCTCTATCTCAGAGTCGCACTCGTGCCAACCGAATTGAGTAAAGTTTTCAACCAACAAACCCCCGAAGGTTCTCTTCAACCCATTCACCAACTGAATCTATGTTGAGCTAGGATGGTTTGGCTTCGAATCTCCATAGAAGGGAAAGTTGTTTGCCACCTTTCATTGAAGTTTCCAAGTGATAAAGCCAATCCCATGAATAATGTGGTTGATCCTATCTCTTTCTTCTCTATCTATAAAAGCTTGCCTCTATGCCTTGAGCAAGCTTGTCAGAGTCATAGTTACAATAGCTCCAGTTCTAGCATAGTGATAGAGAGTTTGACGCTGTAAGAGCCTTCCTTGCACCCATAAGGCCAAATCTAAGTAAGGAGATTCTTGTCACCAAAAGAGAGAGAGGCATGTTCCTCATCCTAACAAGCTTTGCAAGACTTGTGTAGCTGACTACCCAGCGAAAGGAGGATTTGACGTCAGAACAATGGTTGTATTCTTCTTTGTTATTTATTAATAATAGATGACTATCATTATGGTTCCACTCTCATTGTCTTATGTTTGATGTTGAGTTATATCTTTTCTGACTGATATATAATTGCATCTACTAGATTTTATGCTTGTTTTCGTGTTGTTCTTTGCATGTGCAGGTGTCCAATCACGGAGATCGTGGAGATCGTGACCAGCCAAAGCAAAGGAACGAGGGCAACATCTCTTCTACGAACACTAGCCTCGGAATCCAAGTAGGTTCTCACCATCTACTTTGTATTTGCAATTAGGAACTTGCGTGATAGCATTGTGTGATTGTTGCTAGACCCAGTTTGGGCTAGTAGGGATCGTCTTTGTCCGCAGAGAGGATTTACCTCCACAACAAGAATTATCAAAAAATGTAATCCACAAAGAAGAAACAGGCGCAAAGGCTAGAAAAGAAGAGTTGAACCAACCTGGTGACACACCTATAGGAGAACCCAGCCAGGTAGACCTAAACACGGAGAATATAGGCCAAACAGAAGAACTAGAAATAAATCAGGAATACGACTACCAATTTGGCGACACAGTTCTTGTAGGACAAAGTCAGGATGAGCAACCGGGTTCGTTAGGGGCAGAGACTATTAATAGAATAGCTGCTCCTCTGAAAAAGTGTAGAGCCAAAATTAAAAAGCTTAGGACGGCTCCAGACAAAACCCCGGAGATAGTAAACGTGTTATTTCAAATTGAATTATACGAAAGAAGAGTGAGAGGGACTGAAACGGAGCCCATACTCACTCAACCTGTTAAGGAACATCATGCAATTCTTACAAAGTAGCTACATAGACAGAGGCTGTACCCTCTGATAACATAGCTATTCAGATGAAGATGGTACCTCCTGTAGCATGGCCACCTAGACAGGTTTGGACCTCCCATAATAAAGAAACACAGACAGTAGGCATTCCTTCTCATAGCAGAAGTACTCAGACAACCATTCAAGCCAAAGATATCATGATGAGCAATGACCCCAGTATATTGAATCTTCAAGAAGATTTAGCACAGGCTCGGCTTGCCGTAGAATGGCTTGAACAAGAAACTGTCTCCCAACAAAAATACCAAGAATTACAGAGGCAACTTCAGGACATGAATACATCAGAAAGTGAGACCTTCAAAAAATATCGAAAAGCATAAGAGAAAATTGAGAAAATGAAGCTCATATTAGAGAAGGTCATGAGCCAAATGGACACTATATGCTCATTATACACTGATGTCTTTGCATGTAGATCTCCTGCTAATAATTATTCCTTATTTTTTTTAGAATGATATTTGCTATTAAAAATTAAAGCCGTGAGAGCTGGAAAACCCATCAAATTAAAAACAATTGAGGATTTTATAAATTGTTGCAAACAACAGGGGGTAAAAGTTCAAAAGTTTCTTTGTGAATTTTACTTACACAATTTTGTATTAAAAGAAGAGGTGGAAAAGAATCCAAATCCTTTTGTGTGGGATGTTCAATTCCAGCCTTTATCTCATTTTCTGTCAATCAACTAAAGTGGATCAAGGCTCATAACACGTTCCAAATACAAGAGCATGTGTTGTATCTTTCAGTTAGAAGTGAACCCAAGCACCCTTTACAAATGCTAGCCAATCAAAAGAGTCTAATGACAAGGGAAGGAGTGATCAAAATTTTGGAGCCTATTCAAAAAGAGATTGTACAGAAGGGAGTAGAATACTTCCTCTCCATTCAGGAAAGCTCCTTAGCTGCAACCAAGCTCAAGTGGACAGTCTCTACTAGTAATATACAGAATAGAGAGCCTTTTAATTATAAAAACTTTAAGCTAGTTGCAGACCATTTTGTTACATATAGCAAACTCATTTTGAGAGAAGGTCCTTCTTGGCTAGGATGTCCGTTTTGTTGCCTTATCATTTGGTATCCTGCAGAAGGTTATCGGGCTATATACGAATTTCCTGAAGGACAAACAAGGCTCATCTTTTAACTCTTGGCCAAGACCAATGGTTTTAGACCACTTTACGACATTCCTTCTCCAGCTTATTCTTTACCTGCTCTGTATCGAAATTACTTACTTTTCATGAGGACATGAAACAGGGTAAGCAGGGGAGTATGTTGAGTCATGAAATGGGTATGTAATTACTATTAATCTCATCATTCTTTTCCTTTATTCTTATCTTTTCTATATCCTAATGTGTTAATATATTAAAGAATTATGGTAAGAAATGAAGGAATTATCTGCAGTTACGACTTAGCTAATTATTACCCTTCTTTATGCAGGAAAACAACAAAAGGGACAAATTTTGTTCCCTAATGAAGGAACAACAAAAATCAACAAGCCAAGGAAGGAACACGGCGGTTACGATCAAGGCTAAAGACAAATCAGGAGAATCAACGTGAGAAAGGAAAGGATGTCTGAAGTTGGAAATCAGTTGTGAATCCCTCAGGATCAGGAGATCCTGAGGGATCACATTTACCATTTATCTTTTACCCTTTCTGATTATAAAAGGAGATGATTGTAAAAAGAAAGGGAGGAATCTCTATTGTTGTTGAATTTGTAATTTTAATTACAGACTCTTGCTTTTGAGAGAACACGGTGATATTGTAGTGCTACTTATATTTGATGATTAATACATAAGTGAAGTTGTTGTTCCCTCAAGCTACCTGAAGTAACTTAGCAGTGTTCGCTGGTGGTTAACGGCCCAGCCTCTGGTGGATTCAACTACTTTATTTGTGTCATACATTTCAAATTCTCACAAGTGTGATGGTTTGATAGTATTCTTGCTTTCTATGATTTTATTTCCTTCGATCTTTATTATTTTCTTGTGTTGAGAGAATACCTCTGCTTTCTACAACTTATAGCATTGTCGTTGATTCAGTTCACTTTCATTTCAGATTGAGTTACTTAGATAAATATTGAACTCGATTTAATCAACTGTAAAGAGTTTAACTATCATTGTCAGACTCTCAGATTGATATCATTGTTGTTTGGATTATTTATTGGAGATTGGGTTTGATTTAGATTAAATCAATTAAGAAGAGATGAGTTATTGTTACTATACTCTCAGCTGATGCCATTTCGAATTAATTAAGGATTCATTACAATTTCGGTAGAAGTTTGAGTTTTGAAGTTCAGTTGTTATATTCCCTTTAATGATTTTGTTGGAATTTATTAGATGCATCCGTTTATTCTTGTATTTAAAGATCTATACTGAAATTTAGGAAACACTACTCTATGAATTAAATAGAATCCACATATTGTGTACACTCTTGAAATAAGAGTACTTTCCTGGGCTGATAATTAATGTGAGGATAATTATGAGTTTTAAAAGGCACCTATTATCAACCAACACCTGTGACTTGTGGATCTGCAACTCCTGCAACCCTATATGGATAGCCCCCAGGATGATCTGCTACTACTACTCAAATTGTTGCAGGGCCTCCGTGGTGACATCCCTCACTGTGTCACCAATATCATGCAAGTCACCCTCTATTAATGTGATGGGGTCTAGTGAGGTATTTGTCACCTTTGATTTCTTCCTGGGCCCTCCTTTATCTAGCTCCCTTGGGTGCTTGATGTGGGTGGATGTCTCCTGAGGGTCCATGATGTGCTGTTCTTTGTCTTCCTCTGTCTCAGGTGAAGGCGACCTCGCACCTTTGTCAAAGCCCCGCTCTATCCCACCTGTCTGCTTTCTTGTCTGCTACGTAGCCTTGTGCTCTGCCTCGGCCTTATCAACAGCCTGTTTTTTCCTCTTCTCAGCCAGTTGTGTCATCTTCAGCTTGGCCTCCTCATTTTTCTTCTGCGCAGCGGAATTGCTTCTGCCCACCGCCAAATCTTTTGTAGAGTGCCACTTTGACGGCCATTGATCAAGCACTACATCAATGGCATCATCCATTTCCAGATATGGAAAGTTGTACCATTTCTGCATGGTGTCTTTCTGCGCCCTGATGGATACTTGATGGAAGTCTGCTTTAAATTCGACGTAGCCCTGTAGGTTAGCATATACCATAGGTGACAATCACAGTTTGCGATTGATGGCCATCTAGATGTTCATTTCCATCAAGATCCAAAAGATCTTGTTGTCCCTGACTCACTGTGCACCTTTGGTCGCCCATAGCAAAGTGTACTTCGCTGCTTCAGGGAAGTCTAGTGTGACCGAAGGGAACTGGCTGTCCTCGGGCAGATCCTATGTTACCGGCGCAATTGATAGCAAGAGCCACGCGTAGTGGAACGTCTTGCTGAGCTCTTGCGCTTCATGATAATTTGCCATGTCCGCTAAGGTATTCTGACCACTTGAACTGGACTCCTTCAGTGCATTGTGTTGCTAGCGCGACCACAGGCACTGGCACCTCATCGACGAAACACTCCCTCATCACCTTCCCTGTGAGGATCTGTGTGACTACCTTCATAGTGGGGTCATAGATACTGGATATAGTGTATCCGCATTACTTCTTCACCAGTTTAAATTTTTATTTCATCAATTCTGCGAGAGCCTGCTCATCACCTTTTTTGCCAAAGATCATGGTCAATTATCTAACTGTCACTGGGGTGTGGTTTTAGTGTGGCACCCAGAGAAGGTTGAGCAACCCTACTTTCTCTACTCCCTTGAGCCACCTCCGTGGCTCCAATAAGTTCATTCCCGTATCTGTATCAATGATGCGGTGCATCAGCTACTCGGTCGCCAGGTGTGTGAACTTCTCATGGTCTGCCAAGTCCCAGTCTTCAAGTTTCAGCAGTGGCACTCGTGCCAAGTGCGGGCCATCAAAAACATTTTCTTCCGGTAGCAAAGGGTTTTGTAGGGGAGTCTTGCTCTTATTAATGTCCTTTGGTATCTTGGCCTTAGGCTTGCGCGGAGGGAAATACTCTGAAAACTGAGTAATAGGGTTTGCACCCTGGGATTCAACTTCCTCCACTTCAACTCCCACATCCTCATCTTCCATCGGGATGTCTTCAATGTCTTCCTCCTCTGGT
Organism: Pinus tabuliformis; assembly: GCA_031772625.1. Lineage (NCBI taxonomy): Eukaryota > Viridiplantae > Streptophyta > Pinopsida > Pinales > Pinaceae > Pinus > Pinus tabuliformis. The sequence continues at coordinate 1,543,044,186 of CM062804.1, read as the reverse complement.
TCTAAGTTTATGGCCTTGCCTTTCTCCTATCCGTTGGGTTTTGGTGGGTTTCGCCTTGGTGATGCACGCATCGGTATAGCAGGTTGCTTGCGCTTCTTATCTTTCACAGTTTCTTCGGTGGGGGTCAGCTTTGCTCTCGGAATTCTCGGTGATTTAGGGACTTCAACGAGCACCTCGGCGACCTCTGGAGTAGCCACTTCTATCTCCATCTCAACTTTAGGCACCGATTCTTCTCCTTTGGTATCTACAGCTTCTGTGGGCATCAACATGATTTTTTGTATGATCTCTTGTGTCTCCTTTGGCAATGTCTCAAATACTTTACTAGCTATCAGAAGCTCATAGTGCTCACAATTCAGGTGCACCTACGAGCTCAAAAACTCTATTCTCAAAATGCCAAGTGTTTTTCACTAGACATTCACTTGTAATTTATAGGGCATTTTGAATTCAAATCTGACCGTTCCCCCAAAATTTGGTTCATTAACGCTAGATTGGTGACATATTTTCAAGGATCTAAGCCATAAATTGTGTCTTAAATGTCAACTTCCAGCTCCATTTGGATGCATTTCAACTGTCAAATCATGAACAGTGACTTTAACGGTCACTTTCTGGCCAACCTACGCAATTTCCCCCTGGGTAACATAGCTCCCTTCGCATTGCCGCAAACATTGTGACACTTCCTTTCTTCAAACAATTCTCCAATCGTAAAAATCCCCAACCTGAGCAGTGTAGTTTATAGTCCCATGCCTCCTTTCAGGTACATGGAGTGTTAAGACTATGTTGTCTTCATCTAGTCACATGGCCGGACCGCCGGTGTATGGCTTCAAGCAACTGCCATTCACCTTTCCTAGGAAGGGTTCTACATTCAATTTGATCAGTTGTAGTGCTCCTCCATTGATAATTTCCTTAATGACATAGGGCCCTAACCAATGCATCCTCAACTTCCCTGGAAATTTATCAAACTTATATTATATAACAAAACCAGGTCATTTACCTTAAAGGTGCACCACTTAATATGTCGATCATGCCAGGCTTTTTCACGCTGCTTTTGGACTTGTTGGTGAAATCCAACAAGAAATATCTTTTCCTTGAGTTCATCTAGCTATGCAAGCCTTCCTCTTTGGCTCTGCGATCTGTCATATCTATGAGTGCCGCTATGCGTAAACTAGGCATAATATATTCCATAGGCATTACCACTTCAACACCATAAACCAGCCTAAAGGGGGTTTTTCCAGTCCTTTGACATACATCACATGCCTTGTAGTACACTTTGGAGTCCTAATGGAGGGTTGGCCACCACAACCCTGTGCGTAGAATCTTCTGCGTAGTTTCTCTTCTTGCATAATGCCCTCCTGCAACACCCCCATTAGTGTCTGTGAGGATGCTAGTTCTTTCAAACTCAGGTACATATCGTCGTAATATCTCATCAGACACCATTTTGTATAGATGCCTAGTAATGACAGAGAAATATGCCATGTGCACCACTAGTTCCTTCTTCTACTAGACAGTGTATCCTTCCAGGGTAGTTCCTGTATTAGGAAGTGTATTATATCCTCAAAATGACCATCTGCAACGCGCAGTGCAAATAGTTTCGTGTTAGGCAATCCTTCCTCCAAATTAGTGGGGTCTTCCCCTATTTCGATGCATGACAAATGGTCTGGTCCCTCGTTCAATCGTCTAGGATTCGCAATAACTTCAAAATCATACTCCTAGAATAATAACAACCATCTACAAATTCTCCCCATAGCACAGGCTTATTAACCAAGTACTTTAGCGCGGAATGATCTGTGTACATCTTAAAATGGCCTCCCAACAAGTAGTGTTTAAACTTCTAGAGCACATATACCATACCTAATCCTTCGTGCTCGGTGGTGGAATATTCCTTCTTCGCCTTGGATAACCTTCTGCTTGCAAACATGATAGGGCGGTCCAGGTCTTCTCTACTAGCATGTGTCAGCATTGCTCCCAGCGCTATACATGATGCATTGATATGTACATGAAACTCCTTCTTCCAGTCCGGGAAGACTAGGATTGGCATAGTGACCATCTTTTCTTTCAATACATCTAGTCTCTTCTTACAATCTTCATTCCAGTAGAACATGACATCCTTCTTCAACAATTTCTTCATAGGCGTTGTTGTAACATGCATTTTTCATTGTTTATAACATTTATTTTTCATTCAATAATCTTTTGAAAATACTTTGAAAAAAAAGATAAAGAAAAAGGAATGAGCAATAGTGGTATATCGGAAGCCAATGGTTATATGGGTGTACACGTATATATATATATATATATATATATATATATATATATATATATATATATATATATATATATATATATATATATATATATATATATATATATATATATATATATATATATATATATATATATATCAGAAAGAAGAACTCTATCGGATTTACAAATAAGTCACAAAGCATAATTGTAGTGGATTTACATAGGAAACATGTCTTAAAGTGATTAACAAAGGATCTAAAATATATATATTATGTTTTAAAATTCTGCGGGTCTGTAAAGCGGCAAATGCATATGCATTTGTTCATTCAACGATTGCCGATAGTGATTTGAAATGATGGACCCAAAAGGTATATACATCATGGTTTAAAGTCTTGTCCGGTCCGCCACACTGCAGAGCTTTGAACATTAAGAACCACTGATTGCGACTTGATATGGCGGACCCGATATATATATATATATATATATATATATATATATATATATATATATATATATATATATATATATATATATATATATATATATATATATATATATATATATATATATATATATCCTATTGTAAAGTTCTGGCGGGTCTACTATATCATTTCATATACATTATGATTAGGCATTTTTAATATATTTCTATTATAAAGGGATTATATAAGCACCGATTGTGATATTGGTAAGCTGAACCTGATATAAAATATATTGCGTTTTATAATTGCGGCGGATCCACCAAGCCTTTATGCATATGGGTTGGTTCTACCCGTTGCGATTGCGATGGCCGGACCCGATATTATATATGCTACTTTTTATTCTATTGTCAGGTACGCCATATCGCAGATTATTAATATTTGGGTTGTTACACCATTTATAAGTGCTGACTGCGATTTATAAGGGGAAGTCAATGCAGCTCTGAACAAATGGATACGATAAGTTTATTAAATCAGGTTAATTCCTTTTTAGTTCCGCTTTGCCTATTTTGCATTGATTTTGTTGTGTAAACAGAAAAATCAGTGTTAAAGCCAGATTTAAAGAAGAGGGTAGTTGGTCGAATTTCTTGTTGTTCTGGCCAATTGAAATGCACCCGATACATGCGTAAGCTAAGTTATGCACAAGTTAAACACAGTTTTTACGATTAAAGCAGATTAATTATCATAGAGGCACATACAGAGGAATTCAGTAGCAAATTAACAGAGCCAAAAGGGCAGCATTTATTGTCATTGTTCAGTTGTTTTTTGTTTTATGTTCTTTGAGGTGTCTTTAAACCTCTGTAAATTTTTGTAATAGTTTTAATTCATATAGTTAGAGAAATAGTTAAATAATTTGGGCAGTTGCAGAGATCAACAACTATTCTACAATGTATAAAAAGGGGAAAATTTACTAAGAGAGGGTTGGACTTTTGGAGAACCCAGAGACTAGGCCACTGTATTCCTGATATCATCATTGATTAATGAAAGCATCAGAGGTTTCCATGAGTTGTTACATAAAATTTTGTAAGTTTTTCTGTCATGTGTCATGCTATGTTTTCTTCTTTTCAAGTATAGTAATGAAGCCGCAAGTTAAGATTCCTTAAAATAGTGCTCCTATATTTGAAGTCCTCACTTCCTTTCTGAGTTATAGATAATAGTTTATGTGAAAGATCAGCATATTGTCTATGATTCATTTCTCATTATCATAATTCCTCTAAGTTACAGATAGTAGTTCCTGTGAAATATTAGCATATTATCTTTAGATTCTCCTTCAAATTTTCTTCATTCATCATTTATATCTAGCAACAAATGGCATTGTGAGATGTTCTGGTCATACATGTATTAAGAGTTAAAGACCAAGTTTCCAGGTCCTTCATTTGAGAACACAGCAAATAGTAAGTGACACACTAAATAATATTTATTAATGTCTTAAGCACAATTTCTCCACAACTAGGAAATTGGTTTCTTAAGGAACAACATTAATTGGCGTCGTTGCCAGGGAGAGAAGACAAGAAGATTTTTCCCTAGGTTTCAATATTTTCCTCTGGTTGCTAAGGGAGGAGGAAATATTTGGCTTTTTTGAATCAAAGCAATAACTCTGGCTTCAAGAAGGTCCCACACAAGATCAAACACCTCACAAAAGAAGGTTCGATCTCTTTCAGATCCTTAAAGGTTGGTTTCAAGGAGGGTTAGGAATACTAAGATCTCAATTATACCAAGTCCTACATTGTTTGCATCAAGCAGCAACTTATTTGAACATTCATCTGATAGAGACTCATCTTTTTCATCATCTTCATTTCAAGAACCTAGTTGTCAAGATCAATCTTTTGAGTCTGTGACTTTTCATTTACCTGCTGTAATTATTCAACCTCAACCAATAACCACATTACCACCTTTGCACATTCCATTTACATCTCAATCAAGTTCCACATCTGTTGGTAATCAAAGTTCAGTAAACATGGCAGCACTTGTATTCTTAGTGAATAGGTATGCACCTCTTCAACTACCACAACCTTTCAATCAAATTCCACAGGATTACCTTAAAACTATTCCACATTTTTTAGGAGAATATGAACAGACAGTAGAGAATCATGTAGTAGTATTTTGTAACTTTGCAAAAATCCTAAATGTTTAACATTTAGATGTTGTTCTAAGACTTTTTATTCAGTCCCTGGATGAAGAAGCAAGGAAATGGTTCAAAGGACTTCCCAATAATACCATTCCTTCTTGGGAAGAGATGGAACGTGTGTTTATTCAAAGATGGGGAGAAAAAATAGACCATGCATATTCATTAATAGAGTTCAATTCCATAAAGAAGAAGTCTGATGAAACTGTGGCCAAATTTGTCAGAATATTTAACAAATTGTACAATAGTCTCCCAGCAGAAATTAAGCATCCTCCTGCTGGTACAAAAATAACTTTTGTAAGGGCTTTTGAATCAAATTTTGGATTTACATTAAGGGAAAGAAGAGCTCCAACCCTTGATAAAATCCAAACATATGCATTAGAGATAAAAGCGAATCTGGTGGCTGTAGGAAAAGCACCAGAAACACAGCCTACCCAAGACAAGGGAAAGGCAAAGATAGAATCCTCTCAAAGTCAATCATTGGAGGAAATGTGTAATGTAATTAAAACTTTGTCAGATAAGTTAAATAGGTTAGAGTTAGAAAATAATAAATCTTAGAGACAAACACAGTATAATAAGAATTTTAATCCCCAATTCAGAAGGCAACCTTTGCAAATTTTGCAAAAGGAAAGAAGAGATCAAAATCAAATTCAAGCACCATTATATATAGAAGTAGATCTTGGTGGAGAACAACGTGAAGATCAAATTTCCACATTATATGCAGTTGATGAAGATGAACTCAGCATTGAAGGAGAAGAGTATGTGTATGATGAGGCAGATGCTATTCATAATGAAAATGAAATTGATGAATATTGGAAACAATTTTCTGATTTTATGCAGGCTGAACTACATAAGGAATATGATCTGAGATCTAGGAAAAGACCAAGAAATCAAGAAAATGAAATTGAGGAGCAAGTTTCAACATCCTCATCAAAGGTGACTCCACAAGAATCTCAGTCTGCAAAACAAGTAAATAAAGGAAAGCAGTAGCAAAATGCAAATGGAAAAACATAGATACTTCAATGTAATTCTTCTCAAGATCAAACTGGGAAAATTCCTTTGGAAAAATTTGTTTCAATTCCTCAAATAATTCCAGTCATGAAGAAAGGTGAAGATGAGAATGAAAAAATTGCTAAACAGGGTCACTTATTTAGTATTACCAAGGAGTTGGAAAAGGTAAGAATACAAGTTCCCATTATAGAATTTGCAAAAACATCTACTTATCAAAAGGAGATTGCTGAGTTTATTAATTTAAAAGAAAATGAGAGTGACACTATAAATCTACAAGAAGATAAACCAGTAGTGGTTTTTGGTCCACATGTAGAGGAAGTAGATTCTTCAATACCTTGTTTTTATATTTCCCTATTGGTTCATGATTTCCTCCTACATAATTGTATGTTTGATTCAAGAGCTTCAAATAATCTTATGCCTTTGTCAGTGATGAAGCAACTGAATTTACAAGTGACTAAACCTTATAGGGATTTGTATTCATTCGATTCAAACAAGGTCAAGTGTCTGGGGGTTATTAAGGATCTGGCAGTGTCACTAGCCAAAATTCCAACTAGAAGTTTAGTCATGGATGTTGTAGTAGCAGATATTCCTACTAGAATTGGAATGCTTCTATCTAGGTCCTGGGAGCCTAAATTGAGAGGTGTTTTGGAGTTATATTTTACATATGTTGTTATACCGATTTTTGGTGGGGAGGAGAGGAGATTGTACAAATAAAATAGGTTTGTAAAAACAATTACAAAAAATGGAGCAAGCAATTCACCTGTATATAGTCAGGACAAGGATGATTTCGCTTGTTTCACACTGCATGATAATGCAGAGTTGGCTGAAGATAATCAGAAGCAGCTTGCTTCAGGCAATGTAATTATAGAGCTGCAAACGGAAGAAGTGTGGAAATGTTTCTTTGATGGATCTTGTTCCAAGGAAGGAATACGTGTTGGTTTTCTTCTAATTGCACCTGGAGGTAATATGTTTCCTTTTTCTTTCAAATTATAGTTCGAGGCAACGAACAATGTGGCAGAATATGAGTCCTTGATTATTGTGCTATAAACAGCCAAACAGATGGCAGTCAAGTCAATTTCTACTTTTGGAGATTCGGAGCTAATTATTAAGCAGATAAAATATCACTGCCAAACAAAGCATCCTAGACTCCAGGCATACAGAAATGAGGTATGGGATTTGATTGAAAACTTCTTTGAAGCTTTTAACATGCAATTCATTCCTAGAGATGAAAATAGATTGGCAGATTCGTTGGCTGTGGCTGCTAGCACTTTCAAGCCTCCTATTATTCCAAGATTAAGATATGAGGTAGAAATGAGACACAGACCTTTTGTTCCTAATAATGTTATGAACTAGCAAGTTTTTGAAGATGACCAACATATTAAGGAGTTTTTGACTATGGTTGAAGAGTTCGAGGGCACAGAAATTGATCAGGACGAAGAAGAGACAACATAAATTGCAGGTGTCAGTGGTTTAAAATATTCAATAGCAAATCAGAAGATCTTTCAATTGAAAGATAATATTCCGCCAAAGGGACTTGTTCCTCTTGGAATGATTTTTAATTCCAATGATGTGGCTATGGACTCAGGGAAAATCTCACAACATGAACATATTAAGGATCACAACATTGGAACTCAAGAGAATCCCAGGTTAGTCAAATTATATGCTGGAGTTTCACCTAATTTTCAAGAAAGATATATTAAACTTTTCAAGAATTATGTTGATGTGTTTGCATGGTCCTTTAAAGATCTCAAAACCTATGATGTAAATATTATTCAGCATAAGATTCCTTTGAAGGAGGGGATTAAACCCTACAAACATAAGCTTAGGGAGATAAATCCTTCGCTTCTACCATTAATTGAAAAGGAGGTCAAGAAGTTTCTTGATGCCAAAATCATATTCCCACTTAGGTACTCTGATTGGGTGGCTAGTCTAGTACCTATGAGAAAGAAAAATGGAGGAATAAGCTTGTGTGTTGACATCAAAAATCTCAATAGGGCTTCTTTGAAAGATAATTATCCTTTGCCTAAAATGGATCATGTGCTGCAAAAGGTAACGAGATCTTTTAGAATGTCAATGCTAAATGGATTTTCTGGTTATAACCAGGTGGCTGTGGATAAGGAGGACCAGAAGAAAACAATGTTCACAACCCCCCGGGGAACATTTATGTATGATAGAATACCTTTCGGATTGATGAATGCAGGTGCTACATTTCAAAGGGCTATGGACATTGCTTTTTTTTTAGATAGGTTTGTAGTAATATATTTGGATGATATTACTATTTTCCCAAAGTTTGATGAAGAAAATTTGGACCATTTGAAAAGGACCTTTGATAAATGTAGAAGATTTGGACTTTCCTTGAATCCCAAGAAATCCATTTTTGCTCTGGAAGAAGGAGAATTACCGGGACACATTGTTTCCAAAGAAGGAGTGAAGATAGATCTAGATAGAGTACAAGATATGCAAAAAATACCATTGCCTAGGAGTAAAAAGGATATTTAAAAATTTCTGGGAAAGATTAACTTCCTAAGACGATTTGTGTCCAATTATGCAGAAATCCTGAAAGAAATCACTAATATGCTGAAGAAGGAGAATGAAGTGCGTTGGACTAAGGAAGCCAAAGAATCATTTTCCAGGATTAAATAGGCATTGCAGGCAGCTCCAGTCTTAATCAGCCCTGATTATCAAAATCCTTTCCAAGTTTTTTTATTCACATCACCGAGTTCAATAGCTATTGTCTTACTACAGAAGAATGATGAAGAGAGAGAGAGCAGGCAGTCACATTCTTCAATAAGATTCTTAGGGATTCTGAACTAAAATATAATATTCTTGAGAAGCAGGTGTATGCTTTGGTAAAAGCCCTGAAAGCTTTTAGAACTTATTGTTATAGACATTTTTGTGCCTTACAGCTATAAGCATGAAATGTCCATAATACAAGGGATCCAAAGTCCCTAAACATGTTGTTCCTACCCCTAGAGGAACAAGGCTAACAAACCACAGCAATTCACAGAAGTTCTCCACCAGAAACTGCTCAAAAACAAGTCAATTCAGGATCAATTCAGAGGCTCCACTAGCTGCCTGCGTTGAAATGCAGAGGCTACACTGGCTAGTTGCATTGCAACGCAGGTGGAAGCACTACCAGGGTGCGCTGAGCAGGAAATGACAAATGGCAGGGTCCTTTGTGCGAGGTGTAAAGATTGTGGAAGCTTCCAGAATCTTCCTCCACAACACTTGCCTTGATGAGTTCGACTAAGTGATGAGTAAGAGGCTCTTAGTCTCCAAGTGGAAACAAGAACTGACAGAGGGAGAGGACACTAGTCAGATCTCAAGCTGACTCATCCTCTCTCCAAACATCTATATATGGATCTCTCCTCCATGAGATCCAAGAGGCTGGAATTTTGTTATTGCAAAGAATTGCTGTTGGTTTGAGATTGGAATCATTGGGTGCTTAATGATTTGAAGGGAGGTGAAGAAAGGATTTCATTCGCTGGGAGGTAGATGCTGGATTGGAACTCTCTTGGTTGTATCTCCTCCTGAACCTTGTTATTCATCAATAAAGCTATCCTGGTTTCTCCTATATACTGATGTATCTTTGATGTATGATTGCATTAGTATGTTTAGTTTATTTCTAATCCTGAACTAGTTATGAATATGAATCTATGTCTTTGTGTAGTGTTCTCTCCTTGTGATCTTGTAGGAAACCATTGAAGCTGGGCGAGCGAGAAGGCAAGTAGCTGGGAACTCTCAAAGAGAAGAGAAACCGGATCGAGGGACAAACGGAAGACACCGGTTAGTCCATCCATCTCTCTTCATTCTTAATTCATAAAGGAAGAATACTAGAATAGTTGTTTCTGTTTGTTGCTAAGGCACTATCACACCTTAGGTGGATAGGATCGTCCTGCATAGGCATTTTTCCCCACAACACTTATGTGCTGTAGTCCCAAATCATTGCTTATGTGCCAAATGCTGTAATGGAAGATGTATTATTACATGGATGTGTAGAAGGCAAAAGAGGAAAGTGGATTGCCAAGATCCAAGAATATGATTTGGACATAAAACCCACAAAGTTGGTAAAAGGACAAGGATTGGAAAAAATGTTAACAGAATCAAACTTTCAGGCGTTGGGAATTAACTTGTTGGCACCTGTAAATGAAAAAGCAGTTGAAGAAAGTGAAGGAGAGCAAGATCCAGGAATGAAGATCAGGTATAAATTTTTGTGTTCAGAATGGTATACGCATATAATTCATTATTTGTGCTTTCTTTATTATCCTCAATCCTTGGATAGAACAAAGTATAGGGCGCTAAAGATCAAGGCACAACCATACGTGATTGTGGAAGGCAGATTGTACTGGAGGGATCTAGCTGGAATTTTAATGCTATGCTTAATGGAAGATGAATTTACAAAAACAATCAATGATTATCATGAAGGGTTTTGTGGAGGACATTATAGTTGGAAAGTAACTGCATGTAAGATTCTTCAGGCAGGATTTTATTGGCCTACTTTATTTGGTGATACATATAAGTTTGTTAGAAGTTGTCAGAAATGTCAGCTTTTTGCTGATAGAAAGAGATTAGCTCCTTTACCTTTGATTCCAGTTTTCGTAGATGAGCCATTTAGGCAATGGGGATTGGATTTTGTTGGAGAAATTAATCCACCTTCAAGCATACAACACTGGTGGGTTCTCACAGCAATAGATTACTACACCAAATGGGTAGAGGAAATTCCTACTAAGAGAGCAAATGAACAGATAGTAATGAAGTTCCTGGAAGAAAATATTTTCAGCAGATTTGGATGTCCCATTAAAATTATAATAGACAATGCTCAAGTCTTCAATTCAAGTAAGTTCATTGCTTTTTGTCACAAGTACAATGTTATTTTTTCCTATTCAATAGCTTACCATCCTCAAGGAAATGGATTAGCTGAATCTACTAATAAAACTTTGATGAAGATCCTTAAGAAAACCATTGCAAAAAATCAAAGAGATTGGGATTCTAAGTTAAAGTTTTCTCTGTGGGCTACTAGAGTAACTACAAGAATATCTACAGGGAAATCACCTTTTGAATTAGTATATGCAACTCAGGCTTTGTTTCCAAGTCAACTTGTGAATCTAGTAATTAAAATGATTCAGGAAGCAAAAGAAGAACCAAATGCGTTGGTAAGAAGAATGAACAAAATGGTGGAGCTAAGCGAGAACGGGGACAAGGTAAGAGACAACTTGATTATTTATGAATCCAACATGAAAAATATTTTTGACAAGAAAGCCAAGGATGTTAGAAAATTATATATTATGGAGCAATGGAACACATAATATATTGCAGAAATATAAACACATAAAACGCACAAAACAAGAGAGACACAGATATACGTGGTTCACCCAGTTTGGGCTACGTCCACCCGAACAGCCAGTCCTTCCTTTTTATTATCCAGCAAAATGAAGAGACACAACCTACAGCAAATCCGCTGTAATATCCTCTGTTTTCTCTCACAGTCTCACCTATCTGTTTCTTGCTCACAGAATACACATCTATCACACAGCCTCAAATACAATACCCTCATACAAAGAGAGGGGTTGCCTTCTAGGGCAAAAAAACCCTAAACTAAACATAAGTTCTACCGTCAGATCATCCGCCTAATGAACGGCCCAGATTGACTAGAAATTACTATACTTTTACAAGGCAATTTCACAGCTGTTTTTAGCTTCGGGGGCGCTGGGCTCCCAAAGGTCGCAGCCGCCCCCCCTGGACCCCCCCTGCAGCGAATATTTTAAGGGCAGCATTGCCGCCCCCATTTCAAACTGGGGTCCTATGTGGCAATACCTTTGAATATAGAAGATAATCAGGCTCCACACCCAACACTCTCCCACTTGGAGATTGATTGTATTAACTCCACCGCTACTCCATTTGCTGGATAATGACTCCTCTTTGGACCTGGCTGTTTCTCATCTTCATCGTCATCCTTGAAGACCAACTAAAACTGAGCATATTCTCAGTTTCTCCCTCGTTACAACTTTTGTTAGCATATCTGCAGGATTCTGGCTAGTGTGTATCTTTTCCAGCTTCAACTCTCCATCTTCCAACACTGATCGTATGAAATGGTACTTGAGTTGTATGTGTTTAGTCCTGGAATGAAATGTTGAGTTCTTTGCAAGATGAATGGCACTTTGGCTATCACTGTATAACGTGCCCATATCATGCTCCTTACCCAATTCACCCATAAACCTTTGTAACCAAATCATTTCTTTACTAGCCTCTGTAGCAGCAACATACTCTGCTTCTGTTGTTGAAAGTGCAACAACACTTTAGATTTTTGAAACCCAACTGACAGTTGTTCCTCCAATAGTAAATACATATCCAGTAGTGCTCCTCCTGTTATCTTTGTCACCTGCCATATCTGCATCAACATATCCTTGTAGGCAGATGTTTGAACCACCAAAGCATAATGCTTGATTTGTGGTACCTTTCAAATATCTGAGAATCCATTTCACTGCCATCCAATGTTCCTTTCCTAATTGTTCATGTATCTGCTTACAACTCCCACTGCATGTGCAATATCAGGCCTTGTGTAGACCATTGCATACATTAAGCTTCCAACTTCTGATGCATATGGAACTTTAGACATATAATCCATGTCTTCTTGAGTCTTTGGGCACATTTCCTTGCTAAGTTTGACATGGCTAGCAAAAGGTGTACTAACTGGTTTTGCATTGTGCATGTTAAATCTTTTCAACACCTTTTGTATGTATTGATTCTGAGACAATGTTAATTTACGATTTTTTCTGTCTCTAGTTATTCTCATACCAAGGATTTGTTTTGCAGCTCCCAAATCCTTCATTGCAAATGGATTTTCCAATTTTCTTTTGAGCACATTTATTTCCTGCATGTTAGATCCTGCAACAAGCATGTCATCTACATACAATAACAATATAATATAGCTGCCATCATTTTTCTTTTTCAAATAAACACAATGATCAAAGTGACATCTAGTATAACCTTGTTCAGACATAAACTTGTCAAATTTTAGATACCACTGCCTTGGATCCTATTTTAAGCCATACAAGCTCTTCTTCAACCTGCACACTAGTTTCTCCTTCCCTTTCACCTTATATCCTTGTGGATGCTGCATATATATCTCTTCCTCCAAATCCCCATGGAGAAAAGTTGTCTTTACATCTAACTGCTCAAGATGCAAATCTTCAGCTGCTACAAGACTTAAAATAGTTTTGATTGAAGTCATTTTAACAACAGGAGAAAATATTTCATCAAAATCAATACCTTTCTTCTGTGCAAACCCCTTCACCACAAGTCTAGCTTTATACCTTTGTTTTCCTCCATCTTCTTCCTTCAGCCTGTAAACTCATTTATTCTTCAATGTAGTTTTTCCTACAGGCAACCTAACTAAATCCCAAGTCTGGTTATGCATTAAGGAGTCCATCTCTTCTTCCATGGCTACCTTCCACTTCTTCCTGCTTTCAACCTGCATTGCTTCTTCATAACATTCGGGTTCACCGGAATCAGTCAACTACAAATAATATAATGAAGGAGAGTATTGTTCAGGGGGTCTAGTTATCCTGATAGATCTTCTAACACCACTTTCAGGTGTTTGGGGTGCCTGTTGTTGTTGTGGTGGTTGCTGTTGTTGTGGCTGTTGATTATTATTATTTTCAGGCACCTTTACTTTTTTAGTGATTTCATCAAGAACTGCGTATTCCTTGTTTTCCTTTTCCTGTTTCTTTTCCTGCAACTGATTCTTATACAAGACCTTTTCATTGAATATTACATCTTTGCTCCTAATGATTTTGTGATTTTCATAATCATATAAGCGATAACCAAAATCATTAACACCATATCCAATAAAGGTACATTTCTTCGACTTTGCCTCAAGCTTTGTTCTATTTTCTTTATCAATATGGACAAAGGCCTCACAACCTAAAGGCTTTAAAATAGAGTAGTTTACCTTTTTACCTATACATGCTTCCTCTGGAACACCACCATCCAAGGAACTTGAAGGCCCTTGTTTATTAGATAAACAGCAGTACCTACAGCATCTGCCCAAAACTGTAAAGGCAATCCTGCATGCAATCTCATGCACCTTGCACGCTCCATGATTGTTCTGTTCATCCTTTCTGACACACCATTTTCTTGTGGTGTTCTTGGAACTGTCTTCTCTCTGCGAATTCCATGCTCTGAACAGTACCTATCAAACTCTTTGCTGCAATATTCACCTCCATTGTCTAATCTAAGACACTTCAATTTCTTTCCTGTCTCAATCTCAACCAAAGCTTTCCATTTCTTGAAAGTATCAAATACATCAGATTTCTTCTTAATACAATAAATCCAAGTTTTTCTAGTTGCATCATCAATAAAAGTAACATAATAACGAGAGCCACTGAGAGATGATACCTTAGCAGGTCCCCATACGTCTGTATGCACAAGCTCTAATTTTTCGTTCTTCTTTTCTTTCCCAACTCTGAGAAATCTGACTCTCTTCTGTTTTCCATAAATGCAATTCTCACAGAAGTCCAAATCAACATTCTTCAAACCCGGCAACAAATTCCTTGAGTGAAGAATCTTCATCCCCTTTTCACTCATGTGTCCGAGCCTATGATGCCATAATGCTGCATCTGCTCCTTTGGAAGTTAAAGCATTAACAGAGTTAGAAATACCATTGCATAAATACAATGTACCAACCTTTTCACCTTTTGCTATTACCAGGGCTCCTTTAGTGACCTTCCAAGCTTTATCTGTGAAAGTTGTCACACAACCTTCACCGCCTAACTGCCCTGTTGAAAGCAGATTTTTCTTTAGATCTGGAACATGCCTTACCTCCTTTAATAGCCATTGGTTTCCATTCTGCTGTTTTACAAGAACCTTACCCATTCCAACGATTTTACAGGGTTTATCATCACCCAGACGAACTTGTCCAAAATCTCCTTGAACATAGTCATGAAAGTATTTCTTATCAGGTGTGGCATGGAATGAAGCCCCTGAATCTACCACCCAGGAATCAGTAATATTTTCGAAAGAAAGAATCAAAGCATCTTGTAACACCTCACCTGTCACATTTGCTTCATGATTGTTTTCTTACTGTGCATCTCCTTCTTTTCCCTTCCTTGATCTACAGTCTTTCTTTAGGTGTCCTTTCTTTCCACATTTCCAGCACACTATCCCCGATCTGGACTTGGATCTGCCTTTCCTTGATTTACTGCGATATCCTGAGCTCTTTCCTCTTTCCATTTTTCTTACTCTAGACTCTGCACTCAAAGCATTTCTCGATGTCTCACCGCAGCTTTTCCATCGCATTTCCTTGCTAAGGATAGCACCGACAACATCATCAAACTTTAAAGTACTAGATCCAGAAACGGAGTTACTAATGGCCATTACCAAACCATTCCAACTTTCTGGTAATGAGCACAAGAATAACAGAGCTCTAACTTCATTGTCAAAGTTTACCCCTACAGTTTTTAACTGACTTGTAACTGTATTAAAATCATTTAAATGGTTTGCAACAGATCCACCTTCCGACATATTCATATTAAATAACCGTTTCATAAGAAATACCTTGTTTGAGGCTGAGGGTTTTTCATATAGTTTCGACAACTTCTGCATCAAAACCTTTGTCGTGGTTTCCTTCGAAATGTTGAAGACGACTGAGGCAGCAAGGCACAACCATATTGTTCCGAGTGCCTTTCTATCGAGAAGGTTCCATTCTTCGTCTTTCATACCCGTCAGCATCTTTGTTTTTCCGCCCAATGGTAGGTATAGATCTTTCTGATATAGATAATCTTCCATCTGCATCTTCCACAGCAAGAAGTTTTGGCCGTTAAATTTCTCGACCCTAAACTTACCATCTTCCGCCATTGCTCCCACTCGAACCAGGAACCCTTCTTTCCTGCGAGTTTATCAGCCAAATAGACCTTCGGCTCTGATACCAGTTGTTAGAAAATTATATATTACGGAGAAATGGAACACATAAAATATTGCAGAAATATAAACACATAAAACGCACAAAACAAGAGAGACATAGATATACGTGGTTCACCCAGTTTGGGCTACGTCCACCCCGAACAGCCAGTCCTTCCTTTCTATTATCCAGCAAAATGAAGAGACACAACCTACAACAAATCCATTGTAATATCCTCTGTTTTCTCTCACAGTCTCACCTCTTTGTTTCTCGCTCACAGAATACACATCTATCACACAGCCTCAAATACAATACCCTCATACAAAGAGAGGGGTTGCCTTCTAGGGTAAAAAAACCCTAAACTAAACATAAGTTCTACCGTCAGATCATCCGCCTAATGAACAGCCCAGATTGACTAGAAATTACTATACTTTTACAAGGCAATTTTACAGCTGTTTTTAGCTTCGGGGGCGCTGCCCCCGAAACCCCCCGCCAAGGGGGGGCTCCCAAAGGTCGCAGCCGCCCCCCCTGGACCCCCCTGCAGCGAATATTTTAAGGGCGGCATTTCCGCCCCCATTTCGAACTGGGGTCCTATGTGGCGATACCTTTGAATATAAAAGATAATCAGGCTCCACACCCAACAAAGGAAATTGATTTTAAAGTTGCAGATCTAGTATTGAGATGGGATACCAGAAGAGAGGATAAGGGTAAGCATGGGAAGTTTGACCCTCTCTGGTATGGTCCTTTTAGAATTTCTGAAGTGAGATCCAACAATACCTTCATCCTTGAGAATCTTGATGGTGAAACTCTATAGCTACCTGTTAATGGGAAATACTTAAAGCACTACTTCCAGTTCTAAAGAATAAGCATTATTTCATTGTAAATATCAGAGTGAAATCAGTGTACAAATGCCATAGCATTTCAGTTTATGCGAAGCAATATATGAATCCACAACTGAGGTGAAGGCACTAATATATGGTTCTTAATGCTTATGTGGCAAAATCACTATCCCCAGGTGGAGCCAGATGTTGTAACATGCATTTTTTATTGTTTATAACATTCATTTTTTATTCAAGAATCTTTTGAAAATACATAAAAAAAAAAGATAAAGCAAAAGGAAGAAGCAATAATGGTATATCAGAAGCCAATGGTTATATGGGTGTACAAGTATATATATATATATATATATATATATATATCGCAAAGCATAACTGTAGCAGATTTACAAAGGAAACATGTGTTAAAGTGATTAACACCGGACCTGAAATATATATATTATGTTTTAAAATTCAGCGGGTCCGTAAAGTGGCAAATGCATATGCATTGGTTCATTCAACGATTGTTGATGGTGATTTGAAATGACGGACCCGAAAGGTATATACATCATGGTTTAAACTCTCGTCGGGTCCACCACACCACAGAGCTTCGAATGTTAAGAACCACCGATTGCGACTTGATATGGCGGACCTATATATATATATCTATATATATCTATATATATATATATATATATCCTATTGTAAAGTTTTGGCGGGTCCGCTATATCGTTTCATATACATTATGATTACGCATTTTTAATATATTTCTATTATAAAGGGATTATATAAGCGCTAATTGTGATATTGATAAGCCAGACCTGATATAATATATATTGTGTTTTATAATTGCGGCGAGTTCGCCAAGCCTTTATGCATATGGGTTGTTTCTACCCATTTCGATTGCGATGGCTAGACACGATATTATATATGCTACATTTTATTCTACTGTCGGGTCCGCCATATCGCATATTATTAATATTTGGGCTGTTACACTGTTTATAAGTGTCGATTGTGATTTATAAGGGGAAGTAAACGCAACACTGAACAGGTGGATCCGATAAGCTTATTGTTAGTTCCTTTTTAGTTCTGCTCTGCCTCTTTTGCGTTGATTTTGTTGTGTGAACAGAAAAATCAGTGTTAAAGCCAGATTTAAAGAAGAGGGAAGTTGGTCGAATTTCTTGCTATTCTGGCCAATTGAAATGTGCCTGATACATGCGTAAGCTAGGTTATGCACAAGTTAAACATAGTTTGTACGATTAAAGAAAATTAATTATCATTGAGGCACATACAGAGGAATTCAGTAGCAGATTAACAAAGCCAAAAGGCCAGCAGTTATTGTCATTGTTCAGTGGTTTTTTGTTTTATGTTCTTTGAGGTGTCTTTAAACCTCTGTAAAATTTTGTAATAGTTTTAATTCATATAGTTAGAGAAATAGTTAAATAATCTGGGTAGTTGCAGAGATCAACAACCATTCTACAATGTATAAAAAAGGGAAAATTTACTAAGAGAGGGTTGGAATTTTGGAGAACTCAGAGACTAGGCCACTGTATTCCTGATATCATCGTTGATTAATGAAAGAATCAAAGGTTTCCATGAGTTGTTACATAAATTTTTGTAAGTTTTTCTGTCATGTGTCATGCTATGTTTTCTTCTTTTCAAGTATAGTAATGATGCTGCAGGTTAAGATTCCTTAAAATAACGCTCCTATATTTGAATTCCTCACTTCCTTTCTGAGTTATAGCTAATATTTTCTGTTGAAAGATCAGCATATTGTCTATGACTCATTTCTCATTATCATAATTCCTCTAAGTTAGAAATAGTAGTTCCTGTGAAAGATCAACATATTATCTTTAGCTTCTCCTTCAAATTTTCTTCATTCATCATTTATATCAAGCAACAAATGGCATTGTGAGATGTTTTGGTCATACATGTATTAAGAGTTAAAGACAAAGTTTCTAGGTCCTTCATTTGAGAACACAAAAAATAGTAAGGGACACACTAAATAATATTTATTAACGTCTTAAGCACAATTTCCCTACAGCCAGGAAATTGGTTTCTTAAGTAACAATAGGCCCTGTGATCTCGGCATAGCCTTTGATAAACTTTATGTAATATCCCATATGTCCTAGGGTAGCGCGTAGTTGTTTCACACTCCTAGGCGCCTCCAAGTTCAATATCACAATGATCTTCACAGGATCTACCATCAGTCCCTATCTGCAAACCACATGATCTAGAAGGGTCCCAATAGGAACAAAAAACAACCACTTCTTCAGATTGAGTGTGATATGGTATCTTCAATAGGTATCCAACATTAGGATCAAGCTTGCTACATGGCATTTCCCCAGCCAAAACACAGTCCAATCATCAAAGTATACTTCTAAGAACTTATGAATAAACTCCTTAAACGTAGCGCCCCCATTAGCATCCGCGAGGATTCTACTTCTTTCAAACTCAGGTACATATCATTGCAATATCTTATCAGACACCATTTTGTATAGATGCCCAGCAATGATAGAGGAATCTGCTGTGTGCACCACTAGTTCCTTCTTCTACTTGATAGTGTATCCTTCCGGGGTAGTTCTTGTCGTTAGGAAGTGTATTATATCCTCAAAATGACCATCCACAATGCCCCGTGCAAATAGTTGCACATTAAGCAATCCTTCCTCCAAATTAGTGGGCTCTTCCCCTATTTCGATGCACGACAGATGGTCTAGTCCCTCGTTCAATCGTCAAGGCTTCACAATAACTTCAAAATCATACTCCTTGAACAATAACAACCATCTACAAATTCTCCACTCCAACACACGCTTATTGACCAAGTACTTCAACGCGGAATGATCTGTGTACATCTTAAAATGGCCTCCCAGCAAGTAGTGTCTAAACTTCTGGATCGCATATACCATAGCTAAAACTTTGTGCTTGATGGTGGAATAGTTGTTCTTCGCCTTGGATAACCTTCTTCTTGCAAACATGATAGGGTGGTCTAGGTCTTCTCCACCAACCTGTGTCAGCACTGCTCCCAGTGCTATACATGATGTGTCGAGATGTACATGAAACACCTTATTCCAGTTCAAGAAGACTAGGATTGGCGTAGTGAAGATCTTTTCTTTCAATACATTGAGTCTCTTCTTACAATCTTTGTTCCAGCAAAACATGACATCCTTCTTCAACAATTTATTCATAGACGCGGTGATTTGGGCATAGCCTTTGATAAACTTTATGTAGTATCCCATATGTCCTAGGGTAGCGCGTAGCTGTTTCACACTCCTGGGTGCCTCCAAATTCAATATCACAGTGATCTTCATGGGATCTACCATCAGTCCCTGTTTGCAAACCACATGACCCAGCAGGGTCCCAAAAGGAACACAAAACAAGCACTTCTTCAAATTGAGCGCGATATGGTATCTTCAATAGGTATCCAGCATCAGGCACAAGTTTGCTACATGGTGTTTCACCAGCCCAAACATGGTCCAATCATCAAAGTATACTTTCAGGAACTTATGAATAAATTCCTTAAACGCAGAAACGACTACGCACGAGAAGATCCCATGTGCATTTTTCAATCCAAACGGCATTACAGTGTACTGAAAACAACTCCACCCAGTCGTGAAGGTTGTCTTGCTCCTATCTTCCAACGCAATTTTGATCTGGTGGTACCTAGAGAACCTATCAGTGAAGGAATATGCTTCCTAGCCACCTACGTTGTCCAACACTTCATCAGCGAACAGAGTCGGGAAAGGATCATGTACGCAAGCATCATTCATCTTTCTGAGATCCACTCATATCCTTATTTCATCCTTCTGCTTTTTCTCTTGTACCACCATTGGGCTTACCCAGTCAGATTCCTCCATAGGCTCAATAATGCCTGTCGCGAGCATTTTGTCTAGCTCTAAGCGGACCTTTTCCTTATACTTCGGATTGAGACGGTAAGGCCTTTTCTTAACCGGTTTTGCGTCGGGGTTCAATGTGATCTTCATAACACCTAGGTCCCCAATTATCCCTTTTAGATTCGTAAAATTGGTAGGAAACAAATCCTAGTATTTGCGAAGCAATTCAGCTACCTTAACCACCGTCACGTCATCCCAATAGTCTCCAATCTTCACGAATTTGGGCTCTGCCTCCGTACCAATGTTTATTTGTTTCATTTTTAGTGTCGAAGTTATATTCAGATTCTCAACATACGGTCCTTCAACCTCGCGGTAACCTTCTGTTTTATGGATGTTAATCTTTCACAGATCCTCATCCTCTTCTTCAACAGTTACGTTATAACACTCTAGCACAAGACTCAACTAAGTAGCCCATTCAGGCTGAATTAGGTCTAAAGAATCCTGCAGTATCCTAAAGATTTTTGCTTTCACCTCTTGTAGTGCTTCATCAATACTGTCAAACCCGTCTTCAAAACTGAATGTCATCATGAATCCATTGTGCAGAATATCCCATTCACCTATCTCATGGTGGAGCTATGTTTCTACATACCAGTTCATCGGGACAATATACAGGGTATGACAGAACAAGTGCACCCATTCAGGTTGGAGCTTCTCTCCATAAGCTTGAGCCCATTTGTCCAAGTGTGCACATGGATCATCCTACCCATCATACTTGTCTGTCATTCGCATCCTCAGATTCCCAAAGCGAGTTCTCATCATTCTCCTACATTCGCGCCAATCATTGAAGCTTCCATTGTGCGTACCCCGCCACCTTGTGGGTGTAGCGCGTAGTGCCCAGTCCAACGCCCAGAAGCGCTGCTTTTCTAGTACCTCCCTCTCAAACGCATGCAGAAACATATCTACATCATTCAGGCCATCATAAATAGGTAGCTTTCTTTCCTCTGACGACACACAGTGCAGTGACCAAGTCATCATGTTACAGCTCAGCGTGGTTATTTCGTGTAACTCATTCTGCCAATGCTTTAGTTCTTCATCAGAGTCTGAGGTGCATGAACTCTCGCGATCCTAGGTAATTCATCCATCCGCTATTGGATTCACCCAATCTTGGTCTCACGTTTTTATCTTATAGATACAGTCCAAATCATCATCTCTCTCATAATCGTGAATTGGCTCAGTATAGTGTCATCATTCAGTAGGATTTAAGGGTACAATTATGCATAACAATTTCTTCTAAAATATCATCTTTCATTTCTTTAGATTGATTACCCCATTCATATCAGTAGCCCAATCAATTCCAAGGAGTGTAGGGTAGGGGTTGTTTTTGTCCACTATCTCTATTACTTCAAAGTCAGCCAACGTGCTCACACCTTCAATATCCATGGTCACCCACTACAACCACCCCATGGGGATGATCTTCTGCTGATTCACCATCCTTAGTTGAATCAGAGACCATTGTAGCGAGGGTATTCCCATCCGTTCCCAAGTCTGTTTTCATAGGATGTTTGCATCTGACCACAGGTCCAAGATAACTTAATCCATCTCATACTCTCCTATCTGTGCAGTAAGTCTCATCACCCGTCCCATCCTTGTTTTATACTTACCAAGCTTTCATACTACGCGCGACTTAGTATGAGTGTTTCTGGCGCATCTATTTATGAGATCCTAAAACCCCTTCACAGCCTTGCTATCACGCAATAGCTTCATGCAGGTCTCCAAGAAGGTTGTAAGCATAGAAGGGTCCACCTCCTGATCAGGCTTATCTTTGCTTCCTGAGGTGGAGGCCTCAGTGAAGCTCTTCTTTGCTTCCATGAAGGTTTCTCATGCATGCTCGAAATCAAACTTGGCCTCCTTCATCAAAGCTTTGCGCACCCATGTAATGTCTTCGGGTTGTTTCCCTTATCATCTCCTATTGTGATTCCACTTCTGAGCACTATATTTACATTTGGATCCTCTTCGTGTGGCTCTAACCTCATCATCTACAGGTTTTGAGTCAGCTACGGTGATAGCACCCCTTTGTCATGTATCCTTACTATTAGCATAGGGTATTCTTCCATTTCATGATCAAACAAAGCGCAATACTTGCACGACGGATGTGTTGGGTTAGTACAATTGCAAGAATAATGTCCTGGTCCTCCGCAATTGTAGCAAATCAACTGTCCCCGACCTCTACCAGGTCCTCCTCCACCTTGACCTCGTCCGCGCCCCTGAAATCATGTCTGCACCATCCTTAGGGCCTGAACCCAATAGGTGCGAGTTCTATCCATCAAATTCATAACTCCTGCAATTACGCTTATCATGCCCTACTGACCTACAAAAGTTGAAAAAAAGTTGTTGTTGTGTTTGTACAAGCTTTCGCAATAGATGATAGTTATCCATGGCATGTTTTCATGCACCAAAATGCAGGCCCCGTGCTTGGTCCTTCTTGAGCTTCTGGCCTCAAAGGCAGTGGTCCTCCTCTTGTAAGGTAGTTCACAAAGATCATAAAATGGTCTTTGTCATGCCCTTGACTCTTGCATTTCGGACCCCATACCTCTTCACACACCTCTGGTCGGACCATTCTGTTCTGCTCCAGACTTTGCATCTCAAGGCAAATATTTTTCAACTACGCATGGATCTGTTGAACCCCCATATTTGGATCTTGCATCGGAGTTTCATGCAGTCTCATTGCAATCTCCAAAGCCTCTGCTCAAGTCGTTATCTTTTGTTTTAACAACAAAACCCTCAAGTGTGGCAGTAGCAAAGCCATAAACCATTCACGATGTTGTCCGTCTGTTAAATTCATATTGGCTTCGCAGATATTACACTTCAATCTCTGATCTAATTCCCAAGGTTTCTCGCCTGGCTGCATCATGGTTTCCTTGAACCCCACAATAGACTGTGCTTCAGATTTAGGCCTGTTGAATTCTTTGTTGAGCATTGTCTGGATGTCTGCCACTCTAGCATTTGGGTTATCATTAGAGTACTTGATGTACCAGGTTAGTGCGTGATCCTGTAAAGCACTAAACAGGGTTTCCTTCCTTATGTTATCATTTGTAATGCCTTTTGCTTCCCTTACAACTCTTACAATGAACTAGAATTGGTCTGGGTCCTCATTCCCCAAGCCTTTGAAAAAAGGCAGCTTCATTGAATTCACCATACTGAACTACTGTGGAAGTGGAAGTGGTACGGGTGAAGTCGTAAGCGATGGTGGTGAAGTTTGAGGTGGTGTGGGTGGAGCTGGTATTCGTAGGAATCCTTGCCTTATTAACTGAATAGCACTTTGTGGAGAAACCTGCGCTATTCCCTCTTCGTCACCTCGCGGAGGTGAAATCAACAGACTATATTCAGGACCCTTTTTTCCTTCATTTCTATAATCTTTTCCACTTCGCGTAGCCTCAAACATCAAGGTAGCTGCATAACCCATTTTTTGTTCCGTAATATCTTAATCCAGGTATTCAAATATTCACGTACTTACCCCATGGTCCTTTGAAAAAGCGTCGCTCTGCCTCACTGTAGCTGACTGAGGTGTCGATCACAAATTCAGCTACAAATCCTCCTATGACATGATCGAGCCAACGATCGATAGCACGGGCTATCTTATCCTCTGATGCTTCCAACCTTCTTACTAACTCCAGGGTCCACACAATAGGACTGTCAAGTATCCACCTCCCTTGGCTATCTGCCAGCTTCGCCATCCACTCGTATAGCTCAACCAGAAAGGAGCAGAAAATTATTTCATGGATCTTTGTATACAGGTACCTATCCAGCCATTGTTCCTTTGTTAGTCATGGGTTTCTATTCTCCTACGCCGTGAATTCGTGGATCTTCCTATCCAACCAGTCTCCAATCTCTTTCTTAGTTGGATTCCAGTGATACGACATCACATATCTCTTATGCAAATTCTGGTCTCAGTAACGAAACCATTTGTTGGCTTGAGGGGGCCTACCCAGGTTCAATGTTAACTAACCAAACAAATCCCTACACTACTGGCCCTTTCGGCATCAGTCCGTGGAGCGCGGACCGAAGTCTCACTCAAAGCAATATGGGAGGATGCTGGAACCAAGTTTCTGCACCTTGAGATGGTCGTGATGTCGTTTTATTCCCTTTATTTTTGCCTTTGCGCAGGTCACTTCGCTCTAGGGCTTGCTAGACGAGCCCTCTATTTCGTCCTCCAATACCTCCACAAAAGGGTACGGCTAACCTTCATGCAGCCCTAACCCTCGATCTAGACACTTTCATGTTGTTAAGGCAGCATACCGTGCAGATTCCTAAACTAATCTATGTTTCTTACATAGCTTATTTGATACTCACAGTTAACACCACGTAAACATATATTCTTATATGCGTTCAGTTATCCAACATAATCATACACATGTGCGCATAGCATAAGCATTATAAATGAAATTCATACATAATTTGATAAGATGCATTAATCAAAACAAAGACACAGAAATTGCAGAATACTTCTCTTTATTGATATCTTCCAAGTGATTACAAACTCTATTCACCCTGCGCACATAGTTGCAGGGGTCCACACACTCAGCTGCAAACTTCCACCCTAGGCCTCTGCACACTCAACCGCAGAGCCTCTACCTAAGCTACGACCTAAAACTTAGACTTCTTACTTCAGTGCTATGACTCTCTTACCTAACGGCCATTCTAAACTACTTAAAGCTTAGCTCTTTTTATATAAGGGCAGACAACCCTTTATGACTTATGACACCTTCATGCTCCACGACCACAAAATACGGAGTCTTTACAAGTTTATTACAAAATTTGACAAAAACATGGGCTTTTAACCCCAAAAATGTCCTTTGGGGGATCCCATTCCCAACAAGCTCTAAATGATATGGGTTTGTGGTTGTGAAGGTTGTGGTGGTAGTTATCAGTTTATGCATTAAGCAACGATGAAGTTGTAAAATCACTTAGAAACCATAAATTAGCACAACGACTGCCCATGTCAACCTTAGAACCTCGAATATCATAGAGATGAAGACCATGAGATCATGGTGTTAGGTGTTAGGCTCCGAGATAGTTGAAAATGGCCTATGAGATTATAATTTTTAACCAAGAGACTGCGATGGTGAGATGATGAAAGTTAATTTAGCAAAAAAAACAACAACAAAAATTATTACAATGGAGTCAAAGTTTATGTAAATGGGCACATTTCTGTAAGGCTTGGTAAGGCATGCGCACCCCTGGGAAATCATTGGTAAACTTTGGGCTAGACCTAGGTGATAGGGGGATGTTATGTTAACAAATACCCTGGGTAAAAAATTTGAGGGGGGTAAGGGCCAGAGTGAGAGGGGATCAATCCCTGATTGGTTAGATGTCGATCTAGAGGCACTAGCAGAAAAGGAGGTAGCAGTTGCAGGGGAGGTGGAGCTAGAGGTAGAAGAGGAGGAGTAGGGTTAGGGGGTAGAGCAGGAGGAGGATGAGGAGGAGGAGCAGGGTCAGGGGGTAGAGCAAGAGGAGGATGAGGAGGAGGAGGTGACACCATCTAGTATGTGAAGCAACAAAGTACAAAGGCCACTTCTTTTATTGCCTTTAGAAGATGATTGAGTCCATTTGTATCCCCAACGACAAGCCCTTCTTCCTCTAGAGGAAAAGGCAAAGCCATTCTCTACTCCCGTAAAAGGGGCATAGGATCTTAGTGATTGACTCCTTTATGACATGTAGATGACTCATGATATATCTTTATTATATTTTTGTTGATATTTTGACTCTTGATAGTTGAGACTGAGACAGGACTCAAGACGATTCACTAGTTTGATATGTGATGTAGCACTAGAATTAATATACATATTATATATTAGCTTTCTTTACACGTTTATGTGGAAATGCATTTATTTGATGTTGTGGATACTTTAGATGCTAAAAATAAAAAATAAAAGAATATTTTTTTTTTTGCCGACTTTTTAAAAAATCTCCCAACTTTAATGACTTTTTCAATTTCTGGACCCTTGTTGATTTAATCCCGACTTCGACATTTTCCACATTAGGTATGATGCTAGCATGACATCACCTCTAGACCTCGGGAGGTAAGAGAGGAGCATGATAAGAGGAAGCTGAAATTGACAGAAGTTGGGGGACGAGAAATCTCCCCGACACTTGACGGGAATTTATGTCTAAGGACCTTGGACCTCGGGGTTCCTTGTCATGTCTATGTGTGGTGGAGAAAGCCGAGGTTGTTGGAGGCCGGGGAATGGGAAGTCTCCCACACACTTGATGGCAATATGTATGTCGTGTGGTCGTGAACCTCAGAGGTTTCTCATTGTGGTAATGCATTTTGTAAAGATGGCCGTGATTAATGAGGTTAGGGAATAGGAATAGTTCCCAGTATGTGACGACAAGCATTTTCGTCTTGCCGCAGAGGCTTGGCATGAGTTTATCATTGCAGACCCAAAAACCCAAAAACCCTTATATGTAACTTGGTTACAAAACTATGTTAAGGATCGGTCCAGTGAGGCACGAAGTGAGGGGGATGATGGAAGGTGCCACAGGGGCAAGCAAATGGCTGAGTTGATGATGTGGACCTACCAGGTGAGGTGCGGTTGCCATGTGAGCACTATGTGGGTGCCACATGGCAGTACCTGCTGACGCGACAAAGGTTTATTGCCCAACCCTTGAACAACCATATCTTTTGATCCGTAAGTCATATTGAGATAAAATTTACCACTGGAAAGCTCTTGACAAGGCAAATGTGATGGTGGTGTTAGTTTTAAATTTCAGAGAAGTAAAAAATTGAGGAATTTTGTGACCCCATTTCCATAATGAGACCTTGGAAGTCAGGTTAAATGAAAGTAACACCTCCCATCCAACCTGGTTATCAAAAGGGGTGGGTGGTAACATTGCAGATCTAGTGTAAGAATCTATGCGTGGTTGTCTAAGTTTCATTAAAATGGATACAAATACTCTGAGGGGGAGTGGATATGAAAAATTTCTGAAACGTTAGATAAGAAATGGTGGGGAAATGGTTTTCCATGGAAAAAACCATATGTTTCTCCATTAAAATAAAAAAAGGATACATTTTGTATTGATCAGATCCAAAGGTTAGAACTTAGGCTAGATGACTTAAAATTGACCAGCATTCTGTACAAAAAATTACAAAACATATGCAACAAATCTTTCTAGAACTCCTAAAAGAGAGCATACTACCTAAAGCTAAAAGGACCACGCCATAGTGTCACAAATATTATAATACATATAAAAAGAATCTAGCCAGTCTCTCGGTATGAGATATCTATGGTGATATCTGCATTGAAGGAAGCTTCTTTTCACTCCTATCAGTGAAAGAAATCAACTTTGGTGTCCAGACTCCAAAATTAATATGGCATGCTTGTTTTGATAATTTCTCGAACTCCAGGTTGTGCTCTCTCAATTGGTTTGCTGAAAGTAAATATTTTGAAAGGAGGCTATGAATTCCTTAGCATATGTACTACTCTGTATTACTCCAAATTCCTGTTCCTCACCATCCACTCCATATCAATTATCTGTGTATAAAAAATTATGAGAATAAAATATGCAGATTACCATTCACCAATTTAGGGTTAAGGTTTCAATTTCAAGTTAGAAGTTTCGAGTCTAAGTTTTAGGGTTAGGGTTTCAGTGTGTGTTTTTTTTTGGTTCCTTCATGTCCAAAAATCTCTTTTTTCAGTCAGAAACATCCCCAGTAGCAGTGAAAAATTTCAAGATCATGTTGAAATATGGGTTTACCATATCAGGTACTAGAAATGTCATTTCTGTTTCTGGGCTATTGCTTGGAAACATTTAGATGTCCTTTGTAAGTCGTTTCAACTTTCAAATTGGGGTATGTTGTATCCCCCTTTATCCTAGGTGTCCCGATAGCTTATTTAGTTATTCTCACTAAGCATCACAAATTAGTATCAGAAGCATCAATACCATCAAGTTGTAAGATGCAATGATATTATGATTGCATTGATTGACCCCAAAAATTAGAGTAGAACATAAAACTGATTGATCAAAAGTATATAAATTTTTTAAATTTATTATTTTCTTTATATATTTCCAAAGAAAACTTCATTGAAAATATTTTGAGTATTTCTCAATCCCTAGGAAATCTGCTTC
The DNA here is from genome assembly GCA_031772625.1 of Pinus tabuliformis. Classification (NCBI taxonomy): domain Eukaryota; kingdom Viridiplantae; phylum Streptophyta; class Pinopsida; order Pinales; family Pinaceae; genus Pinus; species Pinus tabuliformis. The sequence goes on along the minus strand of CM062804.1, from coordinate 1,543,015,663 downwards.
GTAAGACCCACCATATTTCAAAAATAGATATGAGGAAGTTTGATGGCAAGGATCCCGCAACATGGATATTACAAATGGAGAAATTTTTCGATCTCAATAATGTGCGAAACACAGAAAAGGTACATATTGCAACTTTATATTTGGAACCAAATCAATTTGTATGGTATCAATGGCTTTGCTCTTGTAAACAATTTATCACTTGGGCATTTTTTATGGAAGAATTGATAGCACATTATGAGGATACAAAAAGTAACACTTTTTTTAGCCAATTGATAAGTCTCAAACAAAAGGGTTCAATAATGGAGCACATTGAGGAGTTCCAAAAATTGAACATAAGGGTAAAAAATATTCTAGAGGAGCAGAGGATTGATGTGTTCATAGGGACTTTAAAGGATAATATCCAACATGTGCCCGCAACCTTTAGACCTCTCAATACTATCCGTGGATCCCTCAGGTCTGTGAAAGACCCGATTGACCCTAAGGACATGAAGGGTGTCTATGTCATTCCCTGTTCCTGTGGAACCCCTTATATTGGTGAGACTGGTCGCTCTATTAATCAGCGTATTAGCGAGCATTCGGCTGACTTGAGGCATGGGAGGACCAAGTCCTCAGCCCTGGCTGAGCATGCGGGAAAGACTATGCATCATGTATGTATAGAGGAGGCTCAAGTCATTGCTAAAATTGCGCAATTTCACCATCGCAAATTTAGAGAGGCCCTGGAGATTGAGAAAAGGCCGAACAACCTTAATAGGGATGATGGCTGGAAGATTAGCAGTTGCTGGGTCCCAGCCTTGTCCTCCTAGCCCCCTCAACCCCCTTTTTGTTAGGTCTGAGGGTTTCTATCTTCCCCCTCCTAATTTTTTCTTCTGGCAGCTTTTTTCCCATTATTTGGTGGTTTGAGTCTTTATTATGTTATTAGTATCGGGTCATTACTATATTAACCTTACTTATGTATGATACTATTGGGCATAGATTTTGGCTATATTAACCCTAGATTTGAGTTTTTTCCCTTTGTCAACCTTATAAATATTAATGACATTATTAACTTGAGTAAAAATTTGGAATAAATAATTATGTATTGAAATTTGATGATTATTAGATATTTGACCTTTAAGATATAGTATGATATACCATATTATGAGTACAGTAGTAAACTATCAACCATAAATTATGGTAAACTCTTATAGGTAATAATATATTAACCTAAGGTCTGGGTTAATTTATAATAAATAAAGATCTAATTGATGATATAACAATATTATTAGTTATATTATTATTAACAGACTTGTTTGTAACTACTCTAAATTATGGTTTTACCTATTATAACTAGATTCTAGGAACATTATTGGTTTTACATTCTAACTTGATTTATTAACTATTAAAAAATTGATTATTTGATAAATTTATATAACTTATTAATTTATTGGACCAATATATTTAAATATTATATATGATATATTACCTAAGACCATTAAATAATTATTACACTATTACCTAATATAACGAGATTCTAAAAGTAAAACTGATTGATTACCTCTACTTGTATTTTTAATATTTAAATATAGATTAATTAATATATATTATGGGATTAAGAATTAAATAAGGATTAATACTGGTATTTTATAATATAAATTAATTATTACACAATTACCTAACATAACTATATTCTATAATTAATAATGATTATTACCTTTACTTGTATTTTATATTAATTAAATATAGATTAATTAATATGTGTTATGTAATATAATGACCATCTTAATTAAATATAGATTAATACTTGTATTTTATAGGAATTAAATATAGATTAATTATTATATACTATGAGATATAATGACCATCATAATTTGATAATTGGATAATAATAATATTTTACCTTTTTAGTTTAGATTACTATTCCGAGAAATATTAATTAACGAAGTTAGTGGTTTGACCAAGATCATTCGGTCAAAAGTAGCCGTTAGCATTTTAGCTGTTGGAGTCTCTGCACACGCTATTTAATCTCGCTAAGCCAGATTGGTTCCTCAACTTGTCCTGACGATGAACCACATTGGTTGGTTCGAAACGCGTCGACACAAGATTGGTTATGTGATTATGCCGAAGATTATCTAACAATATTATGGATCACAGAAGTCTAAATACCTTAATATCCAACATGATGTTCGCCTTTGGGAACCTGATTCATTAAAGAAGGCATTCAAGTTAGCAAGAAAAATGGAAAGCAAAATTATGGCAACCAGGAAGCATACCATTCACAACTATAAATATGGAAGTGTGGTTGCCCCTAGTCTTCCACAACCTATAAGGTTGACACCACAACAATTGGAAGAAAAAAGAGCAAAAGGGCTTTGTTACAATTGTGATAGCAAATACACTAAAGGTCATAAGTGTGATGAGAAGACATTATTCTACATAGATTGTGAAGAGGAAGAAGAAAAGGAGCAAGAAAGGTCAAAAGAAGAGGATATACTCCATGAACAAAGCCTAGATAAAGAAGAAATGAATCCGACCATATATTGTAATGCATTGGCAGGAATTACCACTCCTCAAACCATCAAGATAGAAGGACAAATCAAGAAGAAAAAGGTAATAGTGTTGATTGATTCAGGAAGTACCCACAATTTTATTCATTGTAAGGTAGCAAAAGAATTGAATTGCTCCTTATATCCAACACCAGAGTGTTAAGTGATGGTTGCAAATGGAGGAATAATAAATTGCTCTGGAAAGCGCCATAATATCAAGATATCGATGGGAGAATATGTATTGACTAGCCCAATGCTTTCCATTCCAATGGGAGGTGCTAATGTTGTACTAGGAGTCCAATGGCTACAATCCTTTGGTACAATAGCTTTTAATTTTCAAGAAATTTTCATGAAATTTTCTGTGGAAGGAAAGGAAGTTGAATTAAGGGGTACTGCAGGGAAACTGAGAAAGATAATTAGCTATAATGGTATGACAAAGCTTCTAAAAAAGGAACAAAGGGGTGTAATTGCACAATTATGTTCGCTAGATGTTTCCACATTGCAATCATCTATTTCTCCAGATCTCCAAAAAGTCTTGGACAATCATTCCAAGGTATTTGAGACTCCCAAAGGTCTTCCACCTATTCGTGATCATGATCATGCTATTCATTTGATTCCAGGAAGTGTTCCTCCAAACATCAGGCCGTACAGATATGATGATATCCCTATGCCCAAAAGAGTGAAATTGAACGTATGGTTGTAGAAATGTTAGAGGCTGGTATAATTCAACCGAGTCAAAGTTCTTTCTCTGCTCCAGTAGTATTATTTCACAAGAAGGATAGATCATGGCACATGTGTCTAGATTATAGGGAGCTCAACAAGCTCACTATTAAAGATAAGTTTCCCATTCCCGTCATTGATGAATTACTGGATGAATTGCATAGATCAATTTACTTCACCAAGTTGGATCTTCATTCAGGATATCATTAAATCAGAATGAAGACTGAAGACATTCCAAAAACAACATTTAGAACTCATGAGGGTCATTATGAATTTTTGGTCATGCCATTTGGCCTTACCAATGCACCTTCAACATTTCAAGCTTTGATGAATTCCATTTTCAAACCATTCCTTAGAAAATTTGTGTTAGTATTTTTTGATGGTATACTAATCTACAGCAAATCTTGGAAGGATCATGTTGAACATGTTGACATGGTGCTACAACTATTGGAGGAGAAACAATTATATGCAAGAATATCCAAATGTTTCTTTGGAGTACAAGAGGTGGAATATCTGGGTCATATTGTATCTCATGAAGGAGTTAAGGTAGACCCTAGCAAAATTAAATCCATTAAGGAATGGAAAATCCCCACATCCATAAAGCATCTGCGAGGATTTCTCGGGTTGACAGGGTATTATCGCAAGTTTGTTAAGAATTATGGGAGAATAGCAGCACCTCTAACAACATTATTGAAGAAAGATGCATTTTTATGGACTCCAAAAGCAAGAAAGGCCTTCGAACATCTTAAAGAGGCAATGTGCCAAGCACCGGTCTTAGCTACACCAGACTTCACAAAAACCTTTATTGTGGAATGTGATGCTTCAAGAAATGGAATTGGTGTTGTTTTAATGCATGATGAAAGACCCATTGCTTTTGAAAGTCATCCAATCAAGGGAAAGTTTTTACACAAATCTATTTATGAGAAGGAAATGTTGGCAATACTCCATGCACTTAAGAAATGGCAACCCTACCTAATGGGAAGACACTTCAAGGTAAAAACGGATCATGATAGCCTTAAATACTTTTTAGAACAAAGATTAGCCTCTGAAGAGCAACAAAAGTGGGTCACAAAGATGTTGGGTTATGACTTTGAAATCATCTATAAAAAGGGGAAGCAAAATGTGGTGGCAGATGCACTCTCAAGAAAGGATGAGGATGTGGAAGCATTGTTGTGCACCATTTCTATTATCCAACCAGATTGGATAAACGAAGCAAGGGAGGAATGGAAGAATGACAAAGAAGTGTGGGCACTTATTCGAAAGTTACAACAAGATTCCAGTACGTCTGATACATTTAGCTGGCAAAATGATTCTTTATGGTACAAAGATCGCTTATACCTCTGTAAGAATTCCCAACTAAAACAAAAGATTCTTATGGAATTGCACACTTCTCCCTTAGGAGGGCACTCAGGATTTTTAAAAACTTACCACAGGGTTAAGAAGGAATTTTTTTGGGATGGCCTTAAATCGGATATTCAAAAATTTGTGGCGGAATGTTTATTTTTCCAACAAAATAAAGTTGAAACAATTAAGACACCGAGTCTATTACAACCTTTATCCATTCCAAGCCAACGTTGGGAGGAGGTTTCAATGGATTTTATCACAGGTTTACCCAAGTCTGAGGGAAAGAGTGTCATCATGGTGGTAGTTGATGGACTTACCAAGTATGCACGCTTTTTTTCATTATTACATCCATTTAAAGCCAATACAGTTTCTACTGCATTTATGGAAACAATTCAAAAGCTACATGGAAACCCAAAGATTATTGTAAGTGACAGAGATCCCATTTTCACTGGAAATTTTTGGAAAGAATTATTTTCTTGTCTTGGTACTCAGTTAGCTCATAGCTCATCTTATCATCCTCAATCTAATGGGAAAACTGAGATAGTAAACAAATGTTTGGAAGGATATCTTCGTTGCTTTGTATCTAATAAATAGACATAATGGGCAAAAGGTTGCCTCTAGCTGAATGGTGGTATAACACTTCCTTCCATACAGCAACAAAAATGACCCCATTTATGGCACTTTATGGATATGAGCCACCATCCATCACATCATATTTAAGAGAAAATTCTAAGGTTCAAGTAGTGGAACATCAAATCAAACATCAACAACAAGTCCTCCAACTCTTAAAGGATAACCTCGTGTTGGCACAGAATAGAATGAAACAACAGGCAGATCAACATCGCAGTGAAAGAAGTTTTGATGTAGGTGATTGGGTATTCCTATGGCTACAACCATATAAGCAAATGTCCCTCAAGCAAGCTAAGAAGGATAATAAATGATCACCAAAGTATTATGGTACGTACAAGGTGTTGCAAAAGATTGGTACTATGGCATACAAATTGGAGCTTCCTGCAACTTCTCGATTGCACCCAGTTTTCCATGTTTCATGTTTAAAGAAGGTTATAGGCGACAAGCTCCGAGTTCAAACAATATTGCCAGAAGTTGACGAGGAAGGAAAAATTATATTGGAACTGGAAGCAGTCACAGAAACAAGAACTCGACAGCTACGAAATCGATCAATTTCGGAGTATCTTATAAAGTGGAAGAACTTATCCGCTGAATATTCCACATGGAAGGATGAGAATTTTATACAAAAGCATCCAGAACTACTCAAGCGTTGAGGACAACACCTTTTTTGAAGGAGAGGGGTATGTTGGGTCCCTATAATACTAGTAATTACCCCATTACTATTGTAGTTTCATCCCTTAGTAATATTGTTGTGCCCCTATTATCCCCATATTGTTATTACTGTGCCCCATAGAATCCCTCTATTGTTATTTTTGTGGCTTTATATTATTATTGTTAGGTTAGCTGGGTTATATTGTGACTCCTTAGACTCCAATATATAGAAAGGAGGTTTTTTCATTTGAATCATCCAAGAATTGTTCATTTATGTAATGTAAAGGAGGTTGCCCCCTCGAAGAGGCTGAATTCTAAGGCGTTGATCTATCTTTTCTATCTTTTCTTGAGCTAGTTTCATAACAGAGAACTTCAAGAACCTTGAAGATATGCAAACAAACGCTATAGAAGTAGAAGCAAATAGGGCAGCCTCAACTTCTTTAAAACTTAAGAAAGAAAAGGCCCAAAGAAAACTAAAATTTGTTCAAGAAGCCTCTAGTTCGTCTAATACCAAATTAGAAGACTCAAAAATAGATGAAATAGCATCTCTTCTTAGAAACCTATCAAATAGGATTTCAAAGATTGATACCCAACCTAGGACAATACAACAAACAGTTACTAGACCTCAAAACCAAAATCATGGTCAGTGTAAAAAAAATCCGCCACTACAAATTCTTCAGAGACCTAGCAATGATCAATAGGTTCCTACTCCTCTATTGATAAATGACCAACAACCTGATGATAATACTATGACAATTACTGAAGATATTAATAGTATGGGTTCTTCTTCCAATCAAATAGCCATCATTCCTCTCTCACAACAAAATTAGATTCGAGAAGATCAAGAAGCTTCACAGGTCTCTAAATATCATGCTTTCTATGAATTTTTAATTGCAGAGATAAACAAGAGATATGATCTTAGGCCTAGGCCTGGTCCTGGGAGACCTCCAAAGGAAACTCCAACAATTGAACCATGTACCAAAATTGTTGAAGCTCAAACAACTCTTATTCATCCCTTAGATCAGTCAATTGATACCACCCAAACTGGTAAAAACATTTTGACTACATTTAATGTTGAAAAAGAATTAGAGAGGGTTAAGATCCCAATTCCACTATCAGAACTTTCTAAAACCCCTGGTTACAAAAGCCAAGTCACAAAATAGATACAAAATATCTCAGTTTATGTTGAAGGTGATGTCATAAGTCTACAAGATGAAAAACTAGCAGTAGTTTTTGGCCCTAGTTTAGACATGATAAATGAGATAGTACCTCCTTTCTATGTAACTCTTAAAACAAATGATTCCATGCTGTATAATTGTATGCTTGATTCAAGAGCATCACACAACCTTATGCCAAAATCTATCATGGACCATTTGAAACTCAACATAACTAAATCCTACCATGACTTGTACACCTTTGATTCTAAAAGGGTGCCCTGTTTGGGATTGATCAAGGATATAGTGGCTACCCTTGCCCAAATTCCAGTGAAAAGTGTAGTACTTGATATTTTTGTCACAGATATCCCTCCCAAGTTTGGAATGCTCCTTTCTAGGTCTTACTGTGCCAAATTAGGGGGAGCTCTATAGATGGATATTTCATATGCTACTATTCCTGTTTATAGAGGAGAGAAATTAAGATTATATAGAGGTAAGATTTGCACATACTATTTGTAAGACTGACTAGCCAAGGAACCATCCAATTTATGCAATAGATCAAGACTTTGGTTTTTTTCAACTCACTTCAAACCAACATAAAACTCAATTCAAAATTGAAGAGGTAGTTGAAATTCTTGAACCAAACCAAACTGATATTTGGAAACTGTTCTTTAATGGCTCTTGCATGAAAGATGGAGCAGGAGCTAGTGTAGTTTTAATTTCACCTGAAAAAGAAAATACAACTCAATCATGTAAATTAGACTTCGAAGTTACAAATAATATGGCTAAATATGAAGCTTTCCTTTTAGGATTGCAATTAGCCAAAAGCTTGAAAGTTCAAAACTTAAGTGTTTATACTAATTTAGAACTTATTGTTAAGCAAGTAAGAAATGTTTGCTAGACCAAGCACCCTAGACTTAGCTCCTACCGAAATGAAGTATGGGATTCAGTTGAAAACTTCTTTGATGCTTTTAATTTGACTCATATTCCCAGAGATCATAATATTCATGCAGATGCCTTAGCTGTCTTAGCTAGTTCTTTTAAATTCTTGATCATACTGATGTACTCTATCAAATACAAGTCAAATATAGGCCATCTATCCCAGATAATCTGAAACATTGGCATATATTCAAAGATGATGAACATTTGAAATCATTTCTGCAAGTAATAGATGATTTTTCATTTCTACAAATTGATGAAGATAGAACTGAAATAAATGAAAATGTAGATGGAAATGATACTTCAGCTTTTCAAACCCAAATTTCTAGTCATGACATTATTCAATTATCTAATAATTTTATTCCAAAAGGACTCATTCCTTTAGAAAAATTGTTTAATCAAAATGATGTCCTCCAAAACCCTCAATCCATTTCAGAATATGACATAGAAGAGATTAATATTGGAACTAATGAAGATATAAAAAATATCAAAGTATGTGCATCTCTAGACCCTGAGATCAAAACTCAATATCTTAAGTTACTGAAAAATCACAAGGGCGTTTTTTCTTGGACTTATGCTGATCTAAAGACCTATGATACTTCATTAATACAACATAAGATTCCTTTGAAGCCGGAAGCAAAACCTTATCAACAAAAACTTAGAAGGATAATCCATCCCTTCTACCAACTGTAGAAAGGGAGATTAAGCAAATTCTAGATGCTCAGATCATCCTCCCTCTTAGATATTCTAATTGGGTTGCAAATCTAGATCCTATTAGAAAGAAAAATGGAGAAATAAGACTCTGTGTGGATTTTAGAAATTTGAATAAGGCATCATTAAAAGATAATTATCCTTTGCCCAAAATGGATCAGTTACTTCAAATGGTTTCAGGAGCACAAAGACTTTCTATGCTTGATGGTTTTTCAAGTTACAATCAGGTGAATGTTGATATAGCAGACAGAGAGAAGAGAACCTTACTACACCCTGGGGTACATTCATGTACGCTAGGTTGCCATTTGGCTGAACCAATGCTGGAGCAACATTTCAGAGAGCTATGGACATAACTTTTATGGGTCAGGTAAATAAATTTGTGGTTATTTATCTTGATGACATAACTATTTTTTTTTAATCTAATCAGAAACATCTAAAGCACTTGGTGAAGGTTTTTGCAGGTGTAAAAAAATTGGAATATCATTGAACCCTAAGAATTCCTTGTTTGTTGTCAAAGAATGAAAATTGTTGGGCCATATAATTTCAAAGGAGGGAGTGGAAACCCGCCGAGAGAGGAGAGCGCGAAGATGAGCAGAGTAGCAGCGTACAGCGGTTAGGGTTAGCTGCAGACCTGCAGCGGCAGGCGGACTGCAGGGGTAGAAGCCCACCCCAAGGCGGAAAAGCTGCACATCACGGTTGTAGGAAGTTGGCAGCAGCGAAAATCCACCTCCGCCAGGGGGCAGGAGGGGATTCCCCAACTAACGAAATGCAGCCCGAAAACCAGAACGATTTAGGGAAAGATCAGAGAACAAATGAAAAGGATACTGAAGATATGTCGGACAGGCAGAATGATCAAGCTCAGCCAGAGGATCAGAGAGTGAGATCATCCACATGCAAGCCTGTTGCTAAGCATACGCCAACAGTGGAGTTCCCCAGTCACAGAATCAATGCAAGAATACAATACATGAAGGATCATGCCCTTATAGGCAAATTTATAGGCATTTGGCCAAATGAGAAAGCCCTGAGGACCTGGATTAATATAAAATGGCACCCGAAAGGACATATATCCCTGCATTTAGGTCCAAAAGGTTTCTTTACAGCAGTCTTCAACTGCTTGGAGGACAGAAATAGAGTCTTTGAGAGCGGACCTTATTTCTTTAACTCAGCGGGTCTATTCCTCAGAGAATGGGCAGCAAAATTTAACCCAGATAAGGAGGATCTGAGCTGGGCACCAGTTTGGATCAGGCTGTACTCATTGCCATGGGAATATTGGGAAGAAGAATCGCTTCAGGAGATTGGGAAGGTTCTGGGGGACTTTGTCAAGATTGCAGAAGAAACGAAAACGAAGAAGTACACCTCTTATGCCCGGATCTGCGTCTACATGGACTTAAAGGAACCCCTGCCGGACAAGGTAAAACTAACTCATGAGGATGAAGAATGGTACCAGTTAATAGACTATGAACATGTGCCCTTTAGGTGTAGAAAATGTCATGCCTTAGGGCACCTGTTCCGAGATTGCCCGCTAAATAAGAAGTCCACGGAACAAGATCAGGACAAGCAATCGACCGATGGGTTCACCAAAGTAGTTAATCGCAGAAGAGGAAATAAGAAACAGCCATCTCAGAACAGGCAGGTCACGAAGGATCCTTCAAAGCCTTCAACAAGTAATAGCTTTGCTGTTTTAGTTGAGGAAGAGCAACAAGTCCAAGATCCTCTGTCATCCAAGAGCATCACAAATCCGGACATGTCTGAGGATCCCAAAGCGTCATCAAAAGGAAAAAACGAGGTACAAGATGACAACACCTATAGCACCAAATTGAAAATCTGGAGCCAACCAGAGATGGAGATAGACACAACGGATTCAGGCGCAGTACAAGCACGGGAAGAAGAAGAAAGCCATCAAGAAGTCAAAAATATGGATGAGGACACAGAAACATTTGATATAGGGGAACTGGACATTCTTGGTCTGGAGGCCGCTTGCAAAACTAAGAACTTCGACAAGATAACTGCAACGCAAGTGGACAAACTGGTGGAGGTTCTGCATAAAGCCCAGAAGAAATATTCACTCGGGGTGCAAACAGGCAGCAAATGGGATGGGACGTTTATTTCAAAGGATAGCAAAAATCGTGGAAGGAAGTCCGCTCTGGAGAGAACCATCAAGGTCGGAGAAGTCCTGGTAGATTCAGGCAGATACGCCCAGCTAACCAGGTATTTTAACATCCACCCCAAACATTCCCAATGAAGTTGATATCTTGGAACATTAGAGGGCTTAACGGCCAGAAGAAAGGTAGACTCCTTAAAAACATGATAATGGAGGAAAAACCAGCAATTCTTTTCCTGCAAGAGACCAAATGTAAACAAGTAGTTTTAGAAAAAGTAGCAGCTAAGGCTTGGCCGGTAGGGCAGGTCACAGCAGTGGAAGCTTAGGGCGCTTCAGGAGGCTTGGAAATCCTTTGGGACGTAAGGGTGATACAGCTGGATAATATACATGCAAATAGAAATTTCATCCAAGCCAAGTTTCATCTCATTGGCACAAATATTGATGGGCATATTACAAATGTATACTTTCCACAAGAAATCCAGCAGAAAGCTGATATATTGGATGCATTAACGCAGCTCAATGCAAACCGAATGCACCCGCTATGGATCTCAGGCGGAGATTACAACATGATAGCGACTCTGGAGGAAAAGAGAGGAGGACGTTGCAGAATTAACAGAGACGGCACTCTACTCAAAGATTTCATTCAAGACAATTGGATGATTGATCTTCCTACTGAAAATGGCCTTTATACCTGGAACAACAAGAGAACGGAACCGATGCAAGTGGCCTCGCGACTGGATCGCTTCCTAATTTCTGACAATGCAGTACACATGGGCGGAGAATTCACAGCCTCAATCCTACCTTATTCAGGATCGGACCACTGGCCCATTGCCTTAAACTGGAACCGACCAGGCAAAAGTTTAAGGAGGCCATTCAGATTTGAATCTTTCTGGCTATCTCATCCGGACTTCCATGAATTTATAAAGACAACCTGGACAAATTTTAGGGCAACGGAGGGGACAAGAATGGCCCTATTTCAAAAGAAGCTGAAGTATCTCAAAGAGGAAATAAAACGTTGGAATAAATCTACATTTGGTAATATTTTCAAATCAAAGGAAATCCTAATTCAAAAAATGAAGGACACCCAACAAAGAATAATTTCTCATGGCCGATCCGAGGAATTGACACAGCAAGAACAAGCAATTGAAAAGCAAATTCTAGAAAGAGATCTGCAGGAAGAGACATTGTGGAGGTAGAAGTCCAGGATTAGGTGGCTGAAGGAAGGTGAAAAGAACACAAAATTCTTTCACAAAAAAACAGTCCAAAGGCGCATGATCAACCAAATATCCTCTGTGAATAATGAGCAAGGAATCAAGGTCGAAAACCATGAAGGAATAGAAACGGAGTTCGTTAACTACTTCAAACAGATGAATCAAGAACCAAATATCAATAGATCCGCGGCCATTGATAACATCACCAGGCACATTCCAAGAATAATTACTGAAGATCAGAATACTCTGCTTCTTAAACCGATCAGTCTTCAAGAAGTAGAATTAGCGGTGAACCAACTGAAAGCAGGGAAAGCACCCGGCCCAGATGGGTTCACGTCAAATTTATTTCAGCATTTCTGGGAATTAATAAAATGGGAAGTATGGCAGGTCGTGGAGGAATCAAGGACTCTCAGATGGATGTATCCAGCTATGAATGCCACTTTTATAGCATTAATCCCCAAGTCTTCAGAATCCAACACTCCAGATAAGTATCGGCCCATTGCTTTATGTAATATCATTTATAAAATTGTCTCAAAGGTTATTGCTCTAAGGTTGAAGCCCTTGCTGCCCCTCATCATTTCTCCTGAACAATCCGGGTATGTTGAAGGGCGTCAAATCATTAATGGGATCATCCTCACCCATGAAATAATGCATTCTCTCAAACAATTAAAGAAGCCGGGGATGCTTCTCAAAATCGATCTTTCAAAAGCATTCGATAGTATTAGCTGGAATTATTTGCAAAAAACTCTCCTGGCTTTTGGATTTGCTCCCCCATGGGTAAGATGGGTTAGTAGTCTCATCTCCTCATCATTCTTTTCTATCCTCATCAATGGGATTCCCTCTCCCACCTTTCATCCATCTCGGGGCATTAGGCAGGGAGACCCCTTGTCACCCTTTATGTTTGTTATCCTTGCTGAAGGACTGGGGCGAAGCATTAAAGCCGCCATTCTAGCGCATAAGCTCAAAGGAATTGTCGTTCACCATCTCCCAGCAGTTTCTCATCAATAATTTGTTGATGATAATATGTTATTCGGCCACTCTTCCGTTCAAGAAGCTCGCTCTTTCAAATCCATCTTGGATTCTTTTTCAAAAGCTTCTGGAGCCCTCATAAATAATGCTAAATCCCAAGTATTCTTCTTTAACACCCCTCCATATACCCAAAGAGCTATAACGCGTATTCTTGGCTTCTCCAAGGCTTCTCTGCCCTCCTCTTATCTAGGCGCTCCTCTTATCGCATCAGCCCTCAAGCATTCATCATGGACAATCCTGCTTGAAAAACTTGAAGCCAAATTGCTCCTTTGGACCTATAGATCGCTTAACATGGCCAGTAGAATTGTGCTTATCAAATCCGTTTTGCAATCCATGCCGCTTTACTTATTCTCCATTTTAGCAGCGCCAAAATGGGTACTTAAGGCAATCAAACAATTACAGAGAAATTTCCTATGGGGCAACTCTGGACCAAACAGAAAATGGGCTCTCATTCGATGGGAAAAGGTTTGTATTCCTAGGCTGGCAGGAGGAATAGGACTCAGAGACCCGGAACAAAGTAATAAGACCATGGGGGCGAAAATATGGTGGAGGTGGCTTTCAAACTTCAATACCCCCTGGGCATGTCTCTGGACAACAAAGTACTCAAGGAACTTACCCTTAGAAGAAAGGATCAAAATGTCGGAAACAAGTAAAGGATCACTAATATGGAACTCAGCCATACAGCATAGAGATCTCATCCAAAAACATAGCTTTTGGGAGGTGAAAGATGGTCTTACTGCCAGGTTCTGGGAAGACTCCTGGCAACAGCTACCAAATCTTAAGGATTGCATGCAAACTATTCATGATTGGGAGATAACCCCGCAGGAGAAAATAAGCAATTTCTGGAAAGAACCGAATAATCAAGAGCAGAGAGAGTGGAAAGAAACTAGCCTTATTTTACCACGCAGCTCAAATCACAACCAACTCACTCTCAACACCGAGTTAAAAAAACGCAGGATATTAAAGCAAGCAGGTATGGACACATTGAGATGGGGTTATGAGGAGAAGGGTACATTCACCACAAAGGAAGCCTACAGGATCATCATAAAAGACAGAATGGATAAAGATCAGATATGGGGCAAAATCTGGAAACCACCAATCTGGCCGAAGGTTTCCACCTTTCTCTGGCTCCTTTCATATAATAGAATCCTAACCTGGGATAACCTCAGGAAAAGGGGCTTCCTGGGTCCTTCCATATGCCTCATATGCAATCAGGAAGAAGAAACAGCCTTACACCTAATGCAGACGTGCCAGCTGAGTAGAAGGATTTGGGAAAAGGTGGCATTTCGATGTCAAAAGGAAGGCCGAGTTCTGGGGGATATCAAAGACACAATACGTCAATGGCCTCAAACACCATACCAATGTAAAATTCTAAACATCCTTTGGCAAACTATACCGGGTTTCTTGATGTGGAATATCTGGAAGGAAAGGAACAGGAGGATCTTCAAAGGTCAATCAATGACAATGGAGCAGGTATGGAAGGTAATTCATAACAACATCAGAGAAACTCTATCCACAAAGAACTGGTCCCAAGATGACTACCCAAAGGAACCTCAGGAGCTGGCCATCTGGAACAATTGGCAGATAACGATACAAGATCAGATTCCTGTCAAGGACAGCCCCGTAAAGCACCAAACCCATTCAGTAAAGTGGAGGCCACCTCCCATCAACATGTTCCAACTGAATTTCGATGGCGCATCGAAAGGCAATCCGGGTCAGACTGGTTATGGCGGCATTATCAGAGACCATCAGGGTAAATCCCACCTCACCTACTATGGCACAATCGGGTGGAATACCAACAATGCAGCGGAACTGGAGGCTCTATGGAAAGGTCTCACTCTGGCGTAGCAGGGCAATTATCTTCGTTGATAGTGGAAGGGGATTCCCAACTTCTAATAAACATGGCCTTAAAACTCCAACAGGGTTCCCAAGTTCACAAGATCAGCAGTAGCTGGAGACTGGCATCTAGATTGGAACAAATACAACATTGGCTGCAAGAGAACAGAGCTGTTTCCTTCAAGCATATAAAAAGGGACGGGAACAAGCCAGCTGATTTCCTTGCTAATTTAGGGGTGGAAAATGAGAAAGACCTCTCAGTTGGCCATCTAAATGATGTAGTTTCGATGGATCATCTATCCACCTTCCAAGCACTAATAGATAGAGACATGCAAACACAGGATGATTCTCACCCGGATGCGGGTGGCAATTTGATAAACAGCGATGGGCAGCTGGCATGTTAAGGTGGCCTGCCAGGACGGCCACACTAGGCGGCTCTGCCAGGCATTAATGCCTTTAAAGGCCGAGGAGAAGGTTGTGCAGAGGGGAGATGGGTTCGCGCGAGGGGACTTAACTGCATTGTACGCTAATTCGTTGGGGTTCGTTATGGAGGCATCCAGAGAATTCCGAAAAGAGGATTACTTAACGGCGTATCTGCTCCAGTTTGGGTATGTTTGGTGTATTGTTATGTTGTGCTTCGAGCAGAGTGGAGAGGAGACGATCTCTGGCAGGGTGCGCAGTGGCAGAGGCCTCACCTCCGCTCAGAGTATGCTCTCTCGACCTTGGCAGGCTAAAATTATAGTGAGGACTCATACTTTGGTTCAGGTTTCTACTAGGCCGGTTCTGGGGGGCAGAGTTCAGGCTCTGCGTTTGGATACTGGGCCTCCCACTGTAAATAGCTCTCAAGTTTCCCTGCTCATGGCGCCGAGACAGCGTGGGGTCCCGAGAAGAGGGGGTGTTTGGGGAATTAGTCGAAGACAGGAGGTTCAAGCAAGGGCAATTCAGCCGCTGGCTATGGTAGCGCCTCCGTCTTCTCCTTCAGAGGAGTCGGACCAACTAGATAGTCAAGTGCATACATCCCGTTTCACATTCAGATGCTGGAGAAATCAATCACGGGTGTCTCTACTGATAACGGTAATCGCGACGGAGGAAGAAGATGAAGACTCCGACAGCCAGGAGGAAGACGATGGGGAGCTGGCTCAGACTGGTAATGCCCAAGCGAGGGCGGAAATTGGCAATGTCGTTATTCCTCCTCCAGGCGTTGTCAATCCTGAGGAGCATGCTCTTGATCAACATGGTTCGCTTCAGCAGCCAGCACACCCACCGGATTCCCGACAGCCAGTGAACGAAGATGCAACTATGCCAGATTTCGACAACAAAGCATAAGGTAAGCCTTCGAAGGCTAAATTACTGTTTCTGCTGCAGCTCAATGGTCAAGTTTTGGAGTTTTGGAGGGGTCTCTTCTCTTTCCGAGATACCCAGGTTTTGTTTTTGGGGTAGAGGATTGCCCAGAATTCGCAATGTTTCCAGATCTCTGGAATCACTTGTCCTCCTACCCTCAACTGCCGCGACGATATCAGCAGCAAAGGTTCTTTGGTTCTACAATTCTGCTACTGTTGTTCTTTTTGGAGGAATCTCTCTTGTAAGTCAGAGGACTACCTGCTTCTGTTTTGCTCATGCTTACTTCTACTGCTTCTATCTTTGTAATTCAGGTAGCCTTGAGTACCTGCTATGCTCTTCAGACAGAGGGTGGCCTTATCCATCCTCAGAGGCTAGTACCTCTTTGTAAATATTTTCTTTCTTTATTAATACAAGAGCTTAGTCTTTACGTAGAAAAAAAAAAAATCAGAGGGAGTAGTAATTGACCCCAAACGAGTATCTGCCATTGAAACATTGACCTTACTAGAAACAAGAAGGAGATTCAAGCTTTTCTAGGCAAGATTAATTTTCTAAGGAGATTTATTCCAAATTATGCAAAGATTGTAAAAGATATAACTGACATGCTCCTAAAGGACCATGAAGTCAAATGGACTACCTCTTCTAGGCATGCATTTGAACAAATAAAAAGGGCTATCTCTGAAGCTCCCACCTTAGCCAGCCCTGATTATACTAAGCCATTTAGTGTTTTCTATTTTGCCTCTAAAACAACCGTTGCTGCCATTCTATTATAGAAAATGAAGATTCCCATGACCAACCCATAGCCTTTTTTAGCAAGGTTATGAGAGATGATGAGCTTAAGTATGACATCATTGAGAAGCAATCTTATGCCCTTATTCAAGCCCTAAAATCATTCAAGATGTATGTCTTACATTTACCTATTACTGCTTATGTCCCTAATAGTGCTGTGAAAATTTTCTTAACCCAACGAGACACTGATGGGAAAAGAGGTAGATGGATCACTCAAATTTTTGAGTTTGATCTAGCTATCAAGACTACCAAGCTAGTAAAAGGTCAAGGATTAGCTAAGCTTCTAGCTGAATCCAACTGCAAAGTGCTTGGAATAAATTTTGTTTTAGAAATACAAGGGAAGAATCCACGAGAACCTTCCCTTCATCCTAAAATGGAGAAGCCACAAGAACCTTCCCTTCATCCTAAAGGGGAGAATCCACAAGAACCTCTACCTTCAGAGAAGATCAATCCTATACACATTGATGAAAAATTCTTGTTGTCAAACTGGTATCAAGATATTGTAAATTTCTTGATCCATTTTGATTGTTCAGCATCGTTCTCCAAAACCGAGTGTAAACCCCTTAAGTTAAAATCAATCAAGTACTGCATTATAAATGAAAATTTATACTAGAATGATCCACTGAATATTTTGTTATTATGCTTAACATAATGAGAAACTGAAGGAATCATTGATCAATTTCATACAGGATTTTGTGGGGGACATTATGCTTGGAGAGCAACAATGTACAAGATTCTGAGGGAAGGGTTTTATTGGCCCACATTGTTCTTACAAGTAGGGACAAAGGTCAGAGGTTGTATTCCTTATCAAATGTTTGATGGGAAACAAAAATTAGTAGCTCTTCCACTCGTTCCATCAATAGTTTCAACACCTTTTTCTCAGTGGGGATTGGATTTTGTTGTAGAGATTCACCCCACTTCAAGTAATCAACATAGATGGATCCTCACTACAACAGACTACTTTACTAAATGGGTGGAAGCAATTCCAATCAGAAATGCTACTGATTCAGTAGTAATTAAGTTTATTCAGGAGAATATCTTATCTAGATTTGGTTTCCCAACTCAAATTGTCACTAATAATGTAGCATCTTTTTCTAGTGTTAAAATGATTAACTTTTTCTAGAAATATAAGATTTTGTTACATCATTCAACTCCATACTACCTTCAAGGAAATGGCCTTGCAAATTCATCAAACAAAATTTTGGTAAAGGTAATCAAAAAGACTCTAGTTGATCATAAGAAGAGATGGAATTCAAATTTGATTTATGCAGTATGGGCAAACAAAATTACTCCAAAGAGATCAACTGGAAAATCTCCATTTCAATTAGCCCATGGGAAAGATACAATTTTCCTAACCCAACGAGACACTGATGGGAAAAGAGGTAGATGGATCACTCAAATTTTTGAGTTTGATCTAACTATCAAGACTACCGAGCTAGTAAAAGGTCAAGGATTAGCTAAGCTTCTAGCTGAATCCAACTGCAAAGTGCTTGGAATAAATTTTGTTTTAGAAATACAAGGGAAGAATCCACGAGAACCTTCCCTTCATCCTAAAGGGGAGAATCCACAAGAACCTCTACCTTCAGAGAAGATCAATCTTATACACATTGATGAAAAATTCTTGTTGTCAAACTGGTATCAAGATATTGTAAATTTCTTGATCCATTTTGATTGTTCAGCATCGTTCTCCAAAACCAAGTGTAAACCCCTTAAGTTAAAATCAATCAAGTACTGCATTATAAATGAAAATTTATACCGGAAAGATCCACTGAATATTTTTTTATTATGCTTAACATAATGAGAAACTGAAGGAATCATTGATCAATTTCATACAGGATTTTGTGGGGGACATTATGCTTGGAGAGCAACAATGTACAAGATTCTGAGGGAAGGGTTTTATTGGCCCACATTGTTCTTACAAGTAGGGACAAAGGTCAGAGGTTGTATTCCTTATCAAATGTTTGCTGGGAAACAAAAATTAGTAGCTCTTCCACTCGTTCCATCAATAGTTTCAACACCTTTTTCTCAGTGGGGATTGGATTTTGTTGTAGAGATTCACCCCACTTCAAGTAATCAACATAGATGGATCCTCACTACAACAGACTACTTTACTAAATGGGTGGAAGCAATTCCAATCAGAAATGCTACTGATTCAGTAGTAATTAAGTTTATTCAGGAGAATATCTTATCTAGATTTGGTTTCCCAACTCAAATTGTCACTAATAATGTAGCATCTTTTTCTAGTGTTAAAATGATTAACTTTTTCTAGAAATATAAGATTTTGTTACATCATTCAACTCCATACTACCTTCAAGGAAATGGCCTTGCAAATTCATCAAACAAAATTTTGGTAAAGGTAATCAAAAAGACTCTAGTTGATCATAAGAAGAGATGGAATTCAAATTTGATTTATGCAGTATGGGCAAACAAAATTACTCCAAAGAGATCAACTGGAAAATCTCCATTTCAATTAGCCCATGGGAAAGATACAATTTTCCCTACCAATCTGGCCTTCCCTATTTTAAAATTCTTGCAGGATTCAACAGATGAACCTGATGATTTTTCAAGAAGAATAAATCAGATTATTGAACTTAATGAAAACATAGATGAAGTTCGACACAAATTGAAGAAATATCATAATAAGGTGAAGGCCCTGTTTGACGAAAGAGCCAGGGAAAGGGACTTTAAGGAAGGTGATCTAGTTCTAAGATGGGATGCTAGGAGAGAAGAGAAAGGAAAGCATGGCAAATTTGACAATCTATGGTTTGGACCTTTAGCAATTGTTGAACTGAAGGGTAACAACACTTTTGTGCTTGTTAGGACTCAGAATTGACCAATTTTGACCTTATATTTTTGCCATAATATTAACCTTTTTCAGTCATAGTTGACAGCTTTGATTACATTATGATTTAATCACCCCAAGGTATGAAATAACTCTCCGCATATCTATATGTTTAATTGTTCATTGCATATTCATGAATATCTTTATATTTATCTTTGGAAAAGCTAATTAAGTTGCCAAGTAATCGCTGGACTGTCTAAGGTCTACAGGAATTATAATTCATAGTCGCTGTAACACCAGAAACAGCAACTACGCAGTTGCTGCAACACCAGAAGCAACAACTACGCAGTTGCTACAGCCAGCAACGGCAACCATCTAAAGCGGGGGAATTCTATTTTTACAACAACTGGAAATAAAAAACGACAACTATCTGGAGATCGCCAGAATTCCACGCTGACGCGGCATGATCAGCAACTGTCCAAAAAGGGCAAAACACAGTTACAGTTGCTAAAGTATCAGGAACAGCACGGGTTTACTAAATCAGCAACCATGGGGAAACGGTAAAGGATAGTGCGAGGATCCCAAGAAGACGGTCAAAGTGCGGTTACCAGCTGTGTAACAGCAAGAAACTCAAGAAAGAATACATTGTCACACTGTTATAACAGCATCCTATAACTCTTATTTTTGGTTAACTGAATGAACTGTGATAATTTATTGTAATAGATGTATCCTCTATAAAGAGGAGACATCTACATTAGAGAAGGGGGGAGAAAAATAGTTTTGTAAGGGGAATTTTGAAAAGACAACAGCAAAGTCTAAACTTTTATTGTAACTGAATCTTTTGGCAGATGAATAGAAGATTGTTCTGAGTACCTAATCTAGCAATTGTGTTCTGGGGAATCTTGTGAGAGGGACCGGGCCCACCTTCCTCACAAGATTCACCCATTTAATTTTCTGTCAAGTGTGTAAGTGTGTTTGGTGATTTCTTTATGCTGATACTCTGTTTTGGATTCTGTAGCATTACCTCTGATAATTTCCTTTTTGCTGGCACTCTGTTTTGTTAATCGTTTGAAACTGTACTTCACCGGTGAATTATAATTGCAGTGTGTATTAGCAATCTGGTTACAGGGGTAGGTGCTAAACGTCCTTGCTTGGAGGATAGGGTCCTGACCCTCTGATAACAGAGCATCCACCACTCTTCTTTTCAGATTTGTCATCTTAAATTAACTGCTTTCATTTTATCTTTACAGTACACTGTTATGACATAACGTGAGAATTACGTATACTACAGCTTTTTAATGCTTTTAGAGTTAAGTACATATAGTACGTGGTAGCCTTTGAAATAAAAGACTTTCCCAGGTTGACAATTTAATGTGGTACTTGATTGTTAATCAATAAACAATTCAACTAGCCAACAGTGTTGCAGAATCTTGAGGGGCTATATTCCACTTATCCTATAAATGGAAGGTTTCTCAAACATTACATTCAGTACTAATAAGTTGAAATAGTTTTCATTGTTAATACTCTGGTTTTCTTTTACTTTTCAATATGTCAGTGTGATTTTTCTTACAGCAAGGACTCCATAGCCCAAGGAGAAGGCACATGGATTTGTAGGTACTCTACATTTTACAAGAGAAAGCAGTCCCTAGATGGAGCCAATGTTGTAGAATTTTTTGGTTTTGATAAGGTAGAATAAAATAGTCAAAAAATAAAAACTATTTTGAAAAAATGTTAAGTTAGGATATGGACATAACAATAGTGAATAAAATGTTTTTGAAAATATCTTGATGATGATGTCCATATTAAAGAAAATGTTACATTATATGTCCTAAAAAATCAAAGTCAAAAAGAAAATGTTAGGTTAGAAAGAAAAGGAAACAAATAAACTCTGAAAGTGAGAAAGTCTAAATGTCACTACTATTTTTCTAAAAAATAATGGTTGTGTGTAGCTTGTCATAAATGCCACAACCCATGACAATCAAATAGTTTCATCTTGACTACTTCATGCTTTAAATTTGATGTTATAGTTAGAGAATAAAGATCTGGCCAAACTGTTTAATCTTGGTAGATCAGTAGTTAGGTAGAGAATAATAAGGTGCTCATCAGTTTAATCTGAGCCCTTGGAGGTTATAAGGTTAGAATTAGATAGTTTTTTTTTTTTAAATAAACATAAAGGAAAATGGCTTGGTAGCTTAAATGCACACATTAAGTGAAAAAAAAATGATAGGATAAGCAAAGGGTAAGTAGAAGAAAGGTTGAAAAAGTATGATAATTCATTGGACAAAATGTACATTTATCATATTTTACCATATGTTTCTATGTCCATGAGGCAATTACACAAAGCAAATGAATGTCTACAAGATCAATTAATTAACTTCCCTCATCCCATTCATCCCTATATTTACTAATTTCCCCTTTCCACTTTCATACAGTTCATGTTCATTCATTTTCCATTAAAAACCCCTTTTCCTAAGGTTAAAATCCTTTTTGCCTAGGAAAAGTGAAAAACCCATGTTAAATACCCTTTTACCCAAAAAACCCACAAAAAGATGTTTAGCCTAAGTATTGATGTATATGTGAAAAGAAAATAACTCATGAAAAAGCATTATACTTAGTGTTTTTCCTCTTTCCGCTCATATTTCATATTAATGCTAACTTAACGTATTAAACCCCTAAAAGTCCTTTCCCGTATATATTAACTCCCTTTATTAAAATATCCCGAAACCATTAGTTTTATTATAAAACTATGTATTCCATAAAATATTGCATATCAACAGATCGCAAACCTTTCAACGTGCAAGCACTCTCCTCCACATTGCGATATGCGATGCGCAATGGACCCAGACCTGACACAATATATATCATAATTCATTGGCATTTCGCATCTGCCCTTCATCGCAAGTCCCAGCTGAAACATGCACCCTCCACCATTGCGATCTCCGATATGCGATGGGAACCCGAACCCAATCGCAGTATTATCCATGATTTATTTTCACGTTGCGTCTGGCCCTTATTGCATTCCTTTGCGATGGGCCTTCCTTCGTAAACTGTGATTGCGATATGTGATGAACCCAGACTCGACATCATTTATCCACCTAAATTCATACAATTTCAAGTCCACCATACCGTGTTTTCCGAAGGATTTCTTTGTTAAATTGTTTTTATGATTTAAACGAAGAACCCCGCTAATCTCATCTTTTAACCCATAATAAAGCCCATACCTCCATAATTAGTCATTGGGCCCCTCTACGCTGCTCTTTTGCTCCACCACCGTTGTTATGAAACCAGATCAAGAAAAGATAGGAAAGAAAGATCAACGCCTTAGAATTCAGCCTCTTCGAGGGGGCAACCTCCTTTACATTACATAAATGAAAATTTCTTGGATGATACAAATGACAAAACCTCCTTTCTATATATAGGAGTCTAAGGAGTCACAATATAATCCAGTCGACCTAACAATAATAATATAAAGCCACAAAAATAACAATAGAGGGATTCTATGGCGCACAGAAATAACAATATGGGGGTAATAGGGGCACAACAATATAAATAAGGGGTTTAACTACAATAGTAATGGGGTAATCACTAGTATTATAGGGACCCAACATGCCCCTCTCCTTCAAAAAAGTGTTGTCCTCAACGCTTGAGTAGTTCTGGATACTTCTGCATAAAATTTTCATCCTCCCATGTGGAATCTTCAGCAGATAAGTTCTTCCACTTGATAAGATACTCTGAAATTGATCGATTTCATAGCTGTCGAGTTCTTGTTTCTGTGACTGCTTCCGGTTCCAATATAATTTTTCCTTCCTCGTCAAGTTCTAGCAATATTGTTTGAACTGGGAGCTTGTCGCCTATAACCTTCTTTAAACATGAAACATGGAAAACTGGGTGCAATCGAGAAGCTGCAGGAAGCTCCAATTTGTATGCCATAGTACCAATCTTTTGCAACACCTTGTACGGACCATAATACTTTGGTGATAATTTATTATCTTTCTTAGCTTTCTTTAGGGACATTTGCTTATATGGTTGTAGCCGTAGGAATACCCAATCACCTACATCAAAACTTCTTTCACTGCGATGTTGATCTGCCTGTTGCTTCATTCTGTTTTGTGCCAACACGAGGTTATCCTTTAAGAGTTGGAGGACTTGTTGTTGATGTTCGATGTGATGTTCCACTGCCTGAACCTTAGAATTTTCTCTTAAATATGATGTGATGGATGGTGGTTGGTACCCATAAAGTGCCATAAATGGGGTCATTTTTGTTGCTGTATGGAAGGAAGTGTTATACCACCATTCAGCCAGAGGCAACCATTTGACCCATTGTGTCTGTTTATCAGATACAAAGAAACGAAGATATCCTTCCAAACATTTGTTTACTATCTCAGTTTGCCCATCAGATTGAGGATGATAAGATGAGCTATGAGCTAACTGAGTACCAAGACAAGAAAATAATTTTGTCCAAAAATTTCCAGTGAAAATGGGATCTCTGTCACTTACAATAATCTTTGGGTTTCCATGTAGCTTTTGAACTGTTTCCATAAATGCAATAGAAACTGTACTGGCTTTAAATGGATGTGATAATGCACAAAAGTGTGCATACTTGGTAAGTTTGTCAACTACCACCATGATGACACTCTTTCCCTCAGACTTGGGTAAACCTGTGATAAAATCCATTGAAACCTCCTCCCAACGTTGGCTTGGAATGGATAAAGGTTGTAATAGACCCAGTGTCTTAATTGTTTCAACTTTATTTTGTTGGCAAACCAAACATTCCGCCACAAACTTTTGAATATCTGATTTAAGGCCATCCCAAAAAAATTCCTTCTTAACCCTGTGGTAAGTTTTTAAAAATCCTGAGTGCCCTCCTAAGGGAGAAGTGTGCAATTCCATAAGAATCTTTTGTTTTAGCTGGGAATTCTTACAGAGGTATAAACGATCTTTGTACCATAACGAATCATTTTTCCAGCTAAATGTATCAGAAGTACTGGAATCTTGTTGTAGCTTTCGAATAAGTGCCCACACTTCTTCGTCATTCTTCCATTCCTCCTTTGCTTCGTTTATCCAATCTGGTTGGATAATAGAAATGGCACACAACAATGCTTCCATATCCTCATCCTTTCTTGAGAGTGCATCTGCCACCACATCTTGCTTCCCTTTTTTGTAGATGATTTCAAAGTCATAACCCAACATCTTTGTGACCCACTTTTGTTGCTCTTCAGAGGATAATCTTTGTTCTAAAAAGTATTTAAGGCTATCATGATCTGTTTTTACCTTGAAATGTCTTCCCATTAGGTAGGGTCGCCATTTCTTAAGTGCATGGAGTATTGCCAACATTTCCTTCTCATAAATAGCTTTGCTTAAAAACTTTCCCTTGATTGGACGACTTTCAAAAGCAATGGGTCTTTCATCTTTCATTAGAACAGCACCAATTCCATTTCCTGAAGCATCACATTCCACAATAAAGGTTTTTGTGAAGTCCGGTGTAGCTAAGACCGGTGCTTGGCACATTGCCTCTTTAAGATGTTTAAAGGCCTTTATTGCTTCCGGAGTCCATGAAAATGAATCTTTCTTCAATAATGTTGTTAGAGGTGCTGCTATTCTCCCATAATTCTTAACAAACTTGCGATAATACCCTGTCAACCCAAGAAATCCTCGCAGATGCTTTATGGATGTGGGGATTTTCCATTCCTTAATGGCTTTAATTTTGCTAGGGTCTACCTTAACTCCTTCATGAGATACAATATGACCCAAATATTCCACCTCCTGGACTCCAAAGAAACATTTGGATCTTTTTGCATATAATTGTTTCTCCTCCAATAGTTGTAGCACCCTGTCAACATGTTCAACATGATCCTTCCAAGACTTGCTGTAGATTAGTATATCATCAAAAAATACGAACACAAATTTTCTAAGGAATGGTTTGAAAATTGAATTCATCAAACCTTGAAATGTTGAAGGTGCATTGGTAAGGCCAAAAGGCATGACCAAAAATTCATAATGACCCTCATGAGTTCTAAATGCTGTTTTCAGAATGTCTTCAATCTTCATTCTGATTTGATGATATCGCGAACGAAGATCCAACTTGGTGAAGTAAATTGATCCATGCAATTCATCCAGTAATTCATCAATGAAAGGAATGGGGAACTTATCTTTAATAGTGAGCTTATTGAGCTCCCTATAATCTGGACACATGCGCCATGATCCATCCTTCTTGTGCACCAATACTACTGGAGCTGAGAAAGAACTTTGACTCGGTTGAATTATACTAGCCTCTAGAATTTCTGCAAACCATACGTTCAATTTCACTTTTTTGGACATAGGGATATCTGTACGGCCTGATGTTTGGAGGAACACTTCCTGGTATCATATGAATAGCATGATCATGATCACACATAGGTGGGAGACCTTTGGGAGTCTCAAATACCTTGGAATGATTGTCCAGGACTTTTTGGAGATCTGGAGAAATAGATGATTCCAATGTGGAAACATCTAGTGAACATAATTGTGCAATTACACCTCTTTGCTCCTTTTTTAGAAGCTTTGTCATGCCATTAGAGTTGATTATCTTTCCTGGTTTCCTTGCAATACCCCTTAGTTCAACTTCCTTTCCTTCCACAGAAAATTTCATGAAAAGTTCTTGAAAATTAAAAGCTATTATACCCAAAGATTGTAGCCATTGGACTCCTAGTACAACATCAGCACCTCCCATTGGAATGGAAAGCATTGGGCTAGTCAATACATATTCTCCCATGGATAGCTTGATATTATGGCACTTTCCAGAACAATTTATTGTTCCTCCATTTGCAATCATCACTTGACACTCTGGTGCTGGATATAGGAAGCAACTCAATTCTTTTTCTACCCTACAATGAATAAAATTGTGGGTGCTTCTTGAATCAATCAACACTATTACCTTTTTCTTCTTGATTTGTCCTTCTATCTTGATGGTTTGAGGAGTGGTAATTCCTACCAATGTATTACAAGATATGGTTGAATTTATTTGTTCTTCATCTAGGCTTTGTTCCTGGAATATATCCTCTTCTTTTGACCCTTCTTGCTCCTTTTCTTCTTCCTCTTCACAATCTATGTAGAATAATTTCTTCTCAGCACACTTATGACCTTTTGTGTATTTGCTATCACAATTGTAACAAAGCCCTTTTGCTCTTTTCTCTTCCAATTGTTGTGGTGTCAACCTTGTAGGTTGTGGAAGACTATGGGCAACAACACTTCCGTCTTTATAGTTTTGAATGGTATGCTTCCTAGTTGCCATAATTTTGCTTTCCATTTTTCTTGCTAACCTGAATGCCTTCTCTAATGAATCAGGTTCCCAAAGGCACACATCATGTTGGATATTATCCTTTAAAGACCCTATGAACACATCAATCCTATGCTCCTCTGGAATATCTTTTACCCTTATGTTCAATTTTTGGAACTCCTCAATGTGCTCCATTATTGAACCCTTTTGTTTGAGACTTATCAATTGGCTAAAGAAAGTGTTGCTTTTTGTATCCTCATAATGTGTTATCAATTCTTCCGTAAAAATTGCCCAAGTGATAAATTATTTACGAGAACAAAGCCATTGATACCATACAAACTGATTTGGTTCCAAATATAAAGTTGCCATACGTACCTTTTGTGTGTTTTTCACATTATTGAGATCGAAGAATTGCTCCATCTGTAATATCCATGTGGCGGGAAAGGCAAAGATAGAATCCTCTCAAAGTCAATCATTGGAGGAAATGTGTAATGTAATTAAAACTTTGTCAGATAAGTTAAATAGGTTAGAGTTAGAAATTAATAAATCTTAGAGACAAACACAGTATAATAAGAATTTTAATCCCCAATTCAGAAGGCAACCTTTGCAAATTTTGCAAAAGGAAAGAAGAGATCAAAATCAAATTCAAGCACCATTATATATAGAAGTAGATCTTGGTGGAGAACAACGTGAAGATCAAATTTCCACATTATATGCAGTTGATGAAGATGAACTCAGCATTGAAGGAGAAGAGTATGTGTATGATGAGGCAGATGCTATTCATAATGAAAATGAAATTGATGAATATTGGAAACAATTTTCTGATTTTATGCAGGCTGAACTACATAAGGAATATGATCTGAGATCTAGGAAAAGACCAAGAAATCAAGAAAATGAAATTGAGGAGCAAGTTTCAACATCCTCATCAAAGGTGACTCCACAAGAATCTCAGTCTGCAAAACAAGTAAATAAAGGAAAGCAGTAGCAAAATGCAAATGGAAAAACATAGATACTTCAATGTAATTCTTCTCAAGATCAAACTGGGAAAATTCCTTTGGAAAAATTTGTTTCAATTCCTCAAATAATTCCAGTCATGAAGAAAGGTGAAGATGAGAATGAAAAAATTGCTAAACAGGGTCACTTATTTAGTATTACCAAGGAGTTGGAAAAGGTAAGAATACAAGTTCCCATTATAGAATTTGCAAAAACATCTACTTATCAAAAGGAGATTGCTGAGTTTATTAATTTAAAAGAAAATGAGAGTGACACTATAAATCTACAAGAAGATAAACCAGTAGTGTTTTTTGGTCCACATGTAGAGGAAGTAGATTCTTCAATACCTCGTTTTTATATTTCCCTATTGGTTCATGATTTCCTCCTACATAATTGTATGTTTGATTCGAGAGCTTCAAATAATCTTATGCCTTTGTCAGTGATGAAGCAACTGAATTTACAAGTGACTAAACCTTATAGGGATTTGTATTCATTCGATTCAAACAAGGTCAAGTGTCTGGGGGTTATTAAGGATCTGGCAGTGTCACTAGCCAAAATTCCAACTAGAAGTTTAGTCATGGATGTTGTAGTAGCAGATATTCCTACTAGAATTGGAATGCTTCTATCTAGGTCCTGGGAGCCTAAATTGAGAGGTGTTTTGGAGTTATATTTTACATATGTTGTTATACCGATTTTTGGTGGGGAGGAGAGGAGATTGTACAAATAAAATAGGTTTGTAAAAACAATTACAAAAAATGGAGCAAGCAATTCACCTGTATATAGTCAGGACAAGGATGATTTCGCTTGTTTCACACTGCATGATAATGCAGAGTTGGCTGAAGATAATCAGAAGCAGCTTGCTTCAGGCAATGTAATTATAGAGCTGCAAACGGAAGAAGTGTGGAAATGTTTCTTTGATGGATCTTGTTCCAAGGAAGGAATACGTGTTGGTTTTCTTCTAATTGCACCTGGAGGTAATATGTTTCCTTTTTCTTTCAAATTATAGTTCGAGGCAACGAACAATGTGGCAGAATATGAGTCCTTGATTATTGTGCTATAAACAGCCAAACAGATGGCAGTCAAGTCAATTTCTACTTTTGGAGATTCGGAGCTAATTATTAAGCAGATAAAATATCACTGCCAAACAAAGCATCCTAGACTCCAGGCATACAGAAATGAGGTATGGGATTTGATTGAAAACTTCTTTGAAGCTTTTAACATGCAATTCATTCCTAGAGATGAAAATAGATTGGCAGATTCGTTGGCTGTGGCTGCTAGCACTTTCAAGCCTCCTATTATTCCAAGATTAAGATATGAGGTAGAAATGAGACACAGACCTTTTGTTCCTAATAATGTTATGAACTAGCAAGTTTTTGAAGATGACCAACATATTAAGGAGTTTTTGACTATGGTTGAAGAGTTCGAGGGCACATAAATTGATCAGGACGAAGAAGAGACAACATAAATTGCAGGTGTCAGTGGTTTAAAATATTCAATAGCAAATCAGAAGATCTTTCAATTGAAAGATAATATTCCGCCAAAGGGACTTGTTCCTCTTGGAATGATTTTTAATTCCAATGATGTGGCTATGGACTCAGGGAAAATCTCACAACATGAACATATTAAGGATCACAACATTGGAACTCAAGAGAATCCCAGGTTAGTCAAATTATATGCTGGAGTTTCACCTAATTTTCAAGAAAGATATATTAAACTTTTCAAGAATTATGTTGATGTGTTTGCATGGTCCTTTAAAGATCTCAAAACCTATGATGTAAATATTATTCAGCATAAGATTCCTTTGGAGGAGGGGATTAAACCCTACAAACATAAGCTTAGGGAGATAAATCCTTCGCTTCTACCATTAATTGAAAAGGAGGTCAAGAAGTTTCTTGATGCCAAAATCATATTCCCACTTAGGTACTCTGATTGGGTGGCTAGTCTAGTACCTATGAGAAAGAAAAATGGAGGAATAAGCTTGTGTGTTGACATCAAAAATCTCAATAGGGCTTCTTTGAAAGATAATTATCCTTTGCCTAAAATGGATCATGTGCTGCAAAAGGTAACGAGATCTTTTAGAATGTCAATGCTAAATGGATTTTCTGGTTATAACCAGGTGGCTGTGGATAAGGAGGACCAGAAGAAAACAATGTTCACAACCCCCCGGGGAACATTTATGTATGATAGAATACCTTTTGGATTGATGAATGCAGGTGCTACATTTCAAAGGGCTATGGACATTGCTTTTTTTTTAGATAGGTTTGTAGTAATATATTTGGATGATATTACTATTTTCCCAAAGTTTGATGAAGAAAATTTGGACCATTTGAAAAGGACCTTTGATAAATGTAGAAGATTTGGACTTTCCTTGAATCCCAAGAAATCCATTTTTGCTCTGGAAGAAGGAGAATTACCGGGACACATTGTTTCCAAAGAAGGAGTGAAGATAGATCCAGATAGAGTACAAGATATGCAAAAAATACCATTGCCTAGGAGTAAAAAGGATATTTAAAAATTTCTGGGAAAGATTAACTTCCTAAGACGATTTGTGTCCAATTATGCAGAAATCCTGAAAGAAATCACTAATATGCTGAAGAAAGAGAATGAAGTGCGTTGGACTAAGGAAGCCAAAGAATCATTTTCCAGGATTAAATAGGCATTGCAGGCAGCTCCAGTCTTAATCAGCCCTGATTATCAAAATCCTTTCCAAGTTTTTTTATTCACATCACCGAGTTCAATAGCTATTGTCTTACTACAGAAGAATGATGAAGAGAGAGAGAGCAGGCAGTCACATTCTTCAATAAGATTCTTAGGGATTCTGAACTAAAATATAATATTCTTGAGAAGCAGGTGTATGCTTTGGTAAAAGCCCTGAAAGCTTTTAGAACTTATTGTTATAGACATTTTTGTGCCTTACAGCTATAAGCATGAAATGTCCATAATACAAGGGATCCAAAGTCCCTAAACATGTTGTTCCTACCCCTAGAGGAACAAGGCTAACAAACCACAGCAATTCACAGAAGTTCTCCACCAGAAACTGCTCAAAAACAAGTCAATTCAGGATCAATTCAGAGGCTCCACTAGCTGCCTGCGTTGAAATGCAGAGGCTACACTGGCTAGTTGCATTGCAACGCAGGTGGAAGCACTACCAGGGTGCGCTGAGCAGGAAATGACAAATGGCAGGGTCCTTTGTGCGAGGTGTAAAGATTGTGGAAGCTTCCAGAATCTTCCTCCACAACACTTGCCTTGATGAGTTCGACTAAGTGATGAGTAAGAGGCTCTTAGTCTCCAAGTGGAAACAAGAACTGACAGAGGGAGAGGACACTAGTCAGATCTCAAGCTGACTCATCCTCTCTCCAAACATCTATATATGGATCTCTCCTCCATGAGATCCAAGAGGCTGGAATTTTGTTATTGCAAAGAATTGCTGTTGGTTTGAGATTGGAATCATTGGGTGCTTAATGATTTGAAGGGAGGTGAAGAAAGGATTTCATTCGTTGGGAGGTAGATGCTGGATTGGAACTCTCTTGGTTGTATCTCCTCCTGAACCTTGTTATTCATCAATAAAGCTATCCTGGTTTCTCCTATATACTGATGTATCTTTGATGTATGATTGCATTAGTATGTTTAGTTTATTTCTAATCCTGAACTAGTTATGAATATGAATCTATGTCTTTGTGTAGTGTTCTCTCCTTGTGATCTTGTAGGAAACCATTGAAGCTGGGCGAGCGAGAAGGCAAGTAGCTGGGAACTCTCAAAGAGAAGAGAAACCGGATCGAGGGACAAACGGAAGACACCGGTTAGTCCATCCATCTCTCTTCATTCTTAATTCATAAAGGAAGAATACTCGAATAGTTGTTTCTGTTTGTTGCTAAGGCACTATCACACCTTAGGTGGATAGGATCGTCCTGCATAGGCATTTTTCCCCACAACACTTATGTGCTGTAGTCCCAAATCATTGCTTATGTGCCAAATGCTGTAATGGAAGATGTATTATTACATGGATGTGTAGAAGGCAAAAGAGGAAAGTGGATTGCCAAGATCCAAGAATATGATTTGGACATAAAACCCACAAAGTTGGTAAAAGGACAAGGATTGGAAAAAATGTTAACAGAATCAAACTTTCAGGCGTTGGGAATTAACTTGTTGGCACCTGTAAATGAAAAAGCAGTTGAAGAAAGTGAAGGAGAGCAAGATCCAGGAATGAAGATCAGGTATAAATTTTTGTGTTCAGAATGGTATACGCATATAATTCATTATTTGTGCTTTCTTTATTATCCTCAATCCTTGGATAGAACAAAGTATAGGGCGCTAAAGATCAAGGCACAACCATACGTGATTGTGGAAGGCAGATTGTACTGGAGGGATCTAGCTGGAATTTTAATGCTATGCTTAATGGAAGATGAATTTACAAAAACAATCAATGATTATCATGAAGGGTTTTGTGGAGGACATTATAGTTGGAAAGTAACTGCATGTAAGATTCTTCAGGCAGGATTTTATTGGCCTACTTTATTTGGTGATACATATAAGTTTGTTAGAAGTTGTCAGAAATGTCAGCTTTTTGCTGATAGAAAGAGATTAGCTCCTTTACCTTTGATTCCAGTTTTCGTAGATGAGCCATTTAGGCAATGGGGATTGGATTTTGTTGGAGAAATTAATCCACCTTCAAGCATACAACACTGGTGGGTTCTCACAGCAATAGATTACTACACCAAATGGGTAGAGGAAATTCCTACTAAGAGAGCAAATGAACAGATAGTAATGAAGTTCCTGGAAGAAAATATTTTCAGCAGATTTGGATGTCCCATTAAAATTATAATAGACAATGCTCAAGTCTTCAATTCAAGTAAGTTCATTGCTTTTTGTCACAAGTACAATGTTATTTTTTCCTATTCAATAGCTTACCATCCTCAAGGAAATGGATTAGCTGAATCTACTAATAAAACTTTGATGAAGATCCTTAAGAAAACCATTGCAAAAAATCAAAGAGATTGGGATTCTAAGTTAAAGTTTTCTCTGTGGGCTACTAGAGTAACTACAAGAATATCTACAGGGAAATCACCTTTTGAATTAGTATATGCAACTCAGGCTTTGTTTCCAAGTCAACTTGTGAATCTAGTAATTAAAATGATTCAGGAAGCAAAAGAAGAACCAAATGCGTTGGTAAGAAGAATGAACAAAATGGTGGAGCTAAGCGAGAACGGGGACAAGGTAAGAGACAACTTGATTATTTATGAATCCAACATGAAAAATATTTTTGACAAGAAAGCCAAGGATGTTAGAAAATTATATATTATGGAGCAATGGAACACATAATATATTGCAGAAATATAAACACATAAAACGCACAAAACAAGAGAGACACAGATATACGTGGTTCACCCAGTTTGGGCTACGTCCACCCCGAACAGCCAGTCCTTCCTTTTTATTATCCAGCAAAATGAAGAGACACAACCTACAGCAAATCCGCTGTAATATCCTCTGTTTTCTCTCACAGTCTCACCTATCTGTTTCTTGCTCACAGAATACACATCTATCACACAGCCTCAAATACAATACCCTCATACAAAGAGAGGGGTTGCCTTCTAGGGCAAAAAAACCCTAAACTAAACATAAGTTCTACCATCAGATCATCCGCCTAATGAACGGCCCAGATTGACTAGAAATTACTATACTTTTACAAGGCAATTTCACAGCTGTTTTTAGCTTCGGGGGCGCTGGGCTCCCAAAGGTCGCAGCCGCCCCCCCTGGACCCCCCCTGCAGCGAATATTTTAAGGGCAGCATTGCCGCCCCCATTTCAAACTGGGGTCCTATGTGGCAATACCTTTGAATATAGAAGATAATCAGGCTCCACACCCAACACTCTCCCACTTGGAGATTGATTGTATTAACTCCACCGCTACTCCATTTGCTGGATAATGACTCCTCTTTGGACCTGGCTGTTTCTCATCTTCATCGTCATCCTTGAAGACCAACTAAAACTGAGCATATTCTCAGTTTCTCCCTCGTTACAACTTTTGTTAGCATATCTGCAGGATTCTGGCTAGTGTGTATCTTTTCCAGCTTCAACTCTCCATCTTCCAACACTGATCGTATGAAATGGTACTTGAGTTGTATGTGTTTAGTCCTGGAATGAAATGTTGAGTTCTTTGCAAGATGAATGGCACTTTGGCTATCACTGTATAACATGCCCATATCATGCTCCTTACCCAATTCACCCATAAACCTTTGTAACCAAATCATTTCTTTACTAGCCTCTGTAGCAGCAACATACTCTGCTTCTGTTGTTGAAAGTGCAACAACACTTTAGATTTTTGAAACCCAACTGACAGTTGTTCCTCCAATAGTAAATACATATCCAGTAGTGCTCCTCCTGTTATCTTTGTCACCTACCATATCTGCATCAACATATCCTTGTAGGCAGATGTTTGAACCACCAAAGCATAATGCTTGATTTGTGGTACCTTTCAAATATCTGAGAATCCATTTCACTGCCATCCAATGTTCCTTTCCTAATTGTTCATGTATCTGCTTACAACTCCCACTGCATGTGCAATATCAGGCCTTGTGTAGACCATTGCATACATTAAGCTTCCAACTTCTGATGCATATGGAACTTTAGACATATAATCCATGTCTTCTTGAGTCTTTGGGCACATTTCCTTGCTAAGTTTGACATGGCTAGCAAAAGGTGTACTAACTGGTTTTGCATTGTGCATGTTAAATCTTTTCAACACCTTTTGTATGTATTGATTCTGAGACAATGTTAATTTACGATTTTTTCTGTCTCTAGTTATTCTCATACCAAGGATTTGTTTTGCAGCTCCCAAATCCTTCATTGCAAATGGATTTTCCAATTTTCTTTTGAGCACATTTATTTCCTGCATGTTAGATCCTGCAACAAGCATGTCATCTACATACAATAACAATATAATATAGCTGCCATCATTTTTCTTTTTCAAATAAACACAATGATCAAAGTGACATCTAGTATAACCTTGTTCAGACATAAACTTGTCAAATTTTAGATACCACTACCTTGGATCCTATTTTAAGCCATACAAGCTCTTCTTCAACCTGCACACTAGTTTCTCCTTCCCTTTCACCTTATATCCTTGTGGATGCTGCATATATATCTCTTCCTCCAAATCCCCATGGAGAAAAGTTGTCTTTACATCTAACTGCTCAAGATGCAAATCTTCAGCTGCTACAAGACTTAAAATAGTTTTGATTGAAGTCATTTTAACAACAGGAGAAAATATTTCATCAAAATCAATACCTTTCTTCTGTGCAAACCCCTTCACCACAAGTCTAGCTTTATACCTTTGTTTTCCTCCATCTTCTTCCTTCAGCCTGTAAACTCATTTATTCTTCAATGTAGTTTTTCCTACAGGCAACCTAACTAAATCCCAAGTCTGGTTATGCATTAAGGAGTCCATCTCTTCTTCCATGGCTACCTTCCACTTCTTCCTGCTTTCAACCTGCATTGCTTCTTCATAACATTCGGGTTCACCGGAATCAGTCAACTACAAATAATATAATGAAGGAGAGTATTGTTCAGGGGGTCTAGTTATCCTGATAGATCTTCTAACACCACTTTCAGGTGTTTGGGGTGCCTGTTGTTGTTGTGGTGGTTGCTGTTGTTGTGGCTGTTGATTATTATTATTTTCAGGCACCTTTACTTTTTTAGTGATTTCATCAAGAACTGCGTATTCCTTGTTTTCCTTTTCCTGTTTCTTTTCCTGCAACTGATTCTTATACAAGACCTTTTCATTGAATATTACATCTTTGCTCCTAATGATTTTGTGATTTTCATAATCATATAAGCGATAACCAAAATCATTAACACCATATCCAATAAAGGTACATTTCTTCGACTTTGCCTCAAGCTTTGTTCTATTTTCTTTATCAATATGGACAAAGGCCTCACAACCTAAAGGCTTTAAAATAGAGTAGTTTACCTTTTTACCTATACATGCTTCCTCTGGAACACCACCATCCAAGGAACTTGAAGGCCCTTTGTTTATTAGATAAACAGCAGTACCTACAGCATCTGCCCAAAACTGTAAAGGCAATCCTGCATGCAATCTCATGCACCTTGCACGCTCCATGATTGTTCTGTTCATCCTTTCTGACACACCATTTTCTTGTGGTGTTCTTGGAACTGTCTTCTCTCTGCGAATTCCATGCTCTGAACAGTACCTATCAAACTCTTTGCTGCAATATTCACCTCCATTGTCTAATCTAAGACACTTCAATTTCTTTCCTGTCTCAATCTCAACCAAAGCTTTCCATTTCTTGAAAGTATCAAATACATCAGATTTCTTCTTAATACAATAAATCCAAGTTTTTCTAGTTGCATCATCAATAAAAGTAACATAATAACGAGAGCCACTGAGAGATGATACCTTAGCAGGTCCCCATACGTCTGTATGCACAAGCTCTAATTTTTCGTTCTTCTTTTCTTTCCCAACTCTGAGAAATCTGACTCTCTTCTGTTTTCCATAAATGCAATTCTCACAGAAGTCCAAATCAACATTCTTCAAACCCGGCAACAAATTCCTTGAGTGAAGAATCTTCATCCCCTTTTCACTCATGTGTCCGAGCCTATGATGCCATAATGCTGCATCTGCTCCTTTGGAAGTTAAAGCATTAACAGAGTTAGAAATACCATTGCATAAATACAATGTACCAACCTTTTCACCTTTTGCTATTACCAGGGCTCCTTTAGTGACCTTCCAAGCTTTATCTGTGAAAGTTGTCACACAACCTTCACCGCCTAACTGCCCTGTTGAAAGCAGATTTTTCTTTAGATCTGGAACATGCCTTACCTCCTTTAATAGCCATTGGTTTCCATTCTGCTGTTTTACAAGAACCTTACCCATTCCAACGATTTTACAGGGTTTATCATCACCCAGACGAACTTGTCCAAAATCTCCTTGAACATAGTCATGAAAGTATTTCTTATCAGGTGTGGCATGGAATGAAGCCCCTGAATCTACCACCCAGGAATCAGTAATATTTTCGAAAGAAAGAATCAAAGCATCTTGTAACACCTCACCTGTCACATTTGCTTCATGATTGTTTTCTTACTGTGCATCTCCTTCTTTTCCCTTCCTTGATCTACAGTCTTTCTTTAGGTGTCCTTTCTTTCCACATTTCCAGCACACTATCCCCGATCTGGACTTGGATCTGCCTTTCCTTGATTTACTGCGATATCCTGAGCTCTTTCCTCTTTCCATTTTTCTTACTCTAGACTCTGCACTCAAAGCATTTCTCGATGTCTCACCGCAGCTTTTCCATCGCATTTCCTTGCTAAGGATAGCACCGACAACATCATCAAACTTTAAAGTACTAGATCCAGAAACGGAGTTACTAATGGCCATTACCAAACCATTCCAACTTTCTGGTAATGAGCACAAGAATAACAGAGCTCTAACTTCATTGTCAAAGTTTACCCCTACAGTTTTTAACTGACTTGTAACTGTATTAAAATCATTTAAATGGTTTGCAACAGATCCACCTTCCGACATATTCATATTAAATAACCGTTTCATAAGAAATACCTTGTTTGAGGCTGAGGGTTTTTCATATAGTTTCGACAACTTCTGCATCAAAACCTTTGTCGTGGTTTCCTTCGAAATGTTGAAGACGACTGAGGCAGCAAGGCACAACCATATTGTTCCGAGTGCCTTTCTATCGAGAAGGTTCCATTCTTCGTCTTTCATACCCGTCAGCATCTTTGTTTTTCCGCCCAATGGTAGGTATAGATCTTTCTGATATAGATAATCTTCCATCTGCATCTTCCACAGCAAGAAGTTTTGGCCGTTAAATTTCTCGACCCTAAACTTACCATCTTCTGCCATTGCTCCCACTCGAACCAGGAACCCTTCTTTCCTGCGAGTTTATCAGCCAAATAGACCTTCGGCTCTGATACCAGTTGTTAGAAAATTATATATTACGGAGAAATGGAACACATAAAATATTGCAGAAATATAAACACATAAAACGCACAAAACAAGAGAGACATAGATATACGTGGTTCACCCAGTTTGGGCTACGTCCACCCCGAACAGCCAGTCCTTCCTTTCTATTATCCAGCAAAATGAAGAGACACAACCTACAACAAATCCTTTGTAATATCCTCTGTTTTCTCTCACAGTCTCACCTCTTTGTTTCTCGCTCACAGAATACACATCTATCACACAGTCTCAAATACAATACCCTCATACAAAGAGAGGGGTTGCCTTCTAGGGTAAAAAAACCCTAAACTAAACATAAGTTCTACCGTCAGATCATCCGCCTAATGAACAGCCCAGATTGACTAGAAATTACTATACTTTTACAAGGCAATTTTACAGCTGTTTTTAGCTTCGGGGGCGCTGCCCCCGAAACCCCCCGCCAAGGGGGGGCTCCCAAAGGTCGCAGCCGCCCCCCCTGGACCCCCCTGCAGCGAATATTTTAAGGGCGGCATTTCCGCCCCCATTTCGAACTGGGGTCCTATGTGGCGATACCTTTGAATATAAAAGATAATCAGGCTCCACACCCAACAAAGGAAATTGATTTTAAAGTTGCAGATCTAGTATTGAGATGGGATACCAGAAGAGAGGATAAGGGTAAGCATGGGAAGTTTGACCCTCTCTGGTATGGTCCTTTTAGAATTTCTAAAGTGAGATCCAACAATACCTTCATCCTTGAGAATCTTGATGGTGAAACTCTATAGCTACCTGTTAATGGGAAATACTTAAAGCACTACTTCCAATTCTAAAGAATAAGCATTATTTCATTGTAAATATCAGAGTGAAATCAGTGTACAAATGCCATAGCATTTCAGTTTATGCGAAGCAATATATGAATCCACAACTGAGGTGAAGGCACTAATATATGGTTCTTAATGCTTATGTGGCAAAATCACTATCCCCAAGTGGAGCCAGATGTTGTAACATGCATTTTTTATTGTTTATAACATTCATTTTTTATTCAAGAATCTTTTGAAAATACATAAAAAAAAAAGATAAAGCAAAAGGAAGAAGCAATAATGGTATATCAGAAGCCAATGGTTATATGGGTGTACAAGTATATATATATATATATATATATATATATATATATATATATATATATATATATATATATATATATATATATATATATATATATATATATATATATATATATATATATCGCAAAGCATAACTGTAGCAGATTTACAAAGGAAACATGTGTTAAAGTGATTAACACCGGACCTGAAATATATATATTATGTTTTAAAATTCAGCGGGTCCGTAAAGTGGCAAATGCATATGCATTGGTTCATTCAACGATTGTTGATGGTGATTTGAAATGACGGACCCGAAAGGTATATACATCATGGTTTAAACTCTCGTCAGGTCCACCACACCACAGAGCTTCGAATGTTAAGAACCACCGATTGCGACTTGATATGGCGGACCTATATATATATATCTATATATATCTATATATATATATATATATCCTATTGTAAAGTTTTGGCGGGTCCGCTATATCGTTTCATATACATTATGATTACGCATTTTTAATATATTTCTATTATAAAGGGATTATATAAGCGCTAATTGTGATATTGATAAGCCAGACCTGATATAATATATATTGTGTTTTATAATTGCGGCGAGTTCGCCAAGCCTTTATGCATATGGGTTGTTTCTACCCATTTCGATTGCGATGGCTAGACACGATATTATATATGCTACATTTTATTCTACTGTCGGGTCCGCCATATCGCATATTATTAATATTTGGGCTGTTACACTGTTTATAAGTGTCGATTGTGATTTATAAGGGGAAGTAAACGCAACACTGAACAGGTGGATCCGATAAGCTTATTGTTAGTTCCTTTTTAGTTCTGCTCTGCCTCTTTTGCGTTGATTTTGTTGTGTGAACAGAAAAATCAGTGTTAAAGCCAGATTTAAAGAAGAGGGAAGTTGGTCGAATTTCTTGCTATTCTGGCCAATTGAAATGTGCCTGATACATGCGTAAGCTAGGTTATGCACAAGTTAAACATAGTTTGTACGATTAAAGAAAATTAATTATCATTGAGGCACATACAGAGGAATTCAGTAGCAGATTAACAAAGCCAAAAGGCCAGCAGTTATTGTCATTGTTCAGTGGTTTTTTGTTTTATGTTCTTTGAGGTGTCTTTAAACCTCTGTAAAATTTTGTAATAGTTTTAATTCATATAGTTAGAGAAATAGTTAAATAATCTGGGTAGTTGCAGAGATCAACAACCATTCTACAATGTATAAAAAAGGGAAAATTTACTAAGAGAGGGTTGGAATTTTGGAGAACTCAGAGACTAGGCCACTGTATTCCTGATATCATCGTTGATTAATGAAAGAATCAAAGGTTTCCATGAGTTGTTACATAAA
Source organism: Pinus tabuliformis (assembly GCA_031772625.1). Taxonomy (NCBI): domain Eukaryota; kingdom Viridiplantae; phylum Streptophyta; class Pinopsida; order Pinales; family Pinaceae; genus Pinus; species Pinus tabuliformis. The sequence goes on along the minus strand of CM062804.1, from coordinate 1,542,975,244 downwards.
TTTTTGTAAGTTTTTCTGTCATGTGTCATGCTATGTTTTCTTCTTTTCAAGTATAGTAATGATGCTGCAGGTTAAGATTCCTTAAAATAACGCTCCTATATTTGAATTCCTCACTTCCTTTCTGAGTTATAGCTAATATTTTCTGTTGAAAGATCAGCATATTGTCTATGACTCATTTCTCATTATCATAATTCCTCTAAGTTAGAAATAGTAGTTCCTGTGAAAGATCAACATATTATCTTTAGCTTCTCCTTCAAATTTTCTTCATTCATCATTTATATCAAGCAACAAATGGCATTGTGAGATGTTTTGGTCATACATGTATTAAGAGTTAAAGACAAAGTTTCTAGGTCCTTCATTTGAGAACACAAAAAATAGTAAGGGACACACTAAATAATATTTATTAACGTCTTAAGCACAATTTCCCTACAGCCAGGAAATTGGTTTCTTAAGTAACAATAGGCCCTGTGATCTCGGCATAGCCTTTGATAAACTTTATGTAATATCCCATATGTCCTAGGGTAGCGCGTAGTTGTTTCACACTCCTAGGCGCCTCCAAGTTCAATATCACAATGATCTTCACAGGATCTACCATCAGTCCCTATCTGCAAACCACATGATCTAGAAGGGTCCCAATAGGAACAAAAAACAACCACTTCTTCAGATTGAGTGTGATATGGTATCTTCAATAGGTATCCAACATTAGGATCAAGCTTGCTACATGGCATTTCCCCAGCCAAAACACAGTCCAATCATCAAAGTATACTTCTAAGAACTTATGAATAAACTCCTTAAACGTAGCGCCCCCATTAGCATCCGCGAGGATTCTACTTCTTTCAAACTCAGGTACATATCATTGCAATATCTTATCAGACACCATTTTGTATAGATGCCCAGCAATGATAGAGGAATCTGCTGTGTGCACCACTAGTTCCTTCTTCTACTTGATAGTGTATCCTTCCGGGGTAGTTCTTGTCGTTAGGAAGTGTATTATATCCTCAAAATGACCATCCACAATGCCCCGTGCAAATAGTTGCACATTAAGCAATCCTTCCTCCAAATTAGTGGGCTCTTCCCCTATTTCGATGCACGACAGATGGTCTAGTCCCTCGTTCAATCGTCAAGGCTTCACAATAACTTCAAAATCATACTCCTTGAACAATAACAACCATCTACAAATTCTCCACTCCAACACACGCTTATTGACCAAGTACTTCAACGCGGAATGATCTGTGTACATCTTAAAATGGCCTCCCAGCAAGTAGTGTCTAAACTTCTGGATCGCATATACCATAGCTAAAACTTTGTGCTTGATGGTGGAATAGTTGTTCTTCGCCTTGGATAACCTTCTTCTTGCAAACATGATAGGGTGGTCTAGGTCTTCTCCACCAACCTGTGTCAGCACTGCTCCCAGTGCTATACATGATGTGTCGAGATGTACATGAAACACCTTATTCCAGTTCAAGAAGACTAGGATTGGCGTAGTGAAGATCTTTTCTTTCAATACATTGAGTCTCTTCTTACAATCTTTGTTCCAGCAAAACATGACATCCTTCTTCAACAATTTATTCATAGACGCGGTGATTTGGGCATAGCCTTTGATAAACTTTATGTAGTATCCCATATGTCCTAGGGTAGCGCGTAGCTGTTTCACACTCCTGGGTGCCTCCAAATTCAATATCACAGTGATCTTCATGGGATCTACCATCAGTCCCTGTTTGCAAACCACATGACCCAGCAGGGTCCCAAAAGGAACACAAAACAAGCACTTCTTCAAATTGAGCGCGATATGGTATCTTCAATAGGTATCCAGCATCAGGCACAAGTTTGCTACATGGTGTTTCACCAGCCCAAACATGGTCCAATCATCAAAGTATACTTTCAGGAACTTATGAATAAATTCCTTAAACGCAGAAACGACTACGCACGAGAAGATCCCATGTGCATTTTTCAATCCAAACGGCATTACAGTGTACTGAAAACAACTCCACCCAGTCGTGAAGGTTGTCTTGCTCCTATCTTCCAACGCAATTTTGATCTGGTGGTACCTAGAGAACCTATCAGTGAAGGAATATGCTTCCTAGCCACCTACGTTGTCCAACACTTCATCAGCGAACAGAGTCGGGAAAGGATCATGTACGCAAGCATCATTCATCTTTCTGAGATCCACTCATATCCTTATTTCATCCTTCTGCTTTTTCTCTTGTACCACCATTGGGCTTACCCAGTCAGATTCCTCCATAGGCTCAATAATGCCTGTCGCGAGCATTTTGTCTAGCTCTAAGCGGACCTTTTCCTTATACTTCGGATTGAGACGGTAAGGCCTTTTCTTAACCGGTTTTGCGTCGGGGTTCAATGTGATCTTCATAACACCTAGGTCCCCAATTATCCCTTTTAGATTCGTAAAATTGGTAGGAAACAAATCCTAGTATTTGCGAAGCAATTCAGCTACCTTAACCACCGTCACGTCATCCCAATAGTCTCCAATCTTCACGAATTTGGGCTCTGCCTCCGTACCAATGTTTATTTGTTTCATTTTTAGTGTCGAAGTTATATTCAGATTCTCAACATACGGTCCTTCAACCTCGCGGTAACCTTCTGTTTTATGGATGTTAATCTTTCACAGATCCTCATCCTCTTCTTCAACAGTTACGTTATAACACTCTAGCACAAGACTCAACTAAGTAGCCCATTCAGGCTGAATTAGGTCTAAAGAATCCTGCAGTATCCTAAAGATTTTTGCTTTCACCTCTTGTAGTGCTTCATCAATACTGTCAAACCCGTCTTCAAAACTGAATGTCATCATGAATCCATTGTGCAGAATATCCCATTCACCTATCTCATGGTGGAGCTATGTTTCTACATACCAGTTCATCGGGACAATATACAGGGTATGACAGAACAAGTGCACCCATTCAGGTTGGAGCTTCTCTCCATAAGCTTGAGCCCATTTGTCCAAGTGTGCACATGGATCATCCTACCCATCATACTTGTCTGTCATTCGCATCCTCAGATTCCCAAAGCGAGTTCTCATCATTCTCCTACATTCGCGCCAATCATTGAAGCTTCCATTGTGCGTACCCCGCCACCTTGTGGGTGTAGCGCGTAGTGCCCAGTCCAACGCCCAGAAGCGCTGCTTTTCTAGTACCTCCCTCTCAAACGCATGCAGAAACATATCTACATCATTCAGGCCATCATAAATAGGTAGCTTTCTTTCCTCTGACGACACACAGTGCAGTGACCAAGTCATCATGTTACAGCTCAGCGTGGTTATTTCGTGTAACTCATTCTGCCAATGCTTTAGTTCTTCATCAGAGTCTGAGGTGCATGAACTCTCGCGATCCTAGGTAATTCATCCATCCGCTATTGGATTCACCCAATCTTGGTCTCACGTTTTTATCTTATAGATACAGTCCAAATCATCATCTCTCTCATAATCGTGAATTGGCTCAGTATAGTGTCATCATTCAGTAGGATTTAAGGGTACAATTATGCATAACAATTTCTTCTAAAATATCATCTTTCATTTCTTTAGATTGATTACCCCATTCATATCAGTAGCCCAATCAATTCCAAGGAGTGTAGGGTAGGGGTTGTTTTTGTCCACTATCTCTATTACTTCAAAGTCAGCCAACGTGCTCACACCTTCAATATCCATGGTCACCCACTACAACCACCCCATGGGGATGATCTTCTGCTGATTCACCATCCTTAGTTGAATCAGAGACCATTGTAGCGAGGGTATTCCCATCCGTTCCCAAGTCTGTTTTCATAGGATGTTTGCATCTGACCACAGGTCCAAGATAACTTAATCCATCTCATACTCTCCTATCTGTGCAGTAAGTCTCATCACCCGTCCCATCCTTGTTTTATACTTACCAAGCTTTCATACTACGCGCGACTTAGTATGAGTGTTTCTGGCGCATCTATTTATGAGATCCTAAAACCCCTTCACAGCCTTGCTATCACGCAATAGCTTCATGCAGGTCTCCAAGAAGGTTGTAAGCATAGAAGGGTCCACCTCCTGATCAGGCTTATCTTTGCTTCCTGAGGTGGAGGCCTCAGTGAAGCTCTTCTTTGCTTCCATGAAGGTTTCTCATGCATGCTCGAAATCAAACTTGGCCTCCTTCATCAAAGCTTTGCGCACCCATGTAATGTCTTCGGGTTGTTTCCCTTATCATCTCCTATTGTGATTCCACTTCTGAGCACTATATTTACATTTGGATCCTCTTCGTGTGGCTCTAACCTCATCATCTACAGGTTTTGAGTCAGCTACGGTGATAGCACCCCTTTGTCATGTATCCTTACTATTAGCATAGGGTATTCTTCCATTTCATGATCAAACAAAGCGCAATACTTGCACGACGGATGTGTTGGGTTAGTACAATTGCAAGAATAATGTCCTGGTCCTCCGCAATTGTAGCAAATCAACTGTCCCCGACCTCTACCAGGTCCTCCTCCACCTTGACCTCGTCCGCGCCCCTGAAATCATGTCTGCACCATCCTTAGGGCCTGAACCCAATAGGTGCGAGTTCTATCCATCAAATTCATAACTCCTGCAATTACGCTTATCATGCCCTACTGACCTACAAAAGTTGAAAAAAAGTTGTTGTTGTGTTTGTACAAGCTTTCGCAATAGATGATAGTTATCCATGGCATGTTTTCATGCACCAAAATGCAGGCCCCGTGCTTGGTCCTTCTTGAGCTTCTGGCCTCAAAGGCAGTGGTCCTCCTCTTGTAAGGTAGTTCACAAAGATCATAAAATGGTCTTTGTCATGCCCTTGACTCTTGCATTTCGGACCCCATACCTCTTCACACACCTCTGGTCGGACCATTCTGTTCTGCTCCAGACTTTGCATCTCAAGGCAAATATTTTTCAACTACGCATGGATCTGTTGAACCCCCATATTTGGATCTTGCATCGGAGTTTCATGCAGTCTCATTGCAATCTCCAAAGCCTCTGCTCAAGTCGTTATCTTTTGTTTTAACAACAAAACCCTCAAGTGTGGCAGTAGCAAAGCCATAAACCATTCACGATGTTGTCCGTCTGTTAAATTCATATTGGCTTCGCAGATATTACACTTCAATCTCTGATCTAATTCCCAAGGTTTCTCGCCTGGCTGCATCATGGTTTCCTTGAACCCCACAATAGACTGTGCTTCAGATTTAGGCCTGTTGAATTCTTTGTTGAGCATTGTCTGGATGTCTGCCACTCTAGCATTTGGGTTATCATTAGAGTACTTGATGTACCAGGTTAGTGCGTGATCCTGTAAAGCACTAAACAGGGTTTCCTTCCTTATGTTATCATTTGTAATGCCTTTTGCTTCCCTTACAACTCTTACAATGAACTAGAATTGGTCTGGGTCCTCATTCCCCAAGCCTTTGAAAAAAGGCAGCTTCATTGAATTCACCATACTGAACTACTGTGGAAGTGGAAGTGGTACGGGTGAAGTCGTAAGCGATGGTGGTGAAGTTTGAGGTGGTGTGGGTGGAGCTGGTATTCGTAGGAATCCTTGCCTTATTAACTGAATAGCACTTTGTGGAGAAACCTGCGCTATTCCCTCTTCGTCACCTCGCGGAGGTGAAATCAACAGACTATATTCAGGACCCTTTTTTCCTTCATTTCTATAATCTTTTCCACTTCGCGTAGCCTCAAACATCAAGGTAGCTGCATAACCCATTTTTTGTTCCGTAATATCTTAATCCAGGTATTCAAATATTCACGTACTTACCCCATGGTCCTTTGAAAAAGCGTCGCTCTGCCTCACTGTAGCTGACTGAGGTGTCGATCACAAATTCAGCTACAAATCCTCCTATGACATGATCGAGCCAACGATCGATAGCACGGGCTATCTTATCCTCTGATGCTTCCAACCTTCTTACTAACTCCAGGGTCCACACAATAGGACTGTCAAGTATCCACCTCCCTTGGCTATCTGCCAGCTTCGCCATCCACTCGTATAGCTCAACCAGAAAGGAGCAGAAAATTATTTCATGGATCTTTGTATACAGGTACCTATCCAGCCATTGTTCCTTTGTTAGTCATGGGTTTCTATTCTCCTACGCCGTGAATTCGTGGATCTTCCTATCCAACCAGTCTCCAATCTCTTTCTTAGTTGGATTCCAGTGATACGACATCACATATCTCTTATGCAAATTCTGGTCTCAGTAACGAAACCATTTGTTGGCTTGAGGGGGCCTACCCAGGTTCAATGTTAACTAACCAAACAAATCCCTACACTACTGGCCCTTTCGGCATCAGTCCGTGGAGCGCGGACCGAAGTCTCACTCAAAGCAATATGGGAGGATGCTGGAACCAAGTTTCTGCACCTTGAGATGGTCGTGATGTCGTTTTATTCCCTTTATTTTTGCCTTTGCGCAGGTCACTTCGCTCTAGGGCTTGCTAGACGAGCCCTCTATTTCGTCCTCCAATACCTCCACAAAAGGGTACGGCTAACCTTCATGCAGCCCTAACCCTCGATCTAGACACTTTCATGTTGTTAAGGCAGCATACCGTGCAGATTCCTAAACTAATCTATGTTTCTTACATAGCTTATTTGATACTCACAGTTAACACCACGTAAACATATATTCTTATATGCGTTCAGTTATCCAACATAATCATACACATGTGCGCATAGCATAAGCATTATAAATGAAATTCATACATAATTTGATAAGATGCATTAATCAAAACAAAGACACAGAAATTGCAGAATACTTCTCTTTATTGATATCTTCCAAGTGATTACAAACTCTATTCACCCTGCGCACATAGTTGCAGGGGTCCACACACTCAGCTGCAAACTTCCACCCTAGGCCTCTGCACACTCAACCGCAGAGCCTCTACCTAAGCTACGACCTAAAACTTAGACTTCTTACTTCAGTGCTATGACTCTCTTACCTAACGGCCATTCTAAACTACTTAAAGCTTAGCTCTTTTTATATAAGGGCAGACAACCCTTTATGACTTATGACACCTTCATGCTCCACGACCACAAAATACGGAGTCTTTACAAGTTTATTACAAAATTTGACAAAAACATGGGCTTTTAACCCCAAAAATGTCCTTTGGGGGATCCCATTCCCAACAAGCTCTAAATGATATGGGTTTGTGGTTGTGAAGGTTGTGGTGGTAGTTATCAGTTTATGCATTAAGCAACGATGAAGTTGTAAAATCACTTAGAAACCATAAATTAGCACAACGACTGCCCATGTCAACCTTAGAACCTCGAATATCATAGAGATGAAGACCATGAGATCATGGTGTTAGGTGTTAGGCTCCGAGATAGTTGAAAATGGCCTATGAGATTATAATTTTTAACCAAGAGACTGCGATGGTGAGATGATGAAAGTTAATTTAGCAAAAAAAACAACAACAAAAATTATTACAATGGAGTCAAAGTTTATGTAAATGGGCACATTTCTGTAAGGCTTGGTAAGGCATGCGCACCCCTGGGAAATCATTGGTAAACTTTGGGCTAGACCTAGGTGATAGGGGGATGTTATGTTAACAAATACCCTGGGTAAAAAATTTGAGGGGGGTAAGGGCCAGAGTGAGAGGGGATCAATCCCTGATTGGTTAGATGTCGATCTAGAGGCACTAGCAGAAAAGGAGGTAGCAGTTGCAGGGGAGGTGGAGCTAGAGGTAGAAGAGGAGGAGTAGGGTTAGGGGGTAGAGCAGGAGGAGGATGAGGAGGAGGAGCAGGGTCAGGGGGTAGAGCAAGAGGAGGATGAGGAGGAGGAGGTGACACCATCTAGTATGTGAAGCAACAAAGTACAAAGGCCACTTCTTTTATTGCCTTTAGAAGATGATTGAGTCCATTTGTATCCCCAACGACAAGCCCTTCTTCCTCTAGAGGAAAAGGCAAAGCCATTCTCTACTCCCGTAAAAGGGGCATAGGATCTTAGTGATTGACTCCTTTATGACATGTAGATGACTCATGATATATCTTTATTATATTTTTGTTGATATTTTGACTCTTGATAGTTGAGACTGAGACAGGACTCAAGACGATTCACTAGTTTGATATGTGATGTAGCACTAGAATTAATATACATATTATATATTAGCTTTCTTTACACGTTTATGTGGAAATGCATTTATTTGATGTTGTGGATACTTTAGATGCTAAAAATAAAAAATAAAAGAATATTTTTTTTTTTGCCGACTTTTTAAAAAATCTCCCAACTTTAATGACTTTTTCAATTTCTGGACCCTTGTTGATTTAATCCCGACTTCGACATTTTCCACATTAGGTATGATGCTAGCATGACATCACCTCTAGACCTCGGGAGGTAAGAGAGGAGCATGATAAGAGGAAGCTGAAATTGACAGAAGTTGGGGGACGAGAAATCTCCCCGACACTTGACGGGAATTTATGTCTAAGGACCTTGGACCTCGGGGTTCCTTGTCATGTCTATGTGTGGTGGAGAAAGCCGAGGTTGTTGGAGGCCGGGGAATGGGAAGTCTCCCACACACTTGATGGCAATATGTATGTCGTGTGGTCGTGAACCTCAGAGGTTTCTCATTGTGGTAATGCATTTTGTAAAGATGGCCGTGATTAATGAGGTTAGGGAATAGGAATAGTTCCCAGTATGTGACGACAAGCATTTTCGTCTTGCCGCAGAGGCTTGGCATGAGTTTATCATTGCAGACCCAAAAACCCAAAAACCCTTATATGTAACTTGGTTACAAAACTATGTTAAGGATCGGTCCAGTGAGGCACGAAGTGAGGGGGATGATGGAAGGTGCCACAGGGGCAAGCAAATGGCTGAGTTGATGATGTGGACCTACCAGGTGAGGTGCGGTTGCCATGTGAGCACTATGTGGGTGCCACATGGCAGTACCTGCTGACGCGACAAAGGTTTATTGCCCAACCCTTGAACAACCATATCTTTTGATCCGTAAGTCATATTGAGATAAAATTTACCACTGGAAAGCTCTTGACAAGGCAAATGTGATGGTGGTGTTAGTTTTAAATTTCAGAGAAGTAAAAAATTGAGGAATTTTGTGACCCCATTTCCATAATGAGACCTTGGAAGTCAGGTTAAATGAAAGTAACACCTCCCATCCAACCTGGTTATCAAAAGGGGTGGGTGGTAACATTGCAGATCTAGTGTAAGAATCTATGCGTGGTTGTCTAAGTTTCATTAAAATGGATACAAATACTCTGAGGGGGAGTGGATATGAAAAATTTCTGAAACGTTAGATAAGAAATGGTGGGGAAATGGTTTTCCATGGAAAAAACCATATGTTTCTCCATTAAAATAAAAAAAGGATACATTTTGTATTGATCAGATCCAAAGGTTAGAACTTAGGCTAGATGACTTAAAATTGACCAGCATTCTGTACAAAAAATTACAAAACATATGCAACAAATCTTTCTAGAACTCCTAAAAGAGAGCATACTACCTAAAGCTAAAAGGACCACGCCATAGTGTCACAAATATTATAATACATATAAAAAGAATCTAGCCAGTCTCTCGGTATGAGATATCTATGGTGATATCTGCATTGAAGGAAGCTTCTTTTCACTCCTATCAGTGAAAGAAATCAACTTTGGTGTCCAGACTCCAAAATTAATATGGCATGCTTGTTTTGATAATTTCTCGAACTCCAGGTTGTGCTCTCTCAATTGGTTTGCTGAAAGTAAATATTTTGAAAGGAGGCTATGAATTCCTTAGCATATGTACTACTCTGTATTACTCCAAATTCCTGTTCCTCACCATCCACTCCATATCAATTATCTGTGTATAAAAAATTATGAGAATAAAATATGCAGATTACCATTCACCAATTTAGGGTTAAGGTTTCAATTTCAAGTTAGAAGTTTCGAGTCTAAGTTTTAGGGTTAGGGTTTCAGTGTGTGTTTTTTTTTGGTTCCTTCATGTCCAAAAATCTCTTTTTTCAGTCAGAAACATCCCCAGTAGCAGTGAAAAATTTCAAGATCATGTTGAAATATGGGTTTACCATATCAGGTACTAGAAATGTCATTTCTGTTTCTGGGCTATTGCTTGGAAACATTTAGATGTCCTTTGTAAGTCGTTTCAACTTTCAAATTGGGGTATGTTGTATCCCCCTTTATCCTAGGTGTCCCGATAGCTTATTTAGTTATTCTCACTAAGCATCACAAATTAGTATCAGAAGCATCAATACCATCAAGTTGTAAGATGCAATGATATTATGATTGCATTGATTGACCCCAAAAATTAGAGTAGAACATAAAACTGATTGATCAAAAGTATATAAATTTTTTAAATTTATTATTTTCTTTATATATTTCCAAAGAAAACTTCATTGAAAATATTTTGAGTATTTCTCAATCCCTAGGAAATCTGCTTCGTAAGACCCACCATATTTCAAAAATAGATATGAGGAAGTTTGATGGCAAGGATCCCGCAACATGGATATTACAAATGGAGAAATTTTTCGATCTCAATAATGTGCGAAACACAGAAAAGGTACATATTGCAACTTTATATTTGGAACCAAATCAATTTGTATGGTATCAATGGCTTTGCTCTTGTAAACAATTTATCACTTGGGCATTTTTTATGGAAGAATTGATAGCACATTATGAGGATACAAAAAGTAACACTTTTTTTAGCCAATTGATAAGTCTCAAACAAAAGGGTTCAATAATGGAGCACATTGAGGAGTTCCAAAAATTGAACATAAGGGTAAAAAATATTCTAGAGGAGCAGAGGATTGATGTGTTCATAGGGACTTTAAAGGATAATATCCAACATGTGCCCGCAACCTTTAGACCTCTCAATACTATCCGTGGATCCCTCAGGTCTGTGAAAGACCCGATTGACCCTAAGGACATGAAGGGTGTCTATGTCATTCCCTGTTCCTGTGGAACCCCTTATATTGGTGAGACTGGTCGCTCTATTAATCAGCGTATTAGCGAGCATTCGGCTGACTTGAGGCATGGGAGGACCAAGTCCTCAGCCCTGGCTGAGCATGCGGGAAAGACTATGCATCATGTATGTATAGAGGAGGCTCAAGTCATTGCTAAAATTGCGCAATTTCACCATCGCAAATTTAGAGAGGCCCTGGAGATTGAGAAAAGGCCGAACAACCTTAATAGGGATGATGGCTGGAAGATTAGCAGTTGCTGGGTCCCAGCCTTGTCCTCCTAGCCCCCTCAACCCCCTTTTTGTTAGGTCTGAGGGTTTCTATCTTCCCCCTCCTAATTTTTTCTTCTGGCAGCTTTTTTCCCATTATTTGGTGGTTTGAGTCTTTATTATGTTATTAGTATCGGGTCATTACTATATTAACCTTACTTATGTATGATACTATTGGGCATAGATTTTGGCTATATTAACCCTAGATTTGAGTTTTTTCCCTTTGTCAACCTTATAAATATTAATGACATTATTAACTTGAGTAAAAATTTGGAATAAATAATTATGTATTGAAATTTGATGATTATTAGATATTTGACCTTTAAGATATAGTATGATATACCATATTATGAGTACAGTAGTAAACTATCAACCATAAATTATGGTAAACTCTTATAGGTAATAATATATTAACCTAAGGTCTGGGTTAATTTATAATAAATAAAGATCTAATTGATGATATAACAATATTATTAGTTATATTATTATTAACAGACTTGTTTGTAACTACTCTAAATTATGGTTTTACCTATTATAACTAGATTCTAGGAACATTATTGGTCTTACATTCTAACTTGATTTATTAACTATTAAAAAATTGATTATTTGATAAATTTATATAACCTATTAATTTATTGGACCAATATATTTAAATATTATATATGATATATTACCTAAGACCATTAAATAATTATTACACTATTACCTAATATAACGAGATTCTAAAAGTAAAACTGATTGATTACCTCTACTTGTATTTTTAATATTTAAATATAGATTAATTAATATATATTATGGGATTAAGAATTAAATAAGGATTAATACTGGTATTTTATAATATAAATTAATTATTACACAATTACCTAACATAACTATATTCTATAATTAATAATGATTATTACCTTTACTTGTATTTTATATTAATTAAATATAGATTAATTAATATGTGTTATGTAATATAATGACCATCTTAATTAAATATAGATTAATACTTGTATTTTATAGGAATTAAATATAGATTAATTATTATATACTATGAGATATAATGACCATCATAATTTGATAATTGGATAATAATAATATTATACCTTTTTAGTTTAGATTACTATTCCGAGAAATATTAATTAACGAAGTTAGTGGTTTGACCAAGATCATTCGGTCAAAAGTAGCCGTTAGCATTTTAGCTGTTGGAGTCTCTGCACACGCTATTTAATCTCGCTAAGCCAGATTGGTTCCTCAACTTGTCCTGACGATGAACCACATTGGTTGGTTCGAAACGCGTCGACACAAGATTGGTTATGTGATTATGCCGAAGATTATCTAACAATATTATGGATCACAGAAGTCTAAATACCTTAATATCCAACATGATGTTCGCCTTTGGGAACCTGATTCATTAAAGAAGGCATTCAAGTTAGCAAGAAAAATGGAAAGCAAAATTATGGCAACCAGGAAGCATACCATTCACAACTATAAATATGGAAGTGTGGTTCCCCTAGTCTTCCACAACCTATAAGGTTGACACCACAACAATTGGAAGAAAAAAGAGCAAAAGGGCTTTGTTACAATTGTGATAGCAAATACACTAAAGGTCATAAGTGTGATGAGAAGACATTATTCTACATAGATTGTGAAGAGGAAGAAGAAAAGGAGCAAGAAAGGTCAAAAGAAGAGGATATACTCCATGAACAAAGCCTAGATAAAGAAGAAATGAATCCGACCATATATTGTAATGCATTGGCAGGAATTACCACTCCTCAAACCATCAAGATAGAAGGACAAATCAAGAAGAAAAAGGTAATAGTGTTGATTGATTCAGGAAGTACCCACAATTTTATTCATTGTAAGGTAGCAAAAGAATTGAATTGCTCCTTATATCCAACACCAGAGTGTTAAGTGATGGTTGCAAATGGAGGAATAATAAATTGCTCTGGAAAGCGCCATAATATCAAGATATCGATGGGAGAATATGTATTGACTAGCCCAATGCTTTCCATTCCAATGGGAGGTGCTAATGTTGTACTAGGAGTCCAATGGCTACAATCCTTTGGTACAATAGCTTTTAATTTTCAAGAAATTTTCATGAAATTTTCTGTGGAAGGAAAGGAAGTTGAATTAAGGGGTACTGCAGGGAAACTGAGAAAGATAATTAGCTATAATGGTATGACAAAGCTTCTAAAAAAGGAACAAAGGGGTGTAATTGCACAATTATGTTCGCTAGATGTTTCCACATTGCAATCATCTATTTCTCCAGATCTCCAAAAAGTCTTGGACAATCATTCCAAGGTATTTGAGACTCCCAAAGGTCTTCCACCTATTCGTGATCATGATCATGCTATTCATTTGATTCCAGGAAGTGTTCCTCCAAACATCAGGCCGTACAGATATGATGATATCCCTATGCCCAAAAGAGTGAAATTGAACGTATGGTTGTAGAAATGTTAGAGGCTGGTATAATTCAACCGAGTCAAAGTTCTTTCTCTGCTCCAGTAGTATTATTTCACAAGAAGGATAGATCATGGCACATGTGTCTAGATTATAGGGAGCTCAACAAGCTCACTATTAAAGATAAGTTTCCCATTCCCGTCATTGATGAATTACTGGATGAATTGCATAGATCAATTTACTTCACCAAGTTGGATCTTCATTCAGGATATCATTAAATCAGAATGAAGACTGAAGACATTCCAAAAACAACATTTAGAACTCATGAGGGTCATTATGAATTTTTGGTCATGCCATTTGGCCTTACCAATGCACCTTCAACATTTCAAGCTTTGATGAATTCCATTTTCAAACCATTCCTTAGAAAATTTGTGTTAGTATTTTTTGATGGTATACTAATCTACAGCAAATCTTGGAAGGATCATGTTGAACATGTTGACATGGTGCTACAACTATTGGAGGAGAAACAATTATATGCAAGAATATCCAAATGTTTCTTTGGAGTACAAGAGGTGGAATATCTGGGTCATATTGTATCTCATGAAGGAGTTAAGGTAGACCCTAGCAAAATTAAATCCATTAAGGAATGGAAAATCCCCACATCCATAAAGCATCTGCGAGGATTTCTCGGGTTGACAGGGTATTATCGCAAGTTTGTTAAGAATTATGGGAGAATAGCAGCACCTCTAACAACATTATTGAAGAAAGATGCATTTTTATGGACTCCAAAAGCAAGAAAGGCCTTCGAACATCTTAAAGAGGCAATGTGCCAAGCACCGGTCTTAGCTACACCAGACTTCACAAAAACCTTTATTGTGGAATGTGATGCTTCAAGAAATGGAATTGGTGTTGTTTTAATGCATGATGAAAGACCCATTGCTTTTGAAAGTCATCCAATCAAGGGAAAGTTTTTACACAAATCTATTTATGAGAAGGAAATGTTGGCAATACTCCATGCACTTAAGAAATGGCAACCCTACCTAATGGGAAGACACTTCAAGGTAAAAACGGATCATGATAGCCTTAAATACTTTTTAGAACAAAGATTAGCCTCTGAAGAGCAACAAAAGTGGGTCACAAAGATGTTGGGTTATGACTTTGAAATCATCTATAAAAAGGGGAAGCAAAATGTGGTGGCAGATGCACTCTCAAGAAAGGATGAGGATGTGGAAGCATTGTTGTGCACCATTTCTATTATCCAACCAGATTGGATAAACGAAGCAAGGGAGGAATGGAAGAATGACAAAGAAGTGTGGGCACTTATTCGAAAGTTACAACAAGATTCCAGTACGTCTGATACATTTAGCTGGCAAAATGATTCTTTATGGTACAAAGATCGCTTATACCTCTGTAAGAATTCCCAACTAAAACAAAAGATTCTTATGGAATTGCACACTTCTCCCTTAGGAGGGCACTCAGGATTTTTAAAAACTTACCACAGGGTTAAGAAGGAATTTTTTTGGGATGGCCTTAAATCGGATATTCAAAAATTTGTGGCGGAATGTTTATTTTTCCAACAAAATAAAGTTGAAACAATTAAGACACCGAGTCTATTACAACCTTTATCCATTCCAAGCCAACGTTGGGAGGAGGTTTCAATGGATTTTATCACAGGTTTACCCAAGTCTGAGGGAAAGAGTGTCATCATGGTGGTAGTTGATGGACTTACCAAGTATGCACGCTTTTTTTCATTATTACATCCATTTAAAGCCAATACAGTTTCTACTGCATTTATGGAAACAATTCAAAAGCTACATGGAAACCCAAAGATTATTGTAAGTGACAGAGATCCCATTTTCACTGGAAATTTTTGGAAAGAATTATTTTCTTGTCTTGGTACTCAGTTAGCTCATAGCTCATCTTATCATCCTCAATCTAATGGGAAAACTGAGATAGTAAACAAATGTTTGGAAGGATATCTTCGTTGCTTTGTATCTAATAAATAGACATAATGGGCAAAAGGTTGCCTCTAGCTGAATGGTGGTATAACACTTCCTTCCATACAGCAACAAAAATGACCCCATTTATGGCACTTTATGGATATGAGCCACCATCCATCACATCATATTTAAGAGAAAATTCTAAGGTTCAAGTAGTGGAACATCAAATCAAACATCAACAACAAGTCCTCCAACTCTTAAAGGATAACCTCGTGTTGGCACAGAATAGAATGAAACAACAGGCAGATCAACATCGCAGTGAAAGAAGTTTTGATGTAGGTGATTGGGTATTCCTATGGCTACAACCATATAAGCAAATGTCCCTCAAGCAAGCTAAGAAGGATAATAAATGATCACCAAAGTATTATGGTACGTACAAGGTGTTGCAAAAGATTGGTACTATGGCATACAAATTGGAGCTTCCTGCAACTTCTCGATTGCACCCAGTTTTCCATGTTTCATGTTTAAAGAAGGTTATAGGCGACAAGCTCCGAGTTCAAACAATATTGCCAGAAGTTGACGAGGAAGGAAAAATTATATTGGAACTGGAAGCAGTCACAGAAACAAGAACTCGACAGCTACGAAATCGATCAATTTCGGAGTATCTTATAAAGTGGAAGAACTTATCCGCTGAATATTCCACATGGAAGGATGAGAATTTTATACAAAAGCATCCAGAACTACTCAAGCGTTGAGGACAACACCTTTTTTGAAGGAGAGGGGTATGTTGGGTCCCTATAATACTAGTAATTACCCCATTACTATTGTAGTTTCATCCCTTAGTAATATTGTTGTGCCCCTATTATCCCCATATTGTTATTACTGTGCCCCATAGAATCCCTCTATTGTTATTTTTGTGGCTTTATATTATTATTGTTAGGTTAGCTGGGTTATATTGTGACTCCTTAGACTCCAATATATAGAAAGGAGGTTTTTTCATTTGAATCATCCAAGAATTGTTCATTTATGTAATGTAAAGGAGGTTGCCCCCTCGAAGAGGCTGAATTCTAAGGCGTTGATCTATCTTTTCTATCTTTTCTTGAGCTAGTTTCATAACAGAGAACTTCAAGAACCTTGAAGATATGCAAACAAACGCTATAGAAGTAGAAGCAAATAGGGCAGCCTCAACTTCTTTAAAACTTAAGAAAGAAAAGGCCCAAAGAAAACTAAAATTTGTTCAAGAAGCCTCTAGTTCGTCTAATACCAAATTAGAAGACTCAAAAATAGATGAAATAGCATCTCTTCTTAGAAACCTATCAAATAGGATTTCAAAGATTGATACCCAACCTAGGACAATACAACAAACAGTTACTAGACCTCAAAACCAAAATCATGGTCAGTGTAAAAAAAATCCGCCACTACAAATTCTTCAGAGACCTAGCAATGATCAATAGGTTCCTACTCCTCTATTGATAAATGACCAACAACCTGATGATAATACTATGACAATTACTGAAGATATTAATAGTATGGGTTCTTCTTCCAATCAAATAGCCATCATTCCTCTCTCACAACAAAATTAGATTCGAGAAGATCAAGAAGCTTCACAGGTCTCTAAATATCATGCTTTCTATGAATTTTTAATTGCAGAGATAAACAAGAGATATGATCTTAGGCCTAGGCCTGGTCCTGGGAGACCTCCAAAGGAAACTCCAACAATTGAACCATGTACCAAAATTGTTGAAGCTCAAACAACTCTTATTCATCCCTTAGATCAGTCAATTGATACCACCCAAACTGGTAAAAACATTTTGACTACATTTAATGTTGAAAAAGAATTAGAGAGGGTTAAGATCCCAATTCCACTATCAGAACTTTCTAAAACCCCTGGTTACAAAAGCCAAGTCACAAAATAGATACAAAATATCTCAGTTTATGTTGAAGGTGATGTCATAAGTCTACAAGATGAAAAACTAGCAGTAGTTTTTGGCCCTAGTTTAGACATGATAAATGAGATAGTACCTCCTTTCTATGTAACTCTTAAAACAAATGATTCCATGCTGTATAATTGTATGCTTGATTCAAGAGCATCACACAACCTTATGCCAAAATCTATCATGGACCATTTGAAACTCAACATAACTAAATCCTACCATGACTTGTACACCTTTGATTCTAAAAGGGTGCCCTGTTTGGGATTGATCAAGGATATAGTGGCTACCCTTGCCCAAATTCCAGTGAAAAGTGTAGTACTTGATATTTTTGTCACAGATATCCCTCCCAAGTTTGGAATGCTCCTTTCTAGGTCTTACTGTGCCAAATTAGGGGGAGCTCTATAGATGGATATTTCATATGCTACTATTCCTGTTTATAGAGGAGAGAAATTAAGATTATATAGAGGTAAGATTTGCACATACTATTTGTAAGACTGACTAGCCAAGGAACCATCCAATTTATGCAATAGATCAAGACTTTGGTTTTTTTCAACTCACTTCAAACCAACATAAAACTCAATTCAAAATTGAAGAGGTAGTTGAAATTCTTGAACCAAACCAAACTGATATTTGGAAACTGTTCTTTAATGGCTCTTGCATGAAAGATGGAGCAGGAGCTAGTGTAGTTTTAATTTCACCTGAAAAAGAAAATACAACTCAATCATGTAAATTAGACTTCGAAGTTACAAATAATATGGCTAAATATGAAGCTTTCCTTTTAGGATTGCAATTAGCCAAAAGCTTGAAAGTTCAAAACTTAAGTGTTTATACTAATTTAGAACTTATTGTTAAGCAAGTAAGAAATGTTTGCTAGACCAAGCACCCTAGACTTAGCTCCTACCGAAATGAAGTATGGGATTCAGTTGAAAACTTCTTTGATGCTTTTAATTTGACTCATATTCCCAGAGATCATAATATTCATGCAGATGCCTTAGCTGTCTTAGCTAGTTCTTTTAAATTCTTGATCATACTGATGTACTCTATCAAATACAAGTCAAATATAGGCCATCTATCCCAGATAATCTGAAACATTGGCATATATTCAAAGATGATGAACATTTGAAATCATTTCTGCAAGTAATAGATGATTTTTCATTTCTACAAATTGATGAAGATAGAACTGAAATAAATGAAAATGTAGATGGAAATGATACTTCAGCTTTTCAAACCCAAATTTCTAGTCATGACATTATTCAATTATCTAATAATTTTATTCCAAAAGGACTCATTCCTTTAGAAAAATTGTTTAATCAAAATGATGTCCTCCAAAACCCTCAATCCATTTCAGAATATGACATAGAAGAGATTAATATTGGAACTAATGAAGATATAAAAAATATCAAAGTATGTGCATCTCTAGACCCTGAGATCAAAACTCAATATCTTAAGTTACTGAAAAATCACAAGGGCGTTTTTTCTTGGACTTATGCTGATCTAAAGACCTATGATACTTCATTAATACAACATAAGATTCCTTTGAAGCCGGAAGCAAAACCTTATCAACAAAAACTTAGAAGGATAATCCATCCCTTCTACCAACTGTAGAAAGGGAGATTAAGCAAATTCTAGATGCTCAGATCATCCTCCCTCTTAGATATTCTAATTGGGTTGCAAATCTAGATCCTATTAGAAAGAAAAATGGAGAAATAAGACTCTGTGTGGATTTTAGAAATTTGAATAAGGCATCATTAAAAGATAATTATCCTTTGCCCAAAATGGATCAGTTACTTCAAATGGTTTCAGGAGCACAAAGACTTTCTATGCTTGATGGTTTTTCAAGTTACAATCAGGTGAATGTTGATATAGCAGACAGAGAGAAGAGAACCTTACTACACCCTGGGGTACATTCATGTACGCTAGGTTGCCATTTGGCTGAACCAATGCTGGAGCAACATTTCAGAGAGCTATGGACATAACTTTTATGGGTCAGGTAAATAAATTTGTGGTTATTTATCTTGATGACATAACTATTTTTTTTTAATCTAATCAGAAACATCTAAAGCACTTGGTGAAGGTTTTTGCAGGTGTAAAAAAATTGGAATATCATTGAACCCTAAGAATTCCTTGTTTGTTGTCAAAGAATGAAAATTGTTGGGCCATATAATTTCAAAGGAGGGAGTGGAAACCCGCCGAGAGAGGAGAGCGCGAAGATGAGCAGAGTAGCAGCGTACAGCGGTTAGGGTTAGCTGCAGACCTGCAGCGGCAGGCGGACTGCAGGGGTAGAAGCCCACCCCAAGGCGGAAAAGCTGCACATCACGGTTGTAGGAAGTTGGCAGCAGCGAAAATCCACCTCCGCCAGGGGGCAGGAGGGGATTCCCCAACTAACGAAATGCAGCCCGAAAACCAGAACGATTCAGGGAAAGATCAGAGAACAAATGAAAAGGATACTGAAGATATGTCGGACAGGCAGAATGATCAAGCTCAGCCAGAGGATCAGAGAGTGAGATCATCCACATGCAAGCCTGTTGCTAAGCATACGCCAACAGTGGAGTTCCCCAGTCACAGAATCAATGCAAGAATACAATACATGAAGGATCATGCCCTCATAGGCAAATTTATAGGCATTTGGCCAAATGAGAAAGCCCTGAGGACCTGGATTAATATAAAATGGCACCCGAAAGGACATATATCCCTGCATTTAGGTCCAAAAGGTTTCTTTACAGCAGTCTTCAACTGCTTGGAGGACAGAAACAGAGTCTTTGAGAGCGGACCTTATTTCTTTAACTCAGCGGGTCTATTCCTCAGAGAATGGGCAGCAAAATTTAACCCAGATAAGGAGGATCTGAGCTGGGCACCAGTTTGGATCAGGCTGTACTCATTGCCATGGGAATATTGGGAAGAAGAATCGCTTCAGGAGATTGGGAAGGTTCTGGGGGACTTTGTCAAGATTGCAGAAGAAACGAAAACGAAGAAGTACACCTCTTATGCCCGGATCTGCGTCTACATGGACTTAAAGGAACCCCTGCCGGACAAGGTAAAACTAACTCATGAGGATGAAGAATGGTTCCAGTTAATAGACTATGAACATGTGCCCTTTAGGTGTAGAAAATGTCATGCCTTAGGGCACCTGTTCCGAGATTGCCCGCTAAATAAGAAGTCCACGGAACAAGATCAGGACAAGCAATCGACCGATGGGTTCACCAAAGTAGTTAATCGCAGAAGAGGAAATAAGAAACAGCCATCTCAGAACAGGCAGGTCACGAAGGATCCTTCAAAGCCTTCAACAAGTAATAGCTTTGCTGTTTTAGTTGAGGAAGAGCAACAAGTCCAAGATCCTCTGTCATCCAAGAGCATCACAAATCCGGACATGTCTGAGGATCCCAAAGCGTCATCAAAAGGAAAAAACGAGGTACAAGATGACAACACCTATAGCACCAAATTGAAAATCTGGAGCCAACCAGAGATGGAGATAGACACAACGGATTCAGGCGCAGTACAAGCACGGGAAGAAGAAGAAAGCCATCAAGAAGTCAAAAATATGGATGAGGACACAGAAACATTTGATATAGGGGAACTGGACATTCTTGGTCTGGAGGCCGCTTGCAAAACTAAGAACTTCGACAAGATAACTGCAACGCAAGTGGACAAACTGGTGGAGGTTCTGCATAAAGCCCAGAAGAAATATTCACTCGGGGTGCAAACAGGCAGCAAATGGGATGGGACGTTTATTTCAAAGGATAGCAAAAATCGTGGAAGGAAGTCCGCTCTGGAGAGAACCATCAAGGTCGGAGAAGTCCTGGTAGATTCAGGCAGATACGCCCAGCTAACCAGGTATTTTAACATCCACCCCAAACATTCCCAATGAAGTTGATATCTTGGAACATTAGAGGGCTTAACGGCCAGAAGAAAGGTAGACTCCTTAAAAACATGATAATGGAGGAAAAACCAGCAATTCTTTTCCTGCAAGAGACCAAATGTAAACAAGTAGTTTTAGAAAAAGTAGCAGCTAAGGCTTGGCCGGTAGGGCAGGTCACAGCAGTGGAAGCTTAGGGCGCTTCAGGAGGCTTGGAAATCCTTTGGGACGTAAGGGTGATACAGCTGGATAATATACATGCAAATAGAAATTTCATCCAAGCCAAGTTTCATCTCATTGGCACAAATATTGATGGGCATATTACAAATGTATACTTTCCACAAGAAATCCAGCAGAAAGCTGATATATTGGATGCATTAACGCAGCTCAATGCAAACCGAATGCACCCGCTATGGATCTCAGGCAGAGATTACAACATGATAGCGACTCTGGAGGAAAAGAGAGGAGGACATTGCAGAATTAACAGAGACGGCACTCTACTCAAAGATTTCATTCAAGACAATTGGATGATTGATCTTCCTACTGAAAATGGCCTTTATACCTGGAACAACAAGAGAACGGAACCGATGCAAGTGGCCTCGCAACTGGATCGCTTCCTAATTTCTGACAATGCAGTACACATGGGCGGAGAATTCACAGCCTCAATCCTACCTTATTCAGGATCGGACCACTGGCCCATTGCCTTAAACTGGAACCGACCAGGCAAAAGTTTAAGGAGGCCATTCAGATTTGAATCTTTCTGGCTATCTCATCCGGACTTCCATGAATTTATAAAGACAACCTGGACAAATTTTAGGGCAACGGAGGGGACAAGAATGGCCCTATTTCAAAAGAAGCTGAAGTATCTCAAAGAGGAAATAAAACGTTGGAATAAATCTACATTTGGTAATATTTTCAAATCAAAGGAAATCCTAATTCAAAAAATGAAGGACACCCAACAAAGAATAATTTCTCATGGCCGATCCGAGGAATTGACACAGCAAGAACAAGCAATTGAAAAGCAAATTCTAGAAAGAGATCTGCAGGAAGAGACATTGTGGAGGCAGAAGTCCAGGATTAGGTGGCTGAAGGAAGGTGAAAAGAACACAAAATTCTTTCACAAAACAACAGTCCAAAGGCGCATGATCAACCAAATATCCTCTGTGAATAATGAGCAAGGAATCAAGGTCGAAAACCATGAAGGAATAGAAACGGAGTTCGTTAACTACTTCAAACAGATGAATCAAGAACCAAATATCAATAGATCCGCGGCCATTGATAACATCACCAGGCACATTCCAAGAATAATTACTGAAGATCAGAATACTCTGCTTCTTAAACCGATCAGTCTTCAAGAAGTAGAATTAGCGGTGAACCAACTGAAAGCAGGGAAAGCACCCGGCCCAGATGGGTTCACGTCAAATTTATTTCAGCATTTCTGGGAATTAATAAAATGGGAAGTATGGCAGGTCGTGGAGGAATCAAGGACTCTCAGATGGATGTATCCAGCTATGAATGCCACTTTTATAGCATTAATCCCCAAGTCTTCAGAATCCAACACTCCAGATAAGTATCGGCCCATTGCTTTATGTAATATCATTTATAAAATTGTCTCAAAGGTTATTGCTCTAAGGTTGAAGCCCTTGCTGCCCCTCATCATTTCTCCTGAACAATCCGGGTATGTTGAAGGGCGTCAAATCATTAATGGGATCATCCTCACCCATGAAATAATGCATTCTCTCAAACAATTAAAGAAGCCGGGGATGCTTCTCAAAATCGATCTTTCAAAAGCATTCGATAGTATTAGCTGGAATTATTTGCAAAAAACTCTCCTGGCTTTTGGATTTGCTCCCCCATGGGTAAGATGGGTTAGTAGTCTCATCTCCTCATCATTCTTTTCTATCCTCATCAATGGGATTCCCTCTCCCACCTTTCATCCATCTCGGGGCATTAGGCAGGGAGACCCCTTGTCACCCTTTATGTTTGTTATCCTTGCTGAAGGACTGGGGCGAAGCATTAAAGCCGCCATTCTAGCGCATAAGCTCAAAGGAATTGTCGTTCACCATCTCCCAGCAGTTTCTCATCAATAATTTGTTGATGATAATATGTTATTCGGCCACTCTTCCGTTCAAGAAGCTCGCTCTTTCAAATCCATCTTGGATTCTTTTTCAAAAGCTTCTGGAGCCCTCATAAATAATGCTAAATCCCAAGTATTCTTCTTTAACACCCCTCCATATACCCAAAGAGCTATAACGCGTATTCTTGGCTTCTCCAAGGCTTCTCTGCCCTCCTCTTATCTAGGCGCTCCTCTTATCGCATCAG
This sequence comes from Pinus tabuliformis, assembly GCA_031772625.1. Classification (NCBI taxonomy): domain Eukaryota; kingdom Viridiplantae; phylum Streptophyta; class Pinopsida; order Pinales; family Pinaceae; genus Pinus; species Pinus tabuliformis. The sequence continues at coordinate 1,542,951,677 of CM062804.1, read as the reverse complement.
CCCTCAAGCATTCATCATGGACAATCCTGCTTGAAAAACTTGAAGCCAAATTGCTCCTTTGGACCTATAGATCGCTTAACATGGCCAGTAGAATTGTGCTTATCAAATCCGTTTTGCAATCCATGCCGCTTTACTTATTCTCCATTTTAGCAGCGCCAAAATGGGTACTTAAGGCAATCAAACAATTACAGAGAAATTTCCTATGGGGCAACTCTGGACCAAACAGAAAATGGGCTCTCATTCGATGGGAAAAGGTTTGTATTCCTAGGCTGGCAGGAGGAATAGGACTCAGAGACCCGGAACAAAGTAATAAGACCATGGGGGCGAAAATATGGTGGAGGTGGCTTTCAAACTTCAATACCCCCTGGGCATGTCTCTGGACAACAAAGTACTCAAGGAACTTACCCTTAGAAGAAAGGATCAAAATGTCGGAAACAAGTAAAGGATCACTAATATGGAACTCAGCCATACAGCATAGAGATCTCATCCAAAAACATAGCTTTTGGGAGGTGAAAGATGGTCTTACTGCCAGGTTCTGGGAAGACTCCTGGCAACAGCTACCAAATCTTAAGGATTGCATGCAAACTATTCATGATTGGGAGATAACCCCGCAGGAGAAAATAAGCAATTTCTGGAAAGAACCGAATAATCAAGAGCAGAGAGAGTGGAAAGAAACTAGCCTTATTTTACCACGCAGCTCAAATCACAACCAACTCACTCTCAACACCGAGTTAAAAAAACGCAGGATATTAAAGCAAGCAGGTATGGACACATTGAGATGGGGTTATGAGGAGAAGGGTACATTCACCACAAAGGAGGCCTACAGGATCATCATAAAAGACAGAATGGATAAAGATCAGATATGGGGCAAAATCTGGAAACCACCAATCTGGCCGAAGGTTTCCACCTTTCTCTGGCTCCTTTCATATAATAGAATCCTAACCTGGGATAACCTCAGGAAAAGGGGCTTCCTTGGTCCTTCCATATGCCTCATATGCAATCAGGAAGAAGAAACAGCCTTACACCTAATGCAGACGTGCCAGCTGAGTAGAAAGATTTGGGAAAAGGTGGCATTTCGATGTCAAAAGGAAGGCCGAGTTCTGGGGGATATCAAAGACACAATACGTCAATGGCCTCAAACACCATACCAATGTAAAATTCTAAACATCCTTTGGCAAACTATACCGGGTTTCTTGATGTGGAATATCTGGAAGGAAAGGAACAGGAGGATCTTCAAAGGTCAATCAATGACAATGGAGCAGGTATGGAAGGGAATTCATAACAACATCAGAGAAACTCTTTCCACAAAGAACTGGTCCCAAGATGACTACCCAAAGGAACCTCAGGAGCTGGCCATCTGGAACAATTGGCAGATAACGATACAAGATCAGATTCCTGTCAAGGACAGCCCAGTAAAGCACCAAACCCATTCAGTAAAGTGGAGGCCACCTCCCATCAACATGTTCCAACTGAATTTCGATGGCGCATCGAAAGGCAATCCGGGTCAGACATGTTATGGCGGCATTATGAGAGACCATCAGGGTAAATCCCACCTCACCTACTATGGCACAATCGGGTGGAATACCAACAATGCAGCGGAACTGGAGGCTCTATGGAAAGGTCTCACTCTGGCGTAGCAGGGCAATTATCTTCCGTTGATAGTGGAAGGGGATTCCCAACTTCTAATAAACATGGCCTTAAAACTCCAACAGGGTTCCCAAGTTCACAAGATCAGCAGTAGCTGGAGACTGGCATCTAGATTGGAACAAATACAACATTGGCTGCAAGAGAACAGAGCTGTTTCCTTCAAGCATATAAAAAGGGACGGGAACAAGCCAGCTGATTTCCTTGCTAATTTAGGGGTGGAAAATGAGAAAGACCTCTCAGTTGGCCATCTAAATGATGTAGTTTCGATGGATCATCTATCCACCTTCCAAGCACTAATAGATAGAGACATGCAAACACAGGATGATTCTCACCCGGATGCGGGTGGCAATTTGATAAACAGCGATGGGCAGCTGGCATGTTAAGGTGGCCTGCCAGGACGGCCACACTAGGCGGCTCTGCCAGGCATTAATGCCTTTAAAGGCCGAGGAGAAGGTTGTGCAGAGGGGAGATGGGTTCGCGCGAGGGGACTTAACTGCATTGTACGCTAATTCGTTGGGGTTCGTTATGGAGGCATCCAGAGAATTCCGAAAAGAGGATTACTTAACGGCGTATCTGCTCCAGTTTGGGTATGTTTGGTGTATTGTTATGTTGTGCTTCGAGCAGAGTGGAGAGGAGACGATCTCTGGCAGGGTGCGCAGTGGCAGAGGCCTCACCTCCGCTCAGAGTATGCTCTCTCGACCTTGGCAGGCTAAAATTATAGTGAGGACTCATACTTTGGTTCAGGTTTCTACTAGGCCGGTTCTGGGGGGCAGAGTTCAGGCTCTGCGTTTGGATACTGGGCCTCCCACTGTAAATAGCTCTCAAGTTTCCCTGCTCATGGCGCCGAGACAGCGTGGGGTCCCGAGAAGAGGGGGTGTTTGGGGAATTAGTCGAAGACAGGAGGTTCAAGCAAGGGCAATTCAGCCGCTGGCTATGGTAGCGCCTCCGTCTTCTCCTTCAGAGGAGTCGGACCAACTAGATAGTCAAGTGCATACATCCCGTTTCACATTCAGATGCTGGAGAAATCAATCACGGGTGTCTCTACTGATAACGGTAATCGCGACGGAGGAAGAAGATGAAGACTCCGACAGCCAGGAGGAAGACGATGGGGAGCTGGCTCAGACTGGTAATGCCCAAGCGAGGGCGGAAATTGGCAATGTCGTTATTCCTCCTCCAGGCGTTGTCAATCCTGAGGAGCATGCTCTTGATCAACATGGTTCGCTTCAGCAGCCAGCACACCCACCGGATTCCCGACAGCCAGTGAACGAAGATGCAACTATGCCAGATTTCGACAACAAAGCATAAGGTAAGCCTTCGAAGGCTAAATTACTGTTTCTGCTGCAGCTCAATGGTCAAGTTTTGGAGTTTTGGAGGGGTCTCTTCTCTTTCCGAGATACCCAGGTTTTGTTTTTGGGGTAGAGGATTGCCCAGAATTCGCAATGTTTCCAGATCTCTGGAATCACTTGTCCTCCTACCCTCAACTGCCGCGACGATATCAGCAGCAAAGGTTCTTTGGTTCTACAATTCTGCTACTGTTGTTCTTTTTGGAGGAATCTCTCTTGTAAGTCAGAGGACTACCTGCTTCTGTTTTGCTCATGCTTACTTCTACTGCTTCTATCTTTGTAATTCAGGTAGCCTTGAGTACCTGCTATGCTCTTCAGACAGAGGGTGGCCTTATCCATCCTCAGAGGCTAGTACCTCTTTGTAAATATTTTCTTTCTTTATTAATACAAGAGCTTAGTCTTTACGTAGAAAAAAAAAAAATTCAGAGGGAGTAGTAATTGACCCCAAACGAGTATCTGCCATTGAAACATTGACCTTACTAGAAACAAGAAGGAGATTCAAGCTTTTCTAGGCAAGATTAATTTTCTAAGGAGATTTATTCCAAATTATGCAAAGATTGTAAAAGATATAACTGACATGCTCCTAAAGGACCATGAAGTCAAATGGACTACCTCTTCTAGGCATGCATTTGAACAAATAAAAAGGGCTATCTCTGAAGCTCCCACCTTAGCCAGCCCTGATTATACTAAGCCATTTAGTGTTTTCTATTTTGCCTCTAAAACAACCGTTGCTGCCATTCTATTATAGAAAATGAAGATTCCCATGACCAACCCATAGCCTTTTTTAGCAAGGTTATGAGAGATGATGAGCTTAAGTATGACATCATTGAGAAGCAATCTTATGCCCTTATTCAAGCCCTAAAATCATTCAAGATGTATGTCTTACATTTACCTATTACTGCTTATGTCCCTAATAGTGCTGTGAAAATTTTCTTAACCCAACGAGACACTGATGGGAAAAGAGGTAGATGGATCACTCAAATTTTTGAGTTTGATCTAGCTATCAAGACTACCAAGCTAGTAAAAGGTCAAGGATTAGCTAAGCTTCTAGCTGAATCCAACTGCAAAGTGCTTGGAATAAATTTTGTTTTAGAAATACAAGGGAAGAATCCACGAGAACCTTCCCTTCATCCTAAAATGGAGAAGCCACAAGAACCTTCCCTTCATCCTAAAGGGGAGAATCCACAAGAACCTCTACCTTCAGAGAAGATCAATCCTATACACATTGATGAAAAATTCTTGTTGTCAAACTGGTATCAAGATATTGTAAATTTCTTGATCCATTTTGATTGTTCAGCATCGTTCTCCAAAACCGAGTGTAAACCCCTTAAGTTAAAATCAATCAAGTACTGCATTATAAATGAAAATTTATACTAGAAAGATCCACTGAATATTTTGTTATTATGCTTAACATAATGAGAAACTGAAGGAATCATTGATCAATTTCATACAGGATTTTGTGGGGGACATTATGCTTGGAGAGCAACAATGTACAAGATTCTGAGGGAAGGGTTTTATTGGCCCACATTGTTCTTACAAGTAGGGACAAAGGTCAGAGGTTGTATTCCTTATCAAATGTTTGATGGGAAACAAAAATTAGTAGCTCTTCCACTCGTTCCATCAATAGTTTCAACACCTTTTTCTCAGTGGGGATTGGATTTTGTTGTAGAGATTCACCCCACTTCAAGTAATCAACATAGATGGATCCTCACTACAACAGACTACTTTACTAAATGGGTGGAAGCAATTCCAATCAGAAATGCTACTGATTCAGTAGTAATTAAGTTTATTCAGGAGAATATCTTATCTAGATTTGGTTTCCCAACTCAAATTGTCACTAATAATGTAGCATCTTTTTCTAGTGTTAAAATGATTAACTTTTTCTAGAAATATAAGATTTTGTTACATCATTCAACTCCATACTACCTTCAAGGAAATGGCCTTGCAAATTCATCAAACAAAATTTGGTAAAGGTAATCAAAAAGACTCTAGTTGATCATAAGAAGAGATGGAATTCAAATTTGATTTATGCAGTATGGGCAAACAAAATTACTCCAAAGAGATCAACTGGAAAATCTCCATTTCAATTAGCCCATGGGAAAGATACAATTTTCCTAACCCAACGAGACACTGATGGGAAAAGAGGTAGATGGATCACTCAAATTTTTGAGTTTGATCTAACTATCAAGACTACCGAGCTAGTAAAAGGTCAAGGATTAGCTAAGCTTCTAGCTGAATCCAACTGCAAAGTGCTTGGAATAAATTTTGTTTTAGAAATACAAGGGAAGAATCCACGAGAACCTTCCCTTCATCCTAAAATGGAGAAGCCACAAGAACCTTCCCTTCATCCTAAAGGGGAGAATCCACAAGAACCTCTACCTTCAGAGAAGATCAATCTTATACACATTGATGAAAAATTCTTGTTGTCAAACTGGTATCAAGATATTGTAAATTTCTTGATCCATTTTGATTGTTCAGCATCGTTCTCCAAAACCAAGTGTAAACCCCTTAAGTTAAAATCAATCAAGTACTGCATTATAAATGAAAATTTATACCGGAAAGATCCACTGAATATTTTTTTATTATGCTTAACATAATGAGAAACTGAAGGAATCATTGATCAATTTCATACAGGATTTTGTGGGGGACATTATGCTTGGAGAGCAACAATGTACAAGATTCTGCAGGGAAGGGTTTTAATTGGCCCACGTTGTACAAGATTCTGAGGGAAGGGTTTTATTGGCCCACATTGTTCTTACAAGTAGGGACAAAGGTCAGAGGTTGTATTCCTTATCAAATGTTTGCTGGGAAACAAAAATTAGTAGCTCTTCCACTCGTTCCATCAATAGTTTCAACACCTTTTTCTCAGTGGGGATTGGATTTTGTTGTAGAGATTCACCCCACTTCAAGTAATCAACATAGATGGATCCTCACTACAACAGACTACTTTACTAAATGGGTGGAAGCAATTCCAATCAGAAATGCTACTGATTCAGTAGTAATTAAGTTTATTCAGGAGAATATCTTATCTAGATTTGGTTTCCCAACTCAAATTGTCACTAATAATGTAGCATCTTTTTCTAGTGTTAAAATGATTAACTTTTTCTAGAAATATAAGATTTTGTTACATCATTCAACTCCATACTACCTTCAAGGAAATGGCCTTGCAAATTCATCAAACAAAATTTTGGTAAAGGTAATCAAAAAGACTCTAGTTGATCATAAGAAGAGATGGAATTCAAATTTGATTTATGCAGTATGGGCAAACAAAATTACTCCAAAGAGATCAACTGGAAAATCTCCATTTCAATTAGCCCATGGGAAAGATACAATTTTCCCTACCAATCTGGCCTTCCCTATTTTAAAATTCTTGCAGGATTCAACAGATGAACCTGATGATTTTTCAAGAAGAATAAATCAGATTATTGAACTTAATGAAAACATAGATGAAGTTCGACACAAATTGAAGAAATATCATAATAAGGTGAAGGCCCTGTTTGACGAAAGAGCCAGGGAAAGGGACTTTAAGGAAGGTGATCTAGTTCTAAGATGGGATGCTAGGAGAGAAGAGAAAGGAAAGCATGGCAAATTTGACAATCTATGGTTTGGACCTTTAGCAATTGTTGAACTGAAGGGTAACAACACTTTTGTGCTTGTTAGGACTCAGAATTGACCAATTTTGACCTTATATTTTTGCCATAATATTAACCTTTTTCAGTCATAGTTGACAGCTTTGATTACATTATGATTTAATCACCCCAAGGTATGAAATAACTCTCCGCATATCTATATGTTTAATTGTTCATTGCATATTCATGAATATCTTTATATTTATCTTTGGAAAAGCTAATTAAGTTGCCAAGTAATCGCTGGACTGTCTAAGGTCTACAGGAATTATAATTCATAGTCGCTGTAACACCAGAAACAGCAACTACGCAGTTGCTGCAACACCAGAAGCAGCAACTACGCAGTTGCTACAGCCAGCAACGGCAACCATCTAAAGCAGGGGAATTCTATTTTTACAACAACTGGAAATAAAAAACGACAACTATCTGGAGATCGCCAGAATTCCACGCTGACGCGGCATGATCAGCAACTGTCCAAAAAGGGCAAAACACAGTTACAGTTGCTAAAGTATCAGGAACAACACGGGTTTACTAAATCAGCAACCATGGGGAAACGGTAAAGGATAGTGCGAGGATCCCAAGAAGACGGTCAAAGTGCGGTTACCAGCTGTGTAACAGCAAGAAACTCAAGAAAGAATACATTGTCACACTGTTATAACAGCATCCTATAACTCTTATTTTTGGTTAACTGAATGAACTGTGATAATCTATTGTAATAGATGTATCCTCTATAAAGAGGAGACATCTACATTAGAGAAGGGGGGAGAAAAATAGTTTTGTAAGGGGAATTTTGAAAAGACAACAGCAAAGTCTGAACTTTTATTGTAACTGAATCTTTTGGCAGATGAATAGAAGATTGTTCTGAGTACCTAATCTAGCAATTGTGTTCTGGGGAATCTTGTGAGAGGGACCGGGCCCACCTTCCTCACAAGATTCACCCATTTACTTTTCTGTCAAGTGTGTAAGTGTGTTTGGTGATTTCTTTATGCTGATACTCTGTTTTGGATTCTGTAGCATTACCTCTGATAATTTCCTTTTTGCTGGCACTCTGTTTTGTTAATCGTTTGAAACTGTACTTCACCGGTGAATTATAATTGCAGTGTGTATTAGCAATCTGGTTACAGGGGCAGGTGCTAAACGTCCTTGCTTGGAGGATAGGGTCCTGACCCTCTGATAACAGAGCATCCACCACTCTTCTTTTCAGATTTGTCATCTTAAATTAACTGCTTTCATTTTATCTTTACAGTACACTGTTATGACATAACGTGAGAATTACGTATACTACAGCTTTTTAATGCTTTTAGAGTTAAGTACATATAGTACGTGGTAGCCTTTGAAATAAAAGACTTTCCCAGGTTGACAATTTAATGTGGTACTTGATTGTTAATCAATAAACAATTCAACTAGCCAACAGTGTTGCAGAATCTTGAGGGGCTATATTCCACTTATCCTATAAATGGAAGGTTTCTCAAACATTACATTCAGTACTAATAAGTTGAAATAGTTTTCATTGTTAATACTCTGGTTTTCTTTTACTTTTCAATATGTCAGTGTGATTTTTCTTACAGCAAGGACTCCATAGCCCAAGGAGAAGGCACATGGATTTGTAGGTACTCTACATTTTACAAGAGAAAGCAGTCCCCAGATGGAGCCAATGTTGTAGAATTTTTTGGTTTTGATAAGGTAGAATAAAATAGTCAAAAAATAAAAACTATTTTGAAAAAATGTTAAGTTAGGATATGGACATAACAATAGTGAATAAAATGTTTTTGAAAATATCTTGATGATGATGTCCATATTAAAGAAAATGTTACATTATATGTCCTAAAAAATCAAAGTCAAAAAGAAAATGTTAGGTTAGAAAGAAAAGGAAACAAATAAACTCTGAAAGTGAGAAAGTCTAAATGTCACTACTATTTTTCTAAAAAATAATGGTTGTGTGTAGCTTGTCATAAATGCCACAACCCATGACAATCAAATAGTTTCATCTTGACTACTTCATGCTTTAAATTTGATGTTATAGTTAGAGAATAAAGATCTGGCCAAACTGTTTAATCTTGGCAGATCAGTAGTTAGGTAGAGAATAATAAGGTGCTCATCAGTTTAATCTGAGCCCTTGGAGGTTATAAGGTTAGAATTAGATAGTTTTTTTTTTTTAAATAAACATAAAGGAAAATGGCTTGGTAGCTTAAATGCACACATTAAGTGAAAAAAAAATGATAGGATAAGCAAAGGGTAAGTAGAAGAAAGGTTGAAAAAGTATGATAATTCATTGGACAAAATGTACATTTATCATATTTTACCATATGTTTCTATGTCCATGAGGCAATTACACAAAGCAAATGAATGTCTACAAGATCAATTAATTAACTTCCCTCATCCCATTCATCCCTATATTTACTAATTTCCCCTTTCCACTTTCATACAGTTCATGTTCATTCATTTTCCATTAAAAACCCCTTTTCCTAAGGTTAAAATCCTTTTTGCCTAGGAAAAGTGAAAAACCCATGTTAAATACCCTTTTACCCAAAAAACCCACAAAAAGATGTTTAGCCTAAGTATTGATGTATATGTGAAAAGAAAATAACTCATGAAAAAGCATTATACTTAGTGTTTTTCCCCTTTCCGCTCATATTTCATATTAATGCTAACTTAACGTATTAAACCCCTAAAAGTCCTTTCCCGTATATATTAACTCCCTTTATTAAAATATCCCGAAACCATTAGTTTTATTATAAAACTATGTATTCCATAAAATATTGCATATCAACAGATCGCAAACCTTTCAACGTGCAAGCACTCTCCTCCACATTGCGATATGCGATGCGCAATGGACCCAGACCTGACACAATATATATCATAATTCATTGGCATTTCGCATCTGCCCTTCATCGCAAGTCCCAGCTGAAACATGCACCCTCCACCATTGCGATCTCCGATATGCGATGGGAACCCGAACCCAATCGCAGTATTATCCATGATTTATTTTCACGTTGCGTCTGGCCCTTATTGCATTCCTTTGCGATGGGCCTTCCTTCGTAAACTGTGATTGCGATATGTGATGAACCCAGACTCGACATCATTTATCCACCTAAATTCATACAATTTCAAGTCCACCATACCGTGTTTTCCGAAGGATTTCTTTGTTAAATTGTTTTTATGATTTAAACGAAGAACCCCGCTAATCTCATCTTTTAACCCATAATAAAGCCCATACCTCCATAATTAGTCATTGGGCCCCTCTACGCTGCTCTTTTGCTCCACCACCGTTGTTATGAAACCAGATCAAGAAAAGATAGGAAAGAAAGATCAACGCCTTAGAATTCAGCCTCTTCGAGGGGGCAACCTCCTTTACATTACATAAATGAAAATTTCTTGGATGATACAAATGACAAAACCTCCTTTCTATATATAGGAGTCTAAGGAGTCACAATATAATCCAGTCGACCTAACAATAATAATATAAAGCCACAAAAATAACAATAGAGGGATTCTATGGCGCACAGAAATAACAATATGGGGGTAATAGGGGCACAACAATATAAATAAGGGGTTTAACTACAATAGTAATGGGGTAATCACTAGTATTATAGGGACCCAACATGCCCCTCTCCTTCAAAAAAGTGTTGTCCTCAACGCTTGAGTAGTTCTGGATACTTCTGCATAAAATTTTCATCCTCCCATGTGGAATCTTCAGCAGATAAGTTCTTCCACTTGATAAGATACTCTGAAATTGATCGATTTCATAGCTGTCGAGTTCTTGTTTCTGTGACTGCTTCCGGTTCCAATATAATTTTTCCTTCCTCGTCAAGTTCTAGCAATATTGTTTGAACTGGGAGCTTGTCGCCTATAACCTTCTTTAAACATGAAACATGGAAAACTGGGTGCAATCGAGAAGCTGCAGGAAGCTCCAATTTGTATGCCATAGTACCAATCTTTTGCAACACCTTGTACGGACCATAATACTTTGGTGATAATTTATTATCCTTCTTAGCTTTCTTTAGGGACATTTGCTTATATGGTTGTAGCCGTAGGAATACCCAATCACCTACATCAAAACTTCTTTCACTGCGATGTTGATCTGCCTGTTGCTTCATTCTGTTTTGTGCCAACACGAGGTTATCCTTTAAGAGTTGGAGGACTTGTTGTTGATGTTCGATGTGATGTTCCACTGCCTGAACCTTAGAATTTTCTCTTAAATATGATGTGATGGATGGTGGTTGGTACCCATAAAGTGCCATAAATGGGGTCATTTTTGTTGCTGTATGGAAGGAAGTGTTATACCACCATTCAGCCAGAGGCAACCATTTGACCCATTGTGTCTGTTTATCAGATACAAAGAAACGAAGATATCCTTCCAAACATTTGTTTACTATCTCAGTTTGCCCATCAGATTGAGGATGATAAGATGAGCTATGAGCTAACTGAGTACCAAGACAAGAAAATAATTTTGTCCAAAAATTTCCAGTGAAAATGGGATCTCTGTCACTTACAATAATCTTTGGGTTTCCATGTAGCTTTTGAACTGTTTCCATAAATGCAATAGAAACTGCACTGGCTTTAAATGGATGTGATAATGCACAAAAGTGTGCATACTTGGTAAGTTTGTCAACTACCACCATGATGACACTCTTTCCCTCAGACTTGGGTAAACCTGTGATAAAATCCATTGAAACCTCCTCCCAACGTTAGCTTGGAATGGATAAAGGTTGTAATAGACCCAGTGTCTTAATTGTTTCAACTTTATTTTGTTGGCAAACCAAACATTCCGCCACAAACTTTTGAATATCTGATTTAAGGCCATCCCAAAAAAATTCCTTCTTAACCCTGTGGTAAGTTTTTAAAAATCCTGAGTGCCCTCCTAAGGGAGAAGTGTGCAATTCCATAAGAATCTTTTGTTTTAGCTGGGAATTCTTACAGAGGTATAAACGATCTTTGTACCATAACGAATCATTTTTCCAGCTAAATGTATCAGAAGTAATGGAATCTTGTTGTAGCTTTCGAATGAGTGCCCACACTTCTTCGTCATTCTTCCATTCCTCCTTTGCTTCGTTTATCCAATCTGGTTGGATAATATAAATGGCACACAACAATGCTTCCATATCCTCATCCTTTCTTGAGAGTGCATCTGCCACCACATCTTGCTTCCCTTTTTTGTAGATGATTTCAAAGTCATAACCCAACATCTTTGTGACCCACTTTTGTTGCTCTTCAGAGGATAATCTTTGTTCTAAAAAGTATTTAAGGCTATCATGATCTGTTTTTACCTTGAAATGTCTTCCCATTAGGTAGGGTCGCCATTTCTTAAGTGCATGGAGTATTGCCAACATTTCCTTCTCATAAATAGCTTTGCTTAAAAACTTTCCCTTGATTGGACGACTTTCAAAAGCAATGGGTCTTTCATCTTTCATTAGAACAGCACCAATTCCATTTCCTGAAGCATCACATTCCACAATAAAGGTTTTTGTGAAGTCCGGTGTAGCTAAGACCGGTGCTTGGCACATTGCCTCTTTAAGATGTTTAAAGGCCTTTATTGCTTCCGGAGTCCATGAAAATGAATCTTTCTTCAATAATGTTGTTAGAGGTGCTGCTATTCTCCCATAATTCTTAACAAACTTGCGATAATACCCTGTCAACCCAAGAAATCCTCGCAGATGCTTTATGGATGTGGGGATTTTCCATTCCTTAATGGCTTTAATTTTGTTAGGGTCTACCTTAACTCCTTCATGAGATACAATATGACCCAAATATTCCACCTCCTGGACTCCAAAGAAACATTTGGATCTTTTTGCATATAATTGTTTCTCCTCCAATAGTTGTAGCACCCTGTCAACATGTTCAACATGATCCTTCCAAGACTTGCTGTAGATTAGTATATCATCAAAAAATACGAACACAAATTTTCTAAGGAATGGTTTGAAAATTGAATTCATCAAACCTTGAAATGTTGAAGGTGCATTGGTAAGGCCAAAAGGCATGACCAAAAATTCATAATGACCCTCATGAGTTCTAAATGCTGTTTTCAGAATGTCTTCAATCTTCATCCTGATTTGATGATATCGCGAACGAAGATCCAACTTGGTGAAGTAAATTGATCCATGCAATTCATCCAGTAATTCATCAATGAAAGGAATGGGGAACTTATCTTTAATAGTGAGCTTATTGAGCTCCCTATAATCTGGACACATGCGCCATGATCCATCCTTCTTGTGCACCAATACTACTGGAGCTGAGAAAGAACTTTGACTCGGTTGAATTATACTAGCCTCTAGAATTTCTGCAAACCATACGTTCAATTTCACTTTTTTGGACATAGGGATATCTGTACGGCCTGATGTTTGGAGGAACACTTCCTGGTATCATATGAATAGCATGATCATGATCACACATAGGTGGGAGACCTTTGGGAGTCTCAAATACCTTGGAATGATTGTCCAGGACTTTTTGGAGATCTGGAGAAATAGATGATTCCAATGTGGAAACATCTAGTGAACATAATTGTGCAATTACACCTCTTTGCTCCTTTTTTAGAAGCTTTGTCATGCCATTAGAGTTGATTATCTTTCCTGGTTTCCTTGCAATACCCCTTAGTTCAACTTCCTTTCCTTCCACAGAAAATTTCATGAAAAGTTCTTGAAAATTAAAAGCTATTATACCCAAGGATTGTAGCCATTGGACTCCTAGTACAACATCAGCACCTCCCATTGGAATGGAAAGCATTGGGCTAGTCAATACATATTCTCCCATGGATAGCTTGATATTATGGCACTTTCCAGAACAATTTATTGTTCCTCCATTTGCAATCATCACTTGACACTCTGGTGCTGGATATAGGAAGCAACTCAATTATTTTGCTACCCTACAATGAATAAAATTGTGGGTGCTTCTTGAATCAATCAACACTATTACCTTTTTCTTCTTGATTTGTCCTTCTATCTTGATGGTTTGAGGAGTGGTAATTCCTACCAATGTATTACAAGATATGGTTGAATTTATTTGTTCTTCATCTAGGCTTTGTTCCTGGAATATATCCTCTTCTTTTGACCCTTCTTGCTCCTTTTCTTCTTCCTCTTCACAATCTATGTAGAATAATTTCTTCTCAGCACACTTATGACCTTTTGTGTATTTGCTATCACAATTGTAACAAAGCCCTTTTGCTCTTTTCTCTTCCAATTGTTGTGGTGTCAACCTTGTAGGTTGTGGAAGACTATGGGCAACAACACTTCCGTCTTTATAGTTTTGAATGGTATGCTTCCTAGTTGCCATAATTTTGCTTTCCATTTTTCTTGCTAACCTGAATGCCTTCTCTAATGAATCAGGTTCCCAAAGGCACACATCATGTTGGATATTATCCTTTAAAGACCCTATGAACACATCAATCCTATGCTCCTCTGGAATATCTTTTACCCTTATGTTCAATTTTTGGAACTCCTCAATGTGCTCCATTATTGAACCCTTTTGTTTGAGACTTATCAATTGGCTAAAGAAAGTGTTGCTTTTTGTATCCTCATAATGTGTTATCAATTCTTCCGTAAAAATTGCCCAAGTGATAAATTATTTACGAGAACAAAGCCATTGATACCATACAAACTGATTTGGTTCCAAATATAAAGTTGCCATACGTACCTTTTGTGTGTTTTTCACATTATTGAGATCGAAGAATTGCTCCATCTGTAATATCCATGTGGCGGGATCCTTGCCATCAAACTTCCTCATATCGATTTTTGGAACATGGTGAGTCTTCGATCCAACATTAGAGTCTATGGAATCATGATTAACATTTCTTTGGTTCTCATCATGAGTTTCCTTTAGTACTCTTTCACCCTTAGTAACCATTTCTTGTAGCAACTTATTCATATTTATCTTCAATTCTTCCATCTTATCATCCATGCCATCAATTTTAGCATCCATGCCATTCACCTTAGCTTCCATGCCATCCATCTTAGCTTCTACACCTTTCTTTAAACAATCCATCTTAGCTTCTACACCTTTCTTCAAACCATCCATCTTAGCTTCTACATCTTTCTTTAAACCATCCATCTTAGATTCTGTTCCTTTTTGTGCAAGGGACAGTTGTTGCACTTGGTCTTGTAATTTTGATATATCATGTTGCATTTCTTCCTCTTCTTCATGAGTCATGCTAGATCTTTCAAGTTCCTTACTAGGTGTTTGCATTTTCTTTCCTCGGGCATCAGTTACCGATAATAATGCTCTACTATGCCCTTTGAATTCCTTCAAAATAAATTTTCAAACCAAGCTTAAGCAAAAATTTAAAAAATCTACACACCCTTTTTCACTTTGTAGGAGCTTGATATTGCCTCTGATGTATCTCTGTACTTTCCAATCATCTAGTTCTAAAATTGTGACCTATAGTAGCTCTCTGTGTCCTCTTTCCAATGCCACCAGTCTGATCCAAATTGGATTCTCCAAGAAAGAGTTATGCACAATCTCCCAAGATGACCTGATTATAGACCTTTCCAGAAGAGTGAACTTGTATGAAGTGCCACGTGTACAATTTTCGACCTTTGGTTTTGAAATAGATATACAAGAAACTACAGTCCGTTTTCTTTCTATACCTTCTTACGAAATTTCAATATGATCCCTAGAGAGAAAGTTATGACAATTTTCCCTAGGTCACCTGTTTTGAATGTAATTCAGGAGTCTGCAAAAAAGACCAACTTCCTCAGAGCATATCTCTGCAAATATCGCGCGAAAAGATCTGAACTTTAGACCCAAGGTTCAGCACGATTTCTTCTCAAATGGGTTTTTTTTGTGACTTCTTAAACGTCACAGAAAAAAAGTTATAGTGACAATGCCACGATGACCTGTTTGGAGCAGCGAAACCCTAGAATCCAAAGCTCTGATACCAAATGTTATGAAACCAGATCAAGAAAAGATAGGAAAGAAAGATCAATGCCTTAGAATTCAGCCTCTTCGAGGGGGCAACCTCCTTTACATTACATAAATGAACAATTCTTGGATGATACAAATGACAAAACCTCATTTCTATATATAGGAGTCTAAGGAGTCACAATATAATCCAGCCGACCTAACAATAATAATATAAAGCCACAAAAATAACAATAGAGGGATTCTATGGGGCACAGAAATAACAATATGGGGGTAATAGAGGCACAACAATATAAATAAGGGGTATAAGTACAATAGTAATGGGCTAATCACTAGTATTATAGGGACCCAACAACCGTCCGATCCAATAAATTCAAATACAATGACCCTCAGCAATTTCAGGTTGGCTCTCTATCTGAGCATTACTCACCCAAAAAGCAGTATTCCACTGACCTCCCCTTGCTACGTGTCAGGCTCAAATTGTATCAGGTGACCCCTCCCAAAACTTCCTGTGCCTCATAAGCAATGCGATGAAAATCAAAACCAACTCCCGCATAACGATAAAATGACCATTGTTCGCTTTGCGCCATATTTCAAAAAGAAAGTTGTTTTTCCGTTTAAATGCAAAAATCACCATTTTGGCTTGGTTTCACCCATTTACACAGTGAAGCCTCCATAAGCCTCTGCGACCAATAAAACCATTGTTTTACCTTCCAATATGCTCTCGACCCCTTCCAATATCCTTTCAAGCTCAATAAAGCCATCGATGTCCTTCTCCGTCCCCTATGTTTTCTTAATAATTTTTGTGTTTTGTAGGTAAAAACTCTTGTTCCAGGCTTACAAAGAAAAAGCCTGCATACAATTTGAAGACAAATACAAAGATCTTATTGTTGAAAAGCATAGTAAAAACCTGAAATGAAGAGTAAAGGTAAAAAGAAACACAATAAATGTTACTCAATAGTGTCAAAGGATATTCACAGAGTTTAAAGAGTATCAGATGAAAGATCAAATGAAGTAATTAACTAGCGTAAAGGATACAAACAATAAAGTAGGTTAAAGGGAAAAATATCAAACAACAAAGTCAGCACAACCTGAATAAAAGGGACAGCAAGAAGCAGTTCAATAGTTGCCCCTATCTTCTTACATGAAGATCTTTCCTTTCCTAGAATAAATCTTAATCAGTTTTAGGACATTTTATTAGTTTCATTATTGTATAAATAACTCTCTTCTCGAGTTGTTAAAGGGTTCAAGGTTCAAGGTTCATTATTCATTGCTTCTTAAGTTGTGATTGTTCATTCTACTTTGAACCTAGTTACACCTTTGAAGGAAGCTTTTCTAGACACTTGATGTACTTAGTCTTTCTGGAACCATATTACAAAGCAGAGGATTCTGAATTTGGTTTTACACAGTTTGTGTTATCCTGTAATTTTTTCCAGTTACCAATCATTATGTTTTTCTTAATATGCTTATGACTTATAGAGATATCTAGGTAGGAATAATTGTGTCTCAATCTATTCCTATAAGCTCCTAAAGTGAACATCTATTAAGAGAATGGATTAATGAACTGCCTGTTTAGCTAATCCCCTCTAATCAATAAATCATCAGCATCTTTTGTAAGCTTAAGTATACTACCTTGAATCTTTGGAACATAGTTTAGAAGGTTTTCATACTTATGATTGTTTTGTTTTACAATCTGGAAACTATGATAATCATATTATTTTTTGTCTTCTTCTCACCACTATTTGATCTATATCACTGTGTAAATTTTTATAGTAGCCCTTTGCTGAGATATTAATATTATCCAAAGGATTAAGTATTTAAATTCTACATCTGTCTTCATTCATTGGTCTTACAAAACTAAAACCAAAAACCCCAAAACAATTATTTTAGATGCTCTAGCATTGGTAGCTGACCTACTACTATCTCAGAGGTACAACATAGATCAGATAGTTTTTTCATTGAAATTCATCAAAATTTAACAATATAATTTCCAGATTTTTTGTTTTTTAAAATAGATTTTTGAATACATAAATAAATTTAGCACCTTAAAAATCTTTAGGGCATTTGAATTGATGATGATGATGATGGTTAACGTCCACTGAGACCAAATTGGTCTATCGGGCCTACAATTTTCTTAATTTTTACTTGTCTGGCTCCTCGTCTTAAATAATTTAAACTCGAGTTTTCAAAAATATCGTTAAATTTTTTATTGAAATTAACCAGAAAATGTCTTGAAAAAGGTTATTTCTTCTATAAATTATTCTTTTTCAGCAAGAAAAAACCATCTATTTTATATTAAGTTTAAGATAGTACATATATATGATGAACATAACGTCATCATAGTTCTGATAGTGTATCCAGTATTTAACTGCACAGGGAATCACAAATTTACTACAACCTTCAGCGTCAGCCATATACTAAAATAGGCAACAAAGATTAGACTCCTTCCTTAGTCTTTGTCCCTTCCTAAATATCTCTCAAATTATCGTTATGGAAACAAGAAAGAATTAATACACATCTAATATAAAATTTGTTCTTCATACAGCAAAATATATAGTTATCTTTCACCTATATTTTTTATACAGGACCATATACAATACATTTACAAAAAGTGATACGAAAAAAAATTCAAGGTACTTATCTGTGCAGATGTTGTGCTCGATTGTCAAGGACTTTAGAGCACTATCCTGGCATGTTAATGCTTCCTACTTCTATCATTTTTTATCCCATTTTTACCTTGATGTGCATTCCTTCTTCTGTGGCTAGTAATCATTTTTTCGACATTTCATCCGCATTCTTGTTGTATGTTTTGCTGATGTGATGTATGGAATATTGCTGAAGAGTGTTCCATATGCTTTGTATGTGTTTAACCTAGCCTTGTAGGGAATTTTGTTGGATATTATTCTTCCCCAATATGTGATCAACCATACACCTGGAATCTCCATAAATTTGTATTTGTGGGATATCCAAAAATTTGGTAATCCATAGTAATCCCCATAAAGCAATTACTTATGCTTTCATACTTGTTCCCTCTCTTGCATTCCAGTGAATCCAGTACTCTTGTTCTTCTGTCACCTTTAGCCAAATTCCACATCCACATCTCCCTCCTTGTGATGCCCCATCAAAAAACCCAGCCGAGTATTTGTAACCTGTACCATCCCCTTGTTTTCCTTCTCTTTTTACTTGTTGTCAACTCTCTAATCTAATTTGGTCCATTGTTCTATGTGCTCACATATCAAATCCTCTCTCCATCTAGTAGTTCCAAAAATTAGGTGGTTACGACCTTTCCATATTTCTCAGAAGACAACCAGTGTGTGCGATCGCAAACTTATGCATTGTGTACTCCACCATTTTAAAAATTCTTTAGTTGTATTAAAATGAATGTATGGTATCTTCTTCTTGGTGGTGAAGTGCTTCCAGATGCATATAGATCTTGGAGAGTGTAATAATAAGTGACAATTATCCTCTCCTTCTTTCCTACATAGATAACATATCCCAGGCTTGCGAGGTTTCCTCTTCTGTAAATTTCCCCATGTAAGATTCTTATTCTGCCATGTTAACCATAGGAAAATGATAATCTTTATGGGAATACTAGTTTGTCCAAACTTATAAAACCAACAACATTCTACATCCTGTGGCTCCTTCATACACAATTTGAGATAACAATATGCCACTTCAATCTCTCCAGATTTCTTCTTTTTTCCAGCCCAGGTGATGCGATCCTCTTCGCTGTCATAACATATAACTGAACCTTTTAATGATTTCACAAGCTGGAACCAATCCAGTTCATACTATCCTGTAAGGTTCAATTGGATGGAGTCAAGCTAGATTGGTATATTACCACTCCATTCATTGATCATCTGATTCAAAACAAATATGCCATTTCTATTCAGGTGGTTTATTAATTCCGCAGTACCAAGTGGGCTCGCACTAGATCCAATAATACTATCTATACCCAAAATAATTTTATTTCCAGAACCAAACATCCATGAGATGTTCTGGAATAGGATATTTTTAACCATGTTGAAACTGTTCCATATCTTTGAAACACTTTTTTTCCCAATTGCACCTTGTCTCATCCAACAAGCAAAATCCTTATTCTTCATGTACTTCTACCGAATCAATTTTCCCCACATACCATTACTATTGATTCTCCACCACAGTGATTTCAGAATTAGCGCCCAGCCAAAAATTTTAAGATTTAAGATACCCCATTCACCCAAATTCTTTGGTGTAGTGATCCTCTCCAACTTGACCAGATGATATTTGCAACTTCTTCTTACACCTCACCAAATATAGTTTGCCATTATGCGATTTAGTGATTTTATTATCAGCTGTGAGATGCAGAACAAGTGAGCCCAATAGACCCCCAGTTCCATAAGAAGTGACTGTGTGAGGGTGATACAACCTCCCATTGATAAACATATGTGCTCACACCCCTTAATCCTCAAGTGGAATCTATCCACTAGCCACATCCAGTCAACATTTTTGTAATTCCCTCGTTCTAGGCGGTATCCCAGATATTTCATTCCATTTTCTAAATTTACTACATTTACCCCAAAACACCTCTGGATATAGCTGATATCATCGTGGTTACAAGATCCATATAGGATGATAGATTTGTGTTCATTTTGAACAAGACCATTTGCCCTTCCAAACTTCTTAAAAATTAATGACAGTGCATGCCACTTGAGTCTGTTTATCATACCCATCAACAAGATATCATCAACAAAGAAACTGTGGGAAATAGAAATATGACTGCTAATTTTTAGTGCTTCGAACTGACCTGTGTTCACAGATTTTTTAATTATCAAACTTAGGCCATCCATCGCCAGTATGAAGAGAAGGGAGGACAAAGTTTTGAAAATAGCAACCAGAAATGCTAAATATAGAAGTGCTAAATTTAGTACTGCTATAAATAGAATTTCAAGATACCTTCCTATTTTAGTTAGTCCCTAAACTAAAATAGAGAATTAAAATTCGAATTTGATCTTAGCAGTTGTTTGTAAAATAATTAATTAATTCACCATGAGTTAATTTGTTGTAGAAAATCAAACATGAAGTCTATGTGAGGACATGCAACAATTTCTCCATTAATTGAGGAATTTATCCATCAGTTAAAGAGATAAGGATGAGTTGTAATATTGAGTTGTAATTAGTTGGCTCAGTTAACTTAGTCAAGTCCAGTTAGATTAATTCAAATAGTTTGTTGAATTAATTGTGAGTTCAGTTAGTTAATGCATGCATGCATGTAACTGCTACACTTCAGATAATTGAATATTCTCTTATAAATAACTCATGCATGTCAGTTCAGACAGAGACCCAGTTGAGATCAGATGGAGGGGTAGTGTACTATCATTTGCTAGAACATTCCATTATGAATATCTCTTGCATGCAGAAGGAATTATTTCCTTGAGGATTGCGCAGTTACTTCTTTAGGTTTTGTGAGTGTGATGAGGCCAATTCACACATGTGGAATCACTGGAACCCAAGAAAAACTACACAAGGAAATAAGAGGCTTGGAGGGCTTGAGGAGGACATATATTGTGTCTATTCAGTTTGTGAGTTGTATTGTTTGATTGCAGAGAGAGCAGGATAGCTTGAGAGTTGATACTTTTTGTAACTTGAACATATTTGCACTTGTATGATAATACAGAGATTAGGGTTTTAGGCTGAGGCATTCCCCAAGTTATTTCTTATGTGTTATGTGTGATTGATTTCTCATACTCAATTATATGTGTTCTCATTGATCTTTCAAAATTCGATTAAGCTTCCACAAAGTTTGTTGTAGAAGTAGATCTTGTATTTTTCTTTAGTGTATTGCATAATTTGTTGATCTACAGTGGGAATTTCTGCATGGTATCAGAGCAAAGATGATCAAAGGAGAGAACAATATACAAGAAGGGAGAAGTTTGAAGTTTGAGGTTCCTAAATATAGAAATTGAGTTCTTATCACATCTCAATTTCACCAATGGCATTCAGTGGTTTAAGACTCGAGTATGCCCTTGATGGCAGCTCAAATAATATAGCCTGGAAGGATTGCATGGAAGAAGTATTAGAGGATAATGGTCTAAAGGACTTCATTGATCAAGAAGTCCCCAAACCAACTGATGCTACTCAATTGGCGGAATGGAAGAAATGTGTGGCTAGAGCAAGGAGAATTCTTCTTGAGGGAGTTCGAGACCACATAGTCTCAAGTCTCCATGGCAAGGAGACACCATTTTTGATGTGGAAAACACTGAAAGATCTATATCAGAACAGCAGTGATCAGAGGAAGTTGGCACTGAAAGACAAACTTTGAAAAATCAAGTGTGAAAAGGGTGACATGATCTCTACATATCTGAACAAGCTCACCACCTGTAGGGATGAGCTTGCAAGTGTAGGGATCACGACCACTGATGATGACATGGTGAGTCTTACACTCCTCAGTCTTCCTAAGAGCTAGCATAGCTACCAAGACTCGGTTAATGGAAGAGAAAAACTACCAAATTGGGAACTACTTTGGTCGGATCTGATGCAAGAGGAAATAAGAAGAAGCACCAGAGATGGATCCTCATTGAAGCAAGATGATGAGGAAAATCTAGCCTTAGTGAGTAAGGAGAGGAAAGGGAAAGAGAAGGCATCCCATCCCAAACCCGGTTCTTCTCATGGTGGGAAGAAGTTTGACAAATCAAAACTATGATGCTTTCATTGTGATGAAGTGGGCCATTATGTTACAAATTGTCCACAGAAGAAATCCAAGAAGGGTTCCTCGAAGGGATATGATGGCAAGGCATTGGCCTCACAATT
This sequence comes from Pinus tabuliformis, assembly GCA_031772625.1. Lineage (NCBI taxonomy): Eukaryota > Viridiplantae > Streptophyta > Pinopsida > Pinales > Pinaceae > Pinus > Pinus tabuliformis. Next base: position 1,542,929,422 of record CM062804.1, on the reverse strand, counting down.
TGAGCTGGATTTCTCACTTATCGCATGCATGGTTTAACCCATGGTGGGATGTGTGTGGTACTTGGATAGTGGAGCTTCATTCCACATGTCAGGTGACAAGAATTTTTTCAGTACCTTGGAGGAGAAGGATATCCAAATGCGGATCGAGATGGGCAATGATGGAAAGTAACATGTTTTAGGTGAAGGTACGGTTGTGTTTCAGAGGGAGCATGGAGCTCCCCTCACCCTGACTAATGTAAAGTATGTACCAGGTTTGAAGAAGAATCTTGTGTCTATCACTACGCTAGAAGATAAAGGCTATGATGTAGTCCTTAGTAAAGGAAAGGTATTCATGAGGCATATCGGTATTAGACAGACAAAGCAAATTGGGATTCGAGTAAAGAATCTGTACAAGTTGGAGGTAATCAGTTGTGCTGCATTGAGTTCCAAAGCTGAGATGGTGCAGAGCCAAGATGTTGGCGAGCTATGGCATAAAAGACTGGGCCACTTACACCATGGAGTCCTGAAGATCATGCAGCAAATTTCTTCTGGATTACCCAAGGGAAAACGTGAGCAGACGAATACATGCAAAGGTTGTACCTTGGGTACATATGTGAAATCTTCCTTTCCGGATCGAGACAGTAGATCTACAGCAATCCTAGAGCGATTTCACTCAGATGTTTGTGCACTAGTCTCTATAGACTCCACTGCTAAACAAAGGTACTATGTTATTTTTATTAATGATTTTTCTCATAGATGCTAGATCTACTTTATGCAAAAGAAGGATCGGACCTTCTTGAGGTTTTGTGAGTTTAAAGCCTTGGCAGAGAAAGAATATGGAAAGAAAATAAAAGCCTTTCGTAGCAACAAGGGTGGAGAGTATGTCTCTCAACATTTTAAAGACCTTTGTGCTCAGAAGGAATTAAATAGGAATTGACGACACCCCATAACCCATGGCATAATGGGGTGGCCAAAAGGAAGAATAGATTATTGTGGGAGCAGCTCGAGCGATGTTGCAAGACTAAAGCCTACCACTACATTTGTGGGTTGAGGCATGCAATACAGTAGTATACTTGCAGAATAGAAGCCCACACCTATACTGGGAATGAAGACACATATGGAGGCCATTTCCAAGAAGCAACCAGATGTGAGTCACCTCTGAATCTTTGGATCCTCAGTCTACTATCATGTGACCAAAGATGCCCGGAAGAAGCTGGATCCAACAACTGAGTCGGGAATACTTGTGGGGTACATGGATACACTCGACAACTATCAGGTGTACCTACCTACCAGTCAGAGGACAGTGGTATGCAGGGATCTGAAGTTTGACGAGTAGAAATCCATGTGATTATCACTTGAGAGGGAGCTCAAGTTGCATGCGGAGGAGGAACTTTCAGTTCCTAAGGAGGACGAGCCTCAGATTGATATGGAGCAGCCACATGCAGAGGATCTGGGAGTGGATACATCCATTCATGTTGAGACTTCCAGAGATGGGCAGAAATGCTCAAGGGAAGCTGACAGTTAGATGCTGGATGCGTGGGAGAATGTGGGAGAGCCATCTTCTTAGCGTAGACAGAGGAGGTCGCCCGAGCGGTACATTGGGTACATGGCCCTGGTTGAGGAGTGTGTAGATACCGAACCTTCTTCATTCAAGGAGGTAGTGCAATAACCAGTTTGGGTTGATGCAATGGTAGAGGAGTATGACTCTATCATTCAGAATAGTGTGTGGTATGTTGTCCCAAGACCTTAGGGTAAGTCAGCGGTGAGTTCCATATGGCTTTACAAAGTAAGGCAAGCAACTGATGGCAATGTTGATAAACACAAGGCAAGGTTTGTTGCCCGAGGTTTCTCACAGGTCGAGGGGGTAGACTACGATGAGAATTTTGCTCCCGTAGCAAGGTACTCATCAATTAGATCAATGTTGGCAATATTAGCTCAAATGGGGTGGAAGATCCACCAGATGGACGTGAAGACAATATTCCTCAATGGGAAGATTGAGGAGGAGGTGTACATTGAGCAGCCAGAGGGTTTCGAGACTTTCGATCATGAGTCACATGTGTGCCGACTCAAGAGGGCTTTGTATGGGCTAAAGCAAGCACCCCGTGCTTGGTACACCAGGATCGACAACTATTTCATCGAATTGGGCTTCACCAAGAGTGACGCAGATGCGAACCTTTACCACATCATGGTAGAAGGTAAACCATTGATCATTGTTCTTTATGTCGATGATCAGATTTTGACAGGTGATGATCAGCTGATATAGTCTTGCAAGGAGGACCTTCCAAGAGAGTTCAAAATGAAAGACATGGGTCTTATGCACTACTTTCTAGGCATGGAGGTGTGGTAGAAAGATGGTGAAGTATTTGTGTCTCAAGGAAAGTATGCCAATGAGATACTCATGCGCTTTCACATGGAGAAGTGCAAGCCCATGCAGACTCCTCTAGCTAGGAATTGGAGGAAGGAGGATGCTACTTCAGGTGAGGTAGTAGCTGCTACTGTTTATCGGTAGCTGGTGGGTTCACTTATGTATCTGATGAACACATGACCTGACTTATGCTTTGCGGTTGTGGAGTACTAAAAAGGTATGTTTTTAATGATCATTTCAGTGGCTTTTCAGTGGGACTTATGAGTCTTTTACATCATGAATGTGGAAAACAATAAATAATTGTGATAAAATATGTGAAATTAGTATGCAAGACTTATCCGCTGATAGTTTTCATTCTCCTGTGCAGGAAAGGGTAAAAATGAGGAGTTGTTGTTCCAAAGAAAAAGATAAGAATAGGGTAACTGTTGTCCCTTTGACGAAGGACCGAGTGCAAACGAGGCAAAGCAGGCTGAAGCAAACCGGTCTGGGAAAGGAGGAGAACACACCAGCTCGGCGGAGGAGAAAAGAAGTGATTAAGGATTAACAGTTTGTGGATCCCTCGGGATCTTCAATCCTAAGGGATCGCTGCTTTACTTATCTTATCGCTTAGACATCTCCGCCGTTACCCTTATATAAAGGGACAACACCGTTAGTCTGGGGGAGATGCTTTTATGTAACTTCTTGTTAAAGATTGAACTTTGATCATAGAGTCTCGTTGAACTTGGCTCATTGTACTTTCTATTTTATGCATTAATATAGACTTGGTGATTATCTTATCTCTACGTCTGGATTAACTTAAAGTGGTGTACCCTTGAGGCTAAGGACCTGGCCCTGGAGGACACTTGCTCCTGTATCACTACGATTTGATTTCTGCGTGGTTTGCTTATCATCACTAGTTGGTAATCTGATATGCTTTATAAGTTACATCACATGCTCTTTTAAGATTCGTTCGTTAATGTTCTTTCTATTGACTTTGCATTATATTATCAATACTTTCAAAGTGGATGCAATATTATTAGACTTAATTGAACATTGTTATCATTGTGTTATGGAGCTTCTATGCTGAGTATGTGTGTTAAGGAAATTATCTGAAAGGTGTGTTCTTTATGATTCAGGGTTCATGCTGTTCCATTTTGAAACACAGTTGTAATTCCTGTTGACGATTGGTGTTAAATCAGATTACTTCTTCAGAGTGTTATGTGTGTATGATTTTCACATGCTGTTCCATAATTAGTAATTAATGTTGTTCCATTAGTTGGTTGCGTGATTTGCTTGGAGAATGAAAGATTGGAGTTTTGGATTACAATGAGTGCATTTGAGTTGATAGGATAAAGTTTGATTATTACTCGCGAGGTTTAGTTATAGCAATTGCTGTTCCATTTTAAGCATTGTTGTTCCATTCTAGATTTGCTGTTCAATTTCCTATTTGCCGTTCCATTTTTATCTTTCATTTCATTTACTCACATTTTGTGTGAGAGACGATCTGTGGCCGTAGTGAGCCTCAACATTTACTGCCTCGCTCCCAGACCCGTGGTCCATGCTCTAGTTTCCTTTCCATCAGTTTCCAAAGGGATGGGCTATTGTTGTCAAACCCTTGACTGATAAAGTTGCCTAGCTTTAAGAGTGTGTGCTTTAGTCATTTAAGGGAACTTAGTCATAGACAAGCATTAGTTTACTCTTGTGTTTTTGTAGGACGTTGTACTACTAGCATTACTCTGACAAATAGCCTCAGATTGAGTCACTCTTTGAAATAACCAAATGCTCCTGGATTGACATATTAATGTGAGGTAATTAGAGGTGAAAGAGACCCTTGTTATAGCTCTACATTTTGGTGCCATTGCCGGGGAAAGAGTGTAGCCATTTGTCTTTTTCAGAGTAGTGTACGAACCTGCTAGGGAAGAGTTGGATCTTAAAAAAAAAAAGGTAAGAACCTGCGTGCGGAGCATGTAAAAGCCCTGCTCCACTGTCCGCTTTCCTAAAAGATTTTCTCTTGCTTTGATTGAATAGAATTTAGCAGTTCATTTGCTTGCATGACTAAGCAGAAAAAACCAGAAAAGAATATCAAGCTTCCATCCAAACCTGAAAAAGGTAAGGGGCTAGTGACCCTTGGCCGAACAACTTTCATAGACGAAAACTATAAGAAAACAAAATCTCAGCCATTAGTAGGTCCCAGGAAAATCATTTCTAAGTAGCCTACTAGTTCCCTTCAGGCCACAGGATCACCATCTGTAGCCTTTGCTGAGGTGCATAGTCAAACTGAAGAGCAGGACTTTCGGGAAATTGAAAATTCTACTCCAGAACTATTGCAGGAAGGGAATTTCAGTAACTTTTGTGAAGGAAAAGGAGAAACAGGGGGAACTGAGGAGCCAAAATCTCCCATTGGAACAAATCAGCCATTAAACAACCCAGATAAGGGGAGCGCTGCGAAAAACATTGTTGAGGGAATTCAATCTCCTCAGACATCAGGTATTCCTCTTATCCTAGATAAAGTAAGTGCATTAAAACTATCCCTGCTAAAATCGTTCCCTCTCAACCTAGGAATACCCTCCTAGATATCCCAGAAGGTTATTGGCATATACTCGATCCTATGGCTCAGAATCAGCCAAATACTTAAACATCTAGATTACAATATCCTATAGTGGATTCTGTAGCAAATGCACCCATGAAAGCTATCCCTCTTCAACATATCCCAACCTTTCACGGTCTCACATCAGAAGATCCGGATGCATTTTTATTCGAATTCGACGTGTTGTGTAGGGGATATGATTACACCACCGATCCCCAGAAATTGAAATTATTCCCCTCAACATTAAAGGGGGCTGCTTTAAGATGGTTTATGGGACTAGGTGGTGGGGTCATCAACAATTGGGATCAAATGAAAGAATCCTTCTTAAAAAAATATCAGGATTATTGTAGGTCTAGAGAATTGAAAGATGAAATATTTCAAATGACAGCCAAACCAAACGAAACATTAGAAGAATATGTGGAACGTTTTCAATATAATTTACAAAGATCTCCTTATGCATCACTACCTTTACCTGATAATGTGTTAAAAACTGCATTGATAAGGGGCATGAAGGAACAGTGGATCGAAACATTAAACATTATGGGAAAAGGGGATATTTATCAAGAGACTTTTGCTGACATTATTGAATTATGCATCAGGAGTTCGAGAGGCAGCACAAGAATAAAACCGGCAGAATATGATCGGTTTGCAAGAGACAATAAGATAGCAACAGGAGGAGTAACGCGTGTGGAGATTGGAAATTTATTAGAAAATTCTAAAACTGATTATTCTAGGGACACTAACTACACAACTTCATATTATGCAAGCCAAACAGAAGCAGATGGAGGCAGAACAGAATTTGGCAATCTTTTGCCCCCGATGCAGAAAAAAAACATAGTCACAAGGAGTGTCCACTGGATACAGTCCAAACATGTGCCATCTGTAAAAATGATCATCTTATGGAAAGCTGCCCCTCACTTCCTGGATTAAAAGCAGTATACAAGGAAGCAGAGAAAGAACCAGAATCGGCGTACTTGATCAACCAACGCCGTCAGTGGCAGCAAAGACAATCTGGTATGTTTTCAGACCCAACCTCTTCTTTTCAGCCTCCACAATATAATGCTCAACAATATAGTATGTGGCAAAATCAACCCCCACCCCCATGCTCGAATTGGTCACCACCACCGTTTCCTTCTTCAAACCCATGGCTGAATCAGCCAAACCAATCTGTTTGGCCGAATTTGCCTTATACTTCACCATATTAGCAAAATAGCCCATATCCTCCACAATGGACTCCCCCTACTTCACAAGCTTCATCCTAGCAGAAAAACTGGCAAAGAGCGATGCAACAGCCAGTAGGAACTATTCCGCTCCCTCGACCTACTCTGCCAGCTCTACAACAAAATCCCCAGTCTAATTTGAGACCGCAACTCCTAGCCCAACCCAACCCCAATCCAAATAATAGACCGGTCCAATCTCTTCAAATCATAGAATCACCAGAAATAGGACCTGACCTGCGGGAGTGTAATGATCTTCAATTACGATCTGGACGAATCATCAAAAATGAGGGAGATAAAATAGTTCATAGTGAAGATCAGTTAGTAAGAGAACATCAGTTGCAACGAGAGGATGAAAATAAGCAGCAGTCTCATAATCAAGAAACCACATCCTCTCCCCCGTTCCCAGAATGATTAGTCATACCTCGACCTTTACAGTATCCTGACTTTGACATTCTGGGGGAATTACAAAATTTGTATATAAAAATCCTGTTCCTCCAAGCCATTCAAGATATTCCTATATATGCAAAAACTATTAAAGAATTGTGCATAAAGAAACCAAGGAGGAATATAACAACTAATCCAAGAGTCCAAGTAGTCGGTACTTTATCCGATCTCTTATCTAGGAAATAAACACCCATCAAATATGAAGACCCAGGAAATCCAATTGTAACTGTTCAAATTTACGGTCAGACCTTATCTAATGCCTTAGTTGATCTAGGAGCTGCAATCAATATTTTAACAACCACCACCTATCAAAAACTCGGCATTACATCTGTAGAACCTACCTCTACTTTGTTAGAATTGGCTGACCGATCTGTGATTAGACCAGAAGGTACTCTACACGATGTCATGGTCTCTGTAGATTCCTGGGAATATCCGACTGATTTCTTGATAATTAATCCAAAAACCCGACTTGATGGACACCCGCTAATCCTAGGTAGGCCTTGGCTTGCCACCATCGCTTACATTGGTTGCCGGCAAGGAAATATGACCATAACTAAAGGACCTGATATTAAGAATTTGGTTCTATACCCTCCAGCGCAGCCAAGTCTCACAATAATTAAAACTAACAAGTATCCTATATCATACCTTACTGATAACATTAGATCTCCATTGACTTTGCAAGAGGCACTTGATTTTAAAGACCAAACAGAAGATGATGCCATTAGCAATTTCATTAGTCAAACCGAAGTTGAATCCTACACACAATGTCACATGATAGAAGCAGCATTTGATAATGAATTAGAAGAAGATCCTCTAAAAGACACACATGATCAAACAATACCTGTTACTTCTGTCGCAAATAGTAAAATTGTGGAAATTGAACCGGGAAAAACTTTAAATATCCATGCCAACCTCACATCTGAACAAGAAACTAAGCTCATACATCTGTTAAGAAAATATCAACAGGCATTTGCATGGGGTTACCCTGATATGAAAAGAATCGACCCACATTTGTGTACACACCACATTTATATAGAAAAAGATGCTAGACCTATCCGTCAACCGCAGAGAAGACTTAATCCTCATCTAAAGGATGTGGTGAAAGCGGAACTCCAGAAACTGTTAGATGTCAATTTTATTTATCTTATTTCTGACAGTAAGTGGATCTCTCCGCTTGTGGTCGTACCAAAAAAGAATGGGAAATGGAGAATTTGTGTGGATTACAGGGAACTCAATAAAGCAACACAAAAAGACCACTTTCCACTCCCATTCATAGACCAAGTGCTAGATACTTTGGTAGGAAAAAAAAAAATTTTCCTTCCTGGATGGCTTCAGTGGATACAATCAGATTCAGATTGCCCCTGAAGACCAGGACAAAACAACTTTCACTTGTCCTTGGGGGACATTTTCCTACCGAGTTCTACCTTTTGGCCTATGTAATGCTCCCGCCACATTCCAAAGGGCTATCCTTAGCATTTTTGTAGATTTAATAAATGATGGACTTGAAGTGTATATGGATGACTTTACACCCTATGGAGATGATTTTGATCCAGCGCTAAATACCCTAGAAAAAGTCCTACAACGCTGTATAGCTACCAGGATTTGCTTAAGTCACAAAAAATGTTACATGATGATGATTGAAGGACTTATTCTGGGACACTATGTTTCAGCAGCTGGCATTCAGGTAGACCCGGCCAAAATCCAAATACTTTTGCTTATTCCCACTCCTACTACTCAAACAGAGGTACGCAGCTTTCTTGGATTTTCTGGATATTATAGACGATTTATAGAACATTATTCACACATTGCTGCACCTTTATATGCACTAACTGGTAACGTTGATTTTCTTTGGACAGAAAAATGTGAACATGCTTTCAAGGATTTAAAGAAGCTTGTATCCATAGCCCTAGTCCTGCGAGGACCAAACTAGGATCTGCCATTTCAGATATCAGCTGATGCCTCAGATATAGCCATTGGCGCAGTCCTTGGGCAGGAAGAGGATAAAAAACCATATGCTATCTATTATATCAGCAAAAATTTATTCCCTGCTGAATTAAATTACACTGTTACTGAAAAATAATTCCTAGCTGTAATACATGTTGTCAATAAATTTAGACATTATATTATAGGCTATCCGATTATTTTGTATACGGATCATTCTGCCATAAAATACTTAGCAAATAAGCCTGTCACAAATGCCAAAATAACTAGATGGTTGATTTTATTGCAGGAATTCGATATCACAATCAAGGACCGGCCTGGCAAAGAGAACCCTGTAGCCGATTTTTTCTCGAGAATGCCAAAGCCAATTGATGCAGCAGCACTTGAAGATCAATTTCCGGATGAACATCTGTTTGTTGTTGCCGTTCGAACACCCTGGTATGCCGATGTTGCCAATTACCTTGCAGTAGGTAAACTACAAAAACACTTAACCCCTAATGAGCAAAAACAGACTGTTCAGAAGAGTACTCGATTCTCCTGGATTGGGGGCTATTTGTTTCATACAGGGGCAGACATGCATATCAGGAGATGTGTTCGAGAAGATGAAATCTTTGACATCCGAAAAGCCTGTCACGACAGACCATGTGGGGGACACTTCGCTGAGCGTAGAACTGGAAACAAAGTATTACAGACAGGATATTACTGGCCCACGATTTTCAGAGATGCAAAGAAATTTGTCCAAGCCTGTGACAGCTGCCAGCGAGCAGGACGTCCTGGTCAAGCTGATGAGATGCCTCCCAAACCACAGTTAGTCATCGAACCATTCGAGCGATGGGCTCTTGATTTCGTTGGACCCATCAACCCCTCATCAAATCAGAGAACATATATCTTGATGGCAACAGAATATGTCACCAAGTGGGTTGAAGCAGAAGCATTGCCAAGAGCCACATATGACTCTGTCATACAGTTCCTCTTCCATCTATTTGTACGTTATGGCCTTCCAAGGGAAATAATCATAGATGGAGGACCACAATTTGCTGGCAATAGATTATCAGCAACACTTAATAATTATCATGTCCAGCACAAAATTACTACTCCATATCACCCACAGGCGAACGGACAAGTAGAAAGCAGCAATAAGGTAATAGAATTAATCCTAACAAAAACCATTGCGTCACATAGGCATGATTGGGCTGCCCGACTACCTGAAGCACTTTGGGCCTATAGAACAACATGGAGAAGCACCACTGGTTACTCACCTTATCAATTAGTGTTTGGAAAACAACCCATTTTCCCTATAGAATTTGAAATCCAAACATTACGAATAGCACAGGAAGTTGGCTTAGATCTAACTGAGGCACAGATTAATCGACTACAACAGATCAATGAATTGGATTGAATTAGACTGTCCACACTACAAAATACAGCATTGATTCAACAGCAGCGAGCTAAATGGCATGATTCCCTCATCAAAAACAAAGTCTTCCATGAGGGAGACTGGGCCCTATTATATCACTCTCGGTTTCAGGACTTCCCTGGGAAACTCCAGACTCATTGGTTGGGACCATACGAAATCCAAAAGGTACATGACAATGGGACCATCACTTTAATCACTATTGACGGTTCTGGATATACCTTCAAAGTGAATGGCCACCGAGTTCGTATCTATCGTAAACCACTCACTTGGGAATCCTTCTGCCAACAGCTACGCAGAGATGCTGATATGGAGATTTTAGGAGAGGAAGAGAAATCTTCCTCACCTCTAATTCATTAAGGAATTCATTTCTTTTCACAATTTGTAAATAATTTCTTTTCTTCAAACTCGTTTGTGCACATATAGATTTCAATTTTTTTTGTTGTTCCTGAAACGAATGGCATTTGTATGTTTCTGCTGTTCCTTTTCAAAAGGAACGGCACTTTTGATTTTTCTGTTGTTCCTTTTCAAAAGGAACAACACTTTTGATTGTTCTGTTGTTCCTTTCCAAAAGGAACAACACTTTTGATTGTTCTGCTGTTCCTTTTCAAAAGGAACAACACTTTTGATTTTTCTGTTGTTCTTTTTCAAAAGGAACAACACTTTTGATTGTTCTGTCGTTCCTTCTCAAAAGGAACAACACTTTTGATTGTTTTGTTGTTCCTTTTCAAAAGGAACAACACTTTTGATTTTTCTGCTGTTCCTTTTCAAAAGGAACATCACTTTTGATTGTTCTGATGTTCCTTTTCAAAAGGAAGAGCACCTTTGATTGTTCTGCTATTCCTTTTCAAAAGGAACAACACTTTTGGGTTTTCTACTGTTCCTTTTCAAAAGGAACAACACTTGATTTTTCAGCTGTTCCTTTTCAAAAGGAACAACACTTTTGATTTTTCTGCTGTTCCTTTTCAAAAGGAACGACACTTTTGGTTTTTCTGTTGTTCCTTTTCAAAAGGAACGACACTTTTGGTTTTCTAAGGAACAACACTTTTGGTTTTTCTGCTGTTCATTTTCAAAAGGAACAGCACTCTTGATTTTTGTTGTTCCTTTTTCAAAGGAACGACGTTCGCTTGTCTTGTTGTTCCTTTTCTAAAAGGAACAACATTTTGATTTTTGCTGCTCCTTTTTCAAAAGGAACGCCATTGGTGTGTTTTGCTATTCCTTTTTCAAAAGGAACCACATTACTGTGTTCTGTTGTTCCTTTTTCAAAAGGAACGGCATTTGCACTTTTGAAACCTATGCTCCTTTATTGTTCTAGCATACTTTTTGTGAAACAGCTTATCCCTTTTGCTGGTCCAAGTTTGAGGATGCTTCTTGCCCCTATTCTTTCAAAGTCTTTTAGAGACAAGCGATGCACTTATGCAATGAATACAAAATCACAACATACTGAAATCAGGCAATTATAAATCGCTATCTTTATAAGGCTATGTATTGGTAAGAGGACAGAAGGAAGGATATACTTATCTTTTGTTGTCATTGTCTTATTAATTTTTCCCTGATTGGTTATCTTTATCATGCCATTCTTTTTTTAATTCCCTTTGATTTTTGTTTAGGAATAAGAGCAAAGGGTTTATATCCTCCTATTGAGATGATAAGACTTCTTCCACCATTCCTACTCTTAAGGAGTGTTGAACCACCCTTTGTGGATATATAAGGAAAAGTGCTTTATGAAAAAAAGAGAAAGAAAAAGCAAATGAATTATAAATTGTCAAATGCAGGATAGGGGGTCTCATCAAGAGTCAGCCTACCATGATCATGACGATGGAAGCGAAGTGGCATTCCCACTATGGCCACCACACCAGGGATATGGTCCAAAAGGTATAGCAAATAAACAAACCTTGGAACAGGAGGTCTCATCACGAGCCGGCCTGCCCACTCTTCGCCCCCTCCTCGTGAATGGCATTATGGCTAACTGGTTACCAAGCCAGCATAATGGCCTACACTTTGACATCACATTCCTTAATATGCACATAAAGGATCATGGTTCCGGGGGTGAAATAAACAACTCTGCCAAGGTTATGGACACCTGTCGGCAGCAGAGCACTGTTAATGGTATCGAAGTCACATTAATTACACCAATAGGTAGGATACTAATACTCTTTTGTTTCTTATATCCTAGGCACTAATCATGCATTACTTCCCGACTTATATACTGCATGAACATTTATTACACCAATCATGGCAAAGGAGGTGACAATGACCACTTGAGATTTTGCAAGTACGACAGACGTCCTATCCCCCAGCCTCGCATCATATCACAGCAGCCTCTTACGTAATACGCGATCTAACTTTACGCCTCGATTTCAGCAATATGTTATTTTTCTAAACATGGTATATTTTCATACGTTGTTCCTTTATGACTTGGTTATAGATCAGGTGCCACTCCTTTCTTTGACAGCTGGGGCAGCCTATCGCATTGTGGGGGGGAGGTTCACCTCATGATTCCCCGGGTTATGTGTCAGCTTACTATTCGGGAAAGATAGTGTACCAAGAAGTGGCACGGTTTAACGGCATGACATTTCTATTTTTTTCTATACAAGTTGTTGTTCATAAGTCATTTCTATTGCATACTCTGTGTTTTTCTAAATCCGACGATTATTACCCTCTCTGTGTTTCAAACAGCACAAGCAGTTGCTGTTCCATTGAGAACCCACAGTGAAACCATGGGAGGCAGGGCAATTCGAAGTGAACCGCAGGAGTTGACAGTCTCTGCTGCTGCTCAGGAGATCCTGGAAAGAGCAGGGTGGCTGACTTATCTCAGTCACCTGAAGGAGTCCAATGAAACATTGGTGATGAAATTTCTGCAGAACCTGCAGGAGGATCACTCCACGATGCAGGGGAAGTGGATAGCAGTCACCGACGATATAATTGCAGAAGTCTCGGGACTACTAGCCACCGGACCTGTATGGACATTAAAGAAGGAAAGACTCCAGAAGATCATGGAAATTTTCCAGGACGAAGGCCAGAGCTTAACAATTAAAGGGAAGGGAGTCCTGCCAGCAACGCTAGGAGAACCCTCGGCAGAATTAGCAAGAATAGTGCAAAGCTACATCACCTGCGAGGGGAGAAAAGATGTGGTAAAGACACGACACCTTAAACTCTTAGCTGTTTTAAAGTAGAAATGCTCTGTAAACCTTCCTGCACTTTTGAATTCTTTACTCCATGACGTCGCACGAAGCCTGAAAAAGGCACAACATGTAGAGTCAGTTGTCAGCCACCATGGATTAATCCGACTAATAGTTAGTCATAGCCTCACCCAGCAGCAAAGCAGCTGGGAAAAATTAATTGTAATAATTGAGGGGAGAGAAACAGCACCTTCCCCAAAACGTAAACATACTCTAAGCACACCAGAACATCCGGAAAAACGTAAAGAATTAAGAAAACAAAAACATGTTGCAAGCACATCCAAATGACCAGAAATAGGCTAGGAATTAGCAAAGCATAAGCATGACACTGATACACCGGAACAGCCAGAGAAATGCAGAAAATCAGTCTGGGCTGCCCGGATAAGAGGAAGGCTGGAAAAACTCCAAGAAAGCACCATCCAACTAGTGGTAATTGAGGACGAGCAACCCTCACGACCAGAAATAGAAGAAGAACAAGTTGAAGGAGAAAAGGAAGGAGAGGTCGAGGAGGCTGAGCAATCCAAAGAGGAAAACGATGAAGTAGCTGAGCATTCGGAAACAGAAGTCGAGCCTCCTGAGACAGAAGCTGAGCTTCCTAAGACAGAAGCTGAGCCTCCTGAGACAGAAGCTGAGCCTCCTGAGATAGAAGCTGAGCATCCTGAAATGGAAGCTGAGCATCCTGAGGCAGAAGATGGACAATCCAGGCAGGAGGAGGAAATGGGACAGCAGGTAGGTAGTCCACCACAGGACCCAGTGGGAGAAGAGGAATTGACCGCAATCTTGGCCAATATGGGTGAGTATGGCCAACCTTCCACTCCATCATACCTCCGCGACAAACCCCACGAAGAAAATGCACCTGAAAAACCACATGCAGAAGAGGTAGAAGAGGGAAATCTGCCTGTTCATGATGAAAAGGAGATAGGAGACACTGAGAGGGAACAATTTGTTCCCACGGCACCAGAGGAAATTCCAAAGGAAGTGAGGATAGAAAGCGAAGCCACGGAACCAGTTAGGGTTCATACCCCAGAACAACCAACACGAAACAGTGAAGAAATACCCTAGGAGAAAGATCCAAGGACTAGTCACAGCCCAGAACGCAGCAAAAAGCCTGTTGTTCCTTCTAATAAAACATTAGAAATTAGAGAATTACAAAAGGAACAATGGAGGTTGTTGAGCATAATAGCCCAGCTCCACCAGTAGATCAGGATCCTGAAAGTGAGGCAGAGGACAAGGAAGACTGCCGGGAAGAAAAAGATGACCACTACAGTAAGAATCCGCAGGATAAAACGGTGGAGGACTAAAAATCGCTCTGTTGATCAAAACCCTGCTCAAAATCCAACTGTTGTTTTCAATGAAGCTGAAGGCCCAGCTACTATTCCAAATGAATCTGAAGGCCCAGCTGCTGTTCCAAATGAAGCTGAAGGCCCAGATGCTGTTCCGAAGGAAGCTGAAGGTCCAGTTTTTGTTCCAAATAATGCTAAGGGACAGACTGCTGTTCCATTTGAAAAGGAACAGCTGCAAGCTGGTATTCGTGTTAAAAAAGAAAAGGACAACAAGGAGATTCAAACAGAGGCACCATCCTCAGGGGTGATAAGGGTTCTGAACTCAAAACAACGCAATAAGAAAGTTCAGGTAAAACTCCCGGCCTCCACTGATGCATGGAAAAGAGATCCAAAGACAAGGACCTTACACAAAGGATTGAAACAGGCTCAGCAAGAAATGGAGAGGCTTAGAGAGAAAACAGTCCCTCGTGAGAAGTATGAAGAACTCCAACAGCAGCTAAGGAACGTCAACCAATCCGAAAGCCAGGCCTTTGAAGGGTGGCAAAAGGAACAGGAGAAAGTTGCAAAGGTAACCCATAGGCTAGATACTGTTATCAAACAGATGGATACCTTGTGTTCTTTATACAACGACGTTTTAGCATGTAGGGCCCCTGCCAAAAACTATGCTCTGTTTTTATTGGAACGATACTTACAATTAAAAATAAAGGCTGTTAAAGCAGGCGCCCCGATACAAATTAATATTGTTAATGATTTTATAGATTGTTGTAAACATTATGGAGTGAAGGTCCAGAGATTGCTATGTGAATTTTATTTGCATAACCTCGTGCTAGATCAGGAGACTGAGTTGAACCCTGGCCCTTTTGTTGGGGACATTCAATTGCAAGCATTCATCTCATTCGGGGTTAATCAGATTAAATGGCTCAAAGCCTATAACACTTTCCAGAGGCAAGAAAATGGCCTAGATTTGTGGGTAAGGGCTGAGCCTAGGGACCCGGTACGGCTATGGAAAGCACATAGAAACCTTATGAGAACTCCGGGTGTCATCAAAACGTTAGGACCCATGCACGAGGCACTCATTCGACAAAGTTTAGAATATTTTCTTTCTATCAAAGACCTCGCCATTGATACAGCCAAATTCCGGTACCGAATCTCTAATCCAAACATCCAGCTCAGGGAGCCATTTAAGTATGAGAATTTTCAATTAGTTGCCAATCGTTTGAACCTCTATGGCGAAAGCATCTTGAGGGCAGGGCCATCCTGGTTAGGATATAGATTCCGCAGTCCAATTATCTGGCACCCTGTACCCGGATATCAAGCCCTATATGAGATGCCTAAGGGTCAAACATGCCAGTTCTTTGACTACCTAGTCACTCACCATGGCTGTAGGCCTCCGCATGAGATTCCTTCTCCAGCCTATTCTCTCACTGCTTTGCATGTCAACTACAACGTTTTCATGAGGGCATGAAATAGGGTAAGCAGGGGGGTGTGTGGAGTACTAAAAAGGTATGTTTTTAATGATCATTTCAGTGGATTTTCAGTGGGACTTATGAGTCTTTTACATCATGAATGTAGAAAACAATAGAGAATTGTGATAAAATATGTGAAATTAGTATGCAAGACTTATTCGCTGATAGTTGTCATTCTCCTGTGCAGGAAAGGGTAAAAACGAGGAGCTGCTGTTCCAAAGCAAAAGATAAGAACAGGGTAACTGTTGTCCCTTTGACGAAGGACCAAGTGCAAACGAGGCAAAGCAGGCTGAAGCAAACATGTCCGAAAAAGGAGGAGAAGACACCAGCTCGGCGGAGGAGAAAAGAAGTGATTAAGGATTTGGCGAATCCCTCAGGATCTTCGATCTTGAGGGATTCTCAAGAGAAAGGGAGGGTTGGTTGTTGAATTCTCAAGAGAAAAGGAGGGCTCAAAGAGAAATAGGATCCCATCCTATCCTTTTCTTTCCTAGGTGAAACAATATGTGGTTTGTCAAAGACCGAGAACTTGAAGACAATAGCAAAGAGAAGTGCCCCAAATGCAGATGTAAGGAGAGGGGTACATGGATGCTCGAAAATACATATTCAATTCAATTGGATATGGTCGTCATGAATATGAAATAGTAGGAGCAACTGAAAATTATTGTTCATGATGGAGGAAGTCCAAGAACTAAAGGGAAGGTTGGCCAGACAAGTGGATGAAACCAAGACACTACTTACATAGGTTGTTTCTTTACAGGACCAATTCTATGCCCTGAATATCAACTTCAAGGAGGTAAGTGCTACATGTAGGAAAGAAAGGGGATCACTTTTATAACTCAATCGGTCATGGCAAGACGAAAGTTATAATATACACTAAGGTATAATTATTGCAAATTTCATTTTTTGTTACGTATTAATTGTAGGATGTACTCGTACAGGCATGTAGTGAAACTTGAATTTCTATGTAGTCCCTCAGATGTATCAAAAATCATGACATAAAGGAACAATACTTGAGACGAACTAATGTAGCAAATCTCTTCGGTATCTGTTGTGACTAGACACAGACTTAATAGAACAAGAGTTCAGATGAAGAAATGTAGCAAATCTCTTGGGTATTTGTTGTGACCAAACACGAACTTAATACAAATCAATACGCACACACACACACACACATATACAAAAGTTTCCAGTATGGAATATAACTAATTATCTAATAAAATTAATCATACTTAATTATGTTAACTATTTATATTAATTATATATTAAAATGTGTTAATTCTTTTGTTATTTAAAAATATAAAAAAGTGTTAACCTTTTATCATAGAAAATTTTAGGGGCGAATGTTCGCCCTTTGGCGAAATTAAGGGGTTTTAAATTTTTAGTGGGCGAATATTTTGTATCATATTACATTTTTACAAATCACCTCAAATAGCCCACCTTATTTTAAGGGAGAGGGTAAAAAAGGTAAATTTAGCCCTTGAAATTAGGAGTTACAACCTTTCATTCGCCCATTTTCAAGAATAGGTTTTATTTAAGTGAATTCATTCACCCATTTTCAAGAATAGGTTTTATTTAAGTGAATCCTATGGGCCAAAGGCCCAAATACCATATCTATAAAAGAGGTATGGTAAATTAATAAAAATATAAATAAATGAGAGGTATGGTAAATAAATAAAACATTTTTTATATTTACTCCTTAAGTCACCTTATATACATGCAAGGGTGTAAACAAATAAAAATATAAGTAAAGTGGAGGTATGGTAAGTAAATAAAACGTCTTTTTATAGTTACTCAAAAGGTATGGTAAATAAATAAAAATATAAATAAACTAGACGCATGGTAAATAAATAAAACCTTTTTTTATATTTAGTCCATAACCTTCTATAAGTAAAGTGGAGGTATGGTAAGTAAATAAAACGTCTTTTTATACTTACTCAAAAGGTATGGTAAATAAATAAAAATATAAATAAACTAGACGCATGGTAAATAAATAAAACCTCTTTTTATATTTAGTCCATAACCCTCGTTCTATTTATGAAGGCTCAGGTTTTATTTAAGTGAATCCTATGGGCCAAATACCATATTTGTAAAAGAGGTATGGTAAATTAATAAAAATATAAATAAATAAACTAGAGGTATGGTAAACAAATAAAACATTTTTTTATATTTACTCCATAAGTCACCTTATATTTACGAACACTCAAAAAATGCGTTATATTTAGGTAAAACCTGTGGGCAAAATACTATGGGGCAAATACCATGGACTAGATTGTTGTTAATACCATGCAAAAAAACATTATTAACCCTAATATTAGTATTAATAAAAATAAAAATGGCACATGGTATTGACCCATGGTATTCACCAAAATGGCACATGGTATTGACCCATGGTATTCACCTGGAATGTAGCCTATTTAAATGGGGGAATTCAACCAACATAGATCCATCTTTACTATGGATCTACGATAGGTATCAAATATCGTGATATGAAAACTAGATAGAGTGAAAAAATATTTGATCCGATCAAGAGCAAAAATGGATGTTGTAATTTAATGTATGTTAAACATTTTAGCTTGGTTAAAATAAAAAATAAAATAAAAATCAACTATTAATTTTTATAAATTACTAATAGTAATTTTTAAGCTCCAGGTTTATGATAACCCATGGTATTGACCCATGGTAATACCATGGTATTCATGTGAGCATAGACTATTTAAAGGGGAAATTCTATCATCTTAGATCCATCTTAATTCTGGGTCTACCAAGTGCTCAGAGGGATAAATAGATTTCATCCCTCTAAGAGTGGTAGATGTGGAGTTAAGATGGATATAGGTTGGTTTTTATGATAATGAAGATATTAAATAGACTTAGGAAATTATATTGTAAAAACATCTTAAGGTGAATGGTTAAAGCATAGACATTGGACAAGTATATTTGTATACTTCTGTTTTAAACTGAAACAAATCCAGGGCTAAAAGGAATGGATTGATTGCACTAGTCATCCTTCTATAACTTTCTAACACATGCTGGAGTAAACAGATTGTAATTTGGGTAATTTTTCTAATTGCAAACAGGAACATACTTGTGTATTGGCAGGGTGGTTACGAGGTCCCTAGAAGTGATGAATTTGAATTTTTCTTGGTTTTATATATAGTATTAGGTTTTTTCTCATGCTTTCTGTGAATGGAATGGGTGAATTTTATCCTACACCCACTAGGTTATCGATATGTAATTTCGGTAATTTTGATTTCAAAAGATATTTTAAAGAAATGCAATGATTTCATTTGTGTATTCAATAAACACAAGATTTTATAATTGAATAAAATATTCGCCATGCCTGGTGAGAGATTCGCCAAAAAATTATATATACATATCATATTATTGATAAAATTGCCTTCCATTTTTCCTATATACCATGGAGATTCGCCCATTTATTATACATGTAAATTTATGGGGGGTTCTTAAAATTTTCCCTGCCTTTTATTATTAGTCTCTACCAATATTTTGACCACTATTAGTTTAGTATTGATAAATGCAACTTATAATGTTTAACATTGAAAATAAATATTTATTTTTCAATATTATTATAAAACTTCTTTTTCAATCATTTGATTGGACAATAACTTCAAGGTCTTTTTGCAACATTTCAATAATATATCTTACTAGTAGTTAGTACTAAACAAGTAATTAATTTATCCCCTTCACATCTCAATTTATTAGTTCCTCCCAAATCAAAACTATAAATTCGACTTTCTACTTATCATTATTATACCTACCCTACTTGTCATTATTATACATATGAGAGGCACATCAGACTATAAATTCAACTTTCTACTTATCATTATTATACATACGAGAGGCACATTAGACTATAAATTCAACTTTCTATTTATCATTATTATACCTACCCTACATATCATTATTATACCTACTAGAGGTTGTGTTCTTCTTTTATGTGGTTTTAAATTGAATTGTCAAATATAAAAATTATATATATATATATATATATATATATATATATATATATATATATATATATATATATATATATATATATATATATATATATATATATATATATATATATATATATATAAAGTTTTTATTCACTATGTCATAATAATTTAAATTTTGTTAGAATACCATGGGTCAATATCATTGTTTTTCAACGCACATGACCAAAGTCATAAATCATTTCAAAATCAAAATATTTTATTTTATAACATTTTTTAAATTAGAAGTCAATACTTATAATGTAACAAGATTCTTAACCATGAATATTTATCCCATTTTGCCATGGATATTATTAACTTGTAAATAACCTTTGCTAGAATACCATGGGCATTACCATGGCTTATCAATACCACTTTCCCAACAACATAACTTTGGTCAAAAAAAACTTTGACTTTCAATTAGTTTTGAAATTTTTAAACATGATTATATGAAGTTTATTAAGTTCTTAATAATTTTTATATTACTTTTTAATATTATATTAATTTAAAATTTAATATAAATTTAAATTATCAATAAATTATTAGTATTATTATTATTATTTAAAATTATCAATTATTTTTTGCATAAGAAAATGGTACTAAGAAGCAATTTAACATTAATTAGTATAAATTATAATTTTCTATGTATATTTTTCTAGAATATTTCTAACTTAAATAACAAGAACTAAACTTCGTTATAACATTTATTTAAATATATAATTGTTCAAATAAATTTGATTCTATTATAAATATGTCATTGTTTTGAAAAGACAACATTAACATTTTATAGAGAAAATTAGTTTTATTTCTATTTTGTAATTTCAAATAACATTTTGTCTACATTTAATAGATTAGTTTTTTGCATTAGGAGCGCATTTTTATATGTGAAAAAGTAAAATAGTTGAAAAATATATTTGAAAGAATTCATTTTGACATGATTAATATTTTTGGTAATGGTTAAGGTAATAGTTCGAAGAATGCATTTAAATTAAAATAGTGTTGAACATTTTGTTGAGGTTGATGTTAAGGGATATGATCTTAGGTTAAGAGAATTAAAAATTTACTATCGAGATATTTAAATTTAAGATATTAATGTTCAAGATAGAGAGGAGTTAGAAATAATTATCAATAGGTAAAATATGTGAGAATTTAAATTAATATGTAAAGGATTAAAGATTGAGATTTAACAATAAAGATGAAGGGTTAAAGCTTAAATATTTGAATCAAAATTATAGTGGTAGGGTTAAGAACCCTTAGTCAAAGGTTAACGCATGAGGCAAATTCATGTTCAAGATAGAAAGAGCACTTAAGATTAATGGCTTAGGAAAAGGGATAAAGGGTATGGGATAATGATCAAGTGGGAGGGATATGAGTGAAGGATTTAACTATATAAGTGGAGGATTTAGGATTAAGGTTAAAAAATATTTCTGGATTTTATGGAAGAAAGTTAATCATTAAGAGATAAAGGTTTCAAATATAAGGTTAAATTTTAATGTTGTAATAATTTGATAATGATAGAGGCACTAGGTTGATATTAGAACTCAAGTCTTTCTAGCTTACTCATACATACACATTAATTTCATTAAAATCACATATCATCTAAGGAATCAATGGAAAGAAAATAAAATAACCTCAACATATATGAAAAGACTGTAAATATGAGTTGATTATTAATGTTCCTCTCTCACTCCAATAGTTTTTAATTCTATTTTGGACACATGTAAATGTATCTACTCCCTTTGGCCAATTTGCTCTTATAAAGATATACAAGAATCAATTATGTAGAGCCTTAAGCCAAACTAAGAATATAATATCATAAACGATACTCAACCCATATTCAAAAGAAGATTAATTAATAAGCATCTACTAAAAAATGAATCAAGTAGTACACAAAC
This sequence comes from Pinus tabuliformis, assembly GCA_031772625.1. Classification (NCBI taxonomy): domain Eukaryota; kingdom Viridiplantae; phylum Streptophyta; class Pinopsida; order Pinales; family Pinaceae; genus Pinus; species Pinus tabuliformis. The sequence continues at coordinate 1,542,907,675 of CM062804.1, read as the reverse complement.
ATTTATGTTGATTATGCAACAAGAAAAATCCTGATTTAATTTTCCCTTAAATTAAATTAGAAGAAAAAATGTAATTCCACATCACATGACAACTTGTATGAGTTAGCTAAGTCAATTTTACTTAGTTGATTCAGTTAATTTGAGTTGAGGGTATAACTTGAGTCATGTAGAGTGTCTCTTACTTTATAGGAGCCCTGGTTGAGTTTATTTTGAGTTATAATTAATTAATTTAGTTTAGCTGAGTTAAAGTTAATTAAACTAGTTCCAATTGATGGAGGAACTTGTAGGCATGGAAAATTTTAGGGGCTAATGTTCGCCCAGTGGGCTAATTTTCCATAATTTTTCCAAAAAATGATTCGCCAATTTCCAATTTTTATAAAAGATGATTCGCCCAAATTTTAGAATATAAAATTATTTTATCTTAAAAATCGCCAACATTATATAGAGACTATATATAAAATCATTATAAATTTGAATAATTTTGCAAATATATCATTAAAAAATTTATAGTTTGCATATTAGGGATTAGTGAGATTCGCCAATGTTTTTAAACTTCAAGAAAATTTTCTATCCTTAAAATTTTCCTTGCTTGTAGGAGGTCTAAAAGTGGGGTGTTTCTTCAGGTGTTCAACCAATTAACTGATAATTTAGTCATAAATAACTCATGCATGTCAGATCTGAGAGTTACCTAGTTGATATTGGAGTTCAAGGGCAGTGTACTATTAGTTTTATAATCATCCAATTTGTACATGTGCTGCATGCAGTCAGAGGAAGGCCTATGATGGATTGTGAAATTCCAATTAAGGAATTTCCCTAATTAATAGGGGCTAATTCCCAAGGAAATAATGCAAGGGAATAAGGACTTGGGAAAGTGGAAAATTGGTTAAGTATTGGCCTAGGCTTGTCTAGGAAACAGTGGGACAGATAGAGATTGTGCATAAGTTGCTCGGGCTTGATAAAAGAATTGTAATCTTCTTATTTTTTTTATAATGTAATATACAGATAGCGGGGATTTTAGTTGTGGATTTCCCTACGAAATCATTGTATAATGTGTTTATTGAATTCTTTCTCTTGTATGCTTCATGATTTCTCGATCGATTAATTATTTCTGTTGATGAGCACAGTAGATTCAAGTCTTTTGTTTTAGAAAATTACATGAGCTATTTGAATCTACATGTAATTTCTACATGGTATCAAACTTGAAATCACACTAGAAGAGAAGAATATGAATTTGTATTTTCAAGTGAAATCGAATTTGCAAGATCATTCTTCAAAGTTAATAGGATGTTGTTCTATGGATTGAAACTCGAGTATGCCCTTGAGGCTATCTAGAATTATAATGCTTGGAAGGACATGACAGAGGTAGTTTTGAAAGACAACGGGCTGAAGGAGTTCATAGATAATTATATTCCTAAGCCTCCAACAACTGATGCTCAAGATTTGGAAAAGTGGAAGAAATGTGTGGCAAAGGCGAGGAGGATCATACTAGAAGGAGTTCAAGATCATATTATCTTTAATCTCCATGGGAAGGATACACCATATGAAATGTGGCAAGCCTTGATAGACTTGTTTCAAAACTGCAGTGACCATAGGAAGTTGGAACTAAAGGACAAGCTTCAAAAGATCAAGATGGCGAAGGTCAACAAGATACCACATTACTTGAGCAGGTTCACCCAATGTTGGGATTAGACTGGGAGCATTGGTATTACAGTTGCTGAAGATGATATGGTTAGCCTAACACTTCTAAGCCTTCCCAAGAGCTGGCACAACTACCAGGATTTGGTAAATGGGAGGGAGAATATACCAAAGTGGGAGTGTTTATGGTTCTACTTGGTGCAAGAAGAGATAAGGCGGAACACCAGAGATGGAACCTCATCCAAGAATGATGATGAGTACAATTGTACCTTCATTGGAAAGGAAAAGAAAGGGAAAGGGAAGAAATCCCAATCCAAAGGGGATTCTAGTTAGGATGGCAAGAATAAGGAATTATCTAAGATTAAATGTTTTCACTATCATGAATTGGGACACTATGCCACGAAATATCCACACAAGAAGGTTGGTAAGAATCCCTCAGGAGGAGCGGCAGGTGAAGCTCTAGCTTCAAAATTCGAGTGTGATTTCACGCTCATTGCATGCATGGTGACATCAATGATGGGTAGTGTGTGGTATGTGGATAATGGAGCCTCATTCCATATGACGAGAAATAAATAATTATTCAGTGACTTGGAGGAGAAGGACCTTTAGATGCACATCGAGATGGGAGATGATGGAAGGTATAGCATGACCAGCATCGGTACTATTACTTATTAGAGGAAGTTCGGTTCTCCTCTCACATTAAAAGATGTCATGTTTGTTCTGAGTCTCAAGGAGAATTTAGTTTCAGTTTCTATGTTGGAAGACAATGGCTACGATGTGATATTTAGCAAAAGAAAGGCTTTCCTTCGTCACATAGCCACGAGACAAGTGAAGTGGATCGAGGTTCGAGTTAAGAACATCTACAAATTGGATGTAGAAAACTATGTTGATTTGAGCATGAAAGCATTGAAGGTGAAAAGCCCAGACATCAGTGAATTATGGCATAGAAGATTGGGCCATTTGCACCATGGATCCTTGAAGAGCATGCAAAAGATTTCTACACGACTTCCCAAGGGTACACTAAAGAAGTGAGATACATGGAAAGGGTGTACATTAAGGAAGTACACAAAATCCACTTTTCATAATAAGGACAATTGAGCGCAAGAGATCCATGAAATAGTTCACTCAAATGTGTGTGGATCGTTCTCGACAACCTCCACAACCAAGCACAGGTATTATTGTTAGGTAAACTTGACTCACAATAGAGTCAAAGTTGACGAGGTTAAACAGTGATGGTTTTGGGGCACATGGTGTTGGAGAGGTAAATCCCCTCTGCGGACAGAGGCGATCCCACTAGCCCAAATGGGTCTAGCAACAATCAAACAATACTATCATGCAAGCTCCTAATTGCAAATTAAAGGTGGATTACAAGAACCTACTTGGATTCCAACGCTAGTGTTGTAGGAGAGTTGACGCTCCCGTTCCTTTGCTCCGGTCGATCACGATCCTCACGATCTTCATGAATGGACACCTGCACATGAAAAGAATGATACGAATACAAGCATAAAATCCAATAGATGCAATTATATATCGGTCAGAAAAGATATAATTCAATCGTCATTATAATGAACAGCAAGAATGGAACCATAATGATAGTCATCTATTATTGATAATCAACAAAGGAGTATACAACCGAAGTTCTGACGTCAAATCCTCCTTTGGCTGGGTGATTAGCTACACATGTCTTGCAAAGCTTGTCGGGATCAGGAACAAGCCTCTCTCTCTCTTTGACTATGAATGCAAAGAAGACTCCACAACAATCTCTCAAAATTTTGACAGTATCATTCTCCCTCTACTCAAAAATAGCTTGTCAAATGCACCAGAACAAGCTTTTATAGATGGAGGAGGAGGAAGAGATACAATGAATCCAGACATTCATGGGATAAGCATTATCCTAAAAAAGCTATTATGGATGATGATTCTCGACTTCCATGAGATTGACATTATCCCTGAAAAGCCACATGAGTCGAAAGGAAAAAACTCTCGGGCGTGCGTTTGTTAACAAACTTTTCCAAACTTGGTTGGCGCGGGTAAGACTCTGAGACAGAGCACCAATGAGCGCGCCCTCTTTGGAGAATTTCCTTCATTGGCGCGGGTGATACACTGTGGATCCGCGCTAATGGAAAAAGGGGACTTTTTAAGGATATTTTGCAGGAGATGTCTTCAAGGCATATGAAGTCCATACTTAGGGGAACATAATGCAAGTGTTTTCAAGTTATGTCACTGCTCACAAGTCCCGGAATGAGTCCTCCAAAGTGCGGGAAAGGGGTAACAGGGACGGTGACCAATGGTGACAAATTACTGTGTAACAGATGCCCCCTAAAGCATGAGGCCCGAGAGAGAGAGAGAGAGGGGTGAAATGCTTTACAAGAACACATGCAGCTGCCGCCGTAGAATCTACATAGAGAGATACAACTGATAGCTCAAGTACATGATATATGTGGTATGGTCGTAGCCATCCATAACAGAGTACATAATAATCTAGATCCATGGTATGGGCACAGCCATCCGGTTAGAATCGATGAATAGACTCAGTTATGGTCGCAGCCATCCAGTGAATGAGTCATGTAACAAGAATCCACAAAATCCCAGCCTGGATTCCAACAGACAAAAACCAGGGTCTTGCGCTCCATCTCGACCTGAACAAAAGTACAAGTTCAAGCATGCGAATACATGAGTTGAAGTCGAACATGCATGAACATCGTCTGATTACCAGTCAATAATGAAAACTGTTAACAGACGCAAGAGGTACCACCAATAATGACAATGGCCCTCAAGGTACTATAGGTACAATCTATGGCGTGCGAATCAGTGAGTCGGCGTCGAACACCCGTAGAATCATTCGATCACAGGCCAATGATGAAAAACTCACGTCGAACACGAAGAACCTGCCATTGAGGTATGCAGGCTCCAAGGCACCGGAAAGGAGTCTCTAGATCAGCTTCCTGGATAATGAGTTGAAGTCGACAGGAAGTGACCTTGATCGAAGGTGGGCCATAGTGTTTCCCACATCATCGACATGAGACAGAGAAAGAATATTGTGGTGGATCAAAATTGTGTGAGCTTTCAGAAGGAGGTTGTTATTCTACAGAGGTCAACTTCTCTTGAATATATCGGCGGCACGACAGTGGAATTGGCAGTATTTGACATCAATGGATCAGAGGTCATGGTGACGAGGCAATGAGCAGATGAGAGGTCAAACAAGATTACCCAAATCCACGGAGGCAAGTGAAAAATGAGATGAGATATGCCCACCCAGACACGAAAGCAGACAAGTGCCATGTTCAAGAGCGACATACTGCCGACACGAAAATAATTATGGCTCCATTTTCCCCCACCATTTCTGACGAGTACCCCAATTATTTTTATTTACAAGCTTGATGGGGATAGCATATGCTTGTAACGTCATCTTGACGAACTCCAATGTCATCAATTTTTAACGAGTCTGACAAAGGAAAAACTCGGCATCTTTTCATGTTTAGAGAGTTTGAAAAGACTGCGGAAAAGAAAACTCCAAAGGTGTCCTTTTTCGTAAAGTTGTGTCTCTCGAGCCCGAAAAAGTATAAAACAATGCTCAAAAGAACCGCCCGACCATTACGATCGAGGAGTACTTTTCATAAGTAGTGATTTCGACCTGAAAAAGTAAAAAAGCGATTGAAACCATTTCGTTTAGAAACCATTAACGAACCTGAAACGACAAAGGTCCGACGATCTTTTCGTTTTTACACAGTCGGAAAAGAGTTTAAAGACGACCGCCTCTTATTTATGTTTAACGAGTCAAGAGGGATAACTCGGCGATCTTTTCATGTTTAGTGAGTCAAAAAAGAGCTGAAAGATGACTCCACAGTGACTTTTTCGTGTATTTACCGAGTCCGAAAAATTATAAAATACAACTCGTTTCACCATCGAAGTTGCATAAAATACCTGTCACTGCACAAGAAGCAACCGTAAAATCCATTTTCGACCACAAATATATTAAAATATTGAAAAGTAACTTTTTAAACCTAAAAATAAGTCAAAAAGTCTATAAATATGGTGAAAATGTAAAAAATAGAATTACTTTTTACTTTTTACCTCTTGAATAGTAATAGTGGTATGTTTGGGGAGTGAACTTCAGGCGGTGATTACAGCCAACCCGTGTAACCAGTTAAGATTTCGTCGGTTCCAAGTAAGAGGCGCTTCCCTTAGCTTCATTTCCATTCCTTTTTTATGCATTTTTTCCCCTGATTGAGCCTCTGTAAGGAGGAATTTAAAATTTAGGGCCACGCCCCATTGGCGCGGGTATCCGGCACGGGTCCGCGCCAATGGGGTGATTTACCCAAAGGTGTCGCGCCATTGGCGCGACTATTTTAGAAACAGTCGCGCCAACCGCGCGACCTAATTTTTACCTTGAATTTCATCATTATTTTTGAAATTTGTCTGGTTTGTAATCTTACCAGTGTTCTAATAATGATTTATTCATCCTTGTGGGTGCAGGAAACAAGCAAAAATGGTGGTGGAATGGAAAGAACGGGAACATGATGCCGTGGATGCCTTGGCCATCGAGGATGAGCGATGTATGAGCGCTTTGAGGGACTGTGGTCTCAAGAAGTTCTTCCTCACATCTTATCTGCGAGCTCAGCCTGAGTTATTGCAGTTCATAGTGGATGCTTGGGATGTTGATGACCAAGTATTTCGCTTACGGGACCAAACCTTAGAGCTGGACGTGTCTGATGTGTATTTCATTACTGGGCTGTCACGGAGAGGGGCGAGCCCTATTTTGACCAGAAGCAGACCTTTCGGTGAGAAGATAGGTGAAGTGAAGGCCCGAGTGTGTCTAGAGGCACAATTTGGGAGAAACAGTGCTAAGGTGGATATCGCCACCATCCAGGATTTGGTTCTTAAGGTGATATTGTTCACCATCACACGTGCAGTTGGGGTACAGGTGCCCCATGAGGCGAGCAAGAATCATCTGTTACTAGCGACAGAATGCCTCAGCCCCACCATCTTTGACTGGGCTACAGCGGTGACTACCAACATCAAAAGGCAGCTTACAAAGTGTAAGCGCGGAGAAGTGAAACAGTTCAGGTATGGCTCAATTGTGGTTCGTTCTTCTTGGAACGATTACCCCTATTTCAGATTCAGGGAGCTGTAGTGGCTGATCCATTGCCACGAGAGCCTAGGATGACTCGCTGGGTAGCATTGATGCCCAGAGGAGGAGGGGGCTAGCAGATGTCTTGGCGGCCCGAGTTCTTTATATGGCTCCATCGTCAGCTGATCGTAGTGGAGGATTGGCCATACACGGGGACTAATTTCATGGGGGATCTAGACCTCCCACTACCAAAGGAAGAGGAATGGGACGAGGAGCTGGGTATGATTTCTTCATTTTTTGATGTTTTATGTATTTTCATATTTTTTTTTGTTAATACATGCATGCTCTGATAACAGTCGTATGTACATGCAGATGTAGGCCCAGAGCGACCAGCCGGCTTGTCTCCTATAGCGCGAAGGGGCCAACCCACAACCGACCCTCAGGCAACGGGTGCCGTGGGAGAAGAGCTGGTGCAGAATCTCAAGGGACTCACCCAAGGGATTCCGGGTTACGCTAGACTGGCGGACGTGCCCTTTGCATACCAGAGGCACACAGTGGGAGTGCCGACTCGTATCCATCGTCTGTTGAGACGATTGGTGTGTGTGGTGACGTGATATCATGAGCACCACCACGACTAGACTTCTAGGCTTCTTTCATGCATATTTTTTGAGGGACATGTCGTCCCAGGATGTATCAGGATGAACATGTATTATTTTTGGACTATGTAATGCACGCGGTGCAAACATTATGACACACACATATAATATATATACATATGCCTATGGTCTATTATTGTGCTTTTATGTGCTTGCTTGTATAATGTTTTGATTATAAATTACGCAAATGTCTATTTAATACATGATTAGCCAATGCATCAGATAATGTGTTTAATCGTCGTGGAATATGCTGATATGTGATAAAATCAAAGTTCCTTTCTAACAATCTCACATGTAAATACAACCTTAGAATGCGATGGTCTCTGACGGAATATCGCCCGTTGAGCTGGTGGATGACAAGTTGAGAGTCTAGGTTCACTACCAATGTACGAATGCCGAGATTAATTGCTTCAGCAAGCAGCTCAATTACAGCACAATACTCGGCGACATTGTTAGTGGTACGACCCAAACACACACCTTGAAAATCTATCAACTCGCCATGAGGATCATAGATCACCCACGCCGCAGAGGACAAGTTGCGAGTACTGCAGCAGGCACCATCAGCGAAACCAACATAAGGTGCATCAGACATCTGCACAAGAAGCGAAAGACACAATAAGCGGCAGTCACGCCTTTAAAGCTAACACACACACACACAACACACCTACTAAAGTACATGTATGTACAAAATAAAGTGTACAAGCATCATGCATAGTACTTTTTCAAGTACAGCCCATTTCGGGGCTTCCCGAGAGGGTTCCCTTCATAATCAATTAACTCGTAGGCCCCTTTTTGCAAAACTTTCTTGACAATGTAAGGGCCTAGCCACATAGGCTCGAGTTTTCTTGCTCCCAGCTTATCGTTTGCCTGATCATATAGCAGGACTAAATCTCCCTCAACAAAAGAACGTGGATGGACAGTCTGATCGAAGTGAGTCTTGACTCGCTTCTTTTGTGTTTCGATGGCCAAAGAGGCTAGGCGACGGGTCTCATCTAGCCATTCCAGGTAAACAAGGCATTCTTCTAATGGAGTAGTGTTGGGAAGTAGCTCGACAGCCAATTTTAATGAAGGAATTTCGCACTCGATTGGAAGGGTAGCCTCTAGTCCATAAACTAGTTGAAATGGAGTGAAACCGGTGGCATCCTTCACGAAGGTTCGGTATGCCCACAAGGCAGGGAACAACATCAAATTCCAGTTAGACTTATGCATGCCAACGGTACGCTGAAGCATTGTAACCAAAATCTTGTTGATAGCTTCAACTTGGCCATTGGACTGAGGGTATTATGGAGTCGAACTATCATGTTGTAAGCTTAGCTGGGTTGTTAGTTCTGTCATCATATGATTACGGAAATGCTTCCCGTGATCAGTGACGATGGCTTGAGGGACGTCGAATCGCAAGATAACATGGTTGAATAAGAATTACGTCGTTGTGTGACCGTCTTCTGTTAACGTAGGCATCGCCTCGGCCCATTTAGTGAAGTAATCGACGGTAATGATAATAAACCCATGCCCCCCGGCTGAGCGAGGGTTATAGGTCGTATAATCAATGCCCCATTTTGCAAAAGGGCCGACGGTGACAAAAAGGTGCAATGGAGCAGGAGGCACTCGCATCTTCCGCTGGTATATCTGGCACTCATGACAAGAGCGGACGGCAAGAATGTAATCCTTAAAGATAGAGGGCCAAAAGTAGCCAGCACGGAGGATTTTTTGGGCAATAGCATATCCGGACATGTGACCACCACAGGCACCAGAGTGGCAGTCATTCAAGACACGCTCAGCTTCTTCGAGAGTTAGACATCGGCAGAGAACAGAGTCGGTGCTGAGGCGATATAGTGTGTCCCCAATGATACGGTATGGTTGAGACTGATGACGAATCCTTCGCCGAGCGTCTTTGGACACGCCGGGGGCGAAAGGAGGACGTTTGCAGATATATAATGATATCCCCATACCAGGGATCGAGGGTGCTAATGAGAAATAAAGTCTCATCCAGAATATGATCCTCTGAGTGAGAGGGCGGGGAAGAAGATGGAAAAGAGCAAAGTAACTCAGCGAATACAAGGGATTTCTTGGACTTGGCAGTGGTAAATTCCAAGTCGAACTCTTGGAGGATGAAAATCCACTTTGAGTACTTGCCCCCCAGCAACTGGCGTGACAAAATATATGTCATGGGGTTGCAATCAGAAACCACTGTGGTAGTGCGTAGCAGAATATAGTGACGGAAGCGTTGGACAGCACAAACGACAGCCAAAGCCAACTTCTCGACATAAGCATATCGAGTTTCTGTGTCTAAAAGATTGCGGCTGAGATAATATACAACATGCTCAGTGTCATCATCGTTAGTTTGAACGAGAACCATGCCGATAGTGGTGTCAGCGGCAGCCAAATACAGAGTGTAGTCGCGATGATAGTTCGAAGGACGGAGCAATGGAGCGGAAACAAGGAGACCCTTGAGATGCTCAAAGGATTCTTGAGCGATGGTATCCCAATGAAAAGGAACATCTCGCTTTAGCAACCGTGTGAAACCTTTAGCCACCTTGGCATAGTTTGGAATGAATCGTCTTAGAAAATTTGCTTTACCCTGCAAGCTTTGCAATTGCTGTAAAGAAGCAGGGGGAGGAAGATTTACTATAGCCTCGACTTTAAGGGGATCCAAACGGATGCCCTCTCGGGAGATGACAAACCCGAGAAGTCGGCCAGATTCAACGCAGAAGACACATTTGTGAGGATTGAGTCTGATTCGGTAGTGTCGACAGCGAAGAAAGATATCGCGAAGGTGAGTAGGGTGGTCCAGACGTTTGGCTGAATGAGCTGGGAGATCATCCAGGTATGGTTGTACTATGTGTCAAATGTCATGAAAAGCATAGGACATTGCACGTTGGAAGGTAGCACCGACATTTTTTTAGACCGAAAGGGAGCTTCTTATAGGAAAAAGTGCCCCATGGACAGATATAAGCAGTCTTGTGTTCATCAGCGGGAGCAATATTGATCTGGTTATATCCAGAAAAACCGTCCATAAAATAGTACATTTCGCTTCCGGCACACTCGTCAACAATTTCATCAATGAATGGTGTGGGGAAATTATCTTTAGGACAGGCCTGATTAATATCACGATAATCGACACAAACACGGATGGTACCCTGTTTTTTATTCACATGTACAATATTGGACACCCAATCTGTGAGTGGGATAGGATAAATAAAACCAATTTTAAGAAGCTTCTCTACTTCCGCCTTAATAGCTGTAGCCTTGCGGGGGTGTACAGAGCGTAAACATTGACGAACAGCCTTAGCACCCGGGTACGTGATTATCTCATGCACCACTATGCTAGGATCAATGCCGGGCATTTATTCGTAGGACCATGCAAAGACGTCACGAAATTCTCGAGAAAGATTGGTATAGAGTCGAATCTCCTCCGGAGTACAAGTGACTCCAATGTGAAGATGTTCAATAATCCCTGGTTTCACAAAGATGTCGATGGGCTGGGTTTGCGTAATGTTTGCCATATTTCCTTCAGAGGACACTTGATAAACTTGGATAGGTGTTTGAAGGGTTTAAAATGGGAGACAAGGAGCAAACCGCTCGAGACAAGTAAGCATATCCTGATGGGCAGGGAGAAACGAGGAACGATGGTGAGAATCATGCCAAGGAGGTTCCTCGGGAGACATAGTCTCAATAATGGCTTCGTCAGAAGGGAATGTTTCTTTTAAAGGGTCCGAAGAAGTCTCATCTACAAGCCATGAGGATGGAGCGAACGAGTCGAGAACCTTGCTCGAAGGAGCAAGTTCAGAAGAGGGAGCCGATGCAGTAATAATTTCGACATAGTTGAGCTCGGCAGGACTCAACGGCATCTGATCACCCCAAGAATATACTTGATCGGTGGGAGGGAGGATCCACGGATCAGAACAAGTAGTAATTATATTGACAGAAGCGAAGTTAGGAGGTGGGAGCGGAAAAACACCCATGAGGGCGGGATCTTTGAAAAGCCCGGCTCCCAGACTCTCAGATGATTTGGAGGTATGATCCACAAAAGGGATGTTGCCTTTAGAAGAGGAAGCGAAGAATGACAGCTAGTCTACGGTAACAATCTTCCCTTAATGAGGGAAACAGATGATACAAAACAAAGATGAAGATACAGCTTGCATCGCATATGTCCGAGAAGGAGGTTGTAGGTAAGATTAGCATCAACAACTTCAACTTCCATCTCGACCGTCTTCCCTTCCAAAGAGATGGGCAAACGTTGGAGTATACCATAAGGACGGGATGCTCTTCCATCAAAAGCTTCCAAGGTTGTGGGAGACTGGCTCAGCGTCGAAGATCCAATAGATTTCCAACAGGCAACAGACATGATGCAAGTTGAAGCACCTTCATCAATGACTGTATGATGAATCATTTTGGAATTAATAATAACCTGTATGAGGAATGCGATTTGGGGAGGCAGTCTCTGTGTAAGGCGTTCCAAGTCAAAAGTAATCAAATCCGAGTCGGCCGGGTCTATGCCACCGATAGCGGATAGCAAGGACTTCCTCTAAGAAGGGTAACTCTGGAGAACTTCTAAAGTGGACATAGCCGACGGAGTCTGAGCTAAGTCCTCAATAGTATTGTAGTGTTGTGCAGCACGAGCATTTGGATTGTAAGAAGATTTCCGGAGTACTCCTTTTGGAGGGGGTCGAATAGGCGTCTCAGTACTAGGTCTCTCGATGTGGAGCAGGCCTAAACTGAACGGAGGAGCACTAGAGGGGACCTCAGGCTCTTTCCCGGTAGATGACGGATATTCTTTTGTTCGAGTACTGATGTGGACAGGTATTGTTCTAGCCATAAATACTTGGGAACCGAAGGAAGATGGAGGTTGAGAGGGGTCAGCCACCATTTGAGTTTGTTGCGAGGGAAAGGGTTCTTTGAGCACCGCAGGAGTCCCGGGAGCGCCTTTCAACAAACAACTAACTTCGGACCGCCTAGGGCAGTCTTTGGTATAGTGATCTTCATCACAGATAAGACAAGGATACTTGGGTTTGCGCTTGGCACCTTCCTCGGGTGGAGGTTTAGGGGAGTCCTGTTTAGGTTGATCTGGCTTATTCTTCCCTTTTCCTTTCTTCTTTCCTTTCGAGGCTTTGTCTGCCGTGGTGGACTTGACGGCATTGACCTCGGAAGTAATATTCGAAGTGGGTGTTACTTGAGAAGTGTGTTCATTCGAAGCATTTGATTTTTGCTTCCCAGGGTTCGCGGAATTTTTCTTCGAGGATGAGTTAACATAACCAATAATACCATCAACAGTAGGTGTTGGCCGGGCTTTGGATGTTCCTGGTCTCGGGGCATCAGGCAAATAATCATACAATGTACCAGACTGAGAATAAACCAAGTCAAGGTACTGAGCGCGCGCGATAGATTTCTCTTCAGTGACACATGCCCCCATGGCAATGTCCCGAGCTATTAGAGGAATGAATGAAGTCGTAAACCAATCGGTAAGAAGTTGGTCGGGAATCCAAAATTTGATCATACGTCTACGCCATCTCCATTCATGGATATGATCAGAGATATGCATAGCCATTGTCTGTCTTAAGGATGTCAGGAGGTGTGTACCCGTTTCATATCGAATGGGCAATTGAAAATGAGTGAGGAATGCCATAGCCAACGAGTTGAAATCTTGAAAGGATCCACTAGTGAGCTCAATATACCACTTAGCTGCAGAGCTAGTGAGAGTCCTTTGAAAAAGGCAAAGCCGAATCGAATCATCAAGCCACGAATTGGATGAACACCACAAGTGATAGGTCATGACATGAGCTTGAGGATCTTCATTAGCTTTACCATCGAATTTTGGACAGTCACCAGGAATTTTCGTTGGAACCGGAGGCCAATACGAATTATGGAGAATGGGATTGTTGGTCAGTTTGGACACATCCGGTAATTCCAAAGTTGCTAAGAAAGGTAACTGAGGATTGAAGTACATCTGGGGCTGCTGGTAGGATGGAGCACCAAGGTTCCAACCAACTGGCGGTTGCCCCCATGGGCTTGGTCCGGACGGATTTGGCCCCATAGGGTTTTGTCCGTAGGGATTTTGGTTCTACCCCCCAGCATTCCATGGATTACCAAACTGTCCTGCAGGAGCACCATACGGTTGTGGATAATTCTGATAAGGATTTGCCTGCAGTTGTTGATAATTTTGATATGGGGCAAACGAAGGTTGCCCTTGAGGTTGCTGGTAACCATACGGTGGCTGGACTCCAAACTGAGTTTGAGAAACAGGCTGAGTTTGATAGACTGGTTGGGATTGAATTCCAACTTGCATTTGAAGACCGGATGGGGCCTGGGGTCCAGCCTGGGGAAAAAAACCAGGTTGAGCAGCGCCAAAAGGATGTCCTGTAGGTTGGGCTATCTGGCCGGAAGGATGACCTAGTTGATATTGAGGTTGGCCCACCTGCCCAGAAGGTTGTACTTGCTGGGGGTGGAGTTGTTGTTGCACAACTGAGGGTTGTCCTAATGGACCAGATGGCCGAGTGGGCTGGGCAGTTGGTTGGCCTGATTGGATTTGAGGCTGGCCGACTTGCCCAGAAGGTTGACTATACTGGACAGTGGGCTGACCATATGGTTGACCAGCTTGTCCAGATGTTGGACCATACTGAACATTAGGTTGGTTTGGGTGAACATACGATTGACCAATTTGTCCAGTAGGATAACCTTGCTGGATACCAGGTTGGCCTTATTGAACAAAAGATTGACCTGAGTTACCAGAAGGTTGAGCATAAGGGGTGAAAGACGGACCACCAGAGGCGAAAGGTTGTCCCTGGAAGGGTTGTCCTTGTTTTTCTTGAAGAGGTTGTCTTTGGGATTGCGTAGATGATACTTGGCCACCATGATAAGAGGTGGGGCCCCAATCAATTGACAATGGGACTGAAATCTCAACAGTTGGTTGAGACGACAAAGGCCTACCAAAATGTGGTAAATACTGATCATATGGCCCCTCTGCTGGGACGTTTGACGTAGGATCAAAGACTCCGAATATAGAGGCCGAAGGATGACTGAAAATAGGAGTTGAAGAAGCTACACATACCGTTGGAATGGTTGGGATTGAGGTAACAGACGTACTGTGACTTTGTGGAGTAAAAGGCTCCGTGGTGGGAAAAGCGAGTTGTGACCAAATAGAACTCATGAAGGGAGTTCCAGAGGACATAACATCCTTTATTGCTTTATAGCCTGGAGGTAGTCTCCCAGTAGTAGGGGTGGTACTAACAAGTATAGGTTCCGTTGCGGTGGGAATTTCACCGCTCGTCACAACGGATTCTTCAGTCGAAGTAGGGGATACGTCCTCCATGTCGGAAGAAAATAGTGGGGCTGAAACACGAGGGGAAGTGTATTCCCAAAAAGGGATACCGTCCTCAGAAGGTTCCCAAATGGGGTTCCAATGAAACTCGTAAGTCTCTTCGCCTGGAGCACGAGAATTAATCGGTTGTATACTCGGAATAACAGGAAGAGTTTCACTCACAACCGGTATCTCAGCAAAGGAAGAAGACGAAATTGGTAATTCCGCCAGGATGAAAACTTCACAAAATCCTAGGGAATCTAACAAGATAGGACCCTACTCAAACTAACGCAAACAAGATCTAACCGGGTAAATGTGAATCGTGGCTGAATAAATTTTAAGACAAAGGAATTGAACTTGACCTTTTCATGTTTTAAGAGTCGCGAAAAGGACAAAAAGATGACTCTAATCTCCTTCGAATATTTAGTGAGACCGAAGTGACAAATGCTCAGGTGAACCTTTTCTTTTAGGGAGTCTGAAAAGGGTCAAAAGTGACTACTCTGGAGAACTAGGTAAAAGGTTTACCAAAAAATCTGTAAAACTACTTATACACCTTGGCAATCAGATGAAAACAAAGGACTTCCCGTACGACAGTCAATCTTCCCGAATGCTGTGTTCAGTGCATTAGAGCTTGTAAGGCGGCAGACACAGCTTCCTGTGGATAAAGGATGATAGCCTAGTGGGGTCTCCACATATACTCGATGATACGTGGGAGCACAAATCCGTGCTAGACCACTATCGAGTCACAAAAGGAGGAATCACCCAACCATAATGTGAAACAACAGTGACTAGGTTTAACGACGCCGGAACACGTCTCTAGCCTAGACCTCTAGAATGTATGCGTTAAGTTCCAATGTGTTTTTAGATTCATTCAGTTCATTTTACAGTTGATCTTTGATTAGGTTTCAGTTTTCAGGTCCTACCGTATGTGATCTCTCACAATTTCCTAAATGCAAGCTATATGCCAAAATGTATCATTCCATTTGATGAATGCTAACTACAGAAGAGTTGAGATCTTTCAAACAAACAAAATGATAATCAAACAATCAACAAAGATTCTAATGCAGCTAATGGAAATAAACAAAACTTTTTCTTTTCTTTTTTTTTAAAAGTGACTAATTTCTAATAAGAGTGAAGAATGCTAACTTCCATTAACTAATGCAATGCAAAAAGATCGTTTGTTTTTTTTTTTAAATGGCATAATGCACTTAAACAAATTTTGATAGATGATAACAAAGAGTAAACAGACAAATTTCACTCAATGAAAATAGAATCAAGTCTGAAACACCAAGACAATCTGTCAAGCCAAGAAGAATCACAAAGACCTCAATGAGCTATGTGATCTAAGCCCAAACGAAGCCAAGCGAAATCCAAAAGAACAATAGGTAGATTGCTCGAAGCACACAATAAAAATTTTTGACAACCACTTGACAAGTGCAAAAACAGCCAAGAAGTCGACTGGACAATCAAAGAACCAAAAACTCCCACAGAAGGCTCGATGTACAAAGCCACTAGATGCTCTAGGGCTGGGATATGAGATCGATGGAAAGAGGCAAACACCCGAAGGATGAAGGCCAAAAACTAGTCAAACAGAGCTCTGACACACTCCAGTAGCTGAAAAAGATGTGAAAAGATAGGAATCCGAGTTCAGAAGGCTTCCAAACAAGAAAACTAGCAAAGTTCACACACCTGGCGCGACTGTCAGTCTGTAACTCGCGCTATTAAGGGATTAGCGCGAGTTGCTTTTGTGTAACCTACGCCCACTGGTGCGACTGTCAGGTAAAAAATCACGCTAATAAAGTTTGATGGCTTAAAAATAAAAAACAAGCAGTCTAGGGTCTAATCGACAGTATCCAGACCGACCAAGCAGCAAGAGACAACAAAGAATCCAAACCAGAAAACTATCTAAGCAATCAAAGCAAGAGAAAACCAAAGTACAAGACAAACTCCAATATGTTCGGTTCGTAAACCAAACCGGAGATTGACTGAAGTGGCGTTGATCTACTTCGCTAATGCAGAGCAATAGCGTTTCGAAGGCTACCTGGCCGTACTTCAGGCTCCGTCCAAAGTTTACGAATCAAACAACAAATACAATCCCCAGTGGAGTTGCCAAATTGTTGGAGAGGTAAATCCCCTCTGCGGACAAAGGTGATCCCACTAGCCCAAAATGGGTCTAGCAACAATCAAACAATACTATCATGCAGGCTCCTAATTGCAAATTAAAGGTGGATTACGAGAACCTACTTGGATTCCAACGCTAGTGTTGTAGGAGAGTTGACGCTCCTGTTCCTTTGCTTCGGCCGGTCACGATCCTCACGATCTTCGTGAATGGACACCTGCACATGCAAAGAACGATACGAATACAAGCATAAAATCCAATAGATGCAATTATATATCGGTCAGAAAAGATATAATTCAATCATCATTATAATGAACAGCAAGAATGGAACCATAATGATAGTCATCTATTATTGATAATCAACAAAGGAGTATACAACCGAAGTTCTGACGTCAAATCCTCCTTTGGCTAGGTGATCAACTACACATGTCTTGCAAAGCTTGTCGGGATCAGGAACAAGCCTCTCTCTCTCTTTGACTATGAATGCAAAGAAGACTCAACAACAATCTCTCAGACTTCTGACAGTATCATTCTCCCTCTACTCAAAACTAGCTTGTCAAATGCACCAGAACAAGCTTTTATAGATGGAGGAGGAGGAAGAGATACAATGAATCCAGAAATTCATGGGATAAGCATTATCCTCGAAAAGTTATTGTGGATGATGATTCTCGACATCCATGGGATTGACATTATCCCTGAAAAGCCACATGAGTCGAAAGGAAAAAACTCTCGGGCATGCGTTTGTTAACAAACTTTTCCAAACTTGGTTGGCGCGGGTAAGACTCTGAGACAGAGCGCCAATGAGCACGCCCTCTTTGGAGAATTTCCTTCATTGGCGCGGGTGATACACTGTGGATCCGCACTAATGGAAAAAGGGGACTTTTTAAGGATATTTTGCAGGAGATGTCTTCAAGGCATATGAAGTCCATACTTAGGGGAACATAATGCAAGTGTTTTCAAGTTATGTCACTGCTCACAAGTCCCGGAATGAGTCCTCCAAAGTGTAGGAAAGGGGTAACAGGGACGGTGACCAATGGTGACAAATTACTGTGTAACACATGGTATTGGCACCCATGGTATTCTTCCCATGGTATTATATGCAATGGAGCGTATAAAAGGCTGGAAGGACTTCATTATAATGCAAGACCTGGAGGTGAGCGGTGAAGGCTCACTTGGTCGGATTGGCCAAGGTTTTGGCCAATGCTAATAAGATCTTATTAGGTTGGGTTTTTCCCCAGATTTGGGGCTTTCCCAGATAAACATTTGTGTTTATGTGTTTATGGTTGTTGCTGGTTATTTTCTTATATATATTCCTCTCGGTAATTATTTATGTTATGCAGTAAATTTCTTAACAATTACGTGATATTTGTAGATGATTTCTCATGTAAGTGCTAATTTTTCTTCATGTAGAGGAAATATCAAATGTTCTCTAAGATTTGTGAATTTAAAGCACTAGTTGAGAAAGACACTAGAAGGAAAGTGAAGGCTCTCATGAGCGATAACGGTGGAGAATATGTGTAAAATGATTTCAATAATTTTTTTTCATCAGAAGGAATTTGACGAGATTTAATAATGCCTAATAACCCACAATAGAATGGGGTTGGTAAAAGGAAGAACATAAGTATTGTGGGAGTTGCACGGGCGATGTTACATGATTAAGGCCTACGAGTTCACTTGTTGGACGAAGCATGCAGCACAATTGTATATGTATAGAACATGAGTCCTCATCGGATTCTTGCGATGAGTACACCATACGAAGATTTTTCAGGGAAGAAACTAGATGTGTCACACTTCAAGATGTTTAGTTCATCAGTTTATCATCATGTTACCAAGGATGTAAGGAAAAATCAAGAGTTGATAGCTGAGTTGGGCATATGGTAGAGTCTGAAGATTGTCTTACCATGACCTCCCTTTTTTCCTAATATTCCTCTCCTTTCCTATATATTTACCACCTAAATAAAGCCATATCCACCAAGTTTTTATGAAGGTATGTAATAATATGTCTTCTTAGTCATGTTTGACTTTATACCCTAGTGTTTTGTTAAGGAATGCAATTGGCTACCGCATCAGTCTATTTCCATAGCTAATTTAGATTTATGTAGTTGTCTCAATTGTTTGCAAGGTTCATAAGCTCCAGGTCAGCAGCGAAGGATGCAGATGGATAGAGAATGGTTTCCTCATGGATCCCTTCTTATCCCCTTGAAACTATTCATTAAGATAAGTGCAGGAGATTACGGTCATACCCGAAGTCAACTGCAGGATTGTCGCAGAAACAGAAACTGAGTTCAATTGAAATCTTATTGATTTGCTTTTGAAATATCAAATCAAAGGTTTAGCGATATATTTTAGCTAAGATAAAGATATTAGGCTTAAATTACTCATGTTGTTATGCCAAAGACCTGTTATAAAACTTATGGCCGCATTATGATTTGGTGCGCGCGGGATGATGTAATTTTGAAACAGTTTGTGAATTTCATTTTCCAACAATAGAATTAGTTTTGTGTGTATGCGTTGCATTAATTAGAGATTATGAACTTTTCTATGGAGGGCCCCTACAAGTAGTGATAGGTCTTAACCAATTGCTATTCGATTTCTTTTCATTCCTTGAATACTTTGTTTTGTGTGGAAATGCAGCATAATGAATTCGCCAATGAATAATTATTTGCATAAGTATTTTCATCTGCTTCATACCTAATTTAGTCTATTATTTGAATTGCTTTATACCTGGTACAAAAAGGTTACTTCATTTGCTTATTATCTAGCATATTTCAAGTGTGTTTACTTCATAGTATAGATGTTGTTTGAAATATCTTGTTTGAATGAAAATTGAATAAGTAAAAGCGTGAGAATTTTCTCCTAAACAATTGAGTTCAGACAATATGTCTTCACAATTGATAGAATAGATTTCCTTTTCCACTTAGTGAATTAGAAGCTGTAGCATAAAGATTCAAGACCAGAAAACCCCAAAACAATCCAACACAAGTAGAAGTTAGAAGCACTCTCATATCATCCATAAACTAATCCAATAGAAACTAACTCTTAAGAAATTAGCTAATAAATTTAGAGACTGAGACATTAATATAATCAATGACACCACCTCCATCTTAATTTTAGGCCCTAACAAGAACATAATGATATAAGGAATAACTTCTAGCACACATAGTGCATCTGTACTTCATCAGTCTACGCACCTTGGTTGACAATTTACGATTGATAATTTAAAAACATTAAATTGGAAAAACATTTTGGCACCGTTCTTGGGGAAGTACAAATAGAAGTAAAAAAAAAAAAACGAATCAAAACATGATATGCTTAGGGATATAGACTCTAGAGGTAGATTTGTAGGGCAAGGGAGAATTTTAATTCCCACAAATCCACTTACTTTACCTAGGCTTCGAGAATCCACACCACCTACTCAAACCCGAATTCCTTTTAGAGTTCGACAAATGCTTCCTGAAATCTCAAGATCAAAAATCCAATCCAGCCCACTTCCTCTACTGAAGTTGTAATTTAAGAAAATCCTACATCCCCAACTACAGGAGTAATCTTTCTATCCTCCACTGGTGAGAAAATTTTGGGAGAAAAATTAGAAGTTCCTAGTGAAGAAGAGGGATCAGAAACGTATTTTGAGCAACCATTGGTAGAGGAACCAGAAAGATTAGAATAACATTATATTAGTTCCGAAGAATCTATCATGGCTAAATAAGGGGAACGAGAAGTACACAATGTCCATGGCAAAGAAGATAGGATTGGAGGAAGAGGAAGAGGTAGAGGTAGCGGTAGAGGAGGGGGTAGAGGCAGAGGAAACCAAGATACTTCTAGATTCTGTATTCTTGATGAAGATATAACCCTCACAATGAAAAATATATCACCCTCGATTCTTCCTAATTTCCACGGTAAAAGAAACCAAGAGCCAGAGACATTTCTCTTTGAATTTGAAGTATTATGTAGACATATGACTATCCGCATGATTCTCAAAAGTTAAAATTGTTCCCTGCCACATTAAAAGACTCAGAATTAAAATGGTTTAGGAGTCTAGGAGTGCATTCTATAACAACATGGGGACAAATGAAAGAGGCTTTCTTAGGCAAATATAGAGATTATTGTATTCCTAGTAACCTTAAAGATGAAGTCTTCAAAATGATACAAAGAGAAGATGAAAATCTTGAAGACTTGGTAGAAAGGTTTGTTTATAATGTTAAAAGAGAAAAAATGGATAATTTGGATGAAGAAACCTTAAAATCCCTCTTACTCAGAGCTATCAAATATGAGTGGATCGATCTCCTTAACTTAACTGGGAAAGGAGATATTTCCCAACTGCCATTTGCAGATATTTGTGATTTATGTGTACATATCTCAAGGGGTAAAGCACAATTTGGAAGGAGTCCTAGAGACCCTCTCTTGTCAAGAATTAACAAATCTGTAGTTGGAACAGTCAACAAGGCATAATTAGGAAATTTTCTTGATACCTTCAAAACAAATATTTTAGGGAGCCTAAGTGAGAAGATAGACACCCTTAAAATACAACACAAGCAAAATTCTGAAAATGCTACATTATCCATCTTTTGTCCGAAATGTCAAAAGAAAAATGCTCTAAGAGAGTGTCCCTTAGATTCAAAAGCCATAGGAACTTGTGTCATATGTGCAAATAATCATGATACGAAGGAATGTCCTTCTTTACCAGGTCTCAAGGCTGTATTTAATGATGAAGAAATATCAAAACCAGTAGACCCTTTCTACTTTATAGCCAAAAGATCATGGCAAAATCCCCAACCAAATCAGCCACAAGGATTTAGACCACAACAATTAGCCCAGTCTTCACAAAATAATTGGAATTCAGCCTGGCATCCTTGGGCTTAGCCACAGTCACAACCTTGGAATCAAGGATGACAAAATCTTTATGGAGCCTATGCTCAATATCAACAATACTCACCATCTTACCTTCCACCACAATTTTTACCCCCATCTAATCAAATTCCTCAAGCTAATCAATTACCACAAGTTCAAGTATAGAATAAAAACCCACAACTTTCCTTACCATTTCCACAAAAATCAAATCAACTACCCGCTCAACCACTTCCAAATCCTAATAATAAAATACCACAAAAACCAGTGTACAACATGGAGGGTCAAAATCCTCAAACTTATGTAATAACTCCACTAGACCTAAATAATGTCCAATTAAGGTCTGGAAGAGTATTACCAAGAAAACCTCCTGTTGTCATTCAAGAAACAAGATCCGATCTTCAAAAACACAAAAATCAATCAAAAGAAGGGGAGAGCTCTCTCCCTCAAAAAGAAAATAAAAAATTAGAAGAGGTTCCAATAAATACTTCTATCATAGAACAACCCTAGATATCAATTAGACCACCTTTCCTAGAAAGGTTGAAAATCGAGGAAGGAGTAGAGAAACAAATTGTCTTGCCTGATTACAATATGATGGATGAATTGAGAAATGTTTTTATTAAGATTCATTTATTACAAGCCATGAAAGAAATACCAATTTTTGAAAAAAATAATTAAGGAATTAAGTACACAAAGATTAGGGAGAAAAAGAAAAGATATAAAAAGAATTTAGTTAGTCATAAAAATTGCAGACATTATGATGGGGAAGATGGCAATTCAAAAATATTTAGATCCAGGAAGCCCCATTGTAAAACTTCACATCTATGGAACTAAAATACCAAACACATTGATTTATCTATGAGCAGCCATTAACATAATGAGTAAACAAGTTATGGACACACTTAAGCTTCCTAACCTTCAATACACACCAACCTTGCTGCAATTAGCAGATAGGTCTGTTATTAAACCAGATGGTGTGTTAGAAGATGTTTGTCTATCCTTAGATTCTTGGGAATATCCTGTTGATTTCGTGGTCTTAACACCCAAGAATAATTTAGGAGGACATCCATTAATTCTAGGAAGGCCTTGGTTGGCTACAACGGATGCTTTCATCGGCTGTAGATCAAGCGATATGTTTATCTCAGATGGAAATTATACAAGTAAATTTACGTTATATCCCGCTGCAAGAACAATAATAGATACAAAAACTGAAGAATGGATAGAAGATGAAGAATATATACAACCTATTTTCGTTACTGAACAAGTAAAAGAGGAAGACCAACTTTTAAATTTACTAGAAAATAATGAATATTCCTCACATTATGGTCATAATCGAAATGAGTATCTCTCATCTAAACAAGCATCATTGCTCTCCATGGAAAAAATTGGGAATTTCTTGATAGAAATATTTCTAGGAAAAACCTTAAATGTTAATGAAAACCTGGAAGAAATGCAAAAGAATCAATTGATAGAAATTTTATAGAAACATTCTTCTGCTTTTGCATGGGAATACACTGACATGAGAGGTATTGATCCTAAAACTTGCATACATCATATCTACATTGAACAAAATGCAAGACAAGTTAGACAACTTCAGCAAAGAATGAACCCAAATCTAAAAGAAATTGTTAAGGAAGAGTTGCAAAAACTATTAAATGTAAATTTCATCTATCCAATATCTGATAATCAATGGGTTTCACCCCTAGTAATCGTTCCTAAGAAGAATGGAAAATGGAGAGTATGCATCAATTATAGGGAATTTAAAAAAGCAACATTAAAAGACCACTTTCTGTTATCTTTCATAAACTAGGTATTAGAAACATTAGCAGGGAAAAAATAATTTTCCTTCTTGGACAAGGACATAACCAGATTCAGGTAGCCCCTGAATATCAAGATAAAACCACGTTCACTTTTCCATGGGGAACTTATGCTTACCGGGTACTTCCCTTTGGTTATGTAATGCTCCAGCAACATTCCAAAGAGCAGTCTTCGGCATTTTTATTCATGATTGTGTGGACGTGTACATGGATGATTTCACATTCTATGGGGATTCTTTCAATGAAGCACTAGAAAATTTAGAAAAAGTCTTAATAAGATGTAAAGAAACAAATCTCTCATTAAGCCATGAAAAATGCTTCATGATGTTTAACGAAGGAATTTTTTTAGGTCATCATATTTGAGGAGAGGGAATCAAAGTAGACTCATCTAAAGTTGAAGTCATTTCTAAGTTACTGATCCAAAAATGGATCATGGATAAACCTCTAAGTCTAAAAGACTTCATGCAAGAGGTAAAAGGTGCCAAATGGCACAAATCCTTTGTAAATCAGAGGAAAATGAAAGTCGCAGGCTGCTCTTAGAAATAGTCTCACTGCAGAGATCTCCTCATTATGAATCCAACGTAACTTGAATGGGCGAAAACGGACTCTAGATGAAGGAGTTATTGTAAAATGCAAATTGCCCAATGTCCTTAGAAAAGGAGGCAATTTCATTAAATTTTGAACTATATTGAAAATTTTGATTATAGGCTCAAGGGCCAATCCACAACTAACACATGGCAGGCCAGGATTGGGCCACGTAGCCTACTCTGATTGGGCTAAGAAGCATTGATATCGCATCGACAGATGGCTATATAAAGGAGGAACCACAGCTCTTAAGGCATTGCGACATGCGATTGCCGAAATATCGCATCGCTTAAAACCAAGGGGAAGGACTTACCCACAGGCATGGTGACTTGCTGAAGTGCGATCGTCGATATCGGCGGATCGCAATCAATGCTGGCATAGACCCTGTTAAATGAAGAGGCCTTAGGCATGAGCAATTTTCATTTGTGACTTGTCGCATCGCAACATCGCATTGGCGCGTTACAATGGAGCGAGGCCACACATATATATATGATCGATCCGATGAACTGAACCCGATAACATTATCAACCATATTGTATGGATCCTGAGATCTGCCCAATGCCACTTTTCAATGTATTTACGTATATTTCATTATTTAACGAAAATACAAAGGGGGAGTGATATGTGATGTAAACCAGACCCAAAAGGGTTCCGGAATGGAAATATATATGATTTCAAATCTGCCCAAAGCCATTTTACATTAATTTTCGTTGTTTTCCATGTATTTTAAATACAAAGGGAGAACCAAGGAGCAGGCCAATTGCAATATGTGATGGCGATCCCTAGGCGGACCTGATGGTGCTATAAAGCAGGATTATGGATGTTTTAATTTTGTTATATTATGTTTTATGCAGATTTCTCATGTTTTCATAGTGTTCTATGTGTAAACAGAGAACGACTATTACTAATGATTTCAAGCACCGATTGCCCTTATTTGTGGCAGAAATAGGTGGCCGCCTACCCAAAGGGTGTTATACAATGATTATTGAATGCCAAAGGAGGGATTCGAGCAGACATGGCCGGAAGTTGCAGAGCCCAAAAGGGAAAAACAATAGGCAGCGTGATTTGGCTTTTAAGCCATGAATGTCAAAGACACAGAGCTGTTGAGTGTTGACGGTGGCCAAGTTACTGTTGGAGCTGTTACTGAAGTTGAGCACAAGAATGCAGCACTAAGACAGCAGCGCAGAAGCAAAAGAGCAGCCTACGAGGTCACTTGGAAACCAAGTGAAAATCCAAGGGGATTTTTTTCTGATAGAGGGCTGAAGTAGCCAGAGCTTCGAGATCCGAGGGATAAAAAGGTGTCTGAACCCACTATTTATGTGTAGAACAACAGGAGTTGGGCTAAAGAGCTTGTAAAAAGACTTACACCATAATCCCAGAGATCCTATTTGAATTAACTAGAGCTCACAGAGATGTAGCCTAAGAGCTGTGGGTGACCTCCAAATTAATATTCTTGTTTATGTGTCTGCTTTATTGCTACATTATCTTTGCTGCTTTATTTATATTTATATGCATATATATCAGTTTCAACACATTAATTTACAACACATAATCAATTAAACAAATACAAGCATACACCTATATTTTTAAGCATTTCTTAATTCCACATTGGTTAATCAATTATACTTGGGAAAATTCAAGCTTTGGAACTGGAGAGGTTCTTGTAAGCTAGAGAAGAAGCCTAAGAGACCCATCTCCAGATAGGTGGTATCAGAGCTTAATATTTATTGACCACACCTTTAATAAGGTTATATCAGAATGCTTGATTGACAGAGCAAAGACTGCTTGTCTGAAAGGTGTTTGAACAGCAAGAGGTTGATTGTATGCTTGTTTTGCATACTAACTATTTGTTGAGTTTGCAAAGGTGAAGAGAAAGATATTGATAACTCAGTCCAGGAAGGACAAGAAGAAGAAGGGCTGAAGGCATTCTTCTATCCCAAAGGACCTCAAGGCAATATTTCGAGCACAAGAGGTTTGTTGCAAGAGGTTGCTTAAATAAGCTCTTTATTTATCTTGTTGAAGTTCTTTTGTTCTTTGGCATAATGACAACTTCTACAAGTGGGTCCTCAAATTATGCTATCTTCACAAGATTCAGTGATAAATACATGAAGCAATAATTGTCCACCATGAAGGATATGGTGATAGAAATGTATGAGGATGGAAGGAAGAGTAGCATGCTTAGAAAGCAGCTGAATTCCATGAAGGAAGAGAAGCAGTTGCTTGCTGACAAATTGCAGGAAATGGAGAGGCAACTTAATATTGCAAATATGAACCTAAAAAGGATGCATGACTTGGAAACACAACTCTTTGTTGCCCAAGAAGCCTTAGTCAAGTACTAGCTTGAAGAAGAGGTAAGCCATTCCAGTTTGTCTTCAAATTCCTCTGAGAATGCTTTTATTGGTTCTTTTGAGAAACATACTAAAGGCATAGGTTCCAAGCTAATGTCCAATATGGGCTATGAAGGAAAGGGCTTGGGAAAGCATGCACAAGGTATTATTGAACCAATAATGGTTTAGGAAAGGCCTAAATATTTGGGTCTTAGCTATGGACAGTCTTTTGGAGAGAATTCCAAAGCTGCCATGAAATCCATTGAAACAGTCCTAAGAAGGAGTTTCACTTCATGTCCTCTACCTCAAAAGTGTGAAGGTTGTATTCAAGAGGAATGAAAAAGCTTGAAACAGAGAGTTTAGAAGCACACACTTAAACCAGAGAGTTGGAGAGACTCTAACAACCTTGAAGAGTTTGATGGTGTTCTAAAGGGAGCCACTTCTTCATTTGCTTCACCTCATCATGAAGGAAATAAAGGTGAAAGAGGCAGGTATAAATCTGGTTCTAAACAAATTCCTTTTGATTTTGAAAAGCATGATGAATTTCCACATATGTATGGGAAAATAGTTGCATGTCCCTTTTGTGGTTTGGATAACCATGATGTTTCTAGATGTTGGAAGAAAATGGCCACATACAGGAAGAAGAAGAAGGAAAATAAGCAAGTAGCCAAAGGTCCATTGGACAAGGCAAATCATGCTATCAAGAGGATGCACATGCAGTGCACTTACTACCATAAGCAAGGACATCTTGTTGCAAAGTGTTGGACACTGAATCCAACAATGCTTCCACCAAAGCTGAAGAAAGTGGAAAGAGAAGATGGTAGAAATGGAAGTGAAGATTCCATGAATGATGTGTCTCAAAATGATTCACATGTTGATGCTGATGTGCAGGCAAGGGTAGTACCTTTGAAACGAATTGGTAAGGAACAGTTAGAGTTCTTATCTGATTAAGATTACATGTCTATTGATGCATCTATGTTATATTTCATTTCAGCTTCGAAAGTATAGTGTGCTTAAGTGAAAGTTGAGGGATGAAATGCATGCATTGCATGTGATGCCATGTTGACTTGAAATAAGTTAACTTGCTCTCCAAATAGAGATAATGATGAAAGTTTCATCTTTTGGAAAACGAGTCCTAATGAACTTTTTCTACATGCTTGACTTGAAGAGTCATTTGCTTTAAAGGAATGTTTTGTGGAGCATATGTACTTCACATTTGTTGAGCCACCTTGGATCAATGATCAAGCAAAAGAAGCTCAAACTACCTTCTATGACCATTTTAGTAAAATTCCTACAGAAAGGCAAGGAGGAAGATAGTTCTTCTCATGAAGACCAACTCATCCAGAGAAGGGAAGTGGTCATAAACTTTGGTTCAGAGGCACTATGCAAAGGCAAGTGTAGGGAGGTTGAAAAAGGAGGGTGAGTCACTCTCATTTACTATTTAGATCAGTATATCAGTATTTTGGAGACCAAAAGTTCTTTTAGTGGGAAGGCATGATCCAAAAATGCATCCTGGATAAACCTCTAAGTCTAAAAGACTTCACGCAAGAGGTAAAAGGTGCCAAATGGCACAAATCCTTTGTAAATCAGATGGAAAAAAAGTCCTAGGCTACTCTCTAAAATAGTCTCATTGCAAAGATCTCCTCATTCTAAATCAAACGCAACTTGAATGGGTGAAAATGGACTCCGAATGAAGGAGTTACTGTAAAATGCAAATTGCCCAATGTCCTTAGAAAAGGAAGAAATTTCATTAAATTTTGAACTCTACTGAAAATTTTGATTATAAGCTCACAGGCCAATCCACAACTGACACATGGTAGGCTAGGATTGGGCCACGTGGCCCACTCTGATTGGGCTAAGAAGCATTGATATCACATCGGTGGATGGATATATAAAGGAGGAACCGCAGGTCTTAAGACATCGCAACATGTGATTGCCGAAATATCACATCGCTTAAAACCAAAGGGAAGGACTCACCCACAAGCAAGGTGACTTGCCGATGTGTGATCGCCAATATCGGTGGATCGCAATCAGTGCTGGCATAGACCCTGTTAAATGAAGAGGCCTCAGGCATGAGCGATTTGTGATTACAACTTGTCGCAACGCAACATTGCATCGGTGCATTACAATGGAGTGGGGGCACACACACACACACATATATATATATATATAGATATAGATGGGCAATCTGATGAACCGGACCCAATAACATTATCAACCATATTGTATGGATCCTGAGATCCGTCCAATGCCACTTTTCAATGTACTTACGTATATTTCGTTGTTTAACGAAAATACAAAGGGGAAGCAATATGCGATGTAAACTGGACCTGAAAGAGTTTTAGAATGGAAACATATCTAATTTCAGATCTACCCAAAGCCATTTTACATTAATTTTCGTTGTTTTCCATGTGTTTTAAATACAAAGGGAGAACCAAGGAGCAGGCCAATTGCGATATGCGATGGCGATCCCCACGCAGACCCGATGGAGCTATAAAGCGGGATCATGAATGTTTCAAGTCCGATATACTGTGTTTTATGTGGATTTCTCGTGTTTTCACAGCATTCTCTATGTAAATAGAGAAAGAATGTTACTAATGATTTCAAGTGTCGATTGCCCTCATTTTTGGCAGAAATAGGTGGCCGCCTGCCCAAAGGGAATTGTACAATGATTATTGAACGCCAAAGGAGGGATTCGAGCAGACATGGCCGGAAGTTGCAGAGCTTGAAAGGGAAAACCAATAGGCAATGTGATTTGGCTTTTAAGCCGTGAATGTCAAAGACACAGAGTTGTTGAGTGTTGACGGTGGCCGAGTTGCTGTTGGAGCTATTACTGAAGTTGAGCACAAGCAGGCAGCGCTGAGATAGCAGCACAGAAGCAAAAGAACAACCTACGAGGTCACTTGGAAACCAAGTGAAAAGCCAAGGGGGTTGTTTTTCTAATAGAGAGCTGAAGAAGCAAGAGTTGAAGAGCCAAGAGCCAGAACCAAGAGCCAAAGAGCTAGAGTCAGAGCCAAGAGCCAGAACCAAGAGCCAGAGAGCCAAGAGCTAGAGCTTCAAGAGCCAAGGGATAGAAAGGTGTCGAACTCACTGTTTATGTGTAGAACAGCAAGAGTTGAGCCTAAGAACTTGTAAAAATACTTACACCATAATCCCAGAGAGCCTATTTGAATTAACTAGAGCTCACGGAGACGTAGCCCAAGAGTTGTGGGGAACTCCAAATTAATATTGCTATTTATGTGTCTACTTTATTGCTGCTTTATTTACTTTTATATGCATATATTTCAGTTTCAGCACATTAATTTACAGCACATAATCAGTTAAAAAAATACAAGCATACACCTATATTTTCAAGCATTTCTTAATTCCGCATTGGTTAATCAAATAGACTGGGGAAAATTCAAGCTTTGGGAGTGGGAGAGGTTCTTGTAAGCTAGGAAAGAAGCCTAAGAGCCCCATTTCTAGATCAGTTATCAGTGCCAATTTGTCAAAAGGATGTTATAATTTTTCTTGGTTTTACTGGATACTATAGAAGATTTATAGAAAACTTCACAAAAATTGCATCCCCACTCTTTAAACTGCTCACCAAAGATTGTGAATTCAATTGGGATTTTGAATGTCAAGCTGCCTTTCAAACTTTGAAAAAGAGAATTTCTGAAGCACCTATCTTAAAAGGACCTAACTGGAAATTGTCTTTCCATATCTCAACAGATGCTTCAGATTCAGCCTTAGGGGTTGTGTTAGGACAAAAAGATCTTACTCCTTATGCAATCTATTATACCAGTAAAAATCTAACTCCTGCAAAGTTAAATTATATTGTAATTGAAAAGGAGTTTTTAGTTGTAGTTCATGCCATTAACAAATTCAGACATTATATAACTGGCTATGAAACTTTTGTTCACACAAACCATTCTGCCATTAGCTACCTAATGAATAAACCAGTCACTAATGGAAGAATAACTAGATGGATCCTACTTTTACAAGAATTCAACATAACCATTATAGATAGGCGGGGAAAACAGAACACAATTGCCCATTTTCTATCTAGAATACAAAATGAAAATAATATTCAACCCGTAGAAGATATATTTCCTGATGAATATCTTTTTGCATTATCTACTAAATCACCTTAGTATGCAGATATTGCTAACTATTTAGCCACAGGAAAAATTCCATTTCATTTATCTCCTAGAGAAAAGAGAAGAATAGCCCACAATATCACATCATAAATGAAGAATTATACAAGACAGGACCATATCTCATCATCAGAATATGTGTTCGAGAGGACGAAATACCAGAAATACTTAAAGCTTGTCACGATAAGCCATGTGGAGGACATTTTTCTGACAAAAGAACTACTTACAAAATCTTGCTTTTAGGATATTATTGGCCTTCCATTTTCAAGGACACCAAGGAATATGTTAAGAGATGTCACAATTGTCAGAGAATGGGCAAACCTACTCTTTCAAATGAAATTCCACTGCAACCATAGGTACTCATCAAACCATTTGAAAAGTGGGCACTAGATTTTGTTGGAAAAATCAGCCCACCTTCAAAGCAAAATATGTATATTCTGATATGTATTGATTATGTCACTAAATGGGTAGAGGCTAAAGCACTTCCTTTTGCTACTGAAAATGTTGTAGTTTCATTTCTTTTTGAGGATATCTTTACTCATTCTAGTTTCCCAAGAGAAATTGTAACAGATCAAGGAACAAAGTCACATCCAAACTATTGCAGAAGCTTGTGGACCAATATAAGATAAAACATCGGAAGTCCACTCCATACCATCCACAAGCCAATTGACAAGTTCAGTCCACAAATAAGGTGATTGAAGCTATCCTTACCAAAACTATACATCTACACAAGAAGGACTGGGGGAAAAGCTTCCAAAAGCTTTATGGGCCTACAGAACTACATGGAGAAGTACTACAGGGCATACTCCCTATGAACTTGTTTATGCGAAACAAGTCTTACTTCTGATAGAGTTCCAGATCCAAGCCTATAAGATAGTAGTCCAGTTAGATCTTGACTTATCAGGAGCCCAGAAGCAAAGGATGACACAACTAAATGAGCTCGATGAAATTAGACAAGAAGCCTTCTAGAGAACTAGCCTAGTTCAACAACAGAGGTCAAGATGGCATGATAAGTACATTAAAGAAAGGAAATTTCATCTGGGAGATTAGGCCTTGATTTTTGATTCAAAATTCAAAAAATTTCAAGGAAAATTCCAAACCCATTGGCTTGGACCTTACGAAGTTGAAAATGTCTTTGACAATGGTGCAGTTGGAATGAGGACTATTGATGAAGAGAAAACTCCTCTATTAGTAAATGGACATTGACTCAGGCTTTACCAGAAGCCATTAACAAAAGAGGAATTTGTTAAAATGTTTCAAGATAATTCAAAATTGAAGATGGTCAAGAAGAATTCTTCTTCTTTTCCACCTTATAAATTTTTACTCAATTTACTCTTAAAAAAAAATAATGATAATAATAATAATAATAATAATAAGTAAATATATATATATATATATATATATATATATATATATATATATATATATATATATATATATAAGGTATAAACATGAAAACCAACATGCTGTTGGCAGGTTTACACAGAAAATTTAGAGTGAAAACCAATTTTTGTTGGAACTTCAAACTTTCCTAAAAAAAATAATAATAAAGTTCCTTTATTAAAAAAAAAAATTTCGCAGCTGCAGAATCAACTTTCCGCAACTTAGACAATTTTCCATAGCTACGACAAGTTTCTGCAACCTAATAAATTTTTGAAGCCTACAGGGACACAATGATTTGGATTAAAGGACAACTGGCAGAGCAAAGTACCTTTAGGGGATCAAAGGACAACAAATAAGGTTAGCAAAAGTAGATCAAAGGTACGTGCTAATTTAATTTAACAATAGGGAATGTTATATTGTATATATGATTAAGAAGATATAGTACTGCCGGAAATTAAAATGCAATCATTATAGCCTAAGGGTGATGGCTGCCTAACAAAATATCATATGCCACCACTTAGAAAGTTATGTCACGTCCCCATTCCAAATCCGTTGAAGTAATTACCAAATCATCAGTTTAAATGCACCTAATGGTCAGATTCAATCCTATAACCCTTATGATAATTCACCTGTTCTTCCATATTATTACACTCCTCTGAACTTTCATAGCTACTCCATCTTTCCGCCACTTAGCAAACCCTACCAACGCCATTTTCTTGTCAAGGTAACCAGTCTTCGAGGCTAAGCATCCTTCAGAATGGGGATAATTGTTCGAACTGAACCAACAAGGAAGCAATTCCTGGAGGGGTACCCACAGACCAAGGAGTTGCTACAAAAGAGACAATGGTTGCAGTTCATTGAAAAATTCAATGGCATTCACAGGGAAGAATCCAAGACATTTGTACGCTCATTTGATGGGACTGAAGCCGAAATAGGGGACATTAAGCTCACCATAAAAAATTCAGGATCGTTGTTGGGTCCCTATAATACTGGTGATTACCCCATTACTATTGTAGTTATACCCCTTATTTATATTGTTGTGCCCCTATTACCCCCATGTTGTTATTTCTGTGCCCCATAGAATCCCTCTATTGTTATTTTTGTGGCTTTATATTATTATTGTTAGGTCGGCTGGATTATATTGTGACTCCTTAGACTCCTATATATAGAAAGGAGGTTTTGTCATTTGTATCATCCAAGAATTTTTCATTTATTTAATGTAAAGGAGGTTGCCCCCTCGAAGAGGCTGAATTCTAAGGCGTTGATCTATCTTTTCTATCTTTTCTTGAGCTGGTTTCATAACATTTGGTATCAGAGCTTCGGATTCTAGGGTTTCGCTGCTCCAAACAGGTCATCGTGGCACTTTCGCTATAACTTTTTTTTCTATGATGTTTCAGAAGTCACAAAAAAAACCCATTTGAGAAGAAATCACGCTGAACCTTGGTTCTAAATTTCAGAGCTTTTCACGTGATATTTGCGGAGATATGATCTGAGGAAGTTGGTCTTTTTGTAGACTCTTGAATTACATTCAAAACAGGTGACCTGGGGAAAATCGTCATAACTTTCTCTCTGGGGATCAGATTGAAATTTCATAAGAAGGTACAGAAAGAGGATGGCCTGTAGTTTCTTGTACGCATTTTTCAGATCCATAGGTCGAAACAGTGACTCGTGGCACGTTGTACAAGTTCGCTCTACTGAACTAGTCTATAATCAAGTCACTGTGGGAGATTTCGCATAACTCTTCCTTGGAGAATCCAAATTGGGTCAGACTTGTGGCATTGGAAAGAGGACACAGAAGGATACTAGAGGTCACAATTTTAGAATTGGAGGATCTGGAATTACAGAGATACATCAGATTAAATATCAGGCTTCTACAAAGTGAAAAAAGGTGTGTAGTTTTTTTTTTAATTTTTCTGTAAGTTGGGTTTGAAGGAATTCAAAGGGCATAGTAAAGAATTATTATCGGTAACTGATGCCCCGAGGCAAGAAAAATAAAACACCTAGTAAGGAACCTGAAAGCTCAAGCATGACTCATGAAGAAGAGGAAGAAATGCTACATGATATATCAAAATTACAAGAACAAGTGCAACAAATGTCACGCTCACAAAAGCTAACAGAAGCTAAGATAAATGGCGTGGAATCTAATATAAATGGTGTGGAATCTAAGATAAATGGCGTGGAATCTAAGATAAAGGGCATGGAAGCTAAGATGGATGATTCGAAGACAGATTTGAAGAGAGACATGAAGAGAGACATGGCAGATTTGAAGACAGACATGGCAGATTTGAAGACAGATTTGACAAATTTTCTATAAGAAATACTTACTAATGGTGAAAAGGTTGTAAAGGAAATTCATGATGTGAAAAAAATTAATGTTAATCATGATTCCATAGACTCTAATGTTGGATCAAAGACCCACCATATTCCAAAAATCGATATGAGGAAGTTTGATGGCAAGGATCCTGCCACATGGATATTACAGATGGAGCAGTTCTTTGATCTCAATAATGTGCAAAAAACACAAAAGGTACGTATGGCAACTGTATATTTGGAGCCAAATCAGTTTGTATGGTATCAATGGCTTTTCTCTTGTAAAAAATTTATCACTTGGGCAATTTTTACAGAAGAATTGATAGCACACTATGAAGATACAAAAAGCAACACTTTTTTTAGCCAATTGATAAGTCTCAAACAAAAGGGTTCAGTAATGGAGCACATTGAGGAGTTCCAAAAATTGAACATAAGGGTAAAAGATATTCCAGAGGAGTATAGGATTGATGTGTTCATAGGGTCTTTAAAGGATAATATCCAACATGATGTTCGCCTTTGGGAACCTGATTCATTAGAGAAGGCATTCAGGTTACCAAGAAAAATGGAAAGCAAAATTATGGCAACCAGGAAGCATACCACTCACAACTATAAAGACGGAAGTGTTGTTGCCCCTAGTCTTCCACAACATATAAGGTTGACACCACAACAATTGGAAGAAAAAAGAGCAAAAGGGCTTTGTTACAGTTGTGATAGCAAATACACTAAAGGTCATAAGTGTGCTGAGAAGAAATTATTCTACATAGATTATGAAGAGGAAGAAGAAAAGGAGTAAGAAAGGTCAAAAGAAGAAGATATACTCCAGGAACAAATCCTAGATGAAGAAAAAATGAATCCGACCATATCTTGTAATGCATTGGCAGGAATTACCACTCCTCAAACCATCAAGATAGAAGGACAAATCAAGAAGAAAAATATAATAGTGTTGATTGATTCAGGAAGCACCCACAATTTTATTCATTGTAGGGTAGAAAAAGAATTGAATTGCTTCCTATATCCAGCACTAGAGTGTCAACTGATGATTGCAAATGGAGGAACAATAAATTGCTCTGGAAGGTGCCATAATATCAAGCTATCCATGGGAGAATATGTATTGACTAGCCCAATACTTTCCATTCCAATGGGAGGTGCTGATGTTGTACTAGGAGTCCAATGACTACAATCCTTGGGTATAATAGCTTTTAATTTTCAAGAAATTTTCATCAAATTTTCTACGGAAGGAAAGGAAGTTGAATTAAGTGGTATTGCAGGGAAACCAGGAAAGATAATCAGCTCTCATGGTATGACAAAGCTTCTTAAAAAGAGAAAAGAGGTGTAATTGCACAATTATGCTCACTAGATGTTTCCACATTGGAATCATCTATTTCTCCAGATCTCCAAAAAGTCCTGGACAATCATTCCAAGGTATTTGAGACTCCCAAGGGTCTCCCACCTATGCGTGATCATGATCATGCTATTCATCTGATTCCAGGAAGTGTTCCTCCAAACATCGGGCCGTATAGATATCCCTATGTCAAAAAAAGTGAAATTGAACGTATGGTTGCAGAAATGTTAGAGGCTGGTATAATTCAACCAAGTCAAAGTTCTTTCTTTGCTCCAGTAGTATTGGTGCACAAGAAGGATGGGTCATGGCGCATGTGTCCAGATTATAGGGAGCTCAACAAGCTCACTTTTAAAGATAATTTCCCCATTTCTGTCATTGATGAATTACCGGATGAATTGAATGGATCAATTTACTTCACCAAGTTGGATATTCGTTCAGGATATCATCAAATCAGAATGAAGATTGAAGACATTCTGAAAATGGCATTTAGAACTCATGAGGGTCATTATGAATTTTTGGTCATGCCTTTTGGCCTTACCAATGCACCTTCAACATTTCAAGGTTTTATGAATTCAATTTTCAAACCATTCCTTAGAAAATTTGTGTTAGTATTTTTTGATGATATACTAATCTACAGCAAGTCTTAGAAGGATCATGTTGAACACGTTGACAAGGTGCTACAACTATTGGAGGAGAAACAATTATATGCAAAAAGATCCAAATGTTTCTTTGGAGTCCAGGAGGTGGAATATTTGGGTCATATTGTATCTCATGAAGGAGTTAAGGTAGACCCTAGCAAAATTAAAGCCATTAAGTAATGGAAAATCCCCACATCCATAAAGCATCTGCGAGGATTTCTTGGGTTGTGTTGTGGTCACCAACAACCCCCCCCTCTTTGCTTGATATTAGCAATAACATCGAGCAAAGGGGGGACCCTGAAAGAAAAATCCCAAAAATATTTTTTTTTAAATTTTTGTATTTTTCTCCCTAAGGCTTAAATCGCATCGCAAGGAAAGGCTGAAGCATTACCCAAGCGCGGAAAACAAAACTGCGAAAGAGCGATGCGAAATTCATCGCATCGCATGCATCCCAAGCGCTCTCTAAAAAGAAGACCTTCAAGAAATGCCGATCGCCGATATGCGACATCGCACATCGCAAACATCGCACTAGGCGGCATAAACCATTGAATAAAATCTGCGATCAGCGATCTGCAATGACAGCAATCTGCGATTTACGATATCGGCGAACCGCGATCTGCGATCTGCGATCTGAAAAGACTCATCGCACGAATTCTCCGACATACCCGATAGACCCAAGATTAAAAACGCGCCTTAAAGGAAATTAATGACCGCATGCTTGAGTATCAAGGAATGATTGCATCGCATTTTTTGAAGAGTCAAGTCATGATGAATGTCAGGATTATGCATTCATTAGAGTTTAATGCTTTCATGTCAATCTTTTTATTTCCCTTCTTCTTTGCGTAGACTGTAAGACACACAACTAATATAAATCTATATGCAGGAAATATCTAAAGGAAAATGGAAAGCGCCAATCAGACAGCAGAGAGAAGATGCCTCCACAAATGGATACCGCATGCAGCAAGACCATGGATTCCAGACTATAAGCCAACTGGCACTGATGAAATTAGACTATCCAGGACCCAGAGTCAAAGGCGCACAAAAGCAGCGTGTTCACAAAAGATCCTGAAGCTCAGACTTGGTAAAGCAGAGGAAGAAGCGCATGAGAAGGAAGACGCTCCAGAAAAGCCTGGAACAAAGAGCGGAAACAATTCTCGAAATAGGGGATTGTCCATACAGCGCGACTCCTAACCCACTCAGTCATTCGCACGACTAGAAACCGGAATAGCAACAGCAAAATCAGTTCGAGAAGAACCTGGGTTGTGCTAAGTATACACGCGGCGAATACACCCAGCTAGAGAAAGGTTTTCGAAAATATCTTCTGGTCTGTCAGAAGGAAGTGCCAGCTCTTGTTATTTCCACTTTTATCTCCCGAGCGAAAGAAGAAGGCGGCCAGCCGACTGTTCCCAGGAAAACGTTGCGTTGTTGACAGCACTAAAGAGAATATACAGAAACGGTCAGAAATTAGATTTAAAGTTTTAGAAATAAATTTGCTTTTAGTAAAGGGCGGTCATTTGAAGCCGATTCCCTAATTTCGTGTAATTAAGATTAATTAGTTAGTAGTATTTAACCCTTCTCATGGCATTTGGAGAAGGGTCCGGAAATCTGTCAAAAAACTTGTCCTCAGAACATGCACTTCTGCACCCTCAGAGGAGGTTTTTGATGAATGGATGGATCAAGATTTATTTATGTTTGCATTTTAATGTCTATTACTGATGTTGCACTTCTGTACTCTTAGCAGATATTAGAAAAAGTAGAAATAAATCATTATTGCTTGAAGTTTATTAGTGAAATCAGTCATAAATGGTACTTTTATCTCTTGACTAAATTCTGCTAGTATCCCTAAAGTAATATACAGCTGAGTTCTTTATATGTTACTGTATGAATGTCCATATTACCATTTGGCACTTCTGTACGGTGGGGTCATTTATTTATGCTTGACATATAGAAAACTGATTATGCGATATGTTGTTCACAACTACTCTGCCTAACTTCTTATGCAGAATGGTTTATCTTTATCGATTTATATTCTGATAACAGTTGAATGATCTTTATTACCAGCTGTTGTTTTAAATCTTTCTAGATCGCATAACAAAAGAAAACACCCGGGTTAGCATAGACTAGATGTACTGTTTCTCTTCATTAGATTACATTAGCATAGAGTTAGCTTAGCAGTTAGAATTAAGACTAGTTTAGAGAAACCTTTAGATTAATACCATCAATCTCTACACACACACGCACACCCTTCACATTGGGAAACTGGTCCCATTATCCCCAGTCGGACCCGCTACTCCAAACGGGCAAGGAGCCGCCAACCAGGTTCCGGACCGGGTGGGTATCCCCCTTGTTGTCGACCCGACTTCGGGGCCGTCAACATTTCTGGTGCTAGAAGGAGGGCCGGCTATGAATGGCACATAATTCAAAATCCAAATACCATTCTGAGAGCAAATCACCCTCACCAACTTCCCCGACTTCCCCGGTACGACTAATCTCGGAACTAGAAGTCGCTCAGACATCCACCGCTGCTATACATACTCATACATCAGACCAACTTATTATCGATCCCCCTGAAGTTCAAACTTTGATCCGTAAACTCCAGGGATTCTCTATTTTTACCCAGAAGTCTGATAAATCTAAAGGCAGCCTGACTTCGCAATACAATCCTGCTCATCCCCTGACCCGATTGAAGAGTGAAAAGTTTGGCGTCCAGCCAACTGAAATCCCTCTCCCCACTAGGAAAAGAGCAAGGAAAGCACTCCCAGAGTCTGACAGAGAGACTCTTTCTTCCACTTCGTCCATTTCAACCCCCTCTCCGCGAAGTCAACCACCCACATCTCCACCTCAAGTCACTCATCCATCTTCCACAACCCTTCCTCTGCAATCGTCGAAGATCATAACATCTCCATCTTCTCAACATCAAAAACCATCTCCTACACTTTTGTTGACTAGTAACTCAGTGATGGCCCAATCTCCATGGAACAATCCTGGGGCGGTTTTAATGCCTCCACCCCTAAGTCCAATACCTGCCCATCCCGAGAAATGGCTACCAAAGTTCAATCCAGAAACAGGAATGCTAGCTGAAGAACATATCAATAATTTCATGCTTTCTGTTAATCTTAACGGAGTTACCAACGAAGATGCCGTGGTCCGACTTTTCCCCTATACAATGCAAGGAACAGCCGGGTCATGGTACTTTTCGCTGCCCTCCGGATCTATCACCAGCTGGGACATTTTTCAAAATCAATTTCTCACCAAATTCGGCGATGATAGATCGACAACGACACTGATCAACGATTTATCCAATCTTAAAGCTGAGGATAGGGAACCCATTAAGGATTTTAACTTACGATTCAACAAGATCCTCAACAAAATCCCCGCTGCTTCTCAACCCAGCGAGGAAGTAAGATGTGAGTGGTACATCACGGCCTTACCTTCAAACATGGCCATCTTCGTAGATAGGGTGAGCAAGACAACCTTAGTCGAAAATTTGGTTGAGGCGTTAGCAGTTGAAAGACGCGTAGTAGCCCTAGAAAAGAGGTCTACAATCGAAGAGCGTAAATCTAAGAAAATCTCTTTCAAAGAAGACACCAAGAAGAAGCAAACGAAAGATCCTTTCGACATGGAAGGCCTACAAAAGGTATTAAAGGCCATGTCTAATGAGATGATTGACATAAGAAAACAAGTAGCAGAATCGTCCCCAAGAAAGCCTTTTAGGAATTTCAAAAGAAACCCCCCCATGGAGACGAAGCCACCCAACGTGGTCTCAAATGTGGAATCTGAAGAAGAAGAAGAAGAGAGCACCATCGAAACGCAGACCGACGATGAAGAAGTGGTGGAACTGCAAGGAATGTGGGATTTCATCCTCCCACAAGAGGAAGATCAAGAAGCACTTCCGGTTAGCACACGAAGCAGAAATCAACTTGATCCTCCCCAGAATACCCCAAAACAGAAGGGCGCAAGCCCTGTAGCAAAAGAAAAGGTCGCACCAAAGAAAACAATTGCTAAAACGACCTCATTTAGCCCAGTCCAATCAGAGCAATCACCTCCATCAAAGACACTAATAGTGTCGGATGAAATGGAGTATAACATCATCGATGACATGAAAAAGACTAGGGCTAATATCACTCTGTACGAGTTAAGCAAATTGAAACACCAACAGAAAATCATGATGAAAGAGTTACACGCCGTACCTACTACACCTTTACCTACAGCTGTAGCTTCCCATAATATAGGAAGACCTCCAATCAACACGATCAATAAAATCGATCCAAATGACATCGCTCTGATTGGAGGGAGATCTAGATCTCATACTCCTCCTTTCCTCCTCACTTATGAAATCTTTAACAGAAACGTGCACAACTACTTGGTCGATTCTGGTGCTTCAACCAATATTCTACCCAAGTCAATATGTGCCAAACTTAATGTTCAACCGCAAAAATCCGCAGTGCGCATAGTTCAACTTGATCGATCGCAAGTCGAAGTGATAGGCGAACTTAATCAAGTGACCATAAGACTGTCGTCTAACCCCAAGGTATCTCAGGTTATCGACATTCTAGTGGCTGACATCCCTGAATTTTATGGTCTGATTCTTAGCAGGGACTGGTCCGAGAAACTCCACGGATACTTTTCAACCGACTGGTCACACATGTGGTTACCCTTCAACGGGAAACCAAACCAAATAAAAGTTGAACGGGAACTGCACCAAAAATACATAGTGACGGATTTGGAAGGAGAGAACGAAGCCATAGCATACAACAACAGCATCATAGGCAACTACTCGGTAGACTCTTTCCTCGGAAATTTCAATGCTCACATATCACCATATTTAGAAAATTCAGTTTTGTCCCAAGTTGAAAACTTTTCCCAGACTGATGATTCAAAATGTGTTAGTTTCTTAGATAACCCTGTAAATACTTCTTTATTTTGGAAATTATATTTTGATGGCTCTAAATCCAACGAGGGAGCGGGAGCAGGATGCGTTTTGATTAGCCCAGACGGAAATAAGACCATGCTCACATGCAGACTGGAGTTCGATTGCACGAACAACACAGCGGAATACGAAGCCTTGGTGCAAGGCCTATACAAAGCAATCGGCTGCAACGTCAAGTATCTTCAAGTCTATGGAGATTCTGAGATCGTCGTCAAACAGGTACGTAACACCATACACTGCCTATCTAGTCATTTAAAGCACTATCAATCTTTAGTACAAGATCTCACTGCACATTTTACAGCGTTCAATATTTCGTCAATCCCGAGACTTCACAATGCAAACGCAGACCTGTTAGCTAACGTAGCCTCCAGACTCATCCCCTCCGAAGACTTTAGTCCAGATAGGTTTTCGATAGAATTGATTTTTAAACCATCTATCCCTGACAACATCACCAACTGGAGAGTATTCAACGACGACCCAGACATCGTAAGTTTCCTCACCTCCGAAGGATCCTACTCAAACCAGATAATCGACGAAGACTGTCATGATCACCAGATACAACAAAATAGCACTGATAATGCTATACCCAAATCGGTGGTCAAACTAGAAGACTTATACGACTTGAAAAGTCGGTTCAAAAGGTCAGCTAACGCCAAACTTTACAGTTCAACTCTGAACTACGAATCAGTGAACCTAGGAACCGATGAGAAGCCGCAAAACGTTAATCTAGGTCAAGGCCTAGCTCCTGAAGAAAAATCAGCATATATCCGTCTTCTACGACAGTACAAAAATGTCTTTGCCTGGAATTACGATGATCTGAAGACTTACAACACTTCTATCATTCAACACACTATCCCTATGATTGACAACGAGAAACCTGTCCAACAGAAGCTCAGGAAAATCCACCCCAACTTGGAAAATCAGATAAAACCTGAGCTGAATAAATTGTTGAGAGCCAGAATAATCTTCCCGGTCAGACATTCCAAATGGGTATCCAACATGGTACCTGTTAGGAAGAAAAACGGAGATATTAGAATCTCCATCGACTTCCGGAATCTCAACAAAGCCTGTCAGAAAGACAATTTTCCCCTCCCACCTATGGAGCAAATATTACAGGCAGTCGCAGGCTCAAAGTTAATGTCTTTCCTGGACGGATTTTCAGGATATAATCAAGTGTTGGTACACCCAGATGATCAGTTAAAAACCACCTTCCGAACTAAATGGGGTACCTACGCGTATCGGAAAATGCCGTTCGGTCTGATCAACGTCGGCGCCACTTTTCAAAGAGCCATGGACATTGCGTTTAAAGGTTTAGTCAATAAATCGGTAGTGATCTACCTACTCCAAGAACCGAAACGACCACCTCAAATATTTGAAGCAAATCTTTCAAAGATGTTTAAGGTATGGGATCTCGCTTAACCCGAAGAAATCTTTTTTCGCGTTGAGTGAAGGAAAATTGCTAGGATTCATAGTGTCTAAATCTGGCATTCACATTGAACCTGACAGAATCAAAGAAATTTCCGAGATATCCATGCCTCATAACAAAAAGACCATGCAATCTTTCCTAGGACAGATCAATTTTGTGAAAAGATTTGTCCCAGATTTTTCACGTATTATTTCTCCTTTACAAAAAATGATAAAAAAGAATTCAAACTTTAAATGGGGTCTAGACGAGCACGAAGCATTTAACTTAATCAAACAAGCCATCATCAACGCTCCATCTCTAGCAACCCCAAATTTTTCAGAGCCCTTTGTCTTATACACGTTTGCCTCAGAGAATTCTTATGCTGCGATCTTGACTCAAGCGAATCAAGAAAAGGTAGAATCTCCGATCGCATTCTTTAGCTCAAACTTACAAGGTGCTGAGCTGAAATATTCGGACGTAGAGAAACAGGCATACGCCGTTTTCAAAGCAATTAAATATTTCATACCTTTCTTGCTAAAGGCCCATACCAAGGTCATAGTACCATTCCCAGCGGTAAGAAACCTCCTAATACAGAAAGATGTGAGCGAAAAGAGAGCGAATTGGATCACCGCCTTGCAAGAATACGACCTGGAGATCAAGCCGGCACACATCGTAAGAGGCCAAGGCTTCTGCAAGATGTTAGCTGGAGCATCGCAAATTCCCGAAAAATCATCTGAAGAGGTACACGCGTATGAGGTAAGCCTAAACGATGCACAATCATTATATGCTGACACCATTTATTTCCTGAAAAACGGGCATGCTCCATTTCACCTGGATCACATCAAGAAGAGAGCCCTGAGATTAAAAGCTAAACAATACCAGCTCGTAAATGATGTCCTGTTTAAAAGGAATTATGATTCTGTGCTCCTTAGATGTCTTGAGAAAACTGAAGTCGAAAAGGTTTTGCAGGAACTCCACGATGGACCAGCAAGTGGACACTATGCTGGAGAAGCCACCGCACACAAAATCTTACGTGCAGGATACTACTGGCCCACGCTGTTCAAAGACTCGTACCATCACGTAAGGAAATGCCAAGTCTGCCAAACTGCTGCAGGAAAACAAAAGAAGTCATCCATGCCACTGCAGCCGGTTAACATCGAACAACCGTTCAGCCAATGGGGCCTGGACATAATAGGTGAGATCGTTCCTCACTCCTCTAAACAGCATAGGTATATCCTCACGGCAACTGACTATTTTACTAAATGGGTAGAGGCAGTTCCTCTCAAGACAGCTAATTCTGAAAACATTATTGAATTCATAGATCAGTTTATCATTACTAGGTTTGGATTGCCAACGGCCTTAATATTTGATAATGCTTCATATTTTTCTGGAAATACCATGACTGAGTTCGCGCTCAAAAGAGGGTTCAAACTGAAGTATTCTGCCAACTACTATCCGCAAGGTAATGGGCTGGCTGAATCAACGAAAAAGAACCTAATCAGGATTATCAAAAAGACAGTCGACCAAAACCAAAAGAATTGGCATAAAGCGCTGGTAAACGCCTTATGGGCAGACAGAATTACAAAGAAAGTCTCTATCGGCACTTCTCCCTTTAATTTAGTTTACGGGAGAGAAGCAGTTCTTCCTACTCACTTAGTCATTCCCTCCTTGTCCTTAGTACAATACATTGATGAAGTATCTACTTCTCCCTTACAACTAAGGCAATTGGAAATAGTCAAGCTAGAAGAACAACGAGAACAGGCCAAGAAAACCCATGCCCACCACCAAGCGCTGATAAAATCCTCTTTTGATTCGAACATAATGACCAGAAAAAACTTTCAGATGGGAGATTTAGTTTTGAAATGGGATAAGGCTCACGAAGAAAAGGGCAAACATACGAAATTCCAGAAGCTATGGCTTGGTCCTTTTCAGATCGTAGAGGTCATAGGCCCGTCGACTTTTGTGTTGCAGGACTTGACAGGCAGGAGAGATTCTCTGCCTGTGAATGGACAAATCCTCAAAATGTATTTTCCATAGAAGGTCATCCTTCTATTTTTGTAGGATAATTTTAGTTTTTTTTTTTTTTTTTTTTTTTAGTTTTTATTTCTTATAAATAAGGTTGGTTGTGAATGATCATAAATTATATTCATGAAGAAACATACCATTTCTCTATC
This sequence comes from Pinus tabuliformis, assembly GCA_031772625.1. Taxonomy (NCBI): domain Eukaryota; kingdom Viridiplantae; phylum Streptophyta; class Pinopsida; order Pinales; family Pinaceae; genus Pinus; species Pinus tabuliformis. The sequence continues at coordinate 1,542,863,008 of CM062804.1, read as the reverse complement.
AGATTTTGATTTCACTTGTATAAATAGTAAAACTTTTCGAAAAAAATCTGACTTTTATTATTGATAGATAGAGTTAACTTTAGCCTGAATATGATGTTAGTTTCAACTTCACAAAGAAATCTGGGATGAAAGTAACTTTTGGCAAAAAATTGTTTTATGCCAACGCAATGAAAAGTATCATCAATAGAAAAATAATTATTCTCTGCAAAACTGCTGTTCTTAAACTCTATTATTGTCGTCCAGAGCTTTCTTAAGGAAAAACAATGACTTCCTCCCTGTTAAGGAAATCGCAGCATCCAGAGAAACAATCCAAGAAAACACTATATCTCAAAGAATGAGAGGTCTCATCACGAGCCGGCTTATCATGATCACAGATATTATAACTTGCTGACTTTGCCACTACTGTCTACCAAAACAGGGCAACGACTCAAGATTGTTGCAATCAAAAGACAAGGGGTCTCATCACGAGCCAGCTTGTTCAGCAAAAGTGTAAATCAAGTGAATGACTGTGTCATAATTTGGCCACCAAACCAAGACACTGTTCTTTAGAGAATAAAAAATCAAAAAATAAAGAAAAAGTGTCAAAAGGATTTTTCTCTGGTATGTTGTAAATAACCTTAAACAGGAAAAAGGATCATTGCTGGATAACATGGTAACCCTGTCGAGGCTATGGACGCTTGCGGGCAGCAGAGGCTCTACCTACGACAAATGAGCATATTTTACAAAGCCAGTACGCAGAGAAGACCTTATTTTGTCTTTGAAAAGCACTGAGTAATGTCTAGGTGTGAATACAAGAAATAACCCAGAGGGAGCAAACAATCGGAATGAAATAAAAGTTGTGACGAAACATCATTGACGGGATAAGGGGTAATACTCTATCTGTCCATAACAAAATTTAGGCATAAGAAAAAATTTTCTGTTTTGGAAGTGAAAATGCAATAGAACAAGCAGAGATAATTGGTTCTTCACAGTGAATCGCCATTGTTGTGGTCACCAACAACCCCCCCTCTTTGCTCGATATTAGCAATAACATCGAGCAAAGGGGGGACCCTGAAAGAAAAATCCCAAAAATATTTTTTTTAAATTTTTGTATTTTTCTCCCTAAGGCTTAAATCGCATCGCAAGGGAAGGCTGAAGCATTACCCAAGCGCGGAAAACAAAACTGCGAAAGAGCGATGCGAAATTCATCGCATCGCATGCATCCCAAGCACTCTCTAAAAAGAAGACCTTCAAGAAATGCCGATCGCCGATATGCGACATCGCACATCGCAAACGTCGCACTAGGCGGCATAAACCATTGAATAAAATCTGCGATCAGCGATCTGCGATGACTGCGATCTGTGATTTGCGATATCGGCGAAACGCGATCTGCGATCTGCGATTTGAAAAGACTCATCGCACGAATTCTCCGACATACCTGATAGACCCAAGATTAAGCGCGCACCTTAAAGGAAATTAATGACCTCATGCTTGAGTATCAAGGAATTATTGCATCGCATTTTTCGAAGAGTCAAGTCATGATGAATGTCAGGATTATGCATTCATTAGAGTTTAATGCTTTCATGTCAATCTTTTCATTTCCCTTCTTCTTTGCGTAGACTGCAAGACACGCAACTAATATAAATCTATATGCAAGAAATATCTAAAGGAAAAGGGAAAGCGCCAATCAGACAGCAGAGAGAAGATGCCTCCACAAATGGATACCGCATGCAGCAGGACCGCGGATTCCAGACTATAAGCCAACCGGCACTGATGAAATTAGACTATCCAAGACCCAGAGTCAAAGGCGCACAAAAGCAGCGTGTTCACAAAAGATCCTGAAGCTCAGACTTGGTAAAGCAGAGGAAGAAGCGCATGAGAAGGAAGGCGCTCCAGAAAAGCATGGAACAAAGAGCGGAAACAATTCTCGAAACAGGGGATTGTCCATACAGCGCGACTCCTAACCCACTCAGTCATTCGCACGACCGAAAACCGGAATAGCAACAACAAAATCAGTTCGAGAAGAACCTGGGTTGTGCTAAGTATACACGCGGCGAATACACCCAGCTAGAGAAAGGTTTTCGAAAATATCTTCTGGTCTGTCAGAAGGAAGTGCCAGCTCTTGTTATTTCCACTTTTATCTCCGAGCGAAAGAAGAAGGCGGCCAGCCGACTGTTCCCAGCAAAACGTTGCGCTGTTGACAGCACTAAAGAGAATATACAGAAACGGTTAGAAATTAGATTTAAAGTTTTAGAAATAAATTTGCTTTTAGTAAAGGGCGGTCATTTGAAGCCGATTCCCTAATTTCGTGTAATTAAGATTAATTAGTTAGTAGTATTTAACCTTTCTCATGGCATTTGGAGAAGGGTCCGGAAATCTGTCAAAAAACTTGTCCTCAGAACATGCACTTCTGCACCCTCAGAGGAGGTTTTTGATGAATGGATGGATCAAGATTTATTTATGTTTGCATTTTAATGTCTGTTACTGATGTTGCACTTCTGTACTCTTAGCAGATATTAGAACAAGTAGAAATAAATCATTATTGCTTGAAGTTTATTAGTGAAATCAGTCATAAATGGTACTTTTATCTCTTGACTAAATTCTGCTAGTATCCCTAAAGTAATATACAGCTGAGTTCTTTATATGTTACTATATGAATGTCTGTATTACCATTTGGCACTTCTGTACGGTGGGGTCATTTATTTATGCTTGACATATAGAAAACTAATTATGCGATATGCTGTTCACAACTACTCTGCCTAACTTCTTATGCAGAATGGTTTATCTTTATCGATTTATATTCTGATAACAGTTGAATGATCTTTATTACCAGCTGTTGTTTGAAATCTTTCTAGATCGCATAACAAAAGAAAACACCCGGGTTAGCATAGACTAGATGTATTGTTTCTCTTCATTAGATTACATTAGCATAGAGTTAGCTTAGCAGTTAGAATTAAGACTAGTTTAGAGAAACCTTTAGATTAATACCATCAAACTCTACACACACACGCACACCCTTCACATTGGGAAACTGGTCCCATTACCCCCAGTCGGACCCGCTACTCCAAACGGGCAAGGAGCCGCCAACCAGGTTCCGGACCGGGTGGGTATCCCCCTTGTTGTCGACCCGACTTCAGGGCCCTCAACAGGTTGACAGGGTATTATCGCAATGTTAAGAATTATGGGAGAATAGCAGCACCTCTAACAACATTATTGAAGAAAGATGCATTTTCATGGACTCCGGAAGCAACAAAGGCCTTTGAACATCTTAAAGAGGCAATGTGCCAAGCACTGGTCTTAGCTACACCGGACTTCACAATAACCTTTATTGTGGAATGTGATGCTTCAGGAAATGGAATTGGTGTTTTTCTAATGCAAGATGAAAGACCCATTGCTTTTGAAAGTCGTCCAATCAAGGGAAAGTTTTTAAGCAAAGCTATTTATGAGAAGGCAATGTTGGCAATACTCCATGCACTTAAGAAATGGCGACCCTACCTAATGGGAAGACACTTCAAGGTAAAAACGGATCATGATAGCCTTAAATACTTTTTAGAACAAAGATTACCCTCTGAAGAGCAACAAAAGTGGGTCACAAAGATGTTGGGTTATGACTTTGAAATCATCTACAAAAAAGGGAAGCAAAATGTGGTGGCAGATGCACTCTCAAGAAAGGATGAGGATGTGGAAGCATTGTTGTGTGACATTTCTATTATCCAACCAGATTGGATAAACGAAGCAAGGGAGGAATGGAAGAATGATGAAGAAGTGTGGGCACTTATTCGAAAGCTACAACAAGATTCCAGTACGTCTGATACATTTAGCTGGCAAAATGATTCGTTATGGTACAAAAATCGCTTATACCTCTGTAAGAATTCCTAGCTAAAACAAAAGATTCTTATGGAATTGCACACTTCTCCCTTAGGAGGGCACTCGGGATTTTTAGAAACTTACCATAGGGTTAAGAAGGAATTTTTTTGGGATGGCCTTAAATCAGATATTCAAAAGTTTGTGGCGGAATGTTTGGTTTGCCAATAAAATAAAGTTGAAACAATTAATACATCGGGTCTATTACAACCTTTATCCATTCCAAGCCAACGTTGGAAGGAGATTTCAATGGATTTTATCACAGGTTTACCCAAGTCTGAGGGAAAGAGTGAAATCATGGTGGTAGTTGACAGACTTACCAAGTATGCACACTTTTGTGCATTATCACATCCATTTAAAGCCAGTACAGTTTCTACTGCATTTATGGAAACAATTCAAAAGCTACATGGAAACCCAAAGATTATCGTAAGTAACAGAGATCCCATTTTCACTGGAAATTTTTGGACAAAATTATTTTCTTGTCTTGGTACTCAGTTAGCTCATAGCTCATCTTATCATCCTCAATCTGATGGGCAAACTGAGATAGTAAACAAATGTTTGGAAGGATATCTTCGTTGCTTTGTTTCTGATAAACAGACACAATGGGTCAAATGGTTGCCTCTGGCTGAATGGTGGTATAACACTTCCTTCCATACAGCAACAAAAATGACCCCATTTAATGCGCTTTATGGGTATCAACCACCATCCATCACATCATATTTAAGAGAAAATTCTAAGGTTCAGGCAGTGGAACATCACATCGAACATCAACAACAAGTCCTCCAACTCAAGGATAACCTCGTGTTGGCACAAAATAGAATGAAACAACAGGCAGATCAACGTCGCAGTGAAAGAAATTTTGATGTAGGTGATTGGGTATTCCTACGACTACAACCATATAAGCAAATGTCCCTAAAGCAAGCTAAGAAGGATAATAAATTATCACCAAAGTATTATGGTCCGTACAAGGTGTTGCAAAAGATTGGTACTATGGCATACAAATTGGAGCTTCCTGCAGCTTCTCGATTGCACCCAGTTTTCCATGTTTCATGTTTAAAGAAGGTTATAGGTGACAAGCTCCCAGTTCAAACAATATTGCCAGAACTTGACGAGGAAGGAAAAATTATATTGGAACCGGAAGCAGTCACAGAAGCAAGAACTTGACAGCTACGAAATCGATCAATTTCAGAGTATCTTATCAAGTAGAAGAACTTATCTGCTGAATATTCCACATGGGAGGATGAGAATTTTATGCAGAAGTATCCAGAACTACTCAAGCATTGAGGACAACACTTTTTTGAAGGAGAGGGGCATGTTGGGTCCCTATAATACTAGTGATTACCCCATTACTATAGTAGTTATACCCCTTATTTATACTGTTGTGCCCCTATTACCCCCATGTTGTTATTTCTATGCCCCATAGAATCCCTCTATTGTTATTTTTGTGGCTTTATATTATTATTGTTAGGTCGGCTGGATTATATTGTGACTCCTTAGACTCCTATATATAGAAAGGAGGTTTTGTCATTTGTATCATCCAAGAATTGTTCGTTTATGTAATGTAAAGGAGGTTGCCCCCTCGAAGAGGCTGAATTCTAAGGCGTTGATCTATCTTTTCTATCTTTTCTTGAGCTGGTTTCATAACAATCGTGGAGGCTACTGAGCTACCAAGGAGTGGGCAAAAATGGTTTAATAACAGGGGAATTGATGGAAAGGATTGGAAGGTCTTCCTCAAAAATCCGAACATGGACACTATTTTCTACTAGAAAGGTATTCCCAGCACCACTCTTAAGAACAAATGGAGAAACTTATTACTTGTGCTTCAGTATTTTGTCACTTGTGAGGGTAGGTTTGGGAAAATGTATTTTTATAATTTTACGATGATGATGCATTTCCTTAAAGATCACCAAATGAACCTTCCCTACTTCCTCTTAAATAGTCTCAAGAAAATGTCTAGAAATGTTCAAAAGAAAATTCAGTGTATAGAAAACACCATGTATCATCATGGCTTAATCAAAATCTTGGTATAATTTCATCTCCAAAGTATAGGGGATAACTGGGAGAGTTTCCTGGTGAGAAACCATTTTGAAGAAAAAATCCACAGAAAAAGCAAGCAGCAGTAAGGCCTCCAGAGGAAGAAAGAGAACCATAGAAGTAATAAAGGAGCAGGCACCTCAGACTCAAATAGAATTATCAGAAGAAGAACTGCCTATAGTAAAGATTTTGCAGAAAATGAAGAGGGAAAACCTTAGAAGAAAGGAAGCCAGCAAAAGTAAAGAAGAATTCTTACAAACTAAGGCCCCTCCTCAAGAAGAAAAATTAGAGACTAAAAGAGGGAAAGTACAGAAAATAAAAACCTCAGGATTGAGAAGGAGTACAAGGCTCAACACAGTCAAACAAACAATCTCAAAAATTATAGAGTACATTGAACTTGAGGGAAATGAGCCAATAGAAAATGAGCCAATAGAGAATGAGCCAATAAAGGATGATCCAATTGAAAACCCTGGAAGTTCTCCAAAAGGGTCACCGAGATCATCACCAAGAGTATCATCACAACCTTATAGCTCAGCTCTAAGAAGCCTAATGCATAGTCCAGGTATTGACCCTGTTCAATAGGAAATATATGACTATATAGAGTCAATGGAAAGGAAAGAGATAATAACCAAAGAAGCAATTCAGAGTCCTGGAGAAGGGAGCAACCAGGTAAATGAATAATCAACCTCAAACATCTTAAAGTAGGAGATATTTGAATTAGAAACGTTGAACCGATACCTAAGGAATGAGAATCAAGCATTGAAGACACAAAGTGAGATCCAGATTGCCAAAAGAGACAATATCATCCTTCATCTGAGCTTGTGGTATAAGAAAAACAAAAAACTGAAGAAGGAAAAATAACTATGCAAAGAGAGATTATCAGCTTAAAATACAAAATTCTCATGAGAAAACCTAGAATTCCAATAACTTCCAAAAATAAGAAATCAATGAAACTTGGAGGTGATAAGCAGGAGGCACAAGTGACTAACAAGGAAGAAGTGTATGAGGACATACAAAATCTCTAGTCTGGGCGAATGTAGAGTCCGAAGATTGTCTCACCATGACATCCCTTTTTACCTAATATTCCTCTCCTTTCCTATATATTTACCACCTAAATAAAGCCATATCCACAAGGTTTTGATGAAGGTATGCAATAATATGTCCTCTTATTCGTCTTTGACTTTATATCCTATTGTTTTGTTAAAGAATGCAATTGGCTACTAAATCAGTCTGTTTCCACAGCCAATCCAGATTTCTGTAGATCTCTCCATTATTTTCAAGGTTCAGAAGCTCCAGGTCAGCAGTGAAGGATGAAGATGGATAGAGAATGGTTTCCTCATGGATCCCTTCCCATCCCCTTGAAATTGTTCATTAAGATAAGCAGAGGAGACCACGGTCAAACCCCAAGTCAACTGTAGGATTGTTGCCGAAATAGAATCTGAGTTCAATCGAAATCTTATCAATTTTCTTTCATAATAGAAAATTGAAGATTTAGGGATATAGTTTAGCTAAGATAAAGATATTAGGCTTAAATTTCTCATGTTATTATGCCAGAGAATTGTTATAAAACTTATGGTCGCACTGTGATTTGGTGCGTGCTGGATGATGTAATTTTGAAATAGTTTGTGAATTTCGTTTGCTAGCAATAGAATTGGTTTTTTTTGTATGCGTTGTGTTGATTGGAGATTATGAACTATTCTGTGGAGGGCCCCTACAAGTAGTGACAGGTCATAACCAATTGCAATTTGATTTCTTTTCATTCCTTGAATACTAGGTTTTGTGTGGAAATTCAACATAATGAATTCACCAATGAATCATTATTTGCATAAGTATTTTCATCTGCTTCATACCTAGTTTATTCTGTTATTTGAATTTCTTTATACCTGGTATAGAAAGGTTACTTCATTTGCTTATTATCTAGCATATTTCAAGTGTGTTTACTTCATAGTATAGATGCTGTTTGAAATATCTCGTTTGGATGAAAATTGAATCAGTAAAAGTGTGAGAATTTTCTCCTAAACAATTGAGTTCAGACAATATGTCTTCACAATTGATAGAATAGATTTTTTTTGCACTTAGTGAATTAGAAGATACAGCATAAAGATTCAAGACCAGAAAACCCCAAAACAATCCAACACAAGTAGAAGTTAGAAGCACTCTCATATCATCCATAAACTAATCCAATAGAAACTAACTCTTAAGAAATTAGATAATAACTTTAGAGACTGAGACATTAATATAATCAACGACACCACCTCCATATTAAGTTTAGGCCCTAACAAGAACATAATGATATAAGGAATAACTTCTAGCACACATAGTGCATCTGTACTTCATCAGTCTACACACCCTGGTTGACAATTTACGATTGACAATTTAAAAACATTAAATTGGACAAACACATATTTGTGGGGTACACGGTTACACCTCACAACTATCAGGTGTACCTTTCATCTCACAGGATGACATTTGTTCATAGAGATGTGAAGTTTGATAAAGATAAGGTCATGAGATGTTCCCTTGAGAGGGAGCTTAAGTTGCATGCAAATGAGGAGCTTTTATCTCCAAAGGAAGAACCACAAGATGATCTAGAGTAGCCACATGTAGAGGATAAGAGAGTGGAAGCACCCATTCATGCAAAGAAATTTAGAGATGTAAGGAAGCACACCAAAGAAACTAACAGATTGATGCATGATGCTAGAGAGAATGTGGGAGCACACATCACAATGCAGGTAGAGGAGGTCACCAGATCGGTACACTAGCTATATGGCTTTGATGAGTGAGAGTGTATAGACTGAGCCATCCTCATTTGAGGAAGCAATGTAGCGATGATTGTGGTTTAATGCCATGGTAGAGGAGTATGACTCCATTATCAGGAGCAATGCTTGGGAAGTTGTCCCAAAGCCATCAGACCCGTCAGTGGTAGGTTCTAGGTGGATCTACAAGGAAAAGTAAGCAGCAGATGGAAGTATCAAGGAACACAAGGCCAGATTTATGGCCAAGGGTTTCTATCAAGTGGAGGGAGTTGATTACGAGGAGATGTTTTCTCCACTTTCAAGGTACTCTTCAATCAGAACTATTCTAGCACTTTCAACACAGATGGGATGGAAGATACATCAGATGGATGTGAAGAAATCCTTTATCAATGAAGTAATTGAGGAAGAGGTGTACATTGAGAAGTCAAAAGGATTTCATACCTTCAATAGAGAGTCACATGTGTTCAAACTCAAGCGAGTGTTGTACGGATTGAAGCAAGCACCCCCTGCTTGGTACACCAGTATCAACAACTATTTCATCAAGTTGGGCTTAATCATTAGAGAAGTAGGTGACAACCTTTGGCATATTCTGGTTGAAGGTAAATTATTGATTATAGTATTATATGTCGAAGATTTAATTGTAACAAATGATGAGAAGCTAGTCAAATCTTACAAATAGGATCTTTCAAGAGAATTTGAGATGAAGGACCTAGGGCTCATGCATTATTTCCTTGGTATGGAATTATGGCAAGGAGATGTGGAATTGTTTGTCTCTCAGGGAAAGTATGCCAATGAGATACTGAAGAAGTTCCACTTGGAGAGCAGAAAATCCATGGAGACTCCTCTAACAGGGAATTGGAGGAAGGAAGACGTTACTTCAACTGAAGTGGTAGAGGCCACCAATTACAGCTAGTTTGTGGGTTCACTTATGTATTTGGTGAACACACGACCAAACATGTGTTTTGCAGTTAAACAACTTAGACAAGAAGTGGTTAAGGCAACCAAAATCTATTGGAAGCAAAACTAAACATGTGTTGAGATACCTCATAGGCACCACTCAATTTGGTCTTTGGTACATACAAACAAAAGGAGTGAAGCTTCAAGGATTCACAGATGCATATTGGAGATGGATTCCATCAGATAGGAAGAGCACATCAGGGGTAATATTCAGTATTGGGTCAATGACAATTTCTTGGTACAATAGGAAGCATAGATCATTTATGCTTAGTTCAGTAGAAGTAGAGTACAAAGTTTCTAGTGAAGTAGCTTGTGAGCCTATCTGGATGAGGAATATCCTTGTTGGGTTATTTGGTCAGCAGATGGATCTTACAGTGATTTACTGTGACAATTGGAGTTGTATCAAACTCTCTAAGAATCCATTTTTTCATGATTGTTCCAAGTATATCAACATCTAGTACCACCATATTAGAGGTTGTGTGTAGAGGAGAATCATTTTCATGGAGTACATTCCTATAGAGGAACGAAATGTAGACATCTTTACTAAGGCACTGTCAAGAGGAAAATTCAATTTGCATAGAGGCAGGATTGGGGTATCTGATAATCCCTTTCTTGTTGTGAGGGAGTGTTGATAATGCAACAAGAAAAATCTTGATTTAATTTTCCCTTGAAATAAATTAGGAGAAAAATTGTAATTTCGCATCATAAGACAACTTGTACAAGTTAGCTAAGTTAATTTTACTTAGTTGGTTCATTTAATTCAAGTTGAGGGTCTAACTTGAGTCATGTAGAGCGTCTCCTACTTTATAGGAGTCTTGGTTGAATTTATTTTGAGTTGTAATTAATTAACTCAGTTTAACTGAGTTAAAGTCAGTTAAGCTAGTTCCAACTGATGGATGAACTAGGAGGAGGTCTAATAGTGGGGTGTTGTTTCATGTGTTCAGTTAACTGATAGTTCATTCGTAAATAACTCATGCATGTTAGATCTAAGAGTTACCCAGTTGAGATTGGATTTCAAGGGCAGTGTACTATCAATTGTCTAATCGTCCAAATTGTACAGGTGGTGCATGCAGTGAGGGGAAGTCCTATGACACATTGTGCAACTCTAATTGAGGATTTAGCTAATTAATAGGGGATACTTCCCAAGGAAACGGCGTAAGGAAATAGGGACTTGGGAAAGCAAAAAATTTGTTAAGTATTGGCCTAGGCTTTTCTAGGAAGTTGTGCAGTGTAGAGATTGCTCGAGCTTGAGAAAAGCATTGTAATCTTCTCATATTTTCTAATTAATGCAATATTCAGATAGCAAGGGTTTTTAGTTGTGGCTTTCCCCAGGAAATCATTGTGTAATGTGTTGATTGAATTCTTTCTCTTGTATGTTTCATGATTTCTCGATCGATTAATTTTTTTGCTAATGAGTAGAATAGATTCAAGTATTTTGTTTTAGAAAATAACACAAGCAATTTGAATCTTCACGGAATTTATAAAATTTACTCAATAATGAATCAAGTAGTACATAGCAGATATCATTTAAAAACTTTCACAAAACATATTCACCACCTGAATTTCCCCCTTTTCTTCCCTTACGTAACTCCACTCCTTTTTCCTAGCAATTGAGTTATAAACAAATTCAAAGTATACCTTAGAAGGAAAATCACTACATTCCAAAGCTAAATCTTAGCCATACTTTCAACTATATTAGGTAAAAAATGCATTGCTTTTCCCTAATGTTGGGTTCACCAAATCTACCAAACAAATTCTCATTTCATGGTTTTTGACATTTTGTCCTTAAGTTTCATTTGTGTTTTGTAAGGAGAATGAATCTAATATTGAAATGTACATGGAAAACAAGGTGAAAAATACGACAAAATAATATACCAAAACCAATTTAAAAATATAATAAAAAAAGGAAATTCTAAAAAGTTCAAAACATTAAACAAAAAGATCCAAAATTGATCAAGTGCCAAGTATGGTTTCAAAAGGATTAAGAAGATGAATTCAAATGAATAGGGTAATGGTATGAGAAATGACTTTAAGTATACTAGTTTTGAGGTAACAAATCCAAGAAGATGGATGAACCATATATGTGTATGCATATATACATAGACGCATATTATGTAACCATTCTTGGGAAAATATCAAATACTTTACCACCACTGATGGGTCGTAGCTAGGGGTTGTCAATGTAGACTATACAATGTGTAGCCTAGTAGGGCCATCAAGTATTAACATGTTACAGATAGTTGACCAATGGACTTGATCAAAGACTTATTATTTACAATCCAAAGCACTCAACTACTCAAGCTAATCTCTCTCTCTCTCTCTCTCTCTCTCTCTCTCTCTCTCTCTCTCTCTCTCTCTCTCTCGTGCATGATACTCACACACACACACACACATGTGTGTGTGTGTGTGTGTGTATTAATAAGTATATTTTAAAAAATGCATATCATGTGGATGTGTCTCATACATGTATAACAAGACCACTATAATCCAAGTGGATGCATCCCTTTATATTGGAGTCATGACTATTATTCTCTTACAAGAATGCTACTACAACCTCCTATTTTCACCCATAAATTGGTCACCTATCCAAATTTCTAGGATTAGTAAAATGCTGCATTGTATTATGGGTTTCTCATCTTTAAACCCACTTTTACACTATTATTCCATGAAAATAGTCTAAGGAACCACTTTTCCTTTTGAACTAGACATTAGGAAAAATATAAATACGAAGATGAAAAGGTCTATAGCTTTCCATCCATAGATAAATGGGAAGATAGATGTAGTCAACCAAACATTATTTCATATTTTAAGAGGCTACAACTAAAATCATCCAAAGACTTGGGGAAAAGCTCATTTATATTGAACACTCTTATGATAGAATAGTCCATACTTATATTGGTATCAAACTTAGATGTTAACATATGGATAGTAAGGAGGAGTGTGAGGTAAGATGTCATTGGAGAAGCATTGAAAGGAAAAAATGATAAAAATATTAGGAAATCCATTGGCATGTGTAGGATACATTGAAGAAGTCATAGGGAAGGTAAAAGGTCCCATTTGATTAGTCCATAACTAAGAAAAATTTCAAGGTGGGGAGATAAATTTTGGTTGTAGCTAAACATAGAAAGGATATAGAGTCTTAGTAAGAAGATCAAGGAATGATAGCATGGTCCTTTTAAGGTATTGGTGGAGGTCGATGATAATTCCTATAGACATAGTCTACCCATATATATGTAAATTCACTTAGTAGTAAATATGGAGAATCTAAAACTCTATTAGCTTTCCATGTTGGATTAGAAAATTGATGGAGTAGGTCTTACCTCTCATAGAGGGCTTGGCACCATAAGCTCCGAAATTTTTTTTAGAAGTTACAATTTTATCGAAGATGTGAAGATCTACTAAGTAGGGGAAATATGACGTCTAATTGGTTCAGTTGAAAGGGAAAATTTTGTTAGACATTAATTAACGGAGCAATAAAATACACAAAATATTGCGGAAACACAAATACAAAAATGCATAAAACAAGAGACATATATGTGTGTGTGTGTGTGTGTGTGTGTGTGTGTGGTTCACCCAATTTGGGCTACATCTATGGAGAAATAAATAGTCCTTCCTTTTATATTACCCAGCAAAATGAAGAGATACAACCTATAGCAGATTCGTTGTAATTTCTTCTTCTCTCTCACACAACCTCCTCTTTCTTTCTCACTCAAAATAATCATCCACAAATGCAATAAAATTCCCTCATATAAAATGAGGGTTGTCTTCTAAGGGAAAAAAACCCTAAATTAACAAAAATTCTACGTGAGATCATCTGCCCAATGAATGGCCCAGATTGGCTACGAAATTACAATATTTCAAAATGCAATTTTTCATGTATTTTTAGCTTCGAGGGGGGGGGGGGGGTCTCATAAAATTCATTGTCGCCTCCTCCCCTGGACCCCCCTGACAGTGATGAAATGGGTGGTGATTTTTCCATGTTAGGAATAGGGATCCAACATGAATGGAACAAAAACCTTTGAAAAATTAGGAAGATAATTAGGCTCCACACCTAAAAATCTCTCACTTGGAGACTGATTATAGAAAATTTGTCGTTGCTTCACTTGTTGGAAAATGCTTCCACTTTGTACCTAGTTATTTCTCATCTTCATCATCATACTTGAATATCAATTGAAACTGAGAAGAATCTCAATTTCTCCCTATTTACAACTTTTGTTAACATATCTGTAAGATTCTGGCTAGTGTGTATCTTTTCCAGCTTTAGTTGTCTATCTTTCAACACTGATCGTATGAAATGGTACTTGAGTTGTATATGTTTAGTCTAGAATTAAATGTTGAGTTATTTTTAAGATGAATGACACTCTGACTGCCATTGTATTACCTACCCATCTCATGTTTCTTTCCCAACTCATCCAAAAACCTTTGTAACCAAATCATTTCTTTACTAGCCTCTGTAGCAGCAACATACTATGCTTCTGTTGTTGACAATGCAAAATTTGTTTGTAACTTTGAAACCCAACAAATAGTTGTTCCACCTACAATAAACACATACCCTATGGTGCTCCTCTTGTTATCTCTATCACCTACCATATTTATATCACCATATCCATGTAGAGCAATGTTTGAACCACCAAAGCATAATTCTTGATTTGTGGTGCCTCTCGAATACCTTAGAATCTACTTCACTACCATCCAATGCTCTTTTCTTAGATTATTCATATACCTACTTACAACTCCCACTACATATGCAATATCAGGACTTGTGCAAACCATTGCATACATTAAGCTTCCAACAGTTGATGCATATGGAACTTTACACATATAATACATCTCTTCCTAGATCTTGGGACCCATCTCCTTACTTAGTTTTAAATGGCTAACCAAAGGTGTACTAACTGGTTTTGCATTCCACATTAAATCTTTCCAACACCTTTTCTATGTACTCACTCTGAGACAATGTTAATTTGTGATTTTCCCTGTCTCTAATTATTCTCATTCCAAGGATTTGTTTTGCAGCACCCGAATCCTTAAAAGCAAATGAATTTTCCAATTTTCTTTTGAGCACATTTATTTCCTACATGCTAGACTTGCAACAAGCATGTCATCTACATACAATAGCAATATAATATATCTGCAATCATTTTTCTTTTTAAAATAAACAAAATGGTCAGAGTAACATCTAGTATAACCTTGCTCAGACATAAACCTGTCAAATTTTAGATACCACTACCTTGGATCCTGTTTTAAGCCATACAAACTCTTATTCAATTTTCACATTAACTTTTCCTTTCCTTTGACCTTAGACCCTTGTGGCTACTTCATGTCTATTTCTTCCTCCAAAGCCCCATGGAGAAAGGTTTTCTTTACTTCTAACTGCTCAAGATGCAAATCTTTTGCTACCACTAGACTTAAAATAGTTAAGATTGAAGTCATTTTAACAACAAGAGAATCAATTTCATCAAATTCTATACCTTTCTTTTGTGCAGACTCCTTCACCATAATTCTTGCCTTATACCTCTATTTTCCTCTATATTCTTCCTTCAACTTTTAAACCCATTTATTTTGCAATGTTGTTTTACGTGTAGGAAACTTCACTAAGTCCCAAGTCTGGTTATGCATCAAGGAGTTCATCTCTTCTTCCATGGTTTTCTCCCACTTCTTCCTAGTTTATATCTGCATTACTTATTCATATATTTATGGTTCACCACAATCAATCAACAATACATAATATAATGAAGGAGAGTATCATTCAAGGGGTCTATCTATCCTAGTAGATCTTCTAACACCACTTTCATGTTTCTGACGTGCCTATTGCTATTGTGGTTGTTGTTGTTGTTGTGGTTGCTGATCATTGTGATTTTCAGGCACCTTTACTTTTTTTGTAATCTCACCAAGCAATGCATATTCTTTCTTTTCCTTTTTCTTTCTTTTCCTACATCTGATCCTTATACAAGACCATTTCATTAAATATGACATATTTTCTCCTAATGATTTTGTGATTTTCATAATCATATAAGCGATAACCAAAATCATTAACACCATATCCAAGAAAGGTACATTTCTTTGATTGTGCATCAAGATTTGTTATATTTTCTTTATTAATGTGGTCAAAGGCTTCACAACGGAAAGTCTTTAAAAATGAGTATTTTACCTTTTTACTTGTACATGCCTTCTCTGGAATACCACCATTCAAGTTCTTTGTTCTATTGTCTTTATTAATGTGGACAAAGGCTTCACAACCGAAAGTCTTTAAAAATGAGTAATTTACCTTTTTACTTGTACATGCCTCCTCTGGAATACCACCATCCAAGGAACTTGAAGGCCCTATATTTATTAGCTAAACGAAAGTATCTAAAACATCTACCCAAATTTTAAGGGAAATCCTACATGCAATCTCATGTACCTTGCATGCTCCATGATTGTCATGTTCATCCTTTTTGAAGCACCATTTTCCTGTGGCATTCTAGAACTGTCTCCTCTCTATAAATTCCATGTTCTGAACAGTAGTTATCAAACTCTTTGTTGCAATATTCACCTCCATTTTCTTATCTGAGACACTTCAACTTATTTCATGTCTCATTCTCAACCGAATCTTTCTATTTCTTGAAAGTATCAAATACATAATATTTATTTTGAATACAATAAATTCATGTTTTCCTAATTGCATCATCAATAAAAGTATCATAATAGCAAGAGCCACTAAGATATGATACCTTAGTTGGTCCCCATACATCTGTATGCACAAGCCATAATTTTTTTGTCTTCTTTTCCTTCCCAACTCTGATAAATCTAACTCTCTTTTGTTTTTTGTAAATACAATTCTCTTAGAAATCCAAATCAACATGCTTCAAACCTAGCAACAAATTTCTTGAGTGAATAATTTGCATCCCTTTCTCACTCATGTGCCCAAGCCTATGATGCCACAATGTCGTATCTACTCTTATGGAGGTTAAAGCCTTAACAAAATTAGAAATACCATTGCATAAATACAACGTACCAATATTTTCTCCTTTTTCTATTACCAAGGCTCCTTTAGTGACCTTCTAGGTTTTGTCTATGAATGTAGTTACACAGCCTTCACCACCTAACTTCCCTATTGAAATTAGATTTTTCTTCAAATCTAGAACATGCCTTACCTCCTTAAATATCCATTGGTTTCCATTATGTTTCTTTATAAAAACTTTACCCATTTCAATGATTTTACAAGGTTTATCATCACCCAAATGAACGTGTCCAAAATCTCCTTGAACGTAGTTATGAAAATGTTTCCTATCTAGTGTGGCATGGAATAGGCCCTTGAATCTACCACCCACGCATCAATAATATTCTCTAATGAAAGAATCAAAGCATCTTGTAACATATCACATGTCACATTCACTTCATGATTGTTGTCTTCTTGTCCATCTCCTTTTCCTTTTCGAGATTTGTAGTATCTCTTCAGGTGTCCTTTCTTTTCACATTTCCAGCACACTATCCCTGATCTGGATTTGGAATTGTATTTTCTTGACTTACTGTGATTTCTTGGGCTCCTTCCTCTTTCCATTTTTCTTCCCCTAGTCTCTGTAGTCAAAGCATTACCTGATGTCTCACCTAAGCTTTTCCATCGCATTTCATCACTACGGATAGCACCAATAACAACTTTAAAGTACTAGATCTAGAGACAGAGTTACTGATACCCATAACTAAGTCATTCGAACTTTTTGGAAATGAGCATAGAAACAACTGAGCCCTAACTTCATCATCAAAATTTACCCATACAGAACTTAACTCACAAGTAATTGTGTTAAATTAATTTAAATTATCAACAATAGATCCACCTTATGACATATTCATATTAAATAGACACTTCATAAGAAATACCTTACTTGAGGCTGAGGGTTTTTCATATAGCTTTTCCAATGGCTTCATTAAACCTTTTGTTGTCGTTTTCTTTGAAATGTTGAATGTCGTCGTTGCTGCTACACACAATCGTATTGTTCCTAATGCCTTTTGTCGAGAATCTCCCATTCTGCGTCCATCATACTCATCAGCTTCTTCTTTTTTCTGCTCAATGGTAGGTATAGATCTTACTGATACAGATAATCGTCCATATTAATCTTCCACAACTCGTAGTTTTGGTTATTAAATTTCTCAACCCTAAACTTAGCATCTTCTGCCATTGCTCCCACTTGAACTAGGAACCCTTCTCTCATGCGCTTTTATTAGCCAAATAGACCTTCGTCTCTGATACCAATTGCTAGAAATTAATTAACTGAGCAATGAAATACACAAAACAGAAACACATAAAACAAGAGAGACACAAATATAAGTGGTTCACCCAATTTGGGCTACGTCCACAGAGCAATAGTTAGTCCTTCCTTTTATATTATCCAACAACATGAAGAGATACAACCTACACCAGATCGACTATAATTTCCTCTTCACTCTCACACAACCTCCTCTTTCTCTCTCGCTCATAATAATCATCCACAGTCAGAATACAATTCCCTCATATAAACTAAGGGTTTACTTCTAGGGGAAAAAACCCTAAATTAACATAAATTCTACTGTCAGATCATCTTCTTAATGAACGGCCTCGATTGACTAAGAAATTACAATATTTCACAAGGCAAATTTTCATCTATTTTTAGCTTAAGGGGCACTATCCCCGAACCTTTGTGGGGGGCTCATAAAAGTCATCATCGCCCTGCCCCCCTTGGACCACCCTGATGGTGATTAAATGGGTAGCATTGTTGCCCCGTTAAGAATAGGGTTCCAACATGATTGAAACAAAAGCCTCTGAAAAATCAGGAAGATAATCAGGCTCTACACCGAACAAATTCCAGATAAATAAAAATGGTTTTGAAGGGAGAAGGTAGACCAAAAAATTCATTACCTCGTCTAGTAAAATATTTTTGGTACTAGAATCCTAAATAAATAGAGACATATCATCTAGAATCTATAATTACATAATATTTCATCTATCTTGATACTTTTAGGTGGAAAAAAATGGATAAATTGGTTAGTATCAAGGTGGAAAAAAGTGTTAAATTGGTTTCTAATGCCCAATTTAGTGTAACGTCCTAGTTTCAAGATATGGAGTCTAGAACATTCTAAAACAATTTTCAAGAATAAAAAAAAAAAAGTCTTTTAGGGTCAAAACTTTGTGATCTTATATCACAAAGTCCATCAATATTATTCAGACTTTTATGATTGCCGTGTGAAACTTATTATATGCCATGTTGTCTTTTGCTATAAATGAAGCAAGGTTAAGCCATACTTAATACATAATATATACATTGTGGAATCTTAGAATGGCCATAGTATCTCTATCTCTTTTGAAGGTTTGCTTTCATGCATAATAGATTATAACTCTTTTTTCAATATTAATATA
Source organism: Pinus tabuliformis (assembly GCA_031772625.1). NCBI lineage: Eukaryota > Viridiplantae > Streptophyta > Pinopsida > Pinales > Pinaceae > Pinus > Pinus tabuliformis. The sequence continues at coordinate 1,542,844,045 of CM062804.1, read as the reverse complement.
GCTTAAATAATTTATTTTTTTAACTAATAAATTAAAGTAAAATAGATATCCATATATAATACAATTATTATTATATTAATGTTTTTAATGATGGTTTGTGTTTTTAATATTAAAGGTAATTAGTTTGAGAAAAAAGTAATTGCTACACCAAAAGGTGTTCAAGATGGGAAGATGTTGTCACTTAACTTTACATTTAAAAATAATAAAATAATATTTATACAAATAAAATAATAATAATAACAATAAAATATCTTAAAATTGGTCATAACTGAAATGTTTTAATTTCATATTCATTTTATATAATTATTTTTTATGATGAAGGAGATGTGTAGTTCCTTCATTAATTAATATGGAATTGATACATCATATTTAGATTAATTAATTAGAAAAAATCAACATATATATAGATATATATTCCATCAATGTTTAACATGGATTTTATATGTAACATTTTAAACAAAATATTATTAATAAAAAATATTCAAAGTAAATAAAGATAGAATATGTAAAGTAAATGAAAAAAAAATTGGATGGCTAAAATATTTTATTAGTTTTTTGTTTAAGATAAATGAGATGTGTAATTCCTTCCATTCATAAATGCATTTTTAATAAATAGGCATGTAACATTTAAAAAAAATTAAGAATGACTAAAAAAATCATGTAAATATATCTATATTATATAAAGAAAATGAAAAGAAAAATTATACTTAGAACATTTTATTAGTTTGTTGCTCAAGATTAGGCCTATGTGTAATTCATTTCATACTTAGCATGGAGTTGACACATGTCATATATATAAATAACCATCATAGATCTATGTTAACCTAGGATCTATCAAGCACTAAGAGGCATCAAATATCTCGAGTTCTATATTGTATAAAGAAAATGAAAAGAAAAATTGCAGTTAAAACAGTTTATTAGTGAGATGCTCAAAATAAACGCTATGTGTAATTTCTTTCATGTTTATCATAGAGATGAAACATGACATATCTATAAATAACTAGTAGATATCCAAATCTAAATAAATTAAAAATGTTAAAATAAAATGAATACAAAATATCTTTATAGATTCTGTTAAATTTTAAAATTCATCAAAAAATAATATCATTATAATTCATATAAAAAAATACACAATATCCTTACCGATTCTATAGTTAAAATTTTAAAGTCATACTTATCCAAATCCCATCATAGAGCGCAATGCTTTTTATTATAAGACACAAAACTAATGTTATTATAATTCATATATATCTTTACAGATTTTATAGTTAAAATTTAAAAGTCATTCTTATCCAAATCCTATCATATCATAGAGGGCAATGTCTTAGATTCTAAGACATAAAACTATAATTTTATAACGTATCATAGAAATGAGAGAATTCGGGAGATCCTCACATATAAAAAACTCAGTATTTTATGTGTTTACAGGGATGGCCAAATTATTATTTGGAAAAAAACTTGGCCGAATTCCAAAACGCCCAAAACACGGGACACTTACCGGCCAAATGTAATATTTAATGATGTCAAAAGCCTCTGAGCCTGTGAAAGTAATGGCTACCACCTGCAACATTGTAATTTGATAACATGAAATTCAGAGCTCAAAGTCTTTGTCACGATTTTCCCAATTCTGTGGAGACACGTTAATCAATGGCAGCGGACAGAACGTGTTATAAAATGTTAAAAACTGAGAAACAGATATTAAATTTGCAATAATAGAGTTTGATTGTGCAGTGTAACTTAACAAATTGTCCCCGGTAGTTCAGTGTAGTTTAAGATTAAATAGTTTTTTTCATGGAAATTTATTTAAATTGGGCCATATAATTTTTAGATTTTTTATTTTTAATATATTTTAATGTATAAATAAATTTAGTATTTTGAAAAAAAAATAAACATGTGAATTATGCATATTAAGTAATTTAAACTCAAGCTTTTAAAAATATCTTTAAAATTTTAATTAATATTAACCAGAAAAATATCTTAAAAAAAAACTATTTCTTTTATAAATTATACTATACCTATATAATTCTACCATTCCCCTATTATTAAATTATTTAAATTATATTATATTATATATAAAATTTTACCATGAAATTTTCCATTCATATACTATTAAATTTGAAATTACAATAAAACAATTTTATATTTATATATATATATATATATATATATATATATATATATATATATATATATAAATTAATTAATTAAACAATGAAGTAAAGGAAATTAACTTAAAAAAAACTGTAAATCAGTAATTTTCTCCTAAAACTAATAAATTAACGAACAATATTTTATGGTTGTTCAAATCTCCTTTTCCTTTCTTAAACCATGACTCTTCTCAAAATTGCTGATTAATGGAAAGAAAAATTCTGGTGGAATCTTCGAAACTTTTTGCACTACCAATATTGAGATGGTTTAAATAGTATATTTTTATTATCTAAATAATGATTGTTTTGTTCGAACCAGCGGTAGCTGTTAGCACAGCTGATGAAGGCCTGGAGTCCATTCAAATACCTCAAATATTATCTCCTCCGATGGCCACATTGTCAACACTGTGATTGCACAGGTATGTAAACAAATCATCGTTTTGACAAAAAGGTTTTCGTGGACTTTTGTTTTTCTGAAAATGAGTGCAGACAAAGAAGGTGAAAGAAATAGGGGTTGCGGCGGGTATTGTAAACAGATCAGCAACTATAATGAAAATATGATCAATAATGTACATCATAATCCTCCAATTAGGGTTCACCACAAGAACACAATGAAAATATTTTATGAAAACTATTTGGGTCTTTGTATATATCAAAGATATTTTTCTAATTGGGTCTGTCTATGTATTAAAGAATAATTTTGTATATTTATATTAAAATATTTCTCATATTTACTTAAATTGAAGGTGTATATTATATGGTTTGTGTGGGGTTTAGTGTTTAAGAATAGGATTCATGTTTAAATCTCATGGGAAGAGGTTGAGGATGAGAGCCACTTTTGAGAAACTAAATTATCCCAAAAGACACTCAATATTAGAACAATTAGTTTTTAAAAATAATTGTCAATGGATCTTTAGTTAAGTATGCATGGGGATTTTAGTTTAGAAGTAAACACAAGGATTGGATCAAAAGACGAATAACCATGAAAAAAAGTATGGATTGTTAGAAGGACTTATATTAGCCAAAAAATCATAGGTAACAAAACCTCAGAATCTCAATGGACTCACTCATCATTATCCAACATTAATTCAAAGCAACTTTTAGAGAACCTACTAAAAAGAATAAGAAGGATCTTGGAGGACATTCAAGAAAAAAAGTTATTCAACATCCTTAGAAGCCAAAATGATGAAGGTGATAAATGTGTCAATAAAGCATGTGAGCTTTAGGTTTGGAAACTAGAACTGAACGGGGAGTTGGGATGGTGGAATCTTCTGTAATATTATCGATTGAACCACTGTTAAAAAACGACACCATAGGAGTTTTTGGTATAGCAACAAAACATTATTATAGGGTCAAGGATAATAGATCAAATGCCTAGACGAGGGGTTGCCAAGAGGTTCAATGTCAAAATGGAAGTGGGGCCTAAGAGATGTTATGGCACCCCATGTCAGTTCATTGCATGCAAGTGGTACTCTACACCATCCAAATTGAAACCTCACAAGGCAAAGGACATGGTGAAGTCTAGTTCTAGGCCTCATGCACATGGTGATGATCAAATCTACATTGAAGGCACTTATGAAGAGTTATGTTCCACAGTCAAGAGTAAGCAACTTGAAATGACAAATTGATGTCTCACACCTTGACATGCCTTGCCAAATTCAAATTGGGATCCCAACTCGTTCGGGAAAGTAGAAGACTCTCTGAGCGAATTTGGCAAGTCCCATTGAGGGATTTCACCCAAGCTGATAAAGTTACTCTCCTCAATTGCGTAATAAGATTACAGGTTCGTATTTCTCTCTGGACTGAGTTTTTCATGTGTAATTGGGGTTCTTGGATAGGGTGAGGGAGCGAAGATTCTATGAATGTGCAACAAAGCTATGTGTTTATGTCCCCTGTAATCTATTTTGGCTCTTGAGAGGAGGTTATTCAAATTATTTCACATGCAGAAGGGTTTCTTCTCTATTTCACAACACTCAGGGTCGACTTTCAAGTAGACCACTCTCTAAACAATCTCGTGAGGTTTGTGTAAGGTGGGACCCAGAGCCTTCCATTAAATTTGGGTAGCATGCATATTGACAACTCACATAGGGCTCACTCTAAGAAAGAAAATGCAGGTTATTTAGGGTATAAACACAGGAAGATTTTGGCTAACTCAATCAACTAAGTGGGATCGACACACAAGGTGGTTGTTGAATTATTAAGAGAAAGGGGGGGCTCGAAGAGAAATAGAGGCCCATCCTTTCCTTTTCTTTCCTGGGCGAAATAATATGTGGTTTGTCAAATACCGAGAACTTGGAGACAATAACAAAGAGAAGTGAGGGGTACATGGATGCTCGAAAATATGGATTCAATCCAATTGGATAGGTTCTTCATGAATATGAAATCGTAGGAGTCACTCACAACTATTGTTAACACGATGGAGGAAGTCCAAGACCTAAAGAGAAGGTCGGCGAGACAAGTGGATGAAACCAAGACACTACTTACATGGGTTGTTTCTTTATAGGACCAAATATATGCCCTGAATATCAACCTCAAGGAGGTAAGCGTTACATGTAGCAAAGAAAGGGGATCACTTTTATAACTCAATCGGTCATGGGAAGATGAAAGTTATAATATGCACTAATGTATACTTATTGCAAATTTCATTTTTTGTTAGGTATTTATTGTAGGATGTACTCCTACAGGCATGTACTGAAATTTGAATTGATGTGTAATCCCTTAGATGTATCAAAAATCATCACATAAAGGAATAAGAATTCAGACAAACAAATGTAGCAAATCTCTTCGGTATTTATTGTGACTAGACATAGACTTAATAGAACAAGAGTTCAGACGAACAAATGTAACAAATCTCTTGGGTATTTGTTGTGACCAGACACAGACTTAATACAAATTAGTACATACACACACACACACGGATATATATATATATATATATATGTATATATATATATATATGTATGTATGTATATATGTATATATATAGATATATGTATATATGTATATATATATGTATGTATATATGTATATATATAGATATATGTATATATATATATATATATACATATACATATATATATATATATATATATATATATATATATATATATATGTATATATATATATACATATCTATATATATATATATCTATATATACATATCTATATATATATATATATATATATATATATATATATATATATATATATATATATATTTAATATTAAATATAAATAATATGTTGGGTGTGGAGCTTGATTATCTTCTTTATTCAGAGGTGTCGCCTCATTGGATCCGAGTTCATAATGTGGCGGAAATGTCGCTCGTAAATGTGCGCTGAGAGGGGGGTCCAGGGGGGGCGACGACGATTATTTGGAACCCCCCCCCCCCCCCCCCTTGGCAGGGGATCGAGGGCAGCGACCCTAAAGCTAAAAATAGATGTAAAATTGCCTTGTAAAATGTTGTAATTTTGTAGTCATTCTGGGTCGTTCATTAGGCAGAAATCTGATAGTATAAATTATGTTTAATTTAGGTTTTTCTTCCCTAGAAGGAAACCATTCACTATATATGAGAGAATTGTATTGTGGCGATGTAGATTTGTATTCTGAGCGAGAAAGAGAGAGGAGATTGTGTGAGAACAAAGAGGGAATTACAGTAGATCTGATGTAGATTGTATCTCTTCATTTTGCTGGATAATATAAAAGGAATAGCTAGTTGTTTCTCCGTGGACGTAGCCCAAATTGGGTGAACCACGTATATCTGTGTCTCTCTAATTTTATGTGTTTTCTGTGTTTATATTTCTGCAATATAATATGTTTTCCATTGCTCTGTAATATATATTTTTCTAACAACTGGTATCAAAGCCAAAGGTCTATTTGGCTGATAAACTCGTAGGAGAGAAGGGTTCCTAGTTCGAGTGGGAGAAATGGTGAAAGATGGTAGGTTTAGGGTCGAAAAATTTAATGGCCAAAATTACCAGCTCTGAAAGATGCAAATGGAAGATTATATGTATCATAAAGATATTTACCTACTATTGAGCGGAAAGACAAAGAAACCAATGAGTATGACAGACAGAGAATGGGATATTCTCGACAAAAAGGCACTTGGAACAATAAGTTTGTGCCTAACAGTGTCGGTAGCCTTTAATATTTTAAATGAAATGACAACAAAGGGTTTAATGTCAGCATTGGCCAAACTATATGAAAAACCCTTGGCCTAAAATAAGGTATTTCTTATGAAGCATTTATTTAACATGAAGATGTCAGATGGTGGATTTTTTGCCGATCATTTAAATGAATTTAATACAGTTACCACTCAGTTAAGTTCTGTAGGGGTAACTTTTGATCATGAAGTTAGGGCTCTATTATTTCTATGCTCATTGCCAGAAAGTTGGAATGGTTTAGTTATGGCCATTAGTAACTCTTTCTCTGGATCTAATACTTTAAAGTTTGATGATGTTGTTGGTGTAATCCTTAGCGAGGAAATGTGACGGAAAAGATACGTGAGACATCAGGTAATGCTTTGACTGCAGAGACTAGGGGAAGAAAAATGGAAAGAGGAAAGAGCCTAGGATATCACAGTAAGTCAAGGAAAGGCCTATCCAAGTCTAGATCGGGGATAGTGTGCTGGAAATGAAGGCAGAAATGACACTTGAAGAAAGATTGCAAGTCTCAAAAGGCAAAAGAAGGAGACGCGTAGCAAGAAAACAATCATGAAGTGAATGTGACAAGTGATGTGTTGCGAGATGCTTTGATTCTTTCATTAGAAAATATGATGCTTTGATTCTTTCATTAGAAAATATTATTGATGTCTGGGTGGTAGATTTAGGGGCCTCATTACATGCCACACTTGATAGGAAACATTTTCATGATTATGTTTAAGGAGATTTTGGACAGGTTTGATTAGGTGATGATAAATCCTGTAAAATCAATGGAATGGGTACAGTTTTTACAAAACAACAGAATGGAAATCAATGGATTTTGAAGGAGGTAAGGCATGTTCCAGATATGAAGAAAAATCTTATTTCAACAAGGCAGTTGGGAGGTGAAGGTTGCGTAACTACTTTTACAGATAAAACCTAGAAGGTCACTAAAGGAGCCCTAATAATAAAAAAGGAGAAAATGTTGGTACATTGCATTTATGCAATGGCATTTTTAATTATGTTAATGATTTAACATCTACTGGAGTAGAAACGACGTTGTGGAATTATAGGCTCAGGCACATGAGTGAGAAGGGGATGCAGATTCTTCACTCAAGAAATTTGTTGTCACGTTTGAAGCATGTTGATTTGGAATTCTGTGAGAATTGTGTTTATGGAAAACGGAAGAGATTCAGATTCCTCAAAGTTGGGAAAGAAAAGAAGAGCGAAAAAATAGAGCTTGTGCATACATTTGTATGGGGACATGTTCAGGTATCATCTCTCAATGGCTCTCATTATTATGTTACTTTTATTGATGATGCAACTAGAAAAAACTAGGTTTATTTTATTCGAAATAAATCTCATGTATTTGATACTTTCAAGAAATGGAAATCTTTGGTTGAAAATGAGATAGGAAAAAGGTTGAAGTGTCTCAGATCAGAAAATGGAGGTGAATATTGTAGCAAAGAGTTTGATAGGTATTGTTCAGAGAATGGAATTAGTAGAGAGAAGACAGTTCCAGGAACACCACAAGAAAATGGTGTGTTAGAAAGGATGAACAGGACAATCATGGAGTGTGCAAGGTGCATGAGATTGCATGTAGGGTTTCCTTTAAAATTTTGGGCAGATGTTGTAGATATTATTGTTTATCTAACAAACAAAGGGCCTTCAAGTTCCTTGGATAGTGGTATTTTAGAGGAGGCATGGACATGTAAAAAGGTAAACTACTCATTTTTAAAGACTTTTGGTTGTGAAGCCTTTTAAAGAAAATAGAACAAAGATTGAGGCAAAATCAAAGAAATGTACCTTTATTGGATATGGTGTTAATGATTTTGGTTATCACTTTTATGATACGAAAAACACAAAATCATTAGGAGCGGAGATGCCATATTCAATGAAAAGGTTTTGTATAAGGATTAGATGCAGGAAAAGAAAATAGAAAATATACAGTGCTCGATGAGATCACAGAAAAAGTGAAGGTGCGTGAAAATCATAATGATCAACAACGAGAACAACAACAACAACCACAACAGAAAAAGCACCTCAAACACCTAAAAGTGGTGTTAGAATATCTACCAAGATAAGTAACCCCCCTGAACGATACTCTCCTTCATTATATTATGTATTGTTGACTTATTCCGGTGAACGAGAATGTTATGAAGAAGCAGTGCAGGTAGAAACCAAGAAGAAGTGGGAGCAATCCATGAAAGAAGAGATGGACTCCATAGCACATAACCAAACTTGGGACTTATTCAGGTTGCCTGCAGGTAAAACAACATTACAAAATAAATGGGTTTACAGGTTGAATGAAGAAGATGGAGGTAGAAAAAGGTATAAAACTAGACTTGTGGCGAAGGGGTTTGCACAAAAAATGGTATAGACTTTGATGAGATATTTTCTCATGTTGTTAAAATTACTTCAATCAGAACTATTTTAAGTCTAGTAGCAGCTGAAGATGTGCATCTTGAGAAATTAGATATAAAGACAACCTTTCTCCATGGGGATTTGGAGGATGAGATATATATGCAGTAACCACAAGGATATGAGGTAAAAGGGAAGGAGAAACTAGTGTGCAGGTTGAAGAAGAACTTGTATGGCTCAAATAAAGATCCAAGGCAGTGGTATCTAAAATTTGACAGGTTTATGTCTGAACAAGGTTATACTAGATGTCACTCTGATCATTGTGTTTATCTCAAAAGGAAAAATGATGACAGCTATATTATATTGTTATTGTATGTAGATGACATGCTTGTTGCAGGTTCTAACATGCAGGAAATAAATGTGCTCAAAAGAAAATTGGCAAACTCATTTGCAATGAAGGATTTGGGTGTTGCAAAACAAATCCTTGGTATGAGAATAACTAGAGATAGGAAGAATCACAAATTAACATTGTCTCAGAGTGAGTACATACAAAAGGTGTTGAAAAGATTTAATATGTAGAATGAAAAACTAGTTAGTACACCTTTGGCTAGCCATTTCAAACTAAGTAAGGAGGTGTGTCCCAAGACTCAGGAAGAAATGGCTTATATGTCTAAAGTTCCATATGCATCAGTAGTTGGAAGCTTAATGTATGCAATGGTCTACACAAGGCTTGATATTTCACATGTTGTGGGATTTGTAAGCAGGTACATGAACAATCTAGGAAAAAAACATTGGAAGGTGGTGAAGTGGATTCTCAGGTATTTTAGAACTACCACAAATCAAGCATTATGCTTTGGTGGTTCAAACATTTCTCTACAAGGATATGTTGATGCAAATATGGCGGGTGATAGAGATAACAGGAGGAGCACCACAAGGTATGTGTTTACTATAGGTGGAACAACTGTCAGTTGAGTTTCAAAACTGCAAAGTGTTGTTGCACTCTCAACAACGGAAGCAGAGTATGTTGTTGCTACAGAGGCTAGTAAAGAAATGATTTGGTTACAAAGGTTTCTGAATGAATTGGGTAAGAAGCAGGAGTTGAGCAGGTTATACAGTGACAGCCAAAGTGTCATACATCTTGCAAAGAACTCTGAATTTCATTCCAAGAATAAACATATACAACTCAAGTACCATTTCATACGGTCAGTGTTGGAAGATGGATAGTTGAAGCTCAAAAAGATACACACTAGCCAAAATCTTGCAGATATGTTAACAAAAGTTATAACGAGGGAGAAACTAATATTTTGCTTGGTTTCAATTGGTCTTCAAGTATGAGGATGAAGATGAGAAATAACCAGGTCTAAAGTGAAGTCATTGTCAAACAAATGAAGCAGCAGTGGAGTTGCTATAATCAGTCTCCAAGTGAGAGATTGTTGGGTGTGGAGTTTGATTATCTTCTTTACTAAGAGGTATCACCGCATTGGACCCCAATTCGTAATGTGGCGGCAATGCCACCCGTAAATGTGCGCTGCTAGGGGGGTCAAAGGCGGGGGTCGACGGCGATTATTTGGGACCCCCCTAGCGGGGATTAGGCAGCGCCCCCGAAGCTAAAAATAGATGTAAAATTTCCTTGTAAATGTTGTAATTTCGTAGTCAATCTGGGTCGTTCATTAGGCAGAAATTTGACAATATAAATTATGTTTAATTTAGGTTTTTCTGCCCTAGAAGGAAACCCCTCGCTATATATGAGGGAATTGCATTGTGGCTATGTAGATCTGTATTCTGAGCGAGAAAAAGAGAGGAGATTGTGTGAGAACGAAGAGGGAATTACAGTGGATCTGATGTAGGTTGTATCTCTTCATTTTGTTGGATAATATAAAAGGAAGGACTGGTTGTTTCTCCGTGGACATAGCTCAAATTGGGTGAACCACGTATATCTGTGTCTCTCTTGTTTTATGTTTTTTTTGTTTTATGTTTTTTCTGTGTTTATATTTCTCCAATATTTTATGTGTTCCATTGCTCTGTAATATATAATTTTCTAACATAATAAACTAATAAAGTTAATCATACTTGATTAAGTTAACTATTTATATTAATTATATATTAAAAAGTGTCAATTCTTTTGTTATTTAAAAAAAAAATTAACTTTTTATTATTAGTTTGTACCAATCTTTGGACACTATTTAGTATTGATGAATGCAACTTATATTGTTTAACTTTGAAAATAAATACTTATTTTTCAAGTATTTGATTGGACAATAACTTGAAGGTCTTTTTGCAACATCTCAATAATATAACTCACTAGTGGTTAATACTAAGAAAGTAATTAATTTATCATTATTATACATACCCTACTTATCGTTGTTATACCTACTAGAGGTAGGTTAGGTTATGTTGTTTTTTTATGTGGTATATAAAAATTATATTAAAAACTAAAAAAATATTTTTAAGCTTTTAGAATACCTTGAGCCAATATCATGGTTTTTCAATACACATGCCCAAAAACTATAAATCATTTCAAAATCAAAATATTTTATTTTATAACATTTTTAAAATTAAAACTTAATATTTACAATATCACAAGATTCTTAACCATGGATATTTACCCCATTTTACCATAGATATTATTAACTTGTAAATAAAATTTGTTATAATACCATGGGCATTATCATGGCTTATCAATACCACTTACCCAAAAACATAACTCATTTCAAAATCAAAATATAGCTAACTCATTTCAAAATCAAAATATTTTATAAATATTATATTTTAATTTTATTGTTTTCTATTTTGGACCAAAAACTTTCACTATCAATTAGTTTTGAAATTTTTTAACAAGATTACATTTAATTTTTTATATTAATTTAAAATTTTATATAAATTTAAAATTATCAATAAAATAACAATAATATTATTATTATTAATTACTTTTTATATAAAAAACATGTACTAAACAATAATTTAACATTAACTAATATAAATTATATTTAACATTAACTAATATAAATTATAACTTTTGTACAGCATAATTTTTAACTAAACTTCTTTATAACATTTATTTAAATACATAATTGTCTCTTGTAAATATGTCATTATTCATTGTTTCGAAAGGACAATATTAACATTTTATATGGATTAAGTACAAAATAACAATTTTTGATTCTCTTGTAAATATGTCATCATTCATTGTTTCGAAAAGACAATATTAACATTTTAAATAGATTAAGTACAAAATTAGTGATTTTTATTCTGTAACCTCAAATAACATTTTGTTTCATTTCATAGCTTAGTTTTTGCATTAGGAGTGCATCTTTATAAGTGAAAAAGGTAAAATAGTTGAAAAAGACAGCTGAAAGCATTCATTTTGACCTGATTAATATTTTTGGTATGGTTAAGGTTAATGGTTCGAGGAATGCATTTAAAAATTAAAATATTTTTTAACATTTTGTGTGAGATTGAAGTTAAGGGATATGATCCTACGTTAAGAAAATTAAAAATTTAGGATAGATAATGATTATGAGTTTATGTTTTATATTTAAAATTAAGATATTAAAGTTTATGATAGAGAGGAGTTAGAAATAATTATTAATAGTTTAAACATGTTAGAATTTAAATTTATAAGTAAAGAATTAAAGATTGAGATTTAACGATCAAGGGTGAAAGATTTAAATCAAAGTTATAAAGATGAAAGGTTAAAGATTTGAATTAAAGTTGTGTGATGGTTAAGAAGCTTTAATCAAATATTAAGAGATGAGCCTAATACATGTTTAATATGGAAATATCACTTAAAATTAATGGTTTAGGGATAAGGTATAAATGGTATGGGATAATGAAAGTGGGGAGGGATATGAGTGAAGGATTTAATTTTATGAGTGAAGGATTTAGAGTTAAGGTGGAAAATATTTTTGGATTTTATAGAAGAAAGTTAATTATTAAGAGATAAAGATTTTAAATATAAGGTTAAAGTTCAATGTTGCAATAACTCAATTTAATGATAGAAGCATTAGGTTTATATTAGAAATCAAGTCTCTCTTGCTTACTCATACATACACATTAATTGTATTCAAATTACATATTATCTAAGGAATCAATAGAAAGAAAATAAAATAACCTCAACATACATGAAAATGCTCTAAATATGAGTTGATTATTGATGTGCCTCTCACTCCAGTAGTTTATTGTTCTTATTTTTACACATGCAAATGTAGCAACTCCCTTTGGAAAAGTTTCTCTTATAAATATATATAGGAATCAATTATGTAGAGGCTTAAGCCAAACTAAGAATATAAGATGAAAAATGATACTCAACCCAAATCCAAAAGAATATATGAAGTAATAACTGTTTACTCAACAATGAATCAAGTAGTACACAATAGATATCATTTTAAAATTTTCACGGATCATATTCACCCCCTTAATTGCCCCCTTTTCTTCCTTTATGCAACTTCACTTCCTTTTCCTAGCAATTGAATTATACAAAAATTAAAAGTATAACTTAGAAGGAAAATCACTACATTACAAAGCAAAATCTTAGCCATACTTTCAACTACATTAGGTAGAAAATGTACTATTTTACCCTAATGTTGGGTTCACCAAATCTACCACACAAATTTCATTTCATGGTTTTTGATAGTTTGTCCTTAATTTTCATTTGTGTTTTGTAAGGAAAATGAATCTAATATGGAAATGTAAGTGGAAAACAAGGTGAAAAATATGATAAAATAAGATACCAAATCCAATTTAAAAATATAAGAAAAAAACGAAATTCTAAAAAGTTCAAAACGTTACACAAAAAGATCCAAAATTGATCAAGTGCCAAGTATGGTTTCAAAAGGATTAAGAAGATGAAATCAAATTAATATGCTAATGGTATGAAAAACTAACTTTAAGCTTACTACTTTTTAGGTAAAGAATCCAAGAAGAGGGATGAACCATGTGTGTATGCATACCTACATAAATATTATGTAACCATGCTTGGGAAAACATAAAATATTTTACCACCACTGATGGGTCGTAACTAGGGGTTGTTAATGTAGACTATAGTATGTGTAGCCTAGTAGGGCCATCAAGTGTTAACATGTTACAGATAATTGGCCTATTGACTTGATCAAAGACTCATTATTTATAATCCACAACACTCAACTACACAAGCTACTCTCTCTCCCTCTCTCTCATGCATGCTACACACACGTGTGTGTGTGTGTGTTAATAAGTGGATTTTACAAAATTCATATCATGTGGATGTGTCTCATACATGTATAACAAGACCACAATAATCCAAGTGGACACATCCCTTTATATTGGAGGCATGACTATGATTCTCTTACAAGAATGCTACTACAACCTCCTATTGTCAACCATAAATCAATCACCTATCCAAATTGCTAAGATTGCTAAAAATATCTATTGTAGCAAGGTTTTCTCGTCTTTAAACCCACTTTTACATATTATTCAATGAAAAGAACCTAAGGAACCACTTTTCCTTTTGAACTCGACATTGGAAAAAGAGAAATACTAATATGAAAATGTCTATAGCTTTCCATCCATAGATAAATGGGTAGATATATGTAATCAACCGAACATTAGTTCATCTTTTGAGAGGCTACAATTAAAAACATCCAAATAGTTGGGGAAAAAGTCATTATATTGAACACTCTTATAATAGAATATTCCATACTTCTATTGGTATCAAACGTAGATGTTAATATATGGATAGTAAGGAGGAGTGTGAGGTAAGATGTCATTGGAGAAGCATTGAAAGTGAAAAAATGATAAAAGTATTACGTAAATTGATTTGCATGTGTGGGAGACATTGAAGAAGTCATAGGGAAGGTACAAGGCCCCATTTGATTAGTCCACAACTAAGAAAAATTTCAAGGCGGGGAGATAAAGTTTGGTTGTAGCTAAACATAGAAAGAATATAATTTTAGTAATAAGATCAAGGAACGATAGCATGGTCCTTTTAAGGTATTGGTAGAGGGGGATGATAATGCCTATAGACATATCATATCCCTATATATGTAAATTCACTTAGTATTGAATATGGAGAATCTAAAACTCTATTAGCTTTCCATATTGGATTAGAAAATTGGAGTAGGTTTTACCTACCATAGAGGGTTTGGCACCATAAGCTCCGAAAAATTTGTTAGAAGCTACAGTTTTATTGAATATGTATAAAATTACTAAGTAGAGGAAACATGACCTCTAATTGGTTCGGTTGAAATGCAAAATTCCAGATAAGGCAAAACGGTTTTGAAGGAAGAAGGTAGAGCAAAAAAATCATTACCTCATTTAGTAAAATAGTTTTGGGACTAAAATCATATATAAATGGGAATATATGATCTAGAATCTATCATAACATAATTTTTCTTATATCTTGGTACTTTTAAGTGGAAAAAATTAGATAAATTGGCTTCTAAACCCATTTTAATGTAACATCCTAATTTCAAAATATAAAGCTTTAAACATTCTAAAGCAATTTTCAAGAATAAAAAGAGTTTTTTTTGGAATCAAAACTTTATAATCTTAATTTCAAGATATAAAGTCTTAAACATTCTAAAAGAGTCTTTTGAAGTGAAATCTTTCTTATCTTATATAAAGCCTTAAACATTCTAAAGCAATTTTCAAAAATCAAAAGAAGACTATTGGATTCAAAACTCTATTATCTTATATCACAAAGTTCACGCATATTTATTCAAACATTTTTTATGGCCAATGAAACTCCATGTTTTATTATATGCCATTTTGTGTTTTGTTATAAATGAAGCGAAGTTAAGCCATAGATTAACCTTTTCTTTTAATAATTAATACATTGTGGAATCTTAAAATAGCCATAGTATTGCGATCTCTTTTGAAGGTTTGTTTTCATGCAGATAGGTTATAACTCATTTTTCAATATTAATATAACTTAAATAAATTTTATTTAAAATAATAATAAAATAAAATAGGTTTTTACATATAATATAATAATTATTATATTAATATTTTTTAATGATATTTTTTTTTAATATTAAAAGTAAATGATTTAAGAGAAAAGTAATTGTTTCATTAAAAAGTGTTTAAGATGGGAAGATGTTGTTAAATAACTTTATATTTAAAAATAAAAAAATAATATTTATACAAATAAAAATGTATAAAAACAATAAAATATTTTAAAATTGTATGTAAATAAAATGGGTCAATTTTCATCTTAATTTTATATAGTTATTTTTTATGATGAAAGAGATGTGTAATTCTTTCATTAATTAATATGGAGTTGATACATCATATTTAAATAAAACAATTAAAAAAATCAATGTAATATATATGTGAGAGATTTAGCAATTCCTTTAATGTTTAATATGGAGTTTACATGTAACATTCTAAACAAAATATTAGTAGCAAAAAAATTCAAAGTAAATAGAGATAAAATGTGTAAAGTAAATGAAAAACATATAAAAATAAAAATTAACCACTAAAATATTCTATTAGTGTGTTGTTCAAGACAAATGAGATATGTAATTCCTTCTAGTCATAAATATATTTTTAATGAATAGACATGTAACATAAAAAAAAATAAGAATCACCAAAATAAAATTGTTGTATAAAGAAAATGAAAAGAAAAATTGTAATTAGAACATTTTATTAGTTTGTTGCTCAAGATGAAGCCTACTTGTAATTATTGCCATGCTTAGCATGGACTTGACACATGTCATAAATATAAATAACCATCATAGATCCATTTTAACCTAGGATCTATCAAGAACGAAGAAACTTTTCTTCAATTTTTGCACTTTAAAAAAGGTTTGCAACTCAAGAAGAGTAAAAAAAAATTAGAGGAGAATATTGTTGAGAAAATCTCTCAACAGAGTCTAACCACTAACAAACAAAATCTCTCTCCATTCTAATGTAAACATTAGTCCAAGTATATTATATAAAGAAAAATGAAAAGAAAAATTATAGCTAGAACATTTTATTAGTTTGTTGCTCAAAGCCAATGTGTAATTCCTTTCATGCTTAGCATGGAGTTGACACATGTCATATATATAAATAACTATCATAGATCCATGTTAAAACAGGATCTATCAAGCACCAAAAAGGATCAAATATCTCGAGGGTCAAACCTTTCTTCAAATTTTTCACTTTAAAAAAAGTTTGCAACTCAAGAAATCTGACCCCTCTTAACTTTTGATAAAGTCACAATTAACATGTGAATTAATAATATATATAAATATATATATGAGGATTTAGTAATTCCTTGTATATATATATATATATATATATATATATATATATATATATATATATATATATATATATATATATATGGATTTAGTAATTCCTTGAATATTTGATATTTATATGCAATCCCATATATATATAAGTGTATAAGGGGGATTTAGTAATTGCTTTAATGCTTGATGTGCAGCTTACATGTAACATTTAAAAAAATATATTAATAACAAAAAAATATTTAATATAAATAGAGAAAACATGGTTTAATGTTCATTTGAATGATAGCTTGTGAGCAATGGAAGCCATCTGCGAGTCTAGGGTTTCAATCTACATCTGCGCCGTCGAGATCCAAAAATCTCTGCTCTGCAATGGATCGATTAAAGGCCAGGATGCGAGATGCTCAGAAATCGTGGCTTCATACCGGTTCTGGGCCAGAACTTTTGATGGGACGGATTCTTCGATCTGCATACAGAGACTGGTGCGGTTCTCTTCCCTTTGGATGCAGATCAATAACCACAAGGCGGCAGTAGAAACCCTTTCTCTTCGCCTGGAGGTTCTTAATCAAAACCGGTTGGATCTTACCCTGGCACGCTTTGCACCACCCGTTGCCGTGAATATTGTGCACAGATCTGGTAGATCAGCCTGCGAATACGGCAAGAGACGGGTCAGCGAAAGTCAAAAGCCACATGCAGGCATTCTCAGGGGATGGCATAAGGCAGATCTGTGCCTTCATTCGATGGCAAGGCCCTACCTTCGCAGATCCAGCCGGGATCCGTTTGACAGGAACAGAGGTCACACGTTTTTTGGCAAGGCCCTGAAGACGAATACTAGAAGATCAGCAGTTGTCGTCTCTTCACCGGACGCCGTCAGACCCCAGCCCGGCCCTGCCAATGCTGGAGTAGCGCTCCTCTGCAAAGGAATGCAGGTCCATCTGATCACTGATGAATCGCAGGTCCTCAGGCAGCCTTCGAAAGCCTCTTTTCAGATCCAGATCAAAACCATATCTGGCAAAACCCTGTTGCAATGGGTAAGAGCGACGGATCTAGTGCAAGACCTCAAGCAGGCTCTGGAAATCAAGTTGGGGATTCCCTCTGCAGCATATCGACTTCTCCACGCAGGTAAACAGCTTGAGGATCTCAACCCCCTGTCTTTTTATAGCATCCAGAGAAATTCCTCCATAGAACTCATCCTGCGTCTAAGAGGAGGCGCAGTAGGACAGTCATCCTCAGCTAAGGCTTTTTCTTACAAGGATGTTGTCCATGCTAAGACTCCAAAGAAAACAGATCCACCTGCTCAAGCTCCCAAGCCTTTCCTGGTGGATAAACTGAAGGAAACCCCCTCCATAGAAATAATGCATCCATCGCTGGATGAGCAAACCCAGCATTTTCTGGATCATGGCATTATATGCAGGTTTAATGGGCTATGGCCCCGCACAGCAGACCTCTACCAATGGATCCATTCTGAATGGACCAACAACTGCAAGGTTCTGCTATGCTCAAAAGGATTTTTTATTGTAGTGTTTGCCTTTGAGACGGACTATCAAAAAGCCTTAACTGGTGGCCCATGGTTCTGGGGTGCTGCTGGCTTATTCCTCACTCCTTGGTTCCCAGAGTTCGATCCATCCACAGCAGTCATCACCAAACTTCCCATCTGGGTCAGACTTCCAAACCTCCCACCGAATCTTTGGCATTTTGCGGTTCTTCAAGGGATTGGCAACACTCTAGGCAGCCTTTTAGACACTGACGTATATAGAGGGGAAAAGGGATTATACACTTATGCCAGGATCTGTGTAGAAATAGACATCAGCAAAGGTCTCCCGGACCAGATCAATCTCAAAATAGGAGATTTCCACTGGACTCAGACTTTGGACTACGAGAACACAGCCTTCCGATGTCGCTACTGCCATCTTACAGGCCACCTTCAGAGCTCTTGTCCCACGATGCCAGCCCAAAAGAAGAAAGCCAGCACTAAGCAGAAATCCAAAAGCTGGAAGCCTCATGATCCTCCTCCCATGGATGACTTTGATTTCAGCTCTGATGAAGAGGAAGAGAACAAGGAAGGTGAGGCAGCAGCGTCGGAACCAGATCCGTCCTTGGCAGGTCCAACGGTTGCGTCTGTCACACCAGCCTCTCAGAAAAGGAACCATGAAACCTCATCCTCAGACTCGGACAAGGAGACCTCTCCGTCGGCACATCTCAGCTTGCAAATCACGCCAGCACAGCAAAACCCCCCTGAGTGGGTCAAAGTTGGCAAAAAGAAAGGGAAAAAAAGCAGAATAGTGGATTCCGCACATGATGGGTAGATTCCTCTGTTCTGTTCCTGCTCCTCTGTTCCTTCTGTTTCTTCTTGTTCAACATTGTTCTCTACTCTTTCTCTCTTAGGAGCCGAGGTGGACAACCAATCCTTTCCGGCTGCCTTTGTTCTTGTTTCTCCTGGTTGTAATCCCGCATTGTACCATAATTTTTCTTAATAGATTTAGTTTTTTACCGAGAAAAAAAAAAATAGAGAAAACATTTAAAGTAAATGGAAAAAATTGAAGCATATTACAACTTTTATCTAAATCACTTAAATTATATTCTATTAATAAAAAAATTTAATATGGTGTTGTCTAACTATTATATATTGCATTTTTTATTGCATATATAGATTCAACACCTTAAAAAATTCCAGAAACACTTAGATTGTGGACAGTTAACAATCAATCCATGTTAGTTACTAAATAAATTTTACCAAAAAATATACCCCAGATATATATATATAAATTAAAATATTTAATAAATTTAAACATTAAAATCTAACAAATTCAGATTAGACTTTATGATTGAAGGATGTATTCAATATACAAAAGTGTGTTCAAACTACTAAAATATTTCATTAATATTTAAATTTTGATTTTTTTTGACTAATCTTTTTTAATTTTATTTCAAAATTAATTTAAACTTGTTATTATATATCCAAATTATAAAATTTACACAAAATATATATATATATATATATATATATATATATATATATATATATATATTAAAAAATATATATATATATATATATTAAAAAATATCTTTATAGATTCTGTTTATTTTTTTTAATATCTTTATAGATTCTGTTTATTTTTAATTTTCATTTAAAATTAATAACATCATTATAATTCATATAAAAATACATAATATCTTTACAGATTCCAGAGTTAAATTTTAAAAGTCATACTTATCCAAATCCTATCATAGAGGGCAGTGTTTTTGATTCTAAGAAATAAAACTATAATTTTATAACATATCATAGTAATGAGAGAATTCCGGAGATTCTCACAAATAAAACTCATTATTTTATGTGCTTACCGGGATGGGCAAATCAATCAATAGATGAAGAAACCATTATTATTTGGAAAAAACTTGTGGGCCGAATTACAAAACGCCCAAAAGACGGGACACTTACCGGCCAAATGTAATATTTAATGATGCCAAAAGCCTCTGATGAGCCTGAACAACGAACCAGAGGTTGACAAAGATGGTAGACTGTGATTCTGTGAAAGTAGCCGCTACCACTTGCAACATTGTAATGTGAGAACATGAAATTCAGAGCTGAAAGTCTTTGTCACGATTTTCCCAATTCTTTGGAGACACATTAATCAATCTCAACCGACAGAAAATGTTATAAAAAGTTAAAAACTGAGAAACAGATATTAAATTTGCAATAATAGAGCTTGACTGTGCGGTGCAACTTAGCTAAAGTGCCCCCACATGTTCTCAGTGACAGGGGCTAAACGAATCTATCTTTTATTCCGACGTGAACGCTTTATGCCCCATATGAGCTTAAGGGCTTTCTCCATTAAGCTTCAGCAGCAGGAGGAGGTTGTTTAAAATTGAAAAAATGGATTTTAGAATCGCAGGTCCTTTTCATTATTCAACCATGGAAACACTTCCAGATTTTAATCATTTTCTTGATACGGAAGCAACATTAAGCAACAACGGTCTGCGTGATGTTGTTGAAGCAGTTCAAGCTGAGGAGAGGATGAGGAGCACAGATTGTACTTCATTGAGTAAATCGATTCATTCAAAAACCTCTGGAGGAGATTTTAGTTGTAATGATGTTAATACAGAAGAACAGCATGCCGGGAGATACAATGTTTCCGTTGATATGGACGCCGCACAAATGCATCAGTGGTGGAATGACGATGAGGGCCCTCCTGCGCCCAATTCCTTGATGGGCACATTAGTACAGACAGAAAGTATGCAATTGCCCGATCATCATAATGCTCAATCGATGGGTTCTGTTTATGCTGGACAAAGAGAATATTCTGCTCATAGGATTCATAACAGTAATTATCACAGAGAAAAAGGAGTCAAATTCATTTCTTGCAAATCCGCGCGTTCAAAGAATTTAATGTCGGAGAGGAAGAGACGCGGAAACTTAAACCAAAGTCTCTATGCTCTGCGTGCTGTTGTCCCCTTTATCAGCAAGGTATGTCTGCATTAATCACACTTTCGTCGTCAGAAAGGGAAAACGCATTTAGTTCGTTTCTAGACGTTTCTAGTTAATTAGGACCTTACACTTGAGTAGTCAGAAAAGAAGAACATTAAGTTAGTTTAGTTGTTTCTAGTTAATTAGGAGCTGTTTCCGGTTCATTTTGGAACATTGACTTAGATTTTAGATGTTTTTAGTTGATTGGGATCATGAAGTTAGTTTCACTAAGATTTTAGGTGTTCTTAGTTGCTTTGCTTGGTCTAATGGAGGGAAAATAGAGTTTGTAGCTATTTTTAGTTGATTTTCTTGTCTAATGGATGGAATATAGAGTTTTTTTTGGGCTGTTTTTAGTTGATTTGCTTTGTCTCATGGATGAAAAATAGTGTTTTTCAGGAAAGAAAAAACATTTACTTTAATTAAAAAGAAATAGCAAATTACATATGATGTAGCTTATGTTGCTCATGAATCCTGTTTCATGCTTATATGCATTAATCTATGTCCAAGAAATATGCCTTAATCTTGGTGCAAGCGATCCTTATACCAGGCCTCAATCGATCAAAAATACTGGCGTTCTTAGCTCTCTAAATGTTGTAGATGTTCTTTCCTTTTCATGAATGATTATAAAAATAGAAAATTGTTTATATCTATTTAAGTGGCAGAGAAGATCAAATTTATTTTCAATTCAAAAAAAAATTGCATTGATACTTTTTAGGGTTTAGTGGATTTTGATTTAGGGTTTAGTAGATTTTGAATTAAGATGAATTTGATTTAATTGTTATAATTATTGATTTTATACTATGTGTTTATGTAATTTGACCTAATCAAAATGTTAAATAAAATATTACATTATTGAGATAGAAAAATAGTATTATTCTCTTTTTTATATTAATAAAAAAAAATTTTCCAATTTAAAATTTATTATTTAAAACTTTTGATATGTTGTTTATTTTATTTTTATAATTAGTTGTTGATTGAATGATAATAAAAAAATAAAAATAAAGATATTTCTAAATATTATCATTTTATTTTGCATGAATTAACAGAGAGCCAATACTCTTATTTGAGTTTTTTTTTTTTAACCATTTTAATCATTTTATTTATTTAAAAAAATAATTTTATATTTAATTTTTTTATTAAATGATGAAGTATTTGAAGGAAAGGAAATTAACTTAAAAATTTGTAAAATTGTAATTTTTTCCTTTGAACTAATAAATTACTTAAAACTGCTAATTAATAATAAAAAAAACAAAAACAAAAACAAAACAAAACAAAATTGATATTTGAGATGGAAACTTCTAAGCTTTTAGCAGAAAATGGTTTAAATAGTATATTTTTATTATTTAAATAATCCATTCCCATTGTTTAAAATGAGATTTTTGTTAATTTAGATTCATTAGAAATCTAAGTTTATTCTAAATGTACACTGTGATTTGATTCAAATTAGTTTACAGATTCCAAAGCCAGTAAAACCCAGCTTTCAAAGTAAGCTAGATTACACTTTGTAAATGATTCTTGTAATGCACAAGGCCACCATCAATATCATTCATTGTTATAATGGAAAATGCTCATAATTCAATGGTTGAGCAATTGAAATCCTGTTAATTGATTAATTTATGTACGGCCAGATGGACAAGGCATCTACTATAAAAGACGCAATTATGTATATAGAGCACTTGCAAAATCAAGCGAAGCAGATTGAAGCTGACATTGCAGCCCTGCAATCCAACAATCACAGCGACTGTTCTTCATCAGTTGTATCTCATAAAGAAACGTTTTTACATAACATGAATGTCCAAACACATGAAGAAGAGGTGCATGCCAGACCCACAGGAAGCTGCAAATATGCAGCTCAAACAGTTGTTCAGGTAAGCAATTAGCACTTGTCTAGTAGACTAGAATAGATTAGACAGTTATTTCTATTAATCTGTATATTTTGATTTGGGGGTTCAGGTTGATGTCTGCAAGATTGAGGGGAGAACTTTTCGTATCATAATGTTTTGTTCGAACCAGCGCTGCCTATTAGCACAGCTGATGAAAGCCCTGGAGTCCATTCAAATACTCGTGGTCATAACTTCAAATGTTATCTCCTCCGATGGCCACATTTTCAACACTGTGATTGCAGAGGTATGCAATCAAATCAAATTTTTGAAACTTGTTTATATTAACGGGATAGGTTTTCATGGGACAAAACATTATATTTGTTTTAATTTTTCTTTTCTGAAATTTTGTGCAGACAACGGAGGAGAAAGAAATGATGGAAGCAGAGGGATTGAAACAAATGATTCTGGACGCTGCTTCCGACTACTGCTTGCGGAGGGTATTGTAAACAAATCAGCAACTGTACTGAAAATATGATGAGGACCGCGCTCCAATTAGGGTTCATCATAAGAACACAATGAAAGATAAATATTTTGTCGGCAAACATATCAGCAACAGCTACAGTAGTGAAAATGTGATCAATAATGTACATTACAATGCTCGCCACTGTTCATCATAAAAACACGATGAAATATTACAATGCTCCAATTAGGGTTCATCAGGATTGATCATAAGAACGCAATGAAAGATAAATATTTTGTGGAAATGGTTTAGGGTATCCATCATGAGGATGGATTATGTTGTTGCAGCTTTAAATATATTATGAAAACTATTCGGTTATGTGTATCAAAGAATTTTGTCTATTTGTATCCATTTTAATATTTACTTAAAAATTCAAGTAATTTAAATAAAGTGTTTTAAATAATGAAGTATAGAAATTTAATTATTTATATCTATGGGTGTATATAAGATGGTTTGTGTGGAGTTTAGTGTCTAAGACTATGTCTCATGTTCAAATCTCATTGGAAGGGGTTGAGGATGGGAGCTATCTTTGAGGAATTAAATTATTCCAAAGGGCACCCAATATTAGAAGAATTAAAAATAATT
This sequence comes from Pinus tabuliformis, assembly GCA_031772625.1. Classification (NCBI taxonomy): domain Eukaryota; kingdom Viridiplantae; phylum Streptophyta; class Pinopsida; order Pinales; family Pinaceae; genus Pinus; species Pinus tabuliformis. The sequence goes on along the minus strand of CM062804.1, from coordinate 1,542,819,795 downwards.
ATCAATGAATCCTTCATTTTAATTCTTAAAGAAAAACCACCAATGGCAAGAGGGGAGGAGTTTTGTACAACTCTGAAGGAAACATAGTTAAGAAGTACCCATGGAGATTGGGTCAAAAGGCACATAACTAGACATAAATGTATGGATTGCTACAGAGAATTATATTAACCAAAAACTAAGAGATAACAAACATTAGAATCTTAGGGGACTAGCTCATCATTATCCAACACTTATTCAAAGGAACTTTTGTGAAGAACAAGCCTCTAGAAAACCTACTAAAAAGATTAAGAAAGATCTTGGAAGACATTCAACAAAAAAATTATTCCACATCTTTAGAAGTCAAAATGATGAAGTTGATAAATTTGTCAATAAAGTTGGTCAGCTTCGGATTGGGAAACTAGATTGTGGAATATTCCATAACCTTACTGATTCAACTTCTGCTAAAAAAGATACCATAGGAGTTGTTGGTATAGCAACAAAAGATTATTATAAGGTCAAGGATAATAAATCAAATTCCCGGGCGGGGGTTGCCAAGGGGTTCAATGTCAAAATGGAAATGGAGGTCAGAGAGATGTTGTGGCGCCTCATGTCAATTCGATGCATGAATGTGGCACTCTACACCATCCTCATAGGAACCACACAAGGCGAAGGACACATTGCAGTCTAGTTCCAGGCCTTCGGCACATGACAATGATCAAATCTACGCAATGATCAAATCTACGTTGAAGGCACTAATGAAGAGTTATGATCCACACCAATAGAACACATGTGTGATCAAGAGTAAGCAAATTGAAATGACGGAACCATCACCTCGCATCTTTATATGCCTTGCCAAATTCAAATTGGGATCCCAATTCGTTCGGAAAAGCAAAAGACTTGGCAAGTGTCATGGAGAGATTTCATCCAAGCTGATCAACTTACTCCCCTCAATTGTGTAATAGGATTATAGGTTCGTATTTCTCTCTGGTCTAAGTTTTTCATGTGTAATTGGGGTTCATGGTGATTGTGCAACCATACAATGTGTTTCTGTCCCCTATGATATAACTGGCTCTCGAGAAGCGGTTGTTGTAGTTATTTCTCACGCGGAAGGGTTGTCGGCCTATTTGACCACACTCGGCACTGGCTTTCAAGTAGACCACTCTAAACAATCTCATGAAATTTGTGGAAGGTTGGACCCATAGCCTTCTAGTAAATTTATGTTGGATGCAAGATTGATGGTTCACCCAGGGCTCACTCTAAGCAAGAAAACACAGGCTATTTAGGGTATAAACATAGCCAAACTACAGCCAAGTCAAACAACTAGGTAGGATTGGGACACAAGCTGATTGTTGAATTCTCAGGAGAAAGGGAGGGCCCGAATAGAAACATAGGCTCGTCCTTCTTTTTCTTGTTCAGGTGAATCAATATGTGGTCTTTCAAAGACCGATAACTTGGAGACAATAGCAAAGAGAAGTGCCCCAACTGCAAGTGTAAGGAGAGAGGTACATAAGGAGAGAGGTACATAAATACTCGAAAAAATGGATGCAATGCAATTGGATATGCTCGTCTTGAATATGAAATAGTAGGTGTAGCTGACAGTTATTGTTAACTTGATGGATGAAATCCAAGACCTAAAGGGAAGGCTGACCTGACAAGTGGATGAAACCAAGATGCTACATACATAGGTTGTTACTTTACAGGACCAAATCTATGCCTGAATCGCAACCTCAAGGAGGTCAATGCTGCAAACAGGCAAGAAAGGAGATCGCTTATATACCTCAACTGTTCGTGGGAAGAGGAAAGTTATAATATGCACTTATGTATGCTAGTTGAAAATTTTGCTTTTTGTTAGGTAGTTATTGTAGGACGTACTCCTACATGCGTGTAGTGAAATTTGAATAGTTGTATCATAAATCATCACACAAAGGGACAAAGGGACAAGAAGTCACATGAAGAAATGTAACCAACCTATTGGGTATTGGGTATTTGTTGTGACCAGGGACAAATTTAATACAAATGTGTCCACATTTCTCTTAAAAAAAAAATTGTCAATATGGAATTTAATTAATCTAATAAATTTAATCATATTTGATTAAGTTAACTATTTATACTAATTATATATTAAAAAGTGTTGTTTTCTTATTATTTGTTCCTAAGCAATTGTTTGGCCAATATTAGCTTAGTATTGTCCAGCTTATAATGTTTAGCTTTGAAAATAAATATTTATTTTTCAATATTATTAAGAAAACTATTTTTCAAACATTTGATTGGACCATATTTTATGTCATAATTTATGGATATGGTTGCAATGTTCATTAGTGATTTTTAAATATTTGTGTAGTGACCTTTTATTCTTAAGATTGGTAGGAAAAATATCCAAAAATAAAATCCTTGAAAATAGTTCATACTAAGGTAAATAACATATTTACCATGTAAATGTGTAGGCTTAATGGTGATTACTACCCACCAAAATTTATGCAAGCCCTTGTGCCTAAGAAAGTAATTAATTTATCGTCTTCAAATCTCAATTTGTTAGTTCCCACCAAATCAAGACTATACGATTTGATTTCCTACTAACCATTATTAATTTAGTATTTTTTTTTGTCATTCAAAAAAATTTCATTAGATTTTCACGAAAGCATAGCTTACCAAATCACTCTCAATAGTTCCCTTTCTCTCATTTTGACCACACTTGTTGAGATTGGGAACTGGAGGATACCATAAAAGACATTTTACAACCATTATTTTTGGGAGGCATTGTAGCCATAGCATACGAGGAAATAAAAAGGGGACCAAAACTAAAAGCAACATATCAAGGAGGGGAATGGGAGGCTAGTACATGGGGAGTTGCAAAATAACCAACACGATCATGCATATGAAAATCAATGTGTTCCACCTGCACTTCCAAGCTGCAGAGATGATCATTTGTGCGACAGTGGTTGCGATGAAGGCTATCCAATTGTTCTGGAATTTCATTTTGATTGTATTTGATATCATTGAGATATGCCACAATTGTGTTATGGTCTTCGTACATGTGGTTCTTGAGAATGTCCATATTGATTTGAATATTTCGAAGCTACTTTGCAATGGACTCCATGGAAGCAGGAGCCACTACATGTCCTAGGGAGTGAGTTGGAGAGATAGTTACAACATCCTCAGTTTCCCGACTGGCTGAGTTCTTGGAGGATGAAATTTTTGGGACTCCCTAAATGAAATTTTTTACCCCAACCTCCCCCCCCGCCCCCCCCACCCCCGCACGGCAAGGTAGGCCCCGTTGGCGAGGCATAATGAGTTTGCCAGGAATTGACCGTTGATTGAGAGGGAATGCCAAGGGAAATTCTTCACAGAACCTGCAATAGAAATTACAATGATCAAGGCCAAGAATCTGATGCCCTAATTGGGTGCACCTGAGAACCCAGAAACCACAAACTTTGAAATAGGAAGGGCAAGCATCCGCCCATACCAAGGAGTTGTGTAAGACATACACCGCCCACTACCCACCCAATTGACCCACTGAAACCAACAACACGACCCCAAGTGTGCAAAGAGATGAATTCAGTAACACATACCTTGAATGGGTACACATACCACCAACATAACTGGCCAGAGACTAGGGTAACACTGCCGCATGAAAAAAAACCTAGAGGTAATTTCCAAAAAGGAACGGCCAACAAAGTGAGCGCAAACAAACAATGACAGAGCCCTCCAACTACAATGACAAGCAGAAGAAATTATGAACACAGATACTTTACCCCACACAATAGAAGGGAGTTCCAGGAGCTTCTATTTTCTTGGTGAGGGCCCATGGTAGGTTGTCCCAAAAATGGATTGGAGACGACATGATGTCACGTCCGCTCGAGTGCCCAGAACCCAAGGATAAGCCATAAGGTCAAACCCAACCCAAACTGAAATAAAAAAGGCTTCCACTTCACCACTCAACCAAGGTCGTAACCCTAGTGAGCATCCATGGAACATGTCTCATGCGCCTCTGTTCTCCTCCCAACTGAAATTCATCACCCAAACTTCTAGACTGGAGCAAAGTACTCGCATACCCTTGAATTTAAATGTTGAATGTGCGAAAGAGATCATCACTCGAGTGTATTGAATGCATGGACGGTGCATGATCGATATTTTAATGACCACCAGAAAGAGGGGTAAACCTCAATGACCTCTCATGTGACAAATGTATGTGCAATTGATCACTCATCAAAAAACCATTATTAATTTAGTATTGATCAATATAATTTTTTTCTTTTATATAATTTTTCTAAAAAATAATTTCTAATTTGAATATCACGACCTAAACTTCCGTATAACATTTATTTAAATATGCAATTATATATTTTGCCTATAAATACGTGATTATTCTTTGTTTTGAAAAGACAATATTAACATTTGTTTTAAAAAGACAATATCAACATTTGATAGATATTTAAGTATAAAATTAGTTTCATTTTTATTTTGTAATATCATATTCCACTTTTTTTACATTTTATAGCTTAGATTTTTGCATTAGGAGTGCATTTTTATATGTGAAAAATAAAATAGTTGAGCAATATAAGGAAATCCTTCATTTTGATAGGATTAATATTTTTGGCAATGGTTAAGGTTAATGGTTCTTGTTTGAGAGTAGAGCATTTAAATTAAAATATTGTTTAGAATTTTGTTTGAGGTTTCAGTTAAGGATATGATCATATGTTAAAGAGAATTAAAGATTTGGTATGGATATAATGATTAGGAGTTTGTATTTTACCTTTAAGGTTAAGATATAAATGTTTAAGATAGGGAGGAGCTAGAAATAATCATCGTGAGAGTTTAAAAATATCATCGTGAGAGTTTAAAGTTATAAGTGCGTGGTTAAAGATTGAGATTTAACAATAAAGATGAAGGGTTAAAGGTTAAAGATTTGAATCAAAGTTATAATGTCAAGGTTAATAAATTTTAATCAAAGAAAGAGGCTAATTAGGTTAAGGGATGGGTCAATTCATTCTCAAGCTAGAAAGATAATTTAAGAATGATGGTTTAGGGAAAAGGGGGAAGGGTAGGCGAGGAAAATGATTAGGTGGGGAGGGATATGAGTGAAGGATTTATAGTTAAGCTCAAAAATATTTATGGATTTTATGGAAGAAAATTAATTATTAAGAGATAAAGGTTTCAAATATAAGGTTAAGATTTAAAGTTGTAATAACTCTATTTAATGATAGAAGCACTAGATTGATATTACAATTCAATTTTTTCTTGATTATTCATACATATACATGAATATTTTCATTCAAGACACATATCATCTAAGGAATCAATTGAAATAAAACAAATTAACCTCAACATACATGAAAATTCCCTAAATGTGAGTTGATTATTGATGTGCCTCTCACTCCAACAATTTGTTATTCCTATTTTGGACAATTGTAAATGTAGCCACTCCCTTTGGTCAAATTATTCTTATAAAGATGTATGGGAATCATTTATGTAGAGCCTTAAGCAAAACTCAGCATATAAGATGAAAAATGACATTCAACCCAAATCCCAAAAAAGATGAAGTCAAGTAATAAGAATTTACTCAACAATGAATCAATATCATTCAAAAACTTCCACAAGATCATATCCACCCCCCGAATTCCCCACTTTTTCTTCCCTTATGCAACTTCATTCCTTTTTCCCAACAATTGAATTATAAACAAATTCAAAGTATGTCTCATAAGGAAAATAACTACATTACAAATCCAAATCTTAGCCATACTTTTAACCATATTATGTAGAAAATGCACTATTTTACCCTAATGTTGGGTTCGCCAAATCTATCAAAAATATTCTCATTTCATGGTTTTCGACAAATTTTCCTTAATTTTAATTTTTTTTTTGTTAGGAAAATGAATCTAATATGAAAATGTAAGTGGAAAACAAGGTGAAAACTACGCCAAAATAAGATACCAAAATAAACCTAAAAGTATAAGAAAAGAAGGAAAATATAAAAAGGTGCAAAACATTACACAAAAAGATCCAAAATTGATCAAGTGCCAAGTATGGTTTCAAAAGGATCAAGAAGATAAAATTAGATGAATAGCCTAATAGTATGAGAAAATGACCAACTCTACTGGTTTTTAGGTAAAGAATCCAAGAAGAGGGATGAACCATTTGTGTGTATACACATACTTACATGCATACATATTATGTGACCATGCTTAGGGAAACATCAAATATTTTACCACCACTAATGGGTCATAACTTGGGCAATGAAGTATTAACATGTTATAAATAGTTGGCCTATAGACTTGATCGAAGACTTACTATTTACAATCCACAACACTTAGCTACTCAAGCTAATCAATTGGGATCTCTCTCTCTCTCTCTTTCTCTCATATGCATGCTACACACACACATGTGTGCATGTGTGTATTAATAAGTGGATTTAAAAAAATGAATATCATTTGGGTGTGTCTCATCTATGTATAACAAGACTACAATAATCCAAGTGGAAACATCCCTTTACATTGGATTCATGAGTATGATTCTCTTACAAGAATGCTACTACAGCCTCCTATTGTCACCCATAAATAGATCACCTATCCAAATTGCTAGGATTACTAAAATGCCCCATTGTAGTATGGGTTTCCCATTTTTAAACCCACTTTTACACTATAAGAATAGTCTAAGGAACCACTTTTCCTTTTGAACTAGACATTAGGAAAATAAAAATACAAAGATGAAAAGGTATATAGCTTTCCATCCATAGATAAATTGGTATATGGATGTAGTCACATCCAAAGGCTTGGAAAAAAATCATTTATATTCAACAATCATAATAGAATAGTCCAAATGTCTATTGGTATCAAACTTAGATGTTAACATATGGACAGTAAGGAGGAGGTTGAAGTAAGATGCCATAGGAGAAGCATTGAGAGTGGAAGAAATGTTTAAAATATTAGGCAAATCCATTTTCATGTGTAGGCTAGATTGAAGAAGTCACAAGGAAGGTAAAAGATCCCATTTTATGGGAGATAAAGTTTGGTTGTAGCTAAACATAGAAAGCATATAGGGTCTTAGTAAGAAGATCAAGGATTCATAGCATGGTCCTTTTAAGTTATTGGAGAAGGTGTGTGATAATTCCTATAGACATCGCCTACCCCCATATATTTACATTTAATTAGTATTGAATATGGAGAATCTAAAACTCTATGATCTTTCCATGCTGGAATATAAAATTGGAGTAGGTCCTACCTACCATAGAGGGCTTGGCACCATAAGCTTGAAAAAATTTATTAGAAGTTAAAATTTTATTGAAGATGTATATAACTAATAGGTATGGTCAACATGACCTCTAATTAGTATGGTTGAAAAGACAACTTCCATATAAGGCAAAATAGTACCGAATGGAGAAGGTAGAGCAAAGATCATGTTACCTCATTTAGTAAAATATTTTTGAGACTAAAATCCTAAATAAATGGGGACATATGATCTAGAATTAATTATTCTAATTTTTCATCTATCTTGGTACTTTTAGGTGGAAAAAATTGGATGAATTGGTTTGGAATGCCCCTTCTAGTAGAAAGTCCTATTTTCAAGATTTGGAGTCTCGGACATTCTAAAGCAATTTTCAAGAATCAAAAGGATGTTTTTGGCATCAAAACTTCGTAATCTTATATCCCAACCTATTGAAATTGTTCTACTCTCCAAGATCTTTTCTTCAATGCAAAAATCACCCAATTCGAAGTTTGCATGTATAATGCCTCCCAAAAGTTAACCTACCTTGTTGACGACTGCGATGTTGAGTATATGCCATATTAGCATCTATTAATCATACCTATAGTTCTATTATAAAGAGTCCAAAACATTAAAACTTGATAATTACTTATATCAAGAATGGTGCATTCTAAATCGTCTTCATCTAAAGCCATTTTGAATTTGGTTTCAACTTTCCATTCCTTCTTCCCACCTAAAGCGGTCATTTGGGTAATCATTAGATGTAAATTCTTTGTAAACATACATAATCTATATTCGACTTGATTTTTATTAAGTATTCAAGCATTCCAAGAAATATGGACCCAATAGTGATGAAAACATGTGTTGAAATCATGGTATATCAACTAAGAATTTTCTACACATTATGTGTAGATTTGGAGAATTAATTGAAAAAATAATTTAAATGTGCCTAATTAAATTATATATGATGTGTTTTAAATTTAACATGAGTTTTTCTTCTTTTAAACTAGTGATTTATTATTCCTACTTATCCCATATATGAACTAAATTTTCTCACACAATACATGTCAATCTCTATACATATGTGAAGATTCTGAGAATTAGTTGAGAAAATAATTTAAATGTGCCTAATTAAATGATACAATATGTGTATTAAATGTAAAATGACAGTTTCTTTCTTTTAAACTATTGATATAGTATTCCCACTTATATGTATAAACACATTGAACCAATTTTCCTCACACAAGACACGTGTCAAGATATTGTGCATTTTGGGTGTGATGGTCACTATTAACCATCACACACTTCTGATTCCAAATCATTATATGCCATCTCATTGAGTGTCAGGAATGTATAATCCTAAAATTAATATCATAACAAATGACAACTATTAGAGATTTAGAAGGAAGATAACATTTTTAACTTCTTTGCTAGTTTCGCTCTAAAATTACAATACTCCAATTTTTTATTGTTGGTTTAGAAACGTATGTTTGTACATGATAAGAATAAGAACAAGAAAAACAACTAAGGAAATGATCCCGCAACAATAGATAGTTAGAGAGGCCATACCTTTTTATTTATATTTTATTATATTTATATTTGAAATAGTTGAGAAGGTGGGTGTTGGATCTTCAAATTGTCCTCAATTTTGACACTTTTTCCCATTTTTCCATCCATCCCATGTATGTTTCGATATATATATATATATATCTATATATATATATATATATCTATATATATATATATATATATATATATATATATATGGGTTATAAGGTCATCAATTTCATTTTAGCTATAACAAAAGGTATCAAATCATTATTGCCCATAATCTAGACTGACATTATTAAATTGACAAAAATATCTCTTTGGATACTAAATTGTAACATTTATGTAACTGACTGAATTTCTCGTAGCTCAATCCATGGTTAGACAGGATGTAGTGACTTTCAAAGTGAACAAAAGACATGAGCAGATGTCAATTGTCAAGGACATGCTTATCCACCCATTGTTCCAACTCAAAAGATCAACTAGAGTGAGAACATTTTTGGTCGAACATCTACGTCAACATTATTCTATTTGTGCGCAAGGGTTTCAAGAATCGATTTCAGCATCAAGCAAGCATGGAAAGAATGATAGAAAGCAAGCGAGTTTTATGTAGCTAATGTGTAGAAGAAGATGATATGCATGATTTTCTACGATAGAGAAAATCATGCCAGATCCATTTCATAGTCAAATTCAAAAACTAGGTTGTCAATCCATGAACTTGCCTCTCAGCATTTCTTGCTTTAAGTTGTTAAATTAGCTAAGTGTATAAATACCTCCTTGATCTCCAAGTCGAGATAATTAAGATTAGATCATAGAAACTGTATTTAGAATTGTTGAAGACTCTCTGCTTTTATCAATAGAAGTACCTTGTTCTTGAAGTGCAATATAAAGTGAGCGAGTTTCATGTAGTTTATGTGTAGAAGAAGATGATATGCATGATTTACTATGACAGAGAAAATCATGCAAGACCCATTTTGTATTCAAATTCAAAAATTGGGTTGTCAATATATGAACTTGCCTCTGGGCATTTCTTTCTTTAATTTGTTAAATTAGCTAAGTGTATAAATACCTCCTTGATCTGCTAGTCGAGATAATGAAGAAGAGATCATAGAAAATCTATTTATAATTGTGGAAGACTCACTTCTTTTATTAATACAAGTACTCTACTCCTAAAGTGTGAATGCATCCTTATCTGATTTTCTTTGAATTCATAGCACCTTACACTCAAAGGGAGGGCCCCCAAGAGAGTTGTAAGATAGTTTAGATGCTTTGTTTTCACCGCCATTTCAATTAGTTACAATTGTATTTTCATTTAAGTTTACTTTGTTTAGTCTTTGTCCATTTACTCACTATTGAATTTGTTGCACGGGATTGAGCCCTCTTTAAAATTGAAAACAACCAAAAAAAATTTAATTATTAATTCTTTTCATTAATATTTTCCATTTAGTCTCATATTTAGGTGTTTAGATTGATTCACATCTCTATTATGCACATTAGTAATCTATCATAATTTGAAGTTTTATTCTTTCTCTTTAGTTCAATTGGTTTCAAATAGTTTGGTTCTAGAATTAATTTCAATTATGTTGGATAGAATAGGATTTCAAATTGATGCAGTAGATTAAGATTTCATTTCAGCAAGTAGAGTAACCCTTTCAATTTGATGCAACTATAATAGTCCTTTCAATTCAATGCAATTAGACTAGTCATTTCAATTTGATGCAAGTAGAATAGATTTAATTCTTGTTATTTAATCTTATTTTTGGAAGCATAATTTACCTTTTCAAGTTTGATAGAAAGAACATGTGCATAAATTTGAGATGAGTTGATCTTGATTTAGTTCATTTTTGTAATTTCCTTTAATAGATTAAAAATTGTTTTGTCATTTTATAATTAAAAATAAAACTCCTAGCATATATTGTGCACATGCACTTCACAAGTACATGAACCTTGGTTTGACAATTAATGAAGTAATTTAACTACCAATTAAATTACCCGACAGTGGGTATATGAGCTTCTTAGGAAGGCCATGTGGCATAATGAGAGTATTCATAATTAATAATACCTTTTTGGAGGTTTGTGGGTTCATTAATTCATTATTTCTATTCATCTTTAGTGTCATTTCTTCGTGGAGAGGAGAATAATTCTATTTTCGGGAGCCATTATTAGTGGTTGTGTGTTAATACTTGTTATATTTCCATCCTAGGAAGATTGTTGGGTGCATGTATGCATTGAAATTGCTATTGAAACTATCCATGATTATGAGTCTTTGGAGCTTCTAACACTAATACTTCTCAACTAGTAGCACTAGAGCCCCGCAGGGAAATGAAATATCCTAAGGGACTGCATTACAGAGAAAGGGATTCATTTCCTTAGCTTATGGGGGTTGAAGAGGAAAGAGAGCTAGAAATAGAGATTGATATTGGATTATTTGAGTAACCTTTTACATCCATGAATACTATATAACTATGTGAGAAGAGAAATATTGTGAGGTAGCTTCCTATGAGTCATAGACTTGGCCTAGGCACCCACTTTTGTGGAATCCCAGCATCATATTGGGGGTGGCCAGTTATAGAGAGTGAATGTGTTGGAATTGTTATGTTGGCAATTGGAATTGTTGTGTTGACATTGATCTCAACCTTGGTGCATGGGTGAGATGATTGTGTCAGGGGAGACTGTTGGCAATGAATGGGAGACTGACTGGGAAAAGTGTTGTCAGTGATCAGGGAGAGTGGTTTGGTATATGTAGTCATTATTTGAGAACCATCATAGTATAAAAATAAGTGATGAAGCTTCAAAAATATGACTATGATGATTATTGGATGTAGTATCTAATGGCTATACCTTTGAAGGTATTTTAACCTCAACAAATCATCTAAGATGCTCCTACAAAATGCTCAAATGGATAGGCCTTTGAAATACCTTTGCAATGGAATATCCCAAGGGATGATAATTCATGGAAAATTGAATTATAGCAGTTAGTTAAGTAAAATATGTCTATGTCGTTTATGGTTTAAGTGTTGGTGCGCAATTAAAGGAGTCAGACCAGGGGTCTGGGATTTTTGGGAAGTAAACATTGGTAAGTGGTGAAATAAGCTAGACCCTGGACCATGCCTTTTTGATCTTTCAGAGGTGTGTGTGGAAAAATTCCTTGAGTCAAGCATGTTTGGGTGTTCGAAGGTGTTTGTTGAGAAATTCCTTGGACCAATGTGGGACCCAGTCTGAGTGGAATTAAAGAGGCACAAGTTGAAACACTCTAAACCCTTGGACCCTTGAACGAACATGGGACCCAACCCATCTACTCTAGATATTCAGGTCAAGAAAAATTTTCAGGGATGCAAGTACAAAAAAGTATCAAACCCAAACTTGTGATCTCAATTTCTTCATGTTTTCAAAGTTCTAGTATCATTTGGGAATTCGGCCTCAAGGGATTGTTATAAATGAAACACAAGAAAGCACCTAGACTCGGTCATTCCTCTTAGTATTGTTTAATGATTTGGTAGGCATATGTAGCTAGTAAAGTGAGTATAGGTGGTCTTGACTAGACCTAGGTGATGATGTGTCACGATGGTCATGTGACACCCGGTAGGCAGATATAGAGTTTTTGTTTGGCCAAGTGGTCCAAAATCATGTGTGTTTCAGTAAAAACTAGTGTTGATTCGAACCGCTAGTCCCACTAAGACGGGTAACTATCTTAGAAACAAACAATGAAAGCTTTTCAAGAGTTCCTTTAAGTGTGATAGATGGAAGAGAAGAACAGAGGACCAACCTAGATATTTCGCTTTGATCCTAGCTTGATTTCTCCTTCCCTTGATAGAATTTGTCACTCCTCTCCTACTTGTCCCACTTCAAAGAGTACTTGTAGAGTCAAAGCAACAAAAAACTATCAAATCATCTCCATCTAAAACATCATAAACAATGTGGAATCAAAAACACATTGACCATACAATTGCATTCATAAACAATAAGATTCACAAATACAAGATCATATGGATGAAAAATCAAAGAGGTTTATTAATAGTAATGTAAGAGAGGATTACAACCCAGCTGTCTGATCCAGCATGATCCTCCCAGTTGTAGAAGCCCTCTTCACCTCATGAACAAGCAAATCACCCAACAATGCAATGTCTCTTCTCAACAAACCAATAACACTTCCTTACAAAATATAAAACTCCAGCCTCTAGATCTCTCAGATGAGGGATCCATTTATAGATGTCTTGCAAGGGTGTGAGTTAGCTCTAGGTTTTTTATTAGTGTCATTCCACTAATAGTTCTTGGTTCCACTTGGAGATTTCATGATCTCTTACTCATCCCTGGGCGAATTCGGAGAGGCAAGTGTAATAGGGGAAGTTTCTGGAAGATTCCATGATCATCCACCTTGCAAATTGTCTCTTCCATTTGTCTATTCTTGCTCATCGCACCCCATAGAAGGCCATTTCAGTATGCATCACACCTATCCAGTTAGGCAGTCAACATGCATCGCACCTTGTCCATGGAGCAGCCTGTATGGTCCAGCTTTGGCCAATTCTGAGTAGTTTTTTAGGTGGAACTTCTGGGAAATGATGTAATCATCTGACCATGATCCTTTAGGGTATGAAGCAACACTTTTAGGGACTTAAATAGTCCTTAGATTGTGGACATATGAGTTTGGGGTTGCAATGCCCAAATATGTCTATAACAGATGCCCCGTAAAGCATGAGGTTGTAAATCTTCTGATGTCAAGTGAAATGCTTTATCATGAGGATCTGAGGTATTCGAACTGGAAGGTGACCTGTATAAGATACAATACAATACATCATCATCATATTATTTTCATGATCTAGCTGAGGTAGGCATTCCCATGCTCAGATTTATAAATTCATTTTCATGTACATAGAACAGACAATCGTCTGTTGTTGCAAATTGTTGATTCTTTGCATGAAGAGTCATCTTCTTTTGCTTAGATGACTATCTGTGTAGATTCTGTGCACATTTGATGTCTTTATGTTCCTGAATATATCGCAACCCGGATGGATGAAACTAGATTCGGGGTCTTCAAAACTCGTCCAATTTTCACCCGATGTACAAGTCGATCCATGTGAAAAGATGTTCTAAAGTCGAACATGGAAAGACATTGTCTGATTACCAGCCAATGATGTAGGCTATTAACAAACACGAAAGGTGTCACCGATAATGATGATGACCCTCAAGGTACTACAGTACAATTCACGTGGTGTGAATATATGAGCCAATGTCGAACACCATGCAAAGTCTTTCGATCGAAGGTCATTGATGTAAACCTATCTCCGGAAGTGAGAAACTTGCCATTGAGGCATGCAAGCTTCAAAGTACTGAAAGGGTTGTTTCTAAGTCAACTTCCTGGATAATGAGCTGATGTCGACAAGAAGTGACCGGTCATAGGAGGGCCTTGATGTATCCCACATCTATGATGCGAAACTGAGCAAATGATTTTTGTGGAGGTGAAAACGATCTGATGATATGGGGTTTAGGAATGGCAGCCATGAAAAATGAAGAGTGGATGTAATGCAGTGGATGAAGCATTTGCTGGATGGTGAATTCTTTGAATGACTTCTCTTGAACATATTGACAACACTGATATGGATTGGTAGCATTAACTCCATGGATGGCACAGCGGACCAATGGTGATGGTGAACGGAAAAACCCAACCTAACTCAATCACGGTGATGGAGTGAAAGTGTCATGTTCAAGAGCGACTTGCTACCAATAGAGTTCTTCAAGTTTTCTTCCCATTTTTCCCTAGTCATTACTGACTAGTACCTCTTTATTTTTGACAAGCTTGAGGAGGATAACATATGCTTGGTCTATAGTTTTCCCTTCGGGAAAACCTGTCGCTTTGTGTTTAGTGAGCCTAGCATCAGTGAGAATCATTCTTGTCTAGGTGGATGAGTTTGTTGCTATTGTTTTAACAAGTTTAATGACAAAGATAACTCAGTCCTTTCATGCTTAGAGAGTTTGAAAATGGATGAAAAGGAGACTCCAACAGTCCTTTTTCGTAGCATAATCCCTTAAGTCCGAAAAAGTGTAAAATAATATGAAAGGGATGACTTTTCGATAGTTTTAACGAGCCGACAAAGACAAGCGCTCAATATTTTTGTTTAATAATCCCTCAAGTCCAAAACAATTAAAATATATGAGAGGGATGGTGCTCCCCTTACTTTAACGAGCTGGGAAGGCCAATTTCTCAACAACCTTTTTATATTTAACGAGTCTAAAAAGAGTTTAAAAGAGACTCGTTTTTTAGGAACGAGTGGTATTTCTAGGTAGCAATTGGTTCCAAGTAAGTTTGGAACTTCTCAAAAAATGGCAGTGTGAAGAGGGTGGCAATCAGAATCACTCATCATAGATATTCCTTAAAAGGGTAAACAATCAAGTGGAAGCGTATGGTCAGCTGAATGAAATGGAGGTGACGAAAGGAACACAACCAAGGTTCAAAAGGGTTGATAGCAAAGCTATCACAAAGGTTATTTACCAAAGGCGGGTTTATTTTTTAATGAGCTTGAACCTTGTGCCAACATGTGCTCAGTGGAGGCTGATTTTTTAGCGAGCTTGAACCTTGCGAGAACATTGCTCTTTTGCCTTTTTATGTAAGCTAGGACAGACCAAACTATAAAGCTAAAAAGCTAAAAAAATAAGTTGGTCGTTTTTTCTTGTATAAAAAGGTTTGCATGCCCCTAGCATAAAAAAAAGTCTTCAGTAACCATATGGAAACTTACTGTGGTTAAGCAGGATGATTTTTTGTCAATACTTAGACAAAACACTTCCTGCACTTTGTCTGCCAAATAGAAAAAGGTGAAAGGTCATTCGGACCGATCACATAACTTACAGGGAAACTTATCTCTACAGTTGGGTTTATCCACAAAATAGACAAGGGTGCATGCCCCCTAAGCTTCGTTACATTCACCAGAATACTCGCGGTAATTAGGTGGATGGAATGAAGGTTCCTTTGACTGAGATCAAGTGAAAAACTCGACTTGGAACTTTGCTCAGCCTTGTTTCATTTTTTAACGAGCTTGTCACAAGACAAGGAATTTTGCTCAGATCCTTGGTTTCATTTTTTAATGAGGTTGACACCAGTCAACAAACTATTCTCTGGTGACTTTTGATCACAACTCATAAGGGGTCATGAAGGAAAGATCTGGTTCCAATGCCCCCAGTACATAATGTACAACATCACTTAATTGAGTCATGTCAGTCAGATTTTCCACTATGAAAACCTCGGTGTGATTGACACTATCAAAATGGTCAGAGTTCTTCTTAATCTTTGATGATGTAGAAGATATCATATGACAGGTTTCCGATGTGGCCACTTCCACTAGATTACTCGGAGGCGGGAGGGCAAAAGTACCCATTAAGGAAGGGTCTTTTAGGAGAACTACTCCGATATTTTGAATCGATTGAGAGCTTCCATGGATCAATGGAATGCTTCCGATAACTTGAGAACTGTTGGGGAGGAAGGTTAGTTGGTCAATGATTGCGATTCCTCCTTGAAAGGGGAATGCAATCTTTCTAAAATATGTTGACACAACAGCAGCCATAGCATAAATCCAAGGCCTGCCCAATAGGATGTTGTAGTCAAGGTTTCCATCAATGACCTCGACTTCAATTTCTACTGTCTTGCCCCCCAGTTTGATTTGTAAGTTACTTAATATCCCATATGGCATGTATATTCTTTAATAGAATGCTTTCAATGTTGATGATGATCATGACAAGGGTGGAGAGCCTAAAGTTTTCAAGCAACTCATTGACATAATACAGGTAGATGCTCCCTCATCAATTATTATTCGATGAATAGTTTTTTTGAGGGCTTTTACATGTATGAGGAAAGTGAGTTGCATTGGTAACTAAGGTTTGTATCCTTTATGATTAAAGGCCACTAGATTGGAATACGCTAGATCAATCCCACCTATCGCTGATAACAAAGCCTATTTTGGGGATGGGCAATTCTGTAGTACTTCAAGTGTTGGCATGGAGGATGGAAATTGGGCCATATCCTCCACTACATTATAATTTTGTGTTGCTCGAGCACGAGGATTAAATGTTGATTTATGTACTACTCCCTTAGGCAGTTTTATTGTTAATCCAGGAATGATTGGTGGGACAACTTCTGAAGAAGTTGTTGTCGAACTGCTTGGTTGATTTGTAGCCTTACCGTTTGACGATTGTGGATTTCCATAATCCTTATTCCTTGTAGATGTCAAAGCGTCATTTTGTTGTTTTGAGATGGATAGCATAAGCACTTGGGATGGGGAAGCACGATCACTAGCAACCCGGTTAGTTTCAAGATTTGGAAACGGATCAGTCAATACTGCTGATGTATTTGAAGTATTTTTGAAAAACTTCTTGACTTCAACTTGATGTGGAGAATCTTTTGTAAAATGGTCCTCATCGGCATATGAAGCATGGCCAATTAGGTTCCTTGTTTCCAGTATGGTTTCCAGAAGGTTTTTCAGCAGTTGAATCCTCTTGTTTCTTCTTTTTGTTTGTCCCTTTCTTCTTGCCTCCTGGTTGCTTAGCATTTTTGCCTTTGTCGATTGACACAGCATTGACCTCTGAGGCGAGAGGTTCCTCATCTGCTTTTTGACTAAAAACCGTACAGGCTTTCTTAGATGTAGCCTTTGCGATTTTCATGCTTGTCGTACCTATCACGCCATCGCCAACATGAGAGTCTTTATTTGATTTAGGAGGAGGAGGAACGGAATATTCTGGTCTAGGAGCATCAAGAATTTTTTCGTAGAGCATGCCAAACTGAGTATAGATCAAGTCTAAATATTGCACACGAGCGATGACTTGCTCTTCAATGACAACTCCTCCCTTTGACACATCCTCTGTAATTGAGGGTAACAATTATTTTATAAAGCATTCAGCTAAAAGCTAATCAAGAACGTACGTCTTCACCATTCTTCGACGATGTCGCGACTCATGAATATGATCAGATATGTGAGTGGTTGTCGTCTGTTTAAAGTTGGTAAGGAGTTCTGTCCCTATTTCATACCTTATGGGTAACTGAAAATGGGTTAAAAAGGTAGTGGCAAGGGTACTGAAGTTGTTAAACGAAGCTCTAGGCAATTCTATATACCATTTAGCTGCCAAACCTGCTAACATTCGCTAGAAAAGGCAAAGCCTAATTGAATCATCATTCAGGGCATTGGATGAACACCACAAATGGAAATTCATAACATGATTCGACAGATCTTCACCCGAATTTCCATTGAATTTAAGAATATCAGAGGGAAGTTTATGAGGACTCGCAGGCCACCAAAAGGTGTAAGAAATTGGATCATTCGTCAAACAGTTTAGATCTAGTAATTCTAGAGTTGCTACAAAGGGCAACTATTGATTCAGGTTAGGCGAAGCATACCCAGGATAAGATGGAATCGTCTGAGCAGTGTGGAGTACTAAAAAGGTATGTTTTTAATGATCATTTCAGTGGCTTTTCAGCAGGACTTACGAATCTTTTACATCATGAATGTGGAAAACAATAGAGAATTGTGGTAAAATATGTGGAATTAGTATGCAAGACTTATCCGCTGATAGTTGTCATTCTCCTGTGCAGGAAAGGGTAAAAATGAGGAGCTGTTGTTCCAAAGAAGAAGATAAGAACAGGGTAACTGCTGTCCCTTTGACGAAGGACCGATTGTAAACGAGGCAAAGCAGGCTGAAGCAAACCGGTCCAGAAAAGGAGGAGAAGGCACCAGCTCGGCGGAGGAGAAAAGAAGTGATTAGGGATTAACAGTTTGGCGAATCCCTCAGGATCGAAGATCCTGAGGGATCGCTACTTTATTTATCTTATTGCTTAGACATCTCCGCCGTTACTCTTATATAAAGTGACGGCACTGTTAGTCTGGAGGGGAGGCTTTTTATGTAACTTTTTGTTAAAGATTGAACTTTGATCATCGAGTCTCGTTGAACTTGGCTCATTGTACTTTCTGTTTTATGCATTAATATAAACTTGGTGATTATCTTATCTTTGCGTCTGGATTAACTTAAAGCGGTGTACCCTTGAGGCTAAGGGCTCGGCCCCGAAGGACACTTGCTTCTGTATCACTACAATTTGATTTCTGTGTGGTTTGCTTATCATCACTAGTTGGTAATCTGATATGCTTTACAAGTTACATCACATGCTCTGTTAAGATTCATTCATTAATGTTCTTTCCATTGACTCTGCATTATATTATCAATACTTTCAGAGTGAACGCAATCTTATTAGACTTAACATTGTTATCATTGTGTTATGGAGCTTCTATGCTGAGTATGTATGTTAAGGTAATAATCTGAAAGGTGTGTTATTTATGATTCAGAGTTCATGCTGTTCCAATTGGAAACATAGTTGTAATTCCTGTTGATGATTGGTGTTAAATCAGATTACTTCTTCAGAGTGTTATGTGTGTATGATTTTCACATGCTGTTCCATAATCAGTAATTAATGTTGTTCCATTAGTTGGTTGTGTGATTTGCTTGGAGAATGAAAGATTGGAGGTTTGATTACAATGAGAGCATTTGAGTTAATAGGATAAAGTTGGTTATTACTCGCGAGGTTTAGTTATAGTGATTGTTGTTCCATTTTAAGCATTGTTGTTCCATTCTAGATTTGTTTTTCAATTTCCTGTTTGTCGTTCCATTTTTATCTACTGTTTCATTTACTCGCATTTGGTGTGAGAGATGACCCATGGCTGTAGTGAGCCTCTGAATTTACTGCCTTGCTCCCAGACCCGTGGTCCATGCTCTAGTTTCCTTTCCATCAGTTTCCAAAGGGATAGACTATTGTTGTCGAACCCTTGACTGATAAAGTTGCCTAGCTTTAAGAGTGTGTGCTTTAGTCATTTGAAGGAACTTAGTCATAGACAATCATTAGTTTACTCTTGTGTTTTTGTAGGATGCTGTACTACTAGCATTACTCTGACAAATAGCCTCAGATTAAGTCACTCTTTGAAATAACCAAACACTCTCAGATTGACATATTAATGTGAGGTAATTAGAGGTGAAAGAGACCCTTTTTATAGCTCTACATTTTGGCGTCGTTGTCAGGGAAAGAGTGTAGCCATTTGTCTTTTTCAGAGTAGTGTACGAACCTGCTAGGAAAGAGTTGGATCTTAAAAACGAAAGGTAAGAACCTGCGTGCGGAGCATGTAAAAGCCCTGCTCCATTGTCACCTTTCCTAACAGATTTGCTCTTGCTTTCATTGAATAGAATTTAGCAGTTTATTTGAGTGCATGACTAAGCAGAAAAAACCAGAAAAGAATATCAAGCTTCCATCCAAATTTGAAAAAGCTAAGGGGCCAGTGACCCTTGGCCGAACAACTTTCATAGACGAAATCTATAAGAAAACAGAATCTCAGCCATCAGTAGGTTTCAGGAAAATCATTTCTAAGCAGCCTACTAGTTCCCTTCAGGCCACAGGATCACCATCTGTAGCCTTTGCTGAGGTGCATAGTCAAACTGAAGAGCAGGACTTTCAGCAAATTGAAAATTCTACTCCAGAACTATTGCAGGAAGGGAATTTCAGCAACTTTTGTGAAGGAGAAGGAGAAACAGGGGAAACTGAGGAACCAAAATCTCCCATTAGAACAGATCAGCCATTAAATAGCCCAGATAAGGGGAGCGCTGCGAAAATCATTGTTGAGGGAATTCAATCTCCTTAGACATCAGGTATTCCTCTTATCCCAGATAAAGGAAGTGCCATTAAAACTATCCCTGCTAAAATCGTTCCCTCTCAACCTAGGAATACCCTCCTAGATATCCTAGAAGGTTATTGGCATATATTCGATCCCATGGCTCAGAATCAGCCAAATACTCAAACCTCTACATTACAATATCCTATAGTGGATTCTGCAGCAAATGCGCCCATGAAAGCTATCCCTCTTCAACATATCCCTACCTTTCACGGTCTTACATCAGAAGATCCGGATGCATTTTTATTCGAATTTGATGTGTTGTGTAGGGGATATGATTACACCACGGATCTACAGAAATTGAAATTATTCCCCTCGACATTAAAGGGGGCTGCTCTAAGATGGTTTATGGGACTAGGTGGTGGGGTCATCAACAATTGGGATCAGATGAAAGAATCCTTCTTAAAAAAATATCAGGATTATTGTAGGTCTAGAGAATTGAAAGACGAAATATTTCAAATGACAGCCAAACCAAACGAAACATTAGAAGAATATGTGGAACGTTTTCAATATAATTTACAAAGATCTCCTTATGCATCACTACCTTTACCTGATAATGTGTTAAAAACTACATTGATAAGAGGCATGAAGGAACAGTGGATCGAAACATTGAACATTATGGGAAAAGGGGATATTTATCAAGAGAATTTGCTAACATTATTGATTTATGCATCAGGAGTTCGAGAGGCAGCACAAGAATAAAACCGGCAGAATATGATCGGTTTGCAAGAGACAATAAAATAGAAAAAGAAGGAGTAACGCGTGTGGAGATTGGAAATTTATTAGAAAATTTTAAAACTGATATTCTAGGGACACTAACTACACAACTTGATATTATGCAGGCCAAACAGAAGCAGATGGAGGCAGAATAGAATTTGGCAATCTTCTGCCCCCAATGCAGAAAAAAACATAGTCACAAGGAGTGTCCACTGGATACAGTCCAAACATGCGCCATCTGTATAAACGATCATCTTACGGAAAGCCACCCCTCACTTCCTGGGTTAAAAGCAGTATATAAGGAAGCAGAGGAAGAACCAAAATCAGTGTACTTGATCAACCAGTGCCGCCAGTGGCAGCAAAGACAATCTGGTATGTTTTCAGACCCAACCTCTTCTTTTCAGCCTCCACAATATAATGCTCAACAATATAATATGTGGCAAAATCAACCCCCGCCCCCATTCTCAAATTGGTCACCACCACCGTTTCCTTCTTCAAACCCATGGCTGAATCATCCAAATCAATCTAGTTGGCCGAATTTCCCTTATAATTCACCATATTGGCAAAATAGCCCATATCCTCCGCAATGGACTCCCCCTACTTCACAAGGTTCATCCTGGCAGACAAACTGGCAAAGACCGATGCAACAGCCAGTAGGAACTATTCCGCTCCCTCAACCTACTCTGCCAGCTCTACAACAAAATCCCCAGTCTAATTTGAGACCACAACTCCCAGCCCAACCCAACCCCAATCCAAATAACAGACCGGTCCAATCTCTTCAAATCATTGAATCACCAGAAATAGGACCTGACCTGCGGGAGTGTAATGATCTTCAATTACGATCTGGACGTATCATCGAAAATGAGGGAGATAAAACAGTTCATAATGAACATTAGTTGCAACGAGAGGATGCAAATAATCAGCAGTCTCATAATCAAGCAACCACATCCTCTCCCTCGTTCCCAGAACGATTAGTCATACCTCGACCTTTACAATATCCTGACTTTGACATTCTGGGGGAATTACAAAATTTGTACATAAAAATCTCGTTCCTCCAAGCCATTCAAGATATTCCTATATATGCAAAAACTATTAAATAATTGTGCGTAAAGAAACCAAGGAGGAATATAACAACTAATCCAAGAGTCCAAGTAGTCGGTACTTTATCTAATCTCTTATCTAGGAAAGAAACACCCATCAAATATGAAGACCCAGGAAATCCAATTGTAACTATTCAAATTTACAGTCAGACCTTGTCTAATGCCTTAGTTGATCTAGGAGCTGCAATCAATATTTTAACAACCACCACCTGTCAAAAACTCGTCATCACATCTGTAAAACCTACCTCTACTTTGTTAGAATTGGCTGACCGATCTGTGATTAGACCAAAAGGTACTCTACACGATGTCATGGTCTCTATAGATTCCTGGGAATATCTGACCGAATTCCTGATAATTAATCCAAAAACCCGACTTGGACACCCGCTAATCCTAGGTAGGCCTTGGCTGGCCACCGCCGATGCTTACATTGGTTGCCGGCAAGGAAACATGACCATAACTAAAGGACCTGATATTAAGAATTTGGTTCTATACCCTCCAGCGCAGCCAAGTCTCACAATAATTAAACTAACAAGTATCATGTATCATACCTTACTGATAACATTAGATCTCCATTGACTTTGCAAGAGGCACTTGATTTTAAAGACCAAACAGAAGATGATGCCATTAAAAATTTCATTAGTCAAACCGAAGCTGAATCCTGCACACAATGTCATATGATAGAAGCAGCATTTGATAATGAATTAGAAGAAGATCCTCTGAAAGACACACATGATCAAACAATACCTGTTACTTCTATCGCAAATAGTAAAATTGTGGAAATTGAACCGGGAAAAACTTTAAATATCAATGCCAACATCACATCTCAACAAGAAACTAAGCTCATCCATTTATTAAGAAAATATCAACAGGCATTTGCATGGGATTGCCCTGATATGAAAGGAATCGACCCACATTTGTGTACACACCACATTTATATATAAAAAGATGCTAGACCTGTCCGTCAACCGCAAAGAAGACTTAATCCTCATCTAAAGGATGTGGTGAAAGCGGAACTCCAGAAACTGCTAGATGTCAATTTTATTTATCCTATTTCTGACAGTAAATGGGTCTCTCCGCTGGTGGTCGTACCAAAAAAGAATGGGAAATGGAGAATTTGTGTGGATTACAGGGAACTCAATAAAGCAACACAAAAAGACCACTTTCCACTCCCATTCATAGACCAAGTGCTAGATACTTTGGCAGGAAAAAAATTCTTTTCCTTCCTGGATGGCTTCAGTGGATACAATCAGATTCAGATTGCCCCTGAAGACCAGGACAAAACAACTTTCACTTGTCCTTGGGGGACATTTGCCTACCGAGTTCTACCTTTTGGCCTATGTAATGCTCCCGCCACATTCCAAAGGGATATCCTTAGCATTTTTGCAGATTTAATAAATGATGGACTTGAAGTGTATATGGATGACTTTACACCCTATGGAGATGATTTTGATCCAGCGCTAAATACCATAGAAAAAGTCCTACAACGTTGTATAGCTACCAGGCTTTGCTTAAGCCACGAAAAGTGTTACATGATGATGACTGAAGGACTTATTCTAGGACACTATGTTTCATCAGCCGGCATCCAGGTAGACCCGGCCAAAATCCAAATACTTTTGCTTATTCCCACTCCTACTACTCAAACAGAGGTACGCAGCTTTCTTGGATTTTCTGGATATTATAGACGATTTATAGAACATTACTCACACATTGCTGCACCTTTATGTGCACTAACTAGTAACGTTGATTTTCTTTGGACAGAAAAATGTGAACGTGCTTTCAGCAATTTAAAGAAGCTTGTATCCACAGCCCCAGTCCTACGAGGACCAAACTGGGATCTGCCATTTCAGATATCAGCTGATGCCTCAGATACAGCCATTGGCGCAATCCTTGGGCAGGAAGAGGATAAAAAACCATATGCTATCTATTACATCAGCAAAAATTTATCCCCTGCTAAATTAAATTACACTGTTACTAAAAAGGAATTCCTAGCTGTAATACATGCTGTCAATAAATTTAGACATTATATTACAGGCTATCCTGTTATTTTGTATATGGACCATTCCGCCATAAAATACTTAGCAAATAAGCCTATCACAAATACCAGAATAACTAGATGGTTGATTTTATTGCAGGAATTCGATATCACAATCAAGGACCGGCCTGGCAAAGAGAACCCTGTAGCCGATTTCCTCTCGAGAATGCCAAAGCCAATTGATGCAGCAGCAGTTGAAGATCAATTTCCCAATGAACATCTGTTTACTGTTGCTGTTAGAACACCCTGGTATGTTGATGTTTCCAATTACCTTGTAGTAGGTAAACTACCAAAACACTTAACCCCTAATGAGCGAAAACAGATTGTTCAGAAGAGTACTCGATTCTCCTGAATTGGGGGCTATTTGTTTCATACAGGGGCAGACATGCATATCAGGAGATGTGTTCGAGAAGATGAAATATTTGACATCCTAAAAGCCTGTCACGACGGACCATGTGGGGGACACTTCGCTAAGCGTAGAACTAGACACAAAGTATTACAGACAGGATATTACTGGCCCACGATTTTCAGAGATGCAAAGAAATTTGTTCAAGCCTATGACAACTGCCAGCGAGCAGGACGTCCTGGTCAAGCTGACGAGATGCCTCTCAAACCTCAGTTATTCATCGAATCATTCGAGCGATGGGCTCTTGATTTCGTTGGACCCATCAACCCCTCATCAAATCAGAGAACATATATCCTGGTGGCAACAGAATATGTCACCAAGTGGGTTTAAGCATAAGCATTGCCAAGAGCCATAGAGGACTCTGTTATACAGTTCCTCTTCCATCTATTTGTACGTTATGGCCTTCCAAGGGAAATAATGACAGGCGGAGGACCACAATTTGCTGGCAATAGATTAGCAACAACACTTAATAATTATCATGTCCAGCACAAAATTACTACTCCATATCACCCACAGGTGAACGGACAAGTAGAAAGCCACAATAAGATAATAGAATCGATCCTAACAAAAACCATTGCGTCACATAGGCGTGATTGGGCTGCCCGACTACCTGAAGCACTTTGGGCCTATAGAACAACATGGAGAAGCACCACTGGTTACTCACCTTATCAATTGGTGTTTGGAAAACAACCCATTTTCCCTATAGAGTTTGAAATCCAAACATTATGAACAACACAGGAAGTTGGCCTAGATCTAATTGAGGCACAGATTAATCGACTACAACAGATTAATGAATTGGACGAAATTAGGCTCTCCGCACTACAAAATACAGCATTGATTCAACAGCAGCGAGATAAATGGCATGATGCCCTCATCAAAAACAAAGTCTTCCATGAGGGAGACTGGGCCCTATTATATGACTCTCGGTTTCAGGATTTCCCTGGGAAACTCCAGACTCGTTGGTTGGGACCATACGAAATCCAGAAGGTACATGACAATGGGACCATCACTTTAATCACCATTGACGGTCCTGGATATACCTTCAAAGTGAATGGCCACCGAGTTCGTCTCTATCGTAAACCACTCACTCAGGAATCCTTCTGCCAATAGCTACGCAGATACGCTGATATGGAGATTTTAGGAGAGGAAGAGAAATCTTCCTCACCTGTAATTCATTAAGGAATTCATTTATTTTTACAATTTGTACATAATTTCTTTTCTTCAAACTTGTTTGTGCACACATAGATTTCAATTTTTCTGACGTTCCTGAAATGAATGGCATTTGCATGTTTCTGCTGTTAGGAACAACACTTTTGATTTTATGTTGTTCCTTTTCAAAAGGAACAACACTTTTTGATTTTCTGTTGTTCCTTTTCAAAAGGAACAACACTTTTTGATTTCTGCTGTTCCTTTTCAAAAGGAACAGCACTTTTTGATTTTCTGCTGTTCCTTTTCAAAAGGAACAACACTTTTTGTTTTCTGTTGTTCCTTTTCA
Source organism: Pinus tabuliformis (assembly GCA_031772625.1). Classification (NCBI taxonomy): domain Eukaryota; kingdom Viridiplantae; phylum Streptophyta; class Pinopsida; order Pinales; family Pinaceae; genus Pinus; species Pinus tabuliformis. Next base: position 1,542,793,631 of record CM062804.1, on the reverse strand, counting down.
AAAGGAACAACACTTTTTGATTTTCTGTTGTTCCTTTTCAAAAGGAACAACACTTTTTGATTTTCTGTTGTTCCTTTTCAAAAGGAACGGCACTTTTGATTTTCTGCTGTTCCTTTTCAAAAGGAACAGCACTTTTGATTTTCTGTTGTTCCTTTTCAAAAGGAATAGCACTTTTGATTTTTGTTGTTCCTTTTCAAAAGGAACAGCACTTTTGATTTTTGCTGTTCCTTTTTCAAAGGAACGGCATTCGCTTGTTTTGCTGTTCCTTTTCTAAAAGGAACAGCATTTTGATTTTTGTTGTTCCTTTTTCAAAAGGAACGCCATTGGTATGTTTTGTTGTTCCTTTTTCAAAAGGAACGGCCTTGCTATGTTCTGCTGTTCCTTTTTCAAAAGGAACGACATTTGCACTTTTGAAACCTATGCTCCTTTATTGTTCTAGAATACTTCTTCTCCCTTTTGTGAAACAGCTAACCTCTTGCTGGTCCAAGTGAGGATGCTTCTTGGCCCTATTTTTTTCGAAGTCTGTTAGAGACAAGCAATGTACTTATGCAATGAAGACAAAATCACAGCATACTGAAATCAGGCAATTATAACTCGCTATCTTTATAAGGCTATGTATTGGTAAGAGGACAGAAGGAAGGATATACTTATCTTTTGTTGTCATTGTCTTATTAAATTTGCCCTGATTGGTTATCTTTATCATGCCATTTTTTTTTTCCTTGTGATTTTTGTTTAGGAATAAGAGCAAAGGGTTTATATCCTCCTATTGAGATGATAAAACTTCTTCCACCATTCCTACTCTTAAGGAGTGTCAAACCACCCTTTGTGGATATATAAGGAAAAGTGATTTATGAAAAAAAATAAAGAGAAAGAAAAAGCAAATGAATTATAAATTGTCAAATGCAGGATAGGGGGTCTCATCAAGAGCCAGCCTACCATGATCATGAGGATGGAAGCGAAGTGGCATTCCCACTATGGCCACCACACCAAGGATATGGTCCAAAAGGTATAGAAAATAAACAAACCTTGGAACAGGAGGTCTCATCACGAACTGGCATGCCCACTCTTCGCCCCCTCCTTGTGAATGGCATTATGGCTAACTGGTTACCAAGCCAGCATAATGGCCTACACTTTGACATCACATTCCTTAATATGCACATAAAGGATCATGGTTCCGGGGGTGAAATAAACAACTCTGCCAAGGTTATGGACACCTGTTGGCAGCAGAGCACTATTAATGGTATCAAAGTCACATTAATTACACCAATAGGTAGGATACTCATACTCTTTTGTTTCTTATATCCTAGGCACTAATCATGCATTACTTCCTGACTTATATACCGCATGGACATTTATTACACCAATCATGGCAAAGGAGGTGACAATGACCACTTGAGATTTGGCAAGTACGACAGACGTCCTATCCCCCGGCCTCGCATCATATCACAGCAGCCTCTTACGTAATATGCGATCTAACTTTACGCCTCGATTTCGGCAATCGGTTGTTTTTCTAAACATGGCATATTTTCATACGTTGTTCCTTTATGACTTGGTTACAGATCAGGTGCCGCTCCTTTCTTTGACGGCTAGGGCAGCCTATCGCATTGTGGGGGGGGAGGTTCACCTCATGATTCCCTGAGTTATGTGTCAGCTCACTATTCGGGAAAGATAGCGTACCAGGAAATGGCACGGTTTAACGGCATGACATTTCTATTTTTTTTCTATACAAGTTGCTGTTCATAAGTCATTTATGTTGCATACTCTGTGTTTTTCTAAATCCGACGATTATTACCCTCTCTGTGTTTCAAACAGCACAAGCAGTTGCTGCTCCATTGAGAATCCATAGTGAAACCATGGGAGGCAGGGCAGTTCGAAGCGAACCATCGGAGTTGACAGTCTCCGCTGCTGCTCGGGAGATCCTGGAAAAGCAGGGTGGCTGACTTATCTCAGTCGCCTGAAGGAGTCCAACGAAACAATGGCGATGGAATTTCTGTAGAACCTGCAGGAGGATCACTCCACGGTGCGGGGGAAGCGGATAGCAGTCACTGACGATATAATTGCAGAAGTCTCAAGACTACCAGCCACCAGACCAGTATGGACATTAAAGAAGGAAAGACTCCATAAGATCATGGAAATTTTCCAGGACGAAGGCCAGAGCTTAATAATTAAAGGGAAGGGAGTCCTGCCAGCAACACTAGGAGAACCCTGGGCAGAATTAGCGAGAACAGTGCAAAGCTACATCACCTGCGAGGGGATAAAAGACATGGTAAGGCCACGACACCTTAAACTCTTAGTTGTTTTAAAGCAGAAATGCTCTGTAAACCTTACTACACTTTTGAATTCTTTACTCCATGATGTCGCACGAAGCCTGAAAAAGGCATAGCATGTAGAATCAGTTATGAGCCACCATGGATTAATCTGACTAATAGTTAGTCATAGCATCACCCAGCAGCAAAGCAGCTGGAAAGAATTAATTGCAATAATTGAGGGGAGAGTGACAGCACCTTCCCAAAACGTAAACATACTCTAAGCACACCAGAACGTCCGGAAAAACGCAGAGAATTAAGAAAACAAAAACATGTTGCAAGCACATCCAAACGACCGGAAACACGCCAGGAATCAGCAAAGCATAAGCATGACACTGATACACCGGAACAGCCAGAGAAACGCAGAAAATCAGTATGGTTGGTCTGGATAAGAGGAAGGCTGGAAAAACTCCAGGAAAGCACCAGCCAACCAGTGGTAATTGAGGATGTGTTATCACTCAGGTTGTCCTTAAAGCTCCAGAAAAGGATACGGCCGAGGTAACCACAAACCAACTTTGGACTGCATGTTCTAGCCTGCCTGCAGTCAGAGAGGGCTCTCTCTTTTAGGTTTAGCTTTTTTTAATGGATGATTTTAGGCTAGATATGATGCATAGGGGTTTTGTATTATTTTTGGTGGGAAGGAAGACGTTTCAAGTAGAGAGGCAAGACATAGTCTGGTAAGTTTTCAAACCATTGGGCGTGGAGTCAAGGAGTGAGACGGCTGGTGCGTTTTCTTGGTCACAAGAGAAATAAGGAGCAAGGTAGCTGCTCATGAAACAACACTGAAAGCTTATAAGGATGGGATGAGGGATAAGGAATGAGAGGCAACAAAGAATCTCTCATTAAGCTTAAAAGGGGGAAAGTGAATGAACTCTATCTAGGAGCAATTAAGAATTCCTAGACAACTGTCAAAGATGAATGGATTAGGGGAAATATGAGCCGAAGGGAATTCATATTCATGACTGATCCAGAGGAAAACATAAAGAAACAGCAGAAAATGAGCATAGAGGGCAGTTAACCAATTCTAGACTATTCTTTCTTTCTGCTATTTAGACGGTATATCAATGAAAAAAACAGAGATAGGAAAACTTATTGAGTCATGTTGCAGCACAAGAATTCCAAATTCACTTCTTGAAACCATTAGACACAGAGAAGACAGTCTTTCCTCCAAGCTTTTCAGCAGTCTTTGATCACAGAAAACATGTCAGGTATACAGTGCGAGTCTCTACTGAAAAACTATCCACCAACCAACCCTTAAAACAATACAGAGGGTGGTATATATAGGGAAGATTTATCCGAAATTATCTATTACAGCCGACCTAACAGGTCCGATAGAAAATTGATTACTTTAACCTAATCCTATCCAGAAATAAATGCCAGAAAATATCTTTGAGCTATGCTGGGGGCAGCTGTATCAAAATGAGTTAATATCTGTCCAGGTGGCTCTGTGCTTTTCATCTGTCATAACTGTGCATTGGTCTTTGCACCATTGCTGTTCGGCGGTATTGAATGCTTTTGACTGTGATTTGAGAGCTAGGATGGGCTTATTCCTCTTCATTTGACTTTCTGGGGGGCTCATCAATGTTCAAGTGCTTCGAGCCCCTAAAAATATTCGGCGGATACTCTTTGGCTCTCCTTCCTCCTCTGATACTCTTTGGCAATAAATTGATGTTGTTCTGCCATGTTGTGGGTCTTATTCACAATTTAATGGCCGTTGCTCGGCCTCTGTTTCCTTTAAAACTGCTTTCTGCTCCTTCCGGCAAGCTTCGTGACGAAAAATGGGTCATTCGGCGCCTTTCGGGCTTGCTGGGGGCTGCAGAATAAAAAGATTCCCTGAAGATTCCCCATTCAGGCCCAAAAAATCTAGCGAAATCGCTCATCAAAAACTGCCTCAGAATCGGATTCCGGGGCTCCGAAGTGCGATTTTCGCCTCTGTGCGCAAAAAAGCTGATGATGACGTCAGCATGACGTGATGCTGTACGGCAGGTGATGTCAGCAGGACGACATGGCGAGATGACGTCAGCATGACGTCATCATGTACGGATGATGACGTGGTAGGGACACGTGGCAGTGACGTGGCAGGAGGCCACGCAGGCAGGTGACTCGACATGGTGACTGGGCAAAGGGGGTGACGCAAGCGGTGACTGGGCAGAGGGTGACGTGGGATGTGACGTCACGGGCGGTAAATGGTTTTGTGGTGCACCGCTTTTTGAGGATGGTGGTTTCGTGAGGGGGCGCTCCGCCACAGCCCGGAGCTTGATGCATGGTGGGAGTATGGCGACAATACCGCCCATCTCTCGGACACTAAAGCTCGGGCGGTTCGGGGGTGGGGCGGCCCGCCCACCGTTGATCTGCGGGGGGGATGATCCAACGGTTGGTGGTAGGTGCGAGGCGACGGGAGGTTAGGATGGGAATATACGCAGTATATTCCGTTTTTAATATAGCGCGACGGGGGTAAAAACTATAAGTTTAGTGGGTTATGGGATCATAAACAGGCGGAGTATGTTTTTTGCGCTCAGGGCTTAGGGTAAGGGGTAAAGTATGGGTTTTGAGCGCGGGTTTTTAGCAATTTACGCCCAAAATCTTAGGATATGGGCAAAAGTGGCTTTTTGAGGGTTTTAGGGCTAGGGGAGAGGTTATTAATCTGGACAGGTGTCAGATTAATCCCTGTTATGACTCGGATGGGCTAAAGACAACCCCAGATGGACTGTGATTCCCCGGACTTATAGGAAATATGGCTATTTTGCCAGGGAGGGGGTATTTGCATAGGGGAGTTTTATATACATGATTTTAATAGGGAAAGGGAAAAACTGATAGGGAGTTATATAATAAAGTTAATAGTTAATATGGAGATGAAAAGAGGGCGCTAAGGTATGAGACCTTAGGCTTTGTTGGGGAAAAGAAGGCTCACAGATGATGAGTGAGCAGTCCTTGAGTAAAGCAAATCCTTACCAAGGCGAATGTCATGGAAATGATGAAACTGAGAGGCTCAAGCAGATCTTGACCTCTTGGGGGATGTTAGTAAGTGACTTGGGGGAAATGAGAAGAAGGGGAGGTTAGTGAATTCCAGCTTGAGTGCCTCCTTTGAATGCAAAACTGCCTGATAACTGTGATAAAAAATGGAATACAGCAGTGGCATTTGGACCAGGATACTTTCATGGCATCTTCATTGGCCTGTTCTGGAAATATGGAACACTGCAGCCTGCAAAGTATGACATATTTGGCATGTGAAAATGTCAATCATGAAAAATGAATACCTGCTGCAGCAGGAGGCTAACAGTGGCTCCACTTGGGGATGGCTTTTCCTTGTGAAAAGCCAAGAACAGCAGGTCAGACTGCCTTGTATTCAATTGCTGTTGTATTCTGTAAAATTTGCTTGGCCGGTTGCCTTATTAATCCTACCTACGTATCCTAACCAATACTTTCTTTGTCGTTAGGTGAAATGAAACAGCCAATGCAGCCACTTAAGCATTATAAATATGAATGGCCCCTGCTGCTTATGCTTGCTGTTACCTGAAATGGAGATCTTGCAATCTGATATGGCTTTATTAGTCTTTGAGAAGATCAGGAAGCTGCTGACCTTCTTTGTTGAAACAAGAAACTGTACAAAAGGGTCCTGTAGCATATATACATTATTGCTAGACTGACCTGAAGAACTGTACAAAAGTTTGGGATAGCTATCATGCTTTGAAATTGGTGAATCATTAACAACTTGATTTTGAGCTTTGCAGCCTACTAGCGGAGAAGAGCAGTGATTTCCCTCATCACACAACTTGCCCTCAGATGGGTTGTGCAACACATGGAATGGAACCTGTAATTCTTTGAAAGGCTACTCAGATGGCACCTGACAGATTTGTGCTGACTGTTCTTTTTCTTCTTCAAATATCCGAGATGGCTGAAAATTAACAGGCAGGGAATCCAGTTGGATTTTTTGGTCACATGTTGCCGCTTCTGAGTCTTCTACAATCTGACACTCACTGGCACTTTGGGGCTGCAAATCTAGTGTTAATGCATTAAGAGCGGTGCCTGGACTCTCCTTTAGCCTGTCAACATCACAATATGGTGACACTTGATTATAAATGGCATGATGATCTCCCCTAATAAACTGAAAAGACTTGAAACAAAATGGTAAAGTTCCTTCGCTGAACTCAACGCCCTCTGCGTTTTCCTCCTTTTCTTCACAGCTAAACTAGGCCTACTGATCATTGGGTTCAAGCAAATGAGCCTGAACTGTGCTTTCTGCCAAAATAGGCTCTGATCCCTCTGCGAAGCTGATTTGGTCGTTAGGTTCATAATCATCGTCATACTGATCATATTTGGGCAGACAGTTGAAAGAAGAGAAGCTATTATATTCATATGTTATATCAGGAGATTGCTCCATCATGTATGGCTGCATGAATAAGTCATCTGTTTTGTAGTAGGTTTGCTCAGGAATACCATTACTTTCCCTTTGCAAAATAGATCTTTTGTGGTGCTCTAAACCTTCAACTTCTATTGTGAATGTCTGCTTTAGTTCCTCTACTTTCTTTAGCAAGGTATCCAGTTTACCCTCTTTTTCTGCTTTTAACTTCCTCTCCCTAACTTCCAGATTAACCTCTACATCTACTGCCATGTTCTGCATCTATTGCATAGTAGAGGGGCTCCTTTCTCTCAGATGAAATTCTATTTCGGGATCAAATGCTGCTGGATAATGTAGAAGAGCCAAATCAGGGGGAGGTCTTATATTCAATGGTATAGAGTGATAAACCTGATTGAATCGCTCAGAAAATTGCTGAAAAGATTCATATGGGATCCTTTTTAACTGTTGATATTCTTCTATGAGCATGAGAAAATTGACTTTGGTCATCCATCTATCAAGGAAGAGTTTGAATAGCTGCTGGAGATTTGAGATGCTTGCCTCAGGCAATGCTTTAAACCAAGTCCTAACTTCACTTTGCAGAGAAAGGGCAAATAGCCTAACACTAACATCCTCATCTTCTACCTCGAAAATGTTTAAATAATCTTCAAAAGCCTGGATATGCTTTTGGGCAGTAACTCCATTCTCTCCATCAAATTTTGGGAGTTTCATGGGATGATTTTTGGGTAAAGGATTGAGCACGGGAGGCAGAATGAGTGGCTTATATCTATCAGGAACCTTACGAGGCACGGGATTGTGTACAGGGGCTAAATGATTGGGTTCGGTATGAACAGGGATAGGATGATTGGATTTGACAGAAGTGTCCCCCTTGACCATGAGGTGAGCATCAGCAACATTTAGAGGTTGTTGTTCTAATGTGCAAGGAGGGCTTTCTTCAACATTTTCTAAAGGAAAGGCATAAAAGTTAAATTTAAACAATATGTACAGCAAAATTTTATGGAAGAGAAAGAACATGACCTCTTGGATGAAAATCCAGGTCAAAAGCCTGATCTGCTCATACATTTCTTTTGGGTTCCTTCCTCCAGTGGAGCCTTTATTATGAGGATGATGTGGAGTCGCCAGGTGGATATATTAACTTTGAGTGCCTGATCTCTGTCCACCATCAAAGATCAGAACTAGATTTGAAGAATGGCTGTGAAGGTTTGGTTCCTCATAGCAGAGCTTTCCAACTTTCTTCGTGAAACTTTGTGAAATTATCTGAGGAAGGTCCCCAGTGGAGTCGCCATTATGTTATCACTCAGGTTGTCCTTAAAGCTCCAGAAAAGGATACGGCTGAGGGAACCACAAACCAACATTGGACTGCAAGTTCTAGCCTGCCTGCAGTCAGAGAGGGCTCTCTCTTTTAGGTTTAGCTTTGTTTAATGGATGATTTTAGGCTAGATATGATGCACAGGGGTTTTGTATTGTTTTTGGTGGGAAGGAAGATGTTTCAAGTAGAGAGGAAAGACATAGTCTGGTAAGTTTTCAAACCATTGGGCGTGGAGTCAAGGAGTGAGACGGCCGATGCGTTTTCTTGGTCACAAGAGAAATAAGGAGCAAGGTAGCTGCTCATGAAACAACACTGAAAGCTTATAAGGATGGGATGAGGGATAAGGAATGAGAGGCAACAAAGAATCTCTCATTAAGCTTAAAAGGGGGAAAGTGAATGAACTCTATCTAGGAGAAATTAAGAATTCCTAGGCAACTGTCAAAGATGAATGGATTAGGGGAAATATGAGCCGAAGGGAATTCATATTCATGACTGATCCAAAGGAAAACATAAAGAAACAACAGAAAATGAGCATAGAGGGCAGTTAACCAATTCTAGAATATTCTTTCTTTCTGCTATTTAGACGGTATATCAATGAAAAAACAGAGATAGGAAAACTTATTGAGTCATGTTGCAGCACAAGAATTCCAAATTCACTTCTTGAAACCATTAGACACAGAGTATACAGTCTTTCCTCCAAGCTTTTCAGCAGTCTTTGATCACAGAAAACATGTCAGGTATACAGTGCGAGTCTCTACTGAAAAACTATCCACCAACCAACCCTTAAAACAATACAGAGGGTGGTATATATAGGGAAGATTTATCCGAAATTATCTATTACAGCCGACCTAATAGGTCCGACAGAAAATTGATTACTTTAACCTAATCCTATCCAGAAATAAATGCCAGAAAATATCTTTGAGCTATGTTGGGGCAGCTGTATCAAAATGAGTTAATATCTGTCCAGGTGGCTCTGTGCTTTTCATCTGCCATAACTGGGCATTGGTCTTTGCACCATTGCTGTTCGGCGGTATTGAATGCTTTTGACTGTGATTTGAGAGCTAGGATGGGCTTACTCCTCTTGATTTGACTTTCTGGGGGGCTCATCAATGTTCAAGTGCTTCGAGCCCCTAAAAATCTTTGGCGGATACTCTTTGGCTCTCCTTCCTCCTCTGATACTCTTTGGCAATAAATTGATGTTGTTCTACCGTGCTGTGGGTCTTATTCACAATTTAATGGCCGCTGCTCGGCCTCTGTTTCCTTTAAAACTGCTTTCTGCTCCTTCCGGCAAGCTTCGTGAAGAAAAATGGGTCATTCGGCGCCTTTCGGGCTTGTTGGGGGCCGCAGAATAAAAAGATTCCCTGAAGATTCCCCATTCAGGCCCAAAAAATCTAGCGAATCGCTCATCAAAAACTGCCTCAGAATCAGATTCCGGGGCTCCGAAGTGCGATTTTCGCCTCTACACGCAAAAAAGCTGATGATGACGTCAGCATGACGTGACGCTGTACGGTGGGTGACGTCAGCATGACGACGTGGCGAGATGACGTCAGCATGATGTCATCATGTATGGATGATGACGTGGCAGGGACACGTGGCAGTGACGTGGCAGGAGGCCACGCAGGCAGGTGACTCGACATGGTGACTGGGCAAAAGGGGTGACGCAAGCGGTGACTGGGCAGAGGGTGACGTGGGATGTGACGTCATGGGTGGTAAATGGTTTTGTGGCGCACATCCTTTTGAGGATGGTGGTTTTGTGAGGGGGCGCTCTGCCACAGCCCGGAGCTTGACGTGTGGCGGGAGTACGGTGGCAATACCGCCTATCTCCCGGACACTAAAGCTCGGGTGGTTCGGGGGTGGGGCGGCCCACCCACCGTTGATCTGCGGGGCGGGCGATCCAACAGTTGGCGGTAGGTGCGAGGCGGCGGGAGGTTAGGACGGGAATATACGCAGTATATTCCGTTTTTAATATAGCGCGACGGGGGTAAAAACTATAAGTTTAGTGGGTTATGGGATCATAAACAGGTGGACTATGTTTTTTGCACTCAGGGCTTAGGGTAAGGGGTAAAGTATGGGTTTTGAGCGCGGGTTTTTAGCAATTTACGCCCGAAATCTTAGGATATGGGCAAAAGTGGATTTTTGAGGGTTTTAGCGCTAGGGGAGAGGTTATTAATCTGGCCAGGTGTCAGATTAATCCCTGTTATGACTTGGATGGGCTAAAGACAGCCCCAGATGGACTGTGATTCCCCAGACTTATAGGAAATATGGATATTTTGCCAGGGAGGGGGTATTTGCATAGGGGAGTTTTATATACATGATTTTAATAGGGAAAGGGAAAAACTGATAGGGAGTTATATAATAAAGTTAATAGTTAATATGGAGATGAAAAGAGGGCGTTAAGGTATGAGACCTTAGGCTTTGTTGGGGAAAAGAAGGCTCACAGATGATGTGTGAGCAGTCCTTGAGTAAAGCAAATCCTTACCAAGGTGAATGTCATGGAAATGATGAAATTGAGAGGCTCAAGCAGATCTTGACCTCTTGGGGGATGTTAGTAAGTGACTTGGGGGAAATGAGAAGAAGGGGAGGTTAGTGAATTCCAGCTTGAGTGCCTCCTTTGAATGCAAAACTGCCTGATAACTGTGATCAAAAATGGAATACAGCAGTGGCATTTGGACCAGGATACTTTCATGGCATCTTCATTAGCCTGTTCTGGAAATATGGAACATTGTAGCCTGCAAAGTGTGACATATTTGGCATGTGAAAATGTCAATCATGAAAAATGAATACCTGCTGCAGCAGGAGGCTAACAGGATGAACAACCCTCACAACCAGAAATAGAAGAAGAACAAGTTGAAGGAGAAAAGGAAGGAGAGGCTGAGGAGGCTAAGCAATCCGAAGAGGAAAACGATGAAGTAGCTGAGCATTCGGAAACAGAAGCTGAGCCTCCTGAGATAGAAGTCGAACCCCCTGAGACAGAAGTTGAGCATCCTGAGATAGAAGCCAAGCATCCTAAATGGAAATTGAGCATCCTGAAGCAGAAGATGGACAATCCAGGCAGGAGGAGGAAATGGGATAGCATGTAGGTAGTCCACCGCAGGACCCAGTGGGAGAAGAGGAATTGGCCGCAATCTTGGCCAATATGGGTGAGTATGGCCAACCTTCCACTCCATCATACCTCCGCGACAAACCCCAGGAAGAATATGCACCTGAAAAACCACATGCAAAAGAGGCAGAGGAAGGAAATCTGCCTGTTCATGATGAAAAAGAGATAGGGGACACTGAGATGGAACAATCTGTTCCCACGACACCAGAAGAAATTCCAGAGGAAGTGAGGATAGAAAGTGAAGCCACAGAACCAGTTAGGGTTCTTACCCCAGAATAGCCAGCACAAAACAGTGAAGAAATACCCCAGGAGAAAGATCCAGGGACTAGTCGTGGCCCAGAACGCAGCAAAAAAACTGTTGTTCCTTCTAATAAAACATTGGAAATTAGAGAATTACGAAAGGAACGGCAGAGGTTATTGAGCATAATAGCCCAGCTCCACCAGCAGATCAAGATCTTGAAAGTGAAGCAGAGGACAAGGAAGACCACCGGCAAGAAAAAGATGACCACTACAGTAAGAAACTGCAGGATAAAACAGCGGAGGATTGAAAATCGCTCTGTTGATCAAAACCCTGCCCAAAATCCAACTGTTGTTCCAATTGAAGCTGAAGGCCCAGCTGCTGTTCCAAATGAAGCTGAAAGCCCAGCTGCTGTTCCGAAGGAAGCTGAAGGTCCAGTTGCTGTTCCAAATGATGTCGAGGGATAGACTGCTGTTCCATTTGAAAAGGAGTAGCTGCAAGCTGGTATTCATGTTAAAAAAGAAAAGGACAACAAGGAGATTCAAACAGAGGCACCACCCTCAGGGGTGATAAGGGTTCTGAACTCGAAACAATGCAACAAGAAAGTTCAGGTAAAACTCTCGGCCTCCACTAATGCATGGAAAAGAGATCCAAAGACAAGGACCTTGCACAAAGGATTGAAACAGGTTCAGCAAGAAATGGAGAAGCTTAGAGAGCAAACAGTCCCTTGTGAGAAGTATGAAGAACTCCAACAACAACTAAGAAACGTCAATCAATCCGAAAGCCAGGCCTTTGAAGGGTGGCAAAAGGAACAGGAGAAAGTTGCAAAGGTAACCCGTAGGCTAGATACTGTTATCAAACAGATGGATACATTATGTTCTTTATACAATGACGTTTTAGCATGTAGGGCCCCTGCCAAAAACTATGCTCTGTTTTTATTGGAACGATACTTACAATTAAAAATAAAGGCTGTTAAAGCAGGCGCCCCGATACAAATTAATACTGTCAATGACTTTATATATTGTTGTAAACATTATGGGGTGAAGGTCTAGATATTGCTATGTGAATTTTATTTGCATAACCCCGTGCTAGATCAGGAGACTGAGTTGAACCCTGGCCCTTTTGTTGGGGACATTCAATTGCAAGCATTCATCTCATTCGGGGTTAATCAGATTAAATGGCTCAAAGCCTATAACACTTTCCAGAGGCAGGAAAATGGCCTAGATTTGTGGGTAAGGGCTGAGCCTAGGGACCCAATACGGCTATGGAAAGCACATAGAAACCTTATGAGAACTCCGGGTGTCATCGAAACGTTAGGTACCATGCACGAGGCACTCATTCGACAAAGTTTAGAATATTTCCTTTCTATCAAAGACCTCGCCATTGATGCAGCCAAATTCTGGTACTGAACCTATAATCCAAACATCCAGCTCAGGGAGCCATTTAAGTATGAGAATTTTCAATTAGCTGCCAATCGTTTGAACCTCTATGGCGAAAGAATTTTGAGGGCAGGGCCATCCTGGTTAGGATATAGATTCCGCAATCCAATTATCTGGCACCCTGCACCCGGATATCAAGCCCTATATGAGATGCCTGAGGGTCAAACAAGCCAGCTCTTTGACTACTTAGTCACTCACCATGGTTGTAGGCCTCCGCATGAGATTCCTTCTCCAGCTTATTCTCTCACTGATTTGCATGTCAACTACAACGTTTTCATGAGGGCATGAAACAGGGTAAGCAGGGGGGTGTGTGGAGTACTAAAAAGGTATGTTTTTAATGATCATTTCAATGGCTTCTCAGCAGGACTTACGAATCTTTTACATCATGAATGTGGAAAATAATAGAGAATTGTGTTAAAATATGTGGAATTAGTATGCAAGACTTATCCGCTGATAGTTGTCATTCTCCTGTGCAGGAAAGGGTAAAAACGAAGAGCTGTTGTTCCAAAGAAGAAGATAAGAACAGGGTAACTGTCGTCCCTTTGATGAAGGACCGAGTGCAAATGAGGCAAAGCAGGCTGAAGCAAACCGGTCCGGAAAAGGAGGAGAAGGCACCAGCTCGGCGGAGGAGAAAAGAAGTGATTAGGGATTAACAGTTTGGCGAATCCCTCAGGATCTTCGATCCTGAGGGATCACTACTTTATTTATCTTATCGCTTAGACATCTCCGCCGTTACTCTTATATAAAGGGACAACACTGTTAGTCTGGAGGGGAGGCTTTTTATGTAACTTTTTGTTAAAGATTGAACTTTGATCATCGAGTCTCATTGAACTTGGCTCATTGTACTTTCTGTTTTATGCATTAATATAAACTTGGTGATTATCTTATCTTTGCGTCTGGATTAATTTAAAGCAGTGTACCCTTGTGGCTAAGGGCCCGGCCCCGGAGGACACTTGCTTCTGTATCACTACGATTGTATTTCTGCGAGGTTTGCTTATCATCACTAGTTGGTAATCTGATATGCTTTACAAGTTACATCACATGCTCTGTTAAGATTTGTTCATTAATGTTCTTTCCATTGACTCTGCATTATATTATCAATACTTTCAGAGTGAATGCAATCTTATTAGACTTAACATTGTTATCATTGTGTTATGGAGCTTCTATGCTGAGTATGTATGTTAAGGTAATAATCTGAAAGGTGTGTTATTTATGATTCAGAGTTCATGCTGTTCCAATTGGAAACACAGTTGTAATTCTTGTTGATGATTGGTGTTAAATCAGATTACTTCTTCAGAGTGTTATGTGTGTATGATTTTCACATGCTCTTCCATAATCAGTAATTAATGCTATTACATTAGTTGGTTGTGTGATTTGCTTGGAGAATGAAAGATTGGAGGTTTGATTACAATGAGAACATTTGAGTTAATAAGATAAAGTTGATTATTACTCACGAGGTTTAGTTATAGCGATTGTTGTTCCATTTTAACCATTGTTGTTCCATTCTAGATTTGTTGTTCAATTTCCTGTTTGTCGTTCCATTTTTATCTGCTGTTTCATTTACTCGCATTTGGTGTGAGAGACGACCTGTGGCTGTAGTGAGCCTTTGCATTTACTGCCTTGCTCCCAGACCCGTGGTCCATGCTCTAGTTTCCTTTCCATCATTTTCCAAATGGATGGACTATTGTTGTCAAACCCTTGACTGATAAAGTTGCCTAGCTTTAAGAGTGTGTGCTTTAGTCATTTGAAGGAACTTAGTCATAGACAAGCATTAGTTTACTCTTTTGTTTTTGTAGGACGCTGTACTACTAGCATTACTCTGACAAATAGCCTCAGATTGAGTCACTCTTTGAAATAACCAAATGCTCCCGGATTGACATCTTAATGTGAGGTAATTAGAGGTGAAAGAGACCCTTTTTATAGCTCTACAAGCAGTAGGTCTTTGCATACCAGCATAATGTATTTGATGTTGGTAACTTTGATAAGGTTGATGGGCATAACCATTATAGTATGGTTGTTGATAACTGCTTTGGAAATGTGGTTGCCCATTACTTACAAAGACTTGTTGCTCAGGTCCTTGGTATGATTGCTAGAATTGCGCTTGTTGATATTGAACCAGCCATGGTTGTTGGACCATTTTCTGTTGTCCAATACTGGATGATTGACCAAGATATGGAGTCATAGTACCTATTTGAGCCTGAATTTCTCTAGATAAGGAGGCACTAACCTGAGTTTGTGATTGAATCGCTGAGATGAGAGGCTGTCGTATTGCAACTTGAGAACCTTGAGGTTCACATACAATAGGTAGCACTCGTACTTGTGATATAGTCACAATAGCAAGTGTAGTGGGAATATTCGACACAGGATGGACTGGTTGCATTGAATATACAACCCTTGGTTGTTGAGGTAGTATTGGTACCCAACCATTGGATGTAATTCCAATTTAACCTGAACTTTGTTGTAAACTCTCATATGGTTGTTCTCTAGGAGGGAACAATGAAAAGGCATATTGCCCCCCATATGGTGGTAATCCAGTACTTAAAGGATAGATTGGCCTTTGAAGACACATTGGATCAACTTGTTGAGTTTCAACATAAGAAATACCAGATGAGAATCTGGATGAAGAAATAGGAACTCAACATGTCATCGAAACAACCCCTGATTGGACTCTGGCTTGTTGTTGATAACTATCTGCAATAGATGGTATACCAGCAATCATTGTAGAAACAATAACAAGAAGCTCTGTCATAGCCGTGTCAGTTGACAGAGTACTAGATGTTGATGTTTGTTCAACATATTTATTCTATCCAAAATATTTCCTAGCGATTCGACAGGAACTTGTGATGAAAAAGAACTAACTTTTGTAGTAGAAGGATGCAAGTGGATCCCAGTTCCAAAATGCACTGGAGTACTAGGTGGAATATCCTCTACTATCTATTCTATAGCAATCAATCCAGGTGGAAGAGGTAGACTGTCAAGTCCATAAAATATTTCTGGAGCCGAAGAAAGTGTAGCTTCTACAGTAACAGATATTGGAGGGGTGACACTTTCTAAATTCTGGAATTCAACTTCCAGATGTTCAGGTAAGAGAACTTAAGTTTCTTGATCAGTGCTAGGTGGATTTGCTTCAGGAATAGAGGTGTCTACCATTACACTAAGATCAGTTCTGATGTCCTCTTGTAACTGCAGAACTTCTTCTGTAAAGGCAGGTGTACCAGAGATAATTGGAGTAACTGTAGTCTCTGACGATGTTGAAACACAAGTTTCAAATAAATCAGGTGAATTGGACTCAGTTAAACGAGAATTCTTTTCCCGGCATGGTTTCGTTTCCGGGATCAAAGATGGTTGACTCGCTAGTCTCTGGAAATGACGAGGTTTTGATCGACTTTCTTCCACGATCGCAGATTACTTGATCAACTCAAAAATTAAAGGGGAAAAATTTTATTCTGATTTAAATGAATTTTAAGACACTTTGACGCAACTTGCTTTTTCAATTTTTAAGAGTAGAGAAAAAGCTAAAGGTGACTCTAGTCGCCTTCGATTTTTTAATTAGCCTGAAGTGACAAGTGCTTAGATGGACCTTTTCTTTTAAGTAGTCAAAAAGGAACAAAATTGACTGCTCTGGAAGTCTAGATAGAGGGTTTACCAAATCGATCGTAAAACTACAAAGTACACCTTGCTGATAAATGATAGAGAAATTACCAAGGACTTATGTACAGCAGTCAATCTTCCCGAATGCTGTGTTCAGTGCATTATGATCGATAGGGCGGTAGACTGGCCTTCCTAAAGATAAATGATGATAGCCTATTGTGGTATCCCAACATATGCACGATGGTACGGGGAGCACAAGTCCATACTGGCACTTATCATATCAAAGAGGAGGAATCACCCAACCTCAATGAAAATGATAGTTACCAGGTTTTACGACGCTAGAACACGTCTCTAGCCTAGACTTCTAGATGTGTTGCGTTAGATTCCAAAGCGTTTTTATGTTCATTGAGGTTTATTTTATGGTTGATCTTGCATAGAAGTTTGTCTTTCAAGGTTCACCACATGACATAGATGTTAAATTCCTAAATATGCAATCTAAAATGATAAACAATCATTTATGTTCTTTTAGCAATGAAAATCCTAGCTACAAAGGAAAGAAGATAACGATTTTTCTTTCAGCAGAGAGCATAGAGCACAAACTTAATTCACTTTCCCAAATCAAATTTCGCAAGAAATCAAAATGCAGATGCACATGCATGTATTTTTTTTCCGCTTTCTTAATGTGTGAATGACAAAAAAGAAAGCTAAGTACAGATCTGAACTATTTTCTTTCAAAGCGACAGTACTAAAAAAAAATTCTTTTCAAAACAAAAGGAAGACTAAGACGGCACATTTCGATTTTGAATTTCAAACTATTTTTGACACTTGAAATACTAATAATTTCAAAATCAAGTATAATGACAAAAGTACAATCAACTATCTAGAAGAGGAAGACTTTACGACAATCTTCTTTTGACTCAGAATGACAAGTACGACACTTGCATCAACAACGACAGTTCGATTAGGCTACTTTCAACAAAGGAGGATTCCAAATGATCAAAAAATACACAAAACATTTACAATTCCTAACTAATGGAGCCTGAAATAATGTGAAGGAATATGGTTACAGTAAGAAGGTATTGATCATGAATAACAAAACTACTGAATAAAGTTGAAAATAGATAGAAAAAAACCAAATTTCAGAAAAGAAAACACGGTTTACTCAATCATCGCACCTGCAACACGAGGAAACAGGGATGCATCTCACCTGCAACACACGGGAGGTGCGATGCATCTAGGTTGCACAGTTACAGACAGTGTGATGGGTCAGTGAGCGAAACTGAGCTTGGTTTTTGCTCAAAACTTGCAACTAAGTTCAGTGATTTACGCTGAGTAATGATGGATAGTAAACATGAAGCATAAGGGTAGGATCTGATGAGGTTCTGAGCTACCACAAGGGCACTTAGGATGCTTTGTAAGTCAAATTTTTAGTTCATAAACCAACCCAGAGATTGACTGAAGCAGCGTTTCTCTACTTCGCAATTGCATAGCAAAGGAATTTCGAAGGCTAACTGGCTAACTTTAGGCTCCGTCTATAGTTTATAAAGCAAACAATAAATAAACAAAACAAACTATTCATTCCCTAGTGGAGTCACCATTTTGTTTCAGGGAAAACTAGTGTCGATTCGAACTGCTAGTCCCACTAAGACTGGTAACTATCTTAGAAACAAACAATGAAAGCTTTTCAAGAGTTCCTTTAAGTGTGATAGATGGAAGAGAAGAACAGAGGACCAACCTGGATCTTTCGCTTTGATCCTAGCTTGATTTCTCCTTCCCTTGATAGAATTTGTCACTCCTCTCCTTCTTTTCCTACTTCAAAGAGTACCTGTAGAGTCAAAGAAACAACGAACTATCAAAGCATCTCCATCTAAAACATCATAAACAATGTGGAATCAGAAACACATTGACCATACAATTGCATTCATAAACAATAAGATTCACAAATACAAGATCATATGGAGGAAAACTCAAAGAACTTTATTAATAGTAATGTAAGAGAGGATTACAACCCAGCTGTCTGATCCAGGATCATCCTCCCAGTTGTAGAAGCCCTCTTCACCTCATGAACAAGAAAATCACCCAACAATGCAATGTATCTTCTCCACAAAACAATAGCACTTCCTTACAAAATACAAAATTCCAGCCTCTAGATCTCTCAGATGAGGGATCAATTTATAGATGTCTTGCAAGGGTGTGAGTCAGCTCTGGTTTTTTTATTAGTGTCATTCCACTGATAGTTCTTGGTTCCACTTGGAGATTTCATGATCTCTTACTCATCCCTAGGCGAATTCAGAGAGGCAAGTGTCACAGGGGAAGTTTCTAGAAGATTCCATGATCATCCACCTTGCAAACTGTCTCTGCCATTTGTCTATTCTCACTCATCACACCCCACAGAAGGCCATTTCAGTATGCATCATACCTGGCCAGTTAGGCAGTCAGTATGCATCTCACCTTCTCCATGGAGCGGCCTGTATGGTCCAACTTTGGCCAATTCTAAGTAGTTTTTTAGGTCGAACTTCTAGGAAATGATGTAATCATCTGACCATGATCCTTTAGGGTATGAAGCAACACTTTTAGGAACTTAAATAGTCCTTGGTTTATGGACATATGAGTTTGGGGTTGTAGTGCCCAAATATGTCTATAACAGAGTCCCCCTAAAGCATGAGGTCGTAAATCTTCTGATGTCAAGTGAAATGCTTTATCATGAGGATATGAGGTATTCGAACTGGAAGGTGACCTGTATAAGATACAATACAATACATCATCATCATATTATTTTCATGATCTAGATAAGGCGGGCATTCCCATGCTCAGCTTTATAAATTTGTTTTCATGTACATAGAACAGAATATTGTCTGTTGTTGCAGACTGTTGATTCTTCACATGAAGAGTCATATTCTTTTACTTATATGACTATCTGTGTAGATTCTATGCACATTTGATGTCTTTATGTTCCTAAATATATCGCAGCCAGATGGATGAAACTAGATCCCAGGTCTTCAAAACTCGTCCAATCTTCGCCTGATGTACAAGTCGATCCATGTGAAAATATGTTCTGAAGTCAAACATGGAAAGACATCATCTGATTACCAGCCAATGATGTAGGTTGTTAACAGATGCAAGAGGAGTCACCGATAATGATGATGACCCTCAAGGTACTACAGTACAATTCACGTGGTGTGAATATATGAGCCAATGTCGAACACCATGCAAAGTCTTTCGGTCGAAGGTCATTGATGTAAACTTGTCTCCAGAAGTGAGAAACTTGCCATTGAGGCATGCAAGCTTCAAAGTACTGAAAGGGTTGTTTCTAAGTCAACTTCTTGGATAATGAGCTGATGTCGATAAGAAGTGACATGTCATAGGAGGGCCTTGATGTATCCCACATCTATGATGCGAAACGGAGAAAATAATTTTTGTGGAGGTGAAAACGATCTGATGATATGGGGTTTAGGAATGGCAGCCATGAAAAATGAAGAGTGAATGTAATGCAGTGGATGAGGCATTTGCTGGATGGTGAATTCTCTGAATGACTTCTCTTGAACATATTGGCAACACTGATATGGATTGGTATCGTTAACTCCATGGATGTCACGGTGGACCAATGGTGACGGTGAATGAAAAAACCCAACCCAACTCAATCATGGTGATGGAGTGAAAGTGTCATGTTCAAGAGCGACTTGCTACCAATAGAGTTCTTCAAGTTTTCTTCCCATTTTTCCCCAGTCATTACTGACTAGTACCTCTTTATTTTTGACAATCTTGAGGAGGATAACATATGCTTGGTCTATAATTTTCCCTTCGGGAAAACTTGTCGTTTTGTGTTTAGCGAGCCTAGCGTCAGTGAGACTCATTCTTGTCTGGGTGGACAAGTTTGTCGCTATTGTTTTAACGAGTTTAAAGACAAAGATAACTTGGTCCTTTTCATGTTTAGAGAGTTTGAAAATGGACGAAAAGGAGACTCCAACAGTCCTTTTTCGTAGCATAATCCCTTAAGTCTGAAAAAGTGTAAAATAATATGAAAGGGATGACTTTTCAATAGTTTTAATGAGCCAACAAAAACAAGTGCTCGAACTTTTTGTTTAATAATCCCTCAAGTCCAAAAAGATTAAAATATATGAGAGGGATAACGTTCCCCTTACTTTAACGAGATGGGAAGGCCAATAGCTCGACAATCTTTTTATATTTAACGAGTCTAAAAAGTGTTTAAAAGAGACTCATTTTTTAGGAACGAGTGGTATTTCTGGGTAGCAGCTTGTTCCAGGTAAGTTTGGAACTTCTCAAAACATGGCAGTGTGAAGAGGGTGGCAATCAGAATCACTCGTCGTAGATATTCCTCAAAAGGGTAAACAATCAAGTGGAAGCGTATGGTCAACCGAATGAAATGGAGGCGACGAAAGGAACACAACCAAGGTTCAAAAGGGTTGATAGCAAAGCTATCACAAAGGTTATTTACCAAAGGCGGGTTTATTTTTTAATGAGCTTGAACCTTGTGCCAACATGTGCTCAGTGGAGGTTGATTTTTTAGCAAGCTTGAACCTTGCGAGAACATTGCTCTTTTTCCTTTTTATGTAAGCTAGGAACGACCAAACTATAAAGCTAAAAAGCTAAAAAAATAAGTTGGTCGTTTTTGCCTCTATAAAAAGGTTTGCATGCCCCCAACATAAAAAAAAGTCTTCAGTAACCATATGGAAACTTACTGTGGTTAATCAGGATGGTTTTTTGTCAATACTTAGACAAAACACTTCTTGCACTTTGTCCGCCAAATAGACAAAGGTGAAAGGTCACTCAGACCGATCACATAACTTACAGGGAAACTTATCTCTATAGTTGGGTTTATCCACAAAATAGACAAGGGTGCATGCCCCCTAAGCTTCTTTACATTCACCAGACTACTCGCGGTAATTAGGTGGATGGAACTTTGCTCAGCCTTGTTTCATTTTTTAACGAGCTTGTCACACGACAAGGATTTTTACTCAGATCCTTGGTTTCATTTTTTAATGAGGTTGACACTAGTCAACGAACTATCCTCTGCCAACCTTTGATCACAACTCATAAGGGGTCATGAAGGAAAGCGTTGGTTACAATGTCCCCAGTACATAATGTACAACATCACTTAATTGAGTCATGTCAGTCAGATTTTCAACTATGAAAACCTCGCTGTGATTGACACTATCAAAATGGTCAGGGTTCTTCTTAATCATTGATGATGTAGAAGATATCATATGACAGGTTTCCACTGTGGCCACTTCCACCAGATTACTTGGAGGCGAGAGGGAAAAAGTACCCATTAAGGAAGAGTCTTTTAGGAGACCTACTCCGATATTTTGAAGCGATTGAGAGCTTCCATGGATCAATGGAATGCTTCCAGTAACTTGAGAACCGTTGGGGAGGAAGGTTAGTTGATCAATGGTTGTGATTCCTCCTTGAAAGGGGAATGAAATCTTTCTAAAATATGTTGACACAACAGCAGCCATAGCATAAATCCAGGGCCTGCCCAGTAGGATGTTGTAGTCAAGGTTTCCATCAATGACCTCGACTTCAATTTCTATTTTCTTGCCCCCTAGTTCGATTTGCAAGTTACTTAATATCCCATATGGCGTGTATGTTCTTTAATCAAATGCTTTCAATGTTGTTTATGATCATGACAAGGGTGGAGAGCCTAAAGTTTTCAAGCAACTCATTGACATAATACAAGTAGATGCTCCCGCATCAATTATTATTCGATGAACAATTTTGTTGAGGGCTTTTACCTATATGAGTAAAGCGGGTTGCGCTGGTAACTGAGGTTTGTATCCTTTATGATTAAAGGCCACTAGATTGGAATCCGTTGGATCAATCCCACCTATCGCTGATAAAAAAGCCTGTTTCTGGGATGAGCAATTCTGTAGTAATTCAAGTGTTGACATGGTGGATGGAGATTGGGCCATATCCTCCACTATATTATAATTTTGTGCTACTCGAGCACGAGGATTAAATGTCGATTTATGTACTACTCCCTTAGGCAGTTTTATTGTTAATTTAGGAATGATTGGTGGGACAAATTCTGAAGAATTTGTTGTCGAACTTCTTGGTTGATCTGTAGCCTTGCCGTTCAACGATTGTGGATTTCCATAATCCTTATTCCTTGTAGATGTCAAAGCGTCATTTTTTTGTGTTGAGATGGATAGCATAAGCACTTGGGATGGGGAAGCACGATCACTAGCAACCAGGTTAGTTTCTGGATTTGGAAATGGATCAGTCAATACTATTGATGTATTTGAAGTCTTTTTGAAAAACTTCTTGACTTCATCTTGATGTGGACAATCTTTTGTGTAATGTTCCTCATCGCATATGAAGCATGTCCGATTAGGTTTCTTGTTTCCAGTATGGTTTCCAGAAGGTTTCT
Source organism: Pinus tabuliformis (assembly GCA_031772625.1). NCBI lineage: Eukaryota > Viridiplantae > Streptophyta > Pinopsida > Pinales > Pinaceae > Pinus > Pinus tabuliformis. The sequence goes on along the minus strand of CM062804.1, from coordinate 1,542,770,903 downwards.
CAGGAGTCGAATCCTCTTGTTTCTTCTTTTTGTTTGTCACTTTCTTCTTGCCTCCTGGTTGCTTAGCATTTTTGCCTTTGTCTGTTGACACGGCATTGACCTCTGAGGCGAGAGGTTCCTCATCTACTTTTTGACTAGAATCTGTATAGGTTTTCTTAGATGTAGCCTTTGCGGTTTTCATGCTTTTCGTACCTATCATGACATCACCGGCATGAGAGTCTTTATTTGATTTAGGAGGAGGAGGAATGAAAAATTCTAGTCTAGGAGCGTCAGGAATTTTGTCGTAGAGCGTGCTAGACTGAGTATAGATCAAATCTAAATATTGCACATGAGCAATGACTTGCTCTTCAATGACAACTCCTCCCTTAGCCACATCCTCTGTAATTGAGGGTAACAATGATTTTATAAAGCATTCAGCTAAAAGCTGATCAGGAACGTACATCTTCACCATTCTTTGACGACGTCGCCACTCATGAATATGATCAGATATGTGAGTGGCTGTCGTCTGTTTAAAGTTGGTAAGGAGTTCTGTCCCTATTTCGTACCTTATGGGTAACTGAAAATGGGTTAAAAGGGTAGTGGCAAGGGTACTGAAGTTGTCAAATGAAGCTCTAGGAAATTCTATATACCATTTAGGTGACAGACCTATTAACGTTCGCTGGAAAAGCCAAAGCCTAATCGAATCATCATTCAGGGTGTTGGATGAACACCACAAATGGAAAGTCATCACATGATTCAATGGATCTTCACCCAGATTTCCATTAAATTTAGGAATATCAGAGGGAAGGTTATGAGGAATCGCAGGCCACCAAGGGGTGTAAGAAATTGGATCATTCGTTAAACTATTTAGATCTGGTAATTCTAGAGTTGCTAAAAAGGGCATCTGTTGATTCAAGTTAGAAGAATCATACGCAAGATAATATGGAGTCGCCTGAGCAGTAGGTCTTTGCATACTAGCATAATGCATTTGATGCTGGTAACTTTGATAAGGTTGATGGGCATAAACATTATAGTATGGTTGTTGATAACTGCTTTGGAAATGCGGTTGCCCATTACTTACAAAGACTTGTTGCTCAAGTCCTTGGTATGATTGCTTGAATTGCGGTTGTTGATATTGAACCAGCCATGGTTGTTGGACCATTTTCTGTTGTCAAATACTGGATTATTGACCAAGATGCGAGGTCATAGTACCTATTTGAGCCTGAGTTTCTCTAGATAAGGAGGCACTAACCTGAGGTTGTGATTGAATCGCTGAGACGAGAGGCTTTTGTATTGCAACCTGAGAACCTTGAGGTTGACATACAATAGGTAGCGCTTGTACTTCCGATATAGTCACAATAGCAGGTGTAGTGGGAATATTCGACACAGGATGGACTGGTTGCATTGAATATACAACCCTTGGTTGTTGAGGTAGTAGTGTTACCCAACCACTAGATGTAATTCCAGTTTGACCTGAACTTTGTTGTAAACTCTCATATTGTTGTTCTCCAAGAGGGAACAATGAAAAGGCATATTGCCCCCCATATGGTGGTAATCCAATACTTAAAGGGTAGATTGGCCTTTGAAGACACATTGGATCAACTTGTTGAGTTTCAACATAAGAAATACCAGATGAGAACCCAGATGAAGAAATAGGAACTGAACATGTCGTCAAAACAACCCGTGATTGGACTCTGAATTTTTGTTGATAACTATCTAGGATAGATGGTATACCAACAATAATTGTAGGAAAAGCAGCCGGAAGCTCTGCCATAGCTGTGTCAGTTGACACAGTCCTAGATGTTGATGGTTGTTCAGACATATTTAGTCTATCCAAAATATTTCCTAGCGATTTGACAGGAACTTGCGATGAAAAAGAACTAACTTCTGTAGTAGAAGGATGTAAGTGGATTCCAGTTCCAAAATGCACTGGAGTACTGGGTGGAATATCCTCTATTATCTCTTCTATAGCAATCAATCCAGGTGGAGGAGGTAGACCATTAGGTCCGTAAAATATTTCTGGAGCCAAAGAAAGTGTAGCTTCTACAGTAACAGATATTGGAGGGGTGACACCTTCTGAATTCTGGAATTCAACTTCCAGATGTTCAGGTAAGCGAACTTCAGTTTCTTGATCAATCCTAGGTGGAGTTGCTTCAAGAATAGAGGTGTCTACCGTTACACTAGTATCAGTTCTAATGTCCTCTTGTAACTATGGAACTTCTTCTGTAAAGGCAAGTGTACCAGAGATAATTGGAGTTACTGTAGTCTATGAAGATGTTGAAATGCAAGTTTCAAAGAAATCAGGTGAATTGGACTCAGTTAAACGAGAATTCTTTGCCCGAGATGGTTTCATTTTCGGGATCAAATATGGTTGACTCACTAGTCTCCATGAACGATGAGGTTTTGATTGACTTTCTTCCACGATCACAGATTACTTGATCAACTCAAAAATTAAAGGGGAAAAATTTTATTCTGATTTAAATGAATTTTAAGACACTTTGACTTGCTTTTCCAATTTTTAAGAGTCGAGAAAAAGCTAAAGGTGACTCTAGTTGCCTTCGATTTTTAATGAGCCTGAAGTGACAAGTGCTCAGATGGACCTTTTCTTTTAAGTAGTCAAAAATGAACGAAAGTGATTGCTCTGGAAGTCTAGATAGAGGGTTTACCAAATCAATCGTAAAACTGCAAAATACACCTTGGTGATAAATGGTAGAGAAATTACCAAGGACTTAGTAACAGCATTCAATCTTCCTGAATGTTGTGTTCAGTGCATTACAATCGATAGGGTGGCAGACACAACTTCCTAGAGATAAAGGATGATAGCCTATTGTGGTCTCCCAACATATACCTGACGATACGGGGAGCACAAGTCCGTACTGGCACTTGTCGTATCAAAGAGGAGGAATCAACCAACCTTCAATGAAAACGATAGTTACCGGGTTTTACGACACCGGAACACGTCTCTAGCCTAGACTTCTAGATGTGTTGCGTTAGATTCCAAAGCGTTTTTATGTTCACTGAGGTTTATTTTATGGCTGATCTTGCTTAGAAGTTTGTCTTCCAAGGTTCACCACGTGACATAGATGTGAAATTCCTAAATATGCAATCTAAAATGATAAACAGTCATTTATGTTCTTTTAGCAATGAAAATCCTAGCTACAAAAGAAAGAAGATAACAATTTTTCTTTCAGCTGAGAGCATAGAGCACACACTTAATGCACTTTCCCAAATCAAATTTCGCAAGCAGTCAAAATGCAAATGCACATGCATGTATTTGTTTTCCGCTTTCTTAATGTGTGAATGACAAAAAAGAGAGCTAAGTACAAATCTGAACTATTTTCTTTCAAAGCGACATTACTAACAATTTTTTCTTTTCAAAACAAAAGGAAGAATAAAACAACACTTTTTGATTTTGAATTTAAAACTGTTTTCGACACTTGAAATACTAATACAGTTTTCAAAATCAAGTACAATGACAAAAGTACAATCAACTATCTAGAAGAGGAAGACTTTACGACGCTCTTCTTTTGACTCAGAATGAAAATTACGACACTTGCATCAAAAACGACAGTTCGATTAGGCTACTTTCAACAAAGGACGATTGCAAATGATCAACAAATACACAAAAACATTTACAATTCCTAACTGATGGAGGCTGAAATAATGTGAAGGAATATGGTTACAATAAGAAGGTACTAATCATGAATAGCAAAACTACTGAATAAGGCTGAAAATAGAGAGAAAAAACCAGATTTCAAAAAAGAAAACACAGTTTACTCAATCATCGCACCTGCAACACAGGGAAATAGGGATGCATCTCACCCGCAACACACGAGAGCTGCGATGCATCCAGGTTGCACTGTTACAGACAGTGTGATGGGCCAGTGACTGAAACTGAGCTTGGTTTTTGCTCAAAATTTGCAGCTAAGTTCAGTGATTTAGGCTGAGTAATGATGGACAGTAAACACGAAGCATAAGGGTAGGATCTGATGAGGTTCTGAGCTACCACAAGGACACTTAGGATGCTTTGTAAGTCAGATGTTTAGTTCATAAACCAACCCAGAGATTGACTGAAGCAGCGTTTATCTCGCAATTGCATAGCAAAGGCGTTTCGAAGGTTAGATGGCTAACTTTAGGCTCCATCTGTAGTTTATAAAACAAACAATAAATAAACAAAACAAACTATTCATTCCCAGTGGAGTCGCCATTTTGTTTCAGGGAAAACTAGTGTCGATTCAAACTGCTAGTCCCACTAAGATGAGTAGCTATCTTAGAAAAAAACAATGAAAGCTTTTCAAGAGTTCCTTTAAGTGTGATAGATGGAAGAGAAGAACAGAGAACCAACCTGGATCTTTCGCTTTGATCCTAGCTTGATTTCTCCTTCCCTTGATAGAATTTGTAACTCCTCTCCTACTTTTCCCGCTTCAAAGAGTACCTGTAGAGTCAAAGCAACAGCAAACTATCAAATCATCTCTATCTAAAACATCATAAACAATGTGGAATCAGAAACACATTGACCATACAATTGCATTCATAAACAATAATATTCACAAATACAAGATCATATGGAGGAAAACTCAAAGAACTTTATTAATAGTAATGTAAGAGAGGATTACAACCCAACTGTCTGATCCAGCATCATCCTCCTAGTTGTAGAAGCCCTCTTCACCTCATGAACAAGCAAATCACCCAACAATGCAGTGTCTCTTCTCAACAAACCAATAGCACTTCCTTACAAAATACAAAATTCCAGCCTCTAGATCTCTCAAATGAGGGATCCATTTATAGATGTCTTGTATGGGTGTGAGTCAGCTCTGGGTTTTTTATTAGTGTCATTCCACTGATAGTTCTTGGTTCCACTTGGAGATTTCATGATCTCTTACTCATCCCTGGGCGAATTCAGAGAGGCAAGTGTCACAGGAGAAGTTTCTGGAATATTTCATGATTATCCACCTTGCAAACTGTCTCTGCCATTTGTCTATTCTCACTCATCGCACCCCACAGAAGGCTATTTCGGTATGCATCGCACCTGGCCAGTTAGGCAGTTAGCATGCATCACACCTTGTCCATGGAGTAGACTGTATGGTCTAGCTTTGGCCAGTTCTGAGTAGTTTTTCAGGTGGAACTTCTGGGAAATGATGTAATCAGCTGACCATGATCCTTTAGGGTATGAAGCAACACTTTTAGGGACTTAAAGAGTCCTTAGTTTATGGACATATGAGTTTGGGGTTGCAGTGCCCAAATATGTCTATAACAATGTGACATTGGCATCACTCATATTTCACCATGTGGAAAGATGACATCATCATGAGGTAGGAAGTGATGACAAAAAGTGATGTGGCACAACTGTGGAATTCATGCCAAAGTTCATGTTGTCAATAAATCTCTAGTTGTATTTAATTTTTGAAATTCTATCAAATATTGGATAGTGCGACTCGAAGAAGAGTTAGTTTGACAGTTTTAGAATTCGAGTAATTTACTCAAGTAAAATGGTCAAAAGGTATGAACCTTAGCATGAGCATAAGCACTCCGGTGGTGAAGGTGTTTGGTTATGTAGTGTGGTCCCATGGAGAAAATGCATTAAGGTTTCATGAGCTTGAACAGTCAAATTTTGGCGTCGAATTTTGTTATGGAAATCCAAAGGATTATTGGGTGGATAAATATGGAATATTGTTTGAAACAAAAAATATAACTTGCCATGACAGGTGATTGATAACAACCTTCTAAGTAAGTAATGGGAAACAAATATTGTGTGCCATCTCTTGAGAAATTTAGGCATTGAATAGTTGTAACAAGACAATATTGTTAGTGAAGATAAAATGACTACCCCATCAAAGATCATTTGAGTTGACAAATAAGTGACAAGATTTCATGGTAAATTCATCTCAGTTATTGAAGCTCATCCTCTAGTCCTCTGACAATAAATCAATCACAGAGTCCATAAAAAATAGGACAAGTCTTAGAAATGGTTGGTGATCCCATTAATGGTTTATGCAGGTCCCATTGAAAATCATAGGCTAAGAGAAAGTAGCAAGTTGGTTTAGATGGTGCAGTGAATTAAAGGTAGTATTGGTGAAGCCTAAATAACAAGACACAGAGCCATATTGGCGGCTTGTCTTGAGCTATGAGACAATTAACGACGACTCTCCTCGAGCCATGTGTGCTAACATAATTAGTGTGGTGATCAGAGTGAATGTAGTTGGAGTTGGAAGTCACATAATATGCAACCATAGTGAAGAAAGGGTTGGCCAACATACTAAAAATAAGGAGGCCAAGTGTAGTGGAAAGAAGTAATGTAGATATTCCTTGTATATTCAAACTTCTTATGTAATATTCTAAAACAAAATACATGATCTACTCTACTCATCAGCAAAAACAATTAATCGATCAAGAAATCACAAAACATGAGACAAGATTCAATAACATATTCTCAAAGATTTATCTAAGGGGAAATCTTGTTGCTCAAAACCCCTTCCTATCTGTATATTGCATTAGATCAGAAAAAATAGAGAATATTTACAATGCTTTCTCAAGCCTGAGCAACCTCTGCACTAGTAAAATCTTTCTCACTACCTCACAAGTTGAATTTGGCCAATACTTGGTCAATTTCATTGCCTGCTAAGCTCCTATTTCCTTGCCTTGTTTCTCAAGGAATTATCCCCCTATTAATTAGGGAAATCCCCATCCTAAATTGCACAATCTCTTTAGGTCCTTCTCTGACCACATGCACCGCCTATACAACTTGGAAAATTATAAAACTAATAGTACATTGCCCTTGAACTCCTAATCTCTACTAGGTAAATTGAATTTAATGCATGAAGGATTTAATTATGGTTGATTTATTAGTTAACTGGTTGAACACATGAAGTTTCACCCCATTACTAGACCTCCTACTAGTTCCTCCAACAATTGGAACAAGTTTAACTTGACATTAACTCAGTTTCACTGAATTAAACTATTACAACTAAAACTAAACTCAACCTCAGCTACTAAAATTTAGGAACCACTCTACAGGACTCAAGTTAATCCCTCAACTCAAATTAACTAAACCAACTAAGAGAAATTAATTTATTTAACTCATTTTTGTTGTCTCGTAATGTGAAATTACAATTTTCTCCTAATTTAATTCAAGGGAAAATTAAATCAGGATTTTATTGGTGCCATTTTGCGCACTCCTTCTCAAAAATAAAGGGATTATTTTTTACCCTGATCCTGCCTCTATGGAACTCGAACTTTCATCTTGACAATGCCTTTCTCAAAATATGTGCATCATGTTCCTCTGTATGAACGTATTCCAGCAACATGATTCTCCTCTGCAAAAAATCTCGTAGATGGTGATACTGGATGTCATTATGCTTAAATCGATCATGAAAAACTAGATTTTTGGAGAGTTTGATACAACTCTGATTGTCACAATAAATCATAGTGGGATCGATCATCTGATGAAATAACCCAACAAGAATCTTCCTCATCCAGATAGTTCCACAAGTTTCTTGACTAGTAGCCATGTACTATGCTTCTGCTGAACTGAGTGTAATTGATCTCTACTTCATATTGTACCAAGAAATTGTTTTTGACCCAATACTGAATATGCGTCCTGATGTGCTCTTCCTGTCTGATGGACTACTCACCCAATCTTCATTTGTGAAGCCTTGCAGCTTCACTCCCTTTGTCCTCATGTACCAAAGACCATACTGAGTAGTGCCTCTGAGGTATCTCAACACATGTGTGGATGCCTTCCAATACAGTTTGGTTGGCTTAACCATTTCTTGACTAAGTTGCTTAGCTACCTAACACATGTTTGGTCATGTGTTCACCAAATACGTAAGTGAACCCATAAGATTCCTATAGATGCTAGCCTCCGCTACTTCACCTAAAGTGGCATCTTCCTTCCTCCAATTCCCTACTAGAGGAGTCTCCACGGATTTGCTTCTCTCCATGTGGAACTTCTTCAGTATATCATTGGCATACTTTCCCAGAGAGACAAATAGTACCCCATCTCCTTGCCATACTTCCATATCGAGGAAATAATGCATGAGCCCCAATTCCTTGATATTGAATTCTCTTGCAAGATTTGACCAGCTTCTCATCACCTGTTAGAATTAAATCATCAACATATAATACTATAATCAATAATTTACCTTCAACCACAATGTTATACTCTTGACCTACGAGAAATACATAATAACAAAAATAGGAAGAAACATAGCCCAAAACATAGAATTATCACATGAAATGATAAAAATTGCAAGATATTTATTATTTAGAAGTAGATTCAATGTTCACTTTCCTCTTCGAGGGGGAAACCTCCAACAGAATAGAGCTCAATTAAAATAAGACTTGATGATATTTCCCTTACTAACTAATATTATTTATAGCTTAATGGCATCCAAAACCCTAACTACTAGTGGTCCCTTGCATAACATGGGTTAACCATTTTATTTATTAACTATGGACCATTTACAACTAATTGTGGTCCCTTATCTGTAATGTGGGTCAACCACTTACAATTATTAATGTGTGATTTATTGACTCTTTAACTAACTATGACTCTGACTCGGCCCCTTGGAATTATTACATAAATAAATGGGTTAGGGTTAGACCCTAACATGCCCTTCCCCATCAAAAGTAGCCTTGTCTCAAAGTTGAAGCTGCGAAAATTGTTGAAGAATAGTGGCTAGTTCCCAGGTCACGTGTTTTAAAGAGGTGTCTTTCCACTTGATGAAGAGTTCCTTGTTCGTGCGGCTGCGGAGATGTCTTTCATGAGTATTGAGGGCTTGTTCTAGTTAGATCCAAAGTTATCCTTCCTCATCCAATTCAGGTAGACTTGTTTGAACCATGAAATTGTTCCCCACCACTTTCTTGAGGCATGATACATGGAAGACCAGATGGATTTTTGAAATAGGTATCGACTACTCCTCTTCCCTAAAGTATTTGATAAGGCCATAGAATTTTGGTGCTAGTTTTGGAATGATGTTGGTTAGCTTGTCACTTCATTATATTATAAGATTGACGTATATTATTTTTGAGATGAGTGATCATGGTGACACGGTTCTATAGGAGTTGATTAACTGCCTATACTTTAGAACATCTAGGGATAAAAGAAACTGGTGAAGGTGGGAGTTGGCCATACACTGCCTCATATTGAGTCATCTTGGTGGCTCCATGATAGTTAGTATTATACTACCATTTAGCTAAAGTTAGCCACTGTACCCATTGATGTTTCTTCTCTGAAGTGAAGCACCTTAGATAGGTCCAAACTTTTGTTGACCGCTTCTGTTTGACCATCAATTTGGGGATGATAGGTGGTAATTAGTTGGAGTTGCATGCCCTGTAGCTTGAAAAGTTCCTACCAAAATTTGTTGGTGAAAGTGGGGTCTCAATCAAACACAATGGAAGTCGGCATGCCATGTAGTTTGAAGATCTGGTCCAAGAAAACTTGAGCCACCAAAGTGGGGGTAAATGGGTGTTGTAGAGCACAAAAATGAGCATATTTAGAAAGTTTGCTAACAACCACTATCATGACTGATTTTTTTCCTGATTTTGGGAGAAAAATGATAAAAGCCATGGAAAAATCTGTCTAGATAGAAGCAAGGAGTGGAAATGGTTGTAAGGTTCCCGGTAACTTGATTTTTTCCCCTTTGTTGCATTGGCACACATCACATTCAGCTACAAAAGTAAGAATGTCATTCTTCATGCCCATCCAAAAGAAATAACAACATTAGCAAGAATAAGTCTTATGAAAGCCTGAATGTCCTACAATTGGAGATGAGTGCAACTCATCCAAGATGCGGGTTTTGAGGGTAGAGGTCAGGGAAAGCACTACTCAAACCTTGTAGCGAAGAATATCATCCTTCCAAGAGTAGTTTGTTGAGGAATTAAGATCTTATCTTAAGTTATTAATGAGTTGGGATAGAGAGGGGTGGGAGAACCATTCATTATGGACCTCTTCAATCCAATATAGTATGGATAGAGAGAGTGATAGAAGGCTACTTTCATTCTCAAATTGGCACAATAAAGCATCATACACTCTATTGTCACACCCCTTCTTGTAAATTATCTCATAATCATATCCCGAAATTTATTTTGTTGTGGCGATGATATAAATTGCTCTAGAAAATATTATAGGCTATGATGGTTCATGAAGATTTGGAAACGTCACCCTAATAAGTATGGCTACCAGGTGTCTACTACATGTAAGATGACCAACATTTCTTTCTCATAAGTTTATTGACCCATATGTTTTCCACTGAGTTGTTGACTAGAGAAAGCCAATGGTCTACCTTCCTTCATTAATACAGATCCAATACCCATACCTAAAGCATCACATTCAATCACAAAATATTTGGTGAAGTCATATAAGGCCAATACGGGAGTGGAGCACATGGCCTGTTTGAGAGCCAGGAAGGACTGTTGAGCTGCATAAATCTAGAGAAATGAATTTTTCTTGAGAATATTAGTGAGGGGTCTAGCAATGTGTTCATAATTGCAGACAAATTTGTGATATTGGCTAGTGAGACCCAAGAATCCCCTGAAACTCTTCAAGGTTTTTGGTTGGGGCCAATCTTGCATTGCCTGGATCTTTTCGGATCAACCCTCACTCCTTCACAACCCATAATGTGTCGCAAATACTCTAATTCTCCCATGCCAAAGAAGCAATTAGATAATTTCACAAATAATTTGTGATCTTGGAGCAGTTTCAATATCTGGTCTACATGTTGAAGATGTCTATCCCAGGTTATGTCATAGAACAGAATGTCATCGAAGAAGACCAGGATGATTTTTTGGAGATATGGTTTCATAAGGTGGTTCATGAGGCTTTTAAAAGTAGATGGAGCATTACAGAGACAAAATAGAGCGACCAGTGATTCATAATGGCATCCATGAGTTTGGAATGTGACCTTGGGAATTCCTACTTCCTTCATGCATATTTGGTGATATCCTAAGTGGACGTCTAGATTGGTAAAGGATTTAGCACCATGTAGTTCATCAAACAGATCATCAACAACCGAAATAGGAAATTTGTCCTTGATAGTGAGCTTGTTAAGGGCCCGAAAGTCCAGAGACATGAACCATTCTCCATCTTTATTTAGAACCATGACCATTGGAGATGAATAAGGATTGATGTTGGGGTGGATAACACCGGCTTCGAGGAGTTCCTTGATGATTTTTTCAATTTCATTCTTTTGGTAAAAAGGATATCGATATGAGCGGACATTAGGTAGTTGGGCACCTGGGACCAAAGGGATGACATGATCATGTTCACCCCTAGAGGGTGGAAGCACTTTAGGTTTGTTAAAGACCCGTTGGTGGTGATCTAATACTTGTTTCATATCAAGATTAATATGAGGGGTAGTGGATTCAATGGCCTAGATGGCATTTAATTAGGAAACTACTCCATGATGGCCCTTTTTTAAAAGATTCTCCATTCAATGCAAGTTGATGATAGTAGGAGCACCTGCCTGGAGTCCCCTCAATGTATGAATGTGGTTGTTCTGCTTAAATTTCATATATAACTCATGGAAACCCATTGTGATAGGGTGCGGTGTTCGAAGCCATTCATCAGCAAGGACAATGTCGCAACCACCCATTTCAATGGAAAACATGCGGGTCTTTAGGTGGTAGTCTCCCATCTGAAGCTTAATATTTTCACATCGACCTTCACCTTTCATTTTCCCCCCATCAGCAATAAGAACTTCGAAATTATATACCGCCATTATAAAGCAATGAACAAATTGTGCGACTCTCTTATGGATAAATTTGTGAGTGCTTCCACTATCAATCCATACCACTATTGGTCGATGTTTAATAAAGCCTCAGATTTTAAGAGTCTGAGGCAAAGAAATGTCATCCAAGGCATGTAGTGATATAGTCGTCTCATCAAGCATAGTTGTGAGATCATTGTCACTTTGGGTTTCACCTGCTTCTTCCTTAGGCACCTCAAGGGATGGAACTTCATCTGCTGAGTTGTTATCAGTAGAATCAATTTGAAAGAATTTTCATTCCTTGCATTTATTTATGGGCGAGTACTTGTCATCATAGTAGTAGCACAGTCCTTGTTTCCTTCTTTCTTCCATTTTCGTAAGTGACACCTTTTGAACATTAAGTGTTTGGTTGGGGCCCTGAGCCTGGGTGGGATGTGGCTTGACGATGAAATTTGGATGAGTGGAATGGGCATTTAAGGTGATTTCCACATCTAAGGCCTTGTGGCATGCATCCAACCAAGTAGCTAGGTGGTGCATCCAGACATGGGCTTGGGTGGCTTCCTTTACACCACTGATGAAACATTCCAAGTAAAATTCATCTCCTAGGCCATTAGTTCTTATGGCCAATTTTTCAAAGGTTGCAATGTAGTCCTTTACTATAACTATTTGTCGGAGCTTAGTGAGACAAACCAAAAAATTAGATTCTCATTCAAGGGGATCACATATGAATTTTGAGAACATGTTCCAATTTTCTCTCTTTGGATAACATTTCTGATGCCACTAGCACCACTACCATCTCTCTTGGTCCAAGTAAAGGGATCCCACATGTAGTTTAGTTCCATCTTCGCAGATATCATTAAGGGATAAATATTGTTCCATTTGTGCTACCCATAGTGTAGGGTTAAAGCCATCAAATTTGTACATGTCCTTCTTGGGTGTCTAGTGGCTCTAGGAGTGGTGATTTCCATGGAAGTGAATGTGATGGTTGGATTCTCCTTTTATGTGTGCATCAACACTAGGCTCCTCCCTATGAGATATTTTTATAAGGTTTGGTAGTTGTGAGATATGGCTGGTAATTGTCGCCTCTAATTTCTCGAGCTTTTTCTCAAGCATTTCAACCTTCTCGACTACCCTTTCTGCAGCCATAGCTTTAGATTTGGTACCTAGCATACACCAGCCCTGGTCAAATTTTTTAGCTTACTTAAGAGTAGTCTGCTTGGAAAGAGGGCAATCTTGGGAGTCTAATGAAGTGGGTCACTTGAAGTCGCGTCGGGAAAAAATTTGGGACTGCCAGAAAATTAGGGGCATATAAGTGAATGGTACCACTGTGACCAGCTTGTTGTCCTAAAGTATATGGGATAAGTATATTACAAGATTATCAGGATGACCTTAGAATTTTTTTTTCTTTTACTCTGAAAGGAGTTTTACTCCTAGCTAATCAAAATTGCAGTGGACGAATTCTAGAAAGCTTGATACTTCCCAATGTCCTATGAAAAATGGGCCTGGTACAAAAACTCCAAGGTCTTGGTACTGTAGAATGTCCTCTGACAATATGTTCTAGACTATGGCGGCCAAAACCATCATTGTACAAAGAGCCTGATCTACTTTGTGAAAACCCCAACTACTGAATCTGATCTGTACGATGGCGGCATAACCCCAACTGTTGGATTTGATCTGAATGGCGGAAATGGAACCCCAACAATTATATCTAATATAGAAGACAAGGTAGAGGGAAATATTCAGATAATAGAGGGAACTATGGTCACAAAGGATTATGAGGTGCTACAGATAGCAATATACATATGGGTCCACCAATAGTACTCGACCCAATCTTTCAAGGCACTAACTAAGGAGGATTGATCGTACCCTTAGACATACTACCTGACTACCCTATTATATGTGTGAGTAATCTACTCGAGTTTTGTTCTCAGTGTATTGTAGCAGCAAGATGGATGACGACTTATCTAAGGTTAGGTTTCAGGTTATCCTAGGGGGCTACCTATATACCCAAGGGTACATGGAAGTGCATTCTCTATGCGGTTTTGTCTAAGGCGCTACTACTTGAAGGGGTACCCACAAGGGTTGAAATGGATTCCAACAAGCATAACCACCTCTTGTAGTTCATGTGTGCATGCCTCCCCAAATCTGCAGGTTTATGTGCTCAATGATAGATCCTGTGGTTTAAAGACATCGGAACACATCTCTAACCTAAAAACAATTTTGTGAAAATTGGAGGTACAACTAGCCCTAGAAAGTTCTCTGATACCACTTGTTATACTCTTGACCTATGAGAAATCTAGAATACCATAAATATGAATAAATATAGGCCAAAACACAGAATTATCACATGAAATGAGAAAAATTGTAAGATGTTTTTGTTATGAAACCAACTCACAAAAAAGATAGAAAAGATAGATCAATGCCTTAGAATTCAACCTCTTTGAGGGGGAAACGTCCTTTACATTACCCAAATGAATGATTCTTTGATGATACAAATGAAAAGACCTCCTTTCTCTATATAGAAGTCTAAGGGGTCATAATATAACCAGAGCCGACATAACAATAATAATGCAAGGGCACAATAATAACAATAGTGGGCTTCTATGGGGCACAATAGTAACAATATGGGCACTACATGGGTACATCAATATAATAAGGGGGTTGTACTAATAACAATAAGGGGTTACACTAGCAGTATAGGGGCCTAACATGCCCTTCTCCCTCAAAAAGTGTTTTCCTCAACGCTTGAGGAGTTCTTGATGCTTTTGTATAAAATTCTTGTCCTCCCATGTGTAATCTTCAACGAGTAAGTTCTTCCACTTGATGAGATACTTTAAATTGATCGATTTCGTAGCTGTCGGGTTCTTGTTTCTGTGACTGCTCTAGGTTCCAATATAATTTTTCCTTCCTCTCCAATTTCTGGCAATATTGTTTGAATTGGGATCTTTTGCAACTTTTGAATAAGTGGCCATACTTCTTCATCCTTCTTCCATTCATCCCTTGCTTCGTTTATCCAATCTGGTTGGATAATAGAAAGAGCACAAAACAATGCTTCCACATCCCCATCCTTTCTTGAGAGTGCATCTACAACAAAATTTTGCTTCCATTTTCTATAGATGATGTCAAAGTCATAACCCAACATATTTGTGACACATTTTTTCTGTTCTTCTAAAGATAATAGTTGTTCTAAAAAGTATTTAAGACTATCATGATCCATTTTTACCTTGAAGTGTCTTCCCATTCGATAAGGTCACCATTTCTTAAGTGCATGTAGTATTGCCAACATTTCCTTCTCATAAATAACTTGCTTGAGATGTAGCTTTAAAAATACCCAATCACCTACATCAAAACTTTTTTCACTGTGATGTTGATCTACCTGTTGTTTCATTTGATTCTGCACCATAAGGACATTATCCTTTAGAAGTTGGAAAACTTGGTGTTGATGCTCGATGTGATCTTTCATTGTTTGAACCTTTTTCTTCTTGATATTTCCTTCTATCTTGAGAGTTTGAGGAGTGGTAATTTCTTCCAATACTTTACAAGATATGGTTGGATTCATTTCTTGATGATCGATGTGATCTTTCACTTCTTGAACATTTTTCTTATTGATATTTCCTTCTATCTTGATAGTTTGAGGAGTAGTAATTTCAGCCAATGCATTAAAAGATATGGTTGGATTCATTTCTTCTTTCTTGATGTGATCTTTCACTTCTTGAACCTTTTTCTTCTTGATATGTCCTTCTATCTTAAGAGTTTGAGGAGTGGTAATTCTTGCCAATGCTTTACAAGATATGGTCAGATTCATTTCTTCTTTCTCTGGGGTTAGTTCCTGGTGTATATCCTATTTTTTTATGTTTCTTGATCCTTTTCTTCCTCCTCTTCATACTCTATGTAAAATAATTTCTTCTCAGCAAACTTATGACCTTTAGTGCATTTGCTATCACAATTGTAAAAAAAGCCCTTTTTCTCTTTTTTCTTCCAATTGTTGTGGTGTAAACCTTATAGGTTGTGGAAGGCTAGGAGAAACAACGCTTCCATCTTTATAGTTCCGATGGGTAGACTTCCTTGTTGCCATAATTTTACTTTCCACTGTGTAACAAATCCCTTTTACTCTTCCAATTGTTGTGGTGTTGCTTTAAAGAAGGTGTTTCTCTTTGTATCCTCATAATGTGCTATCATTTCCTCCATGAAAATTGACCACGTAACAAGTTTTTTACGAGAACAAAGCCCTTTATACCATAAAAATTGATCCAGTTCTAAATATGAAGATGAAATACATACCTTTTGTAACAGTAGTACACCATGTATATCAAAATATTGCTCCATCTGAAGTATCCAATTTACTGGATCCTTGCCATCAAACTTCCTCATATCGCCTTTTCTTGCTTTTAGGAGCTCAATATTGAAATGACAATAATTCTGTAATTACGGATCTTCCAGTTCTGAAATTGCAACCTACAGTATCCCTCTATGTCCTCTTTCCAATGCCACTAGTCTTATTGAATTTAGATTCTCCAAGAAAGAGTTATGCACAATCTCCCAAGATGACCTGATTATATACCTTTCCAGAAGAGCGAACTTGTAGGAAGTGCCACGTGTCACTGTTTCGACCTTAGGATATAAAAAATATATACAAGAAACTACAGTCTGTCCTCTTTCTATAACTTCTTACGAAATTTCAATCTAATGCTCTAAACAAAAGTTATGAGTATTTTCCCCAGGTCACCTGTTTGGAATGTAATTCGAGAGTCTGCAAAAATTCCAACTTCCTCAAATCATATCTCCACAAATATGGCGCTAAGAGCTCTGAAATTCATACCTGTGGTTCAAAATGATTTCGGCCCAAATGGGTTTTTTTTTAGCGTCTGAAACGTTGCAGAAAAAAGTTATAGTGCAAATTCCACGATGACCTATTTGGAGCATCGAAACCCTAGAATCCAAAGCTCTGATACCAAATGTTATGAAACCAGCTCACAAAAAGATAGAAAAGATAGATCAATGCCTTATAATTTAGCCTCTTTGAGGGGACAACCTCCTTTACATTACACAAATGAATGATTCTTTGATGATACAAATGAAAAGACCTCCTTTCTATATATAGGAGTCTAAGGGGTCATAATATAATCAGAGCCGACATAACAATAATAATGTAAGGGCATAATAATAACAATAGTGGGCTTCTATGGGGCACAATAGTAACAATATGGGCACTACATGGGTACATCAATATAATAAGGGGGTTGTACTAATAACAATAAGGGGTTACACTAGTAGTATAGGGGCCTAACAATCTTATTACTCAAAAGAAGATTAAATGTTCACTTTCCTCTTCGAGGGGGAAACCTCCAATACAACAAAGCTCAATTACAATAAGACTCGATGATATTTCCCTTACTAATTAAGACTATGTATAGCTTAATGACATCCAAAACCATAACTACTAGTGGTCCCTTTCCCAACATGGGTTAACCACTTGATTTGTTAGCTATGGCTTGTTTACAACTAATTGTGATCTGTTTTCTATAATGTGGGTTAACCACTTAAAATTATTAATTGTGTTTTATTGACTCTTTAACTAACTATGACTCTGACTCGGCCTCTTGGGCTTATTACATAAATAAAGGGGTTAGGGTTGGGCCCTAACACACAATATGGTAAAGGTTTTCATCTACTTCCCTTTTGGTGAAGCCCAACCTCGTGAAATAAATTTTGATCTTGGTGTACCAAGCATAAGGTGCTTGTTTCAATCCATACAACACTCACTTGAGTTTGCACACATGTGACTCTCTATCAAAGGTTTAAAATCTTTTCAGCTGCTCAATGTACACCTCTTACACAAATCACTCCATTGAGGAATGTTTTCTTCATATCCATCTGATGTATTTTCCATCCCATATGCGTTGCAACTGCTACAATTGATCAAATAGAAAAGTACCTTGCTACTGGATAAAAGGTCTCCTTGTAATCAATTCCCTCCACCTGAGAGAACCCCTTGGCCACAAATTTATACTTGTGCTTCTTGATTCTTCCATCTATTGCTTGCTTCACCTTGTAGATCCACCTAAAAGCTACCATTTACTTATTCTCTAGTCTTGGGACAAGTTCCCAAACACTTTTTTTTGCTATGGAATCATATTTTTCTACTATGGCATCAACCCATACTAGCTTCTGGACTACTTCCTCGAATGAGAATGGTTCTATCGCAACTAGCTCACACATCATAGCCATGTACCTAATGTACCGATATGGCGACCTCCTCTACCTGCACTGTGATGTGGGTGATCCCACATTCTCTCTAGAATCATGCAATAATTTTTCAGCTTCCCTGGTGTGCTTCCTTCCATCTTTGGATGTCTCTACATGAGTGGGTGCTTCCACTCTTTGCTCCTTTGTTTGTGATTGCTCCACAACATCTTGAGGTTCTTCCTTTCAATCCAAAACCTCCTCATTTTCGTGTAACTGAAGCTCCCTCTCAAGTGAACATTTCATGGCCTTCTCTTCATTGAACTTCACATCTCTACGAACAATTGTCATCCTGTGAGATGGTAGGTACACCCAATAGTTGTGAGGTGTATCAGTTTACCCCACAAATATGCCCAAATCAGTTGTCGACTCTAACTTTTTGCTTGTATCCTTAGAAACATGATAGTAAATTGGTGAACAAAAGATCCTAAAGTGTGACACATCTGGTTTCTTCCCTGAAAAAGAATCTTCTGCTGTACTCATCCCGAGAATCTGATGAGCTCTCATGTTCTATAAAAATACATTTGCGTTTCATGCTTCATCCCACAAGTGAAACGATAGGCCCTAATCATGCAGCATCATCCAAGCATCTCCCACAATACATTTGTTCTTCCTCTCAGTTACCCCATTCTACTATGGGTTATAGGGTGCTATTAACTCCCGTCAAATGCCTTCTACTGCAGAAAATTTCTTGAACTCACTCGACACATATTCACCACCATTATCGCTCCTAAGATCCTTCAGTTTCCTACTAGTGTTTCTCTCAACAAGTGCTTTAAATTCATAAAATTTGGAGAATGTCTGATCTTTCTTCTACATGAAGAAAATCCAACACTTGCATGAGAAATAATCTACAAATATCACATAATACATGTGCTTGGCCATGGAGGTTGTCAAGAAGGGTCCACACATATATGAGTGAACTCTTTCAAGTAATTTGATCTGAATTTAAATAGGAACACAAAAAATTATAGATAAAACCATAAATATAGGGATGCAGAAGAAATAACACTTCATTTCATTAATATCAGATACTGAAATATGCTTACAAACAGAATGGAGATAAGACTAGCTTGGGTGATGGTAGCTTATGTCTGAGAAGAGATGTGGTGGCTACATGCCTCTGAACTATGTTACAATGAGGCTTGAGGGCCTATTTATTATTGAGGAACAACAGAAAACCCCAAACATCCAAAAGCCTAACCCTGGAGATGAAACACCAAACTATGGGCCCCATTCAGGTAAATTGGTACATCAACTTCCCGGGGTCATAACTTTGGCATACAATCTTTATTTGACCACACAATACCTCATTAGAAAGATCTATCCAAGGGCTAGAACTACGAACAATAAATATTGAGTAGAAAACACATGTTCATTATCGATGATTTGCCAAAATAGTGTCGTTTAGGGCCTCAAAATGGCTCCAGAAGTTCAGGACCTAAGAAACAGCCAAACATATTAAATTGTGGTACAATTAAGGAAACTGAAAATTGAAAGAAAAAATGGTGGGGGTCCAAGTGGAATAGGTGGGTGTCCACCAATATCCACTTGGATCACTCCTACCCCCTTAGGAAGCATTGGTCCCCATTGCGTTGAGTTCCTCCATGAGATGAGGAAACCTCTGATGAACATGGTCCCTGGTGAGCCACTTGACCTGGTGAAGGAGTTGTCCTACTTTGATAACTTGATATAGTTGTATCCTTTGTTGTCAGGTGTTCTTGATCTGTGTGTCCATGATCCAATCAGTTGTGGCTTGTTCCATGTAGTTTGGATTTAACTATTTAGGTGTGAATTGTTCTGTAATGTCTGATGTGTCTAGCGATGGTGGGAAGTATGGTCAAAAGGTGATCCACATTGAACATTGGGTGCAAGCCAAGGAATGGGGGAGTGATGAGCTCAAATGCATTGTCTCCCATAGCCTTGGTAATGGAGTAAGGATCATATTGGAGTGGTATGAGTTTCTGATAGGCTCCGGTAATGCATTTCTTCTGCAAATGCAACCAGACATTGTCGCCCACCTGAAACTTGTGTGGCACCTGATGTTGATCATGTAATTGCTTTTACTTTGGATTTGATTTCTCCATAATATCTTGGACCTACTGGTGGATGTTTTGGATGCGTTCAATAAATCTAGTTGCTTTATCAACATCAGAGAGTACATGTGTGGATTCGGTCTACATAATCGCATGAGGCATGGAAACATCAATCAGACACAATGGTTGGAATTGAGACCCACTTGAAAGGGACTATGACTAGTCAATCTATGGAGAGCTCTATTATAATTGTGTTGAACATATGGAAGAATCTCATCCCGGGTTCAAGGATGCTTGGAGTTGTACATGCGGAGTATGTGCACTATCATCCTATTGACGACCTTCGTCTGGCCATCAGTCTGAGGATGGAAGGAAGTTGATTTTGTGAGCTTGGTGTCCAATCGTGTCCAGAGGATTGACCAAAATGTTCTCAAGAACCTACTATGTTGATCTAATATAATGGTATGCAGGATCCTAAAATTTACCCATACTCATTCAAAGAAGAGTTTGGTCGTGTCCTCCGTTGTGATACTCTTCTTGCAAGCTGCCAATATAGCCATCTTAGAAAATATGTCCACGACCATAAATACATAGTCATTACCATTCTTGTTAGAAGGGAGACTCGACATATAGTCCATGGAGATGGATTCCCACTACTGGATGGGAGTAGGCAGAGGAGTGTGTAGGCCCTACTTCTTGATGGTTGGCTTGGTAATGGCACAGGAAATGTAGGATCTTATATATTTCCAAACATCCAGTTGGAGTTTGGGCCAATAAAAGTACTTTTGTAATACATCCATAGTTTTCTCCACACCAAAGTGTCTTGCTACCCGACTGTAGTGTGCCTCCCAAATCAACTTAGCACACTCGCTTGAAGGAACACAAATGTGGCCCAAGTAGCATAATAATTCATCCTGGAGGTGGAAATCAGGAACTTTATTTCCATATACTAGCATCTGGTATGTCGAGGTGAATTTTGGATCAATTTTCTATTGTTGTAGCCATCCAAATGTCTCGTGAATGCAAGAGTTGGGAACAATAGTCAGTGTTTTAACTGGGGGTCAGATGAGGCAGTCTCCAACATGATTGGTGTTGCCCTTTTTGAATTTAATGTTCAAGTGGAATGGTTTCATATATGTAGACCATTTTTTATGGTTATCATTCTCCAACTTCCCCCGTGTCTGTATAAATTGAAGAGGCCAGTGATCAGTGTGGATGACCATCTCCTTCCCTAGAATTAAATACATCTCTTTATCATAGGTGGGGCACTTCCGAATTTTATTGGAAAGTGTCTCACTGTGATAGGCCACTAGATGTGCATGTTGGGTGACGACTACACAATTAGCATAGTCTGAGGCTTTGTTGGGATGGGTTCCCTTGGGTCAGTTTTGGGTTAAAAACCCAAGTTTTTATGTAAATTTTGATCAAAAGATGTAAAGTTTCCGCGAATTGTGGATGTGAAGCGCGTAGGTAGTTAGGATTCAAAAATGGTTTTTACCCTCATTTATGTAAAGTTGAGTCAGTTTTGAGATCCACCCATGGTCTGTGGACCATGGGATTGCATGTAAAAGGCTATAAATAGGTGTGTCTTAGGGAGTCTAAGGCATGTCTATGGGTATGAACAGATGGAATCTTAGAGAGAGAGAGCGTAGAGAAGTAAGCCTTAGAGGAGGAAAAGGCTCTGCAACTGAGTGAGTAGATGCCTAGATTAGTGTCCGTAGCTGAGTGTGTGAACCCCTACAGCTGAGTTCGCAGGGAAGTTTTGAGTCTATAACCTTATATTGAAGATCAATAAAGAAGACAGTTGGAGAAATTCATGTGTTTATCTGTTTACTGTTGTTAATTATGTTGTGATATATGTTGTGATTGAAATAATGTCTTTATGAATTAATAGCGTGTTGATGTGTGAATCTATTGGATGAATCTCATTAACTGAACGCAATACATATTAAGTATTTATGTGAATACTATAATACTTTCTATTAAATTTATTAAGAACTTAAGAAAATATATGTGGATTTCGATCTAAGGCTATTTTATGATGCACGTAAGTAGATAACCTATCTGTTAAGGGTCCGCAGAGGCCCATGTAGACATTCACGGAGGTCTAGGGACCGTTTGAAGGAAGTTACAATACCAAGCCCTAAGGGCTTAGAGATCTGTGTGAAGGCATATCTAGGGCATAAAAGGACATCACACTGATCTCTAGATCTGGAAAATTGGTTCCATCATCCCCCCATAATACTTCAAGTGAGACTTTAGTACACGCTATGTGGGTTGATGTTGAAAGGGCCAGTAGTGTAGGGTTTTGTTTGGTGCAACTAACTATGAACCTGGGTCAAGACCCACTAAGCCAACAAATGGTTATGTTGCCAGTACTAGAATCTCCATAAGGAAATGTGTGATGTTGCATCACTGTAATTCAACCAAGAAGAAAACTGAGAAGTGGTTGGATAGGAAGATTCACGAATTTGCGGTGCAAGAGAACAAGAATCCGCACCTATCAAAGGAGCAGTGATTGGAAAGATATTTGTATATAGAAATACATGAAATTTTCTTCTGCACCTTCCTGGTCGAACTATACGAGTGGATAGTTAAGTTGTTAGACTGCCAAGGAAGTTGGAGGCTTGACGGTCCAATAGTGTGGACTCCAGAGCTAGTGTGAAGGTTGGAAGCCTCTGACGACAAGATCGCGCATGTTGTTGACTACTGGCTCAATCGAATTATAGGAGGATTTGTTAGAGAGTTCACAGTTGATACCTCAGTCAGCTATAGCGAAGCAGAGAAACGCTTCTTCAAGGGACCGTGAGGTAAGTATCTGAGATCTTTGAATACTTGGATTAAGATGCGCTTGTGTGAAAAATGGGTTATGTCATTGCCTTGATGTTCAAATCTACACAAAGTGGATGGATCTTCAGAAATTGAGAGAAAGCAAGCCCTGAATATAGCCCGTTGATTGGACCTCCCTTGAGTGACGATGAGGGAATGGCACAAGCCTCACCACAGAGTGTGGTCTAGCTAATAAGACAGGGTTTTCCATGGATACATCATCCATCCACCCCACCTCTACCTTCACCTCCACAGCATACACCTTTGCCCACACCACTATCATTCAACATGTCCAACTCAATAAACCTGTCGATTTTCAAGGGTATAAGGAGTGAAGATACATATCAATTCTAGTTCATCATGAATGTTGTATGGACCACACAGCAGGTCACTGATGACAGTACAAATAAGGCGCACTTAGTTACTACTTTGTAGGATCGTGCACTGACGTGGTATATTAAGTATTGTACTGATCATCCTTTAGCAACGCTAGTAGATACTAATGATGCTCTAAACAAGGAGCTTATTAAACCTAAGTCTGACTCTCAGTCAGTCATTGGATTTAAGGAAATCAGAATGAGGGTTGGTGAGACACCTTAGGAGTTAGATCAAAGGCTAAAATGTGTGATCCATGAAGCTAATATGCAGCTTACAAATGGCCAGCACTGCAAGTGGTTTATAGACTCACTTCTACCCACGTGAGGATTATATTGTCAAAGCAGAAGATAGGAACTCATGCATAAGCCCTTTAAATTGCGATGAGATTGCATGAGACACATATTCAGGATGTGACTTTGGGAGTCCAACAGATTCACTCGCAATTGCAAAACCTTTGTTTGGAACTACAGAGCTTGAAAAAAGAGAAGGATGTTAGGTTTGAGGTGCATGAGGAAGTCTGGTGCCTCAAGTGTAGGAGCCAGGGGCATGATAAAGACCACTCCCCTGTCTTCATGAATTATATCATGGGGGGGGACCAATGCCTCTGAGGCAGGAAGCTCCAGCAGGACCAAGTTTGGGGCCTGTGCTATGGTGTGCTATTTGTCAGGTGGATGGAAAACATGTCATGGATAATTGTCATTTGCTGCAAAAGTTCATTCAAATGCCACAACAATTATTTTTTGATTTCTACAAATCAGTGAGTCATGATGAGCACCATTGTCGTAGCTACAAATTGATGATGGAAATAATGCCTACCTATCGAATGCAAACAGAAACTCGGCCTCTGGATCAGGGCGCTGAGGGAATCCGCAGAGGATACCATGGGTGAGGATGAGGCTAAGGAGAAGGAGGACCTAGTAGAGGTTGTAGTCAGATTATTTTCTATAACTATGGGACACCAGGGCACTACGCACGGGAGTGTCAGAATCAGACATGCCCATCATGTCAATATTGTACTCAGTTTGATCACACTATCGAAGAATGCCCTGTGCTAATAACTAAGATGTAGGAGAAGAAGGCACAGCCTCAACACCCTACGCAGAACTTACAAATGATGAGAGTTGAGCCCCGCGAGGAAGATCTAAATGTAAATATTGTGCTAAGAAGCAGAGTAACAATAGGGGATGATAAGGGGAAACAACCTGAAGAAGACAGATGGGTTCGCAAGGCCCCAGAAAAGGAAGCAACTTTTGATCTAGCACACATGAAGGAAACATTTATGGAAGCCAAGAAAAGTTTTGCTAAGGCATATACTTTAGGAAGTCATAAAAAAGCAGCAGAGACTAGCACGCGTACAGAGGTTGATCCCTCTGTACTTACCACATTCCTGGAAACTTGCATGAAACTTTTGCGTAGTAGAAAGGTTGTGAAGGGCCAGTAGGAATTTATAAACAAGTGTTTCGGTAAAGAAAACACTCTTGATGGACACTGCATAGTACGAAAAATTAGCAAACATAAGGCAAGAATAGGGTGTGAGATAAGGCTCACTATGCAGATAGGAGATTATGAGATGGACTAGTTTATTTTGGATTTGGGGTCTGACGTGAACGTGTTTCCTAAACAAACATGGTAGAGGATGGGGAGATCTGCACTGTAGTGGTCTCCGATCCAGCTTAGAATGGAAAATCAACATAAGATCATCCCCATGGGATGGTTACATTGAGTAACAATAGATATCGAAGGTACGAGCGCGTTGGCTGATCTTGAAGTAATAGAGATTGTTGATGACAGCAATCCATACCGTACATGCCTTGGAATTGACTGGGCCATCAATATGAATGGATTCATCAACTTAAAGAAAAGGACAATGTCGTTTGAAATAAAATTGCTTCGCATTGTAGTAACATTGGACCCTATGGAGGGACGGTGCTATACAGAACCAGTCTATGACTATGAAGAAAGTGATGATGACATAGATCAAATTTATAAAATAACCGTGTGAGATAAAGATTGGATTAATCCAACAGCTGATGGAAGGATTTCATGGGACTAGGAAAGTTCTTGTACCTCAGATTTAGAAGAAGAACTTGAGCATTGGTAGAATAGGTTGCATGAAGTATCTACACTATGTTGCAACATGATGACTAAATCGTTGCACTATGTGTCATCGAAGGTAAGAAATTTACCCTATTATGATGGTTTAACTTATATAGATAATTTTTTGGATGCCTTTGAATGGGAGGTCCCTGAGGATCATCACTTCCAAGCACTAGATTTGGCGTTGTGCGCTTTGCCCGCATGATGGTGGGGTATGCTCAAGGACAACTTTGATTAATGGCGAGATTACAAGAGGATGATGAGGTTGCAATTTGGTCATCCTAAAGTTTGAATAACTAAAAAGTACAATGGGAGAAATGATCCACGCGATCATTTAGCAAAGTCGACTAAAGTTTATGGCATGGAGCCACAGCCAGATTGGGTTCACTTATTCTGTCATACTTTGGATATAATCCCTATGAATGGGTACCTAGAAATGGAGCTCTGCCATGGCACTGCGGAGTGGGACATATTAATGGAAGGATTCTTAATGACCTTTAGTTTTAAATATGGGTTCAAAAGCATCGATGAAGCTCTCGAGGAGGTCAAGACAGTGATCTTCAGAATACCACAGGACCCTTTGGAGTTGGTGTAGCCCAATTGGAGCACCCAGTTGTGCCATGCCCTAGAATGCAATAATGTGACCGTTGAGGGGGAGGATGAAGATCCAAGGAATATCAATATTCCATAGGCAGAAGGCCATCGTGAAGTTGAAGGTCTTCAAATAGAGAACCTAGATATCACTGCGCCATTAAAAACCAAGCAAGTAAACATTGGTAATGAAGTAGAGCCAAAATTTTTGAAGATCAGGGACTAGTGGGATGATGCCACAGTGGATAAAGTTGTTGAGTTACGCTGCAAGTACCAGGATATTTTTCCTACCAAGTTCTCGGACCTGAAAGGAATCGTAAGTGACTTGGGTGTGATGAAAATTACTTTGAAACCGGACGCGAATCCTATTAAGCAGAAGTTATATCGCCTTAATCCAAAGTATAAGGAAAAGGCCCATTTGGAGTTGGATAAGATGTTTAATGCAGGCATTATCCAACCTTTGGAGGAATTATACTGGGTGAGCCCGATGGTGGTTCAAGAAGAGAAATAGAAGGGAGAAATAAGGATTTGCGTAGATCTCAGGAAACTTAATGATGTATGCATCTATGATCCTTTTCCAACACTGTCTACTGATGAGGTATTAGATAACGTTGGATGGAAGGAGGCCTAGTCATTCACTGGTGGATTTTCAGGGTACCATCATATCAAGGTCGCTCCAGAGGATAGAAGCAAAACAACCTTTGTGACTAAATGGTGTTGTTTCCAATATACAATGATGCCATTTGGACTCAAGAATCCACCAGAAATATTCTCTCTCGTACTCATTGCAGCGTTCAAGGACTTTATTAACAAATTCTTGGAAGTATATTTTCGATGACTCGATAATGTTAGGGTTAGTAAAGCGCCATGTAAAAAGTCTATGCTTAATGTTGTATATGTGTCGAAGACATCAGATCACGTTAATCCTAAAGAAATGTTTGTTTTGTGTCCCCTTTGGAATTTTACTAGGTCATGTGGTGTGCAAGCAAGGGTTGATGTTGGACCCTGCCAAGATCGTAGTGATAGTAAATTTGGAGGCTCCGAGAAGTGTCAAGCAATTGCATGCAACGCTTGGACATACTGGTTATTACAAAAAATTCATCAAGGCTTATGCCCAAATTACTGTGCCCATGGAGAAACTATTGAAGAAGGATGCTATGTTCTGTTGGGATGAAGAATGTCAACACAGTTTGGATGTCTTAAAGGAAAAAATGGTCATCGTGTTGATTTTGGTCTTCCCGGATTGGAAGAAGGAATTCCATGTGCACGTTGATGCCTCATGTATTGCGTTGGGAGAAATGCTCACACGGGTCGGTGAAGGAGAGATGGACCACCCTATAGCATTCGTAAGTAGGAAATTATCAAATGCTGAGAAGAATTACTCAATGACAAAGCGTGAAGGAATGGCTATGGTGTACACGCTTCAAAAGTTTAGGTGTTATCTATTGGGCGCACATTTCAAAATGTATACAGACCATTCCGTCTTGAAATACCTGGTCAACAAGCCTGTGTTTAGGGGGAAGATCTGCCGATGGTTGTTGTTATTTCAAGAATATGACTTTGAGGTCATTGTGAATCCAGGTAGGTTGAATGCGGGACCTGACCATATTTCGCGAATTAAGACAGGAGAGGAGCCCACTAATTTGGAGGAAGGGTTGCCCGATGTGCAGCTCTTCGCAGTGCGCATAGCAGATAATCATTTTGCGGATATTATCCACTTTTTGACTACCAGAATGGCTCCAGAAGGATATACCAGTTAGAAAAAGAAGGAACTAGTGGTATGCACGGCATATTTTTTGGTGATCGTTGGACATTTGTATAAGATGGGTGCTAACGATATATTGTGAAGGTATGTGCCTGATTTTGAGCAGAACATTATCCTCTTGGAAGCTCAAAGAGGGGTTGCAGGAAGACATTATGCAGGAAAAGCAACATCACAGAAGATCTTTCGCTCAGGTTTATGGTGGCCTACGTTGCATAAGGATACCAAAGCATATTATAGAGCATGTGATGCATGTCATTGAACGGGCAGACCATCACGAAGGGACGAGCTGCCACTGAATCCTCAAATATCATTGAAGCCATTTGAAAAATGGGAAATTGACTTCATTGAACCAATTCAACCCCTAGGCAAGAAGACAGGTGTGCACTATATCATCGCCACGACAAAGTACCTAACCAGATGGGTGGAAGAACAACCGGTGAAGGATTGTATAGGGGCTACGGTAGCAAAGTTCTTGTTTGAGTATGTGTTAACCAGATTTGGCTACCCAAAAATATTGATGAGTGATTGGGGTACACACTTCCTAAATGAAACAATTAGCATGCTGACTGAGGAATTCCAGGTTTATCATCAAAATAGCACACCGTATCATCCTCAGGCTAATGGAAACGTTTAGGCCTTCAATAAAATCTTGGAGAACGCGCTGACAAAGATTTGCAATGCACAGCGAAATGACTGGGACATGTATGTACTTGTAGTGTTATGGGCATATAGGACTACTTGCAAGAAGTTGACAGGACATACACCTTTTTGATTAGTCTATGGCATAGAAGCTATAAGGCCTATGGAATATATTGTGTCTAGTCTACTCATAGCAGCTTTCACAGGCATGGTGGATCGCGGATATTTGGAACAGCAGCTCGTGCAGCTGATAGAGCTTGAAGAACACAGATTATTGGTTGGATTCCATCAGCAAGTACAGAATAATGTGAAAAGGCATGGCACAATTGGTACATCAAGTTGTGCATGTTCAAGGTCAATGATTTGGTTGTATTATATGATAGTAAGTTCGCTAGGTTTCCGAGCAAACTTTAGATGCATTGGTTTGGGCCATATGTCATCAAAGAAATTTCAGATGGAGGCACAGTTGAGCTTGAGACGCTGAATGGAGAACCTTTTCCGAGATGGGTGAATGGAAGCTGATTAAAGCCATATACAAGAGATCCGACTCAATGACTACATGACGGCAGGACAGTCTTAGTGCTCCAAGTAGCTACAAGGGAGTGCGATACTATAAACTACACTACCCGGATTGGAGTACTACACGGCAGGAGGACTGTGCGCAAAAGGGTGACGTTACGGTATCAGAAGCTGCATAAAGGGAGTTTCGCTATGAAGAGAGGTACCACATAGCGCATCCAGAAAGTGACCATTGGAGTCACTATTCATGATTTGACAGCTAGAAGATGGTTAAGAGGAGTGGATTGGTGGCAATTAAGGCCAAAATCTTTGAAGTTCTGTAGCGAAAACAACATTAATGGATGAATTGTGGTGGGAATAGTCGAATTTGAATTCAAAATCCCATATAAATTATGTGTGTTGACCCAGCATAGAACACTTTGAACCCTTAGAGTTTTTGAGTTGTGTTGTATCTTGCTTATGAATCGTTCATTCTTTGAGGATTTGGTCATGAGCCCTGCATTTGATTAATTACCATGAAATTCATTTGTGATACCATGTTAGGACCAGGCGCCGCTAAGACTGTGAGCACTGGAGGAACTGTTGCATCCGAAGGAGCTACTCTAGAGGTTGTGAGCATGGAATATTTGGCTCTTGTGCCTATAGTGCTGAGGTCACCTAGACTAAA
Source organism: Pinus tabuliformis (assembly GCA_031772625.1). NCBI lineage: Eukaryota > Viridiplantae > Streptophyta > Pinopsida > Pinales > Pinaceae > Pinus > Pinus tabuliformis. Next base: position 1,542,741,455 of record CM062804.1, on the reverse strand, counting down.
GCCCACCCCCGTTAAAGAGACCTAGAAACCAAAGAAAGACAAACAGAAGGGGCCGATACCCGTGCGTGAGTCGCTTAAGAAACATACTGCAACTCAGAAGCAGAAGAAGGACAAGCATCCTAAGAAGGTTGTGGATTTGGAAGTTGAATAGGGAAACGAGGATATAGACATTGAGGGAGGAGAACCCATCACCAAGTTGCCTGAATTTATCCCTCTATGTAAGGGAAAGGTGAAGGTCCCTAAGGACCTAGACTCAGACAAATTCCTCATTCATATGCCCCTACTACCAGAGTAGATGACCTTGGTAGGTTTGCACCTTGTGCAGGTCTCCTTGTTAAAAATGTAAGATTGGGACTGCAGCAGAAGGACCTTCAGCAGAAGTGGTTCAATTTACCTTATTTGGTCACCGAGGATGCCATCCACGAGGTCATCAAGAGTTGGACAGCAAAATGGCGTGCCCCATCGTACTTGGATGTAGGTACCAGCAAGGGCGCGGGGAGCTCAGATGAAAAGAAAAGGAAAGATGCAACGAAATTGGTGATGAAAAGGTTGGCCATGCAATGGAATAAGGAAGTCAGAGAGAAGGCTTGAATGGAAAAGGAGTGTGCTGCAAAGGAGCAGGCGGAGCAAGAACAACGCGACTCCGAGCAAAGTGGAAAATTTCCTTCGCCCGAAACCAAGGAGGAAGAGAAGTTTGAGCAGGGCGATGGAGGAGATGAGGGGCAGAGCACCCCATTTCAGCTAAGGAAGCGCAGAGAGCAGCAGCAGGAGGGTTCCCAAAAAAAAAGTAAAAATTGGACAAAACGCAGGTGGATCCCTTAACCTTGATAGAGGTCGATCTCGATGAGATCGGTGACAAAGTGCATGATACTACAACTGAACTGTTGCAAAACTTTGAGAAATGGTACATGCAGTCACTAGAAAGCATCCAGAAGGATCTGAGCAAACTACAAATCCAAACTAGTAGAATACAGGCAAGCATAGGTCAACTAAGTTCAGCACAAACGAGCTTGGTATCGGGGATAAATCAGGCTGCAGAACTGGTACGAACAGTGAACCATAGATTAGTTGCACTAACAGAAGGGTATTTACATGCAGAATTGGCTGATGATGAAGTTATTCTGAGCACCCTTAAGGATGTCACATTGATCATTGCAGTGCTCCCCAACAAATTTCTTCATGCACTGCACGCAAGAGTCACAGAGAAATTGAGAACTCGGGAGTAGCGCACTTTCATTTTAATCAGTGAGTATTAGGTTAACAATGAGAAAATGTTTGCAGAGAAGACATAGGCCCTGAATGAAAGGGATACTATCTAGGCACAAAGCTCTAAGTTGGCAGTCAAAGTAACAGAGGCGTGCAGAATAGTGTCAGCGTTGCACATATCCGAGGATGCACAACCAGAGGCAAAGATCTGTAAATTAGCTGCAAGCATCCACGAGGCAAAGGCAGAAGTTGGGAGAGTTCAAGTTGAACTCAACATGAAAATCATGGAGCTGCATCTCAAGTCACAGCCTTCGACTCCACCTGAGTTTAGGGAGGAACGCTGAGTCGCTATAAAAGAAGGAATGACCATGTTGGATATTATAGTCACTAACTGATCGACCTTATTTGAATAGGCCATGGAATTAGTGACGACTCTGCAGGAAGATCCAACCCTGCAAATCCTAAACACACATGTTTGTGAGCTGCAAAAGCAGTATGATGAGGTCAAGGTGACGACGCACTCAATTACTGATTCAGGTGGATATTGGTGGCCACCAGCCAAGTCCACTTGAATCCCCACCATTGTTTCTTTCATCTTTTCAGTTTCCTTAATTGTAGCACAATTTACTGTTTTTAGCAGTTTTTTGGTTCCTGAACTTACGAAGCCATTATGAGGCCCTAAACAACGTTTTTTTGGAAACCTGGGAGCAACATGGGTCCATAGTTCAATGTTGCTCTTCTCAAAGTTGTAATTCTCGAATAGATCTTTCTAACAAGATATTATGCGTGTCAAACGGAGATCGTATGCCAAAGTTACGACCCCGGGAAGTTGATGTACCAATTTACCCAAACGAGGCCCACAGTTTGGCATTTCATCTTCTAGGGTTAGGTTTTTGGATGTTTAGGGTTTTCCATTGTTTCTAAACAATAAAACAGTCCTTTGAGCCTCATTTTAACACAGTTCAGAGGCACGTAGCTGCCACATCTCTTCTCAGAGATAAGCTACCATCACCCTAGCTGGTTTATTTCCATTTCTGTTTGTAAGAATATTTCAATATTTCATGGTAATGAAATGAAGTACTATTTCCACTGCATCTTTGTATTTGTGGTTATCTCTATAATTTGATGCATTCTTGTTTAAATCTAGACTAGTGGTATCAAAGCGGTCTGCATTTTCTCTATTTTTTTTTGCATATCCCCAACGAGGTTGGGATATAAGGAGATAGGGCTTGAACTAGTCGAACCTTTGCAAGACCAACCTGGCAAATCCCGATGGCCGCCCATGGCAGATGAAAATAAAGGTGAGAGGGTAGGATATCCTATCAAAATCTTGCTCGAAGAAGCCCTCGAGCGACAAAGGAACGCGATGATGGACAGCTTTGCCCAAATCCTTCAGCGACTACCTAGAGGCGACACATCGGCTTCCAACAGCTACTATGGAAACACCACACCCTTTAAAGTACAAGTTAATTTTGAAATCCCCATCTTCGAGGGTCAAATAGACACAAATTCCATAGATAAAAGGTTAAATCTGCTAGAAGGGTATTTTTTTGTTCATGATTTTTCCTTCTCAAAGCAGCCCCCCATGTCAAGGACTAGTGGGAAACGTACTACGAGCAGAAGCATGAAAGTACAGGCTCACTATTTTCAGATGCACCCACTTGGAATTCATTCCAGACTACAATTAAGGAGTAGTACTACCCTGTCGGAAGCTATGAGGATCAATACATAAATTGGACCATTCTACGGCAAGGAAGGGACCAAGACGTGCTGAAGTTCACCAATATTTTCCATACCCTTCACACAAAGTTGGGTATCAAGGATTCGAAGTAGCATTTGGTACTCAAATACCGCAACTTCCTGCATAAGTACATCCAGGAAGAAATAGAATTCCTGAACATCTCCTCGCTCAGCACGGCATACTGATATGTCATCAAGGTCGAGCAAAATTTTAAAAAGAAGAAGTGAGACTTTGGATCTGTGAATCCAAAGCAATGGAAAGGTAGCACCAAACTGTAGAACAAAGGACAAAGCCAAGGTGGGGTGGCCCAAGACAACTCACCAAAGCTGCAAGAAAAGAACAGCGCCGCGAAGCCAAAAAAGGATATAGGAAAGTGGTGTGAGTTCCATAAGAGCTCCACTCACAACACAAGTGAGTGTCGGGCCAAGCAGTCACTGGTGGCTGAGCTAAGGGTTTCAGAATCAGATGCATGTTCCAACTATGAGTCAGAACCTGACAAGGGGAATGACAAAGGGAAATAGATTATCAATGTGGAGCCCAATGCCACCATTGCCACCTTGAAGATCCAAAAGGAGGAGCCCGAAGATCTAGAGGAGGAGGAGTGTCTCTTCCACTCCAAGATGTGGGTAAAGGGCTCCCTGCTACAATTCATTGTCGATAGTGGGAGCCAAAAGAACCTCATTTCAGCAGAGGTCGTGAAGCGGCTGGGCTTACTGACCATATCACATCCATAACCGTACACCATCGGGTGGCTTCACCAAGGACAGGATCTTCACATAAGCTAGCGGTGTCGCCTTCCATACAACATCAAGCCCTTCAAGGATGAGGTATTGTGTGATGTTGCTCCCCTTGATGTTTGTGATGTATTATTAGGACAACCATACTTGTGGAAGCAACATATTGTGTATGAATCAAGGCCCCATGTTGTTATTGTTACTTTGAGAAATAAGTTGTACAGGATACCGGAGGTAGCACCGCCTACCGCCATCTCTTTGGTTACTGCAAAACAATGTAGTAAGCTCATTTTCAAAATCGGGAAATTTTTTTTCCTAATGATATGCCCTCAAGGAAAGAAGAAGATGGCGGCCACAGCCTCCAGACAGGGCCCCTCCACACGACAACTATAGATGGACAAGGTCATGGAGGAGTACGAAGACATCTTCACCTTCCCCGCAGGGGTTCCTCTGCACCGTCAATTCAAGCACTCCATCGATCTAACCCCAGGTGCACTGCTTCCCAATGGACCTATCTATCGATGCTCTGTTCTAGAGAATGATGAAATCAAGAGGCAGATTCAAGAGCTATTGCAGAAAGGTCACATCCATCCGAGTTCATCTCCTTATGGGAGCTCGATCGTGTTGGTACAGAAGAAGGATGGGACTTGAAGACTCGACTATCAGGCACTGAACAAGGTCACTGTCGGTAATAGGTACCCGATCCCATGGATTGATGACCTCCTAGACCAACTGAAGGGGGGGAATATTTTAGCAAGATCGATTTGAAGTTAGGATATCACCAGGTACCAATCTAACCCTCCAATGTGTGGAAGACATCCTTCAATGCCAAGGAGGGTCTTTTCGAATGGTTGGTTATGCCTTTCAGATTGAAAAATGCTCCTGCAACCTTCATGAGGCTAATGGATGACATCTTGTAGCCATTCACCAACTCATTTTTAGTGGTATACTTGGATAAAATCCTGATCTTCAGCCAGAGTTGGGAAGAGCACCTCCACCACATTCAACATGTTCTCGAAACACTGCAGCAACACAATTTATGTGCCAATTTGGAGAAATGCACTTTTGGCATGACCTAGGTTCAATATCTAGGATACATTATTGATGAATGGGTGGTGCATGTGGATCCATCCAAGATCCAAGTCATTCGGGATTGGCCATCTCCAACCACTCTAACAGAGCTCCGCAACTTTCTAGGTCTTGCCAACTTCTACTACAGGTTCATGTTGGGATTTTCGCATATCACTTGGCCCTTGAGTCAAGTCACCAAGGGAGGAGTGAAAGAAAAATTATTTTGTTCTGAGTCTCAACAGAAGGCATTCACAGAGTTGAAAGATTGCCTCTACCCGACACCAGTGCTCGCGTTACCAAACTTGCAACAACCATTTGAGGTCGAGATAGATGCCTCTGACTATGCTATTGGGGCAGTCCTTACTCAACACAAGCATCCAGTAGCATATCACAGTGAGTCACTTTCAAACACAGTCCAAAAGTATCCCACTTATGACAAAGAGATGTATTTCGTTGTGCAGGTCTGCCGATAATGGAAGCATTACATTTTAGGGAAGGAAATGGTCATCCACACAGATCACAAACCCCTGTAGTTCATATAGACCCAGGGGAAATTGCAGAATAATCGCCATCAGAAGTGGTCGACATACTTGCAATAGTTCCATTTAAATACCAAGTATAAGAAGGATAGCACCAATAATGTTGCAGATTACCTCAGTCTACCATCAATCATGGCATTAACAACCATGCTCAACTCTTATGGGCACGAGAATTCTGATTGGACACTTCTCTATAAAAGCAACCCAGAATTCGGCCACACATACCAGAGACTCTTGGAGGGTCAACATTTTCCAAATTTTCACCTCTAGGATCCCTGTTATGCCACCTAGGTCACCTCTATGTTCCTTCAAGTGAGCGTGCCAAGATGATTTGGGAAGCACACTACAGTCGGGTTGTTGGGCATTTAGGGGTCAAGAAAATGGTGGCAATACTGCAGAAGTATTTCTATTGGCTGAATCTTCGACAGCATGTTGGTAAGTACATCAAATCATGCACTTCCTATGCCATTGCCAAACTGACCATTAAGAAGCAAGGAATTTATACCCCGCTGCCTACCCCTAGTCTACCTTTGAAATCCATTTCCATGGATTACATGTCGGACCTTCCTTCTACTAATCATGGAAACGACTGTATTTTTGTGGTCGTTGACAGGTTCTCGAAGATGGCCATTATGGCAGCCTGCAAGAAGACTATCACAGTAGAAGCCACTACTAAACTCTTCTTTGAACGAGTGTGGGTAAACTTTGGGATCCCACAGTCTATCATCTCAGATCGGGACAGCAGGTTCCTTAATACATTTTAGTCTATCCTTTGGTCGATGTTGGACACCAAACTCACTAAGTCCAAAGCCTTCCATCCTCAAAGTGATGGCCAGATAGAGGATGTGAACAGGATTATTGTACACATTTTGTGCATGTAAAACTCAAAGCATCCATGCACATGGGATGAGAGCCTCCCCTATGTTTAGCACAACTACAACCGGGCTCTCCACAGCTCAACTAGCCACAACCCTTTTCAAGTGGGCTTGGGATTCCACCCACTATGTCCCATTGATGTGGCCATGCCATTTTCAGCTACTCACGCAGATTCGGCTCATGTCCAATCTAAAACAAATAAGGCAAATAGCTTCATTGAGCACATCCAACATATTCGCTAGTAGGTCCATGACATTCTGGAGAAATCAAATGCCAATTACAAGCAGCGACATGATCAACATCAGGTGCCACACAAGTTTTAGGTGGGTGACAAAGTCTGGTTGAATTTGCAAAAGGAACGCCTTACCGGAGCATATCGAAAACTCAAACCACTCCGATATGGTCCTTACACCATTACCAAGGTTGTGGGAGAAAATGTGTTTGAGCTCAAGATTCCCCCATTCCTTGGCCTGCACCTAGTGTTCAATGTGGATCGCCTTTGGCCATACTTTCCACCATTGCTAAACACATCCAACATTGCAGAACAACTCACACCCACAGAGTTAAATACAGATTGCATGGAACAAGCTGCAACTGATCAGATAATGGACACATAGATCAAGCACACTCGCGAGAAGAATATCCAACTGTATCAAATTGTCAAAGCAAGCCAACTCCTTCACTAGGGCAAGTGGCTCATCAGCGACCAAGTTCAGAAGAAGTTTCCTCATCTCATGGAGGAACTCAACGCAATGAGGACCTGTTATCACCCCAAGAAACTCCCCTAGGTTGTATATCAGTGATGCTAGGGAACATTACAAACTCAACAAAAATGTTGGATAAATGGTGTATGAATGAAAAAAATGCTGCACATTCAAGCCAGATAACCACTTCTACTATGATTAACCCCAGACATGGGTGGACACCCCCAGACTAAAATGCTTTTAACCTTCAATTACTCATAGATTTAGAGAAAATGTGATGATGGAGAAGACTAACTACACCAGCAGATACACAGGACCCCGTGATGGCCAGTTGCAACCAGTAAGGAGGTCTGTAAATCTATTATCTAACACATAGATAGGATGACAACTCTCTAGTATTAGAACAACAGAAACCTGCATACAAATTCAATGAAACAGCTAAATTATAACACAGAGGTGGGATGACAGCCCCTCTACTGCTAAAAATCAACAGCACATGAAATAATGTATGACAGGCACAGCCTGGAACATAGAAGAAGTGAAAAATGAGCAATTGATAGCAAAATAAGCTTATATTAGTTGGAAATGAAGACCAGACACTGCAGGTCTCACAGTAGTTACAGTCTCCAGAAGTTGAAGCTTACAATAGAATTGCATTCATCTAACACTCATCTCACATTCATCAGCCTATTACATCATTTTTCTGAGTATATATGGAGTTTGTTTACAAGAAATCTCAGCTAGGCTCCGCGTGGAGGTGTCTTAATTAACTACCAACCACATTTACAAACTATTATGGGCCTTCTGCTACAATCTGAATGTTTTAATGAACAGAATGGCTCTTTCTGTAATTTGATGTACTCCTGAATAGGTAAAATATGATTTGAATGCATTTCCATAATTTCTGCAGTCCTTTATCTGCTCAAGGTGGTACTTTCTCGTCCTTGACCGTGTTGTTCTTGAATGTAGATAGCTGAGGAATTAATGTGCACACTGTTGTATTATCACTCACTTCTTTGCATGCATGAGCCAAGCCAAAACACTAAAAAATGTCCTGAAAATGGAAGAATAGACAAGAATGAATGATAGTCGTTAGATGGTTCAGATGGACGGTTGAGATCAGGCTGCACAGGCCATCGGAAGACATATGCAGATGAAACAGTTTGGGCCATTGTATCAAGTGAATTAACGGTGGAGATTTGATTTGCAAAGGCTATCAAGAGGTATGTGAACATATGAACGATGGCCGTTGGATCGTGGCGAGAACGATCCAACGGGTGACGGGAGACGGAGTTGACAACCAGTTAACGGGAAGGGGGCCAGGTACGGTGACAGGAAGTGGTTTTCTCGCACCGCCTTTGGGCAGAGGGTGGTTTACGTATAGGCGGGAGTGATGGAATGAAAATGTGACGCATGGCAAATACAATGGCGGGGAAACCACTTTCCCTGAGAGTTAATGGGTGTGCAGGTCTGTGGAGCAGGGGAAAGCGACTATCGTCGGATGATGAAGCGAGATGATCGGACGGCACAGAATAAATGCACGGGTTTATTGTTGACATGACAGGTGATGTGATAGGTAAGGAGTGGCCTATGATAGATTTTCATATATGTGCGGGTTAAAAATCCAAGGTTAAGACTTAAGCACCCAGGAAATGGATGGATAATGTGTTTATATAGGTTTAAGCGAAATATAAGAAAAATGCCCCAAATTCATGAAAATCGGGGTTTAAAGATTAACAGGGGTTTAAAGGGCTATCAGGTTTTGTAAGGTTTTTTAAACATAAACACTGGGAGCTAGTAAAATAGGAGTTTTATGCCAAAGTGGATGTGAAACAGGGATATAAGGAGCTGAAAGAGCATAAGGAGGATTTATGAGGAAAAAGGAAATGGAAGAATAAGGAGCTAACATAACATAATACAAATGGAAGGTAGAAATAAACCAACTACTGCAAATCCTTTGCAACCCAAACTAGCATTTTCCAACCTGATCTTAACCCTCAAACACTAAATCTGTAGCAGAGCTGACACTGGCTCCTTCTAGGGATGAGATCCTCCCTATGAGGTCTCAAGAACCTATAGACCAATGCCTTTCCAGCTGAAATCGAACTAATCAAAATTCCTAGTGTTCCATTGGGCATGGAGTCTACTTTGCCTGCACAAAACTGATAAAAACAAAATATTTACAACCCTTAAGGCCAAAAGACCTTAAAGCACGTAAAATTTCAAAAACCGCCCATTAATTGGGCCATCAAAAACTGCTTCTTCCCCCATACTTTTCAGTATGAAGGTGTTGCTCCCTTGAACCTGTGAAATGATGAAAGGCCTTGTCCAAAAAGCATTGAATTTCCCATGATTTCCTTTCTTTTCTTTCAATGCATCCCATTTCAACACCAAATCACCAATCTGAAAATGATTTCTTTTTGTCTTTTTGTCAAATGCTTCCTTAACCTTTCTTTGATGTGCTGCGTCCTTTTCCACCAGTTGTTCTCTAATCTGATGTAACTCTGAAGGAATTTTGCCACAAGGAGAGTTAACTGTATTGGAAATACAGCATCAGTGCCATATACCAGTTTGAATGGAGAACTCCCAGTGGATTTCTTGATGGTCACTCTGTCAGCTCATAGTGCATACTTAAGCTTTGAATCCCAATTCTTTTTATTGTCCTCTAACAGCTTTTTAATTATCCTAATCAGACTTTTATTAGAGGATTCTGCTAGACCATTTCCTTGAGGATAATATGAGGTGGAATGAACAGGTTTAATTCCCATTGAATCACACATTTCCACCAATTCTCTTGCCCTGAAGGCTGCTGCATTATCTGTTATTAATCTATGTGGACAACCAAATCTGTTGAAGATATTCTCTGTCAAAAACTTTATGACCACATTCTGATCAGCCTTCCTAGTAGGAATTGCTTCAATCCACTTAGTAAAGTAATCAGTGGCTACTAATATCCACCTGTGCTGGCCACTGGAATGTGGATTGATTTCTCCAATAAAATCCAAGCCCCACTGTTGAAAAGGTCCTTTTGCAATTATTGGTTTCAAGGGCAGGGACTTCAACTGTTGTTTTCCTTCAAATCTTTGGCACCTGTCACAAGATTTAACAAAAGAAAATACATCAGAAAATAAAGTGGGCCAATAGTACCCAGCTCTGAGAATTTTATGGGTTGTGGTTTTTCAATAATGGTGCCCTCCACACATGCTGTTATGAAACTGCTGCATAACTTCTTCTGATTGTTCTTTGTCTAGACACCTTAAAAGCACTCCAGATGGATCCCTCTAGTAGAGCAGATTTACCAAAATGCAAAACTTTGCTGCTCTAAGTTTTAATGTTCTAGCCTGGCTTTGAGTAAATCCTGAAGGGATCTCTAGCTTCAACAAGAAATCAATAACTCCAGCATACCAACTACATAAAGCTAGATTTTCGGCCACTGACTTCCTCTCTGTTTCAGCTGTTTCCTCTCCTTCATGTGTCTGATCAATTTCTGAATTTGTGCTCAAGAAATCAATATCCAAGGACCTGCAATTTTCTTCAGCCAATAATTTGGCAAGACCCTGACCTCTGACCAGTTTAGTGGGCTTTAGCTTTATATTAAGTTCTATCATTTTTGCAATCCATTTTTCCCTTCTTCCATCAGCATCAGGTTGAGTTAGGACATCTTTTATTGCAGCAAAGGGCACATATGCAATTATTCTAGAATGCAAGATATAAACTCTAAAAGCCTTTAAGGATTTAATAAGAGCATATGCATGTTTTTCTATAATATCATACCTCAATTCAGCATCCCTCAAATTCTTGCTGAAAAATGCCACTGGATGCTCTGAACCTTCTTCATCTTGTTGCAATAAAACAACTGCAATGGCGTCTTTAGAGGAAAATGAGAAAATATGGAGATCTTTGCTGTAATCTGGGCTGCTTAGTGTGGGAGCTTCCATAATAGCTTTTTTTACTGAATCAAAAGATTTCCTTGCTGAATCAGTCCATCTTACCTCTGACCCTTTTCTCAACATGGAGGTGACATGCTTCACGAGTTCTGCAAAATTTTGAATAAACCTCCTGACAAAATTAATTTTGCCCAGAAAGGATTGGATATCTTTCTTTGATCTTAGGACAGTCAAAGCCTAAATTTCTTTGACTCTTTCTGGTTCAATTTGAACATCTGCAGTAGACACAATATGTCCTAACAGCTTGCCTTCATTTAAAGCAAATTGAGATTTTTTTGGATTGACTGATATTCCAAACCTCCTGCACTTCAAGAACACTTTTTCCAAATGTTGCAAATGATTTTGATGACTACTGGAATAAATTGTTATATCATTAGGGTATATTAGCACAAATTTGTCCTTCTCTCCCACAAATGCTATATCCATAGCTCTCTGAAAGGTAGCTCCAGTGTTCATCAATCCAAATGGCATTTTGGCATACATAAAGGTGCCCCAAGGAGTGGTAAATGCAGTCTTTTCTTGATCATCTGGGTGCACAACAATCTGATTAAATCCTGAAAATCCATCCAAAAATGACATCACTTTAGCTCCTGAGACCTTCTGCAACAAATGCTCCATCTTTGGTAGAGGATAGTTATCTTTCTTTGGGCATTTGTTAAAATTTATGAAATCTACACAAAGTCTGATTTCTCCACTCTTCTTCCTCACCAACACCAAATTTTCTACCCATTTTGAATACCTGAGAGGAACAATGATCTTGGCAGCCAGCAAATTTTTAATTTCTTTCTCAATTAGTGGAAGAAGCATGGGATTTATTGGTCTCAGCTTTTGCTTGAAAGGAATTGTGTCTTTTTCCAGGGGGATTTTATGCTGAATTATGTTCTTGTCATATGTTTTCAAGTCACTATACTCCCAGGAAAACACATCTGGAAATTGCCTCATTAAATTGTAGTATTTAGCACTTTGATCAGCAGACAAATTCACATACCTAGGCTGACCTGGACTTCCTATATCATGCTTACAGACTTCAGATTGGTCTTCTTTTTGGGCAGCCTTGTAAGGCACATAATTTTGGTCAAACAGTCTTTCAAGAGGAATTAGGCCCTTAGGAATATGAGTACTAGGAAGCTGGACTATGTTGTTTTTACCAATCTTATTTCTAAGCTGGGATTGGGGATTTTCTAACAAGGCTTCATTTTCTTGGTCAATTTGCATCTCAGAAAATTCATCAATGAATTGAAGGAACCTATTTATCTCATCATCATCATTAAAAACTTTCCAATGCAGGACATTGTCAGGCAAGGAAGGCCTATATTTCACTTGCACTTCATACACTAGTCTGGGAGGCATTTGAGGTATAAATAGACTAGCAGACACAGCAAGGGAATCAGCAAGCTGATTTTGGGCTCTCGGAATGTATGAAATACAGAAAAAATCAAAAGAGTCTCTGATTCTCCAAACCTCATCTCTGTATGTTTTTAACCTTGGGTGCTTTGCTTGAAATGTTTTATTTACTTGCTGGATAATTATATCAGCATCTCCAAATACCTCAGATTCTTGATTCTTCTATCTTTTGCTGCATTAAGGCCCAACAGCAAAGCTTCATATTCTGATATGTTGTTTGTGAGTTGAAAAATTAGCTTAAAAGACAGTTGAATGCTTTCTTGTTGTGGAGATACTAGCACCACCCCTGCTCCTGCAGTCTCCCTGGAACATGCTCCATCAAAGAACATCTCCCAAATGTGACTTCCTTGCTCTTTCTCGGCCTAAACTATTGGTTTCCTAATCTGCATTTCAGCCTTCTGAGATTCTTCTATTTGTAGAATGCATGCTCCAAAATTAGTGTCCACTACATATATAGGATGATTTGTAGGATTCTTCTCATCACTAATGACGTATGCCAACTGTGCTTCTCTGTACAATCACCTGCTTTCTCCTCCAAAAACTGGGACAGTGGCATAAGATAAATCATTCTGTAATGTCCCACCTAGTCTCTTAATCCACCCTCTGGACAACAGCATGCCAAACTTGGGAGGCACATTTGCTAACACAATATCCATCATCATACTCTTCATGGGCAGCTGAGTTAAGGTAATGGCCAGATCTTTAATCAATCCAAGACATTTCACATTCCTTGAATCAAAAGGAAATAAATCATGGTAGAGTCTAGTGATATCAAGGCCTAACTCTTCCATGACAGCTTTAGGCATTAAATTGTGGCTGGCCCCTGTGTCTAGCAAGCAATTGTGGAGGATTTTGTCATGAATGGTCAATGAGACATAGAAAGATGGAGAGTTATTATCAGCAGGCTCAATCATAGGGCTGAGCACAATGGCAAGCTTGTCATCTTGAAAATTTACAAAGTCAGTGGAGGTTTGTTTGGTTTCTAGCTCAAGGGCTTCAAAGATAGGCTCTAAATACTTCACTCTTCACCAACTCAACTAGAGGCACAAATATTTTCAATTTCTGAACTTCTGATTCAAAGCTGAAAGAAGAAGGTGACTTATCAGAACTCTTTACCTCTTGAACTGGGGCTTTGAGGATGACTGGATCAGCTGCTGGTCTTCTCTGCTTGCCATTTTGAGGTTCTGTTTGGACAGCAGCTCTTTGTACAGGATTTTCTTTGACATTCTTTGCATTGGATCTCAGATTATATCTCTACTGGTCACCGGTTTGTAGAACAGATCCTATGTCCCACTCCTGACTGTTTTGTTCTTACAGCAATGATTGTTCATACTTAGCTAATGTCAAAAATGCAGCGCTGCCTTTATCTTCCATGCAGTGAATTTCATCCTCATCCTCTTCAAATTGTTCCTCCTCCATGACTACATTTTGAAAAGGAGCCTTAACTTTCTGATCTTCTTTTGAATCTTCACCCCTCTGCATTATTTGTAACTGCTCATTTGCTCTTCTGAAAGGATTTGGGTTTCTTGAAGCAAATGTGTTCTGCTGCCTTGTTTTTCCTGAATTCTGTTCCAATTTTAGTTTAGAAATTTCAGCAGCCAATGACTCTATCATCTTGGTCATTTTATCTAATTTAGGCTCTGAAGATGATGCAGAAGAAGTAGAAGCCTGATTTCTCTGCCTCCTCCTATCAGCTTGACTTTTAAGCTTCTCTGCAGCCATGATATTAGATTCTACTTCTAGAGTTGCATCCTGCATGTCTGCCAGCGTAGCACATCTTCTTTCTCTCAATAATAGGCAGAAATCAGAGTCAAAATCATTGGCATAAGTGAGTTTGGCAGAGGTAGGAGTAGGATTTACCTCAGCTGGTATCTTACTATACATTCAATTGAATATTTTATTAAAATCAGGTATTGATTCACCATTTTCCCTCTTCAAGTTACCAAACTCGGTATGGTAGTACAACAAATCTTTTTTATCCCCACATTTATTCAAAAATGCATCATCTAATGCTTCAATATCTGTTATTGATCTATGGGGTAATTCTCTAAACCACTTCCTAGCCTCTCCATCAAGGCTCTGGACAAAAACTCTCATCCACACATCATTCTCACTTATATCTAAATTATCAGCATAACTATAAAAAGCTTCAAGGTGTTCTTCTGTTGTTACTCCCTCTGTTCCAATGAATTTAGGCATATATTTTTGATATTCTCCCACAGGCATAGGATTTAAAGGCATAGGCAACACCAATGGTCCATATCTGGCAGCTATAATTCTCTCAATCCTCGTAGGTGCTTGTTGTCCTGCCATGACTGGAATATTTGGAAGAATACTAGCAGATTGATTGATAGGGAGTAATGTGATGGATGGCAGAGACAAAGGGATGTTTTGGACTAAATGGGAAGCTTTCTTTGGACTGAGATTCAAAGGGGAACTAACTATACAAGGGGCTAAACTAATCTCTAAAGGTTTTCCCTTGTTAACAGGGCTGATTTCTAAATCTTCAAACTTTAAATCTTCAGCAATCAATTTATCTTTCAGAGATACATGAGACTTCTTAGGCTTACCTGATCTTGATGCCCCTTTCTGTGAAGCTTTCTTGATTTAATAGTCCTCTCAGGTTCAGGCACTGGTTCAGCTGTTGATTTCTGAGGATTTCTTCGAGTGTGTCTCACAAACTGAGCCAAAACTTCAATGTGGAGTCGCCCAAAGATGGTCTTCCTCCAATGGAGTCACCAGATAGATGATTACAACCAGAAATTGTGTTCAAACCTTGTCTATCATCAAAGCTTGAAGCTGTGTCATTCTCCTAGGGAAGCTGAGCTTCGATTCTCCTCTCCCTGGCAACGGCGCCAATTAATGTTATCACCCCAAGAAACTCACCTAGGTTGTATATCAGTGATGCTCGGGAACATTACAAACTCATCAAAAATGTTGGATAAATGGTGGATGAATGAAAGAAATGCTACACATTCAAGCCAGATAACCACTTCTACTATGATTGACCTCAGACATGGGTGAACACCCCCAGACTACAAGGCTTTAACCACCAATTACTCACAGATTTAGGGAAAATGTGATGATGGAGAAGACTAACTACGCCAGCAGATACACAGGACCCCATGATGGCCAGCTGCAACGAGTAAGGAGGTCTGTAAATCTATTATCTAACACACAGACAGGATGACAGCTCTCTAGTATTAGAACAACAGAAACCTACATACAAATTCAATGAAACAGCTAAATTCTAACACAAAGGTGGGATGACATCCCCTCTACTGCTAAAAATCAACAACACATGAAATAATGTATGACAGGCACAGCCTGGAACATAGAAGAAGTGAAAAATGATCAATTGACAACAAAAGAAGCTTATATTAGTTGGAAATGAAGACCAAACGTTGCAAGTCTCAAAGTAGTTACAGTCTCCAAAAGTTGAAGCTTACAACAGAATTGCATTGATCTAACACTCAACTCACATTCATCAGCCTATTACATCGTTTTTCTGAGTATATATGGAGTTTGTTTACAAAAAATCTCAGCTAGGCTCCGCGTGGAGGTGTCTTAATGGGCTACCAACCACATTTACAAACTATTATGGGCCTTCTGCTACAATCTGAATGTTTTAATGAATAGAATGGCTCTTTCTGTACTTTGATGTACTCCTGAACAGGTAAAATATGATTTGAATGCATTTCCATAATTTCTGCAGTCCTTTATCTGCTCAAGGTGGTGCTTTCTCGTCCTTGACTGTGTTGTTCTTGAATGCAGGTAGCTGAGGAATTAATGTGCACACTGTTGTATTATCACTCACTTCTTTGTGTGCATGAGCCGAGCCAAAACACTGAAAAACATCCTGAAAATGGACTAAGAGACAAGAATGAATGATAGCTGTTAGATGGTTCAGATGGACGGCCGAGATCGATCTGCACAGACCATCGGAAGACATATGCACATGAAAGAGTTTGGGCCATTGTATCAAGCGAATTAACAGTGGAGATTTGATTTGAAAAGGCTATCGGGAGGTATTTGAACAGATGAACGATGGTCGTTGGATCACGGCGGGAATGATCCAACGACTGACGGGAAACGGAGTTGACAACTGGTTAACGGGCGGGGAGCCAGGTATAGTGACGGGAAGTGGTTTTCACACACTACCTTTGGGCAAAGGGTGGTTTACGTACAGGTGGGAGCGATGGAATGAAAATGTGACATGTGGCAGATACGATGGCGGGGAAACCACTTTCCCCGAGAGTTAATGGGTGTGCAGGTCTGCGGAGCGTGGGAAAGCGACTATCGTTGGATGATGAAGCGGGATGATCAGACGGCATAGAATAAATGCACAGGTTTATCGTTGATCCGGATTTAAACCGGAACGCAACAAATTACAGAGATAACCATATACACAAAGATGTAGCGGAAATAACACTTCATTTCATTAATGGAAAATACTGAAATATGCTTACAACCAGAAATGGAAATAAACCAGCTAGGGCTATGGTAGCTTATCTCTGAGAAGAGATGTGGTGGATACATGCCTCTAAACTGTGTTACAATGAGGCTCGAAGGCCTATTTATTGTTGAGAAACCATGGAAAACCTTTAACATTCCAAAACCTAACCCTAGAAGATGAAACGCCAAACTGTGGACCCCGTTTGGGTAAATTGGTACACCAACTTCCCGGGGTCGTAACTTTGGCATACGATCTCCGTTTGACGCGTACAATAGCTCGTTAGAAAGATCCCCCGAGGACCCATGTTGCCCCAGATTTCCAAAAAAACATCGTTTAGGGCCTCAAAACGGCTCCGGAAGTTCAGGACCCGAAAAACTACTAAAAATAGTAAGTTTTGCTACAATTAAGGAAACTGAAAATGCTGAGAGAAACAATGGTGGGGGTCCAGGTGGACTTGGCAGGTGGCCACCAATATCCACCTGGATCAATCGTTGACACGACGAGTGATGTGAGAGGTAAGGGGTGGCCTATGATAGATTTTCATATATGCACCGGTTAAAAATCCAAGGTTAAGACTTAAGCGCCCAGGAAATGAATGGATAATGGGTTTATATAGGTTTAAGCGAAATATAAGAAAAATGCCCCAAATTCATGAAAATCAGGGTTTAAAGATTAACAGGGGTTTAAAGGGTTATCAGGTTTTGTAAGGTTTTTAAACATAAACACCCGGGAGCTAGGAAAATAGGAGTTTTATGCCAAAGTGGATGTGAAACAGGGATATAAGGGGCTGAAAGAGCATAAGGAGGATTTATGAGGAAAAAGGAAATGGAGGAATAAGGAGCTAACAGAACATAATACAAATGGAAGGGAGAAATAAACCAACTGCTGCAAATCCTTTGCAACCCAAACCAACATTTTCCAACCTGATCTTAACCCTCAAACACTGAATCTGTAGCAGAGCTAACAGGACCATTTCTTCCTTAGGGGGGATGAATGATCTAGGTGGATATTGGTGGCCACCCACCAAGTCCACTTGGACCCCCACCATTGTTTCTTTAATCTTTTAAGTTTCCTTAATTGTAGCATAGTTTATTATTTTTTAGCAGTTTTTCGTGTCCTGAACTTCTGGAATCGTTTTGAGGCCCTAAATGAAATTTTCTAGGAAACCTAGGAGCAACGTGAGTCCATCAACCAATGTTTCTCTTCCAAAAGTTGTAGTTCTTGGATAGGTCTTTCTAATGAGATATTCTGCACGTTAAACGAAGATCGTATGCCAAAGTTACGACCTCGGGAAGTTAATGTACCAATTTATCCAAACGGGGCCCACAGTTTGGTGTTTCATCTTCTAGGGTTAGGTTTCTGGATGTTTAGGGTTTTCCATTGTTTCTCAACAATAAAATAGGCCTTCAAGCCTCATTGTTACAGATTTTAGAGGCATGTAGCTGCCACATCTCTTTTCAGAGATAAGCTACCATCACCCTAGCTGGTTTATTTCCATTTCTGTTTGTAAGCATATTTCAGTATTTCACAGTAATGAAATGAAGTATTATTTCCACTACATCTCTGTATTTGTGGTTATCTCTGTAGTTTGTTGTGTTCTTGTTTAAATCTATATCAGTGGTATCAGAGCGGTCTGCTTTTTCTCTGTTTTTCTTTGCATGTCCCCAACGAGGTCGAGATATAAGGAGTTACAGCTTGAACTGGTCGAACCTTTGCAAGACCAGACTCAAAAATCTCGACAGCTGCCCATGGTGGATGAAAATAAAGACGAGGGGGTAGGAGATTCTATCAAAATCTTGCTCGAAGAAGTCCTCAAGCAGCAAAGGAACGCGATGATGAGCAGCTTTTCCCAGATCCTTCAGTGACTACCTAGAGGCGATGCATCAGCTTCCAACAGCTACTTTGGAAATGCCACACTCTTTGAGGTACAAGTTAATTTTGAAATCCCCATCTTCGAGGGTCAAATAGAGACAGATGTCATAGATAAATGGTTAAATCTACTAGAAGGGTATTTTTCTGTTAATTATTTTTCAAGTCGGGAAAAGATTATTTTCGCCCTTCTCAAAGAAGCCCCTCACGTCAAGGACTGGTGGGAATACTACTGCAAGAAAAAGGATGAAAATACGTGCTCACTATTTTCAGCTGCACCCACTTGGAATTCATTCTGGACTACCATCAAGGAGTAGTAGTACCCTGTCAGAAGATATGATAATCAATACATAAAGTGGACCATGCTATGGCAGGGAGGGGACCAAGACGTGTTGGTGTTTACCAATATTTTCCATACCCCGCACACAAAGTTGGGTATCAAGGATTTGGAGCAACATTTAGTACTCAAATACCGCAGCTGCCTACACAAGTACATCCAAGAAAAAATAGAATTCCTGAACATCTCCTCGTTCGGCACGGCATATCGATATGTTGTCAAGATCGAGCAAAATTTTAAACAAAAGAAGCGAGACTTTGGATCTGCGAATCCGAAGCAATGGAAAGGTGCCCCCAAACCATAGAACAAAGGAAAAAGCCAAGGCAGGGTGGCCTAAGACAACCCGCCAAAGCTACAAGCAAAGAATAGCGCCATGAAGCCGAAAAGGGACACGGGAAACTGGTGTGAGTTCCATAAGAGCTCCACTCACAACAAAAGTGAGTGTCGGGCCAAGCAGTCACTGGTGGCCGAGCTAAAGGTTTCATAATCATATGCATGTTCCAAATCTGAGTCAAAACCCAACAAGGTGAATGACAAAGGGTAGCAGATTATCAATGTGGAGCCCAATGCCACCGTTGCCACCACAAAGATCCAGAGGAGGAGGAGCATCTCTTTCACTCCCAGATGTGGGTAAAGGGCTCCCCGCTATAGTTCATTATTGACAACGGGAGCCAAAAAAACCTCACTTCAGTAGAGGTCGTTAAGCGGCTGGGCTTACCGACCACAGCACATCCACAAGCGTACACCATCGGGTGGCTTCACCAAAGACAGGATCTTCACGTAAACCAGTAGTGTTGCCTTCCATACAACATCAAGCCCTTCATGGATGAGGTATTGTCTGACGTTGCTTGCCTTGATGTTTGTGATGTATTATTAGGACAACCATACTTGTGGAAGCAATATGCTGTGTATGAATCAAGGCCCCATGGTGTTATTATTACTTTGGGAAATAAGTTGTACAGGATACCGAAGGTAGCACCACCTACCACCATCTCTTTTGTTACTGCAAAACAATGCAGTAAGATCATTTCCAAAACTGGGAAATTTGTTTTCCTGATGATATGCCCTCAAGGAAAGAAGAAGACAGTGGCCACAACCTGTAGATAGGGCCCCTCGCACGACAACTACAAATGGACAAGGTCGTGGAGGAGTACAAAGACATCTTCACCTCCCCCGCAGGGGTTCCTCTGCACTGTCAGCTAAAGAATTCCATCGATCTGACCCTAGGTGCGCTGCTGCCCAATGGACCAATCTATCAGCAGTCCATTCTGGAGAATGATGAAATCAAGAGGCAGATTTAGGAGCTATTGCAGAAAGGTCACATCCGTCCGAGTTCATCGCCTTGTGGGAGCCCGATCATGTTGGTACAGAAGAAGGATGGGACTTGGAGACTGTATATTGACTATCGGGCTCTAAACAAGATCATTGTCTGTAATAGGTACCCGATCCCACTGATTGATCACCTCCTAGACTAATTGAAGTGGGCAAAATATTTCAGCAAGATCAATTTGAAGTTAGGATATCACCAGGTACCAATTGAACCCTCTGATGTGTGGAAGACTACCTTCAAAGCCAAGGAGGGCCTTTTCGAATGGTTGGTTATGCCTTTCGGATTGACAAATTCTCTTGAAACCTTCATGAGGCTAATGCATCACATCTTGTGGCCATTCACCAACTCATTTGTAGTGCTATACTTGGATGACATCCTGATCTTCAGCCGGATTTGAGAAGAGCACCTCCACCACATCCGACAGGTTCTCCAAACACTGCGGCAACACAAATTATGTGTCAATTTGGAGAAATTCTCTTTTGGCATGACCCAGGGACAGTATCTAGGATACATTATTAATGAATGGTGGGTGCATGTGGATCCAGCCAAGATTCAAGTCATTCGGGATTGGCCATCTCCAACCACTCTAACATAGCTCCACAACTTTATAGGTCTTGCCAACTTCTACCGCAAGTTCATGTTGGGATTTTCTCATATCACTTGGCCCTTGAGTCAAGTCACCAAGGGAGGAGTGAAAGCAAAATTCTTTTGGTCTGAGTCTCAATAGAAGGCATTCACAGAGTTCAAAGATCACCTCTTCTCGTCACCAGTTCTCGCATTACCAAACTTGCAACAACCATTTGAGGTCGAGACAGATGCCTCTGACTATGATATTGGGGTAGTCCTTGCTCAACATGAGCATCCAATAGCATATCATAGTGAGACACTTTCAGATGCAGTCCGGAAGTATCCCACTTATGACAAAGAGATGTATTCCATTCTGCAGGCCTACCAACAATGTAAGTATTACATTTTGGGGAAGGAAACGGTCATCCACACAGACCACCGACCCCTGCAGTTCATATAGACCCAAGGGAAATTGCAAAATGATCACCATTAGAAGTGGTCCACATACTTGCAACAGTTCGATTTAAATATCAAATATAAGAAGAGCAACACCAATAATGTTGTAGATTGCCTCAGTCGACCACCCATCATGGCGTTAACCACTGTGCTCAACTTTTGTGGGCACGAGACTTTTAATTGGCCACTTCTCTGCAAAAGCGACCCTAGATTCGACCACACATACTAGACACTCTTGGAGGGTCAGAATGTTCCATATTTTCACCTCTAGGATGCCCTGTTATGCCACCTAGGTCACCTTTATGTTCCATCAAGTGAGCATGCCAAGATTATTTGGGAAGCACACTATAATCGGGTTGTTGGGCATTTCGGGGTCAAGAAAATGGTGGCAGTACTGCAGAAGTATTTGTATTGGCTGAATCTTCGACTTGATGTCAAGAAGTACATCAGATCATGCACTACCTGCACCATTGCCAAACTGACCATCAAGAAGCAAGGCCTTTATACCCCACTGCCTACCCCTAGTCGACCTTGGGAATCCATCTCCATGGATTACATGTTGGACCTTCCTTCTACTAAGCATGGAAACGACTGTGCTTTTGTGGACTTTGACAGGTTCTCGAAGATGACCATTATGGTAGCCTGCAAGAAGACTATCATAGTAGAAGCCACTGCTAAACTCTTCTTTGAATGAGTGTGGGTACACTTTGGGATCCCATAGTCTATCATCTCCGATCGGGACAGTTGGAGAAACTCATGCATTTATCTGTTTACTATTGTTAATTATGTTTCGATATATGTTATTATTGAAATAATGTCTTTATGAATTAATAGTGTGTTGATGCACGAATCTATTGGATGAATCTCATTAACTAAACACAATACATATTAAGTATTTACGCGAAGATTATAATACTTTTTGTTACTTTTATTAAGCACTCAAGAAAATTTGTGTGGATTCCGATCTGAGGTTATTTTATGATGTGCATAAGTAGATAACCTATTTGTTAAGGGTCTGTAGAGGCCCATCATAGACCTTCGCGGAGTTCTAGGGGTTGTTTGAAGGAAGTTACAGTACCAAGCCTTAAGGGCTTATAGATCTACGCGAAGGTAGATCTGGGGCATAAAAGGACATCACACTGATCTCTAGATGCAGAAACTTGGTTCTAGCATCCCCCCATACTGCTTCTGATGAGAATTCAATCTGCTCTATGTGAGTTGATGCCGAAAGGGCTAGTAGTGTAGGGTTTTTTTGGGCACAACTAACTCTGAACCTGGGTTAGGACCTACTAAGCCAACAGGATTTTGTCTCGATTTCGAATGGTTGTTGTAGTTATGGTAGTGTGAGTACCAGTGTAGAGAAGAGGAGGTGCTTGAACTCAATGAATGTCTTTTGTTGGGACTCGGACCAGGAGAACTTTTATTTCGCCCCACCCTTAGTAATCTGACTCAATGGCCAAGTGATATAGGATAATACCAACAAGAACCTCCAATAAAATTTTCAAGGTCCAAAATGTTGTGAAGCTCCGTTAGAGTGGTCGATGCTGGCCAATCCTGAATGACTTGGATATTGTTCGAGTCCACATGCATGCCATGCTCATCTATGATGTAACCCAAGTATTGGACTTGGCTCATGCCAAAGGTGCATTTCTCAAATTTGGCACACAATTTTTGCTTCTTAAGGGTTTTAAGGACCTACCAAATGTGTTGCAAGTGTTCTTCCCAACTCTTGTTGAATATGTGGATGTCATCCATATAAACCACCACGAATGAGTTGGTGAAGGGCCGTAAGATGTCATCTATTAGCCTCATAAAAATGGTAGGGGTGTTTATGAACCTAAAGGGCATAACTAACCATTAAAAAATGCCTTCCTTGGATTTAAAGGAAGTCTTCCATACATCTATGGGCTCGATTGGAACCTGGTGATAACCAAACTTCATATCGATCTTGCTAGAATACTTGGCCCCCTTGATTTGGTCCAACAAGTCATCAATTTGTGGGATTAGATACCTACTCCTGAAAGTGATTTTGTTCAGTGCCCGATAATCGATGTAGAGCCTCCAAGTCCCATCCTTCTGTTGAGAAATTTGTGGGCTTTGATATTTGAACGATTTCTCAATCTTAGATAACTGCTTGTGAATTATTTTTATCCTTTTACTTATTAATACGAGATATTTTCATATGTGTGTGTTTATTAACTTCATCAACTAGCTATCATGCATAATAAACAAAATAACAATAACACAAGATATAGGTAGCAGTTAGGGAAAAACATCTCCAACTTGAGAGGAAAACCCACGATAATTCTTCTTATAAAATCTTCACTTTACAAAATTTCCAAAACCTAGACAAAGACCCTTTGACCAATTTGTCTCCAAGATCAAGGCTAGTACCTTCTGCTATTGCTGTCCTCTGACTTGTTGTACCATAGATCAGATCTACAACTATAGATGGAAGGCTCAGATTCCCTCTCCCTTCTTTCTTCCTCCAAGCCTCGCTTGTCCAAAATAGTTCACTTGTCAACATGCTTTCCTCAAATATTGTCTTTATACAAGATGATTTGCTTCCTTGACTTGAAATGTTTAGCAACCCTAGTAGAAGAGCTGAAGATGTCACTATTTTCACACGTGTGAGTGAGCTCCCTGTTCTTGTAGCCTCCTCCTTGCCTCGTTATACTTGGAGCTTCCTTCTAGATAAACAAATGAACTGTTTAGGCCTCAAATCAATCCTTTTCATGAAGATTACCTAGGACTATAATGCAGCCCTAATTGTGACCTATTATTTCGCACGTGTGAGAGGTTTAGAGCTATTCTTGCCCTCCTAAACCTTCGCTCTCCTTGTGTCTTCTCTTCAAGTAAATATTCCCTTCAAATGGCCCCAGTATAGAACTCTTTCCTTGCTAATGAGAGTATATAAGATGATGCCCTAACCTCGCACATGTGGACAGATTTCCTATGATTATAGATGGTAGAATAGGCTTCCTTCTTGTTCACCTGTGTCTCCTTGACTTGACCCTTTCTTCACACCGTTAGATAAGATTCTTCGCATAGGAGAGAGACCGAATTGATATGATGAGAGTGTGTTTGAATGAGCGATGAGAGGTCCTTATTTATAGTCCTCTCAAGGCTTCTCATTAGGCCGACATGACTTGTGTTTAAGCTGACTTACATAATTGATTTAGTCAGCATGAATATAATGACTTTTTGCCAAAATTACAATGCCTTTTTATCTTCGCTTGGAGGAGACTTTTACTAGCCATTTGTACTTGAACTTGGAGGAGACATTCCACATGGTTCTTCCCTTGATCTTGGAGATGAAAATTATATAATTTACAAGTGTAATTGTTTACATAAATGACACAAACCTATCACCTAGCCTAGAGCTCTCAGTGGGAGCTACTAAAACAAATTTTGAGTCTGAAACCCATGACTCAAAGTTACAAAAATATTTTTCTAGATATAATTTACATCATTTACACTAGAATGTGTCATTATGAAGACCAAACCTAGTTATACTTTCTTCAACACTCCCTCTTAACTAGGGAGGTATTCATAAATACATGGTACTTGGAAAAATTTTCAAGTTCACAGAAAATTCTCATAAGAAGATCAGATTTGTAATCCATCTATTATAGCATCATTTCAACCAACATTGTTTTCATATAGCAAGGCCTTGACTAACAGCTCTATCTCTCACTTATATCAGAGCACAATGTTGGTGAGACCAATGACTAATAGACACACATCATCATTGTCTCTCTTAGGGTCATACCCACCCGGGTGTTCTCCGAGTATGCCCTACTAGGACTATTCTCATCTTGGGTTCCCGCCCCTCAAGAATATTAATCCTCTTGCCCACTCTTGTCTTGGATTCTCTACCACATCCTCAAAGAGTGTCAGATGCTAGATGATTACACAATCCTCCATTCTTTCTTCCAAACTGAAGACAATAATGTCTTGTCTAACTCTCCCTCTTAACTAGGGATGAGTTCCAAGTTTCTCTTTACTCGGCAAATTACTCATGTTCATTTACTCATAGGAACCTTCTAGATCTCCCTCTTAAATAGGGACTCTATCATCAGTACTTTATAGGGTCTTCTAGTTGACTAATGATCCAAGACCTTGGTGTCATTAATTTATTCATATGTAGGGTTCAACCATCCATCACTTTCCTCCATCATGTCATTCCTTCTTTCCTGGAAAGTATCCTCCTTGGCTTTACATATGGAGCTTCCTTCATAGGGCCATCTATATTCACTTTTCCTTCAATAGTGATTGCTCTATATCACAAGGTACATAGTTGTGACATCCTTCACAACTCTCCTTACCTTGGCCCTACACACATACCCTGACTTTCTCGAAGAGGTTAGAAACCAAAAAACAAATCACATATTACCATTTTGGTGATGGAATTTTCCAGTGACATCTTCCTGTAGGTATCAACACCCTGCATACATGTTGACACATCTCGCAAAAATATATGTTGTCAAGGGTCTTCATATTTTCAAAATTCCATCAGAGTCTTCATATCTTTTCATGAGATTTCCTAGTCAAATCTTCATGATCCTCTAGATGTTGATTGCCTTCATCATGGTTGCATATTTCATGATCTCTTCCATCCTCACACCTTCCATTACTAGGAGCTTTCAATTAGAGTTTCTTAATTGCAATTAGCCACCTCATACTCCATATGAGGACATATTCTGTTGATTTCATCTAGTGTGACTTAAGCCTTCTTGCATCCTTTCAGAGGAGGAGATCATTTTTCTCTTCATCATGCTTTATCCATGTTACCTACAACCATATGACATGACATTATAATATTAAACACAAGTATGCGTACCTAATTTTTCTTGAATCATACCATGATTCTTGCAGTGGACTTCTTGAGGGATCTTTGACCTGTAATGGAGTTGACTTGATTCTTACAGGTTCTCTTAGTACCATCATTCTGATTTATATGAACCTAGATTCTTCACAGAGAATATTTGCATGTAAAAACTCTTCAAAGATTCAGAGAACCAAAGTGTCTCATTTTAGGGTTTCCTACACATAGCAATTTTATTCCTTCCTAGAATCCT
Source organism: Pinus tabuliformis (assembly GCA_031772625.1). Lineage (NCBI taxonomy): Eukaryota > Viridiplantae > Streptophyta > Pinopsida > Pinales > Pinaceae > Pinus > Pinus tabuliformis. Next base: position 1,542,715,137 of record CM062804.1, on the reverse strand, counting down.
TACATAAAGAAATACAACATACTTTAGTCATAGCCATTAACAGTATTTCCAAATTGTTACAGGGAAAAGTGTCTACACAGAACTGCTTATCCCACTAAGGTGTGATAGCTACCTTAGAAACAAACAAAGTAAAGCTACTTTCAGTTTTCCTTTCTGAAATATAGATGAGAGAAGAACAAAGAACACCAACCTCTGTCTTGCGCTAATCTCCTAGTTCGATTCCTCTCTCTCTTGATAGTCTTTCGCTACTTGCTCCCTTGTATGCCCAGCTTCACAGAGTACCTGTAAGATCACAGTAGCATAGCACTATACAAGAACATGGATCTATACTCATAAACAATCTAGGATCAGATGTAAATTGACCATACAAATGCATAAAACATAAATGACACAAGAGTATGGAGGAAAACTTGAATAGCTTTTATTGATAAACAAGAAAGAGCCAAGGGATTTACAACCAGTTGTTCTAACCCAGCATCATCCTCTCAGCAAGTAAGCCCCTCTTCACCTCATACAAAGCTTAGATCACCCAACACTCTGATGTTTTATCAAGAAACCAACAGCAATTCCTTACAATATGCAAAATTCCAGCCTCTGGATCTCTGGGATGAGGGATCCATATATAGGTATCTGTAAGGGAGATGAGTCAGCTTGTGATTTGATTGGTGTCTTCCCTCTAATATTTCTTGCTTCCACTTGGAGATTGATGATCTCTTACTCATCCTTGGTCGAATTCAAATAGGCAAGTGTCACAGGAGAAGTTTTTGGAAGATTCCATGCCTCTCCACCTCGCGGAATGACACTGCCATTTGTCACTTCTTGCCCATCGCACCCCATAGAAGGGCTTTTTGAAATGCAACGCACCCACACAGTGTATTTACGTGAGATGCAATGCACTTGGCCTATGGAGCAGCTGAAATGATCCTGTTTTGACCATTTTGAGCAGTTTTTCATGGACAACTTCTGGGGGAAGCTGTAATCAGTTGACCTTGTTCCTTTAGGGGTTAGAACAACACTTTTAGGGACTTAGGAGCCCTTGGTTTATGGAATTTCATGCTTGGGGTTGTAATGCCCAAAAATGTCTATAATAGTTGCCCCCTAAAGCATGAGGTCGTCAATCTTTTGATGTCGGGTGAAATGCTTTATTATGAGGATCCGAAGTTCTTTCAAGCTGAGAGGAGACCTGTAATAAGATACGATACAATACATTATCTTCATAATATTTTCATGATCTAGCTGAGGCGGGCATTCCCATGCTTAGCTTTATAAATTCATTTTCATGTACATAGGACAAACAATCGTCTGAGTGTAGACTGACGATTCTGGTAGAGCCATCATCCCTTTGATTGGATGATTATCTGTACAAAAATGATGTACATTTGATGTCTTTATTTCCCTAAATATATATCGCAGCCCGAATGGATGAAACTAGAACCGGGGTCTTCAATCTCGTTCGATCTTCACTCGAAGTACAAGTCTATCCATGTGAGAGATGTTCTGGAGTCGAACATGGAAAGACATTGCCTGATTACCAGCCAATGATGTAAGTTGTTAACAAGCGCGAGAGGAATCACTGATAATGATAATGACCCTCAAGGTACTGCAGTACAATTCACGTGGTGTGAATAAAGGACTTGGCGTCGAACACCACGCAAAATCTTTCAGTCGAAGGCCATTGATGTAAACCTGTCGCCAGAAGTGAGAAACTTGCCATTGAGGCATGCAAGCTTCAAAGTACTGAACGAGGTGTCCCTAGATCGACTTCTTGGATAATGAGTTGATGTCGACAAGAAGTGATCCGTCACAGGAGGGCCTTAATGAATCCCACATCAATGACACGGAACGGAGCAAAGGATTTTAATGGAGGTGAAAACGATCTGATGACATAAGATTCAGGGTGGCGGTCATGAAAGAATGGAGTGTAAATGTATTGTAACAGGTGAGACACAGGTGAATTCTCTGAATGACTTCTCTTGAACATATCGGTGACACTGACGTGATGGATTGGTAGCATTAACCCCAAATGTGGATGGTGTGATGGGACCATGGTGATGTGACCGGTGAATGAAACAACCCAACCCGACTTGGATGCAGAGTGAAAGTGTCATGTTCAAGAGCGACTTGCTACCAACAAAGTTTCTTCAAGTTTTCTTCCCAATTTTTCCCCAGTCATTGCTGACCAGTACCTCTTTATTTTTGTCAAGCTTGAGGAGGATAACATATGCTTGTTCTATAATTTTCCCTTCGAGCAAACCCATCGCTACGTTTTAATGAGCCTAGCGATAGTGAAACTCGTTCTTGTCTACTATGGACAAGTTTGTCGCTATTAGGTTTTAACGAGTTTAACGACAAAGATAACTCGATCCTTTTCAATTTTAGAGAGTCTGAAAAGGGACGTAAAGGAAACTCCAAAATTCCTTTTTCGTCATCTAATCCCTTAAGTCCGAAAAAGTATAAAACAATACAGAAGGGATGAATTTTCGATACTTTTAACGAGCCGAACAAAACAAGCGCTCGATCTTTTTTGTGTAATAATCCCTCAGGTCCAAAAAGATTAAAATTTAGAGGAGGGATAGCACTTCCGATCCCTTTAACGAGCTGGAGAGGCCAATGGCTCGACAATCTTTTCATATTTTACGAGTCAGTTGAAAAGAGCTTAAAGGAGACTCGTCTTTTGAGGAACGAGTGATAAAATTGGGTAGCAGTTGATTCCAGGTAAGGTTTGGAATTTTCCAATCACGGCAGTGTTACAAGGATGGCTAGTGAGATCACTCTTCGTAGCTTTTCCTCAAAAGGGGTAAACAATCAAATGGAGGTGAATGATCGGCCAATACAGAGTGGAGCTGATGATGAGAACACGACCAAGGCTTTTAAAGGCTGAAGTACTACATTCACGATGGTATATACCGGGAAATACTTCATTTTTTAATGAGCTTAAACGCGGGGAGAAACATTTGCTCATGACTTATGTTTATTTTTTAACGAGCTTGAAATATGTGCTAAAACTGCTCGAGGCGGGTTTATTTTTTAACGAGCTTGAAACCTGTAGTAACACTGCTCGTGGCGAGTTTGCATGCCCCCAGCATAATAACGCAAATCGAGGTGCATGCCCCCAAGCTTCATTGCATTCAACTCGGTGGTTGGAATGAAGGTTTACCTTTGAGATTTGGAAAGGGATTTGTTTCATTTTTTAATGAGGTTGACACAGTAAAAGAACTATCCTTGTGATCCACCGTATTTACAATATTTGATAGAAAATCAAAAACTGAAGGATGATTAAGGTCATTGGAATAATCTTCGTTGTAATCCGGGAGATGGGAACGATGGTGGTAATCTTCCCATGGTGCCTCTCTTAGCATCATTGACTGAATGATTCCTTTGTTTGTAGAATGTACATGCAACCAAGGATCTGAAGAGGTACCATATTCCTTAGACCTATCTATCCAAACACTCGATGAGCATTGATTTGGGTTTGCCCCCCAGGACAAGAGAATTGATTGCTACAATATTTCTAATATGGCGATGATCCATGCTGACAAAATGTTTAGGAATATTATGAATCCATTAGATATAGAAGATTTCATATTGCAGGTTTCCACTGTGGCCACTTCTGCCAAATTACTCGGAAGCGGTAGGGCAAAAGTACCCATTAAGGCAGGGTCTTTTAGGAGGCCTACTCCAATATTTTGAAGCGAATGATTGCTTCCATGGATCATTGGAATGCTTCCCGTAACTTGTGAACTGTTGGGAAGAAATGCTTGTTGGTCGATGATTGTAATTCCTCCTTGGAAGGGAAAAGCAATCTTCCTGAAGTAGGTCGACACAACTGCTGCCATGGCATATATCCAGGGCCTTCCCAGTAGGATGTTGTAATCGAGGTTTCCACCTATTACTTCAACATAAATTTCTACTGTTCTTCCCCCCAGTTCAACTTGCAAGTTACTTAAAATCCCATATGGAGTGTATAATCGTCCATCAAATCCTTTTAACATTGTTGACGATCTCGACAAGGGTGGTGAGCCTAAATTTTTCCAGCAACTCATCGACATAATACATGTAGATGCCCCCTCATCAATAATTGTTCGATGAACAGTTTTGTTGAGGGCTTTCACTTGAATAAGGAAAGCTAGTTGAGCTGGTAACTGAGGGTCATATCCTTTATGATCAAAGGCCACAAGATTGGAATCCATTGGGTCAATCCCACCTATTGCTGATAATAAAGCTTGCTTTCGAGAGGGGCAATTTTGCGGTACCTCAAGTGTCGACATAGCGGACGGCAATTGGGCCAGGTCCTCTACTATATTATAATTCTGTGTTACTTTTGCACGAGGATTAAATGTCGATTTGTGTACTACTCCCTTTGGAGGTTTTATTGTCAACTCGGGAATGATGGGTGGCGTAACTTCTGTCGAAGTTGTTGTCGAACTACTAGGTTGATCTTTATCCTTGTTGTTCGACAGCTATGGATTCCCATAATCTTTGTTCCTTGTCGATATCAAAGCATCATTTTGCTGTTTTGAAACCGACAACATTAGCACTTGAGACGGGGAAGAATTTCCACTATCAACCAGATTTGTCCCTGGATTTGGAAATGGATCAGTCAATACTGCCGAGGTTTTTGAATTCTTGAAGAATTTTTTAAGCTCAGCTCTATGTGGACAGTCTGCGGTCCAATGATCCTCATCGCATATAGAGCATGGATTTTTTGGTTTCCTATTTCCAGGAGGGTTCGCAGAAGATTTTTCAGGTGATGATTCTTCATGTTTCTTCTTCTTCCCTTTGCCTTTCTTCTTGCCCCCTGGTTGTTTGGTTTCTTCGCCTTTATCTGTCGATACGGCATTTACTTCCGAGGCAAGAAGTTCCTCTTTTGCATTTTGACCGGAAATCTTACGGGCCTTTTTAGAAGTAGCCTTTGTCAATTTCGTGTCTGTTGCACCAATCACGCCATCGCAGGCATGAGAATCATTGTTTGATTTAGGAGGAGGAGGAACTGAGAATTCGATCTAGGAGCGTCAGGTATTTTATCGTAGAGCATGCCGGATTAAGTGTAAATCAAGTCCAAATATTGCGCACGAGCGATAACCTGCTCTTCGGTGATGACTCCCCCTTTTGCCACATCTTCCGTGATGGAAGGCAATAATGACTTAATAAACCATTCAGCTAAAAGCTGATCGGGAACATACGTTTTCACCATTCTACGACAACGTCACCACTCATGTATACGATCAAATATGTGAGTGGCCGTCATTTGTTTGAAATTGGTAAGAAGTTCCATTCCCGTTTCGTACCTTATTGGTAACTGAAAATGGGTTAAAAAAGTTGTGGCTAGGGTACTAAAGTTGTCAAATGAAGCTCTAGGCAATTTGATATACCATTTTGCTGTCGGCCCAGTTAACGTCCTTTGAAAAAGGCGAAGCCTAATCAAATCATCGTTTAGGGTGTTTTATGAACACCACAGATGAAAGGTAATCACATGATTTGACGGATCTTCACCTGGATTTCCATTAAATTTAGGAATATCTGATGGAAGTTTATGTGGAATTGCTGTCCACCAAGGGGCGTAAGCGATTGGATCGTTTGTTAACCTATTTAAATCAGGTAACTCTAAAGTCGCCACGAAGGGTAACTGTTGATTCAGGTTAGGCGAAGCATACCCAGGATAGGATGGGATTGCCTGAGCAGTTGGTCTTTGCATACCAGCATAATGCATTTGATGCTGGTAACTCTAGTAAGGTTGGTGGGCATGACCATTGTAGAATGGTTGATTTTGACCATTTTGAATATACGGTTGCCCACTATTCGCAAAGATTTATTGCTCAGAACCTTGGTATACTTGTTGGAACTGCAGTTGTTGGTATTGCACTAGCCATGGTTGTGAAGCCATGTGTTGTTGCCTGATACTAACTGTTTGACCAAGATGAGGGGTAATTGTGCCCGTTTGTGTCATTCCACCAGTCGGTGATTGTGGTTGAGTTGTAGGGTCAAGGGGATGTTGCATTACAACCTGAGAAACCTAAGGTTGGCATACAACAGGTAGCACTTGAACTTCCGACACCGTCACAATAGCTGGCGTAGTTGGTATACTTGACATAGGTAAGCATTGTTGCATCGAATATACAACTCTTGGTTGTTGAGGTAGTATCGATACCCAACCGCTTGACGTAATTCCAGCATAACCCGAATTTTGTTGTGAACTCCCGTATGGCTGTCCTCCCGGAGGGGATAATGAAAGGGTATACTGCCCCCCATACGGTGGTAATCTGGTACTTAAGGGAATGGTTTGCCCTTGAGGGTCAGAATGCCCAAGTTGACCTCCAAATGGATCAATTTGTTGAGACTCAACATAAGAGTTTCCGGATATTATTCCGGATGAACAAACAGGGACAGACCATACTGTCGAAATAGCCCCTGATTGGGCTCCTTCTAGTGATTGAGAACTAGTTGGGACAGATGGTATACCGGCGAACATTGTTGGAGTGATAGCAGGAAGTTCTGCTGTCGCTGCGTCAGATGATACAGTCCTAGATGTTGATGGTTGCTCAGACATTTCTAGTCTATCCAAAAGATTACCTAGCGATTCTACAGGAGCTTCCGCTGGCGGTAGACTAATTTCTGATGAAGAAGGATACAGAGTGATCCCGACTCCAAATTGCGATGGAGTAGTAGATGGAGGATCCTCCACAATCTCTTCTATAGCAATCAGGCCAGGTGGAAGGGGTAGACCGTCAAGCCCGTAAAATAATTCTGGTGCCGAAGAAGGTATGGAATCTGCAGCTACAGATGTTTGGGGAATAACACTCTCTGAACCGGTTGTAGATGGAACTGGTTCAGTGATACAAGTGTTTACCCTCAGACTAGGATCAGTACTACTGTCCTTCTGTGGCTGCTGAACTTCTTCTGTAAAGGCAGGGATACCAGAAATGTTTGGAGTAACCGGAGTCTCTGATGTTGTTGGAACACTTGTTCTAACTTTACCACGAGATTTGGAACCGGTTAAATGAGTTCGCTTTGTCCATGATAGCTTCGATTCCAAAGACAAGGACAGTTGACTCGTAAGCCTCCCCGAACGACGGGGTTTCAATTGACTTTCTTCCACGATTGCGGATTACTCGATCAACTAAAAATCAAGGGGAAGTATGTTTCCGAATTAGATGAATTTTAGACGCTTTGACACAACTTGTTTTTTCAATTTTTAAGAGTCGAGAAAAAACAAAAGATGACTCTAGTTGCCTTCGATTTTTAATGAGCCTGAAGTGACAAGTGCTCAGATGGACCTTTTCCGTTAAGGAGTCTGAAAAGGAACGAAAGGGACTGCTCTGGAAATCTAGGTAGAGGGATTACCAAACTAATCGCAAAACTGCAGAATACTTTTTACGGTACGGCAGTCAATCTTCCCGAATGCTGTGTTCAGTGCATTGTGATCGATAGGGCGGCAGACATAGCTTCCTATGGATAAAGGATTAAGCCTATTGTGGTCTCCTAAAATATACTCGACAGTACGTGGGAGCACAAGTCCGTACTGGCACTTATCGTCCCAAAGTGGAGGAATCACCCAACCATCAGTGAGAACAACAGTTACCAGGCTTTACGATGCTGGAATACGTCTCTAGCCTAGACTTCTAAATGTTGTGCGTTAGGTTCCAAAGCGTTGTTAGATTCATTGAATTTATTTTATAGTTGATCTTGTTTAAGAAATTTTCCTTTCAGGTTCACTGTGAGATGTAGATGAATAATTCCTAAAATGCAATATAAGATGATAAACAATCTTTTATCTTCTTTGTGCAATGAAAATCCTAGCTACTAAGGAAAGAGAGACAGTATTCTTTCACAAAGAGAAAAGAGCACACTCTAAATGCACTGTCCTAAATCAAACCAATCAAACAGTCTAAATGCAAATGCACATGCATGCATTTTTTTCGGCTTTCTTAGTATGTGAATGGTAAAAAGAAAGCTAATGCACAAATCTGAATTATCTTCCAAGCGACAATTACTAACAAGTTTCTTTTCGAAATCAAAAATGGAGACAATCACAACACTTTATGACTTGGAAATGAATACTTGCTTTCGACACTATAAAAATTACAAATTCAAACCAAATACAATAGTAACAGGATAATCGACTATCTACATCAACCAAACTCTTTCCTATGACTGAAAACGACACTTGCGACACTTTCAAATCAAAGGATGATAGTACGATTATGTTACTTTTTGCAAAGGAGAACTGAAAATGACTCAACAAATACACAAAAACATTTACAGTTCTTTTGCACAAAGGAGGCAGAATAACAGCAAGGAAAAGGGGTTTCAAACAGAGATATACTGATTACAGTCAGCAAAATTCATGAATAGAACTGAAAAGAATGAGTCACAAAAACCAAAACTGAACAATGCCTAGTCTGATCAGCGCACCTGTAACACAGGGAATTTGAAATGCAGAACACCTACTACACTCGGGAAGTGCGTTGAATTTCAAATTCATAGAACAGTACCTGCGCTTGGGCCAGAGACGAGACTTTGCTTGGGTTCTGGGTCACAATTTGCAGTTTAGTTCATGGGTTTTGGCCGAGCAAATGGTAATCAGTAATGCAACAATCAGGGGTAGATCTAAGGAGGTTCTAAGAGCTACCGCAAGGGGCAATCAGAGAGTTTGTGAATCAGTTATTTAAGTCATAAACTAATCCCGAAGATTGACTGAAGCGTCATTTATCTACTTTGCATTTGCATAGCAAATGCAGTTCGAAAGCTACCTGGCTCGACTTCAGGCTTCGTCTGTAAGTTTATAAAATAAACAACAAGGAAGATAAACAAACAAACTAATTCCTCCCCAGTGGAGTCGCCATTTTGTTACAGGGAAAAGTGTCTACACAGAACTGCTTAGCCCACTAAGGTGTGATAGCTACCTTAGAAACAAACAAAGTAAAGCTACTTTCGTTTTTCCTTTATGAAATATAGATGAGAGAAGAACAAAGAAGACCAACCTCTATCTTGCGCTAATCTCCTAGTTCGATTCCTCTCTCTCTTGATAGTCTTTCGCTACTTGCTCCCTTGTATGCCTAGCTTCACAGAGTACCTGTAAGATCATAGTAGCATAGCACTATGCAAGAACATGGATCTATACTCATAAACAATCTAGGATCAGATGTAAATTGACCATACAAATGCATAAAACATAAATGACACAAGAGTATGGAGGAAAACTTGAATAGCTTTTATTGATAAACAAGAAAGAGCCAAGGGAGATACAACCAATTGTTCTGACCCAGCATCATCCTCTTAGCAAGTAAGCCCCTCTTCACCTCATACAAAGCTTAGATCACCCAACACTCTGATGTTGTCTCAAGAAACCAACAACAATTCCTTACAATATGCAAAATTCCAGCCTCTGTATCTCTGGGTTGAGGGATCCATATATAGGTATCTGTAAGGGAGATGAGTCAGCTTGTGATTTGATTAGTGTCTTCCCTCTGATAGTTCTTTCTTCCACTTGGAGATTGATGATCTCTTACTCATCCTTGGTCGAATTCAGATAGGCAAGTGTCACAGGAGAAGTTTCTGGAAGATTCCAGGCCTCTCCACCTCGCGGAATGACACTGCCATTTGTCACTTCTCGCCCATCGCACCCCATAGAAGGGCTTTTTGAAATGTAACGCACCCACACAGTGTATTTACGTGAGATGCAACGCACTTGGCCTATGGAGCAGCTAAAATGATCCTGTTTTGACCAGTTCTGAGCAGTTTTTCATGGAGAACTTCTGGGGGAAGTTGTAATCAGTTGACCTGGTTCCTTTAGGGGTTAGAACAACACTTTTAGGGACTTAGGAGCCCTTGGTTTATGGACATTTCATGCTTGGGGTTTTAGTGCCCAAAGATGTCTATAACACAAAGGATTCAACCTATCCTCATACATCAATGTTCATCCATGGATTGTACAGAATACAATGTACATAATCAATACATCCTTTAAAAAGTTACTTAAACAACACAAAAGAATGTTCATGAATAACAACATGTCACAAAATCTTATGCAATCTCTTATGCAACTAAGACTTATGAAAGAAAACAGGAGGTGATCTTTTAATCATAGTAAAGATCTTGTGGCTCCTCCTTCTTCGACCTCCTTTCATTGTCTTGTATTTCTTGGGTGACATGAGTTGTTTCATGTTTCCTCTTGATATTCTTCTTTTGCTTGGGAAAATCTCTTCTATAGTGTCCATATTCATGACATTAAAAGAATTGAATCTTTGACATGCCTTTCTTGGGATGTTGCTGGTGACGATATCTCTCAAACTTCCCGAACTTCCATTCTCTCTTGAACCTAGCAGCAAATGCTTACTCCTTGGATCCAACTTTAGTATCTTCCTTGGCCTTTAATCTAGCTTCTTCCACTTTGTATATCTCCCACAAATCATTGAGTGAGGATGCCTCTTTTTAGCCCATATGTTGGATGTAAAGTTTCCCCAATCATCAGGTAGTGCACTCAACACTATAGTTGTCATCTCTTGATCATACATGATTTCTCCTCGATCCTGTAACTGATCTCTTATTTCAGAAATATTATGAAGTATGGAGCTATACCTTATTCTTTATTGATATTCATCTTGTATAACTCATTCCTTAAAGAGATCCCTTCTCCTACAGTGCTGGTGGAGAATAGGTCTACCAATCTTTCATAGATTTCCTTCGCTATTTCAAGCTTAGCTACATAAGGAATAAAAGAGTCCTTGATAGATTCTATAAGAATCTTTTGAGCTCTTATTTCATTCTTGTTCTACTATTCCAATTCTTGACTATTAGTAGAAATAACAATTTTATTTTGTACGTGATCAATAACTTCTTGTTCTTTCAAATTGATGTCAATTCTCTTCTTCTAAGAAAGGAAGTTGGCAACTCAACTAACTTATTGCTTTCCTTGCAAGAAGACATATTTTTCAATATTATTTTTTCTCAAATAAATAAGATACTTACTTTATGTGATGATCCTTGAAGCTTGACTTTGGATGGCTTCCTTGTATGAGCTTGAGGATGCTTGTCTCTCCTTGAATGCAAGGGAACTTGATATTTTATCCTTGAGGATCTTCTCTTCAACTAAAGTGAGAGGATTCTTGTTACCTTCTTCTTATAGATATTCCTGAATAGTAGATCGTTTCTTCTCTTTGATAGATCTTGGAGTTTCAAAATGTGGATCTAAATCTAGCTTTTCCTTTAACTTCAACTACCTTACCTCTTCTTTAATGTTCTTTATCAACCCTTCCTTGATGTACTACCATCCCTTTGATACCATGTTGAGAAATTTGTGGGCTTTGATATTTGAATGATTTCTCGATCTTAGATAATTTTTTGTAAAGTATTTTATCCTTTTACTTATTCAAACAAGATATTTTCATATGTGTGTGTTTATTAACTTCATCAACCGGCTATCATGCATAATAAACAAAAGAACAATAACACAAGATATAGGCAACAGCTAGGGAAAAACCTCTCCAACCTGAAAGGAAAACCCACAGTAATTCTTCTTATAGAATCTTCACTTGCCACAATTTCCAAGACCTAGAAAAATACCCTTTGAACAATGTGTCTCCAAGATCAAGGTTAGTACCTTCTGCTAATGTTGTCCTCTGACCTATTGTACCATAGATCAGATCTGCAACTATAGATGGAAGGATCAGGTTTCAATTAGGGGATTTTTTAGGTCTAAAATGGGCCTTCTAAGGAAATTATAAAATAATAACAGAAATAATAAAGTAAGATTAGATTACATCATCAAATCTTAGAGGGAAAAAAAGAAAAAACTATTTTTTCAACTCATATTTTCAACTTATCTCCATATGGGTTTACTCAAATTTCGAGTGGAAACACTTGTTGGATGATCAAATTGATTCCTCATCCAAGGAGTACCCATGTTGCATACTTTTGATAGACTGTACTACACGAAAAATGAAAAATACATGAAAAATGTGATTGCAATCATGTGTTTTCATGTATGTCTCATTTTTGATGTAGCAGGGTCAATCGAAAGTATGCAACATGGGTACTCCTTAGATGAGGAAGCAAATTTTGCATCCAAAGGAATCAAATGAGTAATCTCGTTCGAAATTTGAGTAAAACCTTAGGGAGATAGGTTAAAAATATGAGTTGAAAAAGTAGTTTTATTATTTTATTATTTTTTAATATTTTTACTTTTTTACTCCAAAAATGGTGAATCATCCCCCATGGCTGACATCATCATATTGAATCCTATTGGTTCTTATAAAGTCTATTTCTTTTGTACATTTTTCTTAGGAGGCCCATTTTAGACCTCAAAAGTCCCCTAATGCTCTCCCTTCTTTCTTCCTCCAAGTCTCACTTGTCCAAAATAGTTCACTTGTCAAGTTGTTGTCCTCAAGGCTTGCCTTTAGACAAGATGATCTACTTCCTTGACTTGAACTGTTTAGCAACCTTAGCAGCATACCTGAAGATGTCATTGTTTTCACATGTGTGAGTGAGCTACTTGTTCTTGTAGCCTCCTCTTTGCCTCGCTATACATGGAGCTTCCTTCTAGATAAACAATTGAACTCTTTAGGCCTCAAATCAATCCTTTTCATGGATATGACCTAGGACTGTAATGCAGCCCTAATTGTGACCTGTTCATTTTCACGTGTGAGAGGTTTAGGACTATTCTAGCCCTCCTAAACCTTCGCTCTCCTTGTGTATTCTCTTTAAGTAAATATGCCCTTAAAATAGCCCCAAGATCGAACTCTTTACCTGCTAATGAGAGAATATAAGATGATGCCCTAGCCTCACACGTGTGGATAGATTTCCTATGGTTATATATGGTAGAATAGACTTCCTTCTTGTTGACCTGCAGCTCCTTGACTTGACCCTTTCTTCGCACCCTTAGATAGAATCCTTCGCATAGGAGAGAGACCGAAATGATATGATGAGAGTGTGTTTGAATGAAGGAGAAGAGGTCCTTATTTATAGTCTTCTCAAGGCTGCTCATTAGGTTGACATGACTTGTCTTTAGGCCAACTTACATAATTGATTTAGCTAACATGAATATAATGCATTTTTTTCCAAAATTACAATTCCTTTTTATCTTCGCTTGGAGGATAATTTTACTAGCCATTTGTACTTGAACTTGGAGGAGACATTCCACACGGTTCTACCCTTGATCTTGGAGACACAGACTATATAATTTAAAAGTGTAATTTTTTACATAAATGACACAAACCTATCCCCTAGCCTAAATCTCTCAATGGAAGCTACTAAAACAAATTCAGAGTATGAAACCCATGACTCAAATTTACAAAATTATTTTTCTAGATATAATTTACATCATTTACATTGGAATGTGTCATTATGAAGACCGAACCTAGTTACACTTTCTTCAACACCTTCTTCTGTACAAGTACAATCGAGCTCCCACAAGGTGAGGAACTTAGCCGAATGTGCCCTTTTTGTAGCAACTCCTAGATTTTCTGCTTGATCTCTTCATTTTCTAGAATGGAGCAGTGATATATTGGCCCGTTGGGTAGTGATGCTCCTAGAGTTAGATTGATTGGATGCTTGACCTAACAATGCAAGGGTACCCCTTTGGGTGAGGAGAAGATCTCCCTGTATTCTTCCATGACCGCATCCAGTTGCTTCTATTGCTTTGAGGAACCTCTACCTAGGGCCATGGATGTGGCTATGAACTTCCCCTTACTTTGAGAGTGAATCAAAAAGAAAACAAATTTCCCAGTCTGGGAGATGACCTTACTATATTGCTTAGTAGAGATCAAAGAGATGGTGACAGGTGGGGCTACCTTTGGTATCTTGTATAAATTAATACCCAAAGAAATAATAATAGAGCGAGTTCTAGACTCATATACAACATGTCTCTTCCATAAGTATGGTTGACCTAATAATACATCACACACTTCAAGAGGAGAAACATCACACAGTACCTCATCCGTGAAGGGCTTGATGTTGTAGGGAAGGCAGCATTGTTGACTGACGCGGAGATCACGTCCTTGGTGAAGCCACTCGATGGCATATGGTTGTGGATGTGTTGTAGTCAGTAGGCTTAGCCGCTTCATGACATTTGCTGAAATGAGGTTCTTTTAGCTCCCGCTGTCAACAATGAACTGTAGCAGAGAACCCTTCACCCACATCTGTGAATGGATTAGGTGTCCCCCCTCTTTTGGATCTTTAGGATTGATCTTCTGGATCTTGATGGTTGCCACAGTTGCACTGGGCTCCACATTAATGATCTTCTTCCCTTTGTCATTCCCCTTGTCGGGTTCTGACTCAACGTCAGAACATGCGTCAAACTCAGAAGATTTCAGCTCGGTCACCAACGACTACTTGGCCCGAAACTCACTTGTGTTGTGAGTGGAGCTCTTATGAAACTCACACCACTTTCCTATGTCCTTATTTGTATTTTTGGTGTTGTTCTTTACTTACATCTTCAGCAGGTTATCTTAGGTCACCTCACCTTAGCTCTGCCCTTTTCTTTATGGTTTGGGAGTGCCTTTTCCTTGCTTCAGATTCACAGATCCAAAGTCTTGCTTTTTTTGTTTAATCTTTTTCTCAATACTGACAGCATATTGGTACACCGTGCTGAGCGAGGAGATGTCCATGAACTCAATCTCATCTCAGATGTACCTGTGTAGGTAGTCGTGGTACTTGAGTACCAAATATTTCTTAGAATCTCTGATACCCAACTTCATGCGATGGGTATGAAAAACAATTGTAAACTCCGACATGTCTTGGTCCCTTCCCTGTCGCAACATGGTCCATTTTATGTATTTATCCGCATAGCTCCTGAGAGACTATAACTGCTCCTTGATGGTATCTTGGAACGAGTCCCAAGTGGGTGTGGCTGAAAATCATGAGAGCATACTTTCATAGTTCTTCTCACAATAGGTTTCCCACCAATCCTTGACGTGGGGGGCGTCTTTGAGCAGAGAAAAATTAATCTTTTCCCGAATGAAAAATATCCTTCTAGCAGATTTAACCATGTATCTATAGTGTCTGCATCTATCTGACCCTCAAATATGGGAATGTCAAAGTTAACTTGTACCTTAAAGGGTATGGCACTTCCAGAGTAGCCACTGTAAGTAGATGCATTGCCCTTGGGTAGCCGCTGAAGGATCTGGGCGAAGTTTTCCATCAACATCTTGTTCCTCTGTCGCTCGAGGGCTTCTTCGAGCAATATTCTGAAAGGATCTCCTGCCCCCTCATCTTTATTTTCTTCTGCCATGGGAGGCCATCAAGATTTTTTAGGCCGGTCTTGCAAAGGTTCAACCAGTTCAAGCCCTAACTCCTTAAATCCCAACCTCGTTGGGGACATGCAAAGAAAAACAGAGAAAGAGTTTACCACTCTTAGATCACTGATCTAAATTTAAACAAGAACACAACAAATTACATATATAACCATAAATATAGAGATGTAGCAGAAATAACACTTCATTTAATTAATTCAGATATTGAAATATGCTTAGAAACGTAATGGAAATAGGATTAGCTCGGGTGATGGTAGTGTCTCTCTGAGAAGAGATGTGGCATCTACATGCCTCTGAACTATGTTACAATGAGGCTTCAAGGCCTATTTATTTTTGAGGAACAATGGAAAACCCCAAACATCCAAAAACCTAACCCTAGGAGATGAAACGCCAAACTATGGGCCTCGTTGGGGTAAATTGGTACATCGACTTCCCAAGGTCGTAACTTTGGCATACGATCTACGTTTGATGCACACGATACCTCGTTAGAAATATCTATCTAAGGACTCCAATTGTTGCTAGAAAATATCAAGTTGATTACCCTTATTTTTCATCAGTTTTTTTCCAAAAAACGTTGTTTAGGGCCTCAAAATGGCTCCAAAATTTCAACACCCGAAAAAATGCCAAAAATAGTAAATTGTGCTACAATTAAGGAAACTGAAAAAATGAAATAAACAATGGTGGGGATCCAAGTGGAATAGGCAGATAGCCACCAATATCCACCTGGATCAGACTTCTAGCGCTCTACTATCCTTATCATGAAAGGTGGCTTTGGTGTACTTCCCCAGTCTACACCCTTTGCATGTATCTTGCTGCTCTAGTGCACCCTTGGGAAGTCCGTAGAAATCTGTTGCATGATCTTCAAAGCTCCATGGTTCAAATGGCCAAGTCTCCTATGCCATGATTCATCAATGTCTCGTCTCTGCACCTTCTCTGTTGATCTATTATTGAATGTTATTTTTTTGTGCTAATTTCAATTACAAATTTATAAACATGTGCTTGTTCATTGCTTCCTATGCATGGTTCTCTTATGGTGATTGTGATTGTAAATAGGTAATTTTTTATCAAGTTTTAATTGAAAGACATGAACAAAATAGCTTCTAAAACAAGTACTCAACAAAATACATTCAAATTACAGCAAACCATCAACAAGATCATTTAACGCGGTGTTTTGATGAAGGAATTCACCCCTCCTGGGCTACATCTCCTTAGTCCAAATTCCATGGCTTGGGCCTCTGTATTAGCTCAATATGGAAAAAATTCTATTTACAAATCTATAATACTCCTGATACCTACACCAATGTGTTCAAAATGTCGAAATTAGCTAGGAACACCTTTTCCTAAGCTCAATTTGGTTGAAAAATGCTCCAGTTATGGCTCAAGCAGTCTTTTCCTAGAAAAGCTCCTCCAAAACTGGAATAACTCCAGTTAGGGCTGCTAAATTTGGGGTTGGTGCCAAAATAGTAGGGGATAAGTTGGAGTCATTGTTGGCTCTATGAAGCTAAGAGCGAATACTCTTAGTGTAGGAAGAGGCTTTGCAGCTGAGTGCGCAAAGGCCTAGGGTAGAAGTCCGCAACTGAGCGCGCGGACCCCTGCAGCTATGTGCGCAGGGTAGTCTGAGTTTGTACTAGAGATTTGAATCAATAATAAAGAGGAGTATTCTAGAATTACCTATTTATTTTACTTTTTGTTAATTGCATGTGATTATGTTATGTTTAACATTGGGTTTATGTTTTATTGTTATTCTGATGTGCAAATCTATGTATTTCCCTATGTTATATGACCGCAAGTAGAGGTATACGTTTACATGAAGATAATCATAAATGCATGTTAAAGTTGACCAACACTTAAGATAATTAAGGTAATTATACAGTAGAGGCATGTAAGTGCCTGAACCACCTGTTAAGGTTACGTGAAGGACTGTCATAAACCTTCACAAAGGTTCAAAGGATGAATAAGGAGAATATATCGATAAGCCCTAAAAGGCTTATCAACCTGCACGAGGAAAGACTTGAAGGTATAAAAATGACATCACAACCATCTCAAGGTGCAGAAACATGGTTCCTGCATCCCCCCATATTGCTTCAGATGATACTTCATTCTGCGCTCCACGGATTGATGCCGAAAGGGCCAGTAGTGTAGGGATTTTCTTGGATAATTAACACCGAACCTAGGTCATGGCCCATCAAGCCAAAAAATAGTTCTGTTTCCGGGACTGGGATCTGCATAATGATGTGTGATGTTTCATCATTGGAATCCAACTAAGAAGGAGATTGAAGACTAGTTGGATAGAAAATCCATGAATTCACGACGCAAGAAAACAGGAATCCGCGAATGACAAAAGAACAGTGGTTGGACAGATATCTGTACACAAGATACACGAAATCTTCTTTTCTTCCTTCCCATTTGAATTATACGAGTGGATCGTGAAGTTGGCAGACATCCAAGGGAGGTGGAGGCTTGATGGTCCGATTGTCTAGACCCCAGAGTTAGTGCGGTAATTGGAAGCCTTTGAAGATAAGATCACGCATGTTGTCGATCATTGGCTCAATCATATCATAGGAGGGTTTGTGACAGAGTTCGCGATCGATACTTCAGTTAGTTACAGTGAATCAAAATTTCATTTCTTCAAAGGGTTGTGAGGTAAGTATTTGAAATCGTTAAATACTTGGATTAAGATGCTCTTGTGTGAAAAGCGGGTTATGTAGTTACCTTGATGTTTGGGGGTACGCGAAGTGGAAGACTTTCAGGGACAGAGGAAGAAAAGGCCTTGAATATAGCCCATTGATTGAGCCTCCTCTGAGTGATGATGATGGAGCAGCACAGGCTTCTCCACAACGTGTTATTTAGTTGATAAAGCAAGGGTTCATGCGAATACCTCATCCACCCACACCACCTCCATCTTCACCTCCACCGCTTACACCCTTGCCCACACCACCGCCACCTCCACCACCATTCAATATGGCGAATTCAGTAAAGTTTCATGTGTTAAAGGGCCTAGGGAATGAAGATCTTGACCAATTTCGGTTCGTCGCAAAGGCTATATGGGAAGCTCAGGGTATCATGGATGATCAAATGAAAAAATCGACATTGGTTAGTGCTTTGCAAGACCGTTCACTAACATGGTACATCAAGTACTGCACTGATAACCCAATGTTAGATTTGGCGGATATCCAAACTGCTCTAAATAAGGAATTTAGTAGACCTAAGTTTGAAGCACAATTAATTGTGGGATTCAAAGAGATCATGATGAATATTGGTTAGACACCCTGGGATTTGGATCAAAGATTGACGTGTATGATCTGGGAAGTTAACATGAATCTAAGTGATGGGTAGCACCACAAATGGTTTGTGGCCTCGCTCCTGGCTCATCTAAGGGTTGCGCTATCACAACAGAAGATTGGGACCCAAGTGGAGGCTCTGGAAATCGTGATGAGATTGCATGAGACACTGATGCAAGATGTTAATCTGGGGGTTCAGCAGATTCATGTGCAATTTCAGAACCTTTTCCTTGAAATGAAAATTCTAAAAAAATACAAAACAAATCAGCCAGAGGCGTGTGAAGAAGTGTGGTGCCTAAAGTGAAAAAGCTAGGGGCATGACAAAGATCATTGTCCATTTTTCACAAATTATGTTGCAGTAGGGAGGCGAATGCCTTTGAGGCTGGAAGCTATAGCAAGGCCAAGTACAAGGCCCGTGCTATGGTGTATTATCTGCTAGGTAGTTGGGAAACATGCGACAAAAAATTACCATTTGCTACAGAAATTTGTACAAACATTGCAACAACTCTTCTACAACTTTTATCAATATGTGGGTCATGATAAGTGCAATTGCTAGAGTTACGAATTAATGATGGATAGGACACCTTCATAGAGGGTGCAGGAAGAGACGTGGCCTCTAGACCAAGGCGCTGGATGAGTGCGAGGTGAGTATCAGGGGCACGGTCGAGGCCGAGGTGGAGGAGGACCTGGTAGAGGTCGAGGGTAGGTTATTTGTTACAATTATGGAGGACCAGGACACTATGCATGCGATTACCTAAATCTGACGCGGCTATCATGCCGCTATTGTACTCAATTTGACCATGCAACAGACGATTTCCCTATATGTTAGCTAAGATACGCGAGAAGTGGGTGTAGGTTCAGCAACCGACTCAAAACCTGTAGATGATGAGGGCTGAGCCTCATGAGGAATACCCTAAGGTAAATATTGTGTTACGGAGTGGAGCAACGACTGGTGAGGATAAGGGAAAGCAGCCTAAAGAATTTGAGTGGGTCCGCAAATCACTAGAAAAGGAGATTGGGTTTAATCTTGAACATGCAAAAGAAATATTTATGGAATCGAAGAAAAGTTTCGCTGAGGCATCTACCTCAAGGAGCCAAGAGAAGCCGGCTAAAGAAATGGACCCGTCCATGATTACCACGTTCTTGGAGACCTGCATGAAACTTCTTTGCGATAGCAAGGCTATTAAGGGACTATGGGAGTTAATCAATAGGTGCGCTAGCAAGAAAACCGCAACTGACAAACCGCGCATAGACAGAAATATTGGTAAGCATAAGGCAAGGACTGGGTGTGAGATGAGACTCACCACGCAAATAGGAGAATACGAAATGGACCAAGTTATCTTGGACCTAGGGTCTGATGCAAATGTTTTTCCTAAATAGACATGGGAGCGAATGGGGAGACCTGTGCTATAGTGGTCTCCAATTCAATTAAGGATGGCGAATCAGCAGAAAATCATCCCAATGGGGAAGTTGTAGGGGGTAACAGTGAATATTGAAGGCGCAAGCGCGATGGCTGGTTTTGAAGTGATAGAGATTGTGGATGACAGAAATCCCTAACCCGTTCTCCTGGGGATCAATTGGGCCACTGACATGAATGTGGTGATCAATCTGAAGAAGCGAAAGATGATATTTGAGAAGAAATCGCTCCGCGTAGTGGTGCCACTGGACCTTGCTGAAGGACCACGCTATATTAAGCTAGTCCAAGATTATGAGAGTGATGACGATTTGGACCAGATTTACAAAATAACAGTGCAGGATAAGGATTGGGTGAATCTAACAGTAGACAAATGTATTGCGTGGGACCACGAGAGCTCCTGCACATCAAATTCAGATGAAGAACTAGAGCACTGGAAAAATCGACTGCATGAAGTATCTACGTTGCGCTGTAATATGATGACCAAGTCGTTGCGTTGTATATCATCAGAGGTAAGAAATTTTCCTTACTATGATGGGTTAACTGATGTTGATCACTTTTTGGATGCATTTGAAAGGGAAGTACCAGAGAAGCATCGCTTCCAGGCATTATATTGGGTGCTGCACGCTATGCCCGCAAGATGGTGGGCATGCACAAAGATAGTTTTGATCATTGGCGCGAATATAGAAGGATGATGTGGGCATGCTTTGGACATCCGAAGGTAAAATTAATAGAAAAATATGATGGGAGAAATTATCCGTGCGACCATTTGGCCAAATGGACTGAAGTATACAGAGCGAAGCCTCAGCTGGAGTGGGTCCATCTATTTTTTCATACCTTGGATGTTATACCAATGAATTGGTACTTGGAGATGGAACTCCGCCATGGCACCGAAGAATGGGATATTTTGTGCCAGATTTTTGATGATGTTCAATTTTGAGGATGGATTTGAGTCTATCAATGAAGTGTTGTAGGAGGTTAAGATAGAAATTTTCAGGATATCGCAGGCTCCTCTAGATTTGATTCAACCTGATTGGACTACCCAACTAAGTCATGTGCTGGAGTGATACAATGTAATAGCGGAAGAAGAAGATGAAGACTTGGGGAAGATTAATATTCCAGAGACTGAAGGTCACCGCAAATTTGAAGTACCGCAACTAGAGAACCCAGACATAACCAAGCCTCTCAAAACTAGACAGGTGAACATTGGCATGGAGGTAGAGCCAAAGTTTGCAAAGATTGGGCACTATTAGGACGACGCGACAGTAGATAAGGTTGTTGAACTACTCCGCAAATATCAGGATCTATTCCCCACGAATTTTTCATATCTGAAAGGGATAATAGAAGACATAGGTGTCATGAATATCACCCTAAAACCGGACGCAAAACTTGTGAAGAAAAGACCTTAAAACCTCAATCTGAAGTATGAAGAAAGGATCCGCTTAGAGTTAGATAAGATTCTCGTGGAAGGTATCATTGAACCGATCAAAGAATTTAATTGGGTGAGCCCAATAGTAGTTCAAGAAAATAAGAAAAAGGAAGAAATAAGGATATGCGTAAATCTCAAGAAATTGAATGATGCCTGCGTGCATGATCCCTTCCCAACTCCATTCACCGATGAGGTTCTAGATAATATTGGCGGCCAAGAAGCATATTCATTCACTCATGGGTTCTTTGGGTACCATCAGATCAAGATTGCATCAGAGGATATAAGTAATACAACCTTCGCGACTGAATGGGGATGCTTCCAGTATACGGTGATGCCTTTTAGGCTGAAGAACGCGTTGACGATCTTTTCGCGTGTAGTCATCGTGGCGTTCAAGGATTTCATTCATAAATTTCTGGAAGTATACTTTGATGATTAGACAGTGTTTGGACTCATAAAGCGCCATGTGGAAAGTCTGCGCTTGATGTTAGATACATGTCGAAGGTAACAAATTGCGCTAAATCTAAAGAAACATTTGTTTTGTGTCCCTTTTGGGATCTTGCTGGGCCATGTGGTATGTAGACAAGGCCTGATGGAAGACCCTGCGAAGATCACGGTCATAATCAATTTGGAGGCACCAAGGAGTGTGAAACAGTTGCATGCAATGTTGGGGCATACGGCATACTATAGGAAATTCATCAAGAGCTATGCCCAAATCACCGCATCGATGGAAAAACTGCTAAAGAAGGATGTTACATTCTGTTGGAATGAAGAATGCCAGAAGAGCTTGGATGTGCTAAAGGAGAAGATGGTCACCGCACCAATCCTAGTCTCCCGGATTGGAAGAAAGAATTTCATATGCATGTGGATGCATCATGTATTGCATTGGGAGAAGCATTGACACAAGTCGGTGAAGGGGACTTGGATCACCCTATAGTGTTCACAAGTAGGAAGTCCAAAGCTGAGGAGAATTATTCCACAATAGAGCACAAAGGATTTGCTATGGTGTACGCCCTCAATAATTTTAGGCATTATCTATTGGGTGGACATTTTTAGATGTATACAGACCACTCTACATTGAAATACCTAGTCAAAAAACCTGTGTTGCGGGGGAGTTATCCAAGTGGTTGTTGTTGTTCCAGGAGTATGATTTTGAAGTTATTGTGAAACTAGGACGCTTGAATGCTGGACTGGATCATCTATCACACATTGAAACAGGAGAGGAGCCTACTAATTTGGAGGAAGGACTACCCGACGAGCAGCTCTTTGTAGTATGCATCGCGCACATCCACTTTGAAGATATTATACACTTCCTGACAATAGGAACGGCTCTGGAAGGATATACAAGTCAACAGAAGAAGGAACTGGTGGTGCGCACAGCATACTTTTAGTTCATTGTAGGGCACTTGTACAAAATGGTATAAGACAAAATATTACGATGTTATGTGCCAGAGTTTGAATGGAACAGTATCTTCGCTAAGGCTCATGGTGGAGTTGCAGGAGGTCATTGTGCAGGAAAAAGCAACAACGCAGAAGATTCTACGCACTGGGTTGTGGTGGCCGACCTTGCATAAGGATTCAAAAGTGTATTGTAGGGCATACAACGCATGCAAAAGGACTGGCAGACCCTTGTGCAGGGATGAGCTGCACTAAATCTGCAGATATCGTTACAGCCCTTCGAGAAGTGGGTGATTGACTTCGTGGGACCAATTCAACCTCTAGGTAAGAAGACAGGTGCACAGTACATCATCACCACAGCTAAGTACTTAACCAGAGGGGTGGAGGTGTAGCCTATGAAGGACTATACAAGCGCAACAATAGCCAAATTTATCTTTGAGTACGTACTAACAAGGTTTGGTTTTCCAAAAATTTTAATGAGTGATCATTGTACACACTTTCTTAATGAGACAATCAGCGCGATGACAGAAGAGTTTCAGGTTTACCATCAGAAGAAAACACCCTATCACCCACAAGCTAATGGAATGGTAGAAGCATTTAATAAGATACTAGAGAATGCGCTAAGAAAGGTTTGCAATTCTCAAAGGAATGACTGGGATGTGCACGTACCCGTGGTACTATGGGCTTACAGAATGACTTGCAAGAAGCTGACTAGACAAACGTCGTTCATACCGGTTTATGGCATGGAAGTTGTGATGTTGATGGAGTACATTGTACCTAGTCTACTCATAGTGGCATTCACAAGAATGGCTAATTGTGGATCCTTGGAAGAGAGGCTCGCGCAGGCAACAAAGCTTGAGGAGGATAGATTTCTAGCTAGATTCCATCAACAAGTTCAAAAGGAGTGCGAAAAGGCATGACACGATTGGCACATCAAACTATGCACCTTCAAGGTAAATGATTTAGTTCTATTATATGACAGCAAGTTTGATAAATTTCTAGGAAAATTTCGGATGCATTGGCTAGGGCCATATGTCATCAAGGAGATTACCAATGGTGGAGTAGTTCAGTTGGTAAAGTTAAATGGAGAACCATTCCCAGGGCGAGTGAATGGTAACCGATTGAAGCCATACACCGATGATCTAGCTAGATGACTACATGATGGAAGCACAGTCTTAGCGCTCCAAGCAGCTGAAAGGAGGCACGGGACTATAAACTACACTGCCCAGGTTGGAGAGCTGCACAATTGGGGAACTACGCAGAATGAAGAAATGTTACAGTGTCAGCAGAAATGCGCGGGGAGCTACGCTATCCAAGAAGGGACCATGTAGGGAAGCTAGAAAGTGATGATTATGGTCACTATTCATGACTTGACAGTGGGAAAAAGGCTAAATGGAGCGGAAGACGACATTTAAGTCAGAATTTAAGGGCAAGATATTTGAAAATCTGTCGCCAATCCAGCATTTATGAATGAAGTTTGGGGGGAACGATCGGATTTGAATTTGAAAATGTCTATAAATTACAAGTGGTTGCCCAAGGAAAAACACTTGCCGTTTTGAGAATTGAGATGTTGATCTCTTAGGCGCGTATAAACTGTGAGTATTTTGAAGCTTTGATAGCAAGTTCAACATTTGAGAAGTTGCCAAAGAAAATGCAAGAGTTGTTTTCTAGTATCATGTCAGTGCTCGCAAAAACTGCAATCGCTAGAGAAGCAATGGCAGCTAAGGGAACTGCCCCAGAAGTAGCAGTGGCATTTGAGGGAGATTCCTTGGAGGTTGCAAGCATCGAAGTACCGACAGAAGTTCCTAAATCACCGAGGTCACCTAGGCTGAGGCCTATGCCAACCAAAGAAGGTCTAAAAACAAAGAAAGATAAGCAAAAAGCACCACAGCAGGTGCATGCATCACTCAGAAAGCACCCACAAAAGGAAAAGCCCACCGTACAGGAGGAGGGAAAGCTAGTTGACCTGGAGCCTGAAGAGGATGTTGAAGAAATCCATATGGGTGACGAAGACATTGACATGGGGGCGGAGGACGTTGACGTTGAGGGGTCCGACCCTATCTCTAAACTACCTGAGTACATTCCTCCGCACAGAGGTAAGACAAAGGTTTCGAAGGACATTAATGAAATCAAGGTCATGTTGCATACAACCTTGCTACTAGACAAAATCATCTTTGAAGGATTGCACCTGGAGCGCGTCCCCCATTTAAAATTGGAGGATTGGGATTTGCCTGATATGGAGCACTTTCCCCACTTAGCGACAAATCAACTCATGCACTGCGTCTTCTATAAATACTCTGGTTTAACCACGCTGGAGCCAAGAAAGTGGGTAAAAGGGGTGGATAAGGTTATTATGTTAAACATATTGTGGGTACTGCATTACAACCGCACGCCCATAACCATGATAGTGATCAAGCAATTGTTGTGCTTGGTGTACGATGGGTGCCTATGGCTAGAGGAGTCAATACTGATCACTGACATGCTGATCGATAGGATCACTCAGCTGCTGCACATAGGAGAAAATTTGGCCATGGCATTTGGCGAAAAGACAGGTGAGCGCAACCTCGCTAAAGCAAGGAAGGATAAATTTAAGTTCGCTAAGAAGTTGCGCGGCTACTCCATCACTAGCATAACCAACCCCACGGTCAAGGTAGCCACTTAGATCTCGGCAGGAAATATTATGAGGAAGTGTCATGCAGACGAAGTGTTGGCACCAGTAGTGTCATTAGCGGCCCAGTGTGCGGAGGGCGTACAGTTCAACTAGGCACGCTACCTCTGCAGCAAGTTCCTCGCAAACTGCAGAAAGGCGCGAGATCAAAGCAAAACGTTTCACTATGCATGGTTGTTTCTGTCCATAGTGTTGGTCACATGGGAGTTACCAGAGGATAGTCAGTTTCCTCCAGTCACATAGGACCTACTGAAAGCAGCGAAGTTTTCTTCACTCTGGGCTATGAAGGATCCCTAAAGGGTCAAGGACAACAATGTCTTTTGGATCTTGATGGAGATGAGTATCCACATGGCCATCAACGCAAACTGCAGTTGTCGCCATCAGTTTTTGATCAACTAACAGAGTATGTGGAGTTCAAGGTGGACATCCACCATGTCTCCGTGTGCACGCAGAAGGATCCTAAACAAAATTGGTATGACCTTCCATACCTGGCCATAGACGACACAATCATAACGGTCCTCAACCACTGGCCGGCAGATTGGGGCATCACTTCGGACTTGATAGTTGGGTCTAGCAACTCTGCAGTGAAGCGAAAAAAGGAAGAGGTTAGGTTGAAGATGGAATAATTGGCCGAGAAAGGGAAGAAGGAGGATGAGGATAAAACCAAGGTGGAGCACACTGCCGCGAAGCAAATGGGAGGATAGGAAGAAGAGGAGGAGTGTGTCTCTGACAACAGTCAAAAGTCACCTTCCCCATAGACAGAGGAGGAAGAATAGCAATCAGATCACGGAGGAGCAGACCCGGAGACTACTCTATTCCGGATTAAGCGTAATAGGGAACAAGAGAAAGTAGGGCTGCGGAAGAAGTCCAAGGACAACAAGACTTCCCTCAACCCAATCAACTTGACTGAAGGTGATTTGAATGACATTGGTGATGCGGTAAGGGATGTGACCATGGAACTACTACAACAGTTCGAGTACCAGCAAAAACAGGCCTTGGGTTTCATTTAAACGAGTCTGTGTGAGCTACAAATCTAGGCGTCACAGGTATAGACCAATGTGGGACAGAGCAGCATGACATCAACTATTTTGGTGCCTAGTACCTTAGAAGCAGTAGGGATGGTATGCACACTAGATCCTCGGGCATTAGCGTTTCCGGACAGAGCGCTGACTACAGATGTAGAAGCTAACAAGGCCATTGTCAGTGCTGTCAAGGTGGTTGGACTCAATTTGTCCATGCTTCCAAGTGAATCCCTTCACACTTTGCAGGACGGTGTGATTGCAAAACTTCAGGCCTGCGAATAGTGCACGCTACACGTTATTAGTGAGAAGAGGGTGAACAATGCTCATATGACTACACAGAAGAACTTCGTTATTGATCCAAAATGGATTCATTATTACCTCCAAATCAAAAGTGTTCAAATGCAACTGAAAGTAGGCTCAAGTCAAAGTGTTCGTTAATACGAAACCAATGGTGTAAACAGCGTGTAATTCTAAGTTCGTATGAAGAAATTAGAGCCAATTAAAGATTTAGGTCAAAAAGTCAATGCCTACGTCAGCACGATAGGTGGCAACCCGGGAATGCATCACAGGTTCTGGATGATGTCAGCAAAGAAGGAATGGTGTGTGTGTGATTGGTTCACACCACAGTCGTTGGATCATCTGATCAAAGGAAATCGACGCATATCTCATCGAGACATGCAAGCAGGTTATCTTTCAAAACGTATACGATGAGGTTAGTCAAAAGAAGTTAAACTTCTTTGAGTTCCAGAAGGGAAGCAGTAAAAGGTTTCTCGCGTGCCTCAAAGGCTAGAAATGGTTTTTCAGAAATCTATGTGATTCTACTCAACAGTCAACACGTAGCAACCCGAAACATCATTTCTCGCGTTCTTTTGGAGAATTAACCGACATGCTAGTTGGAGCACGAGATTACGCAAATGAAGCAGGATAGATCAACGGTGCATAATGTTCGGATTAGTTGACAAGTGGGACGTGATAGCCATTGGATCGATTGGTATCAAGATCTGCGTCGAGATAAGGCTGGAATGTTGGGGTCAACTCCACGCCCTCTACTTCTTTGGTTTATCCTTTTCTTTTAGTGTAGTAATATTATTTCACAATTATCGCAGTTTGTAACTATATGTGGTATATTAATACAATTACACAGAAAAAGTTGAGAGAGAATGTTTTTGAACCATTCCAGGGGGTCTGGAGGTCATAGTGGCCAAGTACAGTCAAGTGTATACTCGTTTTGACTCGAAAATTCAAGTTGAACACAGTGGTGAGATCCATTTTCGTGTTGGAGACTCTTTTTCTAAGCTTATAGTTGTAACAGTAATTTGAAGACATAATAGAGAGGTCAGCACTGGAAGCGAAAGGACCAGGAGATGTAGCCAAGAAGTCTAGTGAACTCCTTTACTAAATTTGATTAGTTGGTGGTTTGAATGTGTTTTCTAATTGTTTAAGTGTTTATTTTATTCGCAATATTTTTGATCTGTTTCACTAAGTAACATAGGAAACTTCACACAATCTATAATACCTTTTTCATTAACAGTTCAAGTGGTATCAGAGCAGTAAGGTCTTTAAAGGTTTGAAAAGTTTTAGTGGATATTTGAATGCTTACTAGGTTGAGGCTTGGATGAGGTGAATCCAGAGATTGGAAGGGTCTTTTCACAAAGAAGAATGGCAAATGAAACACCACTTGGGTCATTATCCCAATTCTTAGATAGTTTCATGACGATACGTGCCATGGTGGAAGAGATGTATAATGAGTTTAAAAAGGGAAAAGGTGATGGCACTTCATCACCTAAACCAGACAAAGGAGCAGAGGAACCTTTTCTTTTTGTCCCTCCAAATAAAGAAGATAAAGGAAAAAGGAGAAAATCCTCCTCCACCATCTCCTCCATCATCACCATCATCGTCATCATCATCGTCTTCTTCTCATAAAACTAGTTCTTCTAAGAAGAAGAAAAAGAAAACCTCTTTGATCAAATTAGATGTAAAATTTGATTTGCCAATTTATGATGGAGAACCTAACACTGAAAAGCTTGATAATTGGATAATATAATTGATGTATATTGTAGGGTGCAGAAATTTGATTCAAAAAGGAAGAATATCCAACTTGCTAGCCTTCGACTTGGAGGAACCGCACTTGTGTGTGGGAAGGCAAGACAAAAGCAAATCTCCAAAAACATGGTAAAATCATTTCAACTTGGAATGAATTTGTTTCTGCCATTAAAAATAATTTTTATGCTTTGGCTTACATGCAACAAGCAATGATGAGTTGGCAAACACTACGTCAACTAAAAGGTCAAAGTGTTCAGAGTTATACTCAAGAATTCCGTAAGAGAGCTTTAACATTAGGCATATCATTGGACTCACCAGAGACATTGTTAAAATACATAGGTGGTCTTCATAGTTATTTGAGGTATACTATACTTATGTTTAATCCAACTAGCTTAGATGATGTATCAGTTCAAGCAACTCATCTAGAGGCCAGAAATAAAAACGTAACCCCAGATGTTGGGAAATCATCCAAACCTATTGAAAGCAAGAATAAAGGTAAGAAGAAATTGAAATGGGAGGAGAGGAAAAAAAACATTGTGAAGAAGGATAAACCTTCATTCACTTATTGTAAGAATGAAGGACACGATGAGGCACACTACTAGTCTTTACATCCATAATTGAAGCCTAATAAGTTCAAGAGTAAAGAGCGAAAGAATGCTGCTACTGTTCAAAAGGACTTGGGATCAGACTCAGGTGATGAGACAACGGTTACAGCTACAGGTATAAAAGGTAAAGATTCTAAAGCATCTACAAGTACTTCTTCACATTTTGTTAATAATGATAATGATGAGAAGAAAAGGAATGAGCTATTTCATATTAGAGTCATTTCCAAGCATACTAAAATTGATACCTTATTTGATAGTGGGTCACAAGTTAATTTGATTTATGAAGCAATTTTAAAGAAGTTGGGTCTAGAAACAAAACCCCATAAAAAGCCATATCCATTAGGTTGGGTGTGTGATAAAACTAAGCTACAATTTACGAAACAATGTAAACTTTGTTTTTCTATTGGGTCAAAGTTTGTAGATTAGGTTGAGTTAGACATAGTCCCATTGGACATTGGTTGAATTGTATTAGGAAGTCCATACTTGTATGATAGAAATGCTATCTTCTATCAAATTGAAAATAAGTATCAAATTACTAAGGATGGAATTGAATATATTGTAAGGGCTCATAAACTCAAAGATAACTTCTCTCTCATAAATTCAGGACAGATGAAAAGAATTGTAAATTCAAGTAAGAAATTTTTACTTATGATTACAAAAGCAAAGGATATTGATAAATCCGATGCATTCCATGGTTGTAATCCTAAATAGAAAGCAGATCTAGTTAAAGTTGTTTCCGATTATGATATTTTGTTTCAAGAGCCTAAAGGGTTTCCACCAAAGCGAGAGATAGAACATGAGATTTATTTGCAGCAATATGCTCCACTACCTAACATTGGAATGTACAAGTTATCAACTCTAGAGAATGCAGAGATAAAGAAGAAGGTACATGAATTGCTTGATCAAGGGTTTATTCGACCAAGTACATCACCATGCGGATCACCTATCGTGTTAGTGTGAAAGAAAGACGGTTTGTGGAGAATGTGCATTGATTTTAGAGGATTAAATAAAATCACAATAAAGAATCGTTATCCTCTTCCTCATATTGATGATTTATTAGATCAGTTAAAAGATGCAGTTTACTTCTCTAAACTAGACTTGCGAAGTGACTACCATTAGATCAGAGTTGCAGAACAAGATGTATGGAAGACTGCTTTCAAAACGAAGCAAGGACTCTATGAATGGATGTTTATGCCTTTTGGCTTAACTAATGCTCCAGCTACGTTTATGCGAGTAATGAATGATGTATTTAGACCATTTATTGATGATTTTGTAATAGTCTATTTAGATGATATTATTGTTTTTAGTAGAACATGGAATGAACATGTGAAGCATGTAAAGTAGATTTTAGATGTATTGAAAAGAGAAAATCTATATGTAAAACTGTCAAAATGTGAATTTGGCAAAACATATTTGAATTATTTGGGTTATATTGTAGGGGGTGGTGAATTGAAGATAGATCCCTCTAAGGTCGAATTTATTGTAAATTGGCCTAAGCCCAATACTGCCATAGAAGTTAGAAGTTTCTTAGGGAAAGAACAATATTAGAGAAAGTTTATTGCTAACTTTTCTTTAATTGCAGCTCCTTTACATGCTTTGACAACTATGAAACAATTGTTTTGGTGGGGAGACAAACAACAGAAAGCCTTCGACACATTGAAATAAAGGATCAGTACAATGCCAGTACTAGCACTACCAGATCTTCAGCATCCATTTGAGATCGAGACATATGCAAGTGAATATGCCATGGGGGCAGTGTTCATGCAGCACAGGAAGCCTATATGCTTTCATTCTGAGACATTTACATCAGCAGTAGTTAACTATCCTACATATGATAAAGAATTGTATACATTATTCAAAGTGTTAAAAAGTGGAAACATTACATAATGGGTAAATAAACAATTATACATACATATCATCAACCACTTCAATATTTACACTCACAAACTAAACTGCAACAATCAAGACATTACAGGTGGATGGGTTTTCTATGGAAATTTCATCTTGTTATCAGATATAATAATGGCATACATAATAAGGTTGCGGACATGTTATCAAGACCAATTATAAATGCATCCACAATACTTAATCATAATTCACTAATTCATGAAAGTTACATTGAACAATATGCTCAAGAAACAGATTTTAGGGATGTATATGCAACTTTAAGTCATGGAAAGAAGGTAGAAGAATTGGATTATTACATAAAGGACAAACTCTTATATCATTTGGGAAAGCTATGCATTCCACAAACTGAAAGAGTTAATATAATTCAAGAAGCACATACTTCTCTCATATCAGGTCATTTTGATGTAAGTAAAACAGTTTCACAATTACAAAGGTTCTACTATTGGCCACGAATGAATGAGACAGATTCTAGATATATTAAAGGATGTACTATGTGTGCTACAAGCAAGCCAAGTAATAGAAAATTAGGCTTGTATACTCCACTTCCAATTCCTTCTCATCCTTGGGAAAGTGTTTCCATGGATTTTGTTGGGGAATTGCCAAAGTCTAGAAAGGGTCATGATTATTTGTATGTAGTTTTGGATAGGTTCAGTAAGATGTGTATTTTGACACCATGTAATAAACAAGTCACAGCTGAACAAACTGCAAAGTTGTTCTTTCAAAATGTATGGGTTCATTTTGGGTTACCCACTTCTATTGTATCCGATCGAGATTCTTGATTTGTTGGGAAATTTTGGTCAAGTCTATGGGAGTTAATGGACACAAAGTTAAATAAGAGCACGACATTTCATCCACAAATAGATGGTTAGATAGAAGTGGTCAACAGGATAGTGATACAGTTGCTTCGAGGATATTGCAGCAAGCATCACAAACTTTAGGATGAGCATTTGTTTTATGTGCAGCATGCTTACAACCATGCAAAACATTTTTCTGCTTAGAGATCTCCTTTTTAGACTTGTTTTGGTTTTATACCAAAGTCTCCCTTGGATTTTGTCTTTGGTAAAGACATAGTAGTTGATTGACACAGTGATGTGGACAAAGCAACCAAGTTCATTGAACAAATCCAGGAAATTCACTAGGCAGTACAGGAACACCTGGAAAAGAGCTAAGCAAAGTATAAGGCGCAACATGACAAGCATTGAGTTGAGCATAGTTTTCAAGTTGGTGATCAAATCTAGTTGTATATTTGTAAAGAAAGACTGCAAGGGGAAGGTAAAAAGTTGAAACCAATTAGATATGGTCCTTTCAAAATACTTGATAAAATTGGTGAAAATGCTTTCTGCCTAGATATACCAACCTACATCCAAATATACTCTGTCGTAAATGTTGAAAACTTGTGATTATATGAACTTTCATTGATTGAAGATCCCGAAGAGCAAGGTCAGCTACCTTCCATTGAATATCTATTGCCTAAGTATCTCAATGAGTTACAGGAGGACACAGTTCTAGACAGCAGGATAAGAAATTCGCGACAAGGAAATGTTGAGTACCTTCGGGTTGGACTCGAAGGTACGAATCCAAGTAAAGCATGATGGATAGAGATTGGAAAAGTGAAGGAACTTTATCCTCACTTACTCAATAGCTAAAACCAACTTTTGGTGGACCAAAAGCTTCCAGTGGGGAGGAGTGATCCAAAATGGATTCATTATTACCTCCAGATCAAAAGTCTTCAAATGCAAGTGAAAGTAGGCTCAATTCAAAGTGTTCGTTAATAAGAAACCAATGGTGCAAACAGCGTGTAAATCCGAGTTCGAATGAAGAAATTAGAGCCAATTAAATAGTTAGGTCAAAAAGTCAATGCCTACATCAGCAGGACACGTGGCAACCCGAGAATGCATCACAGGTTCTGGTTGATGTCAACAAAGAAGGAATGGCGTATGTGTGATTGGTTCACACCATAGTCATTGGATCATCCAATCAAAGGAAATCAACACATATCGTGTCGAGACATGCAAGCAGGTTATCTTTGAAAACGGACGTGATGAGGTTAGTCAAAAGAAGTTAAACTTCTTTGAGTTCCGGCAAGGAAGCGGTAAACGATTTCTGGTGCGCCTCAAAGCTGGAAATGGTTTTTCATAAATCTACATGATTCCACTCAGTGGTCGACACATAACAACCCAAAATAGCTTTTCTCATGTGCTTTCGGAGAATTAACCGACGTGCTAGTTGGACCGCGAGATTGCACAAATGAAGCAAGACAGATCGACGGTGCAGAATATTTGGATTAGTTTACGAGTGGGACGTGATAGTCGTCGAATCGATTGGTATTGGGATCTGTGCCAGGAAAAGGCTAGACGATCGGGGTTAACTCCATGCCTGCTAGTTCTTTGGTTTATCCTATGTTTTTAGTGTAATCATATTATTTCACGATTATCATAGTTTGTAACTATATGTGGTATATTAATACCATAACACAAAAAAAGTTGAGAGAGAGTGTTTTTGAACTATTCCAAGGGGTCTGGAGGTCATAGTGGCCAAGTACAGTCGAGTGTATACTCGTTTTGACTCGAAAATTCAAGCTGAACACAGTGGTGAGATCCATTTTCGTGTTGGAGACTCTGTTTCTAAGCTCACACCTGTAACAGCAATTTGAAGACATAATAGAGAGGTCAGCACTGGAAGCGAAAGGACCAAGAGACGTAACCAAGAAGCCTGGTGAACTCCTTTATTAAATTTGATTGTGTTGATGGTTTGAAAGTGTTTTCTAATTGTTTAAGTGTTTATGTTATTCGCAATCTTTTTGATCTATTGCACTAAGTAACATAGGCAACTTCACACATAGCCTATAATAATTTTTTCATTACCGGATCAGCTATTGATCTCTTTAAGGCCATCATGGACAAGAATGAGTGCATGGCCAAGGTAGTGGTTGAGGCATGAAGGTCTATCCCGAAACTAGACATTCCCAAAGATGAGCCAGTGGATTTGAGAATTTGGAAGCTCGCTACCGAAGTGAATAAAGCGAGAACAGAGCTGGAAAAGGTTTAGTATGAACTAAAGCTTAAGATAGCAGAACTTGAGTTGAAGACCCAGCCTTCTACTCCACCAAAATTTAGAGAGAAGCGCGAGGCAGTTGTTAAGGACACTGTTGCAGTAATAGATAGCGTAGTAAAGGATTGCACTGTGCTCTTCGAGCAGTCGCTCGAAGTAGTCACCAACTTACAGGAGGATCCCAATGTGCAGAGGCTGGAAACAGAGGTGTGGGAGCTACAGCAGTGATATGATGAGGTTAAAGTGATGGCACGCACCGTCGCCATTACCCAAAGGCTAGCAAAGTTGTAGGAAGCAAAGGCGTTGAAAGAGTAGGTGGACGCAGCACAGCACAGGGAAGCATTATTGAAGGCTTGATTGAAGCCTTGGCTAGACAAAGCATATGTGCTCACGACCACCATTGAAGGAAAACTGGATAGTCTATAAGAAACACAGTAGAAAGTACAAGTAGA
The DNA here is from genome assembly GCA_031772625.1 of Pinus tabuliformis. Classification (NCBI taxonomy): domain Eukaryota; kingdom Viridiplantae; phylum Streptophyta; class Pinopsida; order Pinales; family Pinaceae; genus Pinus; species Pinus tabuliformis. The sequence continues at coordinate 1,542,680,621 of CM062804.1, read as the reverse complement.
TGGCATAGGGCCAGTGACAGAGCAGCTGGTCAAGCAGATGAAGGAGTCGGCAACACAGTGCACTACTGAAGTTGCAGTGGTACAAGTGGAGATGGGAGGTCTTTGCAACAAGATCTCCACACCAGCAGAGTGACTCGAGGGTGAATCACCAAATTTTTGTTGGGGGCCTATTGGGAACGGGTCCCCTGGGGTCAATTTTGGGGTTGAAAGCCCAAGTTTTGGGATAGAAAACCCAAATTTTGTAGGACATAATGTAAAGTCTCCGCATTTTGTGGCTATTAGCTACCTATACCAATAGGTTTCATATTTCATGATTGACAATGAAAAGTTCCAAATATGCTCTGCTTTGATCATGCAAAGATCACATATTTCCAAGAGAAAACAATCTGTTTATATAGCTTAGTGTTGTCTAAATTTTGATGGATGGTCCAACAGCCTAATCTGGATCATGCCATGTTTTGAATTTCCAGTTGTAGAATAGAGAAAGAAGTCTGTCCAAACTATTTAATCTTGGCAGACAAGTAGCCTAGGTAGAGAAGAAAGGCTCCCAACTGCTTAATCTGGGACCTTGGAAGAAATAAGGGTAGAAGTAGATAGAAAAACAAAAGAAAAAGCCAGAGAAAAGAAAAGGAAAATAAGGGTCTGCAAGTCCAAGTGCACCCTCCAAGAAGAAACAAAAAATGCTAGGCAAATAGATGGGTAGGCAGATGGGGTTGCAGAAGTGTCATTCCTTTCAATTTGAAGGTGTGCTAACCTATTTCACAAAGCAAAGTCAATGGATGGAGAAGTCTTCTTCTCTATCAGGTTGCAGCAAGCAAAGAAGCATGTCTAACTTCCCACTTATTCCCTTTCCCATTCATTACTAATATTCCCTCATCAATTGTGATTCATGAAACAATTCATGGTTCTATGGTGGTCTTTAGTCCCTTAAAAGCCACATTTCTTGTCTAAAACTCTTTTTATTTTGATCTACTCCCTAAGCTAAGTTATTTTCAACAAACTTAGTATTATCTCCCCTCATCCACTCCCTTCATCCATATTAACCCCTGACTTTATTGTATAATTCCCTTATGTTACCCTTTCCCTAGTACTATAACACCAAGGTGTATAAACCCCAAACATTGTATAAATATCCCTCCCCTTGGCATTATAGCCATATGCCCTCTGTCAGGGATCAAAATGACATCTGGTCACTTTGATAAACCTAAGTCTAACCCCTCTCCTCTTCTGAATTCATCTTGCCCTTTAAAACCTCCATTTACCAAGAAAACCTTATAAAAAGACCCATTTTACCCATACCCGCTCTGAATTGCAAAATAATATCAAAACCCACTTTTGCCAATTATCCAAAGTGTCGGGGCCGCATTATTTTTCATTGGAAAACATTACAAACACTATATTCCAAAGGTTTCCGCTGAGCGCGCCCCCCAAAAAATATATTATTTTAATCCTCATCCCCGTCCGTATCATCCGATCAAGTCATCAACCCGTCGACCGTCCGATCGGGCGCTTTTGATCAGACGGCTATTATAAATATCGGGTCGGGCCCGAGGTCCGACGTTTAGCACCCGAGAAACTGTCAGAGGGTGACGTCAGGCCTCTGCCACGCGTCGCCCTCATAGCTTCTCGGGTCGGCCTCTGACAAAACCGTCTCCGTATTGTAAGCGGTCCGAGAAAACCATTACCGTCGTTCCGCTTACCACTTGTTTTGTCGGGCTTGCGTCACCCCCACGTCAGAACCACGTCACTACCACCTCGTCGTCGCATCAACTCCTCCATCCACCTCCGCGCTGATATGGCCGCCACCTCACTATCCCCGTGGACCAATCGCAGCCTGCCACATCACCCGGTGACATCATGCTGACGTCATCCGACTCCGACCCCACCCGATGACGTCATGCTGACGTCATCCCAAAAACGCGCCAATATTGCCAAAATTCCTTATTTAGGCCAAAATGTCATGTTTTTTCCACTTTTGGCAAAAGAAGCTTTGGCTATCTCTGCATGCCGCTCACGTTCAAACCAGCGCCAACCTGCTAAAGCTAATTCCGAGACCGCCGGCGCCTCCATTGCACCTGCAATTGCAACTCTTACCGGCGAAATTACCAGGTATTCCTCAAAATCATTTCATAAGCCTGGTTTTACCCGTATTTCCTCAAGCAAACTGTTAAGAGACTGTAAAAACAATGTTTTCACCATCAAACACACAGTGACTTGCACCCTTTTTTCAACCAGTGAAGCCATAAACCTCCTGCAGAGCCGCATTCGACAAATTAAGCTGAATTCACAGCTAATTCGCGCAGTCGTGAACTAGAGACTTCAATTGACCAGATTCACCACAGAAAATACTCCTGGTTAGTCCTGCTACTGTTTTATCAACCCTTTAGACAGTATTTCAACTGCTGTTTATTCAATTTGCCTGCTGTTTCTTACAATTCACTTCCATTGCAAGAAAACATTCCTCTCTGTTGTTCTGCTTGATTGAAACCGGTTCACCCACAGTTCAAAAGCTTCAGTAGCCATGGAGACACCAATAGCCTTGAACATCCAGCCTCTTAATGCTCCTCAAAGGGAGATAACATGGAAAGCCCTGGGAGATGTAGACTATCAGATGTTAGATTGGTTTCCCATGGGTTCTAAGTTCAATATCCATATGCTAAATGAATTGAAAGCTCAATACCTTAATGGAGCTGATATTTTGGGGATTTGGGACTCAAATTTGCCCATTTACAACCTCCCTCAAGTCAATGCCCTCCCAGAGTTGATCCACAAATGCCAGGAATGCTATGATCCTTGCCAGAGAGCTGTTCTCAGTCCTACAGGCTCTGTTTTGTTCTTTATCGCCCCAGAAACCATAAATGAGATGCTGCATTTCCATACTGCAAGGCCATTAACCCCTCTTTCCATGTCGGATTTAATAAAGAAGGGAAATAATCTTTCAAGTGCCCAGATTACCAAAATTAACCAGCTATTTGTGCAGCCAAGCTCTGAAACTATAAGGACTCCTCCTATTGGATATCACTACCTAAATGACCTGGGCAGAATGCTAGTAAATTTGATCAGCTATGTCCTGGGATACAAGGGAATTGAGGATGTGGATGGCACCATAATGGCAATGTTGTCCATATTTTCTCCTGGAAAGCCTCCAGCTGTGCACTACGACTATGCCACCTATATTGCAGAAAAGATCCATGAACAACTAATGAATCTACCAAGGGAAAGGGTGTTCAGATACACCTCATACATCTACCACCTGTTCTTGTTTTATCAGCCAGACAGTTTCTCAATTCCTCTCAAGAAACTTAATGCCCAGGGAAATCCAAGATCAGTTGTGTTTTGGACTTCAGTTTTCCATGATGTTTCTCAATCACCATACACATACTGTGAATTTATAGACCTGTTCATTCACCTAGCTATGACATTGATGTATGGTGTTCCTCCTCCAAGGTTAACCGATGACATGCAGAGAATTATCCATCTCTCCAAATCCTACAGCATTGGTGATTGGTACTTTTACCAACACCACATAGTGATCAGAGTATATGGCTGTGAATTGGACCCTTACAGGCTGCCAAGATATGTCCCAATGAGACTATTTGCCCTAGAATACTTCAGGCAGTTTGGATATACTGACTTCTTCCATTTCCAAAGCAAAAACAAGAAGGTACAACTGAAGGTAAGGAGCCAGCTAGGCCCTTTTTTGTACAACAAAAGAGAGGAGGGATGGAAGGAGGCAGATATGATCTTAGAGGGTTTCAAATTGCAAACCAGTTTCAAATGGTCACCCTATGACCGTAATCATTTTATTTCCCTCAGGAGGATAAAACACAAATTGGGTAACTATTCACATGTTAGGCTGCCTCATATTGAAAAGTATGCAAATTCTTTAGGCTGGAAAGAGGGCACTCTAGAAGAGCCAATCTCTAGAGAGCAGATACTAGAGAGAGAGGCTAGGAATTTGCAAAAAGAGGCTGACTTGGAAACTTGTGGACAGGTTTCCTTATCATATCAAAGGCAACTTGGAGCAGCTGCCTCTTCTTCAACAACACAGCAGCAAGCTGCCATGGACACTCAACAGACAGGCAGCAAAGGCAAAGGAAAGCAGGTGGAACAAGAGCAACCACCTCCCATCACTGGAGAACAAACAGATAAAGAGATGGAACAGCAAGAAGAAGTGCAGAAACAGGTAGAGCAACAACAACAACAGGAATCACAGCAAAGAGTAGGGCAGCATGACATAGAGCAGCCCACACATCAAGAAGGGGCAGTTGAGGCCCCAATTCTCACTGAACAGCAGGCTCAAAACATAGTACCTCCAAGGCAAGAAGCAGTTAATGAAACCTCAGTCCTCCAAACTCCACAAAAGGAGGATGTAAGCAGGAAAAGGGATAGAGAAACTCCCTTGACTACATCAACAAGTCATGGTGAGAAGAGGCACAGGATGAATCCCCTTTCAGAGGAAGAGATGCCTATAGGGCAATCTTTGGGTATGGGCCCGCCCAGTTTGGAGGCATCTGCAAGTTCCTTCCAACAGGAACAAGAGAGAACAGTGGGAGGAGAAGTCAGCTCCTCAAGCCAGCAGAGGGGGGGTGAACTAAGCATTAAGCAGCAGTTCATTGAAATCAAGAAAAGGAATGAACCCATAAAAATACAGCTGTATAACCATCTGTTAAATATGGCTCCCACCAACCAGCAGCGTCTGATGTCTGCATATGATGTCCAGGAGGGCAAGATGATCATGAGTCACTTCATGCCAACTACTTTGTAGCCAAAGTCCCCTTCAGATTACCTAAGGACCAATCTTGAGGTCCTGGCCAAGGACATCCACCCGATGGATAAAATTGAATTGCATAAACAAACAGGTGAGATGGTCTATGCTTCCTTGGCAGACAAAACATTAGATAACTACAGGCTAGAAAATAGCCTTAATAATACAGCTGCCCAACTTGAGTTGGAAAGGGCATCATCACAAGCAAAGGACAACAGAATAAGGTCCTTAGAAGACATAATTATTGAGATTGGGCATGATCCCAAAGATATCAAGGACATACAAGAAATATTAAAGTTGAGGGATGCAGATATGGCAGCTCTGAGGAGAAAGATCAAACTCCCAGCCACAATTCACCCTCAAACAGATGAAGTGGCTCAACAAAGGCATGATAAAGATGCCACAGCTTTGCTGGTGTCTCTCTATAAACAGCTCATCCAGGCACAAGAAAAGCTGGGAGAATCAGAGGCTGCACAGGCAGCATTACAGGCAGCTTTGAAGCAAAGAGAAGAAGGTCAGACCTCCCAGCCTCCTCCTGAAGTGATAAATCTTGAGGAAACTGCTCCACCTACTGTTCCTCCTCCTCAACAGACAGAACAAGCAGCAACATCCACCTCAGCAGCACCACTAACAACAGAGCAGGCCCCAAGCCTGGACATGCAAAAGCTGAGGAATGAGATCCAGGCCTTGGAAGCACAAATGACAGAATTGAATGAGGCCAAGGAGAAACTAGCCAAGGTCAATGAAAGATATGATAAATCCAAGCAGTCTGTGGCAGAAAAGGGCAGGGAGATAAAAGCCCTTAAAGACAGGATCAAAGAGCTAGAAAATGAGCTCAAATTAGATAAGGTTGTGGCTGAGCTTAAAATAGTGCTGTGGGCTAACATTGGCCAATCTATTAATGAGAAATGGCAATATATTGAAACAATCCATGAGCAGTTGGACCTCATTCCAAAAGCACAGACTGAAATTCAGAGATCAAGAGCTGCTCTAAGCAATATGCCTGAAATTGCCACCAGGATGATTAATGTGCTCAACAATAGAACAAGTACTCAGTTGGCTGCCATGGGAATTTCAAACAGAACTGAGCACATTCAGTTAATCAAGAGGGTTCTCACACTGAGAAACTTAGTGCAGACCTTGGAGAGAAGAACCCAGGACATGCAGACTGAGGTGAACAGGTTTATGGAGAAATTTCAGGTGTTAGAAAACAGAGGGCTCCCTAGCTTACTGAACAGCGCAGGGAGATTGTTCACACATGACCAGTATGCCAAAAGGGTTAATACATTTGCCACTAGTCAGATCAACGAGAAGCCCAACACTTCAGAGGAAACAGGGCCAGCCACAGGACAAACTCTCTACAATAGAGTAGAAAGTTTATTTTTTATAATGAATGAAATCAAACACCTGTTTGAGGTGCCTCCCAATTTTTACAAATATACAGAGGCAGAGGAGACTATGGATGCAATTCTCAGGCATCAACTACCTACACTAGAATGGTGGACTAAGGCCATACAGACAATTTTATAAACAGGAAACCATTCAACAAATTTTGATCATCGAAAATGCAAAATTGTCATACACAGGACAGTTTTAAAGAATCAGCATGCATTAAAGATAAAAGCTGAGCCAACTCAGCAGAGATTTCGGCCAACAAAGCAAGGTAGGAAGCTACAGGTGTCCAGGCCGAGAAGCTACAGCAGAGCAGCTCCAAAAGTGCATTTGTCAGCATTAATGCAGATCACTCCAACCGACTCGATGGCCTCCAAAGGCCAAAATATCTTCTGACAAGCATAAAGATGCATTTACTTTGTATTCAATGATGTAATAACTTTCTGATCAAAATATCTTGAAAAGTTGGTGAAGATATTCATTTCTGAGATAACTTAGCACTCAGATATTTTGTAACAACGGATTGTATATATTTTCCCCTCGCACAAGCTTTCAGGGGTTGTTGTTGATTTCTCTTGAAGAATTTCTTAAGCTGTAATCCTTTCAGAGTTTAATAAAGAAAGTGATGGAATTTCTCGGAGTTCTGAAGTGTTGAATGCGTTCTGGTGTCTGTTGAAAATTGCAGGATTCCTGTGTACTTCACAATACAATAAGTTTCTGTAACTCTCTTTGTTATGTATTTTAAATCTATTACCATCCATACATGTTCTTAATTTCTAAGTGTTTGACAACAAAGAAAAAGAATAACCTTCAGGACTTATTCATGCAATACCCTGAGTTCAATCTATGTTGTTAATGAATGTCTTTCTTCAGCTATAATCTTGATAAGTGTAATTCTTAATTGCTGCACTTTCAGAATATATCTTTCACAGTGACCTTTGTTTCAGGAATTCAAGTATGCTCCTGAGCATCATGTTTCACTTTCACATCACCAGCTTAATGGAGAATTCTTAAATGCTTTCTGTTGGCTGACCATACATCACCATTTAAGTTTAAATTTTGTTAGTTTGAGATACTCAATAGGCCCTGCAGTCTGAACATCATCACTCCAGCATTTCAAAACATTTCACAGCTCTAGACTCCATTGCCCAATGATATACTATTGTCTGAACACTACACCTTAAGCACTGAAAGAAATCCTTCAACCAAAATATAAACCAAAACCTGAGCATAATAACTAGCCTAAAATACTATCAAAACAGAGACAAATTATAAAGAGAGAGCCCTCTCTGATTACAGTTTGGCTAGAAACTGTGATCCAAAGATTGGTTAGTGGTTACCCCGGCCGTATTCCCTTGGGAGTCATAGGGAACAACCTGGGTGTTAACAGTGGCCACGGAGCACGAAGATGTAAAGAGTTACTAAGGGTTTTCCACCCTTCTTTTGTATAATTCATGTTGGCTTTAGAGATCTACCCATGGTCCGCGAACCATGAGATTGTATAATAAGGGAATCTTAGAAGAGTCTAAGGCAGTTTAGTAGTCAATAAGAGTTTAGTAGGGGATAAGTTGGAGTCATTGTTGGGTCTATGAAGCTAAGGGAGAAGAGTCTTAGCATAGGAAGAGGATATGCAGCTGAGTGTGCAGAGGCCTAGGGTAGAAGTCCGAAGCTGAGTGCGCGAACCCCTACAGCTGTGTGCGCAGGTTAGTCAGAGTCTGTATTGGAGATTTGAATCAATAATAAAAAGGAGTATTCTGGAATTACCTGTGTATTTTAATTCTATTAATTGTATGTGATTATGTTATGTTGAACATTGGGTTTATGTTTTATTATTATTCTGATGCGCGAATCTATGTATTTCCCTGTGTTATATGACCGAAAGTAGAGATATACGTTTATGCGAAGATAATCATAAATTCATGTTAAATTTGGCCAACACTTAAGATAATTCGGGTAATTATACAGTAGAGGCACATAAGTGCCTAAGCCACCTTTTAAGGTTGCACAAAGGACTGTCGTAGACCTTCGCGGAGGTTCAGAGGATGAATAAGGAGAATATATCGATAAATCATAAAAGGCTTATCGACCTGCACGAGGAAAGAGTTGAAGGTATAAAGCTGACATCACAACCATCTCAGGGTGTGGAAACTTGGTTCTTGCATCCCCCCATACTGCTTCGAGTGAGACTTCATTCCACGCTCCATAGATTAATGCCGAAAGGGCCAGTAGTGTAGGGATTTTCTTGGCTAATTAACGTTGAACCTGGGTCAGGGCCCATCAAGCCAATAGTCTCTCTTTGCTAATATATAACCATACTTCGTCTCCAACTTGAAATTTGTGATAAATCTAGTGTTTGTCATGCATTGCCTTAGCTTCTTTGAAATTTTTCAAGTTGTTCCTGCACTGTATGATGCATGAACTGAATTTTCTCTATGAACTTCCTTGCCTTATCGATGTCACTATGACCATCAATGGTGATATCTTTCTCAAATATGAAGTCCAATGGCGATCTTGGCAAGTACCCATAACATGCCTCAAATGGTGATGTGTTTGTGTAAGAATGATTTTCCCTATTATATGCATGTTGTATGTAATGCAACTGTTCAACCCACAACTTGGGATGTTTGCTACAATATCCTCTAAGAATATGAATGATTGTTCTTTTGAGCACCTCGGTTTGTCCATTTTTTGCGGATGAAAATATGTACTCTTCTTCAAATTTGTGTCCATCATGTCCCACAAATTTGACCAAAAATTCCCAACAAATCGAGAATATTGATCACTTACAATAGAAGTAGGAAGACCAAAATGAACCCAAATGTTTTGGAAGAAAAGATGAGCTGTTTGTTCAGCTGTAATTTTCTTTTTACATGGTGTTAGTATACACATTTTGTTGAACATGTCTACAACTACATACAAGTAATAATGACCTTTCCTTGACAATGGAAGACCTCCTACAAAATCCATTGAGATACTCTCCAATGGATGTGAAGGTACCATAAGTTGAGTGTACAATCCAAGTTTCCTATTGCTAGGCTTACTTGTTGCACACAAAGAACATCCTCTTATGAAATGAGAAACATTATCAAACATGTGTGGCCAATAACAATACCTTTGAAGATTCGCTATTGTCTTGCCTACACCAATGTGTCTAGCAATCAATGAAGTGTGCACCTTGTTACAGGGAAAAGTGTCTACATAGAACTGCTTATCCCACTAAGGTGTGATAGCTACCTTAGAAACAAACAAAGTAAAGCTACTTTCATTTTTCCTTTATGAAGTATAGATGAGAGAAGAACAAAGAAGACCAACCTCTGTCTTGCGCTAATCTCCTAGTTCGATTCCTCTCTCTCTTGATAGTCTTTCGCTACTTGTTCCCTTGCACGCCCAGCTTCACAGAGTACCTGTAAGATCACAGTAGCATAGCACTATACAAGAACATGGATCTATAATCATAAAAAATCTAGGATCAGATGTAAATTGACCACACAAATGCAGCAAACATAAATGACACAAGAGTATGGAGGAAAACTTGAATAGCTTTTATTGATAAACAAGAAAGAGCCAAGGGAGTTACAACCAGTTGTTCTGACCCAACATCATCCTCTCAGCAAGTAAGCCCCTCTTCACCTCATACAAAGCTTAGATCACCCAACAATCTGATGTTGTCTCAAGAAACCAATAACAATTCCTTACAATATGCAAAATTCTAGCCTTTGGATCTCTGGGATGAGGTATCCATATATAAATATCTGTAAGGGAGATGAGTCATATTGTGATTTGATTAGTGTCTTCCCTCTGATAGTTCTTGCTTCCACTTGGAGATTGATGATCTCTTACTCATCCTTGGTCGAATTCAGAGAGGCAAGTGTCACAGGAGAAGTTTCTAGAATTTTCCATGCCTCTCCACCTCGCGGAATGACACTTCCATTTGTCACTTCTCGCCCATCGCACCCCATAGAAGGGCTTTTTGAAATGCAACGCACCCACACAGTGTATTTAGGTGAGATGCAATGCACCTTGCCTATGGAGCAACTGAAATGATCCTGTTTTGACCAGTTCTGAGCAGTTTTTCATGGAGAACTTCTAGGAGAAGCTGTAATCAGTTGACCTTGTTCCTTTAGGGGTTAGAACAACACTTTTAGGGACTTAGGAGCCCTTGGTTTATGGACATTTCATGCTTGGAGCTGTAGTGCCCAAAAATGTCTATAACACACCTCCCTTATGATACTATTTCTTTCTCCCAGTACAATACAAAACTTTCCCAAATGATACAACAAACTATTATGTACATGATAGTCCAACTCTTCAATTTGGTTTCCTTGACCCAAGCTTGTATACACATCTTGAAACTCACTATCATATGCATATCTTTCAATGTAACTTTCATGCAAAACAGAATTATGCTTGAGTATAACAGATGAATTTACAATAGGCCTTGAAAGCATATCAGCTACCTTATTGTAGATTCCCTTTTTGTCCCTAATAACTAAATGAAATTGTTGTAGAAAACTCATCCATTTGAAATTTTGTGATTGTTGCAACTTTGACTATGACTATAAGCCCTAAAATGTATGATGGTCGGTATGGATAATGGTCTCCTTTCCCATCAAGTAGTGTTTCCATTTTTTGACACTTTGTACCAATGCATAAATTTCTTTGTCATAAGTGGGATAGTTAGTTACAGCTCCATTAAAAATATCAGAATGAAATGAAATGGGCTCACCATGTCACATAAGAACTGTTCCCATGGCGTAATCACTAGCATCCATTTGAATCTGAAATGATTTTCTAAGATCTGGAAGAGACAATACCAGTGTTGGACTGATATTTTGCTTCAAAGCATCAAATGTGTTATGTTGTACATCTCCCTAATGGAAGACTTTCTTGGCACTTGTGTCGGTGTCCGAGTATGAACAAATTATTCAATCCCATTTCCTACATTAATTCATCAATCCATGTGCGTACACGTTTCAAGGTAACACGCAAGGTATATGCAGGAGCAAGGTTACAATCTTGCATTGACCAAGGGTTCGTGACTAAGAAATTAAAGCATCGTTGTAACAGTCATGGAAATTAAATTGCAGAGAGAAAAGCATTCACAACAATCTATGGAAATCTATAACAACAATAAATAAAATACAAGTAAAACAATATACATAAAAAGGACACATGCATAGCACCTGATCAGAAGAGTGGGCCCAACTTCCTAGTTAGGGTTGTGCTTAACTCACATATTTGAGAAAAATATCAGAAGGCTGGAAATTTCATTAACAAGAGTTCCATTGTTACAAGGCTCAATTCTTACATCAGCTAGCTCCCTTTTCTCTCTGAATTGTGTCTTTTAAATACACAAACATCCCAAATTAAACTTACAATAAACTGATCTCAATATTCAATATGAGATCTGAGAAATCTGGCCTTCATGATTTAGCTGGGACAAGTCGAATTTGGTTATTACGATTGGGAAATTCTGGAAAACGGCCGCAACAACAAATCTACAAATATGTCCTTCAAAGAACCTCACTTTTCTCCCAATACAAACCGAATCATTGGGAAACTGATTTTGTCCGTTATTAACAAAACCCATGTCTTATATTTTCCAAATTCGCTTTCATTTGCCCAAAACTTGCAATGCAAAACTATCACTTCTTATGCCAGTGAATTCCTGAATTGGAATATCTAATTATTTGTTGAATACCAAATCTGCAATATGGAAGAGATCTTGGAGGCTAAAATCATGAGCGAGGTTATAACACATGAATAAACCAAAATCATGCATAATAATCATTAATTACTAAAAATAAATGAGATCAGATATTATTTATCCACAAGAGCATAAAGGATTATGAAATGGAATTATATACTAAATTATGGTAAATAATGTGATAAAAGAATAGTGGAAATAGATGAAATGAATGTTAAGATGTGGTAATAATAATGACAAATTAAGAGCTCAGCATTCCCGCAAACTGAATATGTTGCATGTCCACATGTAACCCATTGCCTCTGTATAAAGTAGGGGAAATAATGGTTTGAAAAATATGAGTGAATAATGCTCAGTGGTTTTTTTTTATGACATTCTCCTAAAATTTTAATAAATCAAACACTCATGTTATTTCACCTCAATTTTTACTTTGAACAAAGTAACGTGGAATGACATCTATGGATAAACATTGTTGAAGCTAATGTAGGTTGAGCTTGTGTAAGTGATGCAGAAGGTGGAAGCCATGCAAGCTCAAAGAAAGTAATCAAAAATTGTAGTAGGATTTCCTTCCCCCCAAACTAATTAGTTTCCCTGTCATCAAGATTTCTATAGCACATCTCATGAGTATCCTCAATCAATAATTCATCAGGATTCAAAATCAGAATTAGGCCTCTTCATCCTTCCCCAAAATAATATTAGTGTTTTTAAGCTAGGATTAAATAGAGATTGATTGGGTAAAGCAACTATCTTTTGTTAAATATATGAAACTTGTAGAATAAAGGAATGACAGATTAGATGATACAAAATGTAAAATATCAAATATCCTAAAAGTTTCATCCCTAACATGTAAATTAAATATTTATAACTCAATAATAGATATAAACCATAACCACCATTATCTAAGAACTGATTAAATATTACCCCATGAACCATGAGTTCTAGCAAACCTTATATATGCAACAGTGGCTTTATCGGCAGTTAGTTTTGAGAAAACAAGGTAACCAAGTAGATCATAGTATTGAATTAACTTCTATACCATAGGCATGGCCACTGCTGCCAGCAGGCATCCATAGCCTTGACAAGGATGCCTTTTTAACCCATTGAGATGCCAGTGTCCCATCTATTAGAAATAAGTACATAGTTACAAAAGCATTTCAATTTACTTAGATGTCTACTGAAGATCATTGTTCTGGCTTGGTAACCAGTTAATAACAATGCCATTCACGGGAACTAATAAAAGTGAACATGTCGGCTCGTAATGAGACCTCTTATCCTTCAGTTTATGACCAAAGGCCATTACCCCGGCTTGGTGATCAGTAGTGGTAATGTCACTCTACTAGGACCTATGATCATGGTAGGTTGGCTCGTAATGAGACCTCCTATCCTACAGTTGACTATTTATGTTTAAATTTAACTATGGTTATTGTTAATCAACAAAAGATCACTTAATAGATGGGGTGGCAAGCTAGCTCCTTAAGAGCTAGGGATGGCGTAAAACATTTTGTAGTAACTATTTTCAACTCGAGTAATTTTGCTTCTCAAATACTAATAACCTTCAAATGATTGTTGATAAATATATTTTTCTTTGTTAAGGTTGGGGTTTGAGGAATAATTCATTAGATAGTGATGGAAAGATTTAAGTACAATTTTGTGGTCATCATTATAAATTTTACAAAATCAGGGACTTGACAAATTAGGAAAGTTGAAAGTTGCCATGATGAAATCATCTTTTCATAATTATTCCTTAAAAAATAAAATTATGTTTATATATAAACAAAGATAAATTGACTACCCAATCACTATGTTAAAGAGGAACTAGACAATTAAATGTATTTCCCCATTCACCAATTTAATGGCGTCATGCATGATTCAAGTTCCAATTTGTGTGGATAAGTGGGGGTTACGGATTGTTATGGATTATGGTGGTAATAATCCAGCAATAACAGCACTGGCGGAGTAACAGTACCAGCAGAGTAACAGCACTAGCGGAGTAATAGCACTGGCGGAGTAATAGCACCAGCGGAGTAACAACATCCAAGGAGTAACAGCATCTGACACTTAGAAAATTTTGGGAGTAACAGCACCCAATGGATCTGAGGAAACAATATACTGATAAGACTCAGGAACAAAAGGATAAATATGGAACAACATCATGAAACTTGAGAACATCCTTTTAATTTGATGAAGGAACAAAATTTGTGACTTTGAACATATGAAAAAAAACATATGAGGAATAGAAAAAGAAACAACAATTTTATTGAAAAACAATAAATAAATAAATAACTTAAGTTACAATGGCTATGATTTTGACTGCAACAATGTTTTTTCCCAAGGGAATATCAATCTGTTTCCAAAAAAAACAATCTATCAATGGTAAATGAATAGAAAAATGTTTTGAAGGAAATGACTTGGATCTTCAAATGGAAATCAATTCTCCATTTCTCATGTTATGAATCCATTAGGTAATGAAAAAGTCTTCATGTTGTTGATGAGAAATAACAGGAATAATTCGTAACAAACTCTTATGATAAATTTCCATGGCACCTCGAAAGAACCAAAATTATATGATATTAGATTTCTTAATAGATGCTAGGATGAAAATCTATTATTTCATTATCATTTCCTTCAATAATCACTTGTTCAAAAACAAATTGACCTCCTTTATTCTCCTCAGACTTGCAAAAAACAAGTGTCTACATGTAATAAAACATGTAATCATGGAAGAAGAGATCTGATCAAGCTCTCTAAATCCAATAAATATGAAAAAATTTAACAAGTATTTACTCTATAAAACAAATCCACGGAAAGCAAATAACAAATTAGAGTTAATTTATTACTTGCGAGACAACGGTGGCCAACCATACTAACCAACAATATTTTAATCATAATTTTTTTGTTTTTTGTCCGATTTATGTGATTTCAACGCCAAATGAAAGTGAATTAATAGGGATATCTCCAATTGAAACAGGTTTTAAAAATTCCATGATATGATATTTCAAATTTACTTATAACAACCTGCATAACAGAGTCATTTTCGATTTCCCAACTTAGACCAATAGTTGATATTTTAAGAATAATTTTTTTGTTTGATGATGGATTGAACCGATTAAAATTGGATATTAAAGTAGATTCATGTAACTATATCCAATAGAAACATTTTTTTTGAAATCATGAAGAATTTATGGGTCAAATATGCGAAGGAACAGTCGGAAAAACAGAGTTTTAAAGGTGTTGATTTATGATAGACAGTCAGTATTTTGGTCATAACTTTTTCATACGATATCAAAATTAGGTGATTCAAATTGCATAGTAGACATGATTAATAGTTTGATATACCATGGGAACAGGTTTCAAAAACTTAGTCATTTAGGCCTCCAAAAATGGACTGTCTCAACCCTGTTCCTGAGCTGCCTACTCGACATACTGTCAATGTTTTGGTCATAACATTTTCATATCAAATCCAAATTGAGTGATTCAAATTGGATTAGAAAGTAGAAATAAAGGGCTGCTTAGGATAAAAATAGGGTTCAAAAATATTCCCATTTTGTTCCTCAAAACATGATTGTACCGACTATGATTTCAGTGGTTTTATCAAGCCCACATGCCCTAACATATGATATTTTCTTCTTTTTTTTCAAAATGATGATGAGTGTTTGTAGAAATATATTTTTCAATATAATACATCTACATACACAATTAAATTCAAATATTTACCATTGATATTTATATACTCAGCAAGTTGCAGCAAACATAACTCGTTCTACATATAACAAAAATTATTTATATACTTATTTATTCTATTTTCTACACTAACCTATTCTACCTTAAAGAATAAAGCATACTTACATATAAGAGTACTTCCAATGGAGCCATTTTATAAATAAGGTCTCAAGTGTATACACACCCGAATTTGAGAAATTTCTGTCAATAAATACTAGGGTATGAGAGACCAACTTCCCTTGAAAATATGGTGTCAAAAATTGCTGAAGTATGGAGTGACGTTGCGAACAATTGATGGAGTGAAACCAATCTTCAATGTATCATTTACTTTCTTGATTTCCCATAGTTGTCATATCATGAAGTTCTTGAGTTTATAAAACAACTTGTTGACGCAGACTAGAAGAAACCTCATTTTCTTCCATAACTTCTACAATTTTTGGATTTGAAACATTTCCAATCTCGATATCAGTTTTCTGTAATTGTGTATGTGAGATATATTGGATGGAAAGGGTAGGTAAATTTTACAATTCAACACTGTAAACATGTTGTACTGGTTTATTATGGTGAGGGTGTGCAATGAGTTGAGCAGGATATTGTGTAGGGCATGGACGATTTTGATGATGTAGTTGATTGGGATGTTTGGATGATTTTGATATGCAAGCAAAGTGTTCTTGAAAAGATGGAAAAGAATATGGATGATATTTTTGTGCTACAAGATGAGGTAGAGTAGTCATGTAATCATAGGATGAACCATGTCAAACTTGTGGACAAGATTTATGGGGGTTATATTGAGATTGGCATGGCTGCCCTAACACATGAGTATTCCATAATAGATTATGTGTAAGATAACCAAGAGGAAGTGTTTTGAAACATACATGTAGGCCAAGGTTTCCATGGTTGTGAAATTGCTGCAACTCCTCCATCCCTTGGAAATTTTGTTTTCATCTCAGGTAAGAAAGAGAAACTATCCATTTTGTTTTAGCATTGAGGAAAAATCACTTCTTCAAATTCTTCTTGATTTTTCTTAACCTGCAAAACATGCAATTGTGAATTTAGAGAGCTAATAAAATAAACTTTAAAATGTTCAAATAAATCATTGATTTCATCTCTTATATCTCCTGTTCTTGTAACAAATTTGGAAAGGAAAGAAGAAAATTCTCTAGTTCTTACCAGCCTTGGATATTCCTCTTGAATACCTTATGCATAAATCACAAACATCATCATATGATAGCTGAAAATGTCACATTTTCCTATCAGATTTAGGATTTCTATAATTTCATCTTTGATTCCTTTAAGAATGAGTGTTTTTAAGATCTCTTTTTTCAAAATGCTTATGCTTTGATTTTTGAAGGTTGTATTTAAATCGCTCCAAATATTCCTCCAAAATTTCATCTTCCCCTTGTATCATACTAAAAATATCTTCATTGGCCTTGCAATAGTCTTGGTACTTCTCCAAGAATACATTCTTCATGTCCTCCCATGTTTTGATGTAGTTCCCACCAAGGCTCATGAACCATCGGAGTGTTGTTCCTTTTAGAGTAAGAGGAAACACTTTCAACCTTTGATCATTAGTAAAATAATCATATCCTCTACAAAGTACTTCAAACTCAAATAAGAATGTATTTGGGTCCTCATTATACAAACCATGAAAATTTAGTAGAGACGATGGAGGAATTATGTGTGTTTGTGTCACTCCTCCTAGATCATTGATAAGGAATTCAAAAGTAACAATATGAGCGATTTCTTACCATAATAGAAGATGTTCTTCATGTGCTTCTTTGAGGTTCCTCCTTCAGATATTCCTGTCAGTTTGTTAGTGGAATGGGTGGTGCTTACATCACCACTTGAGTGAAATAATAATATTTCTTAAAATTTCTACCTTTTTCTTCCTAGTTATTCAAAAAAACAAGTTGAAATCAAATCTAAAGCTCAAGACCCAGAGCAAGGTGTGGTTGAGGGGAAAGTACCCCTAGGGTCCTTTGGGTTGAGACTCTACCAGACTGAAAATTGCTTATTCAAAGAAACACACACAGCCATTATCTTTACTGTAAGCAAATTCTAATGTTTAGGGTACGTACCTAAGGTCCTACGTTCGAGAAGGCCTTTAGGGTCCAAACCCTTCTTGGAGTTCCCTTCTTCTCCTTTGACCTGTAAAACAAACAAATCAAAGAACACAGCAGTACATGGACAAATACTTATACACAAACCGTCTTCATGCTATAAAGTTAGTTATAAAAATCTTTAAGTAACTACTTGCATAAGAATTCAAGACAAGAATCTCATAAGCACAAAGAAATATTGTTTCAGGAACCAAGACGTGTTTCTTTATATAAAGGCAAGTAAAGTACATATAACGGAAAGATTTCACCTGAAACACCTTCAGCAGGCTCCAAGCAAAGCTTCCTCCCAGATTCGTTCCAGCCTCAAGCCTCCAACAAGAGCTCCTTCCAAGTCTTACTCAATGGTGATATAAAAGATGAATGATCACCAATACACATGGAAACAAGGGTTTCCTATGCAAAATGGGGGAAGTGCAGAAAGCACCAAGGACTTCAGACCTGGTCTAAGGGGAAAATCTCAGCATAATAATCTTGCTCTCCTTCATTCTCTCCTTTAGGCCTTCCCTTTGATGTCTTTTTATACCATCTCCAAAGTAGTTTTTTAGTTAGGAGTTGGTTAGGAACAGTTGGGCCACAGGCACTAACAGGTGATCAGTAGGTAAAACCCGTGATCTCCGCCCGAAAATAAGGAATTATTTATTTTTTTAATTGTTTTAATACATACACGCGGGTTGGGTATACACAAACCCGCATGTACACGCGTTTAACTCAGGGCAATGTCGCGTATAAGGGATAAAACACTGTTTTTTAAATTTTAGGACCATGTCTGGAAGGAGGGGTTGCCCTAGGCCATGAGTGCAACGTCACAAACCATAAGAGTGAGATTTGGAGCTATAACAGATGCCCCCTAATATATGAGGTCAGAAGGGGAACATGATGGCCGAAATATATTATGTAAGTACATGGAAAGGAATTCTGTCGAGAGACCGAGGAGGACTTCACCAGAATTCAGCCTGCCAAGCCACCAAAAGGAGATCAGAAAGAAACATTGTCTGAGGCGGGCATACCCATGCTCAGAATAAGTAAAGCATGTCCGCATATCAAGTACAAGCGGATCCACTAAGTATACAAGTATAAATGACTGGAAGATACATAATGGATCATCTGATCATAAGGAGCAAGTACATGTCTGAATATCACATATAAGACTGTCAATGATGCTGAAAGATGCAACGGATCACTGATATCAAAGACTGATCCCAAAAGGTACCAACTGAACATGATGGAATAGGATGGTACTACACTGCAAACTCAGGTGCCAGCATATAGAATGTCGCCATGACTGACTGCAACATATAAAGTGGAGTGGTATCAACTAGCAGCAACAGGAGTAACTGTCAAGTGAACCAATGAATGCTGATACAACCTGAGGTCTTCACCGACCGCCATGGTACATTTCTACACCATGGGAATAAATGATCTGAAGTCGACCATGTGAGAAATCGTTTGATTACTGGTCATTGATGTATACCGTTAACAAACGCGAGACTACTCACCGATAATGATAATGAGTGTCAAGGTACCCAGTACAATCTAACAAGTGTGAATAGATGAGCTGAAGTCGAACACCTGTAAGAATATATCGATTAGGAGACAATGATGGTTTCCCACTGTCGATAGCGAAGGATCTACCACTAATGACTGCAAACCCCAAGGTATTGCCAAATGGACTCTAGATATTTGCCCCAGAGCAATGAGTCGGAGTCGATAGGGAAAGATCCGCTAGAAGGAAGGCATTAAGGCATCCTCCATCAATCTAGCACCACAAATGTGGAAGGAATCGGACGAAAAAGATGTAGTAACCCAACCGAAGTATGTTTCCGGCGTACACAAGATGTGGCTAGCACACGGCAGAAACCCTCTGAACCAACCAATAATGAAAGCTGACACAGAGGCGAGATATCCACCAATAGGGTCAAATGGAAACCAAGGTACTGCACGAATCCCAATGTGTGATAATGTATGCTGATGTCGAACACAAGTGAAACCACTCAGTCAAAGACCCATGATACTGATCGATGTTGAGCACAAGGTGACCTATCAATAATGAAAATAGGGCCAGGGTGCGGCTCCAGGCCTGTCCTCAGAGCAAGGTGTCGTCGTCGATAAGGACAAGACCCGCCAGCAAGAAGTCAATGGGGACCTTCTCAAACTAGCACGAGTAAAGGACCAATATAACTGATGTGATGATAGACATGACACTGACAACCAGGGATGGCCGACTGAAAAATGAGTCAAGGGACACTGAAGAGAGGCCGACTCAGGCTAACTTCCCTTGAACAAAAGCACGACTCAATGTGACTATGTGGCAGCATATGATGACTCTGTATAAGTTCGCCATGCAAGAGGCACGAACGAACCCTCCATATGATTGGAAGAGATAACCAATCGGGGGAGAACGGACTCAATAACAAGGTTATGGCATACCTAAGTCAAATTAAATCCCACCCATGCGGAGGAGACTTTGTTTTGAGTGCTTTGTTCAAGGGCGACACGACTGACTCTAGCTACCAACAATAAATGGAAATAATGTCCCTGTTCCCGCTCTTTTTTGGAATATTTAATTTTTTTGTCTTTTTCTGTTAAGCCGGAAAAAGAATAAAAGAATGCTATGGTACAGTGGAAAGAACGAGTGTCGGTGAAACAGATGATCTAGTTCCTGGGAAGGGAACGTTCCTATGCTCAATGCAGGGAGGTGAAAACTGGTCAGTGACACTCAGAGGTATGTTCTTTCCATGGATCTGGGTATGTCAAGCTGCAGAAGTCAAAGGTATGCAAGGTTGATTTTGCAGATGTCACGGTCAAAAGTTGGCTTAAACACGAGTCCAAGTGAAGCTGGCTCTAGGCCAAAAGGTGCAAATGGTCAACATGCAATGCAGAAGTACAACTCAACACACATAGGAGCCTCTAAGGTATAAGGCCAGAACGAAGCGAAGAAGCAAAGGGGAATGAGTCTTCAATGCATAAGTCATGGCGGGACTACAGAGGACTCCCGAGCCTACTCAAAACGAAGCAGCATGGGCAACAAATGCCAGTGAGGTGCTAACTACGATGCCCATGTAAAGGGATGGCTCTACCATCGTGTCATGATTTAAAGAATCAGTGAGTGAAAATGGCTTACGAACCATGACACGATGGGGTGGACCCTACGGCAGATGTATCGGTCATATGGAGGCTAGTATGCATAATGCAATGGAAAAATGGTGTCCCTAACCTATATGCCAGTGAAAACACGATACCTGCCATGACGGGTCAGCGGTCATGGAACCGTCTCGAACTGTCGAAAAATGTCCAAAATGTCCTGAAAAACAAACCAAACTCGGCATTCCAAGATCCCAAGTTAAAAGTCACATGAGGCCAAACAAAATAAAATTTTGAAAAAATTTTGCATTTTCAAAACTTATAAAAGGCATATTGGACTTACCATTTTCACCATTTGACTTGGAGAGCAAAAATTGTGGAGCAAAAGGAGCAAACTTCCCTGTGACCAATTCAACCGTTCAAACTTGCCGAAAACTTCCAGGTAAGCCTTAAACTTGTCTTGCAATTAATTGTGATAGTTTTTAGGAATTTTAGTTGACGTTTTACCGTTGGATTTTTGCAAAAAAATCCTTCGCGGCGTACACGCGAGTTGGCAATATTGAACTCGCGTATACGACGGCCCTACACGCGACTGTGTATATAGAAACCCACGTGTGCGCAGCGAACTAATTTTATACACAAAACTAACGGATGAAAATGATTTTTTCTTCCAGGATGACTATCACATGGCGTGAAAGAGAGCACTTAGCCGTGGATAATGAAGTTATGGGCAATGATGAAGCATTAGATGCTTTACGGGGATGCGGGTTGCTTAAATTCTTCAAATTGCCAAATATGAAAGTGAACACGCGTCTGCTCGAGAGGCTCATTGATTATTGGGATGTCGAGGAGGAAGCATTCGTGATTGATCAGATGCCACTCCGGATAGAAGTGGAAGACATATATTTTATCACGGGCCTTTCTCGAAGGGGAGAGGTAGTACATTCCCGGGGCAGGACACGGAATAGACTCAGTGTAGATGACTATGTACAGATTTACTGCCCGAGTCATCGGAAGGTCGGGAGCCAAATCTCTATCCCACATGTGGTGAGTTTGTCACTCAGGATAATCTTGTTCACCATAGCTCGAGTGAACGGATCATCCTCACTTCATCAGGCGTCACGGGTAACCATGAGCGTGGCAATGGACTGTCTCACTACTGTGTTTGACTGGTGTACTCCTCTTCTTGCCAACATGAAGGAACAACTCACTTCTATCAAGAGGGGACAGACCAAGAACTTTGGGTTCGGAACCATCTTGTGCACTTTCTTCTTCGAGAAGGTTCCCGCACTCCGCCCCAGGGTAGCCGTTGCCATTAGTAGTCCACGTGATCCATGCATGGGCCGGTGGGCTAACTTGATGAAACGTCTGGGGGGTGGGGAAGTCCCAAGGAATGCATTTGACGATGACTTCTTTGCCTGGTGGGAGCAGCAGATCATCGCCGTGGATGACTACCCCTATGCTGGGCTGGATTTCCGAGGAGCTGATCTAGTGTTACCACCGGATGCAGCATGGGGTGAGATTGGTAAGAATTTTTATTATTTTATGATTTTTTTGGATTTTTCAAATATACAATGATAAATTTTGAAAAATATTTTTTGATGAGATTCAAATGACTAATATGATGATCATGTTCCAGACATTGGGCCTGTACGACCAGATGGATTCCCGCGGCATGGACGGCGTGGCCGAGGAGCCGAAGAGGCGGCTGCGGATACGGAACGGACCTTAAACAACGTCCAACGACACTTGGCGAGACTGAGCTGCCGAGTACCGATGGCCGAGATAGAGGACCTTCCTCCAGATATGCAGCGTCATGTGGTTGGCATGCCACGTGACTGGGTTCGCGTCTTTCGGTGCGTGGCCAACGCTATAGTGACATACTTAGAGGCTCATCCTGAGCCGAGGCGTTAGATATGCCTAACATGATTATGGGCATTTGAGTCCCAATTTTGTATATTTTTGGACACACATATGTACACTCGGGGCGTTTTATGATATATATATATATATATATATATATATATATATATATATATATATATATATACAGTTTGACTTTTTGATGTATGATTTTATGATGATGAATGATTGATATGCCAGTCTAATGCTTGATTAGCGATAGAATCAGCTAACCAATTTTGAGATCTTGGAATGTGCAAATAATTAATGTAAATGAATGATCTTTGCAACAACCTCACCCTTAAATATTGGCGATATAATAATGGATCCCTAACCCGATAAATGTTATTTAATTGAGACACTATCAATTGAGAATCAAGATATACTACCAACGAGTCGATCCCATAAGATATTGCCTCGGATAATAAATTGATAACAGCTGTATACTCGGCCATATTGTAGGACCGATACACACGCTTCTCGATACCATCAATTGACCAGTTGGATAATAAAGTACCCAAGCTGCGGAAGCAAGATTCCGAGTGTGCCGACTAGCACCATCGGCGAACCCAAAATAAACCAAATCATCCATCAACACCTACCAAAGCAGACCAAAAAGTGCTGGTATCAGAAAACTCTCGATGATATATGTACAAATATACATAATATACAAAGAAGCCATTACCTGGCCAAAACTAAGCAAAGTACTTCTTTGGGTAGAGCCCTTCAAGAGGCTCCGCCCACTGACTCCTAGGGATGTTTATAGGTACGACGATCGAACCAATCAATATACTCTCTTCAGAAAATGAATGTGTTGGAGCCAAAGGGACCGTACAAACATCACTAGTCGAACTGGAGGACCGAGATTCGACTTCACGCACAGGGGCATAAAAGTGTAACCGACGATTTAAATCTTCCAAAGGTCGATCTGTGGCCGTCATTGCTTCGAATATCACTTCATCCGATGGAAAAACAATATCCAAGCAATCCGATGCAAAGGTGGAATCAAGGGTCCGAAAATGAGCCACATCACCATCTATTTCTTTCCCAAAGGAAATAGTAGAATGGTTATCTGCAGAGTTATCGATAGATTCGCATCTAGGTTCCACTGTAGATATAAGAGATTCTATTCCACCCACCTTGTCGTCACCTGATGTGGTCGCAGATGAAGCTACGGTTCCAGGATTCAAAGAATAAGGATTTTGGACAAACTCTCTCCGTAAAGGATCCCTGGAGGATGAAATTGTATCTATACCAGCTGTAGGAGGGGGAAGATTAAACGTACCCATCAATGAAGAGTACATCCCGACTCCTAGACTCTCAGTAGGCGGATGGGGATTACCCACTAAAGGAATAGTAGAGTCAGAGTTTGCTTGAGGATCAACTAGACAATAGTCCAATTGGTCAACCTTAACTATTTTCCCCTCATGAGGAAAGCAAATGACACGAAACAGAGTCGAAACCACGGCATCCATATCGTATACCCAGTTCCTTCCTAATAGGAGATTATAGTCTAGGTTAGCGTCTATGACCTCTACTTCAATATTAACGACCTTTCCTCCAACACATATAGGAAAGGTCGGGATAATCCCGTATGGCCTATGAGAGTGACCATCAAATGTTGTCAATAGGGTAGGTGAAGGAACAATCGACGGTGATCCAATGGCCTTCCAGCATGACATAGACATGACACACGTGGAAGCTCCCTCATCTACAACCGTCCGAAAAATATTCGTTTTCTGGTAGGTAGACTTTATCTGGAAAGCCATGTGATGAGGAAGTCTCTTTTTGACATTACTCATATCAAAAGTGAGAGCTAAGGAGTTACTTGGATCCACTGCCCCCATTGCCGATAGCAAGGCACTTCCTTGAGCAGGACATGACTGGAGAACCTCTAACGCCGACATAGCACATGGACTCTGGGCCAGATCCTCAACAATGGAGTAATTCTGGGCTACCCTAATATTAGGGTTGATAGTCGCGCGTTTAGCGGAACCTTTCGGCACCCGAGGTATAGTCTCAACAGAAGGTCGCTCAATATGAAGTGGGTTGTTAGTTTCGGGAACTGATTTACCCTTAGAATTTTCACCTTCACCATAATCGCGTGACCGTGTGGTCACATTAGCGTGAGCACCCATCATGAAAACATTTGACGACTTGTCCCCTTCCTGGTTGCCCCCTGCGGAGGTACCAGGGTTTGAACTCGCGCCAGCAAGAAGTTGCTGCCCTTGGGGAAACGGGTTAGTTAACACAGCTTGCGAACTAGAAGTCCCTTGCTGTCCTAACAAGCGCTGAGCGTCTTCAATCCTAGGGCAGAGATGAGTTAGATGGTCTCCACTGCATAACTTGCAAGGAAACTTTACTTTCTTTCTCGACTCATTTCCACCACCACCAGCATTGTTGCCGGATTTATTTGCATCGGGCTTCCCATCCGAGTTCTTCTTCTTACCACGTCCTTTCTTTTCCCATTGGAATTTTGATTTCCTTTGGGGTTATCGGATTGGACGGCATTAATTGAAGAAGTTTGGGAAGCGGGAGGATTAGACAATGTGACTTGGTTATTAGAAGAAGTTTGCAAAGACAACTGCTGCAATTGATTCAACAAGTTCACTGTAGTTGTGTCTACTGACCCAACGATACCGTCCGCGTGCGGACCTGGCTTCGGCTTAGCTAAATCAACCTTAGATCCAGGAGCATTTGGCAAGTACTTTTGTAGGATCCCAGACTGAGAGTAGATCAATTCTAATTGCTGGGCCCTAAAAATGGCTTGCTCCTCAGAATAGACCCCAGATATGGAGACATCCTTGGAGATCTCGGGTTGTAAAGACTTCAAAAACCACTCGAGACGGTATTCCAGGGGAATTTCGGCTTTAATGAGCCTCTTTCTCCGTCTCCATTCCTGAATGTGATCGAAAATGTGAGTAGCCTTATCCTGACGAAAGGTGGCCAGAAGTTCAGTTCCGGTGTCATAGCGGACAGGCAACTGAAAGTGATTTAAGAAAATATTGGATAAGTCGGCGAAGGATGTGAAGCTACCCCCTGGAAACTCTATATACCACTTGGCCGCATTACCAGTCAAGGTGCGCTGAAAAAGTCTCAACCTAATCGAATCATCGATGAGGGAGTTGGATGAGCACCACAGATGGAATGTGGTTACGTGGTCGCCCGGGTCCTCACCACTCTTCCCTTCGAATTTTGGAATGTCCGAAGGGAGTTTGGTTGGGACCGGAGGCCAGGCCGGATTATACCTGATTGGGTCATTTGTTAACTTTGTGAGATCTGGCAAGTTTAACGTTGCCAGAAACGGAAGCCTAGGAGGACCTAGGGGATTCCACCCAGACTGGGCAGAACTCCCAAAGCTCTGAAAAGATTGTCCTAGAATTTGGGAGGCACCAGGCTACCCGAAGTGACCAGTAGAACCGGCTGAACCAAAAGGCAAGCCTTGTGGTCCAGCAAAATTCGGAGTTTGACCAACTCCTGCCGTATAACCTCCATAACCCGCAAAGTTTCCTCCTAAAGAATGGTAAGGAGTTGATAACCCCTGGTATGGGTTCCAAGCCGAAGCAAGGGGAGGAATACTTTGAAACATGCTAACCGTGGAGTACGGCCTATTCCCTTGTTGGCCGCTAAACGGATTCCCAGTTCCCGCGCTACTAACCCCAGGGTTATTCCAACCTTGGAAAGGATTGTTGCTTTGTCCTACTGAAGAAAAAGGCATGGATCCTACCGTCAGGTTGGAATGTGGTATATGACCACTTTCGAAAGGAAAATCCTGGAATGAAGCCGATCCGCCCATCATGGACGTAGCGGCACTAAACGGAACCAATGGAATACCCTATGATTGGGTGCCAAAAGGGAAGAGTCCAGTACCAAAAGCATTGGTTTGGGCATTTCCACTCATGGACGGAATGGAGGTAGACCCCACTAAAGATGTGCTAGCAAAAGATCCGAACAAGGAAGTGGAGGGGATGGAAATGGTTCCTCCCCCTTGCACCGATGTAGGGGTTTGCATAGTCGTAGCACTCGTAGAAGCCATGCTTCCAGTAGTGGTCATGAATGGTAAGCGCGTAGCGTAACCTGGACTTGACGGTCTATGCGTCGGAGTCCCGACGTATTGTAATACGTCTGGATGACTAGATGGTAGTGGAGAATTTGGAGCCACTAATGACTCTGAAAGTTCTTCTACCTCTATGTTATCCTCCGCTTGAAAGCGAACTTGAGAAAGGACTGGAGTGTCCCTCTCTTGCTCAGAAGTGCCAGGCCTTGCTTGACCGCTAATGTCCCCGAGAGGAGGATCAATCCCCGATGCGTCAACCGGCTTGGGACAGAACCCACCGGTAGTATTGCCTCTGCTCCTTCTAGGAGAAGGCTCTAAACTTGGTGGCGAGAGACCACGAAGTCTTCGAGACCGTCTTGGAGATCGGTCAGCCACTTTGAATTTTTTGTTATGATCTAACTAAAGACTCAAAAAATTAAAAGCTAGGCCAACTAGGAGCACAGAGCACACACTATAAAGTCCCTAAAGATACAGCCAATCAAACAACTTCCACGTATTTCCACTCCGGGTGATTAAGACCGGACACCAAAATATGAGAAAGTGAATCAAGGGGCCTTCCGAAGATAGTCTGGGATGATGAGGGCCCAGTCCTATCAGCGAAGGTATCAGAGGAAGTTACGCTGACCTCCTAACAACAGCCTGCACCGGTGCAAGCCCCCAAGCTTCGCAAGGGTGCCCTCCAGTAGTACTGTCGAGAGTGATACAACATCAACCTCAGGTGCCACGGGATTCCCCTCCGCGGCCACCTGTGTAGATCCCTAGGAGAGGCAACTATGGGTACCAACTCGTCGCAGAAGCCAAGCGGAACAGTCGTGAGGTAAGTTCGGACAAGTAGGAGAGGGGTTATCTCTCTTCCCTGTCTTCACAGACCCTCGTGCTTAACTCCCAGATCCGGAGCTTTCCTGGTCTTCCTAACGCTATTGGATTTTCTCTCGTTATTTAGACTCTTATGTTTGACGTTTTATGTGGCCTTGGAGAGTTAACTCTCCACTCGCCTAATCCAAGGCCCTAAAATCCTAAACTTGTTGGTGTAACTGACTAAAACAAAAAGTTCTAGTGGATTTTAATTAGCGCTTGATTTTATTAGGTTGTTCTTTAAGTCACAGGGTAATGGAGATGAAACTTGTGGTGTTTTTATGGACGCAAAAGAAATTAATAAAACTTAGCTACATGCACATGCACTTTTTGTTTTCGATGAAGAGCAATTTCTATGAGGTTCAGAGGTACTTCTAATATAAACAAATTTTCCTTTTCTTTTCAGACTCCACACTCACAAAAACTAACAAAACTATATATGCCTAAAAAGAGATGCAAATCTATCCTAATGCAAGAACTATATGTGGATGCAAGATTTAAAGACTACTCTAAAAACAAAGAAGGAAAGTTGATGCCTTATCAAATTTGTCTTGCCACTAAAATGCTTAGATAGAAGATGATGTGTTACCAATCATTTCGTCCAAACAATAAAAACAAGTTCTAAGATAAACACAAAGCACTTTCACTTTGCAAAAAAGGAAATCAAATGAAAAGCAAGTTTAAGAAAGCGAAACTCAAAACTTTCAAAAGATTTTCTTTCAATGAAGCCAAGAAGTCTTTTTCAAAGAATGCTCTCAAAAATACTGACACCAATGATTGATGAATAGGCAACCAAACACTTTTGTGAATTGACACCTTTCAAATGATGAAAACCCAACAAAAATAAATGCGTTTGAAATCGCTCATGACAATCAAAAGCAGCAATGAAAGTCCAAAAGATCAAAAGACAAGTTTCAAGAAAATGGTAACAAACAATTTTCCCGAAACTAAGGAGCAAATGGTCACAAAAATGGTTTCGTTAAGAAAACAAAAGGGTCACCGAAACAAAATGAACACAAAGATTGAATCCAATCTTCCTACTCTGCCAAAACAGAGCAGTCAAGATTCTTAACCAGAAATCTTGTATGTCAAAAAATAATGACGCTTGCAATCAACGAAAACAAGACTAATACTCCTTTTAACTAGAGAAAGTTCAGAACAAGATGCCCCCTGTTAAATAGAGGACTGTTACTGGAAAATGACTACTTCAAACTGACCCAAACCACCAGACAGACATTCAGCAAAAAGAAAATTTATAAATCTTGAAAATTATGTAATATGCGCGCTTGCAGTGATGTGCAGAATGCGTGTACACGCGACTGTAACTGAGGAAACCTGCGTATACGTGGGTTCACTTAGTTCAACTTGCGTATATACGCTTCTGTAATCCAGAAAAACAGCGTATCTGAATATTTTCAAGAAAAATAAAAAACACAGACTGAAAAAACTGGAAAAGCTTAGAGTTCAAGAACAGATCAGACAGTCAGAGCCAGCAAACAGAGGGGCTGAGCCTTGATTGGCTTGAAGACTACCCAAACTAGGAACAACAAGAGTGTTGTTCCCCAGTGGAGTCACCAATTCTGGTTGAGGGGAAAGTACCCCTAGGGTCCTTTGGGTTGAGACTCTACTAGACTGAAAATTGCTTATTCAAAGAAACACACACAGCCATTATCTTTACTGTAAGCAAATTCTAATGTTTAGGGTACGTACCTAAGGTCCTACGTTCGAGAAGGCCTTTAGGGTCCAAACCCTTCTTGGAGTTCCCTTCTTCTCCTTTGACCTGTAAAACAAACAAATCAAAGAACACAGCAGTACATGGACAAATACTTATACACAAACCGTCTTCATGCTATAAAGTTAGTTATAAAAATCTTTAAGTAACTACTTGCATAAGAATTCAAGACAAGAATCTCATAAGCACAAAGAAAGATTGTTTCGGGAACCAAGACGTGTTTCTTTATATAAAGGCAAGTAAAGTACATATAACGGAAAGATTTCACCTGAAACACCTTCAGTAGGCTCCAAGAAAAGCTTCCTCCCGGATTCGTTCCAGCCTCAAGCCTCCAACAAGAGCTCCTTCCAAGTCTTACTCAATGGTGATATAAAAGATGAATGATCACCAATACACATGGAAACAAGGGTTTCCTATGCAAAATGGGGGAAGTGCAGAAAGCACCAAGGACTTCAGACCTGGTCTAAGGGGAAAATCTCAGCATAATAATCTTGCTCTCCTTCATTCTCTCCTTTAGGCCTTCCCTTTGATGTCTTTTTATACCATCTCCAAAGTAGTTTTTTAGTTAGGAGTTGGTTGGGAACAGTTGGGCCACAGGCACTAATAGGTGATCAGCAGGTAAAACCTGCGATCTCCGCCCGAAAATAAGGAATTATTTATTTTTTTAAGTGTTTTAATACATACACGCGGGTTGGGTATACACAAACCCGCGTGTACACGTGTTTAACTCAGGGCAATGTCACGTATAAGGGATAAAACACTGTTTTTTAAATTTTAGGACCAGGTCTGGAAGGAGGGGTTGCCCTAGGCCATGAGTGCAGCATCACAAACCATAAGAGTGAGATTTGGAGCTATAACAAGGTGTCAAAAGACCCTTCCCTCCCCATAACAAGAAACCAAACAAGAAAAGAATGCACACAAGGAAATCTAACTCTCGAACCTGGAGCAGGGCGTCAAAGGACCATTCCCTCCCCAGGACGAGAGATTAGTTTTTCCAAAATCAAAACAAATAGAAATGTAGGAAATATTTAATGTAGTATACCTAGGGGGATAATATGGGGTACAAAGGGAGGTACCCAAGGGAATAATGTAATAATGGGATGGGTCATAGTAATAAATAAGGTGGTTAACCCGTATCATGTAAGGGACCACAAGTAGTTAGTAATAATGTAATGGGCCCATGGTATTAGATAGATGGTATTGAGGGAACCATGGTAATGACCCATGGTATTGTATGTATGAGGCCTATATAGAGGCTAGAGACTCCCCATTGAGAGATGTCAAGGATTATTGTATGAACAGGCATATGTTTTGTGGAGTGTTCTCTTTCCTTAAGGAGTGAATATATGGTGTTGCCCTACCTTAAGGGTTTGATCAATAAAGAAAAGAATTTCTTTCTATATTCAGATCTTGTTATTTCTTGGGTTTATTTCTACTATCTTATATTTTTGTATCAGATTTATAACAACTAGTATTTTTGGATCGGATTTATAACCAGTGCTCCGATACCACTGGTTATAAATCTGATCCAAAAATATAAGATAATATAAACAAAGCCAAGAAATAACAATATCTGAATATAGAAAGAAATGCTTCTCTTTATTGATCAAACCCTTAAGGTAGGGCAACACCATACATTCACTCCTTAAGGAAGGAGAACACTCCACAAGCCACATGCCTGTTCATACAATAATCCTTTACATCTCTCAATGGGGAGTCTCTAGCCTCTATATAGGCCTCATACATACAATACCATGGGTCAATACCATGGTTTCCTCAATACCATCTATCTAATACCATGATCTCGTTACATTATTACTAACTACTTGTGGTCCCTTACATGATACGGGTTAACCACCTTATTTATTACTATGGCCCATCCCATTATTACATTATTCCCTTGGGTACCTCCCTTTGTACCCCATATTATCCCCCCTAGGTATACTACATTTAGTTCGGGACCTTAAACAGGGCATCAAAAGACCATTCCCTCCCCACGACGAGAGAGTGGATCCTATAAAATAAAAACAAGCAAAAATGCAGGAAAATAACTATGCTCAGGACCTGGAGCAGGGTGTCAAAGGACGATTCCCTCCCTAGGACAAGAGATTGACCCTCTGGTCGATATAGATGGTGTCTTGCACCTTTTTAGCCTTCCCCGGCAACGGCGCCAAAATGTTGGTGTCTGAGTATGAAAAAATTATTCAATCTTGTTTCCTACATTAATTCATCAATCCGGGTGCGTACACTTTTCAAGGTAACACGCAAGGTATATGCAGGAGCAAGGTTACAATCTTACATTGACCAAGGGTTCGTGACTAAGAAATTAAAGCATCATTGTAACAGTAATGGAAATTAAATTGCAGAAAGAAAAGCATTCACAACAATCTATGGAAATCTGTAACAACAATAAAGAAAATACAATAAGTAAAACAATATACAAAAAGGACACACGCACATCACCTGATCAGAAGAGTGGGCCCAACTACCTGCTCAGGGTTGTGCTTAACTCACATATTTGAGAAAAATATCAAAAGGCTGGAAATTTCATTAACAAGAGTTCCACTATTACAAGGCTCAATTCTTACATCAGCTAGCTCCCTTTTCTCTCTGAATTATGTCTTTTAAATATACAAACATCCCAAAGTAAACTTACAAAAAATTGATCTCAATATTCAATATGAGATCTGAGAGATCTGTCCATCATGATTTAGCTGGGACAAGTCGAATTTGGTTATTACAATTGGGCAATTCTGGAAAATGGTCGCAACAGCAAATCTGCAAATATGTCCTTCTAAGAACCTCACTTTTCTCCCAATACAAACCGAATCTATGAAAATGGCTCATTTGGAAACTGATTTGGTCCATTTTTAACAAAACCCATGTCTCGGATTTTCCAGATTCACTTTAATTTGCCCAAAACGTGCAACGAAAAACTATCACTTATTATGCCGGCGAATTCCTGAGTTGGAATATCTAATTATCTAATGAAGACCAAATCTGCAATCTGGAAGAGATCTTGGAGGCTAAAATCTTGAGTGAGGTTATAACGAATGAATAAACCAAAATCATACATAATAATCATTAATTATTAAAAATAAATGAGATTAGATATTATTTATCCACAAGAGCATAAATGATTGTGAAATGGAATTATATACCAAATGATGGTAAATAATGTGATAAAAGAATAGTGGAAATAGATTAAATGAATGTTAAGAAGTGGTAATAATAAAAGAATAGTGGAAATAGATGAAATGAATGTTAGTAAGTGGTAATAATAATGACAAATTAAGAGCCCAACAACTTGTCAATGCATGTAATGGAGCTGCAATGGAAGAAAAAATAGCAATACACTTTCTCCAATATTGTGTTGCCCCTAAAAAGCGTCTTACCTTTGTAACTGCATTGGGCTTGGTCCAATTCAGAATGACCTCAACTTTAGGGGGGTCGATTTTCAGATCACCTCCTCCAATAATGTGTCCCAAATACACTAAAGAAGTCTTGTTAAATTCACACTTTGACATCTTTAAAAACAATTGTTCTTTTCTCAAGACATCAAGTACTTTGTTTACATGCATGACATGTTCATCTCTGGATTTGTTGAATATGAGTATATCATCTAAGTAAACAATAACAAAGTCATCTAGAAATGGTCTCAATACATCATTCATTACACTCATCAAATTAGTTGGATCATTTGTAAGACTGAAAGGCATAACAAGACACTCAAACAATCCTTGTTTAGTTTTAAATGCAGTTTTCCAAATGTCCTTTTTAGCTATTCTAACTTGATGATAACCACTTCGTAAATCTAACTTAGTGAAATACTTTTCATACCTCAACTGATCAAGCAAATCATCTTTGGAGTGGATAACGATTCTTTATCGTGATTTTTTTCAGTGCACGGAAATCCACACACATGTGCCAAGTCTCGTCCTTCTTTGCACCATTAAAACAATGGGCGAACCACATGGCGAAGTAGATGGGCATATGATACCTTTGTTTAGAAATTCTTGAATTTTCTTCTTGATTTACAGGCTCTCCATAATTGACATGTGATACATGCCAATGTTTGGAAGTGAAACATCATGTTGCAGCTATATCTCATGTTGAATTCCCCTCTTGGGAGGTAACCCCTTTGGTTCCTGAAACATCTCACCATGTTTGTTTACCACATAAAAAAAATAAGATTTCAATTTTTCATCACAACCTTCAAAAGATTCATAATCAATATCATTCTTTTTCTTGAACAAGAGAAGCACAAAATTTTTAATTGCATTTACTGGCCTCTTCATCTGCCCTGCATTAACCAAAGAAATGTTCAACTTTTTGCGATGTACTCTCGCAATGTACTCCACCCCATTCTTTAGAAATAATTATTTGTTTTCATGGAGATAAAATACTATTTTCCCATCATACAAATAAGAACTACCCAAAATGATTCCTGAGATGTCAAGTGGGACTACATATAACTCAACTTCATCAATGAACTTTTCAATAATGGCGAACTTGAACAAACACTTCCTTGTAACCTGTAAGTTTGCATTGTTAACTATCCAACCCAAAGGATATGGCTTATGATGAGGTACAGTTTCAAGGTTGAGATTTTTGACCAAGTCTTCTGAAATTAAGTTTGATTGTGAACCACTATCAAATAATACATCAATCTGTGTATGATTTTAAATTACCCTTACATGAAACAACTCTATTCTTGATTCTTCATTTGGAGTGTTGTTTTGACTATTTGAGGAACTAGTGCTAGCAACATCTTCTTTCCCTTTTGTGACCATGGCTGAAATCTTGGTCTCATCACCAGAATCTGAACCAAGATCATGTTGTGTGGTAGCGGTCGTCTTTTATTTTCCCTTATTGTTTTGTTTCTTGGGCCTTAGTTCAGGATGTAATTTCCAGCAATGGGTTTCATCATACCCAGCGTTGGAACAATGTTGGCATATGGTTTTCTCCCCTTCTTTCTTCACACTTTCATTCTTCTTTCCCTTCCAGTTTACACCCTTTTCTTTCTCCTTACCCTTGAAAGGCTTCTTTTTACTACCCTCTTCCTGAATGTTCTTTCGCCTTGCTTCAAGGTGCATGGCTTGCACACATACCTCATCCAAATTTCTTGTATTGAACATAAGGATAGTATGTTTCAAATAAGAACGTAAACCCCCAATATATTTCAGCAGTGTATCTTGGGAATTCAAATTTACTCCTAACAACGAATCCCTCTTTCTAAACTCCTGTGTATAGTCTTGGACTATTTTTCCTTTAAGCTACCTAAAATTATGCCAACTCATAATGGCTTTTTGCATATAGGCTAAAGGGTAAAACTATCTTTTAATTGAAAAAACAAATTCAACCCAAGAAATGGATATCTTACCATGAATTTGCATTTCCTCTTGAGTCTTTGCTTCCCACTAGACTAATGCTGCTCCTTCTAGCCCTGATCCGGATTTAAACAGGAACGCAACAAAATACAGAGATCACCATATACACAAAGATGCAGCAGAAATAATACTTCTTTCATTAATGTAAAATACTGGAATATGCTTACAAACAGAAATGGAAATAAACCAGCTAGGGCGATGGTAGCTTATCTCTAAGAAGAGATGTGGCGGCTACATGCCTCTGAACTGTCTTACAATGAGGCTCGAAGGCCTATTTATTGTTGAGAAATAATGGAAAACCCTTCAAATCCAAAAACCTAACCCTAAAAGATGAAACACCAAATTGTGGGCCCCATTTGGGTAAATTGATACATCAACTTCCCGGGGTCGTAACTTTGGCATACGATCTCCGTTTGACGCGTACAATAGCTCATTAGAAAGATCTATCTGAGCACTACAACTTTGGGAAGGGAAACATTGGTCCTTGGACCCATGTCACCCCCAGATTTCCCAAAAAACGTCGTTTAGGGCCTCAAAACGGCTCCGGAAGTTCAGGACCCGAAAAACTACTAAAATAGTAAATTGTGCTATAATTAAGGAAATTGAAAAATTGAAAGAGACAGTTGTGGGGGTCCAGATGGGATAGGTGGGTGGCCACCAACATCCACATGGATCATACCTCCCCCCTTAGGAAACAATGGTCCCCATTTCGTTGAGTTCCTCCATCTGCTGAACTTGTTCTGCAATGTTTGATGTGTTCAATAATGGTGGGAAGCATGGTCAAGGGCGTTCCACATTGAACACTCGGTGCAAGCGAATAAATGGAGGATTGTTGTGCTTCAAAGCATTGTTTCTCACGGCATTGGTAATGCTGTAAGAACCATGTCGTAGTGGTCTAAGCTTGTGATGGGTTCTAGTAAGGTGTTCTTTCTGTCGATGCAACCAGACTTTGTTGCCCACCTAAAACTTGTGTGGTACCCCTGTGGGTGAGGAGAAGTTGTTCCTGTGTTCTTTAATGATTGTATCCCTCTGTTGTTGCTGCTGCGTGGAGGAACCCTTTGCAAGGGTCTTGGATGTGGTGATGATATTCCCCTTACTTTGGGAGCAAACCAGACAGAAAATGAATTTCCTAGTTTGGGAGATGAGCTTGCTACCTTTCTTAGCATAGATCAAAGAGGTGGCGGTAGGTGGGGCTACCTCCGGTATCCTGTATAATGAATTATCCAACGAAATAATGACAGCGCGAGGCCTTGAATCATACACAACATGTCGCCCCCACAAGTATGGCTGGCCTAATAGTACATCACAAACATCCAGAGGTGTAACATCACACAATACCTCGTCTGTGAAGGGCTTGATGTTGTAGGGAAGGCAGCACTGCTGGTGAACTTTGAGATCTCGTCCTTCATGAAGTCACCCGATACTGAACGGCTGTGGGTGTGGTGTAGTCGATAGGCCCAAATGCTTCACGACCTCTATTGAAATGAGGTTCTTTTGGCTGCCACTATCGACAATGAATTGTAGTGGTGAACCCTTCACCCACATCTGTGAGTGGAAAAGACATTCCCCTTCCTCTGGATCTTTGGGCTCATTTTTCTGGATCTTGGTGGTGGCAACAGTGGCGCTAGGATCCACATCAATGATCTTCTTCCCTTTGCCATTCCCCTTGTCAGGTTCTGGCTCAGGGTCAGAACATGCATCTGATTCGGAAGCCTTCAACTCGGCCACCAACAACTGCTTGGTCTGACACTCACTTGTGTTGTGAGTGGGGCTCTTGTGGAACTCACACCACTTTCTTGTGTTCCTTTTTGACTTCGTGGTGTTGTTCTTTTCTTGTGGCTTCGACAAGTTGTCATGGGTCACCCCACCTTAGCTTCGTCCTTTGTTCTTTGGATTTGCATATCCAAAGTCTCGCTTCTTCTATTTGAACTTTTGCTCGATTTTGACAGCGTATCGGTACGTCGTGCCGAGTGAGGAGATGTTCAGGAACTCCATATCTTCTTGGATGTATCTATGTAGGCAGCTATGGTATTTGAGTACCAGTTGCAAATCAGAATCTTTGATACCCAACTGTGTGCAAAGGGTATAAAAAATGTTGGTGAACTCTGGCACATCTTGGTCCCTTCCCTATCGCAGCGTGGTCCACTTTATGTATTTGTCCTCGTAGCTTTGGATAGGGTAGTATTGCTCCTTGATGGCATCCTGAAATGAATCCCAAGTGGGTGTGGCTGAAAATAGTGATCCTATGCTTTCATCCTTTTGCTCGCAGTAGGTTTCCCACCAGTCCTTAACATGGGGGGCTGCTTTGAGAAGAGCAAAAACAATCTTTTCCCAACTCGAAAATTCATGAACAGAAAAATACCCATCTAGCAGATTTAACCATTTATCTACGGAATTTGCATCTATTTAACCCTCGAAGATGGGGATTTAAAAATTAAATTGTACCTTAAATGGTGTATCATTTCCAGAGTAGCTGTTGGAAGCCGATGCATCGCCTCTGGGTAGCCGCTAAAGGATCTGCGCAAATCTATCCATCATCGCTTTTCTTTGTCACTCGAGGGCTTCTTCGAGCAAGATTTTAATAGGATCTCCTGCCCCCTCATCTTTCTTCTCATCCACCATGGGAGTGTTGTTGGGAAAAGTATCCAATACGGAATGACCCTATCCCACAGTAAGGGTGATAGTACCTCAGCAACAACCGAATGCAAAGCTATTCAAGATTACTTCTTTATGAGATGTAAGAGAGAGGAGGAAGATATCCACTAACCGTTATCTTCCGCTAATGATTGATCCAATCTTCCCTCTTTGCTGCTTGCTCCCAGCTCCTTGCTCTTTCACTGGCCCAGCTACACAAAGATCCTGCAAAAGCACAAGAAAGGGAAACTACAAGAAGCATACATCCATAACTGATTCAAGGATTAGAATAAATCAAATATACAAGCATCAATACACCATTAAGACACATGCATATAGAAGAACCTCAAATGCTTTATTAATGGAAGAAGTAAAGTTCTGAGAGTGTTACAACCATAAGAGGCCCAATCCAGCAACACCTCCCAGCAGAAAGAAATCTCCTCTTCACCTCCTTCAAAGCAATCACCCAATAGTTCTATGCACAAACCAACAGCACTTCCTTACATTCACAAGATTCCCGCCTCCCTAGACCTCATGAGAGAGCTCTATATATAGGAGTTTTGGAGAAAGGATGAGTCAGCTTGAGGCTGGCATGAAGCTATCTAGTGTCCTCTCCCACTTCAGTTATACTTCAATTCTTGAGTCCACTTGGAGTTTCTTGCTTCCACTTGGAGATCTAGATCCTCTTACTCATCACAAGGCGAATTCCCTGATCCAAGTGTCATTTTGGAAGCTTCCTAGCCATTTGACACCTTGCAGAATGACTGTGCCACTTGGCCAATCTCGCCCAGCGCAGGTAGCCTTCATTGCTTTTGACATTCAGCGCAGGTACAGAGTGGAGCAGTTGACATTCAGCACAGATGCTCAGTGGAGCAGCTGACATGATCCAGAAATATCTTGTTTTTGAGTGTTTTCAGGTGGAGAACTGATTTTTAGTGCTGTGGTTTGCTGACCTTGTTCCTCTAGGGGTAGGAACAACATGTTTAGGGACTTTGGATCCCTTAGATTATTGACATTTCATGCTTCATGCTGTAAGGCACAAAAATGTCTATAACAGTTGCCCCCTAAAGTATGAGGTCGTTTATCGGGTGAAATGCTTTATCAGGAGGATCCGAAGTTCATTCAATCGCTGAGAGGTCCCCTGTAATAAAATACAATACAATACATTATTTTTCATTCTACTTTCATGATCTAGCTAAGGCGGGCATTCCCATGCTCAGCTTTATAAATTCATTTTGGTACATAGAACAGACGATTGTCTGATGGTAGACTGATAATTCTCTGCTGAAATTATCATCCTTTGAGTAGGATGATCATCTGCTGCAATGATGTACATAACAAATGTCTTTATATCCTGAATATATATCGTAGCCCGGATGGATGAAACTAGATCCGGGGTCTTCAAACTCGTTCTATCTTCACTCTAAGTACAAGTCGATCCATGTGAGAATTGCGCTGAAGTCGAACATGAAAAGACATCGCTTGATTACCGGTCAATAATGTAAACCGTTAACAAGCGCGAGAGGAATCACTAATAATGAAAATGACCCTCAAGGTACTGCAGTACAATTCACGTGGTGTGAATAAAGGACTTGGCGTCGAACACCACGCAAAATCTTCTGGTCGAAGGTCATTGATGTATACCTGTCGCCGGAAGTGAGAAACTTGCCATTGAGGCATGCAAGCTTCAAAGTACTGGGGGGGTTGTTCCTAGATCAACTTCTTGGATAATGAGCTAAAGTCGACAAGAAGCGATCCGTCAAAGGAGGGCCTTAATGAATCCCACATCAATGACACGGAACAGAGCTAATGATTTTAGTGGAGGCGAAAACAATCTGTGAAATATGATTCAGGGTGGCGATCATGGGTGGATGAAGGATAATGTATGGCAGTGGATGGGACATGGTTGACTCTTTCTGAACAACATCTCTTGAACATATAACGACACTGATGTGATGGATCGGTAGCATTACCCCAAATGTGGATGGTTTGGCGAGGACCATGGTGATGAGACCGGTGAATGAAACAACCCAACCCGATGTGATACGGAGGACAAAGTGTCATGTTCAAGAGCGACTTGCTACCATTAAAGCTTTGAGGTTCTCCCAATTTTTCCCCAGTCATTTCTGACCAGTACCTCTTTATTTTTGTCAAGCTTGAGGAGGATAACATATGCTTGTTCTATAACCTGCCCTTCGGGCAAGCCCATCGCTATTTTTTAACGAGCCTAGCGATAGGGAAACTCGTTCTCGTCTAAAGACAAGTTTGTCGCTATTTAATCATTTTAACGAGTCTAACGACAAGGAAAACTCGGTCCTTTTCATTTTTAGAGAGTCTGAAAAGGTACAGAAAGTTAACTCCAAAATTCCTTTTTCGTCATCTAATCCCTTAAGTCCGAAAAAGTATAAAACAATACAGAAGGGATGAGTTTTCAATAACTTTAACGAGCCGAATAAAACAAGCGCTCGACCTTTTTGTGCAATAATCCCTCAGGTCCAAAAAGATTAAAATCTAGAGGAGGGATAGCTCTTCCGGTCATTTTAACGAGCTGGAAGGCCAAAACTCGGCAAACTTTTCATATTTTACGAGTCAGGAGAAAAGAGCTCAAAGAAGACTCGTCTTTTGAGGAACGAGTGATAAACAGGGATAGCAGCAGATTCCAGGTACAGGTTGGAATTTTCCAATCACGGCAGTGTCACAAGGATGGCTAAGTGAAATCACTCTTCGTAGCTATTCCTCAAAATGGGTAAACAATCATATGGAGGTGAATGGTAGGCCAAATGAAATGGAGGTGGTGGGTGCAAACATGACCAGGGCTTTTATGGCTAATAAATTTACGATCACAATGGTTATTTACCGGTACTGGGTTCATTTTTTAAAGAGCTTGAATGCGCCAAAACACTGCTCAAAAGCTTATGTTTATTTTTTAACGAGCATGAACTATGACGCTAAAACTGCTCGGATCTCGCTTTTCTATTTTTTAACGAGCATAAATTCCGCGGTAAAACTTCTCAAATCATATGGTCAAATTTTGATTTTTTACCATTACTAGCTTTTCTCTCTTCAAATATAGTAATGCTTTTTTCAATTGCTGCAACAAACTTTGTTAGAAATGAATAATATTTGCATGAAAATGAGATTATAACCCTAATATTTCACTTTAAACTGTGTAAAAAGCCATTAAAAGGTGTTTTTACCTCTCATTTACCATTTCATTTGCATTTGGTTTGTTGGAGCTCTGGAGGTGCCTCTTCCCCCTTGATTTTCACCAGCTGATTCCGGGAGATTCTGCAGACGATTTTCGGTGCCGTCTGGACCAGGTAGGATCTAAACCCTAGCTCTTTCTTTTCATGGTTTTCTTTTCCTATTTTTTGCCTGTTTTCCGGTCTTTCTGAGCCCCTGGGGTTTTGCCAGGGCGCCCTAGGATTAGCGCAGGTTTCCCTTTCGAAACCTGCGCTGAAGGTCAAGCTGCCTTAAGGCAGCCTGACCCGCAGCGCAAGTGGGAGACTTCCTGCCTGCGCTGGGCTCAAAAAGACTGAGCTTTAAGGTTATTTTTGATGAATTTTTTCGCCAGTTTTTCATCAAATCAGGAATTCACTCTTTCTCTTGTTTGCTTTGTAGGGAACTGTTATCACAAAACCAGTACTAGGGCTGCAACCAAGCCAAGTTTCATGTAACTGTTTCAGACCATACTTTAGATTAGGAATTAGCCTTCCTATTCAGAGAGGGCTCTCTCACAACTCTTGATAAAATCCTTCAAACACTAGATGGCTAACTCTTTATTCACTTATGAAAGCATAAATGGTTGGAAACACATCAAACTGGCTCTCATTGGGCTATGGAGTCTATAATATTAAGTAAACAAGGAAAACACAGTGATCTCATGGAAATCAAGGCTCTTAGCATTACATGTCAAACATACTCCACCAAAACATAGCTTGCTGAATACACAGGAAGTCAGAGCATATAATTATGAATTCTGAGTGATTGCATACAACAAGACTATAAAATAACATAAAGTATAAAACACCATTACTACATTTGAACATGACAATCCTTCGAGAATCTTGAGAAGAGAATAACTCTGTTTTACTATTACTGTCAAAAAGGTCTTACAATGGCCCAGAACAACACTGTTTTTTTATAAAGTATCCAACCTTTTTTACATAAAAGTTATTCCTATATATAGCCAATCAAAACACTACTGCACGAGACTCCTCAACAAGCATGAAGGGAGCTCTGAATTTTGACATTAATGACCTTAACTATATCATAAACAAACTAATTGATTACAAGAGATATGGTGCTACGAAAACAGAGGACTCTGTCACATTGGCACTTTAAGTCTTTCCCCTCGTATACTTTGCTGCGTTCTCAGAGCTTGCCACCTGTAGCATTACAATAATAACCAAACCCAAACTGAAAGCAGATTCAATGTATGAACAGCTCCGGATACCTGATGCATAGATGATTCATCAACCAATAAGAAAATGAAGCCTATATTCTTGGTTGCTGCCTCCCATCGGTGTACATGTATTAATGATCCAGTTTCAAGCCATTTAATCCTTGGATAGTCCCGTGTGACTGAAGAAAACTCATGATCTGGCCACCCCATAACTAGACAAGTGTATCACTTAACATCTCAGCAGCTCTATCACAACCCTAAAAACTCGGACATAAAGTGAAACTTTCAATAAGAAACAAAACTTCACCTTTTCTTCGAATATTTACACCTGGCAACCTTTTTTAAATATCTGACTGACCTTCTATAACCTCCATGCTGGCATTAAGTCATCTCTTTAAATATTTGCTGACCTCAGCATTCAAACTCAAGTTTTCAACATAACCAGTCATCTACAGCAGTTTCGTAGCGCGCTACGAAACTGCTGTAGGTCATCAAAATTAAATACATGAACCTTAAAGTAACAATAACTCAAGTCTGTGATTTCTTCAGTCATTCTATACAGGTGTAAAGACATCAAAAAGTCTCAAAAATCTTTTTTAAAAAGACGATGGCCAAAATATATCAAAATTTGGAAAACACATCCCTTCTTGAATCATTTAGCTAGTTTGTCTAGCTTCTCTTTCAGGCTGATGACTTCTTCCTTCAACTTCTTGTTCTCTGCTCTTAGACCTGCATTCATTTGTTTCATAGTCTTCGCCTGCTTCAGAGCTGGCACTGTCCATACATAGGCATCAGATACTGAGCTAGCTTGACTGATCAAACTTGTCTTACCTTTCATTACAGCTTTCTTATAGCTTGTATATCTTACTGCCTTTTCTTTAAAAACATTTTGAACCCGAGGTATTTCCTTACTTGCTTCAGCTTGTTTCTTAATGGCAATCACATTTCCACTTTGACTGATAACAACCTTATTATCCTTGTTCTTGTTTTTAGCTGCTTGAACTATTTCAGAGAAGACTTCAAGTGCCTCTGTCCTAGGCATCTCTGAAGGTGCTTTCTCTTTCTGAGCTTTTTCCACTTCTTTCATTTGCCTTCTAGTCATTGGTCTGCGTGGTTTAAAGGCATACTCTTCACTTGGTTCTTCAAACTTTAATCTTTTAGAAGCCTTTGACTTCTTAGAACTTTCAGGTGAGGATTGTGTTAGATCAATATGCATTGGTGATACCAATTGATCTTGCTCAAGTTCAAGTGGTTCAATTTGGATTGGATGATCTTGCTCTAATTCAATGGCTTCAAGTAAGTCATTTAAACTACCCTTTGAAATAGGACTTTCTTCTACAGGGGCTGACTTTCCTTTTTCTTTGCTTAGATGGCCTCTAGTTCTCACCCTTGAAACCCTTTCA
The DNA here is from genome assembly GCA_031772625.1 of Pinus tabuliformis. NCBI lineage: Eukaryota > Viridiplantae > Streptophyta > Pinopsida > Pinales > Pinaceae > Pinus > Pinus tabuliformis. The sequence continues at coordinate 1,542,637,455 of CM062804.1, read as the reverse complement.
ACTTCACTGGATTTAGTTTCATCTTTTCTTTTGTGAGTCTTCTGTTTTGATGACTGAGGTGTTTCTTTAGGAGATGACTTAGGGGTTTCCTTTTCAGATACTCTAGATGATTTTGAAGTCTTCTGTTCTGATGCTTCAGGTGTTTCTTTAACTGCTGGCTTAGGAGTTTTCTTCATTGATGCTTCAGGTGTTTCTTTGACTGTTACAGACCTCTCTGATTTCTTTGTTTTAGCTTTGGGCTTCTTATGATCTGTTATTTCTTTCCTAATCTCAGCCAAAGTAGTTTCCTCACTCTTTTCTTCTCTTTCTCTTACAGGTAATGGAGTTAGGCCCGTTTTACTTGGGAAACCGGCCATGAACACAAATGAATCCCAGTCTTTACCAATTTTATGTAGGCTATCCAACACCAGTAATTTAACCAGACCATGATGAAAAAGAGATGTTTCATAAGCTTCCTTCTTTAACTGAATCTTATCACACATCTTGCTAATACTTCTGAATAAGTAAAAAGGTATGTCTATTGAGCTCTTACCAGTGAAGTGTAGCAGCAGCTTAAAATGGTATGAGTAGACTTTGTTGTACCGACCCTCACATGTCAGGTACTTCTGGATACATGTCAATAGCATAGCATAATTCTCCTTTAGATAGCTCCTTGGGACAGCTTTAGTAAGATCTTCATCTACATATGGTGCCTTCAAGAACTCCTTGCACGGACCCATGTCAAACTTGAAATTCTTGAACCACTCTTGGCCACCCCTCGGGATTTCTGTGACAGAAGAAATGACTTCAGGGGACACCGGAAACTCCAACATGGCCACCTTCGAATTCAGTCCAGTGAAGTTCAATGCAAATGCCTTGGTCACTTCTGCATGTCCACCCTTTAATTTTTCACAAAATTGCCAGCAACCAGCACTTCTAAACGCCTTTGCTACCTCCTCATCCCTGAGGGTTACATCTAACCCCTCCGGCTCTGTTCTCACACATTTACCCGAACGATGTTCCCTTCTTTCCATGCTTCTTTGAGTAATTTTACACAAGGGAATGACGGTGGTTTGCAGCACGAAGACAATCTTTAGCTGTAGAGAGCAGGCTCGCTTGCAGTAGTTCGTTTAAAACAAAGCTCAGGCTTTTCATAGAGCAAAAACATTCATATGATATGAAGAACTCATTATGGAATGACCAGCTCTTATAACGTCCTCTAAACTGACACATAACTATATGATATCGGACCTTATGGCAAAGTAATGGCTCATCATGACAAAGAAATGGTATGAAAAGACAATCATGACCGGATTCGTGACTCACTACTTCTCGGATTAGACATTCAGGGAACAATGCTGCAAAAAAAAAAAAAAAAACCTGAAACCCCGATTTCGTAGCGCGGGCAGTTCAAATTTAAGGGAATGCGCTACGAAATCGCTGACAAACGGGGCGCTACGAAAACACGCAAACATTATTTCGCAGCAAAACTGACCAATCACACCCGCGCTGCGAAACTGCGCAAGTACCAAAGACATCATACCCGCGCTGCGAAACTGCGCAAAGTACCAATGACATGACATGACATAACTAACAATGATGGAGAGGGACTAATAACCTTGCCTTTACACGAATTCTCATCCACAACTCTTGAATTTCAAATTTGAAATTGACATCAACTAACAAACCTATTTACAAGACCTCAATACTTTATAAAAACTTATGGACACTCTTATATACATGAACTATAGTTCCTAGTGATAACAGGAACCTTGAACAAAATGTCCCTTACATGGCAAGAACGAGAACATGAAGAGGAGGACATGATTGCCCTCCATGACCCGGTCACGGTGAACGCACTACGGAACTGTGGCCTACTGAAGTTCTTCCGTATCTCTAGCATGAGAGCACAGATTTCTTTACTGCAGTATATGCTTGATGCTTGGGATCCTGTTAACCAAGTGTTCCAGATTAGGGGGAAGACCATCCCCTTGACCATAGAGGACATGTACTTCTTGACTGGACTGTCAAGATGAGGTGCCCCCATTTCCTTATCAGGTACGGCCTGGGGGACTGATTCCACCAGAGATTATGTCCGCCAGTATTGCAGGGAAGGTTCTCAGCCGAGCAGAGACGGTAAGATTGTTATCCGTGAGATTACTGATCGGGCTCTCAGGTCCATTCTGTTCACTATTGGTAGGATGGCCGGCAGCGCAGCTATACATGTTGCCAACAGGTCTTATATGCAGCACACCTTGGAGTGTCTCCAACCGAAAGTATTCAACTGGTGTGATGCAGTACTTGTTCAGATGAAAAGTCAATTGACCAAGGTAAAGGATGGGAAGCTGAAGAACTTTGGATTTGGTTCTATTCTGACTGCCTTTGCCTTGGAGAAAATCCCACTGATGCAGCCTCAGTACATCATACTTGACTTGCCTTCTCCGACCGAGCCACGCATGTAGAGGTGGGTTGACCACATGTCTAGGCATGCAGGTCAACCTCAGATTACTTTTACTGAGGCCTTCTTTAGGTGGTTCGAGTGCCAGGAGATGGCGTTTTCTGAGTATCCATATGTGGGTATGGATTTCCGAGGTGATCCGGATTTGGTGCTACCGGATGGCGAGCAGTGGGGTGCCATCGGTAAACTCTTTGACCATATTACTGTTTATTGTTCTTACTTATAATGTTGTTGTGCTTTATTCTATCAAGACTTTTAATTGTACTCTTGTGTGCATGCAGATATTGGTCCTGTTTGTCCAGCAGTTCGTCCGAGATCGCCAGTTGCTGCCCCGACAGGGGAGCCTGCTAGGAGAGTTGTTATTCGCGATCTCGACGACACTGAGACCCTTACAGCTGTGCAGGAGCAGGTTGAGAGCCTTACTTATGGTCTTCCGGATGTACATATTGACGAGTTACCTTTACAGCTGCAGCGGCATACCATCGGTGTGCCTAGACGATGGACTCGTCTCTTGCGCATGATTGCACAGGCCGTGACGTACTATCATGAGCACCACTAGGCTAGGGTGCCCCCTAGCATCTTTTGTGATTTTTTAGGTCATATGACCAATTTTGTCTTGGTTACAGAACATTATGTATGAACTTATATAAACAGCTTATATATTTTGATTTTCGGGTTTTATTCTGTTTGAGTTATATGATCCATATGTACAATCATTAATGATGTGTCCTTTTTATAAATTTTGCAAATGTCTATCTAACACATAGTTTGCTAACGAGTCGGTTAATGTGTTTAAGCTTCTTGAAATATGTTGATATTGAATTGAATCAAATCGTCTTTCCAAGATCTTAACCCTTAGGAACATGCGATAAATAGTTGGATTGCGAACAGAATATATACCATTGAGTTGTAGTATTACGAGCTGTGAGTCTAGCCTGACAATTAGTCGGTGTATGCCACGTGTGATGGCATCAGAGAGTAGTTCTATCAATGCGCTGTACTCAGCGATGTTATTCGTTGATTGCCCAATACATACACCTCTGAAACTTACTAACTCGCCGCTTGGATCAAAAATGGTCCAGGCTGCAGAGGATAGGTTCCGCGAACTACGACTCGCTCCGTCGGCATATCCAACACATGTCTCCATAAGGTTTGACATCTGCAACGAACGAAAAAAGGCGGATCACTAGAGCAGAACAAACATTTTAGCGAAAACAAAATACAACAAAAGCATGCGGGTTACTATCTAAGCATAGTAATGCTTGAGGTACAACCCGTTGCGGGGCTGCGCCAGTGGAATTCCATCGTAATCCATTAACTCGTAGGCTCCTTTTGCTAACACCCTTTTAACAATATAGGGGCCCATCCATAAGGACTTGAATTTACCTGCTCCCAACTTATCGGATTCTTGATCATAAAGCAAGACCAAATCACCTTCTGAGAAGACACGGAGTTTGACATTTTTGTCGAACTGAGCCTTGACTCGTTTCTTATGAGCTTCGTTAGCCAAAGCGGCGTCACGGCGGGTTTCATCCAACTGGATTAATTCCAAGAAACGAGCCTCTTCTTCTGAGGTTCCGAGGAGAATATCGATTGCGAGTTTAAGCGACGAAATTTCGCACTGGATTGGCAAGACTGCTTCCAGGCCATACACCAGTTGAAAAAGTGTGAACCCGGTTGCATTCTTTACCGAGGTCCGGTAAGCCCACAAAGCTGAGTACAGGATTAGGTGCCATCTTCTTTTATGAACCTCGATCATCCTTTGCAACATACGCTTCAGGACCTTGTTGATTGCCTCAACTTGTCCGTTGGCTTGCGGGTAATATGGGGTAGAGATGTCGTGAGATAGCCCTAGCTTGGCAGCTAATTCGACCATCATGTGATTGCGAAAATGCGATCCATGATCTGTAACTATAGCCTGTGGTACGCCGAACCTGGTGACTACATGATTGAAAAAGAAAAGGGCAGCTGTTTCACCAGTGTTATCCAATGTAGGCATCGCCTCGGCCCATTTGGTAAAATAGTCAACAACGACTATAATATACCCATGCCCCCCGGTCGAGGTGGGGTTACATTGCATGAAATCGATGCCCCACTTGGCGAAGGGCCCAACAGCCACTATCGGCTGTAAAGGTGCGGGTGGTCGTCTGGTTTTGCTATCAAAGATTTGACAAGCATGGCAACTTCTGACTGTGGTTATGAAATCTCTGAACATGGTTGGCCAGAAGTATCCTGCTCGTAAGATTCTTTGTGCTGTTGCATATCCAGACTGATGCCCCCCACACACGCCTGAATGACAATCATTCAGGGCTTTTTCGGCCTCCTCATGGGTAAGGCACCTCCTCAGAACTGTATCGACACCACGACGCTAAAGTGTATCACTGACGATCATGTAGTCTTTTGCTTGGTATCGTATACGTTTTTGTTCGGAGCGAGAGGTGTTAGGCCTGAACTTTTGGGTTTGGAGATAAACTATGATATCTCCATACCACTCATCGCTTACAGATATCAGAAACAAACTTTCGTCCACGATTGACTCTTCCGATGTTTCATCGTTGGATGATGATGGGAGATCGCACAATAATTCTGCGAAAACTAGTGCCTTCTTTGATTTGGATTTTACAAATTCCAGATCAAACTCTTGAAGGATCGCTATCCATTTTGAATATTTGCCCCCCAGCAACTGTCGCGATAGTATATAAGTCATGGGGTTGCAATCTGACAAGATGGTAGTTTTTCGAAAGAGGACATAATGTCGAAACCTTTGAATCGCTTGAACAGCTGCAAGCGCTAGTTTTTCAACATAAGAATATTTACTTTCTGTATCATTTAAGTTTTTACTTAAATAATAGATAGGATGTTCTATTCCATCGACTTCTTGTACTAAAACCATCGCAATGGTCGTATCCGCTGCAGCTAGATACAGGTTAAAATCTCTTTGATAGTCCGGGGCGTACATTAATGATGCTTTTACTAGACAATCTTTCAGAGCATCAAAGGAAGCTTGCGCCACCTGGTCCCAGACAAAAGGTACATCCTTTTTCAAAAGACGAGTATAACCCTTAGCAAGTTCTGCGTAATTTGGAATGAACCTCCTCAGAAAGTTTGCTTTCCCTTGGAGTTTCTGAATCTGAAGCAAATTTGAAGGTGGAGGCAAATTAATGATTGCCTGAACCTTACAGGGGTCGAGACGAATCCCATCCTTAGAGACTACAAAGCCAAGTAAACGACCAGAACCGACGCAAAACACACATTTGTGCGGATTGAGTCTTATCTTGTAGTGTCGGCAACGTAGAAATATCGCTCTTAAATGTTGCGGATGATCAGTCCGCTTTCACGAATGAGCCGGAAGATCGTCGAGATAAGGTTGAACAATGTTCTTGATGTCATGGAAGGCATAATTCATTGCCCTCTGAAATGTCACCCCTGCGTTCTTTAAACCAAAGGGTAATTTTCAATAAGCGAATGTGCCCCACGGACAAATAAATGCAGTCTTTGACTGGTCCTGTGGGCGGATATTTATTTGATTATACCCGGAAAATCCATCCATAAATGAAAAGATTTCACATCCGGCGCATTCATCAATTATCTGGTCGATGAAGGGTGTAGGGTAGTTGTCCTTCGGACAAGCTTGGTTTACATCCCTATAATCAACACACACTCTAATCATCCCTTGTTTTTTCATAACAGGGACAATACTCGATACCCAATCGGTTAGAGGAACCGGGTAGATGAATCCAGCATGGAGGAGTTTTTCAACTTCCGCCTTAATGGCAGCGGCTTTCTTCGGGTGCACCTGCCGAAGCCGTTGCCTTACTGGTTTGACATCATGATACATTTTAATTTCATGTTCAATGATACTCGAGTCAATGCCTGGCATTTCATCATATGACCACGCAAAGACATCTCTAAATTCGCGAAAAAGAGCGTTATATATTTCCAGTTCTGAAGGGGAACAACCTTTGCCGACATAAATATTCTCTACAACATCTGTTTTGGTCGAGATATTTATGGCTATAGTCTCTTCAATATTGGATAGGTTTCGCTCGGAATCCACCGTATTTACAGTATTCGTTAGGAACTCAAATACTGAAGGGTGATAAAGATCACTTTGAGTATCTTCTTCATATTCCGGAAGAAGGGAACGATGGTGGTGATCATTCCATGGTGCCCCCTCAATCATCATTGATTGTAAGATTCCTTCGTCAGTCCCATGTACTTTCGACCAAGGATCTAATGGGGTTCCATATTCTCTAGTTCTATCTACCCAAACGCTTGACGAGCATTGATTTGGGCTCGCCTCCCATGCTTGAAACATTGATTGCTACAATATTTCTAAAGGGCTTGGGGGCAAAACCATTGAATGATCCATGTTGACCTTCGTGGAAGATATCATGTTGTAGGTTACTACAAACGGTACATTTCCTATATAAATAGGAGGTGGTAGCGCGAAAGTTCCCATCAATGTGGGGTCTTTCAATAATCCTACTCCGATATCTTGAATTGAATGGTTGCTCTCATGGATCATGGGAATGCTTCCTGTAACTTGTGAACCATTAGGGAGGAAATTCTGTTGGTCGACGATCGTAATCCCTCCTTCAAACGGGAATGCGATCTTCCTAAAATAAGTCGACACGACAGCTGCCACGGCATAAATCCATGGTCTACCCAGTAGGATGTTATAGTCGAGATTTCCATCAATGAATTCTACATCAATTTCTACTGTCTTTCCTCCTAGTTCGATTTTCAAGTTATTAAGGATACCGTAAGGGGTATAAGTCCTTCCGTCGAAGATCACGACAAGGTTGGAGATCCTAAAGTTTTCCAGCAACTCATTGACATAATACATGTCGAGGCTCCCTCATCAATTATCGTTCTGTGAACAGTTTTGTTGAGTGCTTTCACTTGAATAAGGAAAGCTAGTTGTGCTGGTAACTGAGGATCATATCCCTTGTGATCAAAGGATACTAGATTGGAATCCTTAGGATCAACCCCACCAATTGCCGATAACAATACCTGCCTTTGGGTCGGACAATTTTGTAGCACTTCAAGAGTCGACATAGCGGATGGCGATTGGGCAAAATCTTCCACTATATTATAATGCTGCGCCACTTTGGCACGAGGATTAAATGTCGACTTGTGTACTACACCCTTCGGCAGTTTTATTGTTAATTCAGGGATGGTGGGCGTTACAACTTCTGTCGAAGTTGTTGTCGAACTACTTGGTTGATCTTTACCTTTTTCGTTCGATACCTGAGGATCCCCATAATCTTTGTTCCTTGTCGAAATCAAAGCATCATTCTGCTGTTTTGAAACCGACAACATTAGGACTTGCGACGGGGAAGCATTTCCACTATCAACCAGATTTTGACCTGGGTTGGGAAATGGATTAGTTAACACAGCTGAGGTTTGGGAACTTTTAAAGAACCTCTTTAACTCAGCTTTGAATGGGCAATTCTTTGTGGTATGATCCTTATCATCACATATTAGACATGGATAATTTTGTTTCCCTTTGCCAGGAGGGTTTGAAGAATCTTTTCCAGGGGATGACTCACCCTGTTTCTTCTTCTTCCCTTTGTTTTGTTTCTTCTTGCTTCCTGGTTGATTGGTTTCTTTGCCCTTATCTTCTGATACGGCATTTACTTCCGAAGCAAGAATTTCTTCTTTTGCATTTTGATCCGAATTCTTACGGGCTTTCTTTGACGAAGCCTTTATCGATTTCGCGTTTGCTGTGCCAATCACGCCATCACCGGCATGAGAGTCACTACTTGATTTAGGAGGGGGAGGAATTGAAAACTCTAGTCTAGGGGCGTCAGGTATTTTTTCATAAAGTGTGCCGGACTGAGTATAAACTAAGTCCAAATATTGTGCACAAGCAATCACTTGCTCCTCTGTTACGACTCCCCCCTTGGCCACATCTTCCGTAATAGCCGGAAGTAACGACTTTATAAACCATTCAGCTAATAGCTGATCGGGAACATATGTTTTCACCATCCTACGACGACGACGCCACTCATGTATATGATCAGATATATGGGTAGCAGTTGTTTGTTTGAATTTGGTTAATATTTCTGTTCCCGTTTCATACCTTATCGGTAATTGAAATTGGGTTAAGAAAGTCGTGGCTAGGGAACTAAAATTGTCGAAAGAGGCTCTTGGCAATTCAATATACCATTTAGCCGCTGGACCTGTCAATGTCCTCTAAAAAAGGCGAAGTCTTATCGAATCGTCGTTAAGGGTGTTCGACGAACACCACAGATGAAAAGTCATCACGTGATTCGACGGGTCTTCACCTAGATTTCCATTGAATTTAGGAATGTCAGATGGAAGTTTATGAGGAATTACTGGCCACCAAGGGGCATAAGCAATCGGATCGTTGGTTAAACGGTGTAAATCGGGTAACTCTAAAGTTGCCACGAATGGTAACTATTGATTCAGGTTAGGCGAAGCGTAACCAGGGTACGATGGAATCGCTTGAGCAGTGGGTCTTTGCATACCAGCATAATGTAATTGATGTTGGTATGATTGATACGGTTGGTGGACTTGACCACTGTAAAGTGGTTGGTTTTGACCGTTTTGGATATACGGCTGTCCACTATTCGCAAAGATCTGCTGCTCAGAACCTTGGTACACTTGCTGGAACTGCGGTTGTTGGTATTGTACAAGCCATGGTTGTGACGCCATGTTCTGTTGCGCCATGCTAACCATTGGACCAAGGTGTGGGGTAATTGTACCCGTTTGTACTTGTGTCATCCCACCAGTTGGCAATTGTGGTTGTGACCCATGGTCAAGCGACTGTTGCATTACAACCTGAGAAATCTGAGGTTGACATGTAACAGGTATCGCTTGAACTTGCGACACGGTTACAATAGCCGGGGTGGTTGGGATGTTCGTCACAGGTACACACTGTTGCATAGAATATACAATCCTTGGTTGTTGAGGTAGCATAGGTACCCAACTACTTGATGCAATTCTAGTATAACCAGAATACTTTTGAGAACTGCCATATGGATATCCTCCCGGAGGAGGTAATGAAAGGGCATACTGCCCCCCATATGGTAGCAATCCGGAACTCAGAGGGATTGTTAGTCCTTGAGGACTAGATGGCCCAAATTGACCTCCTAAGGATCAATCTGTCGAGTTTCAACATAAGAAATACCGGGTATTACTCCGGATGAACAAACTGGAACAGACCATACTGTCGAAATAGTCCCTTGGTGGACTCCTTCTAGCTGTTGAGAGCTAGTTGGGACAGCTGGTATGCCGGCAAACATCGTTGGAGTGACGGTAGGGGCTTCTGTTGTCGCTGTGTCATTTGAAACAGTCTTAGATGATGACGGTTGTTCAGACATTTTAATTCTATCCAATAGATTGCCTAGCGATTCTACAGGGACTTCCACTTGTGGTGGATTAACCTCTGATGAAGGAAAGAGAGTGACCCCTACTCCAAAATGAGTTGGAGTACTTGCTTGCGGATCCTCTGCAATTTCCTCTATCACAATCAAACCCGGTGGAAGAGGAAGATCGTCAGGTCCGTAAAATATTTCTGGTGCCGAAGAAGTGGTTGTTTCGACAGCGACAGTTGTTTGAGGAACAAAACTCTCTGGACCGGTTACAGATGGAACTGGTTCAGTTAAACAAGTATTTGCCCCCAGACTAGGATCAGTATTATTGTCCTTCTGTGGCTGTTGAACTTCCCCTATTGAGGCAGGGTTTCCAGAAATGTTAGGAGTAACCGGAACCTCAGATGTAGTTGGAACACCTGTTCTAACTTTCAAAGGAGATTTTGAACCGGTTAAACGAGTTCGCTTTGCCCGTACTGTTTTCGATTCCGGGGACAAAGACGGTTGACTCGTAAGCCTCCGTGAACAACGGGGTTTCAATTGACTTTCTTCCACGATTGCGGATTACTCGATCAACTAAAATATTAAAAGGGGAAATTTGTGTTTCCGAATTGAATGAATTTTATTAGACGCTTTTAGACACAACTTGCTTTTTCACTTTTTAAGAGTCGAGAAAAAGCTAAAGATGACTCTAGTCTCCTTCGATGTATTAACGAGCCCGAAGTGACAAATGCTCGGTTGGACTTTTTCAGTTATAGAGTTTGAAAAAGGCCAAAAGAAACTGCTCTGGAGTTCTAGGCAGAGGGTGTGCCAAACTTTTCGCAAAACCACAGAATACGTTTTACGGTACGAGTGGTCGATCTTCGTGAATGCTGTGTTCACTGCATTGCGATCAGTAGGGTGGTCGACACAGTTTCCTATGGATAAAGGCTTTACTCCTATAGGGGTCTCCCAATATATACACGACGATACGTGGGAGCACAAGTCCGTATTAGTGCCACCAACTCTCAGGAGGAATCACCCACCTTCGTCGAGATCGACAGTCACTACGTTTAACGACGCCGGAACACGTCTCTAGCTTAGACCTCTAGATGTTTGTGTTATGTTTCAAAGCGTTGTTAGGTTCATTCAATATATTTTAAGTTGATCTTTTTTAAAGTTTGCCTTTCAAGGTTCACCACGAGATGTATTGATACAAATTCCTAAATGCAGTCTAAGATGAGAAGCAAGCTTTTTCAATCTTTTCGACTTATGAAAATCTTAACTACTGAGGGAAAAGAGAGACAAAATCTTTTCACACAGATCAAAGAGCACTCGCTAATGCACTTTTTCCCTAAATCAACATACAAACTTATATGAAAAATGCAAAGATGCAGGTATTTCTTTTCTCTTTCTTAATGTTTGTGTGATACAAAAGAAAGCTGTTGTATAATTTCGAATTCAATTTCAAGCGAAAGCAAACAAGCTTTGTCCAAAATCAAAAGACACCTTAAGATTTACTTGTTTCGACACTAGAAATATATAAACTCAAACCAAATGACGAAAGCAAAAGCTCAATCAGCTATGAACAGCCAACAAACTAACTCTTAAGATCAAAACGACACTTTATCACAGGTCTAGATCTAAGAGGTCACAGCAAGACTAGTTCACTTTCGTTATGGGAAACTGTAAATGCACAAGAAATACACAAAGAACAAACACAATTTCTTTATACAACCGAGGCGGAATAGTGACAAGGAAAGTTGGTTTCAGATAGGCCCACTGACTGGTAACAAACAACAAAACAAGAGTGAAAACAGGGCAAGAAACAGCAGGAAACCCCAGTAGCACAAGGCAAGACTGGTCCAGCGCAGGTGGGACACTGTCTGTTTGACCTTCAGCGCAGGTAGCCCCTTCGGGAACTGCGCTGAAATGCAGACAGCCTTTGTACAGCCTGCACTAAAGAACGAAACTTTCGTTTCTCTTGGTTTCCGGGTCACAGATTGCTCAAAAATTCACAGTTTTTGCTCAAATCAGAAGCTATCAGTCAAGGACACACTAAGGGATGACAAGGAGGATAAAAAGCTATCACTAAGAGCTTATTAGAGTCCTTGTGGATTAGCTCTTCAAATCATAAACTTTCCCAGAAACTGAGCTAGAGTAGCTGCCCTCTACTTTGTATTTGAAAGATTCAAACACAGTTCGATTCGGTACTCCCTTTGTTTATGAAGTGAATAGCAAAAACACAAACAACCAACAAGATACGATCCCCAGCGGAGTCGCCAATTTGTTGTTGGGAAAAGTATCCAATACGGAATGACCCTATCCCACTCTAAGGGTGATAGTACCTCAGCAACAACCGAATGCAAAGCTATTCAAGATTACTTCTTTATGAGATGTAAGAGAGAGGAGGAAGAGATCCACTAACCGTTATCTTCCGCTAATGATTGATCCAATCTTCCCTCTTTGCTGCTTGCTCCCAGCTCCTTGCTCTTTCACTGGCCTAGCTACACAAAGATCCTGCAAAAGCACAAGAAAGGGAAACTACAAGAAGCATACATCCATAACTGATTCAAGGATTAGAATAAATCAAATATACAAGCATCAATACACCATTAAGACACATGCATATAGAAGAACCTCAAATGCTTTATTAATGGAAGAAGTAAAGTTCTGAGAGTGTTACAACCATAAGAGGCCCAATCCAGCAACACCTCCCAACAAAAAAAATCTCCTCTTCACCTCCTTCAAAGCAATCACCCAATAGTTCTATGCACAAACCAACAGAACTTCCTTACATTCACAAGATTCTCGCCTCCCTAGACCTCATGAGAGAGATCTATATATAGGAGTTTTGGAGAAAGGATGAGTCAGCTTGAGGCTGGCATGAAGCTGACTAGTGTCCTCTCCCACTTCAATTATACTTCAGTTCTTGGGTCCACTTGGAGTTTCTTGCTTCCACTTGGAGATCTAGATCCTCTTACTCATCACAAGGCGAATTCCCTGATCCAAGTGTCATTTTGGAAGCTTCCTGGGCATTTGACACCTTGCAGAATGACTGTGCCACTTGGCCAATCTCGCCCAGTGCAGGTAGCCTTCATTGCTTTTGACATTCAGCGCAGGTACAGAGTGGAGCAGTTGACATTCAGCGCAGATGCTCGGTGGAGCAGCTGACATGATCCAGAAATAGCTTGTTTTTTAGTGTTTTCAGGTGGAGAACTGATTTTCAGTGCTGTGGTTTGCTGACCTTGTTCCTCTAGGGGTAGGAACAACATGTTTAGGGACTTTGGATCCCTTAGATTATTGACATTTCATGCTTCATGCTGTAAGGCACAAAAATGTCTATAACAGGGAGGTCGTCAAGATTTGCAAGGCTGGTCTTGCAAAGGTTCAACCAGTTCAAGCCCTAACTCCTTATATCCCGGCCTTGTTGGGGACATGCAAAGAAAAGCAGAGAAAAAGCAGACCGCTCTGATACCACCAATCCGGATTTAAATAGGAACGCAACAAAATACAGAGATCGCCATATACACAAAGATGCAACAGAAATAATACTTCATTTCATTAATGTAAAATACTAGAATATGCTTACAAACAGAAATGGAAATAAACCAGCTAGGGCGATGGTAGCTTATCTCTGAGAAGAGATGTGGCGGCTACATGCCTCTGAACTGTCTTACAATGAGGCTCAAAGGAATATTTATTGTTGAGAAATAATGGAAAACCCTTCACATCCCAAAACCTAACCCTAGAAGATGAAATGCCAAATTGTGGGCCCCGTTTGGGTAAATTGGTACATCAATTTCCCGGGGTCGTAACTTTGGCATACGATCTCCGTTTGACGAGTACAATATCTCGTTAGAAAGATCTATCTGAGAACTACAACTTTGTGAAGGGTAACATTGATCCACGAACCCATGTTGCCCCCATATTTCCCAAAAAACGTCGTTTAAGGCCTCAAAACGGCTCCGGAAGTTCAGGACCCGAAAAACTGCTAAAAATAGTAGATTGTGCTATAATTAAGGAAACTGAAAAACTGAAAGAGATAGTTGTGGGGGTCCAAATGGGATGGGTGGGTGGCCACCAACATCCACCTGGATCATTCCTCCCCCCTAGGAAGCAATGGTCCCCATTGCATTGAGTTCCTCCATCTGCTGAACTTGTTCTACAATGTCTGATGTGTTCAGTAATGGTGGGAAGCATGGTTGAGGGCATTCCACATTGAACACTCAGTGCAAGCGAAGAAATGGAGGACTGTTGTGCTTCAAAGAATTATTTCTCATGGCTTTGGTAATGCTATAAGTACCATGTCGGAGTGGTCTGAGCTTCTGATGGGTTCTAGTAAGGTGTTATTTCTGTCGATGCAACCAGACTTTGTTGCCCACCTAAAACTTGTGTGGTACCCCTGTGGGTGAGGAGAAGTTGTTCCTATGTTCTTTCACGACCATATCCCTCTGCTACTGCTACTGGGTGGAGGAACCCTTTGTGGGGGTCATGGATGTGGTGACGATCTTCCCCTTACTTTGGGAGCGAACCAAATAGAAAATGAATTTCCTAGTCTGGGAGATGAGCTTGTTGCCTTTCTTAGTAGAGTTGAAAGAGGTGGCAGTAGGTGGGGCTACCTTCGATATCTTGTATAATGAATTATCCAAAGAAATATTGATAGCTTGAGGCCTTGACTCATACACAGCATGTCACCTCCACAAGTATGGATGGCCTAATAGTACATCACAAAAATCCAGAGGTGTAACATCACACAATACCTCATCCGTGAAGGGCTTGATGTTGTAGGGAAGGCGGCACTGCCGGCGAACTTTGAGATCTTGTCCTTCATGAAGCCACCCAATACTGAACAGTTGTGGGTGTGGTGTAGTCGGTAGGCCCAACCACTTCACGACCTCTACTGAAATGAGGTTCTTTTGACTGCCACTGTTGACAATGAATTGCAGCGGTGAACCCTTCACCCACATCTGTCAGTGGAAAAGACGTTCCCCCTCCTCTGGATCTTCAGCCTCATTTTTCTGGATCTTAGTAATGGCAACAGTCGCACTAGGATCCGCATCAATGATCTACTTCCCTTTTCCATTCCCCTTATTAGGTTCTAGCTCAGGGTCAGAACATGCATCTAATTCGGAAGCCTTCAACTCGGCCACCAGCGACTGCTTGGTCCAACACTCACTTGTGTTGTGAGTGGGGCTCTTGTGGAACTCACACCACTTTCCTGTGTCCTTTTTTGACTTCATGGTGTTGTTCTTTTCTTGCGGCTTCAACGGGTTGTCTTGGTTCACCCTGCCTTGGCCTTGTCCTTTGGTCTTCGGATTTGCAGATCCAAAGTCTCGCTTATTTTGTTTGAACTTTTGATAAATTTTGATAGTGTATCGGTACGTCGTGCCGAGCGAGGAGATGTTCAGGAACTCCATCTCTTCCTGGATGTATCTATGTAGGTAGCCACGGTATTTGAGTACCAGATGCAGATTAGAATCTTTGATACCCAACTGTGTGCAAAGGGTATGAAAAATGTTGCTGAACTCTGGCACATCTTGGTCCCTTCCCTGTCACAGCATGGTCCACTTTACGTATTTGTCCTCGTAGCTTTTGACAGGGTAGTATTGCTCCTTGATGGCATCCTGAAATGAATCCCAAGTGGGTGCGACTGAAAATAGTGAGCCTGTGCTTTCATCCTTCTGCTCGTAGTAGGTTTCCCACCAGTACTAGATGTGGGGGTTGCTTTGAGAAGAGCGAAAACAATCTTTTCCCGACTCGAAAATTCATGAATAGAAAAATACCCATCTAACAGATTTAACCATTTATCTACAGAATCTGTGTCTATTTGACCCTCGAAGATGGGGATTTCAAAATTAAATTGTACCTTAAATGGTGTAGCGTTTCTAGAGTAGCTATTGGAAGCTGATGCATCGCCTCTGGGTAGCCGCTGAAGGATCCGTGCAAAGTTGTCCATCATCGCTTTCCTTTGTCACTCGAGGGCTTCTTCGAGCAAGATTTTAATAGGATCTCCTACCCCCTCGTCTTTCTTCTCATCCGCCATGAGAGGCCGTTGGGATTTGCAAGGCTGGTCTTGCAAAGGTTTGACTAGTTCAAGCCCTAACTCCTTATATCCCGACCTCGTTGGGGACATGCAAAGAAAAACAGAGAAAAAGCAGACCACTCTGATACCACTAGATGCAGCAAAAATAATACTTCATTTCATTAATGTAAAATACTAGAATATGCTTACAAACAGAAATACAAAGATCACCATATACACAAAGATGCAGTGAAAATAATACTTCATTTCATTAATGTAAAATACTAGAATATGCTTACAAATAGAAATGGAAATAAACCAGCTAGGGAGATGGTAGGTTATCTCTGAGAAGAGATGTGGCAGCTACATGCCTCTGAACTGTCTTATAATGAGGCTCAAAGGCAAACAGAAATGGAAATAAACCAGCTAGGGCGATGGTAGGTTATCTCTGAGAAGAGATGTGGAAACTACATGCCTCTGAACTGTCTTACAATGAGGCTCAAAGGCATATTTATTGTTGAGAAATAATGGAAAACCCTTCACATCCCAAAACCTAACCCTAGAAGATGAAACGCCAAATTGTGGGCCCCGTTTGGGTAAATTGTTACATCAATTTCCCAGGGTCGTAACTTTGGCATACGATCTTCGTTTGACACGTACAATAGCTCGTTAAAAAGATCTATCTGAGCACTACAACTTTGGGAAGGCCAACATTGATCCACGGACCCATGTTGCCCCCATATTTCCCAAAAAAACGTCGTTTAGGGCCTAAAAATAGCTCTAGAAGTTTAGGACCCGAAAAACTGCTAAAAATAGTAAATTGTGCTATAATTAAGGAAACTGAAAAACTGAAAGAGACAGTTGTGGGGGTCCAAATGGGATAGGTGGGTGGCCACCAACATCCACCTGGATCAAGCCCCAACGAATCCAACTGGATCTTTATGTCATATTCTTGAAGGTTCTTAATTCTACATTATACCTCCAATTGTTGAATCCAATTATCTAACTTTTCTGCATTCACTTCACCATTGTACATGGGAAGTTCAAACTTAATGTCCAATTTGAGTAAGGTATTTTTTCCTGTTGGGGTATGGGAATGAGTATGGACATTTTTGGTGGTGGAAGTGGAAGATGTTTGAGATGTTTAGGATGATGAAGATGATGAGGAATATGATGAAGATGGTGGAGGTGGAAGTGGCTTCCCTCCATTACCCTTGGAATCCTTCTTATCATCTTTTTGTCTCCTGAGATTCCTTCTCCATGTGGAGGTTTATAACTTTCTCCAAAAATTCTAGTATTCCTCTCTTCATAAAGGACTTTAACCATCTCAGTTAAAGTGTAGAAATATTTCTTGAATTCTTCCTCTTCTAAAGAAGGACCTTCTAGCTCTCTTTCTCCAGAAAAAATGGTTGTGGATTCAGGCTCAGAAACTAGTATTGCTTGTACCTCTTCAATCTCAGTTGAAGGAAAAACTTTAGGAGTTTCAAGTGCAGTTGGAATTGGAACTTTGGGTGGTGGAGATTGTGGCCTTGTAGCTCTCCTTCTTCTGGGCATTACCTCAGGGGTTGCAACCAACAGTTTCTGTTCTCCTCTCTGCAACTTTAACCTTGTAACCACCATAATTTTGCAACCATTAAAACCCTAATTGCACAAAACTCAAGCAATCAAGAAAATCAACCTTTGTTATGATACCAAATTTATCTGTTATTGAATTTTATTTTTTCTATGCTAATTTCAATTACATATTTATAAACATGTGTGTGTTCCTTGCTTCCTATGCTTGGTTCTCTTATGGTGATTGTGATTGTAAACAAGTAAATTTTTATCAATTTTTAAGTGAAAGACATGAACAAAATAGCTTCTAAAAACAAGTACTAACTAACAAACATTCAAAGTACAGCAAACCATCAACAAGAGCATTTAACACATTGTTTTGATGGAGTTCACCCCTCCTGGGCTACATCTCCTTAGTTCAACTTCCATGGCTTGGGCCTCTGTATTAGCTCAGTATGGAAAAAAATGTTGTTTACAAAGCTCTACTACTCCTGATACCTACATCAATGTGTTTAGAATTTCGAAACTATCTAGGAACACCTTTTCCTAAGCTCAATTTGGTCGAAAAATGCTCCAGTTATGGTTCAAACAGTATTTTCCTAGAAAAGATCCTCCAAAACTGGATTAAATCCAATTAGGGCCACTAAATTTGGGGTTGGCGCAAAAATGGTGGAGTCCACTAAAATTTCGTCGATTTAAACTTAAGTTTAATTAAAGTTTAACTCATGGTTAATTGGAGGATTAGCATTAATCGTGCAGATTAGGCTGACTATTTTCTAAAACCACACGCAATCTTTGCAGAGCGTTCACATGTTGTGGTAACTGTTTGTTCGCATTGGCCGTCGAGTTAATTAACCATAACCACAAACCATGACCTGGTGGTTTCCGCAATGGTGTCACATGGTGACATTAACCACGTTTGTTGGAGCCATCGAAGGTTAACATAATCATTTAACCGTTGCATTCACATGTTGTAGTAACTATCACAATTATGGGTTTGTTGAGCCGCCTGCCTAACCGTTTACGGTAACCGTTGTTGCGATCACATGGGGAGGGTTGGCCCTCCCCTAATCATCGACCTTGAACCCATTAAAATTCAAATACGCATTGTGCTCCATAACAGTTAAGTGACAAACATAGCAGAGTTGGTATGTGATGTGGACTATGTGTCTGAGGTCACGGGGTCGAACCCCAACACCTCCATATAATTTTTTTGAAATGTTCCCTCTACCTAGGAAATTGGGAGATGCCACATGGCGGCCTTCAGGCTTGCCACGTAGCATTCTCTCATTGGTCCAAAACTAACCAATCAATCTGTGCCACGTCACCAATCTGAAACCCAATAAGAACACGACATTTGTCAAGACATGATTGAATGTTGACCAAGTTTATCATGCCTAGTCACTTGCCACGTCAATAGTATGAATTGTTGACTGTGCAGTGACTGGGAATTTTTTTTTGCAAATTTCGCATGTTTGGCAAAGCGATTAGAACTCAATAACTTCCTCATATGAACTGAGTTTTTATTGAAACGAGTTGTGTTAGGATCATTTTTCTGAGATGGAAGCATTCATTTAGGTTTCAATCCATTCTGAGAACTTTGATTTTTGAGCTAAATATTGAGTGCCTAATCATCTGCTTTAATGCTCAAGATAGCACAGTATTCTAAATCCAATTTCTAGAGGTTCTTCACCCGAACCTCGATCTGCTTCACTTTCTCTGTGGAAATATGTCTAAGGAAAGCCTTTCCTTTTCTAAATATCACATCGTAGCCATAGTCTTCCAACATAGCAACTGAAACTAAATTCTTCTTCAAACCCAAAACATACATGACATCTTTTAATGTGAGAGGAGAATCAAACTCCCTGTTACACAGTAATTTGTCACTTTCTTCATCCCAGTCCTCCTACTATGTCATGTGTCCAAGTTATACATGCTCATGCTCTCTGATGCTGCCAAATGACCCACTTTTCCAAAGGTTTTTTCCTCATCGCGTCTGTTGGCTAAACAAACGCGCTGATGGGCACTCCAAAACAGTCCAAAAGCACTGCCATCGCGAAAGTACACGTGATTCCCGCGATGGCCGGATTTTATGTGCCAGTGCAACTGTCGGTTGTAGTTTCCCACGATGACATGACTAGCTACATTATTCAATAGCAATGTCAGCACGGCAGATCGGTTATGTGCCCGATGATCCAGATTAGGCGAATTTGTTCCAACAGTCGGCCCTCCAGATGACTCCAGACCTAGTTTTTGGCCTAGTTTATGTTGCCCTTCTTTCTCTGGTGTGGCTATTCCATAATTTGTGCTACCTTCCTTGGAGATAAGCTCATCCTCCCACCTTTTATGGAGACTCCTTCTCGTATTTAAACTCTCACCATTGCTATGTGCTGCTAGTTTTGGAATTCTTAGTCTTTAGAGAGATTGTTGATAGTACTGTTAGTGCTTGTGAGTTTGCTAGATAGCTGGTGTGAGTGTGACAAGTGTGGGATTGTTGATAGCTTGAGGAAGGTTGTGAAGTGCCTTTAATATTGTGTAAAACTTGTGAGTGAGAGAGACTTGTGTATTGGGAGATCCACCTTCAAGAGTGAATGCTTGAGGAACATGCTGGTTGGACCCTCCTGAGAAGGCTTGTCATGTCAAGACTTTGGTTGTAAGCTTACTCTTATTTCATAATTAATGCAATCAACGATGTTTTCTTATGTCTTGTATGTAATGTACTTGATAGCTCATGACTTCTTGACTTTGTGAGTAAATAGGTCATTTGTTGTTCCGGTTACGTGCTTTGTTGTATTTCCTTTGCATTGTTTCAGGTTGATTACTCATTAGGAGAAGGAAGCGGAAGCTGGAGAAGCGCAACAGAACTCCATCGACCACCGGTTGAGGTAGGCCTCCAACTATGACTGTTTAAGGAAAGTTATTGTTGATCTGTCCTTGTTTGTGACTAGACCCACTCTAGGGCTAGAGGGGTTGCCTCTGTCCGCAGAGGGAACACTTTCCTGCATCACAAATTGGCGACTCCACTGGGGATGCTGGCCTTTGCTCTTTTCTTGTTTACTTTTGTCTTGATTTTTTTCTGGTCCCTTTTGAAGTTTTGGGGATTAGTTACCAGTCTTTTGAGTTTCCTGGCCTGATCTGGGAAATGCCCTTATTTGATTAAAGATTGATTGTCTTTGGTTTGGGAGTTTTTGGTTCGCCTGTTACTGTTTTGAACATCATCGCGGATTTTAATTTAACAGTCACGCTGTCATCGCATCACCCCTTTTGTAGTATCCTATTCATCGCATAATTACGCTTAACAGTCACGACGGTTCTGTAAATCGGACCATTGCAGAAAAGTCGTGTACTTCCATGCTGACATCGCTTTGTTGCTGCGTATTGTTCTTTATCAGTGCTTTATTGCTAGTGTATTGCCCGCGCTGATTGCTGTAGAATTGAATTTTTCAATTCTGCCTCCTGAATCCATCAGTCTTGCTAGTCCCTTGTTGTTCTCACTTGTTTGATAACTTGTTTTTCACTGTTTAGAGGTTGAGGCACTCTCTTGCAAGCTTTGTTAAATGAATCTTGTTTTTCTTGCTTTGTGACCTAGTTTCGTTGTTTCAAGTCTTTTGGATCAATTTCATTTGGTTGCCTGTTTGCAAAGATTCGTTTGCTGCTTGTTGTTGCTTTGATTGAGCCTTCCCCTTTGCTTACTTTTGGTTGATTGTTTAGTGATTGTTATTGGACCAACCTCGGCATTGTTTCGATTTCTCTTCACTACCTGGACATAGATTACAATTGTTTGGATCAACCGTTTTTCCACATTTGTTTGTTGTTTATTGGTTTCTTTTAGATTAGAGACATCAAAATCAAAAAGATTTCATTTCATTTGGCATGCGAAAGTGAAAGTGAATTTTCATTTCAAGTTGCGTATTGAAAAGCGAATGATTAAAATCTCTCATTAGTAGTATCTGTGCACTTTGGGAATTGATGTCTGTTTGCATTGAGTGACTATTTTGTTGCCTTGGTTTTCTTAGTTTGGGAATGATCTCTCTACCCTCCCATAGGTAGGTGTTCATCGAAGAAAAAGGATATTTCATTCATTCTAGCTACATCCTAGGTTCTGTTATATACATACGGTAAGGCCTGAAAACTGAAACATAATCCAAGATCAACTTTAAAATGAATTGAATAAATCTAACAATGCATTGGAACATAACACGCACATCTAGAGGTCTAGGCTAGAGACGTGCTCCGACGTCGTTAAACCTAGTCACTTTTGTTTCCACTCAAGGTTGGGTGATTCCTCCTTTTGTGACTCAATAGTGGTCTAGCACGGAATTGTGCTCCCACGTACCATCGAGTATATGGAGAGACCCCACTAGGTTATCATCATTTATCCATAGGAAGCTGTGTCTGTTGCCTTACAAGCCATAACGTACCGAACACAGCATTCGCAAAGATTGACTATCGTACGGAAAGTCCTTGGTTTTCATATGACTGCCAAGGTGTATATGCAGTTTTACGGATTTGTCTGGTAAACCTTTTGCCTAGTTCTCCAGAGTAGTCACTTTCATTCCTTTTCGGACTCCCTAAAAGAAAAGGTCCATCTAAGCACTTGTCACTTCAGGCTCATTAAACATTTGAAGGCGACTAGAGTCATCTTTTTTCCTTTTCTCGACTCTTTAAAAATGAAAAGGTCAAGTTTTGTTCCTGTGTCTTAAAATTTATTCGGCCACGATTTATATTTCCCCGGTTAGATCTTGTTTGCATTAGCTTGAGTAGGGTCCTTTCGCATTAGTTTCCCTAGGATATTTTGAAGTCATCATCCTGGTGGAATCATCGATCCCGTCTCCCGTTCCGAGTGACCAAGGGTCTCCTTCTTCTGTTGCTCCTAAGCTACCAGTTGTGAGCGATACTCTCCCTGTTATTCCAAGTATCCAACCGATTAACTCTCGTGCTCCAGAGGACGAGACTTACGAAATTCACTAGAACCCCATTTTGGAACCTTCCGAAGAAGATATTCCCAGTACTCCTCCTAGGGTTTCAGTCCCAATGTCTTCTTCTGATATGGAGGACACATCCCCCGTCACAAGTGAAGAGTCTGTTGCGACGAGCGGTGAAATTCCCACCTCAACAAAAACTCCACCTTTTCGTATCACCCCTCTTGGTGTTACGTTGCCTTTACGCTATAATGCGTTGAGGGATGTTATGTCTTCTAGGACTCCCCCTACGAGTTCTATGTGGTCGCACACCATCACTCCGACCTCGGATTCTTTTATTCCTCAAATTCACAATGTGCTTGTCACTTCCATCCCGACTATTCCAACTATCTGTGTGGCTTCTTCAACCCCCGTTTTCGGTGCCGTTACTGCATCCTCAGTTGTGACCGCTACTGCTGGACCTTCTTCAGGGTCAGCTAATAGTGGCCCATCGGCATCCATACCCAGAGTTGTTGACCCTACACTAGGTGCCCCACCTTCCTCTAGTTCTATCCCAACAAAGGGGGCATACGATCAATATCTGCATGCTCTTCAGAATGCGGATCCTCAAAATCCGTTTCATTATTATGATTCTAGAGGGGCTCATATCTATTACCACGAACCTCTACCACCTCAACATGCAGTTGAGGTCACAGTCCAGTTATCCGTTGCTTGGAACCCCACTGGTTATGGCGATGGCCAAGTATCGCATGCACATCTTCAAGGACCACATCAGCAAGGCCAACCGTCTTACATGCAAACCTCTTATGGGTAGCAGTATTACGGGCAGTCTTATCCAGGGAAACCTGGAGGCCTACAAGGACAACCCTTTCAGGGACAACCTTCGACCTCTAGTGGTCCATCTTTTACCTATTTTGCGCACCCTTCTGGTAATCCGGGACAACCTTACATGCAACAAGGTCAACCTGGTGTCCAGCAAGGCTATCCTTCTGGGCAAGTCGGTCAACCTTACGTTCATAAAGGCCAACCCACTGTCCAGTATGGTCAAGCACCTGGGCGAGTTGGTCAGCCTCAAATCCAATCAGGTCAACCAACTGTCCAGTCCCCTCAGCCATCTGGTCTATTAGGACAACCCTCAGTTGTGCAAGGACAACCCAACGCCCAGCAAGCTCAACCTTCTGGGCAGATGGGTCAATCTCAACCTCAACTGGGTCAACCTTCTGGCCAGATGGCTCAGCCTCAGTTCTCTCAAGGACATCCTTCTGGGCCTGCTCAACCGGGCACTCAAATGATTGTTGCTTCTCAAGCTCAACCCGGTTTTCAGCCCCAAGCTAGGCCCCAGACCCAATCTAGTCTTCAAATGCAGGTTGGACCTCAATCCCAACCGGCCTATCAAACGCAGCCTGCCTCTCAGGCTCAGTTTGGAGCCCAGCTGCCTTATGGTTTCCAGCAATCCCAAGGGCAAACTCAGTTTGCCCCATATCAAAATTATCAACAACTGCAGGTGAGTCCTTATCAAAATTACCAGCAACCTTATGTTGCTCCTGCAGGCCAAGTTGGTAATCAATGGAATGCTGGGGGGCAAATCCAGGGATAGCCATCCTATAACCCCTATGGACAAAATCTGTCTGGAAAAAATCAATGGGGGCAACCGCCAGCTGGTTGGAACTCTGGTACTCCTTCCTACCCGTAGCCTCAGATGTCCTTTAACCCTCAATTACCCTTTTTAGCAACGTTGGAATTACCAGATGTGTCCAAACTGACCAATGATCCTATTCTTCATAATCCATATTGGCCCCCGGTTCCAACTAAGATTCTTGGTGATTGTCCCAAATTCGATGGTAAAGCTGGAGAAGATCCCCAAGCTCACATCATGACTTATCATCTATGGTGTTCATCGAATTCGTGGCTTGATGATTCAATCCGGCTTCGCCTTTTTCAAAGGACTCCCACTAGCTCTGCTGCTAAATGGTATATTGAGTTATCTCGTGGATCTTTTCAGGATTTTAACTCGTTGGCTATGGCATTTTTAACTCATTTTCAGTTACCGATTCGATATGAAATGGGCACACACCTCCTGACATCCTTAAAATAGACAACGGCTACGCATATCTCTGATCATATCCATGAATGGAGACGGTGTCATCATTTGATTAAGTTTTGGATTCCTGATCAGCTTCTCACCGACTAGTTCACGACCTCATTCGTTGGTCCGATAGCATGGGACATTTCTATGGGGGCATGTGTAACTGAAGAGCAAGCTATTGCGCGCGCTCAGTACCTTGACTTGGTTTACTCCCAGTCCGATACACTATATGATTATTTTCCTGATGCCATGAGACCCGGAACTTCCAAAGCCCCACCAACACCATCTGTTGATGGTATCATCGGTTCCGTTAATCCGCCTTCAAAGAAAACTTCTGCGAACCCTGGGAAGAAAAAGTCGAATGCTCTGAACGAAAATACTTCTTAGGTTGTATCCAATTCTGGTAGTACTTCCGAGGTTAACGCTATTCAGTCCACCACGGTGGACAAAGCCTCGAAAGGAAAGAAGAAGGGAAAAGGAAAGAATAAAGTGGATCAACCTAAGCAGGATTCCCCTAAACCTCCACCCGAGGAAGGCGCCAAACGCAAGCCCAAGTACCCTTGTCTTATCTGTGACGAGGATCACTATACCAAAGACTGCCCAAGGCGGTCTGAAGTTATTTTTTTGTTGAAAGGTGCTCCCGGGACTCTTGTTGTGCTCAAAGAACCTTTTCCTTCACAGCAAATGCAAATGGTGGCTGATCCATCTCAATCCGCTTCTCCCTTTGGTTCTCAAGTATTTATGGCTAGGATGATTCCCGTCCACATCAGTACTCGGGCAAAAGAAATTCCATCGCCTGCCGGGAAAGAGCCGGAGGTCCCCTCTAGCGCTCCTTTGTCCAGTTCTAGTCCACTCCATATCGAGAGACCTAGCACTAATACGCCCGTCTGACCCCCTCCGAAAGGTGTACTCCAAAAATCTTCTTACAACCCTAATGCTTGTGCTGCCCAATACTACAGCATCATTGAGGACTTAGCCCAGGCTCCGTTAGCTATGTCCACCTTAGAAGTACTCCAGAGCTACCCCTCTCAGAGGAAGTCCTTGCTATCGGCCATCAGTGGCATAGACCCGGCTAACTCGGATCTGATTACTTTTGATCTGGAAAGCCATATACCGAGACTAGCTCACCAAATTTCCTTCCTCATACAGGTCATCATCAATTCCAAAACGATTCATCGTACAGTCATTGATGAAGGCGCTTCAACTTGCATCATGTTTGTTGCCTGTTGGAAGGCTATTGGTTCTCCGACTCTAAGCCACTCTCCTACGACCTTGGAAGCCTTTGATGGGAGAGAGTCTCGCCCTTATGGTATACTCCAACATTTGCCCATTACTTTGGAAGGGAAGACAATTGAAGTGGAAGTTGAAGTTGTTGATGCTAATCTTACCTACAACCTTCTTCTAGGACATAGCTGGACATACGCAATGCGAGCCATGGCTTCATCTCTATTTCATGTCATTTGTTTCCCTCATCAGGGGAATATTGTCACCGTAGACCAGCTGTCCTTCTTCGCTTCCTCTTCCGAAGGCAACGTGCCTTTTGTGGAGCATACCTCCATCCCATATGAGAGTGTGGGAGCTGGACTTTTTAAAGATCCCACCCTCATGGGTGTGTTTTCACTCCCACCTCCTAACGTCGCTCCTATCAATATGATTTCCGTTCGTTCTGATCCGTGGGTTCTTCCCCCCGCTGATCAGGTAGAATATTGGGGTGATGAGATGCTGTTGAGTCCTGCCGAGCTCAACTACGTCAAAATTGTTTCTGCATCAGCTCCCCCTTCTGAACCTGCTCCTTCGAGCAGGGCTCCTGACTCGTACGCTCATTCCCCTTGGCTTGGAGATGACGCTTCTTCAGATCCTCTAAAGGAAATATTTCCTTCTGATGAAGCCATTATCGAGACCATGTCTCTTGAGGAACCCCCTTGGTCTGATCATCACCATCGTTCCTCATTTCTCCCTGCCCACCGGTAAATGCTTACCTGTCTCGAGCGGTTTTCTCCTTGTCTCCCATCTCAACCCCTTCAGACACCCATTCAAGTTCATCAAGTGTCTTCTGAAGGAAATATGGGAAACATCACGCAGACCCAGCCCATCGACATCTCTGTGAAACCAGGGATTGTCGAGCATATCTATATTGGAGTATCTTGTACTCCGGAGGAAATTCAGCTCTATACTGGTCTTTTTCACGAATTTCGTGACGTCTTTGCTTGGTCCTATGAAGAAATTCCCGGCATTGATCCTAGCATAGTGGTGCATGGGATACCTACGTATCCGGGTGCTAAGCCTGTTTGCCAGCGTCTACGCCTCGTGCACCCTCGAAAGGCTGCGGCCATTAAAGCGGAAGTTGAAAAGCTTCTTAAAGCTAGTTTTTTTTACCCAATCCTACTCACAGATTGGGTCTCCAATATCGTCCCTGTGAATAAAAAACAGGGTACCATTCGAGTCTGTGTTGATTATCATGATATTAACTGGGCCTGTCCTAAAGATAACTTCCCCACACCCTTCATTGACCAGCTCATTGATGAGTGTGTTGGGAGCGAAATGTATTCATTTATGGACGATTTTTCTGGGTATAACCAGATCACTATTGCGCCCGCAGATCAACACAAGACTGCCTTTATCTGTCCGTGGGGTACTTTCGCCTACAAAAAGCTCCCTTTCGGTTTGAAGAACGTCAGTGCTACCTTCCAAAGTGCAATGTCCTATGCTTTTCATGACATTCGACACATTGTACAAACGTACATGGATGATCTACTAGCTCATTCAGCGAAATGTTAGGACCATCCCGCTCATCTTCGCGAAATCTTTCTCCGTTGTCGACATTACCGCATCAGGTTTAATCCTCATAAGTGTGTCTTTTGCGTTGAGTCAAGCAGACTGCTCAGGTTTATCGTCTCCTGAGAGGGCATCCGTTTGGATCCCCTTAAAGTCGAGGCTATTCTAAATCTTCCTCCCCCTTCTCCTTTGCAGCAACTGCAGAGCTTGTAGTGTAAAGCGAATTTTTTAAGATGATTCATTCTGAACTATGCCGAAGTGTCTAAAGGTTTCATGCGATTACTGAAGCAAGATACCCCGTTTCATTGGGACGCCGCTGCTCAAGAGTCCTTCGAGCATCTCAAGGGCCTCCTTGTTTCTACTCCATTATTGCGTCCTCCGAATTATCATTGAGACTATACTCTGTATTTGGCCGCTGCCGATACCACTATTGGCATGGTTCTCGTTCAAGATGACGATGATGACACTGAGCATGTCATATATTATCTCAACCACAATCTTCTAGATACAGAAACTCGATACGCTTACGTCAAGAAGTTTGCATTGGTCACTGTTTGTGCCGTCCAAAGTTTCTGCCATTATATCTTGTTGGACACTACGACCGTGGTTTTTGATTGCAACCCGATGATGTACATTCTGTCACGTCAGTTACTGGGGAGCAAGTACTCAAAGTGGATCGTTATCCTCCAAGAGTTCGACTTGGAATTCACCACCGCCAAGTCTAAGAAATCCCTTATCTTTGCTGAGTTACTTTACTCTTTGCCATCTCCTACCACGCCCTCTCGGTCAGAGGACCATATCCCGGACGAAACTCTATTCCTAATTAGCACCCTTGATCCCTAGTACGGGGATATCATCGTATATCTGCAGACGTCCTCTTTTCATCTCGATGTGTCTAAGGATGCTCAGCGATGGATTCGTCATCAGTCTCAGCCCTATCGTATCATTTGGTACTTGCTCAGCTTCCTTGAATGATTGCCATTCTGGCGCCTGTGGTGGTCACATGTCCGGATATGCTACTGCTCAAAAGATCCTCCGCGTCGGTTATTTTTGGCCCTCCATCTTTAAGGATTGCATTCTTGCTGTCCGCTCCTGTCACGAGTGCCAGATCTACCAGCGGAAGATGCATGCGCCTCCTGCTCCATTGCACCCTGTTGTTACCGTCGGCCCTTTTGCAAAATGGGGCATTGATTATACAACCTGTAACCCTCACTCGGCCGGGGGGCATGGGTATATTATCGTTGTCGTTGATTACTTCACAAAATGGGCCGAGGCGATGCCCACATTATCTAAAGATGGTCACAAAACAGCGCAATTTTTGTTTAACCATGTTATTTCACGGTTCGGAGTCCCTTAGGCTATTGTCACTAATCACTGGAAGCATTTCCGTAATCACATGATGACCAAACTAACAACCCAGCTAGGCTTACGGCATGATAGTTCGACTCCATACTATCCTCGGGTCAATGGCCAAGTAGAAGTCGTTAACAAGGTTCTAGGTACGATGCTTCAACGTACCGTTGGCATGCACAAGTCTAACTAGCACTTGATGTTGTTCTCTGCCTTGTGGGCCTACCGAACCTTTGTGAAGGATGCCACCAATTTCACTCCATTTCAATTAGTTTACGGACTGGAGGCTACCCTTCCAATCGAGTGTGAAATCCCTTCTTTGAAGTTGGCCGTCGAATTACTTCCCAACACTACTCCGGTAGAAGAACGCCTTCTTTACCTAGAACGGTTGGACGAGACCCGTCATCTAGCCTCTCTAGCTATCAAAGCACAGAAGAAGAGAGTGAAAACTCACTTCGATCATACTGTCCATCCTCGTTCTTTTGTTTAGGGAGATTTAGTCCTGCACTACGATCAAGCGAATGATAAGCTAGGGGTAGGCAAACTCGAGCCCATGTGGCTTGGGCCTTATATTGTAAAGAGAGTTTTGCAGAAAGGGGCCTACGAGCTAATTGATTGTGAAGGGAATCCTCTCGATAAGCCCCGAAATGGGCTGTACTTGAAAAAGTACTATGTGTGAATTCCATGCACTTTGGTTTGTACATACGTGTGTTTTAGCAGGTGTGTTGTGTGTGTGTTTTCATGTTTTTGGCTTGGTATGAAGGCGTGATTACCGCTTATTGTGTCTTTTGCTTCTTGTGCAGATGTCTGGTGCACCTTACGTTGGTTTCGCCGATGGTGCCTACCGCAGTACCCGCAACTTGTCCTCTGCAGCGTGGGTGATCTACGATTCTCATGGTGAGTTGATAGATCTTCAAGGTGTGTGTTTAGGTTGTACCACAAACAATGTTGTTGAATATAGTGTTGTGATTGAGTTACTGGTCAAGGCGATTAATCTCGATATTTGTGCATTGGTTGTGAACCTGTACTCTCAACCTGTCGTCCACCAGCTCAATGGGCGATATTCTGTCAAAGACCACCGCATTTTAAGGTTGTATTTACATGTTAAATTGTTAGAGAGGAATTTTGATTTCATTACATATCAGCATATTCCACGATGATTAAACACATTATCTGATGCATTGGCTAATCATGTATTGGACAGACATTAGCGTAACATGTAATCAAAACATCATACAAGAAAGCATATAAAACACAATAATAGACCATAGGAATATGTATATATATATATATCGTGTGGCACACCAAGGCGCTCAAAAATAAGTGTGCATGTCCAAATAGAGTCTGTGTTCTCCATACATCTGAGACACATGTCTCTCAAAGATCACCAGCAGGACATGAAAAACCTAGGTGTCTACTACGGTGGGTTGTGCTCCCTATAATACACTACCACTCATGTCACCCGCCTCAATAGGCGGTGCATCCTGGGTTCCACTCCTACTATGTGGATCTGGGATGCTCTTGGGACCTCCTCGATCCCCATGTAATCTAGAACCCCTGCTAGCAGGCCCTCAAGGTTCTGAATCACTGTCTCCATCGAATCATCTTCTAGAGGAGCCAGGGCTAATGCTGCAATGCCCTGCACATCCCTCCGCGCCTCTAGAGCTAGCCCGAGGGGTCGCACTGGTCCTACATCTGCTTACCATAGCGTCCGCCATTAGGAATGTACACGAAAAAATCAAAAAACATCATAAAAATAAAAATGAAAAAATGTGATCAAGTGTCTTACCACCGTCATCCCACTACTCTCCAGCAGGTAACTGCATGTCAGGATCTCCGCGGAAGTCCATGCTGGCATATGGCCAATCCTCCACGAGATCGTCTGTCGCTCCAGCCACTCTTGGAAAAACGTCCCCCACGCCACTGGTCATCTGCCACCTCCTCATGGCATGACATGAGCCCATCGCGTGGCCCTCGTCTCATGTGGCCTAGGTAAGTCCAAATCCATGTCTTGCAACTGCAGTGTCGGCACCCACTCCAGCATGAGCGGGACTAAGATGGATCCATAACCAAACTGCTTCGTCTATCCTCGATGGCAGTTGGTGAGTTGCCTCTTTATGTTGGCTGTCACCGTCTCTGCCCAATTAAACATGGTGGGATTGAGATACTCAAGAGCCAGTTGGAGCTAGATCTTCGAAGCCTCATGTTGGGCTTGGGAGCCTGCTGCACGTGTCACCATGAAAAGCATAGCACGAAGGACTACATCATCCACTGTTGGGATTGCCACCTTCCCACTCCTTGTCTTGCATGCCCGTGGGCACACTTGAGCTATCAGCATATCCAGGGAATCACCCCCGGGTCACTGCCCCTCCAGAATGGGCCTCTCACCTCGACGGGACAGCCCGGTCAAAAAATATATGTCTGTAGAGTCGAACTCGATATCCCGGCCTCGGATGATAAATTTCCCATCTGTGGGATTCCAGGCCCTGATCAGTAACTCCAGCAAGTTAGGTTGTGACTATAAGTGTGGAGTTAGGAAGAATTTGAGCAATCCGCATGCCCATAATGCGTTTCGGCACCCCACATTGGAAAAAGCTTCTATATCGTTGTTATCATGTGTGCGTTCTTGCCAGATGAATGCCATTATAGCCTGCAGGGTGAGAAAAATTGGATTAGCACTTCATTTGGAAAATTCAACACCGAATTTGCATGGAAATATAAGTTCGCAGCGTCATCGCATCTGTTTTAAAAGCAGATGTGATGGTGCAATGTCACTGCTTCAGATTTTTCGCGATCATCGCGGAAGTACGCCACTTTTCCGCGATGATCGGGGTGCACCTTGTGTAAAAAAATTTCGGCCATCGCGGACCTGATAGGGTAAACCCGCGATGACCAAGCGGCGGAACCCAGTTTGAAAAACTACCTAAACTAACACTTGGAACGTTTAAAACACATGAAAAGGGCAACGTGTGTCTACCTGGAACAAGTTTCGGGACGAATGATGCAAGGACGGGGCCAACTTCAGTGCTCCAAGTTGCTCCACGGTAAATTGAACATTGCTATGGTAAAAATGAATGGGTTAATCCTTTTTTATAGTGATTTTTGCAAATTTAAAAATTACATTTGATAAATGTGGGTTTTTCTCATTGTTTTTCCATATGGATAGTCAAAATATGGTTTTTAACTATGTTTTTTATGTGTATTGTTCATATTATCTCAAACGGGTTTACGTGTGGCGTGTTTTTGTGCAGGGCTTCAGGTAGTGGAATTACGACAGTCTCATATACACTTGATCCAAAAAGTCATCTTTAAGCTCTTTTCTGACTTGAAAAATGAAAAGATGGCTGAGTTTTCCTCTTGACTCGTTAAAAGAAACGAGAGGCAGTCGCCTTTAAACTCTTTTTTGATCGTTTAAACACAAAAAGATCGTCGGGATTTTGTCGTTTCAGGCTCGTTATTGGTTACGAAACGACGTGCTTCCGACCACTTTTCTACTTTTTCGGGTCAAAGTCAGTACCCATGAAAATTAATCCTCAATCATAGTGGTCGAGCGGTTCTTTCAAGTATCGTTTTATACTTTTTCGGGCTCGAGAGACACAACTCTACGAAAAAGAACCCCCCTGGAGTTTTCTTTTCCGTGTCTTTTCAAACTCTCTAAACATGAAAAAGACTCTGAGTTTCACCTATGTCGGACTCGTTAAACCCTGACGACATTGGACTCGTCGCCATGATGAGACTCGAGCTTCTCCTTCCTAGGGCTCGTTAAACTATTACTAGGTTGGACTCAACAGCAAGTTTATCAATGATTGTCTATGGCAGCTAGTCACTCTTGAACATCGACACTCTTGCTTCTTGTCGGGTTGGGACATCCATACATCGTCATTTGGCCTTCTGTGGGTTTGGGTTATCATTCTAGCCTCATCCCATTTGATTCATGCCGTCTCCATCAACCCTCTGATCCCCTGGTGCCTGAATGCTGCCACCCCCCCCGGAGTCGTGTCGCCGACATGTTCAAGAGTATAATCCTTCTGCAGTTTACACCCTCGTCTTTTCCTCTGATACTCTATTTCACCATCTACCACTTGTTCCTTATCTCGTGTCGTTGATGGGGGAAACATTATGGCCCTCCTGCGACGGGTCGCCTCCTGTCGACATCAGCTCATTATCCAGGAGATTGACCTAGAGATCCCCTTTGGTACCTTAGAACTTGCATGCCTCAATGGCAAGTTCTTTGCACCTGACGGTCGACTTTCATCATTGGTCGTCAATTGGGTGATTCCACGAGTGTTCGACTTCAGCTCCTTTTTCACATTTCGTGGATTGTGTTGGACAGTACCTTGAGAGCCATTGGCATTATTGGTGGTTTCTCTCGCGCTTATTAACGGTTTTCATCATTGACCGGTAATCAAGCAATGTTCTATCATGCTCGACCTCAGCCCATCTATTCGCATGTTAGAATTTGTACTAAGATCGGATGGGTTTAAGACCCCGAACTCATATCACACATGTTTAGGCTGCTTGGATTGGTTTATGATTACATGACTCATTGATGGATGGCTACAACCATGCCTGAGTCTCCATGGATGGCTGCGACCATACCTTTATCATTATCATGGTCTCATTAGCTGGATGGTTGCGTCCATACCACAGACCTATTTCATATGTCTTTTGGATGGCTGTGCCCATGCCTAGACTACATGTACTTCATTATCAGAGATATCAGTTGTACTTACGTGCAGGTTCTTCCAGATGGTGTTCCAGCTCAGTCAGTTTCGTAAAGCAATTCACCCCTCCCTCTCTCTCGGGCTTCATACTTTAGGGGGCATCTGTTACACAGTAATTTGTCACTGTCTTCATCCCGGTCCTCCTACTGTGTCATGTGTCCAAGTTAAACATGCTCATGCTCTCTGATGTTGCCAAATGACCCACTTTTCCAAAGGTTTCTGCCTCATCGCATCTGTTGGATAAATAAACGCACTGATGGGTGCTCCAAAACAGTCCAAAAGCGCTACCATCGTGGAAGTACACGTGATTCCTGCGATGGCCGATTTTATGTGCCAACGCAATTATCACTTGTAGTTTCCCACGATGACATGACTAGCTACATTATTCAATAGCGATGTCAGCGCGGCAGACCGGTTATGTGCTCGTGATGATCCAGATTAGGCGAATTTGTTCCAACAGTCGGCCTTCCAGATGACTCCAGACCTGGTTGTTGGCCTAGTTTATGTCGCCCTCCCTTTCTCTGGTGTGGTTGTTCCATCATTTGTGCTACCTTCCTTGGAGATAATCTCATCCTCCCACCTTTTATGGAGACTCCTTCTCCTATTTAAGCTCTCACCATTGCTATGTGCTTCTAGTTTTGGAATTCTTAGTCTTTGGAGAGATTGTTGATAGTACTGTTAGTGCTTGTGAGTTTGCTAGATAGCTAGTGTGAGTGTGACAAGTGTGGGATTGTCGATATCTTGAGGAAGGTTGTGAAGTGCCTTTAATCTTATGTAAAACTTGTGAGTGAGAGAGACTTGTGTATTGGGAGATCCACCTTCAAGAGTGAATGCTTGAGGAACATGTTGGTTGGACCCTCCTGAGAAGGCTTGTGACGTCAAGACTTTGGTTGTAAGCTTACTCTTATTTCATAATTAATGCAATCAATGATGTTTTCCTATGTCTTGTATGTAACGTACTTGATAGCTCATGACTTCTTGACTTTGTGAGTAAATAGATCATTTGTTGTTCCGGTTACGTGCTTTGTTGTATTTCCTTTGCATTGTTTCAGGTTGATTACTCATTAGGAGAAGGAAGCGAAAGCTGGAGCAGCGCAACAGAACTCCATCGACCTCTGGTTGAGGTAGGCCTCCAACTATGACTGTTTAAGGAAAGCTATTGTTGATATGTCCTTGTTTGTGACTAGACCCACTCTAGGGCTAGAGGGGTTGCCTCTATCTGCAGAGGGAACACTTTCCTGGATCAAACTTTCTCTAAAAAGTAACTGTACTAATACTGGTGGCGGTATACCTTCCATCATCTCCCATCTGGATGTGCATCTAGAGGTCCTTCTCCTCCAAGTCACTGAAAGATTATTTGTTTCCCATCATATGGAATGAGGTTCCACTATCCAGATACCACACACTACCCATCACTGATGTCACCATGCAAAAATTGAGTGTGAAATCCCCTCGAATTGTGAAGCTAAATCTTCACCTATCGCTCCTCATGAGGGCTTCTTGTCAGCCTTCTTGTGGAGACACTTCATGGCATAGTGTTCCAACTCGTGGCAGTGAAAACATTTAATATTTGACAAGTCTTTCTTCTTGCCCACTTGACCAAAATATCCTCTGGATTGGGATTTCTTCCCTTTCGCTTTCTTTGTCTTTCCATCCAAGGCAAAGTTCTCCTCATCATCAAGCTTGGATGATATTCCACCTCTATTGTTTCACCTTATCTCTTCTTGCACCAATTCAAACCACAATTGCTCCCAATTTGGTAGCTTCTCCCTCCCATTTATTGAATCCTGTTACTTGTACCAGCTTTTTGGAAGGCCTAGAAGTGTTAGGAATACCAAATCATCTTCAACAACTGTAATGCCAACACTCCCAAGTTCATCCTGAAATTGGGTGAACCTACTCAGGTGTTGTGGTATTGTGTCTCCCTTTTCCATCTTGATCTTCTAAAGCTTGTCCTTCAGTGCCAGCTTCCTGTGGTCACTTTTGTTCTGAAATAATTCTATCAAGGCTTGCCACATTGCATATGGGGTATCCTTCCCATGGATATTCAAGACAATATGATCTCAAACTCATTCTAGTATGAGCTTCCTCACCTTTGCCACACTTTTCTTCAATTCTGCCAAATCTTGAGCATCGATTATTGGAGGCTTAGGAATATCATTGTCTAGGAATTCCTTCAGCCCATTATCTTCCAACACTACCCATCATGTCCTTCCAAGAAATATAATTCAATCTACCCTCAAGGGAATACTCAAGTCTCAATCCATAGAATGACATCCTACTAACTCTAAAGAATGATATTGAAAATTTGATTTACTTGCAAAGACAAACTTGAATTATTCTCTTCTATTGTGATTCATGCTCCAATACCATGTAGAAATTCTTTGTAGATTCAAATTTCTTATGTAATATTCTAAATCAAAAGGCTTGAATCTACTTTACTCGTCAGCGGAAAGAATTAATCGATCGAGAAATCTCAAAACATGAGAGAAGATTCAATCACATATGCTCAAATATTTATATGGGGAAATCTTGCCGCTCAAAACCTCTTCATATATATATAGTGCATTAGATCAGAAATAATATATAAGATTTACAATGCTTGCTCAAGCCTGGGAAACCTTTGCAAAAGTACAAACTATCTCACTGCCTCATAAGTTGACTCTAGCCAATACATAGCCAATTTTTCTACCTGCCAAGCTCATATTTCCTTGCTTTGTTTCTCAAGGAATTAGCCCTCTATTAATTAGGGAAATCCCCATCCTGAATTGTGAAATCTCTATAGGCCCTTCTCTGGCTGCATGCACCACCTGTACAACTCGAAAAAAATATACAATTGATGGTACACTACTCTTGAACTCCAATCTCAACTGGGTAACTCAAATTTCAAGCATGCATGAGTTATTTATGGCTTATTTATTAGTTAACTAGTTCAACAAATGAAGTTTCACCCCACTGCTAGACCTCTTACTAGTTCCTCCAACAGTTGGAACTAGTTTATCTGGCATTAACTCAGTTTTGTTGAATTAAAATATTACAAATCAAATTAAAGTCAACCTAGGATCCTAAAATTTGGGAAACACTCTACATGACTCAAGTTATACCCTTAACTCAAGTTAATTTAGACAACTAAGTGAAATTAACTTAGTTAACTCATTCTCGTTGTCTTGTGATGTGGAATTACAATTTCCACCTAATTTAATTCAAGGGAAAATTAAATCAGGATTTTCTTGTTGTCATTTTCAACAAGCAGAGTGGGTTTCCTCCAAAGATCAAAAGGATGAGAATTTCATGCGTGAATAATAGAGTATATCAAGCTATTTCATTGAAAGTGTATGATCCAAAGTGCTGTATGCATAAATAATAAGACTAGCTAGAGAGAAACAAATTGGGGAAGGTGGCAGCACTTAGTGTGTGTAACGTAGTAGAGCGTGTTAGTGAGGATTTTCATCTGAAGGGAATGGAGTGTTGAGAGCTATTGTAACACGAGATGAATGAGTAGAGAGAGAAGTTTGACTGCTATTGTGTGTGCTTCTGTTAATAATTGAAGACAAAGAGTTATGTCAGTTGTGTATGACAAAAAGAGAGAAGAACATAGAATTAGTAATGATAGAGGTTATGTATGATAGATAGAGAGAAAATGAGACAAATATTTAATTGAATTTGTGCATCAGGATGAGTGAGAGATAGAGAAATGGGTAGAAAATTCCTTGTGAATAGACACCTATCGATAGAATTTGAAAATCCAATGAAGCATTTGTTTACAGGTTAACCAGGTTGGTTCCTAAACATCAGGAATTTGATGCTTCCATCTAAAGTGGGTGTATGAAGAATAGATTGGGGGTTGGTGCCTCCTACAAGTGGGTTCTTTTAAAATCAAGGATTTGGGGCTTCTTGTAAGTTAACCAGATGTCTACAAAATGGGAGTTGGTTCTTCTTGTTGGTTGGTGCCAGTGAAGAAAAGATGTAGTTGGTGCTTCCTATTGGTTGGTGTCAATGGAACAAATAGGGAATTGGTGCTTCCTGTGAGTAGGTTCTCACGAAAAATTTGATCTAATCTGAGTGGTGGTTTTAGATTTACATCATAATTCAAACAAATATTTATGGTTTTCTCCCTTTATGGGTTTCCATGTTAAATATTTTTGTTCACATGTGTATTTTTTATGGTGTTGTTTTGGTGTTCATGTGTTGACTTAATTTGATGATTACATAATATTCTACTAATTGATCACATGAATGGTTTCCAAGCAAAAGAGAAATTATTAATTGTAAATAATTTCAAAAATTAGCCTAATAGTGATTCCCCCCCCCCCCCCCCCCCCACCAAATATTAATCTTGTTTCCAACAATTGGAGTTAAAGTAAGGTTCCTTCAAGAATATCTTAATCGCTGGAAGGTAGATCAAAATAAAACATGGCTAATTAGGATTGGATAACACCAAAAGGAGTACTATTTTTTACTAGAGGATATTATGTGCTCTGGAAGTTTAGAATGGAAGCCTATTTAATGGCTTTTGATTTATATGTATGGTTCTCTATGTTGTACAGAGAAAAGAATGAACATAGTTCATAAGCCAAGAATATTATCATGAAAGGGAAATTAGACACACACTCTAATAAAGTAATACATTTCAAGTTGAAAAAATAAATGTTGGACAAGATGTAATGTATGTAAGGAGGAGATATTCAAGAATTTCCCAAGAATATGGAAGAATCTTGTTGCTCGTGCAATGAATCAGGTCATAAAGAAGATCATCTTACAATAATTCATAATGTTGAAGATAAAGAGAAGAAAAGAAGGAAGAAGAAGAAGAAATAATTTCGAAGGAAAGATGCTAAGAAGATTGAATATCTTCTACCCAATGTAGAATTTGTTGCTCGCCACTCTAGAGATGAAGAAGAAGATCATAAAGGTAAGGAATCTACAAGATTTTTTCTGTTATAAATGTTAGGAAATAGGCCACTTATCTTCTAATTGTTCATATGCATTGTCTGAGAAAAAAAAAAGGATAGATATACAAATACCTACATTTATATCAATAGCAAATGAGGATACCTCTAAAGAAGAGGAAAGAACACACCATGAGGAAAATGGGAAAAGATCCTATGAGTTTTAATATGTAAATTAAAGTGAATGCATCCCTTGTAATGATGAATAAATGGTTGAAGGTGAAATATATCTTGGTTGTGGATTTTCTAGTACCTCTAATAGGGAAGAAGAAGATCTAGGTGAGAGGCTCATTTCTATGCTAGAAGAGATCAAGGAGATTTCAGAATAAAATCTCAAGAAAAATCATAAACTACAATAATATGAGTTCGAGAATGATGAGTTGAGCAAGACAATTTTTGTGCTTAATACTGGACAAGAAAATATCAAAAGAATTAATGAAATATTGAAAAATCACTCAATGAAAGAGAATCTTACTTTGAGAGACTAGAATCTGAAGTAGACTAATTGAGACATGACTTAAAGAAGGTTATTAAATATTTTTCATGATATGATGAGCTTAAGAAGAGTATTACAACTTTGGATGAGATTCTCGTTAACCATAGATCCCCTTTCATCAACAGTATTTTGGGACTCAAAGAGTAATCAAGCTCCAAGAAAGAAAAGGTCAAAGAGCCAATGAGCCACCTTGAGAAAGTTAAAGGATCCAACAACAATAATGCTAAAGAAAATGTTGGATGGCAGCAACACCAAAGGCAACATTAGCGGCAAAGGTGAATGAATAATAGCCTTAAGAAGCATTAGCAACAATGAAGAAGAGAT
This sequence comes from Pinus tabuliformis, assembly GCA_031772625.1. NCBI lineage: Eukaryota > Viridiplantae > Streptophyta > Pinopsida > Pinales > Pinaceae > Pinus > Pinus tabuliformis. The sequence goes on along the minus strand of CM062804.1, from coordinate 1,542,598,491 downwards.
GGAAATCAACAACAGAAAGAAAAAAGAAATGATGTTTTTCAGTGACAACTAACAATTGCTTGAGGCAGCAATTCAATCAGCCGTGGTGAAAAAATGAAGAACCAACACGTGTCCTTTCCTCCTTAAGGATGAAATCATCAAAGATGAAACACCCCCATATATCAAAATTTTTTCAGTGGCTATTGTTTTTCTTGCAACAATTATGGGCATAAATACATAGAATGTAGGTGGTATGTAAGTAATCAAAGCATGTTGAGTGGAAACCACAAGAGAGTTAATAATATCTCAAGGAATGAACATGGTAGAAAAAATAGAGGATTATATGAGTATGTTGTTAGAAATCATAAGTGTTGGCATTATGAATTATGTGTTGTCCTTGATGGAAACCTACTTTATGAGTTGTCTCTTAATGGAAACCTACTTGTTAAATATGTAAACAGGATGTGATAGAGCGTTTTAAAGATGTGACAGAGTGTTTTGGAAAAGGCATAGCAGTTTTGAGGTAGAGGTATGATAAAATTGAAATTTCAATAAGTATGCATGGGTTCTGTTACGCAAATCCGTGTACGCATGTGAGTATGAAGAAGCAAAGGCGCGTACAGTTTCCACACCATGGTATTCTAAATACCAAGGGTCCTTACCATGGTATTTCCCTATGGTATTGAGCCCAATAATGGATGTTTTGATCCCATCTAAGAAAACCATCGACTGGACTATGGTTTTGACCCGTGGTATTGAAAAAGGCTAAGCTATATAAGGTGATCAAGATCAAAGTGGTAAATGTGTGTAAAGTTTGCAAGTGATGGAAATCTTACGAATAGTTAGATCTGAAGCAAGTATGCATGTTATGAGATTTTTATGTTTTTCCTGATCTAAACTAAGTATGCAACCAGGAGTTTGATGATGGATCAAATCCAATAGATTTGAGATGACAAAGATGATTATGGGATGATTTGATTTGTGTTGATGGCATATTAACACATGATTTTTCTGTGTATGTCGTGATCTAGGTATGTTTGAAGTTCTGTGTTGCAGCAAAGATTTGACTCTGAATTTGCAAATTTGTATGTGTGTTTTATAGCTTGAAAAGCGCGTACACACACGGATATTCTTTGAAGAAAGCACGTACAAAAAGTAGGGTTTTGATGAAAAGGATGTACGATCAATTTAATCAATCTTGATGTGTTTCTGATTTCTGACAATGAAGTCTTCTTGATGATTTGTGATTAAAGAGTGATGTTTTGATTATCTATTGATTAATTAAAGAATGTTGAAGTTACTTGTTGATTGTTATTGGAGATTACAGAAAGTTTTGTGATTGGTTCAAAATGATGCAGTAGATCTGAGTATGATTCAATGTTTGTTTTAGAATGGTAGTTGTTTAGTTTTCAATTTTCATAGGTTTAAGATCTGTACGTGGATATGATTCATGAAAGGCGTGTACAAAGGCGGATTTTATACCAAAAAGTAGCGTACATATTTTGATAGATGGTTGATCAGTATTTCCAGTAACAAAATTTGGTTTCTATGATGCATAGTATGTTGTTGGTATTCTCGTTACAGTGATCTAATTGTTCCAATTAGTTGGTTGAGTTCCAGCTGATTGGGTTTCAGTGATTGGTTGATTCAGTTACAATGATGAGTTATAGTTTGATGATTGATATTGAGCTTAAATGCTGGTAGTGGGTCCAGTTTGAATATTTGATGAAACATGGCCTATAAGTTGTGATGTGTTATAGCAATTGGATCTAATATGAAAATTTATGAAATGTGGTCCCTAGAGTTGAGGGAGTTAGAGCTTCCTTCTAGTGGTAGATAGTAAATTAGATTAAGGGGTTGGAGCTCCCTTTCAGTAGCAACTAGATAACAAGTGAAGATTGTAGTCTTATACAGGTTTATGCCTGCATACTGGTATGAGTGTACGCCAATACAATATCCAAGGGGTTGGAGCTCCCTTCTAGTAGGAGATGAAGAACGAGCGAAAGTTGTAGCCTTCTGTAGGTGGGTGTCTGTGTATTGGTATGAGTTTGCGCCAGTATAAGATTGTAAAATATTTTCTTCATATTTAAAAGAAGACAGAGATGACAGTAGTAGGTGGTTTTTCCCCGCATTGGGTTTCCACCTTTAATCCTGGTGTTCATGTGTGTTGCTTATGTGCGATGATTTATCTTTTTCTTACTACACATGGTTACTGTCTATTCAATGTTTAATGAAGTACTGATGCACTGGATCAAAATAAACAGAAGATAAATTAATTTCAAAGTAAGTTTACTAGATATATGATAGTTGTCTTAAGAACAGTCGCGTACACACGTGGGTTCCCTTCTGTAAAGTCGCGTACATAAATCAGGAAATGAAATGAATAGTTTATTGATTTGAAAATATTGATTCACCCACCCCCCCCCCCCAATATTTCTCCCAACGATAATCATTTTTTTCTTTTCTTAAACCATGTTGAATGCTTCAACTATGGCAATTTTTGGCACATGGAAACAAATTGCCAATATGGGAAGACAAAGCCTCCTCCTCATAATATGCATGCAAAAGAAGCAACTTGGCCATTGAAGACAAGAAGAAATAAAATGGCAAAGGAAGAGTTTTTTGCCTTCAATGGTCATTGTAAAGGTAGCATGCAAAGAGGAGAAAGAAAACAACATAGATATTATTTTTATCCTAAGAATAAATGGAGTATCAGTTGCAACAAGCATAGACTCTAAGAGAGTATAAGAAGAATCAGCCAAAATAAATCTTCCAAGAAAAGACAACCAAAATGGGAGGAACAATATTTGGATAAATAAAGGAGAACTAAAGGAGAAGTTCAATTTAGCCTTGTGCAACCAAGATGGATCCCAAAGTAGTTTGAACAAGAAGCTAGTAGGATGTGCTCCCATTAGGACTCAACATATAAAGGTTAGTGAAGAAAAATGAGAATAATCTACTTAGGGGGAGTAGATCTTCAATTTTTATTCACTAAAAAGGAGGATGGCTTCAAGTAAAGCCAAAAGTGTCGGATGTGAGTAATATTAAGAAGAAATATGGAAAGTGGTTCATCTAAATGTTTAAGGTAATTGAGTCCATTTGCTATTATGTAATTGAATTCAGTAATTTTTATATAATATCACTATAGGAGGAAGAAATAATATATACAACATAGCCTCAAGGTGAGTATACAACAACATCTCAAGTCACATGAAGCAGATAATCCATATTGGATATGAGTTGCAATAGACGAATGGAGTGATAAGGGGCCTAAGGTTCAGTTCAGCTCCATAGGATTAGCCCTCAGGTAAAATTAAAGATTGGAAAATACAAGAGTGCATAGGCTCAGGGAGAGCTGCACATTCATCTATAGAAGGCATCGTCCTTTGGTCTCAAGAAGAGTTGATTGCTTGGGAAATAAAGGTTTGCATGTATTATATGACATACTCTTATTTGATTTAAGTAGCATACTTGATCATGCCTAACAATCAGGAGAATAAGTAAACAATTTGTATAGATTTGCATGTTTTGTGGCTATCAATTGGTATTGTTATGTCAATTTGTATTCTTCGTTTTAGTATGTTAGGTCCTTATAATACTAGTGATTCCCCCATTACTATTTTCATTGTAACCCTTATTGTTATTGTTGTGCCCCTATTGTCCCCATATTGTTGTTATTGTGCCCCATAGAAGCCCACTATTGTTATTGTTGTGCCCTTATATTATTATTGTTATGTCGGATTTGATTTTATTTTGACCCCTTAGACTCCTATATATAGAAAGAGGTTTTGTCATTTGTATCATCCAATAATTGTTCATTTGTGTAATTTAAAGGAGGTTGTCCCCTAGAAGAGGTTGCTCTCTAAGGCGTTGATCTTTCTGTTCTATCCTTTTGTGAGTTGGTTTCATAGCATTTGGTATCAAAGAATTGGATTCTAGGGTTTCGCTACTCCAAATAGGTCATCGTGGAATTTTCACTATAACGTTTTTTTGGCGACGTTTCAAAAGCTAATAAAAAAACCCATTTGAGCCAAAATCGTTCTGAACCTCAAGTCCAAATTCCAAATCTTTTCATGCTATATGTTCGAAGATATGATCTAAGGAATTACAGGTTTTTGCAGACTCTCGCATTACATTCCAAACAGGTGACCTTGGGAACATCATCATAAATTTCTCTCTGAGCATCAAATTGAAATTTCGTAAGAAGTTACAGAAAGAGGACAGCTTGTAGTTTTCTTTGTATCTTTTTTCAAATCCGAAGGAAGAAATAGTGACATGTGGAATGTCGTACAAGTTTGCTCTATTGAAAAATTATATAATCAGGTCATCTTGGGAGATTGGGCATACCTCTTTCTTGGAGAATCCAATTTTGATCAGACTGGTGGCATTTAAAAGAGGACTCATTGGGCTACCACAAGAATCAATTTCAAACCTTGGAGATCTGCAATTACAGAGATACAACAGATTCAATATCGAGCTTCTACAAAGCGAAAAAAAGGTGCGTAGTCTTTTTAAAATTTTGCATAAGTTTGGGTTGAAAAATTAGTTTGAAGTTCAAAGGATATAGTAAAGCATAATTATCATTAATTGATGCCCTGAAGAAAGAAAATGGAAACACCTAGTAAGCAACCTGAAATCTCTAGCATGACTCATGAAGAAGAGGAAGAAATGCAACATGATATATCAAAATTACAAGACCAAGTGCAACAAATTTCACTCTCACAAAAGGTAACAGAAGCTAAGATTGATGGTTTAAAGAAAGACATGGAAGCTAAGATGAATGGTGTGGAAGCTAATATGAATGGCGTGCAAGTTAAGATGGATGGAATGGAAGCTAATATGGATGGTGTAGGAGGTAAGATGGATGGCATGGAAGCTAAGATGAATGGCATGGATGCTAAGATGGATGGTATAGAAGAAAAACTGAAAGGCGACATGGAAGATTTGAAGATAGATTTGACTAAGTTGCTACAAGAAATTATTACTAATGGTGAAAGGGTAGTAAAGGAAACACATGATGAGAAGAAAAGAAATGTTAATCATAATTTCATAGACTCTAACGTTGGATTGAAGACCCAATGTTGGATTGAAGACCCACCATGTTCCAAATATCGATATGAGGAAGCTTGATGGCAAGGATCATGTAACATGGATACTACAGATGGAGCAATATTTCGATCTCCATAATGTGAAAAACACACAAAGGGTACACATTGCAACTTTATTTGGAACCAAATCAGTTTGTATGGTATTGATGGCTTTTCTCTCATAAAAAAATTGTCACTTGAGCAATTTTTATGGAAGAAATGATAGCATATTATGAGGATACAAAAAGAAACACTTTTTTTAGCCAATTGATAAACCTCAAACAAAAGGGTTCATTGATGGAGCACATTGAGGACTTCCAACATTTGAATATAAGAGTAAAATATCTTCCAAAGGAGCATAGGATTGATGTGTTCATAGGGACTTTAAAGCATAACATCCAACATGAGGTTCACCTTTGGGAACCTGACTCATTGGAGAAGGCATTCAGGTTGGAAAGAAAAATGGAAAGAAAAATTATGGGAACAAGGAAGCCTACCACTCAAAATTATAAGGATGGAAGTGTTATTTCCCCTACCCTTCCACAACCTACAAGATTGACACCCCAACAATTGCAAGAAAAAATAGAAAAAGGGCTTTGTTACAATTGTGATAGCAAATACACTAAAGGTCATAAGTGTGCTGAGAAGAAATTATTTTACATAGATTGTGAAGAGGAGGAAGAAAAGGAACAAGAAACGTCAAAAGGAGAGGATATACACCAGGAACAAACCCTAGAGAAAGAAGAAATGAATCTAACCATATCTTGTAATGCGTTGGTTGGAATTACCACTCCTCAAACTATCAAGATAGAAGGACATATCAAGAAGAAAAAGGTAATAGTGTTGATTGATTCGGGTAGTACCTATTGTAATTTATAAGCCTAACCCATTAGAAACCCTTCATTTACTTTTTGATTTATTCCTACCTACTTTTTCTGTTAATTAACAAGTTATTTACCATGTAAATACTGGAAATAAACACAAGTGCATGCTCAAAACATTATAGATCATCAACTAAATGAAACAGAAACAAGCACACAAGTGACACCGTTGTTTTTGGACCAAGGTCCATGGAAAAACTCAATGCGGGAAAAACAGTGCAGCTATCTGAGGGTTTGATTTATTAAGCAGTTTTAGAATACAATCTGGATGCCAAATCTGGCTCACCCAACAGAGAAAAATCTCAGCAGTAGTACCTCTCTACTCGGAAGTAGATATTCTCGCTGAAACCCCGGATAAACACTTTGACAGCTCCACAGCTCCAATATGCCCCATGAAACCCCAGTGTCAGCCTCTAGGGACTATGTCAGCCTCTCTCTGGCCTAGCATCACTCTGGCTTGGCCTACGTCAGCCTTTGGAGGCATCGCATCTGTCCTCTGGCCCTCTGCGTCACCCACGTTAGCCCTCTCAACCACTGCGCAACTCCTGGCTTCCTTTGCATGAGCCCTGGCTTGCTTTGCGTGAACCCTTGGATGCTTCTACGTCCCTCTCTCCGGCTACTACATTGATCCTCATGGTGTTATCTCTACCTCTCTGCTTCTATATTCACTACCTCTCAGCTGCAACTCTGATCACTCTCTCAACTTTCTCAGCAAACCCAGCCCCAGAAAGTCGAAATCTTTAACTCTTAGTGTGTTCTCCAAGTGACCCTCAAGCCTCCTCTTATACTTTTCTCATTAACAAATCAACAACCAAGATTAAGTCCCTAATCAACAACTAAGATTAAATCTGGCTTGACCCATGACTTTTGGACCATTCTAACACAGTTTTATATTAATTCAAATTAATGTTTTATTTTCCCTAAGTTTATACTAAGGGACTCCATTAAAAATATTAATTATTTTAATATTTCCCAAACTGTTTAGAATTTTCCCAAACCATTTATGGGTATTGGAGATCACATGTGCCTTAGCCTCTCCACCAATTTTCATGGCTAGAGCACATCTGATGCTACCCCAAATCAACACTACCTCTTAGCGAGGACTATGCTCTAGCAATACTCCTCACTAAGTATCACCCTGATCATCAGGCATCGGTCCCTGTGCTAATGCTAGGCCTACTGCCCATCATCTACACTGTTGAATTCTGTACTACTACCCATGGCCCTACCACTACCACTTTTACATCAGTACTACAACTCCCTTTGCATCCGTGCTACTACCCATGGCCCTACCACTGCCACTGTTGCATCTGCACTGCAACACCTCTCATCATGTTGCATCGTGCTACCCATAGCACTACCACTGCTAACTATTGCACTGCAAATCAATTACTAAGAAGTAAGTAAATGATCGCCCAACTCTTAAATATCCATTATGCTAGAAACACTCTTGATGTTGAAGTTCCCTCTATCACTGACAAGTGCTCCCTCTCTGACCTCTGCGCTGCTGCAATAACTCTATGCATCTTGCACCATTGAACACCTCTCTATGCCATCTTGCACTGGTGCAACACTCCCATGCTTCTCGCACTATTTCCTCATGTTGTCCTGGGAATCCTTCACTATAGCTCCCTCTATTGCTCCATCTGCATCCGTCTCTACTGACATCTGCCAGTACTGCTACTCCTCTTCGAGGCTCCCGTAGCAAGGTATAATCCAAGAGGTTGGTTACCTCAAGGATCCTACCCCTCATTGCCTATAGTCTGTCTAACTACAGCTTGATGTCTCCCCACTTATGCTCAAGTGGTGTGTGTGCACTCATGGCACACTCATCATCTGTCTCCACTTCCTTCTCTACCCTTACTGGCATAGCCTTGGTCTCGAAGGCCTCTCCCTTCCTCTTCTTCCTTAGACATTGGGTATCATAATGACCCAGCTCCCCACAGTGAAAGCATTTGACCTTGGAGAGGTCCTTCTTCTTCCGTTTCTCCTGCTTTCCCTTAGATGTTAGGGCACCATCCACCTCCTCCTCCTTCTTGATTCTAATCCCCTTACCACTGCTTCCCACCTTGCTCAACCTTCTGATCTCTTCCTAGGGAAGAGCAACCCACATTTCCTCCCAATCTGGAAGGGTCGCCCTGCCTAGTATGCTCTGAACAAACACCTCCTAATCTTCTGAAACTGCGTTCAGGGCTGTTCTCACCATCAATTCTTGATCCGGTGTGGCCCCTATGGAAGTCAGCTGATCCTGTATCTCCTTCAATCTGGAAGGGTCGCCCTGCCTAGTATGCTCTGAACAAACACCTCCTAATCTTCTGAAACTGCGTTCAGGGCTGTTCTCACCATCAATTCTTGATCCGGTGTGGCCCCTATGGAAGTCAGCTGATCCTGTATCTCCTTCAATCGACCGAGGAAGGGGTCAATCTATTCTCCCTTTTTCATCTGGTATGATCGCATCTAATTTTCTAGTAACATCCTTCTCTGCACAGAAGTATGCTGCTACAATTTCTTTAGGGCCTCCCACATCTCATTTGTTGTGTCCTTTTCAACAATATGTGGTACTACATGGTCCTCAACCCCGTCAAGAATGATTCTCTTGGTCCTCTCCATTGCCTCCTCATACTTTTCGTTATCATTTGGATCAATAGGGATAGTTATCGTCCTCAAGGCGAAGTGCTTGACACAAATTCTGTCTAGAACGGATAAGATTCTGGCCTTCCAGACTATGAAGTTTGAGCCTCCGTCTAGTTTGTCCTAGTCTCTTACGGCGTTCACTGCCATCTCACTTCTCCTCTACTTCCCTCCTAGAAGTTCTTGGTGTGACTCCCTCTGAGCCTCGATTTCCCTCCTAGAAATCCTTCTGCCAATGCCGAGATGCCCCCCACTCCGACCACTAGTGTAGCTGCACTAGTGATCTGGATTTCTCGGCTAGAAATCCTCGGTAGCAACTCCCTCCTCCTTGGCCTTGCACTGTTAGGTACTGTTGTGACTACAGTACCCCACCAACTCCACTTTTAAACTTAGCCAAAGCCTCCTAAACCCCAGCAAACTTAAGTTTAGAGCTCCTAGGCTTTGCACAATCCTGGCACTGGAAAATCAACTTCCTCAGCCAACTACGTCAGCCCTCCTGGCCTCTTTGTGAGCCTATCTTTACCTCCCTCAGCCTCTACGTTGCCTCTTCTTGGCTGGAATTTGATGACGCAGGCACTGCGTCACCCCTTCCTTGCTGCTTCTCTGCTAGGAACAACTTCTATCACTTGGGATAATTGTTTTTTGTTGTTGTTGCTCTGATTGGATGATGTCCTCAGCTCTCCTATGATCTGCAACCATGCTCCGATACCATGTTGGAATTTATAAGTCTAACCCATTAGAAACCCTTCATGTACTTTCTAATTTATTCCTACCTACTTTTTTTGTTAATGAACAAGTTATTTACCATGTAAATACTAGAAATAAAGACAAGTGCATTCTCAACACATTACAGATCATCAACTAAAGGAAACAGAAACAAGCACACAAGTGACACCATTGTTGTTGGACCAATGTCCCCGGAAAAACCCAATGCAAGAAAACCAGTGTAGCTATCTGAGGGTTTGATTTATTAAGCAGTTTCATAATACAATTTGGGTGCCAAATCTAGCTCACCCAATAGAGAAAAATCTCGGCAGTAATACCTCTCTACTCGGAAGTAGATATTCAGGATGAAATCCTGGATAAACACTCCAGCAGCTCCACAACTTCAATTTAACCCACAAAACCCTAGCGTCAGCCTCTACGGACTGCTTCAGCCTCTCTCTGGCTCAACGTTAGCCCAGTGTCACTCCAGCCTGGCCTGCATCATCCTCTAGAGGCACTGTGTCAGTCCTCTGGCCCTCTGCGTCACCCTGTTGGCCCTCTGAGGCACTATGCAGCTCCTAGGTGCCTCTACGTGATCCCTAGCTAGCTTTGCATGAACCCTTGGCTACTTTTGCATCCCTCTTTCTAGCTATTGCGCTGATCCTCCCGGTGCTATCCCTGCCTCTCTACTTTTGCAGTCACTGCCCCTCAGCTGCAACTCTGATCACTATCTCAACTTTCTCAGAAAACCCAGTCCCAGAAAGTTGAAACCTTGATCTCTTGGTGTGTTCTCCAAGTGACCCTCAAGCCTCCTCTTATACTTTTCTCGTTGACAAATCAACGATCAATATTAAGTCCCTAATCAATGGCTAAGACTAGATCTGGATTGATCCATGACTTTTGGACCATTCTAATACAGTTTTATATTAATTCACATTAATATTTTATTTTCCCTAAGTTTAGACTTAAGGACTCCATTAAAAATATTAATTATTTTAATATCTCCCAAACTATTTAGAATCTGCCCAAACCATTTCTGGGTATTGGAGATCTCATGTTCCTTAGCTTTTCCACCAATTTTCGTGGCTAGAACACATCTGATGATACCCCAAATCAACACTCACTATTAGCGAGGATTGTGCTCTAGCAATACTCCTCAATGACTATCACCCTGGTCATCCAACATCGGTCCTTGTGCTGATGCTAGGCTTGTTGCCCATCATCTTCTCTGTTGCATTTTGTACTGCTACCCATGGCCCTACAACTACCACTGTTGCATCTGTACTACAACTCCCTCTCCATTTGTGATGCTGCCCATGACCCTGCCACTCCCACTGTTTCATTTGCACTGCAACCCCTCTTATCATGCTGCATCGTGCAGCCCATAACACTACCACTACTAATTGTTGCACTGCAACTCAGTTACTAAGAAGTAAGTAATTAATCTCCCAACTCTCACATCTCCATTAGGCTAGAAACACACCTAATTTTGAAGCTCCCTCTATCACTGACAAGTGCTCCCTCTCTGACCTTTGTGCTGCTACAATAACTCTGTGCATCTCACACTGTTTCACACCTCTCTGTGCCATATTGCACTGGTGCAACACTCTTATGCTTCTCGCACTGTTGCCTCACGCTATCCTAGGAATCCTGCATTGTAGCTCCCTCTGTTGCTCCATCTACATCCGTCTCTACTAACATCCGCCAGTACTACTACTCCTCTTCGAGGCTCCCATAGCAAGGTATAATCCAAGAGGTTGGGTACCTCAAGTATCTTGACCCTCATTGCCTGTAGTCCATCTGAATACAGCTCGATGTCTCCCCACTTCTGCTCAAGTTGTGTGTGTGCACTCCTGGCACAGTCATCGTCTGTCTCCACTTCCTTCTCTGCCCTTGCTGGCGTAGCCTTGGTCTCAGAGGCCTCTCCCTTGCTCTTCTTCCTTGGACACTGGGTCACATAATGACCCAGCTCCCTACAGTGGAAGCATTTGACCTTGGAGAGGTCCTTCTTCTTCCATTTCTCCTGCTTTCCCTCATATGCTAGGGCAGCATCCACCTCCTCCTCCTTCTTGATTCTGATCCCCTTACCGTTGCTTCCCGACTTGCTCAGTCTTCTGATCTCTTCTTGGCGAAGAGAAGCCCAAATTTCCTCCCAATCTAGAAGGGTTTCCCTTCCCAGTATGCTCTAGACAAACACCTCCCAATCTTTTGAGACTACGTTCAAGGTTGTTCTCACCATCAATTCTTGATCCAGCATGGCCCCTATGGAAGTTAGTTGATCCCAGATCTCCTTCAATCAACCGAGGAAGGGGTCGATTTGTTCTCCCTTCTGCATCTGGTATGATCGCAGCTGATTTTCTAGTAACATCCTTCTTTGAACAGAAGTATGATGGTACAATTTCTTTAGGGCCTCCCATATCTCATTTGTCATGTCCTTTTCGGGAATATGTAGTACTACATGGTCCTTGACCCCGTCAAGAATGATGTTCTTAGCCCTTGCCATTGCCTCCTCGTACTTTCCGTTATCAGTTGGATCAACTAGGATAGCTATCGTCCTTAAGGTGAAGTGCTTGACATGATTTTTGTCTAGAACTAATAGGATTATGGCCTTCCAGACTATGAAGCTTGAGGCTTCGTCCAATCTGTCCTGGTCTCTTACCTCGTTCATTGCCATCTCACTACTCCTCTACTTCCCTCCTCGAAGTTCTTAGTGTGACTCCCTCTAAGCCTCGATTTCCCTCCTGGAAATCCTTCTACTAATGTCGATATGCCCCCTACTCCGATCGCTAGTGAAACTGCACTATTGATCCAGATTTCTCGGCTAGAAATCCTTGGTAGCAACTCCCTCCTCCTTGGCCTTTCCCTATTAGGTATTGTTCTAACTACAGTACCCCACCAGCTCCACTCTACAACTTACCAATAGCCTCCTAAACCCCAACAAATTGAAGGTTAGAGCTCCTAAGCTTTGCGCAATCCTGGCACCGACAAATCAACTTCCTCATCCAACTATGTTAGCCCTATTGGCCTCTGCGTGGCTCTGCGTGAGCCTATATTTGCCTCCCTCAACCTCTGCGCTACCTCTTTTTGGCTCGAACTTGATGACACAGGCACTACGTCACCCATTCCTTGCTACTTCTCTGCTAGGAACAACTTATGTCACTCACGACAGCTGTTTTCTATTTTTACTGCTATGCTCAGATAATGTCCTCAGTTCTCCTGTGATCTGCAACCACGCTTTGATACCATGTTGGAATTTCTAAGTTTAACCTGTTAGAAACCCTTCATGTACTTTCTGATTTATTCTTACCTAATTTTTATGTTAATTAACAAGATATTTACCATGTAAATACTGGAAATAAACACAAGTGCATGATCAACACATTACAGATCTCAATTGAAGGAAATAGAAACAAGCACACAAGTTACATTGTTGCTTTTGGACCAATGTCCCCAGAAAAACCCAATGTGGGAAAATCAGTGCAGCTATCTTAGGGTTTGATTTATTAAGCAATTTCAGAATACGATCTCGGTGCCAAATCTGGCTCACCCAATAGAGAAAATTCTCGGTAGTAGTACCTCTCTACTCGAAAGCAGATATTCTGGCTGAAACCCCGGATAAACACTCCAGCAGCTCCACAGCTCCAATCTGCCCCACAAAACCCCAGCGTGAGCCTCTGGGGACTGTTTCAACCTCTCTCTAGCCCAGCGTTAGCCCAGCATCACTCTGGCTTAGCCTGCGTCACTCTGGCTCGGCCTGCGTCAGTCCTCTGGACCTCTGCATCATCCACGTTGGCCCTCTAAGGGACTGCATAATTCCTTGCTGCCTCTGCGTGAGCCCTAGCTGGCTCTGCGTGAACCCTTGGCTGCTTTTGCGTCCCTCTCTCCGACTACTGCGCTAATCCTCCCGATGCTATCTCTACCTCTCTTCTTCTATATTCATTTCCCCTTAGCTATAACTCTGATCACTCTCTCAACTTTCTCAGCAAACCCAACCCCAGAAAGTCGAAATCTTGATCTCTTGGTGTGTTCTCCAAGTGACCCTCAAGCCTCCTCTTATACTTTTCTTGTTGACAAATCAACGGCCAAGATTAAGTCCCTAATCAATGACTAAGATAAGATTTGGCTTGATTCATGACTTTTGGACCATTCTAACACAGTTTTATATTAATTCACATTAATATTTTATTTTCCCTAAGTTTAGACTTAGGGACTCCGTTAAAAATATGAATTATTTTAATATCTCCCAAACTGTTTAGAATATTCCCAAACCATTTCTAGGTATTTGAGATCTCATGTGCCTTAGCCTCTCCACCAACTTTCGTGGCTAGAGCACATATGATGCTACCCTAAATCAACAATACCCATAATTTTATTCATTGTAAGATAGCCAAGGAATTGAATTGCTTCCTATATCGAGCACCAGAGTGTCAAGAGATGGTTTCAAGTGGAGGAACCATAAATTTCTCTAGAAAGTGCCATAATATCAAGCTATCTATGGGAGAATATGTATTGAATAGCTCAATGCTTTCCATTCCAATGGGTGGTTTTGATGTTGTACTAGGAGTCCAATGGATACAATCCTTGGGTACAAGAGCTTTTAATTTTCAAGAACTTTTCATGAAATTTTCTTTGGAAGGAAAGGAATTTGAATTAAGAGGTATCACAGGGAAACCAAGAAAGATAATCAACTCTAATGGAATGACAAAGCTTCTAAAGAAACAACAACGAGGCATAATTGCACAATTATGTTTGTTATAGGTTCGCACATCAAAATCATCTATTTCTCAAGATCTCCAAAACGTCTTGGACAAAATCATTCCAAGGTATTTGAGACTACCAAAGGTTTCCCACCTATTCGTTATCATGATCATGTTATTCCCTTGATTCCAGAAAGTGTTCCTCCAAACATCAGGCCTTACAGATATGCCTATGCCCAAAAGAGTGAAATTGAACGTATGGTTGCAGAAATGCTAGGGGATGGTATAATTCAACCTAGTCAAAGTTCTTTCTCTACTCCAATAGTATTGGTGCATAAGAAGGATGGATCATGGCGCATGTGTCCGGATTACAGGGAGCTCAATTTCTCCAAGTCCGGGTATGACAAAGGACCCTTCCAAGACCTTTCATTTCATGATGTGTTAAATTGCATTTTTAAAAGAACATAAATGAATACATGTGCATGTTGTAAAGAAGAGGAACATGTCAATCATCAACAACACAAAAACATAAGCCATTGATAACGGAGTTCATCCAGGAGAGACTACATCTCCGAGCCCCAGTCTCAAGATGGTGTAGGCCGTTGCATTAAGTGTTGTCTATAGTGATGTACATAAGAGATGATGTCGTGATCATACAACGAAAAATTCCCCCATGCAGGAGTGGCTCCAAGAGATGTTACGCTACAAGAACTCTCAACCAAAAGACTCCTATCAGTATGACACAAACTCATGCATGATGATCATTCTGCCAACATGGCATAGAAGGGATCTCGATGCAAACATGCATGACAGCAACATGATTATCCCATCAACATACAACAAAGGGATATCAAAACAAAACATGATGAATCATGACAACAAGTACATCACATCGATGATTCCACGTCACATTAAGCAAGAATCATGAAAACAAATAATAAACAAGCTCCAACATCAAACAGGGATCTGTGCAACACAATGCCTAGCAAAATAAGTACATGAACACACTGCATATACATCACATCTAGGGCCATCTAAAGAAGCGGATGTCAAACTGTTGAAGTTGTTTGGACCATTGATCTCACGGCATCAATCGCACAAAAATGACTGCTCGAACATGAATGTTGACACTTGCACTCCAATTAGAAAAGTGGTTGAAGAATAGAATGCAAAAATTAGAAATATGAACGCACCATCAGATTTGTAGCGTCGAATAGTGCAAAATCGACTGTCCAAATTTTGAATTCTGAGAAATTGAAAATCTGGGGCTTAAGGAATCTTTTAGATTCCCCCTAGATTCCTCAAAGATTCTGCTGTATGGGTGGAATGGAAATCTGCAACTCAAAATGCGGTTTTGACCTTTCCATTGCGATCCCTATGGAAGACCATGAAAAACGACTGTAAACTTGACTATATTCCAACATAGAGAAAAATTACCTCCTCGGGAAAATTTCATGGATCATGGTTCCGCTCCTTGTTTTTGCAGCTATCATGGTTCCACTTGCGCACTGAAAAATGACCAAAAAATGCAGAACTCGGATGGAGACATGGACAACACCATTGCGTTCGTGGCGTCGAGAAGTGCTGAAACCATATAAAATTTGTCAAAATCTGACAAGGTGAAATTTCACCCCTCCTGCAAAACATTGCCTCGAATTGCGTGCACTGCCTCCTCCTGTCTCGAAATTCATGCCCACTCTTGATTCCTTTATATTTCCCATGCACTGTGAAAATGAGGGTAATATACATTTCCAAGCGGATTAACCAAGTGGGTTGGTTGGCATAGTGATAAATTTGGTAATTTGTTGAGGGGTTGGGGGATCAAATCCCACCCCTCCCTCTTTTATCACATATTTGTTTTGGTTAAAAAAATGAATTTAAATGGGGGGGTCGGGTCCGCATTGGGTGACCCACCCCCATAACTCCCGATGCTCCTCATTGATTTGTTTGATTGGGCGTTGGTTTTCATGGGTCATATTAAATGTTGATGGGTCGTTGGAGGTGGTATATCATATGGTTCAACGTGGGGCCACCACGTGGGCGGGGCTGGCCCTCCCGCCATGGGTTCAACTCCAACTGACCTCTATTAATGTAATACACATAGTGTATAAGGGAGAGGTGTGGGGTGGTGGGGGTGGTGGCCCACCACCTCCCCTTTTTTTATATTTTTTTTTGTTAACAAAACAAACATGCACGTTTTTTAAAATTCGAATTTAAGCCGTAGGAGTATTTTTAACGAGGCCAAAAATTCACCCAGAATCTGACCCAGGTTGGCTGGAATCCAGTGGCCTTGTTCTGTCCAAATTGTGGCCTCCTTAAGCCTGCCCAGTCAGCAAAAATTCAACCCAACTTTGACTGCTTCTAACTTTCGCATACGGGCTCAATTTGACAAACCATTCGCACCGTCATGATTAGGACGACGAGATCTACGCTTTGGTCCTAGTTCAAGAATAATCCAAACGCTTTTATTTTTTATCTTTCCTGAGTCCTCTTTGTCTTGTGTGTGTCTCTGAAGCCACCTAGATCAATCCTCCCCACTAAGGAGCTTTTGGTCCTCCAAAAGCATGAGAAGTAATCTGCAACTTCTTTGTACCTTGTCTGCATCACAAGCATCCTGAAAGGTCTCACTTCCATCTCCTTCACCTTTGTTCTTTAGAGCCTTAAGCGATGAGCCGACACCTGCAACCTCTATATCCTGTAGTACATTGTTTTGTAAATTACATGCTTGACTTTCATGACCAACTAATGACCCAAGCGTCCCACACCTGCCACAAGTTTATAACACATACTCGGTGGTCAAGTTTACAACAAGATGGACGCAATACCCCAACTATGAAAACAAGGCCAACATATCATTGTTGCTTTAACAAGTGATGGAAAACACATCATCATTGCAACACATGATTTACAAAGATAAGGCCACCACTATTTTTTCTTTCGACAAGTGATGGAAACACAACATCACTTTCACATTTTAACATGCAACTCAAAATAAGACGAGACATCATTGTTACTGAACAAGTTATGGAAAACACATCATCACTTTTACATTTTAAAATGAAAGAAATGATTTACAAAAGAACGACCATGAAACGCTAACATATCTAGAAACCATTTTTCACTTATCAATGTGAATGGGTTGCCTCCTTGTGGCGCATTCGATTGTCGAACGACTGCTTCACCTGGTTCATGCACTGACACTTTGTCTTTAAGGCGTTGTTCTAAATGGAGCCTCCAATAAGTGGCTCTTTGATGGTGATTTATGTCGCAATGACTGTAATACATCTTCTTTCTCCAGATCTGCTTAACATGTTTCTTTACCTACTGTTGACAGGATCTTTCACACCTCATCCTTTTGTGTGCTGTCATTCTTTTCCAACAATTAGAAAATGCATGGTTATGTAATCCATAAAAGGTACATGTTTTTTGATGTCATGTTTTACGTTCATCAATAACAACATGATCATAATCGAAATGAACATTCGCATGTCGAAAGTGGTTATACCTTTCCTTGTTGTCTCTGGTGTAAGTATGGCGATGAGAGTTTGCATCAGCTCTCTGCCTACAATGGGCACTCCCATGGGATCATGGGGATGTGTTCCCATCATTATTTTTCCTCAACAATTTCGACAATGTCTCAGAAGAATCTGACACCTTTGAGCATTCTCCTTTGGTGTATCTCAGCCTACAAATTGAGGTCTTTGCACAATCTCCAATGGTTGAGTTATGCCTTGGCTATTAACACCAAGTTCTTCTTCCTTCTCGTCTTTCATCCTGGTAAGGAGCCTCATGTTTGTCCCTATAATTGATATCTCCAAATCGCCAATAGAAATCATGCTATGTGACAACAAAATCGAAAGGAAATCAACATCTTTTACCTACTCTGCCGACTTGGAAAGAACTGATGAGGGCTTCTCATCATCCGTTGTTGGTGGTTCGCTAACTGTCATGGCGCATTCCCCAACTTCCTTTTTGACATACCCAAGTCCTACCTAACGGAGTAATTCTTCTACTCTGATGGAGTTGACAATGCCTTGGCCATTAACGCCATAGCCTCTTCCTTCATACCCCATTTTCTTCAACAGTTTGGAGCTAATTCCTATGGTGTGATTTTCAAAAAACAGCGAAATCATCATCAGGAAAAATACATGAATTCATATAATTACATTTTACCTGACATGGGTCACGCTGTAGCTTTTCCAAGGCCTCATCCTTTGCTTGCAGCTCTCGTAGCAACTTTGTTTTTCCTCTTTCTATTCATGTAGATGCATCTTCAATTCAGCATTCTCTGTTTGAAGATTATGTTTGTTTTGCTTCAGTTTTTCCATGCCCTCTTCTATGGCTTGCAACTGAAGCTACAATCACTCCTTTTCCTCTGTCTCTTTCTATATAGTTTCATGCATTATCTCTACCCTTTTGGAAATGTTGAGCATGGTCTCGTACATCGTTTTTTCATCCTATTTCGCCACACGTTCCATTGTTCACGCTGCAATTCACATCAATGCAAAGACTGCTCTAATATCACTTGATCCAGGTCTGGGTGTGACAAAGGACCCTTCCAATACCTTTTACTTTTATGATGTATTAAATTGCACTTTTAAAAGAACATAAATAAATACATGTGCATGTTGTAAAGAAGAGGAACATGTCAATCATCAACAACATAAAAACATAAGCTGTTGATAACAAAGTTCGTCCAGGAGGGACTACATCTCCAAGCCCCAGTCTCAAGATGGTGTAGGCCACTGCATTAAGTGTTGTCAATAGTGATGTACATAAGAGATGATGTCGTGATCATACAAGTAAAAATGCCCCCACGTAGGAGTGGCTCCAAGAGATGTTCGTTACAAGAACTCTCAATCAAAAGACTCCTATTAGTATGACACAAACTCATGCATGATGATCATCCCGTCAACATGGCATAAAAGGAATATCAATGCAAACATGCATGACGACAACATGAGTATCCCATCAACATACAACAAATGGATCTCAAAATGCAACATGACGAATCATGACAACAAGTACATCACTTTGATGATTCTGCATCACATCAAGCAAGAATCATGAAAATAAGTAATAAACAAGATCCAACATCAAACAGGGATTTGTGCAACACAATGCATAGCAGAAGAAGTACATGAACACACTGCATATACCACACATCTAGGGTCATCTGAAGAAGCGGATGTCAAACTGCTAAAGCTGTTCGGACCATTGATCTTACAGCATCAATCGCATGAAAATGACTGCTCACACATGAATGTTGAGACCTGCAACACTTAGAAAAGTGGTTGAAGAATAGAATGCGAAAATGAGAAATATGAATGCACCATCAGATTTTCGGTGTCGAATAGTGAAAAATCGAGTGTCTAATTTTTGAATTCTGAGAAATTGAAAATATGGGGCTTAAGGAATCTTTTAGATTCCCCCTAGATTCCTCAAAGATTCTGCTTCATGGGTGGACTAGAAATCTGCAACTCAAAAGGTGGTTCTGACCTTGCCATTGCGATCCTTGTGGAAAACCATGAAAAATGACTGTAAACTTGACTATATTCTGACATAGAGAAAAATTACCTCCTCGGGAAAATTTCATGGATCATGGTTCCGCTCCCTGTTTCTGCAGCGATCATGGTTCCACTTGCATACTAAAAAATTACTGTAAAATGCAAAACTCAGATGGAGACACAGACATTGCCATTGCATTCATGGCGTCGAGAAGTGTTGAAACCATATAAAATTTGTCAAAATCTGACAAGGTGAAATTTCACCCCTCTTGCAAAATGCTACCTCAAACTGCGTGAACAGCCTCCTCCTGTCTCGAAATCTGTGCCCGTTCTTGGTTCCTCCATATATCTCGTGCACTGTGCAAATGAGGGTAATATACATTTCCAGGCAGATTAACCAAGTGGGTTGGTTAGCGCAGTGGTAAATTTGGTAATTTGTTGAGGAGGGGTCGAGGGATCAAATCTTGCCCCTCCCTATTTTATCACATATTCGTTTTGGTTAAAAAAATGAATTTAAATGGGGGGAGTCGGGTCCGCATTGGGCGACCCACCCCCATTATTCTCGTTGCTCCTCATTGATTTGTTTGATTGGGCGTTGGTTTTCATGGGCCGTATTAAACGTTGATGGGCTGTTAGAGGCGGTATATCATACGGTTCAACGTGGGACCGCCATGTGGGCGGGGCCGACCCTCCCGCTGGCTATGGGTTCAACTCCCATCAGCCTTGCTTAATGTAATACACATAGTGTATAAGGGAGAGGTGTGGGGTGGTGGGGATGGTTTCCCACCACCTCCCCTTTTTTTATATTTTTTTTTTGTTAACAAAACAAACATGCACATTTTTGAAAATTTGAATTTAAACCGTAGGAGTCTTTTTAACGAGGCCACAAATTCACCTTGAATCCACCCCACGTTGGTTAGGTTCTATCCAAATTGTGGCCTCCTTACGCCTGCCCAATCAACAAAAAGTCAACCCAACTTTGACTGCTTCTAGCTTTCGCATACGGACTTGGTTTGACGAGCCATTCACACCACCGTGATCAAGACGACGAGATATACGCTCTAGTCCTGGTTCAAGATTAATCCAAACACTTTTATTTTTGAGCTTTCCTGAGTCCTATTTGTCTTGTGTGTGTCTCTAGAGCCACCTAGATCAATCCTCCCCACTAAGGAGCTTTTGGTCCTCCAAAAGCATGAAAAGTAATCTTCAACTTCTTTGTGCCTTTGTCTACATTACAAGCGTCCTGAAAGGCCTCGCTTCCATCTCCTTCACCTTTGTTCTTCGGAGCCTTAAATGATAAGCCAACACCTGCAACCTTTGTATCATGTAGTACATTGTTTTGCAAATTGAACGCTTGACTTTCATGACCAACTAATGACCCAAGTGTCCCACACCTACCACGAGTTTATAACACATACTTGGTGGTCAAGTTTACAACAAGATGGACGCAATAGCCCAGCTATGAAAATAAGGCCAACATATCATTGTTGCTTCAACAAGTGATGGAAAACATGTCATCACTACAACACATGATTTACAAAGATAAGGCCAACACTATTTTTTTTTCAACAAGTGATGGAAACATGACATCACTTTCACATTTTGACATGCAACTCAAAATAAGACTAGACATCATTGTTACTGAATAAGTGCTGGAAAACACATCATCACTTTTACATTTTAAAATGCAACAAATGATTTACAAAATAACGACTATGAAACGCGAACATATCTAGAAACCATTTTTCACTTATCAATGTGAATGGGTCGCCTCCTTATGGTGCATTCGATTGTCGAACTACTGCATTACCTGGTTCATGCACTGACACTTTGTCTTTAAGGCGTTGTTCTAAATGGAGCCTCCAATAAGTGGCTCTTTGATGGTGATTTATGTCGCAATGACTGTAATACATCTTCTTTCTCCAGATCTGCTTAACATGTTTCTTTACCTGTTGTTGACAGGGTCTTTAACACCTCATCCTTTTGTGTGTTGTCATTCTTTTCCAACACTTAGAAAATGTATGGTTATGTAATCCATAAAAGGTACATGTTTTTCGATGCCATGTTTTACGTTCATCAATAACAACATGATCATAATCGAAATGAACATTCGCATGTCAAAAGTGGTTATACCTTTCCTTGTTGTGTCTGGTGTAAGTATGGCGATGAGAGTTTGCGTCAGCTCTCTGCCTGCAATGGGCACTCCGTGGGATCATGGGGATGTGTTCCCGTCATTATTTTTCCTCAACGATTTCGACAATGTCTTGGAAGAATCTGACACCTTTGAGCATTCTCCTTTGGTGTATCTCGAGCCTACAAATTGAGGCCTTTGCACAACCTCCAACGATTGAGTTATGCCTTGGCTATTAACACCAAGTTCTTCTTCCTTCTCGTGCTTCGCCCTGGTAAGGAGCCTCATGTTTGTCCCTATAATTGAGATCTCCAAATCTCCAATAGAAATCATGCTATGTGACAACGAAACCGAAAGGAAATCAACATCTTTTACCTACTCTACCGACTTGGAAAGAACTAGTGAGGGCTTCTCATTATCCATTGTTGGTGGTTCACTAATTGTCGTGGCGCATTCCCCAACTTCCTTTCTGACATACCCAAGTCCTACCTGACAGGGTAATTCTTCTACTTTGATGGAGTTGACAATGCCTTGGCCATTAACGCCCAAGCCTCTTCCTTCATACCCCATTTTCTTCAACAGTTTGGATCCAATTCATGTGGTGTGATTTTCAAAAACAGCGAAATCATCATCAAGAAACATACATGAATTTAGAGAATTACATTTTACCTCACATGGGTCACGCTGCAGCTTTTCCAAGGCCTCATCCTTTGCTTGCAGCTATCAATGTAACACAAACTCATGCATGATGATCATCCCACCAACATGGCATCAAAAGGGATCTCAATGCAAACATGCATGATGACAACATGAGTATCCCATCAACATACAACAAAGGGATCTCAAAACACAACATGACGAATCATGACAACAAGTACATGACATCGATGATTCCGCATCACATAAAGCAGGAATCATGAAAACAAGTAATAAACAAGATCCAACATCAAACAGGGATTTGTGCAGCACAATGCGTAGCAAAATAAGTACATGAACACACTGCATATACCTCACATCTAGGGCTATCTGAAGAAGCAGATGTCAAATTGCTGAAGTTGTTTGGAACATTGATCTCACGGCATCAATCGCATGAAAATGATTGCTCGCACATGAATGTTGACACCTACACTCCACTTAGAAAATTGGTTGAAGAATAGAATACAAAAATGAGAAATCTGAACGCACCATCGGATTTGCAGCATCAAATGGTGCAAAATTGACTGTCCAATTTTTGAATTCTGAGAAATTTAAAATCTGGGCCTTAAGGAATCTTTTAGATTCCCCCTAGATTCCTCAAAGATTCTGCTCCATGGCTGGACTGGAAATCTACAACTCAAAAGGCAGTTCTGACCTTGCCATTGTGATCCCTATGAAAAACCATGAAAAACAACTATAAACTTGACTATATTCTTACATAGAGAAAAATTACCTCCTTGAGAAAATTTCATGGATCATGGTTTCGCTCCCTGTTTCTGCAGCAATCATGGTTCCACTTGCATACTAAAAAATGACCAAAAAATGTAGAACTTGGATGGAGACACGGACAGCGTCATTACGTTCGTGGCATCGAGAAGTGTTGAAACCATATAAAATTTGTCAAAATCTGACAAGGTGAAATGTCACCCCTCTTGCAAAACGCTACCTCGAACTGCAAGCAAAACGTCATCATGTCTTGAAATCTGTGCCCGCACTTGGTTCCTCCATTTGTCCCGTGCACTGTGCAAATGAGGGTAATATACATTTCCGGATGGATTAACCAAGTGGGTTGGTTGGCGCAGTGATAAATTTGGTAATTTGTTGAGGAGGGGTCGGGGGATCAAATCCTGCCCCTCCCTATTTTATCACATATTCGTTTTGGTTAAAAAAATGAATTTAAATGGGGGGATAGGGTCCACATGGGGCGACGCACCCCCATAACTCTCGTTGCCCCTCATTGATTTGTTTGATTGGGCATTGGTTTTCATGGGTCTTATTAAATGTTGATGGGCCATTGGAGGTGTATATCATACGGTTCAACGTGGGGCCGCCACGTGGGCGGGGCCGACCCTCCCGTTGGCCATGGGTTCAACTGCCATCGGTCTCTCTTAATGTAATACGCATAGTGTATAAGGGAGAGGTGTGGGGTGGCGAAGATGGTGGCCCACCACCTCCCCTTTTTTTATATTTTTTTTTGTTAACAAAACAAACATGCACGTTTTTGAAAATTTGAATTTAAGCCGTAGGAGTCTTTTTAACGAGGCCACAAATTCACTCGGAATCCCGCCCAGGTTGGCCAGAATCCGATGGCTGGGTTCTATCCAAATTGTGGCCTCCTTAAGCCTGCACAGTCAGCAAAAAGTAAACCCATGGTTCAACCCCCACCGGCCTTTCTTAATGTAGTATGCATAGTGTATAAGGGAGAGGTGTGGGGTGGTGGGGATGGTGGCCCACCACCTCGCCTTTTTTAATATTTTTTTTGTTAACAAAACAAACATGCACGTTTTTGAAAATTTGAATTCAAACCATAGGAGTCTTTTTAACGAGGCCACAAATTCACCTAGAATCTGGCCCAGGTTGGTCGAAATCTCGTGGTTGATTTATGTCCAAATTGTGGCCTCCTTAAGCCAGCATAGTCAGCAAAAAGTCAACCCAACTTTGATTGCTTCTAACTTTCACATACGGACTCAGTTTGTCGAACCGTTCACACCCCCACTATCAGGACAACGAGATCTATGCTCTGGTCCTGGTTCGAGAATAATCCAAACACTTTTATTTTGAGCTTTCCTGAGTCCTCTTTGCCTTTTGTGTGTCTCTATAGCCACCTGGATCATCAACAAGCTCACTATTAAAGATAAATTTCTCATTCCTGTCATTGATGAACTATTGGATGAGTTGCATGGATCAATTTACTTCACCAAGTTGGATCTTCGTTCAGGATATCATCAAATCATAATGAAGATTGAATAAATTCTGAAAACAACATTTAGAACTCATGAGGGTCATTATGAATTTTTGGTCATGCCTTTTGGCCTTACCAATGCACCTTATACATTTCAAGGTTTGATGAATTCCATTTTCAAACCCTTCCTTAGAAATTTGTGTTAGTATTTTTTGATGATTTACTAATCTATAGCAAGTCTTGGAAGGATCACGTTCAACATGTTGACAGGGTGCTCAAACTATTGGAGGAGAAACAATTATATGCAAAAAGCTCCAAATGTTTCTTTTGAGTACAAGAGGTCGAATATCTGGGTCATATTGTATCTCATGGAGGTGTTAAGGTAGACCCTAGCAAAATTAAATCCATTAAGGAATGGAAAATCCCCACATCCATAAAGAATCTGCGAGGATTTCTCGGGTTGACAGGGTATTATCGCAAGTTTGTTAAGAATTATGGAACAATAGCATCACCTCTAACAACATTATTGAAGAAAGATGCATTTTTATGGACTCTAGAAGCAACAAAGGCCTTTGAACATCTTAAAGAGGTAATGAGCCAAGCACCGGTCTTAGCTATGTCGGACTTCACAAAAACCTTTATTGGGGAATGTGATGCCTCTGGAAATGGAATTGGTGTTGTTTTAATGCAAGAAGAAAGACCCATTTCTTTTGAAAGTCATCCAATTAAAGGAAAATATTTACACAAAGCTATTTATGAAAAGAAATGTTGGCAATAATACATGCACTTAAGAAATGGTGACCCTACCTAATGGGAAGACACTTCAAGGTAAAAACGGATCATGACAGTCTTAAATACTTTTTAGAACAAAGATTATCTTCAAAAGAGCAAAAAAAGTGGGTCACAAAGATGTTGGGTTATTTCTTTGAAATCATATACAAAAAAGGGAAGAAAAATGTTTTGGAAGATGCACTCTCAAGAAAGGATGAGGATGTGGAAGCATTGCTTTGTTCCATTTCTATTATCCAACCAGATTGGATAAACAAAGCAAGGGATGAATGGAAGAATAAAGAAGAAGTGTGGGCACGCATTCAAAAGATACAACAAGATCCCAGTACATCTGCTACATTTGGCTGGAAAAATGATTCATTATGGTACAAAAATCACTTATACCTATGTTAGAATTCCCAACTCAAACAAAAGATTCTTATGGAATTGCATGCCTCTCCCTTAGGAGGGCACTCAGGATTTTTGAAAACTTACCATAGTGTTAAGAAGGAATTTTTTTGGGATGGCCTTAAATCTAATATTCAAAATTTTGTGGTGGAATGTTTGGTTTTCCAACAAAATAAATTTGAAATAATTATGACCCCGGGTCTATTACAACCTTTATCCATTCCAAGTCAACATTGGGAAGAGGTTTCAATGAATTTTATAACAGGTTTACCAAAGTCCGAAGGAAAGAGTGTCATCATGGTAGTAGTTGACAGACTTACCAAGTATGCACACATTTTTTTCATTATCTCATCCATTTAAATCCAATATAGTTTCTACTGCATTTAAGGAAACAATTCAAAAGCTACATGGAAACCAAAAGATTATTGTAAGCGACAGAGATCCCATTTTCACTAGAAATTTTTGGACAGAATTATTTTCTTCTCTTGGTACTCATTTAGCTCATAGTTCATCTTATCATCCTAAATATGATGGGCAAACTGAGATGGTAAACAAATGTTTGGAAGGATATCTTCATTGCTTTGTATCTTATAAATAGACACAATGGGTCAAATGGCTGCCTTTGGCTGAATGGTGGTATAACACTTCCTTCCATACTGCAGCAAAAATGAACCCATTTATGGCACTTTATGGATATCATCCACCTCCATCACATCATATTTAAGAGAATATTCTAAGGTTCAAGCAGTGGAAGATCACATCAAGCATCAACAACAAGTTCTCCAACTGTTAAAGGATAACCTGACTTTGGCACAGAATAGAATGAAACAACAGGCAGATTAACATCGCAGCGAAAGAAGTTTTGATATAGCTGACTGGGTATTTCTATGGCTACAACGATATAAACAAATGTCCCTCAAACAAGCTAAGAAGGATAATAAATTATCACTAAATTATTATGGTCCGTACAAGGTGTTGCAAAATATTGGTACTATGGAATACAAATTGGAGCTTCTTGCAGCTTCCCGAGTGCACCCAGTTTTCCATGTTCCATGCTCAAAGAAGGTTATTGGTGACAAGCCCCATGTTCAAATAATATTTCTAGAACTTGACTAAGAAGGAAAACACATATTGGAACTTGAAGCAGTCATAGAAACAAGAACTTGACAGCTGTGAAATCGATAAATTTCGAAGTATCTTGTCAAGTGGAAGAACTTACCCACTAAAGATTCCACATGGGAGGATGATAATTTTATACAGAAGCATCCATAACTACTCAAGCATTGAGGACAACACTTCTTTGAAGGAGAGGGGCACGTTAGGTCCCTATAATACTAGTGATTCCCCCATTACTATTGACATTGTAGCCCTTATTGTTATTGTTGTGCCCCTATTGTCCCCATATTGTTATTATTGTGGCCCATAGAAGCCCACTATTGTTATCGTTGTGCCCTTATATTATTATTGTTATGTCATCTTTGATTATATTGTGACTCCTTAGACTCCTATATATAGAAAGGAGGTTTTGCCATTTGTATCATCCAATAATTGTTCATTTGTGTAATGTAAAGGAGGTTCCCCCGTCGAAGAGGCTGATTTCTAAGGCTTTGATCCTTTTTTTCTATATTTTTGTGAGTTGATTTCATAACATAGTATGAGCAACATTTTTTTCATTAAACAACTCTTCTATGAGAAGCAACCATGGGATTTAACTTGTGCACCGTCCAATTGATATCATCGATACAATTGGAATCATTTGTTGTTATTAGAAGTCCCTATTCGGAATGGCATGATCTCATGGGCACCAAATATGATAGTTATCATGCTTAGGAGAAGTTAATGCATTCACTCAAGCAATAATAATAGTGGTAAAGTGAGAAAAAAATTCTATCATCAGTAATTGGTATCAACAATAGTAGTTGCACCATTTGCAATTTGGATTGGTACAAACATGCATTGGTAGATGGGAGTGACTTGCTATTTGGTTCTCACAAGAAAATTCAACGGACATAAGTGTCAAAAACAAGATGAATATTCAAAATAGAAGTAGTATATGTTCATCGGCAACATATCAAATATATTTGACACTCTAAAGAAGACAAGTAGTTACAAGAAGCCACAAGGACTTTTTTTCTTGATTGCAAACATTGTTATCCCTTAACATTGATTTAATGGAGGGATGTTTGTCCTTCTTGGAGAAATAAAAATAAATTTTAAATATTAGGATGTTTTTTCATTGATGACTAGTTTGCAGGTGACCTTTGTCAAGTTTATAATTCATTATGTTGTAGCCGAAATCAAATGGCAACATTCTAGATCATCAATAACATTTATGGTTGGATATATGTGGCATGAGAGATATCAATCATTGAGGTGAGAGATAAGTTTTCAAGGGGGAGAGTGATTGATCCATAAACTGTCATGGATATTCCACTAGAAATTTTGTCACAACAGATATGATAATATTATATTAAAAATATGAAATTCTACACTATTACAGTTTTATTAAATTTATAGATATGTATATTTTACTGTAATTAGTGCATGAATGCGAATGATAATTATGCATGAAATAAAGAAAAATAAATAAAATCTCTCACACACACGCCTAAGACACAAGATATGTTGTGGCAAACCCTTTCGGAAGAAAACTCAGCTGGAAGGTGAGGTCACTCTGCTCTCTTTCTTTGTCTAGAAATATGGTTTCAGGTACAAAGAAGTATGGCTTGTGGCCGTTGGGCTGCTACAGTGCAAAAATCCTCTTTATGTGCTCTACCTCCTATCCCTCTTAGACATATTTTCTTAGCTATGGAACAAATGCACTCAAAAGAATGGAATGCCTCTTTCTTCACTGGTTTGGTTATAACACAGCCCGATAACCTATTAGTGGTTAAGTTTGACTACCTCAACTTTTAACCAAATTTAAAATATAGACTCTTCTAGAGTATTTTACATCATAATCAAGTGTTTGGACCATTTTCCATGAATAATGGAGGCTGACGCAACATCCTCTCGAACCATGGTAGTGAAAACGAGAAGGTTAACTTCTGAGTGGCATAAATTTCACATATGGACTTTGATTAACATGTTTCTTACATCGTCGGAAATGCATTTGTGTGTAGAATAACATGAAAAGGTGTAATGCCAAAGAAACAAAGTTTTACCCCCATAAAAACATCATTTGATGCCTCAAAATGGTCCCAGAAGGTTTCAAACCCTGTTTTTACAAACTAGATCTCGCTGGTAAAAATGGTCTTGTGAGCTTATTCCTCCACTTTTTTTACTCTAAATTCATCGAGATGGATGAAAAACAATATAATTACCCAATATGTATCAGTCAGATAAATTGTATGCTCATAAGTATATGAACATCAGGAGAGAGATGGATGTTTCCCTTTTCCATGATGTCAACGGGGGAGAGTGACATCACTGCTTGTGCTTGTGTTTATGGGAGATTACCATCAAAGCCAAAGGGGGAGATGTTGGAATTGTTATATTAGTAGTAGGCATTGTTTTGTTGGCATTGATGTCAACATCATTGCATGCTTGAGATGATTGTGTCAGGGAAGATTGTTTGCATGGTTATGTTGGCATTGAGAGGGAGACGAATTGGGAAAAGTCAGTGACCAAGGAGAGTGTGTTGGTATATGTAGTCATATTGTGAGAACCATCATAGTAGAAAAATAAGTAATGAAGCTTGAAAAATATGACTATTACTATTGTTGGATGTATGATCTAATCGATATATATCTATATATATATATATATATATATATATATATATATATATATATATATATATATATGAAGGCTTTTTTTCCTCAACAAATTAGCTTAGATGCTCCTACAAAGTGCCTGGATGGTTAGGCCTCTAAAAGACCTTCCCAACAATATATGTCAATTTGAAAGTATCCCAAGGGATGAGAATTTATGGTAGTTTGAAGTCTTATAGTTAGTTAAGGAAAAGAAGTTTGAGAAATTTATGGTCTACGTGTTAGTGCACAGTTAAAGGAGTTGGACCAGGGGTCCAGGCTATTTGGGAAGAAAATGTTGGCACGCAGTAAAATAAACCGAACCCCTGAATTGAGTAATTTTTTCCTTTCAGAAGTGTGAGTGGAGAAATTACCCAAACCAAGTTTGTTTAGGCATTTGGGGGTGTTTGTTGAGAAATGTTGCGAACCATCATGGGACCCAGTCCGAGCAGAATTGAAAAGGTGCAAGGTGAAATTCCCTGAACCCCCTTACCTCTAGACCAGCATGGGACCCAATCCATATAGTATGGATACTCAGGCCAAGAAATTTGTTCATGGATGCAAGTGCAGGAGAGTCCTGAACTCAAACTCATGGTTAGATTTCCTTGTGTTTTTAAATTTCTAATATGGAACGAGCATTCGACCCCACAGGATTATTGTAAAGAAGACATAGGAAAAGCAATCGGACCTGGTCATTCCTCTTAGTAATTTTTAATGATATGGTTAGTGTATGTGGCCAATAAATTGCATACAGTTGGTGTTAATTGGACCTAGGTCATGATGTGGAACATTGGGCAGGTGACATGTGGTAGGAAGTTATAGATATTTGGTTAGCCAAGTGAGCTGAATTCAAGTAGCACATGGCATCACTTATATGTTTTCATGTGGTAGGTTGACATCATCATGACGTAGGAAGTGATGACAGTATACGATGTAGCATAATTGTGGAATTTGTGCCAAAGTTTGTGTTGTCAAAAGATCTCCATTTGGATCGATTTTTTTTTATCTATCAAAGAATGGACAGTGGGACCCGAACAAGAGTTAGCGTTGGTAGTTTGGGAATTCAAGTAATTTTCTCAAGCACAACAGTGAAAAGGTATGAACCTGAACATGAGAATAAGCACTCTAGTGGTGAAGGTTTTTGGTTATGTAGTGTGGTCCCACGGAGAAAATGAATTAAGGTCTTAGGAGCTTGAAGAATCAAATTTTGGTGTTGAATTGGGTTATGGAAATCTAAAGGATCTACTATGTGGCTCGATATGCAAGAATGTGTGAAACATAAAATCTTACTAACCATGGCAGGTGATGGATAACAACTCACTAAGGAAGTAATGGGAAACAAAGTTGTGTGATGGATCTTGAGCAGTTCAGACCTTGAATAGTTGTAACAGGACATCATTGTTAATGAAGATAAAATGATTGTCCCATTTAATATATGTTGAGCTGACAAGTCAATGACAAGGTTTCCCTCATAAATCTGTCTTAGTAATTGAAGCCCATCCTCTAGTATTAGAATAATGAATCAATGGTAGAATTCATGAAAGATAGGACAAGTCTGAGAAATGGTTTGTGACCCCATTAATGGGTTAAGTAGGTCTAATTAAAGAGAAGAGGCTAAGAGAAAGTAGCAAGTTGGTTGAAACGATGCAGCGAATTGAAGGCAGTACTGGTGAAGCCTGAAGAACAACATAGGGAGCCATATTGGAGGTTTTTATTGAGTTATGAGACAATTAATAATGACTCTCCTCGAGCCATGTGTGATGTGATAACTTTAGTTTTGTAATGCGTTGATTAGAGTGAATGTAACTAGAGGTGGAAGCTATAAATGATGCAACCATAGTGAAGAAATAGTTGGCCAGTGTATTGAAAATCAAGAGGCCAAGTGTAGTGGAAAGCAACAAATTAGGGTGCCTCTAAATATCATAAGGCTTAGAGATGTGCATGTGAAGATTAAATTAGATTAAGTTGTTGTGATGAAAGTGCATGAGTCAGAGAGTGTTGTATGCATAGAGAAAAATACTAGCTAGAGAGAAACGGAGTGGGGAAGATAGTAGTTATTAGTGTGTGGAATGTAGTAGAGTATGTTAGTGATGGTGTGCCTCTAAAGAGAACATAGTGTCTATAAGTATTGTAACATAAGCTGAATGAGCATAGAAAGAATGTTAAGTGTTGTTGTGTGTTCTTCTAAAAAGAATTAAACACCAAGACTTGAGTGGGTTATATATGACAGCAAGAGAGAAGAACAAAGAAGCATTGTTGATAGAGGTTGTGTATGACAGCTAGAGAGTAGAGTAGAGAAAGAGTTGATTGAAGTTGTGCATCACATTGAGTGAGAGCCAAAGCAGTGAGAAGAAAGTTCCTTGTGAATAGACACCTATGGATACATTTTGAAAATCCCATGACATAGTTGTCTATAGCTTCAGTAGGTTGGTGCCTGCACATCAGGAAGTTGATGCCTCCATCTCATGGTAAATTTTACAGACGAATTTTAGACCAAGGGCGGAATTTAAGGGGTTTTTTTAGAGGGGAAATTTTTTTATAAAACACCCATTTCATATATTTAGCCCAACTTTTATTTTAAAAATAATTATTTTTTTACCTTTTATCCCAAAAAAAGGGGCAGATAAACTATGAAAAGACTCATTTGACCTAATTCGCCTGGTTTTGGAGGTTATATTCCATTACAATACCCCAATTTTTTTGCTTTGAAATGTTAAATTCATTTTCAATCGCCCATTTTCTGGTTTGGGAGGTTGTATTTGGTCCCAATAAATAAAAATATGAATAAAGTGGAGGTATGGTAAATAAATAAAGCCTCCTTTTATACTTACTCCAAAGATATGGCAAATAAATAAAAATATAAATAAACTAGAGGTATGGTAAATAAATAAAATCTCTTTTTATATTTAGTCCATAACCCTCTTTCTATTTAAGAGGGCTCGAAAAAGAGGTTTTAATTAAGTGAATCCTATAGTCCAAATACCATATTTATAAAAGAGGTATGGTAAATTAATAAAAATATAAATAAACGAGAGGTATGGTAAATAAATAAAACATTTTTTTATATTTACTCCATAAGTCACCTTATATTTACGAACACACAAGAGTGTAAATAAATAAAAATATAAATAAAGTGGAGGTATGGTAAATAAATAAAGCCTCTTTAATGCTAGGTGAAACCTATGGGCCAAATACCATGGGAAAAATTATTATTAATACCATGAAAAAAACATTATTAACCCTAATATTAGTATTAATACAAATAAAGATGGCACAAGGTATTGACCCATGGTATTCACGTGGAATGTAGCCTATTTAAATGAGGGAATTAATCTATCTTTACTCTGGATCTACTAAGCCAAGAGGGATCAAATATCATGATATGCAAACTAGCATAGAGTGAAAAAATATTTGATCCCTCTCGGGGCTTGGTAGATCAAGAGTAATGTCACTTAAACATTTTAACTTGGTTAAAAAAAAAAATCAATTATTAATTTTTATAAATTACTAATAGTAGTTTTAAGATCCAGGTTTATGATAACCCATGGTATTGACCCATGGTAATACCATGGTATTCATGTGAGACTGTTTAAAGGGGAAATTCTATCAGCTTAGATCCATCTTAATCCTAGGTCTACCAAGTGCTGAGAGGAATAAATAGATTTCATCCCTCTAAGAGTGGTAGATGTAGAGTTAACATGGATATAGGTTGGTTTCTATGATAATGAATATATTAAATAGACTTATGAAATTATATTGTAAAAAACATCTTAAGGTGAATGGTTAAAGCTACACTTAATCACTCCACAAAATTTTGTAAAAAATACCAATATCTCCATTAATATTGGTTTTTCTTATCTAACAAAAAAAAAAAAATCAAAACTGTGAGATCTTATCACTTATCACTATTTTTCGCATCACCCTCACAGAAAAGAGATAATCGTTGCCCAGATTTCCTACCATTTTTCCAACGTTCTCAATACGATATTTTCATTAAAAAGTTAAGGTACTAATGTTGGATTAGTTGTTTGAAAAATATGCTGGTTTGTACAACCTTTCATCTTCTCTGTTATTCTTAGTTTGTCGTAATGATCAGCAGGGGTTGGGCCACTGCACCATATTGTCCTAAAAGGCATAGATTGTGCACCAAAAAGTAAATTAATCCACATGTTACAATGTTGTTAAAAAATGCAAGATGTATGAAGGTAGTGAATTATGCTAATAAGAAATTTAGATTGGGAGAGACGTAATTAAATTTTATTATTTAATTGAAGATTTCCAATTAAACTAATAATAAATCTACATTTATATATTTATATATTGATTGGAAGGCTTCTGACAACGGTCACTTGTTTCCATTAGATCCCCTTCAAGCCTTTGGGATACCTCCTACTTTCTTATATTATATAGTTGGGGCTTGCTACTTGTTGGCATGTTGGGGTAAACAAACTTGATGTGTTTTTTTTATCTCGCATTTGGAGTCTATGGAATAAGAAAGAAATTTGATAACTTGACAAAAGTAGTAGCTTGATAAAACTGGTAGAGAAAAGATTAATCTCTCGTACCTCGACCTGGTGGTCAAGATCAACACCTACAAGAACTTTGTTGTGGAATGTTATCAAAACTAATAGAAGGATATGAAAGAGTGTACAGTAAGAACCTTGACAAACACGGTCACTGAAACTTGCAACATTGTTTGTAGGAAGAGAAAATTTTGTTTCTTTTTTCCAAACATGTATGTTAGTATATTACAGTTTAATGAATATGTTTTCCTATATCATATGTGGTTTCATACTTTAACAAAACATTCGCCAAGACTTCACAATGTTTTATTATTCAGTAAAAGATTTGCCAAGATCTTACAAGATTGTATAACTCAGTGAAAGATTCGCCATGACTTTACAAGATAATATAATTTGGTGAGAGATTCACCAAAAAAATTATATATACATATTATATTATTGATAAAATCGCCTCCCATTTTTCCTATGTATCATGGGAGTCACCCATTTATTATACATATAAATTTAGGGTGGTTCTTAAAATTTTCCCTATGAATCCATCTAAAGTGGGGGGGGTCTGAAGAATTTCTTGAGGTTTGGTGCCTCCTACAAGTGGATGCTTTCAAAATCAAGGAGTTAGTACTTCTTGTAAGCTAATTAGGAATCTACAAAGAGGGAGTCGGTGCTTCTTATTAGTTGGTGCCAGTGAAAAGAAGAGGGATTTGGTGCTTCCTATTGGTTGGTGTCAGAGAAACAAATATGGAGTTGGTGTTTCCTGTGAGTGGATGATCACAATTCATTTGATGCAATTTGAGTGGTGGCTTTAGATTTACATCATAATACATACAAAAATTTATGAGTTTCCACATTAAATCTTTGTGTTCACATGTGTATGTTATTTATGGTGCTTATGTGATGTTCATTTGTTGGCTTAATTTATTGATTACATAATAGTTTGTTGATTGCTCACATGAATGGTTTCCAAGCAAAAGAGAAATTATAAATTTGCAATAATTGTAAAATTAGCCTACTATTGATTCACCCCTCCCTCTCAGTATTAATCTTGTTTCCAACAGAATGTACAACAATGTCTATGGTTGTGTGGTGCATATGATCTCTTTACTTATTTAACAAATCTTTATAAAGATAAATGTTTTATGTGTTCTCTATACATTTATATATCATTGTGATTATTTTATACCATTTTAACTTTAATGATGTGTATGTTGATGAATTATTGCATTGCACTTATGTTCGTCTTACACAATTATTTATGTTTCTTGGGAAATGCATGAGAATATATGTGTCATGCATCAATTCTTTATTTTCTTGATTTAAGAGATGGGGGTATGCCACATAATTAAACCGCCACCTTCCGATCAAACAATGAGAAACTATTGGATATTTTTAGAGCGAACTATTAGTGTGACATCTATAGAGCAATTTCTAATTTGAAATCATTTTTACTATTAGATTGATTTATGTTTCTTGGGAAATGCATGAGAATCTATTGGTGTGACATCTATAGGGCAATTTCTAATTTGAAATCATTTTTACTATTAGATTGATTTATGTTTCTTGGGAAATGCATGAGAATATATGTGTCATGCATCAATTCTTAATTTTCTTGATTTAAGAGATGGGGGTATGCCACATAATTAAACCTCCACCTTCTAACCAGACAATGAAATAGTATTGGATATTTTTAGAGCGAACTATTGGTGTGACATCTATAGAGCAATTTCTATTTTGAAATCATTTTTACTATTAGATTGGCGGATTATGATTTGTTTGACTTTTTGGAGCCAAATTTCACAATTAACCATCTCGTAACTCCACAAATGAGATTCAATATCCTCCACAAAATATGCTACCAACATAATTATGGTTAAGTCATGTTAGAGTTTTAACCATGATTGAAAAACACAATTACTATCAAAATTTTCAAAAATTGCATATAATTAAAATCCAAATGAAGAAAAAGAAAAGGAAATCAAATTTTATTTGTATCCTAACTAACACAATAATTTGTTAACTAGTACAACTACATTAAAATTATTAATGTGGTTGATATATGAAGGCTTCATAAATAATTATTGCAACAAAAATACTATTGTCTTACCAATGCACACATTTACCTGATTAACCATGTATAAAAAGGTTATGGGTTAACTTTAACTTGAGAAAAAAAAAATACACATCTTATGGTAAAATGGACCATTTTGCTAAATAAAATTTGCTTATATATTAATTTACCTATATAATTAGAATATGAACCTATTAGAATTAGAATAATCTCAAATCCCTAGGAAATTGGTGGGTTGGAGCAAATATAGTTTAACTTGAGAAAAAAAGGAATTACACATCTTATTGTAAAATGGACCATATTTCTAAACAAATTTTGATTATATATTAATTTCCCCATCTAATTAGAAATTGGAATATGAATTTATTAGAATTGTAATAATCTCAAATCCTTAGGAAATCGGTGGGCGTGGAGCCACTAGGCACGAATCTAATTTTTTTAATTTATTAAAATTCAATACAACCTAACAAACTTTGTAACACACTACAACTGTTGCACTACAACCGTTGATAAGCATTCAATGAAGCATATGCTAAGAATATTCCCTTAAGAATCAATCTAGGTCATTAATTAAAAAATAAAAATAAAAATCAACATATCATCATCCCTTTAAGTTGAAATAAAAAGCCTTTATCAATTAATAAATAAATAAAACTTCCCTACAATTATATACCCTTTATTCTCCAATAAAATTGGTAGAATTAAATTATTTTCCTTATGTGTTGAGTTAAGTGAATAAGACATCCTTATATACATCCTTGTTGTCACTTAGTAATATATTTTTTTAATTTTTACACAAAAGGAACCTGGGAGGTGGAGCAACAAGCTTACATAATGGCATCACAACTAATTAAGTATTAAGTTAACATATGGAAGCAATGAACATTCAAATAAGGATCATGATATAATGAACATTCAAATAAAAATCATGATATAATGGAGCTCACATGTTATAAACCATTTCTCTCTATTCGTGTATGAATATCCATATCGTAGAAAGAATTTCAAAGCATATTTAATTTATTAATAAATGTTTTTTTAATGAAAGCAAGTGAAAGAGGTATCATGAAATAATGTTAAGGATCATGATATAATGGACCTTGGATGTTATAAACCATTTTTTTATATTAGTGTATTACATATTTTTTTCTCGTATATATATATATATATATATATATATCGTAGAAAGAATTTTAAGGCATATTTAATTTATTAATAAATGTTTTTTTAATGAAAGCAAGTGAAAGAGGTATCATGAAATAATGCTAAGGATCATGATATAATGGAGCTTATATTATAAACTATTTTTTTATATCATTGTATGATATTTTTTTTTCGTGTATAGAAATATACATATCGTAGAAAGAATTTTAAAGCATATTTAACTTATTAATAAATGTTTTATTAATGAAAGTAAGTAAAAGAGGTATCATGAAATAATGTTCATATGATAATTTCATTTTTTTTATATAAATAGAGATTAAGTTAAAAAAAAATAACCATTTACATTATAATCAATTAATTAATTGATCATTTGAAATTAAGGAAATATTGATATATATAAATTAAATGGCTAGATAGGCATCAAAACACTTATCTCAAATACATCTCACATTGTCGAGATTAGAAAAATCACCAAAACTAACTATATTATTACTACTAAGAATATTGTTATTATTGTTACTAGGGCAGCCATATAAATTAAATAGTTGATAAATGTCAATAGGCATCAAAACACTTACCTCATGATACCTATCAAATTGCCAAAAAAAAAGAATGAATATTAAAAGTTAATTCATTATTATTAATAATAAAAGGAATTAATAAATGAGTTGAACATATGTACATTTAGAAAAGCATGTGACAAGATTCTTAGCCATGGAGATTTGTAACATCCTCATTTTTTGCCCTTATTTTGTATGTGTGATCATAATTGTGAAAGCTAGCATGGAAGTTGTGGTTGGATGGGACAAATATTATAGAAAATTTAAGTATTAAATTATATTCTTGAAAATAAATTAAATGTTTATATAAAGGGGGGGACACATGGATCCAATTTTGAGGGAGAGTGGAGAAGTAGAGGACAATAAGCCTCACCCTTGAAGATGGAGGAGGTGTGTTACAAAGTATTTTGTCACACTTCCTGCACTTCCTTGTGACATAACCTGAAGTGCCCGAAACATGACCATAATGCAGTGTACTCATTCATATATGCAGTGCAGATCCTCCCTAAGACACTGATTGGAAATGCCTTGAGCTTCCACTAAAGGAAATAGCTCTTAAACCCTAAGTTGAGGATCATTGCTCTTATGAGGCCACAAACCATGATGAATGCATGTTGCATTATACTCGACCCGCGATGGCATCGTTTTGTTTACTTGTATACCCACAATGATCGCAAAAATGAAATTTTCCCAAAGAGGATGAGAAGCTTCATGATCTAGAAGCTTCTAGAGCGACGAGTTGGAGGTTGTTCGGCGTAGATGAGGTCGAATTCTCCCAACTTGGCCTCTTGGTCTTCTCCCTATGAGCTACCTCCTTGAGATAAGGGCTTAATCCTATCTTTAGAGAGATCCTAACTCCCTTTCCCAGCCTATATATTCATCCTCTCCCATTCCCAAATGGTTGGTCAGGTTAGAGGCTGGGTTTGTCTATGTTTATTTGCACCCTTATGCTAAGCTTGTGCCTAGAGGCTATTTAT
Organism: Pinus tabuliformis; assembly: GCA_031772625.1. Classification (NCBI taxonomy): domain Eukaryota; kingdom Viridiplantae; phylum Streptophyta; class Pinopsida; order Pinales; family Pinaceae; genus Pinus; species Pinus tabuliformis. The sequence continues at coordinate 1,542,559,778 of CM062804.1, read as the reverse complement.
TAGACTTGGAGAAGGAGTGCTTGGATAGTTCTTGGTTTGGAGTTGGATTACCACTCAAGGAGAGCCTTTCAATATCAAGGCTTTGGTTGTAAGCTTCCCTTTATTTCCTAATAATATACAACTATTGGTTCATCTTCCCAAAATATATATTTTTATGTAATATTTAGCTTGACATTCCTTGATCAGTTAAGTAGGTTATTATTGGATTTGATGTTGGTTTTGGTATGCTTTGTTGTTTCTTGATCACTTGTGCAAGTATATAAATGCTGAGAGAAACAGGAACAAGTTTGTGACACAAGCGGTTCAAGGCCCTCAACAAAGGAAATTAGAATAGCATCAGAATGTGGTAGGCCATCTCCTTCGTTCTTCTTTTTAATTATAACCTAGGAAGATGTCTAGTTGATTGTCACTTCAATTGCTAGACCCATTCATTGGGCTAGAGGGATCATCTCTGACCCGAGAGAGGATTGACCTTGTCAACAAAATGGTGACTCCACTAGGGAGCCTATGATCCTTTCCTTTCAATTCTTCACCTTGTCTTTTGACGAGTTTGACCAATCATCTATTTTTCATCTTGTTTGCATCATTCTAGATGTATACCATCACCAATTACTGCCTTAGAGTGCTAAGTCTCGATTATTTCTTGGAATATTTTTAGTTTTTTCCCATATTCCTTGCCCATTGCGGGTTTAGCCTTAACAGTCGTGATGGCATCGTGGTTTTTACCTTTATAGTCGCGATGGAAAAAAATGCTTCATTATATGGTCACGCTGAAATCATCATTATTGCTATACAAAGTAGTGATGCCATCGCGGGTTTTCCTATGAAAAGTAGCGATAATCGTGATTTTGGGTATATAAAGTAGCGATGATCCTTGAATGTGAGAATTTTGGAGGTTTCTTCCTAAGAATACAGTGTGTCTTGGCCCCTAAGATCTTTTCCCATCCTTTATGCTTGATTTGTCAATGTTTTGATTGATTGCCTTAATTAATTTGCAAAATTTGTCTCATTGGCTTCAAAGTGAAATATGACTGAGTTATAGGGTTTTTGGTCAATTGGTCATCGTTTTCGGCTTGTTGGTGTCATTGAGATTTTTGTTTTGTTGATTGGTTGAGTGTTGTTTTCTATAGAAATAACTGCAAACATCGTTTTGCATCTGTTTTAGCTTGTATTTCGAAATTTAATTTTTGTAAAAATGCATTAGATTAGTTGCATTGAGAATTTATTTTTTGAGGTTCATCATTGAGAATAGATCACATTTTTCGACGATTGAAAGCTAAAAACTGTATTAGGTGCATCAAATCATTCAAGACAAAAAGAAAAGCATAATTCATATAAGTGCATCTTTGTAAAGTCAAAATCATTTTGTTTTCGAAAAGTTGCATTTAGGATAGTGAAAAGTGAAAATATTTTTTACTTTTGGCATTGTGTTTGGAAGACAAAAGTGAAAGTTAGTGGAAGTCATTTTGCATGATGCATTTTGTTTGATGCATTATTGATTGAAATTTCTTCCCTTCATTAGTCTAGCTTTCATTGAAATGAAAGTTTTCCTTTTCTCATATAGTTGCATCATAGGTGTTTAGGTGACATCATTTTGAGCCTCAAAACTGAAACATAATTCAAGATCATTTTTAAAATATAATCTAAGGAGAATTTGAAACATTAACACTCCATACTTAGTTGTCTAGTCTAGGGACATGTTCCAGCGTCTTTAAAACTTAGCAGCTCTCATTCGCTCTTGCATTTGACAGTGCTAGCACGGACTTGTGTTCCCCATACCGTCAAGTATATAAAGGAAGACCCTCATAGATTGCAAACCTTTATCCATAGGAATCCAAGTCTGTCGCCCTGTAAACGTGATACAATGAACACAACATTCAGGGAGATTGCATGCATGTACGTCATGTCCTTGGTAAATTTATTCGATGAGGTGTATATTGCAGTTCACGGTTACTTGGTACTCCTTTTGCCTAGATTTACCTGAGTGGTCATTTCGATCTTTTCTGACTCTTTAAATTTGAAAATATCATCAAGCACTTGTCCTTTCAAGCTCGCTAAACCATCGAAAGCAACTAGAGTCACCTTTTCATCCTTTTCTCGAATCTTAAAACATGAAAAGGAAAAGTTTTTGTTTCAAATTCTAAAATTAATTGACTGTAGAACAACATCCTTCCTATGGAAATACTCCTTAGTAGATCTTAGGTTGATACCAATGGCAACATTTCTTGAGTCTACCAGTCAAGGAAACCCCTGTGATGGGAATCCTAGTCCTTTTCCTTCTTTCAGAAATACCAGTGCTCCCTATATGGCAGCGTTGTCCCTTCCTGGATTGACCATTAGTCTTCCAGTTTAGCTATTTTTGACCTCAATGATTTTGAGTGTCGAAACGGCTTTTCAATCAAGTTCTCCACCTGAACAACATCAACCTCATGTTGATCCTAAAGTTGACCCCTTGCCTTCTTCACCTATTTCTTCACCTCATTCTTCCTCTTCACCTCCTGAAAGTTTGGATTCTAGTAACTAGGAAGCTAAAAAGAAGAAGAATAAGGTGAAGAAGAAGAAGCAAAATATGTAAGGGGGCAACCAAACAACTATTGTTACCGATGCAACTAATGAAGAAAATCCTTCCAACCATCCTCAGAAAGTAAAATCCCCTTGCGTGTTATGTAAGGGTGACCACCTTCTTTAGAATTGTCCTGGTATTCCCAAGGTCTTAGAAGTGTGGTCCACATGTTCACATCAACCTTTGTCGTCAACCTCTGGCGATCATGCTGGTGAAAAACCTTCAACTAGTAACAGCAAAGCCTATGGGAAAAAAGGGAAAAGTCAAATTTCCCTGTAAGTTATGTGAAGGTAATCATCCCATTCATTGTTGTCCTCTTATTGGTGAAGCTTCCAAAGAGTTGGAAAACCTTACAGCTTCTCAACCTCGTCTTCCGACTAGGTATTGAAAGCTTTCCCCTGATCCTTCGTTAGTTGATCGAGTGTTTGATTGAAATTCATCTTTTGTCAATCCCACTCTCTCTGAAAGTGAGTCTCATGAGTCCATTCTCAACCAACCATTGATTGAGAAACTAGTATAATTGACCCCACGTTCAATTAATTGTAGCTTTCCAGTAGAGAGTGAACCTCATACTGCTCAGGTTCTTCTGGTTTCTTCAATTTCGAATGAATTGGAGGTAAATCCTCCTGTTCCCTAGGTGCATGAGAGAATTTTTCCTGTTCCCATCAATTAAGAGGGTAGCTCTCATGTTCCTATGACACCCCCTATGAGTAGCTTAGTCACTTCTTTTGACTAGAGTCGACTGGCAGGATATCACCTTCCGTCTTATGTGCCTTTCCAGATTACAGTGCAGTCTTACCATATGGTCGTACCTATCATAGTCATAGACAAGGGCGCATTTGTTAGCATCCTGTCCTCCACTTCTTGGAAAGCTTTAGGTTCTCCTCAACTTGTCCCCGTCACCCAGAATCTGTTATATTTTAACAGAGGATCCAATCAACCGTTAGGGATCCTTCCTAATTTTCCTATTACTTTGGGAGGAAATATTGTCTATATAGACGTGATGGTTGTCCAAGGCCCATTGGATTTTAATCTAATCCTTGGTCGTGACTATGTTTATGTCATGGGAACTCTTGTTTCTTCCCTCTTTCGAGTGATGTGTTTCCCGCATGAAGGAAACATTGTGATCATTGATCGGCTTACATTCATTGGTCCAGAATCAACTCTCGCTCAACCATCATCCCTAAATGGTTCTTATGTGCAAGAAGTATCACCCCTTCCATAGGTTAATTATGTGGCCACATGTTCCATGCCCACATCTACTGATGATCTCGTAGGTGATGTAGTGCATCATGTACTAGGGGCATTGGAGACTATTTTTTATTTGGATCCCTGGACATGTATCCTTTCCAGAGCATTGTTCTCTTGTCTAATGTGAACCTCTTGGAATCCATGGCCTCTTTTGGTCTTTGAAATAGGTGTTTGAAGCAAAGTTACTTGTCTTCTATCAAGCTCATTAAAAAATGAAACAAGGACATGGAGCAGAGTTCCTTGTTTTGTGTCAATCTCATTAAAAAATGAAACAAGGCCATGGAGCAGAGTTCCTTGTCTTGTGTCAAGCTCCTTAAAAAATGAAACAAAGGATATGAGGATAGTACTTTTACTATGTCAACCTCATTAAAAAAATGAAACAAGGACCATGTAGCATATTTCCTTGTCTTGTGTCAAGCTCCTTAAAAAATGAAACAATGGATATGAGGATAGTTCTTTTATTATGTCAACCTCGTTAAAAAATGAAATAGGTTCCATGAGGATAGTTCTTTCGCTATGTCAACCTCGTTAAAAAATGAAATAAGTTTCATTAGCATGGTTCTTCTCATGTGCCAAGCTCATTAAAAACTGAAACAAATCCCCTTCCGATTTGAGTCTTTGTTTAGATCTCGTAAAATCCCAGTCGATTCTTTCACTTGATCGTGTAAGTGAACCATCATTCCATCCACTTAGGTGAATGAAATGAAGCTTGGGAGGCATGTACCTCGTATTGAGTCATTATGTTGGGGGCATGAAAACTTATCTCAAGCATAGTTTATCATTCTTTCAAGCTTATGTAAAAATGAAACACAACCCAAGCATAGTTTGTTTTCATTTCAAGCTTGTGTAAAATTGAAACCAAACCCAAGCATAGTTTAATTTTATTTCAAGCTTGTGTAAAAATGAAACCATTCCCACTTTAAATATCATGATTGTTTTTTTTATCAGCCTGTTTTTACTAGATGAGCTTTGGTTTGTCCTTTCTATCGTCGCCATATATTTGGTCGATCATACGCTTTAACTTGGTTGTTTTACCCTTGCCTGAGGAACATTTGTGATGAGCAGTATTATTAGCCAACCTCTTGACCATTACATGTTTTGAGCGGTTCCATCATTAATGGAACTAGTTGCTATCCCTTTTTATCACTCGTTCCTCCAGGAGGAGTCATCTTTTAGCTCTTTTCTAACTCTCGAAATATGGAAATATCGTCGAGTAATTGTCCTTTAGAACTCATAAAAGTAAATGAATTGACATCATCTCAGTATACGTTTACCCCCTTTTCGGGATGAGATTGACTATTTATGAAAAAGGTACACCTTGGTGGATATGGTCATGAGATTCTCTCGGATATTGTTTTCTACCTTTTCAGATTCAAGGGACAAATTACGAAAAGGGACATGATGGATTTTTATTTTTTGTCTCTTTTTAAAACTCTCTAAATATGAAAAGGACACCAAGTTATTCTTATGTCGGACTCGTTAAAATTTTACGACGAAAGACTTGTCACCATGACAAGACCAATTTTCTCCTTCCTAGGACTCATAAAACCTACTAGGATGGATTCATCCGAAGGGTGAACTTATACGACAAGAAGATGGTATCCTCTTCAAGCTTGTGTAAAAATAAAGAGGTACTCACTAGAAATAGCAGGGAAAAATGAAGATGAAACATTCTTTGTATAGGCAACATGTCGCTCTTGAACATGACACTCATCTGTTTCTCGTGTCGGGTTTGGGACATCCTCACTTAGTCACTTGTCCTTCTAGGTTTGGGAATCCATTTTGCCTCTCATATGACTATTTTATTTTGTCATTATGACCCTTGGTCCTATGTTGAGTCTAATGCTGCCACACTCTGGAATCGTGTCGCCAATATGTTCAAGAGAAGTCCTATCTATATTTTATTACCTATACATTGTCTTACTCTTTGCTACATTCTTGGATCCTACTCACTTTATTCCTTGTTTCATATCGATGATGGGAGACTCATTATGACTCTCCTTCGACAGGTCACTTCTTGTCGACTTCAACTCATTACCCAAGAAGATGACTTAGAAACTCCCTTTCAGTACCTTAGAGCTTGCATGCCTTAATGTAAAGTTCTTCCCATCCGATGACAGGTCTTCATCACTGCCTTTCAATCAAGTGATTCCATGAGTGTTCGATTTCAGCTTCATTATCACATTCACGGATTGTACTATTGTACCTTGAGAGCCATTTTCATTATGGGTGGTTTCTCTCGCACCTGTTAATGGTCCACATAATTGGCTGGTAATCAGGTGGTTTTCTAGCATGTTAAACTGTGACACATTAATTCACATGTTAGAATTCGTACTTTGATCGGGTCAGGATGGGGCGTAATACCCTAAGTCTTGTCTGATATGACTCAGGTTGTGTGGAGTTATATGTTATTCATGATTGTACACATGTTTCTGCTATACGGATGGCTATGACCATACCATAGGACTTTACATTTATAATGATCCTTTTATATCGGATGGCTATGCCCATGCCTTAGATCTTAGATTACAGATGATCTTTTTGTATTGGATGGTTGTGCCCATGCCATGGATCCTTTCATATAGTCCTTTCTATCCGGATGGCTACGTCCATACCATGGATTCATGTTTGACATCAGATATGTATATGTATATGCATCATTGGTTTGCAGGTCTCCTGACAGTGATTGTCCTTGTCCTTGCAAAATCTCGTAAATCATTTCAACCATCACTCCTCGTTCTGCCTTCATGCTTTAGGGGGCATCTATTACACAGTATTTTGTCACACCTCTTGCACTTCCCTGTGACATACCCTAAAGTGCCTGAAACATGACCATAATTTAGTGTACTCATTCATATATGCAATTCAGATCCTCCCTAAGACATTGATTGGAAAATGCCTTGAGATTCCCTTGAAGGAAATAGCTCTTAAACCCTAATTTAAGGATCATCGCTCTTATGACGCCAAAAACCGTGATGATCGCATGTTGCATTATACTCGACTCGTGATGGTATCGCTTTGTTTACTTGTATACCCGCGATGATCCCAAAAAGGAAATTTTCCCAAAGGGGATGAGAAGCTTTGTGATCTAGAAGCTTCTAGAGTGGCAAGCTGGAGGTTGTTTGGCGTAGATGAGGTCGAATTCTCCCAAATTAGCCTCTCAGTATTATCCCTATGAGCTACTGTTAAAATTGGCAACCAGGGCAAAACTTCATGTGGGTCATCTTATTCATTGCTGATAATATTTTTATTAGATTCCTCTCGTAGAGAGGTGTAGGATTGATATAAAGATCATCCGATTCCGATAAGTATTCATGGAGATATGAATTTATTTTGATTATGGAATTATTATCAAGCCGACCTACAACTCATGTAGGCTCAGAAGCCCAACAGTCGCATCTATTCACCCACCAACTTTGTGTATAAATATAAGAGGACTTTTCCTCATTTGGACTCACTCATCTCATCACATCTCTCTCTCTCTATTGTGCAGAAATGAGTCTCTTCTCTACTGCGCTGAAATGGGTCTCTCTCTCACACATGTGAAGCCGGACGCTGTTGAATTTGAATCTGTAACTACAGAAGTAAAGATTGACTTGCGTGGCCTAGAATATCTCCTCATCTAAACTGCGCTGTAGGTTCATCTGAACCTCCTCTAAAAGCTGCAACTTTTGGTGGTGGAATGAAGTCAATCCGACGAACAGTTTGCAAGATATCGACTACCCTAGTTTGAAGCCGGAAACTGCTGAAACTGAAGCTGCAACTGCAGAAGTAAAGATTGACTTGCGTGGCCTAGAAGATCTCCTCATCTGAACTGTGTTGTAGGTTCATCTGAAACTCCTCTAAAAGCCGCAACTTTTGGTGGTGGAATGAAGTCAATCTGACGAACGGTTTGCAAGATATCGATTGCCCTAGTTTGAAGCCGGAAACTGTTGAAACTGAAGCTGCAACTGCAAAAGTAAAGATTGACTTGCGTGGCCTAGAAGATCTCCTCATCTGAGCTGCGCTGTAGGTTCATCTGAACCTCCTCTAGAAGCCGAAACTTTTGGTGGTGGAATGAAGTCAATCCGACGGTCGGTTTGTGAGATATGGTCTGCCCTAGTTTGATAATGAAGCCGCTAATGCTGATGCTGCTGATCTAGGGTTTGCTACTGCTTATATGAATCAGATTTATTGTACTATTTCTCTCTGCTGAATTATTGAAAATAAAAGAATATTTGATCAAAGGGTTTCCCCACACATTGTGGGGTTTGTCCCTGGCTAGCCGCCACATCTTGTGTCTCTTGTCTTGGCTTGTTTTCTGTCGATCGTTTAATGTTCTATCTGCACTTTACTTTATGTACATGTGATTGCTAATCTGTGGAATATAATAAGAAAAAGAAGTAAATTGTTATAAGCATATAACATACCATAACTTAACAGCTACCTCCTTGAGATAAGGGCCTAATCCTATCTTTGGAGAGATCCTAACTCCCTTTCCCAGCCTTTATATTCATCCTCTCCCATTCCCAAATGGTTGGTCAGGATAGAGGTTGGGCTGGTCTATGTTAATTTTCACCCTTATGCTAAACTTGTGCCTAGAGGCTTGATGAGCCTCATCATTGGGTAATTATATGGGCCTTAATCCACCTCCTAGCTTAGTCAAACCACTATTCTCACAACTTATTGCACACTTTTGATTATATTTTTCTTATGAGATGAGTTAGAGTTGGATATTTTGCTTTATGGTCTAATGTGCATGTAATGCAAGATTAAAGGATAAAAGCAAGGAATTTTGGCAAAGACCTTGGTAAAAACTCGAATGGTACAAGGGAGAGGAATTATAGGAGGGAAACCCTCCTCATTTACTACCCCTTCCTCCATAAGCTCGGAGTGCAACTAGCCAGATCATGAGGACTAGAAGGCATCCGAGCAAGTGGAGGTCAAAGCACCAGTTTATCTCTAGTTTGGGAGCCAAGCCTCCCTAATTTTAAGGAAGTCATTGGAGACTTCAGTCATATAAGTAGAGAGGCCTAGGACCTCAATAGGATTCGATTTTTATTCAGACTTTTGATTGTAAAACTCTATTTTTATTTTCAAGTTGCAAGACTTGTGACAATTTTTGATGTAATCCATTGTTTTTTGATAATAAGAATGAGTTTTGTTTAAGCCAACACTGAGTTAACTTAGAGGGCTAAAGCTCTTGGGTTAGGGGCCCAACCCTAGTAGCTAAGGCTCCTTTCTACTGTACATGTATGCTAGCGTAGATCCATGGTTTCATCGTTCATTTTCTTAAATAGTTGCATTTTCATTACAGCAGTGTAAAGTAGATTGGTTTTGTTTCAGATTTCTAGTTATCGCATGAGCTTTGGAGTTTGTTGTCTTGATTTAGTACTTGGTTCATTTCATCGTTATCATCTTCAATCACTCTCTTTCTGTAATAGATCTCACTCATATTCACATTTCCTTTAGTACGAAATACTTAAGCGCGAGACAATAAATCACGCCTTAATCGGATTATACCCGTAGATCTCCTTACCATCCGATACACAGAAAACCTGACAAATCACCATCTGATTCATTTCAACACTTGACTTTCTGCTCTCAAAATCTCCAATGTTGATCTGTTTAGCTTGATCCAACAGCTATCGTGAATTCTTCCACTTATTTTATGCACTCCAAATCTCCACCATTGATCCGCTATGCCCTTGATCCAACGGTTATCATGTCACCCGATCGCCAACGAGCTTAGCCGATCTCCACCACTAATCAACCCCGCCTAATCAAACAACTATCGTGCAATCTCACGGGGATTCTTGCACGGCCAATATCCACCCAAGAGCATGCGAGAAAAGTGGTTTTCTCATGCTACGTGTTACCCAGTTAGGCCAATCACGCAGAATTTTGGAATTCCGCTTATAGCCTTGAGGGCGCGTGAGAAACTACTTACTACCTACAGAAACCCGCTCCATCATTCCACACGTTCTTTTATCTTTTTGTCGCCACATGACTTGATGTGATCCATCCATCTCCTCACCTCATCTCTGCAATAAGATCTCAGTCATTCACCTCTCGTTTAACCCTGTTCGTCCATCCATTCACTTAACCTACACGATAAGATCTTTCCCGCTCATCTTCTATTAGTCCTATTCGTTCATCTGTTCACTAAATCACCATTGATAAGATCTCCGTCATTCATCTTTTGTTAACCCTGTCCATTCATCTATTCACTGAATCACCCGTGATAATATCTTCACCATTCATCTTCCGATTAGTCTTGTTCATTCATCTCTTTGATTTAAACCTCCAGCAAAAAGATCTCAGCCATTCATCCTCTCTCAATCTTATTTGTATATCTATTCACGTAATCTTCTGTGATAATATCTCCGCCACTCATTGCCCATTAACACTGTCCCGATCGATCCAACAGTTCCTATGCACTTCTGCTCATTACGTCCTCCTTTCACTAATTTTGATCTTCGCTTGCTCTTCCGCTTGACTCCTTGCATGCTTGATTTTACCAAAACACCAAAAACATGAAAATAGACTTAGTTTAGTTTCTTCCCTTACACATTAGTTTGGTTCGATGCTCTTTACTTCTGTAACTTAGATAGCAGCATTAGGTTAATGTTGACTTAGAAATTCTGCTTAGCTTAGTTGTTTAAATGGTTAATTAAGATATGGTGTGATTTAGCATTACATGTTGTTTTCTTCATTACTATAGTAGAGTAGCTCTCTTAGAGTAGATTTTCTCATCTTCCATCAAAGAATCAAGCTTCTTCTAGCTCTATAGAAGTTTGGCTTGGAACCCTGGGGTCTCTTGCCAGATGAACAAGTGACAACAGGCAGGACCGTCACTTCTATTTGTGCATATAACATTGTCACCTCCAAGTTTGTATGAACCTCGGTTGATAAGTAAAGCTGGTAGCCCAGGAGTTGCAACATCCTTGCTGCAATACTAGCGCTCATCACTTTTTGGCATCATTGCTGGGGAGGTGTCAGAGTAGAACGTGATTACTGCTTTCTTTTCTTCTATTTATAGTCTTCAAATTTCTTCCATTAGTTTATTTTTACAGAATTAATCTAGTAGCTTCCTTTATTTAATTTGTTATTATCTTCTTTCCTTTCCATTTTACAAGTAGAATTTCAATTCAACAAGTAATTTATTTCTATCAGTAGTTTTCATTCAATCAACAATCTCATTTCTGCAAAGTACTTTCTTGCTAAAAAATATTCCAAAAACCAATTAAAAAACATTTCGTTTCATGCCTTGTAGGAGTAGGGAAAATTTAGGAAAATTCTTTCCAAATACACCCACTGCATCCAACAGCCAACCTTCTCTCTTCTTCAGTGGCTATGAGCTAGAGGAACCCTTAGGTGAGAAACCTGACATATTTGAAGAACCTACAGGGGAAGAAGAAGAAGAAGAGGAACCCATTCTTACTGAACCAATGGCTGAAAACCAAAATGATAGAGGGAATAGAGAGAGAGTTGAGGGTGCCTTCCCCATTAGGGAAACCAATGGGGAAACTAAGATGAAGAATATAAGCCCCTATGCTCTACCTCATTTCCATGGCCTGACCACAGAGGACCCTGACACTTTCCTATTTGATTTTTTTGTTATATGCCGAACCTTTGAATATAAGGATGATGAGAAAAAAGTTAAAATTGTTTCCATCTACCCTCAAAAATGCAGCATTGCACTGGTTCATAGGTTTACCTGGAGATAGCATCACAACTTGGGCTCAGATGTAGCAGGCTTTTAACAACAAATATAGGGACTATTGTAGGTCAAAGGATACTAAAGAAGAGATTTTCAAGATGACCATGGGCCAGGAGGAATCCTTAGAAGACTATGAAGAAAGATTCTAGCTGACTTACAAAAGGGCCAGGTGTACACTTGACCCTAAGTCACTAAAGTTGGTCTTGGTCAGAGGAGTAAGGCAGGATCTTCTAGATACCTTACATTTGTTAGCAAGAGGGGATATATACCAATTACCCTATGAGGATATCAAGATTGTCTTTATAAATCATTCTAGGACATCCAAGAAAAAGGGTAGGGGTAGTCAACCTATGGCCAGTACATCATCTTCCAACTCATCCATCAAGGGTGAAATTGGAAATATGCTGGAAGATTTCAAAGGTGAGATGCTGCAATTGGATACCATGAACATCAAAAGGAAGCAAGATGAAGTAGACAGAGCCCTGGCCATCTTTTGTCCTAGATGCACCAGGAGGCATCCTAGGAATGAATGTCCATTGAACTATATTGAGATTTGCTCGGTCTGTGAAGAGAACAACTCCACAGGCAAGTTCCCTTCTTTTCCCGGACTCAAAGTTGTATATCAAGGAGCTGAAGGGGTCATTAAGCAACTTTACTACATCAACCAAAGGAGACCTCCTAGGCCTAGACCATACTAGCAAGGTATGCAAGGGTCATCCCATGCATATTATAACCCCAACAAAACCATAGCTATACCTTCTTGGGGACCCCTTGCTCATCCTTCCTGGTCTACACCCCCTCCTTGGTCCTATGCACCTCAGTATCATTCCCAGCCAGCCAACCAGTCATTTCAACCTTATGTTCAACCACAACCTCAGTGGAATACCCCACACCAAGGGTGGAGGCCCCAATACAACAATGCTCCAGCTCTATTGCCTCCACCACCTACCCAACCACAACTCCTACACTCTACTCCACCCAAGCAACCCCAGATGCCTGCCCAGCCAAATCCAAAGCCAAACAATAGGCAGGCTCAACAAGTATACAGTGGAGAGACATCATACCCAGCCTATGTTGTAGAAATCTAGGAGATCAACCTAAGGTCTAGGAGAAGTCTCCCAGATAACCAACCTCCCTCTCGACATAGGGAGGTTGAGGAAGAAAGAGAGGAAAGAAACCTTAAAGTAAATCCACCCTTTCCTTAGATATTAGCCCAACCACTCTAGCCTACCCCAGAAGAACTTGAACTTCTGGGAGAATTGAAAAATCTATGTGTAAATATCCCCCTTCTCCAAGAAATAAAAGATGTTCCCATTTACAATAAGTTGATTAAGGAGAAGTGCTTCAAGCATCCAGGAAGAAGAAAAATGGATGCCCCTACCATTAATTTCATTGGGCAGCTATCTGACTTAATTCTGGGGCAGGTAATATGTCTGAAATATTTGGACCCTGGAATCCCTGTAGTAGATGTGCACATTAATGGCACCATTGTCCCACACACTCTGATCGATATTAGGGCTACCATTAATGTGATGACCAAGGACACCATGCTCAAGCTCAACCTCCAAGGGGCATTGAGGAAGACCACAACAGTTCTGCAACTTGCAGACCATTCCACAGTCACCCCTGAGGGAACTGTGGAGGATGTGATGGTCTCCATTGACTCCTGGGAGTACCCTTCAAATTTCCTAGATCTCCAGTCTAAGGCTAAGCTTACTTGTTACCCTCTCATCCTTGGGAGGCCATGGTTGGCCACAGTTGATGCTTACATTAGCCAAAGAGCTGGGAATATGACCACCAAGAATGGGCACATGTATTTCTGGGAAAACTAGTGTCTATTCGATCTACTAGTCCCAATAAGACGGGTAGCTATCTTAGAAACAAACAATCAAAGAAATTCGAGATTTCCTTTAAGTGTAATAGATAAGAGGGAAGAAAAGAGGACCAACCTAGATCTTCCTCTTGGATCCTTGCTTGATTTCTCCTTCCCTTGATATAATTTTCCACTCCTCTCCTACTTGTCCCACTTTAAAAAGTACCTGTAGAGTCAAAGTAACAGAAAACCATCAAAGCATCTCTATCTAAAACATCATAAAAAATGCAGAATCAGAAACACATTGACCATACAATTGCATTCATAAATAATAAGATTCACAAACATGAGAGCATATGGAGGAAAACTCAAAGAACTTTATTAATAGTAGAAGAGAGTATTAAAACCCAGATGTCTGATCCAGCATCATCCTCCCAGCATAGAAGCCCTCTTCACCTCATGAAAAGCAAGATCACCCAACAATACAATGTCTCTTCTCACATATAAACCAACAGCACTTCCTTACAAATTACAAAATTCCAACCCCTAGATCTCTCAAATGAGGGATCCATTTATAGATGTCTTGCAAGGGTATGAATTTATTAGTGTCATTCCACTGATAGTTCTTGGTTCCACTTAGAGATTTCATTGATCTTTTACTCATTCCTGGGCGAATTCAGAGAGGCAAGTGTCATATGAGAAGTTTATGGAAGATTCCATGATCATCCACTTAGCAAACTGACTCTGCCATTTGTCTATTCTCGCTCATCGCACCCCACAGAAGGCTCTTTCAGTATGCATCGCACCTAGCTAGTGCGGCAGCTAGTATGCATCGCACCTTAACCATGGAGCAGCCAGTATGGTCCAGTTTTGGCCAGTTCTGAGTGGTTTTTCAGGTGGAACTTCTGGGAAATGATGTAATTAGTTGACCATGATCCTTTAGGGTATGAAACAACACTTTTAGGGGTTAAAGAGCCCTTGGTTTATGGACATATGAGTTTGGGGTTGCAGTGTCCAAATATTTCTATAATAGTTGCCCCCTAAAGCATGAGGTCGTAAATCTTTTGATGTCGGGTGAAATTCTTTATCATGAGGATCCGAGGTATTCGAAATGGAAGGTTACCTATATAAGATACAATACAATACATCATTATCATATTATTTTCATGATCTGGCTGAGGCGGGCATTCCCATGCTCAGCTTTGTAAATTCATTTTCATGTACATAGGACAGAGTGATTCTTCATATGAAGAGTCATATTCTTTTGCTTGGATGACTATCTGTGTAGATTCTGTGTACATTTGATGTCTTTATATTCTTGAATATATCGCAGCTCGGATGGATGAAACTAGATCTGGGGTCTTCAAACTCGTTCAATCTTCATCCAATGTACAAGTCGATCCATGTGAAAAGATGTTCTGAAGTCGAACATGGAAAGACATCGCCTAATTACCAGTCAATAATGTAAGTTGTTAACAGGCGTGAGAGGAATCATCGATAATGATAATGACCCTCAAGGTACTACAGTACAATTCACGTGGTGTGAATATATGATCTGATGTCGAACACCACGCAAAATCTTTCGGTCGAAGGCCATTGATGTAAACATGTTGCCGGAAGTGAGAAGCTTGCCATTGAGGCATGCAAGCTTCAAAATACTGAAAGGGTTGTTTCTAAGTCAACTTATTGGATAATGAGCTGATGTCGACAAGAAGTGGCTCACCATAGCAGGGCCTTAATGTATCCCACATCTACGACACAAAACAGAACAAAAGATCTTCTGGAGGTGAAAACGATCTGGTGATATAAGGTTCAGGAATGGCGGTCATGAAAAATGGAGGGTGAAGGTATTGCAGTGGATGAGGCTTTTGCTGGATGGTGAATTCTCTAAATGACTTCTCTTGAACATGTCGGTGACACTGAGATGGATTGGTAGCGTTAACCCTAAAATATGGATGGTACGGAGGACTAATGGTGATATGACCGGTGAACGGAATAACCCAACCTGACTCAATCACAGTGATGGAGTGAAAGTGTCATGTTCAAGAGCGGCCTACTACCAATAAAATTCTTCAAGTTTTCTTCCCTTTTTCCCCAGTCATTGCTGACCAGTACCTCTTTATTTTTGTCAAGCTTGAGGAGGATAAAATATGCTTGGTCTACAATTTGTCCTTCGGGCAAACCTGTCGCTATGTTTTAGCGAGCCTAGTGACAGTGAAACTCGTTCTTTTCTAAGTGGATAAGTTTGTCGCTATTTTTTTAAAGAGTTTAACAAAAATATAACTTGGTCCTTTTCATATTTAGAGAGTTTTAAAAGGGATGAAAAGGAAACTCCAACAGTTCTTTTTCGTAGCATAATCCCTTAAGTCCAAAAAAGTATGAAATAATATGAAAGGGATGACTTTTCGATCGCTTTAACGAGTCGAAAAAGAGAAGCGCTCGCTCTTTTTGTTTGATAATCCCTCAGGTCCAAAAAGATTAAAATATATAGGAGGGATGGCACTTCCCCTTACTTTAACGAGCTGGAAAGGCCAATAGCTCGACAATCTTTTTATATTTAATAAGTCTAAAAAGAGTTTAAAAGAGACTCGTTTTTTAGGAATGAGTGGTATTTTCGGGTAGCAATTGGTTCCAGGTAAGTTTGGAACTTCTCAAAACATGGCAGTGTGAAGAGGGTGGCAATCAAAATCACTCGTCGCAATTGTTCCTGAAAAGGGTAAACAATCAAGTGGAAGTGTATGATTGGCCAAAGA
The DNA here is from genome assembly GCA_031772625.1 of Pinus tabuliformis. Classification (NCBI taxonomy): domain Eukaryota; kingdom Viridiplantae; phylum Streptophyta; class Pinopsida; order Pinales; family Pinaceae; genus Pinus; species Pinus tabuliformis. Next base: position 1,542,543,696 of record CM062804.1, on the reverse strand, counting down.
ATGGAGGTGATGGTAAGAACACAACCAAGGCTCAAAAGGCTGATAGCAAGGCAATCACAAAGGTTATTTACCAAGGGTGGACTCATTTTTTAATGAGCTTGAATCAGAAGAAACTATGCTCAGTGGCAGGTTTATTTTTTAACGAGCTTGAACCTTGCGGAAACATTGCTCATTGGCAGGTTTATTTTTTAACAAGCTTGAACCTTGCAGAAACATTGCTCATACCAGTCATTTGAAGATGTCTCTTATTGGTAGATTTATTTTTTAATGAGTTTGAACTCTATTATAACATGTGCTCATTGCCTTTTTATGTAAGCTAGAAATGACCAAACTACAAAGCTAACTACACCAAAGCTAAGAAACTACTGAGGTTAGGTAGGATGGTTTTGTCCTCTGCCGAGGCAAAAACTTCCTTTGGTACGTCTAGTATGCAGACGTCTTGGACCAATTTCCTAACCTAAGAAGTTGACACTAAAAAGCTAAAAAGATAAAAAACGCTAAAAAGCTAAGAAATGAAAATGGTAGTTTTTCACTTGCATATAAAGGTTTGCATGCCCCCAGGTATTTAAGAAAAGGAGAGTTCCCAGGTCACCATATGGAACTCCCTACGGTTAGGCAGGACTTCCTTGGCTTTGTCCATCGAAAATAGATGAAGGTGAATGGTGTGAGCTTCCAATCACATAACTTACAAGGAAATAGTTGTTTCGGACCGATCACATAACCTACAAGGAAATGGTTTTTCAATCCAATCATATAACCTTCAAATAAATATCTCTTTTCATTTGGGTTTGCCTGCCGAAGTAGACCATGGTGCATGCCCCTAAACTTCGTTACATTCACCGAACTACCCGCAGTAGTTAGGTGGATGGAATGAAGGTTGAAGAGACATTGTTGACGCAAAGAGACTGTTGGAGAGGTAAATCCCCTCTACAGATAGAGGCGATCCCTACTAGCCCAGCAAAGGTCTAGCAACAATCAGACAACGCTGCTATGCATGTTCCTAATTACAATTAAACAAGAGGTAAAGAGCACCTACTTGGATTCCTGCGCTGTCGTTTGACGAAGAGATGTTGCCTTCGCTCCTTCGCTTTGGCTGGTCACAATCCTCCGCGATCCCCGCGAATAGATACCTGCACACACGAAGAGGAAACAAACACAAGCGTGAAATCTAGTAAAAGTAACCATACATCAGTCAGAAAAGATGTAATTCACATTTAACCATTGCAAGTACAAATGAGAATGGAACAATAATAGCAGTCATCTATTATTAATCAGAATAGAGAAGAGTACAACCAAATGTTCTGACGTCGGTAACCTTCTCAAGAGGGGCCAGTCAGCATGTATCTCAAGCATTCACCTTTGAGGATGATTCTCCCAAGACAAACAACTCTCTCTCACACACAAGCAACACAAAACAACCTTCCCTAAGCAATCAATCACTTCCACACCTAGCACACCAAATACCTATAGTAGCAGCAATCTGAGCACTATAAGCTCTATACAATCCAAGCTATGTCTAACTAGCTGCTCATGGTAATGGTGGAAGTATATGTAGGAGAAGGAGCCTCCTAAAAGGGTGGAAGGATGAGCTTATCTTCAAGGGAAGGTTGTTGCAAAGGGTCGAACAGACATGCCATAGAAGGGAGTCGACATTCACAAAGCTAACAACCAAGCCTGGAGTGATCTGGAAGGCTGGTTGTTTGAACAAATTCGCCCAAACTGGATCAGCGCGGATTATGAGGCAACTGACGCGATGTCGCCGCGTCTACATAACTGGGACAGTCATGTCAGCGCGGAAGAACACGGGAAAGGCGCGCTGGCGACCAGCGCGGGAAAGTGATGTCCTTCCGAGCTGGCAGCGCACGGAATACACTATGGAGCGCCAGTCATCGCGGGTATTTCGCAAACAGACGCGCTGATGAATAGAACTTTAGAAAAATGGGTTTTTGGGCCAGTTCAGAAGGCATGAACTTAGTGATTGGCACAGCAGGGTGACTGACAGGAAGGCAGTGACAAATTACTGTGTAACAGATGCCCCCTAAAGCATGAAGACCGAGAGAGTGGGAGGGGTGAAATGCTTTACAACACACGCCGAACTGGAACACCACCAGGAAGGACCGAAATATCTCTGATAATCAAGTACATGCAGTCTAGGCATGGGCGCAGCCATCCAAAAAGACATGCGAAAAGGTCTGTTGGAATGGACGCAGCCACCCAGCTAAAGAGACCATAATAATGATAAGGTATGGTCGCAGCCATCCATGACGACTCAGGTATGGGCGCAGCCATCCATCAATGAGTCATGTAATGATCATCCACAAAATCGCAACCTGGACCATAACAGACAGGGATCCAGGGTCTTGCGCTCCGTCCCGATCCGAACAAAGTACAAGTTCAAGCATGTGAATATATGGGTTGAAGTCGAACATGCATGAACATCGTCTGATTACCAGTCAATGATGAAAACTGTTAACAGACGCGAGAGGTACCACCAATAATGACAATGGCCCTCAAGGTACTATAGGTACAATCCGCGGCATGTGAATCAATGAGCTGGTGTCGAACACCCACGGAATCATTCGATCGGAGGCCAATGATGTAAACCTCGCGTCGAACACGAAGAACCTGCCATTGAGGCATGCAGGCTCTAAGGCACCTGAAGGGAGTCTCTAAGTCACCTTCCCGGATAATGAGCTGAAGTCGACAGGAAGTGACCTTGATCGAAGGTGGGCCATAATGTTTCCCACATCATCGACGCAAGACAGAGGAAAAATGATTTGTGTGAGATAGCAGATGAGGTTGTATTATTGCAGAGGTCAACTTCTCTTGAACATATCGGCGGCACTGTAGCGGGTTTGGCAGTATTTGACATCAAATGAGCAAAGGGTATAGTGATGATGGCAATGGGCAGATGAGAGGTCGAATAGGATAACCCAAACCCACGGAGGCCAGTGAAAAACAAGATGAGATGGTCCCACCCAGACATGAAGCAGAAGAGTGCCATGTTCAAGAGCGACATACTGCCGACACGACTATGATTACAGTTCCATTTTCCCCACCATTTCTGGCAGGTACCCCGGTTATTTTCGGATGACAAGCTTGACGGGGATAGCATATGCTTGAAGAGTGTCATTTTGACAATGTCCGATGTCATCAAGTGTTTAACGAGCCTGACAAAGGAAAAACTCGGCGTCTTTTCTTGTTTAGAGAGCCTGAAAAGACAGCAGAAAAGAAGACTCCAGGGGGGTCCTTTTTCGTACAGTTGTGTCTCTCGAGCCCGAAAAAGTATAAAACAATGCTCGAAAGAACCGCCCGACCATTACGATCGAGGAGTACTTTTCGTAAATAGTGTTCTTGACCCGAAAAAGTAAAAAAGCGGTCGAAAACACGTCGTTTTAGAGCCGATAACGAGTGTGAAACGACAAACACCCGGCAATCTTTTTAAGTTATACGGTCGGAAAAAGAGCTTAAAATGACCGCCTCTCGTTCCCTTTAACGAGCTGAAAGGAGGCTCGGCCATCTTTTCTCGTTTTATGTCGGAAAAGAGCTCAAAGACGACATTGTTGGGACCAAGTGATTTCAGGACCATGATGATTTTCACCGTCTATTCGAACCTGCACAGGAACACTACCCGCATAAATCCATTCGATATGTGTAAAAAACATATTAAAACATGGATTCAATAAGGCTAGGGCTAAATCCATGGCAAAAGATGGTAGAAACCCAAAAATATGGTCATTTATGAGTTTTTACTATAAATAGGGGGGGTGAAAAATTATTTTTACCATTTTACCATTTTGGGACGTGAAGGACGTGGAGAAGCCAGAAAGTTGACGGAGTGATTTCCAGCTCGTACGGACACCATTCTTCGAACCGTTTCTTCCAGGTAGGTTCTCCTCTCCTTGCCCTGCATTTCGATCATATTTTATAGGATTTTAACGGTCGAATTTGCCCAATTGGACAAATTCTTGGCGCATGGATGCGCTCTCGGTCAGCGCGGATTTCCCACGCGGGTCCGCGCTGGCCGAATTAGGACAAAACGCACCCAACTTCGGGTCAGCGCGGAAAACCCGTGTTCTTCCGCGCTGATCTTGAAAAATAACATAGGGTTGTCATGGCCAGCGCGGCTGTTTTAAAAACAGCCGCGCTGGCGCGGAAAAATTTTTTGTTTCAAATTGAACGTGAAAAATTTCATGCCAGCACTTCTAATTTCTTTTCATGGCTTGTGCAGGACGCAATGGCTTTCCAATGGCAGGAAAGAGTGCACGAGGTTGAGGACATAGCTGCATTTGCAAGTGTGGAGTGCTGCAATGCCATGCGGGCATGCGGGTTCATGAAGTTCTTCCTCACACCGCGCCTAAGGGCCCAGCATGATCTCCTCGAGCTACTGATCAGGGCATGGAACCCGGTGGATGGGAAATTCACCATCCGGGGCCAAGACATTGAATTCGACCATATGGACATTTTCTTTCTGACTGGGTTGTCACGCCGGGGTGCAAGGCCCATCATAGAGGGACAACGACCTGGCGGCGGTCCTCTAGACGATCTCATGGCTCGAGTATGTCCAGAAGCCGAGAAGACGCGGAGTGGGAAAGTGGCAATCCCCACGGTGAGAAACATAGTCCTTCGCACCATCCTGTTCATGGTGACCCGGGCAGCGGGAAGCATGGCCAACCACGAGGCCTCGAAGACTCACCTTATGCTAGCTCTCGATTGCCTTGAGCCTACTGTGTTCGATTGGGCCACAGCGGTGACCAACAACATGAAGAGGCAGCTCAGCAACTGTCGTCGCGGAGAGACGAAGCAGTTCGGCTACGGGTCTATCTTAGTCCCGCTTATCCTAGAGCGAGTGCCAGCCATGCGGCTGCAGACGATGGCCGTGGATGCTCCCAGGGATCCTCGAGAGACGAGGGCCACGCGATGGGCTCGCATCATGCCACGCGGAGGCGGTGGCCGGCCGCATTCCTGGGGAGCATTCTTCCGGGACTGGCTGGATCAGCAGGTTATCTTCGTGGAGGACTGGCCATACGCGGGTATGGATTTCCGCAATGACCCTGATATGGTGCTGCCCCCAGGGGAACAGTGGGATGATGCAGGTATAACACTTGACTTTTTGAGTTTTGTAATGTTTTTGAATTTTTCATGTACATGTCCTAATAAATGTCATGGTATGCAGATGTGGGGCCCACTAGACCGATTGGCCTGGCTGCCGAGGCACGGAGAGAGGGACAGGGAGCTGGAGCCCTGGCCTTAGTCCCTCCAGGGGTTGACACGTCAGAGACTGTAGCTCGCAACCTTGAGGGGTTGCTGGAGGGAGTGCCTGACTACCAGGGGGTCGAGGAGGTCCCCTTAGAGCACCAGATCCATACAGTGGGGGTGGAACCCAGGGTGCACCGCCTTCTGAGGCGGGTAGCACGAGCAGCTGTGTACTACAAAGAGCATCACCCGGCTCAATAGTTACCTAGGTTTTATTTCCACTGTTATTTTGAGACACATGACTCAGATGTACTGATTTTTTTGGACATATACACTTATTTTTGAGCGCCTTAGTGCGCCACACGATATATATATACATACCGGCTTTTTGGATGGATCATTGTTACATGTGATGATGTTTTGTTTATGTTATGCAATTGTTCAGTACAACTGTGATCTTGTGTATGAATTTGCACGACACATGACCCATGTATTTTATATTTTTAAACAAGCTTAAAAACACACACACACATGCAAACTATGCTTGAGAAAATATTTACATATGCTTTACTCTATTATGCTTTCTATGTCTTCTTGTATGATGTTATCTGTTACGCAAATGTCTATCTAACACATGATTTGCCAATGCATCAGTCAACGTATTCAATCGTCTTGGAATGTGTTGATAAGTAATGTAATCAAAGTTCCGTTCCAACAATCTTACACGTAGGTACAACCTTAGTATGCGTTGGTCTCTGACGGAATATCGCCCGTTAAGCTGATGGACGACCAGCTGGGAGTCCAGGTTCACCACTAATTCTCGGATGCCGAGGTCAACCGCTTCGGCAAGTAATTCAATTACAGCGCTGTATTCGGCAACGTTGTTAGTGGTACGACCTAGGCAGACACCCTGAAGGTCTAACAATTCTCCGTGAGGATCGTAGATCACCCACGCCGCAGATGACAAATTGCAAGTGCTGCGGCAGGCGCCATCAGCGAAACCAACATAGGGTGCACTAGACATCTGCACAAGAAAAAGAGAGCACAATAAGAGGCAAAACACGCCTTCACACCAAAGCAAAAACGGAATCATGCACAACACACAAAACACACGTATATACAAAGTGAGTGCGCGAAGTTATGCATAATATTTCTTCAGATACAGCCCGTTGCGGGGCTTGTCAAGAGGATTTCCTTCATAATCAATCAACTCATATGCGCCCTTTTGTAAAACTCTTTTCACGATGTAGGGACCTAACCACATAGATTCGAGTTTCCCTGCCCCCAGCTTATCCTTAGCTTGATCGTAGAGCAGTACTAAATCTCCCTCAACAAAGGAACGAGGATGAATATTCTGGTCGAAGTGAGCCTTGACTCTCTTCTTCTGCGCTTCGATAGCCAGAGAAGCCAAACGACAAGTCTCGTCTAACCGTTCTAGGTAAAGAAGTCGTTCATCCACCGGAGTGGTGTTGGGAAGTAACTCGACAGCTAATTTTAATGAAGGAATCTCGCATTCGACGGGAAGGGTAGCCTCCAGTCCATAAACCAACTGGAAAGGAGTGAAACCGGTGGCTTCCTTCACAGAAGTCCGGTAGGCCCACAAGGCTGGGAAAAGCATAAGGTGCCAGTTAGACTTGTGCGTATTGACGGTGCGCAGAAGCATAGTGATCAAAACTTTGTTCACGGCTTCAACTTGACCGTTAGATTGTGGATAGTACGGTGACGAACTATCTTGGCGCAAGCCTAGTTGGGTCGTTAGCTCCGTCATAATATGATTTCGGAAATGCTTTCCATGATCTGTAACGATAGCCTGAGGGACTCCGAAACGAGTGATAACATGATTGAATAAAAACTGCGTCGTTGTGTGACCGTCTTCGTTCAATGTAGGCATCGCTTCGGCCCACTTGGTGAAATAATCCACAGCAACGATAATGTACCCATGCCCCCCGGCCGAACGAGGGTTACAGGATGTATAATCGATGCCCCATTTGGCAAATGGACCTACGGTTACAACAGGGTGCAGTGGTGCAACAGGTGCACGCATCTTCCGGTGGTAAACCTGGCATTCGTGACATGCACGTACAGCAAGGATGCAATCCTTGAAGATGGAAGGCCAGAAATAACCAGCCCGGAGGATCTTCTGGGCGGTAGCATATCCGGACATATGGCCGCCACAAGCGCCGGAGTGGCAGTCATTCAAGACTCGCTCAGCCTCCTCGAGAGTTAAGCATCGGCGAAGAACAGAATCGACGCCGAGGCGGTACAGGGTATCGCCCAAGATACGATATGGTTGAGCTTGGTGACGAATTCATCATCGAGCATCTTTCGATACGTTGGGACGGAACGAAGACGTCTGTAAATATACGATAATATCCCCGTACCACGGGTCGAGGGTGCTGATGAGAAACAAAGTTTCATCCGGAATATGCTCCTCTGAGCGGGATGGTGCAGAGTGAGATGGTAAGGAACAGAGCAGTTCAGCAAAGACCAGAGATTTCTTAGACTTGGCTGCAGTGAATTCCAAGTCGAACTCTTGGAGGATTACAATCCACTTCGAGTATTTGCCCCCCAGCAGCTGACGTGACAAAATGTAGGTCATGGGGTTGCAATCAGAGATCACGGTCGTTGTGCGCAACAGGATATAATGCCGGAATCGTTGGACGGCACAGACAGCTGCCAATGCCAACTTTTCGACGTATGCGTAGCGAGTTTCCGTATCCAGAAGGTTGCGGCTAAGATAATAGATAACATGCTCGGTGCCAGCATCATCGTCCTGCACTAGAACCATACCGATGGTGGTGTCAGCGGCAGCTAAATAGAGAATATAGTCGCGGTGATAGTTCGGAGGTCTTAAGAGCGGAGCTAAGACAAGAAGGTCTTTAAGGCGCTCAAAAGACTCCTGGGCGATGGCATCCCAACGAAAGGGTGTGTCTCGCTTTAATAACCGCGTGAAGCCTTTAGCCACCTCGGCATAATTCGGGATAAATCGTCTGAGAAAATTAGCTTTTCCCTGCAAGCTCTGCAATTGCTGCAAAGAGGCAGGAGGAGGAAGATTCAAAATGGCCTCAACTTTGAGGGGATCCAAGCGGATGCCTTCTCGGGAGACGATGAACCCAAGTAGTCGGCCAGCTTCCACGCAGAAGACACACTTGTGCGAATTAAGTCGAATACGGTAGTGTCGACAGCGGAGGAAGATTTCGCGTAAATGAGATGGATGGTCTTGGCGTTTAGCTGAATGAGCTGGGAGGTCATCCAGGTAAGGCTGTACGATGTGTCGGATATCATGAAAAGCATACGACATCGCACGCTGGAAAGTGGCACCGGCATTTTTGAGACCGAAAGGGAGCTTCTTATAAGCGAAGGTACCCCAAGGACAAATGAAAGCTGTCTTGTGCTGGTCTGCGAGGGCTATGTTGATCTGGTTGTAACCAGAGAAGCCGTCCATAAAGGAATAAATCTCGCTTCCCACGCAGTCATCAATAAGCTGATCAATAAAAGGCGTAGGAAAGTTATCTTTTGGACAGGCGCGGTTGATATCGCGGTAGTCAACACAGACCCGAATAGTACCCTGCTTTTTATTTACAGGGACTATATTGGATACCCATTCCGTGAGGGGAATGGCATAAATGAAACCAGCTCGAAGAAGCTTTTCAACTTCGGCCTTGATGGCTGCAGCCTTTCGAGGGTGCACCGGACGTAAGCGCTGACGAACAGGCCTAGCGCCTGGGTAAGTAGGAATTTCGTGCACCACAATACTAGGGTCGATGCCGGGCATTTCCTCGTAAGACCATGCAAAGACATCCAGGAATTCACGAAATAAAGCGTTATAAAGTTGAACTTCCTCAGGAGTGCATGTGACTCCAATGAAAATATTCTCGACAATCCCTGGTTTGACAGAGATGTCGATTGGCTGGGTTTGCGTTATATTTCCCAAATTGCCCTCCGACGACACTTGATATAGCTGGATAGGTGTTTGGAGAGGCGGAGATGGGACACATGAAGCAAACCGCTCGAGACATGCGGCCATTTCCGGATGGGGAGGGAGAAACGAAGAGCGATGGTGGTGATCTGACCAAGGGAGCTCTTCTAGAGACATAATCTCTATAATGGCCTCATCGGACGGGAAAATCTCTTTCAAAGGGTCCGAAGTAGGCTCATCTCCTAACCATGGGAAATGATCATATGAATCGGGAACACTGCTTGGAAAAGCAGGTTCAGGGGGTGGAGCCGATGCAGCGACAATCTCGATGTAATTGAGCTCGGCGGGACTCAATGGCATCATATCGCCCCAAGAGTCTTCCTGATTCGGGGGAGGAAGAACCCATGGATCTGAACGTACAGAGATCATATTGATAGAGGCGAAATTGGGAGGTGGGAGGGGAAAGACTCCCATCAAAGCAGGATCTTTGAAAAGTCCGGCTCCCACACTTTCTAAGGACTTGGAGGTATGCTCCACAAATGGCACATTACCTTCGGAGGAAGAGGCAAAGAAAGAGAGCTGGTCCACCGTGACAATCTTTCCTTGGTGAGGGAAACGAATGACACGGAATAAGGAGGACGCTACGGCCTGCATGGCATATGTCCAGCTGCGGCCGAGGAGGAGGTTGTACGTGAGATTTGCGTCAACGACCTCTACCTCTACTTCGACTGTCTTGCCTTCTAAGAAAATGGGTAAACGTTGCAGAATATCGTAAGGGCGAGATTCTCTTCCATCGAACGCTTCTAGGGTCGTAGGAGACTGACTCAGAGCGGGGGAACCAATAGCCTTCCAGCAAGCGACTGACATGATACAGGTTGAGGCACCTTCATCAATAACGGTACGATGAATCGTTTTGCTATTAATGATGACCTGGATAAGGAATGCTACTTGGTGAGGCAGTCTCTGGGAAAAACCCTCGAGATCAAAAGTAATCAAATCCGAATCTGCCGGGTCGATACCACCAATGGCTGATAGCAGGGACTTCCTCTGTGAGGGGTAGCTCTGGAGGACTTCTAACGCGGACATAGCAGACGGAGCCTGAGCTAAGTCCTCGACAATGCTATAGTGCTGGGCGGCACGAGCATTGGGGTTATAGGATGACTTCCTGAGTACACCTTTAGGAGGGGGTCGGGGGATCGTCTCAGCGCTGGGCCGTTCGATGTGAAGGGGACCAGAACTGGACGGAGGAGCGCTGGAGGGAATCTCCGGCTCCTTCCCGGCTGAAGAAGGATAATCTTTTGCTCGAGTCGAAACATGGATGGGAATGGTGCCAGCCATGAACACTTGAGAACCGAACGAGGAAGAGGACTGAGAGGGGTCAGCCACCTGATGCGTCTGTTGGGAAGGGAAAGGTTCTTTCAACACGGCAGGAGGTCCAGGAGCGCCTTTCAATAACCGACTAACCTCGGACCGCCTAGGGCAGTCTTTGGTATAGTGATCTTCCTCACAGATGAGGCAAGGGTACTTAGGTTTTCGCTTGGCTCCATCTTCAGATGAATTTTTAGAAGGTTCCTGCTTGGGTTGTTTATTCTCATTTTTCGGTTTTCCTTTTCCCTTCCCTTTCCCTTTCGAGGATTTGTCCGCTGCGGTGGACTGAACGGCGTTAACCTCTGAGGTACTAACAGAATTCGATGGGCCCTGAGAAGCATTTTCATTGGAAGCATTTTGCTTTTGCTTTCCAGGGTTTGCGGAGGATTTCTTCGACGACGAATTGACAGAGCCAATGACTCCATCTACTGATGGTTTCGGCGGAGCCTTGGTCTGCCCAGGCCTCGGAGCATCTGGAAAATACTCATATAGAGTACCTGACTGAGAATAGACTAAGTCTAGGTACTGAGCTCGCGCGATCGCTTGCTCTTCAGTAACACAAGCTCCCATGGCAATATCTTTTGCAATTTTGGGCACAAAGGAGGTTGTAAACCAGTCGGTCAGGAGTTGATCAGGAATCCAGAATTTGATCAAACGACGACGCCTTCTCCATTCATGTATATGATCAGAGATATGCGTAGCCATGTCCTGTTTCAAAGACGTGAGGAGATTAGTCCCAGTTTCGTACCGAATGGGCAACTGAAAATGGGTTAAAAATGCCATAGCTAACGAGTTGAAGTCTTGAAACATACCGCGATTCAGCTCAATATACCATTTGGCAGCTGCACCGGTGAGAGTCCTCTGAAAGAGGCGAAGCCGGATAGAGTCATCAAGCCATGAGTTCGATGAACACCAAAGATGATAAGTCATAACATGTGCTTGAGGATCCTCTCCTGCCTTACCGTCAAACTTTGGACAACCACCAGGTATTTTAGTTGGAACCGGCGGCCAATATGGATTATGCAAAATGGGATCATTTGTTAACTTGGACACATCCGGAAGTTCCAATGTCGCTAAAAATGGCAGCTGAGGATTAAAGGACATCCGAGGCTAAGGGTTCGAGGCAGTATTAGGGTTCCAACCAGATGGTGGTTGCCCCCAAGGATCTTGTCCAGATGGACCTGGCCCGAAAGGGCCTGGAGCATAAGAACTTTGTCCCGACAGACCTGGCCCGAAAGGGCCATTCGCATAAGGACCTTGTCCCGACGGGCCGGGCCCAAAAGGGCCGGGCGCGTAGGGACCTTGTCCAGAGGGGTTCTGTCCATACGGATTTTGTCCATATGCGGACGATTGACCCTGATACTGCCCCCCAGCACCCCATGTATTAGCAGCTTGACCCGCAGGTGCACCATATTGATAGTTTTGGTAAGGAGTGACCTGTGGTTGCTGATAATTTTGATACGGAGCAAACTGATTTTGCCCCTGGGGTTGCTGGTAGCCATATGGTTGCTGGGCCCCATACGGAGCCTGATAGGCAGGCTGCGTTTGGTAAGGAGGTTGATAACCTGTTTGAGTTTGAGGCCCAGGGTAATGTCCTTGAACCGGCTGGGTTTGAACCATCTGTCCCGAAGGTTGACTTGGTTGGATTTGAGATGGGCCTGGTTGGCCAGCAGGATAAACTTGCTGGGCACCAGGTTGTCCATGTGCCACCAAGGGTAGCTGGATGGATAGCTGGTTGACGCCGAGGTTGGCCAGCTTGTCCAGCTGGACGATTAGGGCGGACAACGGTTGACCTTGTTGCGTAGAAGGTTGGCCCGTTTGCCCCCCAGGGTGACCAGACTGAGCAGAGGGCTGGGCTTGCTGCATAGCAGGCTGCCCTCCTTGGTGCATAGGTTGAGCAGAGGGTTGGCCTTGCTGTATAGCAGGTTGCCCCCCTTGCCCAGAAGGATTCATGGATTGAGCAGTGGGTTGACCCTGCTGAACATAGGGTTGCCCACCCTGCCCAAGAGGATATCCCTGCTGGACTTCTGGTTGATTTTGAGGATTATAAGCTGACCCAGTTTGTCCAGATGGGTACCCTTGCTGGAAACCGGGTTGGCCTTGCTGAACGTAAGGCTGCCCTGGTTGTCCAGTCGGGTAACCTTGCTGAGTACCAGGTTGCCCTGGATACCCAGCAGGTTGACCTTGATACGAATACGACGGACCTCCAATGGCCGAGGGTTGTCCCTGGTAGGGTTGTCCCTGTGGGCCCCCAGATTGTCCTGGGTAAGGCGGGCCATAAAGTGGTTGCCCTTGAGGGGTTTGCACATAAGGCGGCTGGCCTTGATTGGGTGGTCCGTGAGGCTGTACGGGAGGATCCCGGTTCCCATAAAAAACATGAGAGGTGGGGTCGTACCTCATGTTCAAAGGTTCCTCATTTTCTTCGAAAGGACGATGAGGAAGGACTGAAATGCTCTCGAGGTACTCACCATTCTCATCATAATAAAAGAGGGGACCTTCGTAATCTGGGTCCGTAATGGGTTGCCCAAAAGCATCATACGGTCCTGCTCCTGGAATGCCACCAGAAAAGGGACCAGCTTCAGGGTTCGTAGATGAGGACGCCGGTACAGCACTGACGACCGGAGTCGAACGTGCTACACAGACGGTGGGTCTAGTGGGAACTGAGGTAACGGGCGTGTTAAGCCCTGACGTAAGGGGTGTACTAAGGGGTTGCGAAACGAAGGGCCCGGTGGAGGCGATGAGACTAGGATCCCATATAGTCGTAGAAGTAGTCCTAGCGGCTATCCTATCCCTCACTGATTGATATCGTGGAGGGAGTGGAGAGGAAGCCGGGATCGGGGTCTCAATGTCGGTCGCCACGGGCGTCTCACCGGTGCTAGAAGCTGTCTCATCCATAGGGGAAGTAGACATCGGAGACGACATACCGAGAGGAGTACGAGGGGTACGAGGGGTATAATCGGGCTCCCAGATAGGATTCCAATCTTCTATGTAATCTGCGTCGCCTGGGGCACGTACGTTGATGGGCTGGATACTCGGAATGACAGGAAGAGTATCGCTTACAACTGGTACCTCAGGAGCAACCGAAGATGGAGAGCCTTGATCGCTTGGATCGGGGGTGGACGGGTCAGCCAGGATGACAAACCCCACACAAAAACCTAAGGGAAACTAACGATAGACAACCCTACTCAAACTAGCGCACACAAGATCTAACAGGAAATGTTATCGTGGCCGAATAAATTTTTTAAGACATTGGAATTAGACTTGACCTTTTCATGTTTCAAGAGTCGAGAAAAGGACGAAAAGATGACTCCAGTCTCCTTCGAATATTTAATGAGCACGAAGTGACAAGACGCTCACTTACACCTTTTCATTTAGGGAGTCCGAAAAGGATCAAAAGTGACTGCTCTGGAGATTCTAGGTAAAAGGTGTGCCAGACTTTTCGCAAAACCACAGAATACTTTTTAGGGTACGGGTGGTCAATCTTCGTGAATGCTGTGTTCACTGCATTGCGAATCGTAAGGCGGCAGACTCGGCTTCCTATGGATCAAGGATAAAAGCCTAGTGGGGTCTCCCTATATACGCGACGGTACGTGGGAGCACAGTCCGTGTTAGACCACTATCGAGTCACAGAAGGAGGAATCACCCAACCGTAATGTGAAACAACAGTGACTATGTTTAAAGACGCCGAAACACGTCTCTAACCTAGACCTCTAGATGTTTGCGTTTAGTTCCAATGCGTTTTTAGATTCATTCAGTTCATTTTATAGTTGATCTTGAGATTAAGTTTCGATTTCAGGTCCTATCGTATGTTCTCTCACAATTACCTAGATGCAAACTACATGTCAAAGAGAATCATTTTGTTCGATGAATTCTAGCTATAGAAGGGTAAAGAGATTTCAATCAAACAAAACGAACACAATCAATCAAACAGCCTAATGCAACTAAAAGCGAGGAAAGGAAACTTTTTCTTTTGAAAATGCAAATCAATGAAACATTCTTTTCCTTTTCAATTTTTAAAAGCAAAGCCACTAGTTTGATTTTCTTTCAGTGACACAAAGCATCTAAAATAATTTGGAGGAACCAGAACACCAAGCAAAATGCAATTGCCTAATGAAAGCACACAAAGTTCCCAAAACACTCAACAAAGATTCCCAAATCAAAAGGAAAACTAAGTTCTGCACGAGCTATGTGATCTAAGCTCGGCAAGTCAAGCAAGGATTGCAAGCAAGGAGAAAGCGAAAAACACTCGGAAACACAACCCAAAGCACTTCAACAATCACTGAACAAGTGCACAAACGAATCTGAAGTTGGCTGGTCAAACAAGCAAACAAGATCCCTACGGAAGGCTTGACACACACACGGCCACTAGATACCCTAGGGCTAGAGTGCAAAATCAACAGAAAAGGGCAAACACCCGAAGGATGAGAGTTACAACCAGTCAATTAGAGACTCAAAACCATTCAGCAATCGAAAAAGTGACGGTGTAAACACAAACCAAGCAGCGAAAGCAAAAGGGAAGGTATTCGCAAAACCAAAAACTAAGCAAAAACGGAACCCTATGGATCCAGACTCCGCAATCAAGGAGTTCAGAGTTCAGACAGTGAAAAGCAAGTCACAAAGCAGGTGGAGAGAAGAAGGGATAGTCAAAGCAAGAGGTTCAGGAGGCTAATTTGGTCAAAAATGAACTTTACAGGACCAGCGCGGGTAGCCTTCAGCAACTCGGCGCTGACAGGAGGAGGCCTGTAGCAACTTTGCGACGTCAGCGCGGAAGGACAAGGATAAAGCGCGCTGTCTCAGGAAAACGAGGTCAGCGCGGAAAGAAACCACACAGACGCGATGACACAGATCACAAAGAAGCGGGGACGCGATGCCAGCGCGGAAGGACACGAATAAAGCGCGCTGTCTCTAAAAACGAGGTCAGCGCGACTGTTAGACGTAAAGGCGCAATGAAAAGGATACCAAAGGAACAGGGACGCGATGTCAGCGCGACTGTTCTGAATTAAAACGCGCTGAGGATAAAAAACAAGCAAAGCCAAAGCAAAAACTTCCCAAACCAAAGGCAAAAGCCTTCTAACAATCAAGACACTTCCCAGATGTACCCAGAAAGTTTATAAGCAGAGAGACAATCCCAGAATCTCGGAAAAAGAGACCAATCAAATTCAAACACAAAAGTGGACTCAAGAGACAAAAAGGTTGATCCCCAGCGGAGTCGCCAAATTGTTGGAGAGGTAAATCCCCTCTACGGATAGAGGCGATCCCTACTAGCCCAGCAAAGGTCTAGCAACAATCAGACAACGCTGCTATGCATGTTCCTAATTACAATTAAACAAGAGGTAAAGAGCACCTACTTGGATTCCCGCACTGTCGTTTGACGAAGAGATGTTGCCTTCGCTCCTTCGCTTTGGCTGGTCACAATCCTCCGCGATCCCCGCGAATAGATACCTGCACACACGAAGAGGAAACAAACACAAGCCTGAAATCTAGTAAAAGTAACCATACATCAGTCAGAAAAGATGTAATTCACATTTAACCATTGCAAGTACAAATGAGAATGGAACAATAATAGCAGTCATCTATTATTAATCAGAATAGAGAAGAGTACAACCAAATGTTCTGACGTCGGTAACCTTCTCAAGAGGGGCCAGTCAGCATGTATCTCAAGCATTCACCTTTGAGGATGATTCTCCCAAGACAAACAACTCTCTCTCACACACAAGCAACACAAAACAACCTTCCCTAAGCAATCAATCACTTCCACACCTAGCACACCAAATACCTATAGTAGCAGCAATCTGAGCACTATAAGCTCTATACAATCCAAGCTATGTCTAACTAGCTGCTCATGGTAATGGTGGAAGTATATGTAGGAGAAGGAGCCTCCTAAAAGGGTGGAAGGATGAGCTTATCTTCAAGGGAAGGTTGTTGCAAAGGGTCGAACAGACATGCCATAGAAGGGAGTCGACATTCACAAAGCTAACAACCAAGCCTGGAGTGATCTGGAAGGCTGGCTGTTTGAACAAATTCGCCCAAACTGGATCAGCGCGGATTATGAGGCAACTGACGTGATGTCGCCGCATCTACATAACTGGGACAGTCATGTCAGCGCGGAAGAACACGGGAAAGGCGCGCTGGCGACCAGCGTGGGAAAGTGATGTCCTTCCGAGATGGCAGCGCACGGAATACACTATGGAGCGCCAGTCATCGCGGGTATTTCGCAAACAAACGCGCTGATGAATAGAACTTTAGAAAAATGGGTTTTTGGGCCAGTTCAGAAGGCATGAACTTAGTGATTGGCACAGCAGGGTGACTGACAGGAAGGCAGTGACAAATTACTATGTAACAGAGACCATTTAGGGATGACGGTTGATTCGTAGCTGTGTTTGAACTCAGAAATAAAAGCTGGTCAAGAAATTGCACCAGTTTGCCTTCATGTGGAAAACACATCACTCGAAAGAGCGTGGAAACAATAGCTTCCATGATATATATATAGTCACGTCCAAGGAGTATATTGTAATCTAGTGGCCCTTGGACTACCATCACATTCAAGTGAACTATTTTCCTTTTCAAAGTTTTCAGCAACTTCGGAAGGATCCCTAACGGTCGACTAGTTCCTTTGTTGAAGCCTGAAAAATTTTGTGTTTCAGGAAAAAGCGATGGTGAACCAAGCGCTTTCCAAGTAGTTGAGGAAAGGATACTCACTGAAGCCCCTTCATCTATGATAGTGCCAGACTCGATCATTTTGTAAACTTGTACTATGATCCGGAATGGTACACTAGATGGAAGGCGGGGTCTTGCTAGTTGATTCCAATCAAAGAAAACGACTAGACTGCTCGGAGGAGGTACCAGATAAACGACTGGATAAACCTCATGAACTGGGGAACTTTTCTCCTATTGTAAAGGAATGGGTGGATTTCCCCCAGGTTCATCAGACTCTGTATCGACAAAAAGAATTTGAATGGTGTCGTTCTCATTCTCTTTGGAAATTATATCATCTGAAGGTGGACCTTCTGAAGGCAAGACTGGGTCAATTGCCATCTCGACCTGTTAACTTTGGTCTGATATGGACTCAGGAGGTTCACTTTCAACGATAGGCATTTTGACTGACAATTGAGTTATGTCAGTCGAGTTTTCAACTAGCAATTGACTCGGCAAGAGTTTCTTGTATCTAGGCGGAATTCATTGTGGTGAAGCAGGACGATTATGCAAGATTCTCTTGGCCTCATATAGAAAAGAACAATGGGGAAAGTGATGGTCTCCCTCACATAGTAGACATGGAGGTTTGACCTTTCTTTCCTATCCAGGACTTTCATTTTCACTAGTTGACGATGTGTTATCAATCTGATTGTCAGAGGTTGATGACACCGGGTGGTGCGAACGGGGAGACCATTCTCTCAAGATTCGAGGAATGCAAGGACAATCTCGATGAAAATGGTTTTCTTTGCAAATTAGAAAAGGATATCTAGGAGATTTAATGTGTGAATTTTCACCAGATGATTCATTGTTGCCCCCTTGCTTAACTGGCTTCTTCTTCTTCTTCTCCTTCCCTTTATTCTTGTTCTCAGCTACTTGGTTTTTTTTTCACTAGTTTCACCAAGCGAAGAGGAAGAAAGGGAGGGAGAAACAAGCGAAGTAGAAGGTGAAGGGACTACTACAGTATCATCTGGTTGTTGATTTGATTGCTGAGGAATTACAGTGTTTTGAATGACAGAGGTTGAGAATAGCCATACTGGCAGGCCGATTGTGATTCCTGTAAGGGACAATGTAGCCATATACAGAGCACCAATATCTCCCCAAGAGGGATTCCTTGATTGGTGGACTCAATTACCTCAACTTAAGATCAACGAAGGAATGGGGATGTTATTCCAATTTAAATAAATTTTTAAGACACTTTGACGCAACTTTGCCTTTTCAATTTTTAAGAGTTGAGAAAAAGCTAAAGGTGACTCTAGTCACCTTCGATTTTTAATGAGCTTGAAGTGACAAGTGCTCAGATGGACCTTTTCTTTTAAAGAGTCGAAAAGGATTTAAAGTGACTACTCTAGAAATCTAGACAAAGGGATTACCAAACCAATCGCAAAACTGCAATATACACCTTGGTGTTAAATTAAAGAGAAATTACGAAGGAATTTACGTACAGCAGTCAATCTTCCCGAATGCTGTGTTCAATGCATTGCAATCGATAGGGTGGCAAACACGACTTCCTAAAGATAAAGGATATCAGCCTTTTGTGGTCTCCCAATATATACTCGACGGTATGGGGAGCACAAGTCCGTACTGGCACTTGTCGTATCAAAGAGGAGGAATCACCCAACCTTCAATGAAAATGATAGTTACCAGGTTTTATGATGCCGAAACATGTCTCTATCCTAGACTTCTAGATGTGTTGCGTTAGGTTCCAAAGCGTTTTTATGTTCATTGAGATTTATTTTAGAGTTGATCTTGCTTAGAATTTTTTCTTTCAAGGTTCACCGTGTGATGTAGATGTAAAATTCCTAAATATGAAATCTAAAATGATAAACAGTCATTTATTTTGTTTTAGCAATGAAAATCCTAGCTACTAAGGAAAGGGGAATACAATTCTTTCAACATAGAGCAGAGAGCACACACTAAATGCACTTTTCCTAAATCATCTTTTGCACACAGTCTAAATGAAAATGCAAATGCATGTATTTGTTTTTCACTTCCTTAATGTGAGAATGCTCAAAAGGAAAACTAAGTATAGATCTGAACTATTTTCTTCAAAGCGACATTTCAATAATTTCTTTTCAAAATGAAAGGAAGACTAAAATGACACTTTCAATTTCGAATGGCAAACTGCTCTCAACACTTCAAATATTAACAATCCAAATCAAATACAATGAAAAAAGTACAATCGACTATCTAGAGGAGGAAGACTTTACGACACTCTTCTTTTTGACTCAAAATGACAGTTACGACACTTTTTGCATCAAAAACGACAATTCGATTAAGCTACTTTCGACAAAGGAGGACAGTAAATGATGGAAAAATACATAAAAACATTTACAAATCCTAATCAATGGAGGCTGAATAATGTAAAGGAAGGAGGCTTCAGCAATGAGATACTAATCACACATAGCAAAACTACTGAATAAAGATGAAAATCAGGAGGAAAAACCAACTTTCAAAGAGAAAAAACAGTGTCACTCAATCATCTCACCTGTCCTTAAGGGAAACAGGGATGCATCTCACCTGCAACACATGGGAGGTGCGATGCATACAGGCTGCCAGTTACAGATAGTGTGATGGACCAAGGAGTGAAACTAAGTTTGGTTTTTTCTCAAAATTTGCAGCTAAGTTTAGTGATTTAGGCTGAGTTATGATGGACAGTAAAAACAAAGTATAGGGGTATGATATTATGAGGTTATGAGCTACCACAAGGGCGCTTAGAATGCTTGTAAGTCAGATGTTCAGTTCATAAACCAACCCGGAGATTGACTGAAGCAGCATTCATCTACTTCGCAATTGCATAGCAAAGGCGGTTCAAAGGCTAGCTAGCTAACTTCAGTCTTCGTCTGTAGTTTATAAAGCAAACAATAATAACAAACAAACAAACTATTCGCTCCCCAGTGTGTTGGGTGTGGAGCCTGATTATCTTCTATATTC
This sequence comes from Pinus tabuliformis, assembly GCA_031772625.1. NCBI lineage: Eukaryota > Viridiplantae > Streptophyta > Pinopsida > Pinales > Pinaceae > Pinus > Pinus tabuliformis. The sequence goes on along the minus strand of CM062804.1, from coordinate 1,542,523,589 downwards.
AAATGTATCGCCACATTGGACCCCAGTTCGAAATGGGGACAACAACGCCGCCCGTAAAATATTCGCTGCAGGGGGGGTCCATGGGGGGGTGGTTGCGACCTTTGGGAGCCCCACCCTGGCGGGGGGTTTCGGGGGCAACGCCCCCGAAGCTAAAAACAGCTGTAAAATTGCCTTGTAAAAGTATAGTAATTTCTAGTCAATCTGGGCCATTCATTAGGCGAATGATCTGACGGTAGAACTAATGTTTAGTTTAGGGTTTTTTTGCCCTAGAAGGCAACCCCTCTCTTTGTATGAGGGCATTGTATTTGAGGCTGTGTAATAGATGTGTATTCTGTGAGCGAGAAACAGAGAGGTGAGACTGTGAGAGAAAACAGAGGATATTACAGTGGATTTGTTGTAGGTTGTGTCTCTTCATTTTGCTGGATAATAGAAAGGAAGGACTTGCTGTTTGGGGTGGACGTAGCCAAAACTGGGTGAACCACTTATATCTGTGTCTCCCTTGTTTTATGTGTTTTCTGTGTTTATATTTCTGCAATATTTTATGTGTTCCATTGCTCCATAATATATAATTTCTAACAACTGGTATCAGAGCCGAAGGTCTATTTGGCTGATAAACTCGCAGGAAAGAAGGGTTCCTGGTTCGAGTGGGAGCAATGGCGAAAGATGGTAAGTTTAGGGTCGAGAAATTTAACGGCCAAAACTTCTCGCTGTGGAAGATGCAGATGGAAGATTATCTGTATCAGAAAGATCTATACCTACCATTGGGCGGAAAATCAAAGATGCCGATGGGTATGAAAGACGAAGAATGGAACCTTCTCGATAGAAAGGCACTCGGAACAATACGATTGCGCCTTGCTGCGTCAGTCGCCTTCAACATTTCGAAGGAAACCATGACAGAGGGTTTGATTCAAGCGTTGTCGAAACTATATGAAAAACCCTCGGCCTCAAACAAGGTATTTCTTATGAAACGGTTATTTAATATGAAGATGTCGGAAGGTGGATCTGTTGCAGACCATTTAAATGATTTTAATACAGTTACAAGTCAGTTAAGTTCTGTAGGGGTAAACTTTGATGATGAAGTTAGAGCTCTGTTATTCTTATTATCATTACCAGAAAGTTGGAATGGTTTGGTAATGGCCATTAGTAACTCCATTTCTAGATCTAGTACTTTAAAGTTTGATGATGTTGTCGGTGTTATCCTTAGCGAGGAAATGCGACGAAAAAGCTCTGGTGAGACATCGGGAAATGCTTTGAGTGCAGAGTCTAGAGGAAGAAAAATGGAAAGAAGAAAGAGCTCATGATATCGCAGTAAATCAAGGAAAGGCATATCCAAGTCTAGATCGGGGATAGTGTGCTGGAAATGTGGAAAGAAAGGACACCTAAAGAAAGATTGTAGATCTCGGAAGGGAAAAGAAGGAGATTCACAGCAAGAAAACAATCACGAAGAAAATGTGACAGGTGAGGTGTTACAAGATGCTTTGATTCTTTCTTTCGAAAATATTACTGATTCCTGGGTGGTAGATTCAGGGGCTTCATTCCATGCCACACCTGATAAGAAATACTTTCATGACTATGTTCAAGGAGATTTTGGACAAGTTCGTCTGGGTGATGATAAACCCTGTAAAATCGTTGGAATGGGTAAGGTTCTTGTAAAACAGCAGAATGGAAACCAATGGCTATTAAAGGAGGTAAGGTATGTTCCAGATCTAAAGAAAAATCTGATTTCAACATGGCAGTTAGGCGGTGAAGGTTGTGTGACAACTTTCACAGATAAAGCTTGGAAAGTCACCAAAGGAGCCCTGGTAATAGCAAAAGGTGAAAAGGTTGGTACATTGTATTTATGAAATGGTATTTCTAACTCTATTAATGCTTTAACTTCCAAAGGAACAGATGCATCATTATGGCATCATAGGCTCGGACACATGAGTGAAAAGGGGATGAAGATTCTTCACTCAAGGAATTTGTTGCTGGGTTTGAAGAATGTTGATTTGGACTTCTATGAGAACTGCATTTATGGAAAACAGAAGAGAGTCAAATTTCTCAGAGTTGGGAAAGAAAAGAAGAGCGAAAAATTAGAGCTTGTGCATACATATGTATGGGGACCTGCTCAGGTATCATCTCTCGGTGGCTCTCGTTATTATGTTACTTTTATTGATGATGCAACTAGGAAAACATGGATTTATTGTATTAAGAATAAATCTGATGTATTTTATACTTTCAAGAAATGGAAAGCTTTAGTTGAGATTGAGACAGGAAAGAAATTGAAGTGTCTTAGATCAGACAATGGAGGTGAATATTGCAGCAAAGAGTTTGATAGGTACTGTTCAGAGCATGGAATTCGCAGAGAGAAGACAGTTCCAAGAACACCACAAGAAAATGGTGTGTCAGAAAGGATGAACAGAACAATCATGGAGTGTGCAAGGTGCATGAGATTGCATGCAGGATTGCCTTTACAGTTTTGGGCAGATGTTGTAGATACCACTGTTTATCTAATAAATAGAGGGCCTTCAAGTTCCTTGGATGGTGGTGTTCTAGAGGAAGCATGGACAGGTAAAAAGGTAAACTACTCTATTTTAAAGCCTTTTGGTTGTGAGGCCTTTGTCCATATTGATAAAGAAAATAGAACAAAGCTTGAGGCAAAGTCAAAGAAATGTACCTTTATTGGATATGGTGTTAATGATTTTGGTTATCGCTTATATGATTATGAAAATCACAAAATCATTAGGAGCAGAGATGTAATATTCAATGAAAAGGTCTTGTATAAGAATCAGTTGCAAGAAAAGAAACAGGAAAAGGAAAACAAGGAATACGCAATTCTTGATGAAATCACTGAAAAAGTAAAGGTGCCTAAAAATAATAATAATCAACAACCACAACAACAGCAACCACCACAACAACAACAGGCACCCCAAACACCTGAAAGTGGTGTTAGAAGATCTACCAGGATAAGTAGACCCCCTAAACGATACTCTGCTTCATTATATTATTTATTGTTGACTGATTCCGTTGAACCCGAATGTTATGAAGAAGCAATGCAGGTTGAAAGCAGGAAGAAGTGGGAGGTAGCCATGGAAGAAGAGATGGACTCCTTAATGCATAACCAGACTTGGGATTTAGTCAGGTTGCCTGTAGGAAAAACTACATTGAAGAATAAATGGGTTTACAGGCTGAAGGAAGAAGATGGAGGAAAATAGAGGTACAAATCTAGACTTGTGGTGAAGGGGTTTGCACAGAAGAAAGGTATTGATTTTGATGAAATATTTTCTCCTGTTGTTAAAATGACTTCAGTCAGAACTATTTTAAGTCTTGTAGCAGCTGAATATTTTCATCTTGAGCAGTTAGACGTAAATACAGCCTTTCTCCATGGGGATTTGGAGGAAGAGATATATATGCAGCGGCCACAAGGATATGAGGTGAAAGGGAAGGAGAAACTAGTGTGCAGGTTGAAGAAGAGATTGTATGGCTTAAAACAGGCTCCAAGTCAGTGGTATCTAAAATTTTACAAGTTTATGTCTAAACAAGGTTATACTAGATGTCACTCTGATCATTGTGTTTATCTGAAAAAGCAAAAATGATGGTAGCTATATTATATTGTTATTGTATGTAGATGACATGCTTGTTGCAGAATCTAACATGCAGGAAATAAATGTGTTCAAAAGAAAATTGGCAAATTCATTTGCAATGAAGGATTTGGGAGCTGCAAAACAAATCCTTGGTATGAGAATAACTAGAGACAGGAAAAATCATAAATTAACATTGTCTCAGAATGAGTACATACAAAAGGTGTTGAAAAGATTTAACATGCACAATGCAAAACCAGTTAGTACACCTTTTGCTAGCCATTTCAAACTTAGCAAGGAAATGTTCCCAAAGACCCAAGAAGACATGGATTATATGTCTAAAGTTCCATATGCATCAGCAGTTGGAAGCTTAATGTATGCAATGGTCTGCACAAGGCCTGATATTGCACATGCAGTGGGAGTTGTAAGCAGGTACATGAACAATCCAGGGAAGGAACATTGGATGGCAGTGAAATGGATTCTCAAATATTTGAAAGGTACCACAAATCAAGCATTATGCTTTGGTGGTTCAAACATTTCCCTACAAGGATATGTTGATGCAGATATGGCAGGTGACAGAGATAACAGGAGGAGCACTACAGGATATGTATTTACTATTGGAGGAACAGTTGTCAGTTGGGTTTCAAAAATCCAAAGTGTTGTTGCACTTTCAACAACAGAAGCAGAGTATGTTGCTACTACAGAGGCTAGTAAATAAATGATTTGGTTACAAAGGTTTATGGGTGAATTGGGTAAGGAGCATGATAAGGGCATGTTATATAGTGATAGCCAAAGTGCCATTCATCTTGCAAAGAACTCAGCATTTCATTCCAGGACTAAACACATACAGCTCAAGTACCATTTCATACGATCAGTGTTGGAAGATGGAGAGTTGAAGCTGGAAAAGATACACACTAGCCAGAATCCTTCAGATATGCTAACAAAAGTTGTAACCAGGGAGAAACTGAGAATATGCTCAGTTTCAATTGGTCTTCAAGGATGACGATGAATATGAGAAACAACCAAGTCCAAAGAGGAGTCATTGTCCAGCAAATGGAGCAGCGGTGGAGTTGCTACAATCAGTCTCCAAGTGGGAGATTGTTGGGTGTGGAGCATGATTATCTTCTATATTCAAATGTATCACCACATTGGACCCCAGTTCGAAATGGGGGCGGCAACGCCGCCCATAAAATATTCACTGCAGGGGGGGCGGCTGCGACCTTTGGGAGCCCCCCCTGGTGGGGGGTTACGGGGGCAACGCCCCCGAAGCTAAAAACAGCTGTAAAATTGCCTTGTAAAAGTATAGTAATTTCTAGTCAATCTGGGTTGTTCATCAGGTGAATGATCTGACGGTAGAACTTATGTTTAGTTTAGGGTTTTTTGCCCTAGAAGGAAACCCCTCTCTTTGTATGAGGGCATTGTATTTGAGGCTATGTAATAGATGTGTATTCTGTGAGCGAGAAACAGAGAGGTGAGACTGTGAGAGAAAACAGAGGATATTACAGCGGATTTTCTGTAGGTTGTGTCTCTTCATTTTGTTGGATAATAGAAAGGAAGGACTAGCTGTTCGGGGTGGATGTAGCCCAAACTGGGTGAACCACGTATATCTGTGTCTCTCTTGTTTTATGCATTTTCTGTGTTTATATTTCTGCAATATTTTATGTGTTCCATTGCTCCATAATATATAATTTCTAACACAGTGGAGTCGCCATTTTGTTCCCAAGAAAACTAGTGTCTATTCAATCTGCTAGTCCCACTAAGACGGGTAGCTATCTTAGAAACAAACAATCAAAGCAATTCGAGATTTCCTTTAAGTGTAATAGATAAGAGGGAAGAAAAGAGGACAAACCTAGATCTTCTGCTTGGATCCTTGCTTGATTTCTCCTTCCCTTGATAGAATTTTCCACTCCTCTCCTACTTGTCCCACTTTAAAGAGTACCTGTAGAGTCAAAGTAATAGAAAACCATCAAAGCATCTCTATCTAAAACATCATAAACAATGCAGAATCATAAACACATTGACCATACAATTGCATTCATAAACAATAAGATTCGCAAACACACGATTATATGGAGGAAAACTCAAAGAACTTTATTAATAGTATAAGAGAGGATTACAACCCAGCTGTCTGATCCAGCATCATCCTCCTAGCATAGAAGCCCTCTTCACCTCATGAAAAGCAAGACCACCCAACAATAAAATGTCTCTTCTCACAGATAAACCAATAGCACTTCCTTACAAATTACAAAATTCCAACCCCTAGATCTCTCAAATGAGGGATCCATTTATAGATGTCTTGCAAGGGTATGAGTCAGCTCTAGGTTTTCATTAGTGTCATTCCACTGATATTTCTTGGTTCCACTTGGAGATTTCATTGATCTCTTACTCATCCCTGGGCGAATTCAGAGAGGCAAGTGTCATATGAGAAGTTTCTGGAAGATTCCATGATCATCCACTTAGTAAACTGCCTCTACCATTTATCTATTCTCTCTCATCGCACCCCACAAAATGCTCTTTCAGTATGCATCGCACCTGGCTAGTGTGGCAGCCAGTATGCATCGCACCTTGACCATGGAGCAGTCAGTATGGTCCAGTTTTTGCCAGTTCTGAGTGGTTTTTCAAGTGGAACTTCTGGGAAATGATGTAATCAGTTGACCATGATCCTTTAGGGTATGAAATGACACTTTTAGGGGTTAAAGAGCCCTTGATTTATGGACATATGAGTTTGGGGTTGCAGTGCCCAAATATGTCTATAACAATATGTCCAAGTAGTTAGTCTATACCCTCCTACTCAACCTTCTCTAGAGCATGATTTACCTTTATGGTTGGAGGAGGAGGAAGAAGATGACGCTTATTTAGCCAAATTTATGCTTTGGAAGCAGCCATAGGAGGAGTACAGCAAGATGAGGATGAATTAATTGAACACCTGCTCCAAAGTCCAACTCCTAGTTTGTTACCATTAGAAGAAGTAAAGGAAACCCAGAACAATCATCCAATTGACTTATGCTTGGCCAATTCCAACCCAACCCGTGTCAAAACGATAGAATTTGGATGAGAGAAAACTTTGAAAATTAATCCATCTCTTTCTTCTCTTGAAGATGAAAAGCTATGCAACATGTTGAGAAAAAATCTAGAAGCCTTCGCTTGGAGTTACAAGGAAATGAAGGGAGTACACCCCTCAGTGTGTACTCACCACATATACATTAAAGAAGGTTGCAAGCCAATCAAGAAACCACAAAGGAGGATGAATCTAGCTCTTAAAGATATAGTCAAAGAGGAATGGCAAAAACTCTAGATGCAGGATTCATTTATCCTATCTTTGACAGTGAGTAGGTCTCTCCTTTAGTGTTAGTTCCCAAGAAAAATGGTAAGTGGAGGATTCATATAGATTACAGGGAGTTGAACAAAGCCACAAAAAAGGATAATTTTCCCCTACCCTTCATTAACCAAATGCTAGATGGCCTAGATGGGAAGAATTTTTTCTCTTTCCTAGATGGATTCAGTGGGTACAACCAAATCCAAACTTGCCCAGAAGACTAGGATAAGACCACCTTCACCTATCCTTGGGGTACTTTTGCCTATAGGGTCCTTCCTTTTGGCGTATGCAATGCTCCTGCCACTTTCCAGAGAGCAATCTTGAGAATTTTTGCTGAATTAGTACATGATGCAGTGGAAATCTATATGGATGATTTTACACCTTATGGTTGTGATTTTGAAGAAGCCCTAACTAACCTAGGAAAAGTATTGCACAAATGCATTGAAATGAACCTGTCTCTTAGTCCAGAAAAATGTGAATTCTTAATGACTGAAGGGACTGTGCTAGGTCATTCAATATCTCAGCAAGGACTGCAGGTGGACCCAAACAAAATAGCAATCATCCAAAGGGTCCCACCTCCTCAAAAGCAGAGGGATGTCAGGAGTTTCTTAGGGTTAGCTGGATACTACTGAAGGTTCATAAAGGACTTCAGCAAGTTGTCCTCTCCTTTATTTGGGTTGTTGGCCAAAGATTTTGAGTTTATATGGTGAAAGAGTTGTCAAGAGGCCTTAGACATTTTAAAGGGTAAGTTAACCACTACACCAATTCTTCAAGGCCCAAACTGGGCCCTCCCTTTTCATATTCATGTTGATGCCTCACACAAAGACATAGGAGCAGCCTTAGGTCAAGTACAGGAGAAATTACCCTATGCCATCTATTTTATCAGTAAGAACCTGTTAAAGGCTGAGCTAAATTATATTGTGACCGAAAAGGAACTCCTCGCTATTGTGCATTCATTAAAAAATTTAGGCATTACATTACACGCTATCAAACATTTTTGCATACTGACCATGCTGGAATCAAATATTTAATGAACAAACCAGATGTGAATGCTAGAATTATAAGATGGTTGCTTTTATTACAGCAATTTGATCTAACAATTGTTGATAAGCCTGGTAAGGAAAATGTTGTTGCAAACTTTCTATCTAGGATGAATCTACCTACAGGTGAAGAAGGAATGGTGGATGACCAGTTACCAGACAAGCATTTGTTTGTTATTTCAGTTCTCTCCCTATGGTTTACTGATATAGAAAACTATTTGGTATTAGCACAGTTCCCACCAAACTTGCCCTCCAAAGAAAAGAGAAAGATAGTCAGTAAAAGCACCCCCTTCACTTGGATTGGAGGAAATCTTTTCAAACTTGGCCCAGATCAAATCTTGAGAAGGTGTGTAAGGGAAGAGGAAGTTTTTGACATCCTTCTGACTTGTCATGATGGGCCTTGTGAAGTTCACTTTGCAACAAAGAGGACAACATTCAAAGTGTTACAAGTGGGCTATTATTGGCCCACTCTTCATCAGGATGAGAAGAAGTACATTAGTCAGCGTGATCGGTGCCAGAGGATGGGAAAGCCTACTCCAAGAGATGAAATTCCCCTACAACCTCAAGTTACTTTCGATCCATTTGACAAGTGGGCTATGGACTTCATTGGACCTATCAACCCTCCTTCACAGCGAAAATAGTACATTATTTTGTGCACTAATTATTTGACTAAGTGGGCTGAACCCAAGGCGACTAAGGCAACAACAAAAGAGAAGGTGGTTGAATTCCTAAGGGAGAATGTATTCTACAAACTTGGGTACACTAGAGAGCTAGCCACAAACCAAGGCAACCATTTTACCTCCAACATGATTGAATAACTACTCATCCATCATAAAATCAAGCATAGTACCTCCACTCCTTATCATCCACAAGCTAATGGGAAAGTGGAGGTGACCAATTGGGCACTGGAGAGCTTATTAACCAAGGTAGTAAGCAGCAGTAGGAAGGATTGGGCAGAGAGACTAGTTGAGGCCACCTGGGCCTATAATACAACATGGAATACCACCACTGGATTTACACCCTATGAGTTGGTCTATGGGAAAAAGGATTTGTTGTCCATTGAGTTTGAATATAACACATTGAGGATGGCAGCCCAACTAGATTTGGATCGCAGTCATGCACAGAAAGAAATATTGTTCCAATTGAATGGCTTGGATGAATTAGAACGTAGACCCTCCTACACACAGAGATAGTTCATCTTCAAAGGAAGATCTGGCATGATAGAAATATTAAGGAGAAGAAATTTCAAGAGGGCGATTGGGAATTATTATATGATTCTAGGTATAAAGACTTCAAGGGCAAGCTAAGGAAAAGAGGTCTTTATCAAAGCAAGATTTCATTGACAATATCAATAAAACAGTGATGATGGTGGAGCAAGTTCCACCACCTCCATCATCAGGTCACTGAAAAAAAAGAATAATGATTCAGGTGAAAACCTCCATGAGGCGCCTAAGTCCCATATTTGGGTCGAAAACCTAGTGAGGCAGCCCAATGATGAAAAAAAAGAATAAGAAGATCCCTGGGTGAAAACCTTCCTTGAGGCGCTTAGGGAAAACATCTAGGGTGAAAACCTCTTTGAGGCAACCTAGGTGTTTTTCAAAAAAAAAAAAGAGAGATAAAAAGATGTAATTGTTATTTGCAGTTGGACAAGAAAGACAGTCATGGAGAAAAAAGAGGATCTAAAGGGCACCCTACCTCACACATATCCATCTCCTCCACTCCTTATCATGCATCACTCCATCATCTCTATCGTTTTCCACTCCATTGCTTTTATTTAGGCGAAAACTGTTTTTTCTATAGGATCCCCTGTATTCCTGTAGCAGCCTATCCCACAGCATATCAATCATCAGCTACAGGTCTTCACTAGGATGATCCAGGAGTTGTAGACAGCAGACAACAGAGGAGGAAGAAGAATGACCATGCATCAAATAAACAATGCAACACCTCTGATCCTTGACAACTGCAACATGATCCTTGACAACTGCAACATGGCATCGAGACCACAAGTAAGTATCCCGCTCACTCACTCATATGCATAATTTGATCAAAAGTTGTAAAGGTTATAAGGTACTTGGTTCATAAGTGAAAAGGTGGCCTCTTAACTTGGCCACCTTCGTTCAGTCATCACATACAAAATCGGGTGTCCTCTCACACGTGGCCACAGTCAACTCAAAGACAAAGGAGGAGTAGGACAATAAGTGGTTAACTACAGATCTACGAGGTGGGATCTGATTATGAGTAGTGGGAAACAAAACATCATTTGCATGCATGCATGCATTCCACCTCCTCGAAACTCCCTCACTCAAGTCGCTCTTATAACTCTAGCCACCCACCGGAAGCAAGGATCCATCCTTTTGCAAGAGAATGTCTACAGGAGCATGCACAGGAATTCCTACAGGAACAGTCTACAGGAGAAATCTACAGGATACACAGAAGCAGTCTACAAGATAGAAAGAGAGGGGTTCAAGAGGGAATATCACAAGAACTGTCCATTTCCACCATTCTAAAGAGGTAGGATCTAAAAATCCATCCCCATTTACAAGCAAATGAACTAGAAATGCTCTAAAAGCTAGTATAACAGGAAACTCTTTTTTCTCCTGAATTTAAAATTCTTGTGTCAAACCTCTCATTTCCTCCTCAAGCCTCACAAGCAAGATGACAGGAGGGTTTAATAGGAGAGAACCCACAAACACTGTGAGGATACAACAACACCCTCAAGTTCTTGAAATCTTTATAAGACACGAATGGATGGGGTTTTCTGAAAAATTCACACGGTATGATGATGAGATGGCTCAATAATTTTCTCATTCCCTCACTCCACATAGCAGAATCCATGCCACTATTATAGTTAGAGGGATCACTATATATCTCACCCAGAGCTCATTAGTAGGGTCACCACACTTCCCCTAGGAATTCCATGGAGAAAAGAAGACAAAGTAGACAGTCAAGTGGCAAAAACGAAATTATTTTTAGAAGGTGAAGAACCCACAGAGGATAAAAATGGAGTAAGGAGGGACAGTTCGCCATACCCATGGAGTGAGGTAGTTTACCAACTCATCAAATATATCTCATGTGAGGGTAGATATAGTGTTGTTTATGGCTACCATTTTAGGATGCTTTAAGAATTAAGATTTGGGGTAGAAACACCAGCTCACCAAAGATTCAGCATATACTACTTCTTGATGCAATTACTCATAGACTCAAGCAACAAAGTAAAGGAAGGGAATCCCAAACAATTGGCTCACCATGGGTTGATCAGGATCCTCATTTAATATGCCCTCTAAAACCTCAGGATCCCTATAACATGGTCAGTCTTCAGAGACTTACCAGCAAAGGATGACATCAAAACCATCACCTATGATGTTAGTCCTTTTGTCAGTGAGGAGGAGGCAAAGCAAGAAGGAGAAGATACAGAGCTAGATGGGGACGAGATGGGTGAAGAAAAAACTAAGATAGAGGAACATGATGAAGTAGAAGAGAAGGAGGATGATGTTGAAACAGAGGAGGAAACAAAGGAAGAAACTGATGGAGATGAGAAATAATAGCAAGAGGAAGAGGAAGAAGATAAGAAAAACAGAGAGGAAGAAGGCATTGAAACATAAGGGGAAGAACACAAGGAGGAGTCACCTAGGGTGCCTCCAGAGACCCCTAAGAGGAAGGCAGCATCTACACTAACTGCTCTCAGCACCCCGGTCAAGAAAAAAGGGAAAAGAAGGAGGAAAACCCCTCAATATTTCAGAACAAGGAAGAGCACAAGAATCAAACAAGGGAAGCCACAAATATCAACAAAAATCCCTATTGAGATTGAATATTCCCCTACACTAAGGGACAGAGAAGAAATAACGAAAGATCAACTTGAGAGGGAGAATGCATGGCTGAGAGGACAGTTGCAGGAAAAGGAAAACCAACTAGCATGTATGGCCAGCCTCTCCTTGGAGGCCATCTAGTGTAGGATGCATCTAAATCCTATGCTCTTTACCTCAAAGAACAATGGCTGCAACTTCATATTAAAACACTAGCACAAAGGGGCGCCATGCCATTTCAGGACTACAGGCAGTTTATTTATCTTTATGATCAAAGTACACTAGATGATAGGGCCAAAATGGTTGAGTTTTACTTGCACAACATGGCCCTCACAGACATGAATGTTTGGGATCCTAATGCCGAGCTAGGAGATCTACAATTAATGGCTTTGGAAACATGGATGAACCATGACGATTCAAGGGCTGCAGAGATGAAAAGAATATTGGCCAGAGAGAAAAATGAACCTCTTATCATCAGAGTTGAACAATCAAATCCCATGGCCCTAATCAGCAACCATAATCTAATTTCAAATGATCCTCAATTGGCACCTAGATACCTTGCTGCCCAAGAGAAAGCAATTTCACATTTTGAGGATATGTTTAGGCTAATAGGAGATGATAGTATACATGCCTGCTCAAGGAGATGGAACACACTACCACACAGCTTGAAGATCAAAGAATATCACTCCCCTCAAAGGTTGAGAGAGGCACTCAACAGGATACCTATGTATGAGAAATCAATGCAGAGGTTGAAGGTCAATTGGATAGGCCTAAAACTCATTCCACCACTACTACTAGGAATGCTAGAAGGGAGAAAAGAAGAAGAGGAAAAAAGGTAGTGGGAAGAAGTAGAAAGGAAAGCAGGCTTCTATGCACAAGAAGAAGAGACCACAGCAGAGGCATGGGATGTCAAAAAGGCTACCAGAGCCATGAAGGACATGGACATTGACTAAGTTGCTCAAAGGATGAGCAACACTTTCATTAGGGGGTGATGATGAGCCTCATCATTGGGTAATTATATGGGCCCTAATCCACCTCCTAGCTTAGTCAAACCAACTATTCTCACAACTTATTGCACACTTTTGATTATATTTTTCTTATGAGATGAGTTAGAGTTGGATATTTTTCTTTGTGATCTAATGTGCATGTAATGCAGGATTAAAGGATAAAAGCAAGGAATTTTGGCAAAGACCTTGGTCAAAACTCAAATGGGACAAGGGATATGAATTATAGGATGGAAATCCTCCTCATTTACTACCCTCCATTCGAATATTCCTCCATCAGCTAGGAGTGAAACCAGGCAAATCATGAGGACAAGAAGGCAGTCGAGCAAGTGGAGGTCAAAGCACTAGTTTATCTCTAGTTTGGGAGCTGAGCCTCCCTAATTTTAAGGAAGTCATTGGATACTTCAGTCATACAAGTAGAGAGGCCTAAGACCTCAGTAAGATTCGATTTTTATTTATACTTTTGATTGTAAAACTCTATTTTTATTTTCAAGCTGCAAGACTTGTGACAGTTTTTGATGTAATCCGTTGTTTTTTGATAATAAGAATGAGTTTTGTTTTGAGCTAGCATTGAGTTAACTTAGAAGGTTGAAGCTCTTGGGTTAGGGCCCAACCCTAGTAGATAAGGCTCCTCTTTATTGTACATGTATGCTAGCGTAGATCCATGGTTTAATCGTTCATTTGCTTAAATAGCTGCATTTTCATTACAGTAGTGTAGAGTAGATTGGTTGTGTTTCAAATTTCTAGTTATCGCATGAGCTTTTGAGTTTGTTGTCTTGATTCAGTACTTGGTTCATTTCATTGTTATCGTCTTCAATCACTCTCTTTTTGTAATATATCTCACTCATATTGACATTTTCTTCATCATGAAATACTTAAGCATGAGCCAATAAATCACGCCTTAAGCGGATTATACCTGTAGATCTCCTTACTATTCGATCCACAGCAAACCTGACAAATCACTGTCTGATTCATTTCAACGCTTGACTTAATGCTCTCTAGATCTCCACCTTCGATCTATCTTGCTTGACCCAACAGCTATCGTGAATTCTTCCACCTACTTTATGCACTCCAAATCTCCATCGTTGATCTGTCGCACCCTTGATCCAATGGCTATCGCATCACCCGATCGCCAACCAGCTTGGCCGATCTCCACCATTGATCAACCCCGCCTGATCCAATGGATATCACACAATCTCGCACGGATTCTTGTGCGGCCAATATCCACCTGAGAGCACGCAAGAAAAGTGGTTTTCTCGTTCTACGTGTCACCTAGTTAAGCTAATCGCGCAAAATTTTGGAATCCGTTTACACCCTTGAGGGCGCGTGAGAAACTGCTTACTGCCTACGAAAACCCGCTCCATCATTCCGCACATTTTTTTACCTTTCTATTGCCACGTGACTTGATGTGATCCATCCATCTCCTCACCTCATCTCCGCGATAATATCTTAGCCATTCATATCTTGTTTAACCCTGCTCATCCATCCATTCACTTAACCTACACGATAAGATCTTTGTCGCTCATCTTTCGTTAGTCCTATTCGTTCATCTATTCACTAAATCGTCTGAGATAAGATCTCCGCCGCTCATCTTTTGTTAACCCTATTCATTCATCTATTCACTAAATCACCCACGATAAGATCTCCACCATTCATCTTCTGATTAGTCTTGTTCGTTCATCTCTTGACTTAAACCTCTCACGATAAGATCTCAGACATTCATCCTCCGTCAGTCTTATTCGTCCATCTATTCATGTAATCTTCTACGATAAGATCTCCATCACTCATCACCCATCAACAGTATTCCCAATCGATCCAATGGTTCCTATGAACTTATGCTTTGTTATGTCCTCCTTTCACTGATTTGATCTTCGCTGCTCTTCCCCTTGACTCCTTGCATGCTTGATTTTACCAAAACACCAAAAACGCGAAAACGGACTTAGTTTAGTTTCTTCGCTTACACATTAGTTTGGTTCGATGCTCTTTACTTCTATAACTTAGATAGCAGCATTAGGTTAGTGTTGATTTAGCAATTATGCTTAGTTTAGTTGTTTAAATTGTTAATTAGGATATGGTGTGATTTAGCATTACATGTTGTTTTCTTCATTACTACAGTAGAGTACCTCTCTTAGAGTATATTTTCTCTTCTTCCATCAAAGAGTCAAGCTTCTTCTAGCTCTATAGAAGTCTGGCTTGGAACCCCTGGGGTCTCTTGCCAGATGAACAAGTGACAATAGGCAAGACCTTCACTTCTACTTGTGCATATAGCATTGTCACCTCAAAGTTTGTATGAACCCCGGGTTGATAAGTAAAGCTGGTATCCCAGAGGTTGCAGCATCCTTGCTACAATACTGGCGCTCATCAAGGTTATTCATTAGACTTGGAGAAGGAGTGCTTGGAGAGTTCTTGGTTTGGACTTGGATTACCACTCAAGGAGAGTCGTTCAACATCAAGGCTTTGGTTGTAATCTTCCCTTTATTTCCTAATAATATACAATTTCTAGTTCATCTTCCCAAAATATATATGTTCATGTATTATTTAGCTTGACATTCCTTGATCAGTTAAGTAGGTTATTATTGGATTTTCTATTGGTTTTGGCATGCTTTGTTGTTTCTTGATCATTTGTGCAGGTACATAAACGTTGAGAGAAGTAGGAACAAGTCCATGACACAAGCGGTTCAAGGCCCTCAACAAAGGAAATTGGGATAGCATCAAAACGAGGTAGGCCATCTCCTTTATTCTTATTTTCAATTATAACCTAGGAAGATGTCTAGTTGATTGTCACTTTAGTTGCTAGACCCAATCATTAGGCTAGAGGGATCATCTATGTCGGCAGAGAGGATTAACCTTGTCAACAAGGTGGCACACCTGATCAAATATCCACCTAATAAAATGGAAACGATTCGATGAGGGAGATTGGAGAAGTGGAGGATGATACCCCCCTCCCTCGAAGATGGAGGAGCTAGCACAACTGATTAAATCTTTCCCTGGCAGAATGAAAATGATACAATGAGGAAGAGTGGAAAAGTGGAGGGAAATGCCCCTCACCATCAAATATGGAGGAGGTCACACAACCAATCAAATATCCACCTAACATAATGAAAATGATTCTTTGATAGAGTGGAGAAATGGAGGACAATGCCCCTCAACCTTGAAGATGGAGGAGGTGGCATAGCCAATCAAATCTCCACCTAACAGAATGAAAATGATGCCATGAGAGAGTGGAAAAGTGGAGGATGATGCCCCTCACCCTCAAATATGGAGAAGGTGGTACAACCAATCAAATATCTAGCTGAAATAATGCAAGAGATGTGATGGGACAAGGGGGAAAGCGCCCATAGTTTTATTTTCCTTAGGAAGGTGGAAGAAGCGGTCGGCATTCTCATAGTTACACGAAGAGATTTAAGGAAGGTTCAAGGCATCAGAAGCAAAAGTTGGAAGTATATATCAAATAGAGAGAAAAACATTGGCCCAAGTGGAGAACACAACAGCGGAGTAGGACATAGCAGAAGTATAATGTGGATAGAGAGAGAGTTTCCTAGAAGTTGGGCATGGAGCACATGGAGTAGAGTTGGAATTTGCAATTGAGATTTTTTCTCTAATATTTGGGGTGTTATCCCCTATATTTCTATTTTGAGTCCACCAGATTATGTTTTTAAGCCTAAATGGTCATTCGAAGGCTTAGTGGATGACCAAATCACTGTGGTTATTGTTGTATAGTTGAATCATTATGGTGATTGTTATATGTCTATTAGCCACTTGGAAAGGGAAATTTGTCATTGTGGTGCTTGTTAAAGAGTTGTTAACTACCTAGATAATGGAATACAAACCCTCTATGGTGCTTTCTATGAAAGGATAGCTAAGACACCACCTAGATAGTGGATTTAACCTCTTGTAGTGAGAAATACCTCAAATGCACCTTGATTGAAGCCTTTTGATTGAACTCACAGGAGTAAGTGAGCCATTGTGATGCTTATTTACATAAGGTAGTTGAGAAAAAACCTGGATAGTGAAATCCCTCTCTTGAGCGTCTACTAAGACATGGTGTGAATTTTCCCTGAGTAACATCCCCTTAGACATTGGATCTAGCCCAGGGGAGGTTAACTGCAAGAAAGTTGCAGTGTATATGACCTATGATTGGGTGGAGAGTGGAAGTCCCTCCATTTTTTATCCATCTTAACATTCTTTGATAATTTTAATGTAGCCTTGTGTTGAGTGGTGAATTGAAATGTTTTATAAATGCACATTTTTGGTTCGAGCTCATGAATATGCCTAAATGTTATTGATATCCTTACTAGTGCATGACTTCATTATTTTCATACTCTTTATGCTATTCTATATACTAAGAAAAAGATAAATGACTAGATATTATTGATTCAAGTTGTGTTCCTAATGAATGTGCGAAATTATGTGTAATGTGTTCTTGCATCTTATATGATAATAATTCCTATGAAGTGATGAGTCTATAACTATAGTTCTCTTAGGGAAGTTAGGTGACCTAGGGTATTCCCTATTGGCTATTGGGTTGATTGACTACCTTGTCTATGTTAACCATCTAGTAATATGGTTATTAAGCTTCAGAGCCTAATGTGGACACTCGAACCCTAACTATGTTAAATAATTAGTGTTAGAGCTATAGAGTTAGAAAATGAAGACATTTCCAAGTTGTCAAAGTGGCATAACCTTCTTCACACCACAAATCATTATGATATGATACTATCCATCACTCATCGCCAACGCTTCAATTCCTTCATAAATTATCTTGGTCAAGCCGACAAGAATAAACCATTCAGGCCAAGGTTCTAGCTGTGGAATTGTGACTTTTTTCTACAAGCCACCACTTACCACCAGCACTTCAATTCCTTCATAAATTGTGTTTGGAATCTGACATGAATAGGCCACTTTTCCTACAATTGTGGTTGTGGAGTCATGACTTCTCGCTACTTCCCACCACTCACCACCAAATTCTTTAAACCTTCACAATGACAACCTTATAAAATAATGTTGATAAGGAGTTGGTCGATTTGGCCAAGGTTATGGTTATGGAACCATGCAATCAGAACACCACCCACTACCAAAAACCTTCACGTCTAAACCTTGAAATGAATGGCATTGGTGGGAAGGAGTTGATCTAATGGAGGTTTTGACTTTTGGAATAGAGAATTCAAGCCACCACCCACCTCCAAAATGTTGTGCATTTTAAACTTAGTGTGAGTGACATGGGTGGAGAAGGGTTGATCCGACTGTGGTTCCATTGTTGGAAATTTTCCCACTAGGATATCACCCACCACCCATTTCCTTTTTCATTTGATATGGATTGCGGTTAAACATGTGAAATAGAGTTCATGTCAGTATGATGTGGACCTAGAAAGGTCATACTCGTTTGATGGAGGCCACATTGGAAATGAGATGACATGGCCTCTTTTAACAATCCAAACGTTGAATGGGCATAAATTTTGATCTGGGACTTAGATTGGGATAAATTTTTATCACCAAAAATCTCTCAACAAGTTGAATGCTATAGTGGTATTAGAATTAAATTCTACAAGATTATAAAAATGAACTTTTCGCTAACCTCATCTTCATGACAGAACTTAGAGATCAGTTCCAAAAAGTATGTAACACCTTCCACAACTTAAGAATCCTTTAAGGCAATGGAAGGGAGTGTTACAGTGTGGTATGAAAGCCTAGGTTCAACACTCATACTAGATGGGCCTTAAAATAAAAATTATATAGCTTTGTGACAAAGTAGTATCAGATCCAAGGTTAAACACTGGACTTGAAGAGGCTCACACACCAAGGATAAAGTTTTAAATGTTTTGAATTCACTACAACGCTGCCCAAAATATTCAGCCTATATATCTAAATTTTGGGTCCCCCTATGCTTTTCAAGGTCTTAACAAATATCCTTATCGATTGTAACAGTAAAAAATCTTTAATAACCTATTTATCTTCAAGGCTACAAGTGGTTATATTTCCATGAGGCACATCACCTAAACTCACATGTCTTACTTCATCCTCAGCATTAGGGTTTATGGAATTTTTTGCAAAGGATTTTTCAAAATTTCCTCTCCATTTATGTTTATGTAGTTTATAAGAACTATCTCTCTAATAAATTGTCGAAACTATGCTTATGCATGCCTTTTGTATGACCATGGTTTGGAAAAGGTTGAAACCTTATTAGAAGGCTTATCACCACTAGAAATAGCTCTTAATGGGAAGAAAATACTATAATGTCAATAGGGTTATGAGATGCATCAAGGTTCATCTACGGTTCAAGTTCGAAATATTGTTGCAAGAATCAACCTAGCTTCATCCACACTTGAGTTTATATGCAACAATGAGCCTTGCCTTCAGCCTTGAAAAACTTGTATTTTTTTTCTTTTATCACAATTCACAATCTTAAATTGCAGTGCTAGTCCGCCTGGCCTCTCGAAGTGTGATTTGTGAATTACACTGTGAATCTCATCTTATTGAGTTGCAAGAATAGTGCATAGTGACTTGTTGACTGCCCTCAACAAATACGAGTTGCGACTAAGCCTTTCCTCATCGCATGTGACTTCTTCATGTCATGTTTTCTCACTATAACCCCTCACATGCAATCATGACATTTTTTCTTATCCGCCAATCATCTAATTGATCCATCTACCTTTCTCATGAATTCTTATACCTCTGAAAATGTTGTTCCTCTTGATCCTCTTTATGCACAACATTGAAATACGCCCTCTCATGAACGTATCCTTGTGCGTGCACTTGAATCCCTTCTCATTTCCCATATCTGGAACTTTTGATTTCAAATCCTAGCCCCTCATCTCCTATTGTAGTGATTACTTCCTCAAATTTAACCCATAGTCCCAACATTTTGATATCCCAATTACATGAAAATCGTACTCATGAAATCGTGTGAATTTGTTAGGTTAAATTGCAAAAGAAATTGCATTGAGTTATTCTGAGTCTGTGAGAATAAATATTATTTATTTACATGAAATTGTGTATGATCATAAATAAAATTTCATGGGTTTATTGGGTTATATCGTAAATCCCTTTGATTGTGGTTGTGTTATCAATTTGGGTGCAATCACATGTGTTTGGAGGTTGAATTAATGAGTTGATATCTTAGTTGAATTGCATGGTTCATTGCAATGGCGCATTCCATTTGACCCTTGTAACCACAAACGAAGAAGCCCCTTCTCCAAAATTGCAAATCACAATTGTAGCCTCTAGTGCATCTAGGGACTCAATCTACGAGTAGTCTTGTATACTCTGCCTTAAAGTCGCAAATTTCATTCACATGCCACAGTGACATTGTAGATCAAATCTACAACTAAAGAGGGAGGCCTTTGAAGTCACAGGTCACAATTATAATCCCTAGCACATCTAGAGATAAAATATGTGACTAGTATGGATATTATTACCCTCGTGTTGCAAATCGCACTTATAGCTTCCAATGATACTAGAATTGGAAAGTGTGACTTGCACTAAAACTTCGAATTGTGATTTGCACTGCAAAAAAACCTATGACTAAGCCTAGAGTCTCAATCTATGACCACCTCTCTCCTCAATTTGAGACAATGTAGATAGTGGTCTCTAGAGTGCCTCTACATTATCTCTTTGTCTAGAATAAAGCAATAATGGCATGACGATCAATTCTACATGAGAATATGGGTTGATTGGAGACTACAAAACCATTTTGTTGGTCATAAAATGAATTCCCTATCACTATTAAATGGACATCAATCCATAACATTGTTTTTCCATCACATCTTATGTTACTTAAGATAAGAGTCAAAATAAGGGTGATCAGTTTTGGTACTAGCTATTTATTTATTAACTGAGGTTGAAGATGGTTACACAAAGAGTTATGATAGGGGTACATTAAGAATGGAAGGATCCATAAGTTTTAATGGATGAAATAGGATCAAAACATCAATTCATGGCTTTGGGCTTTTGCTACCGCATCTCCCCAAACATTGCATGTCCCACGTGATGACATTGGTTGCTAGTTCCCAGTGAGTGATTTGTTTAATTACACTAATTCTGGAATTAATATGGGAGTTGTTGAAGATATTGTAGCTAAGACATAAGTCTATGGGTCGATGTCTTTCCAAGAAAAGAATCATCAAGGAAAAATTTATTCCTCAACCTTTGTTCCTATGCATTATGAAGAAGAATATATACAAAAAGAGAAATTTATCTTTGTACCAATATGAATTAAAGAAGTGTCTAACAACAATAAATGTAATGGGTCAAATAAAGGTTGACTAATGGTGTATTTGGGGCAGAAGTCAATGTGCATTTCCTTTATGCAAGGGAGCAATATATTTATCCAGAATGGGTCCGCCTCTGCTATAGGAAATATACAAAATTAGAGCTCCTTAAGAGTCATGGCTTCATTCTTACTAATAATCAAAATGACAAGGTATATATTGATTTAAATTATGATATGTTGAATGTGAAACATTGGCAAAGGAATCACTTTTAGTTGCAGTGGGATGGAAAACCTTTAGTTTCCTTACTAGTTGCCTTATGATATCATTACAACACTGCCAAATATTCATAAAGAAATTGGACATATTTCATTTTCAAGATTGCAAATATTTGTTCAAAATGACACAGTTGTTAATAAGTGGCTTCTCGAAAGTTGTACAAACCTTAGTACTAAGCCAATGACAACAATAGAGAGGGATGAATTATTGTAGGAAATAATCAGCAGGTTTCTTGACGCTGATGGAATAAATTCCTTCTAGGCCTATTGCAGGTTGTAGAAATGGGATAACATGATAATAGTTACATATTACTAGACACTTTTCCCAAATGGCCCAGACTTCACTGAAAAGGGCACAATATAATAACTAGTGAAATAAGAACATTCTCTAAGTTGCATTGGATGCAGACATACAAAGGCATAGTCAGTCCTCCTTTAGATACACAAAAGTTGATCATCCAGTGGAGATTGAGATACAAGGTAACTCTTCATCATCATATTTTACATCATAATGATCAGCTTACACATCTTTTCAAAGTTGGCCAGTCACTCAAAACCAGGAGGTAGTAAAACATAGGAGATGAAAGAATTATTTTCCTTTTACAAGTCCCTATAGATGTAGTTTAGAGTTGAATGTTCAAATTCAAATGTTGCAAAGGATATTGTCAAGACTGCAACTCCTCTTATACCCAAGCATGAATTCCCTCCCATACCAAGCAAATTTCAATTACAAGAAAAATAATGGGGAGAAATAGGTCAGAAAACATCATTACATTTTTGTCAAAGAATTTGCAGAGACCTTTTAGGACAAAGATTCAGCCCACTGCTCTTCCATTGGACAAATATGGTGTCAATGGATGAAACATGTTGAAATATTTTTTTCTAGAGAAGTATGAAGACAAATTATGTTTTCTATATTTTTGGATAGGACAGACTTTTGTTGTTGGTATCATCACAATGACAACATTTTTGCACAAAAATGCATCAAAATAGTGTGGATGATTTAAATATCTATATGGGATCCCTTTCTTTGAAATAAGTCACTTAATATTAAATGTTTTCATAAAATATAAATGATCATACTTTGTCGTTAATTCTTCTACAAACAAAGAGATTGGCTATTCTATTCATCCTGGGATTATGCTTTGCCAACATGGATTAGGAAGATCCCTTTCTCATTAGTGGAAATAGTAATTCCTTTATTTAAATCCATGCCCTCACTACCAGCTCATATCAAGACAGATATTATAAAATGGTTTCGATTAATTATCACGAGATGACTCCATATGGTTGCCCATGGTACTATGTCAACCAAGTTGTGGGTTGTTGGTATTGGTCCTAAGATTAATCTACTCAGTGACGAGTGAAATAGTAGGAAAATAGACATTTAATACAAAAAATGAACATTGTGACCATGTTCATCAGTTCATGCAAGTCTCTTGACTTTGCAATAGCATCAACAATAAGTATACTAAGCTTTCCAATAACCACCTCAATTTTCCCTCATCAATTCTCTTCTATTATATTGTAAATATTTCTTATGACAATTGTGAAAATGAGAAATTTTAACAACCATACAAATATTGGTATGAACATGTGAGATCATTAGACTTTATAGAGTCATGAGGAATATCAAGAGTCATGAGGGTGGGTGAAATTTTATGGTAGGAAAAAGGTCACCCCATTTGTATAAATATACCCTCATACCTCATTTTTATGGGACTTTAGCACTTCAACTAGGTTAGCGTTAGATAGTTGTTTTGTGCTTAAGGAGTTAGAGGCAATCAACTCTTGGAAAATAGTAGGGTGAGTTGTGGTGAAGCTATGGTTTTTCCTTGAAGATGGTATGAGCAACCCATGTTCCACTACTAGGTTTTCATGGACCTGTTGGACATGTAATTGACTTTGCGTCATGAATAATAATAATTTCTTGACTTTGTCATTGATTATCATGCATCTTCATAGTGGTTGTATTGGCTATATAGCGTTTCCATTGTTTTTGTATGTGTACTTTCATCCAAGCGATATGTTTATGAACTAATTCATATATCTTTCGTGTTTTTTTTCTTTTGAATATCTTCTCTTTTATTCCATATTAATGCTAGTAAATTATTGCAACTAATTTGTAGTTAACATCTAACACTCTCTTAATTGTATGTCTTGGACGGTTTTGGATAACCGAATCCTCTTTGAGATGTACTTATTCTTATTATTTTGTTTCCTCATTCTAGTACATTTTTTATGGGTTTGTCAATCGTGGGTTGATTCCATCCCCATTCTCTAGGAATTGTATTCCTGTCTTTAGACTCACATCTCCACATTTGATAGCCAAGAGTAACACTTGCATGGTGGAAACCGGGCCCACATACCAGTTATGGATCATCTCCCCAATAGTGTGACATCTAATTAGGACTTCACACCAAGGAGGCCCCCTAACTGTTGGTAGGACATTTTTCCCTGTCAACATCTTTGGTGCTGGAAGGAGGACCAGGTGACAACATGAGCCTATGGAGCCCCTATCTTAACATCATATATTCAAATGGATTTGTCCCAAATATTTATCCCATATTGTTTTGCTAAAAACCTAAATCTTTCAATTCCCATGGAAACAGTTCATCGCTTGTCATTGTTGGGTGTGTGTCATATTCTTTCCACGACTACCCCACGCACAGGGGGTCAAAGGGGGGGAATTCCCCCACCGTACGTTGCATCAGGAGCAACAAGGGGGTCACAAGGGGGGGTGGGGGGTGGGGTTATCCAGGGGGTGGTAGCCCCCTTGCACAGGGTTCGTGGCAATGCCCTAGGAAAAAAAAATGGACCCTATATGATCCAGGTGGATATTGGTGGCCACCTGCCAAGTCCACCTGGACCCCCACCATTGTCTTTCTCAACATTTTCAGTTTCCTTAATTGTAGCACAGTTTACTATTTTTAGCAGTTTTTCGGGTCCTGAACTTCCGGAGCCGTTTTGAGGCCCTAAACGACGTTTTTTTGGGAATCTGGGGCAACATGGGTCCATGGACCGATGTTGCCTCCCAAAGTGGTAGTACTCGGATAGATCTTTCTAACGAGCTATTGTACGCGTCAAACGGAGATCATATGCCAAATTTACGACCCCGGGAAGTTGATGTACCAATTTACCCCCAAACGGGGCCCATAGTTTGGCGTTTCATCTCCTAGGGTTAGGTTTTGGAATGTTAAGGGTTTTCCATTGTTTCTCAACAATAAATAGGCCTTCGAGCCTCATTGTAACACAGTTCAGAGGCATGTAGCCATCACATCTCTTCTCAGAGATAAGCTACCATCGCCCTAGCTGGTTTATTTCCATTTCTGGCTGTAAGCATATTTCAGTATTTTCCATTAATGAAATGAAGTATTATTTCCGCTGCATCTTTGTGTATATGGTTATCTCTGTAATTTGTTGCGTTCCTGTTTAAATCCGGATCAGTGGTATCAGAGCGGTCTGCTTTTTCTCTGTTTTTCTTTGCATGTCCCCAACAAGGTCGGGATATAAGGAGTTAGGGCTTGAACTGGTTGAACCTTTGCAAGACCAGCCTCGCAAATCCCGACGGCCTCCCATGGCGGACGAGAAGAAAGACGAGGGGGCAGGAGATCCCATCAAAATCTTGCTCGAAGAAGCCCTCGAGCGACAACGGAACGCGATGATGGACAGCTTTGCCCAGATCCTTCAG
Source organism: Pinus tabuliformis (assembly GCA_031772625.1). NCBI lineage: Eukaryota > Viridiplantae > Streptophyta > Pinopsida > Pinales > Pinaceae > Pinus > Pinus tabuliformis. The sequence continues at coordinate 1,542,498,690 of CM062804.1, read as the reverse complement.
CGGCTACCCAGAAGCAACACATCGGCTTCCAGCAGCTACTCTGGAAACGCCACACCCTTTAAGGTACAAGTTAATTTTGAAATCCCCATATTCGAGGGTCAGATAGACGCAGATGCCGTAGATAAATGGTTAAATCTGCTAGAGGGTTATTTTTCTGTTCATGAATTTTCGAGTCGGGAAAAGATTGTTTTTGCTCTTCTCAAAGCAGCCCCCCATGTCAAGGATTGGTGGGAAACCTACTGCGAGCAGAAGGATGAAAGTACTGGCTCACTATTTTCAGCCGCACCCACCTGGGATTCGTTCCGGGATGCCATCAAGGAGCAGTACTACCCTGTCGGAAGCTATGAGGATGAATACATAAAGTGGACCACGCTACGGCAGGGAAGGGACCAAGACGTGCCGGAGTTCACCAATCTTTTCCATACCCTTCGCACAAAGTTGGGTATCAAGGATTCAGAGCAACATTTGATACTCAAATACCGTGGTTGCCTACACAAGTACATCCAGGAAGAAATACAATTCCTAAACATCCCCTCGCTCGGCGCAGCATACCGATATGCCGTCAAGGTCGAGCAGAAGTTTAAACAAAAGAAGCGAGACTTTGGGTCTGCGAATCCAAAGCAGGGGAAAGGTGCCCCGAAACCGCAGAACAAAGGACAAAGCCAAGGTGGGACAGCCCAAGACAACCAGCCGAAGATGCAAGCAAAGAACAGCGCCGCGAAGCCGAGAAAGGACACTGGAAAATGGTGCGAGTTCCATAAGAGCTCCACTCACAACACAAGTGAGTGTCGGGCCAAGCAGTCACTGGTGGCTGAGCTAAAGGTTTCAGAATCAGATGCATGTTCCGACTCTGAGTCAGAACCCGATAAGGGGTATGAAAAAAGGGAAGCAGATCATTGATGCGGATCCCAGCGCCACTGTTGCTACCGCAAATATCCAGAAAAATGAACCCGAAGATCCAGAGGAGGAGGAGCGTCTCTTCCACTCCTAGATGTGGGTAAAGGGCTCCCCGATACAGTTCATTGTTGATAGCGGGAGTCAAAAGAACCTCATTTCGGCAGAGGTCGTGAAGCGGTTGGGCTTACCGACCACAGCACATCCACAACCATACACCATTGGGTGGCTTCACCAAGGACGAGATCTTCGCGTGAGCCAGCAGTGTCGCCTTCCATACAACATCAAGCCCTTCATGGATGAGGTATTGTGTGACATTGCTCCCCTTGAAGTTTTTGATGTATTACTAGGACAACCATACTTGTGGAAGCGACATGCTATGTATGAATCAAGGCCTCGTTCTGTTATTGTTACATTGGGAAATAAGTTGTTCAGGATACCAGAGGTAGCACCACCTGCCGCCATCTCTTTGATTACTGCAAAACAATGCAGTAAGATCATTTCCAAAACCAGGAAATTTGTTTTCTTGATGATACGCCCTCAAGGAAAGAAGAAGACAGTGGCCGCGGCCTCCAAACGGGGTCCCTCTGCACGACAACTACAGATGGACAATGTTGTGGAGGAGTACGAGGACATCTTCACCTCCCCGGCAGGGGTTCCTCTGCACTGTCAAGTCAAGCACTCCATCGATCTGACCCCAGGTGCGCCGCTGCCCAATGGACCAATTTATCGGCGCTCCGTTCTGGAGAACAATGAAATCAAGAGGCAGATTCAGGAGCTCCTGCAGAAAGGTCACATCCGTCCGAGTTCATCGCCCTGTGGGAGCCCGATCGTGTTGGTACAGAAGAAGGATGGGACGTGGAGACTCTGTATTGACTATCGGGCGCTGAACAAGATCACTGTCCGTAATAGGTACCCGATCCCGCGGATTGATGACCTCCTAGACCAACTAAAGGGGGCGAAATATTTCAGCAAGATCGATCTGAAGTCAGGATATCACTAGGTACCAATCGAACCCTCCGATGTGTGGAAGACTGCCTTCAAATCCAAGGAGGGCCTCTTCGAATGGTTGGTCATGCCTTTCGGATTGACGAATGCTCCTGCAACCTTTATGAGGCTAATGGATGACATCTTGCGGCCATTCACCAACTCCTTTGTAGTAGTATACTTGGATGACATTCTGATCTTCAGCCAGAGTTGGGAAGAACACCTCCACCACATCCGACAGGTTCTCCAAACACTGCGGCAACACAAGCTATGTGCCAATTTGGAGAAATGCACTTTTGGCATGACCCAGGTTCAGTATCTGGGATACATCATTGATGAACAGGGGGTGCATGTCGATCCATCCAAGATCCAATTCATTCGGGATTGGCCCTCTCCAACCACTCTAACAGAGCTCCGCAGCTTTCTAGGTCTTGCCAACTTCTACCGCAGGTTTGTGTTGGGGTTTTCTCATATTTCTTGGCCCTTGAGTCAAGTCACCAAGGGCGGGGCGAAAGCAAAATTCTTTTGGTCTGAATCTCAATAGAAGGCATTCAGGGAGTTGAAGGATCGCCTCTGCACGGCACCAGTGCTCGCGTTACCAGATTTACAACAACCATTTGAGGTCGAGACAGATGCCTCTGACTATGATATTGGGGCAGTCCTTACTCAACATGGACATCCAGTGGCATATCACAGTGAAACACTTTCAGACATAGTCCGGAAGTACCCCACTTATGATAAAGAGATGTATTCCATTGTACAGGCCTGCCGACAATGGAAGCATTACATTTTGGGGAAGGAAACGGTCATCCATACAGACCACCGACCTCTGTAGTTCATACAAACCCAAGGGAAATTGCAGAATGATCGCCATCAGAAGTGGTCTACATACCTGCAACAGTTTCACTTGAATATCAAGTATAAAAAGGGCAGCACCAATAATGTTGCAGATTGCCTCAGTCGGCCACCGATCATGGCGCTAACCACCGTGCTCAACTCTTGTGGGCACGAGACTTCTGATTGGCCACTTCTCTACAAAAGCGACCCAGAATTCGGCCACACATACCAGACACTCTTGGAGGGTCGGCATGTTGCAGATTTTCACCTCCAGGACGCCCTATTATGCCACCTCGGTCACCTTTGTGTTCCTTCAAGCGAGCGTGCCAAGATGATTTGGGAAGCACACTACAGTCGGGCTGCTGGGCATTTCGGGGTCGAGAAAACAGTGGCAGTACTGCAAAATTATTTCTATTGGCCGAATCTTCGACAGGATGTTGGGAAGTACATCCGATCATGTACTGCCTGTGCCATTGCCAAACCGACCATTAAGAAGCACGGCCTCTATACCCCGTTGCCTACTCCTAGTCGACCTTGGGAATCCATCTCCATGGATTACATGTCAGGCCTTCCTTCCACTAAGCATGGAAATGACTGTGTTTTTGTGGTCGTCGACAGGTTCTCGAAGATGGCCATTATGATGGCCTGCAAGAAGAATATCACAGTAGAAGCCACTGCTAAACTCTTCTTTGAACGAGTGTGGGTGCACTTTGGGATCCCATAGTCTATCATCTCAGATCGGGACAGTCGGTTTCTCAGCACATTTTGGTCCAGTCTCTGGTCAATGCTGGACACCAAACTCACGAATTCCACAGCCTTCCATCCTCAAACTGATGGCCAGACAGAGGTTGTGAACAGGATGATTGTGCACATTCTGCGCATGTATAACTCAAAGCATCCACGCACATGGGACGAGAGACTCCCCTATGTTCAGCACAGCTACAACTGAGCTCTTCACAGCTCCATTGGCCATAGCCCTTTTCAGGTGGGTTTGGGATTCCAGCCACTATGCCCCATTGATGTGGCCATGCCCCTTGCAGCTACTCACATGAATTCAGCTCATGTCCAGTCCGAAACAGATAAGGCCACCAGCTTCATTGAGCACATCCAACATATTCGCCAGCAGGTCCATGACATTCTTGAGAAATCAAATGCCAAGTACAAGCAGCGACATGATCAACACCGGGTGCCACACAAGTTTCAGGTGGGCGACAAAGTCTGGTTGCATTTGCAAAAGGAACGCCTTACTGGAGCCTATCGGAAATTGAGACCACTCTGATATGGTCCTTACACCATTACTAAGGCTATGGGAGACAATGCATTTGAGCTCAGCATTCCCCCATTCCTTGGCCTGCACCCAGTGTTCAATGTGGACCGCCTTCGGCCATACTTTCCACCATTGCTAGACACATCCGACATTGCAGAACAGCTCAAACCCACAGAATTAAATCCAGATTGCATGGAACAAGCTGCAACTGATCGGATCATGGACACACAGATCAAGAACACTCGCCAACAGAATATCCAACTGTATCGAGTTGTCAAAGCAGGCCAACTCCTTCAGCAGGGCAAGTGGCTCACCAGGGAAGAAGTTCAGCAGAAGTTTCCTCATCTCATGGAGGAGCTCAACGCAATGGGGACCATTTCTTCCTAAGGGGGGAGGAATGATCCAGGTGGATATTGGTGGCCACCTGCCAAGTCCACCTGGACCCCCACCATTGTCTTTCTCAGCATTTTCAGTTTCCTTAATTGTAGCACAGTTTACTATTTTTAGCAGTTTTTCGGGTCCTGAACTTCCGGAGCCTTTTTGAGGCCCTAAACGACGTCTTTTTGGGAATCTGGGGCAACATGGGTCCATGGACCCATGTTGCCTCCCAAAGTGGTAGTACTCGGATAGATCTTTCTAACGAGCTATTGTACGCGTCAAACGGAGATCATATGCCAAATTTACGACCCCGGGAAGTTGATGTACCAATTTACCCCCAAACGGGGCCCATAGTTTGGCGTTTCATCTCCTAGGGTTAGGTTTTGGAATGTTAAGGGTTTTCCATTGTTTCTCAACAATAAATAGGCCTTCGAGCCTCATTGTAACACAGTTCAGAGGCATGTAGCCATCACATCTCTTCTCAGAGATAAGCTAGCATCGCCCTAGCTGGTTTATTTCCATTTCTGGTTGTAAGCATATTTCAGTATTTTCCATTAAGGAAATGAAGTATTATTTACGCTGCATCTTTGTGTATATGGTTATCTCTGTAATTTGTTGCGTTCCTGTTTAAATCCGGATCACTATATTAGGTGGGCATACCTACCTATGGTTTTGTGCATGGATTTCGCACATGGTTTTGGGCATGATGGTTTTCTATCCATGGTATTTTGTAGATCCAGTCAGGGGAACTATGATTATGTTCTAATCCAAGGTTAATGGATTGGGGTTTATGGATGCTTCGGCATGTCTATATATGTATGGTAACATTGAAGGAATATAATGAAAAATCAATATAGTAGTCCTGGTTTTGGGATCCAGGGGAAAATATCTGTGTATGTTTGTTTTATGTTTTATGCTCTCACCATTGTTTATTTTCTATTTTTTAGAATTCTTATGTAGATAATTTATGTACGGGGTTACAACCTATAGTCGCAAAATAGATTTGATGGCGAGGGTGAAATATCAATGCAAGAACATACACTTCGTTTACTTCAATATTGTCATTCTAATGAGGTATATTGTGAATATATCGCTTTCAGTCTTTTCACCTTACGCTTAAAGTTTGTGTCAAGGAATGGTGTAAAACCTTACCAGTTGGGTCTATCCATTCTTTCGAGCAATTTGTTAAGGAGCTTCATCGTGCTTTTAAAAGGTGTGATTATCGAAGTTTGTTTAAGAATATAAATGAGCTTACAATGAGGTCGTATGAATAGTTGGAAGTGTTTTTGGGTAGATTTGTCCATCTTTGTTATCAATTTCTTGAGAGATATGTGCATTGGATTTATTTGGATGAATTTTTTTTACGATTGGTTAGCCTCTCTCTGCAACTATTGGAATCTCAAATGAATTGTGAAAATTATCCATCCCATGATTTTGGTAATTTGCAAGTCACAAATCAACTAGATATTATCCCTAATTTTCTTATGCCAACTCATGTGAGTTGGGGATAATTTCAAGCCTCATGGGACAAAATTACCGCCTATAAGATCCCTCATCCTCCTTAAACTTCATTACCTAATGAAATATTTGTTATCAATAATTTAGGTAATGAGGTGGTATTGCAGGAAAAGGAGTAGAGTTGTCCTACAATACAAGTTGTTATTAATTTCCCAAAAATAGGACAACCTGAAAGTCAAATTGATAAACCACCTCTTCCTATTTATGATATCCAACTTGATCTTGTTGAACATATTCTATAATCTATTTATGAATATCCTCATAATATGCTCCCACCATCACCTGCTTGTAATGAGCAAGGCCCTGTATCAGATAATATTGAATGTGCAATCAACCCCGTGGAGCATAATCTAGGTGTTGATTTAGATGTAAAATCAAAATATGGAATCAGATTTGGTTGAAAGTGATGTTTCTTCAAGGGATTATTTTTATTCTCCTTCAACCACAACTTAGATCTCCTTGTATCATGATCCAATTGATGAATTTTCTATACCAAAATTCATTTCAAATGCTCTTGATTCTCATTATGCTAGGCCAGGTAGTGATCAAATACAAGGTAGTAATTCCTTACATCTAGAGGAAGGAAAGAATGGAAACGCAACTCTTATATCTTTTGATTTCCAAATCCCAACATGTTGATATGATGATTCCCTCACTCAATTTATTCACAAAATCCCTTCGGTTAATGGCTCTCCACTCACATTCAATGGAGAATCTCATGTTTTGAGTGATCACTCCAGCAAAATCAAAACACTTAATCAAACCAATGGCTTTGATAATAATGACCTCACTAATGTATTGGATGGTGGATGTCCACATTCATTTGTTTATTTTTCAACTCCTTAAGAAGATGTAGGTGTGAAAAATTTAGGTCTGGAAGCAAATTTGATTATGGAAGAATTTCTTATGGGAATAGACGCTTTTTCTTCCTCAACTAACTATTATTGTTGTCCTAAATTGTGTGGTGAATTTGCTACCATTGAAAATGCTTTAAAGCTTTCATACCCTCATTTTGAAACTTGGATCTTTAGAAAACATAAGTTAGTATGGGTTCATCTTTGGAAGACAAAAATGAAGAAAAAATTGCACATCTTTCTTGTGGTTTGCGGTCTCTAGCATTGGAAGGAGTTAACTCTTTTGCTCAGGTCATCCATAAAATCCCTCCAATCGATTCATTTCAATTTATTATCCAAGAAGAATCATATGTCTTGAATAATCTATGTGGTGATAGTGAAACGTTTGATCGAACTAGTGGCTCCAACTTATGCCATCCTAGTAATAATGATCTTGTTAATTATGGTTGTCTACATACAATTGTTGATATGATCAAGCCCTCAAAACTTAGTCATCTAACATTTGAAAATTCAGGGACTTGTCATGAGAGTGGGGCACTTCAACCCTCACTAATGGTTATGTCAGGTTCTCATGGTCCTGATGAGATAAATGAAATAGGTTGGATTAGGGTTTCTTCATGAGATTCTCTTCTCAACACTATATCACTTGATGTAAGCTCATTTTTGAAAAAAAGTAGCATTTTAGTATCAATATAAACTCATTGATCAAATGAAAGAGGAGATGATATGATCAGTTATCCTTCAAGAAAAAAAAGTCCATATATCTTGTATTTAATTAGGGTTTGAATGCATATCTTCAAGAGATGTATGATATTTCAAGGCCTATCATTTTATTTATCTAGATAGAAATTTTCATCTACTAGAATATTTCTTTCGTGTGCTAGATATGAGGAATAATGTGAATGGATTCAGACCTTTGCGAGGTTTCCAAGGTTTTCATGTTCATGTTGTGACCTGGCTTGATCAGTCTTTTTTGGAAAGCTCTCTTATCAGCATAAAATACCTTCCTCCTCTTGTCCTTTTTATGAAGGTAAGTATTCTTGTTTTTGCACAAGTCATTCTGTCAAGTAACTGTGGATGTTCAAATCATTCTATGAATAATAACTTGTGTGTTGATGTGTTGATTCCTAAAGCTTATGTGAGTGTGAAAAACATGGATGTTGACTTTGATTTGATGGAGATTTCTTTAAAGGAATATTTTAACCTTCTTTTTGCTTTCTCTAACAATGCCTTTTATACTAACTTGTTTATCGAAATTGTTATACCAGCAATTGTTTTAAGTTCCCTAGACTCATATTTTGTTGGCCTAAATTGTAATTAGATACAATGTAATGATCTCTTTTTTCTAGAAGATGAAACCAATGATTTATCAACCCATATTTCTAATGATTTCCAAGCCTTAGCAGGTGAAGAGGGAGATTTTTCAATCCAAATTATTCGTGAAATCTCTCTAGGTTATTCATATTCATGTTTGAGCAATGAAGAATCCTGTGTGATGAATAATCAATATGATATTACGCATGAATTTCATCCAGCCAATGGCTTTTTCAACTATCATCTCGTTAATAATGACATTGTTGATACATCAAATCAAGGTTGTCCACATACTCTTGTTGATCCAACCAACCCTCCAAAATTTGATCATCTAGCATGTGATGAAGACAAATCCCTAGGTTAGATCATTTATGATCTCCCTCTGGTTGATTCATTTGAATTTTTAAAACCAGAAGAATCTTATGCCTTGAACCAGAAGATATGATCAAACATGTGATTTAAAAGGTTGTCATATACTCAATAATGACCTAGATATCACAACTGATGATGATTTTATGCACAAATCTGTTGATCTTACAAAGCCATCAAAATTTATTGATCTACCATTTGAAGGTTCAAAGTTTTGTCAAGATGGTCAAGAACTTCAAATTTCATTAATGGTTATGTTAGGTCCTCATGCTCTTGACAAAATATATGAAGAAGATCAGGTTAGGGTTTCCTTGTTGGATTTTTCTCATACCATAGTTGTACCAGATGAATGTATATCTTTGAAATATTTTCAAGGTTTTCAGGTTGTTCATTTTGAGTATCATGATAGAATTGTTAACTAGTTGGAAGGGTCTTATATAGCAAATTCCTCTGCAAGCAAGCGACTTCTCATCTCTCTTATGCTCGATTTAGGGCTAAACATGAATGAATTCATATCATGGAGAGATGTTCAATGTTTTCAAATTTATCATTTTGTTTATCAAGATAGAGTTGCAGCCTGGTTAGAACAATATTTTTTGGCATGCTTTCCTGCAAGTAGGTGTGACCTTTTGTATTTTATGCAAATTACACAGGTAAACATATTTGTTTTTGTATTGTACCTTATACTGGATTTAATAGTTGATGTCTTTGTTTTTGCAAGTCAACAACAACTGCAGTGGATACATGGGAAGTTCGAATTCACATGACCTAATTTCATTTTTTAGTAAATTAGGTTTAGGTTTAGAGTATTTAGTGTGAGAAATGGCAACAAGAAATTCCAGTTTAATTTGTCCTTGAATTAAACTGTGTATTAAAATTGAATTCTATTCTCATATCAACTTGTAAATAGTTAATTAAGTTTAAATGACTTAATTGGCTTAGGAATTTTGCTTTGGAAGTCTTTCTATAGTCATGTATATGTTCTCCCTAAATTTTAGGGGTCCAGGATAAGTTTATTTGAGTTGTAATTAGATAACCTAGTTTGACTGAGTTATTGACAGTTAAATTAGTTCTAACTATTTGTGGAACTAGTAGAGGTCTAGTAGTGAGTTGGTGCACTAGTTCATCCTCAGTACTACTCCAGCTAATTGAAGAGCCCCTCATGAGAAACCAATGCATGTCAGTTCATAGAAAGACCCATTTGAGACTAGAGTGCAGGGACAGTGTACTATCAATTATAGAGTGATCCGAGTTGTACAGATCATGCATGCAATTAGGAAGAGGACCTAGTTTGAATTGTGCAGTTTTGAGGAAGGATTTCCCATATTAAATATGGGTTGATTCTCACAAGAATTGCGCAAGGAAATAGGGGCTCAGTAGGAAGCAGAAATTGGCTAAGTGTTGGTCAGTGCAGGCTTTTGAGGCAGAGAGTTGCTCATACTTGTGTGGAATTGTTCTTGTGAGAACAAGCTTTCTATTATCACTCATATTTATGATTAATGCAATCAATAGTTGGGGTTTCGAGCAGTGGTTTTCCCCAGAGAAACAATTGTGTTATGTGTTTTTTATCATCTTACTCTTGTCAATTATTGTTTTCATCGATTCTTGGTTTCTGATGTTTAAAGAAGTACAGTAGATTCTTGTCTTTTGTTTTAGTACATTACATGAACTGTGAATCTACAGGAAAATCTACATGGTATCAGAATTGAAGACAGTAAACTAGCGGATATTTCAAAGTTTTGATTTTTGGGTTATAGGTGAAATTCGAATTTGGAATACATACTTCAGGATCAGCAGATGGTGTTCTATGGTTTGCGGCTCGAGTATACCTTGGAAGGCATCTCGAATTATATAGCCTGGAAGGATAGAATGGAGGTTGTGCTAGAGGATAATGGCTTGAAGGAATTTGTTGATCAAGACATTCCTAAGCCAGCAGAATCAGATGCACAAAATTTGACTGAATGGAAGAAGTGTTTGGCGAAGGCGAGGTGAATAATCCTTGAGGGAGGTCGAGACCACATTGTCTTGAGTCTTCATGGGAAGCAAACCCTACATGCTATGTGGAAAGCATTGACAGGCCTATTCTAGAATAGCAGTGACCATAGGAAGTTGGCACTAAAAGACAAACTTCAAAAAATCAAGATGGATAAAGGTGAGACCATTCCAAAATACTTGACCAAGTTCACTCACTATTATGATGAGCTTGAAAGTGTTGGAATAATTGTTTCCAAGGATGATATGGTGAGTCTAGCTCTCCTAGGCCTTCCCAAGAGTTGGAATAGCTATCAGGACTTTGTCAATGGGAGGGAGAAGCTGTCAGATTAGGAATGATTATGGTCAGATTTGATGCAGGAGGAGATCAGAAGGAACACCAGAGATGGTTCCTCATTAAAGACTGATGATGAGGAAAATTGTACCTTAGCGACTAATGCAAGGAAAGGAAAAGGGAAGGCATCCCATTCCAAATCAGATTATTTCTATGGAGGTAAGAAGAAATACATGATGAAAGTTAAGTGCTTTCATTGTCACGAGCTGGGTCATTTTTCTACAAATTGTCTACTCAAGAAGTCCAAGAAGAAGTCCTCAAGAGGAGCAGTGAATGAGGCTTTGGCCTCTCAATTCGAATTGGACTTTACTCTCATTGCATCAATGGTGTCATCAATGATGGGTAGTGTATGGTACTTTTTTAGTGGAGCTTCATTCCACATGACTGGTGACAAGGGGTTGTTCAATGACCTGGAGGAGAAATATCTCCATATGCATATCGAGATGGGTGACGACGGGAGGTATAGTGCTACTATATTGGGCACAATTACTTTTCAGAGGGAGCAGGGTGCTCCTCTCACCTTGAGGGATGTTCTGTATGTTCTCGGGTTGAAGAAGAACTTAGTATTAGTCACCATGCTTGAGCGTAGAGGCTATGATGTGACTTTCTCGAAAGGAAATGCGTTCCTTTGATACATAGCCACGGGTCAAGTAAAGAAGATAGGGATTCGAGTTAAGAATCTCTATAAGTTGGAGGTAGAGGATTGTGTTGCTTTGAGCATGAAATCAGAGAATATGTAGAGCTAAGATGTTGGCGAATTGTGGCACAGGTGATTGGGTCACTTGCATCATGGGGCTTTGAAAATCATGTAGCAGATCTTTATTGGTCTTCCCAAAGGTACACTAGAGCAAGTTGATACATGCAAGGGGTGTACTTTGGGAAAGTACACCAAGGATTAATTTTACGATAGAGATAGTCAAGCAAAGGCAATTATAGAGAAATTCCATTCAGATGTGTGTGGACCATTCTCGACAGCATCCACGGCCAAACATAGGTATTATGTTATATTTATTGAGGAATTTTCTCATAAATGTTGGTTATTTTTCATGCAGAAGAAGGATCAAACTTTCAGAAAGTTTTGTGAATTTAAAGCATTAGTTGAGAAAGATTCTGGCAAGAAGGTTAAATATCTGAGGAGTGATGATGGTGGTGAGTATGTCCCAAATGAATTTAAGAACTTCTGTGCAGCAGAAAAGATTAAACGGGAGTTGACGGCACCCCATAACCCACAGCAGAATGGGATGGTTGAGAGGAAGAACAAAAACTTTGTAGGGGCAGCATGGGTGATGTTGCATGATCAAGGCCTACCACTATACTTGTGGTTTGAGGCATGAAACATAACAGTTTATTTGCAAAACCGTAGCCCACATCGGATACTTCGATTGAAGACACCATAGGAGGCTTATTCTGGTAAGAGACCAAATGTTGGTCACTTTAGGATTTTTGGGTCATTGGTATATTACCATGTGACCAAAAATACACAGAAGAAGCTTAAGCTGAAAGCAGAGTTGGGGATATTTGTGGGGTACACTGATACACCTCACAACTATTGGGTGTACTTGCTGACTAGCGAGATGATAGTGGCTCATAGGGATGTTAGATTCGATGAGGAGAAGGCAATGCGAGTTTCCCTCGAGAGGTAGCTTGAGCTACATGCAGTTGAGGAGATTTTATCTCCTAAGGTTGAGGAGCCTTAAATTGATGTGGAGCAGCCATATGTAGAGGATCCGAGAGTGGAGACAACCAGTCAGGAAGAGTCTTCCAGATATGGGAGAAAGCACACCAGAGAGGCTGACAAGATATTGCATGATGCATAGGAGAATGTGGGAGCACCCACATCTCAGCGCAAGTAGAGGAGGTCACCTAAGAGTTACACTGGATACATGGCTCTTATGATTGGATGTGTTGAGGTAGAGTCATCTTCCTTTGAGGAAGAAGTGCAACAGCCAGTTTGGGTTGATGTCATGGTGGAGAAGTATGACTCCATAGTTCGTAACAGTGTTTGGGATGTGGTCCCAAGACTGGAGGACAAGTCAGTGGTGAGATCCTAATGGATTTACAAGTTAAATAAAGATGAATATGGTATTATGGAGAAGCATAAGGCCAGGTTTTTGGCTCGTGGCTTTTCACAGGTAGAGGGGATTGACTATGATGAGACCTTTGCTCATGTTGCAAGGTACTCATCAATCACATCTATATTGGCACTATCAGCATAGATGGGTTGGAAGATACATCAGATGGATGTAAAGACAAACTTCCTTAATGGCACGATTGAGGAAGATGTGTACATAGAACATCCTAAAGGTTTTAAGACCTTCGACCGTGATTCGCATGTTTGCTAGCTCGAGAGGGCATTTTATAGGTTAAAGCAAGCACCTCGTACTTGGTACACCATGATCGATAGCTACTTCATCAAGTTTGGCTTCACCAAGAGTGAAGCAGATGCGAATCTGTACCACATAGTGGTGGAAGGTAAATTGTTGATCATTGTGTTATATGTCGATGATTTTATTTTGACAGGTGATGATCGATTGATCAAGTCTTGAAAGGAGGACCTTGCAAGAGAGTTTGAGATGAAGGACATGGGTCTCATGCATTACTTTATGGGCATGGAAGTATGGCAGGGTGATGGGGAATTGTTTGTGTCTCAGGGAAAGTATGCCAACAAGATACTCAGGAGGTTCCGCATGGAGAGCAGCAAACCCATGGAGACTCCTCTAGCAAAGAACTAGAGGAAGGTTCTTCAGGGGAGGTAGTGGAAGCTATTTTTTACAGGTATCTTGTGGGTCCAGTCATGTACTTAGTGAACACATGACTGGATATGTGCTATGAAATTAACTAGCTTAGTCTAGTAATGGTTAGGCCTACCAAGTTGTATTGGAAGGCGGAAAAGCATGTGTTGAGATACCTCAAGGGCACTACTCAGTATGGATTGTGGTACAGACAGATAGAGGGAGTGAAGCTTCAAGGCTTCATTGATGCATATTAGGCATGGAGTCCATTCGAAAAGAAGAGCACATCAGGAGGGATCTTCAGTATTGGGTCAGCAATAGTTTCTTGGTACAACATGTAACAAATATCGATTACAATCAATTTGGAAAAGTCAGAGTACATGGTTTCATGTCAGGCAGCATGTGAGGCCATCTGGAGGAAGATTCTAGTTGGTTTGTTTGGTCAGCAGATAGATCCAACTGTGATTTATTACGGTAATTAGAGTTGTATCAAACTCTCTCAAAATCTAGTTTTTCATGATAGGCCCAAGCATATTTATATATGATATCATCATCTCAGAGATTGTGTATTGAGGTAGATTACGTTGTTGGAGTACGTTCCCATGGAGGAGAAAGATGCTGACAGTTTGACAAAGGAATTGTCAAGATGTAAATTTGATTTTCATAGAGACAAGATCAGGGTAGCTGATAATCCCTTTCTTGTTAAGAGGGAGTGTTGAGAAATGCTAACAAGAAATTCCAGTTTAATTTGTCCTTGAATTAAACTATGAATTAAAATCGAATTATATTCTCATAGAAACTTGTAAATAGTTAACTAAGTTTAATTGACTTAATTAGCTTAAGAATTTCAAGTTGGAAGTCTTTTTCTAGTCATGTATATGATCTCCCTAAATGCTAGGGATCCACGATGAGTTTATTGGATATGTAATTAGATAACTCATTTTGACTAAGTTATAGACAGTTAAACTAGTTCTAACTGTTTGTGGAACTAGTATAGGTCTAGTAGTGAGTTGGTGCACTAGTGCATCCTCAATGCTACTCCAACTAACTGAATATTCCCTCATGAGAAACTCATGCATGTCAGTTTATAGAAAGACCCAGTTGAGATTAGAGTGCGGGGAAAATGTACTATCAGTTGTGGAGTGATCTGAGTTGTATAGATCATGCATGCAACGAGGAAGAAGACCTAGTTTGGATTGTGCAGTTTTGAGGAAGGATTTCCCACATTAAATATGGGTTGATTCTCACACGAATTGCGCAAGGAAATAGGGGCTCATCAAGAAGCATAAATTGGCTAAGTGTTGGTCAGTGCGGGCTTGTGAGGCAGAGAGTTGATCATACTTGTGAAAAATTGTTCTTGTGAGAACAAGCTTTGTATTATCACTCATATTCATGATTAATGCAATAGATAGTTAGGGTTTTGAGTAGTGGCTTTCCCTAGATAAACAAGTGTGTTATGTGCCTTTGATTATCTTCCTCTTGTCAATTATTGTTTTCATCGATTCTTGGTTTCTGTTTTTTAAAGAAGTAGAGTAGATTATTTTCTTGTGTTTTAGTACATTACATGAGTTGTGAATCTACAAGAAAATCTATAGTTAGGCTTTTCTTATTAGAATAACTATGCATACATTTTCCTTTCATAGCTAGTTTCATGCTTTACATTATGTTTTATTTTCTATTTTCTTGCTAGTTTTCTAGCATTTATTTCCCTTTTCATTGCAGTTATTTTTTTCCCTTCAATGCATTATGCATTTATTCTACATTTAGGATTCATCTTCCTGCATTGTTTCATTTGCATTTAGTTTTTGCTTATAATGCATTGCATTTTCCCTTTCAATTTTAATATAAGCCCTCTTCTCTACATGTTCTTGGCATTCCTATACATGAATAAACCCTAGAAGAGCTTCTCTAATCACCTTGCCCTAGTGTTGAAATATCAATCCATGGTTGTTTGTGGTTGTGATGGTCACACCAACAAGAAACCTCTTGTAGACCCTAGTATTTTGTTCTTGATATCTTTTACGTGAATCTACTTTTTTAGTAAGGAAAATAAGAATTTGTATTTTGGGTGAACTCTAATATGTTTATGAGGCTTATGTCTATAACATGCAAAACTAAGTTTCTAATGTGGTCATGATATTTCATTGTGTGTTTTCACTGTCCCCCTATCATTCGGAGATAAGATGTGGAAATATGGCATGAGGGTAAACCTAAGTCATAAAATATTTTAGTTTCTACAAAACAAGAAACAAGCTCTCTTGCTCGTAAAATAAGTTATGGTCCCTTATCTATATTGGAACAATCAATGCCTTAACAAATTATTCTAAAGTGCATGAAAAATAAAATTAATTTAATAAAGGGTAAAGGAATGAAAAAGGCTTTCTATGCAGAGAGGTGATGAAAGCAACTACATTGAGGCTATGGACCCTCACTGGCAACAAAGCAATGCTTGTGATTTCTTGAGTGACTCCACCGAGGCTATGAATGCTCACTAGCAATGGATAAACACCAAAAACTCACTCTAAAGTTTTGAACACAATAAACCCTATATCATGTTCTTTGAATCATCGTCAAAGACTTACATGTTTGAACTCTTATTTAGTGTGTAAAGACTAATAGGGCCTAGCTAAGGAGATATATGAAGGGCATATCTGTAAAAGGTGAAGAAACCCAAGTAGTTCCCAAAGTATCTAATTCAATACTTCCTTGCATTATTAATAAGACTCTATATGTTGAAAGGACTTAGGTAAAGATGTCAGATTCTACAAATGGTTCACCAATTATTGTAGCCGCTACAAAACCACTCAAATTGTTTAGTCTATATATCTAAATTTTAGGTCTCCTTCTACTTTTCAAGGTCTTAACGAATATCCTTGTTGATTGTAATCATAAAAAATATTTAACAACGTAGTTATCATCAAGGCTACAAGTGCTTATATGTCCACGAGACACATCACCTAAGATCGTGTGTCCTGCTTCATCCTCGACATTAGGATTTATGGCATTTTGCATTCATTCATTTTGCAAAGGTTATTTTGGCACTACTTCTCCATTTATGTTTATGTAGGTTATTATAATTATATATCTAAGAATTTGTTGAAATTATGCTTATGCATGCCTTTTGTATGCCCAAGATTTGGACAAGGTTGCAACTTGATTGGAAGGCTTATCACCACAAGAAATAGCTCTTAATGGGAAGCAAATATTGTGGTTCAAGTTCGGCATATTGTTGCAAGAATCAACCTAGCTTCATCCACACTTGAGTTTACAAGTGATAATGGGCCTTACCTTAAGCCTTGAAAAACTTGTATTTTTTTTGCCTTTGTTGCAAGTTGCAATAGCAACTTGTAGTGCTAGTCTTCATGGCCTCTAGAAGTGTGATTTTCAACTTACACTATAAATCTCATCTTATTAAGTTGCAAGTTGAAACTCTATTTCCTAATGACTTGTTGACTTCCCTCTACAAATGTGACTTGTGACTAAGCCTTTCCTCATCACATTTGACTTCACCAAGGTTTTTTTCACTACAACCCCTAACATGACATCATCACATTTGTCTTAATCTTCAGGCATATAATTTATCCATCTATCCTTCTCATGAATATTTATACCTCTCATAATGTTGTTCCTATTGGTCCTCTTTGCACACAACATTGATATACACCCTCTCATTAACGTACCATTGCAAAGGCACTCGAATCCCTTCTCATTTTCAAGATATGGCACCTGTGATTTAAAATCCTATCCCTCATCTCCTTTCATATTGATTTCTTCCTCAAATTTAACCCACATCCCCAGTGTTTCAATATATGAATTACATGAAAACCGTACTCATGAAATCATATGAATTTTTTGGTTGAAATCTCAGAAGAAATTACATTTATTTATTATGATTCTTTGAGATTAAATTTTATATATTCATTTACTTGGAATTGTGTATGATCATAAGTTGAATTTCATGGGTTTATTGGGTGAGATTGCATAATTCCCTTTGATTGTGGTTGTGTTATCCATTTGGGTGCAGTCGCATGTCTTTGGAGGTCGAATTCATAAGTTGAAATCCTGGTGAATCACATAGTTCATTGAAATGACACATTCCATTTGAACCTTGTAACTAGAAAAAACGAATCCTCTCCTCCAAAATCACATATCGCAATTGTAGTCTCTAGTGCATCTAGGGACTCAATCTGCAACTAGTTTTGCATACTCTTCCTTGAAGTCACAAATCACATTCACGTGCCACAATGACACCGAAGATAAACTTTGTGACTCTAGAGGGAGGTTTTTTAAGTTGCGGGTCACAATTATAATCCACAATGCATCTAGAGATCAAATCTTCCACTAATATTGGAGACTATTACCCTCAAGTTGTGAATCACATTCATAGCTTCTAGTGAGACTAGAATTGGAAAGTGTGACTTGCACTAAAACTTTGAATTGTGATTTGCACTACAAAAAAAAACTACAAATAAGCCTAGAGTCTCAATATGCGACCACTTCTCCCCTCAGATAGAGATAAGACAGATAGTGGTCTCTGGATCACCTTCGAATAAAATATTTTTCCAGAATAAAACAATAATCATGACACTCAATTCTACATGATCATATGGGTTGATTGGAACCTACATAACCATTTCATTGGTCACAAAATTGATTTTCTAGCATTATTAATGGGCCACAAATCACATCACATTATTTTCCCATCGTATCTTTTGTTTCTAAATGTAAGAGTTAGAATAAGGGTGATCAGTTTTGGTATTGGTTGTTTATTTATTAACTAAGGTCGAAGATGTTTGCACAAAGATTTATGATAGGGATACATTAAGAATGGAAGGAGCCACAAGTTTTAATGGATGAAATAGGATCAAACACCAATTCATAAATTTCAATTCATGGCATTGCGCTTCTGCTACAATATCTTCTCATATATTGCATGTTCAATGGGATGAGACTAGACTTTTCTTGCAACCACTGAGTGATTTTTTTAATTACACTATTCCTAGAATTAATGTGGGAGTTGTTGAAGATATTATAGTTGAGGTAGAAGTTTATGGTTCAATGTGTTTCCAGGAAAAGAATCATAAGGCAAATATTGTTCATCAACCTTTGTTCATATGCATTACGAAGAAGAATATATATAAAAGAGAAATATATATTTTTACCGAGATAGAATTAAGGAAGTGTCTGATAGCAATGGATGTAATGGATTGAATAAGAGGTTGATTGATGGTGGATTTGAGGTAGAAATCGATGCATATTTCCTCTATGCAAAGGAGTGATATATGTAAGGAGAACAATTCCTCTTATGCTACGGGAAATATACAAACATGGAACTCCTTGAGCATTATGGATTCATTCTTACTAGCAATACAAATGAAAAGATATATATTTATTTGAATGATGATATGATATTGAAAACTTGGGAGAGGAATCACTTTTTGTTGTAGTGGGGTGGAAAACCTTCATTTTCCTTACTACCCACTTTACGATATCATTAGAGTATTTCCAAATATTTGTAAGGAAATTGGACATCTTGAATTTTCAAGATTGCAAATATCTATTGAAAATGACACAATTGTCCATAAGTTGCTTCTAGAAAGTTGTGCAAACCTTATTACTAAGCTATTGACAAAAATAGAGAGGGATGAATTACTACAGGAAATAATCATTAGGTACCTTAATTCTGATGGATTCAATTTCTTATAGATATGTTGTAAGTTGTAGAAATGAGCCAACATGATGATAGTTTCATATTACTAAACACTTTCCAAAATGTCCCAGACTTCGCTCAAAAGGGTGTAATATAGTAACTAGTGAAATAAGAACATTTTATAAGTTGAACTAGTTGCAAACACATAATGGAATAGTTAGTCCTCTATTAGATAGATGTAATTCGGTTGTCTGGTGGAGATTGAGATACAAGGCAATTAATCATCATCATATTTTACACCATAATGATCATCTTGAACATCTTTGTAAAGTTGGTTAGTTGCTCAAAACCAGGAGGCAGCAAAAATTAGGAGAGGAAAGAAATATTTTCCTTTCACAAGTCCATGTAGATGCAGTTTAATGTTGAATGTTCAAATTCAAATGTTGCAAAGGATATTTTCAACGTTGCAGTGCTTCTTGTACCCAAGTAAGAAGTCCCTCCCATAATAGGAAGATTTAAATTACAAGAACAATACTCGGGAAAAATAGGTCAATAAATATCATTACACTTCTGTCAAAGAATTTGTAGTGACCATTCAAGACAAATAGTCAACCCGATGCTCTTACATTAGACAAGTTTGGTGTCAACAGATGAAACATGTTGAAAGATTTTTTTCTACAAAAATATGAAGAGCGATTCTTTTTTCTATATTATTCAACAGGACGGGCTATCGGTGTTGGTATCATCACAATGATAATGTTTTGCGCACAAGAATGCATCAAAATGGTGTGGATGATGGAAATCTCTATATGGAAGCCCCTTATTTGAAATAATGCACTAAATAGTCAATGGTTTTCCTAAAATATAAATGATGATAGCTTTCCTTCTATTCTTCTACAAACAAAGAGATTAGGTATTCTATACATCCTAGGCTTATGCTTTTCCAACATATATTAGGAAGATCCCTTTCTAGTTATTGGAAATAGTAATGACTTTATTTAAATTCATGGCCTCACTATCAAATCATTTCAAGATAGTTGTTATATATTATAAAATGGTTTGGATTAATTGTCACAAGATTTCTCCATATGATTGCCCACTATACTATGTCACCAAGTTGTGGGGTGTTGGTATTGGTCCTAAGATCAATATACTTGGTGGTGGGTGAAATAGTAGGAAAATAGACATTTAATATAGAAAATGAACATCGTGACCCTTCTCATCATTTCATGCAAGTATCTTGAATTTGTAATAGTGTCAACAATAAGTATCCTATGGTTTCCAATAACCATCTCTATTTTCCCTCATAACTTCTCTTTTATCATATTGTAAAATTTTCTTATCATAATTGTGAAAATGAGAAATATCAACTGCCATACAAAGATCGTTCTGAATATGTAAGGTAATTTGATATTAGAGAGTTATCAGGAATATCAAGATTCATGATGGTAGGTGAAAGGTCATGGTAGGTAAAAGGTCACCCCATTTGTATAAATATACTCTAATTCCTCATTTGTGTGGGACTTTAGCACTTCAACTAAGCTAGCATTAGATAGTTGTTTTGTTCTTAAGGAGCTAGAGGCATGAGGGTAGGTGAAAGTTCATGGTAGGTGTTAGCTACCTATACCAATAGGTTTCATGTTTCATGATTAGCAGGGGAAGTGCCAATATGATCTGCTTTGGTGATGCAAAGATCTCATATTTTGGAGAAGGACACATGTTTACAATTGGTTGATGCTGCCCCACTTCTGAATGGGTGATCCAACAGTCTAAGCCGGGTCATGCCAGGTTTCAATTTTCTGTTGTAGATTAGAGAAAGAAATCTGTCCAAACAGTTCAATCTTGGCAGATAAAGTAGTTAGGTAGAGAATGAAGGTTCCCAACTGTTTAATCTGGGGCCTTGGAAGCAATAAGGCTAGCCTTAGATAGAAAATCAAAAGAAAAAGCCAAAGGAAAAGAAAAGGCACATAAGGGTTTGCAAGTCTAAGTGCACCCTCCTTGGAGTAACAAAAAATGCTAGGCAATAGAGTGGGTAGGTAGATGGGGTTGCAGAAGCATGATTTCTTTTATGTCACTGGCCCAAGCAAAGGAAAAACATGGTGCCAGTGCAGGTCTCCTATTCAGCAGTTTTGCAGCAATATAATGAAGCATGTCTAACTCCCTGATTATCCCCCATTACATTCATTGCTAACATCCCAATACTACCTATGTTCATGAAAGAAGTCAAAGTCTTTTGTTGGTTCTTGTTTCTTTAAGAGCCACATTTCTTGTGTAAAATTCTTTTCATTTTGATCTACTTCCTAACTAAGTTTGTTTCCTTAAAACTTAGTATCTATCACTTCCCATTCCTATTCCCCTCCAAAACTAACTACTAACTCTATCTATACTTAATTCCCTATGTTCCCCTTTCCCTATTACTATAACACCATGGTGTATAAAACCTCCACAATATGTATATTCCCTCCCCCTGGCATTATAGCCATATGTCCAAATATTGGACAACCATGCTGAGTCCAAGTCTGAAACAGGGTGCTTTGTTCAAAGTCAGGGATCAAACTAACCCCACGTTGGTTTAATAACCTAAGCCCTACCCCTTTTCCCTCTACAACCCTTTGAAATGATTTACCCACTTTATTTTGCAAGCAGCCTTGTAAAAACCCACAATTACCCCTAACCCGCGCCATTTGCAAAATACACCAGAAAACCCACCTTCACCCTTCGTCCTAAGTTTGTTACTATGCGCATTTCAATACAAAAAACACCAAAAAAAACCCATTTTTCCGCCTATCCTAAGTTTCGGGTTAAAAAAGCGCATTTTGCAAAGAACCTTGTAAAAACCCACAAATCCACCAAAGTTTCAAAGTTCAGTATGGGCGCACATTTCCAGAAAAACAATAAAATATTCGCGCCCCGCTGCCGTATTGTCCTTGCTTTTTATCGACCCGTCGACCGTTGGATCTGGGCTTTCCCATCCGACGGCCCACATCCATATCGGGTCACCCCGATGACCGGACGTTACCTCCCGAGAAATTGTCAGAGGGTGACGTCAGGCCTCTGCCACGCGTTGCTCCCAAATCTTATCGGGAGGCCGCCTGCCAATACCACCACCGTACCATAAGCGGTCCGATGGAACCGCTTACCACCCTTTGTATACCACCTGCCCACGTCACCGCTACGTCATCCCCACGTCGTGCTAACGCAGCGCCGCGTCAGCGCCCGGCCCGCCACTGCTCCGACCTGTCCGCCACCTCACCAGTCCCCGTGGACCACTCGCAGGCCGCCACGTCACCTTTCCGTACCCGACCCCACACAGTGACATCATGCTGACGTCATCCAAAAAAAGCGCCAATAACCCAAAAAGTCCATATTTTCGCCAAAAATCGTGTTTTTTGTCACTTTTGCCAAAAGAAATATTGTTCCGCTCTGCATGCGAATTACGACCATTTAGCCACCAGCCTGCAAAAATCAACTTAAGGATCGTGGACGCTCTCAGTCTGCCCGCACTTGCCACCATTGCCGAAGGTTCACCAGGTATTTATCCAAGTTCTCTTCCGTGCCTGGTTTTTGTATAAATTCACCCAAAACCATTAAGAAAGGAGAGTAAAAACCAGTGTAATTACCAGTAAATCCCCGGTGACCAGCGTTTATTTTCAGTTGTTGGGTCGAAATTCACCTGCAGAGCCCACATTTAGTCAAGTTTTCATAAATTCACAGTCAGTTCACGCATTCGTGAACTCAAAACCCGTGCTGCACTAATTCACCGTGAAGACAGTTTTACTAGTCCCAGCATTTGCTCACTCAACTCTCTTTGGAGCATTTCAATTGCCCTCACCACAATTTACCCCGTTTTCCCCTGCAATTTGCCTTACTCTTGCAAAAAATACCCCTCTGTGTTGCTCTGTCCAGTAACACAAGTTCTAGTACAAATCAGAGTCCTAATTAGCCATGGAAACACCAGTAGCATTAAATGTTCCACCTTTGAATGCCCCACACAGAGAGCTAGAGTGGAAACCCCTGGGTGATAAAGATTATCAGATGACAGAGACATTTTCAATGAATTCCAAGTTTAACATTCATATGCTAAATGAGTTAAAGGCTCAACACCTCAGTGGAGCTGATATTTTAGGGATTTGGGACTCCAATTTGCCCATTTTCAACCTTCCTCAAGTCAATGTCCTTCCAGACCTGATCCATCGATGCTGTTCTAGCTATGATCCATGTCAAAGAGCTGTTCTCAGTCCCTCAAGTTCAGTCTTGTTCCATATCACCCCTGAGGCCATAAATGAGATGCTACACTTTCACACTGCAAAGCCACTAACTCCTCTTTCCATGATCGACTTGTTAAAGAAAGGGGGCAAGCTGTCCAGTGCCCAGATCATCAAGATTAATCAATTATTTGTTCAGCCAAGCTCTGAAGCTATGAGAACACCTCCTATTGGAAATCCATATCTCAATGACTTGGGAAAAATGCTGGTGGATTTGATCAGCTATGTCCTGGGTTACAGATCATGTGAGGATGTTGATGACACCATTATGGCCATGCTGTCCATATTTTCCCCTGGAATGCCTCCTGCTGTGCACTATGACTATGTTGCATACATCGCCAATAGGATTCATGAGCAATTGATGAATCTAGAAACGGAAAAGGTGTTTAGATACACTGCATACATCTATCACTTGTTCTTATTTTATCAGCCTGACAGTTTCCCTATTTCTCTCAAGAAGCTTGATGCTCAGGGAACCCAAGGTCTGTGGTATTTTGGACTTCAGTTTTTCATCACACCTCCTGTTCACCATACACCTACTGTGAATTCATAGACCTTTTTATCCATCCAGCCATGACCTTGTTATTGGGTGTCCCTCCTCAAAGATTGACCGATGAGATGCAAAGAGTACTCCAGCTCTCAAAGGCCTACAGCATTGGTGATTGGTACTTTTACCAACACCATACAGTAATCAGAATATATGGCTGTGAGTTGAACCCTTATAGGCTGCCAAGATATGTCCCTATGAGACTCTTTGCCTTAGAATATTTCAGGCAGTTTGGAAATGCAGACCAGGTCCATTTCCACAGTAAAAACAAGAAGGTGCAACTAAAAGTCAGGAACCAGCTAGGCCCATTTCTTTACAACAAAAGGAAGGAGGGATGGAAGGAAGCAGATAGGATCCTAGAGACCCTCCAATTGCAAACCAGTTTCCACTGGGTACCTTATGACCCTAATCATTTCATTTCTCTCAGGAGGGTAAAATATAAATTGGGTAGCTATGATCACATCAGATTACCTCATATTGAGAAATATGCCAATTTGTTAAGTTGGAAAGAGGGCACTCTAGAAGAGGCAATTACTAGAGAGAAAATGCTACAAAGAGAGGCAAAGAATATTGAGAAAGAGGTTGACTTGGAAACTTGTGGGCAGGTTTCCTCTTCCTATCAAAGGCAACTTGGAGCAGCTGCCTCATCCTCCACAGCCCACCAACAAGCAGCTAAAACTGCTCATCAGGTATCAAGCAAGGGTAAAGAAAAGCAGATGGAGCAGGAACAACCACCTCCTACAGCAGAACAGCAAAAAGAACAGCAAAAAGAAGAGCAGCCAATGCAGCAAGAAGAAACAGCTGAGGCCCCAAAATCCAAAGAGCAGCAGGCTCAAGAAACTGTGCCTCCTAGGCAAGAAACGACAGGGGAGGCCTCGGTGCTCCAAACTCCACAGAATGAAGAAAGAAACCGAAAGAGGGATAGAGAGCAGGAGACTCCCCTCACCACATCCACAACTCAAGGGGAGAAAAGACAGAGACTAAATCCCCTTTCAGAAGAAGAGATGCCTATTGGGAAATCCTTGGGCATGGGCCCACCAAGTATGGAGGCATCTGCCAGTTCCTTTCAGCAGGAACAAGAAAGAACCCTTGGAGGAGAGGTCAGCTCCTCAAGTCAGCAAAGGAGAGCTGAAACAGGCATCAAGAAACAATTCATTGACATCAAAAAGAGAAATGAGCCACTCAGGCTCCAGCTCTATAATCAATTGCTTAAAATGGCCCCTAAAAACCAACAGAGGCTTATTTCAGCTTATGACATAACAGAGGGGAAAATGACCATGAGTCATTTCATGCCCACCATGCTGCAGCCACAGTCAGCTGCAGACTATATAAGAACCAACCTTGAGGTTCTTGCAAAAGACATCCACCCTATGGACCAGATAGAACTTCACAAGCAAACGGGTGAGATGGTCTATTCGACACTGGCAGACAAGACCTTCTTGGCACATGGGTTGGAAAATAGCTTGAAAAATACAACTACCCAACTTGAGTTGGAGAAGGCATCCTCTCAGGCCAAAGACAACAGGATCAGGTCTTTGGAGGATATAATCATAGAGCTTGGGCATGACCCAAAGGATCCCAGAGCTATAAAGGAGCTGCTAAAGATAAGAGATTCAGACATTGCAGCTTTAAGAAAGATGATAAAGATCCCAGCAACCCTTCACCCTCAAACAGAAGAGGTTGCCCAGTGAAGGCAGGACCAAGATGTAGCAGCCATGCTGATATCACTCCATAAGCAACTGGTACAGACAGAGGGAAAATTGGTAGAAACAAAGGCTGCATTGCAGGCATCCCTACAACAGAAAGAAGGAGGCCAAACATCTCAGCCCCCTCAGCAAGTAATCAACCTTGAGGAACCCCCTCAAATTGTCACTCCTCCTACAGTACAGACAGTTGAGACAGCTCCATCAACATCAGCACCAGCACCAACATCAGAGCAGGCTCCAAGCCTTGACATGCAGAAGTTGATGAATGAGATTCAAGTCCTAGAAGCCTAGATGGCAGAGCTGAATGAAGCCAAGGAGAAATTAGCTACCCTGAATGAAAAATATGACAAGTCTAAGCAAAGTGTAGCTGAAAAAGGAAGAGAAATAAAAGCTCTTAAGGAGAAGATAAAGGAGCTGGAGAAAGAGCTCACTCTTGACAAAGTGGTGGCGGAGATCAAGAAAGTTTTATGGGCCAATATTGGCCAATCAATAACAGATCAATGGCAGTACATAGAGACTATTCATGAGCAGATGGATCTCATCAGCAGGGCTCACAAGGAAATTCAAAAGGCAAGGGCATCTCTTGGAAACATGCCTGAGATAGCCAACAGGATGATCAACGTCCTCAACAACCGTACAGGTTCTCAGCTGACAGCCATGGGTATCTCTGGTAGAACTGACACCATACTATTTATAAAAAGAGTGCTCACATTGAGAAGCTTGGTGCAAACATTGGATAGAAGATGCCAGGAAATGCAAACAGAAGTAAATAAATTTGTGGAAAAATTCACAGTATTGCATAACAGTGCCCTTCCCAACTTACTGAACAGCGCAGGAAGGCTACTATCACATGAGAACTATGTAAAAAGGGTAAATGCATTTGCCACCAATCAGATCACTGTAGGGTCAAGCACTCCAGAGGAAGTAGGGCCTGCATCTGGGCAGAACCTTTATGAAAAAGTGGAGAATTTGTTTTTTATTATGAATGAAATCAGGCATTTGTTCGAGGTGCCTCCAAATTTCTACAAATATACAGAGGCAGATGAAACCTTAGGTGCAATTTTGAGACATCAATTGCCTACACAGGAATGGTGGACCAGCATGATACAGTTATTACTGTAAACAACAGGCTTTCATCAAGTTTTTTCATCAAAATGCAAGTCATCATGTTCAGAAAATTTGATGCATTCAGTATGACTGGAAAAGACTGGGCTGAGCCAACTCAGCAGACAGATTCGGCCACCGTAGCAACACTGACAGCTACAGGTGACAAGGCCGAGAACTCTACAGTATGACAAAGCCATAAAGACACATCATTCAGCATTAATGCAGAACGCTCAACCAACTCAGTGACCTCCAAAGGTCAAAAAGACTTCTGACAGAATTAAAGAGTATTCGTTTTTGTATTTAAAGTAGCAATAACTTCCTTATCTGTTGTTCAGAAAGTTGGTAAACGTATTTATTAATCAAATGACTCAGCGGTTCTGATATTTTGTAAAACCAATTGTATATATTCCCCCTCGCACAGGCTTGCAGGGGTGGTTGTTGATTTTCTCTTCAAGAGATCCTATGCTGTAAATGTTCAGAGTTTTAATACAAAAAGCTGATGGAATTTCCAAAGTTATGTGTTGTCTGATGTGTTATGGTGTGTTTGCTGAATGCTACAGGATTCCTGCGTATTTCATGGAACAATAAGTTTCTTTAACCTCTTCGTTATGTTTGTTATTTCCTTCATAATCCATTCATGTTCTATGTTTCACAGTTTAATGGCAAAGAAAAAGAATATTTTCAGGATTTATTCATAGAATACCCTGAACTCAATCTATGTTGTTATGAATGTTTTCTTCAGTTATAGTTATAAGAGTGTGATTCTTAACTGCTGCACCTTCAGACTGTACCTTTCACAGTGATTGTTGTTCAGGAATTCAAACCTGCTCTTGGGCAATACATCTCTTTCTCACACCACCAGCTTAGTGGAAAATTCTTAATTGCCTTCCACTGGTTAAACATACTTCATCATCTCAATTTCAAGTTTGTTTCATGAAATATTTAAATGGCCCTGCAGTTTCAACAATCCCACTTAAACATCTCAAACAGCCTGTAACCACAGACTCCCTTGCCCAATGGAATAAAACTATCTGAAGATATCATCTTAGGTACCGAAAGACATCTTTCAACCAAAATATAAAACCAAAACCCTCACCTCATAGCTAGCCTAAGATCCCCAAGAACATAGTGAAAAATCATAAGAGAGAGCCCTCTCTGATTACAGGTTGGCTAGAACCTGTAATCCAAAGCTTGGTTAGTGGTTACCCCGGCCGTATTCCCTCAGGAGTCAAAGGGAACAACCTGGGTGTTAACATAAATGGCGACTCCACTGGGGACCTGAATAAACTTCATAACCTCCTGTCTGATCCTTACTACTGTACACAAGGCTTGAATGACAGCCACACAGCCTTAGAGAAACCTCTGCTTTGCATTTGCAGAAGCATATAAAAGCTGCCTCAGTCAATCTTTGTCCGCTCTTAAGTTTCATACAATTGTGCTTTACCTGATCAGTCCTTGTAAAAAACCATTAACTTCCTTGAAATTCTCCTAAAAGGAAATCACAGAAACTGGCTCCTAAGAAGAAAACTCGTTATACAAGATCTAACCCAGATCCTGACCCATCACCTGAGTTTCAAAACCCAAACTTGATTTCAAGAATCCTTAAGAGACATAAATCATAAGGGACTTTATCAGAATCTAGCTCAGAAGCGGGTATTCAAACTGACATTCCAACCCCTGCTAAGGCTTCTCTTCATCCTCATACCACTGGTCCACAATCTACTAGTTCATCATCCACTTCACAAGGTATTCTTCCAACCCCTCCATCATCTACACATACCCCTTTCATCCCCTTTCCCCCACTTATCCCATTCATCCCTGTTATTCATATTGTCCCTCCAAACATGGCTAACAGATATGCTCCACTGCAGTTACCGGCCAATCCAGCTCCTATGTCTCAAGAGTACCAAAGCAAGATCTCATACTTTGATGGTACTGGCTCTTATCCATCCCTTCAACATACTAAGAAAATGCAGGACTACTTTGAAAACTACGAAATAGATGATGATGGGGTTAGAATGAAAATTTTTGTGCAAAGCCTAACAGGAGATGTAAGAACATGGTTTAGGTCACTTGCAGCTAACACAATAGCTGACCCTGAAGCCCTCTATCAAACGTTTATCAACAGATGGGAGAAGAAAAAGGATCCACTTCATATTTTATTCGAATACAATACAATCAAAAGAGGTCCACAAGAAACTGTCCTGGACTACTGTGCTCGGTTTAACAATGTCTACAATGCTATTCCCCAAAATCTTAGACCCCCACCAGATCTGGCGCTATATACCTTTCTTGATGGGTTTGATTCAGATATGGCATATCAATTAAGGGAAAGGGCTCCCCGAACTTTAGCTGAAATGCAAGATATAGCAGTGAGTGTAGAAGCCAACCTGATAGCCAAGAGAAATAGGACAAGAACTGAGAGAAAGACTACCTTTAAAGAAGAGCCTTCAGGCTGGGATCAAAAACTGGATGCAATAATCACTGGTATGCATAGATTAGGTGACAGAGTAGAATCAGTTGAGAGGAAGTCATCATGGGAAGCACCACAAAATAACCCTATTAGGAATCCCAATTTTAGGAGAAGTCAAAACCCTAACATTGGCAAGGCCAGTTCTGAACCAGAGATTAGACCTCCATTCCAAGAAAATTATACAGAAGCATCCACTTCAAATGAGCAGATAGATGATACCCACATTAACCTAATGGGCCTGAACGATGATCAGCAAATTTTTCTAAGTCAAGAAGATCATAAGGATGATGACATTAAGCAGTTCCAAACCAAATCAGGTGAGTCATTTGATTTTAAACAGGGCTATGACACAGCTGTTTATGAAGTTCATAAGCAATACAAGCTAAGGAGTAGAACTATAAATGTGACACAGCCTGAGAAAAAAAAGGATAGCTTGCAGCCCAAGAAGGTTATTGTCACAGAGCCAATTGACAAAACTTATTCAGTCACAAATGAAGTAACAGTTGAAGAAATAACTGAAGCATCTCCCTCAAAACAACAACCAATGGCTACATCACCCTTGCAACCTGATCCAAGCAATAATTCTCAAAAGATGAGTAAAAGGGATAAGTCTCAAGATCAAAATGAGAATCAAGAAGAAAGCTCTAAGAATTCAATTGAAAAAGAAAAGGTTGTTAACCACAACACCAAGATCCAATCTGAAAGACCTTTTGACTTAGAAGCTGAAATTGGAAAATTGAAGATAGCCATACCTCTTTCAGAGTTACCCAAGCATAGCATCTATAAACAACAAATCAAGAAATCCCTTCAACTCACTCACAATAAAGATGATGTCAATGTGTTGGATGACACCCCAGAGCTACTTTTCGGCCCAGAGGTTGATGGAAAGACAGCAGTTACAGGAATCTTACCTTTTTATGTCAGCTTGCATGTTCATGATAAGATATTACACAATGCAATGTTTGACTCAGGTGCCTCTCACAACCTGATGCCCAAATCAGTCATGGAAAGATTAAATCTAGATATTACAAGACCATATAAGGACCTTTTTTCATTTGACTCCAGCCAAGTTAAGTGTTTAGGCCTGATAAAGGATCTTTGTGTGTCACTTGTCCAATACCCAAATAAGACAATCTTGATGGATGTTGTAGTTGCTGATATCCCACCCAAGTATGGAATGCTCTTATCAAGATCATGGGGGGCTAAACTCCAAGGTTCCCTGCAATTAGACATGTCATATGCTACCATCTCTGTCTTTGGGCAACCCAAGAGGCTATACAGAGAGTCACTCATGAAATACATGGTGAGCAGTGAAGAAAAACCTCAAAATTTCCCTATTTATGCAGTCCATTCAGATATGGACTCCTTTATTCTGTTCAATAATTATGTAAGTCCAATGAGTCATAAAAAATCTATCATGCTTGAACAAGACCTGCATATAAGTGAGGAATCAAGTTCCCAAGAAATCAAGGGTGTGCAATCTAGTAATGAAATTGTTCTAGAAGGCAAACCAGGTGAAAGACAAGAACTCCAACTTATAATCCCAAGTCATAGGGAAAATGTTGAAAATCCCTTAAATCAAGAGATCCTATGGTTCCTTGAGTTTGATGGATCAGTCAACAAATTAGGGGCAGGAGCTGGAGTGTGGATTCATAACAAACAAAGCAATCATGCAGAAGGCCGAGCTTTTAGGCTTAATTTTAGATGTACTAACAATATGGCAGAATATGAGGCTCTTCTACTAGGCCTCAAATTGGTAAAATCATTGCAGGCCACAAAAGTTTCAATCATGGGAGATTCAGACCTCATTATTCAACAAGTGAAAGGCAATTTTGTCACCAATGACAAAAGACTAAGGTCATACAGGTCTGCTGCTATTGAAATGCTCAAAACTTTTAGTGAATTTCAAATAACCAAAATAGCTAGAACCCACAACCTTCATGCACACAGTTTAGCCACATTTGCTAGTACATGCAAATTGCCTTTTGAACCTAACCATTGTTTTACAGCTGAGATAAAACACAGACCTTCTGTCCCAAACAATGTTAAAGACTGGCAAGTATTTGAGGATGACACACAGATAAATAACTTCTTAACCTTGCAGCATGAATTTTCAGGTTTGAACATTGATGTTGATTCTGTGAAAGACATACAACCATTGAGTGAACAGGACCAAACAGCAATATCACCCAAAACAGCAAATCAAATGCTTTGTCCAACAAACTTTGACAAGGAGAAAATACAAGAACTTGAACAATTCCATTTTGATGAAGTAGCTGGAACAGAGGCTGAAATCATAGAGCTAAAGGACAACTTTCTACCAACAGGCCTAACTCCATTGGAGGACATTTTTGACTCAAATGATGTCCCTAGAAAACCGAAAATGCAGCCCCTCAATGCTGCCATTGAAGAATGCAACATTGGGACTCCTGAAAAACCCAAAATAATAAAATTGTCTGCATCTTTACCTCCTGACCAGAAGCCTAAATACGTTGACCTCTTTAAAGAATTCCAAGATGTCTTTGCATGGAGTTATGAGGATCTTAAATCCTATGACACCTCTGTGATCCAACACACCATCCCTCTCAAGCCTAATCAAAAGCCATTCAAGCAAAAATTGAGAAGGATTAATCCTATGCTTCTCCCTTCAATTGAGAAAGAGGTACAAAAAATGTTTAAAGCTGGTATCATAGCACCAATCAAGTTTTCAGACTGGATTTCAAATTTGGTTCCCACAAGAAAGAAAACCGGTGAGATTAGGCTTTGTGTTGATCTAAGGAATTTGAACCAAGTATCCCTTAAAGACAACTATCCCTTACCAAAAATGGATCACATTCTCCAAAGAGTGGTAGGGGCTTCAAGAATATCATTACTTGATGGATTCTCAGGCTTCAATCAGATCCTAGTCCACCCTGATGATCAAGATAAAACAGCATTCACAACCCCATGGGGAACTTTCAAATATGTTAAAATGCCTTTTGGATTGAAAAATGCAGGAGCTACATTTCAGAGAGCAATGGATATTGCTTTTGCCAAAGAGATCCATGAGTTCCTTGTTATTTACCTAGATGATCTCACACCTTTCTCAAAATCTGACCAAGAACATCTGAAACACTTAAGACAAATATTCATAACATGTAGGAAGTATGGGATCTCCTTAAATCCTAAGAAGTCTCTATTTGGTTTGGAAGAAGGTAAGCTGTTAGGTCACATCATTTCAAAGGATGGCATTAGAATTGACCCAGACAGAATACAGGCCATCTTGCAAATGCCCCATCCAAGAAACATCAAAGAATTACAAGCCTTTTTGGGAAAGATCAACTTTTTAAGGAGGTTTATCCCAAACTTAGCAGAATTGATCAGATTACTAAACAACATGCTAAAGAAGGATTCAAAACTAAAATGGACAGTAGAAGCAAATCAAGCTTTTGAAGGTATAAAATTGGCCCTTACCCAAACCCCAGTCTTAACAAATCCTCAATTTGACAGAGAATTTATCATTTTCTCTTTTGCCTCCCAGCATACCATTGCTGTTGTCTTATTACAGAAAGATGACCAAGGAAACGAAAAACCCATTGCTTTCTTTAGTAGAGCTCTTAGAGATGCACCTCTGAAATATCAGATCATGGAGAAACAAGCTTATGCTTTGGTCAAAGCTATCAAAGACTTTAGGATCTACATCTTATACTCCCATGTTATAGCTTATGTACCAAGTCCCATTGTGAAAGATATACTCACTCAAGAAAACTTAGAGGGTAGGAGAGGAAAATGGATTGCCAACATTTTAGAATTTGATATTGAGATAAGACCTACAAAACTGATAAAAGGGCAAGGTTTGGCTAAATTGATGTCTGAAGCAAATTTTCAAGCCTTGGACATTAACCAACTGGACAATGAATCAGAGCTGGCGACTCCAAAGATCAATGTAGCCTTTGTACAATCCCTGTGGTATTCTGATATTTGTTATATATTGCAAAACCTGTGTGCTCCCCCAGGATTTTCCAGAACCAAATCTAGATTTCTAAAAATGAAAGCTTCAAAATTTTGTGTTATAGATGGTAATTTACTATGGAAAAATCATGAAGGTATACTGCTGAACTATTTGAATATGGATGAGACTGACAATGTTATGAAATAATTTCATGCAGGAGATTGTGGTGGACATTTGTACTGGAAGTCCACTATGGATAAGATATTGGATTTTAGAGATCTGTGGTTTGTGCTTTTTGAATTTTTGACCGGAGAATCCACAGTTGTAGAATTTATACACCAACGTTTCGAATCCCAAATGGGATCCATCATCAGGGAACAGAGAAAGATGATAAGAGAAAGAATTTATAATATCAATTCTAATATATATATAAAAAAATTTAGATTTTAATATTAATATAAATTTTATGTTATATATAAAGTATTATGATATTAATATTTATATTAGTTTTAGTGACTAATATAGATATTAGGCTTTATTGATTTTAATTCTATTATATATATTTTAATTTATATAGATTATATAGATTTTAGGTTATACAATTATTAATCATATTTCGCTCATATAAAGTTATATAAAAATTTTAAAGTTATATATTAGGGTTTATGTTATCAATTTTATCTTACATTTTAGCCTTAGATATCATTATCATTATAGATTTTAGGTTTTTATTGTTTTATGATATTAATATTAATTTATATATTAGTTTTTAATATTAATATTAATTCAGATTTTAGTTTAAAGTTTTTATTTTATTTTATAGATATTAATTGAATAATATTAATTTAAAATTAAAATTAAAATTAGGTTTCATTATTAATCTCTCTGGCCGACCTGTGCTGTTCCTTTAAACTTTCATCCCTCATGTGTATTTATTTCCTTCATCTGGCTCTTCTTTTTATCATCTTTCTCTTATCATCTTTCTTTGTTCCCTGATGATGGATCCCATTTGGGATTCGAAACGTTGGTGTATAAATTCTACAAATATGGATAAGATATTAAGAGCTAGTTACTATTGGCCTACTCTGTTCTCTGATGTTAAAAAATTTACCACTTCATGTCACAAATGTCAAGTGTTTGAGGGAAAAAGAAAGTTACTACCACTTCCTTTGAAGCCTATTGCAACAGAAAAACCCTTTCAGCAATGGGGCTTGGACTTCATTGGGGAAATTCATCCTTCATCCTCAAGCCAACATAGATGGATTCTAACAGCCACAGATTACTTTACTAAATGGATTGAAGTTGTTCCATGTAGGCAGGCAAATGATTCTACTATCATTCAATTCCTTGAGACTAATATCCTTTCTAGATTTGGCTGTCCTGACAAGATTATAACAGACAATGCTGCTGCTTTCAGATCCAAGAATATGGTGAAGTTTTGTCATAAATTCCATATCACTTTGGGTCACTCCACAGCATACTACCCTCAAGGCAATGGTTTGGCAGAATCATCAAACAAAAGTCTCATCAACATCATTAAGAAAGTATTGGAAGAGAATAAGAAAAATTGGCATAAGAAGCTTGTAAATGCTTTATGGGCAGATAGGCTAACAACCAAGAGATCCATAGGGGTCAGCCCATATGAATTGGTTTATGGAATGGAAGCCAAATTCCCTTCATCCTTAGGGATCCCTATCATGAAACTTCTTCAAGAAAGTCAAGCTGAACCAAATGACATGCAAAGAAGAGTAAACCAAATTATATGTTTACAGCAAACCAGAGATCAAGTGTATAACAGAGTTCAAATCCTACATGAGAAGCTGAAAAAAGCCTTTAATAGAAGAACCAAGGCCGAAGATTTCTTTATTGGTGATAAAGTGCTTAAATGGGATTCAAGAAGAGAAGACAAGGGCAAGCACGGCAAATTTGACTCACTTTGGAGAGGGCCTTTTGTGATTCAAGCAGTACAAGGAAACAATACTTATTTCTTGGAAAATCTGGATGGCACTGAAGCTGAAGAGGGCCCTGTAAATGGCCGGATGTTAAAGAACTACTTTGATTACTTTCCATGTATATAGCATGGCTGCTCCCCTATACATAATCAGTTGTATATAGTATTTTCTTTCAGCATGTAGATAGCTCAGTTTAAGAAGTATTGTATATAAGCAGGAAAAGGCCTTTATGTCAGCAAGTTCCACAATGGTGGCAGATTCCAGTTTTGAAGTCCAAAGAGAAAGTTTTCAAGTTTTGAAGAGAAGTCAAAAGCCAAGGCAGTCTGACCTGTTGTTCTTGGTCTTTCAAGAAGAAAAACCATCCCCAAGTGGAGCCACTGTTAGCTACCTATACCAATAGGTTTCATGTTTCATGATTAGCAGGGGAAGTGCCAATATGATCTGCTTTGGTGATGCAAAGATCTCATATTTTGGAGAAGGACACATGTTTACAGTTGGTTGATGCTGCCCCACTTCTGAATGGGTGATCCAACAGTCTAAGCTAGGTCATGCCAGGTTTCAATTTTCTGTTGTAGATTAGAGAAAGAAATCTGTCCAAACAGTTCAATCTTGGCAGATAAAGTAGTTAGGTAGAGAATGAAGGTTCCCAACTGTTTAATCTGGGGCCTTGGAAGCAATAAGGCTAGCCTTAGATAGAAAATCAAAAGAAAAAGCCAAAGGAAAAGAAAAGGCACATAAGGGTTTGCAAGTCTAAGTGCACCCTCCTTGGAGTAACAAAAAATGCTAGGCAATAGAGTGGGTAGGTAGATGGGGTTGCAGAAGCATGATTTCTTTTATGTCACTGGCCCAAGCAAAGGAAAAACATGGTGCCAGTGCAGGTCTCCTATTCAGCAGTTTTACAACAATACAATGAAGCATGTCTAACTCCCTAATTATCCCCCATTACATTCATTGCTAACATCCCAATACTACCTATGTTCATGAAAGAAGTCAAAGTCTTTTGTTGATTCTTGTTTCTTTAAGAGCCACATTTCTTGTGTAAAATTCTTTTCATTTTGATCTACTTCCTAACTAAGTTTGTTTCCTTAAAACTTAGTATCTATCACTTCCCATTCCTATTCCCCTCCAAAACTAACTACTAACTCTATCTATACTTAATTCCCTATGTTCCCCTTTCCCTATTACTATAACACCATGGTGTATAGAACCTCCACAATATGTATATTCCCTCCCCCTGGCATTATAGCCATATGTCCAAATATTGGACAACCATGCTGAGTCCAAGTCTGAAACAGGGTGCTTTGTTCAAAGTCAGGGATTAAACTAACCCCACGTTGGTTTAATAACCTAAGCCCTACCCCTTTTCCCTCTACAACCCTTTGAAATGATTTACCCACTTTATTTTGCAAGCAACCTTGTAAAAACCCACTATTACCCCTAACCTGCGCCATTTGCAAAATACACTAGAAAACCCACCTTCACCCTTCGTCCTAAGTTTGTTACTATGCGCATTTCAATACAAAAAACACCAAAAAAAACCCATTTTTCCGCCTATCCTAAGTTTCGGGTTAAAAAAGTGCATTTTGCAAAGAACCTTGTAAAAACCCACAAATCCGCCAAAGTTTCAAAGTTTAGTATGGGCGCATATTTCCAGAAAAACAATAAAATATTCGCGCCCCGATGCCGTATTGTCCTTGCTTTTTATCGACCCGTCGACCGTTGGATCTGGGTTTTCCCATCCGACGGCCCACATCCATATCGGGTCACCCCGATTACCGGACGTTACCTCCCGAGAAATTGTCAGAGGGTGACGTCAGGCCTCTACCACGCGTCACTCCCAAATCTTATCGGGAGGCCGCCTGCCAATACCACCACCGTACCATAAGCGGTCCGATGGAACCGCTTACCACCCTTTGTATACCACCTGCCCACATCACCGCTACGTCATCCCCACATCGTGCTAACGCAGCGCCACGTCAGCACCCAGCCCGCCACTGATCTGACTTGTCCGCCACCTCAACAGTCCCCGTGGACCACTCGCAGACCGCCACGTCACCTTTCCGTACCCGACCCCACCCGGTGACGTCATGCTGACGTCATCCAAAAAAAGCGCCAATAACCCAAAAAGTCCATATTTTCGCCAAAAATCGCGTTTTTTGTCACTTTTGCCAAAAGAAATATTGTTCCGCTCTGCATGCGAATTACGACCATTTAGCCGCCAGCCTGCAAAAATCAACTTAAGGACCGTGGGCGCTCTCAGTCTGCCCGCACTTGCCACCATTGCCGAAGGTTCACCAGGTATTTATCCAAGTTCTCTTCCGTGCCTGGTTTTTGTATAAATTCACCCAAAACCATTGAGAAAGGAGAGTAAAAACCAGTGTAATTACCAGTAAATCCCCGGTGACCAGCGTTTATTTTCAGTTGTTGGGTCGAAATTCACCTGCAGAGCCCACATTTAGTCAAGTTTTCATAAATTCACAGTCAGTTCGCGCATTCGTGAACTCAAAACCCGTGCTGCACTAATTCACCGTGAAGACAGTTTTACTAGTCCCAGCATTTGCTCACTCAACTCTCTTTGGAGCATTTCAATTGCCCTCACCACAATTTACCCTGTTTTCCCCTGCAATCTGCCTTACTCTTGCAAAAAATACCCCTCTGTGTTGCTCTGTCCAGTAACACAAGTTCTAGTACAAATCAGAGTCCTAATTAGCCATGGAAACACCAGTAGCATTAAATGTTCCACCTCTGAATGCCCCACACAGAGAGCTAGAGTGGAAACCCCTGGGTGATAAAGATTATCAGATGACAGAGACATTCTCAATGAATTCCAAGTTTAACATTCATATGCTAAATGAGTTAAAGGCTCAACACCTCAGTGGAGCTGATATTTTAGGGATTTGGGACTCCAATTTGCCCATTTTCAACCTTCCTCAAGTCAATGTCCTTCCAGACCTGATCCATCGATGTTGTTCTAGCTATGATCCATGTCAAAGAGCTGTTCTCAGTCCCTCAAGTTCAGTCTTGTTCCATATCACCCCTGAGGCCATAAATGAGATGCTGCACTTTCACACTGCAAAGCCACTAATTCCTCTTTCCATGATGGACTTGTTAAAGAAAGGGGGCAAGCTGTCCAGTGCCCAGATCATCAAGATTAATCAATTATTTGTTCAGCCAAGCTCTGAAGCTATGAGAACACCTCCTATTAGAAATCCATATCTCAATGACTTGGGCAAAATGCTGGTGGATTTGATCAGCTATGTCCTAGGTTACAGATCATGTGAGGATGTTGATGACACCATTATGGCCATGTTGTCCATATTTTCCCCTGGAATGCCTCCTGTTGTGCACTATGACTATGCTGCATACATCGCCAATAAGATTCATGAGAAATTGATGAATCTAGAAAGGGAAAAGGTGTTTAGATACACTGCATACATCTATCACTTGTTCTTATTTTATCAGCCTGACAGTTTCCCTATTTCTCTCAAGAAGCTTGATGCTCAGGGAAACCCAAGGTCTGTGGTATTTTGGACTTCAGTTTTTCATCACACCTCCTGTTCACCATACACCTACTGTGAATTCATAGATCTTTTTATCCATCCAGCCATGACCTTGTTATTGGGTGTCCCTCCTCCAAGATTGACCGATGAGATGCAAAGAGTACTCCAGCTCTCAAAGGCCTACAGCATTGGTGATTGGTACTTTTACCAACACCATACAGTAATCAGAATATATGGCTGTGAGTTGAACCCTTATAGGCTGCCAAGATATGTCCCTATGAGACTCTTTGCCTTAGAATATTTCAGGCAGTTTGGAAATGCAGACCAGGTCCATTTCCACAGTAAAAACAAGAAGGTGCAACTAAAAGTCAGGAACCAGCTAGGCCCATTTCTTTACAACAAAAGGGAGGAGGGATGGAAGGAAGCAGATAGGATCCTAGAGACCCTCCAATTGCAAACCAGTTTCCGCTGGGTACCTTATGACCCTAATCATTTCATTTCTCTCAGGAGGGTAAATATAAATTGGGTAGCTATGATCACATCAGATTGCCTCATATTGAGAAATATGCCAATTTGTTAAGTTGGAAAGAGGGCACTCTGGAAGAGGCAATTACTAGAGAGAAAATGCTACAAAGAGAGGCAAAGAATATTGAGAAAGAGGCTGACTTGGAAACTTGTGGGCAGGTTTCCTCTTCCTATCAAAGGCAACTTGGAGCAGCTGCCTCATCCTCCACAGCCCACCAACAAGCAGCTAAAATTTCTCATCAGGTATCAAGCAAGGGTAAAGAAAAGCAGATGGAGCACGAACAACCACCTCCTATAGCAGAACAGCAAAAAGAACAGCAAAAAGAAGAGCAGCCAATGCAGCAAGAAGAAATAGCTGAGGCCCCAAAATCCAAAGAGCAGCAGGCTCAAGAAACTGTGCCTCCTAGGCAAGAAACGACAGGGGAGGCCTCGGTGCTCCAAACTCCACAGAATGAAGAAAGAAACCGAAAGAGGGATAGAGAGCAGGAGACTCCCCTCACCACATCCACAACTCAAGGGGAGAAAAGACAGAGACTAAATCCCCTTTCAGAAGAAGAGATGCCTATTGGGCAATCCTTGGGCATGGGCCCACCAAGTATGGAGGCATCTGCCAGTTCCTTTCAGCAGGAACAAGAAAGAACCCTTGGAGGAGAGGTCAGCTCCTCAAGTTAGCAAAGGAGAGCTGAAACAGGCATCAAGCAACAATTCATTGACATCAAAAAGAGAAATGAGCCACTCAGGCTCCAGCTCTATAATCAATTGCTTAAAATGGCCCCTACAAACCAACAGAGGCTTATGTCAGCTTATGACCTAACAGAGGGGAAAATGACCATGAGTCATTTCATGCCCACCATGTTGCAGCCACAGTCAGCTGCAGACTATATAAGAACCAACCTTGAGGTTCTTGCAAAAGACATCCACCCTATGGACCAGATAGAACTTCACAAGCAAACGGGTGAGATGGTCTATTCGACACTGTCAGACAAGACCTTCTTGGCACATAGGTTGGAAAATAGCCTGAACAATACAACTGCCCAACTTGAGTTGGAGAAGGCATCCTCTCAGGCCAAAGACAACAGGATCAGGTCTTTGGAGGATATAATCATAGAGCTTGCGCATGACCCAAAGGATCCCAGAGCTATAAAGGAGCTGCTAAAGATAAGAGATTCAGACATTGCAGCTTTAAGAAAGATGATAAAGATCCCAGCAACCCTTCACCCTCAAATAGAAGAGGTTGCCCAGCGAAGGCAGGACCAAGATGTAGCAGCCATGCTGATATCACTCCATAAGCAACTGGTACAGACAGAGGGAAAATTGGTAGAAACAGAGGTTGCATTGCAGGCAGCCCTACAACAGAAAGAAGGAGGCCAAACATCTCAGCCCCCTCAGCAAGTAATCAACCTTGAGGAACCCCCTCAAATTGTCACTCCTCCTACAGTACAGACAGTTGAGACAGCTCCATCAACATCAGCACCAGCACCAACATCAGAGCAGGCTCCAAGCCTTGACATGCAGAAGTTGATGAATGAGATTCAAGTCCTAGAAGCCCAGATGGCAGAGCTGAATGAAGCCAAGGAGAAATTAGCTACCCTGAATGAAAAATATGACAAGTCTAAGCAAAGTGTAGCTGAAAAAGGAAGAGAAATAAAAGCTCTTAAGGAGAAGATAAAGGAGCTGGAGAAAAAGCTCACTCTTGACAAAGTGGTGGCGGAGATCAAGAAAGTTTTATGGGCCAATATTGGCCAATCAATAATAGATCAATGGCAGTACATAGAGACTATTCATGAGCAGATGGATCTCATCAGCAGGGCTCACAAGGAAATTCAAAAGGCAAGGGCATCTCTTGGAAACATGCCTGAGATAGCCAACAGGATGATCAACGTCCTCAACAACCGTACAGGTTCTCAGCTGACAGCCATGGGTATCTCTGGTAGAACTGACACCATACTATTTATAAAAAGAGTGCTCACATTGAGAAGCCTGGTGCAAACATTGGATAGAAGATGCCAGGAAATGCAAATAGAAGTAAATAAATTTGTGGAAAAAATCACAGTATTGCATAACAGTGCCCTTCCCAACTTACTGAACAGCGCAGGAAGGCTACTATCACATGAGAACTATGCAAAAAGGGTAAATGCATTTGCCACCAATCAGATCACTGTAGGGTCAAGCACTCCAGAGGAAGTAGGGCCTGCATCTGGGCAGAACCTTTATGAAAAAGTGGAGAATTTGTTTTTTATTATGAATGAAATCAGGCATTTGTTCGAGGTGCCTCCAAATTTCTACAAATATACAGAGGCAGATGAAACCTTAGGTGCAATTTTGAGACATCAATTGCCTACACAGGAATGGTGGACCAGCATGATACAGTTATTACTGTAAACAACAGGCTTTCATCAAGTTTTTTCATCAAAATGCAAGTCATCATGTTCAGAAAATTTGATGCATTCAGTATGACTGGAAAAGACTGGGCTGAGCCAACTTAGCAGACAGATTCGGCCACCGCAGCAACACTGACAGCTACAGGTGACAAGGCCGAGAACTCTACAGTATGACAGAGCCATAAAGACACATCATTCAGCATTAATGCAGAACGCTCAACCGACTCAGTGACCTCCAAAGGTCAAAAAGACTTCTGACAGAATTAAAAAGTATTCGTTTTTGTATTTAAAGCAGCAATAGCTTCCTTATCTGTTGTTCAGAAAGTTAGTAAACGTATTTATTAATCAAATGACTCAGCGGTTCTGATATTTTGTAAAACCAATTGTATATATTCCCCCTCGCACAGGCTTGCAGGGGTGGTTGTTGATTTTCTCTTCAAGAGATCCTATGATGTAAACGTTCAGAGTTTTAATACAAAAAGCTGATGGAATTTCCAAAGTTCTGTGTTGTCTGATGCATTATGGTGTGTTTGCTGAATGCTACAGGATTCCTGCGTATTTCATGGAACAATAAGTTTCTTTAACCTCTTCGTTATGTTTGTTATTTCCTTCATAATCCATTCATGTTCTATGTTTCACAGTTTAATGGCAAAGAAAAAGAATAGTTTCAGGATTTATTCATAGAATACCCTGAACTCAATCTATGTTGTTATGAATGTTTTCTTCGGTTATAGTTATAAGAGTGTGATTCTTAATTGTTGCACCTTCAGACTGTACCTTTCACAGTGATTGTTGTTCAGGAATTCAAACCTGCTCCTGGGCAATACATCTCTTTATCACACCACCAGCTTAGTGGAAAATTCTTAATTGCCTTCCACTGGTTAAACATACTTCATCATCTCAATTTCAAGTTTGTTTCATGAAATATATAAATGGCCCTGCAGTTTCAACAATCCCACTTAAACATCTCAAACAGCCTGTAACCACAAACTCCATTGCCCAATGGACTAAAACTATCTGAAGATATCATCTTAGGTACCGAAAGACATCATTCAACCAAAATATAAAACCAAAACCCTCACCTCATAGCTAGCCTAAGATCCCCAAGAACATAGTGAAAAATCATAAGAGAGAGCCCTCTCTGATTACAGGTTGGCTAGAACCTGTAATCCAAAGCTTGGTTAGTGGTTACCCCGGCCGTATTCCCTCAGGAGTCAAAGGGAACAACCTGGGTGTTAACAGTAGGTAAAAGGTCACCCCATTTGTATAAATATAATCTAATTCATCATTTGTGTGGGACTTTAGCACTTCAGCTAAGCTAGCATTAGATAGTTGTTTTGTTCGTAAGGAGATAGAGGCACTCAGCTCTTCGAAGATAGTAGGGCGATTTGTGGTGATGCTATGTTTTTTCCTTGAAGATGGTATGAGCCACCCATTTTCCACTACTGGGATTTCATGGACCTATTGGACATGTACTTGACTTTGCGGCATGAATAATAAGAAGTTATTCACATTGATATTGATTCACATGCATCTTCTTTGTGGTTGTATTGGCTATTTGGCATTTCCATTGAGTTTGTATGTTGCATGTGAGTTTAATTTCTAATCTTTGCTCTTTTATTCCACATTAATGTTATTAAATTACTACAAACTAATTTGCAGTTAACCTCTAGCACTCCCTTAATCATATCTCTCGGATGGTTTTGGCTAATGGATTCCTCTTTGAAATGTACTTATTCTTTTTCTTTTTTTCCTTATTCTTGTACATTTTTTTGTGATTTTTTCAATTGTGGTTGGATTCCATCCCCATTCTCTGTCCATTTCATTCTTATCCTCGCACTCACATCTCCACATTTGACATCCAAGAATAAAACTTACATGGTGGTAGTGGATCCCACATTCTAATTGGGGCTCCTATCCCAAATGGTGTGAGATCTAATTGGGACTTCACATCGGGGAGACCCCTAATTCTTGGCAGGACATTTTTTCCCATCAACAAGATGATAGTTTAATTATTGTATATACTAATTTTTTATTTGTAGTTGATGTGGTTTCTAACCTTTATAGATTGTTTATATCTCTAGCATGTATAGGTCACATGGGTTTTTATTTTGTGAACATAATAAGATTGACATTCTTAGTTCTCACTGACTAAGGTGATGAATTAATGTAATTATGCTAGATTTAACTAACAACTATGTGTGTGTGAAAACACACAAGAAAACACAGATTCCAACAAGTAATCAAGGAATGAGTAGCATAATGGTAGAGTCCAACATGCTCGGATCCTATCATAATGAGGAAGAGGAATCAGTTGGTAAGAGGCCAAAGGAAAAATCCCTTGATCCATAGGTGAATTGAAAATTTGCAACAAAAATAATGAAAGGAATTTTAGAGATCAAGAAAGGAAACC
Source organism: Pinus tabuliformis (assembly GCA_031772625.1). Classification (NCBI taxonomy): domain Eukaryota; kingdom Viridiplantae; phylum Streptophyta; class Pinopsida; order Pinales; family Pinaceae; genus Pinus; species Pinus tabuliformis. The sequence goes on along the minus strand of CM062804.1, from coordinate 1,542,454,764 downwards.
ATAGGTGAATGTAGTTATTTTTCATAGCTTATCATACTGGCAAAGGAAAGAGAAACCCAAGATTGGTGCTAGCTATTTATGTGGGAAAAAAATCCAAGAAAAGTCCATCAGAGATCTAGAAGTAAGTATTTGAAACCAATAAGGAAAATGGAAGTTAGTCAAGGAAAAGGCATAAGTTAGCAAGTGAAGACATGATGAGAGAAGAAACCCAACTCAGTACTCATGAAAGACAGTTAAGCATCCATGACCAATTTTCTGGTGTCGCAACCAAAAGACACAACCACCAAAGGAGAAGTGAGAAGAGCTCAATGCAGGAAGATTTCAAGAAAGCAAATCCCCTTACTTTTGATGGATAAATTAAGAAGAATGAAGAGGTAGAAGCCTGGATATTTGGATTGAAGAAATACTACAAAGTATATTATTATTCTGAAAACTTAAAGGCCATGAAAGCCATTTTTAGTTTGAAAGGCAAAGTTGATATATGGTGGGAATATTTGAAAAATGTCAAGGGAATTAGAAAAAAGGAACTATCATAGAGAAAATTTGAAATATATTTCCATGAGAAGTTCCTTTTTTAGAGGTACTATCATAATAAAATTAAAGATTTCCCTGAACATAAGCTAGGGTATCTTACCTTGGATGCTCATACCAACAAATTTTTGCAGTTGTTGAGGTATGTGAAATATATAAAGGATGAAAAGGTGAATATCCAAAGATACATCAGTTAGTTACCATAGTTATTGGAAGAAAAAGGACAAAGGAAATTTCAAAGAGAAAGGACATGTTGTAGCCACTACAACAACCCCCAAAATTTTATCCTAACACCCAAATTTTGGGTCCCCCTCTACTTTTTAAGGTCTTAAACAGATATGTCCATTTATTTGAATGGTTAAATCATTCAATGACCTAATGGTCATCTAACCCTATGGATTCTCATGCTTTCATGAATGCATATTACAATTATCTTCCTCCATTAATCTTGGTTCGTGTTCTTGTGAATGCATTAGGGTTTGGGGACTTTTATGACATTCATGTTTTACCTTGATCCTCATCCTTTAAGGTGCATTTTCACGAGAATTTCATGGCCTTTGCAATCACATTATTACATTATCATGTTAAGAATATTTCCTTACATATCAAGGTCATGTTCATTCATTAAATAAATTTGTGTGATTGAATGATGCATTGGTTTTAGGTAAAAGGTAGTTTTTCATTCAAGATTGAATCTTCAAAATAGGCATTTTGTATTGAAATCCATTTTCATCCAGTAACCATCCCTTTGTACACGTGTTTAGCTCTCACATTACAAATCACCTACACATCACAAAGCTTACATAAGAAACCCTTTGTTTGAAAGAATTAATTATATATTTTCTTTGCGAATGTGATTGTTCAAGCTTTGTCATAATTAAAGAGGTTTTATTTGTTTATATGGTATGGATTGTATTGACTATAGTGAAATTGTTGATATGACTGTGTGTGTTAATGGATTCAAATGGAAGACCTCTGCTTAGAGGGTGACATGGCTATGAAGTGCATATAGCTCTAATCACTGATGGTGTACTTCCTTCAATAATTAAATAGTTGTGATTCAGGATTTATATGCGAGACGGCATGCCATTTTTGTCAACCACAAGTTATGGAAAAGGGATTTTATTTCAAATAGTTTAATATTTGTATAGCATGTCGATTCAATTCAAGTATTAGCATTACCGGATGCAAAAAAAAAATTATTAAATTCATGAGAAATATTATGACAAAGCATGTGAGGGAGACTATATCAAATTTACAAAACAAATGATAATATTATATTGTAAAGTTGTGAAAGATTATACCAAAAGGGTATGATGACATTATGTATTAACCATATGCATGAAAGTTTGTAAAAAATTGCAAAGGGTCATCGCATGAAAGGTTTTGTGTGGGTTTAGGCTTAATGTTGAGAATAGTGCTTCACATATTACGTCGTCCCTTTTATTCCAATGCGGCCTCCATAGGTTCTGTATTTAGGCCAACTAAATCTCCATATTAACTTCAAAATATTAACGTTATAGTGAGGTTTGAAATATGAAAAGATATAAATATTATATATTAGCATGCATAGGTTACACATCAAAGTTTAGCCATGGTATAAAAAGAAAAGTTATACACCATCCCATGTGAACCATCCTATGTAGGACGTGGCACATTAAAATGTATATAAGGGATACTATAGCAAGCAGTAACAATATAGCCACCATAACGCGTAGGCAATAAGAGTGAAGGATATGTGATAATGCCATAACACGATGTTGTTCTGCAAGGTGAGGTTACGATAAAATATCGCGATAATACATGCAATAAATACAGTGACAACATGGTGCGATCAAGAATACCAGAGTGTGATATAAGCAATGGATGCAATGATATTCCAACTACCTGTAATGATATTACAAAGGGTATGCATTACGTTGAAAGCATATCGTAGTGGGTTCAAAGGATATGATGCAAACAATGGATTAGAGATAAGACAATACAATGCATACAAGATAACACCCTAATAACACAATGCAATATGACACATGAATGCACTAATGTGATGAGGTATAAGGAGATGTGAACATTAATGATAGAAAGGAGACAACGATGCAATATAATAGAAGTTGTGATGAAGGGATATGATAATTCATACATGCATAGTGCATGCAGTGAAGAATGATGCAGACAGTGGAAGACAAAGGCTATTAGGTATAAGGAGATGCGAACATTAATGATCGAAAGGAGACGACAATGCAATATAATAGAAGTTGCGATGAAGGGATATGATAATTCATACATGCATAGTGCATGCGGTGAAGAATGATGCAGACAGTGGAAGACAAAGGCTATATGAAAGCCATGCAATCGAGAATATATTAAAGCACAACAATAAGAGGTTATACAATGTGATAATGAGCTCCAATGACAACTATAATAACACATGAAATTGAAAACATTAAGACAGCTAGAATACAGATAAATACTTTATTAATACAAATCAACGTTGAGAAAGAAAAATTATTTCAAAGGCTATAGAGAAGAATGCAATTCGATGCACTAAATTGAAATCTACGTATCGCATCAAGCTAAGGATGTCAAATTTTGTGATGGGCTTATGTAATGGACACGTGTGATGAGTTTATACAACGATCCTATGAGAGGATATATATTAAAATGTATATCAGAGATGCCATCTCAGATAAAAATCACACTTTGAATTAAATGAACGAGTTGCAGCTCATAGGTGTGTACAGCACCTGGGAGACTGCACTCAAAACAAAGAGGAGACTCTCACTCTCGTTCACTCTACATTACATCAAATGAATATTACAATATTAAATACATCACTAAAAAATAGGTAGTTGTAAACAACCTCCTAACTCTAGGAACTAATCCTAAACTAAGGAGATACGTTACAACCATATAACCATTTCTCCATTATTTTTAACTCCCCCCCTTAATGGAGAAAGGGTTATTCTGTACTCCTAACATCCCTCTAAATAACTCAAACTTTACTCGCCCTAGAGGCTTAGTAAAAATATCAGCTAAATTATCACAAGTGTTACAATACTCCACACATATTTCTTTTGACTGTATCTTTTCTCGAACAAAATGAAACTGAGTGTCAATATGTTTAGTATTGTTATGGAAAACTGGATTGTATGCAAGCTTTATTGTGCTCTGGTTGTCAGTTTTGATACTGGTTGCTTCTTTCTGACTTTCACCTGCATCACTAAGCAATCTCCTCAACCAGATGGCTTCGCATGTTGTTGCACACAACGCCTGGTACTCAGCTTCACATGATGATAATGCTACAGTACTTTGATTTTTGCTACTCCACAAAATAACCCCGGATCCAATACTAAATGCATAACCTGTGATGGATCTACGATCATCCAAGTCACCTGCCCAATCAGAATCTGAATAACCTGCTAAAGTAACATCAGAAATTTCAGTGTATAAAATACCATAATTACAAGTACCACTAAGGTACCTCAACACACATTTTACTGCAATCCAGTGACTTTCAAGTGGTTTGGACATAAACTGGCTCAGCACACTAATAGAGTATGCCAGATCAGGTCTAGTTGTCGTGAGATATATCAAACTTCCCACTAGCTGTCTATACAAAGTTGCATCCTCCTGTTTTGTGCCATCATCACAGCTTAACTTGAGATTCTGCTGCAATGGTGTTGTTGTTGTTTTACACTGTTCCATTCTGAATATTTCCAACAGGGTTCTGGCATACTTTCCTTGAGTTAGAAAAGTTTGACCAGAATCTTTCCACACCTCCAAACCTAGGCAATAATGAAGATCTCCAAGGTCTTTCATTTCAAATACCTGTAACATTTGTTGCTTGATTTCTTTGATCAAATTATTTGCATTTCCTGTTATAATCATGTCATCCACATACAAAGAAATCAAAATGATTTTCCTCTGTTTATTTATCTTGGTATACAGGTTTGGGTCGTTGAGGCTCCTATGAAAACCATGTTGTATAAAAAATGAATCAATTTTCTCATACCATGACCTGGGTGCTTATTTCAAACCATAAAGTGCCTTATGCAATTTACACACTAAATGCTCCTGCCCCTTTTTCACAAAACCAGGAGGCTGTACTAAATAAATTTCTTCCTTTAATTCTCCATTCAGAAATGTAGACTTAACATCTAGCTGGTGTAGCTTCCATTTATGTTTTGTTGCTAGAGAGATTAGAATTCTAATTGTATTTAGTTTAGCTACAGGGGCAAAGGTGTCATCGAAATCTATGCCTTCTTGCTGTGAATAACCCTTCGCTACCAGTCTAGCTTTGAATTTTTCTACACTCCCATCTGCATTTAACTTAGGTTTATATAGCCACTTACAACCTATAAGGGTTTTTCCTTCAGGAAACTCAACTAAATCCCAAGTATGATTTCTATATATTGATTCAATTTCCTCATGCATTGCAGCCCTCCATTCATCTGATTTACTTGCTTCTTCATAATTTGAAGGTTCTACAATGTTTAAAATTTTGGACATTAAAGCATAGCCTTTCAATCTTTCAGGTACTCTAGTCTTCCTACCTGATCTTCTAGATAGAGGACTTACCTCAACTCTATCTATTTCAGCACTTTTTGGGCCTGCATAATCACTTATTACACTATCTGCTGCTACTTCTTCCTGTTTCTGCTCCTGCTCCTGCTCTTCATCTTCGTCACTGTTCATCTCTATCAGCAATGGAATGTGGCTGTCATTGCTAGAGTCTTCCTTTCCATCTTCAGTCTGTTCATGAAAAACAACATCTCTACTTGCAAAAACTTTATGAGTCACAGGATTATATAACTTGTATGCCTTATACTCTGTGCCATATCCTACAAATATATATTTCAAGGCTTTGGGGTCTAACTTCTTTCTATCTGCTTTCGGTATATGAGCATAAGCTTTAGATCCAAATATTCTTAGATGACTAACTGCTGGTTTGAGTCCAAACAATGCTTCAAAGGGGGTTTTGAAGCCTAGACATTTAGTAGGACTCCTATTCTTTAAATAAACAACAGTATTAATGGCTTCTACCCAAAGACCATTTGATATACCTTTACCTTGAAGCATACTTCTGGCGCACTCCACAAGAGTTTTGTTCTTGCATTCTGCTACTCCATTCTACTGTGGAGTGTGTGGCACTGTGAATTGCTGCATAATCCCATGTTGCTTGCAGAAGTTCATGAACTCTCCTAACCTGTATTCTCCCCCTTGGTCTGAGCGGAGAATCTTTATCCTCTTTCTTGTTAGGTTCTCTATCATAGATTTGAATTCTTTAAAGTAACAAAAGGCTTGACTCTTTTTACTTAAAAAATACACCCATGAAAACCTAGTGCAGTCATCTGTAAACAACAGAAAATAATATGCACCTCCTAGGGACCTAGTTTGCATAGGTCCACAAATATCCGTATGCACTAGTTCTAGGATGTCTCTTTCCTTTCTGTTGACATGCAAAGGGAACTCTTCTCTATGCATTTTCCCTAATGCACATCCATCACATTCCAGCTTGACATTATGAAAAACAGGGAGTCCTTCGACCATACCTTTCTTCTGAAGTAAGATGAGGTCTTGCAAATTGAGATGTCCAAATCTCTGATGCCAGAGATTTTTGACTGTTGATCCAGCTGCAACCATTGCTTGTCGTGGCATACTCTTTTCATCCAATCTGTACAAATTCCCCACGTGCACTCCTATTGCAACTGTTTCCATCTGGCTATCCTTAATGACACAACCATTCTTAAAGAATTGCACCTGCATGTCCTGGTCTGTAATCATTGAGACAGAGATCAAGTTTTTCTTAATTCCTGGAACATATAATTAACTAGGTAGCTTCACAGGAATATCTCCACTTCCTTTGATCTCATACCCACTGTCATCTCCTAAATAAATTTTTGATCCACATGCAGATTCTTCAAGAAATTCAAAACAGTCCTTATTACCGGTCAAGTGTGATAATGTGCCAGAGTCGACATACCATATGTCGTCCTCATCTCCCTTTAATGCTGAAAGAGCACAATCGACTGTGAATAGTCGAAGATCATGGCTGTGGTCCTCCTCTTCTCCAACAAAACAGCCCTGATGTTTCCTTTTTTTGCCTTTTCTTTCATCTGCCTGCCTCTTATAGCATTCTTTAATCTGATGACCAGGTTTCCCACAATAAAAACATCTCTTAACATAATTATCAGTCATACCTCTGAATGGTCTCTTTTGAAAAGAGCTGGCCCCCTTCTGTTGTTGCTGCTGCGGTTGCTGGTGCTGATGTTGGTGTTGGTGTTGCTTTCCTCTGTACTGTCGCCTCTTCGCCATCAGAGCTAGGTCATTGCTCTGAGTTTTCAGATTCTGTCTTCGCTCCTCCTCCTGGAGCAGAATCGTTGTCAGCTCATCAAATGAAGGGGCTTTCTCCCTCGCTGACAGTCCTGTGATGAATGTCTGATATTCATCAGTCATTCTGTTCAATGTGAGTGTAACTAGATCTGAGTCGGACACCTTTTCTCCAATAGCTCCCAGTTTGTCTCTCAGATCCTTGACTCTGGCCATGAATCCACCAACTGACTCATTCTCGTCCATCTTCAATGCAAACAACTTTCCCTTAAGTTCCAGAACACGCTTTGCATTCTGAGTCTCATATAGGCTCTTGATCGTTGTCCATATATCAGCGGCTGACTTGGAATCTCTGATATGTGGGATAATATTGTCCTTAATGGAAATCTTCAGTATAACTTTTGCTTTCATTTCTCTTTTATCACAGTCTTATTCTTGGGTCGTTGTTCTAGATTTCGGCTCATTTCCCTCAACGATCGCCCATGCATTTACGCTCTCCAGCAAAGTTTGCATTTTGAATTTCCAGTTGGAGAAATTCATTCCATCGAGTTTTCCAGACTCGTGGAGGTATGATTCTATATTGTTGTTCATTTTCGCCCAACTGAACACTCCAATCGGCCACCACCGGGCAAGTCCGATCTGCTACCACCGAACAGATCAGGGACTACACTGTGCCACCACCCGGCAAGTCCGATCTGCTGCCACCGAACAGATCAGGGACTTCACTGTGCCACCATCGAGCAAAACTGATCTGCTACCACCGAACAGATCAACAAGCAAGCTCCAACACGCCACCACCGGGCAAAGGCGATCTGCTTCCACCGAACAGATCAAGGAGCTGCACTGCGCCACCACCGGGCAAAAAACTGATCTTCTTCCACCGAGCAGATCACAGAGCTATGATTCGCCACCACCGGGCAGGTCCAATCTGCTACCTCCGAGCGGATCACGGAACCCCAATTCGCCACCACCGGACAGGTCCGATCCAAGCGGATCAAGGAACCTCAATTCGCCACCACCGGGCAAATCAAATCCGCTGCCACCAAGCAGAAATCTCCACGTGCCACCACCGGGCAACTCCAATCTGCAAAAAATTGAAGATTTCCAGAGAGAAAGAGGTTGGCTCTATGGCGCTCTGAACAGCTACAAATCCGCATCAATTGCAGAAAAGTAAAATTCACAGTGTCCACGGAAATTGATGTGCTTAACAGCCACGGATCCGCGCCAATTCAGTTATAATTTTGTTGGCATGCTTATCAGCCCTAAACCCGCGCCAATGTGCGCTCTGTTCTTTAAAAAATCGCGCCTTTCTATTTTGTTCTGGATTGGCGCGACTGTCTTCAAAAAAACCGCGCCAATTGCTCAACCCTTTCTTCGGCTCAGAGATGATCAGTCATCTGAGACCCTTCGCTCCAGGTGTTACTGCAGTTCCACCTGATAACACAGACACATTTACATGTACTCCTACCACTACAGAAATGTAACTAATGATACATCCCCTAAAAAAATGAGGCTATCTCTATCCTAACCTCTGATACCAAGATAAAAATCACACTTTGAATTAAATGAAGGAGTTGCAGCTCACAGGTGTGTACAGCACCTGGGAGACTGCACTCAAAACAAAGAGGAGACTCTCACTCTCGTTCACTCTACATTACATCAAATGAATATTACAATATGAAATACATCACTGAAAAATAGGTAGTTGTAAACAACCTCCTAAACTCTAGGAACTAATCCTAAACTAAGGAGATACGTTACAACCATATAACCATTTCTCCATTATTTTTAACTATCTCAAAAATCTCTACAATGATACTAAACTGAGTGCGATGAAAATATAATGAACGCGTGCAAAAAGATGCATATCAAATGCATGTATGCAACAATAAACACTTTCTAACATACATAATACCTCAAATAAAATCACAATCACCAATCGCAAAGATAATGGTGAAGCTTTGCACTGCTAAAGTGAGATAATGTGATAAGAGACACAGGCATACTAGTGCAATCACGATTGCGCAATATAGAGCAGCAGGTTTCACCCTTCCTACTACTAAAATTCCCACCCCTACCAAAAGCGTAATTGCATCTTAGAATATCATCACATTCCTGCATGTCAAATATGAAACTTGTATAATGTGGATTCGTCTTCTAAAAGGGAAAAGTGGACAAGTGAAGACAAAACTGGTTGGAAGGTGAAATGACATCAAGTGAAAAAGGTTATTCACGCAGAGATAGATATTGCATCAAATGCATGTGATACACTCTGATGACACTATAACACATGCGTTGCAATAAATATTATGTCAAACAAGATGCAAGGTAATAATATGTTGAATGGAATTAAAAAATACGTTGCGACCTTAGTAATGGAAGAGAATGCAACGAGGATAACATTAAAGTGATGGAAGGAAATGTTATCACTACGAACAGCATTAGTCTTTGGTATAAACCATTGTATTTTTGGCCCTATTAACTAGGTCAAGCTATGTGTACATCATACATATATTCCAAATTGAATACCAATTCTTTGATTACATTTCCCTTTACTTTCTACAATGACTTCAAATTCATATTTGGTAGTTGATCTATTGAGCGCATTTTATATGATACTTTGCGCCCAAAACTCATTATTGAAGCATAATTGAAGCATAACTTAAGTGGCTTTATGAGATGATCAACATTCTTAAAATAGAAAAAGTCAATCAATTTTGATGAGTAAAGAGTGCAAATGGCATGAAAGAGGAAGGGAACAGTTTTCAATTGAATGATTCACATGTCTTGTAGCGAATATCTTTTGGAAATGGAAACACCTTGAAACTATCTATGTTGACAGATTTGGCATCCCTTCAAAGCACCAAGGATATTTTTCTCAGCAATAAATTTGACAATCAGTGACAATCGCAAGAAAAACACTTGATCACACATGTTTTCATATAAAGGCATATCTTGAAGGTAGCAACAACTATACTAACAAAGTATTATTCATAATAAAGGGAGAGATATTTACTGTCATTTTTTAATATCTTGTTGTATTGAAATAATTTTATCTGGTAACCTAATTATCAGTTTTGTGATTGTAGGATTAAATCTACTAGATGGTTTATGGTCTACCGACTCACAACAATAAAAACTATACCCACACCAAGGCTTTGTCAGCATGTTAGGTGATGCCAACAATAGCTAGGGCTACGATCTGATTTTCATGATTCAACAAATAGTAAAACAAGCACATTTTTTGCTACATTCATTATCCACGAGCACGTAACGTAAAGAATGAATCATTATAATTTCTTTTAGTATATAATAAATATTATTTTGTAAAGAGGGAAATACCAAAGGGCATGAATAAGCTGAAAATTCATGGGGAATATGAAAAGTCATGGGGACTTGGTGAAAGGTCACTTCCCTACTTTTATAAATATACCTTCATGTCTCATTGAAAAAGGGGGGGATTTTATCACTTTAATACTTTAGCATAGATGTAGCATTATATGCTTTGAGATTTTTTTCTCTAGGTTGATTATAGGCTAAGTGATTGTGAGGATGGGGTTTTGGTTTCAAGATTATATGAATTTCTCTCATTCCACCATTTGATTTTCAGAGGCTTGCAATGCATGTGCTTGGATTTATCGGTATTTAAGGAAAAGCTTTTTCACTTCATGCATTGATTCATGTGCATATTAATAGCATTTGTAATAGCTATCCAATGCTTTTATTGTTTGTGCATGTGTTTTTACATATTGGTTACATGTTAATGAACTAATTTGTTACATGAAGCTTGTATGTTAACTTTGAATCTTTGTTATTTCATTCCATGCAAATGTTAGTAATTAATTGTGAACTAATTTGGAGTTGGTTTCTAACATTTTCCTATTTATGTATGTCTTATTTAGTCTTAGTTATGTGATTCTATATCAAGGCACACATTCCCTCATTAACTTGTTTTTTCATTCTTGTATTATGTTATGTTAGCCATCAATGGAGAGTTAATCGTGTCCTCATTATTTTGGAATTTTACACTTGGTCTCACATTTATTTCTTTTTATTTGATAGCCTAGAGTAACACACACATGTGGTGGCAGTCAAGCCCACAAATCGGATGGGGCTCCTATTCCAAATGTTGTGAGGTCTAATTGGGACTTCACACTGGGAAAACCCCCTATTGTTGGCATAACATTTTTGCCCACCAGCATATTTTGTGCTAGGAGGGTATATGACAAGCTAACCCTCTAGTGTCTAGTTTTAAGTCTCATATCTTGAAATGGCTCCTTCCCAAATCATTATCCTTAGTTTTTTTCTTTTTAAGTCTAGATCTTTCAAACCCTGTGAAAATAATTTATCACTTGATGCAGAATAAGTTCAATGGTGAAGGTGAAACATCTTCATTAGGACATACACTTCAAATTATTCAATTTTGTCCTTCTAATGAAATATACTATATAGATGCCACTTGTAGGTTGTTCACCCTCACACTTGAAGGTCACATCAAGGAATGGTGCAAAGCCTTACCAGTTACATCTATCCATTCTTTCAAGCAACTCATTAAGGAGCTTCATCAAGCTTTTGATAGGTATGATTATCAAAGTTTGTAAAAAAAATCAATAAGCTTAGAGTGAAATCATATGAATCATTAGAAGACTTTCTTGATAGATTTCTTTATCTTTTTTATGAATTTTGTGAAAGAGATGAGGACTAGGATTTTTTGGATGAAAATTTTTGACAATAAGTTTACCTCTCTCTGAAAAAAATTTAGTCTGAAATGAAAATTAACAGTCAAGCATCGGAAGATTCTAGTATTTTTCTCCCTAATTTCAATATGCCTACTTTTGATTTGGGTGTCAATCAAAGAAAATCTCATATTTCAGAGGAAGAAATGAGTCCCCCTGATTTCCCTTATCCTCCTTCATCTTCATTATCAAATGAAATAGATTCTTGTATTAACATGCATATCTCTATTGTTGATGAATCGGGTAATGAGGGAACTTTTCCTGAAAAGGAGCAAAGTTGTCGTGCTTCAGAAGTTGCAATAAATCCTAGTGAGTTGAAGTAATTTCAATCTAATAATCACATTACTAAACAATACTTTAATTATCATTTTGTTGAAAACATGTTGATTTAGTTAATATTTCATCCCCCCATGATATGCTCTTCCCTTCACCTCTCTTCCATGACCAAGGCATCCTCTTGGGGGACAGTGGATGTTCAAATGACTACATAGAGTATAACATGCATGTTGATCCATTGTTTTCTCAAGTTGATACTAATGTGAAAAGTTTAATTTTTCAATCAGATTTAGTTGGAATTAATGTTTCTTCACCTAATTCATTTCCTCTATCTCATCTATAACACACCTCACATTATACCCTGATTTGTTTGATGAGTCTACTACATTAGTGATTTCTCTAAATACTTTAGATCTTTATTCTATTGGTCTTAATTACAATCAGGCACATAATGGTGTTGTTTCACTATTATAATATGAAAAGAATGAATCCAATCCTTATGTTCCTTCTAATTTGTAATCTTTAACAAGTGAAGAGAAAGCTTCTACAAGTTTGAATCTTCAAGAAAACCCTCTAATTGATTCATCCCAATTTTTAATCCATGAAGAGTCTCATGAGTTAAATGTCAACTCTGATCAAATTATTGATTTTAATAGTTGTCATCCTATTGATATTTTATTTATTGACACATCTAATGATAGTTTTTCATATTCACCTATTGATTTCTAAGCCATCGAAATTTGATGATTCACCATTTGAAATTTTATAGACTTTTCAAGGGGTTTATGCACTTTAGTTTCCACTAATGGTTATGTCAGGTCCTCACGATCTTGGCAAGATCCATAAACAAGATCAGATTAAGTTTTCTTCACGAGATTCTTTCCCTAGTACTCTTTTATCTAATGAATGCTCATCTTTGAATGTTTTTAAAGATCGCCATTTTGAGTATATTGATAGAAAATTTGATTGGTTTGAGGAGTCTTATCTAGCCAGATCTGTTGCTAATAAGAAGTTTTAGTTTTACCTTGACCTTTCTATGAATGAAAATGTGGATAAATGCACAGTTCTAACATATTCTTGGGGTGTTCATGTTCATCATTATGTTTATCAGGATAGAGTTATGGCCTAGTTAGAACATTCTTTTTTGGTTAACTCTTTTTCCTATAGGTGTTACCTTCTTTCTCATGTGCAAGCTATACAAATAAATATTTTTGTTTTTGCACATTATTTGATTCTGCTACTAATTATTGATACTGTTTTGTTTGTAGGTCGGGAGAAACTCTTGTGTCTACAATGGAAGTTTGATTTCACATACTTCTTACCTTCTTTTCAATTAGATTAGGACATAGGTTTAGGAGAGCTTTTGTTTTATTATTAGAACAATTTTGCATGGTTGTTTCTTATGTATAGTTGCATTTTATTTCATTTATTTAGTCGTATTGCATCATTCATTCAATTTTCATCTAGTTTGTTGTACAATACCTTTTTCCGTTTCATTGCTCTCATATTGTGCATTTATTTTAATTTTTTGCATTACCTTTCTTTTCATTGTATACATCTATAGTTAGCCTTTACATCTAGTTTATTTAGTTACATTATCTATTTTGCATTCAACATAAGTTTCCTGCATTTCTCTTCACTTCATTGCTATTCACTCCATTAGCAATTGTTTACATTACATTGCATAACTCTTTTATTTTTCATTTAGCCTGGCTTATTTTGCACTCACATGCATGTACATGTAATTGGGAATCCATTTTGCATCATGTATCCATTATGTATTCACTTTGCATTCACTTTGCAGTCAATATCATTCTATTGCTTTGAATTTCATTGTATTTAGAAATTGTTTACATTACATTGCAGGACCCTTTACTTTCATTTGCACTCACATGAATCTTTGCACTTGCATTGTTTTCCATTATTTCCTTTTGTCCTTGATTTGTAGATAGATGTTTTTTTCTTCATAACATAATGTATTCCTGTACTTTTTTCATTCATATTCATACAGCATTCTTCATTGCACTGCAATTAGAAATTATTTTCATATGCATTACATGGTCTTCTTAGTTGCATTGTTATATTACATTTTTTCGCATTTCATTGCATTTAGGAATTTCTTGCATTTCATTGTATGTCTCTTAGTTGCACTTAGTTTCTTTTTTTGCATTGCATGTAATTGCAAACTTTTCTTTCTCTTCAGCATTTCTTTTTCTTTGTTACTTTTAGCATCATGTTCCTTACATTTTCCCTACATTTTATTGCATCATTGCATTGCATGACATGTCTAGTTCTCATTTAGTTTTATTATGTGCATATATTTTTCATTTCATGTACCTCTTGATTGTTTCATTGCATTATGCATTTAGCCTTACTTTCTTTTCATGGCATTGTTATTTTCTTGCATCTTGCATTTATTTTGCATTCATTAATCCCATCCTCCTACATTTCATTTAGCATTGTCCCCTTTACATTACTGAGCTCATTTCATCATGCATGCATTTCCTTGCATTATGCATTTTCCTGTCATTTAAGCTATGTTCTTTGCATGGTATTTGTAATCTTGTACATAAATGATGGGTGAAAAGCTTCTCTTGTATATTCACTTGCCTTGTCCATAATGTTGAAATCCCATTCAATGGTTGTGTGTGGTTGTTTTTGTCACTCCAAGAGGCAGCCTCTTGTAGAGCCTAGTATCGAAAATGTGTCCATGTTATCTATACATGAGTCTCATCTATTAACAAGGAAAATATGATTTGATGAACTCTAATAAGTTTGTAAGGCCTATATCCATAACCTAAAGTTTGTTTTCGATATGTTCTTGATATTTCATTTTGTGTTTTCATTGTCCATGTGTTAGTTGGAGATGTGACGTAGAAATGTGAAATGAGGGAAAAGCTAAGTCAAAAAATCTTTTAGTTTCTATCAAACTAGTCAAAAAATCTTTTAGTTTCTATCAAACTAGAAATAACATCTCTTGCTCGTAAAATAAGTCAAGATCTGTCTTTCACCCTGGTGCAATGAATGCCTAATAAATTATACCAAAGTGAATCCAAAAGAAAACTAACTAAATATAGGGTAAGGAATGAGAAAGGCTTCCTAAGTAGAGAGGTGATGCAACCAACTTTGTCACATTTTAAATTCTAAACACCATAAACCCTCTATCTTGTTCTCTTTATTATTGTTGAAGACTCTTATGTGTGAGCTCTTGATTTAGTGTTTAAAGACTAACAGGACGTAGCAATGGAGATAGATAAATGGAATATTTATAAATGGTCAAGTAAGTCAAGTGGTACCCACATTATTTAATTCAATAATTCTTTGCATTTAGTTAAAGACTTAATCTATGGAAGGGGCTAAGGCAAAGATCCCAAATTTTGGGTCCCCCTCTACTTTTCAAGGTCTTAAATAGATATGTCCATGCCTTTGAATGGTCAAATATTTCAATGACCTAAATTTCATCTAACACTATGGATTCTCATGCTTTCATGATGCATATTACATTTATTCACCTTGATTCATTTTTGTTCTTATTGTTGTGAATGCATTAGGATTTGGGGACTTTTATGACATTCATGTTTTACCTTGATCCTCATCCTTTAAGGTGCATTTCATGAGAATTTCATAAAATTTGCATTCACATTATTGCATTATCATTTTAAGAAGCCTTCCTTACATATCAATGTCATGTTAGGAAGTAAATAAATTTGTATAATTGAATGTTGCATTGGTTTTACTTAAAAAATAGTTTTGCATTCAAGATTGAATCTTCAAAATATAAATTTTGTATTGAAATCCATTTTCATCTGGCCACCATCCCTTCATACACATGTTTAGCTCTCACATTACATATCTCCCACAAAGAATTAATTATATATTTTATTTGGGAATGTGATTGTTCAAGCCTCGTCTTAATTAAAGAGGTTTTATTTGTTTATATTGTAGGCATTGTATAAGCTAGAGCGAAATTTTGGATATCAAATGGAAGGCCTTTGCTTCGAGGGTGACCTGGCTATGAAGTACAGATAGCTCCAACACTGATGGTGTACTTCCACGAGTAATTAGATAGGTGGTGATTGAGGATTCCTCTGTGAGAAGGTGCGCCGGTTTTGTCAACCCACAAGTTACTGAAAAGGGATTGGATTTTATTTCAAATAGTTTGCGATTGGTACAACATGTAGATTCAATTCAAGTATTTGCTTCGTGGGACACAAAACGTTTTATTAAAGTCACGAGAAAGATTCAAAACATGTGAGGGAGACTATATCAAACTTGCAAAACATATGATAATATTATATTATAAAGCTACAAAAGGTTATACCAAAAGGATATGATGACGTTACATATTACCATATGCAAGGAGTAAAATGCTGCAAAGGGTCATCGCATGAAAGGTTTTGTGCGGGTTTAGACTTAATGTTGAGAATAGTGCTTCATGTATTACGTCGTTCATTTTATTGCAATGTAGCCTCCATAGGTTTTGTATTTAGGCCAACTCAAACTCCATATTAATGTCAAAATATTAACGTTGCAATGATGATGCTCGACATATGAAAATATGCAAAGATTTATAGTAGCATGCATAGGTTACAAATCGACGTTCAAAGGTGGTATAAAAAGAAAAGTTAAACGACAACCCATGCAAAGCATCATACAAAAACGTGGAGGATTAAAATGTTTGTGAGGTATACTATAGCAAGTAATAATGAGAGGGCCGCCATAATGTGTAGGCCATAGGAGCGAAGGATATGTGACAATTCCATAATGTGACATTGTGTTGCAATGTGAGGTTACGATAAGACGTCGTGATAATACATGCAATAAAGGCAGTGAAAAAATAGTGCTATCAATAATATTAGAGTGTGATATAAGCAAAGTATGCAATGATATTCCAACGACCTGCAATGATATTTCAAAGGGTATGCATTATGTTGAAAGGATATTGCAGTATGTTTAAAGGATATGATGCAAACAATGTGTTGGAGATAAGAAAAATACAATGCATACAATATAACACCGTGATAACACAATGCAATACAATGCATAAACGTAAGAATGTGATGAGGTATAAGGAGTTGTGGAAAGTCATGATCAAAAGGAGACAACGATATAATATAACACAAGATGTAATGAAGGGATATGAGAATTCATACATGCAATCAGGGCATGCGGTGAAGAATGATGCAGATAATGGAAGACAAAGGCTATAAGAAAGTCATGAGATCGAGACTACATTAAAGCACAACAACAAGAAGTTATACTATGTGATAATGCATTGCGATGACAACTACAATAACACATGCAATTCAAAACATTAAGACAACTAAGTTGCGAATAAATACTTTATTAATACAATCAACACAGAGACAAAATATTGTGTCAAAGACTATAGAGAAGAATGCAATCGGATGCACTAAATTTCAGTCTATGTATCGCATCAAGCGTAGGACGTCAAAGTATGCGATGGGCTTATGTAATGGATGCAAGTGATGAGGTTATACAACGATTATGCGAGAGGATATATTTAAAATGTATACCATAGATACCATCTCAAAAAGCATTGTAATGTTACTAAATAGTGTGATGAAAAGATAATGAACGTGTACAAAAGGATGCATATAAAATGCATGTGTGCACCAATAAATTATTTGTAACCTACATAATACCTCAAAGAAAATCGCAATCCCCAATAGCAAAGATAAAGGTGAACTTCTACGCTACTAAAGTGTGATAATGTGAAAAGAGACACAGGTGTACTAGCGCAATCACAGTCATGCAATATAGAGCACCATGTTTCACCCTTCCTACTGCTAAAATTCCCACCCCCGCCAAAAGCGTAATCCTAGATTATAATATCACCGCATTCCTGCATATCAAAGATGCAACTTGTATAACGTCGATTCATCTTCTGGCAGGGAAAAGTGTCACAAGTGAAGACAAAATTGGTTGGATGGTGAATAGACATCAAGCGAGAAAGTTTATACATGCAGAGATGGATATTACATCAAATGCATGCGATACAATGTGATGACACTATAGCACATCACTTCCATAAAGATTATGTCAAACAAGATGCAAGGTAAGAATATGTTGAATGGGATTAAATAATGCGATGAGGCCTTAGTAATGAAAGAGAATGCAATGAAGACAACGTGGAAAGGCTATCACTATGAAGAACGTTAGTCTTTGGTATAAACCATTGTATGGTTAGCCCTATTAACTAGGTTAGGATATGCGTACATCATACATATATGCCAAATTGAATACCAACTTTTTGATCACATTTCCTTTTAAATTTCGCAACGAGCTCAAATTTGGATTCCTTAGTTGATCTATTAAGCGCATTTTATATGATACCTCGCACCCAAAACTCATTAATGAAGCAAACCTTGAGTGGCTTTATGAGCTTATTGACATTCTTCAAATAGGAGAATTCGATATGTATTGAGGAGTTAAGGATGCAAATGGCACGAAAGAGGAAGGGATCAATTTTCAATTGAATGATTCACATGTCTTGTAGTGAATATATTTTGGAAATGGAAATAGCATGAAACTATCTGTGTTGGAATCCATTCAAAGTACCAAGGATACTTTGCTCAATAATAAATATGATTATTAGTTATAGACTCACAAGGAAAACTCTCAATCTCACATGTTGTCACTTAAAGTTAGATCTTGAGAGAAGCAAAAAGTATACCAACAAAATATTATTCATAACGAAAGGAGAGATATTTACTGTTATTTTTTTAGATTTTGTTGTATTGAAATATTTTATATGGTAACCTAATTATTGGTTGTGTGATTGCAAGATTAATGCTACTAGTTGGTTTATGGTTTATGGACTCACAACGTCAACATCTATACCCACGCCAAGGATATATCAACCTGTTAGGTGATGCCAACAATAGCTAGGGCTATAGTCTAATTATTCATGATTCAACAAATAGCCAAACAAGTGCAACTTTGACTTCAGTCATTATCCACGAGGATGTATCATAAAGACTAAATCATTGTAATTTATTTTAGCATGTAATAAATATTATTTTTTAAAGAGAGAAATACCAAAGGCCATGAATAAGGTGAAGAATAATGGGGAATATGAAAATTCATAGGGAAGATGAAAGGTTACTTCCCTATTTTTATAAATATACGTTCATGTCTCATTAGAAAGGGGGGCTTTTGGCACTTAATACTTTAGCATAGCTATAACATTATAGGCTTTGAGTGCTTCTACTCTTGGTATATTATAAGCTGAGTGATTGTGAGGCTAGGGTTTTATTTTGAAGATAATATGAATTGCTCTCATTCCACTATTGGATTTTTAGAGGCTTGCAAGGCAATGCTTGGATTTATCAATTGATAGCATCTGCAATGGTTATCCAATGGTTTTGTTGTTTATTCATGTGTGTTTACATATTGGTTATATGTTAATGAACCAATTTTTTGCATGCAACTTCTATGTTTACTTCGAATCTATGCTATTTCATTCCATGCAAATGTTAGTAATTAATTGTGAACTAATTTGCAATTAGTTTCTAACATTTTCCTATTTATGTATGTCTTAGTCTTAGCTATTTGATTCTATCGTAAGGCATACTCACCCTCATTAATTTTTTGTTACCTTATTGTATTATGTTCTTCTATCCATCAATGGAGAGATGATCTCATCCTCATTCTTTTGGCATTTTACACTTGGTCTCACATTTATTTCTTTGCATTTGAAAGCCAAGAGTAACACACACACACACACACATGGTGGAAGTCCACAAACCGGATGGGGATCTATTTCAAATGGTGTGAGGTCTAATTGGGACTTCACACCATGGAGGCCCCCTTTCTGCTCGAGGAACATTTTGGCCTGTAAATAGGACCAAAATCCTTAGGACACAAGCAAGGAGGTAAAAATGTTAAGTTTGATACTCCTACCAAAGGTGAATTCCATTGGGATTTCACTTTTACTAGTAGAGACCGGCCTACCAACTCAGCAAGAGAAGAGGTTGAGGATCCCAAGAGAAGGCCATTATAGTGTTGACATGTGGAAAGAACCACAAGCAGAGGGACTTTCATCTCCGAAATCAAAACAAGAAAAGTTGTATAATGTCTAAGAGGCAGCGATATTGAATGATGTAACTTAGAGAATTCCTTGGATTTATGTAGTGTTGGACAGCAGGAAAGTAGATCATCAAGCCTCGATAATCGAAATGAAAGTTATGCTTGCAAATGAGCCTATTTCAATTTTAATTTACTCTAGTTCTAATCTTAATTAAAAAAAGTAGCCCAAAAGTTTCATAGATATGAAATTTGAAAAGAAATACCCATGCAAAGTCATGGTTGGTCCAATTGGCCATGGGACCAAAAAACAGGGTAACTAAGTTAGTGGAATCATGCCCCCTTGAGTTAAGTGGCATACCTACAACAAATACCATGAATCTACTATCGTTGGGATCATATGATGCTTTAAATGGCATGTACTAGCTGGAAACACATAGAACCAAAGGGGAGTGCTATAATTAATTTTTGGTGTGTCGTAGAAATGAAGGAAAGAGAAATTATGTCTCATTCAAACAAATTTCAATGCTACAAGTAAACAAATGTAGCTAGAAGGGGTGTGCCCTTTTCAAATCCAAATAACTAGAGTGAAAGGAAATAATGAAATTGAAATTGAAGAGAACCCTCTCTTGAAGCAGTTCACCAATGTGTTTCTGAAAGAAATACCATGACTACCACCCAATAGGAAAAATATAATTCTCCACTAAGTTGATTCTTAATGCAATGCCAGTTTCAAAATCTCGATGTCATATGAGTAGACTAGAATTAGTAGAATTAAAGTTGCAGTGGAAAGAGATGTTGGATAAGAGGTATATTAGAATTATTGTGTCACCCTGGAGATCCCAAGCATTGTTTTTAAGGAAGGAGGATGGTACACTATAGTTGTGCATCGACTACCAGTAGTTGAACAAAGCTATAGTGAAAAACAAGTACCTACTACCCATAATTGATGACATATTTGATCAATTAAGAGAGGCTATAATGTTCCCTAAAATAGATTTGAGATATGATTGTTGGCTACGGGATGTTGAAAGATCCAGGATTTGTGACATAGTGGCTAACAAAGACCTGCTTAGCATCATCCCTTTTGGTACCACCCACACATTGAGTGAAGTCTCACCCGAGAAGCTAATGGGTGACTGTCAAAAATAGGTTTCTGCAGTCGGATGCGATTTTCTTAAAGCTCTGAGGCATAACTCGTATTTGATGAACCCCAAAAATTGCTGCTACTATGTGCTTCATTGTGTTATGCTCCACGCTAGGCATCAACTCCCTTAGCCACTTCGTAGACTGGTGATGACTAGGCGCCGCATAACACAACTTCATGAATTTTCAACATACTAACCAACAAGTGGCAATCCCACAACCAATTTTGACAAGTCGCATTAACCCTCAACTCTACATGTTTCGATCAAACAACAACTACAACTATTCAACCAGACTTAATTGCCACAACCTTAAAGGACTAAACAAGTACATATCATCGACATAGGTTACCATGACAAAGCCAAACAAAAAAATAAACATTGTGATTAATTAATTGGCTGAAGAACCTTCAACCTTCCTATCATCCAGCCTCAAGTTACCAGCAGAACCTAGGTTCAGCATACATATATTTACATATAATACGCAGCGTAATAAGGACCAACATCACAGTGACACAATAATGCAGAGAAAGGGAAATAACCCACAACTTTCTCATTAATAGTCATAACCATTACAAGAACATGTTAAACACCCAGAATACCATTCCATATATATATATATATATATATATATATATATATATATATATTAGCGGAAAAGGGGCAGAAATACCTAGAAATACATATATCGAGTTCTCCGCCCTCCAGCCTCCAGTGAGACTATTCGAGACAAATACCAAGAATTACTACAACAACATTACTAAATATCCTTTATGCTTTTACAATGATGTTGTTGAATAGCGACCAAACCAACCACAGTAACCAAACACTAGCATACTGATGCAAGATCATCTAACTCCTCGTAAATTGAAGAGGAATCCGAAGCTGAGCGGAGAGTACGTGGATAGTCGAGGTGAATCGAAGGAGAAAATATGGGAAATCTGTTTTAAAACAGATATAAAACAGATTTGAAGCAGATTTGATGAATATAGTATCTGTCGTGCATGCATTATGGAAAGTTCCGTTGGAGAAAAATAAGGAGAGGATCTGCTCGATCCTTCCTTTCTAACGCTTCTTATGTATATAAGACAGAGATCGAGAGGGCGTGATAGATCTGATTTGTGAGGAAATTGTGAGTGAGCAAGATGTAATCGAATCTGAGCTTGTTTCTAAGGCTGAAACGCCTTAGCCTGTAATCGTTTTGTATAATATATAAAAGCATGTTCTGGTGTTGGTTGTGTCCGCTTACGTGTGTGTGTTTCATAATTGATTTAATTCTGTGTTATGAGCCTGTTGATCGACCATCGATCACTTAAAGGATCGATGGCGATCTAAGTTATCGTTTAAATGTTATGTATGAAGAATCGTGATGCATGATGTGTGCTTTTCTGTGTCACATAGTATCGGATCGGGAAAAGGACAAATGATGGAGAGATCGATTGCGTAAATCGATGTTTAAATCGTGTAAAGCCTCTACATAAGGAACCGAGGCGAAACTCGTAAAAAGAACGGAGCGTGGAATAGAAAGACCTCGTCTTAAAAGCCTGTTGGATTTTAATTTATGCTGATGGAAGAACAGTTCTGATGTGAACAGAACCCTATTATTCAATCATTGAAGATCGATTATATTTGATTTAGTTGTAGATGGGAAGAAGTGGTTCGATTCGTTTAAATCGACATTGATTGGTGTTAAGGGCTCAATCACACGGAATCGGCAAATTTTAATGCAGAGTCAGGCCACAACGTTTTGCGTTGGGAGGCTACGATTCGTTGTGAAATTCGATGCAGGATATGGCTTTAACAGTTTTGAAATATGTTGATACGTGGTTTCAAACCATCATTAGTATTTAAAAAAAAATCCTTTGTCAACATTGGTATGTGTTTGTTCAGCTATCATATACGTTGGGTTGAGTTGCGGATCTGTCAATATTTCTAGAGGTGGTGGTATATATTTTGAGATCTGTGTAAGGTGGATTGGAGCAGAATTTGTATAATACTCCCGTGAGTTTGTTTTATTTATGGATGGCATCATTTTAATAATCCACGGTTCAATTAAAAGGTTTTAAAGTTTAAAACGCTTCAAATAAGACTTAGTGGGCCATAACCCACAGGTCCAGGATCGAAGAATTTACAGTGAAAGGGGATTTTGGCAAATACCCAAGATCTCTTTTCATCACATACAGACAGACTATGACTCACAGGACACTAACAAACTAGCAACCCACTCGCCACCAATATTACATCATTCATACGATAGTATATTCTTCCCGCCTCTTCGGCCTAGTCAATCCTTCGACCGTTAAGATATTTTCCTTTCGCTCACTGAGTTGTCCCATGCATTGCCTAATTGCCTCAAAATATACTCATCTAATTTTCTCGGAGAGACTCATTCTTGTCATGGTTAGGTAAATGTGGCAGAGTTGATCGTTCATCGCTTTGACCTGCTCATCCATCCTCTGTTCTTCCGAAACCTCAGACAGTTTGTTCCACAACTGGTCGCCTTATTCTATTACCTCCTAACACTTTCTTTCATAGGCAGCCAATTGTTCTTTCTTCTTCTAGGCTCTCTCCTCCCATTATTGATCCATCGTTGACATTTGTATCTTCATTTTTGTGGAAACTTCTATGACCAGTGCCCTGAGCTCCTGAATAGCTTCTGTTATCTTTACCAACATATCTTGGGTAGGGACGAGCTCCTCTACTGCACC
Source organism: Pinus tabuliformis (assembly GCA_031772625.1). Lineage (NCBI taxonomy): Eukaryota > Viridiplantae > Streptophyta > Pinopsida > Pinales > Pinaceae > Pinus > Pinus tabuliformis. The sequence goes on along the minus strand of CM062804.1, from coordinate 1,542,430,989 downwards.
CTCAATGAACTCTTCATAAACCTGCATAACAACTATATGTCATTCTAGCTAATTATCCTTTAGCTTTTGCTTCTCTTCGCACAGTTGTTTTTATGTTCCTCTATTTGGTCCCAAATCCTCTGCCATAACCCTAAGTCAGTCCTATAATGCCCATGTTGTGTCGTGTTGCAATTGTAACAAATCCTCTGTCTCAAATCTTGACAGTGCGACCTCGATTTTGGCATTGCCACCTAGGGACTTTTGCATGTTCCCTTCCTGTATCTCTACCATGGTACATGGGATTTCATATGTCCTCCATTATTGTTGAGATGAGGAAGCCACATAAGCTTGAGGCCTCACCTAATGTTGCAATCCTAGCATTGTTGGTGGTCCTTCTCCCAATCGTAAAATAAATAGTCAACTTGGTACCCATTTCCTTTAACAGTTCGCATAGTTGATCATAACTGGTTGTAGCAACATTGTCCATTTGATCTCTAGTGATCTCAAAATCATCCTCTATGAGGTTCATCTGAGCCGGAGGAGTGAGAGAAGCTTTTTTTTCTTTCTATCCTTCCTAGCAGACGTATCCCTAGTGTTAGTCCTCGACATCCTCTTTTTGTCTATATGTTGTAATCAATTTGGCACAATTCATATCCCTGTGAAATCTTGATTCTTCTGCCATCAATTAATCATTATAACATCTAAAATGGCTCAGTCTGGGTATTCGCTCCCCCAACACAGTGTAATGCTTAAGCTCTTCTTGCACCCAAAATAAATTTCTTCTCAAAATAACTACCTATTTTCAACCTAAGAGTTTCTTCCTCCTCTAACTTTCCTATTTGTTATCCTGATCTCCCTTATTTATGTACATATGGTAGACCGAGGGCTTTCATGTTAGTTTAGCCATGATGCACGGGAGCTTGGCCACTTTGATAAAGCTTTAACCTACTCCCATTCAAATAACCCTCACGTTATGTGTCATCCAAATTCTTGAGTTGCACTGCACCACCATCAATGAGTCCTAACCAATGCATCCAAAATTTTCCTGGATGCTTCAAAAACTTACTATCGTATAACAATACCATGTTTCCTTCTTGGAAAACTCTTTTTTTAATCATCCAGTCATGTTAGGCCCCGTTTCATGCTTTTTGTACTTCATGGTGTGAGTTTGTAAGGGCCTAATCTTCCTCTAATTGTAATAGATCTTGGATTTGCTTCTCTACTTCCTTTGACTTTGTTATCTAGGTAGTCAGTGAAATACGCAGACTTAGCACAAGAAACTCCACTGGCATGACCACTTCCATCCCATACGCCAGATGGAAAGAATTTTTTCTAGACAACCTCTTACACGTGGTGCGGTAAGACCATAAAACTGCATGGATTCACAGATTCCAGTCATCGCTTTGAACATTACATACCTTGGTTAGCGCGGTCTCCAAAATTTTGTTAAAACATTCCACTATTTCGTTCGCCCGGGGATGATATGGGGTACTCATTTGATGTTATATTTTAAACTCCCCTGTTAGTGCAGCTATGGTCTAGTTCAAAAAATGTGTTCTTTGTGACTCATCAAAATATGAGGATATCTAAACCTAGTCACTACCTAGTCAAACAAAAATTTTGCAGCAATCCTTCACTAGCGTGGCTTTATCCCATCTTGTAAAATAATTCATTTCAGTGATAATATATCGTGCGCTAGACCTCCTATCCAGTGGATCAATAGGTCCAATAAAATCATTTACCCAATTATCAAATGGTTGTATGGTGAGATGGGGATTCAAGGGAATTTCATAATTCCATGATGGTCTTCCCACTCTTTGGCATACGTTGCAAGCTCTGCAATACTCCTTGGCATTAGCATGTATAGTTGGCCACCACAACTGGGTGCATCATATCTTCTGTGTGGTAGCCTGGCCCATGTAGTGACCTTCTACAACTCCAGAATGCGCTTCAACCAATATCATAGGATACTCATGGTCCATAACACATCACCTTAACATTCCATCGACCTCTATTTTGTACAGTTCCTCCAATATTAGCTGATAATCTACCGCCATGACTACTAGTTTCTTCTTTTGCGCCTCGATGTAGCTTTCTGGCGACATTCTAGTACTCAAAAACTATGCAATATCTATGAAATAATCATCTACCACAGTGACCTAAAATATTTACATGTTTGGTAAACTTCCCTCCAAGTTTCGTGCTTCCTCTCCTGAGGTTAGACACGATAGGTGATCCACCTTCCTGGTTTGACCACTATTTGGAAAATCATATTCCTAAAAATACAGCAACCATCGAGAGATTCTCCCCCCAACATAGGCTTGTTCACTATGTATTTTAAGGCCGAATGATCCATGTATAACTTGAATTTGTTACCCAACGGGTAATGCCAAAATTTCTAGAGGGAATATACCATTTCCAGTCTCTCCCTTTCAGCCACAGTATAATTATGTTTAGCCACTGATAGCTTGTGACTCGCAAAAGAAATAGGATGGTCAACTTCTACATCATTGGCTAGGCCAAAATCGCATGTAATGCAATGGAAGAAGCATCCATATTCACATGGAATTCCTTGGTCAAGTCTGGGAAAAATAGAATTGGGGTTGAAAACCCTTTTTTCCTTCAACATATCCAAAGCTTGTTGGCACTCTTCAGTCCACTGGAACTCTACCCCTTTCTTCAATAGCCTCTCCATAGTCGTGGTGATCTTCGCATATCCCTTTATAAACTTTCATTAGTAGCTTATGTGGCCCAACGTGGCTCTTAACTATCGCAATGTGGTAGGAGGTGGTAGATCCACAATGACAACAATTTTGGTTGGGTCCACCAAAAACCCTTTCTTATATATGACATGTCCTAATAGAATATCAAAGGGAGCACAAAAAATGCATTTCTTGAAGTTCAAAGAGATTTGTAGTTTCCTACATTGGTCTAACATTAGTTACAACACCTTGATATGCTTCTTCAGCAAGCTAAACATCGTCCATTCATCTAAATAAACCTATATAAACTTATGCATATATTCTTTAAAATTTTGTCACCATATTCAGGAGAAAATAGTTAGTGCATTTTCCAAGTTGAATGGCATCATTGTATACTAGAAAAAACCCCACTTCATCGCAAAGGTAGTCTTATGTTGATCCTCTTTGGTTATCTGCACATGGTGATAACCTGAGAATCCATCAGTGAATGAGTACGTCTATTTTCCCCCTACATTCTCCAATATCTCATTGGTGAATGGGGTAGGGAAGGGATCATGGGCACAGATGTCATTCAATTTCCACAAGTCCACACAAATTCTGATTTCCTTTTCTTTGTTCTAGACTACCATTAGACTCACTCACTCTGATTCGTCCACCAACTCAATGATTCCTACTTTCAGCATTTTCTCCAACTCTTACTTGACATTCTCCTTATAGATGGGGTTCAAATGATATGGCCTTTGCTTCACTAGCTTTGCATCTGGTTTAAGAGGAATCTTCATTTCTCCCAGTTCCCCCACAATCCCTTTCATTTCATCGAAGGTGCTGGGAAATAAGTCTTGATATTCATGCAGCAAGTTTGTAACTTTTACAGATGTATGTGTCCCAATAATCTCCAATAACATCCATATTAGGTTGTTCTTTAGTCCAAATGTTAATCTTCTTCTCCTTAATTGGTTTCACATATTCTGTAAACCATAAGGGTGGTCCTTCCACCATTCATTCACCTTCTACTTTTGGAATTTGGATATTTCTTGGATCATCTTCATCATATCCCCCATTATCTTATATATCTTAACACTCCTAAAATTCCTGAACCTGCTACAAATGTTATGAAGCATCGCATTGTGGCCTATTCTTAATCAAAATTGGGTCATCCTCTATGAATATTGTTTGTCACAATACCTCCAGATCCTTTCCCAGTGTAGGTTCATCTGCTTGAAAACTAAAGTTTCCTTAAAGTTCTACACCATCTCATCCTAATCTTGAGTTCCTTAGTGTACCTCCAGCTCAATATACCATTTTTTTGTGATCATATTCAAGGTATGAATAAAACAGTGCAACCTTTCCTATAGGGGTACCCCTCTCTTCATCCAAACTATAATGCACTTATTCAAATGAGTTCTGGGGCACTCCATTCCTGAATATTTTTCTCCAGGGTTCCTAGATCTGGGTCTAAATCTAAATTTTAGTATCTCCTTGCATTTTTTTCCACCCTATGACTCATTCCCTGTGCACGTCCCATCACCTAGCTGGTATGGCATGTAATGCGACATCTAACATTGAAATTCTTTGACAGGATGGCACTCCTCATACTCCCGTATAAAAATATCTAGCTCAAATAATCCATCAAAATGAGGTGGATTGATTACCTCAATCCCAATCTAACCGCCATATTCGTGATATGGTTACATAGTATGATGTTGACCTTATGCAACCGATTCTTCCAATTCCCCAAAGCCTCCTTTGAGTCAGATGCACAGGACCTGATGTTGTGCCAGCTTAGCACTCCATTGGTTGTGGGGTTTACATAATCATCATGTCAAGCCATAACATTATAGATATTATCTAAATTTTCCCTATTAAGCTGACCCTTCACGGGTTCTATATAGTGATCCCCTTCTTGTGGATCCAAAGATGCAATAAACCAAACATCTCCACCTTTGAAAATCATGTCTTCTTTATAAATTAATGATTACCTGGTTATCAAAGGCCCAATCAATTCCCAAAAGAGATAGATAAGGATCGGTGTCATCCATGATTTCAATGACCTCAAAGTTATTCAAGCCTACCACCCTGTCAATATCAACTAGTACTCTTGTACCACTTCAGCACACAATCCTTGAATGTGGATTCCAGTTGCACAATCTTGGTGCCTTTATCCTTGAACTTCTTAGTTGTCCAAATAGCTTCACACATAAACAAATGTTGTTCTAGGTTTTTGGTCCCAAAACTGTGAAACATTGTCTTTCCCTCATATACACCTACCATATAGTATGCACAGTACTCCCAAACAAAGTACTCCCCCTTGCACTTGTAATACTACTGGAATTTTTTGCACCACTTTGAATATGAATATTTGGTATCACTCCTCCTATAGCATGACCAACTCCACTACTACTACTATATCTTCCTCATTGACTATTACGGCCTCCTATGCTAGTCAAATGAGTGCATTGAGTACTTACCTCTTGATCTGCACGCGAGGTGGTGGGCCCAACCCTAGTGATGATCTGGTCCTGTTGTTTCAACTCCAAGTACTCTGTAGTATGTCGGCTTAATTTTTCTTGTTCTACTAGCTTGGTATGTCACATACCAAATTGCATATCTTCATAGATGTGATCATTGGCACTTCTCTGCGTCCCATGATGACTTCTCCTAGCCCCTCATTCTGGGATCCTTCATTCAGCAGGTATCATCACTGACCGTCCTCCTTCGTGACCCAGTCGATATCTTTTGTCGTTCCTCAATTTTCCCCCCTCATATTCCTTTTGTTCTATTATCCCCTTTATTATTATGTTCAATTTGGGATCCACTAACAATTTCTACTACCACCCACTTCTCCTTTCCGTCCCTTTTCCCTCTGACCAACTCTCATGCCTCCTCCACTCCCCCATCCGCGCGAGCTTCCTAGATACTCATGGTGTCAGATTATAATGGGATAACACCATCGTCATACAAAAACATCTTGATCAACAATAGAAATGACCTTATAAATCTACCCCTAGGCCCTTTAAGAAGCTTCCGCTCTACTATAGTATAAGATACAATCGATTATATTTCAAAATCCACGATATAGCCTTCTAAAACACTCTCGAACAAAAAATCAACATCATGTGAAATTTTATTACTTACCATTTCCAATTGACATACTTCTTCTGGTGTCCACCTCCTTGGTCGGTCGTGCATATACGTAGGATTTCTATCCTTCAACCCCTAGACCCACTCGGTCAAAATATTTGAGAGTTCTCCAAAGAAGGTTTCATGAAAATCAATATACACATACTTATGTAGCCACCTTTCAAAATTCTGGACCTTGTCTCTGATTTATTTATCAGAAAAATCATGCACCTTCCTCTTCAGCCAAACACTGATCTCCTTTATTTCAAGATTCCATGGCTTTCATATCCTCATAATACAATCTCATCAGGCAGCCATCCTATTCTTGACAATGGAAACATTTGTTGGCGTGCGGGATGCTCACAGACCTCGAATTTGTGACATAGTCGAAAATAAAGACCCGCTTAGCATTGGCCCTTTCGGTAACACCCACAAAATGAGTGAAGTCCCACCTGAGATGCTAATGGGTGACAGTAGGAATTGGGTTCCTACAGTCATATGGGATTATATTAAATATCTAAGGAATAAATCCTATTTGACACACCCTAAAATTTTCTGCTACTAGATGGAATCGCGCTTCTCTGCGTTGTGCTCCACACTAGGAAACAACTCCTTCGATCATTATGCAAACCAGTCACAACTAGGTGTTGCACATCACAACTTCATGAACTTTCAACATACTAACTAACAAGTGGCAATCCCACAACCAACATTGACAAGTTGTAACAACCCTCGACTCTACCTGTTCCAGTCAAAGAACAACTATGAATACTCAACCAGGCTTAATAGCCACAACATTACAAGACCAAAAAAGTACATATTGTCAGAATCAGTAGCCATGAAAAATATGAACAGTAGAATAAACATTGTGATTAATTAACAGACTGAAGAAAGGTAAATAACACACATCTTTTTCATTAATAGTCATAACCATTATAGGGATATGTTTAACACCTAGAAAACCATTCCATATATATATTAGCATATTAGGGGAAGAAATGCCCAGAAATACATATATCGAGTTCTTAGCCATCTAGCTTCCAGCAAGACTATTCGAGACAAATACTAGGAAATTAATACAACAACATTACTATATATCCTTCGTGGTTTTATAATGAATTTTTTGAATAGTGACCAAACCAACCCATTGACGGTGCTGGACCTGCCAACAAAGGGGATCTCCTCGATGTGAAGTCCCAACTAGACCTCACACCGTTTGGTGTAGGATTCCCATCCAGTATGATGGCCCGATTGCCATTATCTTATATATTTTCCTTAGCTCTTGTTTTTCAGCACATGAGAGTGTTATGCTCGTATCTTCTAAAAGCGAGCTAACTATGCTTGGTGAGTGCATAATGTAACTTTGTGTATCGGTTCTCTTACTATAAGGGAGAGGGTAAAAGTGAGCCTCTAGATGAGAGGTAGTAGTACCACCCAAGGAAAGACACATGTGAAAACAACAAGGGTCTATCCAACATCCAACGATGCGACAGTCGTTAAAACCAAAGTGCAAGTGAAAACATGTACATCGTCTAGTGGAGTAGTCCACACGGGGGGTGATGGTCGTTATAACCAAGGAAAACAAGAATGATTTGTTAATTTCCAGCGAAGTAGTCCACAAAGACGAGACAATAGTGATAAACAATACAACACATCTTCAACAATGTAAGTACTAGAATAACCGAAGTAGTTCAACTATCTTAGTACAGGTTAAGCAAACATGCATTACAAACGTTTAAAGAATAGTATTACAAATATATACAAAACATGCGTGAAAATGTGTTGTCCTGAGACAGGCTTCTGAATTAAGAAAAAATTCCAAGACACATATGTATACCATACATCACTAGTACCAATAGTGGGACATTAGAGCCACTCCTCACTTCTCAAATAATAAACTACAGACTCTCAAGGCTATGTGGGAGGAGCCAAGGTGAAAATTCCTCTTCTCATACAATGAGGGAGTATATATAGCCAAGGGTGCCTAACCCTTGTGACTCTTGGACTTCACTCATGGTCATTCAACTTTTGTGACTTTTCAACTGATGTGACTCTTCAACTTCATATGTGTGTCTCTTAGACTTTCACATTACATTACATTTGATTACAACAAGTATGTCCCATAGTATTAATGTGGCTGAGACAACTCATGACACAACTCGACTTGAAACCGCTGACATGTACTGGCTAATTTTGGTGTTCGTGTCGAGTTTCTATGTTGCTAAGTGATGGATGTGCTCTCGGTGTATCATGTATTCACCTATGCATGGTAAAGTGTGCAGGGTCTTTGATGGTATTGGTATTTTCTTGATGGTTCAGAAACATGTATCCCTTTCTCTTATTGCTCCATGTGCTTGGTACCTTCGTTCAGCTGCAAGCAAGTATTCTAACATGTGCTCCTTCTTCATCATCGCACCATTTTCCATCAATGTACATGTTCCTACAATTCATTCATGACAAGACGACATCAAATCCAAAAATCTCCTAGTCTAGCATGATGCATTATTTTCTATTTTGGGTGCAGGCAACCAGGAGGGAGGACAAGGCACTGAAACTGCGTAGAGCATAGCTCAGGCTGGGATGAGAGGCTCCAGAGTAATATCAGGGAAAACTGTGCAAATGTCACTAGGAGGCAGATTTACACAATCTGGGACAGCAATAACAGTTGCAAGGTAGAACCTAGTTGGGAAAAAATTCGCAGTTTCAGGGAGGAAGACAAGGCAGGGTGTCAGGAGGAACTACTGGGAAATTCTGCGTAGTTTTCAAGATGAGGATTGGGTAGGTCATCTAGGTGTCTAACTAGGAATCTGCGCAGTTTCTCCAAGGAAGATAGAGTGGGCAACGGGGAGAGTGCTAGTCAAAATTGCGCAATTATCAGGGACAGAGCATAGCAAGCTAGCAAGGGGGCCTACTAGTCAAATCTGCACAATTTCTTGGAACAGTGCAGTGCCAGGTAGCGGAGGCCTAACTCACATGACTGTGTAGTTGTTGTAGGTAGTACAAGGTGGGCAGTTGAGCATGTCTATGTAGTTTTGGAGATCAGTTCAACTCAAGGTCACAATGTAGTTCAGGTTTCTGGTAGACCAAAGGGAGGCTTGATGAGTGATCTTGTGAGAAGCACAGATTCGATCAGAATTAGGGACAACTTCTACATAGTTCCAAGAGACATTCACCTTGCTCACTTATAGGATTATGAAGTGCAAGCTACCCCAGAGGACAACCTCAAGATTTGCATAGTTCTGGGCAGCAGAGCAGGGTCACTGAGAGCTTAGACTACGCAGTGTAGCTTAGTCAGAGTCTGGTTGAAGGAGGATTGTCCTGTCAAAATATTTTTAGGAAAAATCGCTAAGTGTGAGAGAAAGTGAACTTGTGAATACATGGCATTGTGATCACCCACTTAGCATGACTCAACGACAAGACAACTCAAACCAACAAGACAAACATGTGCTCAGTGAGACTGTATTAAAGGTTAAGAGTGACAAGTGCGACACTTGAGATAGAACTTCGAAAAACCGTGAAGACACTTGCGAGTACGACTGATGTTCACAAAGCAAAAACAACTCGTGCACACAAGACAAACCTTCAAAATTGTCAGAACAAGATCGCAAGCATGACATAGCAATCAACACACCAAAAGACAACTGGTGGTGATCAAGAAAAAGGGTCTTAAGACTCGACAAGAACTCATGGAATAAGCCCGGGTGTTTGCAACCATCAAGGGGAAAACAAAGGAAAGCTCTGAAAATTGGATGCAAGCCAAAATTTTGGAGGGTGTTGTAACCACTACAACACTTGGCGACACACTGGTTGGATACCACCCTCTCTGTTTCGGTTCATTTTCAGCACATGGTGTTGGCCTTTCAGGGAGTGTTGATTCATTATGTAGGTTAATTTGGTTTCCCCACTTACCCCATGTAAATACATGGTTTACCTTATACCAACTCAGTCGAACACAACAAAAGATTCAGCCAGATCACAGCGTTTCAAAATCGGGAAGGGTAGTTTGGCTCGTGAGCTTAAGATTTTCTGAGTATAAGTTTTCATCTTTAGTTTTGCTCCGCTGCTAGCAAGCCTAGATAGTACCCCGACGGAGCCACATAGGGAAACAAGCATTGCTCCACTGCCAGTGAGCCTAGTCAATACCCCGATGGAGTTGCATGCTTCACCTCTCCACGTTGGAATCCTTTCTCTTCTTTCACCTTTGTATTTTTTTTTAAGAGGATTGTGCTTTCGCACTTATTTATTTTTGGGGTGGAAGAGGTATCCTGACTTATTGAGAGAAAAATAGGTTGTTCCTTTAAAGAAGCATGTAAGACCTCTTATTTAGGTTTGCTCATTTATATTTTACCCTTCTCTGTTTCTACTAGTTGGATAAGCTTGAACACACATAGCAGAAGACTGAGTACGGGCATGAGGTTTCTCAGGTTGGACATGGGTTCATGGTTTGACCAAAACTTTCCAAAAAGATGCATCATATTTTCTATCAAGGCTTCATCGGCCAAAAGTTACAACCAAGCACAAATAAGGCGAACATGTGACTAGCCAAGTGCTGTAGTGTCACAAGACTCTTTGAACTTCAGCCACATGCACATTCAGAAGCCAGAACACAGTGCAGGCACAACACTTATTCACACAGTGCAAACAAATGGAAAATCAACACAAAATAAAAAACAAGATGAGAGGAAATGCTTACACAACAAGAAAATAAAGCTAAAAGAAAATAAAATAAAGCGGCGAAGAAAAACAGGATGTACAACCAAAATAAGAAAACCATGATGTACTTTGAGTGAAAAACGAGTGCAAGGAAAGGAAAACTAAGATGCAACTAATCATACTCCTATTCTAAACACAAAAAGGTTAGGGTTACGTGAAATGAAATTTCCAATGAAGCCACCGTAGTCACTCCTGACCTGCACCCACAAAGACCAACAATTAAAATAGACAAAAAGTAGTGTTCAACAGAAAATAGAAAAACTTGAGCAAGTTTCACATGGAAAGGAAGGTCTTTCCTGTGGGCAGAAAATGTGTCACAACCACCCAGTACACGTGCTTACCTCTATGATTGATACCATTATTCAACAAACCTCAGAAACCTCTTGTGAGTGTGTCTTCATCTGCACCAAGATTCTTAGCAAGTGTGAGGAAGGATTGAAGCTTGTTACCTATAGCATGGCTTGCCAAGTAAGATTGTTCCAGCCACTAAACGATTGGTTCATAAAATTCATAATGGTTGTTTGGATAGCGTCGTGATCTGTCAACAGGTGAATTTTTATTTGACAGACTGGATCACAATGGGAATCTTGTAAGGAAAAATAAGTTTGATCATTCTCAACAATCATACCAAGATAGTGAGGACCTACCATAACCATCAGCGCAAGCTGAAGTGCCTCACCTCCTTGACAGAAATTTGAGGAGAAATATGGTAAACAATGAAGATCAGAGAGAGTAGAGCAACTGTCATCGGATGTGTTGTTGGGAAAATGATAAGTTGAATGACAGTCACCCAAGATAGAGGAATGATCAGATGAGCTGGTTGAAACACCAGATTCCCGGTTTGAAATGAATAAAGAAAAATCCATTTGAACAATCTTGTGAATGCTTTGAACAATGGAACCAAGTTCGTTGTGAGCTAGACATGACAGACCACCTTCCTGTAGCTGATGAAAAATTGTGTAGGCATCAAATTCATCAAAAGAATTTAAAAGAGATGCTAGCATCATGAATGCATGAGACCAGTTGGGGCGTGGTGAATAAAGAGGAACTTGATTCGTGTGATCACCCAGGGAGATTTCTATTGTGATGAGCAGACATATTTGCAGTAGAAGGTTCGCAAGAATGCCGAGGAGCTGATTATGAAAGAGAAAATTCGATAAGTATGATTGCAGGCAAAGATGGTCTCTGAGATTATCAACTTCACATTCGATGATTTTATTAGAGACAAACATTCCCAAACCGATTTTTATGTAAGAGATGTGCATGAAGACGAACACACTGTAACAAATTCAAGGATTCAGTCATAAGTGGAAATTTGAAGATTTGAGAAATCACACCTGGAATACCAAAACTTTTTTACAAAAGAATCCACATCGATTAAGACCATGTAGATAGATGGATTTTGCGTGATAAACCCAATCTGATTGGGTTCAGGGAGCTTACTAGAGTCGCGAGGTCCTGACATAACCATCAATGGATGTTGAAGTGCCTCGACTCCCTGGTACATCCCGGAACTTTCCAGAATTGCATAATCATACTTTGAAGCTTGAACCAGATCATGAATGGCTTGAGGATGGCTATTGTTGCTAATTTCAAAACTTATCTCAGGATGGATATCATCTTTGTCACAAGTTTCACCATATTTTTCAATTTTAGCAAGCTGATTTGAAGAGTCATCTTCATGCAAAAGAAGAGATGACGGGGAATGGGAATAACACTCAGTGATTAGATTGTTTTCAACTTTATCATGGACATCCTCACTAGCTTGTGTCAATTGAGGAGATAACTCATCGGATGAAGAAGTAAGAGAACATGGAGTACCTCTAACGCATGTGGGTGCATTGTGAATGGTGGGACACATGGGCAAGTGAGGTGAAGAGGAAGTTTCGACATGAATGTATTCTTTCACTGGAGCACATTCCAGATCTGAGTTAGAACCTTCATGAGAAAATGGAAGGTCACATGATGTGCTTGGGCATTCGTCAGAGCATATGGAAGTGTGGGAGGGATAACCACCCAAGACTGGGGGTTGATTGAAAGAATTAATTGTACATGATGTTCACCGAGATTAGCATATTGATAATCGTTCAAGAGTGGAAGCTCATTATTTTGATGCACACGATTTTGAAATAGAGAGGGAAGATTGATATTGTCCTCACCTTTCTGCTCCGATGCCTATGTAATGTGACTACTTTGTTCCTGATCGTAATTTGAGCCAGCAGCTTGAGAATCAAGCGAATGTGAACAGTTAGTTGGCGAAGTGGATTGATCAATCGAGTCATGGTACAAAGAGTCATGGCTCGTAGATGATGGAGAATGGAAGATATGTGTTATAGACATTTTTGTGCCTTACAACTCCAAGCATGAAATGTCCATAAACCAAGGGCTCCTAAGTCCCTAAAAGTGTTGTTCTAACCCCTAAAGGAACAAGGTCAACAAATTACAGCTTCTCCCAGAAGTTCCCCACCAGAAACTGCTCAGAATAAGTCAAAACAGGATCATTTCAGCTGCTCCACTGGCTAGGTGCGTTGCATAGCACCTAAATACACTGGCTAGGTGCGTTGCAACGCACCTAAATGCACTATGAGGGTGCATTGGGCGAGAAATGACAAATGGCAGTGTCATTCCGCGAGGTGGAGAGACAATGGAAGCTTCCAGAATCTTCTCCTATGACACTTGCCTCACTGAATTCGACCAAGGATGAGTAAGAGGCCTTCAGTCTCCAAGTGGAAGCAAGAATTGACAGAGAGAAGACACTAATCAAATCACAAGCTGACTCATCCTCCTTACACACATCTATATATGGATCCCTCATCCCAGAGATCCAGGGGCTGGAATTTTGCACATTGTAAGGAATTGTTGTTGGTTTTGAGACAAACATCAGGGTATTGGGTGATCTATGCTTTGTTGGAGGTGAAGAGGGGCTTCTTTGCTGGGAGGTTGATGCTGGGTCAGGAACCATCAGTTGTAACTCCTCCTGGATCTTCTTGTTTATCAATAAAAACGATTTGAGTTTCTCCTCCATGCTTTTGTATCATTGATGCTTGTTACATTTGTATGGTTAACTTAAATCTGATCCTAAGTTGTTTATGAATATAGATCCATGTCTTTGTATAGTTTTCTTCTTCTGTGATCTTACAGGTACTTGGTGAAGCTGGGCAAGTAAGGGAGCAGGTAGCTGGAAGCTGTCAAAGAAGAGAGGGATTGGATCAAAGGATTAGCGCAAGACACAGGTTGGTTCTTTCTATTCCTCTCTATCTATAGTTCATAAAGGAAATACAAAAGTAGTTTTTCTCTGTTTGTTTCTAAGGCAGTTGTCACACCTTAGTGGGATAGAGCAGTTCTAAATAGACACTTTTCCCGGTAACAAAATGGCGACTCCACTGGGGACGAATGTCTAATTAGTTTGTTTGTGTATCTCTTTGTTGTTTGTTTCATAAACTTATAAGTGGCGTTCGAACTGCATTTGCCATAAAAAATGCAAAGTAGACATCTGCTGCTTCAATCCATTCACTAGATTTGTTTATGATTTGAACAGCTAATTCACAAATTATCTTATTGCCCTTGTGATAGCTCTTAGACCCTCCTTAGATCTACCCCTGATTGTGCATTACTGATTGCTTTTACTCGGCCAAAACCAAAGACTGAACTGCAAACTGTGACCCAGAACCCGGACAGATTCTCATTTCTGGCCCAGCGCAGGTACTGTGGAGAGATCCTGCATTTCAACGCACTTCCCGAAAGGGCAACCTGCGCTGCAATGTAGTTTCTCTGTGTTACAGGTGCGCTGATCAGACTAGCCCTGTGCAGCTGAGGTTCTTGTGCTTCATTCTTTCCAGTTTTGTCTCTGAATTTTGCAGCCTGTGATCAGTATATGTCTGTTTAAAACCCCTTTTCCTTACTGTTATTCCGCCTCCTTTGTACAAAAGAACTGTAGATGTTTTTGTGTGTTTGTTGAGTCGTTTACAGTTTTCCATTGCAAAAGTAGAATAGTCGTACTGTCGTCCTTTGATTTAGATCTGTCGCAAGTGTCGATTTCGATCATAGGAGAAAGCTTGATTGTTGTTGATGGTCGATTATACTTTTACTATTGCCTTTGGTCTGAATTTTTGATTTTCTATTGTCAAAACGAGTATTCATTTCAAAATCGTAAAGTGTCGTAATCACCTCTATCTTTTGATTTCGAAAAGAAGCTTGTTTGTGTTTGTCGCTTGAAAGCAAATTCAGATTTGTACATCAACTTTATTTTTAGCATCAATACTAAGAAATTTGAAAACAAATACATGCATGTGCATTTGCATATAGACAGTCTGTTTGGCTTGATTTAGGAAAGTGCATTTATAGTGTGCTCTTTGCTCTTTGTGAAAAGATTGTCTTTATTTTCCTCTAGTAGCTAGGATTTTCATTGCAGAAAAGAGATAAAAGTTTGTTTATCATCTTTAGATTGGATTTTAGGAATTACATCTACATCTCCTGGTGAACCCAAAAGGCAAACTTCATAAGCAAGATCAACTTAAAATAAATTCAATAAATCTAACAACGCTTTGGAACTTAATGCACAACATTTAGAGGTCTAGGCTAGAGACGTATTCCGGCGTCGTAAAGCCTGGTAACTGTTGTCCTCACTGATGGTTGGGTGATTCCCCCACTTTGAGACGATAAGTGCCAGTACGTACTTGTGCTCCCATGTACCGTTGAGTATATTTTGGGAGACCCCTATAGGCTTAAATCCTTTATCCATAGGAAGTCGTGTCTGCCGCCCTATCGATCGCAATGCACTGAACACAGCATTCGGGAAGATTGACTGCCGTACCGTAAAAAGTATTCTACAGTTTTGCGATTGGTTTGGTACTCCCTCTACCTAGACCTCCAGAGCAGTCCCTTTCGTTCCTTTTCAGACTCCTTAACGGAAAAGGTCCATCTGAGCACTTGTCACTTCAGGCTCATTAAAAATTGAAGGAGACTAGAGTCATCTTTTGTTTTTTCTTGACTCTTAAAAATTGAAAAAACAAGTTGTGTCAAAGCGTCTAAAATTTATTTTAAATGGAATAATCATCACCATTCCCTCGTTGGTCTTCAAAATTAGTCTCTTTTCATCGCAAGTTCTTGTAGAATCGCTAGAAAATCTTTTGGATAGACTAGATATGTCTGAACAACCGTCGACATCCAGGACTGTGTCATCCGACGCAGCAGCGGCAGAGCCTCCTGCTGCTACTCCAACGATGTTCGATGGTATATCATCTGTCCCAGCAAGTTATCAACAACAAGCCGGAGTCCAATCAGGGATTGTTTCGACGACATGGTCAGTTCCTATTTCTTCATCCGGATTATCATCTGGTATTTCTTATGTTGAAACTCAACAAATCGATCCAATGTGTCTTCAAAGGCCAATATACCCTTTAAGTACTGAATTTCCACCATATGGAGGGCAGTATGCCTTTTCATTGTTCCCTCCCGGAGAACAACCATATGGGAGTTTACAACAAATTTCAGGTCAAACTGGAATTACATCCAGCAGTTGGGTACCAATACTACCTCAGCAACCAAGGGTTGCATATTCAATGCAACCAGTCCACCCTGTGTCGAATATTCCCACTACACCTGGTATGGTGATTGCGTCGCAAGTACAAGCGCTACCTGTTGTATGTCAACCCCAAGTTTCTCAGATTGCAATACAACAGCCTCTTGTCTCGACAAATCAATCACAACCTCAGGTTAGTGCCTCCTTATCTGGAGTGACTCAGGCTCAAACAAGTACTATGACTCCTCATCTTGGTCAATCATCCAGTATTGGACAACAGCAAATGGTCCAACAACCAGGGTTGGTTCAATCTCAACAACCGCAATTCCAGCAATCATATCAAGGACCTGAGCAACAAGTCTTTGTAAGTAATGGGCAACTGCATTTCCAAAGCAGTTATCAACAACCATACTATAATGGTTATGCCCATCAACCTTGTCAAAGTTGCCAGCATCAAATACATTATGCTGGTATGCAAAGACCCACTGCTCAAGCGATTCCATCTTATCCTGGGTATGCTTCGCCTAACCTGAATCAACAGTTGCCCTTTGTAGCAACTCTAGAATTACCATATCTAAACCGGCTGACGAATGATCCAATTGCTTATGCCCCTTGGTGGCCAGCGATTCCGCATAAACTTTCGTCAGATATTCCTAAATTTAATGGAAATCCGGGTGAAGACCCGTCGAATCATGTGATGACATTTCATCTGTGGTGTTCATCAAACACCCTAAACGATGATTCGATTAGGCTTCGCCTTTTCCAGAGGACGTTAACTGGTCCGGCAGCAAAATGGTATATCGAATTACCCAAAGCTTCGTTTGACAACTTCAGTAACCTAGCCACAACCTTTTTAACCCATTTTCAGTTACCGATAAGGTACGAAACGGGAACAGAACTCCTTACCAATTTCAAGCAAACAACGGCCACTCACATATCCGATCATATACATGAGTGGCGACGTCGTCGTAGAATGGTAAAAACGTATGTTCCTGATCAGCTTTTAGCTGAATGGTTTATTAAGTCATTATTGCCTTCCATCACGGAAGATGTGGCAAAAGGAGGAGTCGTCACCAAAGAGCAGGTTATCGCTTGTGCGCAATATTTGGACTTGATTTACACTCAGTCTGGCACGCTCTACGATAAAATACTTGACGCTCCTAGACCGGTATTCTCAGTCCCTCCCCCTCCTAAATCAAACAATGACTCTCATGTCGGCGATGGCGTGATTGGTGCAACAGACACGAAATCAACAAAGGCTACATATAAAAAGGCCCGTAAAATTTCTGGTCAAAATGCAAAAGAGGAACTTCTTGCCTCGGAGGTAAATGTCGTGTTGACCGACAAGGGCAAACGACTGAAGCAACCAGGGGGCAAGAAGAAAAAGAAAGGGAAGAAGAAGAAACAGGATGAGTCATCTCCTGAAAAACCTTTTGCAAACCCTTCTGGGCAAAGGAAACCCCCTGCAGGGTGTCATATATGCGATGAGGATCATCGGACAAGAGATTGTCCACATAAAGATGAAGTTAAGAAACTCTTTAAGAGTTCAAAAACCTCAGCAGTATTGACTGATCCGTTTCCAAACCCAGGAACCAAACTGGTTGCTAATCAAAATGCTTCCCGATCCCAAGTGCTTATGTTGTCTATCTCAAAGCAGCAAAATGATGCTTTGACAAGGAATAAAGATTACGGGAATCCACAACTATCGAATAACAAGGCTAATGAACAACCTAGTAGTTCGACAACAACTTTGACCAAAGTTGTGCCACCCATCATTCTTGAACCAATGATAAAGTTGCCAAAGGGAGTAGTACACAAATCGACATTTAATCCTCATGCAAAAGTAGCACAGAATTATAATATAGTAGAGGACCTGGCCCAATTGCCGTCCGCTATGTCGACACTTGAGGTACCGCAAAATTACCCCTCCCAAAAGCAAGCTTTATTATCAGCAATAGGTGGGATTGACCCAATGGATTCCAATATTGTGGCCTTTGATCATAAAGGATATGACCCTCAATTACCGGCTCAACTAGCTTTCCTTATTCAAGTGAAAGCCCTCAACAAAACTATTCATCGAACAATTATTGATGAGGGGGCATATACATGTATTATGTCGATGAGTTGCTAGAAAAATTTAGGGTCACCACCCTTGTCGAGATCGTCAACGACATTAAAAGCATTTGATGGACGATCATACACTCCATACGGAATTTTGAGTAACTTGCAAGTTGAACTGGGGGGCAAAACAGTAGAAATTGATGTTGAAGTAATCAACGGAAACCTTGATTACAACATCCTACTGGGAAGGCCCTGGATATATGCCATGGCCGCAGTTGTGTCAACCTACTTCAGGAAGATTGCATTTCCCTTTCAAGGAGGAATTACAATCGTCGACCAACAAACATTTCTCCCCAACAGTTCACAAGTTACAGGAAGCATCCCAATGATCCATGGAAGCAATCATTCGCTTCAAAATACCGGAGTAGGTCTCCTAAAAGACCCTGCCTTAATGGGTAATTTTTCCCTACCGACTTCGAGTAATCTAGTGGAAGTGGCCACAATGGAAACCTGCAATATGAAATCTTCTATATCTAATGGATTCGGAAGATTCCTAAACATTTTGTCAGCATGGATCATCGCCCTAATAGAAATATTGTAGCAATCAATTTTCTTGGCCTGGGGGGCAAACCAAAATCAACGCTCATCGAGTGTTTGGATAGATAGGTCTAAGGAATATGGTACCTCTTCAGATCCTTGGTCGCATGTACATTCTACAGACAAAGGACTCATTCAGTCAATGATGATAGGAGAGGCACAATGGGAAGATTACCACCATCGCTCCCATCTTCTGGATTACCACGAAGATAATTCCAGCAACCTTAATCATCCATCAGTTTTTTATTTTCTATCAAATACTGTAAATACGGTGGACTCTGAGGACGGTTCTTATCTCGTGTCGACCTCGTTAAAAAATGAAACAAGGAGTCATGAGGATAGTTCTTTTACTGTGTCAACCTCATTAAAAAATGAAACAAATCCCCTTTCCAAATCTCGAACGCAAACCTTCATTCCAACCACCAAGTTGAATGCAATGAAGCTTGGGGGGTGTGCACCTCGATTTGCGTTATTATGCTGGGGGCATGCAAACTTATCACGAGCAGTGTTACAGCAGAGTTCAAGCTCGTTAAAAAATAAACCCGCATCAAGCAGTGTTACAGAAGGGTTCAAGCTCGTTAAAAAATAAACCTGCATCGAGCAGTTTTAGCACATAGTTCAAGCTCGTTAAAAAATAAACATAAGCCATGAGCAAATGTCTCCACCCGCGTTTAAGCTCGTTAAAAAATGAACTATTCCCCGGTAAATAACCACTGTGAATGTAGTACTTCAGCCATTAAAGCCTTGGTCGTGTTTGCACCATCACCTCCACTTTTTCATTGGCCGATCATTCACCTCAATTTGATTGTTTACCCATTTTGAGGAACAGTTGCGAAGAGTGATTTCACTAGCCATCCTTGTGACACTGCCGTGATTGGAAAATTCCAAACCTTACCTGGAATCAGCTGCTACCCGTTTTATCACTCGTTCCTTAAAAAACGAGTCTTCTTTAATCTCTTTTCAACTGACTCGTAAAATATGAAAAGATTGCCGAGTCCTTGGCCTTCCAGCTCGTTAAAGGGACAGGAAGTGCTATCCCTCCTCTAGATTTTAGTCTTTTTGGACCTGAGGGATTATTGCACAAAAAGATCGAGCGCTTGTTTTGTTCGGCTCGTTAAAACTATCGAAAATTCATCCCTTCTGTATTGTTTTATACTTTTTGGGACTTAAGGGATTAGATGACGAAAAAGGAATTTTGGAGTTACCTTTACGTACCTTTTCAGACTCTCTAAAATTGAAAAGGGCCGAGTTATCTTTGTTGTTAAACTCGTTAAAAAGATTAATACCGACAAACTTGTCTTTAGACGAGAACAAGTTTCACTATCGCTAGGCTCGTTAAAACATAGCGATGGGTTTGCCCGAAGGGAAAATTATAGAACAAGCATATGTTATCCTCCTCAAGCTTGACAAAAATAAAGAGGTACTGGTTAGCAATGACTGGGGAAAAATTGGGAAGAAAACTCAAAGAATCTTTATTGGTAGCAAGTCGCTCTTGAACATGACACTTCCACTCCGTGTCCGAGTCGGGTTGGGTTGTTTCATTCACCGGTCACATCGCCATGGTCACACCATACCATCCACATTTGGGGTTAATGCTACCAATCCATCACATCAATGTCGCCGACATGTTCAAGAGAAGTCATCCAGAGAAGCCACCTGTGTCTCACCCACTACCATACATTATACTCCATTCTTTCATGACCGCCACCCTGAACATTATATCATCAGATCATTTTCACCTCCATCAAAATCATTTTCTCCGTTCCGTGTCATTGATGTGGGATTCATTAAGGCCCTCCTTTGACAGATCACTTCTTGTCGACATCAGCTCATTATCCAAGAAGTTGGTCTAGGAACACCCCATTCAGTACTTTGAAGCTTGCATGCCTCAATGGCAAGTTTCTCACTTCCGGCGACAGGTTTACATCAATGACCTTCGACCGAAAGATTTTGCGTGGTGTTCGACGCCAAGTCCTTTATTCACAACACGTGAATTGTACTGCAGTACCTTGAGGATCATTATCATTATCGGTGATTCCTCTCGTGCTTGTTAACAGTTTACATCATTGACTGGTAATCAAGCGATGTCTTTCCATGTTTGACTCCAGAACATTTCTCACATGGATCGACTTGTACTTCGAGTGAAGATCGGAAGAGATTGAAGACCCCGGATCTAGTTTCATCCATCCGGGCTGCGATATATACTAGGGAAATAAAGACATTAAATGTACAGCATTGCAGCACAGATAATCATCCTACCAAAAGGATGATGGCTCTATCAGAATCATCAGTCTACAATTAGACGATTGTCTGTCCCATGTACATGAAAATGAATTTATAAAGCTGAACATGGGAATGCCCGCTTCAGCCAGATCATGAAAAACAGTATGAAGATAATGTATTATATTGTATCTTATTACAGGTCTCCTCCCAGCATTGAAAGAACTTCGGATCCTCATAATAAAGCATTTCACCCGATTAACGGCCTCATACTTTAGGGGGCAACTGTTATAGACATTTTTGTGCCTTACAACTCCAAGCATGAAATGTCCATAAACCAAGGGCTCCTAAGTCCCTAAAAGTGTTGTTCTAACCCCTAAAGGAACAAGGTCAACAAATTACAGCTTCTCCCAGAAGTTCTCCACCAGAAACTGCTCAGAATAAGTCAAAACAGGATCATTTCAGCTGCTCCACTGGCTAGGTGCATTGCATAGCACCTAAATACACTGGCTAGGTGCGTTGCAACGCACCTAAATGCACTATGAGGGTGCGTTGGGCGAAAAATGACAAATGGCAGTGTCATTCCGCGAGGTGGAGAGACAATGGAAGCTTCCAGAATCTTCTCCTATGACACTTGCCTCACTGAATTCGACCAAGGATGAGTAAGAGGCCTTCAGTCTCCAAGTGGAAGCAAGAACTGACAGAGAGAAGACACTAATCAAATCACAAGCTGACTCATCCTCCTTACACACATCTATATATGGATCCCTCATCCCAGAGATCCAGGGGCTGGAATTTTGCACATTGTAAGGAATTGTTGTTGGTTTTGAGACAAACATCAGGGTATTGGGTGATCTATGCTTTGTTGGAGGTGAAGAGGGGCTTCTTTGCTGGGAGGTTGATGCTGGGTCAGGAACCATCGGTTGTAACTCCTCCTGGATCTTCTTGTTTATAAATAAAAACTATTTGAGTTTCTCCTCCATGCTTTTGTATCATTGATGCTTGTTACATTTGTATGGTTAACTTAAATCTGATCCTAAGTTGTTTATGAATATAGATCCATGTCTTTGTATAGTTTTCTTCTTCTGTGATCTTACAGGTACTTGGTGAAGCTAGGCAAGTAAGGGAGCAGGTAGCTGGAAGCTGTCAAAGAAGAGAGGGATTGGATCAAAGGATTAGCGCAAGACACAGGTTGGTTCTTTCTATTCCTCTCTATCTATAGTTCATAAAGGAAATACAAAAGTAGATTTCTCTGTTTGTTTCTAAGGAAGCTGTCACACCTTAGTGGGATAGAGCAGTTCTAAATAGACACTTTTCCCGGTAACAATATGTAGATCAGATTTGAGACTTGAGTTATGAACGGTGACGTCCTATTGCGGAATGGAGGATTGATTCTTCATTATAGGCTTCTTGAGCCATTATGGAACTTGCTCCATAGAAGCAAGAGATATATGAGAAGATGGATTGGGGACATGCTGCGTAGGTTTTTCAACTTTGCAATCACCGCAAGGGAGCACCCACATCATGACTGAAAAAGGAGGAGGACAAGGAACAAACGAGGTGTTGGGATCCTCCTCTGCAATCTGAGGTGCCTCATGATCTGTGAGAGTTGGGGAAGAAGGGAAATCAGGAGGTTCACTGTATTGGGAAACATGAACTAGATGTTTAAACTCTCGACCCAAGAAATCTGAGTTCAAATTTCTTTCTGGAATTTCACAACAGAGGTGAAGGAACCGATTAGAAAATTCTTCAACTAATTCAACGGGCTTCATTCTTAAATGATGGATTATTTTACATACATCTTGGTGGTTGTACTTATCGAAATCTTTACACAGCATCTTGGCAAGCTAAGCGATCAAATGGATAGAAGCAACGGGTAATGTATGAAACCATTTCTTAAAACGGCCTTCGAATGTCAGGTTGACTAATCTAGCCATGACATATTTGGACTCTACTCTGTTACACAAAAAGAGACGGATAACTTGATAGAGATGTTCACGAAAAGTTGATTCATCCTCACCATCGAACTTAAGTTCGAACAGGTCATAAATGAGCTCCGCAGGGATGGTCAATTAATCTCTTTGGAAAAACATCCCAAGATTATGATTTCAGGAAGAGCCATTTTAAATAAGAGATTCAACCAGACTCTACAGGCACAACCTGTCGTCTGGACCTCCTTCAGGCACCATTTTATTGACGATGCTGGACCCGCCAACAAAGGGGATCTCCCCGATGTGAAGTCCCAACTAGACCTCACACCGTTTGGTAAAGGAATCCCATATGGTACGATGGCCCAATTTCCATTATCTTAGAGATTTTCCTTAGCTCTTGTTGTTCAGCACATGAGACTGTTATGCTTGTATCTTCTAAAAGCGAGGTGAGTATGCCCGGTGAGTGTGTAATCTAACTTTGTGTCTAGGTTCTCTTACTATAAGGGAGAGGGTAAAACTGAGCCTCTAGATGAGAGGTAGTAGTACCACCCAAGGAGAGACACATGCGAAAAAACAAGGGTCTGTCTAGCATCTAATAGAATAGTCCACAGAGGATTTGGAAAGTCATTAAAACCAAGGTGAAAGGGAAAACACGTACACTGTCCAGCAGAGTAGTCCACATAGGGGTGATAGTTTTTATAACCAAGGAAAACAAGAATGGTATGTCTAATGTCCGGCGGAGTAGTCCACATGGATGAGACAACAGTGATAAAAAATACAACACATCTTCAACAATGTAAGTACTAAAATAACTGAAGTAGTTCAACTATCTTACTACAGGTTAAGAAAACATGCATTACAAACGTTTAAAGAATAGTCTTACAAACGGGTAAAAAACATTCATGAAAATGTGTTGGCTTGAGACAGGCTTATGAATTAAGAAAAAGTTCCAAGGCACATTTGTACACCATACATCACTAGTCCTAGTAGTGGGACATTGGAGCCACTCCTCGCTCCTTAAAGAATAGACTACAGACTTTCAAGGCTATGTGGGAGGAGCCAAGGTGAAAAGTCCTCTTCTCATACAATGAGGGGGTATATATAGCCAAGGGTGATGCTTGACCATTGTGACTCTTAGACTTTCCTCATGACCATTCAACTTCTTATGACTTGTCAACTGACATGACTCTTCAACTTCATATGTGCGTCTCTTGGAATTTCACATTACATTACATTTGATTACAAGTATGGCCCATAGCAGTGATGTGGTCGAGACAACTCATTACACAACTCGACATGACAATGTTGACATGTACTGGTTGACTGTGGTGTCTATTTCGAGTTGATATGTCGCTGAGTGATGGATGTGCTCTTGGTGTATCATGTCTTCACCTCCGCATGGAAAAGTGTATAGGGTCTTCGATGGTCTTGGTCTTTGCTTGATGGTTTAGAAACATGTATCCCTTTTGCTTGTTGCTCCATGTGCTTGGTACCTTCATTCAGCTGTGAGCAAGTCTTCTAGCATGTGCTCCTTCTTCATCTCCTTCGTCATCGCATCGTGTTCCATCAATGTACATGTTCCTCCAATTCACTCATGAAAAGACGACATCAAATCCAAAAATATTCTCGTCTGGCATGATGCATTATTTTCTCTTTCTGGTGCAGGTGACCGAGAGGGAGGAAAAGGCATTGAAACTACGCAGAGCACAGCTCAGGTCGGGATGAGAGGCTCCAAAATATTGTTAATAAATACTGAGAAGATGTCACTGGGAGGCAGATTTGCGCAATCTGGGACAGCACTTGCAGTTGCAAGGTAGAACCCAGCTAGGCAGAACTGCATAGTTCCTTGCAGGAAGACAAGGCAGGGTGCCGGAAGGAACTGCTGGGAAATTCTACGCAGTTTTTAGGATGAGGATTGGGCAGGTCATCTGGGGGTCCAGTTGGGAATCTGCATATTTTCGCTAAGGAAGACAGAGTAAGCAGCGAGGAGAGTCCCAGTCAAAACTACACAATTTTTATGCACAGAGCAGAGCATGCCAGCGGGGGGTCTACTAGTCAGATCTATGCAATTTCTTGAAATAGTACAGTGCCAGTAGAGGCCTGACTCACATGACTATACAGTTTCTGCAGGCAGTGCAGGGTAGGCATCTTGGCATGTCATGCATTTTTGGAGAGTAGGGAAACCCAGGGTCACAATGTAGTTCAGGTTTCCAGTAGACCAGAGGGAGGCTTAATGAGTGATCTTGTGGGAAGCGCAGATTAGATCAGACTTAGGGATAACTTATGTGCAGTTCCTGGAGACATTCATCTTGCTCACTTTCAGGATTGCGCAGTGCATGCTACCCCAAAGCAATGCCTCAAGCTCTACGCAGTTCTGGGAAGCAGAGCAGGGTCACTGAGAGTTGAGACTATGCAGTGCAGCTTAGTCAGGGTCCGGTTGAAGGAGTGTTGTCTAATCGAAATATTTTCAAGAAAATGGCTAAGTGTGAGAGCAAGTGAACTTGTCCATACATGACATTGTGATCACACACTTAGCATGACTAGATGACAAGACACCTCAAACCAAAAAGACAAACATATGCTCAGTGAGACTGTCTTAAAGTTTAAGAGCGACAAGTGTGCCACTTGAGATAGATCTTCAAATGACCGGGATGACACTTGTGCAACAGTGCTTGCAAATTTGTGTGTGAGTATGATCAATTTTCACATAGTGAAAACAACTCATGCACATAAAGACAAACCTTCAAAATTGCCAGAACAAGATCGCAAGCATGGCATAGCAATCAACACACCAAAAGACGACCAGTGGTCGGTCAAGAAAAAGGGTGTAAAGACTTGACAAGATCTCATGGAATGAGCCCGAGTATTTGCAACCATTAGGGGGAAAACCAAGGAAGGCTTTGAAATTTGGATACAAGCCAAAATTTTGGAGGGTGTTGTAGCTGCTAAAACATAATCACAATAACCAAGTACTAGCATATAGATGGACTATGACTCATAGGACGCTAATAGACTAGCAACCCACTGGCCACGAATAGTACATCATTCATATGACAGTCTTTGGCCCAACTCTTTCTTGGTCTTGCAGAGACCATTTTATAATGCTTTGGGATCTCTCTCGGCGGCTCTATTCTTCCCGCCTCTTCGACCTAGACGACCCATCGGTCGTTAAGATATTTTCCTGCTGCTCATTATGTTGTCCCGTGCATTTCCTAACTGCCTCAAAATATCCTCCATCTGGGTTCAGCTCCATTCTACCTAGTGTGTCTGCTTCAAAATATTTGTAACTATCTGATGGCCATGACCTCCTTGGTTTTCTTTCTCCTCCTACCAAATCAAAACGGTCATGATCCCCTATCCAGGTCCCTTTGTTCTTTCCATTTTTATCTCCTGACTGCGCAGTGTTTGCCTTCGTCGTGCCCCAACCTTTGTGCGAGCCCCATGTTGTGCTCTCCTTCCTTCCTCAAGCCCTCTGTTGTTGTTTTATGTCCTACACCATCCCTATGTTGCATGCTATCCTATTTTCTTCCACGCTCATGGATCATGCTGCGTGGTCCTAACTATACCAAAATTTGTCAAAAAAATGCTAGGTCCCAACAATGGTTATCATTAAGTCTGAATTAAAGATGGAGACATCCACAAGACAATGTTTATGACAATATATGGAAACTATGAGTTTGAGGTGATGCCATTTGGGCTTACAAATGCACCAGCCACATTTATGTGCCTGATGAACAAAATCCTCAACCTATATTTGGATAGGTTTGTATTAGTTTTTATGGATGACATCTTGCTTTACTCAAAAACTAGGGAAGAACATGAAGAGAATTTCAAAGAAGTGTTGCATTTGCTGAGGGAACACGATTTATAATGACATACTCAGCAAATGATACTTCTTTCAATCACAATTCCAATATTTGGGACATGTCAATTCAATAGAAGGACTGGCTATGGATCCAAAAAAGATTAAGGCTATAATGGAGAGGCCTACTCCCTAAAATGTCATAGAGGTTAGATCCTTCAAGGGATTGGTCGAATATTACTGATGGTTGATTTGAGACTTTTCTAAGATTAGGGATCCAATCACAGCCCTTTGTAGGAAAGTAGTCAAGTTTCAATGGACATCAAAGTGTGAGGCAAGTTTTGAGCAACTCAAGATATTGCTCATTTGTGTACCTATTATGAGGATAGTAGATCTAGAAAAGGACTTCCAATTCTGCACAAATTCTTATAAGGTGTTTTGTTATGAGTTAAGGAAATTAAATGAGCATGAGAAGAACTATGTCACTCATTACCTCGAGCTTGTTGTGATTCTTCACGCTCTAAAGATGTGGTGACACAAATTTCCTAGAAGAAGATTTGTATTTACGTTGGATCATGGATGACTGAGATATTTTTTTGATTGGCCCAAGTTAAATGCTAAATAATCCAAATGGTTGGATTTAATTAGCGGATTTTATTTTGAGATAAAATTAATGGAAAGGAAAACCAAGTAATTGATGCACTCAGTAGAAGTATACAAGTAGCACACTTGGTAGCTATAAGAACTTGTGATTTTGACACCAAGGAAAGAATTAAAGAGGCATTGACATGTGAGGAACATTTCAAACATGTGAAGAAATTCTTAAAGCAAGAACCAAAGGGATTAATGAGCAAGAGCTATAGGCTCAATGATGATGGCATGTTTTGTTCAAAGCTAGGTGGTACGTGCCCAATGTGAATGACTTGAAGAAGATCATAATGGATGAGTTTCATAAAATATTTTACTCAGCTCATCCTAGATATCAAAAAAATTATAACAGCAATAAATAAATCATACTATTGGCTAGGGATTAAAAATGAAGTTGTTGAATACATTGCTAGGTGCCTAGAATGCCAACAAGCCAATGTATAGTGTAGACACCTAGTAGGACTGCTACAGCCAATCTCAGACCCTGAGTGGAAATGGGAATTCATATCTATGAACTTTGTGATGTGATTACTAAAGACAACCAAACAAAATGATTCCATCATGGTGGAAATATACACAATGAGTAAGGCATATAATTTTATAGTTACTAAGTCCACCCACAAGGCCATGAACATAGCCCATATTTTCATGAAGGAAATATTTAGATTACATGACATACCCAAGAATATCATCTCAGATTGCCAATATCATCTCAGATTTCCAATTTCACTTGTAATTTTCAGAAGGCATTATTTGATAGCTTTGGAACCCATCTAGCTTTTATTACAACATATCATATTCAGGAAGAAGGTAAAACATAAAGGGTAAATTTAATTCTAGATGACATGATGAGGATGTATGTAATGCACCATCCAAAGAGATGGGAAGGATTACTACCATTAGTGGACATCTCACAAAATAATGGGTATTGAGAGTCACTGAGGATGAGTCCTTTTGATGCATTGTATGGCCAAAAATGTTACACTCCTATTACTTGAGATGTGCCAGTGAGCAGAGTGGTTATTGGACCTAACATGCTAAAAGAAATGGAGCAAGAAGTGCATTAAATTAGATAGAAATTGGAGAATTCCCAAGATAGGAAAAATATTTATACATATCAATGGAGAATGCACAAGGAATTCCAATTGGGAGAGCATGTGTATCTCCACATTATAGTAAGGAAGAGCTCATTGAAAGTGGGGCCTTGTACTAAATTAGCATCCAGATTTTTTGGACCATTTCATAGCTTGGAAAGAGTGGGACCAGTAGCTTATATAATGGCCTTACCTCCTATAGTAAAAGTACATGATGTATTTCATATAGGATTTTCTTAATAAGTGTAATATCCCTTAGGGGAATTTACCATTAGGTTTAAAAGGAGAACATGAAAAAATTGTACCGTTGTCATTGTATTCCTTCTAAATTCGACAGATATGATATTGAATTCATAACAATACAAACAAGTAGTTGATTTTACCAACAAAGCCAATAGTACAAAGTAAGTTACAAATCCATAGTTTCACTTCTAGCGTTTTCATACTTGAAAATATTATTGTACAACACTCAACAATTTATAAACAGTAGCAATCTTTTACAAGGATTACAACATCAATTTCCCTATAAAAAATACTGCAACGCAAATCAACTAATAAACTTACAAAATCTTTTATTCCCTTGTTGCCTCAGAAAACATCGTAATAGTGCCTGTCACTACTCAATGTATATACCCCACGGGTTTTGATACCTACGAGCATGTTCCCATGGGGATTTTTCATTGTCGCCTTGTTACCATTAGAAAACCTAACAAATCGCATAGTTGCCCAAAAAATCCCTAATATACCTCTTTGATGTCCAAAGGTGTTAAGGCCTTCATTTTTGCTTGTAATTAGAGAAATTTTGAGGTATAAAATGGGCCTCGTAAGGAATATTATAAAATAATAGTGGAAATAATAAAATAATATTACATTACATCATCAAATTTTAGAAGAAAAAACTACTTTTTCAACTTATGTCCTTATGATTTTACTCAAGTTTCAAGCATGAGCACTCATCGGATGCAGAATTTAATTCCTCATTCAAGGAGTACGCATGTTGCATACTTTTGATGGACCCTATTACACAAAAAATGAGAAATACATGAAAAAACATGATCGCAATCACATTTTTCATGTATTTCTCATTTTTCATGTAGCGAGGTCCATCGAAAGTATGAAACATGTGTAATCATTGGATGAGGAATTAATTTTGCATCCAATGAGTGCTCCTAGTCAAAATTTTCGTAGGGAGATAAGTTGAAAATATGCATTGAAAAAGTAGTTTTTTTTAATCCTTTTACTTTTTTACTCCAAATTTAGTGAATCATCTCTCATGGATGACATCATCATATTGAATTCTATTGGTTATTATAAAGTTGATTTTTCTTATACATTTTTGCTTTGAGGCCCATTTTAGACCTCAAAATTTCTCTAATGGAATGGAACATCACTTCTTCAAGTTATCTCCCTCAACCCCTCGTTTCTCATACTCCATTACATTGAGCCACAAAATGGTTCCTCGCTTCCTAAAATAGGATATTTCCCACACTTGAAATGGCCTCAAAGTTTTCTTTCTACCCAAAAAAATGCCTCAGGAAAGGTTGCCACTGAATTCAGTCTCCTTAGCTTATGCTACCCAGAAAATTCGCTCAAGATGGACCTCTACTTCAAATAAAAGCACAAAAACCCTCGTTGCCTTAAATGACGCCTGGATGAAAATTTTCTACCCAAAAAGATGCCAAATTCCCTTTTAGGGACAAAAATTAGTCCTTCAAAAACCCTTATGGCCACAAATAAATGAATGTTGCCTCAAATATTATGTTAAATAAATTAAACATAATGGATTTTCTAGGGTTGAATATTTCACCACTAAAACTAATTAGAGAAAAGGGGTCCTAAAACCCTCCAACAGCCTCATCTCAAAAATTAGAAAGATCCACAAATCATGATGAGTAAATTGATTATCCTCTCTCCTTTTTATATATTCTCTTTGGGGTCTTTCCTGCTAATTTTAATTTGAGGGGATAACAAGTTTCCCTCCATTTTGCCCCAAATATGGCTTTTACCACAAGTTTTCCCCCAATTACCCCAAATAATCCAATGTTTCCCAATAATAGCAAAAAATGGGTTTCCCCTTTACAAATGATTATAGCCTACGAGGTTAGATATGATACTTCACCCTCCCTTGAGCAACTTAATGAGGAAAGGACATTACAATTCTTCCTTCCTGACATTACTTGCCCTCAAGCAATTGCAAATTCAGGGGTTGCAAGATCTGTTCTCCTTCCCATGTGGCATCCTCTTCTAACATGTACGTCCACCTAATGAGGCCTTCTAATATCATTTTTCCCCTCAATGTTCTCTATTGAACATAAGGATAGATAGTAGATAGGGTGAGAAATTGCAGTCACTACTAGAAGTTGTAAAAATATGAAGAGTTGTAGACACTAAGAAATATTGTAGAAAAAAAAAGAGTTATAAATAGTGCAAAGCACAAGCTCATAGGGATCATCCCTTTTCCATTAGTGCTAAAGGGGGATACATTGTAGGCATAAGAAGAATTGCAGAAACAGACGAGTCTATTTGATATTATTTTATAATTAACCAAGGGTTTCCATCAATGATGAAGGGAGAAATTGTTGGAAATAGTGTTTTCATTGATTTTAAAGACAGATGAGACTACATGTGTCCAATATAAAGATAGGAAAATGAAGATTGTTGGAAATATTGTTTTTGGACTTTTGATACCCAGTTTGGATACCTTATATCTTAATGAAATTTTTCTCTAATTTCCTATCAAAAATTAGGGAATAGGATATATGGATGGAAATAGAAATTTGAGATCATTCCAAGGGTATATGTCACTCCCTCTAGCTCCTTATAAATGATGATAAATATTTCTTCAGGATGACCTAAAGTACAAGCAATATGACCAAACTATTTTTACAAGTTGGCCCTATAACTGAACATAGAAACATTATAAATAAAGGATAAATGAGCTCATTTGAAGGGTATCCAAGCAAGAAGATATATGAATTGTTCAATAGGAGTTGAGGAATATTTTTGGGGTGATTCTTGGAGATTAAAGGTGGAAGAATGATCCAAGGGATCAGTTTAGTGCTCAAAATTCAAAGTGTTAAAAAGTGCTCAAAACCTGTACTAGTGCATAGATCTCGGTGACCTGAATCCTATGCAAATTGAATCGTTAAAAACCGATATAGTATGCTCCTGATATTGCATTCTGATCGAATTCTTAAATAGGTAAAATTTTAAAGTTGGGTTGCAGGTATGCCTAGTTAGCAATCCATATGCTGACTAGGCATGTGGCAGGGTAGGGTGATTATATTTTTATTGGCCAATGGTTTTTGATAAGTGTCTCTTTTTTATTGGTTCATGGATGGTGCAATTCTATTGGTTGTGGGTTAGTTGAGGTGGTCAAATGGTGGAGAGCCATGTGGGCCAATGGCTAACTGTCATGTGGCCTCCCAAATGTATTGTAAAAAATTGTTTTGGACCTGGCCTAACGGGATTTGAACCATTAACCTACCATTGAGTAGCAAACTCGTCCACCAACACGCCATCGCATATGTGAGTTAACCATATGGTTCATGGCTTATATTTAAATGGAGTGCAAAACATGTTTTGAGTTGGGTCGGGGCTAAGCCCCAGCCTTGGTCCCCGCGCCCTCAGAACTAAGGGGTGGGATTGTGGGCCAGGGCTTAGCCCCAGCCCCAAACCTTGGTCACAGCCCATGCAAATATGGCAACAAATGACCATGTCATATTTGGAATGGGGGTCATCCCTAGGCCATACGCATCCCCAAGTGACCAACGGTAGAGGAGCAGAGGGGGCCAACCCCGAGAACATGGTGCATGATATGACCAAGTCCCTTGAGGAATGGAGCACGTCAGGGATTAAAGCCCTCGAAGCGGATGTATAGCACCAACCTTGGGTTCTGCGGGGTTCCATATGGCCCTTATTCAATTCATTGGGGGTCAGTCGATGGGGGCAGGCAGTTAGCCCCATCCCTTGGGCACGTGCCCCCATATGACCGCATTTTTCGAAAAACTGGGTGTTAATGTACAAGTTAACTATCCAAAATTTCACTCTTCGGGCAGGATTTTAGGCTAGGTTTGCACGCCGATTCTGGGTTTGGGGAACTCTAGCCAGGTTTGGGTCAAATTGGAGGATGGTTAGCTATAGAATTAGGGAAAAATTTGTAACAAGCATAACTTTCTGAGTTTTTGGCCAAATGAGTTGTAGAAAGACCCCAAATGGGGGTGTTTTATAGTTTTGGATCCATTGGATACATTTTTGTTTCATTCTGAGCATTCTAAAGCAATGAAAACACAAGCTTAATCACTTAATGAAATAGGTCTTGCATAGGAAGTTGGACCTGGAGATGTATCCTAGGAGAGGGGTGAACTCATTTATCATGTTTGTTGTTATGTGTTTCTAATATGGTATTTTATCTCTGTTTTGGTTGTTAACTAAGTTTAAAAAATAATTTGTTTATGTGTTTAGTAACTTGATCCATTACCCAAAATACACAAAATTTCACTTGCAATTTATATATCACCTTCAAGTTTCATAAACAAATCATTTTGGTTTCAGAGCATCAGGTTATTATGAAGGTTTGATTTTGATTGCAAGTGTTTTTTTTATGCTTACAAGGTTGAAGCTTAAAAGAGGATAAAGAGAACTTGTGGAGCCAAAAGGATAACAAACACACATCAAGCTTCAATAGTCATGGCACTTGAAGAAGGTCCTGAAGGGATGTTTGAAGATGAAATAAATTTTAGAAAAGTATTTCTTTGAGATATCTGAAATGGTAAAGTTTCTTTATGAAGATAGGAATTCAAGGTTATATGGAGAGATCTCAAAACCTCCAAAAGGATATGGAGAAAAAGGAGACAAGCCTCCAAAAGGGAGTGGAGGGAATGGTAACAAACCACCACCTTCACCTCCATCCCCATCCTCATCCTTATCCTCATATTCTACTTCTTCTACCCTTTCACAAACACCTCGAAATTCTCCAAAGGGACATGGTAAAACTCCTTTGCTTAAGCTTTATATAAAGTATGAATTTCCTATGTACAATTGGGAGGTAAATGCTGAGAGATTGGATAATTGGGTTCGCCATATTGAAGTTTATTGCAGGATACAAAAAATCAAGGATGTTGAGACCAAAATTCATCTTGCTTCTCTTAGATTGGAAGGTGCATAACTTATTTGGTGAGAATCCAAAACTCAAGAAGATATGAAGAAACATGGTAAGGTTTTATCCTCTTGGAATGATTTTGTTGTTGCAATAAGAAGGAAATTTTATCCATTATCATACATGAAAAATACTATTATGGATTGGAAAAAATTTAGGCATGCTAAAGGTCAAAATGTGCAAATATATACTCAAGAATTTAGAAAATATTTGATTTTGGGTATAGATTTATCCTCTCAAGACACTTTACTCAAATACATTGGAGGATTGCATAGTTATCTGAGACATACAATTCTCATGTTTACCCCCACAAAACTAGATGAAGTTTGTGTACAAGCAACTAATTTAGAAGCAAGAGGGAAGAATGTTCCTCAAGAGGGAAGCAAAAAGCTATTTAAGAGTGGATACAAAGGAAAGGGGAAATTCAAAGGAAAAGGAAAGAAGAATGCTTCAATCAAGAAAGAGGGAGAAAAACTCACATGTAAACATTGTTCAAAAGAAGGCCATGATGAAGACCATTGTTGGAAACCTCATCCTGAAATGAGACCCAAAAATTTTAACAACAAAGGGAAATAAAATATTGTTGCAACTACAAAACATGATTTAGGATCCGATTCTGGGGATGAAACAAAGATCACATCCATGGGATTCAAAGGTAAGGACTCTATTGCAAGCACTAGTTCTTCAAGTAGCCTCAATGAAACTCAAGATGAAAAACAAAGAACATATCTTTTCCACATTAGAGTAATTTCAAAACATACCAAGATAGATACATTATTTGATATTGGTTCACAAGCAAACCTTATTTCTGAAGACACTATCAAGAAATTGAATTTGGAAACAAATCCTCATCCTAAACCATATCCTTTAGATTGGATATGTGACAATGAAAAATTGCATGTGAAAAAAGGATGTAAATTAAGATTTGCCATCACTGCAAACTTTATAGATGAGGTAGAGCTTGATGTCATTACACTTGAAATTTGTGGTATTGTTTTGGGAAGTCCATATATATGATAGGAGATCCATCTTTCATCGCCATGAGAATAAATATCACTTGTTTAAAAATGGAGTTGAGTACATTGTTAGAGCACAAAACAAGAAGTTGAATTTGTTACTTATGAATGATGGACAATGAAGAGGTTAGTTAATGCTAGTAAGAACTTTCTACTCTTGATGATCAAACCCAAAGGCAATGTTGAAAATTAAGCTTTCCAATGATTTGATGCAAGGTTAAAATCTGATTTCTATGAGGTTGTTAACACATATGATGATATGTTTCAGGAGCCCAAAGGATTTCCTCCTAAAAGAGGAATCCAACATGAGATCCAATTGCAACAAGATTGTCCTCTTCCAAACATTGGCATGTACAGGATGTCAGTCGTGGAGAATGCTACTGAGACCAAGACTCTCTCATCTTCTATTTTTCACAAAAAATGGCATAGATGGCATAGGCTCTGTAGCGAGGACATGGTAATTCATGTTTTTCTTCATTTCTGAAAGGGTATGGCACAAATAGTTTTTTTTCTTGGGTATCCAAATAGACTCTGTTGGAAAACATTCGTGATTGTCCTTTGCACAATGTGACATTGCTATAAGCATAGGAAATCTGGTTGCTGGAGACAATCTGAAAGCAAATGCAGTTCTATTCTTGGATCTGTGATTGGTTCCCTGATTAAGTGTTTGGAGAGTGAATATTGTACATTGAAAAAGGAGGTTGCATGGGAAATTTCTAACATTGCAGCTGGTACATTGGCTCAAAAATAGTTGATCTTCTCAAGTGGTGCAACTTTTCCACTATTTCACTTATTGGCAACTGCTACATTTGACATATGAGAAGAGGTGGCATTTGCTTTGGGCAATCATTGTGTTACTACAATAGGAAAAATAGGTGAAACAAAGCTTGTTTTGGAACAGTTGAAAATTTTTGTTGACAGAGGATGCCTTCCAAGATTCATTAAGCTCATTATGCTTTCAGAGGTGATATCCACCATGTATCCATGAAATCCATTCCATTGGGGATTAGTTTGATTACGAAACCAAAGTTTGCAGATATATTTTCTCAAGTTGGTGTCTATCATTTTATCATTATGTTTTGTTGACTTGAGTTGTTGAGAAGATGAGAAGACTTGATGATGCATTAAAGTTATTGAATACCTTAATACTTTCCACTATTGATGGGAAGGTAAACATCAGCAAATACACTCCCTATTACATTTAGACCTGCCTACATAGTGCACAGGGAAAGATTGTTTTTTTGCAACTAGAATCTCAGTTCCAGCGAAATGGGCTTTAGCAGATTTGTCATTCTAAATTATTTTCTACTCAAAACAATCCTTTGTTCAAGGTTAAAACAAACACCCATCAACAACCATCAAGTGATGAAATCTCTAAGGTTGAGGTTGATTCACATTCAGTGTCTAGTGCAAGAGCATGTTTGCATGCAAAAGCAAAAATTCAACCTGCACTTCCCAAGCCAATCATCAGATCTTGGAAAGAGCTTGTCAACAACAAGCACAAAACAGGTCTTGGATATGATAAGGAGGTGCCCTCTCATATTCCATATTACTCAAAGCCCATCAAATTTCATAGTGTTGGATTTCTTCATGATAGTTCACCTTCAATTGTTCCAGATCCTCCTCCTCTTCCATAGCAGTCACAACAGAATGTTAAATTCCAACATTGTGACAGAGTTGGCCATATGAAAGATCATTGTTTTGATCTTCATCCATGTGACCATTGTCGTAAAACTACTCATTCTTCAAACAGGTGCTTCAAAGATTCACCTTGGATGGATTGCTTCTTGGTAATGGGCTTCAACAACCAAGAAGATATTTTAGTCATATGTCATAATTTATTCTTGATTATTGAAAAGTCTTTCAGATGAGTTTTCTCCATGATC
This sequence comes from Pinus tabuliformis, assembly GCA_031772625.1. Taxonomy (NCBI): domain Eukaryota; kingdom Viridiplantae; phylum Streptophyta; class Pinopsida; order Pinales; family Pinaceae; genus Pinus; species Pinus tabuliformis. The sequence continues at coordinate 1,542,394,541 of CM062804.1, read as the reverse complement.
TCACCTTATATCTGATGGGGGGGAGTGATGGTCATCTACAAACTTCAAAGCCACATCAAGCGAGCTTCAGCTATAACCTGAACTTGTCTCATAATTCAGAGTTGTAGCAAGAGAAACATAAGTTCAATGAGCCTAAGCCACAACTAGCCATACTAGATTCAAATTTGTACCCAGAGACATAGATGCCCTTGAGTATGCCTTTGGTTGGTGGTCAGCCTTAAACCATCTATGTGGGGTTGAGACCTCCCTTTTTAGGTTGATCTTCTCCCTCTTCAAAGAAATGGGGACACTTCCTCTAGCATAAGAATTCAGTTTCTTTCCAGTTCTGGAAGAGTTCCAGGAATTTCATTAAGCATTCCAGAGTTTGTGGTAATCCTTAAATCACCACAAGTTATAGACCTCCCTAATCCAAGTTGAAGGACTCCCTCTCCAAAGCATTAGGGACACTTCTTCTAGCATAAGATTTCAGCTTCTTTCCATATTTGGAAGAGTTTTGATAACTACATTAAGCGTTCCAGTGTTGGTGGTCATCCTTAAACCACCACCTTATGCCAAAATTTTAGAGAGAATATTCAACCTAGTGCTTCCATGCATTTTTGCAAATTTTGTATTACAGATCTCTTCTTGGACTCATACATACCCCTTATGATTAAGGGGGGGAATGTTGGACACCTAATCCTCTAAGGGTTGGTGTGGAATGTGAACAGTCATCAGAGTCCAAGGACCACTTGGTATATAAAGAAAAAGGGTCACAAGAATGTAATATAAATGTATATCTTGTGAATATGAAAGGGATCATGCTTATTCTTCATATTTGGTCCATTTTATGTTGTGTGTTTAACAAAATTAATGTATAGATTCAATACTTCTCATGAAATTTACTAAATCACAAGACCTGAAGCTACTCTACTAATCTGCGGAAGTTAATTCACCATATAAAACAACTCAACATGCATAGATATTTATCTAGATGTTTATCTAGGGGAAAGCAACTGCTCAAAACCCATTACTATTTATATTGTATTAATCTGAGAATAAAGATAAAATACATATGTTTTCTCAAGCTTGAACACACCCTGCAAGTGTATACTCTATCCCTCTGCTCGACTAACTGAACCTAGCCAGCACTTAGCCAATTTCAAGCCTTCCCAAGCTCTTATTTCCTTGCATTGTTCTCTTTGGAAATTACCCCATTTTTTAGAAATTTCACACCATGGAATTGCGCAATTGCCTTAGGTCTTTCTCTGACTACGTGCACCACCTGTACACATTGGAACATGCTACAACTGATAATACATTACCTTGGAATCTCCATCTCAATTGGGTAACTCAAATTCTTTGCATCCAATTTTGGGTTGATTGATCAGTTAACAGTTTGATCACTGAGTTTGGTTGAAGTTCCACTTCCACAACTTGACCTCCACTAGTTCTTCTGAAAGTGAGTACTAGTTAAACTGACAATAACCCAAATTAACTTAAATAGATTGCTACAAATTAGCAACCAAAATCAAGCTTTCCCAACCTCAATTATCTGAGTTAAATGAGTGACAAGTGCCATGTCACCTCAGTTAACTACCTCCAAGTATTCTGCTGAAATAGAAATTTTAATTTTAATCTAGTTTGACCAAGGCAAAGTCAAAACTAGATTTTCTTGCTGCATTTTCAACAAAACAATCATATTAAATTTAGTTATATTTCAAATCCATTAAAAAGGGAATAATCTCATGTTTTCAATAAGTCGGTATCCCTCTTCCACTTGTACTACAAATACTCAATAAATGCTCAAAGAAAATAAAATAAAGGGTGAAGAAGAGAAAGGCTTCCTGCACAAAGAGGTGAAGCAAGCAACTTCGTCAGGGTACTATCCAAGCCTGCTAGAGGTGAAACAATTCTTATGTGTATTTGAGGTGACTCCATCGAGGTACTGTCTAGGCTCGTTGGAAGTGGAGCAACACCAAGGAATGTGCTTAAAAAATCTCAGTATACTTGTGATCCTTCTACCCTATTGAAAAGTTGAGGTATGACTAGTCTTATGTTAATGTGTTTGAAGCTGAGAAAGGAACTATTATCTTTATCTGGGATAAGTGGCAAAGTCAAGGTAACCTACATGGAAAATCAATACTTCCCAAAATATTTAAACCTTGCACTTAAAGATAAGACCTAAATAGAGAAGTTGGAGTTCTACCAGTGTGTCGCCAAGTGTTGTCGTTACAACAAACACCCTCCAAAATTTTGGTTACTCTTGAATTTTGGATCCTACTAAGGCTCTTGTGATCATTTGTCCCATGGTCACTTCATGGTCATCTATTGTTTTGCAAAGTATTAAGTTTTCTTCTAAGTTTCAAAGTGACTTTCTCGCACATGTTCGGTATTCGATGAATTCACAAACATACATCATTCTATGCAAGCTCATATAGACAATGTGCATCTCTTGAAGGTAAGGCTTGCGTAGTCGCTAATGATAGTGACTGCACAATCCATAAACACAATATATTGTGCAACACATGCTAGTGGCCAGTGTGCACTGTCCATTGACAGTATTCCTCACTTTGATTGTGATTGTACTTCTATTTCAATGATTTTTCTCACTTATCTCTTTAGTGCACCTTTGTTTTCAAAAGTGTCGCTTTCACGTTCATGACTGTCGTTTCTGTTTTATTTCACTTTATAAAGTGTAATTTTCATTCTATCTCCATTCTAGCATTTGTCATTTTCACTTTTTTTTAGCTTTTGCAAATTCCATTTTCACTTTTTCTCATTGTCACAAAATGTCATCTTTTCGTAAGGAAAGTGGCGCATCTAGTCAAAGTGAGTCATTTATACATTCTTGAATGGAATTTCTAATGCATTCTCACACACTACTATGATCCATATATCATAAATATATGCATTAGACACATTGCCCAATTCGTGAGCATTATTTCACTAGTGTCGTCACTTGCATCGCAAAGTGTATCTTAAGTGTCGCGCTTGGAGGTAATTATTGTATTGTTGTCGTTTCAATATGAGCATGCTAATTGTGGATGGTAAATGCCTCATTTTCTAGTGGTTTATCATCTATGAATGTGTGGTAATGTTTGAGTCCTGTTATGGTCCCATCTCTCATCTCACGGATCCCACACTTAGTCATTTTTTGCAATTGATACTTCTCCGATCAACCTCCTCCCAAACTACCTCCTTGAATTTCGTATTGTGAATTCTCAGGGCATAAGAAGCTTGGCTTGCCTCTTGAAACTATGCAATGCATAGTCACTACCTCCAAGGACTACGCATTGTGCAGTCATAGTGCTCAAGATCAGCCTCTTTCTCCCTAGAACTATGCAATTTAACCTTCTCGTCAACCTCTTTTTGTGCATTGTGCAATTGCATCCAACAGTCTCTCTCCCAATCTCCTTGAACTATGAAACTACATAATATATATGCCCAATATCCCTCCAGAATTTCACATTGCATAGTTATAGTGCCCAAGTTTGCCTCACTGTGACCCTCAATTGCACAATCATTCTCTCCAGACCTCTAATTGTTGTGCATTGCATAGTCATAAGCCTAAGTCCCTCTATGCTTTCCTCTGGAATAGTGCATTGCACAATCCCCCTTCCTCTCGCTCCAGTACTGAATTCTAGATCAATTAGTGATTTTCATTGTTGATGAGGTAAATCCCCTCTACGGATAGAGGCGATCCCTACTAGCCCAGCAAGGGTCTAGCAACAATCAAACAATGTTGCTATGCATGTTCCTAATTACAATTAAACAAGAGGTAAAGAGCACCTACTTGGATTCCAGCGCTGTCGTTTGACGAAGAGATGTTGCCTTCGCTCCTTCGCTTTGGCTGGTCACAATCCTCCGCGATCTCCGCGAATAGATACCTGCACACACGAAGAGGAAACAAACGCAAGCGTGAAATCTAGTAAAAGCAACCATACATCAGTCAGAAAAGATGTAATTCACATTTAACCATTGCAAGTACAAATGAGAATGGAACAATAATAGCAGTCATCTATTATTAATCAGAATAGAGAAGAGTACAACCAAATGTTCTGACGTCGGTAACCTTCTCAGGAGGGGCCAGTCAGCATGTATCTCAAGCATTCACCTTTGAGGATGATTCTCCCAAGACAAACAACTCTCTCTCACATCCAAGCAACACAAAACAACCTTCCCTAAGCAATCAATCACTTCCACACCTAGCACACCAAATACCTATAGTAGCAGCAATCTGAGCACTATAAGCTCTATACAATCCAAGCTATGTCTAACTAGCTGCTCATGGTAATGGTGAAAGTATATGTAGGAGAAGGAGCCTCCTAAAAGGGTGGAAGGATGAGCTTATCTTCAAGGGAAGTGGTTGCAAAGGGTCGAACAGACATGCCAGAGAAGGGAGTCGACATTCACAAAGCTAACAACCAAGCCTGGAGTTATCTGGAAGGCTGGTTGTTTGAACAAATTCGCCCAAACTGGATCAGCGCGGATTATGAGGAAACTGACGCGATGTCGCCGCGTCCACATAACTAGGACAGTCATGTCAGCGCGGAAGAACACGGGAAAGGCGCGCTGGCGACCAGCGCGGAAAAGTGATGTCCTTCCGAGCTGGCAGCGCGCGGGATACACTATGGAGTGCCAGTCATCGCGGGTATTTTTCAAACAGACGCGCTGATGAACAAAACTTTAGGAAAATGGGTTTTTGGGCCAGTTCAGAAGGCATGAAGCTTAGTGATTAGCACAGCAGGGTGACTGACAGGAAGGCAGTGACAAATTACTGTGTAACAGATGCCCCCTAAAGCATGAAGACCGAGAGAGTGGGAGGGGTGAAATGCTTTACAACACACGCCGAACTGGGACATCACCAGGAAGGACCGAAATATCTCTGATAATCAAGTACATGCAGTCGAGGCATGGGCGCAGCCATCCAAAAGACATGCGAAAAGGTCTGTGGAATGGACGCAGCCACCCAGCTAAAGAGACCATAATAATGATAAGGTATGGTCGCAGCCATCCATGAAGACTCAGGTATGGGCGCAGCCATCCATCAATGAGTCATGTAATGATCATCCACAAAATCGCAACCTGGACCATAAACAGACAGGGATCCAGGGTCTTGCGCTCCGTCCCGATCCGAACAAAGTACAAGTTCAAGCATGTGAATACATGGGTTGAAGTCGAACATGCATGAACATCGTCTGATTACCAGTCAATGATGAAAACTGTTAACAGACGCGAGAGGTACCACCAATAATGACAATGGCCCTCAAGGTACTATAGGTACAATCCGCGGCTGTGAATCAATGAGCTGGTGTCGAACACCCACGGAATCATTCGATCGGAGGCCAATGATGTAAACCTCGCGTCGAACACGAAGAACCTGCCATTAGGGCATGCAGGCTCTAAGGCACCTGAAGGGAGTCTGTAAGTCACCTTCCCGGATAATGAGTTGAAGTCGACAGGAAGTGACCTTGATCGAAGGTGGGCCATAATGATTCCCACATCATCGACGTGAGACAGAGGAAAAAAATGATTTGTGTGAGATAGCAGATGAGGTTGTATTATTGCAGAGGTCAACTTCTCTTGAACATATCGGCGGCACTGTAGCGGGTTTGGCAGTATTTGACATCAAATGAGCAGAGGGTATAGTAATGATGGCAATGGGCAGATGAGAGGTCGAATAAGATAACCCAAACCCACGGAGGCCAGTGAAAAACAAGATGAGATGGTCCCACCCAGACACGAAGCAGAAGAGTGCCATGTTCAAGAGCGACATACTGCCGACACGACTATGATTACAGTTCCATTTTCCCCACCATTTCTGGCAGGTACCCCGGTTATTTTTGGATGACAAGCTTGATGGGGATAGCATATGCTCGAAGAGTGTCATTTTGACAATATCCGATGTCATCAAGTGTTTAACGAGCCTGACAAAGGAAAAACTCGGCGTCTTTTCTTGTTTAGAGAGCCTGAAAAGACAGCAGAAAAGAAGACTCCAGGGGGGTCCTTTTTCGTACAGTTGTGTCTCTCGAGCCCGAAAAAGTATAAAACAATGCTCGAAAGAACCGCCCGACCATTACGATCGAGGAGTACTTTTCGTAAATAGTGCTTTTGACCCAAAAAAGTAAAAAAGCGGTCGAAAACACGTCGTTTTAGGGCCAATAACGAGTGCGAAACGACAAACACCCGGCAATCTTTTTAAGTTACACGGTCGGAAAAAGAGCTTAAAATGACCGCCTCTCGTTCCCTTTAACGAGATGAAAGGAGGCTCGGCCATCTTTTCTTGTTTTATGTCGGAAAAGAGCTCAAAGACGACATTGTTGGGACCAAGTGATTTTAGGACCATGATGATTTTCACCTTTTATTCGAACCTGCACAAGAGCACTACCCGCATAAATCCATTCGGTATGTGTAAAAAAAAAACATATTAAAACATGCATTTGATAAATCTAGGGCTAAATTTATGGCAAAAGATGGTAGAAACCCAAAAATATGGATATTTATGAGTTTTTACTATAAATAGGGGGGGTGAAAGATCATTTTTACCATTTTACCATTTTAGGACGTGAAGGACGTGGAGAAGCCAGAAAGTTGACGGATTGATTTCCAGCCCATACGGACACCATTTCGCGAGCCGCTTCTTCCAGGTAGGTTCTCCTCTCCTCGCCCTGCATTTTGATTATATTTGGCAGAATTTTAGCGGTTGAATTTGCCCAATCGGGCGAATTCTGGGTGCATGGATGCACTCTCGGTCAGCGTGGATATCCCACGCGGGTCCGCGCTGGCCGAATTGGGACAAAACGTGACCAACTTTGGGTCAGCGCGGAAAACCCGTGTTCTTCCGCGCTGACCTCGAAAAATAACGAAGGGTCGCCATGACCAGCGCGGCTGTTTTTAAAACAGCCGCGCTGGCGCGGAAAGAATTTTTTGTTTCAATTTGAACGTGAAAAATCCTATGCCAGCACTTCTAATTTCTTTTCATGGTTTGTGCAGGACGTAATGGCTTTCCAATGGCAGGAAAGAGTGCACGATGTCGAAGATATTGCTGCTTGGGCCAATGTGGATTGCTGCAATGCCATGCGGGCTTGCGGTTTTATGAAATTTTTCCTCACACCTCGCCTAAGAGCTCAGCATGATCTTCTCGAGCTACTGATCAGGGCATGGAACCCGGTGGATATGAAATTCACTATCCAGGGCCAGGATATCGAATTTGACCACATGGATATCTTCTTTTTGACTGGGTTGTCACGCCGGGGTGCGAGGCCCATCATAGAGGGACAGCGACCTGGCGGCGGTCCTCTAGATGATCTCATGGCTCGAGTATGCCCGGAGGCTGAGAAGACGAGGAGTGGGAAAGTAGCAATCCCCACAGTGGGAAACATAGTCCTTCGCACCATCCTGTTCATGGTGACCCGGGCAGCGGGAAGCATGGCCAACCACGAGGCTTCAAAGACCCACCTCATGCTAGCTCTTGATTGCCTTGAGCCTACAGTGTTTGATTGGTGCACAGCAGTGACCAACAACATGAAAAGGCAGTTGAGCAACTGTCGTCGCGGGGAGACGAAACAGTTCGGCTACGGGTCTATCCTGGTCCCGCTCATCCTAGAGCGAGTGCCAGCCATGCGGCTGCAGACGATGGCCGTGGATGCTCCTAGGGATCCTCGGGAGACGAGGGCCACACGATGGGCTCGCATCATGCCACGCGGAGGTGGCGGTCGGCCACATGCCTGGGGGACATTCTTCCGGGACTGGCTAGATCAGCAGGTTGTCTTCGTGGAGGACTGGCCATACGCGGGTATGGATTTCCGCAATGACCCTGATATGGTGCTGCCCCCAGGGGAACAGTGGGATGATGCAGGTATAACCCTTGACTTTTTGAGTTTTGTAATGTTTTTGAATTTTTCATGTACATGTCCTAATAAATGTCATGGTATGCAGATGCGGGGCCCACTAGACCGATTGGCCTGGCTGCCACGGCACGGAGAGAAGGACAGGGGGCCGGGGCTTTGGCCTTAGTCCCTCCAGGGGTTGACACATCAGAGACTGTGGCTCGCAACCTTGAGGGGTTGCTGGAGGGAGTGCCTGACTACCAGGGGGTCGAAGAGGTCCCCTTACAGCATCAGATCCATACAGTGGGGGTGGAACCCAGGGTGCACCGTCTTCTGAGGCGGGTAGCACGAGCAGCTGTGTACTACAGAGAGCATCATCCAGCTGAATAGTCAACTAGGTTTTATTTCCACTGTTGTTTTGAGACATATGACTCAGATGTACTGAGATTTTGGACATGCACACTTATTTTTTAGTGTCTCAGTGCGCCACACGATATATATATATATATACATACCGGTTTTTGGATGGATCATTGTTACATGTGATAATGTTTTGTTTGTGTTATGCAATTGTTCAGTACAACTGTGATCTTATGTATGAATTTGCACGACACATGACCCATGTATTTTATATTTTTAAACAAGCTCAAAGGCACACACATGCACACTATGCTTGAAATGATTTATTTACATATGCTTTACTCTATTATGCTTTCTATGTCTTCTTGTATGATGTTATCTGTTCCGCAAATGTCTGTCTAACACATGATTTGCCAATGCATCAGTCAATGTGTTTAATCGTCTCGGAATATGCTGATATGTAATATAATCAAAGTTCCGTTCCAACAATCTTACACGTAGGTACAACCTTAGTATGCGTTGGTCTCTGACGGAATATCGCCCGTTAAGTTGATGGACGACCAGCTGGGAGTCCAGGTTCACCACTAATTCTCGGATGTCGAGGTCAACCGCTTCGGCAAGTAATTCAATTACAGCGCTGTATTCGGCAACATTGTTAGTGGTACGACCTAGGAAGACACCCTGAAGGTCTAACAATTCTCCGTGAGGATCATAGATCACCCACGCCGCAGATGACAAATTGCAAGTGCCGCGGCAGGCGCCATCAGCGAAACCAACATAGGGTGCACTAGACATCTGCACAAGAAAAAGAGAGCACAATAAGAGGCAAAACACGCTTTCACACCAAGGAAAAACGAAAACATGCACAAAACACACGTATATACAAAGTGAGTGCGCGAAGTTATGCATAATACTTCTTCAGATACAGCCCGTTGCGGGGCTTGTCAAGAGGATTTCCTTCATAATCAATCAACTCATATGCGCCCTTTTGTAAAACTCTTTTCACGATGTAGGGACCTAACCACATAGATTCGAGTTTCCCTGCCCCCAGCTTATCCTTAGCTTGATCGTAGAGCAGTACTAAATCTCCCTCAACAAAGGAACGAGGATGAATATTCTGGTCGAAGTGAGCCTTGACTCTCTTCTTCTGCGCTTCGATAGCCAGAGAAGCCAGACGACGAGTCTCGTCTAATCGTTCTAGGTAAAGAAGCCGTTCCTCCACCGGAGTGGTGTTGGGGAGTAACTCGACAGCTAATTTTAATGAAGGAATCTCGCATTCGACGGGAAGGGTAGCCTCTAGTCCATAAACCAACTGGAAAGGAGTGAAACTGGTGGCATCCTTCACAGAAGTCTGGTAGGCCCACAAGGCTGGGAAAAGCATAAGGTGCCAGTTAGACTTGTGCATATTGACGGTGCGCTGAAGCATAGTGATCAAAACTTTGTTCACGGCTTCAACTTGACCGTTAGATTGTGGATAGTACGGTGACGAACTATCTTGGCGCAAGCCTAGTTGGGTCGTTAGCTCCGTCATCATATGATTTCGGAAATGCTTTCCATGATCTGTAACGATAGCCTGAGGGACTCCGAAACGAGTAATAACATGATTGAATAAAAACTGCGCCGCTGTGTGACCGTCTTCGTTCAATGTAGGCATCGCTTCGGCCCATTTGGTGAAATAATCCACAGCAACGATAATGTACCCATGCCCCCCGGCCGAACGAGGGTTACAGGATGTATAATCGATGCCCCATTTGGCAAATGGACCTACGGTTACAACAGGGTGCAGTGGTGCAACAGGTGCACGCATCTTCCGGTGGTAAACCTGGCATTCGTGACATGCACGTACAGCAAGGATGCAATCCTTGAAGATGGAAGGCCAGAAATAACCAGCACGGAGGATCTTCTGGGCGGTAGCATATCCGGACATATGGCCACCACAAGCGCCGGAGTGGCAGTCATTCAAGACTCGCTCAGCCTCCTCGAGAGTTAAGCACCGGCGAAGAACAGAATCGACGCCGAGGCGGTATAGGATATCGCCCAAGATACGATATGGTTGAGCTTGGTGACGAATTCGTCGTCGAGCATCTTTCGATACATTGGGACGGAACGAAGACGTTTGTAAATATACGATAATATCCCCGTACCACGGGTCGAGAGTGCTGATGAGAAATAGCGTTTCATCCGGAATATGTTCCTCTGAACGAGATGGTGTAGACTGAGATGGTAAGGAGCAGAGCAGTTCAGCGAAGACCAGTGATTTCTTAGACTTGGCAGCAGTGAATTCCAAGTCGAACTCTTGGAGGATTACGATCCACTTCGAGTATTTGCCCCCCAGCAACTGACGTGACAGAATGTAGGCCATGGGGTTGCAATCAGAGATCACGGTCGTCGTGCGCAACAGGATGTAATGACGGAAACGTTGGACGGCACAGACAGCTGCCAATGCCAACTTCTCGACATATGCATAGCGAGTTTCCATATCCAGAAGGTTGCGGCTAAGATAATATACAACATGCTCGGTGCCATCATCGTCGTCTTGCACTAAAACCATGCCGATGGTGGTATCGGCGGCGGCCAAATAAAGGGTGTAGTCACGGTGATAATTTGGAGGTCTTAGGAGCGGAGCTGAGACCAGAAGGTCTTTAAGACGCTCAAAAGATTGTTGAGCGATAGCGTCCCAACGAAAGGGCGTGTCTCGCTTTAATAATCGTGTGAAACCCTTAGCCACCTCGGCATAATTTGGGATGAATCGTCTGAGAAAATTGGCTTTCCCCTGCAAGCTCTGTAACTGCTATAGAGAGGCAGGGGGAGGAAGATTCAAAATGGCCTCGACCTTAAGGGGATCCAGACGGATACCTTCCCGGGAGACGATAAACCCGAGCAGTCGGCCAGATTCTACGCAGAAGACACACTTATGCGGATTGAGTCGAATACGGTAGTGTCGACAGCGGAGAAAGATTTCGCGTAAATGAGATGGATGGTCTTGACGTTTAGCTGAATGAGCTGGTAGGTCATCCAGGTAAGGCTGTACGATGTGTCGGATATCATGAAAAGCATACGACATCGCACGCTGGAAAGTGGCACCGGCATTTTTGAGACCGAAAGGTAGCTTCTTGTAAGCGAAGGTGCCCCAAGGACAAATGAAAGCAGTCTTGTGCTGGTCTGCGGGGGCTATGTTGATCTGGTTGTAACCAGAGAAGCCGTCCATAAATGAATAAATTTCACTTCCTGCGCAATCGTCGATAAGCTGATCAATAAAAGGCGTAGCAAAGTTATCTTTTGGACAGGCGCGATTGATGTCGCGATAGTCAACACAAACCCGAATAGTACCCTGTTTTTTATTCACAGGGACTATATTAGATACCCATTCCGTGAGAGGAATGGCATAGATGAAACCAGCTCGAAGGAGTTTTTCAACTTCGGCCTTGATGGCTGCAGCCTTTCGAGGGTGCACTGGGCGTAAACGCTGACGAACAGGCTTAGCGCTGGGATAAGTAGGGATTTCGTGCTCCACGATACTGGGGTCAATGCCAGGCATTTCCTCGTAAGACCATGCGAAAACGTCACGGAATTCACGAAATAAATCGGTATAAAGTTGAATTTCCTCAGGAGTGCATGTGACTCCAATATAAATATTTTCGACAACCCCTGTTTTGACAGAGATGTCGATAGCCAGAGTTTGCGTAATGTTACCCATGTTTCCTTCCGAAGACACTTGATACAACTGAACAGGCGTTTGGAGAGGGATAGATGGGACACATGAAGCAAACCGCTCGAGACATGCGGCCATTTCCGAATGAGGAGGGAGAAACGAAGAGCGATGGTGGTAATCTGACCAAGGGAGCTCCTCGGGAGACATAGTCTCAATGATAGCCTCGTCGGAGGGAAATGATTCCTTCAGGGGATCCGAAGTGGCCTCTCCTCCCAACCAAGGGAAGCGGTCATATGAATCGGGAACGCTGCTTGGAAAAGCAGGTTCAGGAGGTGGAGCCGATGCAGCGACTATCTCGATGTAGTTGAGCTCGGCGGGACTCAACGGCATCATCTCGCCCCAAGAGTCTTCCTGATTCAAGGGAGGGAGAACCCATGGATCGGAACGCACTGCGATCATGTTAACGGAGGCGAGATTTGGAGGTGGGAGGGGAAAGACTCCCATCAGGGAGGGATCTTTAAATAATCCAGCACCCACACTCACTAGCGATTTGGAGGTATGCTCTACGAATGGCACATTCCCTTCAGAAGAGGAAGCGAAAAAGGACAGCTGGTCCACTGTGACGATTTTCCCTTGATGGGGAAAACGAACGACACGGAACAAAGAGGAGGCCACGGCTTGCATGGCATATGTCCAGCTTCGTCCAAGGAGGAGGTTGTAAGTGAGATTAGCGTCAACGACTTCAACCTCGACTTCTACCGTTTTCCCTTCTAAAGAGATAGGCAATCGCGGGAGGATACCATATGGACGAGATTCTCTTCCATCGAAAGCTTCTAGGGTGGTATGAGACTGGCTCAGAGCAGGAGAACCAATAGCTTTCCAACAAGCAACCGACATAATGCAGGTTGAGGCACCTTCATCAATGACCGTACGATGAATCGTTTTGCCATTGATGAGAACCTGTATAAGGAAGGCCACCTGGTGAGGCAATCTCTGCATGAAACCCTCGAGATCAAAAGAGATTAAATCCGAATCTGCCGGGTCTATGCCACCAATCGCTGATAGCAGGGACTTCCTCTGGGAGGGGCAGCTCTGGAGGACTTCTAATGCGGACATAGCAGACGGAGCCTGAGCTAAGTCCTCGATAATGCTATAATGTTGTGCAGCACGAGCATTGGGGTTATAAGATGACTTCCTGAGTACACCTTTGGGAGGGGGTCGGGGGATCGTCTCGGTGCTGGGCTGTTCGATGTGAAGGGGACCAGAACTGGACGGAGGAGCGCTGGAGGGAACTTCCGGCTCCTTCCCGGCTGAAGATGGATAATCTTTCGCTCGAGTTGTAACATGGATGGGGATGGTTCCAGCCATGAACACCTGAGAACCGAACGAGGAAGAGGATTGAGAAGGATCTGCCACCTGATGCGTCTGCTGGGACGGGAAAGGCTCTTTAAGCACGGCAGGGGACCCTGGAGCACCTTTCAAAAGCCGACTAACCTCGGACCGCCTGGGGCAATCCTTGGTGTAGTGATCCTCCTCGCAAATGAGACAAGGATACTTAGGCTTCCGTTTGGCTCCTTCCTCGGAGGGAGGTTTAGGAGGGTTCTGCTTAGGCTGTCCAGATTTATCTTTGGCCTTCCCTTTCTTTTTGCCTTTCGAGGATTTGTCTGCCGCGGTGGACTGAACGGCATTTACCTCGGAGGTATTCCCAGGAATAGATTGGCTCTGAGAAGCATTCTCGTTAGAGGCATTTTGTTTCTGCTTCCCAGGGTTCGCGGCCGATTTCTTAGATGATGAATTTACGGAACCAATGACTCCATCAACAGAAGGCTTTGGTGGAGCTTTGGGTTGTCCGGGCCTCGGGGCATCTGGCAAATACTCATACAAAGTACCTGACTGAGAATACACTAAGTCCAGGTATTGAGCTCGCGCGATTGCTTGCTCCTCAGTTACACACGCCCCCATTGCGATATCTTTGGCAATTTTAGGGACAAAGGACGTGGTAAACCAGTCGGTCAGGAGTTGATCAGGGATCCAAAATTTAATCAAGCGACGGCACCTTCTCCATTCATGTATATGATCGGAGATGTGCGTCGCCGTATCCTGTTTTAGAGACGTGAGAAGATGGGTCCCAGTCTCGTACCGAATGGGTAACTGAAAATGAGTTAAAAAGGCCATAGCCAACGAGTTAAAATCTGAAAACATGCCGCGATTGAGTTCGATGTACCATTTAGCAGCTGAACCAGTGAGAGTCCTCTGGAAGAGGCGAAGTCGGATAGAATCATCAAGCCATGAGTTAGATGAGCACCAAAGGTGATAAGTCATTACATGGGCCTGAGGATCCTCTCCGGCTTTGCCGTCGAATTTTGGACAGTCACCTGGTATTTTGGTTGGAACCGGTGGCCAATATGGATTATGCAAGATAGGGTCATTTGTTAACTTGGACACATCAGGTAGTTCCAACGTTGCCAAAAATGGTAGCTGCGGGTTGAAGGACATCTGTGGCTGCGGATTCGAGGCGATATTAGGGTTCCACCCAGATTGGGGTTGCCCCCACGAACTTTGTCCGGACGGGCCCGGCCCAAAAGGACCCGGCGCGTAGGAATTTTGTCCCGATGGACCTGGTCCAAAAGGACCTGGCGCATAGGGAGTTTGTCCGTAGGAGTTTTGTCCGTATGGATTTTGGCCATATGCGGACGGCTGTCCCTGTATCTGCCCCCCAGCTCCCCATGTATTAGCAGCTTGCCCGACAGGTTGGCCATATTGATAATTTTGATAAGGGGTGACCTGTGGTTGCTGATAATTTTGATAAGGAGCATACTGATTTTGCCCCTGGGGCTGCTGGTAGCCAGATGACTGCTGGGTCCCATACGGAGCCTGGTAGGCAGGCTGCGTTTGGTACGAGGGTTGATAACCTGTTTGAGTTTGAGGCCCAGAGTAATGTCCTTGAACCGGCTGGGGTTGAACCATATGTCCCGAAGGTTGACTTGGTCGGATTCGAGATGGACCTGGTTGGCCAGCAGGGTAGCCTTGCTGGGTACCAGGTTGTCCATGTGCCACCAAGGGTTGTCTTTGCGGAACAGATGGTCGAATTGGCTGGATAGCTGGTTGACGTCGAGGTTGGCCAGCTTGTACAGGTTGACGATGAGGGTGGACAACGGGTTGATTTGGCTGTATAGACGGTTGGCCCGTTTGTCCCCCAGCGTGAACAGATTGAGAGGAGGGCTGGGCTTGCTGTATGGCAGGCTGCCCTCCTTGGTGTATGGGCTGAGCAGAGGGTTGGCCTTGCTGTATAGCAGGTTGCCCCCCTTGCCCAGAAGGATTCGTGATTTGAGGGGTAGGTTGGCCCTGTTGAACATAGGGTTGTCCACCCTGCCCAGGGAATTGACCAGACTGGGCGGTAGGTTGGACCTGTTGAACATAGGGTTGTCCACCCTGCCCAAGAGGATACCCTTGCTGGACCACTGGTTGATTTGGAGGATTGTAAACTGAGCCAGTTTGTCCAGAGGGGTACCCTTGCTGGAAACCGAGTTGGCCTTGTTGGAAAGAAGGTTGCTCTGGTTGTCCAGTAGGTTGATTTTGATATGGATATGGCGGACCTCCAATGCCCATGGGTTGTTCCTGGTAAGGTTGACCTTGAGGGCCCCCAGATTGTCCTGGGTCAGGCGGGCCATAAAGTGGTTGCCCCTGGGGGGTTTGCACGTAAAGTGGCTGGCCTTGATTGGGTGGTCCTATGGGCTGCCTGGGAGGATCCCGGTTCCCCTTGAACATATGAGTAGCATGATCGTAGGTGACATTCAAGGGTTCCTCGTTTTCTTCGAAAGGGCGATGAGGAAGACCTGAGATGCTCTCAAGGAACTCACCATTTTCATCAGAGTAAAAGAAGGGACCTTCGTAATCTGGGTCCGTTATGGGTTCCCCAAAAGCATCATACGGTCCTGATCCTGGAATTCCACCAACAAAGGAACCAGCTTGAGGGTTTTCAGACGAGGAGACCGGTACAGCACTGACGACCGGAGTCGAACGTGCTATGCAGACAGTAGGTTGAGTGGGAACTGAGGTGACGGGCGTGTTAAGCCCTGTTGTAAGGGGTGTACTAAGGGGCTGCGAAACAAAAGGCCCAGTGGAGGCAACAAGACTAGGATCCCATATAGTTGTAGAAGTCGTTCTAGCGGCATACCTATCCCTCACTGATTGATATCGTGGAGGGAGGGGAGAGGAAGCCGGGATCGGAGTCTCGATGTCTGTGACCACGGGTGTCTCACCGGTACTGGAAGCTGTCTCATCCATGTGGGAAGAAGACATTGGAGACGACATACCGAGAGGGGTACGAGGGGTACGGGGGGTATAATCGGGCTCCCAGATGGGATTCCAATCCTCTATGTAATCTTCGTCGCCTGGGGCACGTACGTTGATAGGCTGGATACTCGGAACAATGGGAAGAGTACCGCTTACAACTGGTACCTCTAGGGCAACAGAGGATGGAGAACCTTGATCACTTAGGCCGGGAGTTGATGGGTCAGCCAGGATGACCAGACCCCTTAGAAAACCTAAAGGATACTAACGATAAAACCCTACTCAAAACTATCGCACACAAGATCTAAAATAGGTGATGTTATCGTGGCCAAATTAATTTTAAGACATAAGAACCAAACTTGACCTTTTCATGTTTCAGGAGTCGAGAAAAGGATGAAAAGATGACTCCAGTCTCCTTCGAATGTTTAATGAGCACGAAGTGACAAGACGCTCACAGGCACCTTTTCGTTTAGGGAATCCGAAAAGGATCAAAAGTGACTGCTCTGGAATTCTAGGTAGAGGGTGTGCCAAACTTTTCGCAAAACCACAGAATACTTTTTAGGGTACGGGTGGTCGATCTTCGTGAATGCTGTGTTCACTGCATTGCGAATCGTAGGGCGGCCGACTCGGCTTCCTATGGATAAAGGATAAAAACCTAGTGGGGTCTCCCTATATACGCGACGGTACGTGGGAGCGCAGTCCGTGTTAGACCACTATCGAGTCACAGAAGGAGGAATCACCCAACCTAATGTGAAACAACAGTGACTATGTTTAAAGACGCCGGAACACGTCTCTAACCTAGACCTCTAGATATTTGCGCTTAGTTCCAATGCGTTTTTAGATTCATTTGGTTCATTTTACAGTTGATCTTGAGATTAAGTTTCGATTTCAAGCTCTATCGTATGTTCGCTCACAATTACCTAGATGCAATCTATATGCCAAAAAATTCCGTTTTGTTCGATGAATTCTAGCTATGAGAGGGCAAGGAATTTTTAATCAAACAAAACAAGTACAAGCAAACAAGCAACTTAATGCAACTAAAGCGAGGAAAGGAAACTTTTTCTTTGTGAAGATGCAAATCAATGAAATGTTCTTTTCCTTTTCAATTTTTTAAAGCAAAGCTACTAGTTTGATTTCTTTTCAATGACACAAAGCATCTAAATGAATTTGGAGGAACCGGAACACCAAGTAAACTACTTAATGAAAGCACACAAAGTTCCCGAAACACTCAACCAAAGCTTCCAAATCAAAGGAAAACAAAGTCTGCACGAGCTATGTGATCTAAGCTCTTGCAAGACAAGCGAGGATTGCAAGCAAGGAGGAAGCGAAAGACCACTCGAAAACACAATCCAAACACTCCAACAATCACTGAACAAGTGCATAAACAAATCTGAAATCGGCTGGTCGAACAAGCAAACAAGATCCCTACGGTAGGCTTGACACACACACGGCCTCTAGATGTCCTAGGGCTAGAGTGTGAAATCAATAGAGAAAAGCGAACACCCGAAGGACGAGAGTCACAACCAGTCAACTAGAGACCCAACACAATCCAGCAATTGCAAAAGTAACGATGGAAACACGAACCAAGCAGCGAAAGCAAAAAGGGAAGGTATTTGCAAACTTAAGAACTGAGCAAAAACGGAACCCTATGGAACCAAGCTCCGCAATCAAGCAGTTCAGAGTTCAGACAATGAAAAACAAGTCATCAGACAGGTGGAGAGAAGAAGGGAAAGTCACAGCAAGAGGTTCAAAAGGCCAATTTGGTCAAAAATGAATTTTACAGGATCAGCGCGGGTAGCCTTCAGCAACTCGGCGCTGACAGGGGGAGGCCTGTAGCAACTTTGCGACGTCAGCGCGGAATGACAGAGATAAAGCGCGCTGTCTCAGAAAAACGAGGTCAGCGCGGAAAGAAAGCACACAGACGCGATGACAAAAACCACAAAGAAGCGGGGCCGCGATTCCAGCGCGGAAGGACACGAATAAAGCGCGCTGTCTCTGAAAACGAGGTCAGCGCGACTGTTAGACGTACAGGCGCGATGGATAGAAAACCAACGAACAGGGTCGCGATGTCAGCACGGCTGTTCGGAATTAAACGCTCTGAGAGCAAAAACAAGCAAGGCCAAAAATAAAAACTCCCCAAACCAAAGGCAAGAGCCTTTTAACAATAAAAATGCTTCCCAGAAATACCCAGAAAGTTCATAAGCAAAGAGACAATCCCAAAAACTCGAAAAGAGATCAATCAAATTCAAACAAAAAAGTGGACTCAAGAGACAAAAAGGCTGATCCCCAGCGGAGTCGCCAAATTGTTGATGAGGTAAATCCCCTCTACGGATAGAGGCGATCCCTACTAGCCCAGCAAGGGTCTAGCAACAATCAAACAATGCTGCTATGCATGTTCCTAATTACAATTAAACAAGAGGTAAAGAGCACCTACTTGGATTCCAGCGCTGTCGTTTGACAAAGAGATGTTGCCTTCGCTCCTTCGCTTTGGCTGGTCACAATCCTCCGCGATCTCCGCGAATAGATACCTGCACACACGAAGAGGAAACAAACGCAAGCGTGAAATCTAGTAAAAGCAACCATACATCAGTCAGAAAAGATGTAATTCACATTTAACCATTGCAAGTACAAATGAGAATGGAACAATAATAGCAGTCATCTATTATTAATCAGAATAGAGAAGAGTACAACCAAATGTTCTGACGTCGGTAACCTTCTCAGGAGGGGCCAGTCAGCATGTATCTCAAGCATTCACCTTTGAGGATGATTCTCCCAAGACAAACAACTCTCTCTCACATCCAAGCAACACAAAACAACCTTCCCTAAGCAATCAATCACTTCCACACCTAGCACACCAAATACCTATAGTAGCAGCAATCTGAGCACTATAAGCTCTATACAATCCAAGCTATGTCTAACTAGCTGCTCATGGTAATGGTGAAAGTATATGTAGGAGAAGGAGCCTCCTAAAAGGGTGGAAGGATGAGCTTATCTTCAAGGGAAGTGGTTGCAAAGGGTCGAACAGACATGCCAGAGAAGGGAGTCGACATTCACAAAGCTAACAACCAAGCCTGGAGTTATCTGGAAGGCTGGTTGTTTGAACAAATTCGCCCAAACTGGATCAGCGCGGATTATGAGGAAACTGACGCGATGTCGCCGCGTCCACATAACTAGGACAGTCATGTCAGCGCGGAAGAACATGGGAAAGGCGCGCTGGCGACCAGCGTGGAAAAGTGATGTCCTTCCGAGCTGGCAGCGCGCGGGATACACTATGGAGTGCCAGTCATCGCGGGTATTTTTCAAACAGACGTGCTGATGAACAAAACTTTAGGAAAATGGGTTTTTGGGCCAGTTCAGAAGGCATGAAGCTTAGTGATTGGCACAGCAGGGTGACTGACAGGAAGGCAGTGACAAATTACTGTGTAACATTCATGAAGAGAGTTAGACTAGGATATTTTCGGATTGATGTCGTCATGTCATGACTGAATTTCACTTACATGTACTATGTCTTGACATGACATGATGATGTTTAGAAAAGAGGAGAAGGAAACTATGTTGGAAGACACTTACAAAGCTTTGAAAACAAGTGATCATTGAACAAGAAGATGAAGGGGCACCAGATTGCGATAGAGAATGAAAGACCAAGATCATAGTGGAGACTCCCTATCTTAAACCCTTTGGAGGAAGAAGTTGAAGAACATGCAACACCTTTCATGAAGACACAAAGATAGCAACAAAGAGGGAAATCTTGACATTGACACATCATTATCGAGTCCATGTTATTAGTGTCAATTCATGTCATGTCAAAGAGTCATCTCAAGGTTCATATGAGTCGTCATGTGTCACATCATTTGTTGATGTAATTATGTAATTTTCAATGAAATGAGAAATCTAAAGCAGGTGGAAGTTAAAAAGTCATTTAGGAGTCCAAGAGTCATGAGGGTAACTCAAGAGTCATGGGATATGAAAGGTCATTCCTTTTTTTACAAATACACCCTCATAACTTAAGCAAAGGAATTTTGGAGGCCTAGCCTTTGGAGAGCTACCCTTGGCTTCTCTAGCTTAGCATGGGAGAGAAAACCATTCTTTGGAGAAGCAAGAAGTGACTTAATGTCCCATTATTAGAGCTAGTGGCTTGTCATTGTAACTATGTACTCATATATTTCACCTAATAATTGGAAGCTCGATGAGCCAACACATTTTCATCTAGATATCATAAATCTAGTAAGGTTATTCTTTATATGTTTGCGGTATGTGTTTTGTTCATATGTACTAAGGAAATTGAACTATTTCGGTGGCTTTGGTAATTAACTTGTTGAATGTGTGTTGTATTTGCTCTAATGATCATTGTGTCTATGTGAAGTACTTCGCTAAATAACCTATGAATTGTTTCATGCTCTCATGTGTCTCTCTTTGGTTAGTACAATTACTTCCTTCCAAAGACTCACTCCTCTATCTCCCCTCATGAAAGTCTCTTTTTATATATTGCAATTGGTGTTTCACAATGTAAACTTACTTGCTAATTTCAAAGGTTATGTGCATACTCTCTTATGTTATACATTGTAGCTAAGTCAAACCTTAGAGTTATGGTGGCCAGGTCGATACTCCAGATGGGGCTCCTACTCCAAACAGTGTGAGGTCTAATTGGGACTTCACATCGGGGAGACCCCTTGGTTGATGAATTTCCAACACCATCAACATTTTGGTATTATATTTTTATGTTTTTCTCCATATAAAGTACCCAGGCAGCGCAGAAAGAGAGAAATTTGTGTAGCCCAAGTCTCTTGCTCAACAAAAACAGAGAAATCCAACAACAACAACAACTGACAGAAGACAAAGAGCCTGAACATGTACAATAGACATGGACAATGGAAGAAGGTAGAACAACATAGAACCAGATGCAGGTTGCAGTAATTAAGAGCATAATAGAAGAAATCAGAGTGGAGTAGATAAGAAGAGAGTAGCGTCTTGCGAGCAGAGATTGGGACACTCAAGGGATTAGAGAAGAGATGGGATATTGTGAGTAGAAGGCTAGGGCGCCCATAGAAAGAAGAGGAGGTGCACAAAGAGGAAGCACAAAATATAGTAGAGTGGAGGAGGATCATACAGTTCATCATTTAGAGGTGGATTGGGATCGTCCAGTAGTGTGATGCAAGTAAGTTCCCTCTGCGAACAGAGACAACCCCTCTAGCCCTAGAGTGGGTCTAGTCACAGCAAGACAAAGACAACAGCTAATTCCTTAAATAGTTATCGTTGAAGAGGCCTACCTTATATCGGTGTTTGATGAAGTCTTCGTCACATCGCTTCAGTTATCGCTTTCTTCTCCTTAATGAATGATTCACCTAAAACAACATATGAAAACGAAAAAACACATAATAGAGCACAACAACAAACTATCTACTTATAGAGTTAAGGAACCATAAGCTATCAACATAAATTTCATACATGATATAGGAAATAACCATTAATTGTATTAATATAAACAACAGTAAATCTTACAACCATGCCTTGACGTCACAAGCTTCCTTGAAGGGTCCGATCAGTATGTCTCCATAAGCATTCACTCTCAAAGGTCTCCCAGAAAGACTAATGACTCTCTCTCACCCAAAAGCACAAGTATTAAACTAAGGCAATCACAACAAGGCTTCCTTCTTACAAAACCATTTTACACTTTCAATCCACAACATGAAAGGCTATTCTCATACCTCACAAGCTATTTCTAGGCTCTCAGCAATCCAAACTATAAGCTATCAATCCAACAAACCAAGAACTAGCTAACTAAAAACTCGCTAATCATAGTCATGGAGGATGCTTTTGTAAGAGGAGGAACCTCCATAAATGAGGGGAGAGGAAGCTTATCTTCATGAGAGGTTACTCAAAAGGCAGAACCACCATCTCAAATGAGGAGAGGCGAACTTCTTTGACCCAACAACTAGCTCCAGAACCACCCAGAAGTATTTTATTTGAACTAATTCGCCATATCTGGGTCATCGCAAGTCAAACACTGAGACTCAGAGACAACATTGCGAGGTGTTAATTCATTCTAGGCCATCGTCGCAGGCAGGATACTGATGACCTGCGACGATCTTGAAACATGGGTAAAAAGGGGTCAACTTTAGGAGTAATGAGCTTAGGCAATCTTCTTGAGTAATATGGAAGATTTAGACACATATTTTGGTATATGACAAAGAGCAGATGTCATTCAGGGACTGACTCTATCCAGGATCAGGGGACGTGGGGTCGGTGACAAAATACTATGTAACAGATGCCCCCTAAAGCATGAAGGCTGAGAGAGTGGGAGGGTGAAATGCTTTACGAAACCATAACTGAACCGGAACACCTTTGCAGAGAACCTGCAGGCACAAGTACAACTGATATCTCTGATAGTGAAAGAAGACATAGTCGAGGTATGGGCGCAGCCATCCAAAAGACAAATAGAATTGGTCTGTGGTATGGATGCAGCCATCTAGTTGGAAAGACCATATGAAAGCACAGGTATGGTCACAGCCATACAGAAAGACTCAGGTATGGTCGCAGCTATCCAATCAAAAGAGTCATGTATAAATAATCCACGCAACCTGGACTTGTGTACTTTGAGCCCAAGGTCTTGAATCTCGACCTGTCCATCGTACAATTTCTAATATGCGAATAAATGTGTTGAAGTTGAGCATACTAGAAAATCGCTTGATTACCGGCCAATGATGTGAACCATTAACAAGCGTGAGAGAGACCACTAGTAATGTCAATGGTTCTCAAGGTATTGCTAGTACAATCCACAAAGTGTGAAGAATGATCTAGAGTCAAACACTTGTGAAATCACCTGATCGAAGACCAATGATGCAAGCCTATCATCGAATGCAAAGAACTTGCCATTGAGGCATGCAAGCTCCAAGGTACCCGAAAGGAGTCTCTAGATCAACTTCCTAGATAATGAGTTGATGTCGACAGGAAGCGATCCGTCGCAGGAGGGCCATAATGTTTCCCACATCAACGATGCGAGACAAAGGAACAAGATGAATATGGATGAAATAGAGAATCAGAGGAGGATGTAAGGGTGCAAACTGCATATGGATTAAGGTCTTGAACATATCGGCGACACGATTCCGGAATGCGGTAGCATTTTGGTAACAAGGGATCGAAAGTCATGCGGAGATAGTAGGGATCGAATGGAATGAGACAAAATGAAGAACCCAACTCTTGGAAGGCCAGTGACGAAGTGAGGATATCCCAAACCCGGCGAGAAGCAAAAAAGTGTCGATGTTCAAGAGAGACAAGCTGCCATAGGTAATCAACAAAATATTTCCAAATTTTCCCACACTATTGCTGGCGAGTACCCCAATTATCTTTTTGAAACACAAGCTTGAAATGGATATCATATGCTTGTAATATAATTTTTTCCTTTAGACAAATCCAACCCAGTGAAATTTTAACGAGCCCTAGGGAGGAGAAGCTCGGGTCTCATCATGGCGACGAGTCCAATGTCGTCAGGGTTTAACGAGTCCAACATAGGTAAAACTTGGAGTCTTTTTCATATTTAGAGAGTTTGAAAAAAACACTGAAAAGAAAACTCCAGATATTCCCTTTTTGTATGTTTGTGTCTCTCGATCCCGAAAAGGTAGAAAACGATACTTGAGAGAACCGCTTGACCATTTCAATCAAGGAGTACTTTTCGTAAATAGTGCCTCCAGTCCAAAAAAGTAAAAACTTACTAGAAACATGATGTTTCGCAACCATTAACGAGCTTGAAACGACAAGGGCTTGACAATATTTTCACGTTTCGAGAGTCAGAAAAGAGCTTAAAGGTGACTCGGAAAGGAATTTCTGATATTTACTGAGTATATAATTCATAGATCGATCATCGCCAGTGTTTTAAACACCTGTCCCTGCACAAGAAAACTCAATCATAAGATCTGTCTCACAAAAATACGCAAATATAAATCAAAACCCTAATGAAAACCCAAAGTTTTGAAAAAAAAAGCTTATAAAAGGAACACTTTGGTAAAAAAATCTATTTACTTGTGTTTTTACTATGGTAAAAAACTTCTACCATTGCATACCTTGTGAAATTTGGCGACCGATTCCAGGAGACTCAGGGATCCATTGCTCTTCATGCTACTTCCAAGTAAATGCCATAGCCTTTCCTATGTTTTTATGCCAAAATAGGATTCAATTTCATGTTTTGAGCCATGGTTTAGAGCGATTTTTTGGATTAAAAATCTGCCTCGGTCATCGCAAGTTTCCCTCTCGAGATTGCGACGACCGAGAAATTTACACTAGGCAAAAACGGGATCGTCGCAAGAGATTGATGTACACCTACGATGACCCGAAATTTTTTACATTGTGAAAATCGGCTTGTCGCAGCTGTTTTAGAAACGGTTGCGACAAGCGCCGGAACCAAAATATTTTCATTTATAATCAATTTCAAGGGATGAAAATGGATGGAGGGAATTTGACAAAGGTATGTTTATGGATGCAGGGACAAGAAATGGCTTTTGTATGGCAAGAACGTACTAATGACAATGATGATGAGATGGGAATGGCAGATCCTCATTGTCTGAATATCCTGTGAAACTATGGGTTGTTAAAATTCTTCCTGACACCACTTCTGAGAGCACAATTGGATCTCTTAGAGTACTTGATCCGAGCGTGGAATCCAGCAGAAGGAAAATTCATAATCCGCGGGCAAGAAATTGATTTTGATGCCATGGATATCTACTTTTTGACTGGGTTGTCAAGGAGAGGGGACATGCCCCGCATGGTGGGAACTCAGGTTACTAGAGACTCTTTGGACACACTTATTGCAAGAGTGTTCCCCCTAGGAGCATGGAAATCATCAACAAGTGGAAAGCTACAGATTTCCAGTGTTAATGATTTGTCACTACGGGTATTTTTGTTCAACATTACCAGAGCAGTTGGCTCCCAAGCCCAACATGAGGCGACCAAGACTCAATTACGGTTAGCCCAAGACTATTTGAATCCTACCATGTTTAACTGGGCAGAGGCCATGTCTCTCAATATGAAGAGACAACTGACCAAGTGCCATCGGGGCGAGACGAAACAATTCAGCTACGGCTCAATCTTAGTACTGCTCATGCTAGAACGAGTACCAATCCTATAGAGATAGGACATAACGGTGGGATAGCCAGGACCACAACAGACACGGATTACTCATTGAGCTCTCGTGATGCCGTGAGGAGGTGGTGGCCAGCCTGTATCATGGGATCCAGAATTTATTGAGTGGATAAATTGTCAACAAGTTATAGTTGAGGATTGGTCGTATGCTGGGATGGACTTCAGGGGTGATATTGACATGTTTCTTCCTCCTGGAGAACAGTGGGACGAGAGAGGTAAAATACTCAGTTTGACCGACAAAGATTTTGTAACTTTTGGGTTTTTAAATATATATGTCCTAATTATTATGTTCAATATTTGCAGATGTTGGACCTGAGAGACCCGCAGGTCTATCTCCTATCGCCCGGAGGGTTGATAGGGAGATTGACTTACCGCCTCTGGGTGGAGAGGCCAAGGATGACATATCCCATAACCTAGAGGGTTTAACCGAGGGAATCCCAAACTATGCACGATTCGAGGAGATTCCCAGGTAGTACCAACGACATACCGCAGGGGTGTCGAATAGGATGCACCGGCTACATAGACGTGTGGTCTGGGCAGTAGTCTGCTACAGAGAGCATAATGCATAGTAGACTTCTAGGTTTCTTTTTCCGCAAATTTTGAGCGAGATGTGTCTCGCGATGTAACTGAACACACATATATTTTTTGGACATATATATATATATATATATATGGGCACCACGGTGCGCAACACATGATATATAGCTATCTATGTTTTACTGTATCTACTTATTGTGTCTGAATGCTTGCTTATGATTTTTATAAATTGCGCAAATGTCTATCTAATACATGGTTCGCTAATGCATCAGTTAATGTATTTAGTCTTCTAGGAATGTGTCGATATGTGATATAATCAAAATTCCTTTCCAATAAGCGAACACATAAATACAACCTTAAAATTTGAGGATTTCTGACGGAATAACGCCCGTTAAGTTGAAGAACAACAAGCTTGGAGTCTAGATTCACAATCAATGCACGAATATTGAGGACAACAGCCTCAGCCAGTAATTCGATGACGGCGCTATATTCAGCGACATTATTTGTTGTACACCCTAGACAAACACCTTGAAGATCCACTAACTCACTGTGAGGATCGTAGATAACCCATGCTGCAGAGGAAATATTTTGGGTACTGCGATAGGCGCCATCAGCGAAACCGATATAAGGTGCGACAAATATCTGCATAACTAAAAAGAACACAATAAGCAGCAAATGCTTACACACCAAGCCAAACATGTACAAAATGAAAACACACTTATGTACACAGCAATGCACGAAAGACTCATGCATAGTATTTCTTAAGATAAAGCCCATTCTAAGGCTTATCTAAAGGGTTACCTTCATAATCAATTAGCTCATAAGCCCCTTTTTGCAACACTCATTTGACGATATAGGGCCCATGCCACATGGGTTCGAATTTGCCTGCCCCCAGCTTGTCATTAACTTGATCATACAACAGCACTAAATCTCCCTACGTGAAGGAACGTGGGTTGAATGTCTGATCAAAGTGAGTTTTGACTCTCTTATTTTGTGCTTCAATAACTAAAGAAGCAAGTTGATGAGTCTCGTCAAGCCGTTCTAGATAAAGAAGGTGTTCTTCCATCGGAGTAGTGTTCGGGAGAAATTTGACAACTAATTTGAGAGAAGGTATTTCGCATTCAATCAGGAGGGTAGCTTCCAGACCATAAACAAGTTGAAATGGTGTCAATCCCGTCGCATCCTTAACTGAGGTACGGTAGGCCCATAGGGCGGAAACAAGATTAAATTCTAGTCGGATTTGTGCACTTCAATGGTACGTTGAAGCATAGTAACCAACACCTTATTTACGGCTTCAACTTGGCCATTGGCTTGAGGGTAATAAGGTGTCGAACTATCGTGACACAAGCCTAACTGGGTTGTCAACTCAGTCATCATATAACTGTTGGGTGTGGAGCATGATTATTTAGAGGTCTTTATTTCAGCCGGATGTATACCCCAGGAAGTTTGTACACCCCTCCACGAGGGGGGGACTTGTCCCCCTCGCAGAGGTTCGGGGGGGGCGATCCCCCCCGGTTGGGGAATCCAGGGGCCAACGATCCCCCAGCAGGGGTTCCGAGGGTAGCGCCCCCGAAGCTAAAAACAGATGTAAAATTTCCTTGTAAAAGTATAGTAATTTCTAGTCAATCTAGGCCGCTCATTAGGCAGATGATCTGACAATAGAAATTATGTTTAGTTTGTGGTTTTTTTTCCCTAGAAGGCAACCCCTCTCTTTGTATGAGGGCATTGTATTGAGACTGTGTAATAGATGTGTATTCTCCAAGCGAGAAACAGACAGATGAGACTATGAGAGAAAACAGAGGATATTACAGCGGATCTGTTGTAGGTTGTGTCTCTTCATTTTGCTGGATAATAGAAAGAAAGGACTAGTTGTTCGAGGTGGACGTAGCCCAAACTGGGTGAACCACGTATGTCTGTGTCTCTCTGGTATTATGCATTTTCTGTGTTTATATTTATGCAATATTCTATGTGTTCCATTGCTCTGCAATATATAATTTTCTAACAATAACCACGAAAATGGCAACCATGATCAGTGACTATAGCCTGAGGGACTCCAAACCGGGTAATCACATGATTGAATACGAATTGCGCAGTTGTCTTACCATCATTAGACAATGTAGGCATTGCTTCGGCCCATTTCGTAAAATAATCGACGGCAACGATGATATACCCATGCCCCCCAGCCAAGTGAAGGTTATAGGTCATAAAATCAATGCCCCATTTAGCAAAAGGGCCTACAGTAATGATAGGATGAAAAAGGGAAGGTGGCGCATGCATCTTCCACTGGTAAATTTGACACGCGTGTTAGGAACAAACAATGAGAATGCAATCCTTAAAAATGAAGGGCCAAAAGTAACCAGCACGAAGGATTTTTTGGGCAGTAGCATAACCAACATATGACTGCCACACGCACCAGAGTGGCAGTCATTCAAGACTCTTTCAGCTTCCTCGAAAGTCAGACAACAACGGAGAACTGAATCAATGCCAAGACGGTATAAAGTGTCTCCAACAATACGATAAGGCTGAGAATGGTGACGAATGCATCGCCGAGCATCCTTAGACAAATCAGGATGGAAGGAAGATGTCTGGAGGTAGACAATAATGTCACTATACCAAGGATCGAGGGTACTGATCAAGAAAAGTGTGTTGTCTAGAATGCGGTCCTCTATCCGAGAGGGAGTGGAAGCAGACAGTAACGAGCAAATCAACTTAGCGAAGACCAATGACTTTTTAGACTTGGTAGTAGTAAACTCCAAATCAAACTCTTGAAGGATAACAATCCATTTCGAGTACTTGCCCCCCAGCAATTGACGTGACAAAATGTAGGTCATCGGGTTGCAATCTAAAATCACGGTCATCATATGCAATAAAATATAATGACGAAAGCATTGGACATCTTGGACAGCTGCCAAGGCGAGCTTCTCAACATAAGCATAATGAGTCTCGGTGTCAAGAAGGTTGCGGCTAAGATAATAGATAATGTTCTTGGAACCATCGTCGTCATCTTGAACCAAAACCATACCAATAATACTATCAGCGGTAGCTAGATAAAGCGAATAGTCATGATGATAGTTGGGTAGACGCAACAAAGGAGCAGAAACAAGAAGTGCCTTGAGTTGCTTGAATGACCTAATGGTGATGTCATCCCAAATAAATGGAGGGACACGCTTAAGGAGACGCGTGTAACCTTTAGCGATCTCGGTGTAGTTAGGGATAAAACGACGTAGGAAATTGGCCTTTCCCTGCAAACTCTGCAACTTATGCAAAGAAGCAGGAGGCAGGAGATTCAGTATAGCTTCGACCTTGAGGGGATCAAGATGAATGCCCTCTTTAGAAACGACAAATTCAAGGAGTTTTCCATTTCGACGCAGAAGACACACGTATGTGAGTTGAGACGAATACGGTAATGTCTACAGCGAAGAAAAATATGGCGGAGGTGGTTCGGATGGTTAGAGCGTTTAGCTGAATGAGTCGAAAGATCATCTAGATACGACTGAACAATGTGACGGATGTCATGAAAAGCATAGGACATTTCTCGCTGGAAAGTGGCACTGGCATTTTTCAGGCCAAAAGGGAGATTTTTGTAAGAAAAAGTACCCCACAGGCAAATGAAGGCGGTTTTGTGTTGATCGGCAGGCGAAATATTGATTTGGTTGTAACCAGAAAAGCCATCCATAAAAGAGAATATCTCACTCCCAGCACAATCATCGATAAGCTGGTCAATAAAGGGAGTAGGATAGTTATCTTTCGGACATGCGTGATTGATGTCACGATAATCAACACAAACCCTAATAGTGCCCTGCTTTTTGGTCACAGGGACAATGTTAGATACCCAGTCTGTCAGTGGGATAGGATAAATAAACCCTGCCTTGAGAAGTTTTCCAGAGAACTTGTGATGCAAGTAAGTTCCCTCTGCAGACAGAGACAATCCCTCTAGCCCTAGAGTGGGTCTAGTCACAGCAAGACAAAGACAATAGCTAATTCCTTAAATAGTTATCATTGAAGACAACAAAACAACATCAAACTAGCGTCAACAACTTTGACTTCGACATCAATTGTCTTCCCTTCTAGGGTGATAGGCAAGCATGGGAGAATACCAAATGGACGAGAAGCTCTTCCATCAAAGGCTTCCAAAGTATTAGGAGATTGACTCAAAGACGGGGAGTCGATGGCCTTCCAATAAGAAAAAGACATGATGCAAGTGGAGGTGCCCTCATCAATAACAGTACGATGAATATTCCTCGAGTTAACGATGACTTGAATGAGAAAAGCGATTTGATGAGGCAATCGCGGCACATGGTTCTCAAGATCGAATGTAATTAATTTTGAATCGGCTGGGTCAATGCCACCAATGGCTAATTGTAGAGACTGTCGTTCAGGGGGACAACTCTGGAGAACTTCCAAGGTGGACATAGCCGAAGGAGCATGGGTTAAGTCTTCAACAATACTGTAGTGCTATGTGGCACAAGCATTGGGGTTATAAGAATATTTCTGAAAAACTCCCTTAGTAGGAGGCCTGATGATAGGCTCGGTGTTGGGTCGTTCAATATGAATAGGGCCCTAACTGGACGAAGGAACGTTTGAAGGGACTTCAGGTTCCTTGCCAGCAGATGAAGGATATTCCTTCACTCGAGTATTCACATGAATAGGGATAGTCCCAGCCATAAAAACTTGGGAGCCAAAAGTGGAAGAGGATTGAGGTTGATCGACCACCATTTGAATTTGCTCGGAGGGAAAAGGCTCTTTAAGTATAGCAGCAGTTCCTAAAGTCCACTTAAGCAAACGACTAACTTTAGACCATCTAGGATAGTCTTTAGTGTAGTGATCCTTGTCACAGATAAGACAAGGATACTTGGGTTTGCATTTAGAGCCATCATCGGCCGGAGGCTTAGGAAGATCTTGCTTCGGTGGATTGGCCTCATTTTTAACTTTCCTCTTCTTCTTACCTTTTGAAGTTTTTTCTACCGCAGTGGACTAAACAGCATTGACTTCGGAGGATTTACTAGTATTAGATGTGGACTGGGAAGAATTTCCACTAGGAGCAGTAGGTTTTTGCTTCGCAAGAGTCATGGAAGAATTTTTGGAAGATGAAGCAACGGAACCAATAACATCATCGATGGTAGGCGTCGACAAGGCTTTAGAAGTTCTAGGTCGCAGAGCATCAGTCAAGACATCATACAGTGTGTCAGATTGGGAATAAACCAAATCAAGATACTGAGCATGCATGATAGCTTGCTCTTCAGTAACACATGCCCCCATAGCAATATCTCGGGCTATCAGACCGAAAAAAATAGGTAGTAAACCAGTCAGTTAGAAGTTGATTAGGGATCCAGAACTTAATCAAATGGTGTCACCTTCTCCATTTATGAATATGATCAGAGATGTGAGTAGTCATGTCCTATTTCAGAGAAGTAAGGAGATGTATTCCCATTTCATAACGAATCTGTAACTGAAATGGGTAAGAAATGCCATCGCAAGCGAATTGAAGTCTTGGAAAGTTCCACGGGTAAGCTCAATATACCATTTCGTAGCATAACCAATAAGAGTCCTTTGAAAAAGACAGAGGCGGATAGAATCATCAAGCCATGAGTTAGATGAGCACCAGAGGTGATAAGTCATAACATGTGCTTGGGGATCCTCTCCAGATTTACCGTCAAATTTAGGGCAATCACTAGGAATTTTGGTCGGAACTGGTGGCCAATACGGATTATGAAGGATAGGGTCGTTCGTCAGCTTGGACACATCGGGCAGTTCCAAAGTTGCAAGAAAAGGTAATTGAGGGTTAAAGGACATCATAGGCCTCTGATAAGGGCCAGCATTAGGGTTCCAACCAGAGCCTTGTTTCCCCCACAGATTTTGTCCATAAGGGTTATATCTAGGCGGGTTAATGCCATAACCTGGTTTTTGTCCTGGATTTTGACCGCTAGCAAACCATTGGTTACCAGCTTGACCAACAGGGGCAGCATATGGCTACTGAAAATTTTGATAAGGATTGACCTGTGGTTGCTGATAATTTTGATACAGAGCACCCTAAGGTTGCCCTTGGGGTTGTTGAGGTACTTGGAGACCGTTGCGGCTGGGGTCCAAACTGTGCTTGAGGCCCAGGCTACATTTGATAAACAGGTTGGGCTTGAAATCCAACTTGAGTTTGGAGACCGGGTTGAGCTTGGAGTCCAGCCTGAGTCTGGAAACCGGGTGGGGCTTGAGAACCAACTAGCATCTGAACGCCTGGTTGACTGAGAGGTGGATTAATTTGACCGGACTGATGTCCTTGTTGAAACTGGAGTTGACCCAACTGGACAGAAGGTTGGCCTTGTTGGAACTCAGGTTGACCTACTTGTCCAGAAGGTTGAGCTTGCTGGGTGATAGGTTGACCTTGCTGAAACTGAGGCAATCACAACAAGGCTTCCTTCTTACAAAACCATTTTACACTTTCAATCCACAACATGAAAGGTTATTCTCATACCTCACAAGCTATTTCTAGGCTATCAGCAATCCAAACTGTAAGCTATCAACCCAACAAACCAAGAACTAGCTAACTAAGAACTCGCTGATCATAGTCATGGAGGATGCTTTTATAAGAGGAGGAGCCTCCATAAATGAGGGAAGAGGAAGCTTATCTTCATGGGAGGTTACTCAAAATGCAGAACCACCATCTCAAATGAGGAGAGGTGAACTTCTTTGACCCAACAACCAACTCTAGAACCACCCAGAAGTATTATGTTTGAACTAATTCGCCATATTTGGGTCATCGCAGGTCAAACACTGAGACTCAGAGACGACATCGCAAGGCGTTAGTTCATTATGGGCCATCGTCACAAGCAGGATACTAATGACCTATGACGATCTTGAAACATGGGTAAAAAGGGGTCAACTTCAGGAGTAATGAGCTTAGGCAATCTTCTTGAGTAATATGGAAGATTTGGACACATATTTTGGTATATGACAAAGAGCAAATGTCACTTGCGATGGCATTTCTTACCCATTTTCAGTTACCGATTCGTTATGAAACGGGAACACATCTCCTTACTTCTCTGAAACAGGACACAGCTACTCACATCTCCAATCATATTCATGAATGGAGAAGGTGGAACCGTTTGATTAAGTTCTAGATCCCTGATCAGATTCTGACTAACTAGTTTACTACCTCTTTTGTCAATCCGATAGCCCAATATATTGCTATGGGGGCATGTGTTACTGAAGAGCAAGCTATCGTGCATGCTCAGTATCTTGATTTGGTTTATTCCCAATCTGGCACGCTTTATGATGTCTTGCCTGATGCTCCATGACCTGGAACTTCTAAAGCCCCGTCGACGCCTTCCGTCGACAGTGTTATTGGTTCTGTTGCTTCATCTTCTCGAAAGTCTTCCACGACTCCTGCAAAGAAAAAACCTACTACTCCTAGTGAAAATGCTTCTCAGTCCACATCTAATACTGGTAAAACCTTTGAAGTCAATGCCGTTCAGTCCACCGTGGTAGAGAAAACTTCGAAAGGTAAGAAGAAGGGGAAAGGTAAAAATAAGGCCGATCCACTGAAGCAAGATCCTCCTAAGCCTCCAGCCGATGATGGTTCTAAACGCAAACCTAAGTATCCTTGTCTTATCTGTGACAAGGATCACTACACTAAAGACTATCCTAAACGGTCTAAAGTTAGTCGTTTTCTTAAGGGGACTTCAGGAACTGTTGTTGTGCTTAAAGAGCCTTTTTCCTCCCAGCAAACTCAAATGGTGGTCGATCAACCTCAATCCTCTTCCACTTTGGCTCCCAAGTTTTTATGGCTGGGACTATCCCTATTCATGTGAATACTCGAGCGAAAGAATATCCTCCGTCTGCCGGCAAGGAACCTAAAGTCGCTTCAAACGTTCCTTCGTCCAGTTCTGGCCCTCTTCATATTGAACGGACTAGCACCGAATCTGTCGTCAGGACTCCTACTAAGGGATTTCTCCAGAAATCTTCTTATAACCCTAACGCTCATGCCTCATAGCACTACAGTATTGTTGAAGACTTATCCCAAGCTCCTTCGGTTATGTCCACCTTGGACGTTCTCCAGAGTTGTCCCCCCCAACGGAAGTCTCTACTATCAGCCATTGGTGGCATTGACACGACCGATTTGGAATTAATTACATTCGATCTTGAGAACCATGTATCACGATTGCCTCATCAAATCACTTTTCTCATTCAAGTCATCATTAACTCGAAGAATATTCATCGTACTGTTATTGATGAGGGCACCTCCACTTGCATCATGTCTATTGCTTGTTGGAAGGCCATTGGCTCCCCGTCTTTGAGTCAATCTCCTAATACTTTGGAAGCCTTTCATGGAAGAGATTCTCGTCCATTTGGTATTTTCCCATGCTTGCTTGTCACCCTGGAAGGGAAGACCATTCAGGTTGAAGTCGAAGTTGTTGACACTAATTTGACCTACAACCTTTTGTTAGGGCAAAGTTGGATGTATGCGATTCATGTTGTGGCTTCATCATTATTTCGTGTACTTCATTTTCCTCATCAGGGGAAAATTGTCATCGTCGATCAGTTGTCTTTCTTCGCTTCCTCTTCCTTGGATGGCAATGTTCCATTTGTGGAGCATATCAGTATTCCCTATGAGAGTGTGGGTGCTGGACACTTTAAAGATCCTACCGTTATGGGTGTTTTTCACTTCCACCTCCCAATGTCGCCTCTGTTAATATGATTTCTATCAATCCTGATCCTTTGGTGATTCCCCATGTCCATCAGGTAGATTCATGGGCTGAGGCTATGCCATTGAGCCCTGTCGACTCAACTATGTTGAATAGTTTTAGCTTCGGTTTCATCTTCCGAATCTGCTCCTTTGAGAAGACCTCTCAACACGTATGTGCAATCCCCTTGGCTTGGAGACATTGTTTCTATGGACCCGTTGCAAGAGATATTTCCTTCCGATGAGGCAATTCTTGAGACTATGTCTTTTGAGGATCCTCCTTGGCTCGATCATCACCATCGTTCCTCATTTCTCCCAAGCCATGGGGCCATGACTGCCTGTCTAGGTAAGTTTTCTTCCTGTATTCCTTCTCAGCCGCTTCAGACGCCTATCCTAATTCATGAGGTTTTTTCTGAGGGAAATATGGGGAATATTACGCAAACCATGCCCATCAACATCTTTGTTAAACCAGGGATTGTTGAAAATATTCACATTGGAGTTACTTGTTCTCCTGAGGAGATCCAGCTTTACACTGACCTTTTTCGCGAGTTTCGTGATGTGTTCGCTTGGTCATATGAAGAAATGCTTGGTATTGATCCAAGTATTGTGGTACATGAGATACCTACGTACCCTGGTGCAAAGCCAGTTCGACAACGTTTACGCCCTGTGCACCTGAGAAAAGTCGTGGCCATCAAAGGAGAAGTTGGAAAACTTCTCAAGGTAGGGTTTATTTATCCTATCCCACTGGCAGACTGGGTATCTAACATTGTCCTTGTGACTAAAAAGCAGGGTACTATTAGGGTTTGTGTTGATAATCGTGACATCAATCGCGCATGTCTAAAAGATAACTATCCTACTCCCTTTATTGACCATCTTATTGATGATTGTGCTGGGATAGAGATATTCTCTTTTATGGATGGCTTTTCTGGTTACAACCAGAACAATATTTCACCTGCCGATCAACACAAAACCACCTTCATCTACCCATGGGGTAATTTTTCTTACAAAAAGCTCCCTTTTGGCCTAAAAAATGCCAGTGCCACTTTCCAGCAAGCAATGTCCTACGCTTTTCATGACATCCGTCACATTGTCCAGCCATTTCTATATGATCTTCTGGCTCATTTAGCTAAATTCTCTGACCATCCGAACCACTTCCGCCAGATTTTTCTTCGTTGTAGACATTACCATATTTGTCTTAATCCATATAAGTGTTTCTTCTGCATCGAATCTGACAGACTCCTTGGGTTTATCGTTTCCAAAGAGGGCATTCGTCTCAATCCCCTCAAGGTTGAAGCTATACTGAATCTCCCACCTCCTGCTTCTTTGCATCAGTTGCAGAGTTTGCAGGGAAAAGCCAATTTCCTACGTCATTTTATCCCTAACTACGTTGAGATTTCTAAAGGTTACACACATCTCCTTAAGCGTGACACTCCATTTATTTGGGATGACATCGCCCAACAGTCATTCGAGCAACTCAAGACACTTCTTGTTTCTGCTCCTTTGTTACGTCCACCCGACTATCATTGTGACTATTCGCTTTATCTCGTTGCCCCTGATAGTATTATTGGTATGGTTTTGGTTCAAGGCGACGACGATGGTTCCCAGCACATTATCTATTATCTTAGCCGCAACCTTCTCGACACCGAGACTCGTTATGCTTATGTTAAGAAGCTCGCCTTGGTAGCTGTCCAACACTTTCATCATTATATTTTGTTGCGTATGATGATCGTGATTTAATATTGCAACCCGATTGTTATCACCTAGAACTACAATCACATGTATATAATTTTTGTCCAAAGTTCACTGTCAAAAATTGGTGTCAAATGGGTTTTGTCCTATGTTTCTTACTTAGGGGTCATGTTTCTAAAGGGTCTTGATGTGAATCATTATCTAATACTATTGGTCATCCTCCATCATGATTGCATAAGCCATGTCTTATCTTGTACATGTCACTGGTCCTTTCCGTATTTTCGCAGCGCAGTCTTATTGGTTGATTTTGCAGCGCAATTATGTTTTAGCCATTTCGCAGCGCGTCAGCATCCAGCCGTTTCGCAGCGCATTTTGCTAATTTATAACTATCTGCGCTACGAAATCGCGGATTCGGGCATTTTGCAGCGCAGATTCCTAAAGGGTCACGTCTGGGGATGAGTCATTGTCTCCGTCCGGTTATTGTCAGTTGGCGTACCTCCCAAACACTTATGAGCCATCACTTCACCAATAGATTCATAGGCATGCACATAAAAATCATTCAAACGGTTTTATCATGCATGGATGTTTTATGATGTTTGTAAATGATGCATAAAGTGGCCAGCTTGTGTGATAAGATATTCGAATTGCAAACGAGCCCGAGTTTCTTTTTCAAGTGAGCCTGATTACAAGCGAGCCTGCGTTCTAAAAAATTGAATTTGCCATTTGAGCTGAGGCTGGGGGTCATTCTCTGTGCAAAAATTTCGAAAGCGGAATGGAGAGGAAGGAGCATAGGTCTGGAAGATGTCAGAGAACAGAGCCTGAAGGATTGGACCTTGCATTGAGAGATGAAGGTGTGAGGAAAGCTTTCAAGGATGCTGGCTGTTGGAATTTCTGTGAGAAGCTGCAGGGTGGTCATGCTCAGGTAACAAAAGAGTTTGCCTTAAACTTTACAGGTTTAAATTCTAAAGTATCTATGTTAGAGGTTCAAGTATCTCCAGAGGCAATTGCTAATGTAACTGAGATTCCAAGAGGGGGGCAGGAATGGTTCAAGAACTTCAAATTTGATATGAACCCCTGCAAAGAGTTCTTGAAAGAGGCATATGTGAATGAAGATCTAACAAAGGTTGTGCCTACAAATTATGTTAAGGAGCACTATGCCCTTCTTCTTACCTGTATTCAAAAGTATTTAACCTGTGAGGGGAGATATAATAAGGTTTACTCCTATCATTTTAAGTTGTTGTTGCATTTTACGGGTAAGGCATATATAGATATTCCATTTTACTTGTTTCGTAGTCTCAGCAAGATGTGTGACAAAGTTCAATTAAGGAAGGATGACTGTGAGACATCATTATTTCACCATGGTTTAGTGAAACTGTTAATGCTGGATGGTCTTCAGAAAATTGGTAGGGATTGGAACTCTTTTATCTTTATGGCTGGTTTCCAGAGTAAAACAGGCCTTACTCCACAGCCGGTTAGAGAAAGAGAAGAATCAGTTGAGGAACCCACAATAGCTGAGCTTAGAAAGGAGGTAAAGGATAAAAAGAAGACCAAGTCTAAATTGAAAAAATCAGTGAAGCCCTTGGTTATTAAAGAGCCACCTCAGCCATCATCAAAAGAGGAGGTCAAGCACAAGAAAGATGTACCTGGATCAAGTGGGTCTGAAAAAGTATCAAGAGTTAAGACCAGGAGTCAAATAAGCAAAGAAAAGGGCAAATCAGTAGCTGTGGAGGAAAGTCCAATATCTAAGGCCAGCTTGAGTGATTTGCTTGAGGCCATTGAGTTTGAGCAGGTTGAACCAGTGCATATTGAACCAATGCACATTGATTTGACTCAATCATCACCGGAGAGCACTAAAAAATCCAAAGCTTCAAAGAGACTAAGGTTTGATGAACCTGGTGAGGAATTTATTTTCAAACCACGAAGGCCGGTTACAAGGAAACAAGTAAGGGAAGCTGAGAAACTGCATAAAGGAGAGAAAGTTGTAAAGGTGCCCAGAACAGAGGTAGTTGAAGAATTGTCTAGAACAGAGGAGGCAGAACAAATCAAGCAAAAAGGCAAGAACATAACAGTCATTATTTCCCAAGGGGGGTAATATCATAGCCATAAAGAACCAGATGGATGCAGCAAAAGATGAAATTGCCAAGGCAAAGAATGTCACTAGGGAGCTTGCAGTCAGGTATGCCAACTATCGAAGAGTTGTGTTAAAAGGTAGTAAAAACCTAGTGGGTCAAGTGGATTTAGTGGCTGATGTGTATACATGGACAGTTCCAGCTCTCAAACAAGCTAAACTCATCAGAAAAATGAACATGCGTTTAAGAGATGAAAACAAAGCTTTAAGGAGAGAGGTTGCAGATTTAAAAGCACAGCTAGGTTAACTGGCTACTCATTGATGGTGAGAAAGGTCATATTCTAAATTTTGTCAAATTTTGTTTAAGTTCCATTATTCTGAAGGCATATAGGTCTCTGCCACCTGTAAAGGAGGTTTAAAAAGTCAAAAGTCCAAGCAAAAAATTCCTTAAGGCAAATACACTCTGTTTTAGCAAAAACAGCAGTTTCGTAGCGCGCTACGAAACTGCTGTAGGTGTTGTTTTATGATGAAGACAAACAGTTTGATGGTAGGATCAGAAAATTATCAAAGGAAATACCTAAGGAACATTAAGGAGACCACATGAGGCTAGCATAGCCATTCAGATAATGACAAGTGTGCCTTTTTGTAAAGGTGAAATATTTTGTCTTAAGTTAAAGCTTTGATAAAGGTACTTTATTACCGGTTGTTAGGGTTTTGGAAGGAGATGCATACGAGGAGTCTTGGCTTGCACACCTGTCCATCAACGAAGCCTCCAACACATCTGGAAACATGGTGATGCTCGTTATTTTTGGGGTATTAAAGAGCTGGGAACATGCTGCTTAATTTTTGAAGAATGGTGGGAGACAAGGACCGGAAAAACAGGGGTTTTATCCTTATGATTAATGAACCATCAGCGCATTCAGTATCCAAAGCTAGCTTGTTCATTGCATCCTTCTCTCAGCTATCTCGGCCAAGCTGAAAGGAGACAGGTGTCAAGGATCAAGAAAGAATCATGTTACGAGGAGGATAGAATTAGAGTTTTAGTTTAGTTGAGACTCTTTGTAATTACAGCTCAGCACTTAATGTATTTAATGAGTTAGTTAAATGGTAGATAGGGGTAATTATTAGCAGTCATCGAGCTCCCCTCATGCTGGAGGAGGAAGCTCAAATTAGTTAAGGGTGTATCTCTATATATAGATCAAACTTTGATGTAATGGAGGTTGGATATTTGAGAAAACAGAGTGTTATTTTGGCTTGTGTACAAACTCATTTTCAGTAATACAAGTGACTGCTTTTCTTCTCAGGATTCATACAGTGTTTCAAATGCTCAAGATATGTGGTTTTGTTTTATCCTTTATGTTTTTACAGTTGTATAGATACACAATCACTCAAAATTCACTTTGCTGCTCTGACTTCCTGTGTGTATTTATAAGCTGAGGTTTTTATGAGATGTGTTTTGAGTATTTAAACATTACATGCCCTGACTTCTATGAATGAGTAGTGTTATAGTTTACTGAAGGATGATTAACTCCATAAGCCCAATGGAAGTCTTTGTAATGTCTGTCCAGCCAATATATTTGTTAAATTTACTTTGCAAGAGTTAGCCATTTCATCAATAGTCAAAATCAATAACCTTTTGAGAGAGCCCTCTCAGGCTAAGGAGGCTAAGCCTTGGTCAAAAGTCTGGTTTGAAATAGTTACACAAAGTCTACCTGGTCAGCAGCCTTCCAGTGCTTGATTTTGTGATAACACT
This sequence comes from Pinus tabuliformis, assembly GCA_031772625.1. Classification (NCBI taxonomy): domain Eukaryota; kingdom Viridiplantae; phylum Streptophyta; class Pinopsida; order Pinales; family Pinaceae; genus Pinus; species Pinus tabuliformis. Next base: position 1,542,354,575 of record CM062804.1, on the reverse strand, counting down.
GATGACATACATTTTTTAACATCAATTGCTGGGGGGAAAGTACTCAAAATGGATTGTTATCCTTCAAGAGTTCGATTTGGAGTTTACTACTACCAAGTCTAAAAAGTCACTGGTCTTTGCTGAGTTGATTTGCTCGTTACCATCTGCTTCCGCTCCCTCTCAGATAGAGGACCACATTCTGGACGACACACTTTTCTTGATCAATACCCTCGATCCCTGGTACGATGAAATTATTGTCTACCTCCAGACGTCTTCCTTCCATCCTGATTTGTATAAGGATGCTCGGCGATGCATTCGTCACCATTCTTAGCCTTATCGTAATGTCGGAGACACTTTATACAATCTCGGGGTTGATTCAGTTCTCCGTCATTGTCTGACTTTCGAGGAAGTTGAAAGCCCAATCATATGTCTGGTTATGCTACTGCCCAAAAAATCCTTCATGCTGGTTACTTTTTGCCCTCCATTTTTAAGGATTGCATTCTCGCTGTCTGTTCCTGTCACGCGTGTCAAATTTGCCAGCGACAAATGCGTGCGCCACCTTCCCTTTTTCATCCTGTCATTACCATAGGCCCTTTTGCTAAATGGGGTATTGATTTTATGACCTGTAACCCTCACTCGGTCGGGGGGCATGGGCATATCATCGTTGTCGTCGATTATTTTACAAAATGGTCTGAATCGATGCCTACATTGTCTAATGACGCTAAGACAGCTCGCAATTCCTATTCAATCATGTGATTACCCGGTTTGGAGTCCCTCAAGCTATAGTCACTGATCATGGTTCCCATTTCCGTGGTTATATAATGACTAAGTTGACAACCCAGTTAGGCTTGCATCACGATAGTTCGACGCCTTATTATCCTCAGGCCAATGGCCAAGTCGAAGTCGTAAATAAGGTGTTGGTTACTATGCTTCAGCGTACCATTGGAATGCACAAGTCCAACTGGCATTTAATGTTGTTTTTCGCCATATGGGCCTACCATACCTCGGTTAAGGATGTGACTGGATTCACACCATTTCAACTTGTTTATGGTCTGGAAGCTACACTCTCGATTGAATGCGAAATCCCTTCTCTCAAATTAGCTGTCGAATTGCTCCCGAATACTACTCCGGTGGAAGAACGCCTTCTTTATCTAGAACGGTTTGGCGAGACTCGTCCACATGCTTCTTTAGTTATTGAAGCACAAAAGAAGAGAGTCAAAACTCACTTGATCAGACAATCAACCCACGTTCCTTCACGGAGGGAGATTTAGTCCCATTGTATGATCAAGTTAATGACAAGCTGGGGACAGGCAATTTGAACCCATGTGGCATGGGCCCTATATCGTCAAATGAGTGTTGCAAAAAGGGGCTTATGAGTTAATCGATTACGAAGGTAACCCTTTAGATAAGCCCCGGAATGGGCTTTATATTAAGAAATACTATGCATGAGTCTTTTGTGCATTATTCAGTACATAAGTGTGTTTTTCATTTTGTGTATGTTCGGCTTGGTGTGTAAGCGTTTGCTGCTTATTGTGTCCTTTTTATTTCTTATGCAAATGTCTGTCGCACCTTATATTATTTTCGTTGATGGTTCCTGTCGCAGTACCTGGAATCTTTCCTCCATGGCTTGGGTTATCTACGATCCTCACAGTGAGTTAGTGGATCTTCAAGGTCTTTGTCTAGGGTGTACCACAAACAATGTCGTTGAATATAGTGCCATCATCGAATTACTGGTTGAGGTTTTTGTCCTCAATATTTGTGCATTGATTGTGAATCTAGACTCCAAGCTTGTTGTTCTTCAACTTAACGGTCGTTATTCTGTCATAAATCCTCAAATTTTAAGGTTGTATTTACGTGTTCGCTTACTAGAAAGGAATTTTGATTATATCACATATCGACACATTCCTAGAAGACTAAATACATTAACTGATGCATTAGAAAACCATGTATTAGATAGACATTTGCGCAATTTATAAAAATCATAAGTAAGCATTCATACACAATAAGTAGATACAGTAAAACATAGATAGGTATATATCATGTGTTGCGCACCGTGGCGCCCAAAAGAATATATATATATATATATATATATATATATATATATATATATATATATATATATATATATATATATATATATATGTCCAGAAAATATATGTGTGTTCAGTTACATCGTGAGACACGTGTCTCTCAAAATCTGCAGAAAAAGAAACCTAGAATCTACTATGCATTATGCTCTTTGTAGCAGACTACTGCCTGGACAATGTGTCTAAGCAGCCGGTGCATCCTATTTGACACACTCATGGTATGTCGCTAGTACTGCCTGGGAATCTCCTCGAATCCTGCATAGTCTGGGATTCCCTCGGTTAAGCCCTTTAGGTTACAAGCTATCTTGTCCTTGGCCTCTCCACCAGAGGTGGTAAGTCAATCTCCCTGTCAACCCTCCGGGCGATAGGACATAGACCACGGGTCTCTCAAGTCCAACATCTGCAAAGATTGAACATAATAATTATGACATATATATTTAAAAACCCAAAAATTACAAAAGCTTTGTCGGTCAAACTGAGTATTTTACCTCTCTCGTCCCACTGCTCACTAGGAGGAAGCAACATGTCCAGATCACCCCTGAAGTCCATCCTAGCATATGGCTAATCTTCAACTATAACTTGTTGACATTTCATCCACTCAACAAGTTCTGGACCCCATGATATAGGTTGGCCACTGCCTCCTCATGGCATCACGAGAGCCCAATGAGTAATCCGTGTCTGTCGTGGTCCTGGCCATCCCACCGTTACATCCTGTCTCTGGAGGATTGGTACTTGTTCCAGCATGAGCGGTACTAAGATTGAGCCGTAGCCGAACTGTTTCATCTCGCCCTGATGGCACTTGGTCAGTTGTCTCTTCATATTGAGAGACACGGCCTCCACCCAGTTAAACATGGTAGGATTCAAAGAGCGTTGGGCTAACCGTAATTGAGTCTTGGTTGCCTCATGTTGGGCTTGGGAGCTAGCTGCTCTGGTAATGTTGAACAGCAATACCCATAGTGACAAATCATTAACAGTGGCAATCTGTAGCTTTCCACTTGTTGATGATTTCTGTGCTCCTGGGGGGCACACTCTTGCAATAAGTGTGTCCAAAGAGTCTCCAGTAACCCGAGTTCCCACCATGCGGGGCATCTCCCCTCTCCTTGACAACCTAGTCAAAAAGTAGATATCCATGGCATCAAACTCAATTTCTTGCCCGCGGATTATGAATTTGCCTTCTGTTGGATTCCATGCTCAAATCAAGTACTCTAAGAGATCCAATTGTGCTGTCAGAAGTGGTGTCAGGAAGAATTTTAACAACCCAGGGTTTCGCAGGATATTCAGACAATGAGGATCTGCCATTCCCATCTCATCATCATTGTCATGAGTATGTTCTCTCCATACGAAAGCCATTTCTTGTCCCTACATGCACAAACATACCTTTGTCAAATGCCATCCATCCATTTTCATCCCTTGAAACTGATTATAAATGAAAATATTTTGGTTCTGACACTCGTCGCAACTGTTTTTAAAACTGTTGTGACAAGCCGATTTTCACAGTGTAAAAACTTTCGGGTTGTCACAGGTGTACATCAATCTCTTGCGACGATCCCGTTTTTGCCTAGTGTAAATTTCTCGATCGTCGCAATCCCGAGAGGGAAACTAGCGACGACTGAGGTGGATTTTTAATCCAAAAAATCGCTCTAAACCATGGTTCAAAACATGAAATTGAATCCTATTTTGGCATAAAAACACAAGAAAGGCTATGGCATTTACCTGGAAGTAGTGTGAAGAGCAATGGATCCCTGAGTCTCCTAGAATCGATTGCCAAATTTCACAAGGTATGCAATGGTAGAAGTTTTTTACCATAGTAAAAACACAAGTAAATAGATTTTTTACCAAAGTGTTCCTTTTATAACCTTTTTTTCAAAACGTAGGGTTTTCATTAGGGTTTTGATTTATATTTACGTATTTTTGTGATACAAATCTTATGCTTGAGTTTTCTTGTGCAGCGACAGGTGTTTAGAACATTGGCGATGATCGATCCATGAATCATATACTCGGTAAATACCGAAAAGTCCTTTCTAAGTCAACTTTAAGCTCTTTTTTTACTCTTGAAACGTGAAAAGATTGTCGAGCCCTTATTGTTTCGAGCTCGTTAATGGTTGCGAAACGTCATGTATCCAGTAAGTTTTTTACTTTTTCGGACTGGAGGTGTTGTGGGGAAAAGTATCCAACACGGAATGACCCTATCCCACTCTAAGGGTGATAGTTCCTTAGCAACAGTTGAAGCAAAGCTATCTAAAGTTACTTCTTTATGACATGCAAGAGATGAAAGGAAGAGATCCACTTACCGATGTCTTGCGCAAATGGTCGATCCAATCTCCTCTATTTGCCGCTCGCTCCCAGCTCCAAGTCTTCTCACGGGCCCAGCTACACGAGATCCTGCGAATAAGACAAGCAAAGGAAACTACGAGAAGCATGCATTCATAATTGATTCAAGGATTAGCATAAATCAAATACGCAAGTAAGACAAAACACCATTGAAACACATGCGAATAGAAGAACCTCAAATGCTTTATTAATATAAGGAAGTAAGGTTCAGGCGGTGATACAACCGTGAGAGGTCCAATCCAGCATCACCTTCCCGACGGAAAGAAATCTCCTCTTCACCTCCCTCAAGCAATCACCCAATACTCACAACTGTAAACCAACAGCAATTCTTTGCACAAAATTCTGGCCTCTAGATCCCATGGGATGAGATCCTTATATAGAGTTTTGGAGTGAAGATAAGTCAGCTTGATGTGTGACTTGTTGTCCTCTTCAACTCCAGTTGTTCTTCAGTCCTTGAGTCCACTCGGAGTTTCTACCTTCCACTTGGAGTTTTAGAACCTCTTTACTCATCATTAGGCGAATCTTCTGATCCAAGTGTCATTTTGGAAGCTTCCTGGGCACTGGCACATTGAGAAAAGATTCCTCCACATGTCAAAGTATGCCCAGCGCAGGTAGCCTTTGTTACACTTGCTATGCAGCGCAGGTACACCATAGAGCTTTTGACATTCAGCGCAGATGCTTAGTGGAGCAGCTGCTTTAATCCAAAATTGACCTGTTTTTGAGTGTTTTTCAGTGGAGAACTGATCTGTAGTGTTGTGGTTTGCTGACCTTGTTCCTCTAGGGGTAGGAACAACATGTTTAGGGACTTTGGATCCCTCAGATTATTGACATTTCATGCTCCATGCTGTAAGGCACAAAAATGTCTATAACAGTTGCCCCCTAAAGTATGAGGTCGTTTATCGGGTGAAATGCTTTATTAGGAGGATCCGAAGTTCATTCAATCGTCGGGAGGTGACCTGTAACAAAATACAATACAATACATTATCTTTTCATACTTTCTTTTCATGATCTAGCTGATGCAGGCATTTCCCATGCTCAGCTTTATAGATACATTTGTTGTACATAAACAGACGATCGTCTGATAATAGACTGATAATTCTCTGCTTTTAATTATCATCCTTTTAGTAGGATGATCATCTGCTGCACATGTCTATGTTTTTATCTCCTGAATATATATCGCAGCCCGGATGGATGAAACTAGATCCGGGGTCTTCAAACTTGTCCGATCTTCACTCTAGTACAAGTCGATCCATGTGAGAATTTCTTGAAGTCGAACATGGAAAGACATCGCTTGATTACCAGTCAATAATGTAAACTGTTAACAAGCGCGAGAGGAATCACCGATAATGATGATGACCCTCAAGGTACTGCAGCACAATTCACGTGGCGTGAATATAGGATCTGACGTCGAACACCACGCAAAGTCTCCCGGTCGAAGGTCATTAATGTATACCTATCGCCGGAAGTGAGAAACTTGCCATTGAGGCATGCAAGCTTCAAAGTACTGAGGGGGTGTTCCTAGATCAACTTCTTGGATAGTGAGCTGATGTCGACAAGAAGTGATCCGTCAAAGGAGGGCCTTAATGAATCCCACATCAGTGACACGGAACGGAGCTAGTGATGATGGTGAAAACGATCTGTGAAATATGATTCAGGGTGGCGGTCATGGAAGGACGAAAGATGATGTATGGTAGTGGATGGGACCCGGTTGACACTTTCTGAATGACATCTCTTGAACATATAACGACACTGATGTGATGGATCGGTAGCATTACCCCATGTATGGATGGTATGGCGAGACCATGGTGAAGGGACCGGTGAATGATAATAACCCAACCCGATATTTACGGAGGCAAAAGTGTCATGTTCAAGAGCGACTTGCTACCATTAAGCTTTGAGGTTCTTCCCAATTTTTCCCCAGTCATTTCTGACCAGTACCTCTTTATTTTTGTCAAGCTTGAGGAGGATAACATATGCTTGTTCTATAACCTGCCCTTCGGGCAAGCCCATCGCTATGTTTTAATGAGCTTAACGATAGGGAAACTCGTTCTCGTCTAAAGACAAGTTTGTCGCTATCTAGTATTTTTAACGAGCCCAGCGACAAAGACAACTTGGTCCTTTTCATCTTTAGAGAGTCTGAAAAGGGTACATAAAGTGGACTCCAGGGGTCCTTTTTCGTCATCTAATCCCTTAAGTCCGAAAAAGTATAAAACAATACAGAAGGGATGAATGTTCGATATCTTTATCGAGCCGAACTAGACAAGCGCTCGATCTTTTTGTGCAATAATCCCTCAGGTCCAAAAAGATTAAAATCTAGAGGAGGGATAGCTCTTCCGGTCCTTTTAACGAGCTGGAAGGCCAAAACTCGACAAACTTTTCATATTTTACGAGTCAGTGAAAAGAGCTCAAAGAAGACTCGTATTTTGAGGAACGAGTGATAAACAGGGATAGCAGCAGATTCCAGGTACAGGTTGGAATTTTCCAATCACGACAGTGTCACAAGGATGGCTAGGTGAAATCACTCTTCGCAGCTGTTCCTCAAAATAGGTAAACAATCAAGTGGATATGAATGATCGGCCAAATGAAAAGTGGAGGTGACGGTGCACAAACACGACCAAGGCTTTTATGGCTGATGAATTTACGGTCTCAAATGGTTATTTACCGGTTCATTTTTTCTTGATGAGCTTGAACTCTGGGGGGGAAGCCTGCTCACATGCTTATGTTTATTTTTTAACGAGCATGAAGTCCGCGTTAAAACTGCTCGGATCTTGCGTTTATTTTTTAACGAGCATGAACTTTGCCAAAACTACTCGTTTTTACCAGTCATAAAGTAGGAAGGTCTCCTGGTAGATTGCTCGCTATTTTTTAAGGAGCTTCATCTCGCTATGCTTTGCTCTATATCCTCTCTTTATGCAAGCTGGGTATCGGCTAATCCTACGAGTTTAACGGGTTAGACCTACAGGTTTAAAGGGGGGACCTAAAAACTAAAAAAAACAAAATAGCCGCCCGTGCTTGCATTCCAAGAGGTTTGCATGCCCCCAGGTGTAAGTCTAATTTCAAGGTCGCCCCTACTCGTCCGTCAAAAACCCTTGTTTTCAACGGGTGAGGCTTACCTCTTTCTGGTTACCCAAAGAATGGTTTTGTTTGCTGCCGCAAATGAAACTCTTTCTTCGGCGATGTCTATCATTAGGTTACACAAAGATGGTTACAATTTGTTACAGCAATAGAATCTCTTTCTTTGGAGGCTGCCCCTACTTATCCTTTAAATCATTTGTTTTAATGGGTGAGGCTTGCCTTTTATCCAAAGATGGTTACTACTTGCTGCCACAAACGGATCCCCTTCTTTGGCAGAGCCTACTTTTTTAGACAAAGGTAAATGACCTTTGTCAAACAAGTAACCTTGACAAAAGAATCCTTTTCCAGAACAACCCCATTCCTAACTGCCCCTTCTTCTGCATGAGAGCTCTTGCCGGCTCTTCTGTTTTACGAAGATGAAGGAGGGGATGGGGTACGGACTAGTCATATTCTCCCGCGGAAATTCTACTTTACACCCAAGGTTTTTTCTGACCCCAGCAGACCAGGATGCATGCCCCCTGGGTTCCGGCCCTACTTTCCCGAATCACTTGCACTCATCAGGAAGAAGAACCGGAGGGAGAGACCTTTCTTGATCGAAAAGACCATTGAGGATAGGTATGTGACTATTTGCGATGCGTGATCCCGGAAATGAAAGTTGGTCTACGAGCTTGACCATTCTTCCTTCGTATGGAAAACACATTATTCGAAAGAGTGAGGAGACTATTGCTTCCATGCAATATATGTAGTCTCGTCCAAGGAGTAGGTTATAATCCAAGGGTCCTTGGATGACCATCAAATTCATCTTGACAGCCTTCCCTTTCAATTTAATAGGCACATTAGGTAGAATCCCTAATGGTCGACTGGTTCCTTTATCAAAACCCGAGAGATTTCTTATCTCAGGCAAAAGCGCTGGGCAACCCCGTGCTTTCCAAGCAATAGAGGACAGGATACTCACAGATGCCCCTTCATCAATGATAGTCCCAGCCATCAACATTTTGTATATTTGGACTATAATTCTAAATGGTATACTGGCTGGTAACCGGGGTCTGCCTAGTTGGTCCCAATCAAAGGACACAACCAGGTTGCTTGGTGGTGGGACCGAATACACAGCCGGGTATGATCCTGACGATGCTCCTTCCTGCGATAAAGGAGTGGGCACATTGCCCTGATGTTCATTAGAATCGGTGTTGATGAAAAGAATCTGGACGGTGTCAATTTTACTCTCTTCGGTAGGGGTGTCAGCTGAAGATGAATCCTCAGTGACTGTGGTATTTGAAGATGAAACTTCTGAAGGGAGAACCGGGTCAACTGCCGTTTCGACCTTTGGACTTTCATCCGGTCCGGATTTAGTAGGTTCATTTTCAGTGACTGACACTTCAGCTGGCCCTATGAGCGGGGCAGCCGTATTTTCGACCAACGAAGGACTTGGCGCGAGTTTTTGGTATCCAGGAGGAAGTAGCAACGGTGCAACTGGTTGATCTTCCAAAACTCTCTTTGCTTCGTCTAAAAAGGGACAACGGCGGAGGGTGTGATTGCCTTCACACAGTTCGCAGGGGAATCTCATTCCCCTTCGTTGTCTAGAACCTTCACTTTCGCTGGTCGATGGTAAGCATTCAACCTGGCTGTCAGAGGTTGATGCTTCCGAGCTGTGCAAACGAGGGGACCAGTCCCTTAGTATTTGGGGAATACTGGGACAATCACGGTGGAAGTGGTCTCCTTCACATATGACACATGGCGACCTAGGCCCGGTCTGTGCTGTGTGTGGATTTTGGTTAGATGTCTTTTGCTTGCCCCCAGCCGCTTTTGGCTCCTTCTGCTTCTTTTCCTTCTTCTTCTTCTCCTTCTTCTTCTCCTTCTTCTTCTCCACGGGAGCTCTGCTTTCGGCGGCTCTACCTTTCGAAGAGGGAAGATCGGTCTCCTTCTTCTCCGTGGGAGCTCTGCTTTTGGCGGCTCTACCTTTTGAAGAGGGAAGATCGGTCTCCTTCTTCTCCGTGGGAGCTCTGCTTTCGGCGGCTCTACCTTTCGAAGGGGAAGGATCGGAGGAAGACTTAAAAGAAGTGGAAGGTTGGAGGGCAGCTCTAGACTAGTCTAACTGTTGATTCGACTGTTCAGGAACCGTGGTGTTCTGAACTACAGTGGTTGAGAATAGCCAAACTGGCAGGCCAATTGTCAGCCCTGGAAGCGACAACGTGGCCATGTAGGGCGCACCAACTTCTCCCCAAGAGGAGAAAAGGCTAGGGTTCCCATCATGTGGAATCCCTTGGTTGGTGTGTTCCATGTTCTCAACCTCAAGATCAACGCAGGAATAAGGGGTAATTATGTTCCGTTTAAAATGAATTTTATATGACGACGCTTTAGACACAACTTGCTTTTTCACTTTTTAAGAGTCGAGAAAAAGCTAAAGATGACTCTAGTCTCCTTCGATGTATTAACGAGCCCGAAGTGACAAATGCTCGGATGGACTTTTTCAGTTATAGAGTTTGAAAAAGGCCAAAAGAAACTACTCTGGAGTTCTAGGCAGAGGGTGTGCCAAACCTTTCGCGAAACAACAGAATACGTTTTACGGTACGAGTGGTCGATCTTCGTGAATGTTGTGTTCACTGCATCGCGATCAGTAGGGCGGCCGACACGGCTTCCTATGGATAAAGGCTTTGTTCCTATAGGGGTCCCCCAATATACGCGACGGTACACGGGGGCACAAATCCGTATTAGTGCTATCGTCCCTCAGGAGGAATCACCCACCTTCGTAGAGATCGACGGTCACTATGTTTAACGACGCCGGAACACGTCTCTACCTAGACCTCTACTGTGTTTCGTTATGTTTCAAAGCGTTGTTAGATAAATTCAGTTCTTTTTAGGTTGATCTTGCTTAGCAGTTTGCCTTTATGGATCACCACGTGATGTATGATACAACTCCTAAATGCAGTCTAAGAATGATAAGCAAGCTTTTTCAATTCTTTCAACTTATGAAAATCTTAACTACTGAGGGAAAAGAAAGACATCATCTTTTCAAACAGATCATAGAGCACACACTGATGCACTTTTCCTAAATCGACATGCAAACTGTCAAAATGCACATGCACAATGCAAGTATTTCTTTTCTTCTTCCTTAATGTTGATGTATTACAAAAAGAAAGCTGTTGTATAATTTCGAATTCAATTTCAAGTGAAAGAAAACAAGTTTTTGTCCAATAATCAAAAGAACACCTTAAGATTCACTCGTTTCAACACAAGAAATACTGAAATTCGAACCATATAACGAAAGCAAATGTTCAAGCAGCTATGAACAGTAATAAACTAGCTCTTAGAATCACAATGACACTTTCTTACAGGCCTAGATCCAAGAGGTCACAGCAAGACTAGTTCACTTTCGCTACGGGAAACTGTGAATGAAAGCAAGAAATACAATAAGAAAAATCACGGTTTCTTCATACAACTGAGGCGGAATGAAGGCAAAGAAAGGTAGTTTCAACTGGGTATACAGGTTGACAACAGGCTGCAAAAAAAATATTGAAAACTAGGCAACAGACAGTAGGGAACCCCAGTTGCACAAGGCAAAACTGGATCAGCGCAGGTACTGCACTGTCAATCTGACATGCAACGCAGGTAGCCCCTTCGGGACCTGCGTTGCAGCGCAGGTAGCCTTTGCTGCAGCTGCACTGAAGAGACAACTCTCGTCTCTCTCAGATTTCGGGTCACAGTTTGCTCAAAAATCAATGGTTTTTGGCCAAATCAGAGGCTATCAGCCAAGTATACACTAGAGGATGATTAAGGAAGATGAACACTATCACAAAGAGCTAAAAAGAGTCCTTGTGGATCAGCTCTTCAAATCATAAACATGCCCAGCACTGAGCTAGAGTAGCTGCCCTCTACTTTGCATTCGAAGGATTCGAATGCAGTTCGATTCGGTACTCCCTTTGTTTAGGAAATGAATAGCAAGAAACACAAGCTACCAACAAGACACGGTCCCCAACGGAGTCGCCAGTCTGTTGTGGGGAAAAGTGTCCAACACGGAATGACCCTATCCCACTCTAAGGGTGATAGTTCCTTAGCAACAGCTGAAGCAAAGCTATCTAAAGTTACTTCTTTATGACATGCAAGAGATAAAAGGAAGAGATCCACTTACCGATGTCTTGCGCAAATGGTCGATCCAATCTCCTCTATTTGCCACTCGCTCCCAGCTCCAAGTCTTCTCACGGGCCCAGCTACACGAGATCCTGCGAATAAGACAAGCAAAGGAAACTACGAGAAGCATGCATTCATAATTGATTCAAGGATTAGCATAAATCAAATACGCAAGTAAGACAAAACACCATTGAAACACATGCGAATAGAAGAACCTCAAATGCTTTATTAATATAAGGAAGTAAGGTTCAGGCGGTGATACAACCGTGAGAGGTTCAATCCAGCATCACCTTCCCGATGGAAAGAAATCTCCTCTTCACCTCCCTCAAGCAATCACCCAATACTCACAACTGTAAACCAACAGCAATTCTTTGCACAAAATTCCGGCCTCTAGATCCCATGGGATGAGATCCTTATATAGAGTTTTGGAGTGAAGATAAGTCAGCTTGATGTGTGACTTGTTGTCCTCTTCAACTCCAGTTGTTCTTCAGTCCTTGAGTCCACTCGGAGTTTCTACCTTCCACTTGGAGTTTTAGAACCTCTTTACTCATCATTAGGCGAATCTTCTGATCCAAGTGTCATTTTGGAAGCTTCCTGGGCACTGGCACATTGGGAAAAGATTCCTCCACATGTCAAAGTACGCCCAGCGCAGGTAGCCTTTGTTGCACTTGCTATGCAACGCAGGTACACCATAGAGCTTTTGACATTCAGCGCAGATGCTTAGTGGAGCAGCTGCTTTGATCCAAAATTGACCTGTTTTTGAGTGTTTTTCAGTGGAGAACTGATCTGTAGTGCTGTGGTTTGCTGACCTTGTTCCTCTAGGGGTAGGAACAACATGTTTAGGGACTTTAGATCCCTCAGATTATTGACATTTCATGCTCCATGCTGTAAGGCACAAAAATGTCTATAACAGGAGGCACTATTTACGAAAAGTACTCCTTCACTGAAATGGTCAAGCGGTTCTCTCAAGTATCGTTTTCTACCTTTTCGGGCTCGAGAGACACAAACATGTGAAAAGGGCCTATCTGGAGTTTTATTTCCCGTGTTTTTTTCAAAATCTCTAAATATGAAAAAGACTCCAAGTTTTACCTATGTCGGACTCGTTAAACCCTGACGACATTGGACTCGTCGCCATGATGAGACTCGAGCTTCTCCTCCCTAGGGCTCGTTAAAATTTCATTGGGTTGGATTTGTCCGAAGGACAAACTTATATTGCAAGCATATGCTTGTCTAGTCAATTTAACGTCTTAAATTTCTCTACATAAATTATCAATACGGGTATCGTAAACTGATGAAGTGTAGTGCACCATATGTGCTTAGTTAGCCTTTTTCTTACTTCGTTGTTTTATAGATTTTATTTTGTTTTGGGGTTTTGTTTTTGTTGGTTTCCTAAAGTGTCTAATGCAAATGGAAATCCTATTCTAAGGTATTAAGAATACTTTTAAAGGACAAGTATGGATAGAGATTTCAAGACAAGGCCTAAGGCCTAAGTCCCTAATGGTAACTTCCAAAACTTTAGCACTTCAAAAGATCTCAAAACATGTTATTGGTGGAATTAGTACTTGAACAAAAGTGTAAATATGCAGCTACTTCAATCAAAATGGAATGCAACAACCAATCAATGAGCTAGTGACTATGAAACCTAGTATCCTTGCTGTTGTATGAAAAAGAAAGTAAAAACTGAACTTAAAGCAACTCAAAGACTGAAAGCAAAGCAACTAATTCATCACACTACTTCAACTCTTCTGATCCTTTACCCTTCAGCTCAATCTACCTTATAGGAAGCAATCATGAACAAGTTAAGCAATATGATATCTAAATTGCAAGAAATTAAATTTCATAAAGGAAACTAATCACACTACTTCAACTCTTCTGATCCTTTACCCTTCAGCTCAATCTACCTTATGGGAAGCAATCATGAACAAGTTAAGCAATATGATATCTAAATTGCAAGAAATTAAATTGCATAAAGGAAACTAATCACACTACTTCAACTCTTCTGATCCTTTACCCTTCAGCTCAATCTACCTTATGGGAAGCAATCATGAATAAGTTAAGCAATATGATATCTAAATTGCAGGAAAGTAAATGAGCAAAACAAAACTGATTGAAATAACAATGCTGGAATTAGAACTCAAAAAAAAAAAAAATCAGCAGAAGGACAAGATGATTTCGTCATGTCATTAGTCATTAAAAAGCTATGTGCATTACTAACCTACAATCAACCGGTTGAACACACTTGCATGAATTAAAATTGCATGAATGAAAAATCTAATCTATCAAACTTGAAAGCAATCAAATGACATAATGAAATCAAAGCAAAATTACAAAATGAAATCTACTCTACCTTACATTCTAATATGCTCCATGAGATCTACTTCACATCTCCTTCCATGTTGAGAACATCAAAGCTTTATTCAAATTCTTGAAAATTACAAAGTACAACAAAGCTCTCCAAAGCTTTCAAAAGCCATCAAGGAAGAACTACAAACTCACAAGCTAAAAAGACTTAAGAACTCCAAACTCTAATCTCTAAGCTCTAAGCTAACAAATGAAGGAGAGAGATCTCCTATTTATACAAAAATATGAGAAGCCATCTCATTAATGAGAGTTCATGAATCTCTCCCTCTACCTCTAGAGTCCTAATCAAAATAGGAACTGATAAGACACATGTCTTCTTAGAGTTACAATACAATTAGGAGATGTGACACATATCCTCATGATCCCATGATTCTTTCCACACAAATTCGAATTTGGCCTTAGAGTGCCACATAAGAGTCTTCTAGAAGCCTCCTTTCAACCTACACATGTCAACAATCTCAACCCATTTGTTAGGTATAAGCATATGCACATTATTTTCTAATTTTTAACCACAAATTCACTTAAAATGCTTAGAATTAATAAAGATTGGAAAAACATAAATGTGGCCCAATGATAACGAAAGTGGGATGAATGTGGTGACATAGTAGTGAAATGGAGGTGAAATGGAGGTGATATAATGGACATAATAGTGAAAGTGTAATGGAAATGAATGACATTTTCAAGACTCAACAATGCTATCCCCTTCAAGCTTGTGTTTCAAAAATAATTGGGGTACTCGCCAACAATGGTGGGAGAAAATTTGCAAATATTCTGCTGATTACCTACAACAGCTTGTCACTCTTGAACATCGACACTTTTTTACTTCTCGCCAGGTTTGGTATATCCTCACTTCGTCATTGGCCTTCCGGGAATTGGGTTCTTCATTTTGCCTCATTCCATTCGATCCCTGCTATCTCCGCATGACCTTCGATCCCTTGTTACCAAAATGCTGCTGCATTTTAGAATCGTGTCGTCGATATGTTCAAGAGCTTAATACTTCTGCAGTTTGCACCCTTACATCCTCCTCTGATTCTCTGTTTCATCCATCTTCATCTTATTCCTTTGTCTCGCGTCGTTGATGTGGGAAACATTATGGCCCTCCTGTGATGGATTGCTTCCTGTCGACATCAACTCATTATCTAGGAAGTTGATCTAGAGACTCCTTTCGGGTACCTTGGAGCTTGCCTGCCTCAATGGAAAGTTCTTCGCATTCAATGACACGCTTGCATCATTGGTATTCGATCGGGTGACTTCACAAGTGTTCGACTCCAGATCATTCTTCACATTTTGTGGATTGTACTAGCAGTACCTTGAGAACCATTGACATTACTAGTGGTCTCTCTCGCACTTGTTAACGGTTCACATCATTGGCCGGTAATCAAGAAATTTTCTAGTATGCTCGACTTCAACACATTTATTTGCATATTAGAAATTGTACGATGGACAGGTCGAGATTCAAGACCCAGGGCCCAGATTAGACAAGTCCAGGTAGCGTGGATTATTTATACATGACTCTTTTGATTGGATGGCTACGACCATACCTAAGTCTTTCTGGATGGCTACGACCATACCTATGCTTTCATATGGTCTTTCTGACTAGATGGCTGCATCCATACCACAGACCAATTCTATTTGTCTTTTGGATGGCTGCACCCATACCTCGACTATGTGTACTTCTTTCACTATTAGAGATATCAGTTGTACTTGCACCTGCAAGTTCTCCGCGATGGTGTTCCGGTTCAGTTATGGTTTCATAAAGCATTTCACCCCTCCCACTCTCTCGGCCTTCATGCTTTAGGGGGCATCTATTACACAGTGTTTTGTCATCGACCCCGCATCCCCTGATCCTCGATAGAGTTGGTCCCTGAATGACATCTGCTATTTGTCATATACATCTTCCATATTACTCAAGAAGATTGCCTAAGCTCATTACTCATGAAGTTGACCCCTTTTTACCCATGTTTCAAGATTGTCGCAGGTCATTAGTATCCTGCCTGTGACGATGGCCCATAATGAACTAACGCTTCGCGATTCGTCTCTGAGTCTCAGTGTTTGACCTGTGATGACCCAGATATGGTGAATTAGTTCAAACATAATACTTCTGGGTGGTTCTAGAGCTGGTTGTTGGGTCAAAGAAGTTTGCCTCTCCTCATTTGAGATGGTGCTTCCACCTTTTGAGTAACCTCCCATGAATATAAGCTTCCTCTCCCTCATTTATGGAGACTCCTCCTTGTTTGGTCAATTTAGTGTGTCCTAAATTGCTATATAAATTGTCAATCCGAGAGTCGTAAACTGCTGAAGTGAAGTGCATTGTATATGCAAGATAACCGATTTCTTAATTCTTTGTCGTTTTTTATTTTTGGTTTGTTTTTGGATTTATCTTTTGTTGATTCCCTAATGTGAGATGGAAAAAGTCAAGTATGGATATAAGTGTTCAAGGCAATGGTGACCTCTAAAATAATTTCCAAACTTCAAAATTCTCAAAAAGGTTTTAAAACTTGCAGTGATGAAATCAATTCCTAAGAGAAAATAAAAATGTACCAAACAGTGAGCTAGTGACAATGAAGCCCAGTATCCTTGCTGCTATATAAAAAGAGAAAAAAACTGAACTCAAAGCAATTCAAAAACTGTAAGCAAAGTAAACTAAATCATACTACTTCAACTCATATTCTGACCCCTCACCATTCGACTCGCTCTGGCTATAGGAGGTAATCATAAACAAATTGAGTAATCTGATATCTAAATTGCATAAAATGAAACTAAGATCAAAATACACATTCATACTTCAATCCCTCACCATTCGACTCGCTCTGGCTATAGGAAAATGACATGAGTAATCTAATCACTAACTTGCAGAAAAGTAAACTAAATCATACTACACCAACTCATATTCTGACCCCTCACCATTCGACTCGCTCTGGCTATAGGAGGTAATCATAAACAAATTGAGTAATCTGATTTCTAAATTGCATAAAAGTAAATGAGCAAAACAAAACTGAAAGAAATAAACATTGCTGGAATTAGAACTCATAAAATAAATCAGCAAAAGGACAAGATGATTTCATGTCATTAGTCATTAAAAAGCTATGTGCAATTGCCCGGACTGTCTATAAGAACCTGAAAGAAAACACTGATCAGTTAACAGTCATTAGAAAGCATAAAAGAAACTATGGACAGCAACTATCATGAATACCAAAAACTGTGTAATATATACAAGAAAACGATTATGGCATCAGTGACATAAAGGAAGAAAGCAAGAAACTATACAGCAATTACAGAACCTTGGTGTACAAGGGCCCTCTGCAACCTCCGCCAATCAGCAATCAGTCACAAATTAAACTTAAGAACATTGTCTTCTCATATATTAAAATGCAGTCATAATATAAAGATAGAGCACGGCACAATGGGCTCGTAAAACAGTAAAAATTACATATAACAAGCTAACTAACAAGCATATGATAACGCGTTATTTATAACTGAGGATGCTACAACTACTTCCTAAATTCTGCACTGCTAAACATACACGTGAATAACCACGTCCGGAGATCTAGCAATATGGTAGTCGTGACAATTAAATCCAAGGAGTGGTGGCTGTTGGATTTGGGTTCACGGAGCAGTCCACAGGTGTTAGCACACCTCCTGAGATTGAGGAATTTGCCATGCAAGTCTTCACGTGGTGAAAAACAGAGTCATGCCACCGCAAAACTCTTAGGTTGACCACCGCTTTGACTGTCATTGACCATGGCCTTTTGTGAGTGATTCGGTTGAACCAAAGGGACACGTTCCATGTCCACATCATTTGCAGCTTGCCCATGTGGTCGGATTCTCCAGTAGGCACCTGTAACATAGACTTCAACAAAAAGGGTGCGGAAAGTTGAGCTGGCTACGAAAACTGACAAGATTCCGCAGCTGACTGAGCAAAAATCTAGATCAAACAACAGTCACAAGACATAGTTAGGAAACCATTTTATAAGCTCTTTTTAAACTAATATGCAATGATTTGACAACTTGGTGGTTCAAGTAACTGGAAAAGAAGGCTAAAAAGGTGTATAGGGAAGGTGCAAGTTTGGGACTCAACACTCCTCTTATAAAAGCATCCTCCATGACTATGATCAACTAGTTTGATGAGCCCCAAAAATGGGTAACTTATTGGGCTCATTTTGCCTATTGTTCTCCATTTATCCACCATTCTTCATAGTTTATGTATGCTTTTGAAGTATGTTTATGTTAATTGAATGAATGAGAATAGTCACTTGACCATGAAGGCTAATACGTGTTTGCTGTAGATTTTTGGACAACTTTTGGACCAAGGTCAAGCATTTATGGACCATTTGACAACCAAATACGAGGGGACAAGGCTGAGGATTCGTAGGAAGGGTGTCTCCTGCACTAAATGACCCCTTCCTCGAGTTCTCCACCATCAGCTCGGAGTTCAGCAGCCCACCAAAGTCAATTTCCAAAGGCACCCGAGCAGCTTTAATGAAGTGGTTGAGTACTATAGTTTTGAGCAGCCAAGCCCCTTGAATTAAGGAGGACTGCTGGAGGTCCTTGTAGTGCATAAGTAGGAAGGCTTCCAACCTTCGTAGGTTACTTGTTGAACATTTGTATTTCGTACTATAGTGCTGCTTTATTTCTAAGCCCATTTTGGAGCTTTTGCTGTAACACATTTTGGACATGGTTGTTTTTTGAGTAATGGAAACCAGTTTTATGTTGCATCAGTTCTGAGCTTCTTTTAGGAGCCTGTAGCTCTTGGGGTTGGGCCCAACCCAAGTGCCAGGACCTCCTCCATGTACTATTATATGTTTTTCTTTACTGTCTTCATAAAATAGTTTATGTTAGTAGATTAAAATCTTGCTTGGTTATCTAGGTCAGTTTTGATGATTGAAAAAGATTTCATGTTTCAGAGTGATGTGATAGGTTGATAGCAGAAAATATCTTCAAAAAAGGCCATCAAGAAACCTTGGATCTCACCTCTCCCTCCTCAGGACCATGAGTTGAGACCACGGTGTCCTTGCTACCACAAAAAAATTGTTCTTGCTTCTTCATGCAATTGCTAGTGTTAGTTTCTCATTTGTAAAAGTTGATACCATATGTGATTACATGCTTAAATTCATTCTTGCTTGGTTTTCATAAGTTGTTTCACATGATTTTTTACCAAGGGATTTCTGTTCATCTTGATTGCTAGTTCCTAGGTCAAATTAGGTTAGAATAGCTAGATACTTGGTTTGCATGATCTTTGTTTGGTCAGTGTCAAGAAGTAGTGTGCAGAACACCTAAGAAACCTCCCTGCTTACCCTTCCTCCATCAGCGCAACCTGTTCCATCCTCGAACTCAGATTCTTGCTGTTCGTTTGCCACACTTTCTCACTTTGACCTAATTTCCATATTTTTGTGCAACATTACTCTACCCCTCCTTGAACAAATCCAACCATCCTCATCACTTCTCAGCTTCACCTGCCAGGTTCTAAACCTCTTCACACCCTCATCCAACCATCATTTCCACTTCTCCACCTTTCTTCCACCATCAACCCTCCAAAATCTCCTTTCGGAACATCCTGTAGAACCCCTGCAGACTTCCTGTAGAAGATCACGAGAGCGGTTTTTCGAGATTCGATCACTGTGAAACTCTCTGGAAGGGTGTTAGGGACCCCTTAGGCCCTCTTCTCACCTTCCCAACCTCCTGCAAGTGCCCTCACCATTTCCTTCCATCAATCAACCTCTGCACAGTCAAAACAGTTAAGCACATGCATAATAATTCTACAAGATTACTCAAAAATACAAAAAGACATTCCTTTTCAGATTTCACTGCAAGAGTAGCTTAGTCACATGCATTCTACATTTCTAGAATTCAATGGCATCCATTTCCATTGTTTTCATCTTTTTCCTTGCACCGGTAGGGTTAGTTTGTAGAACTAGGGTTTGCTAGGGTTTGCATTCCTTTTTCACTTTCAGCTTCTTTCTGCAAGTAGACTAGCTTCCTTTGAGTTATCTTTCATCCATCACCATTAAAAGCTTCTTCTCAGAGCTCATAGAAGTTGGCTTAAGCTCCTAGCGTACTTGTGCCAGCTAATCCAGTGACAGCTGCAGGAAGAGCTAGTACTTGTGCATATAGCACTGTCGCTTCCAAGTTTGTTACAAACTACCGGGTTGATAAAAGTAAAGAAGGGAGTCCCAGGAGTTACAGCATTATTGCTGCAATACTGGAGCCCACCATCTTTTTGGCGCCATTGCCGGGGAAGCGTCAGAGTATTTGTGATTGCTGCTTTTCTTCTACTTTCTACTTCAATCTTCTGCTAAGTAGTTATTTCAGCAAGAGTAGAATAGTTGTTTCATTTCCTTTCTGCAATTTCATTTCCGCAAAAGTAGGTTAGACATTTCCTACTTTAATTTCATTTCAGAAAGTGTAGATTAGATATTTCCTGCCTTCATAGATTAGCATTTCAATTCTGCAAGCGTAGATTAGCATTTCAATTCCGCAATTTCAATTCTGCAAGCGTAGCCTAGCACTTCATTCCTACAATTTCATTTCAGCAAAATAGACTAGTCCTTTCCTACTTTCATTTCAATTCCGCATTTTCATTTCAGCAAGATAGATTTTAGTTAGTTGCAGTTCAATCGCTTTCAGTTTTGCAAGTACAAGCAGAAAAAACGCCAAAACTCCACCAAAAATATTCCATTTCATGCCTCGTAGGAACAGAGACAATACAAGGAAATTTTTACCCAACACCCTCACCACATCACTGAGTCACCCTTCTCTCTTCTTCAGTGGCAGTGATCGAGAAGAACCTATAGGTGAACCTCCAGAAATATACGAAGATACTATAACAGAAGAAGAGCAAGAAAACATTCCTCTTGAGACCATCGTTGAAAACAGAAATGGTAGAGAAGATGAGGAGAGAATAGAAGGTGCCTTTCCCATCCGAGAGACCAACGGGGACATGAAAATGAAAAACATAAGTCCCTCGGCCTTACCTCATTTCCATGGATTGACCACTGAAGACCCTGATACCTTCTTGTTTGAGTTTGTTGTCCTTTGTCGAACTTCTGACTCTGCAGAAGATGAGCAAAAGTTGAAACTCTTTCCCTCTACCCTCAAGGATGCAGCACTACGCTGGTTCATGGGGTTACCTGGAAAAAGTATCACAAATTGGGCTAAGATGCAGCAAGCCTTTAACAACAAATACCAGGACTACTATAGGTCAAAGGAAACGAAGGGAGAGATCTTTCGGATGACCATGGGAAGTGATGAGTCTTTAGAAGACTATGAAGAAAGGTTCCAACTTAGTTATAAAAGGGCTAGGTGCACACTGGACCCCAAATCTCTGAAGTTGGTCCTGCTCTGAGGATTCCCTAATGACCTTCTAGATACCCTCCATCCGCTAGTTGGAGGAGACATCTACCAACTACCTTACGAGGACATAAAGACTGTGTTTAGAAACCACTCTAGGGCAGCCCGAAAAAGAGGTAGGGGGAATCCACTTTCAGCTAGTGCCACCTTCTCCAAGCATGAGTTTGCAAATCAGATGGAAGACCTCAAAAGTGAGATGAGACAGACCATTGCCATGCAACTGGATACCTTCCGAATCCAACAGAAGAAAGAGGAAGCTAAGAAGGCTTTGGCCATCTTTCGTCCCAGGTGTACAAGGAAGCATCCTAAGAATAAGTGTCCATTGCACTCAGTGGAGGTATGTTTCATTTGTGAGGAAGACCACCCCACAAACTAGTGCCCAACCTTACCCGAACTTAAATCCATGTACCAAGGGGCTGAAGGGGCCACTAAGCCACTCTACTTCCTTAACCAAAGGAGGCCGCATGGATCCAGACCTTACCAGCAGGGGATGCAAGGAACATCCCAAACTTATTACAACCCCAACCAATCCGCTCACATGCCTTCTTGGGGCCCCCCTGCTCATCCTTCCTGGTCTGCACCTCCTCCTTGGTCTTATCCATCTCAATACCATACTCAACCTGCTGCTCATTCGTTTCACTCTCATGTTCAGCCACAACCTCAGTGGAATGCACCTCAACCGGGGTGGAGGCCCCAATACAACTCTCCTCCCGCTATTTTGCCTCCACCTCCTACTCAACCACAACCATTACCTCCTACTCCTCCAAGATAACCCCAGATGCCTGCTCAACCGAACCCGAACCCTAATAATAGACAATCCCAGCAAGTATACACTGGAGAGACAACATGCCCTACCTATGTTGTGGAGATTCAGGAAATCAACCTACGATCTAGAAAGGTCCTTCTAGATCGCCACCCTCCTTCCCTAGAGGATGAGGAAGGGAAACAGGAAAGTGAACCCAAAGCCATTCCACCCTTTCCTGAGAGACTAACAGTAGCCATGCAACCAAACCCAGAGGAGACTGAACTTCTGGGAGAAATTAAACAGTTGTGTGTGAAAATCCCACTTCTCCAGGCCATAAAAGATGTACCAATCTACAAGAAATTGATCAAGAAGAAGTGTTTCAAGCACCTAGGCAGGTGCAAGAGAGATGCCCCGACTATCAATTTCATAGGACAATTGTCCAATCTGATGTTGGGGCAAATAATCTGTCCAAAATATTTGGATCCTGGGAGTCCTGTAGTAGATGTCCACATCAATGGCACCATAATCCCCCACACCCTTATCGATCTAGGGGCTGCCATCAATGTGATGACCAGGGACACTATGATCAAACTCAACCTCCAGAGTTCCTTAAGAAAGACCTCGACAGTACTGCAGTTAGCAGACCACTCCACCGTGACTCTCGAAGGGATTGTGGAGGATCTCCTGGTCTCTGTTGATTCTTGGGAGTACCCTGCGGACTTTTTGGTCCTTTAGCCAAAGGCAAAACTCACTAGATACCCCCTCATTTTGGGATGGCCTTGGTTAGATACTGCGGATGCTTACATCAGTTGTTGAGCTGGGAGCATGACCATCAAGAATGGGCCTATGTCCAAACAGCTAGTCCTATACCCTCCTGCCCAACCTCTACTAGAACATGACTTACCTCTCTGGTTGGAGGAGGAAGATGAGGATGAAGTCTACTCTGCACCAATGTGAAAAATGGAAGCCACCTGGGGAGGTCCTCAAACCGAGGACAACCTAATTGAGAAGTTGATTCAAAATCCACCTCCCAGTGTGCTGCCATTAGAGAATTTGGTGGAAAGTACCCAATCCTGTGCTTTAGTGGACCTCTGTGTGGCTGATCCGACCTCTCCCAGAGTTAAGAACGTGGAATTTGGCCCTGAAAGAACCTTGAAGATCAGCTCATCCTTATCTCCCTCTCAGGAGAAGGAGCTATGTAGCTTATTGAACCACCATTTGGAGGCTTTCTCTTGGAGCTATAAGGAAATGAAAGGATTCCATCCGTCGGTCTGTACCCATCACATTTACATTAAAGAGGATTGTAAACTAGTTAGGAAGCCTCAGAGGAGAATGAATCCAGCCCTTAAGGACATCGTTAAAGAAGAATTGCAAAAGTTGTTGGATGCAGGATTCATCTACCCCATCTCAAATAGCGAATGGGTTTCTCCTCTGGTGCTTGTGCCCAAGAAAAATGGGTAGTGGATAATCTGTGTAGATTATCGAGAACTTAACAGAGCCACCAAGAAGGACCATTTCCCTTTTCCTTTCATAGATCAAGTGTAGATGGGCTGGCAGGGAAGAATTTCTTTTCTTTCCTAGATGGGTTCAGCAGGTATAATCATATCCAAATCAGCCCGGAAGACCAAGATAAGACCACCTTCACTTGTCCATGGGGAACCTTTGCCTACCGGGTCCTTCCCTTTGGGCTATGCAACGCTCCTGCCACTTTCTAGATAGCAGTACTGAGCATATTTGCTAAATTGGTTCATGATTCGATATAAATTTACATGGATGACTTTACTCCTTATGGGTCCAGCTTCTAAGAAGCATTAACTAACCTGGGAAAAGTTTTAACCAAGTGTATTGAGATGAACCTGTCCCTTAGTCCTGAAAAATGTGAATTCCTGATGACTAAAGGGACCGTGCTAGGCCATACAATCTCTCAGCAAGTATTACAGGTGGATCCTAACAAAATTTCTATTATCCAAAAGGTTCCACCTCCTCAGAAGGTAAGAGATGTTTGGAGTTTTCTAAGCTTAGCAAGATACTATAGAAGATTCATCAAAGACGTTAGTAAGCTAGCCTCGCCATTGTTTGGTCTTTTAGGGAAAGATGTTGAATTTAAATGGAATAAAAACTGCCAAGAGGCTCTGGATGAGTTAAAAGATAAATTGGTAACTGCCCCAATCCCGAGAGGTCCAAACTGGGCCCTACCTTTCCACATCCACATGGATGTCTTGAACAAAGCCATAGGGGCAGCTTTAGGACAAATTGAAGAGAAGCTACCATATGCCATATAGTTTTTCAACAAAAACCTATCCAAGGCAGAATTAAAATATATTGTGACCGAGAAAGAGCTCCTAGCTGTAGTCCATTCCCTAAATAAGTTCAGACACTACATCACTGGTTATCAAACATTTGTACACACTGATCATGCTGCGATAAGGTATTTGATGAATAAACCTTATGTGAATGCTCGTATCATTAGATGGTTACTTTTATTGCAGCAATTTGACTTAACCATTATTGACAAGCCAGGAAAGGAAAATGGTGTTGTTGATTTTCTGTCTAGATTAGATTTGCCTGCAGATGAAGAAGGGACGGTGGATGACCAGATGCCAGATGAACACCTGTTTGCTATTTCAATACTCTCTCCATGGTTTGCTGATATAGCAAACTACTTGGTCTCAACACAGTTCCCTCCACACCTATCCTCGAAAGAAAAGAGCAGAATTGTGAGGAAAAGCACCCCCTTTACTTGGATTTGGGGCAACTTGTTCAAACTCGGTCCAAATCAGATCCTGAGGCGTTGTGTTAGGGAGGAGGAAGTTTTTGACAATCTCCTAACCTGTCACAATGGACCCTGTGGAGGCCACTTCGCAGCAAAAAGGACTGCCTTCAAAATTCTACAAGCAGGCTACTATTGGCCCACTCTTCATCAAGATGTCAGAAGATACATCAGCCAGTGTGACCGATGTCAAAGGATGGGGAAACCGACTCCAAGGGATGAAATGCCCCTCCAACCTCAAGTGACTTTCGAGCCATTTGAGAAGTGGGGCATGGATTTTGTGGGTCCTATCAACCCTCCTTCAAAGCAAAAGTCTTACATCATTGTGTGCACAGACTACCTGACAAAGTGGGCAGAAACAAAGGCAATCAAGGCAGCGACAGAAGAAAAAGTGGCTGATTTTTTAAGGGAAAATACCTTCTACAAATTTGGCTACCCAAGAGAATTAGTCACAAATCAAGGAAGTCAGTTCACCTCTAACCTGATTGAAGACCTGCTCGCTCATCACAAGATCAAGCACAGAACTTCCACCCCTTATCATCCGCGAGAAAATGGGCAGGTGGAAGTCACTAATAGGGCTCTAGAAGAAATTTTGACTAAGGTGGTAAGCAACAGCAAAAAGGATTGGGCAGACCGCTTGGTTGAGGCCACCTGGGCCTACAACACCACTTGGAAAACCACAACATCTTTCACACCTTATGAGCTAGTCTACGAGAAGAAGGCTCTGTTGTCCATAGAGTTCGAGTACAACACATTAAGGTTGGCAGCTCAGCTGGACTTGGATCTCAGCCATGCGCAACAGGAAAGGTTACTACAGCTGAACAGATTATATGAACAAATAATGCAGGCCCTCCTCTAGTCAGAAGTAGTTCAACTCCAGAGAAAGATATGGCATGACCGGCACCTTAACGAAAATAAATTTCAGCCAGGAGATTGGGCGCTGTTATATGACTCAAGATACAAGGATTTCAAGGGGAAGCTGAGGACAAGGTGGTTGGGACCATATGCAGTGGAGAAATGCAACGACAATGGTTCAGTCCTTATTAGGACCATTGATGAAGAAGCCATCCCCATGCTCGTCAACGAGCACCAATTGAAAATCTATAGGAAGTCCCTTTCCAAGTAGGAGTTCCTTGAAACTCTGGACAAGTTAGTGCTGGTAGTGGAGCAGGGCCTTGTCTCTACTCCACCCACACCTTGAAAAAAAAAAAAAGGATCTTTGGGTGAAAACCTCTTAGAGGCGCCTGAGGTAGACAGTGAGGGTGAAAACCTCCTAGAGGCACCCCAGCTGTCTCACCAAAAAAAAAAATGGGGAAACAGGCCTAATTTTTGTTGAATAATTGCAGGTTGCAGGGAAGACATTGCAGGTTCGGGGAGGCACGCAAAACAAGGACAGAGGTCAACACTAGACTACAAACATCCCTCACACACACCTCCTCCATGACCACTCCCCTTTCCTAGGATTTGATCGCACTCAGGCTAAGATTTCACCTTCTACAGGAAGTTCTATATCTTCTACAGGAAGATCCTGTAGAACCTCCAGACAGGCAAAAATTGATTGTGGGAGGGAATCCGAAGGTTGGAATATGCTTATTAAGCTTGCAACCACCCCAGTTTATGTCCATTGCCATACATCACCTTGTTCCATCTCTTCAAACATCCATTGCACCCATTCCATTATTTATGCCTGCACAGTGAAAAACAAAATATAATAAAAAACCCCTATTTTCCTCATACTGCAAGCAAGAACTCTGAGTGACAAATCTAGCAGTGGTATTTCACTCTCCCTACCTATCAAATCCCCATCTAGACTCCTCATCATCTGAATCCCTCGTCAGCAGTATAGCCTTGCTCGTTTAGCCTGCATCCCAGGAGGAGAAGCAGCTACAGAACATCCTACAGGAATCCTGTAGCAGCTGATCCCTCTGGAGGACACACTTTGGAGATGAGGACAGCCGAAAAACAACAAAGGAGACATGCAAAGAGCTCATCTTGAACGCAAAAACATCATCAGCAGCCGAAACCAAGCAACACCTGAGCATGCAGTAACAGCAACCAATGGAATGAATTCTGGAACACGTGCATGCAGCGTCAATGGCTAAAGGATTGGGTTCCAAAACCCGTGCAGGAAGCAGCAGCAAACAAAGAAATGGTTCTGAGACCTGAAATCTGCATAACGGTCGTGACCATGCAGGTAAGTGTCTAAACTCATTTGTCAATTACAAAAACTATATTTTAAAAAGCTGCATGCCTATGGAAGTGGTTGGATAGAATGGGATCAATGGCCAGTCAACTGGCCACCCTCGACCAGTTAACATAGCCTCGTGGGATCTGAACAAGCTCAGTTACATTCAAATTTCCGACGAGATGCGCAGCCAACACGTGTGGAGTGTCCACTCAGGGAGAAATCGTCGGGACTGGCAGTGGTGGCGGCGGTTAACGACAGAGGGGAGGTGATGGCGGCCAGAGACACGCAGAGAAATTATGGCCGTGATGTTGGATCAATGGTTCGGTCCGGCCACCTCACCCCCTCGCCACGAATTACACCGCAGTTAAAATATGCTCGGCTGAAACTCACACCACCCTCTATTCATTTGCACTTGCAACGTCCTCGACTGAAGTACGCGTCCTCCGCTCCAGAAACTATTAACCAGTCGCCCACCACCGGTTTTTCTACTTGTTTCCGAGAATCTCCCATGTATCGGGCTCGCGCAGAGGCACAGAGATATTCTACAGGAACCGAGGAGTCTTCTACAGGAAGGGTTCTATAGGAAACCCTGCACAGCCTTCCGGAGCAAGGAAACCTGGGATTTTTCTTCATCGAATTTGGAGCAAAGAAGAGAGGTCATTGGGCGAGGTTGCCATGAAAACATTCTTCCTACTAGAGGAACATCCTATAGAAGACAAAAACGAGGTTAGATCAACCAGCTTGCCTCCTCTCTGGAGTGAGGTCAGTTTTCAAATTATGAAGTACATTACATGTGAGGGGAGGTTTAGCGTTGTCTATGGATACCATTTCAAGTTGTTGTGTGAACTAAGGCATGGGATTGATGCACCTCCAGCCCAGAAGTTGAGCATTCCCTATTTTCTTCTTCAGTCACTAATTGAATGTGGTACAAAATTGAATGAAGGAACCCCAGATCAGTTGGCCCATCATGGGTTCATTAAGCTATTAGTGGAAGATGCCCTGCATACCTACACTGTCCCCATATCTTGGGAAATCTTCTGAAACATGTCCTGGGATGATGATATTGGAATCCGGGCCGAAGACATCACCTCATCCAGCAGTGAGGAGGGAGAACACACAGAAGAAGGTAAGAAAACCAATGATGAAAGAACACAGGACATTCAAGCACAGCAAGGACATAAAGAAAAAGGGGGAGAGGGCCAAATTGCTTAGCCTAAAACAGAGCAAGGAACAACAGCACAAACCCCAAGGGAAAAGATACTGCAGAGGAGAGAAAAGAAGGCAGAAACATCCCAAGTGAAGGTTGTCACAGCCAAAGCAGTCACACCAAAACAAAAGGGAAAGACAGATCCTGAAATGGCCGCAATACAGGCAGAAACAGTTGACACGAGGACTTCTACAAGAAGCATGGAAAAAGAACACCAAAGGGGGAAATCACCTGAAATATTGACAAGAGAGGCAGCAGCTGTGCTTGCCGCCTTAAAAGCACCTCCAAAACAAAAAGGGAAGTGAAAGAGGCAAACCTCCATGTACTTTAAAGCAAGAAGGAGCACACAGATCAAAGTAGGCAGACCCCAGTCGCAGTCAAAGGAGCCAATTATCATTGAGGACACAACACCTAAACCAAAATAAGGGTCTCCCTCAAATATATCTGTCACCTATAAACGAGGAAGCCCAAAAACTTCCACCTAGAGAGAGAGAATGAAGACAATGGACTCAAAGACGGCTCTACAGGAAGCTGAGAAACCTCTACAGGAAACTCAGGCTAAGCTAAAAGCGACCGAGAAATTGGAGGAAAAGGCGGCTAGACAATCACAAGAGGAAGAAAAGACAGAGGAAATATTGGAACCAAGCTCTCAGCCCAGCTTGGACTCATACTATAACCTGTTAGAAGCCGGGAAAATAATTCCCTAGAAATTTGCGGTGCCACTCTTCTTTGCACTGGAAGAAGAAAGAATTAGGACTCACACTTGGATGAGGATTTCCAAGTCCAAGGGTGTGGCAAACATAGGCCCCCTAGAAGAACAACTCAGGGAGTCAAGGAGAGAATTGGCCATGGTGAAGCATGTGGAAAGCAGTTAGAGGGCCAAACTACAGGAAGAGAACGAGCTGCTGAAACAGTAGCTACGGCTACAGGAAATTCATAAGGACGACAGGCCCTCCATTCTAGGAGAACAGCAGCAACAAGAAAAACCTTCAGCAGAAAAAGAAACCTCTAATGAACAGCAGAAAGTGGACGGGCTGCAGGCCGAGGTTGGGGCGCTAAAAAAACAGCTACAGGAGAAGGAGTCATAGGCAGCTGAGGAAATACAGTCTCTAAAGCAACAGGTACAAGAAAAGGAAGCCCAACTGGCCTGCATGGCCAGCTGGGCAGTAGAGGCCTTGTAGTGTAGGCAACCTGCCAAGTCATATGCCCTATATCTTAAAGATCAATGGTTGCAGTTCCAGATTAACACCTTGGCCCAAAGGGGCACCATTCCATTTCAAAGCTACCATCAATTCATGACCTTGTGTGACAGCAGCTCAGCAGAGGATAAGGCTAAGTTATCCGAATTCTATTTACACAACTTGGCCCTTCCAAACATGACTCTTTGGGACCCCAATGCTACATTGGGAGATGTGCAACTTATGGCCATGGCCTCCTGGTTAAATCATGAGGAAAAGAGGGCAGCAGAGATTCGGGATATTATGAACAGGGAGCTGAGTGAACCACTCATGATCAGGGCAGAACCAAAGGATACATCAACTTTAATACATGCCCATCAGCACCTGGCCAACAACCCTCAGGTTTTACCAGATTACATTGAACGACAAGCTCAAGCTATTTCCCACTTTGAGGACATGGAAAGACTGTTGGGGGATAACTGCATTCATGCTTGCACAAGGAGGTGGAACACACTGCCCCACAGTTTGAAAATAAGAGAATACCACTCTCCAACCAGGATGAGGGAGGCCTTGGCAAGGGTACCCCTCTATAAACAGTTAATGCAAAATCTGCAGGCCAATTGGATCGGCCTAAAGTTCAATCCTCCCTTGCTTTTGGGATTGCTGGAAGGAGTTAAGGAAGAAGAGGAAAACAGGCAGTGGGAGGAAGTGGAAAGAAAAGCAGGATTTCATGACCGGGAAGAAGACATCACATCGGAGGCCTGGGGCGTGAGGGAGGCAGTCAAACCTATCAAGGATGATGAGCTAGATTAGTTGCTCAGAGGATGAGCAACCCATTTAGTAGGGGGGTGATGATGAGCCCCAAAAATGGCTAACTTATTGGGCTCATTTTGCCTATTTTTCTCCATTTATCCACCATTCCTCATAGTTTATGTATGCTTTTGAAGTATGTTTATGTTAATTGAATGAATGAGAATAGTCACTTGACCATGAAGGCTAATACGTGTTTGCTGCAGATTTTTGGACAACTTTTGGACCAAGGTCAAGAATTTATGGACCATTTGACAGCCAAATACGAGGAGACAAGGCTGAGGATTTGTAGGAAGGGTGTCTCTTGCACTAAATGACCCCTTCCTCGAGTTCTCCACCATCAGCTCAAAGTTTAGCAGCCCACCAAAGTCGATTTCCAAAGGCAGCCGAGCAGCTTTTATGAAGTGGTTAAGTACTACAGTTTTGAGCGGCCAAGCCCCTTGAATTAAGGAGGACTGTTGGAGGTCCTCGTAATGCATAACTAGGAAGGCTTCCAGCCTTCGTAGGTTACTTGTTGAACATTTGTATTTCACACTATAGTGCTGCTTTATTTCTGAGCCCATTTTGGAGCTTCTGCTGTAACACATTTTGGACATGGTTGTTTTTTGAGTAATGGAAACCAGTTTTATGTTGCATCAGTTCTGAGCTTCTTTTAGGAGCTTGTAGCTCTTGGGGTTGGGCCCAACCCAAGTGCCAGGACCTCCTCCATGTACTGTTATATGTTTTTCTTTACTGTCTTCATAAAATAGTTTCTGTTAGTAGATTAAAATCTTGCTTGGTTATCTAGGTCAGTTTTGATGATTGAAAAATCTTTCATGTTTCAGAGTGATGTGATAGGTTGATAGCAGAAAATATCTTCGAAAAAGGCCATCAAGCAACCTTGGATCTCACCTCTCCCTCCTCGGGACCATGAGCTGAGACCACGGTGTCCTTGCTGCCACAAAAACACTGTTCTTGCTTCTTCATGCAATTGCTAGTGTTAGTTTCTCATTTGTAAAAGTTGATACCAGATGTGATTACATGCTTAAATTCATTCTTGCTTGGTTTTCATAAGTTGTTTCACATGATTTTTTACCAAGGGATTTCTGTTCATCTTGATTGCTAGTTCCTAGGTCAAATTAGGTTAGAATAGCTAGATACTTGGTTTGCATGATCTTTGTTTGGTCAGTTTCAAGAAGTAGTGTGCTGAACACCTGAGAAACCTCCCTGCTTACCCTTTCTCCATCAGCACAACCTGTTCCATCCTCTAACTCAGATTCTTGTTGTTCGTTTGCCACACTTTCTCACTTTGACCTAATTTCCATATTTTTGTGCAACATTGCTCTACCACTCCTTGAACAAATCCAACCATCCTCATCAATTCTCAGCTTCACCTGCCAGGTTCTAAACCTCTTCACACCCTCATCCAACCTCCATTTCCACTTCTCCACCTTTCTTCCACCATCAACCCTCCAAAATCTCCTTTCGGAACATCCTATAGAACCCCTGCAGATTTCCTGTAGAAGATCACGAGAGCGGTTTTTCGAGATCTGATCATTGTGAAACTCTCTGGAAGGGTGTTAGGGACCCCTTAGGCCCTCTTCTCACCTTCCCAGCCTCCTTCAAGTGCCCTCGCCATTTCCTTCCATCAATCAACCTTTGCACAGTCAAAACAGTTAAGCACATGCATAATAATTCTACAAGATTACTCAAAAATACAAAAAGACATTCCTTTTCAGATTTCACTACAAGAGTAGGTTAGTCACATGCATTCTACATTTCTAGAAGTCAATGGCCTCCATTTCAGCTGCGTTCATCTTTTTCCTTGCACCGGTAGGGTTATTCTGTAGAACTAGGGTTTGCATTCCTTTTTCACTTTCAGCTTCTTTCTGCAAGTAGACTAGCTTCCTTTGAGTTAGCTTTCATCCATCACTATTAAAATATTCTTCTCAGAGCTCATAGAAGTTGGCTTAAGCTCCTAGCGAACTTGTGCCAGCTGATCCAATGATAACTGCGGCAAGAGCTAGTACTTATGCATATAGCACCGTCGCTTCCAAGTTTGTTACTAACTACCGGGTTGATAAAAGTAAAGAAGGGAGTCCTAGGAGTTGCAGCATTATTGCTGCAATACTGGAGCCCACCATAGTTCTTAGTTAGTTAGTTCTTGGTTTTTTGGATTGATAACTTACAGTTTGGATTGCTGATAGCCTAGCAATAGCTTGTGAGGTATGAGAATAGTCTTTCATGTTGTGGATTGATAGTGTGAAATGGTTTTGCAAGAAGGAAGCCTTGTTGTAATTTCCTTAGTTTCATACTTGTGTTTTTGGGTGAGAGAGAGTCATTAGTCTTTCTGGGAGACCTTTGAGAGTAAATGCTTATGGAGACATACTGATCAGACCCTTCAAGTAAGCTTGCGATGTCAAGGCATGGTTGTAAGCTTTACTGTTGTTTATATTAATACAATCAATGGTTATTTCCTATATCATGTATGAAATGTATGTTGATAGCTTATGGTTCCTTGACTCTATAAGTAGATAGTTCGTTGTTGTGCTCTATTATGTGATTTTCGTTTTCATATGTTGATTTAGGTGAATCATTCATTAAGGAGAAGAAAGCAATAGCTGAAGCAACATGACGAAGACTTCATTAAACACCGGTACAAGGTAGGCCTCTTCAACGATAACTATTTAAGGAATTAGCTATTGTCTTTGTCTTGTTGTGACTAGACCCACTCTAGGGCTAGAGGGGTTGTCTCTGTCCACAGAGGGAACTTACCTGCATCACAAGTTCCCCAGTGGAGTTGCCAACTTATGATGCAGGTAAGTTCCCTCTGCAGACAGAGATAATCCCTCTGGCCCTTGAGTGGGTCTAGTCACAGCAAGACAAAGACAATAACTAATTCCTTAAATAGTTATCATTGAAGAGGCCTACCTTATACCGGTTTTTGATGAAGTCTTCATCACGTCGCTTCAGCTATCGCTTTCTTCTCCTTAATGAATGAATCACCTGAAACAACATATGAAAACGACAAAGCACATAATAGAGCATAATAATGAACTATCTACTTATGGAGTCAAGGACCGACTCTATCCAAGATCAGGGGACACGGGGTCGGTGACAAAATATTTGTAACAAGTAGCAACACAAGCGATCATGGTTGTCTGACTACACCTGGCTCAAGACGAGCCAGGATTTGTGTCGGGGGCCTGTTGGAGCCCAAGTGTGAACTTGGGTTAATTAGAATATTGAAAGATAAAATGTACATGTAAATGCAAAATGAAAATGTAAAATGAAATGTTATGAAATGATCATTTCTGGTGGACGGAAAAACATTTGCTAGATATTTTCAATTAAAACATTAAAATATTCCCTCTCATGATTTTAGGGCTAGGGGTTTTGAGGAGTAGGTAACGAGAGTTTTAAGTGTGTCTTTTGGTTCTAGAGTGTTGCATAGAATTGGTGTGCATAAGGAGAGTGTTGGAAGTTTCGCGGCGGAGGGCTGAGATTATGTAAATTTTTTATATGTTAATGAAGAATATGGATTATGCATCACAATGTTATATGTTTATTTGCAGTTTTTGTGGCATGTTTTGTTTGCACTAGTTTGTGTTAGCTAGTTCGTTGAATGTATTGTGTTGTTTAGATTATTTTGTTGTTCGTAGATATGTGCTTTTGTTGGCCCTCCTATTCATAGGGCATCCAACACTCCCACCCCTTTAGCGTCATTGCTTCATTGTTCATATGTGAGTTTCTTATTTCTAAGGGGATTGTTATTTCAATGGTTAATTGGTAAATTTGTTAGTTCATGTTGGGTAGGGAATTCGCAATCAATGGGTTTTTCTAGTGTTTTCCCCTATCTGGGGTTTTTTGGAGTTTTTCTTCTAGGAAGTGGTTACTTGGGGAAGCACCCTTGTTCCTCTTGTAACCTCAGTTGGGTCTAGTTACTTGTTGAATTTATTTACCAATCAGTTTGTCCCTCATGCCATGGCAATGGGGTCGCGTCAGAAGAGGGGTTGCTTACTACCAAGAACGAACCCACAAAAGTCACACCCATATGCACCACAGGCTAGAAACATTTGCCTCATGATATTGGGAGCTTACACCAGCCAATAGTCATGAAGAACTCTCCCAATCCAAGGGGAAGCATACTTGCATAGAATTACTCTTTCAAATAGAAAGGTTCTTATTGAATGGTCTGATTAAATCTCGAATACAAGGCACATAAGAGGACATTTCAACCATTACATGCAGATTGTGGACCTTCATTGGCAGATGAAGTTTTTACTAATACGAACAATCTTGGACTAATATGAGAATCACATGGATATTTTTCACTCTCTTTAACACTTGCACACGCATCTCATGGATTTGGATCGAAGAATGGAGAGGATTAGAAATCATCTCGGCATTCCTCCAATGGTGGGAGGTACTTCAAAGGACCCAAAAGCACCCATCCAAGTTGCAACATCATATATAGATCCTTCGAGTTAGATGTGATATGATATTGGTTATGGACTTTTTGTTTTTGTTTTCAGATGTCTTTGTACAAGGCCACTTAAGCCAATTTATCTGACTTAGTTAGTATATTTTTGTCTATATTGGCACTCAATTATCCCTCTCCCTTTTAAAGAGAGTATCTTTAGATGTGATCAGATCAATGTATTCATCAGTTATGTAAATTTCAGTGGCCAAATGTAATACAATTCACCCCACAAAAGCATTATGGATAAGGGAAAAAATTGTCAATGTTATGTATTCAAATAATTGGACATTAGGATACTTGAACTCAATAATTAACAACATATAAAATAAATAAATTAGTATTTACCCTGTAACATGGCTTCCCTGAACAAATCTATTATCTTGTCTTTGTCCCCTTAGTTTTTACTGAGACGGAAAATCTTGGACCAACATGAGAATCACATAGATATTTTGCACTCTCTTTAACACTTGCAGAGGCATCTGAGGGATCTGGATCGGAGAATGGAGAGGATTAGACATCACCTTGACATTCCTCCAATGGTGGGAGGTAATTCAAAGGACCTAAAAACACCCATCCAAGTTGCAACATCATCTATAGATCCTTTGAGTTAGATGTGATATGATATTGGTTATGGACTTTTGTATTTGTTTTCAGATGTCTTTGTACAAGGCCACTTAAGCCAATTTATCTGACTTAGTTAGTACAATTTTGTCTATATTTGCACTCAATTATCCCTCTCCCTTTCAAAGAGAGTATCTTTGGATAGATTAGATGTTCCCAATGAAAGACTAACTTGAGTGTATTCATCAGTTATGTAAATTTCAATGGCCAAATGTAAGACAATTCACCCCACAAAAGCATTATGGATAAAGGAAAAAAGTGTCAACATTATGCGTTTGAATAATTGGACATTAGGATACTTGAACTCTGTTATTAACAACATATGAAAGAAATAAATTAATATTTACCCCGTAACCTCGCTGCCATGAACAAATCTATATCTTGTCCATGTCCCCTTAGTTTTTACTGAGATGCAAAATCTTGGACCAACATGAGAATCACATGGATATTTTTCACTCTCTTTAACACTTGCACAGGCATATGAAGGATCTGGATCAGAGAATGGAGAAAATTAGACATCACCTCGGCTTTGCTTCAATGGTGGGAGGTACTTAAAAGGACCCAAAAGCACCCATCCAAGTTGCAACATCATCTATAGATCCTTCGAGTTATATGTGATATGATATTGGTTATGGACTTTTTGTTTTTGTTTTGAGGTGTCTTTGTACAAGGCCACTTAAGCCAATTTATCTGACTTAGTTAGTATAATTTTGTCTATATTAACACTCAATTATCCTCTCCCTTTTAAAGAAAGTATCTTTGATATGATCAGATCTTTTGAATGAAAGACTAACTTGAGTGTATACATCGGTTATGTAAATTTTAGTGGCCAAATGTAATACAATTCAGCCCATAAAAGCATTATGGATAAGGGAAAAAATTGTCAACTTTATGAGTTCGAATAATTGGACATTAGGATACTTGAACTCAACGATTAACAACATATGAAAGAAATAAATTAATATTTACCACATATGAAAGAAATAAATTAATATTTACCCCATAACATGGCTGCCATGAACAAATCTATTATCTTGTCCTTGTCCCCTTAGTTTTTACGGAGACGGACAATCTTGGACCAACATGAGAATCACTTGGATATTTTGCACTCTCTCCTGAAACCTCCGCCTCCTAAAATGGCAAGAATGCTAGGGGAATCTTGAAAAACCGCCGCCAAGCTAAACCTCTTAAACAATCAACCTTCACTTACCTTTGGGTCAGGTCTTCACCCAGGAGGTTTAGCTTGGCGGCGGTTTTTCAAGATTCCCCTAGCATTCTTGCCATTTTAGGAGGCGGAGGTTTCAGGTCTTCGACCTTCCACAAGTCGAGCAAAGGTGGCCTACTTAATAATTTAAAATAAGCTTACCTTTTGGGCAAGGGGTGCCTACTTAATATGCTTATGAGCCTACCTTTTGGGCAAGGGTGCCAACTTAATAAGCGTATGAGCTTTAACACCTGAGGGATCTGGATTGGAGAATGGAGAGGATTAGGCATCACCTCAGCATTCCTCTAATGGTGGGAGGTACTTCAAAGGACCCAAAAGCATCCATCCAAATTGCAACATCATCTATAGATCCTCTGAATTAGATTTGATATAATATCGGTTATGGACTTTTTGTTTTTGTTTTCGATGTCTTTGTACAAGGAAAATTAAACTAATTTATCTTATTTAGATAATTTTATCTATTTTAACATTCAATTATCCTCTCCCTTTTAAAAAAAATATTTTTAATATGATGATATCTTTCGAATAAAAAACTAACTTGAATATATACATATGTAAATTTCAATCACCAAATATAATACAATTCACCCCACAAAAGCTAAGGGAAAAAATTGTCAACGTTATGCTTTCCTGCTTTCGAATAATTGGACATTAGGATACTTCAACTCAATGACTAACAACATATAAAAGAAATAAACTAATATTTACCCCGTAACATGGCTGCCATGAACAAATCTATTATATTGTCCGTCCCCTTAGTTGGGTCATGGCCGGAGATAAAAATTGTCGAATCGAAAGAATTAGGTTGAAGCTTTTAATAAAATAGCCCGAACATTTGGCTGACGACAATCAATTTCTAGGATCAAATATATTAATGGGCTATAATGGAGAAATATATGGGAAGTCCAGAATTTGAAGCAGTTGTCTATAACACGATTTTTTGAAAGTTTTTTCGGCGGATTTTTTATTGGAATCGCAAGTTTGATAGCTAGTTTCTGCGCAATGAAAGCCTCCCAGGGGTTTTTCAGGGTGCTGAATCCAAATATGCAATTAAAAAACCATTTTAACTGCAAGAAATCAAGATTTGACCTCAATTCTTCCACCGATTCCGTCACCGGAATCTTCAAAAAGTCGCATTATAAACAACTCCGAATTTGAAGTCTGTCAGGTCGACTACAACGGACGACCAGGTTATTGGTAACTGCCAGTGAAATGGAAATTGTGTTCCTTCATTGACTAATAGAGTTCGCAAACGTGCCTGCAACCTTCTATTCCATCCATTATACCCACGCACGTCGTGTTGGTCGGAATTTAGAAATAGAGCGACATGATCGTGATTGCACGTGCACCGCAGGCCTGCATGACACCCATATTCGAATCCCCTCCAGTACGCTATATGAAGCGCATTATTCCATTACTATGCCAATCAACCCTCCTCCTCAGTTCAGCAATTTATGGTTGAGTTGGCTTCAGAATATGGAGCGGAGATCATGGAGTTCGTTTCGCTGGACGAACGCGTGTCTGGTGTTTGTAATTACCTGTGCAGTGAATGGTGTAGCCGTTGAAGCAGAACCCTTTCAGCCCAATTACGGTGATGCTCTCTCCAAAACCCTGTTATTCTTGGAGGCCCAGAGGTCTGGGAACCTCCCTTCCACCCAGCGGATCACATGGCGGAGCAACTCTGGCCTTTCGGATGGGCACATGCAAGGGGTAATTAATAATATATTTTCTTAGTATGTAGATTTTCACAGTAGAAAATATTTCTGAAAAATGTGTGTTTTTATTAAGATACAGCACGCTTTACTGAACACTTTACTCATTTTCTATTTTTCAAATCACTTATTTTCTATTTTTCAAAATGCCCAGGCCAATGCTAATGACTGGAAAGAAATCAAATTTTACATTGTTTCCAAACAGTATAGATGGTTAGGTTGGTATATTGAAGTTATTTAAATTTTGGAGGCTTTATCTATATGTTGGTAGTGTAGGAAGATACAAGTAATAAGAAAGCAAGTTCTATCGCCAACTCTACCGGTAGTGTAGGAAGATACAAGCCGATAGTGTAGGAAGATACAAGCAATAAAAAACAAGTCCCATCACCAACTCTAGTCTCTGGAATTTTGGTGTTTGAAATCAATTTACAAAAATCTCACCCATATTAAAAATATAGATAAATTTATAATTTTTATTTTTATTTATATTTAAATTTTAAAATAATTGGTGAATTCGTTGACATCTCAATCAGAACACACAGTTTTCCAAAAATCTTTTTCTATCATCTCTATATATTTTTTTCATGATCCCTATATACCTTACCTGGCCCTCACTGATTTGCATTGTTTGAATTTCGCAGAGATAAATGATCTGATGTTCTTGATTGGATGGTAGTGCAGGTAGACTTGGTTGGGGGCTATTATGATGCTGGTGACCATGTCAAATTCGGATTGCCAATGGCATTCACTGTTACCATGCTTTCATGGAGTGTGATTCAGTATCAAGCAGAGCTCGACGCTGCTGGCCAGTTGGAATATGCATTTGAGGCCATCAAATGGGGTATAGACTACTTCATCAAAGCTCATCCAGAGCCCAATGTTCTCTGGGGAGAGGTAAGGGACATCATGGGGAGTACTTTTCTGATTTCAAAATATCAGGCACATAGATACTCCAATCTGCAGACCATACATAGTTTTTTCCTTTCTCGACTGAGCGCTGCATATGAAACAATATTTAAAATAAATATATATATATATATATATATATTTTCTTTTATTTTGAATTTGAGAATTATTCAAAACTCTGTTGTAGATACATTATATATTTATTTATTCTATATTCAATGGCAAGGTAATATGTTTCATTTCAACCACAGCCCAAGCAACTGGGAAAATGTGTAGATACATAATTCCGATATAAAGTATATATTATTTTAGTATTTATATGCAATGGCAAGACAATGTATTCAAATATATACTTGAAATAATTGTCATCCCAGGTCTATAAGTGCAGGGAGAAAGATTAAACTTTCCGGTATAGTTGATTTTTTGTTTTTATGGGTGGGTATAATTAGATATCTACAAGTATTAGAAACATTTAAATTTTAAAATATTTGGCTTTTAACTAACACATTTATATTGAACTTATAGTAATGGATTTTTATATTAAATAAGTATCATATTTAAATTATAAATTATAGAATATTTAGTTTTTAATTATTTTGATATTGAGTGAGTAATTTATTTTTACTTAGATTATATATTTAGGAATATTTTGAAATTTGATAGATATTATTTAATTCTGATTTAATTTATTCTGGAATATTTTTTAAATTTACAATTAAATTAAGCTAAGCAAAATGAGTATGGAATAAAATTAACAGTTTCTCCATAACATTAGATACACTAAATGCAATCTAACATAAAAATACTATTTTTTATTATTTTTTATTTTTATGTCCATTGTAAACTGCAACACTTAATTGACATGAAGTACTTCAACAATTCACTTTACTCCATACCCATTAAATGTCAACATTATTATGTTTATCGCAAATTTCAAGAATATCCTAAAATCCAACCATAGAAGTGTCAAATTCCAAAATAATCCCAAAATATATATAAATTTCACATTAAATATCATAAATTTGAAATATCCTCCCTTCTACTGACTTATAAGTTATAAGCTAGATAGCCTATACTCCCATCTTTGGAGACAAATACAGCATACTACTAGTTTTGTGTGTCCATACATTCTCAAGGTGTTTGAGTTGAGGTATCTGTATAATAATAATGACACTATTACTGATAATACTATTCAGGTAGGAGATGGAGATAGCGATCACTATTGTTGGCAGAGACCAGAAGACATGACTACTTCGAGGCAGGCCTACAAGATTGATGATGCCAATCCGGGATCTGATCTCGCTGGTGAAACTGCAGCTGCAATGGCAGCAGCGTCTATTGCCTTCACAATATCGAATGCAACGTATTCCTCTACCTTGTTACAGCATGCAAAGCAGGTGACTTATTTAGAATCCAAGTTGTTTATTTCGACTGTACATGCAGAAAAACTATGATTGCATGTTTTTTTAAGTAATTTTAATGCACTCTGTTGCAGTTATTTGCATTCGCGGACCAATATCGTGGGCTATATGATGAGAGTATCAACGTAGCAAAGAAGTACTATGCATCGAGTGGATATTCGGTAAAATTGTAATCCTTTTGAATCGCATGCAATTTTGTACATTTTTATTCATTTACAAGGGGTATTTTTATGTTAATGGTAGATTTCATAAATATTTTGGAAAAAAAGAGAAAGATTAATTATTTGACCTTCTTCTAACTATCAAATTCTCAAATATCCCAAAAATCTGTAATCAACCTAAGTTCTCTCTCATCTGCATAAATTCAGTAAGATACAAGTGCTAAAAATCATGACAGCTTCTTTATCCAACAATTTGTTCAGGACGAGTTGCTATGGGCAGCATCGTGGCTATTTCAGGCAACTGGAGAAGATATTTACCTCAACTATGTGGTGAACAACGCGAATTCCTTAGGAGGTACTGGATGGGCCACAACTCAATTTAGCTGGGATACCAAATATGCAGGCCTACAAATTCTAGCAGCTAAGGTATATCAATCCTGAAACTCTGCCATCACTATGCTTATGCTATATGGTGGCATATATCCATGTCGTGAGGTTGCCCCACTTAGTCATATTGTCGAATTTCACCATTAGCTTGGCTCCTCTAACTTGGCCAAGTTAGAGGGCACACTCAAGGCTTCCTCTTTCTCCTCTATGTTAGAGGGTATACTCAAGGTTGCTTTTTTTTTCTATGTCCAATGTCTTTTCTCAA
The DNA here is from genome assembly GCA_031772625.1 of Pinus tabuliformis. Classification (NCBI taxonomy): domain Eukaryota; kingdom Viridiplantae; phylum Streptophyta; class Pinopsida; order Pinales; family Pinaceae; genus Pinus; species Pinus tabuliformis. Next base: position 1,542,313,212 of record CM062804.1, on the reverse strand, counting down.
TTTATGTTTCTGGTAGATTTATAGAATATTTTGAAATTTAATTGATATGAGTAAGGTTTTATCTTTTTTTTATTAGATTCTAGAATATTTAAGCAATTTAGAAAATCCATAATCCACTCTCATCTTTGAAAATAACTATAGAGCAAATACAAATGTCTATGTGAACTTACTTATTAAGAAAGGAAAACACAAACTTTAACAATAAAAAGGGGATGTCTCCAAACCCTGGTTGCAGAGCGCCTGCCATCTCGGCGCAGATTTGTTTTTTACAATCTAATCCGTAACTGACAAAGTGCATCTTCATGGTTGATCACCTGAAGGTTTTGATGGAAGGCAAGGGTGGGTATCACACTTCTACTCTGGAGCAATATCAAGCAAAGGCCGAGTTTTTTCTTTGTGCCTGTCTACAGAAGAACAACGGCTATAACGTTCGTCGAACACCAGGTGACTCTACTATTAGAACAACATCTGCCTCTTATTTTCCATCATTGCAGGGAGTTAATGTGATATTTGAGCTGAAAAGTGTTCAATTGCCATTGCAGGAGGGTTGCTATATGTGCAGACGTGGGACAATATGCAGTATGTCTCCAGTGCATCGTTTCTATTGGCTGTCTATTCTGATTATCTAGCTGGAGCCAAACAACAGCTCAACTGCCCATATGGACAAGTGGAACCGTCAGAGCTCCTGATTTTGGCAAAGTCTCAGGTTCACCATTTGAATTCAAGATGAAATAAGTAACTAAGCAATTATACTTTTTTGAGTAAAATTAAAACTTGAATTGATCTGATATCTATGCTCAGGCGGACTACATTCTAGGCCAAAACCCAATGGCAACCAGCTATTTGATAGGGTATGGCACAAATTATCCTACCCAAGTTCATCACCGCGGAGCATCCATCGTTTCGTACAAGACGAATCCAAGTTTTGTTGGGTGTCTCCAAGGGTACGAGGACTGGTACAATCGTGGCCAAGAAAATCCTAATGTCCTGGTTGGTGCTCTGGTTGGAGGTCCTGATATCAACGATAACTTTGTAGATGAAAGACAAAATTACGAACAGACGGAACCCTGCACCTACAACAACGCTCCCCTGGTTGGACTGATGGCTAAATTGCTTGGTCTTGGATCTCCACAACGAGGTACTGGCATTTGCTTCATCAATTTATCCACTATTTTCTTTTAGGTTTTTTCTAACTATTATATTTTTTTTGGAATTTTAGAGTTTTTATTGGAATTTAGTGAAATAATTTTTTCGCCAGATAGTGATTTTTTTATTTAAAATGTGTTTTAGAATAAAATATATATGTATTTATTACTCTGAAAAATTTTGAAACATTTTGATGGTAGAACATTCACACTTCAAGTTTATAATTCCAATAAATTCTAGAAAATGTGCCCAAAAAACTTTAAAACTTATAACAAATAGCCTAAGAGCTTTCATCATTTATGAACAGTTCTAATCAAATTATCTCGTTAAAATGCTTGAAATTTAAGAGTCCCGTCATTTTTAATGAGATTAATACAAAAAGGAACAAGTTTACAAATATTAAACACTATACCCTAAATCAATCATTGACTTATTAAGTTAATGTAATCATCGACTTATTAGGTTAATGCTGGTTCATTTTTTATTGTATTGAATGATTAAATATTTTTGTATTCTCATTCAATAGAAAATATGAAAATGCTGCTCATCGTGCTTAATATTGGCCGTGTCAAAGATATTTCCCTGTAAAGTGTTCCTTGCAAAACTTGATCATTTTGCATGCGTTAATTTCCTTTTAACAGCCAACAAGAATATGGAAGTTAGCTCTGGTTATCATTTTTCGACACCTCGGGCTTCTGCGCCACCTGCGCAATCTGGTAAACAAAATGCCTGCATCACTTCACAGCATAAAGTAGATATTTGATTTGTTTCTAGCTAAAGCTGATTTTGTTATAATTGGCTACAAACAGGCAGGAAAAACATGGGTAGTGCAGTTGAACTGATGCACTCCATCAGTGCCTCTTGGATCAGCGGAGGACGTGTGTATTACCGGCATAGAGTTAAGGTTGTCAATGTTTCGAAAAATCCCATCAGCCAGCTGATTCTCTCTGTCAAAAATATTGTTGGTCCTCTTTGGGGTCTTGTAGAATCAAAAGACAAAAATGTGTACACACTTCCACAGTGGATTAAGGTCTTAAAGCCCGGAGGCTACTTCTATATTGTGTACATCCAAGCAGGTCCTCAGGCAACAATATCTGTCCTAGGCTACAAATGAGAGAGCTCCACACATTTTCCCACTCGAGTCCATATAAAAAGGTTCAGTGAAAAACTAACCTGACAACTATTTTATAGTAGGCTGCAGCTTGGAAGAAATGGATTACGTTACTTATTTCCACCAGGGAGATGGTGATCCATTTCTGAATTTTCAAATCATTGTTCTCGCAAGGGATGGCCCTGAGTAAAGTAATAAAGATCGGCAGCAGAAAGAGGAGAAGCCAGCCATCTATCTACAGGGCTCCCTTTGCGTGCATTCTTACTTTTCAAGATTTGTATGGTTTATATACAAACAAAAAAATTGTCAAATATAACTATTTATGAAGGCTATAAAATGATGGTCATTTTATTCGGAGCCATACAGCTGCTCTCTTGTAAAAACCAGTCATTTTACAACTATAAAATCATCTCACCAACATGCAACTAAAGCACTTAAAAAACACAACGAAGTTGCATCAATCAGAACTCTATAAATAGGAGTTGCACCATGTTCTGTGAGTGAGAGATCTGGATAGATCAACCGAATTGCACATTGGTGGAAAATTTCACCCATACTGGTGAAGGTCTCTAAATATATATCTTAATTTGCAGAATTTATTGGTGTTCCAAATTGCTGCTACGGTTGTAATCAATATTTATGCCTATACATACATATTTTCTCGTTCTCACTCTGAAGAAAACTTGAACAATGGCATCTGCTTATGGAATGGAAAACAACATGGAGATAATCAAACACATTACTGCAACAATGAAAAGCCTTTAACTGAAGAATAGACACTCTAATTTTTAATTGCTCTCTTTTATCGGTATCAAGAGATTTGAACTCAAGAGAGACTTTACCCAGACTTACAGACCATTTAACCAATTGAGTTTTTGCAGTCTTGCTTTCTTAAATATTCAATGACAACGAAAGGTTCCTTTCCACTTTCCCTTGATTATCTCTAGAAATAACCAAATTGGTCATTCTCCTCTTTTAGAAAGTTGTTTGGTCATTCGCCTTTTTTACAGAGTTATTTGAAATAAAATATACAACCGTTGACTAAATCAACTTATTAAAATCTTCTTTAATAAACGTATGGACTTAGTCCATTATTATAATCACTCTGATTTAACTTATAAATCAACTTATTAAAATCTTCTTTAATAAACGTATGGACTTAGTCCATTATAATCACACTTAGTTAACTTTATATTAGATATCCAAATTCACTCTCTCAAAGGGGTGTAAGGGTTGTGTTACACATAAAATGGAACACAATTAGCTTAGGATTGTTTATCTATTGCAAACTTTATATTAGATATCCAAATTCACTCTCTCAAAGGGGTGTAAGGATTGTGTTACACATAAAATGGAACACAATTAGTCCAGGATTGTTTATGTATTGCAATTTGAGGTTGGTTTATCTATTGCGGGTTGTTGGTTAGAGGAGCAATATTGTCCTTGAGTTATTTTTTAAATAGAATAGAAGGCAATTGTTTATTTATTGCATTGTGGGTTATTGGTTAGGGCAGCAATATAAGTTTTCTAAGTTATTTTTTTATACATAATACAACACAATTATATTATTATTGTTTTATATAATGCATTATGGGTTGTTGGTTAGGCTAGTAATGTTTTTTTTTTTAACAAGATTTCACATTTTGTTAAATATTTTTATTTTATAGAAAAAATAAATATTAATGATAAAGTTAAATATAACATCATCTCATTTTTATAGTGAAATTCTTTTGCAAATTCTTTTATAAATAAGGTTTTGAAATTTTCATATGTTTCTAAATAATTTTCATTTAAATTATATTGAAAACCATCACCAAAAGAGAATTTACTTTATTGTTTGTCACTTGAATTTTGATATGGAAAAGTGCATTTTTTCTCTACTTGCCATTTAGTCTTTCAATATAATGTCTCGGCAAAGTTTTGATAACCATCAAATTTGTCTTATATATCTTGAGTTACTATGGTGTTAGATGTCATAGTTTATTTCTTGGACTTATACCATTTTGAACACAACCATGTAGATCTTCCAAGTTATTTCCTTCATTTTTCTCTCCATATCACAATATTTGTAGTGTTTCTTGATATGTTTTCCCTTCAACTTTCTTGTATTTGTATTTGAGTACCTATTGATGCAATTTTGTGACCCTCATATAGCAAGCACGCACTCAAAGCATTAATATGAGCATGCAATCCTTCATAAATTATCAAACTATGGTCATTCCAACTAAGCCAAAGCATATGTTGTAATCACCCATCTAAATGGAGACCTAAATTTAGCCTATCAATCAAGCATAGAAAAGAAAGGGTATAATATGAAATGTATATTTCACTCCTACTTTAACAAGCTATGGAACTCTCCTCCTTATGTACACAAAGGGGGTCATTTCTTGGCATATTATTAGGAGACCTACATTGTTGGCCCTATGACAAACATGAGGCACTTTGGCATCCAATACAAGCCCACAATAATTTAGCATGTTGATATATTCAACATTATAAAAGAAGGAAGTTTCATTTAAGACATATATGATATTTATTTATTAATGTGTGAATATTAAATATTTAATGGGGATGTGTATTTCATTAGTAAAACCTTTAATTGCATTCCATAGTAGCTAACAAAATAAAAAGTATGTGTGGAAAAGGCCATAACGAAGACATAATCCATATACACCATCAACACATGAACATGAGTATAATAGTGTTCCATTGTATTCGTAGCTTAACTATTAAAACACAGTAATAGAAGACAATGTAAATGTGTTGCACAAAACTCATATTTACATAGAACTAAGTCCCAATATTATTGGACTTCACTTAGAATAACTCCTCTTTACATATCAATATTCATATATATAAGTAATTGAGGTGGCTATAGATGATACTAAAATATACTAGGAAATCTATACATTGTAACCGGCTCACACAAAAGAATTTATGTCTTTACAAATATGCATAGAGGGTCAAAAAGATTGGTATAGAGTATTTATAGGACATTCCTTAAACTCTATGTACTCGAACTTCTATTGTTCTGCATACATAAAATTTGATCTTGTATTAAACTCATCTTTATGCCAATACTTAGACAAAATTGGGCACAACACCTACGTGCTACCCCTTCTAACTCATACTTGTGTTGGTTTCAGCATCCTACTACTCAAAAAGAGACTACAATATAAGGAATTATCGTATAGATCCATCCCTAAATATAGGCTTCCACCACATGAGAACATCCTACATCTTCTAGGCACATTCTATCGTGGTTGTATCCACCATAGCTTCCTCTTAAGGGATGGTTTTGGTTAGTTCCACCAACACAAAGTCTACTTTTAGTGTCATTTGTTAAATCACTATCATGAACTAAGCTTGTGCTTTAAATGTTATCTCTTTTATAAACATAATAATTTAGTGAAAAATCAAAGGGAACATACTTCTTCACCTCATGACAAGTTAATGTGTATATGTCCACCATCACGAGGCTCATTGTAACATGATCATTCTTATTATTTATCAATCAATATATATTATATATCTATTGAAATGTTTTCCTTCAAATATAAACAAAAATTGTTTATAAAATTGACATCAAAGCCAAGCCAACAACCCATTATAACTTCCCATATTGCTACAACAATCAATAAAAAAATTGTGTTTGTATGTTGCATCCCTCTTACTATCTCTGGCAATATGTATGTTGTTGCCACACCCACCTATTCTATAGTTAGTGTACACTAATCTACAAGATTTTCAATGCTCACTCACTACAAATCCCATCCATGATTCTATGTTTGTACTACCATAATTACTGCATATATATTGCTATCTACACTGCCATAATTGTTGTGTCTATGCCACTATCATTTGCTACTATACAACCATCACACCATTCATCAACATACACTACCAATTCATTAATTTATATAATTTAATTAATTTATCTACACTCAACCACAGTTTTGTCATCATACAACCACTCTTATCTACTTGTTATACCATTGCAACTCTACTACTCTACCCTCATTGGCCATATTTATTTATCATGGTAAAAAAATTGACCAACTAACCAAAAAAGTAAACACTTATTTGTAAAACCTTTAGCTTATTGAAGACCAATACAAAGTCTAGAACCACAAAATACAAGTGATGTGGTAACAAAAAAACCACGGAGACGATTACCATTTATATTAGAAAATAAAGTTGGAGACTAGGCCAGAACCCTTACCTTTTGCATCTGCCATCTAAGTACTACTAAAAACTACTACCCACAAAAAGAAGCTTATGGGCCTAGAACAAAATTTACCAAAATTCTGTGATATAACCTATTATAAACCCAACAAAAAACCCCTAGAAACAATTGATATTTACATAGCATAGTAAAGGTTCAAAGTCGAAAGAGATCCAATGTGTACATAGTTGCAAAATCCTAGGTCCTAAGGCACTCCTAATGCTTCACTCAGTACGATGTTTTTTTTGAGGTTGTTCCTCACTAGCTCCAGTTGTCAGAAATATGTTCTCATTGATGGAAAAGGAAAAGATTGTCGGCAAAGGCAAAGCATGGAAACTACAAATGCATTGATGATAGTGTTTTCATTAATGGAATCAGATGGAAACAGATGGAAAAGGTATTAAAGGATACAGATCAGGTTCTAAACACAAGAAGAAGGTTGAATAACAACATGGATGAGTGTGGTGCAGAGACTTTGGAGCTAGTTCTAGAGTATCATATCACCTCAAATGTAGATGAAACCCACCTGGATGGAAAGAGCTCGGAAAAATATTTCCAGTGATATATAGAAGTCTGAAAATGGCCTCTTGATTTGAGAGATAGAGTCAGTCAAAGTTGAAGGACCCCAAATCAAAATTAGCAGAGTTAGAAGTTGGTTGGAGGAATTTTGGTGCACAATTAAGTTTGGCATACATCCAAAATTAGTGGATGTGGTTAGTGGAGCATACATAAGATGACAGGACGTACGTGGCATGGACAATAAAGCAGTGGAAAAGGTTTTCATTGGCTACAGGCAGAGCCCACACTGCAACCTAGCCTAACAAGGGAAATCCAAAGAGAGCACCATGGCGGTAGTATCCCGGTGGGTGTACCCTGACAAAGTTATAAGGATTGTTTGAGTGCCAGAGTTGGATGATGCCAGCATATTATGTAAGCAGTAGGTTTAAACTATAGTCAAGTCCAATAGCAATTTATGCGACACATGCCCCCACTAACATATCAAAAAGAAAGTGTAGGGTCATGTGCGTCAGGTGTTAACGGGAAAGGGGGGTCGCAAAATAAGTTGTATTCCCCAAACTATCGATTCAGAGATCAATGATGGAGGTTAACTGCACACCCCCCCTATAAAACTACAAACAGCCTAGGGGGTTCATGCAAAGCACAGACATATTTTCTATTGACTAGGGAACATGACAAGTAGAGAAGAGCCAGCACAGTTAAAAAGGCGGAACCCTTGGAATTTTTTTAACAAAGAATTTTGGCAAAAAACCAAAGGCTCAGGACCCTTTCTCTCTCCTTTGACACGAGGACACATGGTAGCATTTCATTATCTCTTAGAGATGACGGTGGTTGATGATGTAAGCATGAAGTGGTCCAATCAAAACATGACACATGGCATGTAGAATTGGTTTTTTTGGTACTCGAATGGCCCATTTATGATTGGCACGTGGACCAATCAGAGATCAACACATGGCACAGGTGACGTCAGTGTGACGTTATCCCAGTAGTCAAAGCCTGGAAGACTAATAGAGCAACGAATAAGGGAAGCGTCAAGCAAGAGGCATTGGGATGACGAGGCGGTGTCAAAGCTTACTCAACCCAGGAGAAATTTCTATTAGCTCTTGAGGCATCGGGAGGACCCCGCAAGATAGCTAAGCCCACAAGGCCTAGCCTGGTGTTTTATAAAGGGGCACAAGTTTAAAAGCATCGAGATAGAAGAGCTTGGGAGCTCTGAGCTAAGCACTAGGCACAGGCTGTATGTTGCAGCGAAAACCAAGGGCATGGAGGTTTATAAGGAGAAATAAGCCCACAAAGGATTTAGAAGAAATTAAGCACCTAAAGGCTAAGCTAGAGGGTACATCGCCTGGTCCTATGGCAGAAAATAGGTAAAGGGGGCAGCAAAATGAGCTAAAGGAAAAAAATAGCGAATTTAGTAGCATTTTTAGTTAAAATTAAAAAGAGGCCTATTGAGTTCATGTTTGGCAGCATCGGCATATTAGATAGGCTTTGGGCCATAACCAAAGGCCTTGGATGAAATGAGTCAGCATTTTTGCAATAAGTAGTGTTGCAATATATTTGCATGGACAGTTAAGTCGGCAGCATGTGACAGTTTAGTGGCACTATTTGGCAGTTAAGCCAAACATAACAACAGAATGCTAAATTCATGAATGAGTTGGCAGCGATTAAGAGGAAGAGTTTACAGTTATGGTAAAACTGGAGGTTTTCCAGAAATAGCAAGTCCCAACTAAATTTTGTAAAATGCTAGAATGAGCAAAATTAGCAGAAAAACTCATAGATTGAGCCCAGAACTGTGGATTAGGTATTGAGAAGTTAAGAGCACATACAAAAGACTGGAATGAACAAGATAAAGGAAAAAATAAGGATTCATGAAAGTATACAATAAAAACATTGAAGCCAAAATATCAGTCCAGAATTCTTTAAAAGAAGAATTCGAGCAACAAAGTTTTTGTGTGTGTATTTGTGGGTTGGTGCAACAAGATGCATTATGCATCAAGGGTGGATCGGTGATCATATTTGATATCTGAAAGGTGAATGATGAATTGGTGATTAGTGCTTTAGTGTGTTCATCAAAGGTGATTTTTGGTGTTGATGTTGTTGGTGCATATAGTTTGGTGATTTTATCAGTAATCACATATTGTTGAAGGTGTTTGTAAGGTGGTTTTGATGAGCAGTTGTAGTGAGAAAATTTGTTTGTTAATGAGGTAAGAGGCCCAATTGTTCTAGTTTGAAAATGAATGAAATATGAATCAAGAGGGCCAACAAGTGGTAGCTTTCATATCAGGGGTAGCAGCTCCTTTCAGTGGGTGCTAGTAAATTCTTAGGGGCAAGTGTCCCTTCTAGTGGTAGCTAATAAATAAGCAGGGGCAAGAGTCCCTTCTAGTGGTAGCTAATAAACAAACAGGGGCAAGAGTCCCTTTCAGCAAAGGTTAGTAACGAGCAGGGAAAAGAGTCTCTTTCAGTGAAGAGTGATAATCAAGCAAGGGCAGCAATCCCTTTCAAGGAAGACTAATAAATAAGCAGGGATAGAAATTCCTTTCAGTGGTAGTTAATAAACTTACAAGTAGTAGCTTGTGGGGCAATGATGTAATCAAGTTGAAGCATGTAATAAATTGAATATTGGTGTCTTTTGTATATGTTTCTCATATTCTTGATGATGATGTTATGTTGTGTTGTTGATCCATGAATGTTTTCCAAAATTGATTGAAAAGTATAATTTGTGAAAATTGTATAATTTGGCCACACTACTGATTCACCCCCCTCTCAATAGTGTCCTAGTTTCCATTGATTCTAACACCAGCAGCAACCTCCACTAAATTTTCTCCCACGTTGATGAGACTGTCAATTTTTACCAACCTTACATTCATTATGGCCACATCAGTTTGTAACTCTGACTACAATTTGTCCATATTACTCTGGAGGAGTTCCAATTTGGTGGCCATCAGCAATCAAAACGTCAAAATCTCCTTCTCCTCCATGACACCCTTGTTTAATTGAGCCTTCATAACACCTTAAACAAATTCAAATAAATTCTCTAGGAGACTGTTTAACCTTACCAGCTCTCTGTCACAAGATGATTCCATAGAAATATTTGTATGAAGGCTCAAATGACAAGATAAAAAAGGCTCATCGTCTTCCCATATAAAAATAACTCGACCCTGAATGCACCTAACTAAGTCATTAAATTCCAAACATTCCACTTGCAGGATTTGAGTACTAAGCATTTCCTCAAGATGCCAACCTACAGATATGGTGAGGGTGTAGCAATGGATTCATTTTATGATAAATTAAATTCCTGAGCTTTTCTAGATCATTGATATTGTGAAGGAGAACCTTTAAATCTTGTGAATCAATATTCACATGCCACTTGCAATGAATGAAGGAATTTTGTATATGACAAATGAATAATGTCTAAGCTCCTCATGGCCTTCCCCCGTCACATCCAAGCCACAAATTTAATATCAGTCATCCCTCCATGTCTACTCTTAATGATCTAATAATCATCCACATATTATGAAATATGAAACCTAGGGCAATCACCATGGGGACCAATGTCGTTGTGTTGAGAAATGATTTAGCCTTAATGTGGCTAGTGTTCAATAATGTTTTGGAATATCATGATATATGAGGGATGCTTAAAATTACATCATTTATTTCTATGGCCCCTTGGGATAGGGATGCCCTTTTTTTGCCATTTGATCTGCATTGGTGTTCATTTGCCTCAATACATGAAAAAACTCAATGTGCTTGAATTGTTGTGACATCAACATTATTCGTTGAAGAAATGGAGTGAGATTTGGATTTAATTTTTCTTGAACTTTTCTTACTTTTTGAATTACAATCGAGTCCTCAAACACTAAGGTTTTGGAAAATTTTCTTTCGATGGCCAATTCCAATTCTTTCCACAAAGCTAGATATTCCTCCCAGTTATTGGAGGTGACCCCTAGGCCCCAAGCATATTGGATCTCTATTTGTGCATCGGGGTGAAAAAATTCCCCTCCCACTCCTACCACCCCGGAATAAGTGATTAGCTACATTAAGGAGCACTAGAAATATTTTTTTCATCCAATAAGTATCAGGTAATATTTCTAGATAGAGACTATCAAAAAATTAAAAAAGAGTTATTGGAACATGACAGTGAGGACCATAAAGAAGTCATCTTTAGGTGAACAAAATGGAGGGTATCTTTGAATCAAATCCTTCATTACATGAACAAGAAAAAATAATGACAACCACCAACAACTTAAAAGGGTAATTTATGTTATGGTGGCCAAGGAAATGTAACACATGTTCCTTTCATTAGCAAAGCTTCATAGTTTCCTTATTAAAAAGGTTCCATGACGAAGAATAAATTGACCTATATAACAAATTAATGCATCTTAAACAAAATGGAAACATAAATGACTATAAACAGGAATGGGAAGTTATAGTTGTTGGGTGCAACTTTTGGGCATACTTTAGATACCTCTTTCCCCATTTTTGACCATTTTACCTTTGACCTCGCGAGATTTACGTCCTAATTATCACTTTTCCTAGTTATAAGAAGCAACTCTTGTTGCGATATATTATTTTTTCATTTTTGTTAAATATGAATGAAGTGATATCTTTTTGATGGCTAACCATCGTAAGTGTGGAAGAATTTCTCAAGCTCTTTTTCTTTCAGGTGTTGCCCATGAATTCAAGGCCAAAGGATGGATAATTGTGTTGTTAATTCACAAATATGTTTTGAGGATTTGTTGTTACACCTCAAGTTGTTGTTACACCACGAGATGTTTTTACACCGCAAATGTCAAAGACCGTGGGTACTATTCCACGAGATAGTTGTCGAGAAGCATGAAATACCTGTGGGTGGTCAAAGAATCTAGGCAGTTATGATTTTAGAAAATGATGTAGCTTGAATAGGTCTTGTATTTAGAAACAAGTTGTAACAATTCCTATTTTCTTTTAATATCGATTAGCATGAGAATCGTAAGATTCTCATGACTGATATGTTCCCTATTTTGGGCATGTAAACTTTATAAAAGGATTCAGTTCCATGGAAGGGAACAGGCAACACGAGATAGTACCGTCATTTTGATTCTGTAATTCACAACTCTTTTAATACAAGAACATCGTTGGTGATGCTTTTACAAATTTTGTGTTGAATTCCTAACTAGTTCTTATTTCATCCTTGCGCCCTGCTAGGGAGGAAGGACCCTCCTCTTTAGCAGGGATTGCAATAGTAGTTGTAGCAGTAGATTAATTATTTCTTTTTTGTAAGTGTGAAGTTATTTCTATCATTGTATAATTCATAGAGCAGATTTACTTATGTTGTTACACATGATTGATTTAAGCTGTAATATTTGATTAGTTGGTTCAGTCATTAATATTGTGTGTGGCGCACCAGTTTCTTGGTAAAACATGAAGTTTGATTTCATTCCTGATGAAATATTTTTGGTTTCTGCATGAATGTTTAATTTCTGCAATTGATTTTAAAGCAACATTTCTTTCCATTCTTTATTTCTATCTTTGGTTGTTATGTATCGGCACATATAGTGCAGACACCTTTGAGAAACACATTCCTACCATGGTTGACAATTAAATGGTTGCAGTTCAGTCAATTAAATAGTGATTAAATCGGCACAACATTTTGGCGTCGTTTCCGGGGAAGGCAGTTGATAGTACAATCAACCAAGTGTGTTTCGTTAATATACCTGGGCAAGCTCACCATTGTGATCATTAGGACACTTAGGGTGTGTGAAATTTTTGGATTTTCTTTATATGTGTTTTCAGCTTTATAGGTGCTAGGCGGTAAGGCGAGAGGTAAGAACCTGTGCATCGCTCTAATATATCTGAGCGGGGTCACCACTGTAGAAGCTAAGACACTTATGGTGTGAAATAAACACACATAGGGTTCATATGTATGGTGCAGGAGTAGCAGAGATACAAAAACACAACCACTCTAATAAATCACAGGAAAAATGGATCATAAAAGGAACAAGAAGAGCGCAGATTTGGGGATAAAAACATTTATTCAGGAGCTAATCTCAAAAGCAAAGGAAGAACAGTAAAACTCACAAATGGATATAAGAAAAACAGGGACACAAAAAGACGTTACCCCCATAGTAAGGCCAGAAGCATCTGGTTCCTCTGTCTCCAGACCTCATCATCCTCAAACTAGTGTACCCATTCCCAAAACAGTAGACTCAATTCAAGAACATCAGGGGAAAACTAGTGGTCAGGGCCAAGGGGAAACCAGTGGGGAACACTAAGGGGCCTAAATCAGAAGAGCATTCATTTACTTACCAATATCCAAATTCGGGCAGCGCGGTGAAACAGTCAGCCCCGAAGCAACCTGAGCTATCATCTCACGAATCTTCACCCACAAGATAGTCACCTAGATGGTCTGAAGAAGGAGACTCATCATAGAAAGAGACAGGAGGATCGACAATGGGGGACAACAATAAAAATAACAATAGCAACAACAAAACATATGCCACCATTAGCACCTTTGAGTTCCCAATAGGTGATATAAGGGGCGAAGCTCCCATGAAAAACATTATTTTGTGAGCTCTTCCATCTTTTCAAGGAATGACTGTAGAAGACCCTGACACCTTCTTGTTTGAATTTGATGTCTTGTGTGGGAGCTATGATTATACTTCAGATGCTAAAAAGTTGAAATTGTTCTCTGCTACTCTAAAAGGAGCAGCACTGAGATGGTTTATGGGACTATGCTATGTTATTATTCGGACATGGAGCATGAAAGCTACATTCCTATCAAAGTATCAGGGCTATTGTCAAACAGGGGATCTAAGGGAAGAAATATTCAGGATGACACAGAAGGAGGAAGAAATATTGGGGGATTACATGGAATGATTCCATTATAACTTGCAGAGATCTAAACATAGTGAATTAGATCCAAAAATCTTGAAGACCATATTCATAAGGGGGATGAGATATGACTGCTTTGATACCATGGATATACTAGGAAAGGGAGACTATCTCATGAATCATTTGATGATATAATAAAGCTCTGCCTAAGATGCTCGAGAGGGTCATCGAGAGGAAGAAGCATGGTACAAGATGCCTCTATTAGAATTTAGAAATCTACAAATGGAAGTGTGACCAGAGCTGAGATCAGAAATTTGTTCAAAAACCTTAAAATTGATCTCCTCAATACCTTATTTTCTCAAATAACAATGGCACAAGTGAAGCAAGTGCAGGATGAAGTTGATACAGCTTTAGCTGTGTTCTACCTTAAATGCAGGGAGAATCATTTTCTCAAGGAATGCAGAGTAAACAACATCATCTTGTGCAACATTTGTGATCTAGAGCATTCTATAGGCTATTTCTCAAAGCTTCCCAGACTGAAAGCGGTGCTCAAAGAATCAAGTGAGGAAGTTTAGTCTTCCTATTTCATTGGATCCAGGAAACCATGGCAACCACAACCCTTGGGTATGTCTCGAGACTTCTCTTCTTTTAATCAATGGAATAATATATATAATGCTCAAAAATTCCCTTGGCAGTATTCTACTCCTCCTCCAGCATAGTTTCCTTCACCTTGGAACCAGTGGTCTCCTTCTCCACCTTTCCAATATTCTCCATCTCAGTCATATCCTTGGACTTAGAATTGGATAGGAAATTCCCTAGGTCCAGCCCCACCTACAATGCCAATGTAATAACAATTACAGTTGCCACCTCTTCAAACACCTGCTACTACACCTCCTATACGACCCCAATTACCTGTGCAACCTAACCCTAACCCAAACAATAAGGCAGCCTAGAACATTGAGGCCCCAACTACCTTCCAGACTTATTATATCACTCCTGTCGGATGTAATGAAATTCATCTTCGATCAAGGAAAGTGATTAACCCAAAACACTCTCCTATTATCACTGAAGAAGAGTGTGAGTCACCCAGAGAAGATACCACAGATCTTGAAGATGTTGTCACACCTATAATAGCTAAACGGAAAGGACTATTGCGCTTATAACAACTAATTTGAGCAAATTTGATACACCTGTAACAACTTACTCGACTATGATAACTAAGGATCCTTCGTATCCCCAAAGATTAGTCGAAGTTGGGACAACTTCACAACCATAATCTGATTTCCTTAGGGAGTTAAAAAATTTACACATACGGATTCCTCTACTGCAGGCTATTAAAGATGTACCTATTTATGCAAAAACAGTAAGAGATATGTGTGTTAAAAATCCTGGGAGGAAGCCTAAGGACCCCGCTACTATTCATGTGATGGGAAAGTTGTCTGAATTGATGACTAATCAGCCTCTCTTAACCAAATATAACAATCTAGGAAATCCCACGCTCATTATTTACATCGATGACAAGCCTATTACCAATACATTAATTGATTTAGGGGCAACCATTAATGTAATGACCAAGGATCTCTTCACCACCTTGGGGTTACACGGACTAAGACACACACCTACGATGTTGGAATTAGCAGACAGGTCCCGTGTCAAACCTGAGGGAGTGTTAGAAGACGTAGTGATCACAGTGGATTCTTGGAGATATCCAGCTGACTTCCTTATTTTACAAACTAAATCAAACCTGGGGGGGCATCCTTTGATTCTAGGGAGGCCTTGGCTAGCCACTACAGACACATTCATAGGATGCAGGTCTAGGTCTATGATAATTTCAGATGGCCAGGCCACAAAGAACCTTAGTCTCTACCCCCTAGCAAAACCAAGTATGGATTTGGGAAACCCCTTGTGGGATGAATTTGAACTCGAATCAGATTACTCCCAGCCACTTCTCACCCTCGGGAAAGCCCAGTACTTCAAGGATGAGATAGAAGATGATATCATAAATAATTTTATTAGTAATTCACTTTCTGTTACTTCTATTAAGGACTTGGGGGAGAAAGATGTTGTAGAAGACCTAAGATTTGAACAAATGAGACCACTCTGAATATCAACATCAATCCAGTTGAAATAGAATCAGGTAAATATCTAAATGTCTATCCAAACCTGAGTCCTGAGCAAAACAGATTTTTGTTACAACTGTTACAGAAGTACAAAAGGTGTTTTCATGGGATTATACAGACATGAAAGGGATCCATCCTAGCCTGTGCACTCACCACATCTATTTAAAGTATGGCTACAATCCAGTTAGACAATCGCAACAATGTATGAACCCTGCACTAAAGGAGGTAGTGAAAAAAGAAATGCAGAAACTCCTGAATGCCAACTTCATTTATCCAATTTCTAATAGTCAATGGATATCCCTACTTGTCATTGTCCCTAAAAAGAATGGCAAGTGAAGAGTCTATGTAGATTATAGAGAACTCAACAAAGCCACCCAAAAGGACCATTTCCCTTTGCCATTCATAGATCAGGTCCTTGATACCTTGTCCGGGAAGAATTTTTTTTCATTTTTGGACGGGTTTAGTGGTTACAACCAGATACAGATTGCCCCAAAAGATCAAGATAAAACAACCTTTACCTGCCCTTGGGGAATCTTCGCATACAGGGTTCTTCCTTTTGGACTCTGTAATGTGCCAACAACTTTCCAAAGGGAAATATTGGGAATTTTCTCGGATTTGTTGAATGATTGTCTAGAAATCTTCATGGATGACTTTACACCTTACAGTGATGCCTTTGAAACAACATTAGTTAATTTAGAAAAGTATTAGAACAGTGTGTGGAAATTAATGTTGCTTTGAGTACTGTAAAGTGTCACATGATGATGAATGAAGGGATTGTGCTAGGATATCTTATTTCTACTAACGATATTAAAGTAGACCCTGCTAAGATAGAGGTAATCTTGAAAATCCCAATTCCCAAGACACAAAAAGAGGTACGTAGTTTTTTGGGTCATGCAGGGTACTATAGCAATTTTATAGAAAAAATTTCAAAGATTGCATCCCCTTTATTCTCCTTACTTACGAAAGATGTGGAATTTGTATGGACAGGGAAGTGCGAGCAGGCCTTTATGGAATTAAAGAACTGTGTATCAATAGCTCCTATTTTGCGAGGACCAAACTGGAGTCTGTTGTTTCACATAGCTACAGATGCATTTGATATTGTTGTGGGAGTTGTATTGGGCCAGCTGGAGGACAGAAAGTCGTATGTTATCTATTACATAAGAAAGAACTTGACTCCAACTAAACTCAATTACATGGTGACAGAAAAAGAGTTCCTTGCGGTAGTGCATGCCATCAACAAATTTCGACACTACATCACAAGATATCAAGTGTTTGTACACACTGACCACTCTGTCATTCGCTTTTTAATGAATAAACCAGTCAGTAATGGTAGGATTACACAGTGGTTATTGCTGTTACAGGAATTTGATATAACAATCCTAGATAAACCTAGGAAAGATAATGTAGTGGTTGATTTTCTTTCTAGGCTAATTGTTAGTGATGAATGCATGCCTATTAAAGATTCTTTTCCTGATGAATACCTTTTTGCTATTTCAAATCACTCACCATGGTATGCAGACATAGCTAATTATCTTGTTGTAGGAAGATTTCCACAATACCTATCCTCCAGAGAAAAGAAAAGAATTGTCCAACAAAGTGCTAGATATTCTTGGATTGAGGGAAATATCTATCACACTGGGCCAGATCATCAGATCAGGTACTGTGTGAGGGAGGATGAAATCTTTGATATCCTTAGAGCTTGTCATGAGGAACCTTGTGGAGGACACTTTGCAGATAAGAGGACAGGATACAAGGTGCTCTCAATAGGATACTATTGGCCCACAATATTTCAGGATGCTAAGAAATTTGTGAAGGGATGTGACAGCTACCAGAGAATGGGTCAACCGCTCCAGTCAGATGAGATGCCATTACAACCTCAAATAGTTTTAGAGCCATTTGAGAAATGGGCCCTGGATTTTGTAGGACCAATTAACCCTTCGTCCTAGCAAAATTCCTACATCCTGGTCTGCACAGACTATGTCACAAAATGGGTCGAGGCGAAGGCATTGACTAGAGCCACAGAGCAGGCTGTTTCAAACTTTTTGTTTGAAGACATTTTTGTTTGCTTTGGGATACCCAGAGAAATAGTGACAGATGGAGGGCCCCAATTCACATCTCATTTGATTCAGAAGCTAGTTGAAAAATACAAAATCTGTCATAGGATTACTTCACCTTATCATCCATAAGCGAATGGCCAAGTGGAGAGCACCAACAAGGTTATTGAGGGAATTCTTACCAAGATTATGGCCAACCATCGGAGGAATTGGGTTGATAAACTTCTAAAGGCGCTGTGGGCATACAGGACTACATGGAGGAATACTACATGATTCTCACCATACGAATTAGTGTATGGTAAAAATCCTTTATTTCCCATAGAGTTTGAAATCAAGACATTAAGAACAGTGCTACAGGTGAACTTGGATCTGGCAACAACACAGAAGCAACGGTTGAATTAGCTCAATGAGCTAGATGAGAAAAGGCTAGTTGTTATTCAACAAACAAACATCATTCAACAGCAAAGGGCTAAGTGGCACGATAGATTCATTAAAAAGAAGAAGTTTCAAAAAGGAGATTGGGCTCTATTATATGATTCAATATTCAAGGATTTCAAGGGGAAATTATGCACTAGGTTGCTAGGTACTTATGAAGTTGACACAGTCTTTGACAATGACAATATGAATTTAGTTACCATTGATAGTGCTAGGACACCGTTACTTGTTAATGGGCACCATCTTCGGCTATATCACAAATCAACTTTAAAGGATTCATTCATCAACAATGTCGCAGATTCTGACCTTTAGATTACAGGGGCAGGGGGGAATTTTCTTGCGCTGCCAAATTTTAATTTTCCAATAAGTGTAATAGTTGAAAACCAACTTTTTTTCGCAGTTGTTACACCTAGTAAAAAAAAATTGTAATAAAAATATGTAAATAAGAATCTAACTGTGAAAACCTCTTATAGGGGCACAGGCAGACAAATTGTGATAGTTGAAAACCACCATGTGGTAGTTGTTACACGTTCTTTTCTTTCTGTAACAACATCATTTATCTCATGCACATCTTACAATATGTTGTTACAAGTTTTAGTCTTTTCTTGTTCTTTTCAAATTTTTGTAAGTATCTGTAAGAGTAGTGTAAATAAGAATCTGTTGTAGAAATAGTGTTAGCAATTGTATTTGTTGTTACATGTGTAACAGCTAACAACTTGCAGCAGTGACCTAGGCGAAATCGTCTGTCGTAATAAATAGCATTCATCAGCATCTTGCTACAAGAGAAAATGACACAACCAGCACATCATCGCTAGAATTAATTATATTGCTAGTACCTTTTCGCCAATCCCTTTTCGCCACATCACCTCAGGTATGTCACGCAAAAGGTATATCGCTTTTTCCTCTGTTTAACATTTATGGCAATTAATATGGCACTTTCTTTGACAACTAAGGATGGTCGTTGCATTAAACTTGGGGGCCGTGAATCATTTCACAATTTGTGATTTAAAACTAAAATTAAAAGCAACAACCCTATAATCATTATTAAACCCTACAATTATTGTTATCTCTTTATGCCAATCATGTCGAGGATTAAATCACATTTAAGCCAGACCTCCATGATCCAAGATCAATAATGAGATCATAACGTGTGCAGTACGATCCCCTTGATCCGACATTCCTACTTTTATTGCCTACCTCACTGCCCTGATATCAACCTCAACGAAACATTGCACGCTCACTTCAAAATTCTCAGAGAAAAAACACAGAGTGTAGTAACTAAAATAGAAATGGGAGTAACAGTAGTGTGGCACGATCCTAATTCGACTGAAGCATTGGAAAATTTCCCTAAGGCATGTTGTATTTTTAAGGAAGCAGGATGGTTTGAGTTATTTGAGCGACTTAAGGGATCAGAGGAGTCGGTTGCCATGGAATTCGCTAAAAACCTGGACAGAAACCAAACAGAGGTTAGGGGGCTGAAGCTAGAAGTTACGGAAGAAGTAATTGCCCGAGTAATAGCATTGCGGGCCGAGGGAAAAAGGTGGTTTAACCAAAAGATTAATGACCCCTCCCTTAAGGCAGAATTCTTGCGAGGAGAAGAGCAATTGGAGAAAAAAGGCAGGGGAATTGACAGGTTATCACTCCCTCAGCCATGGGGAGACGTCTCCCTATACATCATCAAGTACATTACTTATGAAGGAAGGGCAACGATCATGTTCAATTACCATTTTCCATTGTTAAACCACCTTCGACACAGGCAGCTGGTCAATCTCCCATATTTCCTACTAGAAAATATAAGGCACATGTCTGTTGTCGTGAAGATTGTTGCACACCCAGAGAGTTGTGTTACCAACCATGACCTCATCAAGTTAATTGTGTTGGATGCATTGGAATGCCAAGGCAGGAGCTGGGAGGAGTTTATGAGTAGAAAGACGAGGACTTCCTGCCGAAGGCAAGCTGAAATCCCTGATGACGCTCCAAGGGAAGCTAGGGAGACTGAAGAACAAGGGAAATCCTTGGGAGGTAGGATTAAGAAAAGATCATTGGAGAAGTCGATAGGCAGCAAGATACCGAAGAAGAGGGTGAAAGTCAGCTCACAGCCAGAACCTTCACCTCCATCCAAAAAGGAGCTGAGCAAGCACAAGGACACAGGGAAACAGAAAGAAGGGGAATAGGCCCATCCAGAAGAGGTCCCTCTATCAGGTAAGGACGAGACCCAACTTTTTCTACATAAAATTGAAAATTTAGAAAAAGAAAATGAAAGATTAAGGCAACAATTAGAGGAGAGTAAAGTAGAAGCACGGGTCCCGGGCCTGGACACCTTGGCAGAGGTTGTAGACAAAATGAGGGCAGAAACCACACCAAGTTTTTTATGTGCAACATGTGCTAGGAATCTAGCAACAGTCGGATACAAAGTTTGTGTTGCAAACACCATTTCGACGGAAACTCAAACCGAACCCTGGGAAGCTGTTACACAAGAACCCGTTAACGATGTTGTTGTTACACAAGAACCAGCAATCGAAATGGAGCATCCCATGGTAATTGACCAGGAAGTTGATATACAAGAACCCACTGATGAAGTAGCTGATACATGAAAACCGACAGCCGAAGCAGAGCAGCTTAATCCTTGAGATGTTGTTACACCCCAAAGTGATATTGCATGTAAAGGAACACAAGGCCCTGAAGCAGGATGGTGTTCGAAGAAAATTTTACTAATATTAGAATTGTAGAAATGGAAACAATAGGCAGTCTCCTTGCCAAAGGGAGTGATCTCGCTAGAAGAACATCAGAAAGTTGTAGATTCTCTCAAAGAAAAGTGGGAGGAGAAAAAACTGGCAGAAGAATGGGAAAGATGGCAAAAGAAGGAAGCTAGGGAGGAGAAGGAGAGGCAAATGTAGTTGTTACAACAACAAGTTCAGGTTTAACATATGATACACGAGTTGAACGAATTCTTCTTAGGGTGTAGAAGGCCCTCTCCATCCTACCTAGTCTTTCTGTGGGAAATATTTTATTTGTTTCAGTTGAAGGCCATCTATGAAAATAGACCGTATGTGGGTAATTCTACCTGATATTTTTTGGAAGTTTTCTGTGCTTGCGATTTTAATGACCAAAGCTTACTATGTGAGTTGTTTCTTCATAATATAATTTGTGAGCATGCTAGTTTGCACATGGTTGTGCGCATTTTCTCCTACATGGGGGACCTACAGTTGCGTGCTTTTATTTCTTTCATGAGAAATAAGATAGAATGGCACCTAGCCATGAAGTCAGTGGACACCAACGAAGAAAAGGCATCATTATGGATAAGGGTGGAACCAGGAATGGCTATAGAGTTGAGGCATGATTTTAAGAGATTTCTGAGTACTCCAATGTCAGAGAGCAATCAACTATCTACAGAAGGAGAATCGTGGGATTCTGCCTCAACCTCTTTGCACAATTGAAGAGTCAAGCACTAACGGGTGCCTTAAATGCACTGAGGTTGGTAGCGCAGGTCTACAGGAGGGTGACCCTTTTGGGTTTCCAAACTTTGTGGTTGTTGTTACATGGGTCCCAGAGTACACCCAAATTGTGAGATCATTGGGAGCCTTCTGGATAGGGCTCAAGTTTAAATATCCTTTGATTTGGCTCAGTGGAGGAGTATCAGCCCCATTATCAGTTGTGTGACTATGAGCTAGAATCCTGGCTGCATCGGTTGATGGCCACTCAGGGCTACAAGTCCGTTGATGATAATACTGCGACACTTACAAATTGACAAATCTACGGTGAAGGTACAACAACAGTATCTAAGAATTTTGCATGAGGACATGCAATTGCTTCAGTTGGGGGAGATGTTGGGTGCAACTTTTGGGCATACTTTAGATATCTCTTTCCCCCATTTTTTACCATTTTACCTTCAAACCTATGAGCTTTACATCCTAATTATCACTTTTCCTAATTATAAGAAGCAACTCTTGTTGTGACATATTATTTTTCCATTTTTGTTAAATATGAACGAAGTGATATCTTTTTTATGGCTAACCAGGGTAAGTGTGGAAGAAGTTCTCTGGCTCTTTTTCTTTCAGGCGGTGCCCATGAATTCAAGGCCAAAGGATGGACAATTTTGTTGTTAAGTCACAAATATGTTTTGAGGATTTACTGTTACAAACCATTGTTGTTACACCACGAGATGTTGTTACACCGTAGTTATCAAAGACCGTGGGTACTATTCCACAAGACAGCTGTTGAGAAGCATGAATTATCTGTGGGCGGTCAAAGAATCTAGGCGGTTATGATTTTAGAAAATGATGTAACTTGAATAGGCCTTGTATTTAGAAACCAATTGTAACAATTCCTATTTTCTTTTAATATCGATCAACATGAGAATCGTAAGATTCTCATGACTGATTTGTTCCCTATTTTGGGCATGTAAACTTTATAAAAGGATTCAGTTCCATGGAAGGGAACAGGCAACACGAGATAGTATCATCATTTTGATTTTGTAATTCACAACTCTTTTAATACAAGAACATCATTGGTGATGCTTTTACAGATTTTGTATTGAATTCCTAACTAGTTCTTATTTCATCCCTGTGCCCTGCTAGGGAGGAAGGGCCCTCCTCTTTAGTAGGGATTGTAGTAGTAGTTGTAGCAGTAGATTAATTATTTCTTTTTCGTAAGTGTGAAGTTATTGTTGTCGTTGTATAATTCATAGAGCAGATTTACTTATGTTTTTCAGATTTATGATATGTTGTTACACAAGATTGATTTAAGCTGTAATATTTGATCAGTTGGTTCAGTCATTGATATTGTGTGTGGCGCGCCCATTTCTTGGTAAAACATGAAGTGTGATTTCATTCCTGTAGAATGCTTTTTGATTTTTGCATGAGTGTTTAATTTCTGCAATTGGTTCAACGACATTTATTTCCATTCTTTATTTCTATCCTTGGTTGTTATGTATCGACACAGATAGTGCAGACACCTTTGAGATAAACAGGCCTACCCTAGTTGACAATTAAATGGTTGCGGTTCAGTCAATTAAATAGTGATTAAACCGACACAACAATATCAATAGCACAAATTAAATTTACATACGAGTAATTGTTAAATATGTATATCTATGAGTTGAAGGATTACATCCATAGCGAAATAAAACACTAGAACCTTAAGAATGTCGAGGATGTTGGACATGTGGCAAAACTAATTGAACAAATGAAAAAGTTCAATAGGCCATCATTCACTAGGGAAGATGAAATTTGATACCAAGATCTAGATAAGAAATAGGTAAATATATGTAGATATTGTGGAGACAAACTGTTTCTAGGACACATATGCAACAATAAAAATCTATATACACAACTCACAATTAATCAGTGAGAGGGAAAAAATTGGAAAACAATATCATAAGTGTGGGAAATTTTCGACCTTAGGGCATAGATATGAAGGCATGGTATGATGCTACTATGAAATAATGGATGGGAATCAAGAGGGAGTATAAAGCTAAATGACGAAATAACAGTAGCATACAACACATACTCAAACTATGATGAATACTACTAAAGCATCATTAGCTTCAATCTCATGTGCCCAACAAAATAGAAATGAAGAAAACAAGCAAAGGTAATTACTCCAGAAGTCCAAATATAACCACCAATTACAAAATGCATTCCAGTGTATCTGAGAAAGGAGAGGATCCAACCCCTAAGGGGAAAAAAAGTAAACCTAGAGTTCCATAGATAACCCTAACAAGAGAACTACAACTTGAGAACCTTGAGTTTAAAGGAGTCATAAAAAATAGAAATTTAACAATACTCATAGATTTTGTCATCACTCATAATTATGTAGACATTGTTGTTGCTAAACAATTTAAACTCTTTGTGTGCCACACCAAGGACATCACCATCATGGTTGATAATAGAAAAAAGGTCAAAGAATTAGGGAAATGTCATAAAGTCTCAATTCAAATGTAAGAACTGGAA
Organism: Pinus tabuliformis; assembly: GCA_031772625.1. Taxonomy (NCBI): domain Eukaryota; kingdom Viridiplantae; phylum Streptophyta; class Pinopsida; order Pinales; family Pinaceae; genus Pinus; species Pinus tabuliformis. The sequence goes on along the minus strand of CM062804.1, from coordinate 1,542,288,841 downwards.
CTACAAACAAGACTCTATGATCTATCACTTAACAAAATGGATATGGTTCTAGGTGTACAATGGTTGATGCAGTTGGGAAGTTATAATACAAGCATTGAAGAAAAATTTATGGAGTTTAATTAGCAAGGTCAACATTATAAACTCTATGGTGTTGAAGGTTCCGCTCTTATGAATATGCAAACAAAACATAAGAACCTCACCAACACTAAGAGTAAGAATGAAGCCAAATCATAAAAATAAATAAACTTCCACCACAAAAATGTGCTCCACTAGAGAAAAAAATGATTTGGATTAGATCACTATATAATTTAGCATCCATGTCTATGATTTTAGAGTGGAATTTTTTAGGGAATCATCTTACAAGAGCAATTTTACTGGTAAGACCCAGTTTGGAGAATTAGGGCATGAAACCTTTTGGGCCAATTTGAGGCCTTAGATGAAATTTTTTGGGAGATAAAACTTTATTGTTTAAGAGATGGACCTCATGAAGTTGTTCTACACTTAAAGACATTTCAAATGGTGCTCAAAGTTTGGATACAAAATTTATGCCTTCAAAAAGTTGACCGATCATGATTGGCCACCATTTTTCGAGAGGATGCCCCATCAACCCCTATTAATAATGGAAAAGGGGCTAGCCACATGGGGAATATGAAGAATATTATAGAAGGATCAAGTTGTAACTCATGTTGAGAGTTGAATGGGTCAAATATAACCCCTAATTGTTTATCAGGCTGTGTTATCACTGGGCTACTGGGAGGAAAAGGGGTTCCATTATATTTGCCTACATTTTGTTCCACAATAAATAAGAGTAGTTGAGTATGGATAGAGAGATAGAATAATATAGGGGTTTTTTATTTTGTATCAACCAATGGGTCAGAGGTCTTAGGAAAATCCACATAGAATTCCTTCTCCTTTGTATTTGCATCATTTCCATTATAGAAAAAAGATAGCAAAGCAACGACACCTTCTAGCTAGATTTTCTCTCTAGAGGGTTTATGAGAGCATATATTGGTGTTTGTTGTGGTATGTGATTAATTGTGTTTTACTTATTATTTATTTTTCACATATTATATATTGCATGCATAAATAGAAATACAATTAATAACAAATTAGAATCTAAAAGGAATTAACCCCTCATATTATAGATTTCAATTTATTTTCACATATCTATTAGAATTGTATAGATCATATTGGTACATAGTAGGTTATTTTGGGTATATTTGGGGAAGTTGTAGGGGATCATATTGCTTCAAGAAGAAAATCATAAAACTCTATCCATGGTTAATGAATTAGTTTATGATAACCCTCGAGATTCGACGGAGGAGAGGTTTGCACTGCTAGAAGTGAAAGTCACATATATAAATTGTAATATGAGCCTCCTCATGGAATTCCTAACTAATAATTTTTGGATGTTCAGAGAAGATGGAGGTTCCAACTTAGATGTTATATTGGAGAGGAAATTGGGATACTAGGTAGAACCGAAGAAAGTGTCTAGGAAACCTAGAAAATAGAAGCCAATTTCAAGCACCAAGAGCCATTAATAATATTTTTTCTAAATGGAAGAAAATTTGGATATCAATCCATATCAAGGTGACATGATTTTATATAAAATCATTGGTGTATTAGTTAGTTTTTTTATTTTAGCGTTCACCATATAGAGGAGGATCATAAAATTTCATTTACTCATTTGGAATTGAAGGACCATGTCCTGACCTAGTGGGAAAGCCACACAAAAACCCTTAGGCTAGAGGGGGATCCTCTAGTAACTAAGTGGAAGGATTTAAATATTTCATAAAGTCCTAATTCTACCCTATCAGGTATGTAGAGGACTAGTGGATCTAATGACATTACTTTAGGTAGTGACAGAGGCGGAGTTTATAAGAGTACACCACAAAATTTAGAAAGATGAAAATAATGTTGGGTATCTCTCCCAAGAACCAAAATGTACTCTTTAAGTATATAGTGGGTTTACATAACCATCTATAAAATTAAATGAGTTTTTTCAAACCCAGAATGGTGGATGAGGTTTGTGTACAAGCATAGTACCTAGAAAACATAAGCTAGAAAAAAGGGTAGTCAAGTAGTTCAAAGCAAAAGGAACACCAAGAAGCTTCCAAAGAGGGGAAGAAGAAGTTGGTAGGAGGGAAGGAAAGAATAAAGTAACCATTGCACATCAATGCAAGATCCTAGCAACCACTAATACCACTGCAATATAAATTGTCACACAGAGGAGAAGTGCTAGAAATTGCATCTAGAGCTCAACCCAAAGAATCGTAATAAGGAAGCAAAGAAGAAAAATATCATAGCCACATATTCAAGCAATTGGGTTGAAAGGATACTAGATGTGGAATATATATGGGAATGTTATCTAGACATTAGTGCAAAAGAGGTGAACCTGAGTGGCCTTCAGTAACAGGAAGAGACGAAGATGGCCAAACTCTTCCATATAAATATACAGGTTAAGAAGACAAAAATTAATGTTATGTTCAACTCAGGATCGCAAGAAAATATCATAGTGATAGATATGGTCAACAAACATGGACTAGAGGTTCATGACCATCATAGCTCATATCGACTAGGACAGGTCAACAAGGAGGCAAAGATAAAGGTAACCAAATAGAGTAAAATTAAATTTGCAATTGGAATTGATTTTATTAATGAAGTAAAGTTGGATGTAGTTCCACTTGATGTATGTGGAGTTGTGTTTGGTAGTCCCTATATGTACATGTGGGATGCAATCTTCATGTGAAGGTCCAACCAGTTCTACCTCATCAAGTATGTAAAATTTTCCATCATCAATGCGCAGAAGGGAAAGTCAGATTTCACTAGCAAACACCAACCAAGTTAAGAAATTGATCGATTCTAGCAGGAAGCATGTTTTACTATTTTTAAGAGAAAAGTAGTATGTAGAAGAGTCATTGAAAGAAAAATCATCAGTGGACATGTGCAAAAAGGAATAGAGAAAAAAAAACGATAAGAATTTCTATAGGTATACAAGGGATTGTTCCAGGAGCCTAAAGGGATACCACCAAAAGGCAACTGGAGCAGGAGATCCAACTATTGTCAATTTCTCTATTGCTAAACATCAAGTTATATAGGCAGCCTATTCTAGAAGTAAACAAGTTGAAGAAGCAACTGCAGAAACTGCTGGAGTAGGGTGTTGTTCAACCAAGTACCTCATCATGTGGGTCACCCATCATAATTGTGCCAAAGAAGGATGGGAATTGGATATTATTCATTGATTACAAGTTGTTAAACAAGATTATGCTCAAGAAAAAGTAACCCCTGCCTAGGATTGATGACCTATTAGACCAATTACAACAAGAAAAATACTTCATCAATCTAGATTTAAAATTAAGGTATCATTAGGTTCGATTCAAAGAAGAAGATACATAGAAGATAACATTCAAAACTAGACAAGGCTATATGAATGGTTAGTCATGCCATTTGTTTTATCCAATGCACCAACTACATTCATGAGACTAATGAATGATACAATGCACCCATATCTAGATTCATTTGTTAACATTTATTTAGATGATATAATGGACTGCAACCTAGATGAGCACATCTCACATTTGATGCAAGTGTTAGAGATATTGAAGAAGCACCAGTTGCTGGAAAATTCAAAGAAGTGTGAGATTTCACGACAATATTTGGTGTGTTTAGGCTATGTGATTGGTGGATTGGAGCTTAAGATAGGTCCTACAAAGATGAAGGCCATTTAGTGAAATGATCGGTGCCTACGAATGTTTAAGAGGTTAGGTGTTTTGTTGTGGAAAACTAGAACTTGAGAAAATCAATAACTTAATTTTCAACAATAGCCACACAACTCCACACCAAAAAATGGGTGGAAAGAGTTACTATTGAGGGAAGGTGCAACAAAAGGATTTTGAATAGTTGAAGAAGAAAATCGCCCAGGAATTAGTTCTAGCATTATCAAACTTGCAACAACCATGCAAATTGGAGATAGATGTGAGTGGGTATGTTTTGGGAGAAAATATTAATACAAGGAGGAAAGCATGTATGCTACCATTATAAAGTGTTTCATGGGGTGGTTCTCAACTACCTATCTATGACAAGGATCTCTATTCCCTAGTGCAAGATATCAAAAAGTGGAAACATTATTTGATGGTAATGGAGACAATCATCCAAATAGCTAACTAGCCACTATTGTACCTATAGGCTCAGAGTAGTTACAATAGAGAAAGCATTATGAGTGGATGGGGTTTTTACAACCATTTCATTTAGTGATCAAGTACAAGAAGGGAAACATAAACAAGTTGTCTAACATGATTTCAAGGCCACCCACATCGAAAATCACATCTTGGAGAACTTTGGTGCACATGGATCCCTTCACTCATGATGCATACAAAGAGGCATATACAAAGGTTGAGGACTTCAAGCAGGAGTATCAATAGCTAGAGGGCTAAAGTCGTGTCAACAATGGTGATAGCATAGTTGATTGTCAAACTATAATGTGTTACCTTACAAGGTAGATATGTTATGTGTTCCTAAAGGTGAGCGACTACAATTGATTGGCGAGGCTCACACCTCCAAGATTGTAGGGAATTTTGGTCTTAGGAAGATTGTTGGAAATTTGCAGAGGTAAGTGTACTAGGATAAGATGTAAGAAGATGTAGCTAAGTTCATAAGAGGATGTATGCTTTGTTTTACTAACAAGCTTAGTAACAAAAAATAAGGTTGATACCATCCCATACCTATACCCACTCATTCTTGAGAAAGCATTTCCATGGATTTTTTGAGAGGTTTAACAACAAATAGGAAGGGAAATGACTACCTATTCATGGTAGTTGATAGGTTCAGCAATATGTGCATTATCATGCACTATAAGAAGACCATCAGTGGGGTAAGAAGCAACAAAATTGTTCTTTAAATAGGTCTAGTGCATTTTGGGATACCAAGGAGCATTATTTCAGATAAGGACACCATATTTGTTGGTGAACTTTGATCTACTATTGTTCACACATCCAAAACCCATGTTAGTCAAATATGACAGGAAATAAAAAGGACATTTCAGCATGTTTGTAGCCATAGCGATAGTAGATTTCAAATCAACATTTTACCGAGGTTAGCAACCATAATATATGCTAGTTTAAAGTTAACACACACACACACACATATAACAATTAAATTATCAAAATATATATTCTCTATTAAGGCCCATCTAATCCTTGTGTTGAACCTAGGCTCTGATACCAATTTGTAACATACTCAGCTCCCTCAATGACTTACAAAGGTTACAAGATACCCAAGATTTTATTTTTCTTTTTACCAACATAGCAATAAGCTCTAATACCACTCTGTAACACTCCCTTCCACCCCTTTAAACTATCTTGGGGCATGTGGAGTGACTTGATGATTTAACCCAAACTCCAAGGTCTATTATTAAGATAGGGTCACAAAAAGTTATCCCTTTCCAATATTATGACAACTCATAACAAATGCCACCATTGTGTTTAGCTTGTCAAGAGATTTCTGGCAATATAAATGTTATCTCAATCTGACTCCCAGATTGAAAATTATGCCCTCCTGAATTTAACTAATCAAGCTAGGCCACATCAGCATTGTGTTGCCACGTGGCACTACCATGTCAACATGCCACAAGTCCAAATCATCAGTGTGAGACGATATGGCGCTACCACACTAGCATAACCTGGGTTTGTATCCTCATTAATTTTCTAGGAGGCCTCCATGTGGCATTTTCCAGACCCACATGGCACTGCCACATCAACATAGGGCTCGAGCTCACCTAGCCTTTCCCCATCATGTTTTGTGAGGTTTTCTCATTATAGGAAATTCAAGCCTAGTGGCAAGGGTTCTGTGCTGAAAGCCCCAAACCAAATCCTATAACGGTTTACAATGAGGGCGAGTTTTGGTTTCAGATCCGCCTTTAACAGTAAACCAAGGGGGCTTAGGGTAAACGTGGGCCATAGATTGAACCCCATGATGATCGTGTCATCCAGAAGTATTGCATTGACTAAGAGGGGTCCCATGATGAGAGTTTTGATATCGGACCCCCCCCCCCCGCGATCGTTAACCTGTGACAAACCTAAGGGGGGCCTAGGATGAATGAGGGTCATAGATCGATTAGTGAAAGAAGGAAAGCCATTAACGAAGGTTCATTCGATAGTGGTGGGTGGTCCCATCAGTTGACGAACCCGACAAGTATAAATTTCCCTGTCGGTTACTGAACATTGCTTTGACAGCATCGCCCAATTGTAAAACACAATACAACAACAACACCGATGGGCGGTCCCATCAGTAGATGGGTTTGACAAACATATTTTTTCACAATAGTTGTCGCCACCACTCCGCCACTACCACACGTTCCATGTTACATTGTATATGTGTTATAAAAATGGGTAGTGGTGAGGATTCACCTCGCCCTAGTATGGTTCCACACCATCTTTCCTTTGCCATCTAGCATCAACATCATCTTGTCGAGATTTATCACCACTTGCAACGTTTGGCATCACACAAGATGAGGGTGAAGGGCGTAGAGTGGTGAGGTGGTAACACAATTTCAGTGCTCCAAGTTTCACTTAAGCCCCATGTAGTGGCCAATCTAGGGTGCTAGATTAGACTAGATTTATTATCAACCAGGGTAAGTAAACTTCGAGGCATGTGTCTAAAGTCTATAGACATAAAGGATTCCTAACTAAGTGTTTATTGTGATAGGCTACAGTACTTCTTTACAGAAGGTTAAGATATGTTTCCTCTCACCTTAACACTCAGATCACCTAACTTATCTAACTGTCCTAAGGATACAACGTATTGCTAGACTGAGATTTTAATCCTCTTACAAGGATGCTATGCACAAAAGCTCTGTCTAGTTAACACTTAAGCATTCATGAAAAATCAAAAGCACACTAAAGTTTAAATGCATGAAAACAGAGTCTATGGAGATGCTTTAAAATATAACGATGGATCAAATCTCTTACAAGACATGGTTCAGTGATCTAACGATAAAATCTTCAAGCTATCACCATAAATACCATTTGTGAGAATTTCTAATCAAATCGACAAAGTTATAAACATGGAAATAACACTAAACACTATGCGTTCTATTCAAATTCAAAAACTGCTAAGGAAATGAAATTAACAGTATACCAATCCACGCAGGGCCCGTCCACGTTTCAATGGTACACTGAAGTAAACTCAAGCAACGAGAGTATTAACGCATAAACACTGCTGGAGTAAAATCGTGACTATATTTAAGTGTTGAAGATTGAAATCACATACAAGAGTTCTGTTCTCAAATGATGCACAGAGATAATAATCGTAACTGTTCTTGAAAACAAAATAATACGCAGTCTTTATCTGCTTGTCCCTATCTGAATCGAATGTACATTCATTAAGCAGATGTTTCTGCTTTTACAATGGAATGATTTTTGGTCATTTCTAATCTAAACCGATTTCCAAAAAAACAAAACGAAACCGGTTTGGGAAACCATGGCTTTTACTGCCTTTGTAACCAAAAGGCTGGGGTTTGACCAGCGTGGACCGCATAACCAGGAGCTTTTGATTTGCTGTAGAATCAATTTTTCACCATGCATGTACATTCCAGGTTTCGTTCCTATCCATTGCTTTGGCTTGCCTGTCATGCCACGTGTCAGATGATAAACCATTTACAGGATGTTATGACTTCATGTAATCTTTTTATTGAAAATTCCTAATTTCTAACATAAAAATTCATAAATTAACTTTAATGCAAACTAACAACTATAATGCTATTAATTAATCAATTTCGAGGGATATAAGGGGTCTATGGAGGAAAAAGGTAGACAAATGATGGTGTTTCTAGAAGAAAAAGATGGTAATGGAATGGTACCAACACCCCACTTAATGGACCTTCGTTTAGTTTTAACCAACGTTAGCGAGGGTTTTGACCCCCATCAGTTCTTCAACATGAGTACTATGATCGATGACTGATGGCACAACATAGTTTTGCTGGGACGTGGTTCCACCAATCCTCGCTCGACATCAACCTTACCGAGATAGAAAGGAAGTTAAGTACTCTCGTCTCCTACCTGTCCCAACGGTGTAGGCATATATGAGTTTAGATGACCTATGTTGGGTTTTTAACACTAAGAGAGAATTGCTCCATGCTCAGTCTCCTGAGGCCTCATGGCATCTTACATTCCCAGCAGTCTGATACCCATATTTTCGGTTTGATAGGATAACCAACATAAGGATTGGTTATTCTAGGTATACTCATGAATATGGAGATCAAATAATTGAATGTAAACATACACTTTCCCATGCTTCATGCACACATGATGTTATTCTAATTGTGAACATAACAATGAGCCTCACAACTTTGACATTCATTTACAATTGAAAATACACAAGATATTGCACCACTCAAAAGATACAAGATTTATTATAATCCATAAGATAAGATACATAAGCAATTTACACTTATTTGTGTGTTTAGAGATGGCTGACAACTAAAGGAGGGATTTCAACTCTCCATCCAGCCATAGGCCAACTACATCACAATCTTTCTTGTAATTGATCACCCCCAAGCCGAATCCAAAGTATAAGGGGGTGCTTGTTCAAGGGGATCACACCAAGGATAGGGTTGTGCATTGAAGAGGTGGAGTCCATTGTCTAGGTGACTTATCTAATGCCCCTAGTAGTAAGTGCCACAATGACTCCCTCACTCCTCTGTGTTCAATCACAAGGCTTCAACCCAAGGTCCAGTCCAATTCAATCTTTCCCAATTGTCGTCAATCTTTCCAAAGTACATACAATGGACCACACTACGACATCAAAGGGACCAAGATGTGCATGAGAGCACAACTATTTTTTCATACTCTACGCACAAAGCTTGGTATCAAAGAATTTGAGTGACATATGGTGCTCAAGTACCATGACTGTCTACATAGATACATTCATAAATAAATGGAATTCTTGGGCATCTCCTCACTTGGTGCAACATACCAATATGTTGCCAAGATTGAACAAAAATTTAAACAAAAGAAATGTGGCTTTGGATCTACGAAAATGAAGTAGGGTAAAAGCATCCCCAAACCGCAGAAAAAAGGATATATCCAAGGTGGAACAGCCCAAGACAACCCATCAAAGCCACAAGCAAAGAATAGCACCACAAAGATGAAGAAGGACACTGGAAATGATGTGAGTTCCACAAGATCCCCACTCATAACAAAAATGAGTGTCACGGCAAGCAATCATTGGTGGTCGAGCTAAAAGCATTAGAGTCTGATGCATGTTATGATTATGAGCAAAAACACAACAAGGGGAAGTAGATTATTGGCATAGAACCCAATGCCACTGTTGCCACCACCAAGGTCCATAAGATTGAGCCCAAAGATCCAAAGGAGGGGGAGTCTATCTTCCACTCACAAATGTGGGTGAAGGGTTCTCCATTATAGTTAATTGTCGATAGTGGGAGCCTAAGGAACCTCATATAAATATAGCTTGTTAAGAGGTTAGGCCTACCAACCACACCACAGCCACAACCAAATACCTCCGAGTGCCTCCACCAAGGACAAGATCTTTGTGTCAGCCAACAGTGTCGATGTAACACCCTCCTCCCACATTTACCCAAGTTAACTGGTCCATGGGGTAAACATGTGATGAGAGGCTACTATGATCTGATTCAACTCCCCATGTATAGTTAAGGAAGTGGAACCGACACAACACAACCAATCTGACCTTCTACACAGGCTACAAAAACTCTAGGAGTCAACCAACCTTTCCAGGTGACCAACCCCTAAGGAAACTTAGCATTTTACTTACCTAGGGCCTTAGTTGATCCCATGACATGGGCATGCATGCCACTGGGACCCTCTAGTCACTCCCGCAATAAGGGCATGCAAGTGACTACAGACTTTTTCAGGTAGTTCAGAGCCAGCGACCCTAGATTCGGTGCCACCTTTTGAGGGCTAGGACTCAGGCCACTACCTAAACCTCCATGAATCTTCAAGAATGAAAAGTAACAACGAAATAATGATACTAATGCAAATAATTGAACAAAGACTTGAGTGGACCCCTACTAGCTGTTGAGATTGCAACAAGATGATGGAGCTTAGTGAAAAGAGTCACCTTCACTAAGTGGGCCCGCAGGCTATTTTTGGCGCAAGTCTATTTTTTAGACTATGTCTATTTTTAGACATATGGATCATGTCTATGGATTGCAGGTTGCTGTTTATGGATGATTGATCAAGTTGGGAAAAAATAGATGGACTTCTATTTTTGATGAAAGTGTGAGTGATCACAGTGTGAGTGATCAAAGTCTATTTTTAGACTGGCTGTCAAAAATAGAAAAGTCAAATATTATTATCTCACAATAATATTTGGACTATAAACTTAATCTTATTCTCTTGGAGCACTTCAGTTTGAGCTACAGAGGTGGCACATGCAGCTGTCAGAAGGAAATACGCTTTTCTTATGAGTCAGTTGAGTTGTTGCATGCATGACTTCAGTTAGAACTCAATCAGTTGAGTTTGGTGGAGTTGATTGTGGAGTTGATGGAGTTGTGTTCAGTTTAGCTTTGTTAAACTAGTTGTATTTAGTCTAACTAGCAAATAGACTAGAGATGAGTTGGGTGAATTAGTTATTAATTAATTCACAAGTTATTAACTCATAATACAACTAATGAATACATCAGTTAACTCAGTTCCATGTCAGTGCATGTTCAGTTCAACAGGGACAGGTGGTAGAGAATCAGATTGCTATCAGTTGTGACTATAGTTGTGCACCAGATCTTGCACAATAAAGGGATTGAGTATGCCAATGAGTTTGCTCACGTATTTGCCCACATTATAGCTTGTGCTCACGTCCAACAAAGTGTGAGTGACTATTTTGCAAGTGAAAAACGAGTTTGGTAAGCCATTCTCATCAGTTCTTGAGCAGGTATTGAGCAGTGGAGGCAGGCAAGCAGTGGAAGAGATTTGGAGATCAGATCTAAGCTGTATTGTGTGTAACAGAGGTGGAGATACTTGTGAGAAGTATTATGCTGTGTAATGTTACATGACTCAATCATTAATATACAGATAGTTGGGGTTTTTAGCGAGATGCTTTCCCCGGGTTACATACTGTGTTAATGTGTGAATGCTCTTGATGTTTTATTGTTATTGATGCTGCTATATTGATGATCAACGTAGAGGAGCTTATGTATTGTGTATGTTTTCCGCAATAGTACATGATCAGGATAATCTCCATTGAATATGTGTTAAATTATTCAAAATTTCTACACTAGCCATGACAGGAATTTTGTTAAACATGCCACAAATATGCATTCTACAGGTCATAACAACAACTTTGAGCATAAGGGTCTCATAGTTATTTGAGAATCGCTAAGAAGCATTGATTCCTTATCACATTAGTTCCATTGTCAATTATTAGGTCATATATTCATTATTCATTCATTTACAAATCAAAACACAATGAGAGCCATACATCATCACTATTATAAAACATGCTCATAACCAACATATAACCAACAAAAATAACAGGGATTTATCAACCATAAAGACCACATATAAACAAGTATATTTACCCATTAAATACAAGAGGAAAGAAGCTCTTATTAACATATGAAAAATGAACTAGGTATGGGACTTCCACAAACCACTCGACCATAGAATAGGCTAAACCAAATATCTCTTTCATCAAGTCACCGTCGTGCCATATTCCAAGCAAGAATGTGGGATCTCATGAAACACATTCAACAAAACCAAACCAGGACTTCCAGAGGCCAAACCACCTCAACCCTCAACCAGTGATTCCACCTCATGGTTGGACATCACTAACCATCACAAGATTAGTATCCACCTAAGCTATCCAGGGCTCTAGAGTGTTTGTTCCAACCTAGGCTTACAAGACTAGTAACTCAACCCACAATTGTTGTTTGGCTCCAGAGAATTTGTCCAACCAAGGCTCCAGGACTAGTAACTCAACCCAAGTTGTTATAGGGCTCCAGAATGTTTGTCCAACCAAGGCTCCAGGACTAGTAACTCAACCCAAGTTGTTACAGGACTCTAGGAACTAATAACTCAACACACAACCGACCAAGAAACAAAAGGAAAGAAACCCACAACACCATGCCTATCCAGGAAATGGTAAGGCTAAACAAATCCACCGTCAATCTAGGTATTCCTCCATGCCTATGACAGATCATAACCAAGAAAGCACATGCATATTCCATGCATGCCAAAACTAGCAAGGAAATCATACATGCAACTCGATACCTGCAAGTAAAACTCATTGTAGCTGCTGATTCCAATGTCCTCTTGTGCTTTCCTATTATTCCTTTGCCTTCTTGCTCCAAAACTCCAAGTATGCCACACTTCTCTAAGAGTGCTCCAAGAAAACTCTGTGTCTAAGAGTATGAGAGAGAGGAGAGATAGTAGAATAGAGAGTTCCACCAAAACCTGTCAAAAAGCTACCTATTGATCCTAAGAAGCCCTTTTATCATTGAGGCCTCTTTGATCTTTGCTAAGCAATGCAGTAAGATCATCTTCGAGAACAAGAAATTTATTTTCTTTCTGATTTGTTCTCAATGTAAAGGGAATATTGTGGCCACATCCATGGCCCTTGGAAAGGGTCCCTCCACGCAGCAAAATCAAGTTGATAAGGTCATGGAAGAATACAGGGACATCTTCTCCTCGCCCATAGGAGTACCCTTGCAATATCAGGTCAAATACTTGATCAATCTGACTCTCAGAACTCTTCTAACCAATGGGCCAATATACCATCACTCTCTTATGGAAATTGAGGAAATCAAGCAGAAAATCTAGGAGCTACTATAAAAAGGGCTCATTCGACCAAAATCCTCACCTCATGGGAGCCCAATTGTACTTGTAAAAAAGGATGGGACGTGGAGACTCTTCATTGATTATTAGGCACTGAATATAATCACTGTCAAGAACAAGCACTTGATCCCCACAGATTGATGACCTTCTTGACTAACTCAAGGGGGCCAAGTACTTCAACAAGATTGATTTGAAGTTTGAAAACCATCAAGTTCAAATAGTGCCCACAGAATGGAAGACCACATTCAAATCCAATGAGGTCCTTTTTTAGTGGTTGGTCATGCCCTTTGGATTGAAAAATGCCCCTGTAACTCTTTTGAGGCTGATAGGTGACATCTTGCAGCCTTTCACCAACTCTTTCATGGTTGTAATTTGGATGACATCCTCATCTTCAACAAGAGTTCGGCAGAGAACTTGCAACATATTCAACAGGTCCTTCAAACCCTGCGATAACACAAGCCATGTGCCAACCTAGAGAAGTTGATGCAGCAAAATTGCATCTTTAGATAATTCGCACATGGACCTGTGGGTTATGGGCCCATGTATACATCAGAAGCATTTCAATTAGCGGACTTCACAACAAACTTGACCAATCACTGTCAACCGCATGTCGCACAACTGACGTATTCATTTTAACACTTGACTTTGGCACTCCAAATCTCCACCGCCGATCTCATTCCTTAATCCAATGGCTATCGCCAACTAGCTTGGCCGATCTCCACCTTCGATGTGACCCATCCAATCAAACGGTTATCGTGTAATCTCGCATAGATTCTTACACGAATGATATCAAATCGAGAGCGCGCGAGAAAAGCAGTTTTCTCGTGCTACGTGTCACCCGCTAAGGTTAATCGCGTGAATTTGCGAAATACCATTTCCAACCTTTAGGGTGCGCGAGATACCACTTACCACTTGTCGACTACTACCCACGTGCTTAAATCAAAACCTTTAAGAAAGACGCTTAACCAAAGGTTTAGCGCTTAATCTCAGTATTAACTCTTAACGCTAATCGACTGTGATTTACCAATTAAATACATAAACAGAGAAAAATACCTGATTAGGGTCCAAAACACCGATACACAACTACAAATGAATTTCTGCACCAGAACAGTGCGTCCACACCACACTTCAATCAGTTATTCAATAAGATGGAAATTACAGAACAATTATTACATATGCCCCGTGGAATGGCAGCCCTCTACCAGGTCTTACATCGATACTGGGCCTCCTCTTCTATGCACTCACACTTACAGTTAAATAAAGTAACATAATACGGATCGAATCAAGTGAGATCCGATCAATCCCTATCTTCGCTCACATCCCTCAAAATCTACGTAAAATAACAAATTACAAACAAACTCAATCAGATTTGAAGGAAATCTCATCCTCATGCCACGCATTCTCCTTTGGAAGGTTCCAAAATTCGATTTTGACTTGGGTCGTTGATGCTCCAGCATCAGAAGTGCTCCTTTAGCATGGATCGGGTCCAATATTTGGGCTACATATTCGACAAGCAAGGTGTGCATGTGGATCTAGCTAAGATCCAAGTCATTTGGGATTTTCTGGGCCAGACGACTATGATATAGCTTCGCAACTTCTTAGGCCTTGTATTTCTATTGGAGATTCATGTTGGGGTTCTCTCATATAGGTTGGCCCTTTAGTCAAGATACCAAAAATGGAGCAAAAGTGAAGGTTTTTTTATAGAAACATAACATAAATAATTTGTTGAACTAAAACACCGCCTTTACTCTATACTAGTCCTCACCTTTCCCAACCTACAACAACCATTTGAGATTGAGACAAATGCCTCATATTATGCTATCAATGTAGTCCTCACTCGGCAAGGGAAACCGGTTGCCTATCACAGTGAGACACTCCACTCTTCGTAGGTACCCCACCTATGATAAGGATATGTACTCTATCATGCAGGCTTTCCGATAATGGAATCATTATATTATGGGGAAGGAGACGATAATCTACACAGATCACCTACCTCTTCAATTTATGCAGGCATAGGGGAAGTTGCAGAACGATTGCCATAAAAAATGGTCCACATACCTGCAACAATTCCATTTGAACATAAAGCAAAAGAAGGGAAGCATCAATCATGTCGCAGACTACCTCAGTCAAACCCAATTATGGCACTGAGTACAGTTCTCAACTCTTGGGAGCATGAGACCTCTTGATGGCCACCACTATATGAAAGTGACTTGCAGTTTGTTGCAACCTACAAGACGCTGATGGATAGAAAGCCAATTCCATAATTCCATCTTCAAGATGGATTGTTGGGTTATCTAGGACATCTTTGTGTTCCTTCAAGTGAGCATTCCTAGCTAATTTGGGAGGCGCATTATAGTAGGGTCGCAAGACACTTTGGTATTGAGAAGATGGTGGCAGTACTGCAGAAATATTTTTATTTGCCCAAACTCCAACAAGATGTTGGAAAATATATTAGATCTTTCACTGCATGCGTTATCACTAAGCCAACCATTAAGAAGCAAGGCCTCTACACTCCTCTGCCTACCCCTAGCTGACCTCGAGAATCCATCTCCATGGACTATATGTTTAGCCTCCCTTCTACCAAGCATGGTAATGACTGTGTATTTGTAATCGTCAATAGATTTTCTAAAATGGATATATTTATGGCATACAAGAAGAGCATCACAATAGAAGACACTAGCAAACTCTTCTTCGAACGAGTGTGGGTCCATTTTGGGATTCCATGGACCATTGTATCATATCGATCTAGCAAGTTCCTGAGCACATTCTAGTTGAGCTTCTGGTTGTTATTGGACACTAAGTCACCAAGTCAACAACATTCCATTCACAAACTGATGGCCAAACAGAGGCTATCATCAGGATGATAGTGCAAATACTACTCGTGTACAACTCTAAGCAACTACAAACATGGGACGATAGTATTCCCAATGTGCAACACAATTATAACAAAGCTCTACATTGCTCGACTGGCCACAAACCCTTCCAAGTGGACATGGGATTTCAACCATTGTGTCCCATTGATGTCATAATGCCTCTTGGAACTACGCAGGAAAAATCTATACATGTTCAATCAGAAGTTGATAAAGCCGACAAATTTATTGAATGAATCCAACAAATTTGCCAATAGGTCCATGATATCTTGGATAAAGCCAAGCCAAATAGAAACAATGACATGATCAACATCGGGTGCCACATAAGTTTTAGGTGGGCGGCAAAGTGTGGTTTCATTTGCAGAAAGAATGCCCTGACGATGCCCATCAAAAGCTTTGACCACTTTGATATGGGCCTTACACCATCACCAAGGTTGTGGGAGACAATGCTCTTGAGTTCAAAATTCCCTCATTCCTTGGCCTACACCCAATGTTCAAATTGGACAGCCTTTGGCCAAAATTTCCACCATTGTTGGACACATCAGACATTATTGAGGAGCTAACACCAACATAGCTCAACCCATATTGCATTAAATAAGCCACTACTAATCAGATCATGGACACATAGATTAAGAACACTCACTAGTAGAGGATCCAACTATATCGAGTTGTCAAAGCCAGCTAGCTCTTGCACTAAGGCAAGTGGTTCACTAGGGACCAAGTTCAACAGAAGTTTCCCCACCTCATGGAGACACTTAACACAATGGGAGCCATTGATTCATAAGGGGGTTAGGACTGATCTAGGTGGATATTGGTGGCCACCCGCCTATTCCACTTGGACCCCCATATAATAGTCCTGGTAAAAATTATGTGTAATAAAAGTTAATAAAGGAAAAATAATAACCATGGTTATGGGACACTTATTCCAAGCTAAATTTTGGGAAAGACATCCTAGTGTGGGTGTTCATTTGATTATTAATGGCTAAGGAAATTGGAAAACGCAATGGCAAAGGCTTTGGAAAGGCATGAGGCATTAATTGACATTTTATTTATGAAAATAATGGAAACTAGGAGAAAAGGAAGGTGAAAGGTCACAGGTTGCATGTGAGGAGGAAAATGAATGAAAACAATGAAAAATTGAAGAAAATAGAAGCCTCATTAAGAAAAATGCTTCTAAGGATCAATTGGTACCTTTTATCAGTTTAACCTTGTATTAAGTTCAATTTTGGAGCTCTCTTTCTATTCTCTCTCTCTCTCGCACCCTTGGACACTTAGAGTATCTTGGAGTACTTCAACATTAGATCAAGAAAAGCAAAGAAGGTAAAGGAAAAAAGGATCAAGCAACTACAGCAGGATTATTTGTAGGCATCAATTTGTGTGTATAATTTCCTTCCTAGTTTTGGCATGCATGGTTATGCATGTGTGTTCTTGGTTCTCTTACTTTCATTGGCATGAGTTTTGCTAGGTGTGATAGTGTTCTTCAGCCATGCCTTGCCATTTCCAGATAGTCATGGTGTGATGGGTTATCATGTTTTTGGTTGAGTTGTATTGTCGGATGGATTCGAAACTAAGTGAGGTGGTCTCCGAAAGAAAGAACACATGGGCTAGTTATCCCTTAATCAAACTGTGGATTATGGTAAATCCTTGGCATAGTGACTCCTAAACCAGGCTGTCTGTTACAGTAAAGCCAAATTTTTTGTTACATTGGTGGGCCTAGGAATCCTCGACCAATGAATGGCGGGATATATAGTAAAGCCTAGAGGTGGGTACCCTTGATTAGGCACAGGAATCCTTGGCTCGTGAATGGTAGGATATATGGTAAATCTTGGAGGGTGGGGTCTCGGTGAGGGCTTAGTGATCCGGTGTATATAGCGGTAAAGCCCAAAAACTAGGAGACATGCAAATTATTCACGATGTAGGTGGAGAAGTTTGGTGGCATCCATGCTTGTTTAGGGCTTAGTGATCTAGTTGGGATTGCGGTAAAGCCTGGTTCTATTGATGAGGGTGAGATGGTGTAGCCTCGAGAAGCCCTGATTGATTTTAGTTATGAGTCCCACATTCATGCTTGGAATATGGCATGGGGGTGATTGGCTGAAGATTTGGTTCAACCAATCTATGGTCGGGTGGTCCGTGGAAGTCCCATACCAGGTTGGCTTTTGCACTCATTAATAAGAGCTCTTTTCCTTGGTATTTCATGTGTAAATGTAATGGCTTATATGAGGATCTATGGTTGTTGTATCCTTATTATTTCTATTGTTTATATATTGGTTATGAGTATGTTCTATGATAGTGATGATGTATGGCTCTTATCATGTTTTGATTTTTAAATGAATGAACAATGAATATATGAACTAATAGATGATAATGGAGCTAATGTGATAAGGCATCAATGCTTCTTAGTGATTCACATCTAAGTATGAGATCCCTATGCTCAGTTCTATTGTTATGACTTGTAGACATGCATATTTGTGACATGTTTAATGAAATGCTTGTCATGGCTAGTAGGGGTCGAGTCAAGTATTTGCATTAGTATCATTGTTCAGATGTTATATTTTGTTTTTGGAAGTTTCACAGAATTATGGGCAGTGGTCTGAGTCTTGACCTTGAAAAGGTGGCACAAAATCAAGGGTCGCAGGTTCACTAACTGAAAAAGACCCTAGTCGCTTGTATGCCCTTGTTGTGAGTGATTGGAGGGTCCCAGTCACATGCATTCCCATTTCATGGGTGTGACTGTGCCTCTAGGTCAATAAAATGCTAAGTTACCTCAGGGGTTGGTCACCTGGAAAGGTTGGTTGGATCCTGGAGGTTTTGTAGCATGTGTGGAAGGTTAATTTGGTTTTGTTTTGTTGGTTCCACTTGCTTAACTGTACATGGGGAGTTGAATCAAATCATAATATCCTCTCGTCACATGTTTACCCCAGAGGACTGGTTAACTTGGGTAAATGTGGGAGGAGGGTGTTATAGAGTGGTATCATAGCATGGTTCACCCCTTGGACTAGATGGGTAGTGTGTTGGTCATGCATATATATATCAGTTGCATATGTGTTCTTTATACTTGTGGTTTATGTACTTGTTGTGTATGCATGGTGGTGATCATGGTTGCAGTGGTGTCGCCATGTGAAAGTTTATGGTGTTGATGTTGGATGTGTTTATCATGAGTATAGGTTGGTTATGCACTGGTTATGCATGTCAGTGTTTGTATGTATCGTGTATGCATGCATGTCGTACATATGTTGATTATGCATACATTGACATGGTTGTAGTTGTCATGCATGAGGTCATGATGTGTGGTTGATATGGTCATGCATTGATGACTGGACTACAGTTAGGATGATATCTGTATGTTGTTATGATTATGTTTATACATGTATTGTGCTAATCAAGTTGATCTTGCAGATGAGATATCATCCCCTGAACTATACTGAGGTATGTTGATTATGTTCATATTTTGGTTTAGCTGACATGGTATGCTTTGCAAGAAAGAGATTAAAGATCACTAGTAAGATGGTAGAATGCAGTTCATGAGACTCTCCCTATGGATCAAATGAGCGACATGGTGTTGGGAATTCTTTCGACTTAGCTGACACATTCATAAGCTTGAAGGAAGAATTAAGGAGTTGTAAGGTAGATAATGACAGAATCATGTAGGAATAGGAGAAACAAGCAGAAGTTAATGCAGTAATCCTTCAGAGTTTGTTAGAATTGCAGAGATAGGGACCACTTCGGATTAGCCATGAGTAGGATGATAGGTACATGAGCTTATGCATAGGTTACAATAGGGTACAAGTGGTCAAGATGTGGGTTATCGTCTTACGACAAATGGCTTGATTAGATTTAAGGACAAGATCTAAGTGCCAGACAATAGTGAGCTTAATAAGATTATCTTGAGAGAGTTTCATGAGAAATTGTATTCAGGTCACCTAGGATACCATAAGGCATTACAACAGTGAAGAAGTTTAATTATTGGTTGAATTTGAAGAAGCACATGGCAGAAATCGTGGCTAGATGCTTGGATTGGCAGTAGGTGAAGGCAGAGTGTAAGCATCCAGGTGGACTACTACAGCTCATTCCGATCCCATAATGGAAGTGGGAGGTCATTTTCATGGATTTCATCACAGGTTTGTCGAGGACATCTAGACAACATGATTCTATCATGGTTGTGGTGGAAATGTTGACAAAGGTAGCACACTTCATTCCAGTGAAGTCTACTTATTCAACTAGTAATGTAGCACAGGTCTTCATCAAAGATGTAGTGACACTGCATGGTGTTCTGAAGAAGATTGTGTCAGATAGGGATGCTAAGTTCACTTTCAAGTTTTGGAAGGAGTTGTTTGCAGGTTTAGGGATAGAGTTGGCCTTCAGTACAACTTATCATCCCTAAACAAATGGAAAAATAGAGAGGGTCAACATGATATTGGAGGACATGTTGAGGATGTATGTGATGCATCAACAACGAAAGTGGGAAGATTATATTCGATTGGTTGAGTTCGCTTACAATAATGGGTATCAGGAATCTTGAAGGATGAGACTGTCTGAGGAATTGTATGGGAAAAGTTGTAATACTCCAATAAGTTGGAGTGATCCAGTTAATAGGGTGTTGGTTGGATCAAATATATTGGCAGAGATGGAACAGGAAATGTAGGTAATCATGAAGAATCTAAAGGTAGCACAAGACAAGCAAAAAAGTTATGAGATCAGAACGTGTTGTTTTCAGGTTGGGGAATAGGTGTACTTGTGCATCAAGCCCAAGAGGAGATCCTTGCAGATTGGATCATGTGCTAAGTTGGCACCTCAGTTTTGTGGACCTTTCAATATTCTTGAAAGGATTGGATCAGTGGCCTATCAACTTACACTGCCTATGGCAATGAAAGTCGATGATGTTTTCCATGTGTCATTGCTTAAGAAGTATGTTAAAGATGTTGATCATGTGATTGACTGGTCTGTATTGTAGGTGGAGCCAGATGGTGAATTCTAGTCATAACCTTAGTGTATATTGTAGAGAAAGATGCTCATGCTCTAGAATTGAACAATCGAGTAGGTTCAAGTGCATTGGAAGCACTTTTCACCCGATGAAGCTACATGGGAGATGGCATATGAGATGCGGGCTATGTATCCTTCTCTATTTGCTAGTTAAGCGAATGTTTTTGGTATATGTTTTGGTGTGATGTTTTGGTTTATGTACATATGTATATGAATTTAAATACGACCATGAGCTATGTTATAAAGCTCCAAGTGGTATGGGTGTCATGTCATTATGGTTGTCATGTTGGTTTGCTTTCCAGTAGGATGATCATTGTAAATATTGCATCGATCTAAGTTATAAAGCTCCATGGGTAGTATGTTTTGCTTTCAACAATCTTGTTGGTTGTAGGCGTCATTGAACACCGAGGACGGTGTTCCCCCAAGGGGGAGGGTTCTATAACAACCCTTGTGAAAATTCCATGTAATAAAAGTTAATAAAGGAAAAATAATAACCACGATTATGGGACGCTTATTCCATGATGAATGTTGGGCAAGACATCCTAGTGTGGGTGTTCAATAAGTTTATTATGGCTAAGAAAATTGGCAAAGGCTTTAGAAAAGCATGAGGCATTAATTGGCATTTTATTTAGAAAAATAATGGAAATTAGGAGAAAAGGAAGGTGAAAAGTCACAGGTTGCATGCAAGGAGGATGATGAAAGAAAATAATGGAACATTGAAGAAAATAGAGGCCTCATTAATAAAAAGGCTTCTGAGGATCAATTGGTACCTTTTGTCAGTTCAGTTTTGGAGCTCTCTCCCTATTCTCTCTCTCTCTCTCGCACTCTTCGACACTTAGTTTTCTTGGAGCACTTCAACACTGGATCAAGAAAAACAAATAAGGTAAAGGAAAGTAAGAATCAAGTAAGGAAGAGCAAGATCAAACACCTACAATGGGATTATTTGTAGGTATCGATTTGCATGTATGATTTCCTTGCTAGTTTTAGCATACATGGTTATGCATGTGTGTTCTTGGTTCTCTTGCTGTCATTGACATGGGTTTTGGCAGGTATGATAGTCTTCTTCAACATTTCCTTTCCATTTCTAGATAACCATGGTGTGATGGGTTCTCATGTTTTTGGTTGAGTTGGATTGTTGGATGGATTTGAAACTGAGTGAGGTGGTCTCTAAAAGAAAGAACACACGACCTAGTGATCCCTGAATCAGAATATGGATTGCGATAAAGCCTTGGTCTAGTAACCCCTGAATCAGACTGTGGGTTGCGGTAAAGTTAAATTTTGTGTTACCTCAGTGGGCCTAGGAATCCACGACAAGTGAATGGTAGGATATACGTAAATCTTAGAGGTCGGTGCCCTCGATCACATCTAGGAATATTTGGCCGATGAATGGTAGGATATATGGTAAATCCTAGAGGGTGGGATCTCGGTTAGGGCCTAGTGATCCAATGTGGATTGTGATAAATCCCAGAGAGTAGGATACAAGTAAATTCCTCATGATGTAGAGAAATCTAGTGGCATCCATGCTTGTTTAGGGCCTAGTGATCCGGTGGGGATTGCGGTAAAGTCTGGTTCTATTAATGAGGGTGAGGTGGTGAGCCTCAAGAAGCCCTGGTTGATTTTGGTTGAGTCCCACATTTATGCTTGGAATATGGCACGGGGGTGA
This sequence comes from Pinus tabuliformis, assembly GCA_031772625.1. Lineage (NCBI taxonomy): Eukaryota > Viridiplantae > Streptophyta > Pinopsida > Pinales > Pinaceae > Pinus > Pinus tabuliformis. The sequence goes on along the minus strand of CM062804.1, from coordinate 1,542,266,522 downwards.
TTGGCTGAAAGAAAGATTTGGTTCAACTAATCAATGGTCGGGTGGTTCATGGAAGTCCCATACCGGGTTGGCATTTGCACTCATTAACAAGAGCTCTTTTCCTTGGTATTTCATGTGTAAATATACTAGATTATATGAGGATTCTATGGATGTTGTATCCTTATTATTTATGTTGTTGGTTATGAGTATGTTTTATGACAGTGATGATGTATGGCTCTCATCATATTTTGATTTGTAAATGAATGAACAATAAATATATGACCTAATAAATGATAATGCAACTAATGTGATAAGGCATCAATGCTTCTTAGCAATTCTCATATAAGTATGAGACCTGTATTCTCATATCTGTTGTTATGACCCGTAGAAGGCATATTTGTGACATGTTTGACGAGATGACTGTCATGGCTAGTAGGGGTCTAGTCAAGTCTTTATTCAAGTATTTGTGTTAGTACCATTGTTCCGATATTATATTTTGTTTCTGGAAGTTTCATGGAGTTCTGGGTAGTGGCCTGAGTCCTGGCCCTGAAAATGTATCACAAAATTCAGGGCTACAGGCTTAGAACTAGCTGAAAAAGACCCAATTGCTTGCATGGCCTTGTTGTGAGAGCGACTGGAGGGTCCCAATCACATGCATGCCCATGTCATGGGAGCGACTGAGGCTCTAGGTCAGTAAAATGCTAAGTTGCTTCAGGGTTTGGCCAACTGGAAAGGATGGTTGGCTCCTAGAGGTTTTGTAGCATGTGTGGAAGGTCAGTTTGGTTTTGTTTTATCAGTTCCACTTCCTTAACTATACATGGGAAGTTGAATCAGATCATAGTAGCTTCTCGTCACATGTTTACCCCAGCGGACCAGTTAACTTGGGTAAATGTGGGAGGAGGGTGTTGCACCCCAACACTATTTCCTTTTAGTTTCCTATTTTTTAGCACAATTACTATTTTTGGTAATTTTTTGAGTCCTAAACTTCTGGAGTTGTTTTAAGGTACAAAAGACGTTTTTTTGGGAAAACAGAGAGATCATAAAAGTGTCAAATTCTATTTTAAAGATTCTTTTTTTTTGCCTCCTTGTGGAGATCTTCGAAATGAAGTATTATTATAGCCAAACAAAGATTGTATGCCAAACTGATGACCTCAGGAAGTTGGCGGTCCAACTTACCCCTGTAGGGCCCACAAACTTTTGGCACTTCATCCCCTAGGGTTAGGTTTTTGGATGTTTAGTGTTTTCCCTTGTTTCTCAATAATAAAAATGCCTTCAAACCTCATTATAACATAGTTCAAAAGACAAGTAGTCGTCACATCTCTTCTCAGAGATAAGCTACCATCACTGAGCTAGTTTGTTCCTTTCTGCATGTAAATAGTTTCAATACTTTTTGTTAATTAATTGAAGTTTTGTTCTTTCACTTTATCTTTATGTTCTGTTCAAATATGTATTTTCATTTTGTTCCTTCATAAATCTGGATCAAACGCACTCAAATATTGTGCTAAAATTAATGGACCATATTTTCAAGAACATAGCTTGAGAATCCCAACCCTAGTGGGAAAGCAAAATATTTTTAGAATAAACTATAGATCTCAAAACTCGGCCATCCAACCCTTTGCAAATGTCAAATATCTCAACTTGTAACCAACAAGTGAGTGAATTGATGCTTAGTCCATTTTCTAAAAGGGTCCATTGACATGTGTTTGCTAGTGAAACGACTAATCAAAACATAGTTATCCATTTGAGAAATCTCATTGAGCTTGATCTCATCGCCCGAAACTAAGTTAATTTCTTCAATCTTTCTTTTCACTCATTTCCTACTAGTTTTTGGCTCCTCCATTATAATAATTTCTTGGATAACAAATGAGTGTGAAGAGGCTAGAGTGTTATCACTACCTCTCATGATCTTGTTTGTGAGAACAAGGTTGATAAACCCTAATTTAGAGCAGCTCGATGAGTTATCCTTTAAGAGAAAACACAAATTAGAAAGAAGGTCCACACATCCTTCTCAAAAGCATGCATCTAGATTGATATTAAACCACATTAACATGGAGGATCACCACATTTACAATGATACTAATCTCACATCTGTAAAAAATAAAGCCTAACTCATTAATGTCCCTTCCAATGCATATTTATTAGAATTCCACTAGAATTATCATCCAAAACAAAGTAGAAATGAAATACATAATTATGTAAGGTAAAACGGAAGGTTGGGCTCTCTCTACCATAACTTGTTGGAACAATGTTGAAAGAAGGATGCCTAACAAATACAATGTACTTGAAAATATAAATATTAATAAATAGTTGCCTAAATATTACAATTTATTTTCATTCATATATATATATATATATATATATATATGAGTTAATAAGTGAGTAAATATCTTTTTTTTCCAATAAAAGCATATTTATTTTAAGAGACCAAATTTTGTGATCCACATATTTTTTTAAATTTTAACCATTTAAATATTTTAAAATAAATAAAGATAAAATTTATCTAGGACCCCTATATAGCTTCAAGCCCACATGGATTCAAGCCATGGCCATATACCTAGAAGATTGATATGAGGTATCAACTTCATAGAAAAACCAAATGTGTTTCCTATTTCCTTGAAATCTTCTTCCATCTAGAGAATTAGAAGTAGCTCCAGGGGGTAGACCTATAGTAATGTAACCTAAAGGTACTTAGAGTATCTGTCGAAATCAATGGACCATCTTTTCAAGAACAAAGTCTGAGAATCCCAACTATAATGGGCAAGCAAAATCTTTTTAGAATCAACCACAGCTCTCAAAACCCAAGCCATCTAACCCTTTGCAAATGTCAAATATCTCGACCTGTAACCAAGGAGTGAGCAAATTGATCCTTAGTCCATTTCTTGAAAGTGTCCCTTGACATGTGTTTGCTAGTGAAATGACCAATCAAATCATAGTTATCCATTTGAGAAATCTCATTGAGCTTGATCTCATTGCCCAAAACTAAGCTAATTTCTTCAATCTTTCTTTTCACGCATTTCCTACTAGTTTTTGACTCCTCCATTGCACTAGTTTCTTGGCTAACTAAGGAGTGTGAAGAGGTGAGAGTTTTATCATTGCCTCTCATGACCTTGTTTATGAGAAAATGGTTGATAAATCCTACTTGAGAGCAATTCGATGAGTTATTCTTTAAGAGAAAACACAAATTAGAAAGAAGGTCCACACATCCTTCTCAAATGCATGCATCTAGATTGACATCAAACCACTTTAACATGGATGATAACCACATTTTCAATGATACCAACCTCACATCTCTAAAAAAAAAAGAAACCTAACTCATTAATGTCATTTCCAATGCATATTTATTAGAATTCAACTAAAATTATCATCCTAAGACAAAGTAGATATGGAATACATGATTATGAAAGGTACAAAGGAAGGTTGGGCTCTCCCAAACATGACTTGTTGGAACAATGTTGAAAGAAAAATACCTAACCAATAAAGTGCACTTGAAAATACAGATATTAATAAATATTTGACAAACTATTACAATGTATTTTCATACATAGTAAATAAGTGGATAATTTTTTTTCAATAAAAACATATTTATTTTAAGAGACTAAATTTTGTCTCGATCCATATTTTAAAATTTTTTAAATATAATTTTATATCGAAATTTCCATTTAGTAAATTTATACCCTTTACAATTTATTATTATTATTATCAAATCTAAAAAAATAATGAAGAAAAATCTTATATATGTTATTTACTGATTCCTCATCATATACATCCTTTTAAAACAGAATACAAAAATATATCCTTAAAAGGAAACAGACAAAATAGAAGAATTAAATAGAGTACTATAAGCTATCTTTAACTTCGTAGAGGTTAAAATAATTTCTTCTCCTTCATCTCAAAAACTTCAAACAAACTTCAAGCTCAATATCGTTCCCAATTTGACTCGTCGATGCCACACTTAATCCAATCCTTGTAACGTGATATAGCGGGTTGGTATGAAAGACCAACCAGGCGTTCAATACGGGTGACTCCCTTGACCAACTAGGCATTCAATACGGGCGACTCCCTTGACCAACTAGGCATTCAATACGGGCGAGTCCCTCTCGATGAATGTAAGGCAAGTTCAATCCCTATGCCACCTAACCGGGTTGAAGTTTTCTATCTGAAGGTCTGAACATTTATGAAATAGCGGGTAGACTTTATATTTACAAGAACCACATGTCCAACGACCCCGACATAGATAGCTTAGCCTAGCTATGTTGAATGAATGGCCAAGATGTGGGCACATCGGACGGTTGAGGAGCAGCCACGTGATGGGGATGGACTGGTGCAGACCTTAACATTAAAGAGTGTACCCAATGAATCGGCGGGTCCATTAGTATTGTTGTTTGTGGAGGACGACATAAGCCGAGTCATTAGTATTGTTGTATGTGGAGGGCGACATAAGGGGAGATTCCGAACACTACATTCGCGAGTCGTCATCCAAGCAAGGTGAAAGCTGCTCGCAAAATACTTCAAATCCCCACTGCAATTTTGGGGCGCGATCCTGCAATTTGGGTTACCAAGCCAGTCCAGGCCAAGACAATCTTTGATTGATGAAATTAGATTAATTGACCATTTTCCTTTCTTTCCATGTCCACCGTATCTGATGTCGTGGGAAAGCCCATCATCAACATCAACGGTGACTGGGTTAAATCATCCAGTTTCTCCTCTTCTTCCACGGTTAGTAGTGGGGATTGATACCTTATGACAAACATTTGGGGTTTATCACATAACTGGAAAATTTATGGTCTGCAGCTTTGTGTTCCGTTATGTTTAATTGATCTTTTTTGTGCAGGTAGTGTTGGACCCTGCAGCCTTCCTAGAGAATTGGAAAAAGCAAATCCAGGTTGGAACGCTTACTTGCCCCACACATGACATGCTTGTTATCTGAATGCCTTTTTTATCTCTTTCAGACTTGCTTTATGATACATATTTCACAAGCATTCTGTACTAGCATCATGATGAAACCCTTGGACTGCAAATTAATAGACTGGCATCATTCTATTCCATTTCGAATGATATATTTTGTTCTTTTCGATGTTATTGGATGCTTGCCTACTTCATGGTTCCATGAATTTGAAATTGTAATCGAGTTTTAAGTAGTCAGATATGTTCAATGGCAAGACCCACAAGCAGAACTTGACGGATTCTCGTCACATGTTTTAATTATTCGTGTAGTTGGGGCTGGAGGCATTGAACCTCCTTTAACGTGATCCATCAAGGCGAGTCCCTTGTTGCGCAGAGAGTGGGGGTGTATCATCCTGGAAGGAAATCCCTTTATGAGGGTGTGCCGTGAAAATTATCAAGAGGAGTGAGGTAGATTTTATAACCCAGCTGGGTGGGGTAGGAGCGATCCCTCAACTTTGTGTAACAGTTTGTTGAGTGCATTGAACATGGACAAAACATTCTCCTCATGGAATGAAATCCTATCATGGGGATATGCTATGAAATCCCTTCAGAGATGCGAGGTACATTCTCTATCTGAGGTAGGGGTAGGGCAGTGGTCATCCATCAACTCTGTGTAACTGTATTTTCAGCAAGTATAGTCTCCAGCACATTGTAGCATTTAGGCATGGTCTACCAAGGCAATTCAGCAATTTTTTTATAGAAATCAGACCGTGGCACCCAAAATCCTGAAACCTGACAGCTCTAACCCGGATTTTCAAAAATTTCTGCCAGATTTTCTCAAAATCATGCTGGAAGTTCAATGATTTTTCGGGCGAAATTGTAGCCTATTTAGACTACGCAGTAGCATTTATGCACCTCCCTTTTGTAGACTCGCGCAGAAAATCATGCTGGAAGTTCAATGATTTTTCGGGCGAAATTGTAGCCTGTTTAGACTACGCAGTAGCATTTATGCGCCTCACAAAACCACAATAACACAAGATATGACTTAGGAAACCCTTTCGGGAGAAAACCCAACTGGATGGTGAGGCTACTTTGCTCTCTCTTTCTTTGAATGGAAATGGTGCAAATACAAAGGACTCAAGGAGTGATACTTATGGTCCATAGGTTGCCACAAAACATAAACCCTCTTTGTTTTGCCTTCTCTCTATCCACTCTCAACTACTTTGCTTTTACTATGGAACAAAATGCACTAGAATAGAATTGAACCCCTTTTCCTCTTGGTGATTTGGTTATAACACAATTCAATAGCCAACTAGGGGTTAAATTTGACCCATTCAATCCTCAATATGAGTTACGACTTGACACTTCTAGAGTTTTCTGCATAGAATCCACATGGCTAGCCCCTTTTCCATGAGTAATGGTGTTAATTGTTGAAGTTTGTAGCTATGGTTGGTCTTCATAGTGATATGTTTATCATTGATGTACATGTAAAGCATGATCTTCATGCTCATTTGTAAAATTAAAAAACATTTTATTTATTTATTAGAAGTCAAAATTAATTTTTATTTGGAGCCCCAATTGTCCAAGTCGGCTCTCTTCTCCTCAAGTCGGCTCAGACTCCTTTGGCAGCCATTCGACCTCTTGTTTGACTATAAGTTGAAGACATTTGTCCTCCTCTCAGAAGTTAACTCGTCTATGCATACACAAAAGCAAGTTCTGGGATACAAATTAGTGAAGAAGTAGATAAAAAGGAGTTCCTTGGATTACAAAATATTTCTGTGAAGGAGGAGGCATGTATCTTATCTCCTATGCATAACCAAACTCTGTGACAAATAAATTCTGTGGTTTGATACCTCGAAGAAAGGTCTGAATTCTGTGGTGACAATTGTGAGCAGCAATCGGAACCTGTGAAGCTACTGTGACAAAGAAGATCTGAACCTGAGACTACTACGGAGATCCGAATTGTTTGTGGTGTGACAGAGATCCGAATTGTCTAGGGTGTGATAGAGATCCGAATTGTCTGTGACAGAGGTCCAAATTGTCTGTGACAGAGATCCATTGATCTGTGGTATATTGTGTGACAGAAATCCGAATTGGTTCAATGGTCTGTGGCGATTGGTGTGACAGAGATCCGGATTCCGAACTAGTACAAAAAACCTGTGAGGACTCCTTGTTGGAACGCACAAAGATACTGAGGGGGGGGGTGAATCAGTATCTCAACAATTTTTACTTCAAAACAATGACATCAATGATCCGAACTAGTACAAAAAACCTGTGAGGACTCCTTGTTGGAACGCACAAAGATACTGAGGGGGGGGGTGAATCAGTATCTCAACAATTGTTACTTCAAAACAATGACATCAATGATTATAACAATATAGTAATACAATAGTGAACACAAATGCTTATTTTCAAAAGCTTTTTATAAGAATGTTTGAGTACAATGTATGAGGGCACCAATCCTCAACAAATCTAGGCTCCAACCTGAACATACAACTTCAGGCACCAAACTGGTCTACATCATAAGGACACCAATCCTCAACAACAACTATAGGCACCAACCTGTACCTTTTGTGGGCTCCAACCTACGGGAGATTCCAATCCCCCAAACTGAGCACCAACCCACGGGAGACTCCTATCTCCAAGCTGAGCACCAACACAGCTACAAGTTTTACATAACCTGATGTCTAGGTCTTCAGGTCTTCAATCTGCTTTCCAACTGATGTTCTTCACGCACCAAGCAATCTTCAGGTTACTTCTCTCTGTCTTAGATATCGCCACTTGGCCTATACCTCTCCAATGAGATCTGCATCTAGGCCTGCACCAAGATCTCCAACCATGTCTTCAATGGTCTACAATAATGTCTCCAATATTCTCAAACTGGTCTACATCATAAGGACACCAATCCTCAACAACAACTATAGGCACCAACCTGTACCTTTTGTAGGCTCCAACCTACGGGAGATTCCAATCCCCCAAACTGAGCACCAACCCACGGGAGACTCCTATCTCCAAGCTGAGCACCAACACAGCTACAAGTTTTACATAACCTGATGTCTAGGTCTTCAGGTCTTCAATCTGCTTTCCAACTGATGTTCTTCACGCACCAAGCAATCTTCAGGTTACTTCTCTCTGTCTTAGATATCACCACTTGGCCTATACCTCTCCAATTAGATCTGCATCTAGGTCTGCACCAAGATCTCCAACCATGTCTTCAATGGTCTACAATAATGTCTCCAATATTCTCTGCTATCATGTCTTCATTAGGCTTTCTGTTTCAGGTCCACAAATCACCTCCAAGTCTGCAACAAGTCTATCTGTTAATTCTGCAAGGTCTATTACAGGATCATCAAAGGAATCTGCTTCAATGTCTTTTACAAGGTTTACCTAATATTCTCCATGAACAGTCTCAAGGATAACTTCAAAGAGCTGGTCTATGTACTGCTCCAGGACTGGTCAAGATCTGCACCCGAGGCACTTCAAAAGATCTGGTTTATACCTGCTTTTAAAACTTTTAATTCTGCTCCTCAGAAATACTTCAAGAATATAAACAAGTATGTGTCAAGCAACTGTCAACAAGGTCTGAGGTAGGAAGGTAAAATTTCTTTTTTCACCACAGGCCAAATTGTTACAGGAAAGCCCTAGTTGCAGGTCCACAAAGGAAGGTCTTGTTCCTTTCACAGTACTGAGGATACATCATGGGATTTTCTCCACAGAAAATTAGGGCTAGGTAACAGACTTCAGCTCTTAGAGAATTCAGCCTTGTCACAAGAATCTCAGTTTTCTTTACAGTGTATTTTTGGTCCTCGTCCACAAAAGAAATGCCAGTCCTTTGCTGACTTCAAAGAGAAATATTACTGATTTTTGTTGTCCTCTGACCACAGATATTGATCCGGATTTAAACAGGAACGCAACAAATTACAGAGATAACCATAAAGACAAAGATGCAGCGGAAATAATACTTCATTTCATTAATGTAAAATACTGAGATATGCTTACAAACAGAAAATGGAAATAAACAGCTAGGGCGATGGTAGCCTATCTCTGAGAATAGATGTGGTGGCTACATGCTTTTGAACTGTGTTACAATGAGGCTCGAAGGCCTATTTATTGTTGAGAAACAGTGGAAAACCCTTAACATTCCAAAACCTAACCCTAGAAGATGAAACGCCAAATTGTGGGCCCTGTTTTGGGTAAGTTGGTACATCAACTTCCCAGGGTCGTAACTGTGGCACCCGATCTTCGTTTGACGCGTACAATAGCTTGTTAGAAAGATCTATCCGAGCACTACAACTTTGAGAAGAGCAACGTCAGTCCATGAACTCATGTTGCTCCTAGATTTCCCAAAAAACGTCGTTTAGGGCTTCAAAACGGCTCCGGAAGTTCAGGACCCGAAAAATTGCTAAAAATAGTAAATTGTGCTACAATTAAGGAAACTGAAAAACTGAAAGAGACAGTTGTGGGGGTCCAAGTGGGATAGGTGGGTGGACACCAACATCCACCTGGATCATTCCTCCCCCCTTAGTAAGCAATGGTCCCCATTGCGTTGAGTTCCTCCATCTGCTGAACTTGGTCCTTGGTGAGCTGTTCTGCAATCTCGGATGTGTCCAGTAATGGTGGGAAGCATGGTTGAGGGCCGTACACATTGAACACTTGGTGCAGGCAAAGGGATGGAGGAATGCTGTGCTCCAAAGCATTATTTCCCACAGCCTTAGTAATGCTGTAAGGACCATGTTGGTGTGGTCAGAGCTTCTGATGGGCTTTTGTAAGGCGTTCTTTCTGCAGATGTAACTAGACTTTGTTGCCCACCTGGAGCTTGTGTGGTACCTCTGTAGGTGAGGAGAAGTTATTCTTGTGTTCTTTCATCACCGTATCCCTTCGCTGCTGCTGTTGGGTGGAGGAACCCTTCGCGGGGGTCATGGATGTGGTGATGATCTTCCCCTTTCTTTGGGAGCGAACTAGACAGATGCATTTCCTAGTTTGGGAGATGAGCTTGCTGCCTTTCTTAGCAGTGATCAAAGAGGTGGTGGTAGGTGGGGCTACCTCTGGTATTTTGTATAATGAATTACACAAAGAAATAATGACAGCACGAGGCCTTAACTCATACACAGCATGTCGCCTCCACAACTATGGCTGGCCTAATAATACATCACAAACATCCAGAGGTGTAACATCACACAATACCTGGTCTGTGAAGGGCTTGATGCTGTAGGGAAGGCGACAATGTTGGCGAACTTTGAGATCTCGTCCTTCATAAAGCCACCCAATACTGTACGGCTGCGGGTGTGGTGTAGTCGGTAGGCCCAACCGCTTCACGACCTCTGCTGAAATGATGTTCTTTTGGCTGCCACTGTCGACAATGAATTGCAGCGGCGAACCCTTCACCCACATCTGTGAGTGGAAAAGACATTCCCCCTCCTTTGGATCTTCGGGCTCATTCTTCTGGATCTTGGCAGTGGCAACAGTGACGCTGGGCTCCGCATCAATGATCTACTTCCCTTTGCCATTCCCCTTGTCGGGTTCTGACTCAGGGTCGGAACATGCACCTGATTTTGAAGCCTTCAACTCGGCCACTAGCGACTGCTTGGTCCGACACTCACTTGTGTTATGAGTGGGACTCTTGTGGAACTCACACCACTTTCCTGTGTCCTTCTTCGACTTCGTGGTGTTGTTCTTTTCTTGCGGCTTCGACGGGTTGTCTTGGGTCACCCTGCCTTGGCTTTGTCCTTTGGTCTTCGGATTCGCAGATCCAAAGTCTCGCTTCTTCTGTTTGAACTTTTGCTTGATTTTGACAGCGTATCGGTACGCCATGCTGAGCGAGGAGATGTTCAGGAACTCCATCTCTTCCTGGATGTATCTGTGTAGGCAACTGCGGTATTTGAGTACCAAATGCATCTTAGAGTCCTTGATACCCAACTGTGTGCGAAGGGTATGAAAAATGTTTGTGAACTCTGGCACATCTTGGTCCCTTCCCTGTTGCAGCGTGGTCCATCTGATGTATTTGTCCTCATAGCTTTTGAAAGGGTAGTACTGCTCCTTGACGACATCTTGAAATGAATCCCAAGTGGGTGCGGCTGAAAATAGTGAGCCCGTATTTTCATTCTTCTGCTCCCAGTAGGTTTCCCACCAGTCCTTGACGTGGGGGGTTGCTTTGAGAAGAGCGAAAACAATCTTTTCTCGACTCGAAAATTCGTAAACAGAAAAATACCCATCTAGCAGATTTAACCATTTATCTACGGTATCTGCGTCTATTTTACCCTCAAAGATGGGGATTTCAAAATTAACTTGTATCTTAAAGGGCGTGGCGTTTCCAGAGTAGCTGCTAGAAGCTAATGCGTCGCCTCTGGGTAATCGCTGAAGGATCTGCGCAAAGCTATCCATCATCGTGCTCCTTTGTTGCTCGAGGGCTTCTTCGAGCAAGATTTTGATAGGATCTCCTGCCCCCTCGTCTTTCTTTTCATCCACCATGGGAGGTCGTCGGGATTTGTGAGACTGGTCTTGCAAAGGTTCGACCAGTTCAGGCCCTAACTCCTTATATTCCGACCTCGTTGGGGACATGGAAAGAAAAATAGAGAAAAAGCAGACCGCTCTGATACCACTGATCCAGATTTAAACAGGAACGCAACAAATTATAGAGATAACCATAAAAACAAAGATGCAGCGGAAATAATACTTCATTTCATTAATGTAAAATACTGAGATATGCTTACAAACAGAAAATGGAAATAAACAGCTAGGGCGATGGTAGCTTATCTTTGAGAAGAGATATGGTGGCTACATGCCTTTGAACTGTGTTACAATGAGGCTCGAAGGCCTATTTATTGTTGAGAAACAATGGAAAACCCTTAACATTCCAAAACCTAACCCTAGAAGATGAAACGCCAAACTGTGGGCCCTGTTTTGGGTAAGTTGGTACATCAACTTCCCGGGGTCGTAACTTTGGCACTCGATCTTCGTTTGATGCGTACAATAGCTCGTTAGAAAGATCTATCCGAGCACTAAAACTTTGGGAAGAGCAACATGGTCCATTGGACCCATGGACCATTTTGCTCCCAGATTTCCCAAAAAACGTCGTTTAGGGCCTCAAAACGGCTCCGGAAGTTCAGGACCCGAAAAACTGCTAAAAATAGTAAATTGTGTTACAATTAAGGAGACTGAAAAACTGAAAGAGGCAGTTGTGGGGTTCCAAGTGGGATAGGTGGGTGGCCACCAACATCCACCTGGATCAGATATACAGAAATAAAACACAGAAATTTCCCACTTGTCTTTGCTTAAGATTAGAGGGATGTGTGCCTTTTTGTGTGGTTTTGTTAATTTTAGATAACAATGGTATGTTCTATGCTTAGCACAATTTACTTCACTGTTCCTTTAGCAGCCCAATAATGTAGCAATCACATTAATCATTAATCACATTGATAGTAAATGCAGATAGAACATAAAACAAATGTAGAAGACAAGTCAAGACAAGAGAACACCAGATTTGGTGGATGCTAGGGAAAAACCCCAATGTGGGGAAAACCCTATGATCAAATATTCTTATTATTATTCAATAGTTCAGCAGAGAGGGAGAGTACAAAAGTCAAATTGATTAGCCCAATACAAAGTCAAATAAGCCCTGTCAAATTCTGCAGTCAACTGCAGTTAAACTTCGGCCCTAACTAGAATGTTGTTAGGATATTCCGACACATAGGAAATAATTAAGTACAACTTGGTCTAGTACAGAGTTAGGTATAGAGTTAGGTAAAGTGTGTTTCTTTACTATGTACATTTTGTAACTTACAATCCAATGGTCACGATATGTAGTGATCCGACGGTTCATTCTCTCCTTGGTATTACCGACACTTGATCCGTGGCTTAACACCCGATTGGTCCATGATCTCTATTTAAAGAGCATGGAGGGTCATTTGTAGGGTAATCCGTCTATGAGAGAAGCTTATGTAAATTTTCATTCTTTTATTAATAAATTGCCTGAAGTGGCCGCGTTGGCTTAGGCCGTGGACTGTTTCCCTCTTTGAGGGTTTTAACCACGTCAAAAGTACTGGTGTATTGATCTGCAATCTGTTTGTGAGCGGTGTCCTTTGGTGTTCTGTCTGAGGAACTTACCCTATAAATTCCTACAAAAGTCAACGCTAGTCAAAACAACAACAATTCTTCCTTGAAGCAGCTTGGTCTTCCTTGGTCAAACTCGGCCTAATCAGGAGGATAAATTCAGCGCAAAACAACGCGGTCAAACTCGGTCAAAGGAGAGAAGATTTCTGTAATTTTCTGCAGTCAAACAGTAGTCAAACCTGAAGTCAATGCAGGTCAACCAACCCAAAATTCCTCGATTTTTGTGCCCAGCAATGCAGCTTGAGAAAATCGAATCTTTGACCCAAAAACCGAAGTCAAACTTAGTCAAAGGTACCCCATATTATCCCCCCTAGGTATATAACATGCGCCTTGGTCAATGTTGGTCAAACTTGTTCTTGAACTCTGAAATTCTGCCTGTAATTCTGCATAGAAAATCTGTCCTCCTAGCTGCATGTGTGAGAGAGAAAGAGGCTTCCCAAGAGTTGTACAAACCAATCTGATGAAGAGAGAGAGAAGAATGTGAGTGATGGATGTCCAAATGAGGTGTGAGGTCTCTTCTATTTATACTCTTCGTTGTGGGTGAACAGACACATCCTTTGGGCTTCTTGAGCCTACATTTAGCTGAGGCCGACTTGATCAATTTGCACATGTGTGGTCATAAATTCAAAATCACACTTCTGCTTGTCTGAATGAGATGACCTTTATATCAATCTTGGACCTCTCGAAAAGAGGATTCCAATGCAATCATCATCTCCATCAAATGAGTTGTCCCAAGGTGGAATTTGGCCCTAGTTCCCAATTTAAACACTCCCTCTCAACTAGGGAGAATTCCGCCTGCTAATCCATTTGTTGTTATTATGCCACCCTATCGTCATGTACCATCTCTGTCATCTTTGCCCTGCTCTGCTCTGCTGAACCATGAAGTAATAATGAAGAAGAATTGATCGAGAGTGAGTCATAAGACCTTACCATTCTCCACTAACAAAGGTTAGTCCTCAGTTGATTCCAAATCAAGTTGTTGAACACCATGCATCCTAGACATAGGCAGTACGACAATACATGATGCATCCATCAATAGTGCTATGGTCCCTATCCACATTTCCCAACTCATTGGCTAGATAAGAGGTACTTCCCATGAGTCCCAGACTACATGGGTAGAATGTATGCTAGGGCATCAGCAGGGGAAGCTGAACCACTCATCCTTCTCATATGTCATAGGGAAGGTGAACCACTCATCCCATGCATATATCAGTCGTAGGGGAATGTGCATTGTGAACCACTCACCCTACATACATGTGTTCGCAATCGTAGGGGAAGGTGAACCATTCACTCTACACACATGTCAACCATCATGAGGTATCATAAGGGAAGGTGAACCACTCATTTTGAACATAGCGCACCACTAAGGGAAGGTGAACCACTCACCCTATGGTCGCTCATAGCTCCAAGAAGTACCCCAAGCCCCTAAGAGCTCCTAGAGCTCGGTGTCCAACTCAGGTGGGACTCTCATAGGAGGGTCTTTCAACGACTCCAAGTCTCTCATGGAAGGCTAAGAATTTGACCTTCCCTAAGGGCTTCTTGAGAATGTCTGTGACCTGGTCATCCTTCCTGATGCTTTGGAGCCTTATTGCTCCTCGTTGTACCATATCCCAGATAAAGTGGTACTTGATATCAATGTGCTTGGAGCGGTCATGGAACACGAGATTCTTTGTGAGGCGAATCCCAATTTGGTTGTCGCAGAAGATCACGGTGGTATCTAGCACATGCTCAAATAGCTCACTAAAGAGCTTCCTCAACCAAACAGCTTCACAACAGGCCATACTAGCAACAATATATTCGGCCTCAGTGATGCTTAAAGCAACCGATTTCTACTTCTTGCTCATCCAAGATATTGAAGCAGACCCCAATGAGAAGCAACATCTAGACGTGCTCTTACGATCCACCACACTGCCAGCCTAGTTAGCATCAATATATCCATGTAGCCTCGAATTCCCGACAATGTATCTCAAACCATAGTGAATTGTGCCCCGAAGATATCTCAAGAGATTCTTAGCAGCAATCTAATGTATGTGATGAGGCTTGACCATAAATTGACTCAGCGTGTTCACAACAAAGCATATGTCCGGACAAGAGTTTACCAAGAACATCAGGGCCCCCACAAGTTGTCGATATTCAAAAGGATTTGCCAATGCGGGCCCAACAACACTTCCACATAGTTTCTTGAAATTGAGTTCCATAGACTTGCATTCCACCATCCCACATCTCTCTAGTAGCTTTAGAATGTATTTTCCTTGAGAAAGGAAAATCCCACCAGGTTTTTTCCAGACCTCCAAGCCTAGGTCTTGTTACCACTCAAACCTGTTGGGGACCTAAAAGGGGTTCCTAAGAGGGCAACTATTAGGTCAAGGGCAACGATGGAGGCTTATCCCACTGTCACCACAGCTAAGTCTCCTTGCTCTTTATGGACTTTCACCGATGGGAGGAGTCCCGGTAGTGTAGGGATCACTTTGTAAAGTAGATGTCAATGGATAGGTGAAAAGTGACTCTGAAAACCCTTTCCCAAGGATGGAGTGAGGAATGGAACTTGCTTGCTCTTTAAGCAAGGGACTTGGTCCACTAGGGGTAAGGGGGGAGGATTGGAGGGTTGAGGGAGAAACAATAGGCTTATAAAGGAGTTTCTCAATCCCTATAATCCTAGGGAAACTTGGATTCCCAAATGGTTCTTGACAAATAATCTTTATTCACAAGTGGGACCACACAGGGCCAAGTGGACCCAACCCAGGTTCAAGGATGGAATGCAACAACCAATGATGTTTCTATCTTGGACAAGGTGAGGGGGGAAGGACCAAACAAGAATATTTACTTCAAAAGGTTGAATTGATCCTGTTGAGGTCTAGCCTTGGGGATGCCTAGGAAAAACTGGATCCTAGTGCTAGGGCTTGGGATTCTCGAAGATTCCACCATTAGAATTGCCTCAAATTTGGAGGAGAGGGAGGGGACCCACTAGCGCAGTAGCTTGTAGGAGATCGAAGTTTTTCCTTTGGTCAATTCTCGGGAAATTGATGCCCTAGGTGACCTAAGGGGGCTAGAGTTGGGGAAAAAGGGGAAAATAGTAAAAAGGAAGGTTAAAATAATCACCTCTTTAAGGGACCAATGCCGAATTCACTTGGGGATATGGAGTCAAGGATGATAATGAGTAAGGACTTGGTTTCTTGATCAAGGAGGCCCAGAAAGTCAACTTCATCGAATGTTGAGAGAAAGACAAGAAAAGTGACCTTCAAGCATTTATACTTCAAAGCAAACGATGCAAGCTTATCGAGACAAATAATCTCTAGGACATTTCATTCATATAACATTGGCCCATACATTAAACTAAAACATGCTCAATTCCACATTTCAATTATGCAACAACTAGCCCTAATTTTAGCAGTATGC
Organism: Pinus tabuliformis; assembly: GCA_031772625.1. NCBI lineage: Eukaryota > Viridiplantae > Streptophyta > Pinopsida > Pinales > Pinaceae > Pinus > Pinus tabuliformis. Next base: position 1,542,250,154 of record CM062804.1, on the reverse strand, counting down.
AACAACAAGAATAATAACATCAAAATTCACTTACAACGTTATAGAGTATATCCAACCAGCATTTCGTTCACAAGACAAAGCTCCAAGACAAGATAAATAGCCCAAATCCATACGTCAAAATTCATCCACCTCTAGAAAATATCCTCCAAGGAAAAAATGCGAAGTTCTTTATGATTAGAGAGGTCCCAAGTCAAGTGATGATACAAATGAGTGTATCTATCATCAATATATAGCCTCCTAAGGAGTTCGAATTATGCTATGGGCCTACATTAGCCCCTAATGATAAAATAATGTGCAAATAAAAGCCCTATTGGTGACAAGCCCACCAAACTAGCTCATAAGTGTAAAAACAAGCCTCATAAGAGGCCAAATAATGATATGTGCATGTCGTAGGGCCTTCCAAAGGCTCAATGATATCCTGAAGTGCCATATTGAGGAATAAATTCCTCGGAATGTGATGGACAAGGGGGTGGCCCCTTGTTCTCCAAGTAGTAGACCTGTGGTGCTCCCATTGGGTATGAGGGCACATAGATGACCCCATGGGTCTCCATACGAATCAAAGATCCTTTGCAAGGGTCAAGTGGTGGAATGAATGCTGCCATGACATTTTACAAGTCCTGGGACACATGTCAGAGTGTGGGGCTAATGTGGGGGCCCACTGGGCATAATGTACCAAGCATATCATCACCATTCCAAAAGTGGATTGCTGGTAATCTCTGAGCATCCATGAAGATCTGTGGAGTATTGTCAGCTGTTGTGGAGGCCCATGGCTGTCTATGCACACCCTACATTTGCCAATGTAGACCTCTGGGGGTTAGGATCCCATATAGGGAAACCACACCCAAATGGAAACCACTTGTAATCCTGCATAAGATCCAATGTGTCCCCTATGCTTCCAGTACAACCAGTCATTAAAGTAATTGGGTAAAAAGATTACAAATCATGGATAACAATGTGGGCACTTCATAATGACATGCCCTTCCGTAATGGGCTTTGGCATGTGTTAGTGTCTCCAAGTTCCAAAGGGGGTTAGCCCAGTACCTTATTAGGTGGTTTCAACCTGTAAAGGGGATAATATGTTCAAGGTACATCCCTCTAATTGGGGTGGCAAGTGACAAATAAGTGGAATGGAATAGGGAATGAGAGGGGCAACCCTGGGCCACATAGTGGGGCATAGGGGTAGCTAGATAAGGGGAAGCCCACACCTAGGTATGTAATGTATAGAAGTGAGCAATCGTGGTACATGAGGTGCCCCAACCTTGATTTTTCCACCCTTCTTCATATACCTTTTGCCTTTTGTGAATTTTCTTTAATTAACTGCTTGAGGCTCAAAGGACAAGAGCATGATGTGTAAGATATAACAATGATTACCCCCTTTAAAGTAGGGCAGTTCATTGCCCTCCAGGGGTTGAGACAATCATGGGTTCCTGAATGATAAAGGAGGCTCATCTAGGGCATATGGAACTAGGGTGATAGCCAATAATTGGGGTAGAGATCATGTAATGGCTTTTGCCCACGTGCTAACTATTTTTGTCCCAACCATCTTTTGCATTTTGTGGTACAATTTCCTGTTAAATGTGGCCATTTATGCTCTTCACTTTTTTTTTTTAATTGCTTCAACCTTCGAGGCATCATTCTAGGCCTGACCGAAGGTGGGGGCAAGGGAATAGGGAGGCTAGCCCTATGTGGACGTAGGTGGGAGAAAAGATGAATGGGGGTATAGTGAGTGGAAAGGGAGTAATATGTGCGGATAAAGGAGCGGGACCACACACCCAAAGTCGGGGTTTCCTAAGTTGTACCACCCTAGAACCAAATGGTCAATAAAGGAGATCCCACGGGAATAAGATCCAAGGGTAGCAACCAAAAGAGATCAAGGGGACAGGAGCACAAACTAAGCCCACTCTTTCCGCCAAATCCCCCCATCAATCTATACCCAGAAGTATCCATGATAAGTAAACCCAATACTCAATTACCAAATGACAAGACATATGTTTAGATTCGGGAGGCCCGCCTTCAAACATACGGATCAATATAGGTGGGTGAGAGACCACATGGTTGGCTTAGGTGGCAGAGAAATGGCACAACGAGCTAGTTGGAGGTAGCAAGGGGTTGCTGTCTACTGGCTGGGGCTCATCATGGAGAAAAATTTCTCCAGGGATATCACCCACAAAGTGGTGGGTAACAGGTCTTTCATCTCGAATTCAGAAGCCAACTCCCTATTGCATTAATAAATGAGAGGGTCTGCACTTGTCAGAAAAAGATTATCCACATAAAGGGCCAAAATGAGAGGCCTGTCCTTTTCAACCTTGAAGTATAGGTTCGGGTCAGCTTCGCTCCTTGTAAATCCCAACTTCATAAGATAGTTATCAATCCTCTCATACCAAGCCCTAGGGGCTTGCTTCAACCCATAGAGGGCTTTCTTCAACCTACATACATGTGTCTTTCGATCTTGAACTTCGAACCCCTCAAGTTGTTCTACATAGACTTCCTCCTTAAGTGAGCCATGCAAGAAAGCAGTTTTGACATCCATTTGGTGTAGGCTCCATCCTTGAGAGGCAACAAGAGCAATGATGGATCAGATAGTGGTGTATCAGGCAACTGGTGCAAATATTTCATTATAGTCCACTCCTTCCTTTTGAGAGAAGCCTTGAGCAACAAACTTGGCCTTGAACTTTTCAGCACTCCAATCAGCTCCATGTTTTATTTTGCAAAGCCATTTTGAAGTGATCACTGACTTGTCCTTGGGTCTAGGAACCACATCCTAGACATCATTCTTAATGATTGATTCATATTCCTCATTCATTGCATCCTTCCATACTTGGTGCTTCACGGCTTCTTTGAACGTACATGGCTCAGATTGAACAATGGTGCTCATAGTAGCTAAGCACCCTTGGTACCTGTTTGACTTCTTGCTTTCACGAAATGTCCCCCTTGGTGCAACATGTCTTTCAACATTTTCGAGAGTATCTTTGAGCCACAAAGGTCTTTTCCTTGAGGTAGAGGTCTCACCAGGAGGTGGACCAATGGGATCCATCGGGCCTTCAACATTAGGCATCAGATCATCTGTCAGAGATTCATCCTTCTTTCCTACATCATCATCATTGTCCTTCCTTGGGATAGGAAGATCTCTAACATTCCTAAGGGCAGAATCTTCATCAAAGGTGACATCATGACTTATGTCTACTTCTCCTTGACCAGGCACGTAGATTCTATATGCCTTTGAAGTTTCACTGCTGCCCACAAAAGTTCCTTTCTTCCTAGATGCATCTAGCTTGTTTCTTTTCTCTTTCGACATGTGAAAATATACTGGGCAACCAAAAATTCTAAAATGAGAAACATTAGGTTTCTTACCGGTGAAAACTTCTTCGGGTGTCTTGAAGTCCAATGCTTGATGCGGGCACCTATTTTGAACATATACAATAGTGTTGGTAGCTTCTCCCCATAAAAACTTCGGTAGGCCTTAGCCATGAAGCATAACACAGGTAGCTTTTATGATTGCTCGATTCTTCCTTTCGACAACTCCATTTTTCTCAACAGTATATGTAGTAGTGGTCTACCTCTTAATGCTATCTTCTCTACAATAGTCATTGAATTCATTTGACTCATATTCGGTTCCATTATCGGTCCTCAATATTTTGATCTTCTTCCTTGTTTGATTTTCGACCAAGGCTTTGAAAGAGCGGAACCATTTGAACACTTCATCCTTCTTCTTCAAGAAATAGATCCATGCTTTGCGAGAGAAGTCATCCACAAGAATTGCATGGTACAAGTATTCTCCCAAAGATGTTACAGGCAACATACCTGATAGATCAGAATGGACCAATTGAAGAATATCAGTAGTTTGACTTTCACTTGAAGGGAATGGTCCCCTTGTATGTTTTCCAGCTGCACAACCCTGACAAACTCCTTCATGATCTATGTTGAATTCAGGCATACCTGTGACCATCTTCCTTACATCAAGTAAGGCTTTGTAATGAAGGTGAGCAAATCTTCGGTGCCATAATTCAGATTGAAGAGAAGTATTGCAAGTCATAGCTCCCAAAGGACTTCTTCCAACCTGATAGAGACCGTCAATCCTAAATCCAAGTGTAAATGCATCTTTCGGGTTCCTTCGCCAAAAATGTACCTTCCCATCAATGAATGCTACCTTGAAGCCTTTATTTTCCATAGCAGAAATAGATACCGGGTTCTTTTTCAAATTAGGTACATATAATACTTCTTGTATGAAGGATTTGACCTTGATTCAAGTGAAGAGTGATAGTCCTAATCCTTTTCACAGGGTAGGTGGTATTGTCCCCAAGTATGATCTCCAAATTTGTCTTCTTTTCAACCAAATTTGAGAGGGCCTCCTTGTACCCAGTGAAGTGCCTTGAGGCACCACTATCAATCAACCAATTATCCAAAGCGTTCGGAGGAGAGGCAATGGTGAGGGTAGAAATAAGATAAAATTCTTTTTGCTTATCTACAACATTAGTTTCCTCATACCTGGAGTTTCTCGACCTTGTCTTTTTGGACCAGCATTGTTCTTCCTTTTAGCATGAGCGGAGAAAGCAGTAGGATTATTCCATTTGAGGGCTTATCTCTTTCCATCATCCTTATTTTTGCTTGAGTGCATCTAGCCAATAATTCATCAAAACCCAGAATCTTGTCATTATTGAGGATGGTGGTGTTAAACACATCCCATTCTCTTGTAATACCTCCAAGTGCAATAAGAGTGAGCTCCCTGTCACCAACAGTTTTTCCAATAGATAGGAGATCATTCTTGATTTCGGTAATCCTCATGAACTAGCATTGAATGGACTCTCCTCTATCCATCTTGATGTCTTTCAATTTGTCTTGAGAAAGAGGATTTGATTTGCATTGTTTACTTTGAACGTCTCAACTAGCTTGTCATACATCTCCTTAGATGTTTCCCAATCAGAAATATAGGCAACCGAAGGCTTGTGAATGGAATCTACAATAATTTTCTTATCTTTGACCTCACCTTTCTTGTACTTTGTTTTTGCAGCAACGGATGCATTTGAAGGGGGCTTCACCACTCTTCCTTTTACATAGTCCATAACATCATTCTCTTCCAAAGTCAAATCCAGAGACATCTTCCATGCATGATAGTTGGGTTTATCCTTGAGTTTGTCCTCGGATTTGAAGTATGATGTAGTCGTCATTGAAGTTAGCTCAAAATTCTTGTCCAACAACTTTCCTTAGTGATTGCTATTTTCACTCTTGCTTGGGCTGTATCTTCACCTGGCTCCGATACCATGTTAATTTTAGATAACAATGGTATGTTCTATGCTTTAGTACAATTTACTTCAATGTTCCTTTAGCAGCCCAATAACAATTTCCAATTATTTCCAGTAGCAATCACATTAACAATTAATCACATTGATAGTAAATGCAGATAGAACATAAAACAAATGCAGAAGACAAGCCAAGACAAGAGAACACCGGATTTGGCGGATGCAAGCGAAAAACACCAATGTGGGGAAAACCCTTTGAGCAAATCTTATTATTATTCAATAGTTCAGTAGAGAGAGAGTACAAAATTCAAATTGATTAGCCCAGTGCAAAGTCAAATCAGCTCGGTCAAATTCTGCAGTCAACTGTAGTCAAACTTCAGCATTAACCAAAAAGTCAACGCTGGTCATAACAGCAACAATTCTTCTTTGAAGTAGTTCGGTCTTCCTTGGTCAAATCGGCCTGCTCAGGAGGATAAATTCAGCCCAAAATAGCTAGGTCAAACTCGGTCAAAGGAGAGAGAAGACTGCTGTAATTTTCTGCAGTCAAACAACAGTCAAACCTGAAGTCAACGCAGGTTAACTAGCCCAGATTTCCTCAATTTTTATGCCCAACAATGTGGCCTGAGAAAATCGAATCATTGACCCAAAAACTGAAGTCAAACTCACTCAAATGCTCTTTGGTCAACGCTGGTCAAACCTGTTCTCGAAGTCTGAAATTCGGCCTGTAGTTCTGCCCTCCTAGCCACACGTGTGTGAGAGAGAGAGGCTTCCCAAGAGCTGTACGAACCAATATGATGAAGAGCTAGAAGAATGTGTGATTGATGGATGTCCAAATGAGGTGTGAGGTCTCTTCTATTTATACACTTCGTGTGGGTGAAGAGACACATCCATTGGGCTTCTTGAGCCTACATTTCGCTGAGGCCAACCTGAACAATTTTCACATGTGTGATCATAAATTCAAAATCACACTTTTGCTTGTCCAAATGAGATAATCTTTATATCAATCTCGGACCTCTCCAAAAGAGGAATCCAATGCAATCATCATCTCCATCAAATGAGCTGTCCCAAGCTGGAATTTGGCCCTAGTTGCCAATTTTAACAGGTTCAAATCTCTCTTTTCTTCCACGAGTTTTGGTCAGACCAACAAATTTTCTTTTCGGACTTGCGTTTTATCCTTGGACATGTTCTCTTCTTCAGATATCTCCTATTTAGACCTCAGACTCTTTCACCTCAAGTCCATTAATTTTTGGACGGGTTCTTTGTGCCAAATGAAGATTGCAATCTTTTATTTGTACATGGTTTCACTCTGAACTGTCATGTCTCAAGGTAGGCCGGCATGATTAAGTTAGAGCCGACCAGATCATGAAATTCAATATTTATCCATGAGTGTTTTGGAAAAAAACACTAATATATATCTTTCGACTTAGTTACCGGAGAATCCACAGTAAGAACCATTTTCTGCCAACGTTTCAAATCCCAACCGGGATCCATCATCAGGACAACTTGAATGCTGGATAGAAGAAGAGCTTATTTGAGGGATTAAATAGTAATGAGGAGAGAAAAAAGAGAGATGAATGTCGGCTATCAATTTTTGAAAAATAATTTTTGATGAGATGTCGGCTGTCTCTGATTAATTTAATTAAATAATTTTAATTTTAATTAATTTATTTATTACTTTTTTTTTCATAATTTTTTTTATTAATATTAATTGGTTACTTTAATTAAAAATGATAGTTATTATCAATATAAATTCTTTTATTAATTAATAAAAATAATTAGTATTATAATAATTAATAATAATTAGTATTAATGATATTATATTGATCATAGTTAATGTTAAAAAGTATTAATCATAGAAAATTGAATTATTATTCAATATTTGTAATAAATGATTGATCATTAATATTTATTATTAATATTAATTGTAATTATTATTATTATTATCATTAATTATAATAATTAATATAATAATTAGTAATAATAATTGGAATTATAATAATTAATAATAATAATTGGTATTAATGATATTATATTGATCAAAATTAATGTTAAAAATATTAATTTTTAGAATATTGAATTAATATTTAATATTTATTATAATATATGTTGGTACAATTTTTATTAATAAATTTTTAAAAATAGGTTATTATTTAGCTAAGTAAAGAAATTAATAAAGAAATTATTGTTAATGTAAATATTATTGTTATTAGAAATTATTATTTATTAATATAATAATTAATAATAATAATTAGTATTAATAATATTAATAATGATCATAATTAGAATTGATCAAATTAATCCTAGAATTAATATATAATATTGATAATATTAATCCTAGAAGATTGAATATAATATTTAATATTTAATATTTATTTATTATTTTATAATAATTATATAAAACACATGAGTTTGTACAATGTTTTTTTTTTTTTTAAAATAGAATTATTATCAATATAATTTTGAAATTTTGGAAGAAGAATAATTAGAGAAATGGGATAATATTAAAATTAAAATTACTTAAGTGTATAAAATTTTTGTTTTGTTTTTTTTAATAATTGTTATTATATTAAAATAGATATTTTAATATTAAGAATCAAAGTAATTAATATGGGTAATTAATTAATTAATTAATGATAAAGGTCTTTATCAAAATTAATAATGTAAATGATTAATTGTGTATTAATTATTATTATTATTATTATTATAATACTACTATTAATAAAGCGAGTTAATTTCTCTGATTAGGGGAAGCCAGCTTCCACTAATCTCCATACCATTGTCTCTGTTGAGATTATGCGGGTGTTTGATAATTTCAAGAGCTTCTCTGATCTTTCGCCTATGGTGTTGCTCTTCCCTAGCGATAATAGAGGCACTTTCCAAGTAGACATGGTGCTTAGTTTTTGAGGAGTGTTCTGCCAGGGCGGAAGTACGAGACCTTTCATTCCTAATATCAGCTCCATGTTCCTTGAGTCTAGTCTGCAGGGAGCGACCTGTTTCACCAATGTAGCTTTTCCCACATGAGCAATCAATTTTATAGACCCCTTTAAGTTGATGTCTATCAATATTATCCTTGACAGATCTCATACCTTGCCTAATAGTTCCAGGTGCTGAGAATTGCGTGCTTATGTTTTTCCTTCTTAGGATTTTCGCAATCTTATCTGTAACCCCATGAATGTAAGGTAGAAAAACCCTACCACCCTCAGGTTGATCTCGGGTCTTAGGTTCATGAGATAACATCCTTTTTTCGGCTTTCTGAATTGCTCTTTTAATCTCATTTTCTTTGAAGCCTATACCCTTAAAGGTTGAGACTAAATGCTTCTTTTCTTCATTCAGATGATCAGCGTCAGAAATTCGAAGGGCCCTGATAGCAAGGGTGTTTAGAACACCAAATTTCTGGGCTGGATGATGGTGGGAATTAGCGTGGAGGTAGTTTTCTGTATGGGTTGACTTCCTGAAGACTTTGTGCCCTATGGAGCCATCCTCTTTTCTCATGATGAGGATGTCTAAAAAAGGGTAAGATTCCAGGGCCTTCTTTTCAAAATATTCCATGTGTAAGTTGGCCACGATTGGCGAAAGGGGGGATCCCATTGCCACTCCAGATGTCTGCTCATAATATGTTCCCTGGAAGGTGAAAACTGTTGATCGCAAGCAGATTTCAGCCAACCTTGCAGTCCCTGGATCAGTAACATCTTTTATAACCTGAATGGCTTCTTCAAGAGGAATCTTGGTGAATAAGGACACTACGTCAAAGCTAACAAGGATGTCATCACGTTCTATCTTCTCATTCTTAATGAGATTCACGAAGTCATGGGAGTCTTTGATGAAAGAATCAGTGTTTCCGACAAGGGGCTTGAGGATTTTTGCAACATACTTAGCGAGCTCATAGGTTGGGGATCCAATGGTATTGACTATTGGTCTAAGAGGGACTCCTTCTTTATGGATCTTGGGTAACCCATAAATCCTAGGGATGCATTCACTAGAGGGAATTAATTTCTTTTTTAATTTATCATCAAGGTTGGATTCCAAAATTGCCTTTTTCACCTCTTTCATAATCTTGGGGATGGGGTTATTGCTCAGTTTCTTATAACTACCACATTTGAGGTGATCGTTCATTTTGTATATATAATCTTCTTTATCCAAGATCACGGCTGCTCCTCCCTTATCTGCCTTGAGAACCACAATTTTATCATTGTTACGCAGGGATTTGAAGGCCCTTTGTTCTGCTTTACTCAAATTACTTTTGGGAGCTTTGGCCTTTCTCATAATAAGGGAGCACTCTTGTCTTAATGCTTCCTTATCTTCCAAAGGAAGGTTGTTAATCCCATCCTCTATGCTACATATCATTTTCTCAATAGGAAGGTTTTTCGGAGCAACAGCAAATCCCAGACCTTTTCTGAGGACATTAATGACCTCGGGTTCTAAATCTTGTGAAGACAGATTTACAACTTTCCTTTTTAATTTTGATTCGGAGGTGTTGACCGAAGATGTTCCATCTTTCTTTAAACCTTGATTGTTGTTAATACTGATTATATCAGTGTTCTCTAACCCTTGATTGCTGTTAATTATGCTGCCCATGGAGTTACTTAAAATGGAGTCTATTAATTTTCGCTTCTGCGTAAGTTCATTCATGTTCACAACAGCTTCCTGCCTATTTATGCTGCCCATCGAGTTAAAGTCAATTCGTTTCTGCGCAGGTTCCACCACAGCACTATGGGTATTATGTCTATGGTTGCCGTCTGGTATATTACCAATAATTAGTTCAGGTGGAAGATTATTGATCTGCGTTCTGTCCATTGGGTCAATCAGTTCCTTGTTCCAATTATCGCTGCACACCGAATAACCTTGAAGTCTGCCTGTGTTCTTTGCATTGTTATTACCGCTACACATTGAATCAAGAAATTGCGTAGGCTTGCAGAAGTCATCGCTATCATTGTTGACCAGGCTCCCTGCATTCTGCGTTCCAATCACAGCGCTATGGGTAATATGTCTATGGTTGCCGTCTGGTATATTACCAATAAATAGTTCAGGTGAAAAATTATTGATCTGCGTTATGTCAATTGGGTCAATCGGTTCCTTGTTCCCATTACCGCTGCATACCGAATAACCATGAAGTCTGCCTGCGTTCTTTGCATTGTTATTAACGCTGGATTCTATCCTTAAATGCACAAATCATCCCTTGGTTTGAACTACTTGAATGTCTGATGGAATTCAATTTAACAGTCAACAAAATTTGGAGCAGTTATTTGGTGAAGGATCAGGACCCGAGAGCATTTTTAGGCCTGATGTATGGCCAAAAGGGCTTATTTAAGTGTGCAGAGTTGTTTACCAGCTGATGTCTCATACATACGTCTCTTGCTATGAGCCAGGTTTGAGCTGTGAGATTTTGACAAAATTCAGTTATGTGAACAGAGATTTGTTGGAGCAGACCATCATCAACACACCCAATGGACAGTCCCTCTCATTTTGACACAGTATCTTTTTTTTTTCTTTCAAAGATTGAATGCATAGCCCAGATGAGTAGCAACTTAAATAACATGTTTACCAATCTAAAAACCCAACATTTCTGCACAGTTTTTGCAGTTGTACACAATTTATGGGTCTATACCACAACTTTACTTTTCTGCATATTTTACATCCAAACAGCCTATACCTTTGGACTTTGGCAACTGACCTATGTCTTGTTTTATTAGCAGATGTGGAGTACGACTGCAGATAATGATATCCTCCTAACAATCATTGTTTACAATACTCTCATCATCATAACATACAATATACAATTTACAAGACATCTTCACAACTCAGCCAGCGTATTGTTTGCATTCACCATTGGGGATGATGTCACTGATTCTGGTACTTGCTTTGACATCAATGACAAACCACTCAAGACTTCTGTAGTTGACAATTGTGACAGGGCTGACTTGGACACTTGGTGAGGCTGGTTAGTTTGACCATAACTTGACTTTGTTAACTCTTGCTGGATTGGTTCTCTAAGGAAAGAAGATTGCTGGGTTTTCCCCTTGTGGGTTTTGCCCTGGCCAGTGGCCTAATTTTGGCGTATCTTGTCTGTTGTACACTGTCATCTCTACTTTCTTGTCACTGCTATTAGTTGAATTTCTGAAGTGTAATTATTTGATGAAGAAGAAAGATGAAAAGAAGCCCTAATAATTCACAAATAACTATCAGTGGTTCGGAAAATAGTACTTGTACACATTGTACTTGGTTTCTCAACACTGACATGGCATCCTCTTGAATCACGGTGGATAGAATAGGAAGATCAACTTTCAGGCTGCATAACATTTGCATACGGACTTCATTTGAGGTCTTTGTTGCACCGTTGGAAAGGTATCAGAGTGTAGAACAATGCCATGGGATCTGGTGCTAGCGAGAGTTTTTGGACCCCAATATACTTCATTAAATGCCTCAAATTGTATCTGGAAGGTTTTAAATCCCAATTTGCCAAACTAGGACCCACCAGTAAAAATGGTCCTATGAGTTGATTCCTCCATTTTTTCCACTCCGAAAGCATCACGATGGATGACACTAATATAATGATCCAATCCGGATCACAGTACATGTGTGTCCATCTTTTACTAGGATTAATTTTTGATACCCTCCGTTTTGTGTATCTTTTGATCTCCCTCAGTGCCAAGAGTCTTGGTATCTTGAGGATTTTAGTTGGTTAAGGGATTGTGTTGGTTTTCACCTATGACTTTCAAATCTATTATATGTTGAACCGAGACATTTGTTGGTTGTGTTGATTCTAAATGATAGTTTTACTCCACGCAGGCCATCTTTTTTCCTTTATCTTTGGTTTCTTATTCTTTCTTGGCTATAATCTTTGGTTCCTTATCCAATCCATATATATGTATATGGAATTGAGTGACAAGTCTGTAATTGGTCTTGAAGCTATCAAACTTCTTATTGACCCTCTTCAAGGGTTTTAGTATACTTATTATTGTTACCATTTTTCTATCGTACTTTTCTTTAGCAGTTTTTTTGAGATTTGCTACTTTAGCTCGTTGATTGAATTGTCTCTATCAGTGAGTGGTGGATTATAGAGCTTTTTCCTCTAGCTTGTTCATGTATGTTCAATAACTCCTTTTTTTCTCACTTGTTTTTGGCCTTTTCATTTGACAATGTATGTCTAGTAAGTGCAATGAGTTGAAAGTATTTGCCAATGATGGAAAAACTTGCGTTGTTGACATTTTCACAAAGGTCCTTATTGGACAGTCTATTCTGGAAGCTTTGTCTCAATGTATAGTGGAATTTGTGTCAACAAAGTGTTTGTCTAAATTGAGATAAGAAGGGACAACACACACCTTCTATCTTCAAGCCTAATACTGATTTAGTAACTTTTTCGTCATTCTCATTCATATTTATAATTGTGATTTTATTCTAGACTAATTGGTTATAACTCTTCTTTTATTAATGGATATCATGCTTCTCAAGTTTTCCTTTTTGAAATCTACGTGCTCTTGATTTATTCCTTGAGCAATGCACTTGTTATGATATATTTCTTTGTCACTACTATGCTTGGAATTTCATTAACAAATTGTGCAAATTAGTAATTAAGAAGTCGCAGGTAACAAGTGGTTCATAGATCTCAATGCCCTCACAAATAGATTGACAACTTGGCAAGTTTAAATTTTTTAAAAGTGAGGATTATTTGTCGTTGAGTTTTCTTCTATAAGTAACTTCCACGATAAATATTTCCATGCTCATAATTTAAATCCACTTGGCTTGCCTAACAACTATTACCAACCACAATAACATGCCTTGATAAATACTTGGAAGATCATTTTAATAGTTTGGGTCCATTTATTAGTCAAATTGCTGAGATTCTCCTTCGGGGTGTAATGGGGACCCGAAAGGCTTGTTATTGACCACCTGTGGGTGATACCCATAGGAGAATTTTTTTCTCCTAAGATGGTCCTCAACTGACAGCTGACAACCCCTTGTAGCCACCATATAGCTTAATGTGCCACTATCCCAACCACATGAGCTAGCCATATGCTCCCTCACCCATCTGTTATGATTGTATGTTTGAAGGTGGGCCTTCCAACCCCGAAGGTATGGCTTTTCATTGTGTAATTAGGTATTTACTTATCATGGACATTTTTGGGCATGGATTAGTGGGGGGACTCAACGGAAAGAATGGGCTTGGTTTGTACTTTTGTCCCATGCTGCATTGAAACAGATACGGGGTTTGAAACGGATACGAAAAATTAAAAAAAATTCCGGATACGATACGGCAAGGAAACGACACACACACACATATATAAGAATTTCATATCCATTCATCTAAGTAACCGGATTCGTCCATATACCCTGACGAACCGAAATCCTGCGTGTCCAGTACGATTCGGCCAAAATTCGAATCCTAAAATCGGATTCTTCGAATCCTAAACGAATCCCGATTTTTGCCAGCGTGTCTCGATTTCTAGGATTCGTATCCCAGAAAAGCGACTCCCGCGGGTTAAAAAAGGCCACATTTCTTCATTTCAGTCACGCTGTTTATCATTTCTTCTGCATTGTTTGAGCTGTTTGCAAGGAGAGAAGGGTTTGGAGCAAGGAGCTAAGGGAGTAGAGTGTTTGGCAAGGAGATTCAAGCACCAGGTAAGTGCATTTAAACTCCATTTTTTTGCATTTCTTATTCTATTACAGCAGTTTGTATATGATTTTTTGTTTACAAATTTGTGCATGTTTTGTTCATTTCTTTTACAGTATTCATGACTCAATCAAAGGCAGCAGTTAGGGGGCAAAGGAAGGGCAAGAATGTCTCCATTGGAGATGCCCCTCCTCCCCCAATATCATCAGAGTCTGCTGCAAGTAATGTTGATGGAAGAGGAGGACCTAGAGACAACATTGATAAATATCCATTGTGGAAATATGTCACAAGAGAGGATGGGACAAGCACTAAGGGGAAGGGAGGAGGCAATTTGCAATGGAGATGCACCTTTTGTCACATTCCTTTCAAAAGCACATATTTCTGTGTGAAAGCACATTTGTTGGCTTTACCGGGTTGTGGGATTGGAGCCTGTAAAGCTGTTTCTTTACAAAAGAGAAAAGAATTGGAAAATGAGTCCATTGTTGGTATGGAAAATGTGGCTTCAAAATCAAGAAAACCCAAGAATGAAAACCCCCTTCCATTTTTGAGGAAAGCCACCACCAAATTTCCATTTGAGAGTTCTACTTCTATTGGGGGACAAGCAACAAAAAGAAGGGCAATTGCACTTGGTCCAATGGACAAGATTTTCCAAAAAGAGAGACGGGAAGAGCATGATCTCACCATTACCTTCTTCTTCTATCAAAACTTCATATCATTTAATGTTGCACGCTCACCTCTATTTATTGAGATGCGCTGAGCTCTAACTCAAGGGGCTCTAGCAGGGTATGTGCCTCTTGGGTCAGAGAAGCTGAGAACCACATTGTTGATGAAGACAAAAAAGAGGTGCAAAAAATGCTTGAGCCTATTGTAGCATCATGGCCAACATCTGGGGTTAGCATTGTTTCTGATGGATGGACAGATCTAGCACGACACCCAATCATCAACTTCATGGTGTCTTCCTTGACTGGTCCAGTTTTCATGAAAGCAGTGGATACACTTGGAGAATACAAGGATGCGCAATTTATTAGTGAGTTATTTATTTAAGTTGTTGAAGATGTAGGTGTTGATTCTTGTGTGCAAATCATTATAGATAATGCACCTGTTTGCAAGGCTGCTGGCATGATTGTGGAAGCTAAATGTCCACAAGTGTTTTGGACACCTTGCATTGTCCATTCATTGAACTTAGCACTGAAATCCATTGCTTCTGATGTGCTTTGGATTGGAGGCATTATTGAGGATGCAAGACATATTCGTAACTTTGTGCAAAATCATATAAATGCCCTCACTATCTACAAGGAGTACACCAATCTATCATTGTTGAAGATTGCTGATACACGGTTTGCCTCTTCATTCATGATGTTGAAGAGGTTGAGGGAGGTTAAGACCGCTTTTGGGTCCATGGTTATTTTTGAGTTTTGGTCTTTTTGGATAAAGACAGATCAGGTAGCCTCTAAAAGAGTGAAGGACACAGTGCTAAATGATGCTTGGTGGGAGAGGGTAGATCTAATTATTCGGATCATGGACCCTATCATTTCTTTGCTTCGATTTGCAGATACAGACAAACCCATCCTATGAGAGGTTTATGAGGGATGGGATTCCATGATTGAGTCTGTGAGGAGCATTATTCTACAGAGTGAGTGCCTCGAGTATGAGACATCACCAGAGGCCTTCTGTGATACTATACAGAATATTCTTGTCAGCAGATGGGACAAGAATTGTACACCTTTACATTGTTTGGCTCACTCATTGAACCCCAAATACTACAGCCATGAGTGGCTGAATGATGGACCTTCTCACATATTCCATCCTCACATGGATGGTGAAATCTCACAGGGGAGGAAAGAGGCATTCAGGCAGATTTTTCAGGGTAGTGCATTGCTTGATGAGGTGGAGGATGCCTTTGGAGAGTTTTCCACTGGCAGTGGTTGATTTGGAGGTTATGATGTGATTAGAGACAGGGGGGCTAAGAAGCCCTATTCTTGGTGGGCAAATCATGCGGCAACAAGCCCTCCTCTTTAGTAGTTAGCCATGAGGCTCCTCTCTCAGGTGACTTTATCCTCTTGTTGCGAGAGGAATTGGAGCACATATGGGAATTTGTATAGTGTGAAGAAGAGCAGGCTTGAGCAGTTCAGGGCAGAGACAATGGTGTGTGTACACCAACCTTCGTCTTATTTACAGGCAGAGGGAAGAGTGGTTGAGGGGAAAGACAAAGATGTGGGATGTCTTTCCTGATGATATGGGTTTGGACACCAGTGTTGAGTTGGCATTGGCCAACATGGATCTCAATGATCCAGTGCTAGAGCCTGTTGGATTTGATGACTTAGAGGGGTCATCCTCCACAGCAACTGATGCAGAGGCAACTATGGATACAGGGGAGGACGAGGATGCAGGGGAGAGCAGTGGGGACCATGATGATGAGGACATTGATGCTGATTCTGATGCTGATGATGAGGATTGATGCCTTGAGGCTTGTATACTTGTAGTTGTTTTATATTTTCTATTTCTATTTGCCATTGGCATTGCACCTGCAGTACCTATGTAACACATTTTGATTTGATGACTTAATAAGAAAACTACAGTTGTCAGTGTGTTACTATCTTGTAGTTGTAAGTTGTCTTTCAGTTATGAATTATGAATCATGATTTATGTGACCACTGACATGTATTTGAATTTTGTATGTACTATGTATGCTATAGATGAAGATCTATGTTTGAAATCAATAAATTTGTATCATTAACTAAAATTTGTATAAGAAATATCTAATTATATATATATATATATATATATATATATATATTTTAATAAAATAATATATAACAAATCCTACGTGTCTTGTTCGGGGGGTCAACATGTCTGAATCCGATACTACGAATCCCGAATCCTACGAATCCTGAATCCCCGTGTCAGGTGACTTAGCCATTCATCTTTTAGAATCTAGATTCTACATCTAAAATTACATAATCATCATCATGAATTCAACATAAACAAATTATCATCATCAATTCAGCGTAAACAATGTCATCATCATTAGTGATTATTATAACATTCAACATATTATCATCATGAATTCAACATAAACAAATCATCATCATCAATTCAGCATAAACATTGTCATCATCATTAGTGATTATTATAGCATTCAACATATTATCATCATCATTAGTAGTGTAATCAGAAATGCTACAACCTTTGTGCTTTCGGGTCCAACTCCTTCAAAGAACGCGTCATGCATGGTAGATGGTATCTATCTTCCTTGCATGGCAATTAAAAGGCCCATGGGATCATTGGGATATTCCGTCAAGACCTATTTGAACATTTCAATATTCTCAACATCAGCTTGGTCTCTTGACTATATACATGCAAAAGATTGGCCAGAGAAAATTTGTTATATTGGAGAGATTTATGAAATCAAGAGCAAAATCAATGACAATTAACAAAATCTTAACCAAACTAAAAATTAATCGCTCAAATAAATCTCTTTACGAAGACATTCATCAAACCCTTCTGTTTGCATTTTTGAACATCTATCTTTTTCTGAGTAGTAAGAATCCTTTATAAATATATGGAGTTCCGTTGTTTCTAAAGATTTAGAAGAGACGTTATGAGACTGTTTATAGTGAGTTTATTTGCAAATCTGTTTTCTTCATTTTTGTTATTTATTTGTGGCTATACAAATTTTAACACTTTTTAACATTTTAAGGGTGGATTACGATCACAATTTTAAAACCCTTGGAAACATATCCAATTCCAAATCCGAAGTTTCCGATTTTTGAAACGACACAAAAATGTTTTTACGGCGTTTCAACCAAGGATCGTATTCGTTTCCTTTTCTAGTTGCTGCCCATGCGATCCTGCACTAATTTTAAATTCAAGTATGATAAAAATTCTAAAATCTGGAAATGATAATATTTTTATGAAAACACAACTGCTGAAATTGCAGAAATAAAACACAACAAAATTATGACAGCCACATACAGAAAATAACATAGTGATTTTTGGTCAATGTGACCCTGGAAAAACCCCCTACAACTCTTGGGGAAAACCAGTTTAAGAGCTATTCTTTATTTCTGAAAATGATTTTACAGAGAAATTGAAATACACAGTAAAAATTCCAGCAACCACAAATTACAACTTATCTCAATTTCCGTGCTTGAACTCCACCTCGAAAATCGTGCCAATCAGCAAACAGCCAAAACATAAATTTTTACAACAATAAAACAACATTAAATGCTGTATGGCCAGCCTCGAAAAATGTGCCCAGAACTTGCTGTCCCTCTTCCTCGATTTCTGTGCCTTTTTTTTCCTACTGCACGGTTTTCCTTGGGATGCGTGCCAATAAATGCTGCTGCCCAGATTTGCTGAAATGTCTTCTTGTTGCGCTCCTTCACTTCCTCACTGCTAAGAAATTCTCTCCTTGCTCTCTCTTCCTTTTCTCTCAAATGCTCATAAAAGAATGAATTAATCTTTTCCTCTTCTCTTTTCCTTTTATTCTCTAAATGACCTTTTGGGTTACCCTAAGATCTAATGGCTGAAGATTCATTTAGATCTAGGGATGAGAATAAATGTGCATTTGATTTTCACTTTCTATTTGGCCTAGATCCTGCACTAGTGGCTTCACAAGCTATGAACCCAAACTCCCGATCAAATCTCTATGAGAAGCTTTCTATCTCTGTAGAAGCTACCACGGGTTTGTCTTTCCCTTTCTTGTTCTTCTTCTCTGGACACATAACAACTTCGTGTACCAACTTTTGACAATTCCAACATTTGACTTTGGAATAATCCTTCTCCTTGTTCTGCTGCTTGCCTTTACCTTTGCTTTTCCCTCCATTGTTGGAAGCTTGCTTCTTTGCTCTGCCTTTCTTGCCTCTTGCTAATAGTGCCACATTGTCATCCTCCTCCACCTGTTTCGTTGCCCTAAGATGGTTCTTTTTGATCTCATTCTGAATACAGTCATCCCATAACCTCTCCCAATCGCAAAGGTTTTCCCGTGCAACAATGCCATCCACAAAATTATTCTTCCAAGTCTTGGGAAGACCATTCAAAGCAATTCTCACCAACTCAGTGGGTGCAATGATCTCACCTACGACTGCCAACTCATCTATCACTGAAGTGATCTTTGTGAGGTATGCTGTAGCACTGTCAATCTTAGCCATTTTAATGGCCTTCAGTTTCTCCTTCAGGACCATTTTTCTGTTTTCATTTGAGCTCTGGTAAAGACTGGTCCAGGTTGTCCACATCTCATGTGCATAAGTCTTTCTTCTCACATGAGGAATGACATGGTTTTTGATTCCTTCCAGAATCAATCTTTTTGCCTTAGCATTCTTTTTGTTAAACTCTGCCAACTGTACAGGGTCAGCAGGTACTACTACTGGGTTCTGTGTGGTATTTACCATAATGCCCCAGAGTTCTGCTTCCTCAAAGATGCTCTGGATTCTCTCCTTCCATGCACTGTAGTTGTTCTGCCCATCCAACCTGTCTTCAACTCTCAAACCCAAAGACATGTTTCACTGTCCTACCAAATTGAAATTTTCAAATCTGTGGTAAAGGTTTTTGTTTTTTGTGTAAAAATCAACTTGCTGTAATTTTCACTTTGCTATCCCAAACTGCACTTTTCAGCCAACCAAGCTCTGATACCATGAAGAAATTTCAACCCCCACTCCGATTATCAGTTTTCCTTATCACTCCATGCATTTAGTTTTAAATCCAAGCATGATAAAAATTCTAAAATCTAGAAATGATAATATTTTTCTGAAAACACAAATTTAGAGATTTCACAACTGCTGAAATTGCAGAAATAAAACACAACAAAATTATGACAGCCACACACAGAAAATAACACAGTGATTTTTGGTCAATGTGACCTTGGAAAAACCCCCTACAACTCTTGGGGAAAACTAGTTTGAGAGCTCTTCTTTATTTCTGAAAAATGCTTTTACAGAGAAATTGAAATACACAATAAAAATTCCAGCAACCACAAATTACAACTTATCTCGATTTTTGTGCTTGAACTCCACCTCGAAAATTGTGCCAATCAACAAACAACGAAAATAGAAATTTTTACAGCAATAAAAAAACATTAAATGCTATACGGCCAGCCTTGAAAAATGTGCCCAGAACTTGCTGTCCCTCTTCCTCGATTTCTGTGCCTTTCTCCTGCTGTACGGTTTTTACTTGGGATGCGTGTCAATAAACGCTGCTACCCAGATTTGCTGAATTGTCTTCTTGCTGCTCTCCTTCACTTCCTCATTGCTCTCTCTTCTCTTTCTCTGAAATGCTCATGAAAGAATGAATTGATCTTTTCATATTCTCTTCTCCTTTTATTCTCTAAATGACCTTTTAGGTTAAGATCTAATGGCTAAGATTCATTTAGATCTAGGGATGAGAATAAATGTGCATTTAATTCTCACTTTCTATTTGTTAACTCACCCAGAATATTTGAAGAATTTGCTTTCCAGCAAATTCTTTAGGGGTTTCTGGTAATTTAGCTTTTGTTTCCTTTGTCCAATTTGATGGTTAACTTTGTATCCTAGTCTCGTGGGATCTCCTTTATTGGCCACTAGCTTTAGGGGTGGCACTACATGGGAAACCTCAATTTTGGTTGCGTGATCCCACTTCCCGACGCCATATACATCGCTTCCCTCCACTCATTATAACCCCATTCATCATATTTCCCATCTGGGTCCACATTTGTCCATTGGGTCCACAAGGTATTAGCTTCCCCCTCCCCTTGTCCACAACTTGGGTTGGGCTAGGAATGATGCCCCGAAGGTTGATGCAGCTAGAAAGAAAGAAAGAAAAGCATAAGTTGGCCACTCTCAATAGGAAATGTACCATAAAATTCAAAAGATGGCCGAGACATACAAATTTAGCATGTGGGCAAAAGCTAAACATGAGCTCTACCCTTATCGTTATGGCCATCACCATGGTTCCTAGCGCCCCCTATATTGATCCCTTTCATCATAAGGAACCCATGATTGCCCCAACCCCTGGTGGGCGATGAATTGCCCCACCTTTAAGGGGGTATTCATGCTATATCTTACACATCATGCTCTCATCCCCTGGAGCTCGGAGTAGTTATAAAAGAAAAATCAATAAAAAGCAAAAGGCATATGAAGAAGGATGGAAAAACAAAGGGCGGGGTTACTCATGTACCACGATTGCTACCTCATACATTCATACACCCAAGTTTGGGCTTCCCTTATCATAGCTACCCTTGTACTGTGGCATGTGGCTTGGAGACTTCCCTTGATGCCCCACTATGTTCTATCATTATATCACATGCCACCTACCATTTGATGGATGTACCATGGACATGTCACCCCCTTATAGACTGAAACCACCTAATAGGGTCCTTGGTTAGCCTTCTTCTTGAACTTGGAGACAGTTGTATGTTCTAAGGCCCATTATGGAAGGTCATGCCACTGGGAAGTGTCCACTTGGTTCCGTGATTTGTAAGCTCATTTACTCTATTGCACTGATGTTTGGTTGTACTGGAAGGTGAGGGGATGCATTGGATCTTATACAAGATTGCAGGTGGGTCTTCATCTTGGGTTTTGTCTCCTTATACAAGGTCCAAGCTCTCCAGAGAGCCATATTGGCATTTGTAGGGTGAGCGTTGAGAGCCATGAGCTTTCACCATAGCAGAGAGAAGATTGCCACTTCATGGGATCCTTTAGTTCTACTCATCGTTTGCTCATGTTCCACCTATTTGACGAGGATGATGCACTTGGACCACCTTGCCCAATCGACTATACTTTTACACCACACACTTGGCAACTAATCCAGGGCCTAGATGAGGATGTGTCTCGCCATGGGAGACAATGGGAGGGACCTCATCATTCTTTCAGCGCTTATAGATGGGATACAAGATTGTTCGATCCATTTGGAGACCCATGAGGATGTTTTGTGCCCACATAGCCACTTGGGGGCACCACAGGTCATTTGCTTGGATATCAAGGGGCCAATCCCTTTATCACTATGTTTGGAGCTCATTCATCCATCTCGGCACACATTGGACTCAATTAGGCCTCTTCAACGACCCTTCGACTTATTGTATCTATCATTTTTCCCTGTTGAGAGGATTATTTTTGTATTATGGAGCTATCTTGGTGGGCTTGTCACCAAGTAATGTTATTTTTGCACATTATTTTACTAGTTGGGACATTATTAAGCCTAGTTATGGAAATCGAACCCCTTAGGGAGGATATATATTGACGCAATGGTCATTCCTTTTGATCATCACTTGGATTGGGGTCATTATCTCTTCTTGAGAATTTCGCTAGACCTATTGAAGGATAGATTGGATATCTTGATGCATTTTGATGTTTGGAAGGCTTACCTTTAATCTTGGAGCTTCGATTTTTTGTCTCTATTGATGATTGGAAGATTTTGCTATACTTGTAAGTGTCTTTTTCATGATCTATTTCTCATTTTGTCACATGTATAATGTATGGAAATTTTCGCTCATGAAGCTGAAGTAGTTGCCCTAATGAAATGCAAATTTATTGAATCTTGTCTTTGTGATGGTTTCTCATACGTTTCATGCAAAGTATAGTGAATGAGTGGCCTCAGGGTATATGATTATTCATAATTGCCTTGATAAGTCATCAATTGCAGCATCAAAGAATTATAAATTTTCCTAGTAACCTAGTTGCTACCTCTTGGGCCATGCAAAGTTGCTAGGGAACTCCTTGATTGGGTGTAAGAATCTCTAAGCATCAAATCTCATTGACTCCATTCTCCCAATAGGCTAGATGCTGGTTTATTCTTAGGTGATCACCAAATGAAAATCTTTCTCACCTCTTTTTCTCCTTTCTAAGCCCTAACCCTAATGCCTCGTAGGGCATCACACAAAATCAATTGTACCCATACAAAATTGATGAAACTTGGCCTAGAATTGCGCTGGTGTGTCCTTGATAAGTCCTTCAAATTTGAAGCCATTCCGATGGTGGAATCTCAAGTTTTGCCAAGCCCTAGTTCAAGAACCATTCTCCCTAGGTCTCATTTTGTTAGTGGCTTCTTTAAGGATCATTGCATTGAAAACTAAAGTCAAATCCCACCTCCTTGGTCCTTTTCTTCTCCCTTACTTTGTCAGGACCCTTTGTTTGAAGCTTCACTCTGAATCCTTGACCTCTTTTGGGTCCACTAGGGCTTCTTTGTGGTCTTGCAACCCTGTCACTTCAAATCTCACAAGGATTTCTTGGAAACCCTGTTCTTCTAGGATTCTTTGGTCTAGGGCACTTCACATCAAGAAATACTCCTCAACCCTCGGTCTAGGTCTCCTTCTAGCCCTTCTTAGAGAACCATTCATCTTGTTTCTAAAGCGAGCCATCCATATCATTAGAGTCTCTTGTTTGAATAGGCTCTTGGAATCACTACCTATACACCATTGATATATTTCTCCTAGTGATTTATCGGGACTCCTCCCATCAGTGGAAGTATGTAAAGAGTAGGGAGCTTTAGCTAAGGTGATAGTGAGGTATTGCTCCACTGTTGCCCTTTGACCTAGTAGTTTCTCTATAGGAACCCCTCCCAGGACCCTTGCTAGTTTGAGCGGTAACAAGGCCCATTAGAGTAATAATCTTGAAGGCCATTCAATGTACGCTGGACTAGGTTCACTATGTTTGTTATTTTTAAAGGCTTAGTATGGTAGTTACACTGAAATACATGTAGTGCGATTTTTTTGTTTGTTTGTAATTTAGTATTGCTTTTCTATTAGCCAGTCAAAACAACATTACAAGCATTCTTCTATCTTGATGTCCAATATTTTGTTGATAGTTGTTGCTACAACTATTAGAGATAGAGACAATGTCCACAAAGCCAAAATCATAATCTAAAATATGGAATCTTGTCCAGGAATGGAAACCAGGATTTGATAGATATCCAATACAAAACTTGACCTACCCTCTGAGGGAAACCAAATCTATAGTATTTCTAATTCAATACAATTGTGAAAACTAAAGAGACTGAAATATAAAACTAGAAAGGAGACCAAGAGGTTAGAGTGTTTCAGGGTGATCCTTACCTCATCAAAGAGGTTTATGGGAGACTCTTTGGTGGATCCTGGTGCTTGCACCATTACCCTCCCTCCCTGCTTTTTTACCAACCAAAAAATAAGGGTGATTCAGAACTTGTTTTGCCTCCAACCTTATAGTGATGCAATTTCGCTTCTCCTCCTGAAATGACAATGCTTTGGCAACAAAGCCCTTTGTATGCCAATATAATTCCACAATTCGTTGAAATTTTGTGTCCTGAGTGCACGGGGTGCCTGGGTCCTTGATAAACTCTGCAATCCCAAACTCCATTTGGCCTTTCTCAATCATTTACCTAGTAACCCTAGTCCTTTGTTCGAGCTCTTGGAATCAGTGACATTGTTTTGAGGTGGAAATGTGGAACACAATGGCTACAGCCCCTGCATCCCGCTTTGCCTTTATGAATAAACCAATTTGCAAATCACAAATAGATTAAAGGGAAGTTACCATATATGGTGCCTTCCTTGACGACGACATTTCTAAAAATTTGAGGCATCATTTCTAGCTTAGGTTTGACCCTTCACATGCTATGCTTTAACCAACTAGTTTTCCTCATTATTTCTCTCAACAATCGTGCAGGCTTGAGGGCGGTCGCTTTCGCAGTACCTTATACATGGTGGATTGAGTCTAAGGACTAGTGCAAGGGGCTGACTCGTGGTAGTGGCCACGTGCTTCCATAATTGTCTTTGATGTGTTTGGGAGGGGCTGCGTGTTGCTTCACGTGAACTCCTCCTCCGTTGTCTTGCCCATGTCACACCCCACGTGGGGTCATGTAATGTGGCCTTATTAAAGAAGGTCCAATAGGTAGTTATGAGGGTGTTAAGATTAGGGTTCTTTTTTTAGCTATAAGTAAGGATGGAGTCCTTATGGATGTGTGGAAGGATATTATATTTGGAGCTTAACTTATTGAGAGGTTGCCCAACCTTAGGAGGCAAGTGAATAGGAGTGGATAATTGATTGTAAGGTGTTTTTGTACCTGAGGTATATTTTTCAATGAATAAAATATGGGGCATTTATGCTATCTCCTTTTCTTGGCGCAAGAAAGAGCTCTAATGCTAATTGCTATGATCATTAATCCTATTTTTGATATCTTGTTTCTAAGGTCAACTATATTTATTATTTTTAAATAAAGCTTGTTGCTGTATAGACTAGTAGGCCTTGTGAAATAGGCAAAAGCTATAGGGCACAACAACACTTGGGACAAAGGCTCAATATCACCACAACCTAAGTTCCCTACTCCTCGGATTTTCATTGACGGGAGGAGTCCCAGTAGTCCTCACTTATGATAGATGTATATCTATAATAGATTTGAAGTGAGGGACGGTGGCTCATTCAATGGAAGGGTTCAACAAAGTATGAGCTTTGAGAGAAGTTAGCAAGACCTTCCACAAAAAAACCCTTTGAAAGGTGATTACACGAGACCTAAGGTTGAGATATATGACGAGATATGAGTGCTTCCAAAGTCGAGGTAGCCAAGAGAAAAGACATTGTAAGATTTACTTCAACAAGTACTAAAGCACATGCCTCAAAGAATCCACAAGTTGAAGGATGAGCTTCTGGGTGCCCTCGTGATGTGATGGTAGGGCATCGAATTTCTGGAAATTCCACTTTGGGAATTCCACCAAAACTTGAGGATCCTTGGAGGAGACACGAAGGAAGAATCTTCTCCAAACAGAATTCAAATTGCCTCCCTCCAAAGGATTTTGCACCAAGCCCTAGAGAGGCCTCCTTATCCTTAAAGGGACAAGGAATAAAGGTGAAAATGAAGATGATTTTCAAGTTAAATGTGATCACCAAGGATTTAGGATCAGTGCCTAACCATTGGGAGGCTATGGAGTCAAGGATGATCTCAATTTTGGCAACTTGCTCTTTTAAGGAGACCTAAAGGAAGCAACTTCACTACCCTTAATGGAAGTAGCTACACAACACCTCTAGATATTTATACTTCGATGACACTTGTTAATGGAGTTTCAAGGATGCATATGCAACAAATCCCCTAAGAACATTCATTCATTCACTATCTATGAGTAATACATGCAAAATTTCCCAATAGTTACAATTTTTAGACAATATTTCATCAATTAGGGCACATTAATAACCATGAGACAATATTCCATGCATTAGACATTAACAAAATCATAAATTCATCAATAAAGAGCACTTACAAGATAGTGAAGAACATATCCATCCATAACAATGCCAATTAGAAGCTCCAAGAAAGATAGCGAATTATCCAAACATCAAAATTCATCCAAAAGCCATCCACAACTGTAGGTCTGAAAATATCTAATAAAGGTATTGAAAATCCAAAGTGTGATGCTAGGATGAGACAAGGTCTCTCCTATTTATACAAGAGTTAAGAGTTCAAATTATGAAAGACAAAGCCCCTCCATGTGCCTAATATGCTAAGTAACCCAGCCATGGTTACAAGCCAACCATGATAGCTCAAAAATCAAATTGAATTTCCCTCTTAGGCCCACGCAAGGTTGACATCATGCATGCGTGGAGGCCTAGAGGGGCAACGTTGAGGCCTCATGTGCTAAAAATGTGAGAGAGGGCCTCAAAAATCATGATGAAGAGGGTGGTACCCTCCTTATGCTGCAAAAAATCTCCAAATATCTCCAAACCCCTATTTGGGCCCCATGGGCTCCAAATGGGTCTCCAAGTGGCTCTAGATCAAGTCGATGCTCCATCAATGAGGGTTAGAAGATGACACATGCCCTCCCATGTCTCCCTAGAAAAGACATAACCTCCTTTGGGCCTTGGAACAACTGCCAAGTGTTGGGTGCAATGTGTAGTTGGCTGGGGCAACGTGGTCCAAGTGCATCATCATCTCTGAATAACTGGGGCACAAGCAAGCAAATGGTGGTGTTGAAGAAGCCCATGGTGTGGCAATCAATGCTCTGCATGGATGGAGGCCCATGGATCTCAACACTCACCCTACAAATGCCAATGTAATTCTCTAGAGGGCTTGGATCCCATATAGGGAGGCTAAGTCCAAGATGAAAACCCACCTACAATCCTGTATAAGATGCAATGCGTCTCCTCACCTTCTTATACAATGATTCATTAGTGCAATTGAGTAAATAAGCTTGTAAATCGAGGGCAGAAGTGGACACTTCATACTGGGTTCCCTTACAAATTTGGGGCTTTGAACATGTACTGTCATTACCTTCTTGGGTAGGAGAGGTTAATGAAGGACCCTATTAGGTGGTTTCAACCTCTAAGGGAATGACAGGTCCAAGGTACACCCTTGAAGTGGCAGGTGTCATGTGAAATGATGATGGAACAAAGTGGGGACAAAAGGAAGGCTCCAAATCACATGCCATGGTACAAGGGTAGATATAATGAGGAAAGCCCACACTTAGGTATATGAATGTAGGAGGGAGCAATCGTGGTACATGAGTTACCTCGACCTTTGTTTTTCCACCCTTCTTCATTTTCCTTTTGCCTTTTATTGATGTTTCTTCATTTTACTGCTTGGGGCTTGTTGTCGCACAGAATGTCTAGGCACCGCGACAACGGCTCAGAACGGGGGCTGTCACCCTGATCCCCAATCTCTCCGTTTAAGTTGTCTCCCTACAGTAGACTAAGGGGGGTAGACCCTATGGAAAAATGGAATGAAGAAGAACTAGTTGGGAACCAACTAGTTCGAGAGACACAGTGAAGCGATCAAGTACTTGATTAAGATTTAGCAAGACTTATAGGATTTGATTAGATTTTAAACAATTGATACCGGTGCCTTATGGAGTCAATGATCTTGCTAGGGAAATGAAGCCCAAGTAATCGATTAGCAACTGCTACTTAGATGAATGACTATCTTATATGAAATGTAGACCCTAAAACTAATGTGAGATGCAAGAATCTTGGTTAATTTTAGTTAAATGCCTATTTAAGTCTTAACCCTTCGATCCTTTCTATATTGAACCTGATTTCATTGTAATTGGAAGAAAGAAGATAAGGTGAAGCACACTAAGGTGTGATTAACGATAAAGTTCTTGAAAATCTAACATACCCGGTACCTCCAACGCTGCAAAGAGCTGTGGCTTTGACGACTGCAAGGTCACCGTTTTAAGTACTATTAAAAGCAGGCTACTCAAGCAAAGATGGATGGATACCTATCTCTCTATTGACCAAGCTTATGCTTGGAAGTAAATTTTATTTATGCAAAACTAACTTATATGCAAATGCACCAGATGATGAGAAGATGAGATGAAGTTAGATTCAAGGATGAAAATATGCTTATGTCACAGAAATTTCCAATACCCAAATGAAATGTTCGCTTTATTAAATGAAGACTCAAAATTAAACCCCTGAAGATATTACAATTAGAACACAAGCTTATTTCAAATCTTTTTGATACAATTATAGCTCAAAGAGAACAAAAACTTCTTTGCAATTAATATCAACAGATGCTCAAAAAGTTCTCAGTTTATGAAACAAAGGATATGCATTTTATCACAATTCCATGACAAAATATTTAATTTTCAGAAATTAATTTTTAGGACAGTAGTAAGAAAAATTTTATGACAATAGCAATACGACAATGAAAATAGTAAGCTATCAATGATATCTTTATGCCAAAAATTTACCGAAATTTTTCCAAACTTGCCCACATGAATTATCAAAAATTCACTCTGTTATGACGTGATTTCCGGAATTATATTAGATCTGATATACTTATTACATGCAACAATTAAAACATGAAATAAGCCTAATGATGAATGCCCAACTCAAGAAATTAATTTCTTAATGTATTAAACAACTTAGGAACTGATTTTAGGCTAACCCACATGAAATTTTTCCACTGTTATATTTCAGACTTCAGAAATAGAATTATTCAGAGATAACAGTGACCCAAAATGTAGATTTAGGCCAAATTCTTGATACACACCAAACATAAATGACTTATTAATGTATTTAACAATTTTTTAGTTCATTTCAAACCACTTAGATGTGTTTGTCACCACTATTAGAAAGGTATATGACTGCTGTAGCAAACAATGAGGAAAAAGATGGTTTAGGGATCAAACCCTTAGGCCCTAGGCCTTGAAGATCACTTGCCTAAGTTGCCAAAAAAATTTCAATATCTGAAACACAAATTTTTACCAAATTTTCTGCAAAAACCCACTAATGATTAGCTTCAGAAAATCAAATATTTAAATCAGAAATGGAGGAAGGGAATCTAGGGCCAATGAGAGCTAGCACTAGGCCCAATAGAACTAGCGTTGGGCTAGGAGAAGGCAGATTTGGGCTTAGGAGCCCCAAAACTTGAAACCCTTATTTTGGAAAAAATTATTTTGCTTCAGATCTTAAAATTTATTGCAAAATCTTTAATGTCTGGCCTTGTAAAAAGATTTGGGATAAGATATTGCCCTTCAAGGCCTAGATCTGTCTCAAAACCCCAAAATCTGCCTGAAAAAATCCCAGATCTGAAGATTTACTTGGCTGATTTCTCAGATCTATTCCTGCAAATAGTGTTTGAGCCCAGATCTTGCCCTCCAGGGTCTAGATCTAGCTCAGATCCGAAGATTTTCTTAGCTTATTTCTCAGATCTATTTTTGCACAAGTGAAAAGAGAAAAACTCAATACCCAATATGTACAAAAATAGAGAAAATCCCAGAAATCCCAAGTGTTAAAATTCAAAATTATGTTACAAAATTTCAGATCTACACAACAACAGATCTATACAAATAATTTACAGATCTATACAAAATAATTTACAGATCTATCAGATTGAGGAATATGAATACAACTCCACTCCCAGATCTAATAATCTAAGGCTCTTAATAGCCAGATCTATCAAAATTTCCACAAAATATTTAAAAGATTTTGAAATTTTAGAGAGGTACTAGCCCAAAAACACCCTGCAGAAAAAAGATTATCGTTAAATAAATCCTGAGGCTTATATGAGGTAGGCTCTTCAGAAAATGTGTGTTGAGAGTCTGCTAGTCCAACCGAAAATTATCTCCAAACGCTCAATGAGAACCTGAGAGATCTTCTGCAAACACTAAATCAACTATCAAATCAAGTAGAGAAATAGAACAACAATAAAATTCTGAAGAAATAGAGATACTTGCTACTTCAATCAAAATTAAAAATGTTACCCTAGATCCAACAAACTGAATAAGATACCTGTATTTAGATTATTCTAAGAGAGCTATTGATTGATAGTTTTCACATAATATTAAGCAGAAATTAAAACAATGTTACCATAAATTCATGAAGAGGAACACTACAGCACGTTGAAACCCCAAAGACTTTTGCATTAATTCAAAAAAGTATACAAGAGAGCTTGAGAGCTTAGTACACGATCCAGAGATCGGATGAACTGACTGACAAATGACCTCCTATTTAAAGATAAATCCTCCAACGGCTAGTTCAAGTGATCCTCGTCAAAGAAATCTCAACCGTTGATGAGGATCAAAATTTCTTTTAATCTCATCCGTCGAAATTTTAAATTATTGAGGAAATTCAAATTTTTCAATTTAATGCATTTTAATTAATTCAAAAATTAAATTTTTGAATTAATTTCCTCAAAGTTTTGACTTTGACTTAACCCCAGCGAACAAAGGCTTAAAATTTAGTAAAATAATTAATTTACCTTAGTCCTTGAACTTCTTAAACTTCAATTTTTAAGGACCAACGAATTTTGCTTTTGGAGAATGTAAATTTATCTAGGACCTAGAATTAATCAAATTTCTGGCTTAGGATTTTAATTAATTTTGGCCAGAAAATTTAATTAATTAACCTATGAGGGGATAAATTATTTTTCTAACCCTCAAGACACTTTACATTATGATTTTTACATTTTTACATCTCAAGGGGGAAGACCCATTTGCAAAAGACTCTCACAAACTACCTAGTTCTGCGACACAAAATATAATCTAGCAGATCAAACAATTTGTAATAAAATAACCTAACCAAATAGTTAGGATTATTCCCAAATCACGTTTACATAGACTCAATCTAGAACACTAGGACTCCCCTAAGATCCCAGTGACAAAATCCCTTTTGGCTTTGGGGTAAGGATGAAGGAAAACTCTGCCGACCATCCGAGAATGGATCGGTGAGACAAAAAACCTCCCGGAATGTAAATCGTCACCAGAAAAGTAGGTTTACCTAGGTAATTACATACACGACACGGATCTGTTGAGATTATTTACATTATACACATGCAGACTGGGTTTACATTATAAGATGATAATCAAGATGATGATGATAGCTGGACGACATAAACACACCAATCAGGCACTATCCCTTTCACGAAAAAAAGGGGTGTACTGCTATGGGTCGTTGACACGTAGTGGTCAACAGGGCTCAAGGGGATGAGAGCATGATGTGTAAGATATAACAATGATTACCCCCTTAAGGTGGGGTAGTTCATCGCCCACCAGGGGTTGTTCTTTAATGATGCAAGGGGCACTCATAGAGGCCCTAGGAAATAGGGTGATGGCCATAATGATAAGGGGTGGAGTTCATGTTTGGCTTTTGCTCATGTGCTAAGTTTTATTGTCCTGACCATCTTTTGCATTTTGTGGTACATTTCATGTTCTATGTGGCCATATTATGCTTTTTTCTTTTTTAGTTGCATCAACCTCTAGGGCATTGTTCCTAGTCTGACCCAAGGTGTGGACAAGGGAAAGGGGAGGCTAACACCTTGTGGACCCAATGGACAAATGTGGACCCAGATAGGGAAAATGTGGAAGGGGCTTGTAATGCGCTGAGGGGAGTGAGATATATGGTATCGAGAAGTGGGACCACACAACCAAAATCAAGGTTTCCCATGTAGTACCACTCCTAAATCTAATAGCCAAGAAAGAAGATCCCTTGCGACTAGGATTCAGGATTAACCCCGCCCCCCCTCTCCCCAATTGAGGTAAGGAAACAAGAGTACAGTACAGTTAAAGCCCTTCCTTCTTCCAAGTCACCCAATAATCGATGGCCAAGTGTGCCCAAGAAAAGCAAGCATAAACACCCAATTACATAATGAAAAATCATACCTTTAGGATTGGATGGCCCACCTTCAAACATACAATCATGATAGATGAGCGAGGGTACACAATGGCTAGCTCAAGTGGAAGAGAAAAGTAGCACATTGAAGCTATAGGTGGCTGGCAAGGGGCTGCTGGCTGAAGACAAATCTAGGAGAAAATTTCTCCTATAGGGGTCACCCCCTGGTGGTGGGTAACAAAGCCCACTACTGAATCACAAATAAGATATAAGAAATTTTCCACATTTTATTAATAGCAAAAATTAAAATAATCTAAATATAGTGGAACACCTTACAATTGATCCTTTTATGGCAGAAATCCACTCCTGTTCACTTGTCTATTAAGGTTGGGTGACCTCTCAATTAGTTATGTTCCAAATATAATATTCTCCCACATATCCATAAGGAGGGCCCCATTTTTATATGTAGCTAATAAGTGAACCCTAATCATAAAACCTCCTAACTACCTTATGGACCTTCTTTAGTGAGACCACATTACATTTATTACATACTGACTACCATAGTGGACCTTATTTAATAATAACAAGCATAGTGGGCTTAGTCCACATTATATTGAATGGTGTTGAATTTTGTAGCTATGGTCAGTCTTTATAATTAATATTTTAATCGTTGATGTATTTGTAATGATAAATATAAAGCATGTTCTTCATGCTATTTTCAAAAGATTTTTTGTTAAGGCATGTTCTTAATGTCCTTTTCAAAAGAGAATTCGAATTTGAAAAATTGAGTTTTTGGCTCCAAGCAAGCCATGGTGGCCCGTCTCCTAGTCAAAGAGGCACCCATTCTGCTAACAAGAAGACTATATAAAGACTCGTCCTTCATCATTTGACACACAATTCACATCACACAAGCAAGTATCTTTTGTTCATCAAGCGAAGGAGATAAAGGCAAATGAAGGCTAAAGTTGACCAGAAGAAGACCAAACTATCTCTCTCTCCATTAGCCCTTGCACGCGTGATTTGATCTCGTTTTGTGACCTCGCATGTGTGATAGAAAAGGACTGAATTTCTGAGGTGATCTAAAGTTGCAGGACCGAGATTATTGGGTGCAAAAGCGGCTGAAATTCAGTCCTAGTAGACCTAACTAGACCGAGTTCAGTGGGTAGACTTATGACTTGACTAGGAGGGAGTTGGACCAAGTTTGACCAAGTCTACTTTGCTGGTTAGTTTGACCTTATGATTGACTAGATGATCTAGGTGTGTCTCTTGTTGAACTGAAGAATTTCTCTAAGGAAAAGGTCGCTGGGGTTTTTCCCCATGTGGGTTTCCCTAAGGTAAATGCTTGTGTTTTTGATTTGGCTCTCTTTATGATTCTAATGTCTATAGTTGAAGATCTTCTGTGTAATTGTTTAATGATTAATGCGAATATGAAAGAACCTAAAGTGAATATCATTACACGTAATTATTAGATAGAAGACCTATGAAAAATCAACATGGAATCAAAGCTATGGTATATGAGCAACCTTGAAGAAGAAGAAGAGCAACTTTCAAGCTATTCTCTAGGGCTGACTCTACTCTAACCCTAGAACTCAAGAAGCACATCACGAAAGAAGGCAAAGATCTACCTTCTTGTCTGAAAAAATTCTACCCTCTTTTCTTCTAAGTCAATGATAAAATCATCATATATTGTTTAGGCCGAAAAGTTTGTTGTGAAAGGAGTTCCAGTTCAAGAATATACTAGAGATATGCATGTGCCTCTGATTGAGATTATAAAGGAGGCCGAAGCCTTAAGCCTTAGTCCATCTATTAAAGGATTGAAGGCCTCAAGCCTTGAAGAGACTGAAATTAACCTCAAAAAGAGACCTTAGTCCACATTTAGTAGGTCGAAACATCTCAGGGATTGTTATAGAGGACCAAGAACCTTAGGAAGTGGATGGTGTAGTCTCAGACAACTGTTTGCAGAAGGTTGAGAAGCCTCAGGATGTTACGGGACGCTGAAATTGTCCTCAGGATCACGACAGGAAGCTTAGAAGACCTTATCTCTTGGAGTATATGCCTAAATGCCTCAATAGGTTAGTCAAAGGTGAACATATGTTGATGATGATTTTTGAAGTCTTCATATGAAGAAAGGAAACAAGTTTGCTCCATATGCTGAAGATATTACATCCAAGGATTATTCAAAGTATGCTTGGAGATCAAATTTTGGATTGTGCAAATGGCATTCTAGGACCTGGTTTGATTGGGGGCTATACTATTCCTTTGAAATGTTATAAATGACTTGTAAGGCTAGTCAACTATGTTTCCTTGTAATACAAAAGTAGAATGCTATCTGGAAGATTTGTTATGGCTACTAAAATTGATATAAAACACAATACATTTTTGTCTAATCCAAAGGACTTTGTTTCCATGCAAAGCACCTTACATATTGGTTCCAAGGAAAGCACAATGTGATGAGTTGTTCAAAGTCGAGTATGAGACTAGGAAAAGTCTGCCAAAGTTTGAAGTTTGACGCTTGAAATGCAAGGTATGTTTTATCAATCTGTTTACAATCTCGTTTGGGATCAAAGGTCTACTTTGGCAATATTCTTATAGACCTTAGCTAGAGGAATGGACCACTTAAATACTTGACTAAAAGTCTTGTATCAAAAGTTGTGATTCGCTCAGTTAGATCATAGGAATGTATTAAAGGTTTGATTTGTTAAGGATCCTTGAAGATTTCATTAAGGGCAGTTATGAAGGAATCCCTTCACCTTACAAGTTTATAATATGTAGCATTGATATTTCAAGAAGCAATGACAGTTTCGATTGTTGCTTAAAGCAAGAGAGAGCAACATAAGGGAATTATGTGGTCAATACACATGCTCTGAACAATGAACTTGTGTGTCTCCTTGAAAGATGTTGCATTGTGTTTAGAAGCAGGATATTGAAGCTCCGAAAGATGCATGTTGTAAATATTTTATGTGGACACTCTATATTGGAATCTATACCTTGTGTTAGAATCCTATAAATATAGTGATCAATTGATGATTATCTAGATATTTATCCAATGGGATATTGTAATTTATTTTTCCCATTTGAACTTATTTTCAGTATTAAAAAATAGAAAAAGAAAAATAAAAAGAAAAACTAGAAAAATTGAAGAAGAATTGAAAAATACAAAGAAAAAGAAAAAGAAAATAAAGGGGAATAAAGAAAAAATATATAAAAAAGAAATAAAAAAAATCCCAAAGGGGCGTGCTTGTTCAAATGTTGCCAATTATCAATTTATATTAAATTTTGTTTTAAAAGGCTTTGGAATAACGATGATTTGATGTTTTGTCACTTTCCATAAAATGCTTCGGCTTTTCATAAAGAGCTTTTTCTTTTGAAGGGCTGAGATCGTCCCTGCTTGGATCAACAACGGGGGTTGATGTTCAGAACCCCCCGACCTTTCGGGACTTAACGGGGGGGGGGGTTCTGAAATATGGTTTACAATAAAACCACTCGAGATAACATGGAGGCTCCTTGTTCATTTCGGGGGGTCCCTTCCCTTTACCGCTTACCACTCCTAGCCCCCCTGAAAAACCACCTTTCGACCCTTTTTTCGCCTGTTTGCTCCTGCGCCATCCTCGCCACCCGCCATACATCGCTTCCTCCATGTCACCCGTCCTCCACGTCAAATAACCGTTAGCTTTCAAGTCTCCCACCAACAATCATGTAATTATTGGCCATTAAATTTTCTCTCGTGAACGTAAAAATTCATAAATGCTACGCTCCAAAATGGTAACAATATCGTTAATCACCCTCAACTCCCGTTATAAAATTCCTTTTTCAACCTGCATTATCCACTTTTGGCAGTTATTTCATCCACACAGGTTCAGATTGAAGATTTCCAAGTTCACTAGAGCTCTCTGCAAAGTTTTCCCCTTTTGCAATCGATCAAATTACGACTTGGTAACACTGTTTTTCCAATGAAATTATAAATGACTTCGCTTTAGCTTTAATATTTATTGCAAAACCACAATGGTAGCCCACTAAAATGATGCAAAACCAGAGATGACTAAATACAAGGCTAGAGCAAGGTTAGAAGGCTAGAAATGGCAAATGAGGTGTTAGAAAGGCCAAATAAGGGTAGAGACCAAAGGAAAAGGGGAAGATGAGGCCATCACAAGGGCAAACGAGCCCCTTAAGTCTGATGTCAAGCCCTTAGAGGTTGACGTAAGCCCTAGAAGGGCTAGTGGCTAGGGTTAAAGCCCTTAAAGGGCTGCAACTAGGGCTTAAAGGGAGGAGGGCCTCCTAGAGGCCATGACAGGGGAAGAAGAGGAAGGTCAAGGCCCTAGAAGGGATGGACGACTCCTCCAAAGGGGGGTCGAGGCCTTTTAAGCCCACAACGAGCCCTAAAAGGTTGCAGCCTAGGCGAAAGAGGGAGACTGAGGGCCCTAGGAGGCCCCTAGGCCCTGCAGCTAGGTTGGAAAAGGAGGACGACAAGGCCCAAGGCCTTGAAATTTTTTTTTATCCACCAGTTTGCTGCAAAAATGCTGGATGCTGGGCCTTTCGGATGAATGGAGGCTAGATCTTGCCTTCCTAGGCCTAGATCTGCCTCAAAACCCCAACAAGAATCTTCTTGAGCAACTTGAACTTCAACTGTACAAATGAATAAAAGATGCCAAACTCCAAATATATATACAAAAATTTAAAACCCCAAAAGTTGCAAAACAAATGGGTTAGAAATAATTTACAAATATACAATATTCACAAATTCGAAATTTTTTGGAGAAATATTTTGTTTTTGATAAAAAACAATGGATGAGTATATCTTTGAAAAATAAATATTGACTGAAACCCTCTTGCAAAATCAAATACCATAAAGAAATGTCAAAGCCCAAACATAGTCAGCCTTTCTTCACAGTCTGTGAACTTGGAGCCCAAGGGATAGCATATCTGTAAATATCTATTATATTCTCAAGAAAATTGTTAGATCATATAGTGAATCAGATCACCTAAGATAGAATATATCAATAGAATGTTCTTATCATCGACAAATGAAATAACAATTATTAATCAATATTCAACTCAAAATAGGATCACACATAGCTAACACATACCACAGATCAGTGGAAGAAAAACACCATGAACTGAACCCCAAAGTCTTTCTATTATGATACAAAATGTTCCCAGCAGAGCAACAACTCAATATCAGCATTCAAGAATTCACATTATCCAAAGATATTCAATAGAAACAAAATGACTTCTTTATATAGAGAAAACCCTCCAAGTGGAAAATAACGGCTAGTTGGCTTGATCTTCGTCAAAATAATCTTGACTGTTGAAAATAATTTGATTATCTTTTAATCTCCATTGTCGAATTTTTATTTTGAGGAAAAAATCGTTTTTTTTTAAACCCACTTTTAATTAATCCAAAAATAAATATTTTGGATTAATTTCCTCAAAAATTTGATTTTGACTTAACCACCAAGGTCCAAGGGCTCAAATTTTCTTAAAATATCCATTTTTCCCTTGGTGGGAGGCCTCCAAAAATTGACTTTCCTTTGACCCACGAATTTTTGATTGTTTTCCACTTGAAGAGAAATTATTTTCTTTATAATTTTTTTGACTCAAAATTAACTAATTTTCTGGCTTAGGACTTTCTTTTAATTTAGCCAAAAAATTTAATTAATTGACACTAGAGGGGATTAATAATTTTTCTACTCTCGAATATTTTAACCATGGTGTCTAAGTATGAGGGACCATGCACTAAAATATTTTTACATCAAGATATTATAATTAATTAAACCCTCAAAGGGGGAATACACCTTTACATATAGACCCTCATGACATTACCCAATTCTGTGTCACATTTTGATCTAGTATAGACCGACTGTGTTTGTAATAAAATAATTTAGCTAAATGTACTTAAATTATTTCCAAACACACTTTTACAAAGACTCGATATAACACCAGGACTCACCTAAGACCTTGTCAAGGAATTCCACCCTACCTTTGGTGTTTAAGTTAGAAGAAAAACTCTGCCGATTGTTCGTGTTTAGAAATACACATAATTCGGGGAGGTTAAAAAACTTACTAGGATGAAATTCTTTGCCAAAATCAGAGGCTTACCTACGTGTTGTTACGTAAACAAATGGTCATACTAGCATCATTTACAATACAATTTGCAGAAATTGGGTTTATAATGATACGATATGTTGGCTGATGAATTTGACTTTTGAAAAAAATTGTTCATGTCTTTGCATCCTGCTTCGTTGGACTATTGACAAAGTGTGGTCAACAGGGTTGACCATACCATTCACTTCCATAAACACTTTTGGGGGCCTGGTGGTCTGATAGCTTGGTGGTGAGGTTCTGGTAGACTAGGTTCCGTCCCAAGCCACTGTTTCCTTTGTGCCTTGGGTTATCTGGTCTCTGCAAAACCTGCTTTGTTCGTTGGACCAAGGTGCACGAGACCGAAGCCTGGCTATCAACCTCCCCTTTCCCTCACCAATGTGCAATGTGCCCAGTTTGATTGGATCGGGGTTCGATCATCATTCTATCATATCGGAATCCATCATACACTTGTATGCGTTAACCTGCTCCATTGGTATGGTGATTGGTAAAAGAAAAACACCAAAATTTTAGTTTTGCGAACAAAGCAGTGATTGCCCTAGTGGCCAACCTTTTGTGGTTCTGCAAGGCAAGGGAGTGACTGCCCTAAAAGCCTAGCTGTTTGTGCGTTCATGGCACAAGAGCCCGAGGTCTTGAAACCTCGGATTTCAATAAGTGTATATAACAAAGGGCAACTCCCAAACGCCAAATTTATGTGAGGTATGGCCTAAGGGCCTGGAGCCTTGGCCCTCACAATCCCTTGCCATAGCCAGTAACGAATAGGGGCCCGAGTTGCTACTCCAAAATTTTAAGAGAGGACACAGTCTCAAAATCCAAGTCCACACAATTGCAAGCTGGACGAGAAGGCCTTATAGGAAATCCAACTCTGCTGACCCTTTTTAGGCCAATATACAAGTTAGGAGACATTCAATTGACCAATTATGAAAGACGCAGAGCTGCATGTCTGCTCAAGGGGGATTATATATTGTTCCTAAACATTCAACAACTATTGTTTTCATCCGCAACAACATGAGTATACATAAACCTACAGTTTACCATATTATTTATGATCTAAGTCATTATTAGCACAACCTAGGTGTCCATTTTGTTCACAATATGCAAGTTTATCCGTAATCACGAGTATGGCAACAAACTCCATAGTTCAAGCATTCAAGACTATTATTAATACAAAACATTCCATATAACTATAGATATATAAATTGAAGTCATAACTTGTACAATGCCCTGCAATCTAGGTTATGATTGTGAGCTGCCCAAATTCTTAAACATATTAGATAACAAAGAGCTTATAAGAAGGCAACAGGTTAATTCTGAGTGATTTTCAGGCCACAAGACATGAACATATCTAACAACCTACAATTTATTAAGAAGGCAGTAACCATATGACCCAAGCATACAGTAACACCATGGATAGACAAAGTAATTGGTCAAACATGATTATACAATGATTTAGGCATTCTTTCACGAATAAAATAAGACCCTACATCAACCCATCAATATATTGACACAGTTAATGTCCATAAAACAATATGCATCAATCAATATACTTATCATCAATCAATATGCATCAATTTTGAGTGGATTGAACTATCAATTGAAGGAGGGACTTCCACTCTTCACCCAACCATAGGCTAGCTACACTACAATCTCTGTTGCAACTAACCACCCCCGAGCCAGATCCAGAATCTGAGGTGATGCTTGCATAGGGGATAATTTCATAGCAATGGAGTGGTCAAGTACTTAGGAGTTGGAGTCCACTATTCTAGTGGTTCATCAACTCAACAACAAACTCTTAGGAGTTGATGTCCACTATTCCAGTGGTTCATCACATCAAGAACAAGCACTTAGTGGCCCATTCATTCACTGAGCTTCACACAAGCCTCACAAGCTTAGACAAGGGCTCAATGCTTTAAAACACAACCACAAGGGTCTTGACCCAGGGTCACAGAGTACAGAGTCAAAGTCAACTTTAGTGTTGCCATGCTAAGTTCTACTGCTTCACAATGCCCAACAATCTGCCTTGAATGCACTCTGTTCTCCCCTATAGAATAAGGTTACCCAAACAAATATAAAAAGCCCGCTTGAACCAACACGAGTGAGAGATAGTGGGAGAGCTCCTTGTGTCTTTTGTTGTGAGGGTGTATATATAATCTTCTAGTGCCTGTTTGTGCTTTTCTGAGAGAGAGAGAGAGAGAGAGAGAGAGAGAGAGAACCACCTTATTCTTCTTTGCGTGTTTCTTTGAGAGCGTCCCTTTGGCTTGGCTTCTCTCGAATGTTCTCGCCCTCCATAGTTCTCTTCGATCTGTGAGAGGGAAAAGGGGAATGGGCGTTGCCTACACATCCACAACCCCAGTCCAATTGCATAATGGTTGTCAGTGGCTCTGCCAACTTAGTTTAGCCCCAATTGCATCACATTAAACCTGTCAGATAATGGCCTCTCTTGGCTGCAAGCAACTGCGGCATTAATTTGGTTGGGCATGGGTCAAGGCTTTTCAAATAGGCGAGAAAGCAAGCTTCCCTCAGACTAAGGATCCGTAAGGTTGTCCAACCTTCAATTGTGTTAATTAATAAATTTTACTTAATAA
Organism: Pinus tabuliformis; assembly: GCA_031772625.1. NCBI lineage: Eukaryota > Viridiplantae > Streptophyta > Pinopsida > Pinales > Pinaceae > Pinus > Pinus tabuliformis. Next base: position 1,542,209,641 of record CM062804.1, on the reverse strand, counting down.
TTGTTAGATATTTAGTTAGAGGTAGTCGTGGCTTTCTCTCTCTCTCTCCACACACTAGTGTGGCAGTCACTATTATCATTGCAATAAGTAGGGGTAAAAGAGGGGGATGTTACAAACCCCACCCCCTTAAAGGAACATTGTACTCTATGTTCTGTAACAGAGAACAACAACAAAAATCTGAGCTTTATAACTTTAGTCGACATTTTTCTATGTCTTGCATTGTCATGTCCAACCATGTCATTCATTATCCTTAATGCTTTCATAGGGAACAACTTCAGCTCATTGCTTCCTAGGACACACCCAATGCATTTTTGATCCCAATGAGTATGCACATGATTCCTTGAAAACCAATTTACTTCGGTTTCCTATTCTTTGTAGACACACACCTTCCAAGCTTGGCTATCCCCTTCTCTACCTCCCTAGTTCCTCAGGTGACCCATTCCTTGGCAAGGCTTCCTCGCATAGGAAGATCTTGATGAAGTCTCATAGCCAAGGCATCCCTCTGGCTTGCTCTAATAAAACAACACATTGTCACGACATATCTCATGGCGATCAATGTATATCCTAAGGTTCCAGTGTCACCACAGTGGCCCAATCCTTAAGGTCTTTAGCTCCACTACACTTCTACTACACCACTTTGATATTATTGTGTTTATATCGTTCTAATATTGCTTGTGATGAACATCATATATCTGTATTGGATAGTTTAGCAACTCACCTATATCATAAGTATATGATTCTTATGAGAATAATCATAAATTTTTTAAATCAAATTAAACCACAATTTCAACAACAAATTCTTTAAACTGATACTTATCTTTATGGTTACTCTTTGCTTCCTTTGTCTACGTAGGTAATGAGTCCAACTCTGTCTTTACTGAACATGTCTATGTTTGTCTGTACTGAATGAGTCTAGCTCTTGTCCAGTGTCGTTTTTACCGTACAAGCCCCCTCATGCTCACATCGCAGTGAGCATGGGGCATAATTCTTCTCCCATTAGCTACTCACCTTTACGGGCCCAGGAAACCCCCATTCCGGGCAGTCTGCATGTCCAAAGGTTTTCTTATATGTGCCGTCGTCATCTGCTCACCCTTTCGGGCCCAAGCAACCCCCATTCTAAGCAATCTATCTATCCAAGGGATTTCTTGCACAAGGACCCCCATCAACTACTCATCCTTTTGGGCCTAGGCAACCTCCATTCTAGGTAGTTTCCTTGCCCAAGAGCTTTCTTGCATGGGGTAATTATTAGAGTCATATAGCCAAGTACTGGTCTAGAATGCCCTAATATAATGTGCATGGAGTCTTATGGCCAACTAACAGTTTGGCGTGCTCCAATGCACTACTAATGGAGTCTTATAGTCAAGGTACTAGTTATGAATTGCTCCCATGAGATAAACAAAGTGCCATAGGGTCGTAATGCCATCACAACAGTCTTCTTCCTGAGCTCCATGATCTGTCATTTCACCTGTCATAACATTTAGTTTTCCATGAGATATTATCAAAAAAATTTCAAATCAGAAATTTTAATTGCTCAACTTTGCTTCATTCAAAAGCCAGATCTCATAAGCATGAGACTTGTTGTCATTTTGTTGGGCCACTCAGTCCTTTGCAAGTGGTGTTATTCTGTCATGGTGGCTTTTATTTCATAGCCCATTCCAACACTCTGCTTGCAATCTGATCTTCCAATCAGCCAAACAACTATCAGTACTCATACATACATTTATTGGAAGGATTCACAACATCCTTATGTGATCTCAGAATTTTTGCACATATGACGATCCTATCAATTCATCTAATTTCAGTTAACTTGCAATGAAACTATCACAACATCATACATGTGCATCACATTAATTCCAAGCATTTCATAATGCAATCAAACATTTATTCCAACAAACCTAAGAGCCAAAACTGAAAGCTGAATATCTTTAAATTCATGAGTAATTGAGCATGCATACAAAAGTCATTGCAATCTTTCACACTGAAGTTCTCCTGCCTTAACCATACCCCTTTGTGGGCATCAATAGAATACATGCATTAATCTTGAAACAACATATATCAAACTCAACTGAAATAACCCTTATCAATTTCCTTTCCTTTACCTTTTCACCCTTGCTTACTTGGCACCCATTACAAGCATTTTCAGCTGAAGCCTTTTTTGAACGGGTCCAACTGCTGTTGCAATATTCAACAATTCTTGAAATGATCTCAACTTCATATATTATTCATAACTTTATCAATTCAGATATTTTATAAAGGCATTTTCACTATGTGTCCAATTCAAGCATGTCTTCATCCATGCTCCCGGGCTTGTGCATATTTATTTGACAAGTATGTGTCGTACATGCACATATTCCATGCTATTCATATGCTATTAATTTTAGAGTCAACTTTCAATCACTATTGTTTTCATTTATCCACACAACGAATGTCATAAGTGCAAGCTTAAGCACATTGATAATGGTAGTTAACAACAAGAGGTTGTTCTAACTTCTTGCACACTTTTCCAATGGATCCTCATCACGTGGCATGGAATCCATTAGGAAACTTCACTATATTACTCAAAACATAACAAGTAGTATACATTTGCATAATCGTCATATTTTAAAAATTAAATTAATCATCTTGCTACTATGATGGTTCTCAACAAATGACTTGTCAAATGAAATGGCATCATTTTGCCCTATTCTCATTTTCTCATTTTTTTACATATTTATAAAATATAAAATATATTTATTAGCCAAGTGCAATTTTAGTTTAGGGAAGTTCCTTCTTATGCCATTTTCACAACCATCACATTGTTGTCCATTTTGTTCCTGTGGACCCAACAAGGCCCTCCCTTGGCTGATTCATTATCCTCATCTGCCCTCTAATGCAATTTATTGCATTTATATAATTTAATCATGATCTTGAACTTCTAGTTGGGTTTTATTCAATTCTTCTCCATGAGCTTCTTTTGTTCCCTTTCCCACACCTAACAAACCAAACAAGAACAAACGAAGAAGGAAAGAAAAGTGAAAAACAAAGAAAAACCATTGTTCTCTATTTTCCATATTTTGTATATTGCATGCATAAGCATAACACAATAATTAATGAATCGAAATTTCTAAGGAGAAAGTAACCCTCAGTGTAGATTTCAGTTTTTTAAATATATTTTAGTAGATCAGTTGTGACAAATTGTGGAGTGGAATATCCATGTTAGTTTATAGATTACTAAGTCTGCTTGCTATTTCTGCCTTTACTAGGTCTACTCACTTCTTTTGCCTTCACCAATCTGCTTGCTACTTCTGCCTTCATCAGGTCGCATTCTCCCAAAACTTAATATTTTTGTCCTCATCCCAAGAATAAACTTGTACATCATGCCACTTATCCAATTTTGCAAATCTGATTATGAAATTTTTACTTGAGGCACTTTTGTATGTCTCCTCAAATCTCCGAAAATTTCATAGTTTGAAAAATCACAGTAAAGAAGTTATAACAAAAATTCCAAGTTGCGTTGTTTGAAACCGATTTTAGGATCATTAAGAAACCCTAACTTCCACAAGGCATATATCCTAAAGTATAGCGAACCAAACTCTGAAATTTATACCTGAGGTATTGCTGTATGTCTCCATTGGTCTCTAGCAATTTCACAGTTTAAAATATTCTAGAAAATAAGTTATAACAAAAATGCCAAACTAGCCTGTTTGAAGTTGATTTAAGGATTATTCATAAACCCTAACCTATAGAGGGCATATCTCCAAAATTATAGTGAGCCAAAGTCGAAAATTCTAACAACAGGTACATAGAAATCTCGACTCTGTCTCCTCAATATTTCATAGTCTGAAACATCTTAGAAATTAAGTTATAACGAAAATGCTGGACTGACATGTTTAAAGTTGATTTTAGGAGAAATCAGGAACCCTAACTTCCCCTAAGCATATCTCTGAAAGTATAACGAACCAATGCCTCGATTTTACATGTACAGGAACATCTCAACTCTATTTCCTCAAGATTTCATGGTCACATGTGCACAAAGATCTTTCCTCTATCTCCTCCAAATTTTACGATCTGAAACATCCTAGAGGAATAGTTATAGCGAAAATGCCAAGTTGACTCGTTCACTCCACAAATCACATTTTTGCGCCATGTTTAAAACCCCAAGAGTATTCCCCAACTTCTCTTGCACACCTGAAATGTCTTCTTGATTGGATGGTCTTCAAATTTCAAATGCACTCATTTATCCTTTATTGCATTCACTTATGGAGCTAACTTGCAAAACTAGCTGGGTTGACCTAACAAAATCTTCCATATCTCCTCATTCTTATGGGGTTCTAGGGAGTGCGATATACTGTTGGCAAGGTCTCGGAATAAGTTTTTCAACCATATATCCTCTGCTCCTATTTGAGCTAGGTATTGAGAGTGAAAGGTCCTTCAAAAATAGGGTATCCAAATTGGGCATTAAAAATAACTGGGTATGCAAACAATATTTCCAAAACTTTTCATCCTACAATCTTTATCCTAGACATTTGTAGTATCTTCCCGTATTTGACACTAGTGGCAACAATATTTCCAATAGTTGCAATGACAATTGAGTGGAGGCTTTACACTTTAGTGAGGGCGGAGCAAGATCGTGTCATGAACTTACAAGTGCTGCTTGTAGATTAAAGTCGCCATATAGTTCACACTTTAATGAGGACCAAGTTACTAGAGGGTTTACACGTCATTGAGGGTCAAGCTATGAGCAGAGTTGTAAACAACACTGAACATGGAGGGTCGACTTGTCGACCGGTGAGAAGACAACATAGAGGCCTGACCTACCAAGCTACGAGCAGAGGTGCGGATATCATTGAAGTTTTGAATAGATAGGGGCAATTTGCTGACCCACAAGCACTCAACTCGTTCATTGTATTGGTAGAGGGCAGGATGCAATGATACCTGAGCACAAAACATAACACTTCAATGATGGAGAATGAGAATAAAGAAAATAAAATGAGGCAGACGCGCAGACAATAGGGTTTTACGAGTAAACCACACAGCAATCCCGACGGGTTACACTTACACGCGCCAAAATTCAATAATCATGTTGTGGGTCCCAATTTTTAAAAAATTTAAATTTTTTTAAAATCCTAGATCGAACATGAAGTTGATCTTGAATTTTCCTGATTAAATTTGTGATTCAGGTCAACTTGTATTTTAGGTTTGGAAACCTCGATGAACCCAAGTTTTTATTTGGGTTCGCTGAATTTTGAACCTGAACCTTTGAGTTCGACGAACCATATGACTTAGTTCTCAATGATTACTCCCACTGCCTTACAATTAGTAACATTATAGATAATGACTTGAATGCCATTGTATGACTCGCTATATTGAATGATTTTATTTAAGGGCTTAGCGATATTGATTCCAGTCTTGTAATGATCCTAGTAGTCATGGTGAAAGGAAGGCCTCACCTCTATGGACACACCGAGAACATTTATCAATGGTTTGCCTTTAACATTTGTCCAAAGATTACATACGCTAGATACCCCATACTTGATCCATTCATTTATAAATGGTCCTGGAGCACTATGGATTTTCCCTCTGCTTGTTGAGTTCCATGGTTGTATTTTGTCATACCTTGGGCTTCTGTATCTTGTAGGGGCATTGTTGACAGCATATACAATTCCACGCCAATAAATGAGTGAATAACTATAAATGCTATACCACGTTGATTGATAACCCTGAACACTTTTGAATCCATGTCATCCCTTCAAACTTGGTCAAGGGAATCTGCTATTGTTCTATATGCTGAATACATGGGCAAGGATGCACTAGCATGGGGGGATGGGCATCAACCACCGAACATTGTATATGAGGTTTCAGATTCAACCTTTGCTTTTTTGGATTTGTTTTGTGATTCCTGGTCCCTCATTTTATTTCTATCTTTTGCTGGCACTTTATCACAGGTTTTGACTCCTGTTGCTTTACCCTTCTTTTCATCACATGGCATGATCCCACACAGATGCTTCCTCACACGGATACATGAGCCTGTGTGAGTTGTGTGACAACTGGGGCATGTAGATTTAGTGGTTCTGCATCATGGGATTGCCAAATAAACCTCTTTATGAAATTTGTCTCATTTATTCAAGAGTAGCTGCTTTCTTCTCAAATAATTGTAAGGTGATCAAAGATTATAAAACAATATACAGTAAAAGTTTTGTTAAATACTTATCATCCTTGTCTATTATCTTTATTTTCCTTTTGATGCTAAAATTCCTATTGACCTTATCCCAATTCAGTTAGATATTCTAAAAAGTCCTTGTATATGAAAATTTTAATTTAGCTTGCAAATGCAAGACTTCAATTCTTTTTGCTATTATTGTTTTTGTGAATATCATGTAGTGGGTGATACTCAAGAGTAGTCTTGATGATCAACTCCAAATGGCATTGTTTTCCCAATTTAGTACTTTTCCCATTTAAATCCAGGGTGGTTTGTTGTTCACCTCAGTTTTTTGTTGGCATATTGCAGGGAAAACATAATATTCCAGTTCATCAACAGCGTCTCACCTTTGCTTCCAATCATTCTCCTGTATCAGAGATTAATTTATTCAGCTGGAATTCTACTACTGATGATCACACTGCACATGTACCTGTTGTTGCGGACTTTGTAACGTGTTTGCAATCGTGGGAAGCTATTTTGCGATCAGAGAAACGCAACATTGCCAGGCTGCGGAACCCTGAGGTCATTGCTTTGAATACAATAGATATATATATATATATTTCAGAAATTAGTGTTTAAGACTTGAGTTTTAAAGAGCACTGTCTCTCTCCCTCTCTCTCTGTATATATATATATAGAGAGAGAGAGAGAGAGAGATTTGTACTTGTAAAATGTTTTCTGTAGTTTCTTTTTGTAATCATAATGTCAAAATTTACCAGCATTTATACAAAAAAGAGGGGGCACCAGAAAAGCAAGCACCATTAGCACAAGCATGAAAAAATTAAGTAACCTTAGAACCAAGTTACAGGTGGCTGGCTAAAACAGACCAAAATGTGACCTAGTATTAAGTACCAAAAAATAACGAAGGCAAAAAACATAAATTCTTTATGCTGACAGTGATCAAAACCTAGGTCCTTTATTAATCATCATAAATAAATATAATACACGCAGCAACAAGAACCATTTGAGATGTAGGTGTGTCAAACTCTATCAGTGTTGAATGACCCTTCCCAGCTCCTAGTCGATGATTTGGGCTTGGGAACAGTGATTTGCCATCCATTACTGCTCTTGTTCTTCTGTAGGGTTCTCTGCTTCAGAAATTGCAAGGGATAGCATAGGAAACTTGTCATGTGGTGTTTGGGGAGTGGGGTTATGTGGCCAGTTGGCCCGGCCCTTAGACATTTTCTCACCTGCCTACCTGCCTTGTGGCATGGATGGTCTGCATTCCATTGAAATTGTTGAGATTGTGACAAAGGAGTTAGAGAGGCCACAAGAGGGTCCAAACTCGTGCAGAGGGTTCTTTTCCAATGTTCTATGGGTTGACATAGGTGAGCACAATCCACCTTAACCTTTTGAGTCTAGACTGGATTTGCAAAGACAAATTCACACATTTCTATTTTATCAATACAAGAGAATAATTGTTCAACATGAGTTTGATTCAAGAGAATGTTGTTTCTTTAGAATTGAAATTTTATTATAGGAGTTTCAAACAGAACTAAAAGATATGATTTCTTCTAGGAGAAATTCATCTCTGAGCTGCCAAATTTCAACATTCAGCAGAGATACAAAGTACAATGAGAGATCAAGAGAATGAGTAAGTTCACCTAAATCTGAACAAGCTATAGCATTAAGATCACTGGTAGCAGCAACTGATGCAAACACTGAATCAACCCTCAAGTTCTGCTCTTACTCTCCAAGTCCCTCTTTTTCACAATCTTCTTCAAGTCTCTCCAACTCTCTCTCTCAAGTTCCTTCTTTCACAATGCGCAAGTAGTGAGAATGAGATGATATGAGATACATATATAGGAGCAACAAATTCTGGTCATAAAGGAGCAATATGCATACCTTGAGGATTTATATATGCCATTTAGGGAGGTACACATGCCTTTGTAACTCATGCCATTAAGGAGGTGTAAGAGGAATCTTTTATGACATGCTTTTATTGTGCGTAAGAGGAATATGCCATATCTTAATGAGTGCATAAGAGAGAGTAACGTTTGCATTAAGGAAAGCATAAGAGAATCTTTTATGACAAGACATTATTGAGAGTGAAACGTATCCATTAAGAGAGCGAGCGAGAGAGAGAGAGAGAGAGAGTTGCGATATGCTATGTGAGACATAGAGGTACGGAGTGATCAAGTGATGAAGCTAAGGTGACTTGAAGTCTCTTTTAATAATAATAATGTCATAGTGTCATAAGGATAATGATAAAGGTAATGATAATGTTGATGATTAAGTCAAAAATTGAACTATTAAGATTGATTAATGATAGGTTAAGTGATTTTCCAACATCTATAATTGATTACCAATTGATGCAAGGTGATTTACTATTTTTGGAAAGTCACGCTTAAGATGCTAGACATGACTTTCTAATTTTAGAAAATCACTCCAGATTTGTCAGAAATTTTATTTTATTTAAGGAAATTCATCGTTGAGTTGCTAATTTTCAACAAAGTAATTACCATGATAAGAAATTTTATCATCTATCTGAATTTCAATAGAGGGTTGGAGACCAGATTTGACCATAGCTTGTTGATCAGTTTGATGTCATAGTTGACTAGCCACATTAGATGTATCTCTTGTTGAACTGAAGAATTTCTCTAAGGAAAAGGTTGTTGGGTTTCCCCCCTAAGTGGGTTTTCCAAGGGTAAATTTTGTATTCTTCATTGTGCACTGTGACCTCTACTATATTTATGGTTTATGGTTGAATTTTTGAAGTGTAATTACTTAATTACCAGTAGTTCAGAAATATTGCGGTTGTATCTATTGAACTTGAAAAATCAACAATCTTTAGGTAGAGTTGTGACCTACTAGCCTTGTTGGACACTTAAAGCAAACTTTTTGGACTTTTAATTGTAAATTAAGAGGAATTTGACTTGGTTACCATCATATAAATAGAGGGGACTTAAATTCTCTTGGATGGTTGTCACGCACACTCATTTTATCTCTCTTGAAAGAGTCCGCACTAGTAATCCTTTTCCCCTCGACACAATGGCTAGATAGAGTGTGAGTTATCTTGGGGAGGATATGTTTTGCATGGAGAATGCTTCCTATTGATTGATGAAGTGATATTTGCTTGAATGGTTTAAGTTTAATGCTATTGACTTCCATTTTTGCATGAAATTGCTGAAATTTAGGTTTTTCATGAGCCATATTAAAAGGTGCAATATCTTTTATGAACTCTTGTTTCTTATTTATTTTTGCAAAATTTGTCATCAAGTATCCACAAAGGGACTATATTTTCACCCTTAGACCTTAAATCCTCTATATAAGAAAGTCGCTAGGGTTTTCAAAGTGAAGCGAATTATTCTTCCGCCCTCTATCCAAGGTCCTTTTGCATAGACCTTGTCTTATTGGCTCCATTGCCTAGTTGACTGAAGGCACTAGTCCTAGTGTGTCGTTCAACTTTAATTTTCCTTTTTTTTCTTGTTATTTCATGGTATCCAGGGTTAGGGTTTGGTTAAATCTGTCTATATGTTTTTTTTTTTTCTCGTGGAAAAAGTCGTAATTTCCATTAATAAAGATGAAAATTACATTCTGTATATGCATAAGCATTACTTTGATCTGGCACTGCCTGTCCAACCAAAAATGTGAGAAAACTGTGCATTCCTCCTCGTAGGGAGTACATATAGTTCAAAAACACTTATAACTTATAAGTTTCTGTCCTCTTCTCAGAGGATAAAGAGTAACCGATGACTATTTACACAAATATAAAAAAGATAAACAAAAAATATATGTTTTTCATCAAAAAACCGAGTTAAAATGTTTCATTTCAGTGCTGTTCTTATAGTGCTTCAGGGTCTATGAATGGCCTGTGATAATGCTGATACACGACCCCGTCCAAGTCTTCACAGATCATCCAAGAGTTGTCGTCCTTGATCGCTGCTTCTTTGGATAGGTAGTCAGCAGAGGTGTTCCGCTCCCTGTAAATATGATGACAAGTGAATGAGTCAAAAAGCAAGACAAGTCTATGAATCTCATCCAGTATATGCCTCAAAGTGAAAGCAAAACATGTATATTTTTTGTTGATCCAGTTTATAACCAGCTTTGAGTCACCAAAAAGCTGCAGGTTGGAGCAATGTTTTTGTAAGGCAAAAAGGATAATGTTTTTTGCAGTAATCAGCTCGGCATAGTTGTTGGTTCCCCTCCCTAGTCCCATTTGAATTTTGAAGAAATGGGTTTCGGATAAGTATAGTATCGCTCCCCCGCTGTAGCCTGTCTCCTGAGTTGAACCATCGAAATAAGCCCAAGGGATTGATTTGCTGATGATCTTTGTCTCAACATTCCTTGTCTGGTTTTTTTTGGGCTCTTCTGGGATCATATGATAATTTGCTACGATTCTGTTATGAATGGAGGGCCAGTGTGGGACCTTCTGCATGAAAATTATCTCATTCCTGGCTATCCAAATCGCCCAACAGATTAGCAGAGGCAGGTTCCTTTCCTTTCCAGATGTATCCCTCCACCAAGAGATCCACGCCTCCTTTACTGTTATCCTGTGCCAGCTGGGCCTGATGGAAAGTGTTGTTCGGATGCCATTCCAAAGATCCTGTGCCAAAGGACAATCCAGGAAGAGGTGTTTTGTGTCCTCATTGCTGCTTCTGCAGAGGTGGCACCAGAACGGTCCAGTGAAAGATCGCTTCATCAAATTTGCCCCCGTAGGGACCTTGTTATTTAAGATGGACCATATGAGCAACTTTGTTCTGGGGGCAGCTTTGAGTTTCCAGAGGAGGTTCCATTTTATCTCAGGGTCTAGTGGCTTAAAAGGTTCCATAAGCACCAGGTATCCGGTCTTAGGTGCGTAGTAACCATGTTTTGCAAAAGCCCAAATAAGCTCATCTTCCCCTTCCATGATCCTGATGTGAGCCTCTGTTAGCGCTATGATGTAGAGGCTCCAATTTTGCTGCCACTGTATGGGAATATATAGGGCTGCTCTCGATTTCCAAGCCTTCTGTGCTAAGGAGGATCGCTCACTGTCTGCAATTTGACTGAGATGAAAAATCCCCTGTTCAGCTAGATGGAGTCTCAGGTCTTCGGGGAGTTTGTGGGCGTTGCCACACCCCACCCATGGGTCCACTCCCAGACGCACGTTTGAGCCCGAGCGAACCTGCCAAGTCAAATCGTTCCTTATCAGGTCCTTTGCTTTGTTTACTGCTTTCCAAATATTGGAGATGTTCCTGTATGTTTGATGATCATGTCGAATCCAATCCAGCGGGTTAATGGGGCTTATATATTTTGAAGTTACTACCTTCATCCAAAGGCTGTCTTTGTTGAGAAGCTGCCAGCCCAGTTTTGCCGCTAGCGCTTTTGAGAAAAAATCCAACCTCTTTATCCCCCACCCCCCCAATGTTTAGGCAGCGCTAGAGTCTCCCATCTTGTCCAAGCAAAAATTCTACCTGTCTGGTTCCCCTTCCATAAAAATCTGCAGCATATTTTCTGAAGCCTATCCAGGATGCCTCTAGGGATCCATGCTAGGGACATCTAGTAGACTGGGGTTGCTTCCAGGACCGCTTTAATCAGAATTAGTCTACCGGCTCTAGATAAGTATTTATGGTACCATATATTCAGGCGCTTTTCCACCTTTGTGATCAGCCAGATCCAGTCCGCAATTTTGTAGCCAAATGGCTTCAGGCGGTATCCCAAGTATCTCAGGCCTTCTTCAAACGGATAAGTGACAAAGGGGAATCTCCTGAGAGCAAACAACAACTCGTTTTGAGCACAACCAAGCACAGACAAGGTTGATTTGGATTCATTTACAACCATTCCTGTGGCCTTTTGAAAGACCCCCATGACTTGGTGGAGAGCTGTGAGGTCACTCAGACTACCATCGAGAAAGATGAGGACGTCATCCACAAAAAACAGATGAGTCAAGGAAAGGGCATTAGTAACTTTTATACCCTTTAAGCGCCCATTCCTATGCTCTTCATGGATAAATCTGCTGAGGCCCTCCATGACCAGGAGGAACAAAAGTGGAGACAGGGGACATCCTTGTTTGAGTCCCCTTTCTGCATGAAAAAGAGGGGAAGCCGAGCCATTTATTAACACACAGAAGGGAACATTGGTTATGCAGCTCATGATCCATTTGATAAAAGGATAGGGGAAGCCAATATGGGTAAGGAGCATGCGGAGGTATAGCCAGTTGACTCTGTCAAAGGCTTTAGAGAGGTCAATCTTCAGGATCATGCCCTTTGTTTTCTGGTACTGGACTGAATGGAGGAGTTCTTGAGCCGTCCCAATGGCCTCATGGATTTGTCTATTGTGCAAGAAGGCAAATTGCTCTTGGGAGATGTGGAGCGAGAGGACAGGCTTTAAGCGATTAGCAATGATTTTGGCTATAATTTTGTATATGCAGTTGCAGAGGGATATGGGTCTGAAACCATCAAATGAGGAGGGTTTGTCAGATTTTGGAATGAGGGCGATGAATGTGGCCTTCAAGCTGCCCGGGATCCTTCCTCTCTTTCTGCTCTCCTCGATAATTTGCAGGAGGTCCGCCCCCATCACCTCAAAGAATGTCACATAGAATTCTACGGTCTAGCCATTCGGTCTCGGGCTTTTTTCTTTCTTCAACATTTTTAAAGTATCTTCCAGCTCTCTCATAGATACTTCCCCGCTAGCTCCTGTTCCATCTCCTACTCGACAAACCTCGGGAAAAGCTATACGATTTTCATCACTTCGGCCAGGGAGGCATGGGGAGGAGCTTTATAGATATTGTGAAAATGTGAGCAAGCTAAAGTAGCCAATTCTCTGAAGGATTGAACTGACCTACCCTTTGAATCTTTTAGTTCCTAGATAATATTTATAGCCTTTCTACCATTTGCATGTTTATGGAAGAATTTAGTATTATCGTCCCCCTCCTTCAGCTAGATAGCCCTACTCTGGAGCCTCCAATTCGCTTCTCTGTTTGAAAGAACTTGGGTTCTCTTTTGAAGCGCAGCACTGTAGGTCTCTTTATGTTCTTGGGTCCTCAAGACACCTCCTGTGTCCTCCTCAAACGTAAGTATAGCCCTCTCCGCCTCCTGGAGGGATAAGTCGTCTGCCTCTTTTTTCTTCTGAGCCCAAGACTTAGATAGGCTCTTTAGTTCCTTCATATTGAAGAGGAAGTTCTGAGTTATTTCCCCCAATACACCAGGAGGGTGTGCCTTCCAGAAGTCTGACACAAGCTTGATATATTCTAGATCTTGCAGCTAGGTAGAATTGAACTTATAAGGGGCCTTTGGCTTACTAATGACATCCTGTATCTAAAAGTATATAGGGCGGTGGTCCGACAGCCCACCCAAGCTTACCCATTGTCTAATACAATGTCCTCCATTGATTAGGCCTTCTTTAGTAAGAAAGCGATCAAGTCTTCTAGCCAAACTGGCTTCTCCCACTCTGTTATTCCTCCAAGTAGGCTGCTTTTTTGTTGAAGGGACATCGACGAGACTGTGGGACTCCAAGAGGTTCTCAAAAAGACCCGTCAAAGCATCCACCTGGGCATGATTGCCCCAGGATTCTGAGTATCCCAGAGAGAAATTGAGATCGCCCCCTATAATGACATTATCTTGGAGAAGTAGAGACGAGCTGAGGAGAGGTCTCCAAAAAGCCATCCTGTCCTGACAGGGTCCATACACATTGAGGATCCGGAATTCCGATTCTAGGGTTGGGGAGTATATGTCTGCACCCAGAAAGCCTCAGCCTCCCCATACACTCAAAGTTTTTATAGATCTATTACAAATGCCCAGGGATAAACCCCCTGATCTACCTGAGGCATCGAGAGAGTGAAAAGACCATCCTGGGAGCCAAGAAGCAAGAAGGGAGGATACAACAGAAGCAGAGCCAAGGGTTTCTTGAAGGAAAATGATGTCGACCTGCTCAGAGGCAAATAAGTGCTTGAGGGCTAGTTTCTTATCTGGGCTAGCCATCCCACGACAGTTAAAAGAGAGGAGCTTCATGGAGGCGGGGAGGGAGAGGGGCTTGCTCCGCTCTAAGAGCCCAATTTAAAGTTTTTTGCTTGCTGGAGGCAACCTCCTCTCCAGCCTGATGCATGGCTTTGGAGAGGTGGGAGGGTCGCCCTTTGGACTTGGGGGGGGGAGGAAATGACCTCAAAGCCTATAGAATCAAACCCTTGAGAGCGCATCCGGGAGCGGAGGGGGTAACGGGGTTCGAGATACTCAGGGTCCGGGAAAGGGGAAAGGGATGCCTCCGAGAGAGAAGGCTGAGGGAAGGAGAAAACGGGGGGGGGGGGGGAGGGGAAATAGTGCACTGCTGGACCATGGGGGACAGAAGGGAAGGTCCAAAGGGGGGGAGAGAAGGTGTGCATAATGGGAGATCTGGGGGAACATTTGAACAAAAATTCCTGGAAAGAGAAGGCACAACAGAAGAAACATTGGCAAAAATAACAGAGGAGAGGGAGAGAAGACATACCCGTGGTGTGAGCATCCCCTATGGCCGCCCGTGCTCTGGTTAGAGGCGGAGAGGGAGGCCGGAGAGGAGCCTTCCCACGCTTCTTCCTGTAGTCTTTCTCGTGGTCCTTGTCCGCATCGGTCGATTCTGGAAGGCCTTGAGCTTCCTTGATAGCAGATGGAGGTTCCTCCCGTGGGGGATGATTTTCTGGCACGTTCTCCACCAACAGTTGCACTCGCTTGTTAACCAGAGGGCAATCTTTGTACACGTGCCCCACTTTATGGCAGCGTCGACATCTGTATGGTATGCCCTCGTAATCCAGGGGCTGCTTCCATGTGAAAGACCTCCATTGTATCGTTAAATATTCTTGCAGACCCCCTCGAGTGTCCATATGAACCAGTATCCTCGCAAATGCCATCTTTCCCGTGGACAGATATGACTTGTCTGATTCCATATATGTGCCGATTGAATTCCCAATACGCCTGAAAATGTCCTCCGACCAAAAATGCAGGGGGAGGCCAGGAAGCCTTACCCAAATCGGCCCGACTCCGAGTTGCTCCGTGTCCGGATCGAAAAGGGGGGACCATCTCTTCAACAGGACTGGGGCATGTTCAAAATGCCAATACGACGAGAGTACCCAGTTCGTGAGGTCCGGCTTGGAGAATCTGAGAGCAAACTAGCCCTTTATGAACGTTTGCACAGTAGGCAACTCCGCCAAGTGGTTCCCCCAGACCTCCGAAACCTAAGATTTCAGTGGGGCCACGGTGTAGTTGTGTCCTCGTATTCTGCCGACCAGTACCTTATCAACAAAATCCATTGCCTCTCCCAGCCAAATGTCTTCCTCCAACCTGAGGAATGAGTCCAACTCCTTTGTTCTGAAGCACCGCGTCTTCTTTACTGTCCTATCCTCAGCTGTAGGGTTCCCGTGACCTTCCGAGGAGCTCTCCTAGATGGGGGAGCTGGGGGAGGGGTAGAAGCAGAGGGAAGACTTTCCACAAGGGGGGGGGATACCCGTGAAACTGCCTGAGGGGGAGTGGAAGTGCACGACGGGGTCAGAGGAGTCGAGGAAACCAGAGGGGCATGGGGGGAGGGAGGGTTTACGGAAAATCTAGGGTGAGAAAACTGTCCAGGGACTGGGGAGGGAGGGTTAGGGTTAAGGCACCCCGTAGCAAACCCTAAGGTTGCCGGGGACGGCGGGGAAGTTGAGAGCAACGACTAGGCAGGAGGGTCCTCTAGCAGGACGAGCTGGTGGTCCGGCGGTCCATAAAGCACAGGGAGACCAGAAATTGTCTCTTGCAAATCCTCGCCAAATGAAATGGTCCCCAACTTAGCAGGTCGCGAAGTCCAGATGGAGTCCTCCACTATTTCCTCTTCCGAATAATCCACCATATCTAGGTCCATTGTTATCCGGGTAAAAACCAACGCTAGCTGCCTTGGTAACCGCCAGAGGGAGGAGCAGCAAAGTGATAGAAACCGACAAGGGAGGCCAGAGGTCAAACAACGATGCTGAAGAGCGGGAACGAGCGATCAGGTAAAAGAAAACGGAGTAAAAACCCCAAAACCACCCATGGTAAAATGTAGGAGGTCTGCACGTGCGATGATGGGGACGTGTGCAGTACTGGTACGAACAGCTGCATCCTTCTGCGGTGTCCATGAAGCAGCTAGCCATGATCGCCTGCTACCCTAACCTGGACCTCCATTTCCCGCTCCTCCATCTTTGTTTTTGGATCTTGTTTTCAAGAGCATTTGTCTATATGTTATTGTCCTTAAGATAGGAATGACTTTTATTAATGCTTAAAAAGCAAAATCTATCATTTATTGGATGTTTTACCACAACTTTTAGGGTCGACGTCTAGTGTATTTTTGTTGTTTTGTGCATTTTCAATGATTGAAAACTATTTGTTAACCTATCTCTTGTTTACCTCCTTGAACAACTTCAAACCTTTGTTGATCTTACCATTAATAAGCTGTTTTAATATTTGTTATATTGCTTTGCATGTTGTAAATATGCATATCTCTAAAACCCTAACTGATAACAACATTTATTCGTGGATGGTGGCTAGTGGGAAAGATTACCTGAACCTCCATAGACCTTATCTCGGCCTACAACGCTCTTTCATCCCTTAAGACTCTGTTTATTGAAGGTCCTTTAGGGTGTTTGGTTGCAAGTTCCTTAGGGATCTATTTAGCTCATATCCGTGGGTCATCTAATCTCTAGGTCTTGCTAGCGAAGCCCCTCCCTTATGGGGATAATATCTGGCCAAAAAACGATAAGGGAGAAGCCATTGAGGTGAAAGTGGTGGTGTTGAAATTCCAAGGCAAGTACAATAAAATAGAATTTTTTGCTATATATTTACTTTCCAATGATATTTCACACAATATTTAATGCCATTGTTATCATTGAATAACTACACTTGGAAAATTTCAACAGTATATGCAACACCAACAATAAAGATCATAGAAAGACAACCATGCATAATATAGACAATATTTTTACCATGGGAAACCCAACCTTGGGAGAAAACCCAACAACTTTAATTAGGAGAAATTATTCTTTAACAAGCTTTACAAATCAACAATTTGTCTAGAAATCTATGCCAATATACAAGTCCAAATACTAGTCAACATTGTCAAATCCAATAGCTAGTCAATGCTAGTAAAAAACCAGTCAAAAGTCAACTTTGGTCAAAGTTTCGGCTTGTGGTCAAGTTTGGTCCCATAGTCAACAAACAATGGTCAACAGTGTGTGGTCAAATCTCTATGGTCAAACCCTCGGTCAATGTTGTACGGATTGCGGTCAAATCTAAGTTTAAACAACTCGGTCAAATAGAGGTCAAATTCGCTTAGTCAAAACAATCAAACTCATCGTCCTCCTTCTCCACACGTGCGGCTGTTCGAGAGAGATAAGGGAATGATGAAGAGAGAGAAGAAACTTGCTCATGCTTGGTGGAGAAAATGAGACATCACACCTTCTATTTATACTTGTCGAATGTAGTGAAACAACTCAAAGGACTGTTGATTTTTGTAACTTTGGTCGGTTATTACACTGTAAATTTTTAATTATATCTATATCTATATATCTATATTGTTGAAGAATGTAACTAGTGTTGATCTTCATAATTGTACTTGAGTCATGATGTAATATATATTTATCAAAAGAATTTATTATTATTATTAAATTGACTTATTAAAGCATGGGTTTCATGCATCGGTCAATAGGTCGAAGCACCCATTGAGTGCTCTAGGATTTTTGTTGAGTCAAAGTCAAAGTTATTTTTGTAAGAGACCCTTCTTGGGTTCCTTAAGGTCAAGAAAGAAAATTATTATATTGTCCTATTCCTCCCCCTTCAAGTCAGCGTCTTGAACAGTGTACAAGTTGGCCTAGCCTTATATGAAGTCGACCCCTTTCAAATTGCTCATGTTTGCTTATTAGTTGAGGCTCCAACTACTATTTATAGCAAGTAAACCCGTCCAGTTTGAAGTGTGTCATGGAAGTTCAAGTCTGCAATTTCCACATAGAAAGAAGGAAGTCGAAGTTTGTAAAAGGAGAAGTTTCAATCTGCAGTTCGTACAAGAACATAAGGTTATGCAAGCACATAATAGGAAGGTCTGCCAAGATATGACATCATTGCAGGGACCAAAAATGTTAGTCATAGGCCGAGAATAGTTGTAGAAAGGTAATCACAGTAGACTGGAAGTTGTAGGAGCAGAGTAGGCCAAAATTGCTGAAGTAAAGAAGAAGACCGAAGCTTTGGATGACATGATATAATTTGTTTTCATGGGAGGCTGACCTGATGGGTGGAGGAATATCTAGGTTATGGTCTATCTCAACTTGATTTGATTCTACTGAAGAAAGAGTTTGACTGGGTTTTCCCCTAGATAGGGGTTTTGCCCTGGTTGAGTGCCTATATTTTGTGTTCTCTATTTATTATTTCTTTGTTGCTCTTTTGTTATCATCATTCTCACATCCTGATGATGGATCCCATTTGGGATTTGAAACGTTGGTGCAAAAATGTTCTGTGGATTCTCCGGTCAATGATTCAAAAGATAATAATGTAATAACAAAGAAGAAGAAGAAAAATATCTAATCACAATAAATTTTCAAGTAATAGGCAAATCGAATCATATAAGAAGCCCTAATAATGTTGCCCTAGATTTCTTAACATTGTATCAGAACTAAGGATAATGGCATAAGAGGCAACTAGAAGATCACTATTGGTTGAAAAACAAGAGTCTCAAGTCTAGCCCTCAAGATTGAGCTATCTAGAAGGAGGACCGAATTAAAATAGCTCAATTCTAGGCTTATTTATAAGACAATACCTCAGTGATTAGGCTGCAGTCCTGAGCTAGAAGACTGAAGTAATAAAGGGAGCCGTAAAGCATCAGTTGGGGATCCGAGAAGGCTAAAAACCATGAGCCTAAACCAGACCGATAACTCTGGATAGTAGAGCGAAGTTCTGCACATGAAGTGTAGGGTCTAAATTGACCTCAGAAATCCGAAATCTAAGTCATCTCAGAAATTTGAAACTTAGCAGGTTCTGTGGATAACTGAAAGTAACAATTCCAAGTCTCGAGCTATATAGAGGATGTCTAGACCCATTTAAAACTATAGTCACCATAATCTTTGAAAGGAGCCAAGATCCCTGTGGAAGGTTGAGCCTCCACAGTGTGAAAATAACCGACCTAAAAGGATCAAAAGGAATCTCAATACCTATGCTACTCTTATGGAACATTGAAGAGGATCTAGTCTACATCCTTTTGATGTTGTATTAAAAATCATAAAGGGACCAACCTTTTGTCAAGAACAATGAAGGAAGAAGCTTATGCATCTCTGTCTATAACAGTAAAAAGATAAGTCTATTTGAGGAACCGTAGAACTAGAGGAGCAGTGGAATTGTCTTTTCAAAAGCATCTTTGAAGACCCATTGAAAGAGACAATGAAGAGAAAATTTTGGTACATAGCCTATCATTGAAGAAAGGAAGAACTCGTTGAGCAAGCTTAGTATCTCTGTCTCAAGGAAGGAAGCAATGTACAACAATGAAAAGAACTTGTTCAGATTGTCTTGCATTAGCTTGTGGAGGGAGCCTAAAAATCTTCATCAAATACAAGTACTCACATTACGCTTTATGTTTTAGTCATCTAACATTTTGTCTTCAATTTGCTAGAAAAGGGGAACAAGATCAATAGAATATAAAAATCAAAGGTATGTAATGATGAGTTATGTAAGACTTATTCATTTAACAAGGATCTAACATAAATTGTCTAAGGGTTTAATGAAGTTGTGAGTTATTATATTGAAAGTTGTTATTGAAAACCCTAGGTGACACATGAAACCGTAACCGTTATTTGCACTTATAGGGTTTATAAATGATCCAAGGTATATAGTAAACCCTAGTGATGTTTAACGAGGATGATAATTTGATTTTTACTAGATCTAAGGATTACATCCTCCATTAATTCATGAAAAACCCTAAATTGTCAAAATTTCGGCATCGAACATTTTGCTTGGTTGTATTTGTTAGTAGTACAACTATAAAAATTATGGCTAAATTCAGAGGGAGCACTTCAAGGAAACCCTACAAGGTTTGTAAAGAAGTAAAGCAAGTTATGCAAAAAGTCTTCTTCACTGAAAGTATGATCATTTTAAATTTTTCTGCTTGATACTACTGACTCTCTCATGTCTAGGTTTTCGAATCATAGGGATTCTTGTTAGGGTGATTAATCTTCTGATTGAATCTACCCTCATCATATTATCTTTTGCTACTTTGTTTATGAAACCCTAACCTTAAGGGTTCAGTGTAAGACCCTAAGGGTATGTCAATGAAACCCTAGCCTACGTAGGGTTTGTACAATGAAATCCTTTCTTAAGATATGTTAACAATAATTTTGAAACCCTAGTCCGCTTAGGGTTGTTAGTAAAGAACCAATAAAGAAAAGTCCATTCTTGTAATGTTTAGGGTTTTGGTATTGTTATGACAAGGTCCTAGTCCTTTAGGGTTTGTTGTTGTTTTCCTTAAACCGAAACCTTAGATCATTAAGACTGTGATAAGTTAGTGTTTGCTGCTAATAAATTGAAACCCTAGCTTGATCAAGATTGTTGTGTATCTATTGATGTCTACCTCTTGGGTTTACCTAAGTAAGCATTGATATAAGTCTCAATGATGAAACCTTAGATATACATATGCTAGTAAGATAACTTAATTATCAATGTATCTAGGGTTTTTAAAAAAACCCTAGCAAAGTCTATCTTGAAAGTATATTGTAATTGAAATGTAGGGTTTATGACAAAAACCCTAGCCAGAAGTTGAAGTCTAGAATGTAAAAAGACGAGTCTCTTGCTAATTATGAACCTAACTAGGTTTAGGTATCCAATGTCTTAAGTTTAAATGTTTTGATGCTTCCATTATATTGATATGATTTTGATATAGTTAACTTCATGCTCCCATATATAGTTGTATTTTGGTTGTACTTGCTATTAAAGTTTTGTAGGTACATGATCTTCAAGATGTTGAGGATGAGCATGATGAAGGAAGCTATAAGAATGATGATGATCAAGATGACCTTGAGAAAGAAATGAAGCCTTGAAAGATTGTAAGTCTCTCCTATGTTATAAAGGAAGTAAGTTGTTATATTGTGAGGGTGCTTGGGTGAATGAAAAAGGTAGATCACCCCAGTTGAGAGGGAGGGCATAACATGACAATCATAGAAAGAATGAAGCTAAAGAATGAATGAAAGTACTATAGATGGATTTCCAAAATAAAAGACTTGAAAAGTAATAAGGTTGTATTTGGTGCTACTGAAGAAGTAAAGGAAGAAAGCTTTTGACAAGATGTATTTGATAACATGATGATACAAGCACATTAGAATGGTTAAAGACCCCAAAGGTTTGTGTTTACTTGTACATATATATTTAAAAGTTCATTACTGATTGGGGTTTTGTTTGTGGAGGAAAATCTCTCCACTAAAAGATTGAGCACTTTAGAAGCATGCTTGGACAAATGGATATATCCAGTTTAGTTTACAAGGAGAGTTGAAGCATCTTATGGCAAGATGCTTGGGAGGACATCTGGACGGCCTATGTGTTGATGTCTAGATCTTGAAGTGGGAGGGTGGCGTTGGTCATGGAGCTCCAACCTTGGACACACCTAGATCCTTGGGTTGATGGTTAGCAAGTAAGCTTGATGGTACCTAGAGTGACTGAAAGCTTGAGTCCATCTTAGTCCCACCTTGATAGAACACCTTGGTCATGTTTCTAGTTCGTAGCACTGTGTGTGCTCAAACTCTTTGTAGTTCATTTCATTTTGAGATCTTCCATGTACCTTCATATGTATGTAATTATGAATACCTCCCTAGTTAAGAGGGGTGTTGAAGAATGTAACTAGTGTCGTTCTTCGTAATTGTACTTGAGTCATGATGTAATATATATTTATCAAAAGAACTTTTTATTATTATTAAGTTGACTTATTAAATCATGGGGTTCATGCTTGGGTCAGTAGTCAATAGTTCAAAGCACCCATTGAGTGCTCTAGGATTTTTGTTTAGTCAAAGTCAAAGTTATTTTTGTAAGAGACCCTTCTTGGGCTCCTTAAGGTCAAGAAAGAAAATTATTTTATCTTCCTATTCCTACCCCATCAAGCCAGCCTCTTCGACAGTCTACAAGTCGGCCTAGCCTCATATGAAGTTGACCCCTTTCAAATTGCTCATGTCAGCTTATTAGTGGAGACTCCAACGACTATATAGCAAGTAAGCTTGTCCAGTTTGATGTGTGTCAAGGAAGCTTGAGTCTACAATTTCCACAGGGAAAGAAAGAAGTCGAACTCTATAAAAGGAGAAGTTTCCATCTACAGTTCGTACAAGAACACAAGGTTATGCAAGCACATAATAGGGAGGTCTGTCAAGATATGACATCATTGCAGGGACCAACAATGTTAGTCACAGGCCAAGAGTAGTTGTAGAAAGGTAATCACAGTAGGCCGAGAGTTGTAGGAGTAGATTAGGCCGAAATTGCAGAAGTAAAGAATGAGACTGAAGCTTTGGATGGCATGATAAAACTTGTCTTCATGGGAGGCTGACTTGATGGGTGGAGGAATATCTAGGTTATGGTCTATCTCAACTTGATTTGATTCTACTGAGAGGAGCTTGATTGGGTTTTCCCCTAGATAGGGGTTTTGCCTTGGCTTGAGCGCCTATATATTGTGTTCTTTTATTTTTGTGTTTTTGCAATTGTCTTGATGATAATAATGTAAAAAGCAAAGGAGAAGAAGAAATACCTAATCACAAGAAATTGTCAAGTAGTAGAGAAATCGAATTATATAAGAAGCCTTATTAATGTTGCCCTAGATTTCTGAACATGGTATTAGAGGTAAGGATAATGGCATAAGAGGCAACTAGAAGATCACTATTGGTTGAAAACCAAGAGTCTCAAGTCTAGTCCTCAAGATTGAGCTACCTACAAGGAGGACTGAATTAAAATACCTCAATTCTAGTCTTATTTATAAGACAATACCTTAGTGATTAGGCAGCAGTCTCGAACTAGAAGACCAAAGTAATAAAGGGAGCCGTGAAGCATCAATTGGGGATCCGAGAAGGCTAAAAACCATGAGCCTAGACCAGACCGAGGAGAGGAAAATTCTATGCATGAAGTGTAGGGCCTAAATTGACCTCAGAAATCAGAAATCTAAGTCATCTCAGAAATCTGAAACTTACCAGGTTCTGTGGATAACTGAAATTAACAATTCCAAGGACCGAGTTGTATAGTGGATGTCTAGACCAATTGAAAACTACAATCATCATAATCATTGAAAGGAGTTGAGATATTTGTGGAGAAGGATGAAGATCTGTGTATATGTAAGGGAAGGCCGAGCCTCCATCGTGTCAAAATAACCGACCTAAAAGGATCAAAAGAAATCTCAATACCTATACTACTCTTATGGAGCATTGAAGAGAATCTAGTCTACATCCTTTAGAAGTTGTATTAAAAATCACAAATGGACCAAGCTTTTGTCTAGAATAATGAAGGAATAAGCTTATGCATCTTTGTCTATAACAGTAAAAAGAGAAGTCTATTTGAGGACCTGTAGCAGCTCCTAAATCTTACCCTAACTAGAGGAGCATTGGAATTGTCTCTTCAAAAGCATCTTTGAAGACCCATTGAAAGAGACAACAAAGAGAAAATTTTGGTACATAGCCTGTCATTGAAGAAAGGAAGAACTCGTTGAGCAAGCTTAGTATCTCTGTCTCAAGGAAGGAAGTAGTCTACAACAACCAAAAGAACTTGTTCAGATTGTGTTGCACCAGTTTGTGGAAGGAGCCTTAAAGTCTTCGTCAAATACAAGTACTCACATTACACTTTATGTTTTAGTCATCTAACATTTTGTCTTCAGTTTGCTAGAAAAGGGGAACAAGAGCAATAGAATATCAAAATCAAAGGTATGTAATGATGAGGTATATAAGACTTATTCATTTAACAAGGATCTGACATAAATTGTCTTGGGGTTTAATGGAGTTGTGAGTTATTGTATTGAAAGTTGTTCTTGAAAACCCTAGGTGACACATGAAACCCTAACCGTTATCTGCACTTCTAGGGTTTATAAATGATCCAAGGTATATAGTAAACCCTAGTGATGTTTGATGAGGATGATAATTTGATTTTTACTAGATCTAAGGGTTACATCCTCCATAAATTCATGAAAAACCCTCGATTGTCAAATTGACATCATGTTTTTGTCATCAAACATTTTGCTTGGTTGTATTTGTTAGTAGTACAAGTATAAAAGTTATGGCTAAATTTAGAGGGAACACCTCAAGGAAACCCTATAAGGTTTGTAAAGAAGTAAAGCAAGGTATGCAAAAAGTCTTCTTCACTGAAAGTATGATCATTTTGATTTTTTTTGCTTGATATTACTGACTCTCTCATGTCTAGGTTTTCAAATTATAGGGATTATTGTTAGGGTGATTAATCTTCGGATTGAATCTACCCTCATCATATTATCTTGTGCTACTTTGTTTATGAAACCCTAACCTTTAGGATTCAGTGTAAAACCCTATGGGTGTGTCAATGAAACCCTAGTCTACTTAGCGTTTGTACAATGAAATCCTTTCTTAAGATATGTTAACAATAAGGTTGAAACCCTAGTCCTCTTAGGGTTGTTAGTAAAGAACCAATAAAGAAAAGTCTATTCTTGTAATGTTTAGGATTTTGGTATTGTTATGACAAAGTGCTAGTCCTTTAGGGTTTGTTGTTGTGGTCCTCAAACCGAAACCTTAGATCATTAAGACTGTGTAAATTAGGGTTTGTTGCTAATAAATCGAAACCCTAGCTTGATTGACATTGTTGTGTATCTATTGATGTCTATTTGTAGGGTTTACCTAAGTAAGTATTGATATAGGTTTCAATGATGAAACCTTAGATAGGCATATGCTACTAAGATAACTTGATCATCAATGTATCTAGGGTTTATAAAAAAAGCCCTGGCAAAGTCTATCTTAAAAGTATATTGTAATTGAACTCTAGGGTTTATGACAAAAACCCTAACAAGGAGTTGAAGTCTAGAATGTAAAAACATGAGTCTCTTGCTGATTATGAACCTAACTAGGTTTAGGTATCCATTGTCTTAAGTTTAAATGTTTTGATGCTTCCATTATATTGATATGATTTTGATATAGTTAACTTCATGCTCCCATATATAGTTGTATTTTGGTTGTACTTGCTATTGAAGTTTTGCAGGTACATGATCTTCAAGATGTTGAGGATGAACATGATGAAGGAAGCTATAAGAATGGTGATGATCAAGATGACATTGAGAAAGAAATGAAAGCTTGAAAGATTGTAAGTCTCTCCTATGTTATAAAGGAAGTAAGTTGTTATATTGAGAAGGTGCTTGGATGAAAGAAAAAGGTAGATCGCCCCAGTTGAGAGGGAGGGCATAACATGACAGTCATAGAAAGAATGAAGCTAAAGAATGAATGAAAGTAATATAGATAGATTTGCAAAATAAAAGACTTGAAAAGTAATGAGGCTGTATTTGGTGCTGTTGAAGAAGTAAAGGAAGAAAGCTTCTGACAAGATGTATTTGATAACATGATGATACAAGCAACATCAGAATGTTTAAAGACCCCGAAGGTTTGCATTTACTTGTACATATATATTTAAAAGTTTATCACTGATTGGGGTTTTGTTTGTAGAGGAAAATCTCTCCACTAAAAGATTGAGCACTTTAGAGGCATGCTTGGACAAACGGATATATTTGGTTTAGTTTACAAGGAGAGTTGAAGCATCTTATGGAAAAATTCCTGGGAGGACATCTGGCTGACCTATGTGTTGCTATCTAGATCTCGAAGAGGGAGGGTGGCATTGGTCATGGAGCTCCAACCTTGGATACACACCTAGATCCCTGGGTTGATGGTTAGAAAGTAAGCCTAATGGTACCGAGAGTGATTGAAAGCTTGAGTCCATCTTAGTCCCACCTGGACAAAACACCTTGGTCAGGTTTCTAGTCCGTAGCATTGTGTGTGCTCAAACTCTTTGTAGTTCATTTCATTTTGAAATCTTCCATGTACCTTCATATGTATGTAATTATGAATACCTCACTAGTTAAGAGGGAGTGTTGAAGAATGTAACTAGTGTTGGTCTGCATAATTGTACTTGAGTCATGATGTAATATATATTTATCAAAATAAATTTTATTATAATTAAATTGACTTAATAATGCATGGGTTTCATGCCTGGGTCAATAGTCAATATGTCAAAGCACCCATTGAGTGTTCTAGGATTTTTGTTGAGTCAAAGTCAAAGTTATTTTTTTAAGAGACCCTTCTTGGGCTCCTTAAGGTCAAGAAAGAAAATTATTTTATTGTCTTATTCCTCCCCCATCAAGTCAGCCTCTTCAACAGTCTACAAGTTGGCCTCCAACAAAATGACAAGTCAGCCTAGCCTTATATGAAGTCGACCCCTTTCAAATTGCTCATGTCGGCTTATTAGTGGAGGCTCCAACGACTATTTATAGCAAGTAAACTCGTCCAGTTTAAAGTGTGTCAAGGAAGTTCGAGTCTGCAATTTCCTCAGAGAAAGAAGGAAGTCGAAGTCTATAAAAGGAGAAGTTTCCATCTGTAGTTCGTACAATAACATAAGGTTATGCATGCACATAATAGGGAGGTTTGTCAAGATATGACATCATTGTAGAGACCAAAAATGTTAGGCACATGCTGAGAATAGTTGTAGAAAGGTAATCACAGTAGGCTGAGAGTTGTAGGAGCAGAGTAGGCCGAAATTGTAGAAGTAAAGAAGAAGACCGAAGCTTTGGATGGAAGAATTAATTTGTCTTCATGCGAGGCTAACTTGATGGGTGGAGGAATATCTGGGTTCAGATCTATCTCAACTTGATCTGATTCTACTGAAGGAAGAGTTTGACTGGGTTTTCCCTAGATTAGGGCTTTGCCCTGGTTGAGCGCCTGTATCTTGTGTTTTTGTCTTTTGGCAATTGTCTTGATGATAATAATGTAATAACAAAGAAGAAAAAGAAATACCTAATCACAAGAAATTGTCAAGTAATAGAGAAATCTAATTATATAAGAAGCCCTAATAATGTTGCCTTAGATTTCACAACATATATATATATATATATATATAGATATAAGCATGTTTTTCATTCTCATTTCAAAAGAAGAAAATTGGAATTTTAAATTTAGAATTTTTGGTTCCATTGATGCCTAGTCTGTCGCCTCCTAGACAAGTCGACCCTTTTAACCAACTCAAGTCGGCTCCAAGGAAAGACACACCCATTCGGCAAGGAGAAACACTATATATTGAAATAGAAAATTTTAGGTCTTTAAAGAGGCTTATCTATGAATCTGAAGCCAACGAGATTCCCGAGGCCATCAAAATTGTCTCTTTGTGATGAAGAACTCAAGTGCAAGTTATGGAGCAATTTTCCTTGGGCCAATTATTTGATCTGACTAGGAAGATGGACTAGGTCAGCCCTAGTGTTTGACTTTGATGCCTCTCTCATTGACTTGATTCTATAAGCAAAGGATTGCTGGGTTTTTCTCCATGTGAGTTTTCCTAGGGTAAATTTCTTGAGTGGGTGTGTCTTCATGTTTTACTGTATTTTTTTATGATGCATATCAAATATAAGAAAGGATAAACCTAAAAGGATAATCATAAGAAACAATTATCAAATTAGAAAATTATTGAAAAAATTCAACAGGGACACACCCATTCATTGTCTGGGCCAACTTATCACTTCAAAAATTAAAAATTTCATAATTTTTCTAGGCTGAATTGAAACCCATTTAGCCATATAGGAATAACTCTTGATGCTACCCAAAAATCAACAGGATCTCATTGTTGCCCCGAGACCTAGATCCCTTGGTCAGTGTTTGCATCAAGTTGCTAGATTTTGCGGTAACAATGCCTACTTTTAACCAGGGTACATAATTCAAAGGACTATGGAAATATATTTATTTTTCTTGAATGGAGCTTATAAGATATTATGAAGCCAAAATCCCTAAGCTGACTGTGCTTCTCTTAATCTTTAGTGTTTGTTGAGTTGCCCATCCAACAAAGGCTTCTCGACTAGCAACTAGTAGCCATGAGCTCAAGGAAGGTTCTAGAGACGCTACATCTCCAATCCTTCCAAATTTGTTAGGTGGTCTCACACCCTATTTAAGTACAACAAGTTGGGCATTCATCCTTCATTGTGTCCATAACCATTCTATTTCAGTTGTTGAAATTAAATTGAACCTTCAAATCAGTGTATAAAATCCGTTATTTGGAGTGACCATCAAAGATGTCTGTCGTTGTTCTTATTGCTCAGCTAAAAAATTGAGAATCGTTGTGTTTGGACCAATGAATTGTCATCATGTAGTATTGTAGGCCACAAAAAGGAATGTTGGTTAAATGATAGTCCAGAGTGAACACCTCCTCCCTTTGACTTGATAAAGGGCTTATCAATGTTGCAAGCTTTCTCCCTTATACCTTATGAAGGGCTTAAAAACTTCACAAGCTTTATAGATGCTTTGTCTTGTTGGCAATTGTTTCCTATCATTAGCTCTAGGATTCCCCAGTGAGTGGGTCACTGGGTTGGAATCTCACCATAGACAACTTGATTGATCACTATCTAATTTCCCTAGATAAACATTTTATAACATGATATGCGAAAGAGAAAGGCAAAAGGTATACCTTTTTATATTAGTTGTTGTAGATCCTAATTAGTCCTGATTTAGTCAAGCTCTAGCTCCAACATCCTCTTTAGATCAACACACATTCAAATTTCAAACAACCAAACCTTTCTACAAAAAAAAATACTTTCTTAAATTAAACAATTCAATACCTATTCCTAGATCTATATACATTAATGATGCATAATAACAATAAGTGTGTTAAACCCAGTGTTCCACGGGGATTCGCCCCCCCCCTAGGGGCCTAGTTTCCTCGCTCCCCTGCGCTCCGGGGACTTGGCGACTAGAAGGGGACGTTTCCCCACGCTCCCAAAAATGAGGAAACTCAGGGGGACGTGTCAAGGGGGCGTTTCCCTTCCCTGAGGGGGCGTTTCCTTGCTGTACAAGATGTTTGTACTGGCACTGAGATTTTACCGAGATATCCCAGGACTACTGTGTATAACACAGTCCCTTCGTTCGAGATTTTCATCTTCTAATCACTGTTATATTATGCTGTCCAACATGCTTAAATTGCTACAGAATAACCACCGAGATCAGATGTCAAGACTGTTATAGACAACCTTGGATTTACCATGCTGTCATCTACAGCTACGTGCCATTAATGTGGGACCTTGTACCTGAGTTTATAACTTTGACTGCGGCTGCCACACCTGTCATTTTTCAGTGTGAACAGTTCTTCTTTTGGCTGTAAGTTACATGTCTCTTAGACTGCGTAGAAATTTCCCTGATCTGCGTGTAATTTCCCTTCATGACTGTGTTTTAAATTTCTTTCCTTACTGGGCTATATGACAACGGATTTGCGTGGCTGCCATCTATGCCTGCGGCTGTATCATGTCAATGGATCTATTGCGTGGCTCATCCTCATCAGCAACGTGGATATCCTCATGACTGTGTATGACTGCGTGGTGTATTATATGAATGCCTGGCATATATATTCAATGTATATATATCAAGCGTATATGCCATGTATGGACTCCATATTGCATTAACGTGGTTCCATATTCATATGACATGAACAAAATTTGACATGTGAATAGCGTCTAATATATGAACATTGTTTGTATACATATCACACCATGAACAACCTCATGAACATCGTTTAATATATGAACATTTGATATATGAACAACATCTAATACATATCTCACCATGAACAGCTTCATGAATAGCGTCTAATACATATCTCACCATGAAAAACGATGAACAGTTTAATGCATATCTCACCATGAACAGGCCTACGCTCTGCTTTGCAGCTTTTCAATTCAAACCAAATTGGCAAATTGTCATAGTGGACTCAATTAATAAATTATATTTTATATTTATAAATTTTTAAGACCCTGACGCTCCCCCACGTTTCCTAAAAAATGGTAGGGAGCTTTTGCATAGGCCGCCCCTGCGCCCCCTCGCCCCCTCGCCCCCTCGTCCCAGAACCTTGGTGGAACACTGGTTAAACCTCCAAAAATTTCTCTCTTACAAATTAACCTCTCTTTTAGAAGACAAAAGGTAATTCACATTAGTTGGCAAGATAGGTCATGACTCTATAAGTGTATGGTTCAAGATCTAGCAATTGCACTCATGTAGTTTTTAGTGCCATTTTAGGAATAATTCCAAATAATGCTTTTTAGATCTATTATTTGAGTAATTCCACAGTTAATTTGAAAGGTAAATTAGGCTAGAAAACATTATTTTTAATATCATAACTAATGATAATGGATCAAATCCACTGAAATAACTTAGAGGACTAATTTTAAGCATAAATAGATGCCCCCTAATATGTGAGGGTCGAAGAGATGCCCAGGGCCAAAATAGATTATATAGACCATAATAGTAATGTTGATGTTTGTAGCTTGGGTAGGTACTCTTCATAGGCCTAACTGTCTAAGCATGCAGAATTTGCCCAGGGACACCTTAGGACACTTCCTCAAGTATTAAGTTGCTAGTATAACTTAGCCTAAGTCTAACTTAGGAAATACACATGATTAATTATGTTGGCTATTGAGCTAAAGAAACTTAGGAAAACAAAGTATTTAATTTAATGATTATATTTTTATCTCTATTGTTGATCTCAAGTGAGGCTAAATCTAATCTCTGTTCTCCATTACTTTGGGGATTAGGGGTAGGGATTTAGCTTAATGAAAAGTTATAAAAGCAAGGCTAAAGAGAGGAGAAAGACACACCATACAATGGCACAAGTCATAGAGAGAGGGATTTTCTCAAGTGAGGAGTGAGATATTAAAGTGTACCGGGTCAGAGGAAGGTGTAGGGGTACAACATTGGAGATGTAGATCAACCAAGTAGATTAGGGGCTAGATCTAGTGCCTGATTAGTTGTGGATCAAATCCAAGGTATGTTGTAAATGTATTTTCCTCAATTGGGCCATTATCCATGGACAAGAGCCCAAACAGGTTTAGATTATTAAGTTAATGAAGAATTGCTGATTGGGTAGAATTTGTATGTGTCACATGTGATTGAGATTGATTGATATTTTGCTTCCATTCAATAATTGTGTTAAAAACTTAGTTCTACTTTTATTCAATAGATTTGTGATAAACTTGCTAGGAACTAATTCCCAGGTGCTAGGTTTAAAATTTAACATGGTACCAGAGCGTGAACTTTGAGTAACCAGTTTCAAGAATTTTTCGAGAGCAAGGTCCATACAGGGATCGTTGGGGTTAGGTTCGGTTGTGATCATACGAGGTGCAGATTTAATATTTTATTTCGGCCAGCCAATGGATTTTTTTGTTGTAGGAAATTGTATAGTGACCGGGTTAAAAAGTAAAGTTTTAAATTAAAAGAAAAAATGAGTGGCTGACAACAATGGGTGGGCCATTTGAACTCACCCAGTTGCCACTACTAGCCAAAGAAGCAATATTGACATGGGAGTTAGATCAGGCAGAGGTTAGGCTATAGGTCAAAGGTGCAGGTTCTAGGTGGCACGTAGTTCGTAGAACATAACCATAATTTGATAAAGGGTGTAGTGTTGTGGGTTTGAGTGCAACTGATATGATAGTGAGCGGGGGCGAGTCGAGCTTTTGTGGGTAGAGATAAACGAGCTTGTTGGGGCAGCCATCAGATAGACAAGCAACATGACACAAGTAGCTATGAGTGAGTAGTCAGTAAAACAAACAACTACTAGCACCGTCGTCGTCAACGAAGCTGTGGTTGAAGATCACGTGCGACATGCTCCAAAAGAAGAAGTACATTGTGTACTATGGTATTGCCATGACGAGGACCACAAGCAATGAGAAGGGTCCACCCAGGAGGTTGTAGAGCATGAGTGCCAGAAGGATGATTACGTAATTGATGCGAAAGTAGACAAGTTGCCTACGCAAGCGGTTTGTTGCCTCTGTCAGGGATTGTGGTCTAGAAAAGGATGCAATGTTGTAGAGCTTCGACCACAGGTTATGCCAGGTGTAGGTAGGAGCAGGGTCGATGTAGGCAGTCGTTAAGGCAAGACAATGTGCAGGGCAAAAATGTTGTTACTGGTCATAGATAGATGGAGATAGGCTATGACAGGGGCAAGTGTTGGGTGTAGGAAAGAAGACGAGAGACATGGTTAAGTCACTAGGAGAGACCCATAGTCACCAAGATCGCTGCAAAGTAGTGAGCCACCAACTGCATAGGTGAAAGTGTTGTTAGAAAATCAAAAAGGCAGAAATATTTTCTTATTCTTGATAATTACTTGTGATGTTCTTGCTTTGTTATTACTATTCTTCATAGCTTCTTTCTTTTAGTTCATCAAGCAATTATCAAAGTGAAAGCACCTAAAATAAAGGACACCAGATGTAGGCACTATGCTAGGGAAAAACCCCCCTCGAGGGGAAAACCCAGTCAAAATTCTCTTCCTTTCAATAGTATTCTTTGAGACTCTTCACCCTAGACAAAGACCAAACCTTCCTACACACCAAGTCAGCGTCCTAGATCTTCAACCTCTCTTCTAGCAACTTCTGGCATCAACAAAACTTGGAAGACTTCGATCTCTAAATTAAGGGCACGAAACAGAGAAAGAGGTACCAAAATTTCGTTTTTCTTCTTCTCCTTAGATTCCAATCAACTCACACTTCCTTTGGCTTCTCGGCCTCGTACTTCACACTTCCCAACTTCCTTAGAGATATCGAACTTGCTTGAGATGAAGTGCTCCAAATGAATTCGACTTGCTTCTATTTATAGGCTTCAAGGGAGGTCGAATTGATGTCCTTGGGCTGACTTGATCTCTTCTAGGCCGACTTGATGTGGAGGATACGTAAATTATATTTGACTCAATACTAAACCTTCTTACATGATTCAAAAGCCCAAGAAGGGTCTCTTTAAAAGTACAATGACTCTATTGACTCAGAATAAATCCTACAAGTCCTGAATGGGGACTTTGACCTAAAACATGGTGACCCAAGCATGAAACCAATGCTTTAATAAGTCACAATAATAATAATAAAATTCTTTTCTTTATTCTTTTGACAAGTATATTAGATGATGACTCAAATACATTAAATGAAGACCAAACATAGTTACATTTTCCAACAAGTGCAGGACCCAAGCCACTATAGAGGAACTTTATCTGTGTAGAAACCCACAACAACACGATTACAATAGGCAACATGGTACAATTGCTAGAAATTTGTAGTCACAAGTTTGCCAACATGATTGGCAAAGGTCAATCCTTAGAGGGAGAGAGGGAGACCATACTAGTCGTAGAGTGCCAACAAATTAATTTCAGGGAGTGCCAAAGCGCTAGGTAGATTTCTTTAGTTTAGAGTGCTAAAAGGATTTAACACATATCCTTGGCAAGATTTGAAGAAGATGACTATAGTAGGTGTTTAATTCGAAGATAGGTTGTATGGGACCTCAAATTTCTTGCCTTGGAAGGCTAGGGTCACCATGCTTCTCGAGGAAAATGATCTCTAGGAGATTGCTGAGGTGGTGATCCAATAGATGCCAAGGAGAAGGCCACCCTAGCTAAGAGGGAGATTAAGGCGCAAAGGATATTCTGGGATGCGGTGAAGGACCATTTGATTTCTCACTTGTTTAAGAAGAAGTCAACCAAGGAGATGTTCGATGCTTTGGTGGGTCTATACTAGAGCAAGACCATTAATAGGAAAATGGTGTTGAGGGACAAGCTTTGGTCTATGCAGATGATTAGCTTTAACGTAGTGACAAGTTACCCGATGAAGATCACTTAGATCTGTGATCAACTTGCAATAGTGGGAGAAAAGGTGGATGATTTAGAGTTTGTAAACGTGACACTAAACGACTTCCCCAGGATGTGGGATTTGTTCGTCAAAAGAATCTTTGCTTGAGAGAACCAACCCTCATTTGAGAGGCTATGGGATGATTACATCTAGGAGGAATTGAGGGTGTAGTCAAAGGCCAAGGCTAGCAAGTAGGAAGATGACAAAGACCTACATTGATCAAACCCATGGGATCTAGCTCAAACGATGGCTGCATTACTGGAGTTAGAGAGGGCAACTTGTATATGTTGAAGGTGCTGAAAAATGTAACTAGGCTTGGTCTTCATAAATGTATTTGAGTCATTATGTAATGTACTTGTCAAAAGAATGAAAAAGATTTTATTATTATTATTATCACAATGACTTATTAAAGCATGGGTTTCATGCTTGGGTCATCATGTTTTAGGTCAAAGTCCCCATTGAGGACTCCTAGGACTTATATTGAGTCATTAGAGTCATTGTACATTTTATGAGATCCTTGGGCTTTTGAATCATGTAAAAAGATTTATTATTGAGTGAAATTAGGTATTTGACATCTCCACACCAAGTCGACCTCAAACATGGCAATTCGACCTCACCTCAAGCCTATGTATACAAAGAGATTGAATTCATTTGGAGCGCTCTCTCACTCACTCATAAGTTCGATATCTAGAAGAAAGAGCTGGAAAAGTGCGAAGAAGGAAAGGAGGCTGAACGAAGTGCGAAGTTGGAGAAAGAGGAAGGAAAAGAGAAAATCAAGGTTTTGGGCTATCTCTCTCTCTTGTTTGGATTCCTTTGGGAGATCAAAGTTTTCCTTGTCTAGTCGAAGCTACTGTTGCTGCCATCTACTGGGTCGAAACGCTGCTGCTTCAAGGTCGAAAGTTTGGGTTGAAGTCGCTGGAAAGAGAAGCTGGTTTGGTGGTTGGAGGACATCAAGAAAACTATTAAGGAAGAGTTTTTGACTAGGTTTTCCCTAGATAGGGGTTTTGCCCTGGCAGGGTGCCTACATCTTGTGTCTTGTGTTTTTGTGATCTTCATACACACATAATTTGGTAATTGCTTGATGAAAGATAATATAACGAATAGGTAAAAGAAGCCAACATAATTCACAAGTAATTATCAAGAAAGAGAAATCTAACCCTAATTCTACTAGCATTGATTTCTCAAGAGAAGGGCCAACCTATTTATGTAATGGAAAAAACTAGAACAACGACAGAGAATAAGGTGTAGGAAGCTTTGAAGGTTGAGTATTTCAAAGGGAGTTAGCCTTCAGGTTCACGTGGGGAGGAATGGTTAATAAATCCTTCCGAGTTTGTCAAGAAGGTCTCTTGGTATGAGATGATTGTATAGGATGTTTAGGGGCACTGGTTTACATTCAAGATTCGTCAATCATGCCCAAAACATTAGATAAAATCACATGATTGCAAGATAGTTAAAGTACTTGCCGAATGATGACCCACCTTTTGAGTTTTTGTAGCTATGGTCGATCTTCATAATTGATATTTTAGCCCTTGAAATATATAATGAAAATATAAGACATGTTCTTCATGTCATTTTATTGATTAGCCCTTAAAATTATTAATATAAGACATGTTCTTCATGCCGGTTTCAAAAGAGAAAATTTTGAATTTTTGGCTCTAAACTTGTCAAGTTGGCCCCCAGCGAGGCGTAACACTATATATATGGCACTCGACCTCCTCCACAAGGCACCATTCGACCTCTTATACAAGAAGATATATTTTGGGCATCCAAGCGAAGGAAGAAGAAAGGCAAGAAGGACAAATTCATCTCAAGCATATCTCTCTCTCTCTCTTTGACTTTGCACGTGTGACTTTTTGGGCATATTTTGGGCAGTAGGTCGAACTTATGTGCAATAGTTTCTGGGCAGAAGGGCTAAGTTTCTGGATAGTTACTGAGAGGCTGAATTTCGATCTAGACAAATCAAGGAAGGCAAATTTTGTTGGGCAAAAGATTGACTTGACAAGAAAATTGTTTGACCAGGTTTGACCATAACATTGTTGGTCAGTGAGACCATCATATTGACTAGTAGAATTATGTGCATCTCTTTTTCAATTGAAGAATTTCTCTAAGGAAAAGGTTGTTGGGCTTTTTTCCCCCAAGTGGGTTTTAGCAGAGTAAATCTTGTGTTCTTTTTGTGCATTTTGATCTCTAGTATCCTTGTGCATTCATGGTTGAAATTTTGAAGTGAAATTGCTTAATGATAAATCAGAAGTGATAAAAAAATATCTACATCATTAGAAGTAATTATCAGATCTCAAAAATTAGTGCTTGTATCTATTGCACTCGAAAAGTCAACACCACCTTCCTCAAGGAGGAATGCGTGATGGTGAGAGGTGTCCGACCAATGCAAATGGTGGAGGATCATGGCATATCACCATCATGTATTAGGAAATGTAGGGTTGCTAGTTGGTTGATTGTCTAAAGAAGGACAATTTTTTTCCTATGGGGTTACCCACCAAGGAACATGCTCAAGCAAAGCTAGATTTGAATATATCTCTTAACCTCTATCCTAATGAAATTTTCTAGCCATTAACCCTCTAAATTTGCAAGTGGGAAAATCTAGGGGTTAACAATGATGACTCAAGGGGATGTGGTCCCCCCCGAGGGATGGTGAGAACCAAGAGAACTTTGTCAACTGTATCCATGAATGGCAGTATGTGATAACCAATTTGTAGATAAGAATTTGTGCTTGTATTGTGAAGGCCATGATTTGCAAAGAATGATCCTTGATCTAACATGCCTATGTAGTGGGCAATTGAATCAATAAGGTTGGAGCCTTAGTTGATCGATTGAAAGGGGGTCTCATTCATACACATGGGATACAACTACCTAGTTAGATATCGATAATGGAAGCACTTGTGAGGCACAAAGGAACCCAACAACAAGTCTAATAGGCCCTATGGTAAGAGCACAACTTGTCAATGTGAAAAATGTGGAGTAGAATGACTGCAAAGATTATCCATCAAGTCCCAATGATGGTTGACCTCGTTAGATGCAAGGTTTTTGCCAATGAGGCTAATGGGTACGAAGGCGCTTAACTGTTGGGCTACCCCTCAGACAATGTGTCAGAGTCGATGAGAGGTAACCTGTTGAAAGGAAACATAATGATGTGTTGAAGAATGTAACTAGTGTCGGTCTTCATAATTGTATTTGAGTCATGATGTAATGTATTTGTCAAAAGAAAGAAAAAGAAATTTTATTATAAAAGAAATTGACTTATTAAAGCATGGGTTTCATGCTTGGGTCAATGTTTTTAGGTCAAAGCCTCCATTGTAGGCTTCTAGGGTTTATGTCAAGTGTCCTTGTCCATGTCATAATGTAATAGACCCTTCTTGGGCTTTATCAATCAATCAAGAAATTTATTTTTATGTAAAATAGGTCATTTAGGCCTCCTCCACCAAGTCGGCCTCAACCTGGACAAGTCGGCCTAATTGAGGGGCAAAATCTACTATATAAAGGCAACAACTCGACCTCATTTGGAGCATATCACCAACAAGTTCAATCTGAAGTTGTTGGGGGTAGAAAAGGGTGTGAAATTCAAGGAAGAAGGAAACCCTAGCAAAGGAGAAGGTGGTCTTTATCAAGCATAAGAAGTCAAATTTTCTCTCTCTTTATCTCACACGTGCGAAGTTGTTGGGTCGCTGGAAGGGCCAAAATTGCAGTACTGTTGTTGGCTCGAAATTCTGGAGTAGCTGTGCCAAAATTTTGGAGTTGCTGGGGACTGAAATTCTGGGTTGTTGCTAGGTTGTAGCTGCTGGACAAGAAGAGACTACTGAAGGTTGCTGAATCATCTTTTGGAAGGCTGACTTGGTGGATGAGGAAGGTCTTTTGGTTAGGTCTAAGGTCTTGGTCTATCTCAATTTGATTAATGGAAGAGTTTGACTGGGTTTTCCCCTAAAGGGTTTTTAGCCCTGGCTGAGTGCCTACATCTAGTGTTGTTGATCTTCATGTTTTGATTTGATGATTGCTTAGTGAAACTAAGATAAAAGAAGAGCATAAAGAAAAGATAATAAAACTACAAGAATATCACAATTAACTATCAACACAAGAATTTTTTTTTGCCTTTTTGATTTTCTAACATGGTATCAAAGCTAAGGTGAAGAAAGAAGGAAAAGGGCAACTTGAAGGGGTCAAATGAAAGAAGAGTCAAGAAGGAAGAAACAAAAGAAGGTCATTAAGGAAAGGATCATATAAGAAGAGAAGCCTACTATCTATAGAGACTATGACAACCTCAATGAAGACATAAAACAAGCTAGAAGGACCCTCCAACTACAAGGCATGGAAGAAGAGGATAAATCTTATCCTTGCTAAGCATAGAATTTTGGATCTTGTTAAAGGAAAAGTCAAGAAACCGACAAATGATGCAGGAAATGAGAAGTTTAGGGAAACCAAAATCTTGGCCATGAATCTGATAATAGATGGAGTAAAGGACAACCTAATCCCATACATATCCAAAATAGACTTAGCTCAACAAATGTATGAATCTCTCTCCAATTTATTCACCGTCAAGAACATTGGGTAGATAACTAGCCTCAAGAATGAACTAAGGACAATAAAGATGACAAAAGATGATATTGTGTCATCATATTTTGTAAGGATATATAGAATAAGAGACTAACTCCAAGCAATAGATGAAGTTGTACCAGAAAAATAACTTGTGATTGCTGTTGTTCTAGGTCTACCAAAATCTTGGAGTGCTTTTGCATTAGGAATTAGCAGTTGGAAGGATACTCCATCCTTTGAATAAATCTGGAATGCATGCAGTCAAGAAGAAGCCTACATATCATTAGTAAACAACAAGGAGGAGGATGAAGAAGACAACTCCTATAATGCCTAATCTGCTCATCACAAGAAGAAGGGAACA
Source organism: Pinus tabuliformis (assembly GCA_031772625.1). Taxonomy (NCBI): domain Eukaryota; kingdom Viridiplantae; phylum Streptophyta; class Pinopsida; order Pinales; family Pinaceae; genus Pinus; species Pinus tabuliformis. Next base: position 1,542,170,817 of record CM062804.1, on the reverse strand, counting down.
TTTAAGAAGGTCAAAGGACCAAAGAAGAAGGTTGATCTATCAAAGATTGAGTGCTACAATTGTCACTAAATGGGACATTACCAAAGTCAATGTCCTAAGAATCCAAGGAATAAGAAGAGAGAGAGAGAGAGAACATGCAAATGTTACCGATGAAGCTCCACCTAAAAAGAACAAGATTGAAGAATCTAAAGTCAAAGACTTATATTACTAAGTCTTCTCTTACATTTCCTTCTTAGTCTTCTATTCTAAGTTTTGTAATGTTTTCCTTTATGTTTTGATTTCAAGAGTTTGTAGGCCTTATATATCTTGTTAGAACAATTTTTGATTGATTAAAATGTAGGTATCCCTCAAAGGACTAGATTAAGAAGGAGCCTCCACCATTTTACCAAAAGATAAGTATCTTGTCCCTTGTTTCCTCTTTAATGTTTGGTTTCCTCCTCACATCGAGATTTGTTTGTATTGTATGCTAATAACTTTTTCTTTATACTCTCCTTGGTTAGGAAAGCTTGCTGAATGCTCAGAGGGTATGGAGGAGACTTCAAAGGAAAGACTTGAATCATGAAAGAAGATATGTAGCCCTTCAGAATAACAAGGTTTGTTGAAGAACAACTCAAGGTATGTCTTAGACTACAAGTTTTGTTACGGAGTTCTCTCCATACAAAAGGTATGATTGTTGTCTTTTGAAATTGCTTTACATTATTGACATCATTATGTCTAGGGTTTTGAATCATAAAGATTCTTGTTAGGGTGATTAATCATTAGATTGAATCAACCCTCGTTATTTTGTCATTTGATCATTCTTGTGAAACCCTAACCCTTAGAGTTCACTGTAAAACCCTAGCCTCTTGTTGCCAAGTGTATGTCAATGTTAAATAATGAAACCCTCATCTACTTAGGGGTTGTTGATAAAGTCTAGAAATCCCATTCTTTTGAAGTTTAGGATTTTGATAATGTTATGGTAAAAATCCTAGTCCTTTAGGGTTTGTTGTTAATGTCTAGGTTATATATTTGGTAAATTAGACTTTATGAACAAAACCCTTGTAATAACTATAGTAAGATCCTAGGAATGAAACCCTAGGTGTATATTTGTTCGTATGATCGAAACCCCAGCCTGGTGAAAATTGTTGTATATCTAACTTCGATGTATTGATGTTTGTATATTGGGCAGTGTCGATAATATCGGTATCGACAAAATATCGGCGAGGGTCCAGAAAACATCTTATCGACAATATCGACGAAAATATTGGCAAGCAAAAAAATGCATAATATGTTCATTTTTTTTCTTTAGAATTTTAAACATATAAAGCAATAACAACATGAAATAAACACATTGGCACATAAATATGAAGAAAGAACTGATATATATATGATGTCAAATAGAAATGACACATAAAAGGCGATACCAAATCCTGTTGATCCCTGATAATTGTCCAATCAAGGACTCAAATGTGGAGAACCAATTCAAAATAATATCACATATATAAAAATATCTCATCATCAGGGGTTATATGTAGCAAAACAAATAAAACTAGCAGTTATCTATCTTAAATCAGTGCCCTCTCCCCCTTTTACGGGAAAACATGATGGGCTCTTTTCCAGGCCTGCCCCTAGCAGTGGAAGGCCTTGGCCCTACTCCTGCACCTAATGTCAAATAATGAGTGCTAGGTATGGAGCTGTGCTCTCTTATATCTATAGCAGATGGTGTTGATGTGATGCTCCCATAGTCTCCTCCTCTGCCTCCTGCTCCTCCTCGTGCTGCTCTCCTCCAAGTCCTCCTCCTTTTGCTGCACGTGTTCTAATGGGTCATCTCGCTCTAACCATGAAGGTGATTCCTCCAAGATGGGCACCTCAAACTCCACCCTCCACTGAGACAATACATCAATATTGTCTAAGGAAATGGCATCTGGATCCATTGGTGCTTCTATTTGCTTCACTCGAAGTCGGATATTGTAATGCACATACACTAAATCATTGAGGCGTGCAAACTCCAACCTGTAAGAGTGTCAAAAAAACTAGTGACTCTTGAGTCTTGAGTCTTGACACTTGAGGGTCATAAATTAAAAATTAAAAATTGCAATATATGTAATTGCTCAACTGAAGGCTGAAGCTCAAAAGTTATACCAGTTGCACTTTTTTGAGTGTATTTTCTCAAATACACTACAATCACGCTCACACCCTGAAGAGCTACATGTTTGACTCAAGATTCTTATGGCTAATTTCTACAAATTTGGTGCCCTTGCACCATAGTTTTGCCACCAAATATCTACAACAAAATAAAGAAATAAAAAAGTAGAAAACTTAAACATAATTAAACTTTCAAATAAAAGATATATAATTGAATTTTAAAAATCTAGAATTATAAATAAGGAAATTCTAAATTGAAAATTCTAATGAGTGATGACTTGTCACTTACATGGCATGAAGAGGGTCCTTTCCCTAATAGCATCATCAAAGCCAAATAGGCCAACACAATCCCGATAAAACTGTATCTCGCGATTGATTTTGCTACGAAGCTCAGGATTAGGTACCATCCTCTAAATATAGGAATGGAGCCCTTCCATCACCTCGCCATCAAAATCAAAGGCGCATTTGTATGAAATTGTGGGGTTGAGGAAGAGTGCTTCTGCATGAATGTGTCGATGAAACATCCCTGTCCATCAACTATCAATCACATGCCATAACATCATATGCCTATCAAGCCTAGAAGAATCCTTGTCTGCATAATAAGAATGAATGGCCTCCTTGGCCCTATCCATAGCCTCATACAAATAAGCCATTGCAGGCTTGTCTCCATCGACCAATCTCAAAACCTTTATTATAGGTTCACTAATTGAGCACGCTTCTTCTACTCCTTGCCAAAACGTGTCAGAGTACACCATTTTTGCAATGGCTCTCTCGTCTTGTCTCCTGTTGTATCTACATTCACGCCACTCACCAGAAACAAATATTTGCTTCAACTCGATCTGGCATCGAAGCAAACATTGAAGAGTAATAAAGTTGGTGGCAAAATGTGTGATTGCAGGACGCTGCAAACTCCATTTCTTTTTGCATATTGGATTCGTACGATCAATGAACACAAAGTTGAAGTTCCAGTTCAGGTGGGTTTTGGAGGCGGATCCTCAGTTTACAGTCGATCCATAGTTAACCGTTCAAGATAATCGAACTTTTATTTACCCGTTTTACTCCTAGTTAGACTCTTAGCGTGGCTTCACTTTAGTTGCAAGGCATTCTATAAAGGGGCAACATTGAAATCGATTTTGGCATGGGCGAGTCGTGGTTGGCAGCGTCGTGGGAGCAATCGTGGTCGGGCGGCATGTGAGAGCAGTACCTATATGCAGCGTTGTGGGAGAAATCCTCTGTGCGGCGTTCTCTGTGCGGCATCGTGGGTCGGGCAGAGTCGAGGGGGCTGTGCGAGCCATCTACAGGTTCTCGGTGGGCGTCGTGGGTCGGCAGAGTCAAGGGAGTAGGCTGTGCGAGCCATCTGTAGGTTCTTGGTGGGCGTCGTGGGTTGGGTAGAGTCGAGCCATCCATAGGTTTTCTGTGGGCATCGTGGGTAAGGGAGTTGCGGGTAAGTTTTACATTTTAATTTATTAAACCTACCTGCATTAAGCTTTTATATTAAAATTTTAATTTTATTTTGACGTCAAATAAAAGTATATATATAATAAATTTATTTATTTATTTTAAATAAATTTATTTATGTTTATGTTAATAACCATAGGTTTGTATTTTTTTTTTAATTTATATAAGTTATAAGTTATATCATTATGTTTGTTAAAAATTAAAATATTTTTTTTATAAATAAAACAATATTTTATGTTTATAATTTTATTTTAATAATTATATCAGTTATTCAATATGTTTATTTTTTTTTTATTAATATTTATACGTTTATTAGTTTTTAAATTATGTATATATATATTTATTTAAATTTTAAATGATTTATTATAAAATAATAATTTAGAATTTTATATTTTTTGTAATTTTATGTTGACCTACACATGCATATATATATATATATATATATATTAGGAATAACAATTTAGAATTTTGTTTTGAGAATGACAATTTTATTAATTTATATTTGATTATAAACGCAGGTGATAACCATGGAACCATTATAGCATGAACCTAGTGAAGGAATAAATGTCAATAAAGATCCAAGATCTCCTTTATGGCAGTATGTGGAAATTCTTGGCGAAAACTCTAGTGGTGGTTCGTACAAATGGAGATGTAGTGAATGCAATAACATTCAAAATGGCTTATACACTAGGGTGAAGGCCCATCTCACTGGGGAAACTAAAACAGGTGTGTTAGTATGCAATGGTCCAAATGGCCAACCTGGGATAGGTTTGAGTCCTGCAAAAGTTAAGTTTTATGCATCTTTGCAAGATGCTGCTGATAGGAAATTCAACAAGGGAAAACTCCCTGTGCAAGCCTCTACAACCAAGTCTTCATTGCCATCTACACCAGCTCTCACAAGTAATAAAAGAACTACTCTAGGACCTCTTGAAGCAGAATTCAATAACTAGGGTAGAGTAGTTGCAGATGAGCATGCTACTCGTTGCATCTATGCAAATGGGCTAGCATTCAATTTGGTGCGCTCTCCTTATTGGCAACAAATGATTAAAGCAGTTAATGAAGCACCAAAAGGATATAAGAGCCCCGGGTATGAAAAGGTACTCACCACTTTGTTAACATCAGAAAGACAATTTGTGGATAGACAATTACAATCAATTCGTGATACATGGGCAGAAACAGGGGTGTCCATCGTTTCTGATGGATGGAGAGACCGAAGAAATCACCCTTTAATTAATGTTATCGCAATTTGTCCCCAAGAAGCAATGTTTTTGAAGGCCATTGATTGCAGTGGAGTGGAAAAAGATGCAACGCTCATCTCCACAATTCTTATTGATGCAATATAAAGTGTGGGGTCACAAAATGTTGTCCAAGTTAATGCAAAGGTTTGTAGAGCAACGACCCTGATTGTGGAGGGTCAATACAATTACGTATTTTGGACTCCATGTGCAGTGCATTCATTGAACCTTATGTTAGCCAAGGTTGGTGAGATTGAGTGGGTCAATGAAATATATGTAGCATTAAAGGAGATCCAAATGTTTATCACCAATCACTTAATATCCCAAGCCATATATCAGAGTTTTGCAAAGTTGGAGCTACTAAAGGTACTCCATTTTTAATCAATGTTATGCATTATGAGTTCTCAATTTTAATATTCAATTTATTTTATGTCTGATTTAAGATTTTACTTTTCAATATGTTTATGTAGGTTGCCGAAACTTGTTTTGCTTCTAATACTTTAGTCATAAAGAGGCTTTTGGAGGTCAGACAAGCATTACAGGCAATGGTCATTGACCCTCTTTGGGAATCATGGAGGACTTCAACTTCTGATAAAGGACAAAGAATAAAGTCTATCATTCTTGATGATCCCTGGTGGGACAAGGTCCAATACCTTTTGCAGTTCACAAAACCAATTCTAACCATGATCAGGGCATTTGACACAGATATGCCTTGCTTGGGGGAAGTTTATGAAAACATAGATAGTATGTTGAAGAAAATACAGGAAATTATCAAGGCAAGTGGGCATGACCCCTTTGAAGTATTTTACAATGAAGTGAAAGACATAGTTACAAAAAGGTGGAACAAAATGACCATGCCATTACACCTTTTGGCGTATGCTCTACACCCCAAATATTACCATTCCAAAATATTGTCTTTACCTGGTAGAGCAACACAAAACAAAGATTCTAAAGTGGCACAGGGATATAAGACAACTTTGAGGAAAATCTATAGGGAAGTTGGAATTGCAAAGAATGTACGTGAGGAATTTGGAGCATTGTACAATCCGCTAGGATCTTTTCAGATCCACTAGCCATGGATGATCGGGGGCATATGGAACCTATTACTTGGTGGGGCTTCCATGGTGGAGATAGCACTTATCTCTCAAATCTAGCCACGAGGTTGTTATCACAGGTTGCCAGTTCCTCATCAGCTGAGAGGAATCGGAGTACATATGGCTCAATCCATTTGGTAAAGAGAAACAAACTAGGAGCAACGAAGGCTGAGGATCTTGTATATGTCCATTCCAACCTTTTCCTTTTACCACATTCTACTTCAGAGTATAAAAAAGGTCTTCAGAGTATAAAAAGGTCCAAATAGGATGTGGGATGTGGAACCTGAGATATCTGACTTGAACATGACATTGAATGCCATGACTCACCTTAATCTACTTGAGGATGCTACACAACCACTTCCAACTTCTGCAACAACTTCTAACATCCTTGGCGCACGATCGTCTATTCATGATGTAGAGTTGCAATATGTAGATGATGATGATGTAGACCCATTTCATGATTTGTAGACACGCATACTCTATATTATGATATTAATAAAGCGATCATTGATGAAACATTCATTTTGTATTTACTACTATCATCTTTTTATGAGGCAAGATGCATCATTTCAGTGTTCAGATTCATAAATTATCTAATAATTTTAGTTCTAATGTTCTGATTCATTAATGTTTTTGATTTTAAACATCAAATGTATTTTTCTAAAATTTAAAAAAATATTATTATATATTTTCGTACTTGCCGTATCCTCGCTGTATCTGGATCCTGGCTTTTCAAAAATCCAACGGATTTGGATCCGTATCCGTTTCTGGATTCGGATCGGTATCTGTATCCGGATCCGTATCCTTATTCTGGTAACTTAGAGAATAACCCTAAATCTATGAAAAAATCATTAACATAAGGGTTTTTAAGAACATACCTGTTAGTGGAAGAAATGAAGCTTGTCTCTCTATTCTTCAATCTTTGATCAACAAAAAAATTGTAGTTGGTGGTCATAATGGCTCTTCGATCCTCAATTTCTCCTTGACAACTACCACAACGTTCTCCCCTTCCTTCTCCAACACATAGAAAACCAAAATAAGCGAAAAAACATTTTTCCCTTTTCTGGGCGCGGGTTAGATGGACCGACGATATTTACTATCATCGCACGATATTTTCGTGAGATATCAGCAATATCTCGGAAATATCGCAATATTTTCGGGGAGCGAAAATATCGCTATATTTCGGCTCCCCGAAAATATCGCGATATTTCCGAATATCGGCGTTATATCACCGATATTGTCAACACTGATATTATTGGGTTTACCTAGTAGATATTGATGTGAAATGCTAGTGGATCCTAGACATGTATATGCGAGTATGCTAACTTAATTGTTGATATTCATGTTTTAGTTTATGAAATTTAGTGTTTGTAACAAAAACCTAGTAGAGATTGATATTACAGGACATGATGATATTGTTTTCAATTATTGGTATGATTTAGATTTGATGATAAAATCTAGGGTTTGCAACAAACCCTAGTAGAGTCTGATATGTGATTCTAAAAGCATATTATTGAAACCTTAGATGTATAATACTATGATTGGATTGTTATTTGATTGAATTGCTGATATCTAAGGCTCTTTGTCTCGAAGATGGATTCTAGGGTTTATGACAAAACCCTAGCAAGAAGTTGAAGTCGAGTATGTAAAAAGATGTGTCTCTTGCTGATTATGAACTTGACTAGGTTTAGGTATTTGATATTTTGATGCTTCCATTGTAATGACATGATTTTGATATAGTTAACTTCATGCTTTTATATATTTGTATTTGGTTGTACTTGCTGTTAAAGTTTTGCAGGTACATAATCTTCAAGATGATGAAGATGTTAGAAGATGATAATGATAAGCACGATGAAGGACGCTGTAAGAATGATGATAATCAAAATAACCTTGATGACACGAGAAAAATGAAGCCTTAAAAGATTGAAGTTTATTCGATGTTGTTGTTCTCCTTAAGTTGAGAGGAAGCTTGGATAGAAGAAAGGATATTTCTCCCGAGTTAAGAGGGAGGGCATATTATGACATACATAGGAAATACGTTGAAGAAAGAATGAAACTGAAGAATGAATGAAAAGTACTGCAGATGGATTTGCAAATAAAATACTAAGGCTATATTTGGTGCTACTGAAGAAGTGAGAAGAGAAAGCTTCTAACAAAGTTGTATCTAGATAACTTGATGATGATATGAGTAGCATCAGAATGATTGAGGACCCCGAAGGTATATATATATGAAAGCTTATTTCTGATTGGGGTTGTGATTGTGCAGGATCTATCCATAAAAAGATTGAACATATGAAGCATACTTGAAGTGGTGGATATATATCTGATTTAGTTGAAAAGGAGAGATGAAGCATCTTGTGGAAACAAGATGCTTGTGAGGAAATCTGGCTGGCCAAAGTGGCCAAAGCTTAAGTACACCTTTGTCCCACTTGATTAGAGTACCCTAGTCAGGTATCTAATCTGTAGCACTGCGTGTGCTGAGAACTCTTCATAGAGTATATCATTTTGAGATCTTCCATGTACCTTTGTATATATGTAATTATGAATACCTCCCTAGTTAAAAGAGAGTGTTGAAGAATGTAACTAGTGTCGGTCTTCATAATTGTAATTGAGTCATGATGTAATGTATTTGTCAAAATAAAAAAAAATAATTTTTATTATAAAAGAATTTGACTTATTAAAGCATGTGTTTCATGCTTGGGTCAATGTTTTTAGGTCAAAGCCTCCATTGTAGGCTTCTAGGGCTTATGTCAAGTGTCCTTGTCCATGTTATAATGTAATAGACCCTTCTTGGGCTTTATCAATCAAGAAAGAAATTTATTTTTATGTAAAATAGATCATTTAGGCCTCCTCTACCAAGTCGACCTCAACTTGGACGAGTCAGCCTAATTGAGGGGCAAAATCTACTATATAAAGGCAACAACTCGACCTCATTTGGAGCATATCACCAACAAGTTCGATCTGCAGTTGCCGGAGGCAGAAAAGTGTGCGAAATTCAAGGAAGAAGAAGCAAACCCTAGCAAAGGAGAGGGAGGTCTTTATCAAGCTTAAGAAGTCAAATTTTCTCTCTTTGTCTCACACGTGCGAAGTTGCTGGGTTGCTGGAAGGGCCAAAAGTGCAGCACCGTTGTTGGGTTGAAATTTTGGAGTAGCTGGGCCAAAATTTTGGAGTTGTTGGGGACTGAAATTCTAGGTTGTTGCTAGGCTGTAGCTGCTAGACAAGAAGAGATTACTGAAAGTTGTTGAATCATCTTGGAAGGCTGACTTGGTGGAGGAGGAAGGTCTTTTGGTCAGGTCTAAGGTCTTGGTCTATCTCAATTTGATTAGTGGAAGAGTTTGATTGGGTTTTCCCCTAAAGAGGGGTTTTAGCCCTCGCTGAGTTCCTACATCTGGTGTCGTTGATCTTCATGTTTTGATTTGATGATTGCTTAATGAAACTAAGATAAAAGAAGAACATAAAGAGAATATAATAAAACTATAAGAATATCACGAGTAATTATCAACATAAGAAAATCTTTTTGCCTTTCTGATTTTCTAACATGATGGTCCCTCTCCCTTAGTGTGAAGTGATCAACAAGAAGTATAAAAGATAAGGCATCATGTCCCTAGTGTTAGATGAGGGGGGACGACTGACTTAGGACAATAATTCAATGCGAACCGAGGAGAGAAGATAGTAATATGATTCAAGACTCATCCTATTGTCTTTTCAACACTACCCACCTATCAAACACAACACTCAAAGATAAGCAATAAGTGGCCCTCATCCAGGGTTGACTTAAGCATGAGTTGAAGAAAAGACCAGATGAACAGATAACATGACACTTAGAATTTAACTCTTAATAATTCAATGGACAACAGGATTATTGGTGCATTACTAAATGGGAAGACATACTGGCCTCATAAGATGCTTTTATTACTCAATGACACAAGACAACATGTTGATATGAAGCAGGAGGTCCAAGGATCAACTTATTACTAACTAGGACTTGTTACTGATCAAATCAGCAGTGTTGCTAAGTTCTTGGAAACCTACTAGATGAGCACACACAGGGCAGGGGCCCACTGTCAACTCAGCCCAAGCCCCTGCTATTTAGGCCCAACACCTCCTAAGTAGCCAACGGAGGAGTCCCTAAATAATCCACAACAACCCTGGTGCAAGACCAGTGCCTTATGTGGAGTCAAATAGGGGAAGGTGTTTACTTTGTACCAAGGTTGGATGGAATTTAATTTAGAAATGGTATAAGAATCATAGGTGACATGGCAAATAGGAATATTAGCTCACTGATTTTGACATGTCCATACAAGAGCCCCTTTAAACATTTCTATGATTTTGACGTAGTGTGCATATAGATTTATGTAAAGTAACGTCCAATTTTTTGTATTTTTTTAACTGCACTTTTCTTTATTGTTTTATAAAGTATTTCCCTTTCTTGTTTCCAAGTCATTTACCCAATGCGTGCATAACCAAAAGAATGAATAATAATTTGTTTATGGTGTGGAACTGGAATTTCTTACTTAAATCTGCCAGAGATGTGTAGGGAATGTTTTCTAGATGTTTCCATACAGAACACTTCTACAGAATATTTCCCAGAAGTTTGTGAAGAGTTCACAAACAGTTTATATACTGAAATATTTATTATACAATTTGAAGCTCCATATCAAATATTTTGGGCTACAAGACTTACCTATTCTATCATTTAAAAAATGCAATCTTTATGTGACTATTCAATACCAGAAGATTACTCAGCTTGAAACGTGCTTACTATTATTTTGTGTTTCTCTTAGTTTTAAATTTGCGTACTATTATTATAATTTTTATTTTTCTTGATCTTTCAAGAGCATTTTCTATTTTAATTTTTCATTTATTGTACTTGACATCTTCATTTTGTAGTTTTTTATATGACTATTTAGCTGTCAAATCCATGCAAGGCATGGATTTTTCATGTTCTTAATGTTAATCTCTTTGTTAATGGCAAGTGCGAGGGAGGTCTTAGGACTGGGTTTCAACATTTATATTAATTAGGCAAAGCATTATTGTGGAGTAATGCATTTGTGTAAAATGCTCGATAAGGTCCAAGTCAGAATTATGGACGCCAGCCAAATATTTCAATTAGCTTTCTTAAAAATTTTGCAGGTTTTAACTGAGAGTGACAAATTACCGTCTGACCTTAAGAGCAAAGCTGCAGAGGAGTTCCGTAATCTTGGAAGTAAGTTTAACCCATCTATATCTCTTCAAGGTTTCTTTTTGTCTGACAATTTCCCCTTGTGGCATGCAAACAAAGTTTTCTGCAGCCTTTGCCTGTACTCATGGATATATGAAAGGCTTTTTTGCGACTTATATTCGAACAAATAAAAAGAGGGAGAAATTTACATCGATTATATATTTTCTTCTCGTGGTCATTCAGTGGACATTAATATAATTATCTTATCTTATCTTAGCTATCTGTAGATATATGGTCGGAGTATAAATTCAATAGATTGTTGGTGTTAATGTGTTCTTATGGATTTTTTCGTTTGCAGTTCCATGCAGTGTATACTATTTGTCATTTGATAAATGGATCCTTGCTGTACATTCTCAAAACTGTCAGGGAACAACTCAGCACTGCAAGGAACTCAGCAGCCTTTGCATTCAGGTGAACATTCTCACGAACCCATCTGTCCTATTCTTTTTGATATTTCATATTGTTTCTTCTTTACTTTTGGTGTTAATGAACTTGAAGAGGATTCGTACTCTCTGTAGGTGGATAAGGATTTTCAACTCATGGAATATGAGGTCAATCTTTATGGCCGCCTCAATAAAAGCAGTCGACCCCTACATTTCTCCTACAATTTAAAAGGAAGACATGTTCTAGCACATAAGTCAATGCTTGAACAAACTGTAAGAGCAGATGCTGATGCTTTTGTGGCTGGATTGCAATCTTGATGGTGGTTTAGTTATTTGCTTGAGATGCTATCAGATGGTTTAAACTTTATTCATTTCTCAAAATGCCATCTGAGCAGGCACTGTATAGACAAGGACAGAAGATGCGTCACAGTCTTGGTAAAACCAATGCCTGTATTGACAAAACAGCAAATGGAAGTTCTGCCGAGTCATTGCTTGAGGTTGACAGAACCTCTACACTGTTGAAACAGGAGTCAGGTCAAGATTATTATATACCTGGTTCAAAGGTAAGAATTTCTCAAGAAGGCTTCTGAGATACTGAAATGTTATGATTGACAGGGTGCTGGTTTTTATATTCCCCAGGGCTTTGCATTTAAAATATGAAGTTTTACCTGCTATCCAGGATCAGGAGCTGATAGCTGTCATCAAGAATTCTGAACTGAAGTAAGTTATTCAATGTGGCAGATGCTGTATTATATTGTGTTTGGTTCAGACTGAAAATAGTAATAGTGTTAGGATTTGAATTGAGTTATTTTTAATGTATTCAGGTGCATTGTTCTTCCCGTGATTACTCTGGATGGACCATGGGAAAGACTACAGAAATTGATGTGTCCGATAAATGTTTTCAATGAGGGAAAGACCTTGGCTCCAGATTTGTTGACAGGAATGCAGAGAAGAGACAGAAAAGAGGCAAACCGAGCTCGACACCTCCACTCAGAGCATTTGCAAAATTCCACAACAATGAACCCTCCTTCTAGGGAGAAGATTCCAGAATGTCCAAAGCAAAAGGGCTTGCTTAGTTCTAAGTTGGAAAAAACCAGGTGCCTTGGTATTTTGGATTCTGAAGATTCTAACTCATCCACAAAAGTTTCCGCAGGCTCTTTTGAAACTGATAATTCAAATGCAAGTAGTTCAGTCAAGCAATATGCAGATTCTTCAAAATCAAATGATTTAAAGAGACCATCCAAAAAAAAGAAGAGGAAAAAGGGCAAACGCAATTTGAAAAAGATTGTCTGTGATACTTCGGCCCTTCCTCCTAAAGACAGTGCACAAAAATCTGTTTTCTCATCTGATGTCGATGAGACTAGGGTCCATCTGAGTGAAGAAATCTCTGTTTGTGCATCATTGCAAGATGCAGGGCTCTTTGATGCTTCTAAGGAGAAGTATAGAAACCAAAATGATATAAAACTTGGTGAGACAAAATCCTTTAGAACTATTCCTGAGAATGCTAATGATCCAAATGTCCACACTACTCCAAAAGATGAAACTGCAGACACTCACTGTTCATGGATTAGTGACTTGTCTAACCAAAATTCTGACCTACTGCCCAGTGAAAACAGCAACTCTGAAACTTTCAAACCAGAAAAGCATAACTATAGTAGGCATGATAGTTCAGATGAGGTTTCAGCACAGAATGTCACCTCAATTGATTTGATTGGCAGACCTATTCATGAATTATTTGAGAATGGTGATAGAAATAGTAGTCACACAATTGAATCTGTTCAGGCAGTTGAGGCTAGTAGTAATAACACATCTATTTCTAAATGTAATCTAGTCGTGCATTGTAATGATCTTTTAAGCATTAATGATGACGAAGCACCCTTGGAACAATCTAGGGAATTAAAAAGTTCTGTTGGATATGCAATTGTCTCAGATAGTATAAATACTAAGGGCACTGTTGATTTTGCTAGTGACTGTAAACGTGGGACAGTCTCCGAGGATAAAGGAGTGTCAGATTTACATAATGTTGGCTATGGAACAAGTTCAACGGGCAGAAACATAGACAGTGCAAGTGGTAAGACCTCTTTTCAATGTGACACAATGACCGTAGAAGACAATTATGAAAGAAATAAACATAGCACTCAAGTTGGGGGAAATGCAGATATACGAGGTGACTCACGCAATAAGAAAGTGCAAGTTGCTGGAGGCAAGAAAGCTGCTAGAAATACCTTTAGGTTGGGAAGCTCCTCAAGTGCAAGCAGCAATAGTTCTGGTATTGTATATACACAAATTAGGGATGGAAAGGAGACCAACCATTCTATTTGGAAAAGGAGACAGAAGAACACTGGTGATGACCGTGTACACGAGACACAGGATAGTAACCATATCCAGGTACCATTATCATTGGCTTCACAGAACGCATTATTGGTGGCCAATTCTGCTTTTGCAGAAAATAATACATCAGTACCGCCATCAGCTACATGTTCACAGGAAAATAGCAGTTGTGAGTCTAACCACAGGGAGCAGAGGATAAGGGAGTCCAAGATTTATGTAAAACACCCCAGTTACCAGTATCCTATAGCTTCCTGTAATCAAGTAAGGACAGATGATATTTCAGTACAAGGAAGAGAAAAACCTGTGGGAAATTCACATAAAAATGCTAAAGAAACTGGGAAGGTATTTCAGGCAATCAAAGTAGGACACTCTCACTCACATGAGTCCATTCAATTGTTCCAGGAGGGAGTGTTAAATTCCTCCCTGCAAACTGACCATCCCAAAAGCTTCCTTGATGGTGGCAGCAATCTTGAGAACATTTCACATCGAAAAGCCAAAATATCTGATACTAATCAAGGTGACAAATGCAGATCAAGCTCTGCTCCTTCCACACCACATAGACATTCAGACTTATTGCATCCATCTAGAGAGGACTTTTCTTCCAGAAGATCTACCTCATCAATTCGAGGCACACTAAGCCAGAAGCTTAAGTCGAGCACATCGGATTCTCGAGATCAACAGGTGTTACCTATAAAGGATCAGGGCAATGGAATGGCACGGAATGTGAATATTTCAGAAGTTAAATATCTACATGATGAGAGATCATTCCAGTCCAGGTTTCAGAAAGCAAACAAAATTGTGAATTCAGAAACAAGTGTATTTGATGAAAATGGTATTGAACATCATTGCATCTCTCAGTATGTTTCAGAACAGAACATTTCTGTTACAACAAAAAATGGAGGAATGACAAGAGCTACTACATCTGAGAATGTAGGATCAGAAGTTCCAGAGAATGTGTTTCCCTCTAGAAGGGTTACGGATAGCGCACACAATGTATATGATTCTTCTGGCCATTGGAACCTGCAATTATCACATGCTCCTAGTGTTACGTATATGGAAACCGATAGTGACATCCATAAAGGATCAAGCAAAAATGAAAAATCATACTTATTGGACGATGAATTGGAATCAATGCATTCGATACAAAAAATTGATATGGCTAATACTAACCTTGTGGTACAGACAACTGCGGAGGAAAATGGGTTCTCTTGCAAATGCTCATCTGAGAGTGTCTCTGAGGCATCCTCCCCAGATGTGGTATTCAAGAAGAAGGCACAAGTAATTTTAAAGTCTATCAGTTCTTCATATCAGTGTCAAGTAACTTCAGAAAATATTGCACATGCAATTGGCAGTCCGCTTGCAGAGTTTGAGAAAGTTCTTTATTGTGTTTCTCCTGTTATTGAGCCAGTCCCTTGTACATATAGGCATGGCAAACATTCTAGGAATCACGAGATACCTAATATGGCATGCAGATGTGAGATTGCTGACATTCCACTTAAGAACATTTGGAATTGGTTTGAACAACATAGTAACTATGGATTGGAAGTAAAAGCTGAGGACTTTCAATGCTCAAAGAGGTTTGGTATTGAACAAAATTTATTCCGAGCCTACTTTGTACCTTCTCTATCAGGGATACAGTTATTCCATTTTTCAGATACTTCTCAATCATGTTGCAAAGGTGCAAAGATCTCTGCATGGCAGGAAAATAATGAAGAAATGGAAAGTGCTAAAGATTTCCACCTTCCTCAGTATGGAAACCTTCATATTGACACTCTAAGAGCTCTTCTGCCAAAACCTTCTGCAGCAAAGGAGACAAGTGCACCAGTCCGTTTAAGCACAATGGATGGTTATAATCTTTCTTCATTTGATAGAAAACATTCTTGCAGCACATGGCCAGAAGATTCGACTGATGGTAACGTGGAAATTCTTTTTGAATATTATGAATCTGGGCTGCCACACAAACGTAAACCAATACCTGAGAAGTAAGTATACTGTATCAAATTATTTTTTTCCAGTAGAAGCTAAATCTTGTTGGAGAGACTGATCATTCTGGGCCCTGGCAAATTCTGTAACTAATAGCCTTACTGTTTATATGCTTCAGAATTAGAGAGTTGATCAAAGGTGGCACTGTTCCCGCATCCGAAGTATTTGGTAACCCACATATCTTAGAGTCAGTAAAGCTACAAGATCTGCATCCAGCTTCATGGTGGGTTAACCTACGCTTCGCAACATACTGCATGGAGTGATATTTATTTGGAGTTTCTTAAGACTTCATTATGTGGTTTCTTTTGTGTCTTCATTAGAATGACTGAGCACTTATCAGCAATATTATGATATTAAAGAAGATTGTTTCTGTTTCCAATTCCAAATTATTTAATGTTAAGTTAATTGAATTGTTTTTCCTGTCATCCTTTTCAGGTTTTCGGTGGCCTGGTATCCAATTTATCGGATACCAGAGGGACCTCTACATGCAGCATTTTTGACTTACCACTCACTTGGTCATTTTGTTCATAGAGATACCTCATCAAATGCTCTTGATAGAGACATCGTTGATCACATTGTAACTCCAGTGGTCGGTCTCCGAAGTTACAATGCTCAGGCAAGCATCTGCTTTTGTTTTGTTGGCTTCAATATCCAACACATCACTTATTTGTGGATATAGATACTTTCACTTGTAAATGAACCAAGGATCTGAGATGATTTTTGCTATTTACTATTAATCTATAAATAGAAAAGGGAAGATATGTATTATTGGGTCCTGTATGATATTATCGCTGGACATGTAATTTTGGTAAAATTTGGTCTGATATTTTGCAGCCCAGTCAAATGTTATGAATATAATATATAAAAATAATATAAATAATTATAATTATTTAAATAATAATTAGTTATTGAAGAGGCATGAAGGGGCACCTGCCTAGGTATATAAGCAGACCTGTTACCTCTCAATCTAGCGGGGGTTTCTATGGGACAACTACTAGACCAAATGGCAACAATGGGACAAAGACCCACTATCACCTCAGTCAATGTCCCTTGCTCTTTACGGACTTCCATCGATGGGAGGAGTGTCGGTGTGAAGGATGTAGGAATTTACAGGGTAAGTTCCTCAGAAAGAACACCAAAAGGACACCGCTCACAACCAGATCACAGATCAATACACCAGTATTTTTGACGTGGTTAAAACCCTCAAAGAGGGAAACAGTCCACGGCCTGCGCCAACGTGGCTACTACAGGCAATTTATTAATCAAAGAATGAAAATTTACATAAGCTTCTCTCATGCACGGATTACCCGAACAATGACCCTCCATGCGCTTTAAATAGAACTCATGGACCAATCGGGTGTCAAGCCACGGATCAAGTGTCGGTAATACCGAGGAGAGAGTGAACCGCCGGATCACTACATATCGTGACCGTCGGATTGTAAGTTACAAAATGTACAACGGTAAAGAAACACAATTTACCTAACTCTATATCTAACTCTAAACTAGACCAAGTTGTACTTAACTATTTCCTATGTGTCGGAATATCCTAACATCCCCCCTTAAGAACAACTTGGGATAGGATTGAAGGATTTACAAATATGACACAATAGGAGAAAGAAAGAGGCACTAGAGCCTATCCCCCCTTAGTGACAACTTCCTGAACTCCAAGCATATATCGAAGTTTAGTGAACTTCGCCTCTGTGAGAGCCTTTGTGAAGATGTCTGCAACCTGATCATCTGTTGAACAATATTGCACTTCAAGAACATGGTCATGAATGAGCTTTCTAATGAAGTGCATGTGTAGTTCAATGTGTTTGCTGCGCTGATGCTGGACTGGATCTTTGCATAGCTGAATGGCACTTTGATTATCACACCAAAGTGTGGTTGGATGTTGCTGCTCAAAGCCAAACTCTGATAGGATCTGACGAAGCCATAAGGCTTCCTTACTAGCTTCCACGGCACCACGATACTCTGCTTCTGCTGACGAAAGAGAAATGGCAGCCTGTTTCTTACAAGCCCATGTAATAGGTCCTGAACCAAGAGTGAAGACATAATCGGCAGTAGACTTCCGATCATCAGGGTCACCAGCCCAATCAGAATCAGTGAAACCAACTAATAGAGGAGCTGCTTTGGCACTGTAATGAATCCCAAACTGTACTGTACCTCGAACATAACGAAGTATTCTTTTGGCTGCTTTCCAATGACTTTCACGGGGGTTTTGCATAAAACGAGCAACAAGGCCAACAGCAAAGGAAAGATCAGGACGAGTATGGGTTAAATACAAGAGTTTTCCTACAAGTTGACGGTATAAGGTAGCATCAACTTCAGGAGAAGTACAAGAGACTGAAAGTTTGACTCCAGACTGAAAGGGAGAAGGGGCTGGCTTACAGTCTTCCATGTGAAAATGACGAAGAATATCACAAGCATACTTGGACTGGGAAAGGGAAATACCCTCCTTGGATTGCATGACTTGAAGACCGAGAAAATAGTGTAAGTGTCCTAAGTCTGTCATTTCAAATTTCTTTTTAAGGCTGGACTTCACATGGTTGATAAGGTTGGGATCACTACCAGTAAGAATAAGATCATCAACATAAAGAACAAGGATGATAAGAGAGTTGCCCACTTTCTTGGTGTAGACAGTATTGTCAGAATAACACCCAAAAAAGCCAGATTCTAAAAGAAAGCTATCCATTTTGGCATACCAAGCCCGAGGAGCTTGCTTGAGACCATAGAGAGATTTCTTAAGTCGACATACAAGGCTAGAGTCTGTTTGGATGAAGCCAATGGGTTGTTCCATATAGATTTCTTCATGCAAGTCCCCATGCAAGAAGGCAGATTTAACATCCATTTGATGGACTTCCCATTTTAAAGAGGCAGCAAGGGAAAGAACAAGGCGGATAGAGTTCATTTTGGCAACAGGGGAGAAGGTTTCAGTGTAGTCAATGCCTTCAACCTGTGAAAAGCCCTTAGCAACAAGACGAGCTTTATGTTTATCAACTTTCCCATCTGGTCCATACTTGGTTCTGTAAACCCATTTACATCTAACAAGTTTGCGTCCCTTTGGTAGAGGAACAAGATCCCATGTATCATTTGTCAACAATGAATGATATTCTTCATTCATCGCTGCTTCCCAATGTGGATGGCCTGAAGCTTCTGCAAAAGTGTCAGGATCATGATTTATTGGAGCTTGAGCCAGTAAAGAAGAGGCTCTTTCAAACTGAGAACGTGTACGTCGCTGATCTGTAGGATCACCGGCAAGATCACCTGCTGCATCCCGAGTAGCACGGACCCATCTTGGAAGTTGAGGATCCTGAGAAGGTGGGGGAGGATTATCATCCTCACTTTCATCATCTGAAGAAGAAATGTTTTCAAAAGTAGAAGAGATAGGAAGAGGTGGCACATCCGCCGGACTAGGCTCGCAGGCCGATTTATTTTCATCAAATTTTACATCTCTTCTAATGATAACATTTTTGGACTTAAATGGAATAAGTCTATAACCTTTTACATCTTCAGAATATCCAACAAAAGTACATTTCTCACTCTTAGGTTCTAAAGCTTTATGCTTTTCATCTGGAATATGGGCCCATGCTTCACTTCCAAAAACACGAAAGTGACTTACATCTGGTTTAATGGAACTCCAAGCTTCTTCTGGAGTGATATTATTTAGAACCTTAGTAGGAGTGCGATTGATTATATAATTTGCACAATTAATTGCTTCGGCCCAAAAACTAAGACTGAGTCCTTTAGATTGTAGCATACAATTAGCCATTTCCTTTAAGGTGCGATTTTTCCTTTCAGCTACACCATTTTGTTGTGGAGTGTATGGAACAGTATGTTGCATTTGAATTCCATTTTCGGTGCAAAAGTTGATGAAGGTGTTTTTAACATATTCTCCACCATTATCAGTTCTTAGCTTAAGAATTTGATGTCCAGATTGTTTTTCAACAAAGGCTTTGAAGGCCAAAAATGTGTTAAATACTTCGCTCTTGAGTTTTAAGAAGTATACCCAAGTGCGTCTGGAGAAATCATCAATGAAAGTTAAGAAATACTTGCAGCCAGAGAATGAAGCAACAGGAAGTGGACCACATAAATCACTGTGCACAAGCTGTAAAGGGGCTGAGGCGTGCCAAGAGGCACGTTTTTCAAAACTGTCCCGATGATGTTTTCCGAGTACACATCCGGAACAAACACCATCTCTGCAAGATACCATAGGAAGACCTGTCACCATATTTTCTTTACATAGATGCTGAAGGGAGCGATAGTTTAAGTGACCAAATCGCTCATGCCAAAGTTTGCTCACTTCATCATTATGAGCAACAAATACTGAGGGAAGATTTGATGACCCAAAGTTGTGAAACTTATACAACCTTGTGGAATCATCAGCAATACCAGTAGCTAGAATCTGTTTAGGATCTCTCAGATCCTTGATTACAACATCATGAGGTGAAAATTCAACAATTTTACCTTCACCTGAATGAGTTATCTGATATACAGATAGAAGGTTGCAGGATAAGGTTGGAACACATAATACATCATTAAACTGACCATTGTCTAGATGAACAGTTCCAGTCCCTACAACATTAAGAGATCTATCATCACCAACATATATATTTTTGGTGTTACAATCATTTAAAGAAGAAAACATGGCTTGGTTTTTGGCCATGTGATAAGAGGCTCCAGAATCAATGAGCCACTCATGAGAAGGAGAAGAAGAAGATACATTTAATGCATAACCAGACTGAGATGATTGACAACGACATGCAGAAAGTGCCATTCCGGAAGTTGAAGTTGAAGTATGCTCCACATGGATGTTATGTTTCTTCATTGCGGCTTCCAAGGCTTCCATCTTCTTAAAGCATTTAGATTCTAAGTGGCCATCTCGATTACAAAAGTTACAATGTCTATCAGTCTTCTTCCATTTGTTTTTATTGGTCTTATCATTTTGCTGAAATGATCTTTCATTTTGAGGCTGAGTTTGCTTAGGACCCTTCTTTGGTTTGGGACCATTCTTTTTAGGATATGACTTCTTAGGATTCTTTGAATTTGGTTGCTGCTGGGCGGCTAACGCTTTCTTGGAAGAGTTTCCAAGATTAAGAAGACCAAGGTGTAAGAGTTTTTCTTGTTCTCTTATTAAGGAATCACAAAAGGAGTCAAAGGAAGGGGCCTTGTAGTCTTTTCCTTGACAAATGAAAGCTTCCCTTGTAGAATGGAAAGTGGAAACAAATACAGAGTAGGCTGGTCCCAACTTAGTAAGGATGGAATAAATAAGGTTACTATCTTCTTTCTTAACCTTAACACCTTCCAAGAGATATCTAAGGGTCTTGAATTTGGACAAGAAATCTTCAATGCAAGAAAAATTATTAGGATCCAAAGTAAGCAACTCATTTTCAAGTTGATGGGCTCTAATTTCATTTTTAATCCCAAAAACTTTAGTGATTTTTTCCAATGCTTCATGAGGAGTCTCAAGTTCTGCAATATGGAATCTAAGATCAGGAGAAATAGACATCCCTATCAAACCACGTGCTTGATCTTGTCTATTTTCCCATTTTGCAGCCTTGTCTTCATCTTTTGGTTTCTTCTCTTGGTCTGTGGCTATTCTGTAGAGACCTTTACTTCTAAGTAAATCTTCCATGTAGGCTATCCATTGGAAGTAGTTAGTGCTGTCAAGAATGACTTGGCATGGACTTTCCATTTTAAAAAAAAACTGAAGCTGAAGATGCTGAAAGTAAGTGTTCCAATGGATAGATCTCGCAAAATTAGGCTGTTTTAAAAAAAACGGCTCTGAAAAAGGCTTCCGGATGAAGAAGTTATGGCTTTTTGAAAAAAAATTGTTGAAGTTGCCGGCAAAGTGCGCGAATGTGCGGGAATGAAAAAATCCGCCCCCACAAAATGGAGACTTGAACCCAAGACCTCTACTCTCTTAAAATAACTTTGAACCAATTGATCTATACAAAAAATTTGAGAGAGAGAGAGAGAGGGGGGGGGCCTTGGTTTGCGTGCTTGCCTTGAGAAAGCTCTTTTTCCCTACAAAACACAAAACACAAAACCCAACACGAATATGCAAAGAAAAACGAACCTTGCGGCTCGAAGTTAGCTTTAGCCAAAAAACTAGATATTTTAAAAAAATGAACCTTGCGGCTCAAAGTTAGCTTTAGCCGAAAAACTAAATATTTTTCTCAATGTTTCTGATTTTCCGAGATCACACTAAGGTGCAGGGAAAAGAGCATACGCATGAGAAAAATCCTTCCTTTCTGTTTCTGATTTGCCCAGATCACACAGAGTCGCAGGGCAAAGAGCATACGCAGAAATGAAAGGTATAGATCCGGTTAAAAAAAAAGGGCTAAATAAACCGAAACCGAAATAAGCAGAGAGAAAATAACAGTAAACTGCAAAAACACTGTATACCTCCCGATCTGAAAAATGACGCAGCTAGGGATACCGGAAACCTTTTCGCGTGAAACGAAAGGGGTTCCTCACTGGAACAGATGCTCCGAACGCAACAGAGCAGTCCTCTCGGCTCGAAAGTAGTCAGAAACAGCAGATATAGGAAACGACAGCCGCATGCAGTTCTACCGGCTTCAGATTTGGATCACCAACGGACGCGACCCTCAAATAGCTCTGATACCATGTAGGAATTTACAGGGTAAGTTCCTCAGAAAGAACACCAAAAGGACACCGCTCACAACCAGATCACAGATCAATACACCAGTATTTTTGACATGGTTAAAACCCTCAAAGAGGGAAACAGTCCACGGCCTGCGCCAACGTGGCTACTACAGGCAATTTATTAATCAAAGAATGAAAATTTACATAAGCTTCTCTCATGCACGGATTACCCGAACAATGACCCTCCATGCGCTTTAAATAGAACTCATGGACCAATCGGGTGTCAAGCCACGGATCAAGTGTCGGTAATACCGAGGAGAGAGTGAACCGTCGGATCACTACATATCGTGACCGTCGGATTGTAAGTTACAAAATGTACAACGGTAAAGAAACACACTTTACCTAACTCTATACCTAACTCTAAACTAGACCAAGTTGTACTTAACTATTTCCTATGTGTCGGAATATCCTAACAAAGGAAATTGTAACAAAGAAAGTTTGTATATAAAGAAGAATACTCAAAAGATCTGGTATATGTAAATATCCATTATAGGCCAAATATATTATATAAGAAATTATAAAAGATGAGATATTAGTGTTACAATTGAGGGAGGCCGCTTATATACCTTTTATGAGCGGTCATGTCTTTAGAGATATGCCTCTTCACTACTAATTACAAGGTAATTAATCATTAATCATCATTATTATTATTTACATTATATATATATATATATATATATATATATATATATAAGCTTTGTCCTCAAAGATTATTGCTAACCGTACGTGTCATTTGTTTGTCTTGTAGAGTATTTGCATCTTTCGGTATTCTTGGAGTTGTCATCTTTGTTGATACAAGATAATAAGATCCTTGGAGTGATAAATAAAATTGTCGAACTGAGAAGGGATTTGACCATCCTAAATTAATCTTCTGTGGAATCTTTTGATTATTGGAAATTTGTAATGAATTATTACCACTAGACTGAATTGTGAAAACTTAAGAGTTCTTTAGAACATAAGTTTGTCGTTTATGTTCTGAGTGATATAGATACATAGATTGATTGAGTTGTCTACTCTTGTGATTCAGATGTCGATAATGAATTCTTTTGGCTTGACTTTCCCTTATTAGGTGTGTGACAATTTTTTGATTTATTTCAGGTACTGAGGTTGTTGAGTTGGGTACAAAATCTTTACTTGGGATTTCCATTGTTTGAATTGCAACAACTGAGTGTGTTTTTCCTTCAACTAGCTTGTTTTCTTCTTGAATTGTGATATTCACTAGATCAATGTTCATTCCTTTCTCTTCAACTTGAATTTCTTCACTTGAAGATTTCGACGGTTCCTTCTCAATGAGTTGTTGTACCTTGTTTTCCAACAACTTCTTGTCATTCTTAAGCTTTTTAATTTGCGTCAGTAATTTTTCATTATGGTCTTTAAGTTGAGAAACTTCTTCATTTCTATCAATTATGATTTTGTCAACTTCTCTTTGCATATTTTGTAGTACCTTTTTACCTTATTGAAAAATCACTTTTGAAATATCTTGTATCTCTTCTGGTGTTACTGAATCTAAATTCAATGTAATGTCTTGCAGTGTTATCTTTTTCTTCTTGTAGAAAAATGTAAAAAATTGCAATATAAAAGTATAATTCCATTGTTTAATTGTAAATTGCTTATGTCATATTGTTTTCTATCATAGCGGTCTAATTTTTCAATTACATTTGACTCGAGAATCACTAATTGGTTAGCAAGGTTAGAGTTTATATAATTTTTTTCTTCAGCAGGAGAGATAGAAATAATAATGTTTTTTCCCTGCAAGAGTCCCTTTAATTCTGAATACCACTGGAGCAACATTGTGTGAAGTTTCTAAAAGTCTTCCTTCCTTCATTTCTCACTTGGACTCCATATTTTCTTCTTTAGAGATGGACTTTCTTTTGTGTTTGTTGATGAGTTTAGGGTTTAATGACAACCTCTTTTTAAAAAAAACTAAACCTTCAAAACTCTTAATTTATTTCTCTCTTTTAATATGATCCTTTCCTTTTAGTGATATAATAATATATATTATTTTTAAAACTTTTATAAAAGTAATAGTACCTTTTCTTTTGTAACTTTGTACTTTGGAACGTAGGGACCTTTTAATCAATTTAAACCTTTTAAAAATATCTCTCTTTAATACCTTTTTTTGTTTTCTTAATTGAACTTTAATATCACCTTTGTATGACATATGAAATTAATCCTTGTAAGAACATATAAGTTTGACAATTCCCCTTGTTGACCACTACGTGTTAACAACCCATAGCAGTACACCCCCTTTTTTTGCAAAAGGGATAGTGTCTGATCGATGTGTTCGTGCCGTCCAACTATCATCATCAGCTTGATCATCATCTTATAATGTAAACCCATTCTGCATGTGTGTAATGTAAATAATCTCAGCAGATCTGTGTCATGTATGTAATTACCTAGGTAAACCTACTTTTTTCTGGTGATGATTTACATTCCGGGAGCTTTTTTGTTTCACCGATCCATTCTCAGATGGTCGGCAGAGTTTTCCTTCAATCTTACCCCAAAGTCGGAATGGATTTTGTCACTGGGATCTTAGGGGAGTCCTAGTGTTCTAGATCGAGTCTATGTAAAAGTGATTTGGGAATAATCCTAACTATTTGGTTAGGCTATTTTATTACAAATTGCTTGGTCTGCTAGATTATATTTGTGTCGCAGAATTGGGTAGTTTGTGAGGGTCTTTTGCAAATGGGTTTTCCCCCTTAAGATGTAAAAAATGTAAAAATCATGATGTAAAGTGTTTTGAGGGTTGGAAAATTAATTTATCTCCGCGTAGGTTAATTAATTAAAATCTTTGGCCAAAATTAATTAAAATCCTAAGCCGGAAATTTAATTAATTCTAGGTCCTAGGTAAATTTAAATTTTCCAAAGGCAAAATTCGTTGGTCCTTAAAATTCAAATTTTAAAAGGTCCCGGGACTAAGGTAAATTAATTATTTTGCTAAATTTTAAGCTTTTGGTCCCTGGGGTTTAAGTCAAAGTCAAAAATTTTGAGGAAATTAACTCAAATTTTTTTATTTTTGAGTTAATTAAAATATATTTAATTGAAAAATTCGAATTTCCTCAAGAATTTAAAATTTCGACGAATGAGATTAAAAGAAATTTTAATCCTCATCAACGGTCGGGATTGCTTTGACAATGATCACTCGAACTAGTCGTTGGAAGATTTATCTTTAAATAGGAGGTCATTGTCGGTTGATCCATTTGATCTCTAGATTGTGTACTAAGTTTTCAAGCTCTCTTGTATACTTTTTTGAATTAATGCAACAGTCTATGGGGTTTCAATGTGTTGTAGTGTTCCTCTTCATGAATTTATGGTAACATTGTTTTAGTTTCTGCTTAATATTATGTGAAAACTATCAATCAATAGCTCTCTTAGAATGATATGAATACAGGTATCTTATTTAGTTTGTTGGATCTAGGGTAACATTTTTAATTTTGATTGAAGTAGCAGGTATTTCTATTTCTTTAGAATTTTATTGTTGTTCTATTTCTCTACTTGATTTGATGGTTGATCTAGTGTTTGCAGAAGATCTCACAAGTTCTCATTGAGCGTTTAGGGATAGTCCTCGGTTGGACTAGCCAACTCTCAACACATATTTTCTGAAGAGCCTACTTCATATAAGCCTCAGGATTTATCTAACGATAATGTTTTTTCTGCAGGGTGTTTTTGGGCTAGTACCTCTCTAAAATTTCAAAATCTTTTAAATATTTTGTGAAAATTTTGATAGATCTGGCTATTAAGAGCCTTAGATTATCAGATCTGGTAGCGGAGTTGGACTCATACATCTTAGATTTGATAGATCTGTAAATTATTTGTATAGATTTGTTATTTATTTGTGTAGATCTGAGATTTTGTAACATAATTTTGAATTTTAACACTTGGGTTTTTTGGATTTTCTCTATTTTTGTACGTATTGGGTATTGGGTTTTTCTCTTTTCACTTGTGCGGAAATAGATTTGAGAAATCAGCCAAGAAATTTTTCAGATCTGAGCTAGATCTAGACCTTGGAGGGCAAGATCTGGGTTCAAAGATTGTTTGCAGGAATAGATCTGAGAAATCAGCCAAGAAAATCTTCAGATCTGAGCTAGATCTAGACCCTGGAGGGTAAGATCTGAGCTCAAAGATTGTTTGCAGGAATAGATCTGAGAAATCAGTGAAGTAAATCTTTAGATTTGAGATTTTTCAAGTAGATCTGGGGGTTTTAAGACAGATTTAGGCCCTAGAGGGCAATATCTTATCCCAAATCTTTTTACAAGGCCAGTCATCAAAGATTTTGCAATAAATCTGAAGATTTGAAGCAAAATATTTTTTTTTTCAGAATAAGGGTTTCAAGTTTTGGGGCTCCTAAGCCCAGATCTGCTTTCTTCTAGCCTAACGCTAGTTCTATTGGGCCTAGTGCTAGCTCATTGGCCCTAGATTCCTTTGCTCCATTTCTGATTTGAATATTTGATTTTCTAAAGCTAATCATTGGTGGGTTTTTGCAGAAAATTTGGTAAAAATTGTGTTTCAGATATTGAAATTTTTTTGGCAACTTGGGCAAGTGATCCCTAAACCATATTTTTCCTCACTGTTTGCTACAATAGTCATATACCTTTCTAATAGTGGTGAAAAACACATTTAAGTGGTTTGAAATTAACTAAAAAACTGCCAAATACATTAATAAGTCATTTATGTTTGGTGTGTATTAAGAATCTGGCCTAGATTTACATTTTGGGTCACTGTTATCTCTGAATAATTCTATTTCTGAAGTCTGAAATATAACAGTGGAAAAATTTCATGTTGGCTAGCCTAAAATCAGTTCCTAAGCTGTCTAATACATTAATGAATTAATTTCTTGAGTTGGGCATTCATCATTAGGCTTATTCCATGTTTTAATTACTGTCTGTAATAAGTATATCAGATCTGATATAATTTCGGAAGTCACGTCATAACAGGCTGAATTTTTTTTATAATTCATGTGGGCAAGCTTGGAAAAATTTCGGTAAATTTTTGGCATAAAGATATCATTGATAGCTTGTTGTTTTCATTGTCATATTGCTGCTGTCATAAAGTTTTTCTTACTGCTGTCCTAAAAATTAATTTATGAAAATTAAGTACTCTGTCATGGAATTGTGATAAAATGCATATATTTTGTTTCATAAACTGAGTAGTTTTTGAGCATCTGTTGACATTGATTGCAAATAAATTTTTGTTCTCTTTGAGCTATAATTGTATCAAAAAAGATTTGAAATAAGCTTGTAGTTTAATTGTAATATTTTCAGGGGTTTAATTGTAAAGCGAGCAATTTATTTTAGTGATTACGGGCTTTTTCGACACAAGTGTTTCTAATTCTCGGGTCTAACTTTTTCTCAACATCTGGTGCATTTGCATATAAGTTAGTTTTGCATAAATAAAATTTACTTCCAACCATAAGCTTGGTCGATAGAGAGATAGGTATCCATCCATATTTGTTTGAGAAGTCTGCTTTTAATAGTACTTAAAACGGTGACCTTGCAGTGGTTAGAACCACAAATCTCTGCAGCACTGGAGGCACCAGGTATGTTAGGTTTTCAGGAGAGGTATCATTAATCACACCTTAGTGTGCTTCACCTTATCCTCTTTCTGCCAATTACTACGAAATCAGGCTCCATATAAAAAGGATCGAAGGGTTAAAAATTAGATAGACATTTAACTAAAATTAACCAAGATTCTTGCATCTCATATTAGCTTTAGGATTTGCACTTCCTATAAGATAGTCATTCATCCAAGCAACCGTTGCAAATCAATTACTTAGTCCTAAATTTCCTAGCAAGATAGTTGATTCCATAAGGCACTGGCATTGTTTGCTTAAAATATAATCAAATCCTATAAATCTTGCTAAATATAAATCAAGTACTTGGCCGCTTCACTGTGTCTCCCGAACTCGCTAGTTTCCAACTAGTTGTCCTTCATTCCATTTTAGTAGGGTCTACCCCCCTTAGCTTGCTATAGGGAGACAACTTAAACGGAGAGATCGGGGATCAGGGTGACAGGCCCTGATCTGAGCCGTTGTCGCAGTGCCTAGACACTCTGTGCGACAACACCCCCCTTTTAAGTTGGAAATAAAAACTTAATTGAAATAATTTTAATCCACTTTGTCTTTTTAATATTATTTTCAATTTTTGACATAGGGTATTTTTTTTTAAACTTATTAGCATACCCTTTTCGAAGGTATTCTTCAACCAATCTTGACAAAATTATTCCAATCGACAACTCTTTTCAAGATTATGTGAATTAGAATGGACAACTTACACGATTTCGATTAGGTGTCACCATGAATTTGATTATATACACCCTCAAGAAATACTTACGTTGCAGTTTCGTATGGATGATATGGATTAACATGCAGCTAGTCCTATTAGCGTAAAATGGTGGGCGGTTGTCGATGAGCCGAGCTGGACTCTGGAGTTGTGACTTGTACTGTGTCATGGTGACAGTGCAACGATGAAGGCTGGGGATTGAATCTCGGGGGATGGTGTGCAGTGTGCAACTATTGATTTGGTTACGTGCAATGGTTGGTCGGTGGTTGTACAACACAGAAGTTGAACGATGGAAAGAGTGGAGAGCGACAGTATTGCAGTGGTGACTAGTGGAAAATGTTCGGGGTTGAACGATGGAAAGAGTGGAGAGCGGCAATATTGCAGTGATGACTATTGGAAAACGTTCGGATGTTGGTTGTGATGCAGTCGTGAGAAACCCAACAACAGCGCTAAAGGCAGGGTTGGTTGGGCAGTTGAGCAACAGTGGGGTCGACTTCTAGTCGGCAATGACAGGAGCCAGCGAAGGAAGGGGCATCAGAGGTAGTGCGGTAGTGGCTATCAGGCACCTGCTGATGTGCAACTGACACAAGTAAGAACTCGTGTATCGTGACAGGGGTTGGCCGCTGCTGCGTATGTCTGTGCATCGGGGCTGTGGCGGTTGCTGCAACTGTCTGTGGGAGGCTGGCAGTGAAGGGTAAGTTTAGTTTAGTTTTATTTATTTATTTATAACTTTTCAATTTTTATTATTTTATTCTTTTATAACCTTTTTTTAATATAAATCTGTTCTTTGGTATAGGAATTTTTCTCTAATTAATATATATATATATATATATATTTTATTTATTTATAATTTTCAACTTTTTTTTTCTTCAAATATTTTCTCTCTATATAACGTTTTTTTATAATATCTATGTATAATGTTTTTTTTAATGGCCAAGGGCTTGACGAAAAAATGGAGAACCTCCGGAAACTTGTGTAGCGAAATGCTTGAATTGTGACAACAATGAAGTTGACAAAGAGTTGATGGCTAAACGCTGGATCAAATTGGCTTTGTGCAGCGGATGAGCGGTCAGAGGATCGAACAACTCTGATACCAATGTAACAAACAAAGTTTGTATACGAAGCAAAATACTTAGAAGATCTGGTATATGTAAATATCCATTATAGCACAAATATATTATATAAGAAAGTACAAAAGATATGAGATATTAGTGTTACAAATGAGGGGGCCCGCTTATATACCTAGGCAGGTACTCTTTCATGAGCGGTCATGTCTTTAGAGACATGCCTCTTCACTACTAATTGCTAGTTAATTAATCATTAATCATCATTATTATTATTATTATCATTATTTACATTATATATATATATATATATTCTTTATTTATAATAGAAATCACTAGAATGATGAGGTCAATGACAACGTACCATGTGATTTCCGAAGCCCATTCAAAGGAGAGGCTCAAATAATGGATTGCTTGAAGAACAAGATAAAGGGCTCTCCAAGAAAGGCTTATGGGAGGATGCCTAGACCTAGGATGATATGATACCCAATGGAGGAAAGGATCCTAACTTAGGGCTTCTTAAAGGATCTCTCTTAGGGTAATGTAAAATGGTGATTTGTAATGGTTTGGGGCCACTAGAGAGAGACCTAGGGTATCCAAGTAAGACCTCGGTTTTAGGACGATCGTCCAACAGTGCGACTAGGTCAAACAAGGATGGGTAGAAGGGTCTCTTAAAGATGAACTTCTTTTGAGTTTTTGAGTGAGAAAGGACCCTTTGAAAGCCACTAACCAAAACAACCTAGGACAAAAATGGTGTTGGAGCTAGGGCTTAGGGTTTCTCCAAATCCAACCATGGGGATGGCTTGAAATTTTTTCGAGACCTAGAGGACACCCCGATGCAACTATGGACCAACTTTCACTTGGTTTGAACCAGCCTAATGCATTTCACACTTGGCCCTAGGAGCTATTAGGGTTAGGGCATAAATCAAAGAAAAGACACAAAAAGGTTTTGGGAGTGATCAACAAAGGATTATGGATCATGCCTTGCTTTTTGGGAGAAATGGAGTCAAATGACCTTGACTAAGGCAACTTCGATGCTTCAAGGAGACCTTGAGGGACCTCGCTATCTTAATAGAAGATGGCAAATGAACACCCTCACGAATTTTATACTTCCAAAACAATGTCAAGATGGATTTTCAAGGATTTAATTATACAATTATTCTGCCTAGGAACATTCACTCAATCTTTGTCAAATGAGTAACATATGCAAAATCCCAACAATTTTCAATGCTCCAAGCAACTTCACATTAACTAGGGCATATCCAATGACAACAAGAGAAGATTCCATGCATTTGACATTTATTATGACAAAAATAAGCATCATAAAACACCTACAAGGAAAAGAAAGAGTATATCTATCCATCCAACATGCAAATAGAAGGTCCAAGAAGAAGTGCGAAATTAATCCAAACATCAAAATTCATTTAAAGCTCCAAAAATCGTCCAAATTGCAAGTCTGAAATCTTTTTGAGAGACAAATCCTAATCCAAGTGATGATGATTTACAAATGAGGCTTCACTTGTATTCATATGAGCCTCAAGGGGTTCGATTTAGTTCAATTACCCTAATAAGCCCCTAAAAACAACTTTAATGTGCAAATGACAACCTAATTGGTGACAAGCCCACTAAATAGCTCAAAAAGTACATAACAGTCCCTCCTAATGAGGCTGAAATGATATAGTTGTGGTGCAAAAATGCCATTGGAATGCCAATATATGTCCCTTATGTGCCAGAATGAAGAAGAGGGCTCTAAAAATGATGACCAAGGGGTTAGCCCCTTGGTTTCCAAGCAAAACATCTATGGTGCTCCCAAGTGATTGTGGGGCACAATGCATGGTCTTATGGGTCTCCAACTCGATCAACATGTCGATACTCCATCCATAAGGGAAAGAATGATGATACAAGCCTTCCCATGTCTCCCTAGGTGAGACAAAACCCCATCTGGGCCTTGGATCATATGCCTAGTGTCTGGTGCAAGTATGTGGTTGGCTGAGCAATGTTGTCAAAGTGCATCACCATCTTTGCATAAGTGGGGTACGAGCAAGCCAAATGTGGCTCTGAAGAATCCAATGGTGTGGCAATCAATGCTCTGTTGTAAAGAAGGCCCATGGTTCTCAACGCTCACCCTACAAGTGCCATCATGACCCCCCCGTAGGGCTTGGATCCTGTACAGGGAGGCCAAGCCCAAGATTAATACCCACCTGCAATTGTGTATAAGATTCAATGTGTTTCCTCACCTTCTAATACAACAATTCATTAGTGCAATTGAGTAAATAAGCTTACAAATCAAGAACCTAAGTGGACACTTCATAGTGGTGTGCCTTTCCAAATGGGCTTTAGAATGTATAGGTGTCCCCAAGCTCAAGAGTGAGGTTGATAAATGACCCTACTAGGTGGTTTGAACCTCTAAGGGAGTGACAGGTCCATGGTACATCCATCAAATGGCAGGGGTCATGTGATATAATGATGGAATGGAGTGGGGTAGCAAGGAAGGCTCCAAGCCACATGCCATGGTACAAGGGTATCTATAATGAGGGAAACCCACACATGGGTGTATAAATGTAGGAAGGAGCAATCGTGGTACATGAGTTACCCCGACCTTTGTTTTTCCACCCTTCTTCATATGCCTTTTGCCTTTTATCGATTTTTCTTTCTTTTAACTGCTTGGGCCTCCAGGGAATGAGAGCATGATGCATATGATATAGCAGTGAATACCCCCTTAAGATTGGGTAGTTCATCACCTACCAGGGGTTGGAACAATCATGGGTTCCTAAATGATGCAGGGGGCTCACATAAGTGCCATAGGAACCAGGGTGATGGCCACGATGATAAGGGGTAAAGCTCATGTTTGGCTTTTTCCCATGTGCTAAATTCTTATGTCCTGATCATATTTTGCATTTTATGGTACATTTCCTGTTGTAAGTGGCGAAATTATGCTTTTAACTTTCTTTTTAGCTGCAACAACCTCCAGGGCATTTTTTTAGGCTTGACCCAAAGTGTGGACAAGAGGAAGGGTATGCTAACTCCTTGTGGACCCAATGGACAAATGTGGACCTGGATTGAAAAAGAGTGAAAAGGTGTTATAATGAGCGGAGGAGAGTGATGAATATGGTGTTGGGAAGCCGGACCATGCAACCAAAATCATGGTTTCCCATGTAATGCCACTCCTAAAGCTAGTAGCCAATTAAGGGGATCCCACGGGACTAGGATACAAGACTAACCAACAAGTTGGGACAAGGGAACAAGAGTATAGACCAAGCCCATTCTTTCTGCCGAATCCCCCCACTAATCCATGTCTAAATGTGTCCAAGATAAGCAGGCAAAAATACCCAGCTACGTAATGAAAAGCCATACCTTCGGGGATGGAAGGCCCACCTTCAAACATACGATCATAACAGATGGGCGAGGGCACATAATGGCTAGCTCAAGTGGCGGAGGATGGTGGCAGATCGAGCTATTTGGTGGCTACAAGGGGTTGTTGGCTACTGGCTGAAGACAAATCTAAGAGAAAAATTCTCCTATGGGTATCACCACTGGTGGTGGGTAACATGACTCTCTTTTGTAACCGCAACATCATTATCATATCATATCTCTTGTACATTCAAACATTCTATATAAATATTGCTTGTCCTATAATGGATAGTTACATATTCAAGATATTCTGAATATTCTGCAGTGTATACAAACATTGTTTGTTACATTGGTATCAGAGCTTTGTTCTTCGATCCCGATCATTGGCCAAGCTTTTGTCGCATATTCGAAGATTTTGGATTTTCTCTGAGAGTTCGACAATCAGTCTGATTTCAACCTTTGGCCACCAGAAGTTGAAGTTGACTTTTGGTCATTACACCTAAAAAAATTGAAAAGATAAAAAATAATAACTATATATTTAAAGAAAATTACATACATATTTTAAAAGAATTATAAAGAAAGAAAAAGAAAAGAGTTTATATCTCTATATATATATATATTAAACAATTAAAAAAAATAAAAAATGAAATAATAATATATAAAAAGATAAAAAACAAAAAGCAGCTTGATCGGTTGCCCAATCATCGTACAAAGTAGCTGCAACCGCCCCGACAATGCTCTGCCTTGGCCATCTTGCACCCATTCGCCCAACGGCCTGACAACAGCCACCGTCTCCTACCCTACAACTGTCAACTGTACGCAGCCATAACTACCATGACACCAGACAATTGTCTATGATTGTAGATCTAGACAATTGATCATCGAAATCTGCACACAACGCTTGACACCAATTCCTTTTTTCTGTTCTCTGAGGAGTTGAGTTTGAATCACCAAGAAGCCATATGTGAAAGATATACCTGCAATTGTTGCATGGGGCATGTTATTGCTCAAACTACTAGGTTAAGGGGAAACAATGCAACGATAGCCCACCATTACCTCAGCTAGGGCTCCCTGCTCTTTACGGACTTTCACCAATGGGAGGAGACCTAGTATGAGGGGAATCACTAGATGAATGGAGCAATAATAGGATAAGGAGTGATTCCCAAAGCCTATTCTCAGGAGAGGCTCAAACAAATGTCTTACTTGCTTAGGAAGCAAGGTGATAGGCTCTTTAGGAAGGGCCAAGGGGATTCTTGAGTTTAGGTTTAAGGAATATACTTCGACAAGAGGGTTCCTAGACTCAAAGATCCCAATGGAGAAATGACTTCTAAGTGATCCTACTGGAATTTAAGTTGTAGATTTGTGGGACCACCGAGAAGCCAAGTGGACCCAAACTAGGTCAAGAGTATGGAGTTGATCACTCAAGGAGGGGATTGAACTAATTGGGGAGGAGAATAGGACCAAAGGGCTAATCTTCTTCGAGATTTTGAATGCAATGATCCCAATGAGGATACTAATCCAAATTAAGCTAGGGTAAGAATTGGTCTAGTGGCTAGGGCTTGCTATATCTCAGGATTCCACCGTCGGATTTGCTTGAAACTTGGAGGACCTCTAGAGATAACCCCAACGTAGTAGTGGACCAAAAATTGAGGTGTTTGGATGGCTACAAAGGAATTCGATTGATGCCCTAGGTGACCCTCTAGGGTTAGGCCTAGAATTTGGAAAAGTGAAGAAAAGAAAGATAAATTTGACCACCAAGAGGATGCGAGGATCAATGCTTTGCTTAGGGGGCTTAATGGAGTCAAGATACACCTAGATCGAGGAATTTCGTGAGCTAAGGAGCCCTAATTCACCTTCGCTAGCCTACTCAAGGGTAGCAACTAGGTTATTAGAGATTTATACTTCAAATTTGCCAAAGAGATGAAGTTTCGAGGTCTTTCAACCTAAGAGGTGCCTCTAGGAACATTCACCCAATCCCTCAAGAGCAACGCATGCATTAAATCACTTATTCAAAGGTCCCAAAAGAATTTTGCATTACATTAACCCATACAAGAATAATGATAACAATATACATGCATTTGACAAGTAAGATAACAAGAATAACATTAAAAGTTCACTTACATGAGAGAGAGAGTATATCCATTCATCAACTTTGCATTAGAAAGAAGCTCCAAAGACAATAGTGAAAATGCAAACATCATAGTGCATCAAGAAACTCCAAAAAGTTCACCCCAACAAAAAGTGCGAAAATCTCTCAAGAGATACTAATCCAATCCAAGTGATGATGAGATGTTAGAATGAGCCTCTCTCATATTTATACAACTCTAAAGCAGATTTGATTTTCATAATTGGCCTAATTTAGCCCCAAATAATAAAATAATACATAATAATGACATGACTTGGTGACAAGCCCACCAAGATAGCTCAACAATACAGAAAATAGCCTCTCAAGAGGGAAAAATAATGAATATGATGATTCGTTGGGCCATTGAGTAGGCCTAATAGAGTCCAAATGTGCCAAGTTGATTGAAAAGGCTCCAAACATAGTGGACAAGGGGTTGGCCCCTTGATATCCAAAGAAATAATGTGTGGTGCTTCCTAGTGGTTGTGGGGGCACAATGATATCCTCATGTGTCTCCAAGTGGATCGATAATGCCAAAGAGATGAAGTTTCGAGGTCTTTCAACCTAAGAGGTGCCTCTAGGAACATTCACCCAATCCATCAAGAGCAACGCATGCATTAAATCACTTATTCAAAGGTCCCAAAAGAATTTTGCATTACATAAACCCATACAAGAATAATGATAACAATATACATGCATTTGACAAGTTAGATTACAAGAATAACATTTGAAGTCCACTTACATGAGAGAGAGAGCATATCGCATTAGAAAGAAGCTCCAAAGACAATAGTGAAAATGCAAACATCATAATGCATCAAGAAAATCCAAAAGGTTCACCCCAGCAAAAAGTGCGAAAATCTCTCAAGAGATACTAATCCAATCCAAGTGATGATGAGAGGTTAGAATGAGCCTCTCTCATATTTATACAACTCTAAAGGGGATTTGATTTTCCTAATTGGCCTAATTTAGCCCCAAATAATAAAATAATACATAATAATTACATGACTTGGTGACAAGCCAACCAAGATAGCTCAACAATACAGAAAATAGCCTCTCAAGTGGGAAAAATAATGAATATGATGAGTCGTTGGGCCATTGAGGAGGCCTAATAGAGTCCAAATGTGCCAAGTTGAGTGAAAAGGCTCCAAACATAGTGGACAAGGGGTTGGCCCCTTGATATCCAAAGAAATAATATGTGGTGCTTCCTAGTGGTTGTGGGGGCACAATGATATCCTCATGGGTCTCCAAGTGGATCGATAATGCCTGTAAACCATCTGTAATGGCTAGGATGATGACATAAGCCCTCCCTTTGTCTCCTGCAGTGAGACACATCCTCATCTGGACCCTGGAACATCTACCAAGTGTATGGTGCAAGTGTGGAGCCGATTGAGCATGGTGAACTAGGTGCATCATCCTCATCCAAAAGGTGAAACACGAGCAATCACTAATTGGTGCTAGGGATCCATGAAATGTTGTCTGCTATGGTGGAGGCCCATGGCTCTCAACACTTAGCCTACAAGTGCTAATGTGGCCCTTTGGAGGGCTTGGATCCCGTCTAAGGAGACCAAACCACAAAATGGAGACCCACCTGCAATCTTGCATAAGATCCAATGCGCCCCCTTGCCCTCCAATACAACCAGTCATTAGAGTAATCAAGTAAAATAACTTACAAATCATGGAATCAAGTGGACAATTCATGGTGGCATGCCCTTCCATAGTGGCCTTTGTCATGTACAGGTGTTTCCAAGGTTAATAAGGGGGTTAACCAAGGACCCTATTAGGTGGTTTTATCCTCAAAAGTGGGTGACATGTCCATGGTACATCCATATGGGTAGGTGGCATGTGATATAGTGATGAGACATAGTGGGGATTAGGGGAAGGCTCCAAGCCACATGTCATGGTACAAAGGTAGCTATGATGAGGGAAATGTTAGAAAATCAGAAAGGAAGAAAGATTTTTTGATAATTACTTGTGAGATTCTTGTGTTCTTATCAACTTTCTTATGTTCTTCTTTTATCTTAGTTCATCAAGCAATTACCAAAACAATAATACGAAGATCAAAGACACCAAATGTAGGTAGACAGCTAGGGAAAAACCCCAATCTTGGGGAAAACCGAGTCAACAACTCTTCCTTTAATAATTTTCCTGAGATAATCCAAGATTCTTGACTTAGATACAAACTTCCTCCACACCAAGTCAACCCTTTCCTTTTTCAATAGATGATCACTTCCCAGTACTGTCTTCGACCTAGATGCAACAGAAGCAGTAGCAACACTTCGATGCAGTAGTATCTTCGACCTAGCAACTTTGATCTTAATGCAACAACTTTGACCTCAAAGCACTTAGCTCTTCGACCTTGAAGCAACACTTCGACCTTGATGCCGTACTTCGACCTTGATCTCGTACATTGACCTTGATGCCGTAACGAAACTTCTTGATGCCGTAACGAAACTTCGACCTTGATGTCATAGCCCAGAAAATCACATGTTTGAGAGAGAGATAACACAAAAACTTTGATCCCACAATTCTCCTTCTTACATTGTAACTTCTCACTTTTTCCTGGGTTCTTCTAGAAGATCGAACTTGTGTGAGTGATTGTCCTCCAAATGAATCAAACTGCTTCAATATATAGGCTTCTGGTGAGGTCAAATTACGTTTCTTGAGGCTGACTTGTTGTGGAGGTGACAATTCATTTTTGACTCAAAAATAGTTCTTTTTACATGATTCAAAAGCCCAAGAAGGGTCTCTTTAAATGTACAATGACTCTATTGACTCAGAATAAATCCTAGAAGTCCTCAATGGGGACGTTGACCTAAAACATGATGACCCAGGCATGAAAGCCATGCTTTAATAAGTCACAATAATAATAATAAAATTTCTTTTCATTCTTTTTCATAAGTACATTTTATTACGACTCTAATACAATTATGAAGATCGAACCTAGTTACATTTTTCAATAGGAAGCCCACACTTGGTATGTGAGTGTAGGAGGGAGAAAATCGTGGTACATGAGTTACCCTGGCCATTGTTTTAACTTTTTCCACACTTCTTCATATGTCTTTTGCCTTTGATTGATTTTTCTTTATAACTGCTTGGGGCTGAAGGGGATGAGAGCATGATGTGTAGAATATAGCAATAGATACCTCTTTATAAGGTAGGGCAACTCATTGCCCATTGGGGGTTGGGACAATCATGGGTTCTTTAATGTGGAGGGGGCTCATCTAGGGCCCATAGGAACTAGGGTGATGGCCATGAATGAGGGGTAGAGCGCATGTTTGGATTTTTCCCACGTGCTAAATTTGTATGTCTCTGCCATCTTTTGCATTTTGTGGTATATTTCCTGCTATAAGTGGCCAAATTATGCTTTTTCCTTTCTTTTTAGTTGCATCAAACTCCGGGTATCGTTACAAGCCCGACCCAAAGTGTGGACCAGGGGAGGGGGAGGG
This sequence comes from Pinus tabuliformis, assembly GCA_031772625.1. Classification (NCBI taxonomy): domain Eukaryota; kingdom Viridiplantae; phylum Streptophyta; class Pinopsida; order Pinales; family Pinaceae; genus Pinus; species Pinus tabuliformis. The sequence continues at coordinate 1,542,132,061 of CM062804.1, read as the reverse complement.
GGAGGCTAACCCTATGTGGACCCGGATGGGAAGAGTGACGAATGGGGTTAAAATGAGCAGAGGGGAGTGATGTATATGGTGTCGGGAAGCGGGACCACGCAACCAAAATCAGGATTTCCCATGTAGTGCCAACCAATGTTTTAAAAACCAGAATAGGTGACTGGACCGGTCCACCTAATGAACCAGGTTTCGAACCGGAACTAGTGGAACCGGGACTAGTCAGGTCTAAATGACCCTGTTTAAAAAAATTACATTAAATCATTAATTTTTAATGAAAAAAATATTTTTAAGATTTAAAACCATGATTCCAAGCTAATAGAAACAAAATATGCAATGTTTGCTCATCTATATTCCATGTAAAGGTGAATATATCAAATGGCATTGAGTGCAATACATATCTGCAACAAAATACATAATCAATGAGGCTCTAAATGCCTCTAGAGTCTGAAAACAATGCTCTAAGCTATGGGGTCACTGAACTGCTACAAGTCTACATATCAGTGATCAACAACATGATCACTCCTCATCATGATCAAACTCATCACCACTACTAGACAAGAGATCATCAACATGAGCTACATAAATAATATGTCTCTGAGTTTGAGGACTCCTAAAACGCCTCTACAACTTTAGTAGTAGCAGCAAAAATAGACATCAAAACCACAAACCATTGATGAACATGGTCACTCATGAAACTCATCATTGATTCAACGCTACTAGAAATACATAAACATCATCAACAAGAGATACATAATCGTCATCTAGCTCAAAGTCTTTAGACTTGGATTGCTCAGCCTTATAACATGATAGAAATTGAAAAGGTTTAACATGCATAACCAATGATTTTGGTTTGAGTGAAGGGTTCATCTCCTCAACCTTATAATGTGGTAGAAAAATATTAGCATGCCTAACCAGTGGTTTTCCTTTGAGTGAAGGGTGCATTCTTGTTAAGGCCATGGTAGAGGAGTTCAACAATCAATACCACCAACATCAACAAAGTTCAACAATCAATGCCACCACGATCAAGGTTCTTAAAGGGCTTCATGCTCTTGATCAAATGCCAGTCTCATACCCTCATGCATGATAGAATCAAATGGAAACATTGCAAACCCCCAAACCATGAAATCTTGAAAACCATTAAGTCTGTTGAATTTTGAGTGAAATCTAAAATTCTAGTTTCTCCATATGAAATCCAATGAGGGTGAAACCACTCTCAAACATCCTGAGTCATTTCATGGTAATGTTAAAAATTTAAGTAAAAGGATAAAAATGAAAATTAAAGGAAATGTCACTTTTACTTTAAGAATATAACATTACCATTAATTGCCAACATTGTTAGGGTTGAGATGTGTCAGGAAAATGAGAGGGTAGGCATGTTTTTCTTAGAGGGACTATTTTTGGAGGAAAACAACCCCAAATTTCCCTCAAAACAACTTCAAAACTCACAAAAATGCATTCTGTGGGGTTTATAATTGCCCTGGCATTAAACCAACTAGTTTAGGACGGAACCGACCGGTTTGACCACAAACTGGCCGGTCCGTCCTAAATCGGCTGATTAGGACCGGTTTGTCCACTTTTTTGGCGAAATGGAGGGTCAAACCGATTCTTTCTGCCAGTTTGACCCGGTGGGCTAGCTAACCGGCTGGTTTTAATAACACTGTTGCCAGCCCTAATGCTAATGGCCGGTAAGGAGATCCGATGGGACTAGGATACAAGGTTAACCACTGAATCAGGCAAGGGAGACAAGAGTACAAAGCTAGCCCACTTTTTCCGTCGAATCCCCCCACCAATCCATGCTCGAAAGTGTCCATGATAAGTAAACAAAATTACTCAACCAAACCAATGAAACGTCATACCTTTGGGGCCGGGAGGGTGACCTTCAAATATACTATCATAACAGATGGTTGAGAGACCACATGGCTAGCTCAAGTCGTGGAGATGATGGCACATCGAGCTATTTGGGGGTTGCAAGGGGTTGTTAGCTGCCAGCTAAGGACCATCTTGGAGAATTTTTTTCTCCTAGGGATATCACCCACAAAGGGGTGGGTAACAGGGCATATTATAAAAGGATAAAACTACAAGGCGAAGTTGAATTGGAAAAGCGTTGTATCTGTCGGGAATAGTAGACAACCGTTGACACGATATTCAACTAATTTGACACATGGGCAGATAAAAACACAACTTTTTAAAATCAACGTTTGGTTCCAATTATTATAATTAAATTATAAGTAGTTACATAAAAACAAGATTGGAGAATCCAAACAACTGCTGCCATTTGAGGTTGTCTTGAGGGTTATCGAATCCTTGGAAACTCAATTGTCAAGCTTTCCTAATTAAACCATTTGTCAAGTTTTGAACAATAGGTTTGGGGTGTTATATTAATAAATTAGTTCGACATAATACATAAGAGAAAAAAGAAGTATAAAAATTAAAAAAAAATATTAAAATATTTTTAATTTAAAATTATAAGGTTAGCCCAAAAAAAATTATTAAAAAAGAAAAAGAAAGAGAAGAGAAGCTGAAATATAAAAGGGTGATTTAGAAAAAAGGTGAAGATAGTGACCAAATACAAAGAAATATTTCGAAAATGAATGGAGGAATTATGTAGTTCATACATAATTCTACGTTTTGGACCAAATGTTTGTTTTGTAAAACATAATTTGAGTATTCATCAACTCTCAAAAATCGCACAACATTTTGTCCAGCTTGTCGGAAATTGTTTACTTTGGAAGAATACCAAGATAATACAAAGACAAATTAAATGATTAAAGGAAGAACTTGCAAAAATTCTGCAAAAAAGCAAGGCATCAGAAAAGAAATATAAAGATCTCAAAGATCTGTTTCATGAATAATCAACAAAAAATAACGGTAAAATTTTGTGTCTAAGGGACCATAGTTGAAAATTACTTGTGAAGGTCAATAAATCAAAAGCTACAATGAAAAAATTACAATAAGAAAAGGAATGTCTCGAGAAGAAATTCAACGAGAATCTATCGGAAAAGGAAGAAGAAAATTTGTGCTTAAAAAACTTGAATCAAAAGTTACTAGAACAAATCAGAGATTTAAAAAATGAGAAGTTTGAGTGTCAAAATGAAGTTGAATCAGATGCTAACGAACTTTCACGTTTAAAAAATCATAATCAAAATCTGCTTACTTAGAGTAAGAAACGTGAAAATGATAAGAAACCAGTGAAAAGCAAATTAGAAGAACTTGTCACCAAAGAAGCATTGAAGTCTTCAGACGTAACAGTCCAAGTTGAAGAAAAAGGAATGAATATCGATCCAATCAATATCACAACTCAAGAAGATGACAAATTAGTTGAAGTAAAAACAAATGTTGTAGTTCAGATGATAAAATTCCAAGTGAAGGTTATGCAATCTACTCAACATCAGTCCCTGAAGTAAATCATGAAATTGCGTCACGCATGACAAGGGAAAATAAAATCACAAGAACTCCTTATCGACATCCAAATCATAAGAGCAAACATCTCAATCAGTCTGTGTATTTGTATCATTCAAAACAAAAACGATAGAATTATGTTCTAAAGAACACCGATGTCACCACAATTCAATGTTACAACAATTTGTCCCAGCGATCAAATCATTGCAAAGTTCCATAGAAGATTGATTTAGGATGGTCATATCACTACTTAGTTCGACAATTTTGTTTATCACTTATAGGATCCTATCATCTTGTATCATTGAATATGATAACTCAAAGAACTCCGAAAGATCAAAATAGATTACAAGACAAAGAAACAAATGACACATCTTGTTGGCAATACGGTTTGAGGAAAAAGTTTTTTTGAAGAGGAAGGCAATGCTATAAATATAATAGAACAAGTAATATAAATAATAATAATTAATTAAATAATAATTAGTTACTGAAGAGGCATGTCTTGAAGGACATGGCCATTCATGAAGGGGCACCTGCCTAGGTATATGAGTGGACCCTCTTTTGTAATGACAACATCAATATCATATCATATCTCTTGTACATTCAAATATTTCTATATAAATACTGCTTGTGCTAGACTCCTATAATGGACACTGACATATTCTAGATATTTTGAATATTTCACTGCGTATACGAACCTTGTTCGTTACATCAAAGTTTGATGGACCCTAAGAAAGGTAGAAGTGTGAGAAGTGTGACATGAGCTCACTGTAGAGCACATAATCCATATGCTTGAATGGGGAGTTCATGAGAACTCTAGCAATCCATGGGCTCGCAGACCTCTAACTTGCACATTGCAATCAACTTGTTTGGGAGCATGTGTGATGGGTGTAGGGAATCAAACGTTTTATATGAAATGATAAATCAATAGAGAAAGTAAAATGTATTCTAAATGCAATCTATTATAGCTTGAAACATGACATAAATGATATTAGAATGCTCACACCATATGCAATGCAACCTAACTACTATGCATGACTAATGTATGTTAGTTTTCCTTAAAGATAGGCGACTCCCCTTCACCAGAGAAGGCAAAAGTTCACCATCAAGCTTGGCAATGTAAAAGTATCCCACACCTACTTTCCCATGAATTCTAACAAGGATAAGGTCTTTATCAACCAAAATGAGATCACCTACTTAGTATTCCCCGTTTGGTTTTTGGACCCATTGTTTCTTAGGAATGGTCGTCTTTGAGTTTGACTTCTTGATGTGGTAGACCTCTTAACAAGCAAGAGGCTTAATTGGTTGTGAATGCCAACAAGGATGCCTTTGACTCAATTTTTAGGGCTTTGACTATGGTGTCACGGTTACTATGGGCATGATAAGGGAAATGTTTAATGTCTTCAACGTTATTAGGCACATGAGGTTTCCTATAGAGCACAAATGGTGTCCCACCAGATTCGGGAATGGTGGCATATGATAGATCCATATGCAATTGTCCACTAATTGAAACACACCATTTTCTTTTCTTGATAATAGCATGTCCTAGGCATCTGGCACATGAATGACTACAATATCCATTAATACAACAATGTCTTTGTTCATTGCCAGACATGCCCTCACATCTTTAATTGTTAATTTTAGACAACAATGGTATGTTCTATGCTTTAGAGCAATTTTACTTCAATTGCTTTATGAGCCCAATATCAATTTTAGTTTAGTAGTCACATAAACATGTAAGTAAAATGCTGAAAGCACATAAACATAAACAATAGAAGACAAGCCAAGACAAGAGGACACAAGATGTGGCACCAACCAGGGACAAACCCCAATGTGGGGAAACCCTTGATCAAATCTTCTATTAGTATTCAATAGTTCAGCAGAGAGAGATAGTACAATTTACAAATTCTGATAATTTATGACAATAGCAAAAGAGTTGTAACTAGAAAAGTCAACGATGGTCAACATTGCAGATTTGACCCTCAATGATTCGGTCAACTTCAGTCAACTTCGGCCTCCAAACAACAAGATGAAACAACCCTAAAAACAGTCAAATTCAGCCTAGTCAAAGCTTGGTCAAACAGTCAACCTGTGGTCAAACCTAACCACAATCAACGCTGGTAAAACAGTCAACGGATTGCCTCGATTTTTGTGCCAAGAAATGCGGCCTACCCAATCAGAGATAACCCTCACAAAAATGCAGTCAAACAGGGCAACACTTGGTCAACACAACCCAAAACAACGTTCTGGAAACTCGGTCAAACTTGGTCAACACTAAAATAGAAATTGTCTTTCCTTTCCTTAGCATGTGTGGAGAGAGAAGCTATCCAGTAATTCGTACCCAATGAGATGAAGAGAGAGAGAGATGTGTGAGGATGAGTGTGTCCAAATGAGGATGAGGCATCATGTATACATAGGCTAACATTGAGGATGAATAGACGTCACTGTTGGGCTTCTGAGCCTACATGAGTTTGCTGGCCGACCTTGATAATTTGTCTATAATCAAAATAAATTCATAACTTCATTTGTACATGTCAAAATCGGATGATCTTAGATCAATCTTACACCTCTCAGAGAGAGGAATCCAAGAAAAATATTAGCTGTCATAAATAAGATGACCCATGTGGAGTTTGGCCCTAGTTGCCAATTTTAACACTCCCTCTCAACTAGGGAAAACTCCACCTGCTAATCCATTTGCCAATCTGTACTATCTTTGCCATCCATGCACTGCTCTGCACTGCTCTACTCTGCTCTGTTGAATTATGAAGAAGAAGAAGTGTTTGAGAATATATCATACCATTCTCTACTGATTCAAAGTCAGTTCCAATCAAAAGAGAGTGTATCATACCACTCTTATTGACCTGATGTCAGTTCCAATCAAAAGAGAGAGTCTCATACCATTCTTACTGACCCGAAGTCAGTTCCCATTGATCCCAGATCAATATCTGTTAATTTTAGGTTTGTTCTATGCTAAAGCAATTTATTTCAATTTTCATAGTTAGCTCAATATCTTTTCTAGATTAGCAATCACATCAGCATTAAAGTAAACTGCAAATAGAACATAAATATAAATCGCAGAAGACACGCCAAGACAAGAGGACACAAGATGTGGCGCTAGCCAGGGACAAACCCCAATGTGGGGAAGCCCTTGATCAATTCCTCTTTTATGTTCTTCAAAGTTCAACAGAGAGAGAGAGATAATACATTTACAACATAAGTCAACACTTTGACTTATCTAGATATGAGCATAGATCATCTCCTATAATGATGATACATGAGATCAGTTGAAGAAATTCTGCTTCAACTGATTCTCTAAAGTGATGGCTTCACCTAACATAGTGTTGCAGCTTGTACTCATGTTGTACCCGTCACTGTGTTGCACCTAGTCACTGAGCTTCTCCCATCTGCTCCCATCATCATGCTACTCCTTACTAATATGCCCATTATGATGCATCATTCTTCATGTTGTCTCATTCATCATCATGTTGTTGGGATCATCATTCTTGCTGCACCTCCCAGATCATCACTACTGCATCAAGAACTTCATTACGCAAGGTTCTTGAGAGCATCATTGTTGCACCATGACTTCTCCTTGAGATTATTACAGAGATGATCTCTGCACTTATGAAGATCACGACTGCACATTACTATAGGATGAGATCATTGTGAGATCATGATCCTAGACACTGATCCTTGCCAAAGTTGACTCTCCTTGACTTGGTGATCATTGCTTCTTTCATCATGCTGAGACTGTAATGATCATACTACTTATGATCCTTATTGTCTTGACTGCCTCTGAGATACTTATTCATATCAAGAATACTAGATCTGAATACTGTGATGACTATGACATTGTATGTCTCCTTTTACAGGTATGCCGAGAAGCTCTTGATCAACACTGAAACCTACTTCATCATTGTGGTTATGCCGAGACAGTAACATATACATATGTGACACTGAGATGACACCCAACGTAATCCTCATTAAGCCGAGACAATGTGCAACAGAGTAGATCTGCTTTAGGTAATCTGAGTTACTGTTGTTCATTGCATCTAAAGAGCCACAGGAATACCACCAAGATCTATATGCCGAGACTGATCCTTATCATGTGAGATCAGATGCCGAGGCTGTATCTAGCCCAAACTTCAACTCACTGTTGCGTCCTCACACGAGGTCATTTCTGCTCCATTTATCCAGGATCATGATTGCACCTAAAACCCAAACTAGGTGCAGTCAAATCCTTACTGCGGCTCTACTCCTTCATGCGAGATTTCGGAGGAAAATGCGAGATTCTTTCTCTACATGAACATGTCTCCTTGACTGCGTGAATAGGTCTCCTTGCTGTGTTTAGATGTCTCCATTGACTGCGTATTAGGTGTCTCCATTGACCGCGTTTTAGCTATCTCCATTGACTGTGTTTAGATTTCCTCATAACCCTGCAGCTTACTGCGGCTAGGGCATCAACGAATGTGGCTAGGGCATCAACTACTGCGGCTAGGGCATCAACTACTATGGCTAGGGCATCATCTACTTAGCCCAGCGTACTCTTTTAGTGTCTTTCTCCTTCACCAAAAACCCAAAACGTGGAGAGGAGGAGATCACATGAAGAGTGTGTGTCACAAATGACTTCAAGTCCTCTCCTATTTATACTAAAACGTAGATGATGAATAGACATGACTATTGGGATTCTGAGCCTACACAAGTTGCTGGCCGACTTAACAATTTGTCTGATAACACAAATAAATTTACAACTCCATAAATGCTTGATGGAATCGGATGATATTTAGATCAATCCTACACCTCTCGATGAGAGGGATCCAATAAAAATATAAGCTGCCATAAATAAGATGACCCACATGGAGCTTGGCCCTAGTTGCCAATTTTAACAATATCAGACATCCTAGCATAGGGAGTACGGTAGTACACGATGCATCCATCGGTAGTACTATGGTCCCTATCCTCATTTCCCTACTCATTGGCTAGATGGCAGGTACTTCCCATGAGTCTTAGACTGCATGGGTAGGATGTCTTGGCAGGAGAAGGATGAACCAATCGTCTTGCTCACATGTTGCCAAGGGGTATCATAGGGGAAGGATGAACTACTCATTCTGTAAACAACAAACCACTAGGGGAAGGCTGAACCACTCACCCTATGGTTGCTCACCGCTCCAAGAAGTACCCCAAGCCCCCCGGAGCTCCTAGAGCTCAATGTCCATCTCATACAAGACCCTCATAAGAGGGTCTCTCCACGACTCCAAGTCGTTATTGGAAGGCCAAGGATTTAACCTTCCCTAGGGGCTTTGTTAGAATATCGGCGACCTGCTCATCAGTTCCAATATGATGGAGCCTTATTGCTCTTCGTTGTACCATATCCCAGATAAAATGGTACCTGATATCTATATGCTTGGAGCGATCATGAAACACGAGATTCTCTGATAATCGGATCCCACTCTGGTTGTTGCAGAGTATCATGATGGTATCCAACACATGTCCAAACAACTCACTGAAGAGCTTCCTCAACTAGACAGCTTCACAGGAGGCCATACTAATAGCTATGTATTTAGGCCTCGGCAGCGCTCAAGTCAACCGATTTCTACTTCCTTCTCATCCAAGATATCGAAGCAGAGCCCAAAGAAAAACAACATCCAAAAGTGCTCTTGCAATCCACCACACTGCCAGCCCAATCAACATCAGAATAACCATGCAGCCTCATGTTTCCGGCAGTGTATCTCAGTCCATGAGTGATTGTGCCCCGAAGATATCTCAGAAGATTGTTGGCGGCAATCCAATGTATACGACGAGGCTCAACCATGTACTGACTCAATGTGTTAACTGCAAAAAATATGTCCGGATGGGAGTTCACCAAGAACATCATGTTGATTTGGGGTAGCATCGGATGTGCTCTAGCCATGAAAATTGGTGGAGAGGCTAAAGCGCATGCGATCTACAATACCCAGAAATGGTTTGGGCAGATTCTAAACAGTGTGGGAGGTATTAAAATAATTAATATTTTTAATGGAGTCGCTAAGTCTAAACTTAGGGAAAAAAAATATTAGTGTGAATTAATATAAAACTTTGTTAGAAGGGTCCAAAAGTCATGGATCAAGCCAGAGTTAATCTTAGCCATTGATTAGGGACTTAATCTCGGCCGTTGAATCGTCAACGAGAAGAGTATAAGAGGAGGCTTGAGGGTCACTTGGAGAACACACCAAGTTGATCAAGAATTCGATTTTCTGGGGCATGGCTTGTTGAGGAAATCGAAGGAGTGATCAGAGTTGCAGCTGAGGGGTAGTGAATACAGAAGCATAGAGGCAGAGAGGGTATCGGGAGCATCAGTGCAAAAGCCGTGAGAGAGGGACGCAGAGCCAGCTAGAGCCCACACAGAGCTAGTCAGGGCCCACGCAGAGGCAGCCAGGAGCTGCGCAGTGACAGAGAGAGCCAACGTGGGTGACACAGAGGATCCAGAGGCTAACGTAGTGCCTCCAGAGGCTGCCGCAGTGCAAGTTGGGTTGACGCTGGGCCAGAGAGGTTGACGCAATCCCGAGAGGCAGATGCTGGAGATTTCGTGGGGCAAATTGGAGCTGAGAGTTGTGGGATTGTTCATTTGGGGTTTTAGCTAGAATATCTCTCTCCAACTGAGATGTACCACTGCAAAGATCATTCTCTGTTGGGTGAGCCGGTTTGGCACCCAAATTGTATTCTGAAATTGCTTAATAATAAAACCCTCAGATAGCTGCATTGGTTTTCCCGCATTGGGTTTTCCGGGGACATTGGTTCAAAAACAACGGTGTCACCTGTGTGCTTGTTTTTTCCTTTAGTTGATGATCTCTAATGTGTTGAGCATGTACTTTTCTTTATTTTCAATATTTACATGGTAAATAACTTGTTAATTAAACAGAACAAGTAGGCAGAAATAAATTAGAAAGTACATGAAGGATTTCTAATAGTTAGACTTAGAAATTCCAACATGGAATCAGAGCGTGGTTGCAGATCACAGGAGAACTAAGGGCATCAGCCGAGCAGAGTAGCAACAACAGAAACAGCTGTCCCAAGTGACATAAGCTGTTCCTAGAGAAGAAGCAGCAAGGAAGGGGTGACATAGTGCTTGCGTCATCAAGTTTGAGCTGGGAGGAGGATCAGCTTAGTGGCAGAAGGGAGCAGACTTGACCTACGCAGTGCCCGATCATCTTTCTCAGTCAGGAAGGATTAATGCCTGTGGCTAGGAGGTGTGGATTTTGCTGGTGTCGGGATTGCACAGAGCCTAGAAGCTCTAACCTTCAGTTTGTTGATGCATAGGAGGTTGTGGGTAAGTTGCGGAGTGAAGCTGGCGGGGTACTATGTTCAGAACAATACCTAACAGGGCAAGACCAAGTAGGAGGGAGTTGTTGCCGAGGATTTCTAGCCAAGAAATCCGAAGAAGTGGTGCAGTTGCACTAACGATCGGAGTGTGGGCATCTCGACATTGGCAGAGGGGTTTCCAGGAGGGAAATCGAGGCTCAAAGGGAGTCACACCAAGAACTTCCAGAAGGGAAGTAGAGGAGCAACGAAATGGCAGTGAACAGGGTAAGAGACTAGGACAGACTGGAGGGAGCCTCAAACTTCGTAGTTTGGAAGGCTAGAATCTTGTCCGCTCTAGACAGGAATCGTCTTAAGCACTTCGCCTTGAAGACGATAGCGATCCTAGTTGACCCGGTTGAGAACGACAAGTATGAGGAGGCAATGGCGAGGGCCAAGAGCATCATCCTTGACGGGGTCAAGGACCATGTAGTACCACATATTGCCAAAAAGGAAATGGAAAATGCGATGTGGGAGGCCCTTACGAAATTGTATCAGCATACTTCCGTGCGGAAGAAGATGCTACTAGAAAATCAGCTGCGGTCATACTAGATGCAGAATGCAGAACAGATCGACACCTTCCTCGGTCGATTGAAGGAGATCCAGAATCAGCTGACTTCCATAGGGGCCACGTCGGATCAAGAATTGATGGTGAGGACAACCCTGAACGCAGTCTCAGAAGACTGGGAGGTGTTTTCCCAGAGCATACTGGGCAGGTCGACCCTTCCAGATTGGGAGGAACTGTGGGCGACTCTTCACCAAGAAGAGAGTAGAAGGCTGACCAAGGTGGGAAGCAGCGACGAGGGGGTCAGAATCAAGGAGGAGGAAGAGGAGGATGCTGTCCTAGCATCTGAGGGAAAGCAGGAGAAGCGAAAGAAGAAGGACCACTGTGGGGAATTGGGTAACCAAGCGAGCCAGTGTTCGAGGAAGAAGAGCAAGGGAGAGGCTTCTGAGACCAATGCTACGCTAGCACGGGTAGAGAAGGAAGTGGAGACAGATGATGATTGTGCCATGAGTGCTCACATGCCACTTGAGAGGAAGTGGGGAGACATCGAGCTGTAGTCAGATGGACTGCAGGTGATGAGGGGCAGGATCCTCGAGGTACCCAGCCTCTTGGATTATACCTTGCTACAGGAGCCCCGAAGAGGAGTAGTAGTATTGGCAGATGTCAGTAGAGACGGATGTCGATGGAACGACAGAGGGAGCTACAGTGCAGGAGTCCCAGGACAATGTGAGGCAGCAGTGCGAAGTGCATGGAGTTGTTGCAACAGCGCAGAGGTCAGAGAGGGAGCACTTGTCATCGACCGAAGAAGTTTCAACATCATGGGTGTCTCTAGCCTGGCAGAGATGTCAGAGTTGGGAGATCAGTTACTTATTTCTCAGTAACTGAGTTGCAGTGCAACAGTTAGCAGTGGTAGTGCTATGGGCAGCATGATGAGAGGGGCTGCCGTACAGATGTAGTAGTGGCAGTGGTAGGGCCATGGGTAATAGTACATGATGCAGTGGTACAAGAGGATGTTGGGCAGCAGGCCTAGCATTAGCACCAGGACCAATGCCGGATGATCAGGTTGATGCTCAGTGAAGAGTATTACTAGAGCACAATCCTCGCTAAGAGGGAGTGTTGATTTGGGGTAGCATTATATGTGCTCTAGCCACGAAAATTGGTGGAGAGGCTAAAGCACATGCAATTTCCAATACCCAGAAATGGTTTGGGCAAATTCTAAACAGTTTGGGAGATATTAAAATAATTAATATTTTTAATGGAGTCCCTAAGTCTAAACTTAGGCAAAATAAAGTATTAATGTGAATTAATATAAAACTATGTTAGAAGGGTCCAAAAGTCATGGATCAAGCCAAAGTTAATCTTAGGGGTTGATTAGGGACTTAATCTCGGCCATTGAATTTTCAACGAGAAAAGTATAAGAGGAGGCTTGAGGGTCACTTGGAGAACGCACTGAGTTGATCAAGAATTCGATTTTCTAGGGTAGGGCTTGCTGAGGAAATCGAAGGAGTGATCAGAGTTGTAGCTGAGGGGCAGTGAATACAGAAGCAGAGAGGTAGAGAGGGTACTGGGAACATCAACGCAGAAGTCGTGAGAGAGGGACGTAGAGCCAGCTAGAGCCCACACAGAGCCAGTTAGGGCCTACTCAAAGGCATCCAGGCACTGCACAGTGCTAGAGAGAGCCAGCGTGGGTGACGCCAAGCTTGTAGAGGCTGACGCAAGGCAAGTTGGGGTGATGCTGGGGTGATGTTGGGCCAGAGAGGTTGACGCAGTCCCTAGAGGCAGACACTGGAGATTTCGTGGGGCAGATTGGAGCTAAGCACTGTGGGATTGTTCATCCGGGGTTTTAGCTGGAATATCTGTCTCCGACTGAGAGGTACTAATGCCGAGATCATTCTTTGTTGGGTGTGCTGGTTTGGCACCGAGATTGTATTCTGAAACTGCTTAATAATAAAACCCTCAGATAGCTGCACCAGTTTTCCCGCATTGGGTTTTTCCAAGGACATTGGTCCAAAAACAACGGTGTCACTTGTGTGCTTGTTTTTTCCTTCAGTTGATGATTTGTAATGTGTTGAGCATGCACTTGTATTTATTTTCAGTATTTACATGGTAAATAACTTGTTAATTAAATAGAACAAGTAGGTAGAAATAAATCAGAAAGCACATGAAGGATTTCTAACAGTTAGACTTAGAAATTCCAACACATCAGTGCTCCTATGAGTTGACGATACTCATAAGCATTTCCCAATTCAAGTCCAGCAACACTACCACATACCTTCTTAAAGTTAAGTTCCATCGGAGTAGTCACAGGCTTGTAGTCCACCATCCCAAATCTTTCCAATATCTTCACAACATATTTTCCTTGAGAGAGGAAAATTTCACTTGGCTTTTGCCAAACCTCCAACCTGCATACATGAGATTCCCGATCATGAAATTCAAACCCCTCGGGTTGTTCCACATAGACTTTCTCTTTGATTGAACTATGCAAGAAAGCGGTCTTGACATCCATCTGATGTAGGTTCCATCCTTACGAGGTAGAAAGGGCTATGATTGAGCAGATGGTGGTGTATTGGGCAACAGGTGCAAATATGTCATCGTAATCTACACCTTCCTTTTGAGAGAAACCTCGAATAAGAAAGCGAGCCTTGAATTTTTCTGCACTTCCATCAACTCTATGATTGATTTTGTAGAGCCACTTGGAAGTGACAACCGATTTGTCCTAGGGTCTAGGGACCACATCCCAGACATCATTCTTCATAATTGACTCGTATTCTTCATTCATAACATCCTTCCATACTTGTTACTTCACGGTTTCTTCGAATGATGAAGACTCATTTTGAATGATAGTGCTCATGGTGGTCAAATATCCTTGATACCTGTTCGGCTTCTTGCTTTCACGGAAAGTCCCCCTTAGTGCAATGTGCCTCTCAGCATCTTCGAGAGTCGCCCTAAGCCATGAGGGTCTCCATTTGGAGGAGGAAGGCTCATGAGGGAGTGTATCAATAGGATCCATAGGTTCATCAACATCAGGCATCGTTTCGTTCTCTTTTTCACCCCGATTTCTTATGTCAGCTTCTTTGTCCTTGCTTGGGATAAGAAGGTTGTTGATCTTGCTGAGGGCTATATCTTCGTCGAAGGTGACATCATGACTTATCTCAACTTCCCTTTGACCAACCATATAAATTCTATAACCCTTAGAATTTTTTCCTTGATCAAATCTTCTTTTAGTATTCAATAGTTTAGCAGAGAGAGATAGTACAATTTACAAACTCTGATAATTTATGACAGCAACAAAAGAGCCCTAACCAGAAAAGTCAACGTTGGTCAACAAGGAAGATTTGACCCTCAAAGATTTGGTCAACTCTAGTCAACTTTGGCCTCCAAACAACAAGATGAAACAACCCTCAAAATAGTCAAATTCAGCGTAGTCAAAGTCTGGTCAAACAATCAACCTACGGTCAGCCCTAACCACAGTGAACGCCAGTCAAACAGTCAATGGATTGCCTCAATTTTTGTGCCCAGAAATGTGGCCTACCCAATTAGAGATAACCCTTACAAAAACACAGTCAAATAGGTCAACATAGCCCAAAACAACCTTCTAGAAATTCGGTCAAACTTGGTCAACGCTGAAATCGAGAATGTCCTTCCTTTCTTTCCACGTGTGGAGAGAGAAGCTGCCCATAAATCCGTACGCAATCAGATGAGGAGAGAGAGAGATGTGTGAAGATGAGTGTGTCCAAATTGGGATGAAGCATCATGTATTTATAGGTTAACATTGAGGATGAATAGATGTGACTGTTGGGCTTCTTACCCTACATGATTTTGTTGGCCAACCGTGACAATTTGTTCATAATCAAAATAAATTCATAACTTCATTTATACATGTCAGAATCGGATGATCTTTAGATCAATCTTACACCTCTTAGAGTGAGGAATCCAAGAAAAATATTAGCTATCATAAATAAGATGACCCATGTGGATTTTGGCCATATCAGCTGTCATATATAGGAATAGACTTAGAATTAAAACCACACATAGTCTTATATGGCTTAGTGATGTTTGTTTGTAATTGATGCACAACCTTCAATGGCATGATATTAGCAGAAGCATCTGAATCAAGCATGCAATTGTAAAGGATGAGGTTATTAATCACTCGGGACAATAAGAAGGGCTCATGAACTCCATTTTTCTTGTCAAAGCACATATTTTGCAGAATAACAAGAGGATCATTGGGCTCATCTTCAAAACCAAAAGCCTTCCTTATTTGCTTCTCTTGGGGAGGAAGCTTTGCCATCTCTATTAGGGGACTTGCACATTTACCTTGGCCAAAACATTACTCATGTCAATGTCCAATGCAATGTTATTACTTTTGCATTTAGGCTTAGGTCTACTTTGAGCTTGCACTTGGGGATTGTCCTTCCATTGAAATGGATTCCCATAACTAGAGCTTGCTTGGGCTTCGTCATTATTCCTTCTAGAATATTGAAGGCCCTTAAATCTTCCATAATTTTCAACAACTAGCACAAGCTCAACTTGATTACTATTATTATCATTTTGGATTTGGCTAGGCTCTAGGTGGAAGTAGCTATACCCAAGCAAGATATTGAAAGGAGCACATTCATTCACTATATTCAAGTGCTCAGGTTTTCCTCCTCCTCCCTGATTGTAAGGACTATCTTCTTGCGAGTGGGGCTCCTTAGAAAGTTGGCACCAAGGTGACTCTCCTTGTCCAACCCAATTGGTTGGGGCAAGGGTGTTGGAGACACTTTTTTGATGTTGATTTTTCAAGTGCAATAGATACAAGTACAAAATATTGAAATACTGATAATTACTTCTAATGATGTAGATTTTCTTTCAACAATTCCAATTTACCATCAAGTAATTACACTTAAGAAATTTAACCATAAAAGCAAAAGGACAATAGAGATCACAATGCACAAAGAGAACAAAAGATTTACCTTGGGAAAACCTACTTGGGGGAAAAACCCAACTACCTTTTGCTTAGAGAAATTCTTCAATTCAACTAGAGATACATCTAATGTTGCTAGTCAACTATGTCAACAAGTTAATGGTTAAACCTGGTCAAACAGTTCTCTAGTTAATTCAAGTCAAGTCAAACTTTTGCCCTTCAAACTTCGACCCTTTCAGATCTGCCTAGAATTTTTGTCTTGCCCAAGATTTGTTGCCCAAAAACTGCTCAGAATTTCAGCCTGCCTAGAAACTGCCCATAATTTCAGCCCTATCCAAAAATTGCTACCAAGAAAATCACGCATGCTAGGGCAAGAGAGAGAAATAGATGTTAGAGATGAACCCCTCCTTTGGTGTCCTTCTTCTCCTTCTCTTGGATGCCCATAAACAGTCTTTCTTGTGTGAAATTGAATGGTGCCTTTGTGGAGGAGGTCAAATGCCTCTATATAATGCTTTGTCTTTGTGAATGGGCGTGTCTCTTCAATTGAGCCGACTTGACTCGAGGGAGGGCCGACTTGACTAGTTTGGAGCCAAAAATTCAAAAGTCAAATTTCCAAATTTTCTCTTTTAATTCCGACATGAAGAACATGTCTTACATTTACATTATACATTACAAGGGCTAAAATTTAAATTATGAAGACATTGATTCTTAGGAGGAAAGTTAGGCCTAGATTCCCTCTCCCTTTTTGTCATAGACATTTTGTTCATCAGTGTTTTGACCGTGATTAATTTCGTTTGTGAACTTATCAAATTTTTGAGCAAAGGATTACATAACTAGGTCAACCTGAGAGCTAGGTTTCGTCTTACTCAATCTTGACTGTAGGATAATTGAATAGATCAATTCTTGCAGTATTCAAATTTTGCTAAATTTCAATAGCAATCTCCTTGGCCTCTGCCAAGTTATTGGGGTTCTTCCCCATAAGAGCATAGGTCAAATGTCCATGGAGAAATCTAATGTATCTATCAAGAATGACATCGTTAAAGTGTTTAAATCTATCATGGATCTCTTTAAGGAGGTTATCAAATCTTTGAGTGAATTCCTTCACAATTTCCTCTTCAGTCTTGGTAGCTACAAGGAATCTCTTAAGGAGGAGATGTTGAAGCCCACCTCTTCTTGAATGCATCATGAGAGATGTCCCAATTGGGAATGCTTCCCTGTGGTAAGCTAAGATACCAATCTCTAGCATTTCCATCAAATGAGAGGGAAAACAACATCATGACAACGTCTTCTTGCATTATAAGCCTAACACTTATTGCCCAATAGAAATAATGTATATGTTTTTCCAATAGTGATTGCATCAATGCCATTGAATCTAGGTGTCCACTCATGATACTTATCAAGTAAAGGATGAGGAGCACCAAGGTGGCCATGGCCACTAAAATCCAAAGGCGTGAAGGCAACAATAATCTAAGGTCTATCCATTGTTAGGGTACGGGTAGTATTATCAACAAAGAGTTGTCTAACCAATAGATTATACGGATTAATGGGAGAAGTAGAAGCCTCAATAGTCTTCTTGGTATTTTTTCTCTTTCTTGGAGTCATGGTCTTGTTGGAACTTCGAAGAACTACAAGGGGATTGGGTATAGTTTGATTGTGGGGTTGCTAAAAGAGGATCTATCTTGTCATTTGATATATTCTCTTTAAAGGGATGAAGCTAAATCTTCAGATTACAAGGAGGTTGACTTAATTGCTCCTCTGCAACGATGCCAAATATGTTGCCTCAAAATCTAGCAGGTCTTATGGAGGGGTACTCTAGAAGGCAAGCACTAGACTAAAGTGACAACAATGAGGTGTGGCCCAATTTCACCACAACCACTACCCCCTGTTGTTTATGGACATGGGAGGCTTTCTGATAGATAGGTCACCTATGAGAGACATTTTAGGCTAAGAGGTTTAAGGTGACACACTAGGCTTCTAAAGGATGGCACTACTTACGTACAAGGATCAACCAATGAGAATAGGGCAATTTGCATCCCTTAGAGAGGCCTAATTATGGCACACTAGCTAGACCTAGGGCTTGAGTGATACCATGAAAAATGAATATCCTAAGGTTAAGTTGCCAAGGAAAAGGTTTCTAGCAAATGAATATTAGCAAGCCAATGTCATATGAAACTTCAAAATGTCGTCAAGTTGAAGCTTAGCTAACCTAGGGTTTCTCCTAGGGAAAATTAGCTAGGGCAAGAGAAATTAAGTTCCAAAATGGAGAGATTGGCCACCAAGGAGGTTGATTTTGAGGCAACCAAGTATGCCCCTAATGTTGAATCCTTCCACCACCCAAAATTCCTGTCCTAGGTGTTGATTTTTCAGGTGCAATAGATACAAGCACTAATTTTTGAAACTGATAATTACTTCTAATGATGTAGATACTATCTTTAGCACTTCTTGTTGATCATTAATCAATTATATTTCATAAATTCGACCATAAAAAGACAGTAGGATAGTGGAGAACACAATGAAACAATGATGCACAAGACAACACAAATTTTACCCCTAGGAAAACTCACCTGGGGGAAAACCCAACAACCTTTTCCTTAGAGAAATTATTTGATTCAACAAGAGATACAATTTGATCCTTATAGTCAAAATAAAGTCAAACTAACCAATAGCAAAACCTAGGTGTGAAACTGCTTACGGATATCCTTAGTCAATTGTGGTCAATCTGCCCAAGACTTCGTCCTTCTACCCAAAGGTTCAGTTGCCTAGAATTTTGGCCTTTTGCCCAGGGATAGGTCTGCCTAGAATTTTGGCCTTCTACCTAGAGATATGCTTGCCTAGAAATTTGGTCTCCTCTCTAGAGATAGGTCTGTTAGAAAATCAGAAAGGCACAAAGATTTTCTTATCTTGATAATTACTTGTGATTTCATTTCAATCTTATTAACTTCTTTTATGTCTTCTTTTGTGTTTTTATCATTAAGCAATTATCAAAACATAAAGGCATGAAGATCAAAACAAGAAGGAGACAAGATGTAGGCTCTCAGCCATGGCAACATCCCTCTTCTAGGGGAAAACCCAAAAAGTCTCTTCTCTTCCTTTAGAACCAAATCAAATGAGACAACCAAGACCCTTCGACAAAGACCTCCTCCAACCACCATGTCAACCTCCCAAGAAAGCAGTTCTGCACCTTCGGTCTATTACCTCAGTTCTGCATCTTCGGCCTGTTCTGCACCTTTGGCATGTTACCTCAGTTTTGTACCTTCACCTTTTTCTACACGTTTGGTTCAGTTCTATACCTTTGACTTGTTTTGCACCTTCGACCTGTTTTGCACCTTCGGCCTGTTTTGCACCCTCGCTAGAAGCTTCAGATGTGATGATGTTAATTTTAGGTAACAATGGTATGTTCTCTGCTTAAGAAGCAATTTACTTCAATTTCTTTATTAGCCCAATATCAATACCCAGTTTAACAATCACATCAGCGTGATAGTAAAATGCAGATAGAACATAAACATAGACAGTAGAAGACAAGCCAAGACAAGAGGCCATAAGATGTGGCACCAACCAGGGACAAACCCCAATGTGGGGAAACCCTTGATCAATTCTTCTTATATTCTTCAATAGTTCAGCAGAGAGAGATAGTACAAAATACAAATATGATAATTTATGACAACAGCAGAAAAGCCCTAACCAGAAAAGTCAACATTGGTCAAACGGGGTAGAATCCTTCCTTTAAACAGCTCGGTCAAACCCAATCAACTTCGGCCTCCGACAGCAAGCCCAAACAACCCAAAACAGTCCGAAAAGTCCAGTCAAAAGTTGGTCAACAAAAGTCAAACTACAGCCAGCCTTAGGGCAGTCAACACTAATCAAATGAGAGGTCAAATCACTTCAATTTCAGTGCCTAGATCTGCAGCCTGCCAAGGAGAAGTTCCTCACCCAAATGCGCAGTCAAGAGGAGGTCAACGCAGCCCAAGAAACAAAGTCTGCAATTCGGTCAAACTGGTCAACACAATCAACTAGTCAAACAGAGCCTCCTTCCTTCGCATCTGTGAGAGACAACTGCCAGATTTGCATACCCAATCAAGTGAGGAGAGAGAGATGTGAGGAGATGAGATGATGATGAAATGAATTGAGGTCTCCTCCTTTTATATGCAATGTTGAGGATGCGCTGGGGGTTTGAATGCATGTTTTGCTTGCTGGCCGACCTTGACAATTTGTCCATAATATAAATAAATTCATATCTTCATTTTTACATGTTGGAATCGGATGATCTTTAGATCAATCCTACACCTCTCAGAGAGAGGAATCTAAGAAAAATATCAGCTGTCATAGATAAGATGACCCATGTGGAGTTTGGCCCTAGTTGCCAATTTTAACACTCCCTCTCAACTAAGGAGAACTCCATCTGCTAATCCATCTGTCAGTTGGTGCTATCTGCCATCAATGCACTGCTCCGCACTGCTTTGCTCTGCTGAACTATGAAGAATAAGAAGTGATCGAGAATGCATCATACCATTCTCTACTGACTTGAAGTCAGTCCTAGATAAAAGAGAGTGTCTCATGCCACTCTTACTGACCCGAAGTCAGTTCCAATCAAAAGAGAGTGTGTCATACCAGTCTTACTGACCCGAAGTCAGTGCCAATTAAAAGAGAGTGCGTCATACCACTCTTATTGACCCGAAGTCAGTTCTAGTTGATCCCAGATCAATATCGGTCATCCTAGCATAGGGAGTATAGTAGTACACGATGCATCCATCAGTAGTACTATGGTCCCTATCCTCATTTCCCTACTCATTGGCCAGATGAGAGGTACTTCCCATGAGTCCTAGACTGCATGGGTAGGATGTCTCAGCGGGAGAAGGATGAACCACTCATCCTGTCTATATGTCGCCACGGGGTATCACAGGGGAAGGTTGAACCACTCACCCTGTACACAACGAACCACTAGGGGAAGGCTGTTAAAATTGGCAACTAGGGCCAAACTCCATGTGGGTCTTCTTATTTATGGCAGCTGATATTTTCTTGGATTCCTCTCATCGAGAGGTGTAGGATTGACCTAAAGATCATCCGATTCCGACATGTATTCATGGAGATATGAATTTATTTGTGTTATGGGACAATTTGTCAAGGCCGACCAACAACCAAATTGCCCCCACTTGTCCTCAACATTTTAGTATAAATAGAGGTGGCTTCCTAGTCATTTGTACACTCATCTCTTGTGATTCTCTCCACTTGTCTTTGGGTTTTGGTGGGAGGAGAGATCTAAAGAGAATACGCTGCCCTAGAGGAGATGCCCTAGATCTTAACGTTGTCATGAAGAGAGATCCCTCAACACAGTGATGTAAGAAGACCTTAATATCGTCATGATGGAGGTTTCCACAACGCAACTAAGAGAAGCCTAAACGCTGGTCTAGAAGAGACCTATTCGCTGTTCTAGAAAGGCTCCCATACGCAGTCCTAAAAGGAGAATCTATCCTTACCCTAGCCGCAGCAAGGAAGTGTCTTAGCCACAGAATTCTGGCCACTTTCCTGGCCCTAAACACAATCTTCTTTCCATAATCTTTGAGGAGACTAGGCCGCAGTTTAAGAAGGGTTTTTATGTGCCCTAACTGCTGTTAGTTCAAGCCCTAACCGCAGTCATAGTGTTGGCTCTCATACGCTGTTCAAAGGGTCCTCAATCCGCTGTCCTAAGGAGAGGTCTACACGCTGTTCAAAAGAGACCTAGTCACAGTTTTGTGTGTGCCCTAGTCTCAGTCCAGATGCACCCTAAATGCTGGCCTTATTCCGCAACAAAAGGACTCTATGCTGCCCTAGACACAGTCATCAAAGGTGTTACAATCCACAATCAATGAGGGTTCTATGCAGCAAGTTATACACAACCACGGAGAGCCCTAAATACCCTAGACACAGTTGAAGGGAGGAACATCTAGACACATTCTAGTCACAGTAAAAGAGGATTGTATATGCAAAAAAAAGGCACTCACACACAACTATCTAAGGGAGTCTCTATACGTTACAAAGGAAGCCTAGGCACAACATAAAGGAGACATATATTAGCGTAAAGAAGCAGCATGGAAATCCCTATAACAACATGTTAAATACTGCAGTTCGAAGGCATGGATGAGGTACGTTTGGGAGCAACAGTCTTTAGATTAGAAGACAGAGGGCTAAGCTGCTATTTAGGATCTTATTTGGGTCCGATGAAGGAGTCTACTGCTACAGCTAGCTGCTTTGCTAGGCTGCAAGCCATAGTAAGCAACTAAGGCTGCTCCAAGGTAGTATTACAGTTTGCTTTGAGTTCGGATGGCAACATGGATTAGGAGAGACTCTCCTAGGTGGACTGAAGCGCTTGAAGGGCTTAGTTATCTAACAAATATGCAGCATGATGCAGCTTGGTGATGGAATCACCTTGGAGAATCAGTTGAAGCAGTGTGCCTTCACGTGAGTTCAGATCTGCTACCTCGTGTGTCATCTTCTTAGAGAAGATCTTTGCTCTTAATTTGACATTCAAAATGTTGACTTTTGATGTATATGAACTATCTCTCCCTCTGCTGAACTATTGAATAATATAAGAAGAATTGATCAAGGGTTTCCCACATTGGGGTTTGTCCCTGGCTGGCGCCACATCTTGTGTCCTCTTGTCTTGGCTTGTTTTTTGCGATTTATGTTTATTTTCTATCTGCATTTTACTATCATGCTAAATGTGATTGCTAATTTGGAATTGACATTGAACTAATATGGAAAATTGAAGTAAATTTGCTCTAAGAATAGAACATACCTAAAATTAACAAAGGCTGAACCACTCACCCTATGGTTGCTCGTCGCTCTAAGAAGTACACTAAGCCCCTCGGAGCTACCAGAGCTCAATGTCCATATCATACAGGAGACTCATAAGACAGTCTCTCTACGACTCCTAGTCGTTCTCGAAAGGCCAAGAATTTGACCTTTCCCAGGGGCTTTGTCAGAATGTCAACGACCTGCTCATCAGTCCCAATGTGATGGAGCCTTATTGCTCCTCGCTATACCATATCTCGGATAAAGTGGTACCTGATATCTATATGCTTGGAGCAATCATGACATACGAGATTCTTTGATAATCGGATCCCACCTTGGTTGTCGCAGAGGATCGCGGTGGTATCCAGCACATGTCCAAACAACTCACTGGAGAGCTTCCTCAACCATACAACTTCACAGGAGGCCATACTAGCAGCAATGTATTCGGCCTCAGCAGTGCTCAAGGCAATCGAATTTTGCTTCCGCTCATCCAAGATATCGAAGCAGAACCCAAAGAGAAACAACACCCAGAAGTGCTCTTGCGATCCACCACACTGCCAGCCCAATCAGCGTCAAAATAACCATGCAGCGTCACATCTCCGACAGTGTATCTTAGTCCATGAGTGATTGTGCCCCGAAGATATCGCAGAAGATTCTTGGCACTAATCCAATGTATATGATGAGGCTTAACTATATTTCCTCAACGTATTAACTACAAAACATATGTCCGGATGGGAGTTCACCAAGAACATCAGTGCTCCTATGAGTTGACGATACCCAAAAACATTTCCCAATTCAGGTCTGGCAACATTACCACATAACTTCTTGAAGTTAAGTTCCATCGGGTAGTTACAGGCTTGCAGTCACAATCCCAAATCTTTCCAATATCTTCACAACATATTTTCCTTGAGATAGGAAAATTTCTCCTGGCTTTTGTTAGACCTCCAACCCTAGGAAGTAGTGCATCAGTCCTAGGTCCATCTCAAATTCAGAAGCCAACTCCCTCTTACATTTGTGAATGAGAGGCTCTGCACCTGTCAGAAAGAGGTCGTCCACATAAAGTACCAGTATGAGAGGTTTATCATCTTCAACATTAAAGTAAAGGTTCGGATCAGCTTCACTTCTAGTGAATCTCAGCTTCATCAAATAGCTATTAGTCCTCTCATACCAAGCTCGAGGTGTTTGCTTCAAGCCATAGAGAGCTTTCTTCAACCTGCATATGTGAGATTCCTGGTCATGAACCTCAAACCCCTCGGGTTGTTCCACATAGACTTCCTCTTTGATCAAACCATGTAAGAAAGTGGTCTTGACATCCATCCGATGTAGGTTCCATCCTTGCCAGGCAGCAAGGGCTATGATCAAGCGGATGGTGGTGTATTGGGCAACAGGTGCAAATATCTCATCGTAATTTGCACCTTCCTTTTGAGAGAAGCCTCGAGCAACAAAGCGAGCCTTGAACTTTTCTGCACTTCTATCAGCTCCATGCTTGATTTTGTAGAGCCACTTAGAGGTGATAACCGATTTGTCCTAGGGTCTAGGGACCACATCCCAGAGTCCAGACATCATTCTTCATAATAGATTCGTATTCTTCATTCATAGCATCTTTCCTTACTTGTTTCTTTGCGTCTTCTTCAAATGATGAAGGCTCATTTTAAATGATAGTGCTCATGACGATCAAGTATCCTTGATACCTGTTCGGCTTCTTTGCTCTCACGAAAAGTCCCCCTTGGTGTAATATGTCTCTCAGCATCTTTGAGAGTCTCCCTAAGCGACGAGGGTCTCCTCTTGGAAGAGGAGGGCTCTTAGGGAGGAGGATCAATAGGATCCATAGGTTCATCAACATTAGGCATTGTTTCGTCCTCTTTTGCACCTTGTTTTCCAGTGTCAGCGTCTTTGTCCTTCCTTGGAATAGGAAGGTTGTTGATCTTGCTGAGGGCCATATCTTCGTCAAAGGTGACATCATGACTTATCTCAACTTCCCTTTGACCAACCACATAAATTCTATAGCCCTTAAAATTTTCGCTATAGCCCACAAAGATTTCTTTCTTCCCCGATGCACCCAATTTGCTTCTTTTCTCTTTCGGCACATGAAAATATACGAGACTTCCAAAAATTCTAAAATGAGAGACATCGGGTTTCTTACCAATGAACATTTATTCGGGAGTCTTGGAGTCCAATGATTGATGAGAGCATCCGTTTTGAATATACACGACGGTATTGCAGCTTCAGCCCATAGGAACTTCGAAAGCCCTTGATCATGAAGCATGGCATGAACAACTTCTACAATGGTACGATTCTTCCTTTCAACCACACCATTTTGCTAAGGAGTGTATGGTGTTGTAGTCTCCCTCTTAATGCCAGCTTTTCTGCAATAATCATGGAATTCATTTGATTCGTACTCAGTCCCATTATCTGTCCTCAATATCTTGATTCTCTTCTCGGATTGGTTTTCGATCATGGCTTTGAAGTGACGGAACCAGGTGAACACTTTATCCTTCTTTTTCAAGAAGTAGATCCAGGTCTTGTGAGAATAGTCATCTGTAAAGGTGAGATAATATAAGTATCCTCCCAAAGAGTTTACGGGCATCATACCAGATATGTCGGAGTGGATCAACTGCAATATATCTGTGGTCTTGCTATTACTTGAGGGGAATGGTCCCCTTGTAAGTTTTCCTTTGGCACATCTTGGTCATACACCTTCATGCTCTACTTCGAACTCGGGCATACCTGTTACCATCTATCTCACATTGGGAAGAACCTTTTAATGAAGATGGGAAAACCTCCAGTGCCATAGTTCAGATTGTAGAGATGTGTTGCAAGACATGGCTCCCAATGGACTTCCTCCAACTTGATACAAAGTGTCAACCCTGAACCCAAGAGTAAAAGCATCTTTAAAATTCCTTTTCCAAACACGTACCTTTCCAACGATGAATGCCACCTTATATCCTTTGTCTTCCATTGCCGAGATGGACACCAGGTTCTTCTGAAGATCAGGTACATATAGAACTTCTTGTAAATGAATCGTGTTACCTTGGTTCAATTGAAGGGTAACATTCCCTACTCCCTTCACGGGATAGGTGGCATCGTCTCCAAGGATAATCTCCAAGTTTGTCTCCTCTATCAAATTAGAGAGAGCTTCCTTGTATCCGATGAAGTGCCTTGAGGCACCACTATCAATTAGCCAATTCCCCAAAGAGTCTGGAGGAGAGGTAGTGGAGAGAGCCGATATAACATAGCATTCCTTTTGCTTATTGTTAAGAACATTTGATTCTTCATACCCGGAGTTCCTTGCTTTCTTGGTGGGTTGTCCATTTCCATGATGTCCTGCATTCCTTTTTCCTTTGCCATTGAACCTGCCATTCCTTTGATTGTTGTTGTTGAAGTTGGCCCTGGAATGATTGTGATCATTATCATGTGATGTGTCCCTTCTATTTGGACACTCCTTTGCATAGTGGCCAAACTTATCGCAAACAAAGCACCTGCCCTTTCTTCCACCCTTAGGTCCATGCTTTCCATTAAAATGACCTTTAGACCATGCATTATTTCTCCTTTTGGCATGAGCGGAGAAAGCAGTGGGGTTGCTTCTATTAGAAGGCATTTCTTGCTCCACTATTCTTGTTTCTTCTTGAATGCATCTCGACATCAATTCTTCAAACCCTGGAATTCGATCATTATTGAGAATAGTGGTTCTAAATATATACAACTCGGCTGGGAGTCCTCCAAGGGTAGTGATAGTAAGTTCTCTGTCAGGAATGACCTTTCCAATCGAAAGAAGATCATTCTTGATCTCAGTGATCCTTAAGAAGTAGGATTGAATATCTTCGTCTTTGCCCTTCTTAATACTTATTTTTGAGAAATAAAATTTGATTTGCATCACTAACCTTGAACATGTTGACTAACCTATCGTAGATCTTCTTGGAGGTGTTCAAATCGGAGATGTAGGCCACCAGACGTTTGTCAATGGAATCTCTGATAATCTTCTTCGCTTTGACTTCAGCCTTATTGTACATGGACTTCGCAGTAGCCGGTGCATTTGAAGAAGGCTCAAGGATTTCACCCTTCACATAATCCAACACTTCTTGTTCTTCCAAGGTCAAATCAAGAGACATCTTCCATCCATGATAGTCAGACTTTTCACGGAGCTTGTCTTTAGCCAGGAAGTGGGATGAGGAACCCATTGAGCCTTTTGTCCTTGTCCAACTGTCTTTGGTGATTGCTCTTTCACTCTTGCTTGGGCTTTGTTTTCACCTCAGCTCTGATACCATGTTAATTTAGGTAACAATGGTATGTCTATGTTCTATGCTTAAGAGTAATTTACTTCAATTTCTTTATTAGACCAATATCAATATCCAGTTGAGCAATCACATTAGCATGATAGTAAAATGCCGATAGAACATAAACATAAGCAGTATAAGACAAGCCAAGACAAGAGGACACAAGATGTGGCACCAGCTTGGGACAAACCCCAATTTGGGGAAACCCTTGATCAATTCTTCTTGTATTCTTCAGTAGTTCAGCAAAGAGAGAGATCGTACAAATTACAAATTTGATAATTTATGACAGTAGCAAAAAATCCCTAACTAAAAAAGTCAACGCTGGTCAAACGGGGCAGAATCCTTCCTTTAAATAGCTTGGTCAAACCTAGTTAACTTTGGCCTCCAACAACAAGCCCAAACAACCCAAAACAGTTTGAAAAAGTCCAGTCAAATGCTGGTCAACGAAAGTCAAATTGCAGCCAACCCTAGGGCAGTCAACGCTGGTCAAATGAGAGGTCAAATCACCTCGATTTCAGTGCCGAGATTTGTGGCCTGCCAAGGAGAAGTTCATCACCCAAATCCGCAGTCAAGGGAAGGTCAATGTTGGTTAACGCAACCCAAGAAATAGCCTCTGCAATTCCGTCAAACTGGTCAATGCAATCAAAAGTCAAACAGATCCTCCTTCCTTCACACATGTGAGAGACCATTGCTAGATTTGCGTACCCAATCAAGTGAGGAGAGAGAGATGTGAGGAGATGAGATGATGATGAAATGACTTGAGGTCTCGTCGTTTTATATGCAACATTGAGGATGAGCTGGGGGTTTGAATGCCTATTTTGCTTGCTGGCCGACCTTGACAATTTGTC
Source organism: Pinus tabuliformis (assembly GCA_031772625.1). Taxonomy (NCBI): domain Eukaryota; kingdom Viridiplantae; phylum Streptophyta; class Pinopsida; order Pinales; family Pinaceae; genus Pinus; species Pinus tabuliformis. The sequence goes on along the minus strand of CM062804.1, from coordinate 1,542,104,029 downwards.
CATAATATAAATAAATTCATATCTTCATTTTTACATGTTGGAATCGGATGATCTTTAGATCAATCCTACACCTCTCGGAGAGAGGAATCCAAGAAAAATATCAGTTGTCATAAATAAGATGACCCATGTGGAGTTTGGCCCTAGTTGCCAATTTTAACAGATGATTGAATTTGTCTTGGTTGAATACTCAAATAGGTCGAATGCATTGCTTATAAATAATCTTTTTGTGTGGTTGAATTCCCTTTATGAGGCCGACTTGAATAAAGCGCAAGCTGACTTGGTGCAAGAGCCATAGTTGACCAAGTTACATAAAATAAATTTTCTTTCTTTGATGTAGTAAGCCCAAGAAGGGTCTAATACAAGATGACAAGGACAATGACTCATGGCACAAACCCTAGAAGCACTTAATGGGTGCTATGACCTAGAAACAAATAAATAAAACATGAAACCCATGCTTATAAATAATTATTCTTTGACCATAATTCTTCTTGTTCTTTTCTTTTGACAAATACATTATACAACAACTATGAAGACTGATACTAGTTACATTTTCAACACTCCCTCTTAACTAGGGAGGTATTCATAATTGTTCAATCGATACAAGGTTGACCTCAATTTGAAATGTTCCAAGAAGAGTACAACAACATACACAATGCTAGGGATACCAAAACTGCCAAGGTATCCTCCCAATAGGGACTAAGGTGTCATCAAGGCAACTTGCCACTATAGGTACCATCAGGCTACAACCCTAGTATCAATCCAACTGGATATAGATACCATCTAGGCCTCCATGCCAAGACACCAACCCTCACAGGGATCTAGGTATCATCAAGGTCAAACACTAAAACGAAGCTCCATAAGACCAAGATACCCTCCCACATCGGGATCTAGACATCATCAAGGCCAAACTATAACTGAGATCTCAACACCAACTAGGCCAAGATGTCCTCCCAAGTACCATCATACGGGCAACTTATGGTACTCATCTCTCCCTCTCAACCAAATCAGAGATATCCACCAATCCAAGCATGCTTCTAAAATATACAAACTTCTCAGGGAGAGATCAACACATCAACTACTTGTTCATCCATTCGAACATACTATAGCATCATGACCCCAATCACTTCCAATATATTGGTTCTTATTATCGATATGCTTGGATAATCTTTGGGGTACTCAAGCATTTTGATGCTGCTTAGTTTATCATAACAATGAATAAAATCACAATTGCAATTTTCACCATAAAATACTGCAGAAAATCAAACACTGGAAATTGAGAAATTCTAGCACACACATAAGAATTTTGACACAGTTATTTTTGGACAATTGTCCTTGGAAAAACCCAATGTGGGAAAATCGGTGTAGTAGATGAGGGTTTTATTATTATTCTTCAGCAACAATTCCGAGTACAATAATTTAGATGCTATACTGGCAATCTAATCTGAGGATAATACTGGCAAAATTATTGTGAGAATTTTCTCTCACTCCATAACTAATTTTTGCCATTGAAATTGCCTCCCTAGCCACATGTTGAACCTTCTGTGCAGTGCTTGCACAAAATTTGGGGATTTCGGCCTTCCTCTCACTGCCTCTTCTCGGGATTGGAATATTTCCTCCTGGAATGTTGCTAACCTCCTCTACCACCTGTTGCTCACCTTCTGGCTCTATCTTCTTTGTTGAATCTTTGGCACTGAGAAAATCGAATTGCCTGAGCAACTGAGTATCTGCATTGGTGTGTTGTCCATCACCACATCAATCCCTTCTTATATCTTCATGTGGAGCCTCCAACGACCAAGATTAAATCTTAATCGATGGCTTAGATAATTTCGGGATCGATCCATGTGAGTTTCTAGATGATTTTCACCTTATCTCAATTAATATTGATTAATTAACCATATTCCCTAAGTTTAGACTTAGGAAATATTTAAAAAATGGCTAATTATCTAATTGAGACACTTTTAGGTGGAATTTCCAGAAACAATTTCTGGGTTTTGGAGATCTCATGTATTCTAGCCTCTCTACCAAATTTCGTTGCTAGAACACATTCGATGCTACAAAAACTAACAAGACCATTCTCATATGGGCCTTAAATCAATTGCCATCCATCAATTGGTGCTAAGGCTGGCCTGGGAAAATGTTGGGTCCAAGTGTGTCCTCTTGAAGAATCATCAAATTTGGTGCAAACTGGCACAACGTCTTGGGTGTAGGGGGTGCCCTGGTACATGTGTGATATGTTGTTGCTGCTAAGAGGCCGAAGAGTCTCAATGCTCACTTGATAGTGCTAGTATACTTCTCTACTGGCCTGGGTACCGTGGAAAGGTGCCCAGGACTTGGTCTACTAAACCACCTAATAATTGCAACACAAATTCTAGTGAAAGCAACTAGTCATTAGGGACCAAAATCATTATTGCGTCTAAGTGAACCAAGCTTGAGTGTCATGGGCTATTTAATACTTCAAATAAGGATCCCCTTCCAAAATCACAGCCTTGAACCCACAATGGTGTTTTAGCTAAAGGACAATCCTATTAGGTGTTTCAAGCCCTTAAGGGGAAGTAACATTTCATCAGTTCACCCTTCAATTGATAGGTGTTAGTGAATAATAATGATGGTACAGAGAGGATAAGGTTTCATGGCCAAGTGCCATTGTCAAAGGGACCAGCTAATAGGGGTATCCACACACTGAGTGTATAGATGTCAGGAGAGAGCAATCGTGGGTGTATGAGTTACCAACTCAATCTTAGTTTCTCCATCCCCCGTGTGTGCCTTTTACTTTTTCTTGATTTTTCTTTGTATAACTGCTCATAGCTCAAGGGTTAGAGCTTGCTTTGAATGATGTGGCAATTGTGTTACCCCTTAATGATGAGTCAGTTTTGTTGAGAAATCTAGGGGCAGCTAGATTAGGTGATTTCTCTTACTTTGATAACTGCTTGTGATGTATTTTTACTTAACTTGATTAGCTTCATCTTGCACTTGATTATAATTAGTGTTCTTATCATCAAACAACTACCAAACAATAAAGAACAATGAGACAAGAGACACAAGATATAGGTTATCAGCCAGGGCCAAAACCTCTCCTCTTGAGAAGAAAACCCACCAGAATTCTTCTTTTCTTATAGAATGTTCAGATGACAAATTCCAAGACCTAAGACCCTTGTCAAAGACCCCTTCAAGACCAAGTCAAACTTCTTAATGAACTTTTGTTTCAGCTACTTTGACCTAACAGCTTCCAATAATTTCAGCAATTTGCAGCTACTTTAACCCAGCAACTTCGACCCCCAGCGATTTGCCAGCAACTTTCCAGCACTTTTGACTTTCCCAACAACTTGAGTCTTAGCTATCTGTGGATCATAATAGGGTTGTTGGCTAGCAAACTAAAACAATAAGAGAAAAATTTTCTCCTATGGGTTACCCACTTGAGTGGAGTAACATGCACCTCAACAATGATCAAATGGACTAAATCATGTCTAGAGTGCACCTTAATAAAAATGAACACAAGGCACTGATACAATTCTAATAATGGAGTCATTGATCTGAAGTCAACCATTGAAAGAAAACATTTAGTTAGGGACCAATAGTGATAATCCACTACCAAGTGCAAGAACTCCACCATTGAGGAAAATGGAACGCAAGGGACCAACTTCCAAGCCTCTAGATCAAACTCTTAAAGGAAATGTGTCAAAGTCAATAGATCCATTGGAGGAAGGACAATGGTACATACCTTCAAACAATACAAGGAAAGAAGATAGTTGATGAATGATAGAGATTTAGACTCAAGAATGAGATATAGACTAACTCAAGAGAACTTGCCAAACATGGGGATTGTGATGCAAGAGATCCCTTGACATGAAGCAGATAGATAAAGACGACATGGGCAATATTCCACACCAAAGGAAATCACGGGGAAACATGACTCAACCAAGGGTTCAAATTGGGCATTGGGTATAGAAAGAGACTCAGTTTTGACAGGGGAATTGGTCTTTGACAAAAGTCAATGACAATGATAACTAGGTGAAAGGACACAAGTAAGTGACTCCATGCAGATGTTTTGGTCAGGGGTGAGAAGAATGTTTTACCAAGTATGACTCACTGAGACTTGACAAACTGGAGAAAGCCATGACTTATATATAATAGTTCCAATCTTTCCCTCCATTTTTTGTATTTTTTCTGATTAATTTTTGGATTTTTCATTGTTCAAAGACTGCAACAATCAAGAGAAAATGGAGGTGCTGACTTTGCAACTAAATTATGCATTCTATCCAATGTCGATGGTTTGTGTGTAGTTAATGCAACAAGGACAAAAATTATATAGTGATCCGTTTTGGATCATTTGTACTCATTTCTTAGCTGTGGATGCAGCTCTTTTCCTGCTTTTGATAAAGTAGCAATAGGAATTGCTTTCACACTCCCATGATGTACTGATCCTAGATGAACTTTTTAGTCCCAGTGGCCTACTTATATTGGCCTTTTGTTGAACTAATAATATTAATATCTAGCAGCCTCCAACAAAATCACAGGGCATCCGCTGCAATTGATGAGCAAGAGGATAGCCTTACCAAATAGATTGCTGTATAAGAATAGGATCGGAGAGTACAGCACTCATGCTAACCCTCCACTCATCAAGAGAGCCAAATCCAAACCAACATGAAGTCCTGCTCAATCCCTCCCAGGTGGTTATAAGAATCCCTTATATTTGTTTGTCAGCATATATAAAAATCTTGTTTGTGACACGACAATGAGTTTTTCGTGTAACAAACCGGGCACTGCATTTGTTAAATTATGGTATGTTCTATGCTTAAGAGCAATTTGCTTCAAATCTTCCTATTAGCCCAATATCAATTTCCAGTATGCAGTCACATCAACATGATAGTAAAATGCAGATAGAACATAAATGTAAACAACAGAAGACAAGCCAAGACAAGAGACACAAGATGTGGCACCAGCCAGGGACAAACCCCAATGCGGGGAAACCCTTTGATCAATTCAGCAGAGTGAGAGAGAGTACAATATCACAAATCTGTGATTTTACAACAGCTGTAATAAAACCCTACCCAGCAATGACAAGGCTGGTCAAACAGCTCCCAAATGTCCTCAAGTCAACCTAGGAGAACTCAGTCTCCAACAGTAAGGATTGGCAGCCCAAAACAGTCCACAAAATATGGTCAAACAGCAGTCAACTCAACTGCAGCTCTATGGTCAGCCCTAACCAATCAACGCTGGTCAAATCCGTGGTCAAACAGAGGTCAACGTTGGCTGTTCTGAACTGCGGCTTGCATGGAAGAGGCTCCCCACACTAATCCGCAGTCAAAGCCTCACGCTGGTCAATGCTGCTGAAATAGTCCTCCTGCACCTCGGTCAACCCAAGTCAACGCTGTCAAAACAGAACTGCATCCTCCTCCTTCCCATGTGAGAGAGAGCTGCTCCTCCTACGCATACCCAAACAAGCTAGGAGAGAGAAGAGATGAGAAGATGAGATGAGTGTCATAATGCCTCAAGGTCTCCTCTTCTTATATGCCACATTGAGGATAAGCTGGGGGTGTAGAACACTATTTTGCTTGCTGGCCGACCTTGACAAATTGTCAAGAAATACAAATAAATTCATATCTCCATGAATACATGGCGGAATCGGATGATCGTTACATCAAACCTACACTTCTTGATGAGAGGAATCCAAGAAAAATATCAGCTGCCGTAAATGAGGTGACCCACATGGAGTTTGGCTCTAGTTGCCAATTTTAACAGCATTACAATTTACGGCTAAATGGATTGATATCAAAATTCAGTCAATGATCTGTCCTTTCTTATAGATATCAAGAAAATGATAAACTTTAAGATATGTTGGAAAACAAAATTGGAAAGTCATAAATTCAAGAATGATCAAACATTTACAGACTAATGTTTTTGCTTACAAATAGATGTTTGTAGGGTGTTTTGGAACTTTTGGCTAGTGTTAGTGTGAATCAATAACTGAAATACTGGAATAGCTTATGGCGTACCCAATGTTACTTGGGAGCGGGAGCGAAAGCGGGGAGCGGAAGCGACATTTTCAGAAGCTCTCGGTTTGGGACCGAATCCCGGAGCGTTTTTTATACAATATATATATATATATATTTTTATATTTTTATATTTTGATACCTATATGTCAACAAAAACATGTAGAATAATGAATTAGATATAAAAACATAAAAAAAACATAGAATGAACCATACAACAACAATCATCTAGAAGTTATAATCTTCATCAACCATGTCCACAAGTTAGTAACATAGTAACATACAACATATTGAGTCTCATGATTCATCAATCTTAAAGTTTCAAGCTTTCAAAATTCAATATATAATATTTATCATCATTGATCACCAAAGTTGTACTTGTAATCTAAGTGTAACCATTACAACAAATAATATCTAACATAAAATGAAATGTTATAAAATAAAATGAAATGAAATGAAACAACTTTCAACTTTCGTGAAGCATCATATTCATAATTCATTACTAATGAGTTATAATTGCCAACTTCAAACTTAAATTGTCATATATTGTTTTAAAAAATATCATAATAAATATGAAAGAGTCAATAGTTATAAAAGCTACTAGAAACTAGAAAAGAGAAGTAAATCTATTATCTATTTCTTATGCTTGGGCCTCTTGCCACCATGAGAAATGTCTAATTTTTTAGTCTTGTTGGAAAATCAGGATCTTTGTCATTAATATCACCCTGTAAGCATTAATATCCAGAGGTATCTTTGTCATTACCTCTGTATCTGTAGGGATCTTTGTCATTAATATCACCCTCTAAGCATTAACATAAGATAAAACAAGCATAGCATGTCAAGTCAAGATTTTGTTTAAGTGATGCGTACATTTTTAGGAGAGTCATGATAGAGGAGTTCGACAAACAATGTCACTAACATCAAGGTACATAGAGGGATTGGTGTTCTTGATTAAATACGAGTTTCATACCCTAATACATGACAAAAGTCAATGGAAACATTGCAATCCCCCAATCCTGAAAAACTGATAAGTTTGCTGGATTTTGAATGAAATCTAAAATTCTACTTTCTCCATATGAAATCCAATGAGGCCGAAACCACTCTCAAACATCCTGAGTCATTTCATGGTAATGTTAAAAATTTAAGTAAAAGTGACATTGTCACTTTTACTTTAAGAATTTAACATTACCATGAATAACATATCAATACTAGGGCCTAGACTTGATCATTAAGCTGCCCCACTCAAAAATTATTTGTTTCTTTCAAAAAAAATTGCATTTCAAACATTACTACAAAAAAAAAATTGCAAAAAAGGCAAAACGCTTCCGAAATCGCTCCCAAAAAGGCAGGGAGTGAAATTTTTTTAGGGAGTGCGCTCCCGACCCGCTCCCGAGTCGCTCCCACCCGAAGCGTGGATTGGGAGCAGGATCGGGGGGGGGGGGAGGGGGGGTGTGCTCCCCCGCAACATAGGGCGTACCACATGCAAGAGTTCTATATTTTTATACATTAATCTTTGCACCAAGTACAAGGGCAACATAGCACCTTCATCGGTATTATATTTTCTGTTAGCTTTTATGCTTAGCATTTATTAATCTAAAAATTAGAGTCATCTCATGCTTTCTACCTGTGTCATTTATGAATGCAGAGCTTATTCTTTTCATTTTCATTTATCTGATATTAAGAAGTCTATTTGGCTTTTCAAAGTTTCTAAGATCAAGGTATTTCAGAAACTGTTGTATTGAAAAACATCAAATGAATGTTCAGAAGTTACGCTGCATACAGCCAATGCTATTGCAACTTTCTGGCTAAAAGTTCTCATGTTTCTATACTTCTCTATATTTGGAATCTACTTTGTCATTCGGAAAGTCAAAGTTGATGTGAAAGTATACAGTTATGTTCTGATGCTTGTAAAGCAGGTATACCGTAGGTTCACACGACTGTAAATGTATCTTAGTATAACTTTTAGACTGCCAATCATTTCACAAAGTATGAACATTGAATAGTTGTCTCTCGGAAGTTTTAGATGAGACTCAAAATTACTAAAAAGTTGAACAGGTTACTGTATTAGGCTGTAAATTAGATGAATGGTTGCCCTTGTTTTTTGCGATGGTATTAAGAACTATATGATATGCTCAAAATTATCCATTTTGAAGTTTCAGATTTCTGCAATTCACGCAGCTTGATAATCTTTGTTAAATGCAGGCCGAATGCTGGTTCAGATGTAAACAGTTTCAGTTTTCTTCAGAAGAGAACCAGCGTTACAATCCCATGGTTGTGATCAGAGAACGGTTGAGGACTCTCCAAGAAACAGCGTCCTTGATGGCAAGAGGCTGTACAAAGGAAGGCACTTTTGGCAAACATAAAGATTATGAGTTTTTCCTTAAATCAGAAAAAATAGATGTCAGTACGTTCTAGTTTACGTTCTTTCCTCAAATTAGGTTTCTACTACCTTGCTTATTGCTGCTTGTTTTGAAGGAATTAGTGTACAAGTCCAAAATCTTAAGCATTTTTCTCTGGCAGAGTTATTGCGGGAAGTTGTAACATAGTGGAGCCCTTTATGACTTGTTGGAAGTGTAGAATGATGCCACTGATAATCCAGGAACCAATTTTTCTCTTTTCTGGATCTCAGGAAAAATTGCAAAAACAAATACATGTAATATTTGTACATTTTACTATATTGCAGAACATTAATATTCACGAGCTGGTCTTGTGTCACACAAAGTTTTCTTTCAGTATGTTTTATTTCAATGTCTACTTTTGGTTACCTATTGTAATTGGAATATATGGCTGGGATTTATTTCATTTGAAAGCACGTTTCGATTGGAAATGAGGACAGTAAAAGATAAACTAGAATCAGACAAATTGATCAATCAAAACCACTCAAAGAGAACTGGTGATTAATAACAATTTTACCCTTTATTCTAATGCTCCCAGTGTTGTTGTCTACTTAATCTGATGGACCACAATAGCAGCTCTTCAACATGCATTTTTGGACTACATTTCCTTTTTGAAGAGTAACTGCATGTAGTTTCCTGTCATCCACACAAAATGAGGATTGGAGAAGCTTCTACTTTCTAACCCTTTTCTCACTTCTGAAGGAATATGAATTTGCATTTAAAACTTGTACTTTATTGCAGAATTGTTCATTTCTGAAATTTCAGCTTTCAAATTATTTCTACTCGCATTCGTTGTATACCAAAGAGCTGCAACGGTCAAAAGAAGGATGCTTTTCTGAGAGGTATGTGAATAGAGTTTCTTTCAAATCTCAATTTTCCTTTGATTCATAATAATTCAAACCATCATTTTTCATTAGGTTGATGATTTCTAATCATCTGTGTTTGAGCTTTTTCATTCTGGCACGGGGAAGCTTGGCATCTTGATCTGTGAAATGTATCAGTCTGTTCACGTCAACTACCAATTATCGGATTGACATATCTACGAGTAATGATACCATATCAGGGATTAAATGTGTTGATTTTGGTCCAATTTTTATTTTGATTGATTGCAGTAACTGCTCTTTTCATATTGTCCACATTGTCAGTTTGGCTGTAGAATGAACTTTATGTACAAGATTGTTATCTGACCTCTTTATTTTAAATTCTTTGAAATTACATCTGAAGGGGTTCTCCTGACTTTTCTGATCGAGGGAATTAGTTGGACCAGCCTGCATGACAAGTGTGAGAGAAGTCTGAGTTGTCTTACTAGAGCCTTCAGATGGGTATGTGCTTAGATAACAATTTCAGCCAGTAGCTGGGATACTCACTTCAGATGGGTATGTGCTTAGATAACAATTTCAGCCAGTAGCTGGGATACTCAGGAGAGATAATATTGAGGTTGCTGGAAAACTGTCTCAATTAGATACCTAGCATTCCACTGGAAATAGAAAGCAGATTTATGTGTGGCAACATACAATCTTCACACTATTGCCTGCATGACAGATGCCAAAGAGCTTGTCTACATTTTAGAATCTCTTTGATAAAGCCTTGTAGCACAAAGTGTAAACAAGTGACCTGCCATCATAGTAATAAGTTGCAACTACAGAGATCACATAGATAATGACCGCATGCCAGAGAGGGCCCAGATGGCATCGAGGATCTTGAGTTTTCAAACTCTGGTTGGAAAAACACTTTATGGATATAAATCCTATTATAGGAGAAAAGGTAAATTCTGCCTGCATAGGAAAGCACAAATTCAACTATGTATTCACTACATGCATCTGCCTCTATGGTTTTGGTGGGCATTTTTTTATTTGAGTTAGAGCGTTTTGTAAAAGCTCTTTCTTGATAGGTATTATCAATTGGAAATGTAAAATAAGAGAGATTCCTGCCATCACAGGGGAGCTTAAATCCAAGTATGCAAGAATTGGATGCATGTAGGGGATAAATTCTACGAATAAAGTATTTTCCTTTTGAAGATGGGGGAAAGGCTGAAAAGAGTGACCAATTTCAAGGATCCAAATTTCAGAAATGTGTTCCGGCGATATCCAGGGGTGTAGAGTTCCCATGGAGACTTCTAGGGATGTGATTTCTGAAATGCTACTTCAAGAGTCCGTGAAGCTTGTAAGGCCCCACTGTAACAGTTGAAAATTACCCTAACTGCTCTTGATATCATCTGTTTTGAATGCAAAACTCACGACTCCAAAGGGTGAGGCTACCCAGTCATAGTTCAGTTGTCCCCTAGTATAATTGCCATACACGTTAGATACCATATTTTCAGATACCATATTTTCCACGGGATTACTTCTAGTAAAATAATTTTGTGACTTAAATAACGATTGATGTGGCTTTTGAGATTATGTAAAGCACTCCTTTTTATGAATATATTAGCTGGTTATGCTGTCCAACATGTGACCAGTTGGAGGACTGAAAATCAGCCAGATTCTGTCTCTTGATTGTCGAAAAAGGCTATATATGTTGATATCGAATGAATAAAATAAACTAGGTATTTCTATTAATGCAAGGATGAAAAAGACGCTTGATTGTGTTTCATATTATGTTGCAAGGGTTATAGTTCTTATTTACTGTGCATTTCACAAAATTTGGTAGTTAGATCTGTTTCAACTGAAGCAACCAGGGTCTGTGGGTGTGGGTACAAGATTGGCATTTTTTGAATCCACATGAGTGGAGGTGCGGGATGCTGCATCACACAACTAAAATTTTCTCTTTTTTTACCTGGCAGGGGATTGATCTCCACAATTGCTTTGGTCTAGACCCCTGGAAAGTAGTAGATAATCTGGGGGCTGCCACTGAGGGGGGCATACACTTTTACCTTTCAACCAAAATGACCATATTTTCTATTGTACTTAACTTATATTGACTTAAATAGCAATTGGTTTGACGTTTGTGGTTATGTATAACACTCCTTTTATGAATATGTGAGCTGCTTATGCTATCCAAAATATGACCAAGTGGAGGACTCAAAAGCATCCAAATTTTGTCGCGATGGTTGAAAAAGGCTATATATATTGATATCTAAAGAATAAAAGAAATTAGGTATTTCTATTGATGCAAGGATGAAAAAGATGCTTGATTGTATTGCATATTAAACTATGTTGCAAGTGTTATATTTATTCTCAACTGTGCATTTCACAACATTTGATAGTTAGATCTGTTTCAATTGGAGCAACCAGGGTCTGTGGGTGTGGGTACAAGGATGCCATTTTTGGAATCCAGATGTTTGAAGGTGTGGGATGCTGCATCACACAACTATTTTTTTTCTTTCCCTTGCAGGGGATTGATCTCTACAATTGCTTTGGTATAGACCCCTGGACAGTAATAGATAACTTGTCACCTGCCACTTAGAGGGCCATTACATTTGTAACTTTTACCTAAAATGACCGTATTTTCCAACAGTATATTTAATTTTTGGCAAAATAATTGAGACTTAAAAACAATTATTGTGGTGTTTGAGGTTATGTCTAGCACTTCTTTTTTGAATATGTTAGCTGCTTATGCTGTCCAAAATATGACCAATTGGAGGACTCGAAAGCAGCCAGATTTTTTTTCTTGATTGTTGAAAAAGATATATATATATATATATATATATATATATATATATATATATACTTACTTTGATCGTTGAAAAAGGCTATATATTGATGTTTAAATAACAAAAAAAACCAGGTTTTCTATTAATGCAAGGTTGAAAAAGATATTTGGTTGTGTTCCATATTAAATTATGTTGCAAGGGTTATAGTCCATGTTGCAAGAGTCTCTAGAATCAGGGAATATTGAGAACGTATCTGGAATGGTGAGAAGTTTCACCAAAATGTGGAGGAAACGTCAAGTTTGTAGTGGTGATATTTTACACTTAGAATATATATATTATATTTCAATATTAACAAGTACAAATTCCAAACTATTAAAATATGTAAAATTAAAGCTCTATATTTTCTGAACAACTGTAATATTCAAATAATTAATTTAAATTGTATTAATAATTACATGAACAAAACATATATATATATATATATATATATATATTTTTAATGTATTTGTAAATTTGAACCATTGTTCTAGTTTTGATTGGAAAAAACAGGGAAGGTAAATACAATAAAATAATATGGTTGATTGATAACAATGATATATTAGAATTAAACTTTTTATGTCCATAGACAAGTATACATGGATTAAAAGTTATAAATATCTAGAATTATAATGTGAGTGCTATTAAATTGTTTTCATTTAAATATTTCTAAAATAAGATTTACTTCTTGTTTAATTTTTGTTCTAGGAATATTGTCAATAAAGGATTAAAAGTTATAAATATCTAGAATTATAATGCGAGTGCTATTAAATTGTTTTCATTTAAATATTTTTAAAATAAGATTTATTTGTAGTTTAATTTTTGTTTTAGGAATATTGCCAATAAATGCAATAGGAAAGTAAGTATTTGTAATAATGGGATAAAAATATTTGCAGTTTAATTAATAATATTGAAATTTGGTATTATTAATTCCAAAAATATAAATTTAATTTAAAGTTTTCTATACCATAAACTCATTTAGAAACTCTCATTTTCTTGAAGGTGAAGTTCTCAAAAAGCTCCCAAATTCTTTGAGCAATGCTTAGCCAATTGAGGATGTGTTGTCTTTGTTCCTAAGCTCGAACGAGTTTAAAAAATGTAGAGCAGTGTTCTCGTGCAACTGCGGTTATAATTCTTCTTTATTGTGCATTTCACAAAATTTGGTAGTTAGATATGATTTTTAAAATCCAAATAAGTAAAGTGTGGGATGTTACATCACACTACTAAAATATTTTTTATTTCCTTCCCTTGGCATGGGATTGTTCTCCACAATGGCTTTGGTCTAGATCCTTGGACAATAATAGATAACCTATCAGTTGACACTCAGTGGGCTATTACATTTGTACCTTTCATCCAATGAGGTTGAGCTTAAGCTATCACCAATATTATGCCCACCAATGGAATGCTATCATCAAGATGGTGTGAAGCTCAGTTGAGTTTGGGAACCCCTTAGGATAGTGTAATCCCCCAAAAGTGGCTCTCATCCCCAACCCCTACCCATGAGATTTGAACCTATGACTGTTGAAATTTTGTTAGATGATAGAATTTCTTATCATGGTATTTACTTGTGACTAATGTTTTATTATTTTCTTAGTTATACTTGTTTGTTTATTTCATCAAGCAATGACACAATAGCAAAACATAGAGAAGATAATGCACAAAAGACGAGAGACAACATAAATTAAGCTCCAAGCTAGGGCAAAACCCTACCATGGGGAAAACCCAAAATCCTTCTCTTGTAGAATTAGATAAAAGATGAGATATCCAAAACCAAGAACAAGACCCAAAATTGCCACCAAAATGTCAAGTCCAACCCTGCTCCGAGTCACCTTTAGTGTCAAAGTCAAACATGGTCAAACTGTCCCAAATTTGGTCAACTCCTAAAATTTCGGGCTTGCAATATGCTCTAAAATTTGGCCTTCTTTTCATTGAAATTCATCCACATGTATGAGCTCCCTTCTCTCCTTCATCCTTTTCTTCATTAATTAGGTGCAGAAGATGTGTGTGATGATAATGAAATAATATACTCCAAAGTGATCAAATTGTCTGCTGTATATATATATGTCCAGGAGGTCGAATAGGTGGCTCTTGGAAGCCTAAGCCGATTTGTACAATTTGGTGGACTTTGACTCGATAAAAAATTCTTTTTTTTTTTTTTAATTTTAATTTTAATTTTTTTAATTTATTTTAATTTTATTTTTTTATTTATTTATTTTTTTTCGTTATAAAAGTCCAAATGGGACTTCACTAAAATACATTTATTTTGACTAAGTAATTTATTTTTCTCTTTTTAACTCTAAGCATGAAGAACATGCTTTGACCAAAATAAAATAATAATAATGAATATATCTATGATAAAAAATACATTTTATTACATTGTGAAGACTGGCACTAGTTACATTTTTGAACATGACTTGGTGGGAACTAAAGATAGTTTATTGCTTAAATTCATTTTCCATATTTGATTGGGATGGAAATTGAAAATCTTACCTCAAATTAGATTTTTGGGTATAAGTGACGTGTGGATTAGAGCTTAAAAATGAGAATAACAACTTGAGGTAGGTTATTTCCCAAATTCATCCAACATATTTCATATTGGATGGAATATGCAAATCATACCTTAAATTAGATTTTTGGGCATAAAGGATGTGGAGTAGAGATTAAAAATGAGAATATTGATCATTGGAATGAAACATACAATTCAAAAGATTTTGAGCATTTTGAAGGGACATCTCATGAGTATTGGTAGGAACACACAACACACTTGGGTTGTGGTGCAAGTTCGGGCACATGCCCTTAGTGCGCCATCTCCCAAAACCATGGCAAGTTCCTTGGCAACACATGGTTCAACATGTATGCTTATTCTAAATAAGTGTTGAATTATAAAAGAGTGTTGTATCTAAACTTGACATTGATAATAATAACAACCTACGAATGAGAGAGAGTAAAAGTATATTTAGACTTAAAGCTTCTGCAAATTTAGCCTCAAAATCAATCATTGATTGCAAGCTATGAGATAAAATTTTACACATGATTGACTCATCACTAATTTTGTTGGCCTATGTTGTTTCAATATGAGGGAGGCACATAGTCAAGTATGACTCAAAACATTGGGTGGACAACATGCATGAATTGAGTAACTCATATACATAACATAAATCATATGATGCCTTGCTAGCTCCAACCTTTGTAAGCAATATATATAAATGTATTGTATATATGTTTTGCATTAAGGGAAAATTTTGTCCTTTTTTTAATATACATGGTTTTAAATGTGTAAATCTCACACTAGGTTTCATTACTCAATTTTACATGCAAATTTTTCTTTGAGGTTTGTTTTCCTTTTCTAAAATTATTAGCTCTTTCAAGATCTTTCAATACTAGAACTCTTTATGAATAACTTTTATCTTTGTGTAACCAATGCAAGATTCAATGCAAACTTGAGTTTGGAAGTCATGGATAATTCATATAATATCATTCGTTTAATGTTAGAACTAAAGAATTTCATTGATAATTGGGTATCCTTGTTTTATGAAGTAATATGGTTTTGATTTGTCCTTGTTTCGGGAAGCAATATGATGTTGATCATATTATCATACATAGAGATTAACTTTGATTGATTAGATCCTATGAAAATTGATGTGAAGTTAGTTGATTTGTTTTATCACTTTGTTTTGTTGTTAAAATGATTGGATAGAAACTTTCCTAAATCTCTTTGGTTTTCATGAGTTAACAAGTTATGAAAATAGACCATATAACACATTGTGAAATTGAGTTCTCATGTGTTCAAAGGAAGGGCATTTTAAGAGAGTGATTTTCATCCTCCAGTTTTTTAGTATTATACAGATTACATATCATTCCTCCAATATAGTTTTAGGTTGTTTATGAAGCTTGTGAGAGTAGTTTGTTTCCATTCTAGCAATATTAATTTTCTTCGTAAACAACTATAGTAGAAAGATATTGTTAAGATATTTAGAAACTTAGGAGTTAGTTATGTTCAACTTGGTCTAATGTGTTTATTAGGTAAAAATGTGGCTTTTTAGTATGTTTTTTTAGTATGCATTAGTTGCATTGTAATTCGACAGTTACAATGTGTTCTAAACATAGAGTGATATGACGACTCATATTCTCCTTGATACTAACGACTATTAATTTATGGCTTAACACTCAATTGGTCCATGATCTCCATTTAAAGAGCATGGAGAGTCATTGTTAATGATCAATTGTGAGAACTTTATTATGTAAAATATTTTCTTTTGCATTAATAAAATGCCTCAAGTTGTCTTGTTGGGTAGAACTATCGATTGTTTCCCTTTTAGAGGGTTTTAACCACATAAAAATATTGGCTTTGTGATATTTGATTTGGTTTTCTGAGTGGTTACTGAAAATGTTCATCTTCTATGGAATACCTATGGTATCAAAGCTCATTTGAAGACTTCTCTTGTTGGTAATCAAAATCTTGAAGCTTGTATTGTCGCATTTCCTTGATATCCTATTTTTGTATCATCTTGGCCTAAAAAGTCTGTTACATTGCGTTTAGAACATTTTTTCAGCGAAGAACGTCTTTCATTTCATTCGAAAAGGTGTTTGTTTTCCTAGGATACAACATTTTTCGCCAAATCTAGAGGCATATGGTCCAAATACGCCCTTTTTTTATAGAGTTAGGATATATATATATATATATATATAAATATATATATATATATTGAAATATTCTTGGTTTGCTACTCTTTTTGGTTTGTGTATTTTATTTTCCCTACATTATTTGCGATCCCGACAAATCGAAACAGAGCAAAAAGTGTTTTATTGACTGCATATGCTCTTCGTTGTGTGCATTGTGCAATATCAGCAAATCAGGAACAAGAAGAAAACTTGCATTTTATGGGTAAGTTAACTAATATCTAATCCCATTGTTGTTGAGTTTTGGAATTTTTTTTATTGTTATATTTTTTTCATATGAACACATATTTTATGACAAGCATGTAGTTCAAGGCAAAGCTCCAACAACACCACCACCCCGACTCTCCAATATTATTATTATGTCTTTTGCACTAGGTCACTTGGTTAAAAGTTACTTTATGTAGTAAG
The DNA here is from genome assembly GCA_031772625.1 of Pinus tabuliformis. Lineage (NCBI taxonomy): Eukaryota > Viridiplantae > Streptophyta > Pinopsida > Pinales > Pinaceae > Pinus > Pinus tabuliformis. The sequence continues at coordinate 1,542,086,927 of CM062804.1, read as the reverse complement.
AGGTCTTGAGTTCAAATCTTTTTTTTTGTCAAGTTACTTTTTGAAAATGTCCATGGCAACTTGACTTATTTTATAACTTTATTGTAAAGTGTATTTCACTTGTCATATAAAACCAAATCACTGTAAAATAATTTTATTTATGTATTTATTTATTTCATGCAATTTTTACTTTTAAATTAACTTTGTAAAAATGATACTCACTTGTTTTATAAAAGTGGGTGTCTCCTTACAGTAAACTATTTGTAAAAGTGAGCTCATAGGGAAATCTAGTAAGGGAAAATATTATTTTTTTTATCAACACCCATCACCACGTGGGCCAACTTCTACCTGTCATGCATCTCTTTGTTACCATTAATACCCTTTTTTTAAAAGGGCATAATTTTCACATCAAGAGTTCGTTTTCAGTGCAGTTTTTTTGAAACATCATATTTTTTTGAGAGTTTTCCATGCACATAGTCAATTTCAGTCATGGGAACAACCCTTTAACATGCAGATTAAACTAGTTTAACCAATGATTGATTTAAGGTTCGGGTCAAACACATATACTTAGCCCTAAGCAGTTGATTAACAAAGATATTTATTCGTTGGCATTGATTGTGTAGTTATTGCTGGTATGCTGGCTTCTGTACTCGCCTTGATTTTCTTCTTCCCACTCTTTCGCTATGCTGAACCCTCGTTTCACTGCGCTTGAGCATTTTTGGCTTCTCTCTGTCACGGTGACAGTTTGTGTGCTCTTGTTGGCTGCTTGCGACTGTGTCGAACTTGGCGGTAATGCTCTATCTGCACCTGGCTATGGGTTCCTGTACCTGGTGGCGAGGTAACTTTGCCCACACTTGCTATTTCGTTCACTGGTTTCTTGGGAACTGTATTGGAGGCTTCGTCGACTTCGTGAGAGGGTTTAATTCGTTCCTCTGTTGGCTCTTTAACCTTCTTTGCGGTCACTGTTCTTTCCACCATTCCCTTATCTTGCTCTGCTTCAGTTCTCTGGTTAAGCTTCTAGTTATTGGTTCTCTGGTTGATGTATGAATGTTTTGTTGTCCTGGCAGGTCTCAGTCACAGTGGACTTCCTCGGCTTCGCTTGGTCCTGGCAAGGTAAGCTTACTTTTCCATGCTATAGTTGGTCTTCTCTATTTTTCTTCGACACTAAGGTAGTCGCTCCTTTGTATGCAAGGTCTTCACTTGTGACTGTGACTCAGTTGGGGTTTCATTCCTCCAGCGCTGTGACTCTTTAGGTAAGCTGGCTGTTCCTTCTCTGCTCGTTAATTTTCACATTCAATTTTCTTGGGATACAAATGACTGATATGGTTTTGCTGGTTTTCTGTGGTAGGTTGGGGTTTTGCTCCAGGCTCAGTCTCCGAAACGGTTGTAACCCAATGATTCTGGTAGGGTCGTTCTCAACGGCTGTTACTTAGTTTGTAGTCTTCTTTTCTCTGTCATGACACTGGGAAAGTCACTGTGCTCCTCCGTTTATTTGTCTTCTGCTGTTGAGTGACCTTCTACTCTGATTGTGTGTAATTTCGTCAGCTTTTCGGGCTCTGGTTATATGTAATTTACTCTGCTTACACTCTTGCAATCGACTAGGGTTCAACCCTAGCTTCAGGGTTTGATTTTGTCTTGCCTTACTCTGTTATTATCTAGCACTTTACACTATTCTTTATGTATGCCAGCATTATATTTATAAGGGAGGAAGTAACAAGAAGATTTTGTGTAAATGGGTTACCTCTGTTATAATTGCATTCTACAGTAGTTGCATCTGCGTTTTGTTGAGAATTGTCTCGTAGCTGTTGCTTGCTTTCGTATGTATGGGAACTTTTGTTGTTGCTGGAACTCCGTGTTAGGAATATTCTGTTATTGCTTCATTGTTCGAACTTAGGAACTATATCTCTGTTTGTTAGGAAGGATCTATAGAAACACACAATGTTGTTTAATTGACACAGACAATAATTAGAGGGGAAAATAAATAAATATATTAGAAAGATTGTTTGCAGATGGACTCAGATACTCAGGTTTTGTAAATTGTCTATTTCTGTATTATCTTGCTGTGCTGGTCTTTCAAACCCCTTCAAAAATGTATTACATTGGCTTTTGTATTGTTTTCATACAGTTACCCGAACTGTTCACAGTTATTCTTCAGTTGCTTCTACAGTTACACGATTGATAACTATTTCGGGTTTTCTTGTGCTGTAAGATATACAATATATATTTTTAAATGAAAAGACAACTGTAAGATAAATGAACAAAAAGACAAAACAGTGTGGCGGTAACGACCCTAATCTAACTGTACTGTTCCTAAATATCCCTTAACTAATAATGAAATTAAAAAAAACAAGTTCCTAAACACTGTTTTGATCAACAAACATAAAGGAAACCAAATGATAATGAACCTGTCCTCCTTAGCTGAGACCAAACACCCGGTCATGGTACCCTCAGCTAGATGCTCCTGCATCAGGCTCCCGGGGTAAGAAAAATTCATGACTCTGGTCCATGAGCTTCTCGACTGAATAGCCTGCCTGCTGTATTTGTCTGGCGTCAAGCCATGAACTGTCCTCAATGGGACGGTTCTTCCACTTGACCAGATACTGCAGGTATTCCTTCTACCGAGTTCGCCTGGCCACCTGAGTGTCGAGGATCCTCTCGATCTCAAGGGGTTGAGCTGAAGGCATTTGTCTCATCCAAGTCTCACTCCCTTCCTGTGTGTCCCGTGTAGGCCGTGCTGTACTGTCTTCCTCAGGACTGGCAGTATATGGAAACAAGTCTGCCACATTGAAGATGGGCGAGATGCCTATTCTTAGTGGTAGTTGTAATTCATAAGTATTGGCTGAAAATTTTCAGAGAATTTTGCGAGGGCTAATCTTTTTGTACTTCAGTTTATTGTATGCATCCCTAGGAAAATGTTCCTTACGTAAATGTGCGAGGAATTCATCCTCCACATTAAACTGTACCTCTCGCCATTTCAGATCTTCCCGCTACTTATACTTTTGACTGCTATCCTGTAACTTCATCTTTACTTGCTCGTGTAGGTCATTCATTACTTTGGCGAAATCTTCCACATCAGCACTCCGTCTTTCCTACTGTCCTATATCGTAACTCATGCACTCCGCAAGGATGCATGCCATATAAGATCTGAAAAGGACTCTGCCCCGTGCTGTGATTGGGTGAGTCGTTGTAAGCGAACTTCGCCTGGGCAAGTACACGATCCCACATCCGTGAATTTTCCCTGATCAAACTTCGTAGCAGGTTCCCCAAGCTCCTGTTTACCACCTCTGTTTTCTCGTTGGTCTGCGGGTGATAAGCAGAGCTGAAACTTAATTGTGTGTCCATCTTTTTCCACAAGGTGCGCCAGAAGTGCCCTATAAATTTCACGTCCCTGTCAGAAATAATGGACTTAGGCAGGCTGTGTAGCCTGACGATCTTTGTGAAAAATAAGTGGGCCATGTGAGTGGCATCGCTGGTTTTTTTACAAGGGATGAAATGTGCCATTTTTGAGAACCAATCTACTACTACCATCACAGAATCATAACCCCGTTGCGTCCTTGGTAGACCCAAGACAAAGTCCAAACTAACTGAGTCCCATGGTCTACTCAGAATGGGCAATGGTGTGTAGAGTCCTGTATTCTGACTGTGTCCTTTCGCCAACTGACACACTTTACATCTGGTCACAAATCTCTGCACATCCCTTCGCATTCTTGGCCAATAATAAAAATGGCTGAGTTGATATGATGTTTTGTCTACGCTGAAATGCCCGGCTAGACCTCCACTGTGCTTCTCCCGAATGATATTATCTCTCATCGAACAATCGAGAATGCATAATTGTCCCCCTTTAAACAATAACTTCTCCTGTAAATTATAGTCCAACCATGGACTATTGTTTCTCAGCAAAGGATTCTGACAGGCTTCATAAGCCTCTTTGAAATCCGCGTCGGTTTGATACAAGTCTTTCAAATGCTCAAAGCCCAACACTTGTATCATACTCTCCTACAAGACCAAAGCTCTTCTACTCAATGCATCTGCCACCTTGTTGGCCTGCCCACTAATTTGTTTCAACACAAAAGTGAAACTCTGTAAATATTCGACCCATTTAGCATGCTTGTGATTCAGCGTATGCAGTTGCATCACGTATTGCAGTGTAGAGTTATCAGAAAATAAAACGAACTCACTCCCCAACAAATAGCGTCTCCAATGCTTTAGTGCTTGGATGATAGCATAGAATTCTTTGTCATAAGATGAATACTTCTGCTTGCTCTCATTCAACTTCTCGCTGAAAAACTCAACAGGTTTGTCTTCCTGGCTAAGGACAGTTCCAATGGCCATACCGTTTGCATCACAACGAATTTGGAAAATCTTGTTAAAATCTAGTAATCTTAGGATTGGTCTTTCTGTAATCTTCTTCTTTAGTAGCTGAAAGCTTTTCTCTGCTGCCTCAGTCCAATGAAAAGGCTGACTTGCCTTTTTTATAGTATCCAACATAGGTGCGCAGATCTCACTGAAATTCCTTATAAATTTGCGATAAAAACTTGCCAACCCATGAAAACTACGTACCTCAAACAGACTTTTTGGGGATGGCCAGTTAATGATTGCTGCAATCTTCTCTGGGTCCATCTTCAACTCGTTCTCTGCAATCACAAAACCCAGATAAACCAGTTCTCTTTGAAGAAAAGTACATTTTTTTAGATTTATCAACAGCTTATTCTGCTGCAATTTCTCCATCACATTTCGAACATGTCGAAAGTGTTCCTCCTTAGTCTTGTTGAAAATTAATATATCATCAAGATACACTATCACAAACTTTCCAATGAACTCTTTCAACATTTCATTCATCAGTCGCATAAAGGTACTAGGGGCATTACTTAATCTGAATGGCATTACTAGCCACTCATACAACCCTTCATTGGTCTTGAAGGTTGTCTTCCACTCATCCCCTTCCTTGATTCAAATCTAATGATAACCACTCTTCAGATCAATTTTCGAGAAGTACACTGCCCCGCTCAGGTAGTCCATCATATCGTCCATCCGTGGTCGTGGAAATCTGTACTTGATGGTAATCTTATTGATGACCCTCGAATCTGTGCACATTCACCATTCTCCTCCTTTCTTGGGAGCGAGAATTGTTGGAACTGCGCAGGGGCTCAAACTCTCCCTTATCAACCATTTATCCAGCAATTCCTGCACCTGTTTTTTGATTTCCTCGTTATCTTTGGGGCTCATCCAGTATGCTGCCTTGTTCGGTAGACTTGCTCTAGGTATAAAGTCAATGTGATGACTAATACTTCTCTTAGGAGGCAATTTATCTGGTAAATCGTCCACTACAATATCGCTGAATTCCTGCAGCATTTTCTGAATTTCTGCAGGTAAATCAGACATTTATGTGTGCAACAACACTATTTTTTCCCTTCTCACAACAACATAGTTCACTTCACTATCTTCAATCTGCTTCAAAAACTGTTTTCCACCCATTAGTAACACTTTCGTCCCGCTTGTTTCTGTTGCTTCCTCCTCCTTGATGGGCACAAGTGTGTGCTTAATCCCATCTTTGACAAACTTGTAACAATTTGTCTTCCCATCATGCACTACCTTCCGGTCATACTACCATGGCCTTCCTAATAGTATATGACATACGTCCATTGGCATAATATCATAAACAACCTTGTCTTTATACCTGCCAATATGGAACTCAACTTCACACTGTTCATCAACCAACAGTTGATGGCCTTTCTACAACCACGATACCTTGTAGGGAGTGGGGTGCTTTAACCGCTTCAAACCCAACTTCTCTACCATCTCTGGTGCAACCAGATTATCCGTGCTCCCACTATCAATAATCAACTTGTAGCATTTTCCGTGCGACTTTCAAACTGTCCGGAATAATGCCTTCCTTTGAGTTTGTTCAACTGTCTCCTTGGCTGGTTTCAAAAGCACTTTATTCAGAACTAGGGCTTCCCCTGTTTCCGACACATTTTTTGCTTCTTGGGGTGGTGCCTCTACTTCCTCTAGCTGTGCAACATATGCTCCTCTTTGACCAGCTTGTTCTGCTTCCAGACACTCAAAAGCCCTATGCCCCCACTTGTGACACCTGTAGCACTGATAGGCAGCTCCTCTACTTCGGCCATTTCCTCTTCCTCTCTGGTATGGCCTTCCTCCTCTAGTGTTGTCTCATTTTTTTGCTATCCCTGAAGCCTTGGAAATGTTGCCCTCTTCACTATTATTGGCAGTTCGTCCTCTGCCATAGGATTGTCCTCTTCCTCTGCCAGTTCCCCGTCCTCTCCTAGTATTATGCTTTCTGGTGATCTTCTCCTCTACCTTCATGGCACTTTGGTAGGCTTCCTCTATATTTTTTGGGGAAAGAATGCTTATCTCATCTAATATTTGCAATCTCATACCATTTACATACCTTGCTATTTTTTCTGGGGTGTCCTCTGTGTAGCTAGCTCTTAAATTTACTCGGTAGAATTCTTCGGTATATTCTCTCACTGTCATCCCTTTTTGCCTTAGATTCTGCACTTGTCAATGCAGTGCAATTTGGTAATCTTTGGGTAAAAATCTGCCCTTCAACTTGGCCACCATTCTTGGCCATTTCTTTATTGGCAACTTGTTCATCCTTCTTCTTTCTGCTTGGACACTGTCCCACCACAAGGCTATGTGTCCTTTCAGCTTGGTTGCAACGAACATAACTCTCTGATCTTCGCTGACCTCTTCACATTCGAAATATTTGTCCAATTCATTGATCCAGTCCAACAAAATTTCTGTGGACAAGCTGCCATCGTAATTTGGAATATCTGGCTTAGGCTTGCTGCTAACCAATAGGACTGACCTCAACAATCTAATTTCCGTCCCTTCTTCATTCGATCCATCTGTCGCAACTATAGCGTCTTCTTCGCTGTCATATCCTACCTCCGGATCCCTTCTCCTTCCTGCTTCAACTGCCTCCAAATGACAGTAAGGATCCTACTTTCCTCCCGCAATCCTTCCTCTGCTACTCTCTGAGCACCTCTTCCATGACCTCATCTTCCAACTTCCATTTCTCAGGAAAACTGCAAATCCTGCTCTGATACCACAATATGATGTGACCAACCCTTAACTTGCAGATTAAACTAGTTTAACCAATGATTAATTTAAGGTTCAGGTCAAACACATATACTTAGCCCTAAGCAGTTGATTAAAAAAGATATTTATTCGTTGGCATTGATTGTGTAGTTATTGCTGGTACGCTGGCTTCTGTACTCGCCTCGATTTTCTCCTTCCCGCTCTTTGGTTATGCTAAACCCTCATTTCACTTCGCTTGAGCATTTTTGGCTTCTCTCTGTTGCAGTGAGGGTTTGTGTGCTCTCGTTGGCCTACTTGCGACTATGTCGAACTCGGCGGTAATGCTCTGTCTGCACTTGGCTATGGGTTCCTCTACCTGGTGGCGAGGTAACTCCGCCCACACTTGCTATTTCGTTACCTGGTTGCCTGGGCACTGTATTGGAGGCTTCGTCGACTTCGTGAGAGGGTTTACTTCGTTCCTCTGTTGGCTCTTTAACCTTCTTCGTGGTTACTATTCTTTCCACCGTTCCCTTATCTTGCTCTGCTTCAGTTCTCTGGTTAAGCTTCCAGTTATTGGTTCTCTGGTTGATGTATGAATGTTTTGTTGTCCTAGCAGGTCTTAGTCACAATGGACTTCCTTGGCTTCGCTTGGTCCTGGCAAGGTAAGCTTACTTTTCCATGCTATAGCTGGTCTTCTCTGTTTTTCTTCGACACTAAGGTAGTCGCTCCTTTGTATGCAGGGTTTTCACTTGTGACTATGACTCAGTTGGGGTTTCATTCCTCCAGCACTGTGACTCTTCAGGTAAGCTGGCTGTTCCTTCTCTGCTCGTTAATTTTCACATTCAGTTTTCTTGGCATACAAATGACTGATATGGTTCCGCTGGTTTTCTGTGGTAGGTTGGGGTTTGCTCCAGGCTCGGTCTCCGAAACGGTTGCAACCCAATGATTCCAGTAGGGTCATTCTCTGCTGCTGTTACTTAGTTTGTAGTCTTCTTTTCTCTGTCATGACACTGGGAAAGTCCCAGTGCTCCATTTATTTGTCTTTTGCTGTTGAGTGACCTTCGGCTCTGATTGTATGTAATTCCATCTGCTTTTCGGGCTCTGGTTATATGTAATTTATTCTGCTTACACTCTTGTAACCGACTAGGGTTCAACCCTAGCTTCGGGGTTTGATTTTGTCTTGCCTTACTCTGTTATTATCTAGCACTTTACACTGTTCTTTATGTATGCCAACATTATATTTATAAGGGAGGAAGTAACAAGAAGATTTTGTGTAAATGGGTTACCTCTATTATAATTGCGTTCTACAGTAGTTGCATCCGCGTTTTGTTGAGAACTGTCTCGTAGTTGTTGCTTGCTTTCGTATGTATGGGAACTTTTGTTGTTGCCGGAACTCCGTGTTAGGAATATTTTGTTATTGCTTCATTGTTTGAACTCAGGAACTATATCTCTGTTTGTTAGGAAGGATCTATAGAAACACACAGTGTTGTTTAATTGACACAGACAGTAATTAGAGGGGAAAAGAAATAAATATAGTAGAAAGATTGTTTGCAGATGGATTCAGATACTCAGGTTTTGTAAATTGTCTATTTCTGTATTATCTTGCTGTGCTGGTCTTTTGAACCCCTTCAAAAATGTATTACATTGGCTTTTGTATTGTTTTCATATAGTTACCCGAATTGTTCACAGTTATTCTTCAGTTGCTTCTACAGTTACACGATTGATAACTATTTCAGGTTTTCTTATGCTGTAAGATATACAATATATATTTTTAAATGAAAAGACAACTGTAAGATAAATGAACAAAAAGACAAAATAGTGTGGCAGTAACGACCCTAATCTAACTATACTATTCCTAAACACCCCTTAACTAATAATGAAATAAAAAAAACAAGTTCATAAACACTGTTTTGATCAACAAACATAAAGGAAACCAAATGATAATGAACCTGTCCTCCTTAGTTGAGACCAAACACCCGGTCATGGTACCCTCAGCTGGATGCTCCTGCATCATTCAGCTTTTGAAACCATACTATATACATATTTTAATATGGCCACTCTAAGTGAAACTTTGTGTAACACTCCCTTTCACCCCCTTGGAATTCCCAAGTTGATGGGAAGCATTACTTTTAACTAACCCAACCTCCAAGGTTTCATTATGGAAATGGGGTTACAAAATTTCCTTCCTTTCCAAAGTTATTGGAATTAACTGTGGATAACACCATTGTGTCCATCTTGTTAAGATATTTCCAATGATATAAACCTTGCCTCAAGTTGACTCTTGGATTGAAAGTTATGCCCCTTTAAAGATTAACCACTCGAATCTTGCCACATCACCAATAGGTTGCGACGTGGCACCTGTTGTAACCCTGGATATGGTTCCTAGCTACAAAGGAACCAGTGCCCAGGACGTCTACAAGATTGATAAAGATTATAAGTGAATGTTTCAAAGAGGGAAAGACCATGAGAGCTGCAATGAATGGTCTAATTCAAAAACCTTGTATTCAAAACCAGAATTGTCAAGTCACTGAGGATTACAAAGTTTAAATTACAAAGATGGCTAGAAGAAAGATGAAGAGAGACAAGGTTTTATAACTTAGGTACTCAAGAATCTGAGTTCAAACTCTACAAAAAAATGGTGAAAAAGGTTAGAAATATGAAGGGATTTTTGGCATGGTGGAGCACCCATTAAGAGATTTAAATAAAAAATATGAGTACCAGGTCAAGGTAAATTCATAATCAAGACTTAAAAACTTTGCTACTACATACACTCATACCAGTAGAAGAAAACGTCAATGAATGATAAAAAAACATGGAAAGAGAAATAATATTGCAACATACCTATTGCTAGAATCACACCGGCTTCTTATTATTTAGTTTCTGGGAGATTTCTTCATTACATGTTTTTTAGCATTTTCCAACTTTGAACCTTTACAAAGTCACTATTTTGGACTTTTATTCTTCTCCTAAACTAAATGTCTCAATCATTTTCAAAGCTAATTCTTGAAATAGTTATAAAATTGTTTTTTTAGGAGTTTTTAAAATAATAAAATAATAAAATTACAAAAATATTAATTTAATATTATATATATTAATAATAAATCAAATGTCACTGATTTACAAAATATGTCTCGTGCCCATTAGATTTCACATTATTGTTAAATAAATTAAACCTCTACTTGAATTCACAACAAACACAACAATGTTTGAAATACGATGAATAATGGTGCGGGCCCAAGCTTTTGTGGTATCCACGTCGAAGGTGGGGTGGAAAGCACGTTGGCTCCTTTGGTGGTTGATGGTGCGTGGGTCCCAAGTTGATGTCATGCACATATCAAACACAATGAGTGGTGTCATAGAAACCGAAAAGGGCTTTGTGAGACCCCTTGTGGCAGTTTTGGAAAATGTAAGGGGGGGTGTCGCAATCAATATGAGTCATTGATTTGGTGATTGGCGGTTTGATGAAACCATTTTGTGACACCCCTTCATCACTTAAGTCTTAGACATGTAAGCCCGTCGCATGCCATTGGATTTGGACATGAAAAATTTTGGTCACCGATTGCTCATCACTTTTTGCAAACCCTTTCATTTGCCAAACATTTCCTCTACAACTAGACCTACAACACCTTGCCACTTTAATTCTTCTTCCAAAACCTTTGCAGGTTTCCTATGTAACTTGACCTTCTTCGAACCTGACAGTTTTAGAATGGGACAAAAGAGGTTTCATGCCAATGTACCAATTAATAACTCCCACCCCACCTTGGCACGTTGGGAAATACCACTGCCTTGAAAACTTGTTTATCTCCTCAATTGTTAAAGCATCCAACAATTGGGAAATTTCCTAAACGCGTTATCCTTCTTGCATATTATCCATCTTGGACTAAAACTCTCCTTCAAGAATGTAAATGATTGATTGTACTTGAGTGAGCTTCTGTGTCACGAGATTTTTATTGAACATGTATGATAAGATTGATGCTACTCTCAAGGTATTATGGATAACCTTGGATGTTACACCATGCTTCTGATATCAGACCAAGTTAGTGGTTCCCCCTCCTTCTTAGCTTGTTTTATGGCCTCTTGCTCGGTTGTGACAACGTCTAGAATCTAGGGGTATCTAGTAAGGTATTCGATGATCCATATCAAGACACCTATAGTCGTATCATGTGTTGCAAGGAGGACACCAATTGCATTGTCTACAATCTAGTCTTCATTAAGAGTTTCCCATTTTCATCCTGAGATTTCATCAAAATTTCTAACAAGCCCTTCTAAATAGGGACATTCATTGTTCATCTCTCCTCAATAATTTTGTTTAGTATTTGTCTTAGTTTCTTTCTTTCTTTGAGCGACTTAATCTTAATTGGGCGTTCATTTAATTTTATTTCATTGGAAATGATCCCACATTGGTAAGCCGAAAGCACTCAATATTTTATATACAATATTTTTGGTAAGCTTTTTCGACGTGTTGTGCACTTATATTGGCCCCATGGCGGCCTATTCCCTTGGTTTGGCATCTTGTGTGTCGAGCTTCCTTGTGATTGTAATTGGTAGACTTTGATGGCAATATGGCATTAGAATAAGCACTTGGAAAATGGGCCTCGTGTCCAATAATTTTAAAAGAACTTCTTTGCATAAAAGGCCAAGAGCATGAAAAAACTTATAAAATCCAATTTTTTCCCCATAATTATATTTTTTTTTTAAATGGAAAATTTTTAAGTTTTGCGCTTCACATAAAAAGAGGTAATTTGTTAAACCATATCCATAACATCATCAACATATGTTGCTTCCTATTTGCCAGTCTTCCCAAATTTAATGACCTTTCCTTTAATTTTGATCCCTTGTTGGATTTATCCTACAAAAGTTTCTGATATTTTAATGGTGCAGGATTGAGCTGCAACAACATCCACATCAAACCCACATGGAATTTCCACATCAACCGCGACACCTTCATGATGCCTATATGACTTCATTGATGCTTTCGTGGTGCTTGCCACATCAACTCTACTGGGAGGTCCCATTGGGCCCGACCTTTTCATGTAAATCCACAGCTTCCTTTGTATCTAGCCACAATGAATATTTGGATGCACACACAATTAGCACTTAGCAAACCTTTGGGATCCCAAAACTACTTCCTCTCCACAAACACATTCAGGCCTCCCTGATTTGCGTCCTTGCACTCAACTCTGGATGCTCTAGATTTTCAGATGCATCTGCCATCTATGATGAAATATAGGAATCTGAAACATCCGGGGTTTAATGCAAGGATGCACATCTGGGACGCCCAAATGTGTTTGTAGAGAGGAAGCAATTTGGGGATTTGGGGGTCGGGGAGGTTTTCCAAGCACAAATTATGTGTGCAACCGGATATCCCATGAGAACAGATACAAAGGGAGTTGTGGATTTACATGAAAAGTTCGGGCCCAGTGGGACCCACAAGTAAAGTTGATGTGGCAAGCATTATGGAAGCGTCGATGAAGTCGTATATGCATCATGAAGGTGTCATGGTTGACGTGGAAAGGTCATGTGGGTACCACCTAGCAGCCTCAAGGTGATGTGGCAAGAATTGAGTGGTTAATCTTTAAAGGGGCATAACTTTCAATCCAAGAGTCAAATTGAGGCAAGATTTATATTAGCAGAAATCTCTTAGTGAGTTGGATGTGTTAGTGTTATCCATAATTAATTTAGCTAGCTTTGGAAAGGAAGGAAATTTTGTAACCACATTTCCATAATGAGACTTTAGAGGTTGGGTTAGTTAAAAGTAACACCTCCAATCAGCCTGGGAAGTCTCAAGTGGTGGGTGGGAAGGACCATTACAAAGTGGTATTACAGTGCCTAGGTTCAACACTCGGATTGAATGGGCCTAAGAGGACAAAGTTGATCTTTGTTACAATGTGGAACACCACACTCCATGTTATTTAAAGGATGATTGGTTACTATGTTCAAATGTGTGTTGATCGTAGATTGAGTGTTGTATGCTTACATGTGTTGATAGTAGCATTTTGAAATGATGAATGATAGGTAGATTAGATTGTTGATCTGTTATTTTGTTTTCTAATTGTCATACTAACTTGAAAATTGGTGTTTCATAAATCCTCATATCAAAACAAAGTTACCAACTTAACGAGAACTGCAACCTCTAAATGAAAATTCTAGCTAAAAAAAATCACATTTTTGCACAAAAAACATGACAAACACTCCTAAAACGAAAAGTGTTGATGTTGCATGAACATTTTTCTTTTTTTATTCTTTTTTTTGCGTTAATATTCTAAAAACCAATTTTTTTGTGCAATAAAAATGAAAACACACCTTGAAACAAAATGTGTTGATGTAGTCTAATGCAACATCGACACTCTTTTTTACTTGTAACAACATTTTCGGTAAAAATCACATAAAATTAAATCCCGTCGGCACTCTTTTTTACTTTTTTCGGGTTAAAATTCCATTTTTTTTAATAGTGACAATAAAATCTAAAAATTTTGTGCAATAAACATGAAAAAACACCCTGAAATCAAAAAGTGTTGATGTTGCATCAATGTTTTTCTTTTGTTTGTTAAAATTCCAACATTTTTTAGCAATGACATTAAAAATAAAATATCATTACTCTAGAAAACCTTAAAATTCCAATAGATTTTGATGATAGCGTTAAAGATAAAATATCATGACTCCAAAAGACCTAAAAATTCCAACAATTTTCAACCATGGCGTTAAAGATAAATATCTTGACTATGAAAACCTTTAAATTTTGACAATTTTCAACCAGGTGTTAAAAATAAAATATCACGACTCCGAAAAACCTTAAAATTTTGACATTTTTTTAGCCATTGAATTAAAACCAAATATCATGACTTTGAAAAAACCTTAAATTTTCAACATATTTCGAGACAAAATATCATGACTAAAAAAACCTTAAAAATGAACACCTAAATAAAATAGTCATTATACCAAATGCTAAAGTATAACTCTTTTAAAATCATAGTCTAAGACAACTTGGCACATTGCGGAAAAAACTTAAAAATCAACCATAAAATTGACACGCAGTAGGGGTAGATTTGACACATTGTAATGAGAACTTAAAAATCAATCATCAAGTTGACACACAGTGGAGGCAAAATTGACCTATTGTAATAAAAACTTAAAAATCAACTATCAAATTGACACATAATGGGGTCAGATTTCTAATTGAGTCTCGACACAACCCCTGCAACAAAAAAAGAAATAAAAAAAAACGCAAAGATAAAAATACAATAAAATACAATAAAAGAGGTTAAAAGTTTTAAAAACTAATAATAAGAAAGAATTAAAATATAAATTCCACAAAAAACAAACAATTAATGTGGAATTGTCATTCTTTTAAAAGATTAAATATTAATACACACACACATATAATGAAAAGAAAAATAAAATAAAATTATTATAGAAATTTGTAAGGAAAATTAAAAATTTTAAGAAAATAAAATAAATAAATAAAGAAAAGCTATATATATATATATATATATATATATATATATATATATAATTAACAAAATAAAATATAAATTAATTGAAAAAAAATGAAGGCAACCTCGACAGCCCTTGGGTGTTGAGGCCGGGGCAAGGAGTCGATTCCCATAATCAACCCCTACCCACACAACTTGCATGGTTGTGTGGGTGGGGCTTGATTAAAGGAATACTCCCCTGGCCCGTGCTGCAATGCCCAAGGGCTGCCTACAAGGAAGTTGGAGCTAACCCCACCCACACAAGGTTGCATGGTTGTGTGGGCAGGGAACTCTTGGGTGCCGAGGCCAAGCAAGGGGGGCGTCCAAATTATTTTTTAATTTTTTTTAATATATATTTTCTTAAGAAAAAAGAAGAAGATTAACAACTGGAAAAATGGTTAAATAACCAAGATTTTAAAAAATCTGGATATTTAAGGCATAAGAAAATTTAAAGTGTCAAAAATATGCCAAAAAAAAGGTTGATGTTGCATCAACACTTTTCAAAATAAACATGAAAATCACCAATATTTTAAAATATTTATCCATACTCAATACATAAGAAAATATGAAGTGTGAAAAATAAGCCCAAAAAAAAAGATGGGATGCTACATCAACACTATTCAAAATCAGCATGAAAATCACCAACATTTGAAAAAAATATTCGTACTCAAACATAAGAAAATTAAAAGTGCAAAAAATATGCTAAAAAAAGTTAATGTTGCATCAACACTTTCCAAAACCAGCATGAAAATCATGATTTTTTGTTACCTCTAAAAAAACGAGAACTTGGTATGGTTTTCGTTAAGTTGGTAACTTTGTTGATTCAACGTGCTTATTGCAAATAAGCCAAGGTGATGGGTAAATATGTTTGTTGAAAAATGTAACAAGAAAGTCTCAGTTTGATTTTGCCTTGGTCAAATTGAGAAAATTCGAATTTCTGCATCAACATACAACTTGCAGGTAGTTAGCTTGTGTGACATGCCTCTTGTCACTCAGTTAGCTTAGTAAATTCGAGTTAGAGGGCTTGGAGTTCAGTGAAACATGTGTGATTTCTAATTTGTAGCAATCAAGGTCAAGTTGTTTTCAGTTAAACTAGTTCTAACAGTTGATGGAATTAGTGGAAGGTCAGTTGTGCAATGGGATAACAGTCTAACTCAGTGATTGTCGAGTTAACTGATCAATCATCTCAAAATAGCTAGTGCATGAAGAGAATTTGAGTGCCCCAGTTGTGGTGGAGATTCCAAAGAAATGTAACATCAGTTGTAGACTAGTCTTTAGTGTACAGGTGTTGCATGCAACCAAATGATCAACCTTGGGTATTGCACAATCAATTGGAGGAAAATTCCTAAATTATAGGGGCCTAATTCCTTGGGAATTACACAAGGAAATAGGGGCTCAAGTAGAGGTAGAAACTAACTAATTTTGGGTCAGAGCTTCTCATTGAGTAGAGAGATAGGTTATTCACTTGTAGGTTGAGCTCAAAGTGAGCTAGAAATTGTAATGCATTGTTTATTCATCTGATTAATGCAAGCATGCTTAAGGGGTTTTTACCAGTTATTTTTCCCTAGAAAAATATTGTGCATGCGTGTTATTTCTTATTACATGTAGATTGTTATTCTAAAATTGTGAATTAACTTCCACAGAACAATAGTTGCAATTCTACACCATATTTCTACATGGTCTCAGAGTAGAATTCACATTAGAACATGAATTTCGAAGTTGTTTCTCAAGAGGTGTGAATTTGTAACT
The DNA here is from genome assembly GCA_031772625.1 of Pinus tabuliformis. NCBI lineage: Eukaryota > Viridiplantae > Streptophyta > Pinopsida > Pinales > Pinaceae > Pinus > Pinus tabuliformis. The sequence goes on along the minus strand of CM062804.1, from coordinate 1,542,070,686 downwards.
TTATTGTAGCAGGATCTCTTCAGAGTTGGGAAGATGACCTTCAATGGGATAAGATTAGAGTATGCGTTGGAAGGAAACTCAAATTTCATTACATGGAAGGATCGCATGGAGGAAGTGCTTGATGAAAATGGATTGCTAGAATATGTCAAGACAAACATTGCAAAATCAGGATCAGTTGATGCCCAAAACCTAGCTCAGTGGAAGAAATATGTAGCCAAGGCGAGGAGAATAATATTGGAGGGAGTGCGAGACCACATTGTCTCAAATCTCCATGGGAAAGAAACTCCTTTCACAAGGTGGCAGACACTGACAGATCTATTCCAGAATAGAAGCAAACACAAAAAACTGGCTCTCAAAGAAAAACTTCTAAATATCAAGATGTATAAGAATGACACCATTCTGTAGTATCTCAGCAAAGTTACACAAGTTCGTGATGAGCTTGGAGGGGTTGGTGTGACTGTTGCAGAAGATGACCCAATGAGCCTAGCTCTTCTCGGCTCTTCCCAAAAGTTGGCATAGCTACCAGGACTCGGTGAATGGAAGGGAAAAGTTACCGAAGTGGGAAAGGTTGTGGTTTGATTTGGTTTAAGAAGAGTTCAGGAGAAATAACTAGGACGGAATGTCATCCAAGGCATTATATGAAGAAAAATTTCAATTGGTTGGAAAGGAAAAGAAGGGAAAAACGAAATCTCAAACCAAACTAGAATCCAACCAAGGGGGCAAGAAGAAAGTGTTAGAAAATCATCAAGGAAATAAATATTTTTTTGTTCTTGATAATTTCTTGTGATGTTTCTTATTATTACGATTATTTATATATTCTTTCTTTAGTTCATCAAGAAATTACCAAAAGCAGTAACACATAAAAACAATAGACACCAGAAGTAGGCACATGCCAAGGAAAAACCCCCCTCGAGGGGAAAACCCAGTCAAGATAATTATTCCTTTCAATAGTATTCTTTGAGACTCTTCACCGTATTCCAAGACCAAACCTTCCCTCCACACCAAGTCAGCCTCCCAGAATTTCAACCTCTTCCCAACAACTTACGACCACTGGCAGTTTCCAGCAACAGTGAAACTTGGAAGACTTTGATCTCCCAATCCAGGACACGAAACAAAGAGAGAGAGAGAGATACCAAAATTTCGATTTTCTTTGTCTCCTTAGACTTCCCCAAAATTGTATTCACTTCGGCTTCCCGACAATAGACTTCATACATTTTCCCAACTATAAGAGAACTTCACACTTATGCCCAACAACAAGATATTTTCACACTTCTTCCTAGCTACAAGAGAATTCAAAATTAATGAGAGAATGATGCTCCAAATGGATTCGTTGACCTTCCTTTTATAGGCTTCTTGTGGGGTCGAATAGGGTCCTTAGGCCGAATTGATATTCTTCTACTCTAACATGGTGTGGAGATTACATAATTCATATTTGACTCAATACTTAACCTTTTTACATGATTCAAAAGCCCAAGAAGGGTCTCTTTAAATATACAATAACTTTATAGACTTAGAATAAATCCTAGAAGTCCTCAATGGGGAATTTGACCTAAAAAATGGTGACCCAAGCATGAAACCTATGCTTTAATAAGTCACAATAATAATATATCTTTTTGTTATTCTTTTGACAAGTATATTACATGATGACTCAAGTACATTATTGAAGACTGAACATAGTTAAATTTTATAACTCCCTCTTAACTAGGGAGGTATTCATAATGTACATATACAATGGAAGATCTCAAACTATATGAACCTTGAAGAACTTTAGGCACTGCAGTGCCATGGACTAGATTCCTAACCAGGGAAATCTCTCCAAATAGTCACTCAATAGTTTAGGTACCACAATTCCATGGACTAGATTCCTGACCAAGGAAATCTATCCAGGTGGGACTAAGATGGACTCAATATTTCAAACCCTTTAGGTACTGTCAGGCTTACTTGCTAACCATCAACCCAAACATCTAGGTGTGTATCAAAAAACCGAGCTTAATAACCAACACCACCTTTCCAACTTCAGGACTCGGACATCAACACAAAGTGTCAGCCAGATGTCTTCCTAGACAATGCTTCACTCACAAAGCCTCAACACCCCTTGATCAAGCACATCAAGAATGAACAATCTCTCCCAATCAAACTTATTGGTAACCAACATCTTATCAAATCCTTCGAGAGATTCACCTGTACAAACACAAACACAATCAATAATATATTTTCACATGTACATAATCAAATACAAACCTCCGGTGTCTTTTAGATAACATATGTTGCTTCTCAACTTTCCATGGTAGGACTATACTCCAAATCTTTGACAGAATATTCCCCAATCATATTTTTTCCTTCCTACTTCTTATGCAACAACATATCCTCCGAAATTCATTCTTCAATTAATACCAAGCTATGCCCTCCCTCTCAACCAGGAAGCACCTCTTTATTCAGACTCCCTCTTAATCTTAGGGAGATCCCTTCTATTCATGCTTCCTTCGGGAGATCTGCTTCTTATTTTTCAATATTGGAGAATCTTTTGTGGCTTCCAACCATTTCAACAAAGTTATCATCAACCTCATCATCCTTATCACATCAAAAAGCATCTTCACCAAGTTGGAGATTATGTACCTGGACAACTTAAATAAAAAGTACAACCAAATCTATAGAAGCATGATGTTAGCCATATTAGAATCACAATAGAATTTCATCTTTATACATATGAAATACCCAAACTCAATTACAAACAAGAGACATATACTCTTCAACATCTTGTTAGGGACTTTATCATAAACCCTAGACTACTTTATAACATCTTTCATTCCAACTAGGGTTTCAATGTTCCTTTAAAAGGTATGACATACCTTCCTTCAACATATAGAAAACCCTAGAAACAATTCACACAAATATATATCTGCAAAGCATCTAACAACCTTTCAAAATACATATGTTAGACTTCTCACTAGGGATTCCTATAAATCCTAGATTTCATACAAAAGAATCAATCAAAGTTAATCACATCTTAGTCATTAACCTGACCAACTTCCATTATGGTTAGTTCCAACCCCTAGATTTTCAATCAACCATCAATCAGTCACTAACATGATCAGTTACCACTAGGGTTAGTTACAAACCCTAGACTTCCAAGCAATCATCAATCTCAACAAAAGATTCAGATTTCAACAAATCTTAAATTATCATATAGTCAACATTCATCTGATATTTCTACTTCAACTAAGGTGCAACTCCAAAACCCTAGAATTTCATTTTTCACAAATTCAAAAATATTATACAGTTCTCAAATCATCATATTTCAGAGATTTTACTTTGACTAATGCTTAACTCCAAAACCCTAGAATTCCACAATCTCAACAATCATTAAGTACATAGATCTCAGATTGTTACATTTCACACTAGACAATGTTACTACTAGGATTTAACTGCAAAAACCTATATTTTCATTTTCCAACACTCGTTTAAATAGATTTTGGATTTTCATATCACACATACTAGACAATTTAACTTCACTAGGGTTTAGCTTCAACACCCTATATTTCCATATAACATTATCCTAGAATTTTAGACAAGGATTTTCATTAAATCCTAAAACTTATGACCATCAATGACTAGGTCAACACACAAATTTAGGAATTCATAATCATTCATAAGCATATCATATGTCCAACAATATTAATATATCTAACCTAGATCAACCTAGGATTTCAACCAAAAGGACATATCTATTTATGCCTAGATTGCATCATCATGCAAATACATTTCATATCATGAGTTAGTCAAACCCAACTTCACAAATATTGATAAGAGTTAAACACACAACCATCTCTATTATGCCAGAGTTTGATCATACAAACACACACATACCAAAGAAAACATTTCTAAGATAATATAAGGGTCTTTCTCACACATTCCACGAAACCCTAATGAGCTAGGGTTCTATTGTGACCAGCAACAACCCCCCTCTCATTTAAGTGTTATTCAAAATACTAAATGTGTGGGGACCCTTAGTTAAAATCTAGGAAAAGAAAAGTAGTGCTTAAATTCCTTTTCCGCAAATAAAGTTACCATCATAAGCTTAGGAAGCCCCTTTGAGATACTTAAAACCTAAGTTTATGATAAGGAAAAAAATCTTTAAAATCACATCGTAAAAAGATAGTGGGATGCCAAAGTTAAAATATGATCCCAACATTTGCGTGATCGTGACATTGAATAAATATTGCGTCGCATTCAGCAAAACTTACACGAAACACTTTAGAATTTACCGATTTGTGATGACGCCGATCGCAAGATCGAATCTCGCAAGAAGCAGGTTAGCGAAATTTGTCATACATAAAACTCCTGCGATTTGCAATATTGCGATGTCGCGATCTCACGATAAAGAAATGATTGCGATGTCAGGCCAGATCAATGCAGCGATGTTGTGTTTATGCAATTCTGCGATATGCGATGGTGCGATCTGCGATGTTGCGAAGCAAATCGCAAAATCGCTCCATCGCTGATCTTTTGGGCACGATATTCAAGACAAGTATTTTCCATAAACTGACACATGGTTATGCGCTTTAAATGGTAATAAAGGAGTTAGTTGTCAGTCATTAATAGAATATGAACGCGTGCTTTTCGAAGAATCACTTCACGTAAGGTGGTGTATTTGGTATGTCTGCGACATTTAAAACTCTCCCATCACCCTTCCTGGTCATTCATTTCTACTTCACTTGTGAATTGCAGGAACGGAGAACGGAGGACGATACAAAGCAATACGCAGGTTGAAATGGGAAAGAAAAACAAAGCCCCAAGCTCTGAAGAAAAAGAAATGACACCTTTGTATACAGACACGGCTTGTAACAGAGACGCGGGAATAACTATGTGGGAAGGCATGTATAATCTGCTCGAAGAAGAGAACCCCAGAGTAATAGAAGTTACTGTTGTTGCGGGCTCACAGAGTTCTTCTGAAGCAACCCTAACAGAGCTAGCTTGCTCATTCCTACATCAGATAGCAGCAAGGCCAAAAATCCTCCCATACACAGACATGGTCAAGTGGATACTTGATAGCGCAGAAATAAAAAACAGACAGTTCAAGGTTCATGGTCAAGGACTCACCGGTTCATTCGCTGCGTAGGATTTAAAGCTCATGTATCATTTTCCCAAGCCACAGGAAACTTATAACAAGCAATTCATGGATAAATTCGTAAAGGAGAACCAGAACCTGGCAGAAACCACCAAAGACTGGTCCAGGAAAGACGAACTGCTCAAGAAGGATAAACACAGTATGTACAGTACTAGTTCCCTTACCTCCCCATATTGCTATGCTGCTGCCATGCTCTGTAGAATATTTGGAATGCCAGATATCAACAAGTTTTCATCCGAATGGCTACCGTTACTAGATGTTGCCACAAATGCCACTATTGTAGATGGGGCCAAAATTTTATCTGATAACCTAGTCACGGCTATTGTCAGTTACCGGTCCAAAAGAGCTACGTCCTAGAGAATTTATCCTCCTTTTTACCTGTCTGCATATATTATGGATTCAATATGTTATGTTTCTAAGTTTCCTGTTATGGGTTGGAAGTGGACAACTCAAGACCCCTTACCCATCCATGTCTATCATAAGGAATTGTGGGACTCTCAGTTCACTCCATACTTCTACCAAATTTGTCATGGAATTATGATGCCCTTGTATAGAATGTTGTATGATAAAGACCCCCCGAGGTGCTCGCCTGAAGCAGAGGTAGACATCCTCCCCATCGCAAGATGGTTCAGAGAGGAATTGTTCACTTATGTCAGAGTATTTGGAAGCACTGCACCCCCTCATGTTCTACCTTTGTATATCCCTGATAAACTCCTAGATCGAGAGATTGCATATCAAACCTGTGGAGAAGGTGGCCTAACTAAAGACTTAAAGGACAAAAAGAAGGCTATATGGCCACAGTTTCCTGTAGCCTGTGGGGCCTTTTCGCTATTTGATGTAGGTCACGCTCTCACTGAAGTACAGAATATGACGTGTTTACAACTATTCAAATTCCCGGGAAGACCATTTGACCCTAATGAGGTTGCCCAGAATTTCACAACTACAGTCAAGATAAAAGTGTTCGTTGGGAAAAAGGATTTATTTGATGATATATTCCAACGGAAAAGCACACTTCAAGAGATTTTGCGCGAAGCCCAATTGCAATTATCTCCAGAAGATTTTCAAAAGTTCATGATATACAGAGAAAGAAGATTAGCCAGTATTCCTCTAGAGAAACTACGACTACCCTCAAGAGAACCAACTCCAAGCGTTAGTCTCAGTGGGAGTTCAAGCACTAACGGATCTAAATCCAAGTCTGAACAAGAAATGCCCGAACACTCTAAAAGATCCGGAAATGAACAGGATAGGAGCGAAGAGTCAGCTAAGGATACTGCTCAGTCAATGGAACTTCTACAATAGTAGGTTATTGCCTCCCCGCAAAGGGATCCTCCTTTCATCATTCAAGCACCACCAGCCACAACCGAATTAGATAAAGAATGGGAAACCTTCAACGAACTGATCAATCTTGAAGGACAAGCCCTAAAAACACCTGTGAGCAATATAGAGGTAGCACAAGAAGTAGTCACAACAATAGTCAGCAATGTCTCAGATACAGAGCATATTCCTGTTGCCCCATCTTCTGAGCTTATACTAAACATAGAAGAAATTCCCCCTCTGGATATATTTTATAGCCCACAACATAAAGTAGTGGTAAGGAGACAGAGAAATAAAATGAAATTGGAAAATACACTCTCTCAAGATGCAGAACAGTTAGACGTCTTGTGGAAAGATCCCACTAGCAATCCTACTGGAAATCTCACCAAACTATCCCAGATCGCAGGAGCATATGCCTCTGCGACTATTGATAAAGCATCTGAAGTAAAACAATTGTTAAAAGAACAGGAAGATCAGATACAAGTATTGCAATAACAATTGCAACAAGATAACACCAATAATGAAGCACAGAAACAACTTGACAAGTTGCAGCAGGACTTCCAGCAAATTCAGATAGGATATCAGAAAAGTTTGGATGAGAAAGGAAAGCAATTACAGGATTTACAAGAGATGCACAAAGACGACCCTAAGATTACAGAGTTTATTTTGGAATCTATTTCCTTGAATGAACAATTACTACAGCAACAAGAAGTGTTGGGCCAAAAGTTATCACAGTGGAGTTATTATTGTGAAATTAGTGATAAGATCACTAATCGAGTGGTAGATTTACGAAGTGACTATGATCTGATTGATAAACGGGTGACTAAGTACTTGGCTTGGCAGAATGAAGACGAGGGAAAAAGAGCAGGTGCACCAAGGATAAATGAGAACCATAAATAACTGCTCTTTAACAAATGGGACGATCAAATCAGGGAGGTAGAACAAGCGGCAGAAACAGCAGCCACGGTTGCAAGCAATCTTATTGATTGTGTAAATGAAAATTTTCACAGGGAAAATTTGATCACAGAAACCACCCCAGGATATTTACCAAACAAACTACAACTAGAGGCAGAATGGAAACAGAGAGCGCAAGAAAAGGCAAAAGCAATTCAAGGGCTGAACAAGTTAAATTGGGAATATTACTGGGCATACTTGGTGAAGCCGCATAGCCAGTGGATGACTGTTAAGTGTATCATAAATGCGGCCGAGAAAATTGCACCAGCTCTCATCGATTCCGTTTTCTCATCTCAGCTAAAAGCAGAAGTCAGCCAGCCGACTCTCCTGAAACAGATGCTGCATACATGCAATTTTAAAGACCAAATACAGAAATAGTTTAATTCTGGATTCAATTTTCACTTTAATTTTGCTTAGAAAAAGGGCGGTCATTTAAACCGCATCCTGAATTTTTGTAAATAAGTTATTATTAGATTTAGTTAGTAGTATTTAAACCCTTCTCATGCATTTAGAGAAGGGTCCAGAAATTTATCAAAAACTTGTCCTCAGAACATGCACTTTTGCACCCTCAGAGGAGGTTTTGGTGAATGAATGGATCAAGATTTGTTGATGTTTGCATTTGATATCTGCTACTGATGTTGCACTTCTGTACTCTTAGTGGATGTTAGAGCAAGGAGAGATAAATCATTGTCGCTTGAAGCTCATGAGTAGGACTAGTCATAAATGGTACTTTTATCTCTTGACCATTGCTGCTTATGTGTTAAAGTGATATACAGTTTTTAATTGTTTATGTATTATTGCATGAATGCCTGAGTTATCATTTGGCACTTTTGTACGGTGATAGCTATTTATTTATGCTTAATGTATGAATAGCTCATTATGCCATATGTTTTTCACAACTGTTTCGTCTAACTTTTTATGTGAAGTGGTTCATCTTTATTGATTTCCTTTCTTATACTCGCCTTTATTACCAGTTGTTATTTGAAATATCTTTAGATCGCATAATAGAAGAATTACATCCCGGGTTAGTATAGACTTAGATGTGCTGTTTATTAGAATACAATAGCATAGAATTAGATTAAAGTTAGAATTAGAAAATCTTAATTAGGAGCTGTTAGATCAGCAACATCAAATTCTACACACACACACTCATAGATTGGGAAACTGGTCCCATTATCCCTAGTCGGACCCGCTATACCAAACGGATAAGTAGCTGCCAACCAAGGTCTGGGCCGGGCGGGTATCCCCCTTGTTGTCAACCCGATTTTCGGGGCTTCAACATATTTGGCGCTAGAAGGAGGGCCTGAAACATGTTGTCAGTTGGGGTTTGTTTTCACTTGTAACATTTGAATTAGGATGGCTTCTCTTAAACTTCCAATTTGGAGTTGTATCCATGTTCGTGCCTCTTCCAACACTCCACCCGAAGTGGTAAGACTCTTGTCTCAGGTAAAATTCAATGGTAAGAGAAATTATTCTACTTTTAATCATGCCCTTCAATTTATTCAAAATGTTTCAAATTCAAATTTTCAAGGAATTGATGAAGGCATTTTATGTAGAATTTTTACTCTCACATTTGTAGCGGAAGCTAGAAACTAGTGTAGAACCCTTCCGATTGCCTAAATTCACAGCTGGGATCAATTTGTCACGATTTTCGTTTGTAAATTTGATTACTATGATTATGATTAGGTATACGATGAAATTGAATATCTATGCAAAGAAGATGAGTCTGTTAGAGATTTTAATATTCGATTTCACCTTAATTGTTTGAAATATGATGTTGAAAATGAACCCATAAGTGAAGAATCACTAGATTGTGTTGATCATAATTATTCTCTGCCTCCTATTCCCGATCCAGTAGAAATTAGTCCAAGCTTTGTTCAATTTCCTTCTAATATAAATGAGAAATCCAATTTGGATGTGCAAATAAATTTTGATGAAGTTTCCCAAAGCTTGAAGGATATGTCTGATCCAATACAAGAAGACAAAAGCAGCAATTTTGGAAGAAAGGTCGCCTTGGAACCAGAAAGCAACTTTGAGACAAATTCAGAAAATATGATCGCAACTCGACAAATGAAAATGCCAAGGTTAGAACAACAAAGTAATCTTCTTCCAAAAAATATGAGCACACAAAGGTATGATCTAAAACCTGAAATCTATGATGAACGTAATGCACAAGAGTTCTCACGGAGAGATATTTTTAAACGCATTATTTCAGAGTCACATTTTTCTCTTTATCCTGATATTTTTAATGATGGTAATTTCCCCCGCTCAGTATTAACGATATTTCAGAAAAGACAGAGGCTGATCTAAATGAATCACCATTAGGTTTTCAAGATAGAGAAGCAGCTATAGAACAACCTTTTGCCATTAACAAACATGAAAGGCTTGTCCCTCCTTGTTTGAATATACTGGATGAAAAAGAGCAATCTAGGGAATCCTGTGAAGTCATTTATGATAATTACTTTGATATTGAAGATGTTGATTTATGTCAAGAGAATCATAAAAAACTTCAAATAATATCTAAGAATGAGAGGTATTTTAAATCAAAAATCATTTCAACCGATCCTCATTCTAAAGCAGCAAATCATCTACATGATTTCACTATCCAAAAGAGTATTCCAATCTATGATTCATATCATGAACAAGCCTTCACGCCTATTCACAATCATAATTTGTTTTCTAATTCACAAGATGGAATTCGAAATTACTCGGATCCCATAATTCTGGCCAATCCTTGTGAAAGAGAAAATATTTCAAAACGATCCCAATTGTGCTATAACACTAGTTGTACAGATAGTCATTGCATTCTTTTCCGTTTGCACTCATTTTGTATAAAACCAGATTTTTCTTTAGATTTTAATTTTCAGACTCTTGACATATTACTCTGGCATACTGAGCACCTTACTGTCAAACATTCGAGTGATGTATTACCCTTTTGGAAAATTGAAGTTTTTCGAAAGAATGTAGAACTATTTCAATTTCAGTTCTAATCAATATCAAGTTTTTTTGAAAAGCTTCTATCTTATCCAAAACAATATCAACAAAAGAATGTATTTTTAGAAAATTGCCATCAATTCAATCTAATTGATAAATTTCCTTTGAAATATTTCCATCCATTCTTCATTGATCCATTCAGAGAGATATATTTGGAAACTTTTCTTTCACTAGAACTTGTCAAAGGCTTAACTTTCACACATAACAATAATAATATGTTACAGGCTGTTAAATCCAAAAAATCATATCCTCAATCTAGCCCGTCATCGCTCCTATTGAACGTTTACCAATCCATAATGGAAACCCATCCTGATTTTTATGATCCAATAGGTATTCAATTGGAAAGAAAATTTCATAAGAAGGAGATTTCGAGCAAAATTCTGACAATAATTTCACATTCTAACTTCACATTTAATGTTTTCAGTTCAGAAATTTTTTTATTACTAGTACTAATATTTGAAATGTATATATGTGCAGGAATAAGAATGAGAAAATGGTTACATTGGAAATATCATTATATCTAGTCAATTTTATGTACATAGTTAAAATAGGAGTAGAATTAATTTAGTTAGTTAGGTTGATAGTTTATTTTTAACATTTTGCAGGCAAAATAAAAGAAGTAATTAGCCCTCTTCATATCATAAAAATAATCCAAGGGAATAGTTACCTCTCATTTTCTTAAATATGTTTTTCCATAATAAAATCTGCTGTCGTTAACTGCATTTGGCATTTACGAAAAGACACCAATTCTCTTTCAGATTTTGAACTTTTCACTTGTATAAATAGCAAATCTTCTAGAAATCTGATCTTTATTATTGATAGATACAGTTAAAAAACTCTAGCCTAGATATGATACTAGTTTCAACTTTATAAAGTTTGATGAAAACAACCTTTAGTGAAGAAATTGTTTTACCTCAGTACAATGAAAGGTATCAATAACAAAATCAAGATTCTCTGTAGAACAACTATTTCCAAAAGATCTATTATTGTCGTCTAGAGCAATCTTAAGGAAACAATGACTTCCTCCCTGCTAAGGAAATCACAACTTTCAGAGGAACAACCCAAGGATACGCTTTATCTTGAAGAATAAGAGGTCTCATCACGAGCCGGCTTATCATAATCACAGATATTATAACTTGCTGACTTTGCCAATACTGTACACCACAACAGGGCAATGACTAAAGATTGTTGCAATCAAAAGACAAGGGGTCTCATCACGAGCCATCTTGTTCAGCAAAGTTATAAATCAAGTGAATGACTGTATCATAGTTTGGCTACCAAACCAAGAAATTGTTCCTTAAGAGTAAAAAAGAAAATCAAAGCAATAAGTGTGGATATGGAGTTTTCTTTGAGAAGTTGTAGGCTACCTTAAGTAGGATACAGGATCATTTCTGGGTAACAGGTAACACTGTCGAGGCTATAAACGCCTGCTGGCAGTAGAGGCTCTACCTACGACAAATGAGCATATTTAAAACTGTTTACAAAGAAGACTTTGTTTTATCTTTATAGACCAAGTAGTGACTGATGTAAATACAAGAACTAGCCTGAGGAAGCAAATAATCAAAGTTGGAAAAAAAAGTCAAAACAAAATGTCATTAACAGGTTAGAAGATAATGTACTTTATCTTTCCATAACAAATTTTAACTTTCTAAAAAATGTTCTGTTTTGGAAGTTTAGAAAATTCAATAGGAAAGACAGAGATAACTGGTTCTTCCAAGTGAATCGCTAATTGTTGTGACCAGCAACAACATCCCTCTCATTTAAGTGTTATTCGAAATAATAAATGTGTGGGGACCCTTAGTTAAAATCTAGGAAAAGCAAAGTAGTGCTTAAATTCCTTTTCCGCAAATAAAGTTACCATCATAAGCTTAGGAAGCCCCTTTGAGATACTTAAAACCTAAGTTTATGAGAAGGAAAAAAATCTTTAAAATTGCATCGTAAAAAGATAGCGGGATGCCAAAGTTAAAATATGATCCCAACATTTGTGTGATCGTGACATTGAACAAATATCGCGTTGCATTCAGCAAAACTTACACGAAACACTTCAGAATTTACCGATTTGCGATGACGCCGATCGCAAGATCGCATCTCGCAAGAAGCAGGTTAGCGAAATTTGTCATACATAAAACTCCTGCGATCTGCGATATTGCGATGTCGCGATAAAGCAATGATTGCGATGTCAGGCCAGATCAACGCAACGATGTTGTGTTTATGCAATTCTGTGATATGTGATGGTGCGATCTGCGATGTTGCGAAGCAAATCGCAAAATCGCTCCATCGCAGATCTTTCGGGCACGATATTCAAGAAAAGTATTTTCCATAAACTGACACATGGTTATGCTCTTTAAATGGTAATAAAGGAGTTAGTTTTCAGCCATTAATATAATATGAACGCGTGCTTTTCGAAGAATCACTTCACGTAAGGTGGTGTATTTGGTATGTTTGCCGCATTTAAAACTCTCCCATCACCCTTCCTGGTCATTCATTTCTACTTCACTTGTGAATTGCAGGAACGAAGAACGGAGGATTCCATTAGACCAGAAGAGCACTTCTAGAGGAATCTTCAACCTTGGTTCAGTTGCAGTTTCTTGGTACAGCAGGAAATAGAGATCAATTGCACTTAGCTCAGCAGAGGCTAAATACATGGCTACTAGTCAGGCTGCATGTGAGGCCATTTGGATGTGGAATATTCTAGTGGGATTTTTTGGTCAGAGGATGGATCCTACAATGATCTATTATGATAACCAGAGTTGTATCAAACTCTCCGAGAATCCAGTTTTTCATGACAAGTCCAAGCACATAGATATCCGGTATCACCATCTTCGAGACTGTGTGGTCAAGAGGATCATGTTGTTGTTGTATGTTTCGACCGAGGAACAGGATGCAGATATTTTGACTAAGGCATTGTCAAAATGCAAGTTCGAGTTCCACAGGGACACTATTGGGGTTACTGATAATCCATTTCTTATTGAGAGGGAGTGTTTAAAATAGCAACAAGAAATGCTAAAAATAGCACTGCTATAAATAGTAGTTCATCTAGTGTTGAACTTAGCAACAAGGAATAAAAAAATGGAAGTGTTAAAAATAACATTCTATAAATAGAATTTCGGGATACCTTCCTATTTTAGTCAGTCCCTAAACTAAAATAGTGAAGTTAAATTCGAATTTGATCTTAGCAGTTGTTTGTAAAATAATTAATTAATTCATATTGAGTTAATTAGTTAAGGAAAATCAAACATGAAGTCTATGTGGGGACATGCAATAGTTTCTCCATTAATTGAGGAATTTATCCATCAGTTAAAGAGATAAGGATGAGTTGTAATATTGAGTTGTATAATTGGCTCAGTTAACTGAGTCAAGTCCAGTTAGATTAATTCAAACAGTTTGTTGAATTAATGTAAGTTTAGTTAGTTAATGCTTGCATGCATGTAACTGTTGCACTTCAAATAACTGAATATTATCTCATAAATAACTCATGCATGTTAGTTCAGACAGATACCCAGTTGAGATCAGATGGAGGGGTAGTGTACTATCAATTGCTAGAATATTCCATTGCGAATATTCTTTGCATGCAGAAGGAATTCTTTCCTTGAGGATTGCGTTGTTACTTCTTTAGGTTTTGTGAGTGTGATGAGGCCAATTCACACATGTGGCTTCACTAGACCCCAAGAAAAACTGCGCAAGAAAATAGGAGGCTTGGAGGGCTTGAGGAGGACATATACTATGTCTATTCAGTCTGTGAGCTGTATTTTTTGATTGCGAAGAGAGGAGGATAGCTTGAGAGCTGATTCTTTTTGCAACTTGAACAAGATTTCCACTTGTATGATAATAGCGAGATGGGGTTTTAGGCTGAGGCTTTCCCTGGGTTATTTCTTCTGTGTTATGTGTGATTGATTTCTCATTCTTAGTTATATGTTTTCTCTTGATCTTGCTCAATTCAAATAAGCTTCCACAAAGTGTTGTAGAAGTAGATCTTGTATTGTGTTTTAGTATATTGCATAATCTATTGATCTACAATGGGAATTTCTACACAGACTCTCGGCTTAGTGACTTATGGACATCAAGTGTTAGAATTCCCTTCATAAAAGTCATTTCCCTTCATTACCCTAATAAAACCCATTTTCCTAAGGTTAAACTCCATTTGCCTATGAAAATTAAACAACCATATGCTAAATTCCATTTCATTCAAAATACCCGCAAAAAGATTTTATCCTAAGTATAAGTGTATGTGAAGAAAATGCACAAATATTACATTATTCTTAGTGGTATGTTCACTCCACTCATTTCATTTCATATTAATTTTTAACATAATAATATAGCTCCCAATATACCTTTTCCCATGTATAAATAAATCCCGTATATAATACCCCAACACTTAGTTTAATTATAAACTATACTTTTATCCCATACCCCCGACAAAACCCTCTTAACTCACCACTTCTCGGTAAAGTTAAGATAATCCCTTCATTAAACCCCATCCAACCATTTAATCCCATGTTTAACTCATAAATAATCCCAAACCACCACGAATTAAAGCTCTAGGCCCCCCTGAAACCTCTGCCCATTTCATCTGTGCAAATTTGTCACCCGATTGTCGTCCGATCGTCAACACCCAAATCCAACGGTCCACAGACATATCGGGTTCACCCGATGTCCAAAATTTACCCACCCGATAAAGCGGTATTGCTAGAGACCCCATTTGCTACGTGCCAAGTGCTAACATAGATCGGGTGACCTCGCCAAAATACCGCCTCCTCCATAAAGGCCATGTGATGGCCTCCGATACCTCCTCCCACTAAACCTGAAACCACTCGCTGTTCACAATATAAAATTTCGCACCAATTTATCCATTACCCATTAAAACCCCAAAATTCCTCATTTACATGCCTTTTACTCAGTTACACAACGAAACCTATTAAACCCTTCCTGTTATAGCCATTTTTGGGCACTGCAACCCCAATCATACATGTCCATAAACCAAGGGATCCTAAGTCCCTAAAAGTGTTGCTTCACACCCTAAAGGAACAAGGTCAGCTGATTACATCATCTCCTAGAAGTTCTCCACAGAAAACTGCTCAGAACTGGTCAACGCTGGACCATACAAACTGCCCAGTGCAGAGGGTGCGATGCATCTCACCTGCCCAATGTAAAGGGTGCGATGCATACTGGAAATCCCTTCTGTAGGGTGCGATGGGCGAGAGTAGACAAATGGAAGAGGCAGTTTGCAAGGTGGATCATCATGGAATCTTCCAGAAACTTCTCCTGTGACACTTGCCTCTTTGAAGTTGCCCAGGGATGAGTAAGAGATAATCAATCTCCAAGTGGGATCAAGAACTATCAGAGAGAGGACACTAATCAAATTCCCAGAAGCTGACTCACCCCCCTGCAATCATCTATATATGGATCCCTCATCCCAGAGATCCAGAGGCTGGAATTTTGTATCTTGTAAGGAAGTGTTGTTGGTTTCTTGGTGCAACATCATAGTGTTGGGTGATCTAAGCTTTCCATGAGGTGAAGAAGGGTTTTCATGCTAGGAGGGTGACACTGGGTCAGAACAGTTGGTTGTAATCCTCTTTGTTATTCTTGATATTAATAAAGTTATTCAAGTTTTCCTCCACATTCTTGTATGTTTGATGATATAGGCATTTGTGTGGTCAATATATATCTGGTCCTATATTGTTTATGATTGTAGATCTCTGTTCTTCAATAGTAGTATGCTACTTTGATCCCACAGGTGCTCTTTGAAGCTAGGTAGACGAAGGAAAGGCGACAAGGATCTGTTAGAAGGGAGAAGAACTAAGCAAGGAACTAAGCGCAAGACTGAGGTTGGTGTCCTTTGTTCCCCTCTTATCTACTTCTCATAAAGGAAAGCGAAAGTAGTTTTAATTTGTTTGTTTCTAAGATAGCTACCAGTCTTAGTGGGACTAGTAGCTTCGAGTGGACACTAGATTTCCCGATAACACTTCCGGTGCCACCCTAAGCCTCTGAGGCATGATTTCACCATGGATTCCCTCCCGAACACCTTCCAGAATATGTCCCCCAGTTTCAGTATGGCCTCCGGTCACCTCCTCGCAAACCTGTGTTTTATTAACAAATTGTTGTATTTTGCAGGAAATTAGCAGAAGACTAGAGCTTGGATAAAACAGTTTTGATACTAGTCACAAAACTTGTTTACTCCAAGACTCGAAAGGAAATCTATTTAAAAACCTTCATTCAGAAGAAGAAAATAGTTATACACAGAACAAAGAAATAAATCATTCAGACAGAGACATTAACTGTTAAAATAAAGGAATGATATAGAGCATAAAGTCAAAAGACAAATAGATCAAACATACAAAAAGTTGATCAATATCCATTACCATATGATGATACATATAAAAAACTAAATGATTTACTGTTGGAATACACAGTAAAAAGTTAAAATGTATAGTAAAAGTAAAAACACAATAAATGATATTGATAGGTCATCAAAGTAAAAGTGTATCAGATGAAAGAGTATCAGTAAAAGTGTATCAAATGAAAGAGTATCAGTAAAAGTGTATCAGATTGAAAAATCAAAGTGAAGATAGATGAAAAATATAGCAGTCAAGGTAAACAGTAAAAGTAAACATGGAGGTAGTAAAGGTTAAACAGAGATGAAGACACTTTCTCCAGAAACAATGAATTTTATCCAAAGTAAAGGTAAAAACAGTTAAAAGAAAATTAATGTTAAAAGATGAAATCAGAACAGGAATGGTACATTTTCCAGAAATTTCCTGTTTAAGTCATAATTTTGTAGAAACTATTGTGGCCAATCCAAGATGCATTTTGAGAAACTGGAGGAGGTTTCTGTTCCTAAAGGGCCAATATACAAAAAAAAAATCTTAGTTTTTACACAGGTATTACAAAAAGGGAGATAAATGCATATCTTCACAGCCTATTTTCGGACTGTGCAAAGTCCTGTTTTTGACATCTTTTTGCAAAGGATATTTTGAACAACTGGAGTTGAATTTTTGGAAACAGAAAGAGGTTTATCTCAATAACATACTTATCTACAATAACCTTTTTCATTTTTTGCATATATATCTCGAATTGAGATATACAAAGGTATCACTGGACCCCAATTTTGCAGAATTTCTAAGGCATAATGCACAAAGGAAAGACTTAGTTAATGACTTGGAAACCTCATCATCAATTAAGAGTTGTTATCAAATTCGAATTTCTCTTCTTTGTCACCATAAATCCATAAATATAGTGCCAAATAGATTCATTAGTTTTGAGTGTCATTTATTTATGTTCTATTAATGTAAAACAGTTTGAGATATTTGTAAAACCAACCTTGATATTTTTTCAAGATATTTCAGTTTAGAATTTGTATAAATACTTCTTCATTTGAAGTATTTTAGGTGGATTCTATTAGACATTTCTATAGACTTTTTTATCAGAAGACCTAGAAGGTTATTTTATTTTTTGCTGAGCCAGCAATGTAAGGACTCTGGACACCACATATCTCCACAATGGTATGATATTGTCCACTTTGGACCTAAGCCCTCATGGATTTGCTTTTGGACTTACCCCAAAAGGCCTCATACCAATGGAGATATTTGTCCATCCTTATATATCCATGATCCTCCCCACCTCTAGTCAATGTGGGACTTTGGTCGTATTCCCAACAATCCTCCCCTCGAACAAAGGACCATCGAGCCTCCCCTCAAACGATTATCCATCCGTCCACTCTCTACCAACCAGGATTCTCCGCTTCAATGCGTTGGAAGCACACGCCTTACATGGAGCACCACCTGCCTCGAGAGCTTTCTCTATCCCAGGTCAACTCCTCTTCACTGTGTTGGGACCAGGACACATCCATGAAGAATTTGGAGCACACCACCTGTCTAACCGAGCTCATCCATGGATCCCATCGTGATATTACCGGGGCCCACCACCTTTGTTCGGTATTCCGAGGATTCATCCACTTGACTAACTTCGGGGCATGGCTCTGATACCACTTGTAAGGACTCTGGACACCACATATCTCCATAATGGTATGATATTGTCCACTTTGGACCTAAGCCCTTATGGATTTGCTTTTGGACTTACCCCAAAAGGCCTCATACCAATGGAGATATTTGTCCATCCTTATATATCCATGATCCTCCCCACCTCTAGTCAATGTGGGACTTTGGTCGTATACCCAACAAGCAAGCTGGATTGATGAATAAAGATCAGACATTTCAAAGGATTCATGTGTTAAGTGAATTTCATACAAGTATTCTCATGGGTTGTTGTCATTTTTCTCAAGTTATTCATAATATTTAATGTTTTTCTCAATCTAAATGTTATAACTGGAATAATATTTCAGAACTTGTTTAATTACACTCTGTCTTAACAGTTATGCATTTGAAAATTTTCTTCTGATATTTAAATTAAAGATTTCTTAATTGCTCTTTGGTTTAGATTGATTTCATGAATATCCAGGTTAAAGGATTCTTAATTGCCCTTTGATTTTTATTACCCCTTCATTCCTCATTCATTATCCGAGTCTAAGAACCCTTAACTGCTTTCTCACCCCGAGTGAAACCGTTTCACCCCTCTGCCTCAAATATCTGAAAAACACTTTTCTATCTTGCCCTTTGAAAGTTCCCTTTAGTGAGTTAATATAGTTTTGCTTCCTTATTGTTTGACTCCATAGCCCAGTGGTCTAAAAGACATCATTTTATCCATCTGTCTAAGCAGATCCCACCACCCAATCTCAAATACAAATCAAAAACCTCTTGAACATTCATAACTAGCCTAAAATCACATAACTAAAACAAATTTAAATTATAAAGAGAGAGCCCTCTCTGAGCATCAGGAAGGCTAGGTCCTGAACTCCAAAAGTGGTTTGTAGTTACCTCAGTGATTTCTTTCTTTAGCCTTGAGAAAATAATGAGTGATAACACATCTTATGTGCCTTTCCAGATTACAGTACAAGCCTATAATATGGTAGTACATGGCACTATATTAGATGAAGGCACGTCTATTAGCATCATGTCTTCTACTACTTGGTAATCTTTGGGTTCCCCACAGATTGTGCTTGTCACCCAGAATCGGTTTGCTTTCAATGGAGGAACTAGTCAACCCTTAGGGATCCTTCCAAAGTTTCCTATTACTTTGGGAGGAAAGATCATCTATATAGATGTGATGGTAGTCCAAGGTCCCTTAGATTTCAATCTTCTCCTTGGACGCGACTATGTTTATGTAATGGGAGCTCTGGTTTCTTCACTTTTCCATGTGGTTTGTTTTCTGCATGCAGGAAGAATTATGACTATTGATCAAATGTCATTCATTTGTCACCAAATGCCTCCTTTTCAACCATCGTCCCCTATCAACTCTTGTTTGCAAGCAGTACCTTCCTCACCACAGGTCAATTATGTGGCTACTCGTTTCGTCTCCGCATCTGCTGATGATCACACAGATGGTATTGTACATTATGTACTGGGGGCATTGGAAACCGATCTATCTTTGGTACCAAATGACATGTATTCCTCCTAGAGCGTGGTTCTTTCATCTAGTGAAGACCTCTTGGGAGCCATGTTCTCTTACGGGTCATGAACATATGATATCATGATAGTTCCTGGTCTTGTGTCAACCTCGCTAAAAAATGAAACAAGGAGTCATGAGGATGGTTCCTTGTCTTGTGACAACCTCGTTAAAAAAATGAATCAAGGAGTGCGAACATAGTTCCTTGTCTTGTGTCAATCTCGTTAAAAAATGAAACAAGGGTCTCGAGGATAATTCTTTTTCTGTGTCAACCTCACTAAAAAATGAATCACCTCCCTTTTCCAAATCGAGTCTTTGATTAAGATCTTGTAAAATCCCACTTGAGTCTTTCTTGGATCTCGAAAGTGAACCTTTATTCCATACACCTAGTTGAATGAAATGAAGCTTGGGGGGCATGTACCTTGAATTGAGTCATTATGTCGAGAGCATGCAAACTTATCCCAAGCATAGTTTTTTGTTTCAAGCTTGTGTAAACATGAAACTAAATCCAAGCAGAGTTTTCCATGGTTCAAGCTTGTGTAAAAATGAACCCATGCCCGATTTACATCTCGTGATTGTCATTTTAATCAGATGATTTTTGCTAGATGAGCCTTGGTTGTTTTATTCCATCATCACCATCTCTTTGACCGATCATATGCTTTCACTTGGTTGTTTTTACTTTCCTGAAGAACCACAGCAATGAGTGGTTTTATTAGCCAACCTCTTGACCATTACATGTTTTGAATAGTTCCTCCATTGTCGAAACCAATTGCTACCCTTTATATCACTCATTCCTCCAGGACGAGTCACCTTTAAGCTCTTTTCTGACTTACAAAGATGAATTGTCGAGTATTTTTTCCCTTTTTTGACTTGTTAAAGAGAATAAATACCGGGAGTCTGCTTTCAGCTCTTTTCTGACTCTTAACACACGAAAATATTGCCGAGCTCTTGGCATTTTTGAACTCGTTAAAGGCTGTGAAACATCATTTACCCAGTATACGTTTACCCCTTTTTTGGGTTGGGATAAACTATTTACGAAAAAGGTACTCCTTGACTGAAATGGTCAAGCAGTTCTCTCAAGTATTGTTTTCTACCTTTTCGGGCTCGAGAGACACAAATGTACGAAAAGGGACCATGCGAGCTTTCTTTTCCGTGTCTTTTTCAAACTCTCTAAACATGAAAAATATACCGAGTTACACCTTTTTCGGACTTTTTAAAACATTAAATGACATCAGATTCATCACCATGACGAACATGATCTTCTCATTCCTAGGGCTCGCTAATCTTACTAGGTCAGATTCATCCAAATGATGGACTTATATTACAAGCATATGTTATCCCCATCAAGCTTATGTAAAAATAACTGGGGTACTCGCCAGAAATGGTGAGGGAAAATTGGAAGTATTTCATCAATTGTATTCATTTGAGGAATCTTGTCGCTCTTGAACATTGACACTCATCTATTGTTCATGTCGAGTTTTGGGACATCCTCACTCTGTCACTTGCCTCCATGCATTTTGGGTTATCCATTTTAAACCTCTCATATGATCTTTTCTATGTCACCATGACCTTTGATCCTATGATGTCAAATGCTTCCAAACTCCGGAGTCGTGTCATCCATATGTTCAAGAGAAGTCTTCCTACCTGTACATTGTCTGATCATCTTGGATTACTCTCATTCATTGTGTTCCCGTTTCGTGTTGATGATGAAGGATTCCTTATGGCCTTCCTTCGGCGGATCGCTTCCTGTCGACTTCAGCTCATTATCTAGGAAGTTTATCTAGAAACTCCTTTCCAGTACCTTAGAGCTTACATACCTCAATGGCAATTTCTTCGCACTTGACAACAGGTTCTCATCATTGGCCTTCAGTCGAATGATTTCATGGGTGTTCAACTTCAGTTCCTTATTCACATCCTGTGAATTGTGCCACTAGTACCTTAAAAGCTATTGTCATTATTGGTGGTTTCTCTTGCGCTTGTTAACGGTTTACATCATTGACTAGTAATCAAGCGACTTTCTAACATGTTCAACTTCAACACATTTATTCACATGTTAGAATTTGTACTTTGATCAGGTTGCGTTGGAGTGCAAGACCCTGGGCTTAGATTACAAAAGTCCAAGTTGCAAGGAGTAATGATTCATCCATGATTATATACATGATTCTTTAGACGAATGGTTGCACCCATGCTGTGGATCTATTTCATATGATCCCTCCAATCGGACGACTGCGTTCATGCCTTGGATCCATGCATGTGGATTCTTTTTATGGATAGTTGCGCCTATACCATGGATTCATGTATTGTTATATGCCTCTCATTTTTATCAGGCATGACTATCAGATTTTAGATATGTACATGTATGCTTGCTTACAGGTTTTCCGACGACAGACTCTAGTTCCCTGCATCTACTTGTAAAGCATTTCACCCCTCACTCTAGTTCGGCCTTCACGCTTTAGGGGGCATCTGTTACACAACATTTTGTCACTATCCCTGTACTCCCCATTCCACGATCTCGGAGGACCTCTACAGTGACCCTCATGTGTTTTCCCATCATGAAGAAACTCCCATTATGTCCCTCTTCATGAGCAGAACATTTCCCTTTTGCATCATTTCCCAAGAATCTTCCTTTTACCCCAGTTTACAAGACCGACACTAATGACTAGTTCATCCCCCGCACTGATCTATAGATTTTAACACTGGGACTAGCACCGATCAATGCTACTAAGCCTTGTCTTAGTCGCGCTGATCCTCTTTTGGCAAGTTTTTTAAATATGGAGTCGAAGCTTCCAGGTCTAGAAGCTTCGTAATGGAAGTCCGGTAAATGGTTGGGCTGGATGGAGCCGAGGAAGTCAGTTTGGGTTCCTTTCCCCTATTAGGATGGAACAAACCCAAGAGATAAGGCCTCTCCCATGATAAGAGGAACCATCTCCCCTCCATCAAAGCTATATAAGCCCCTCCTTTCCCAAGCTGAACTAGTTTTTGGATGTAGTTTCAGTCTTAGTATTTTTGGAGCTTGAATAATCAACAAGACATCTATAGCTTGTAGCTCTCTAGTTTATGTTTGAGGGAGAATAGTTTGTTTGGTTTGGTTTGAGACTAAAGGGAAGAAGCCTTAAAACTTCCATTGTTGGGGCTATCCATGAGATGCTAGCAGAAGTGTGGGAACCCGGATATGTCAAAGGAGACCAGCAATGTCAAGGAATTGTTTGTAATCTCTTTCTGAACTTATATGAATACAACTATTGATTGATTTCGTACATTAAAGTGTTATCTAACATTTTATGGCTTAATGTTCCTTAACATGTTAAGTAGGCTGAATGCAATGTGTATGCTATCAAGTTTGTTTTTGTTGTTTGTTTCCTTGTTTCAGGTATTCAAAGGAAGGAAATGAAAATTAGCTGGAGTAAGGAAGCAGGAACATCACCAAGTGGAATAGCGTTCCAAGAGGTAGGCCCTCTTATTTGATTCTAGCTTAAGGAAGTTTTCCATAAATGGTTTGTTTGTGGCTAGACATGCTCTCTCGGGCTAGAGGAATTGTTTGTGTCCGCACTAAGAATTTACCTGCACCACAATGCCCCTCTAGATTACAACATTCTATTGGATTGTAGTTACAATTATGCCATGCCAGTCGTCATGTCTATGGTTTTCCACAAGATGTGCTTCCCCCATGAAGGGAAGATCGTCAATATCGATCAGTTGACGTACTACGAGCCGTCATCCTTGACCTCCCCTGAGTCCATTATCTCATCGATGTCTGACAAGTAGTCTTACACCCCTCTCAACGATGTTTCACTCAAAGTATACAAAGATTCCACCTTGTTGGGTTCTTTCCCTGGTCCTCCCCCTCCCATCTCTGATCCCATCTCATCAAGTGTTTGCATGTTACAAGCATCATGGGTTGCTCAAAAGTAGTCTGGTACCTCTGGTCAACAGCCATATCCACAACATCCTACTGTTGGGACTTTCGTCGAGCCATCTGGATCCACCCCTCCACAACCTCCTCCTTTTGTGGATGCCTATCCTTTGTTCCCACCAAGAACTCTTCCTCTAGGTCTTAACCATCCAAGAATTGTTCCGCTAGGACATGATCCTCTAGGACAGATACCTTTCTTGTTTCCTCCTCCTGGAATATTTTTGTCCTTGTCATGGCTTCATTAAGTCTCCCTAATATGACTTTGGGGATCCCAATTTGGTACATTTATCCCCCAGTGAGCACTCTGCCTAGTCAACTCATACCATATCATTCTTTGACCCATGTTCAACCGGTCCTTACAACCCCTCTCACTGCTCCAGTTCCACCACAACCTCAACGGGAACCCACTCCTGTTGTGAAAACATACAGACAGGGGGCAAAGCCAAGAAGAAGGAACCTAAGGACAAGGCTTCCTAAGCACCTCCAACTCCCAAGGCACCAAAGTCGACACCTACGTGCGCTTTGTGTAATGTTGTTGGGCATGCCACCAATAACTGTCACGAGATTTCTCATCTAAAACCTTTGGTTCATGAAAAGTTTCCCGAGTCTAACATAGTTGAGGTCCAAGTTACCTTACTTGATTCAGCCAAGAGACTTAAATTGTTGTGCACGAATCACCCTTGTGTTTTGTGCGATCATTATGGTCATTATTCCCATTGTTGTCCTCATCTCAACAAATTTCACGACTGCCTTCATGTGCTTCATGAATTTGAGGCCACTCATAGTGGATCATCTACTCCTCTACTTGTGGATTTTGGTACCACTAGTACACCAAAACAGGGGTACTTTGATCCCACCATCATGATCCCTCCCCCTAATGTTGATATGACGGACTCCATGGTCCATATTCTTTACCTGTCGTCATCCTTGAGATCCTCACAGGAAAACCTCTCTTAGGTTCTCGTGCATGCTTATGTCGAACCTCCCTCATCAGAAACCCAGGTCTCAACATCGGTAGATCTTCCATCTACTAGCTCGTCATCTACCATTTCAAATGATGTGTATGTGAACTTTCTTTCTCAGGATGATGCACCAGGTATTGTCACTGCATCATGTAGTGAAAGAGCCCTTTTCTAGAAATAACAGACAGTATTTTTGTCGCCCATTGCGACCAAACTGTAGATTGGTTTGAAAAACCATCAACACCAATGGAAATCTATCATCGAGAACTATAATGGGTCTCTCTTCATTTTTGATGATTTAACACTTCACCTAGAAGCTATTTTTCCAAGAAGGGTCACTTTGTTGCCTCTCAAAATCGAATTTCTTCATATGCAACACATGTGCTTTGGGGAACACCTTCCCTTGGAACTTGTCGTCTCATGTGTCGATTTTCATCATGAGAAACCATCATTTTCTCATGTTTTCATGGGCCCCACCATGCCTATTCTGTGTGGCAACATCATCGAGTCACCCTTGTTTAGAGCATCTGCAATGAGTCAACTTTGCATCCATGGAGTCTGTTTCACGTCCCATTATATCATGTCATAGTATTCCATCCATATTTGCATACCATTCATCCCATGTTGCCCATTTTAGCCTTTAGTAATAATGTCCACCATCCCCTCCGTAGTCGAGTTAGTTGTTACCAGGTCAACCATGCACTTTATGCTCTGACAAGGGAAGTCATTTGTTTGTCCCTCGGTCCCATTTTCCCCATTTTCCCTGGTGTCATCCCATCAGTCACATTACTATTTCCACTTGTGCCTTAGTTGAGGATCCTCATTGCCTTACCTATGGTGGGCCCTATTCTATCAACATCAGCACATCTATTCAAAAAGAACAACCTAGAGAGCAGCGTATCTTGGTTCCAGCTTCCACTCTTGTTCGGTGCCTCAGATCAAGCAAAGGGAATCATCCTTTCCCTTTGGCTTGGTTGTTTCATGCTCGTGATTCATACACTTTATGGTCTAGTGATGCAAAATATTGTACCAGTGATTCCTGGGTGTGTGTGAGATGTTTTAGACTTCATGAGGGGGTGGCCCTTCAAGTAGCCCCCACATGCCCGGATGACTTCATATTATGTTACAGCCTCATATGCAATTTCGCAGATTTTATGGGTTCGGTTCCTGCCACTTGTAGCGTTCATAGCATGCATGTCTCCTTCATATGATCCATTCAGTTTTATAGAGCCCTTTCCTATTTAGCAAGGCTTCTTTGATTGTTCTACCCTCCCTCCCACCCATTTTTTGAGGGAAGGGCCATTATATCTCATGTACTCATATGTTATTGTATTCAGTCTTGGCTTATGTTTTTCCCAGGTGCATTATGTATATGGGATACATTATATTATTTTCTGGCTCATTTATGCCAGCATGTAATGTACCATTCAACATGTACTTTAATGCTCAGTTTCATTTTCTGGGCGCATTATTATTTTTTGTATTGATTTATCTCGACGGGTATAGGTATGCCTCCCCTGCCTCACTCAAATCAGGTACCACTGCATAAAAGGAGACTTACATTAGTTAGTTGGTCTCATCCCCTCAGTCACTATCCCCTTTCGATTCAGCTCCAATGGTCTCTCTCTCTCTCTAACTCCCCTTCAGTGTCTAGTGATTGTGTCCTTACAACGTACTTCGGTCATACATTTTTCTCCTAACACTCGTACATTGGAGGGAAATCTGTTATCACCAAAAATTGATCATCTAGCCATAACTTACTAGATGGATCGAAGTACACCATGTAGGGCCAATTTTACCATAGTAAAATTGCCTTCACTATAAGAAATTACTTAATAAACCACATTTGTTAAGTTATTTCTGGTCAAACCCGTGAAGAATAGTTAAACAAATCATTATTTATTTAATTATCTTCTAGGAATAATTAATTAAACCATTGTTTAACTAATATTCCTTATCATATTTGACCCAGTCATGAGAAATAAATAGATAAATCATTATTTTTCTTATTTTTCTCTAGGAATATTTAATTAATCATTATTTAGTTATTATTCATTGTCAAATTTGAATAAATCCCCTAAGAATACTTGAATAAATCATTATGTCTTTATTATTCCTTAACCACATTCCTTGAGATCATAAATAAATCATTTATTTATTTATTATTTCTAAATAAAAGTATTTAACCAATATAAATACTTTTTCCCTCCAACCAAATATAATAAAATATTCCAAATGGTTAATTCTAGAATTTGGTTAATAATAATTTATTATTTTCCATTATTCGAGAATAACCTAGTATTTTGTTATAAATAGAAGGGTTTTACATTCATTCTTCACTTTCGATCATTTTCATTGTTGCACTCATTGTTGTAGCTCTGATTATTATCATTATCACACACCATTTTTTTTTCCATTTAAGTTCTCATTGAGATCAAACATTTTGTTTGCTGACTTTTACACATTATAGAGGAGAGGGACTCTACAAAAACTTAAGACATTAAGGATAGCCAAGAACTCATCACATAGAGGGGTACTAGTAACATTATTTGTTCCATTCACAGGTGTCCTCTAATAAAATATATTCTTTAAATATTTAGTTTCCATTGGATTATTGGAGTTACTTGTGCTTATTTTCTTATTCCATTTTGTTGTTTAACTATTTATGTTGCATAGATCAAGGCTTTGGCAGGTTTTGTTTCAATCATTTTCTGCAGATCCACACTGTTTAATAGCCATTTTTATTGTTAGAGTTGTTTGTCATCCACAGTCTAAAGTGGTTTCTTTTTGTACACCTTCAAGAAGAAACACTCCAACAGATGGCGACTCCACTATGCTTTTAATTCTGATTCAGAAACTTAGGTGACCTTCAGTTTTCAACTTAGTCTTTTTCTTTTTTCAATCTCATAATGTTGTTTACTAGCATTCTAACTCTAGATCAGTCAAATTTCTAACTTCTGCAAGTTTTATGGTTATTTCCACAGGTCATAGGAACCAGTTGCGACAAAGACGGAAAAATTTTCCGACACTTGTTGCTCGAGAATTGAGGAGCAAAAATTGCACTTTTCTACCCCAAACCTGTGATGTGGAGGTCCATAACGCACTTTCTGGCCCAAAAAGTGTGATATCCCCTAAATCAGGCCAGTACCTGCAATTTTAAGGTTTCCGTGAATTTTTCTAATATTTTTCTATGTTTTGTCAAGAGCAGTCTGTTGGGTTGGTTGACCACTGTCTTAGCCTGTTTATGCCTTGATCTACTCTGTTTCGCTCATCGAAGTGGAATTTAGCCCCTTAGGGCTTGTAGTACGCTTCCACCTTTATAGGAGGAGTTTAGCAAAGTAAGAAGTCTGAGTTTTTGTAGAGCTTTCAGCCATATTTTGTAGATAGGTTGTTTCCATCCAAAGTTTCCTCTTAAACCCTGTTTGGTCATTTTCCTTAGGGTACCATTGTTTTCCCTAGGTTTCACACCCATCTCCCTATCTTTTGCACTGATTTTCCTCACTAATTTTTGTTTTTGCTGCCCCATTTTCTAGCAGCATAGTGTCATTTGATCCTAGTCACAACGACGCTTAGATATCTTGGCTTTTTTTGTGTGTTCTCAATTGATTTCGCCACCAACCAGCACAGTGTTTGTAAACCCAATTTGGGTTGGGTTTTAGATAGTTGATTTGTTGTTTATTTTATGTTTTGAATTTCAGTTTATTTATAGTATTTCAGAAATCTTTTTCTTTTTCTTTTTTCAAACATGATTTGGGCTTAATTAATAAACACACATATTTTCACACACAAGCACACCTTAAGCGAAGGGCGCTTGATTAACACCGTCAAGCCAAGACTTAACTTAATTAATTTATCTCCCCAATAGAGACAAAGACATTTTGTTTATCTCCCTTCACCATTTCTATGTCACTTGTGTCTTGCAACCTTTGCGCCATCAAGGTGTTTGTCGCGAATACTTTTAGGTCTTCAACCCCAGTTTTCGCTTGGACATATTACTCCTCCCCACAGGGTTCGATTTAGTCCACCCCCAAGTCCCCTTCTGGTTTCTCTTATTCCTCATCTGATTCTTAGCATCCTTAACCACATACCTTCATCATGTTAGGACCCAATGCAGGTGTAGGAAACCAACTTGGTGGTGGCTCCGGTCATACCCGGACAGTCACATCAAGTGGAACCATTACAAGAACGATTCCAACAGCCCCTTTGCTACCTTTCATGGCTGGGTTAAGTCTCCTAGATTTTAACCAGTTTGATTAATGACCCTATACACCATGATGTTAGTTGTCCAGCTATGCCAACTAAGCTTCCCTCAGACATTCCCAAGTTTGAGGGTAATTCTGGAGAGGACCCCACCAATCACGTCCGCTCCTTCCATATGTGGTGTTCGTCCAATGCCATCACCTATGACTCCATTCGTCTTTGGTTGTTCCAATTCATTCTCACTAGAGATTTTGTGAAGTGGTATGTTGATCGGCCCACCGCTTCTCATTCCACTTCCGTGATGCTTGCTAAACCCTCCCTTTCATATTTTCAATTACCTCCCCGATACAACACTGGTACAGAGCTCTTGACCACATTTTTTCCGTCCTGTGCCACCCGTCTTTCCGATCATGTCCAGGAATGGTGTAGAATGAGAAGCATGTGTCGTGCTTCTTACTTCGAAGACCATGTCTACCTCAATTGGTTTCTTAGGACTCTTTTAGCACCCATTGTAAATATGTCGCATCCCACTTTCCTCAAACAAAGGAAGAATCTCTCTAGACCGCTCTGAGATATGACTTTATTTATGCTCAATCTGGTTATGTCTATACCATTATACTAGACCTCCCTCGTTTTGGTGGTGCCAATGCACCAAGGGCATCTCATGTTGCCAACAGTATCATTGGAGATGTTTCACATCCTTCGCCATTCACTTAGCAGAGTTATGGTTATCCACAAGGGGCACCAGTTCCTCCAACACTTATTCCCCTCTTGCCAGCAACATGTATTTAGGACAAATCACATATATGCATTCACCTAACCACATCAGCAGATGTCACGGCCAGCTAGTGCTCAACTTGTATACCAAATCGTTGCCCCTTCACACCGTCAAGTGCTCCAACCCCCCAGGCATTAATGCATTAGCCTCCCATCCATCTAGAGCCTTAGCAGCCACCACCCCCTCAGGGCCAAGTGTATGCGTAGCTGAGTGCGACCAATCCCCAAAACTCAAAGAATAAGAATAAGGGGAAGGGTAATAAGGGTAACTAGGGTAATCAACCCAATCAACCCCAAGGGAACCAACCTAACACCTACAACCAACAACAGGGAAACCAACCCAAGCAGAATAAGGTTATTCATACGAACAAGCCTTGTGTGTGTTGTGGTGTACATGGAAATTATACTCATAAGTGTCCCCTCTTACCTCAGATGTGCCAAATGTGGGAAGCCCAAGCAACTTCTAGAGGTCAACCGCTCATGCAGCAACCACCTCAGAATCCTGCACCATCTCAACCAGTCGTGCTTACAAATCCTTTCCCTCATCAAGTATTTGTTGATGCTCAAACTCAACAAGGTCATGCATCCCACCCTCCCTAACCTTTTGGTCGTGGTGACTACCAGATCCTCATGATGAATTCTAATGAGGTCAATACCTCTGATGTCAACTTGCAAACTCGGTCGCATCAATACGATAATCCATTGAGCTCGTCTACAATCGATTCCAAAACCAAAGAATATATTGAGCCTCTTACAACACCAAATTGTCCTTTACAGATCCCTCAGCCCAAGGTTGAGTCAATTCCCAAGATCCCCAAAGGGCCATTGCATCATAATGTAGTTTCTGACCGAGTTGCCAACACATACAATATAATAGACGACTTGGTGCAATCATCTATCGCCATGTCGACGCTAGAGGTCCTCCAGTCATGCCCATCTCAAAAGAAATCTCTACTAACTACTTTAGGCATAGTAGATCCTTCAGAAGATCGTTTTATTTTCTTTCATGTTGATGCATCAAAAAATCCTCCATTATCACCATTTGTTGCTTTCCAGATACCAGTTTGAGTCCGTAATGCCATCATCTCCCAATGCATTCTTGACGAAGGTGCATCCACCTACGTGATGTATGTTGTCATTTGGAAGCAACTTAAGTCACCTGAACTGTGCCCATCCACCATCACTTTGCTTGTGGGGATAGTCACCCTTCCCAGCGTCTCGACATGTATCACAGTTGTCCAACGACTCTTGTGGGCAAGACTGTTTCTATAGACATTGAGGTTATCGATGCCCCTCTATGTTGAAATATGGGAAAAAGAATATTCTAATTTAATTTGTCCTTGAACTAAATTGTGAATTAAAATCAAATTTAGTCTTAACAGCTACTTGGAAATAATTAATTAATTTATTTTAAATTAATTAGTTGTAGAAATTCAAGTTAGAAGTCTTTCTGAAGTCATGCAAGAGTTATCCCTTAAATTAAGGAGATAAGATTGACTTATATTTGAGTTTTAATTAGTTAACTCAGTTTACTGAGTTAAGTCTAGTTAAATTAGTTCCAAACTGTTTGAGGAACTAATAGTGAGTTAACAGTTAGTTGATGCATTAATGCACTCAACTAGTGCTACTCCAGTTAACTGAAGATTCCCTCATCAGAAACTCATGCATATCTATTTTGAGAAAGACCCAGTTGAGATTAATGTTCAAGGATACTGTACTATCAGTTGCATGTGTTTTCTCATCGAGGAAACTCATGCATGCAGTCAAGGATTCATCCTTGTGGATTGCGCAGTTTTGAAGGTTGGTGTTTCCACTTGGTAATAGGCAAATCATCCACAAGGAACAACGCAAGGAAATATGAGCTTGGAGGGCAAAGAGGAAGGCTAGAGAGAAGCCAAGATTGCCTGTGAGCATATGTGGGGATTGTACTGAGAGCTGGCTAGCTGTGAGAGCTAAGGCTTTGTATAATTCCTATGTATTTCTACCCTGGATGATAATACAACAGTGTGGGGTTTTTATCTGAGACTTTCCCCAAAGTATTTTCATGTGTATTGTGTCATTGATTCTTCTTCTTCTGGTTATATTGTTCAGTTCAATCTTTAAGCTTCCACAAATTGATAGTAGAAGTAGGTTATAGTATTCTACTTTGATTTATATTGCATTATCGAGCTAACCTATCACATATTTTCTACATGGTATCAAAGTTGTGAACAATATACTGAGAAGAGAATTCGAAGTTTGAAGTTCAGGGTTGCAGGTGCAAATCGAATTCATATCATACTTCAAGGTTGGCCAACAACGTTCTATGGCTTGAGACTCAAGTATGCCTTGGAAGGTAGCTCGAATTACATAGCATGGAAATATAGAATGGAGGTTGTATTAGAAGAATATGGCTTGAAGTAATTCATTGATCAAGAAATCCCAAAGCCAGCTTCAACTAATGCACAAGAGTTGGCTGAGTGGAAGAAGTGTGTGGCGAAGGCGAGACGGATCATCCTTGAGGGAGTTCGAGACCATATTTTCTCGAGTCTCCATGGGAAGGATACTCCATTTTCAATTTGGAAGACATTGAAGGACCTCTACCAGAACAGTAGCGACCAGAGGAAATTGGCACTCAAGGATAAGCTTCGAAGAATCAAGATGGAGAAGAGTGATACTATTTCCACATAATTGAACAAGCTCACCACCTATAGAGATGAGCTTGGAAGTGTGGGAATAACTACTACTGATGATGATATGGTGAGCCTCACTCTCCTTGGCCTTCCAAAGAGTTGGAATAGCTACTAGGAATCTGTGAATGGAAGGGAGAAACTACCAGATTGGGAATGACTGTGGTCGGATCTTATGCAGGAGGAGATCAGGAGGAGCACACGAGATGGTTCTTCATCCAAGAATGATGATGAAGAAAATATGGCCTTAGCAAGTAAGATAAGGAAAGGGAAGGGGAAGGCTTCCCATTTAAAATCGAATTCTTCTCATGGAGGGAAGAAGGGTGACATGTCTAAAGTAAGATGATTTAATTGTCACAAGATGGGACATTATGCGACTAATTTCCCATCAAAGAAGTCCAAGAAGGGATCCTTGGAAGGATCGGAAGGTGAGGCATTAGCCTCTCAGTTCGACTGGACTTTACCCTCATCGCATGCATGGTGTCATCGATGATGGGTTGTGTCTGGTATCTTGACAGTGGAGCCTCATTCCACATGACCGGTGATAAAAATTTATTCAGTGCCTTGGAGGAGAAAGACCTCAAGATGCAGATAGAGATGGGTGACGATAGAAGGTATAGTGTTTCAGGAGTGGGCACAGGTTGCTTTTCAGAGGGAGCATGGAGCTCCTCTCATCTTATAGATGTGATGTATGTGCCTAGACTGAAGAAGAACTTGGTATCAGTCATGATGTTGGAGGACAAAGGCTACGATGTTGTCTTTAGTAAAGGAAAGGTGTTCCTAAGACACATAGCCACAGTCAGACCAAGAGGATAAGGATTCGGGTGAAGAATCTCTATAAACTAGAGGTAGATGATTGTGCAGTATTGAGTACGAAAGAAGAGTTGGTGAAAAGCAAAGAAATTGGTGAGTTGTGGTGGAGGCGGT
Source organism: Pinus tabuliformis (assembly GCA_031772625.1). NCBI lineage: Eukaryota > Viridiplantae > Streptophyta > Pinopsida > Pinales > Pinaceae > Pinus > Pinus tabuliformis. Next base: position 1,542,037,350 of record CM062804.1, on the reverse strand, counting down.
TGGGCCATTTGCATCATGGGGCTTTGAAGATAATGTAGCAGATATCTACAGGACTTCCCAAAGGTAAACTTGAGCAAGTTGACACATGCAAAGGTTGTACCCTGGGAAAGTACACCAAGTCTTCCTTTCATGATCAAGACAGTCGAGCAGAGACTATCTTAGAGCTAGTTCATAAGGATTTGTGTGGACCATTCTCGATGGCATCCACAGTGAAACAAAGGTATTATGTGATTTTCATTGATGACTATTCTCGTAAATGCTGGATTTATTTCACGCAGAAGAAGGACAAAACTTTCACAAAGTTTTTTGAGTTCAAAGCTTTAGTTGAGAAAGAGTCAGGGAAGAAGATCAAGGCCTTGAGAAGCGACAATGGTGGAGAACATGTCTCTCAAGAGTTTAAGGACTTCTATGCAGTGGAAATAATTAAATGAGAGTTGACGACACCTCATAACCCACAGCAGAATGGGGTGGCCAAGAGGAAGATAGAACTATTGTAGGGGCAGCACGGGAAATGTTGCATGACCAAGGCCTACCACTTCACTTGTGGGCTGATGCATGCAACACAATAGTCTATTTGTAGAATAGAAGCCCGCATCACATACTTGGGATGAAGACACCAGAGGAAGCTTTCTCCGGTAAGAGACCAGATGTGGGTCACTTCAGGATATTTGGATCATCGGTATATTGCCATATGACAAAGGATGCATGGAAAAAGCTTGAGCCAATAGCAGAGTTGGGGATATTTGTGGGGTACATTGATACACCTCAAAAATATCGGGTGTACTTGCCTACCAATTAGAGGACAGTGGTTCGCAGAGATCTCAAGTTTGATGAGCAGAAGGCCATGCAAGTTTCCCTTGAGAGGGAGCTCCAACTACAAGATGTGGAGGAACTATTGGTTCCTAAGGAGGAGGAGCCTCAGACTGATGTGGAGCAGCCACATGTAGAGGATCCAGGAGTGGAGACATCGACTCAAGCAGAGTCTTCTAGAGATGGACAAAAGCGCACAAGAGAAGATGACAGATTCTTGGAGGATGCAAGAGAGAATGTCGGAGCACCATCTTCTCAGCACAGACAGAGGTCACCTGAGAGGTACACTAGATACATGGCCCTTGCTGGGGAATGTGTTGAGACCGAGCCATATTCCTTTGAGGAGACATTGCAGCATCCGATTTGGGTTTATGCTATAGTGGAGGAGTATGATTCCATAGTTCGTAACAGTGTTTGGGACGTTGTTCCAAGACCAGAGAACAAGTTAGTTGTGAGTTCCTGTTGGCTTTACAAGGTAAAGCAAGCTGCTGATGGTAGTGTGGAGAAGCATAAGGCAAGATTTGTTGCCCGTGGCTTGTCACAAGTCGAGAGGATCATGTTGTTGCAGTATATTTCGACGGACGAGCAAGATGCTAAAATTTTGACAAAGGCATTGTCAAAGTGTAAATTCGAGTTCCATAGAGACAGGATCAGGGTGGCAGATAATCCCTTTCTTGTTGAGAGGGAGTGTTGAAATATGGCAACAAGAATATTCCAATTTAATTTGTCCTTGAAATAAATTGTGAATTAAAATTGAATTTAGTCTTAACAGCTACTTGGAAATAATTAATTTATTTATTTTAAATTAATTAGTTGGAGAAATTCAAGTTAGAAGTCTTTCCAAAGTCATGCAAAAGTTATCCCTTAAATTAAGGAGATAAGATTGAGTTATATTTGAGTTGTAAACAGTTAACTCAGTTTACTGAGTTAAGTCCAGTTAAATTAGTTCCAAACTGTTTGAGGAACTAATAATGAGTTAATAGCCAATTGATGCATTAATGCACTTAACTAGTGCTACTCCAGTTAACTGAAGATTCCCTCATCAGAAACTCATGCATGTATATTCTGAGAAAGACCCAACTGAGATTAATGTTCAAGGACAGTTTACTATCAGTTGCATTTGTTTTCTCATGGAGAAAACTCATGCATGCAGTCAAGGATTCATCCTTGAGGATTGCACAGTTTTGAAGGTTTGTTTTTCCACTTGGTAATAGGCAAATCATCCACAAGGAATAGCGCAAGGAAATAGGAGCTTGGAGGGCAGAGAGGAAGGTTGGAGAGAAGCCAAGATTTCCTATGAGCATCTGTGAGGATTGTACTGAGAGCTAGCTAGCTGTGAGAGCTAAGGCTTTGTATAATTCCTATGAATTTCCACCATGTATGATAATACAATAGTGTAGGGTTTTTATCTGATACTTTCCCCAAAGTATTTTCATGTGTATTGTGCCATTGATTCTTCTTCTTCTGGTTATATTGTTCAGCTCAATATTTAAGCTTCTGCAAATTGATAATAGAAGTAGGTTATAGTATTCTGCTTTGATTTATATTGCATTATCGAGTTAACCTATCACAGATTTTCTACACTCTAGATTACAACATTCTATTTCGTCGTAGTTACACTTGTGCCATGTGAGCCATCGTGTCTATGGTTTTCCGTAATATGTGATTCCCCCATGAAGGGAAGATTGTCACTATCGATCAGTTGATGTACTATGATCTGTCATCCTTGACCTCACGTGAGTCCATTATCTCATCGATGTCTGGAAAGCAGTCTTCCACCCCTCACTGGTGTTTCACTCAGAGTCTAAAAATATTCCACCTTGTTGGGTGCTTTCCTTGGTCCTCCCCCTCCCATCTCTAAGCCCATCTCATCGAGTGTTTGCATGTTACAAGTGTCGTGGGCTGCTTAAAAGTAGTCTGGTACCTCTGGTCAAAAACAAGCTCCACAACATCCTACTGTTGCGACTTCATCCGAGCCATCCAGATCCACCCCTCCACGACCTCCTTTTTTTGTGGGTGCCTCTCCTTTGTTCCCACCATGAACTCTTCCTCCAGGTCTTAACCATACAGGAACTGTTCCGCCAAGACATTATCCTACAAGACAGATACCTTTCTTGTTTCCTCAGCCTGGAATCTTTTTTGTCACTTTAATGGCTTCATTGAGTCTCCCCAATATGACTTTGGGTTCCCAGTCTGGTACATTGATCCCCCAGCGAGCACTCCACTTGGTTAGCTCAGACCATATCATGCTTTGATCCAGGTTCAACTAGTCCCTACAACCCCTATCATTTCTCCAGTTCCACCGCAACCTCAACAGAAACCCACTCCTATTGCGAAAACATCCGGACAGGGGGCAAAGCCAAGAAGAAGGAAACTAAGGACAAGGCTCCCCAAGAACCTCTAGTTCCCAAGGCTCCAAATTTGACACCTCTATGTGATTTTTGTAATGTTGTTGGGCGTGCCACCAATAATCGTCCCGAGCTTTCTCGTCTCAAACCTTTGGTTCATGAAATGTTTCCTAAGTCTATAATAACTGAGGTCCAAGTTACCTTACCTTATTCAACCAAGAGAATTAAATCATTGCGCAAGAATCACCCTTGTGATTTTTGTGATCATTATGGTCACTATTCCCATTGTTGCCCTCATCTCGACAAATTTCGTGAGTACCTTCATGTGCTTCGTGCATTCAAGGCCACTCATAGTGGATCATCTACTCCTCTACCTGTGGATTTTGGTACCACTAGTACACCAGAACAGGGGGACTCTAGTCCCACCATCGTGATCCCTCCCCCTGATGTCAAGATGATGGACTCCACGGTCCATATCCTTACCATCTTCATGCTTGAGATCCTGGTAGGGAAACCTCTCTTAGGTTCCCGCACGTGCTTATGTCGAACCTCCCTCATCGGATACTCGAGTCTCAACATTGGTAGATCTTCCATATACTAGCTCATCGTCTACCATTTCAGATTATGCATATGTGAACCTTCTTCTCAAGATAATGCATCGTGTACTCTCGTCGCATCATGTAGTGAAAGAGCCCTTTTCTAGAAAATACCCACAGTTATTTTGTCGCCCATTGCAACCAAACCGTAGATCGGTTCGACGAACCATCAACACCATTAGAAATCTCTCATTGAGCACTATAATGGGTCTCTCTTCGTTTTTATGATTTGACACTTCACTGAGAATCCATTGTTCCAAGAAGGGTCACTTCATTGCCTCTCAAAATCGAATTTCTTCATATGTAACAACTGTACTTTGGGGACCACCTTCCCTTGGCACTTTTCGTCTCATGAGTCGATTTTCTTCATGAGAAACCATCATTTTCTCATGTTTTCATGCTCCCTACCGGACCTTTTCTGTGTGGCAACATCATTGAGTCACCCTTGTTTAGAGCATCTGCGATGAGTCACCTTTGCATCCATGGAGTCTATTTCGGGTCCCATTATATCATGTCAAAGTATTCCATCCATATTTGCATACCATTCATCCCGTGTTGCCCATTTTGGCCTTCAGTCATACTGTCCACCATCCCCTTCATAGTCAAGTTAGTCATTACAAGGTCAACCATGCACTTTATGCTCTAACAAGGGAAGTCATTTGTTCTTCCCTCGGTCCCATTTTCCCCTTTTTCCCCAATGTCAATCCATCAATCACATTACTATTTTCCCTTGTGCCTCAGTTGAGGATCCTCATTGCCTCACCTATGGCGCGCCCTATTATGTCGACAACAGCACATCTATTCCAGAAGAACGACCTAGAGGGCGGTGTATCTTGGTTCCAGCTTCCACTCTTATTCGGTGCCTCAAATCAAGCAATGGAAATCATCATTTCCCTTTGGCTTAGGTGTTTCATGCTCGTGATTCATACACTTGATAGTCCAATGATGCAACAGATGGTACCTGTGATTCTCAGGTGTGTGTGAGATGTTTCAGACCTCATGAGGGGGCGGCCCTTCAGGTAGCCCGCCACATGCTGGATGACATCATATTATGCTACAGCCTCAGAAGCAGTTTTGTGGATTTTATGGGTTCGGTTCCTACCACTTACAGTGCTCATAGCATGCATGTCTCCTTCATATGATCCATTCAGTTTTGCAAAGCCCTTTCCTATTTAGGAGGGCTTCTTTGGTTGTTCTACCCTCCCTCCCACCCATATTTTGAGGGAAGGGCCATTATATCTCATGTACTCATATGTTATTGTATTCAGTCCTTGCTCATGTTTTTCCCAGGGCATTATGTATATGGGATACATTGTGTTATTTTCTGGCTCATTTATGCCAGCATGTAATGTACCATTCAACATGTACTTTAGTGCTCAGTTTCATTTTTCTGGGCGCAGTATTATTTTTTGCACTGATTTATCTCGGCGGGAATAGGTATGCCTCCCTCGCCTCACTGAGATCAAGTACCACAGAATAAAAGGAGACTTACATCAGTTAGTTGGTCTCGTCCCCTCAGTCATTATCCCCTTTCGATTCAGCTCCATTGGTCTCTCTCTCTCTCTCTCTCTCTCTCTCTCTCTCTCTCGCTCTCTCTCTCTCTTGCTCTCTCTCTCTCTCTCTGACTCCCCTTCAGTGTCTAGTGATTATGTCCTTACAATGTACTTCGGTCATACATTTTGCTCCTAACACTCGTACGTTGGGGGGAAATTTGTTATCACCAAAAATTGATCATATAGCCATAACTTACTAGATCGATCGAAGTACACCATGTAGGGAAAATTTTACAATTGTAAAATTTCTTTCACTATAAGAAATTACTTAATAAGCCATATTTGTTAAGTTATTTCTCATTAAACCTGTGAAAAATAATTAAATAAATCATTATTTATTTAATTATCTTCTAGGAATAATTAGTTAAACCATTGTTTAACTAATATTCCTTGTCATATTTGACCGAGTCAAGAGAAATAAATAGATAAATCATTATTTTTCTTAATTTTCTCTAGGGATAATTAATTTATCATTATTTAGTTATTATTCCTTGTCAAGTTTGACTAAATCCCCTAGGAATACTTAAATAGATCATTATTTGTTTATTATTCCTTAACCACATTCCTTGAGATCATAAATAAATCATTTATTTATTTATTATTTCTAAATAAAAGTATTTAACCAATATAAATACTTTTTCCCTCCAACCAACTATAATAAAGTATTCCAAATGGTTAATTCTAGAATTTGGTTAATAATATTTTATTATTTTCCATTATTTGAGAATAACCTAATATTTTGTTATAAATAGAAGGGTTTTACATTCATTCTTCACTTTCAATCATTTTCATTGTTGCACTCACTGTTGCAGCTCTGATTATTATAATTGTCGCACACCATTTTTTTTCCATTTGAGTTCTCATTGAGCTCAAACATTTTGTTCGTTGGGTTTTACACATTATAGAGGAGAGGGACTCTACAAAAGCTGAAGAAATTGAGGATATACAAGAACTCATCCCATAGAGGGGGACGGGTAACATTATTTCTTCCCTTCACAGGTGTCATCTAATAAAATATATTCATTAAATATCTGGTTTCCATTGGATTATTGGAATTACTTGTGCTTATTTTCTTATTCCATTTTATTGTTTAACTATTTATGTTGCATAGATCAGGGCTTTGGCAGGTTTTCTTTCTATCATTTGATATAGATCCACACTGCTTAATAACCATTTTTACTGTTATGGTTGTTTTTCATCCATAGTCTAATGTGGTTTCTTTTCGTACACCTTCAAGAAGAAACACTCCAATAGATGGTGACTCCACTGTGTTTTTAATTCTGATTCAGAAACTTAGGTGACATTTAGTTTTTAGCTTAGGTTTTTTCTTTTTTCAATCTCTTAATGTTGTTTACTAGAATTCTAACCCTAGATCAATCAAATTTCTAACTTCTGCAAGTTTTCTAATTATTTCTACAGGTCATAGGAACTAGTCGTGATAGAGACGGCAAATTTTTTCGAGACTTGTTGCCCTAGAACTGAGGAGGAGAAATCACACTTTTGGCCCCAAACCTGCGATATGAAGGTCCAAAACGCACTTTATGGCCCAAAAAGTGTGATATCCTCTTAATCAGGTCAGTACGTGCGATTTTAGGGTTTCCATGATTTTTTCTGATCTTTTTCTGGGTTTTTCCAAGAGCAGTCTGTTAGGTTGGTTGACCACTTTATTAGCCCGTTTAGGCCTTGATCTACTATGTTTCACTTGTCGAAGTAGGATTTAGCCCCTTTCGTCTTCTAGTATTCTTCCACCTTTATAAGAGGAGTTTAACTGAGTAAGAAGTCTAAGTTTTTGCAGAGCTTTCTACCATATTTTCCAAATAGGTTGTTTCCATCCAAAGTTCCCTCTTGAACCTTGTTTGGTCATTTTCCTTAGGGTACCACCAAGGCATTTGTCGTAGAGACTTTTAGGTATTCCTCCCCCAAGTCCCCTTCTGGTTCATCTGATTCCCCATCCAATTCTGAGCCTCCTTCATCACATACCGTCATCATGTCAAGACCCACTGCAGGCACAGCAAACCAACTTGGTGGTGGCTTCAGTCCTACACTAGCAGTCACATCTAGCAGAACCATTATAGGAACCATTCCAGTAGACCCTTTGCTACCTTTCATGGTTGGGTTAAGTCTCTCGGATTTTAACCAGTTGATTAACGACCCTATATACCACAATGTTGGTTGGCCAACTATGTTGACTAAGCTTCCCTCATACATTCCCAAGTTTGAGGGTAATTCTGGAGAGGACCCCACCAATCACGTTCGCTCCTTCCATATGTAGTGCTCATCCAATTCCATCACCGATGACTCCATCCGTTTTCGGTTGTTCCAACGCAAGCGCACTAGAGATGCTTTGAAGTGGTATGCTGACCAGCCTGCCGCTTCTCATTCCACTTTCGCGACACTTGCTAAATTGTTCCTTTCGTATTGTCAGTTACCTCTCTGATACGACACCAGTATGGAGCTCCTGGCAACATTTCGCCAATCCTCTGCCACCCGTCTTTCCAATCATATCCAAGAATGGCATAGAATGAGGAGCATGTGTCGTGCTCCTTGCTTCGAAGACCGTGTCTACCTCGATTGGTTTCTTAGGACTCTTTTAGCACCCATTTCCAAAGATGTCGTGTCCCACTTTCCTCAGATAGAGGAAGAAGCTCTCCAGACCGCTTTTTGATATGACTTAATTTATGCTCAATCTGGTTATGTCTATACTATTATACCATACCTCCATTGTTCTAGTGGTGCCAACACACTAGGGGCATCTCATGCCGCCGACAGTATCATTGGAGCTATTTCACATCCTTCGCCATTCACTCAACAGAGTTATGGTTATCCACAGGGGGGCACCAGTTCCTCCAACACTTATTCCCCTCTTGCCAGCAACATATATCAGGTCAAAGCACATCTTATGCATTTACCCAACCAAATTAACAGATGTCAGGGCCAGCTAGTGCTCAACATGTATACCAGATCATTGCCCCTTCACCATCTTACACCTATGCACCATCAAGCACTACAGCCCCCAAGCATTAGTGCAGCAGCCTCCCATCCATCTTAAGCCTCAGCAGCAACCACCCCCCAGTGCCAAGGGTATGCATAGCAGAGCGCTACCTTTTATCACTCAAAATTTTCCTTAGAAGTTATCAGAAGAAGTAAGAAACTGAGGTAACCACAAACCAATCTTTTAAGTATAAGCTCTATCCAACCTATGACTCAGAGAGGGCTCTCTCTATATAGTTTAGCTTTGTTTTTTATGGGATGTTAGGCTAGTTCTTAGTGTTCTTTGGGGTTTTGGTTTTGATTTGAAAGTTGGGTGGTGGAATTCTTAGAGCAGATGGATAGAGCTAGGTCTTCAAGCCATTGGGCTATGGAGTCAACAAATGGATAGCAGGACTGGACCAATTCATTAAAGGGAATGTTCACAGGGCAGGCTAGCAGAAAAAAATGCAAATATTCAAGCGTAATGGGGGAAGTAACTCCAACTAGGGTGAAAGGGCACTCAAGAATCCTTAGACCGGGATCAAAATGGAGAATAGAGGATAATCATGAACAAAGGGCAATTAAGAATCCTTTGCTACGAGTCACAAGAAGTCACCTAAACTAAGGAGCACTCAAGAATTCCTTAACTTAGATTTGTGAAGAAAACATATAATAATGCATAACAGTCAAGACAGAGTGCATTCAAGCAATTTCTAAAATATCATTCCATGTTATAACATTTAGATTTTAGAGATACATAAAGATTACGGAAAAACTTGAAGGAAAACAACATTTAACATGAGAGAATACTTATTTGTATTTCGCTTTACACAAGAATCCTGTAAAATATCTGATCTTTATTCCTTGATCCAGTAAGCCAATCCAATCATTGATACAATAGAATTTTTGATTCAAGGGAAATAGTATATAGAAATGTTTTGGAATCAACCCTACATACTTCGAATTGTGAATTATTTATACAAAAAACTTATTACAAAATATCTCAAAACAACTTGAGATTATTCTAGGAAATACAAATATCTTCTAGCAAGAAGATAGAGACAGCTAATGAACTGTTTCTTGTTGTCCATTTAATTATGGTTGTGCTGGCCTTAATGGTTGAGATGTAGCCCTTTATGCTGGCTGATAGTTGTGGCATTTTCACGCTAGAGTCTTCTTTACTTTGATCTTTCATCTGATACTCTTTGACCCTGCTACTCTTTGACCTTGTTGTGTTGTTTTTACCTGTTTCATCCTTCTGCCTTCATATTTATTGTGGGGTAACTTTTAGCTATTAATTTATCATAGTAAATCTGTTATTGTCTCCCACCATTCTGCACTTGGTAATTTCACGCTTACCATTCTCCTGCAGATCTCATCAGCTTCGGTATACTTTGAAAAATTGGGCTTGGTGAGGAACAAATGTTTTACCTCATGCTCAAGGAAAAACAAGTTCTCAAATGTGTTGTATAATACTTTTCCCGTTGGCAAGGCTTTAAAGGATGAGGAACTGGCTTTATCCTTAGCCAATTTTCTAAGTCTATTCTCGTAGTTCGATTGTGTCATGAGTTTTTCATTGATGACCATAGGACTGGGCAGACCTTTCTCCCTCAAAATCTGAACTTTAGCCAGGAACCTATCAATGGCTACCTACATATTGTGGCACTTTTCTTCCAAATTAAGCATAAGGTTCCTTTTTGAAAGGACCTTTCTTATTTCTAAAATGGTGGCAGTTCTGTCTTCAATGTTTAGCTCAAGTAGCTCATATCTGTTTTTGCTATTGAGGAAATGGATGAGTCTATTTGCATCCTCAGGCTTATTTCCCAATTCCTCCTTCACTTTCTAGATAGCTTCAGTAGCTACCTTTACTAGCTCTATTTGCTCAAAAATAACTTGGATTGATGGCCAAATATCATTGATAGAGTCAATGATATTGGCCCACAGCATTTCTTTGGTTTGCCCAAGTGGTTTGTCAAGAGTTAAATCCTTTTCTAGGATTTTGACCCTCTCACCCATTCTCTAGGCCCTTTGTGTTTCTTCTTTCTACTTTAGTAGGGCAAGTTTACAGTCAGTTAACAGACTTGCCACATTTTCCTTCAATCTTTTCATCTCTATAGCCTGGATAGACATATCTTCCATGGCTTTCACAAGTTCTACTGCTTTGTCCCCTGGTGCTCCTGCTGTTGTAGTAGATTCCGTTGTTGCTTGCAAGGTTGTCGCAAGTGGAACTGTAGGTGCCAGTGATGCTGCCATGGTAGAAGGAACTGCTATGGATACCGTGGGGATGACAGTTCTAGAAGTTGTGGCCAAGTCACTTTTCTTTGATTGAATTAAAGTGTCCAACTCCTTGTCTTTCTCCTTGAGTTGATCATTCAGCTTCAGGACTAAGTCCATGAGTTCTTCATGTCTTTGTTGGGCTTCTAGAACCTCTACTGTTTGTGGATGAAGTAGCTAGGGTATCTTTAGTTGGTTTTTCAATGTAGTTATGTCATCATTCTTCATTTTAATAAGTTGTTTTGCAGCTTTTATATCCTTGGGATCGTGTCCCAATTCAATTACTAAATCCTCTAAGGACTTGATCGTGGTGTCCTTGGCCTGTGAGGAGGCCTTCTCTAATTGGAATTGAGCCTAGATATTGTTCAAAGAGTTTTGTAGCTGGTGGGCGGCTATGGCCTTTCCAGTCAAAGTGGAGTATATTATCTCCCCTGTTTGCTTGTGTAGCTCAATCTGGTCTATGGAATGGATATCCCTTGCGAGCACTTCAAAATTTATTTTCTTGAAATTTGAGGTTGTTCTTGGCTGTTGAGTTGTAGGCTTCACAGATGTCATCTGCAGCTTCCCCTCCTTTATGTCAAAGGCTGACATTAGCCTTGTTTGATTGGTAGGGGTGAGTTTCAGGTATTGAGCATAAGTTTGGCTTTGAGCCTTTCATTTATAGCCTTGATTTCTTTATATCTTTCCTTGATGTCTTAATCTTTGTCTGTAGGCATTATGAAGGAAGATACTTCCACACTAAGTTGCCTTTCCAATACCTGTGTTTGTGAAGTGGAAGGCTCTTGTCTTAGGCCCCTATACTACTAGTGTAACCCCTTATTGTTATTAGTACAACCCACTTATTATATTGATGTACCCATGTAGTGCCCATATTGTTATTATTGTGCCCCATAGAAGCCCACTATTGTTATTATTGTGCCCTTACATTATTATTTTTATGTCGGCTCTGATTATGTTATGACCCCTTAGACTCCTATATATAGAAAGGAGGTCTTTTCATTTGTATCATTGAAGAATTGCGCATTTGTGTAATGTAAAGGAGGTTTCCCCCTCGAAGAGGCTGAATTCTAAGGCATTGATCTCTCTTTTCTATCTTTTTGTGAGTTGGTTTCATAACATTTGGTATCAGAGCTTTGGATTCTAGGGTTTCGCTACTCCAAACAGGTCATCATGGCATTTTCGCTATAACTTTTTTTCTGCGATGTTTCAGAAGCTAAAAAAAAACACATTTGAGAATAAATCGCATTGAATCTCGGGTCCAAATTTTAGAGCTTTTCGCACTATATTTGCAAAGATATGATCTAAGGAAGTTGGTCTTTTGCAGACTCTTGAATTACATTCCAAACAGGTGACCTCAGGAAAATCGTCATAACTTTCTCTTTGAGCATCGGATTAAAATTTTGTAAGAAGGTATAGAAAGAGGATGGACTGCATTTTCTTGTAGATATTTTTCAGAGCCAAAAGTCAAAAAAATGACACTTGGCACTTCATACAAGTTCGCTCTTCTGGAAAGGTCTAAAATCAGGTCATCTTGGGAGATTGTGCATAACTCTTTCTTGGAGAAGCCAATTTGGATCAAATTGGTGGCATTGGAAAGAGGACACAGAGGGCTAATACAAGTCATAATTTCATAACTTAAAGATCTGAAAGTAAAAATTTACAGTCATTTCAAGATGGAGCTCCTAAAATCAAGAAAAAGCAAGATGAGGAAGTTTGACGGCAAGGATCCAGTAAATTGGATACTTCAGATGGAGCAATATTTTGATCTACATGGTGTACCAGTGTTACAAAAGGTATGTATTGCATCTTCATATTTAGAACCAGATCAATTTTTATGGTATGAAGGGCTTTGTTCTCGTAAACAACTTGTTACGTGGTCACTTTTCACGGAGGAAATGATAGCACATTATGAGGATACAAAGAGCAACACCTTCTTTAGAGCAACACCCCAACAATTGGAAAGAGTAAAAGGGCTTTGTGACATAGTGGAAAGCAAAATTATGGAAACCAGGAAGCATACCCCTCACAACTATAAAGATGGAAGTGTTGTTTCTCCTAGCCTTACACAACCTACAAGGGTTACACCACAACAATTTGAAGAAAAAAGAGAAAAAGGGCTTTGTTACAATTGTGATAGCAAATGCACTAAAGGTCATAAGTGTGCTGAGAAGAAATTATTTTACATAGAATATGAAGAGGAGGAATAAAAGGATCAAGAAACATCAAAAGAAAAAGATATACGCCAGGACCCCACCCCAGAGAAAGAAGAAATTAATCAGACCATATCTTGTAAAGCATTGGCAAGAATTACCACTCCTCAAACACTCAAGATAGAAGGACATATCAAGAAGAAAAAGGTGCAAGAAGTGAAAGATCACATCAAGAAAGAAGAAATGAATCCAACCATATCTTGTAATTCATTGGTCGAAATTACCACTCCTCAAACTATCAAGAAAGAAGGACATATTAAGAAGTGAAAGATCACGTCGAGCATCAAGAAATGAATCCGACCATATCTTGTAAAGGATTGGAAGAAATTACCACTCCCCAAACTCTAGAGATAGAAGGACATATCAAGAAGAAAAGGGTTCAAGCAATGAAAGATCACATCGAGCATCAACAACAAGTTCTCCAAATTTTAAAAGGATAACGCCACTTCGGTGCAAAATCAAACGAAACAACAGGTAGATCAACATCGTAGTGAAAAATGTTTTGATGTAGGTGATTTGGTATTTTTACTGCTACATCTCAAGCAAGCTATTTATGAGAAGGAAATGTTTGCAATACTACATGCACTTAAAAAATGGCAACCTTACCGAATGGGAAGACTCTTCAAGGATGAGGATGTGGAAGCATTGTTTTGTGCTATTTCTATTATCCAACCAAATTGGATAAAAAAAGCAAGGGATGAATGGAAGAAGGACAAAGAAGTATGGCCACTTATTCAAAAGTTGCAAAAGATCCCAATTCAAACAATATTGCCAGAAATTGAAGATGAAGGAAAAATCATATTGGAACCCAGAGCAGTCACAGAAACAAGAACCTGATAGCTACGAAATCGATCAATTTCAGAGTACTCATCAAGTGGAAGAACTTACCCGCTAAAGATTCCACATGGGAGGACAAGAATTTTATACAGAAGCATCAAGAACTACTCAAGCGTTGAGGACAATGCTTTTTGAAGGAGAGGGGTATGTTAGGCCCCTATACTACTAGTGTAACCCCTTATTGTTATTAGTACAACCCACTTATTAAATTGATGTACCCATGTAGTGCCCATATTTTTACTATTGCGCCCCATAGAAGCCCACTATTGTTATTATTGTGCCCTTACATTATTATTGTTATGTCGGCTCTGATTATGTTATGACCCCTTAGACTCCTATATATAGAAAGGAGGTCTTTTCATTTGTATCATCGAAGAATTGCTCATTTGTGTAATGTAAAGGAGATTTCCCCCTCGAAGAGGCTGAATTCTAAGGTGTTGATCTCTCTTTTCTATCTTTTTGTGAGCTGGTTTCATAACATCTTGTATGCCTCCAAATGGAGTGGCAGGCCTGTTTCTTTCTTCTTTTGTATTGGTGATCTCAGCTGAGCCTTTAGTGTATTCCTGCTCAGAGGCTGGATTTAGCCTTTGCCTCTTGTTTGATTCCTGTTGTAAATCAGAGGTGGCCATCCCTGAGGTGGAAGCTCCTTCTCTATTTCTTTTTGGGGCCTTCTCCTCGTTTTGAGGAGTCTGCATGACTGGAGGAGTGCTCATGGTAGTTTCTGGTTTTTCTGGTACCTGCAGAAAAGAGTTGTCATCAAGTTGCTTTTCTAAATCAATAAGAGCATTCTCAATATCTACTCTGGTGTTGTCCTGGTCTGCTAGGGTACCTTCCACCCATTCTGTTTGATTTGCATAAGCTTCTATCTCAGGTATGGGATGGTGAATGAAAGGTCCTAGCTTGACCTTTTGTCTTTTCTTTGTGATGAATTCCAAAGGATCGTATCTCCAGACAAAACTTCTTTGGAACTTCATCCTTTGTAATATTAAGTCTGCCTCTTGGCCAGCCTCTCTAGAGTTGCATATGAAGGGGCCTAGTTGGTCTTTTATTTTGAAATTGGCCTTCTTCTTGGCATTGACAAATTTTATTTCATCTGCATTTATAATTTGCCTATAGTATTCTAATGCAAACAACCTCATTGGGAGGTACCTTGGTAGATTGTATGGTGCCAACATGCAACCATAAATCTTGATTTTTGTATGGTTCTGGTAAAGGTACCAGTCACCAAATTTGGTCTGTTTAGATAATTGGAGGCCTCTTTTTATTTCTGGATTAATCCTTGGAGGAGGGCTTCCAGTCAACATTGTCATGACTGGGTGTAAAAATAAATCAATAAAATCAGGATAAGAGTATGGAGACTGGTACTGGTGGATCAATGGGGTCCAAAAAATGACTGACCAGGGCTGACCCCTGGTGTCCAGCTTTTGAAGGGTGAATGGGAATTTCTCTGATTGATAATATAAAAACATGTGGTATAGAACTGAGGAGTACTTGAAAACCCTTTCATTTCCCATTCTTGTGAACTGCTCATGCATATGGTCAGCTATGAATGTGGCAAAGTCATAAATAGTTGCAGGAGGTTGTCTTGGGGTATAGATGGACATGAAAGCCAGGATGATTTCACCAATGTACTCATTTGTGGAGTAAACCAAAACACAAGATATCATGGATACAATATTTCGGCCCCAAGGAGAAAATATAGTTGCTACATATGGAAGGGGGTCTTTGGGGGTGTACTTCTCTTCTATGATGAAGGTTTGGATCAATTGGGCCAATCTAGAAGAGTTGAGTTTGGGATATAAGTCTAACAGGTCTCCAATTGAGAGGGGAGTTAGGTTTGGCCCTGGTTGGAGCTGCAGCATATCATTGATGGACTCAGGAGTGATGGTGGAAAGGACTTTCTGGTCATGGGACATGATGGTTCTGTGACTAGGGACGTAGCAAGCATAGCACATATGTACAATTTCAGGAAAAATGTGGACTTGGGGGAACTGGTACTTGGGAAAATTTGACTCCCAAAGGCTAATTTCATCAGCATGGTTCAGGAATTTGTCCCTACTTTGGCAATGCATTTTTAGAAGGAGCTCTATAACAGTGGTATCTTTTATATGTAAGTCTCTATCAGCTAGGGGAAGGTGGTCTAGGTCTAAATGAGGTGTCGTGATGTGTCTCGCATCCATAGCAATTGGGGCAGCCATTCTCATTCCTTGTGAATTTGAGTAATGGGGGAGGGTAATTTGCAGTATTTAGGGCAACGGTGCTTAGCAAGGTGTGCAGTTTTTAATTAATTTTTAACTAAAAAACTCAGTAGTTGGTTACTTTCGAAATTGACAATGTATTTGATGAATTCTGGTTTAAATACCTGGAATTGGGGTGAATTGGCTCTGAGCGGGATGGCTAACGATTGCAAGTGGTCAAATGGCTTTGTATAAGCTACAAGGTTGACTAGGTTGTCTGCGGTGTCTTTGGAGTGAAATTGTACATGGGTTGTCGGCTTCAACATTTGCAGGTGGCATGCATGCATACAGAGGCTTGCAGATGAAATGTCAGTGAAAACAAAAAATTTGGGTCTTTTTGGCTTTTATACGTAAAAAGTTAGTTTTGGTGGGTATGGAATAAATAGTGGTTGATTTGTCGCATAGCGAGAGGGCGGTAAACAATTTATATCACACCGCTTTAGGGAGTTTGGTGGTATTCGGGAGGGGCCACCCGATTCCATTTATCAGATGACACATAGCACCGGGGATGGGGGAGAAACCACTTTATCAAGTGGGTAAAGGGTGCACGTCGGGTTGGCCCGATATGGATAAGAGTTGTCGGATGAAGAGGGGGATGATCACATGGTGATCGAGTAGGGAAACTGCACGAATGCTAGTGGGGGGCCCGACAGGCACTTAATTATGGCGGTATGAGATTAATTTATAGTTTAATCTCATCGAGGTGCTTTAATGTGGGATTAAGGGCTAAGCGCTAAGATCTAATGCTTTCCAGAAAAAGAAATTGGTTTCAGTTTCGTTTATAACCCAACTTTCAAATTGCTTTGCTTTGCTTTCCTTTTTTGGTTGACCTATTTTGTTTTTCATGGTTTTTTAGTGTCTCTTTGGAAATCTTGAGAGTCTTTATTGACATTTTGTTGGTTTGTTGAAGTCTTTTATACTACTATTCAGATTAGTTAATGCAAGTTTGTAGTCCTTTCTCATTTCAAGTTTCATTTTATTGATGAGTTGCATAACTTGCGAAGTTCAGGGACTCTTTATGCTTGTTTCTTGATCTTTGAAGTTTAGTAGTCTTTTGTGACCTCAAAAATTTCTTTGGTTTTTAAAAGAAAAAGAAAAAAACATAGCTTTTGCCTTTCTTTTTCTTTTCAAGTTTTTGTTTTTGGTTTCTTTTGTTTTGTTTTTGAGCAATTGTGAACTTTTTCAATTGGTTTTGCTTGGTTTTGAGGGAAATTTGTTATTGAATTTTTGCCCTCTTTATTTTCAAGTTGGCTTATTGATCTTGTAAAGAAACACATTTGCTTATTATATGAGCATTCATAGGATCTTGCATCATCATTTGAGTTTGCATTAGGTTAGTTTGCACAATAAGCATTTTTAGTCTTTTTTTTTAGATTTTGAGTGTGTGTGGAGTGTTTCTAGAAAAAGAAAAGAAAAAAGAAATATTTTTCTTATATAAGTTTTTCGTAGAACCAAGTAGAAATCCCTTTTCATTGAATAAAATAACTGCATGCATATAGTTAGGTTTCTATTGATTTCTTTTGCGTCGAAAACACCATAAGTTTCACTCTCATTGTACCTTTGACTTAAAGAACAACCTTCTAAAATAAAGCTCTTTAATAAAAAGAACTAGAAATTTTTTAATTTGTCATTAACAACACCAACAAGTTTAAGTTCTTTAGGGCCTTGGAATAGGTGAGCGGAGATTTAACTCTCCAAGGCCACTCAAACTATCAAACATAGAAGTTGAATAATTAGTGAAATGTAGTGTTGTTAGAAAGGTCGGGAAAGCTCTGTGACTGGGAGTCAAGCATGAGGGAGAGTGAAGGGAAGGAAGAGAGATACCCCCTCTCCTACTTGTTGAATCCCACCCTGAGACTGTTCCACCTGGCTTTTGATATGAACTGATTCCCTTAGTTTCTATTCCTAGGGATCACATATGTTGGTTGCGGAGTGGAATCTCGTGGCACCTGAGGCAGACATTGCATCACATTCATTAGTACTTTTGGAGGGTACCCTTGCAAACCTTGGGTGCTTGCACCGGCAAAGGATTTTGTCTGGAGGTCAGCGTAACTATTTCTATTACCTTCACTAGTGGGCCTGGGCCGTCATTATCCCAAACTATTTTCGAAAGGTCCTTGATTTTCACTTTCTTGCATTTTGGTGTCTGGGCCTCATCATCAGGAGCAGAAATACTTGGAAGTAGCTTGATTGACTATATCTTTTAGGGACTTTGTTAGAGAGTTCTCTTTGCTCCTCGTTGGCCTAGCCTTATAATTTTTTTGAGTCTTTAATTAGTTCTCTTAAAAATAATTAAACGTGGTTGATCGACCAATTCGTCAGTCTAGGAGGCTTCATGGGCTTTCACCTACGAGTGTTGAGACTTATTCTAGAAGGTGTAGGAGCAATTCTATCGGTTATTTCCAATCGATGGCAACAGACGCAATGGAGATTGATCCTCCGGTTGAAGCTATTGATTTACAGAATAGACCTAGTATAAATAGAGAGTTGGAGAGGAACACTCCAGTCCTTTCTAGAGTCCTCTTCCAGTCGGAAGACATCATAGAGGTTGAAGAACTTTCTGAGTCTCCTTTGACTCATAATTCTCCTCTTCCTCCCGATCATCCAGATGTTTTATTATACATCGGGACTCTAACCCACAGGCCTTTGAGCCCCAGTCTATATCAATCTATTCCTTTGATGGCCACTGCAGGGAGCATGGTTTCAACTGTGAGTGCTACTAGTGTGCAAACTCCTTTATCAGTACAAGGAGGAGGTACAATTCCTTAAATCACTCTTAGCACTGCAATTTTTGGCTCTACCTCAATTCCATCTTTGAGTGGGGCACCCAAACTTTTTCCTCCGGCACTGGTTCTTTCCCCTTTGGAATGTCGACCAGCGCAATTCCTTCGGTTCCGTTAAGTTTTCCATCTGCTGCCTCCACGTCTATGACTTCCATGGCAAGTGGGTCAGCTTCTTTTCAGGGTTTCCCTTTTGGGAGTGGTCATATACCACATTCTAACCCAACTTTAGGATCGATACCTTTTCCCTCCACGGTCAAATTTATAATCCTTTCCAAGGATAGACTAACCCAGTTGTTAGCAGACTTGGAGTTGGGAATCAGTTCTCTTTTGGGCAACAGGGGAATATTTCATATTCCTCCATGAGTTCATTCTAGAGTTTTTCTCCCTATGCTCATGCATGGAACCCTTACCAAGGGCTCTCTACTCCATTCAACACCTCTCTAGGGGGGAATTTCACTGGATATGGAAATTTTTCGGCAGGAGTTGGACAAACTCTGATTTTTTCTGGGCCACAAGGTTCTCCTTATGGTTCATGTTTTTCTATGAATTACTTCAAGCAACTTGGTGCCTTCACAAATCTAGGGTATTCTTTTCAGAATGTTGGAAATTCTGCCCAGACCGGGTGGAATCCTCAGGGTCCTCCACGCTTACCTTTCCTAGCAACGTTAAACTTTCTAGATCTATCCAAATTGACTAATGATCTAATCTGATATAACCTATCCTAGCCTCCAGTTCCAACCAAAATTCTGTCAAATATACCCAAATTCGAAGGGAAAACTGGCAAAGATCCAGGCGACCATATAACCACTTTCCACGTACAGTGTTCATCAAACTCCCTGATAGATGATTCAATCAGGTTGAGATTATTTCAACACACCCTAACTAAGAATGTGGCTAAATGGTACATTGAATTCCTAGTGGGCACCTTCGCTTCATTCGATGATCTGGCTATAATATTTTTAAACCATTTTTAGTTGCCCATTCGTTATGATGCTGGTACTGAGCTATTAATTAATTTCCACCAAGATCAGGCAACCCACATTTCGAATCATATCCAAGAATGGAGGATAAGGAAGAAGCTCATTAAATCCGATATTCCACAAGAATTTCTTCTTCAATGGTTTCTCAAGTCTTTGCAACCCGAGATTTCTAAGGATGTATCACTCTCCGGTGTATTCGCTGAAGAACAGGCGATTTTTAGAGCCCAACAGCTAGAACTTATATATTCTCAATCTGGGGTTCTTCAGAAAAATTTTCTTGATGCTCCTAGATCTAAGGTTGATTTATCCAAGCTGAAGCCAGGTCCCCATGCCAATAGGCTAGTCGGAACGATTGATAGTAACACGGTTAATCTGCTAAATCAATTGTAGTTGTTGTCTTTACAAAATGTTTCTTCTATGCAGGCATCACCATATGTGCCTATGCCTTCTCAACCTTCATCTATAAATGTCGTTCAAACTTCTAACCCCAAAGGAAACCAAAAATTTGATGGGAAGAAGAAAGGACGTGGTAGGAAAAAGAATCAGGATGGGAAGGCTAATGCAAACAAATGCGGCAATGATGCTAGAGGGGGTAAAAAAGAGTCTAAGAAGAAAGTAAAGTTTCCATGCAAGTTATGCAATGGTGACCATTTGACTCATCTTTGCCCTAAGATTCAATATACTTGACGCTTGTTGGTTCAGCAAGGGTCTTCTAGCTTCCAGGCTATGCTAGCTAACCCTTTTCCCCAAGGGCAGCAGTTGCTTGTTGGCGCAAATTCTAGTACCGGTACCCCCGCTGGGGGCAACCAGGAAGAGGAAAATACATCAAATGTTTACATGATGAGTTCACATATTGACATTGCTACACGGTCATGTGATTATGGTGAATCAGAATCACCCAAGGCTAAGTCTACTCTTGATGTTTCACAGCCACTCCATATCGAGAGGCCCGTATTTGAGTCTATACCTCGGATTCCAAAAGGCTCCAAAAAATGCTCGACCATTAACACCAATGCTAAGGCAGCCAAGAACTACTCTATTGTAGAATATCTAGCTCAGAGTCCTTGTGCTATGTTGGTGTTAGAGTTACTCTAGACGTGCCTAGCACAAATGAGTGCATATTCTCACTGCGATCGGAGCGGTTGATCCAGAAAAAATATCTTGTTCTTACATTTGATATGTCAAACATCAAGAAGAGACTCCCACATCATATGTCTTTTCAAATCAATTCTACATATTGAAATACCAATATCTTTCGAACTATAGTTGATGAGGGATATTCGACATGTGTAATGTCTATATTATGTTGGAAGGCTATTGGATCGCCTCAGGCTATTCCTTCACCTATTAACAGCATGTGATGGTCATTCTCATAAACCACATGGGATTATTCCAGCCTTTCCCATCTGTGTTGGGGGTAAGGTTGTAAATATTGAAGTATAAATAGTTGATGCAAATCTTGATTACAATATCCTTTTAGGTAGAAACTGGATTTACGAGATGGATGTTATTGTATCGTTGTTATTCCGCATCCTTTGTTTTCCTCGTGAAGGGAGAATCGTAAAGGTTGATCAAATGGATTATTCTTCGGGTGAGTCCCATGCATCTTCTGAATCTACTGTTCTGTTAGTGAACAATCCCAAGCAACATATTGAGAATATAGGAGTTGGAATGTACTCTTCCTTAATGGTTACCTTTGATTTTCCTGCTCCTATTGCTAGAATTAATGTTATTTCATCCTCCAAGGAACCTTCTCGAAGATAGTTCTTTAGAACTCATTATTTTTTGGATCCTTGGCCCTTACCCTCTTCTACCACCACATTAGATGAGGGGAAAGTAGGTGGAATGGCATTTCCTATGTCTGCAACTAAAATTTCTTATCAGTCTATTGTTAACATTGCAGACTTTGATCCTACTTTGTTTTCACCGGACAAGCTAGATGGGGATGTGGCTCTGTCCTGGTTCTAGATTTGACTTCAGTTATGGATTGCTTATATATTATTTTTCCATCTGAAGAAGCTATCCTAGAAGCAATGACGGGTGTTGACAGACCATGGAATGATTTGCATCATCAGTCATATTTTCTCCCTCATTTGCAAGACGTAGAATCAAGCCTATCGAGTTCTTCATCTACTAGTGATGTTCATGCATTTTTAAATCCTTTGGCCTCGGCACAGTTTTCAACCGAAGGTAACATGTTTTTCATTTCAAAAACTATTCCAATGAACATCTCTAGGAATCCCAATATTATTGAAAATGCCTTCATTGGAGTTGACTCTTCCCCTAAAGAAATTCAAACTTATATCGATCTATTTAAAGAGTTTAGATATGTGTTCGCTTGGTCTTATGAGGAAATGCTAGGGATAGATCCATCTATAGTCCAGCATGAGATCAAGACATATGAAAATGCAAAACCTATTTGTTAGAAACTTCGACCAGTAAACCCTAGAAAAGTAGCAGCTATCAAAGCTAAGGTTGAGAAGTTGCTTAAGGCGGGTTTCATATACCCCATTCCTTTAACTGAGTGGGTCTCTAATCTAGTCCCCGTAGACAAAAAGAAAGGAATGATCCATGTATGCATTGACTTTAGGGACCTAAATAAGGCTTGTCCTAAGGATAATTACCCCACACCCTTTATTGATCAGATTATTGATGAATGTGCGGGTAATGAAATTTTCTCATTTATGGACGGATTTTCTGGTTATAATCAAATTACTATTCGTCCATAAGATCAACATAAGACAACTTTTATTTGCCCCTGGGGTACATTTGCATATAAAAAGATGCCTTTTGGCCTTAAAAATGCTAGAGCTACCTTTCAGCGGGCCATGTCATATGCTTTTCACGATATCAAGCATGTTATCGAAGCTTATTTGGATGATTTAGCTGCTCATTCTCGAAAGAGAATAGATCATCCTAAACATCTTCGATTGATTTTTGAATGATGTCATTTTTATAAAATTCGGTTGAATCCGAATAAGTGTGTTTTCGCCGTCACATCTGGTCGGTTTTTGGGATTCATTGTGTCGACTGAGGGGATTTGTGTAGATCCCTTCAAGGTTGAGGCAATACTTTAGTTTCCTCCCCCATCCTCTATATGTCAACTTCAGAGTCTCCAAGGAAAAGCCAATTTCTTAAGGAGATTTATAGCTAATTACATCAAGATTACAAAAGGATTTATGAGATTGCTTAAGAAAGGGGTCCCATTTCTATGGGATGATTTCGCGCAACACTCCTTTGATGCTTTGAAAAAAGCATTAACCTCTGCTCCTTTTTTGAGTCCACCTGATTATAGCAGAGACTTCCTTTTATATCTCATTGCAATAGAATAAACTATTGGTATGGTTTTGGTTCAGGAGGATGATGATTTATGTGAGCACATAATCTACTATCTGAGTCGAGGCTTAGTGGGTCCTAAACTGTGCTATTCTCCCATCGAGAAATTAGCTTTGGCAGCTATCCATGTTGTCCAGTGACTTAGACATTATATTCTTCTTTGAAAAACTTTCGTCTTAGCAGCCGTCAATCCATTTCAGTTTGTTCTCAATAAGTGAGTGATTGGGGGGAAATATAATAGATGGATTGCCATTTTACAAGAATTCAATCTCGAATTCATGTCGTCTAAGTCTAAGAAATCTTTAGTATTTGCAGAGTTGATCTTAGAGTTGCCTTGTGAGGAAGAAATCATTTATGAGGAAACTTTTCCTGATGAACATATATTTCTTATTTCCTCGCAAGATCCTTGGTATGGAGATATTATTATATATCTCCAAACTTCGAAGTTTCCGCTCACCTTTTCCAAGGATGAACGTAGAAAATTATGTCACCTCGCTAAAAGCTATATTATTATAGGTAACACTTTATATCATCGTGGGGTTGATTCAATCCTTAGACCTTGCTTAACCTTAGAATAAGTTGAGTCTGTACTTAATGATTTCCACCATGGAGCTTGTGGTGGTCATCTATCTGGGCTTCCAATAGCCCAAAAAATTTTGCATGTTGGTTACTTTTGGCCTTCGATCTTCAAAGGTTGTATTGAAGCGGTCAAGAGATTCCATCCCTATCATGTTTATACTTAGAAAATGCACGCACATCCAGCTCCACTTTATCATGTGATCACCATCAGTCCTTTCATGAAGTGGGGTATTGATTTTACTACCTGTAATCTGCCTTCGGCAGGAAATCACAAGTATATCATCGTAGTCGTAGACTACTTTACTAAGTGGGTTGAGGCTATGCCTACTTTCAAGAATGATGGTGAAACAGTAGCCTTGTTTCTTTTCAATCAATTTATTTCCCGGTTCGGTATTCCTAAAGATATTTTCACTGAACATGGCATTCATTTCCAAAATCAAATGATGTCTGAATTGGCTCTTAAGTTGGGTTTCCGGCAGGAGTATTCATCTCCATGTATCCTCAGGCCAATGGGTAGTTTGAAGTCGTGAATAAATCCCTAAAAATCATCCTGTAAAGGACAATTGACAAAGCTCGATCCAATTGGAACAATATGTTATATCCGTTACTTTGGGCATACCGAATGTTAGTTAAGACTGCCACTGGTTTTACTCCCTTTCAACTAGTTTATGGGTTGGAATCCATTTTTCCTGTGGAATGTGAAATTCCTTCCCTTAAATTAGTTGTTGAACTTCTTCCCGATACTTCTAGTCTCGAAGAATGCCTCATTCATTTGGAACATCTCGATGAGCAGCATCGAGATGCGACCATAATCAATGAAGCTCATAAGAAGAGGGTAAAAACTCAATATGATAAAGTTTTTCGTCCTAGATTTTTTTTTTAAGGCGGCCTTTTCCTAGTCTATGACCAAGACAAAGATGCCTTGGGGGTAGGAAAGTTTAAATCTATGTGGTACGGTCCCTTCACTGTCAAAAAAAAAAATGAAAAGAGGGCTTATGAGTTGATTGATTTCGAGGGAAACAAGTTGGAGGAGCCTAGAAATGGGCTCTATCTTAAAAAGTATTTTGCTTATGCTTCAGCCTAGAATTTTCTTGATTGTAAATATTGTATCTTTTTGCATATCTATCTATCAGTTTTATAGTGATGTCAATATTTTTTATCTACTTTGGCAGGCATTGATGGACGATTAGATATATATAGGGTTCGCTGATGGTACCAGTAGACACACCTGGGACCTTGCTTCCACGGCTTTGGTGATTTATTAACCATCTAGAGAGTTCTTGGTTTTGAGAGGCGTATGTATTGGTCCTGCTTCAAATAATATCGCCGAATATACTGATGTTATTAATTTATTATTTGAGGCCATATATCTTAGTATTGATTCATTACTAGTTTATTTGGATTCACAACTGGTGGTATCTCAACTGAATAACATCTATCGTGTGAGAGATCCTTATTTATATCACCAATTTATGAGAGTGAGTTTATTACAAAGATCATTTGTTTATATCACATTAATTCATATTCCATGATCAGAAAATTCATTAGCATATTCTATCACTAATCAAGCATTAAAATGGCCCCCGGATGCGGGTGGTTAGCAGCTTAATGGTTATGTGGAAGGCGTATCACATGGGCAGGTGTCAGCCCCCATGCGCCACGAGTATTAATGCTGGTCAGGCGAGTTGGGCTCGCACAAGTTCATTTATGAAGACATTAACTTCGTCCATCCGTTGCAAGGTTAACAGTGCCATGGCGCTCCATAAGCGCACTGCTCCCGCGGCTTTGTTGCATTCCTCTGCAGCTCCTTGGATTGCAGCGCTGTGCGTTTTTCTGAGTCTCTCTGCTAGCGAACAAGGGCACGTTATTGCGCCAGGTTCATATGATCCATCTGATGTTCTGTTGTTGTCTCGTTCAGAGCACTCTTCTATTTGCATTCACCCTCTGAACGCTGCAATGCCGCGCGAAAGGCCCAGGTTATTGAGTAGACGAGGTGGCTCTGGTGGCCGAGCGGCCTCTCAGCGGTCTTCGGAAACTCTGGAACTTGGGCGGAGCAGTCCACCGGTCACAAGAGGTGGAAGAGGCAGGGGTCGTGGAAGAATTGGGAGGGACGAATGTGAGCATGCTGCTCATCCCACTGTGCGCTATCGAATTCCATGCTCTCTCGCTAATTCCACTTTCATAGTCTCTGTCACCATAGAAAAATGTGAAGAGAGCAGGGAGCTGGGAGCCGCCCATCCTGAAGCACTTGCCGAACAGAGGAATGTGAATCCAGTGGATAATCTGCGCCCGGTCATGGGGAGTGCTTCGATGCTGGACCCGGCCGTTCCTGCAGGCCCAAGTGCGCCTGTTCGTGGCATTCCCACAGGCTCGGTGGCTCCACATTCGGACTCGGAGGACTCTCTTCAATATGGATGCAGAGTCGTCGAGGAGCCTTATACCACTGATGATGACTGATACAGCATGACTATGTTTTGTTTTCGCAGCTACGGTTTGTCCCAGGTCTCTGACTATCAATGTGTCGTTTATACTTATCATGATTATGTATTGTTTCGTGCAGTTACTGTTTGTCTCAGGTCTATGTCCGTCCATGTGTCGCTTACACTCAGCACTGTGGCATGTTTGTCCAATGTATTGTCTCCGCTTTGTTCAAATCTGTGTTGTGTCGAAGATGAAGTCAACTTACTGATGAAGGTTCACACTGTTTTGACCTCATGAGCTTTTTGTAATATGCCATTCACAGGGCAGAACTCTCAAGGCCACGGCCTTGCTGTAACTTTTTTGTATCAATAATAGAAGTAGCCAGATTGAGAAAAAAAAAAAGCATTAAAATGGCATATAAATCATTCATCACATTAAAAAATAAAAAATAATCGAAGTATCATCTGTATATATATGATCATCATGATAAATTGTTTGTACATAGATAGAGTTTTCTGTCCAAAATAATATACAAAATTGGGACAAAATGTCGTACAAAATTAGGGCTTATGCCAATCATCATGTCTAATAAAAAAAAATTAGTCTTCCATCTAGCGATTCTACTCAAGATGAGCAACAAGGAAGAAAATGATGGCATTTTCCACCCACCGAAATAGCTGCACTCAATCTCTTAATACTCCCACCACGCATCGTTGCATCTCCTCTGGTAGGTCCTCTACAGCCGCCATAGGTACTTGGTGATTTAACCTCACCAATTTTATCTGGACTGCATGGAGGGTCCTTTCAGTCTCTATTGTGGCTCCTTCGACATCTCTTCCGTGATGCCTGTGTTGAGGTAGACCATCAGGTCTCACTAGTCCAACGTCTATGTCATGATCAATAATTTTGTAAGTATTTTGTCTCATGAAAAATATTTTTTGTTCATTTATATACTTAAAATTCAAAAAGAAAATGTACCTATGGCGCCCCATGCTACATCTGGTGGCAACACTAGATTTGGATCTCCTCTAAAGTCCATTCCTACATAAGGGTAGTCTTCGACCGCAATGATCTATTGTTCCCACCAAAGGAAAAACTTGTCATCAAATGTATTCCTAGGGACCTCACCACCCCCTAGTTGTTTCATTAAGTTAGCCCACCTGCCCATCCATGGATCTCTTGGGCAGCTGATGGTAGATAATACCTTGGGATGAAGCCCAGGTATTCTCTCAAAGAATAAGGAACACAATATGGTTCCATATCCAAAGTTCCTTGTCTGACCCTTGTAGATAGAAGTAAGTTGTTTTTTCATATTGGCTAACAGGGGTGTCCACAATCGAAGACTATAGTGAGACAATCCAATGCAAGAGTCATTGAAACACGAGAGGCCTAATGTAGAGAAGCAGAACCATTTACCCTGGCAATGGTAAAAGAAGGATTCTTTGTGATATACTCTCTACATGTTTGATTGGAATATAGGTTCCGATCTTCTCGGTGTTCCCTGAACAATAGATGCGTACGTAGTCTTCCACACTAAGACTACCTCTTGTTCTTCTTGTTGAGTGGACCCTCTCTCCCCTCCGGGAAAGACCTATGATGAAATAGATATCCTCTATTTCAATCCTCAGGGGCATCTGATCAATAACAAAAGCATCTTCTTTTGGATTCTAGTAGTGGATTAACATCTCAAACAACCTAGTATTTGCCTTTATATTCGTCATTTTAAAAAAATTTAACAATCTGCATCCTCGTAAGGCATCTAATGAATTCTTATCTTCCATTATTTCATTATCAATCACACTATGCTCTCTTTCACGCCAAGTAATCGACATCCTACAAAAAAATGATGTTTTGAATCATTAAAACCGTGTTTCAAATTTTGAATTTGCGCACACATAGGTTTGGTATTAAAACAATTACGTATAGTGCTTTCCTATATGCAGTTCACATGTGTTCAACTCGCATCTACACAGAGAAAAAAATTTAAAAAAAAAATTGAACGGATGATTTGATGGAGGAAGCTTGCTTGGTTTTTTCCTCACATCTCCTTCACCCAATTGCTCAAAACACAAATAAGAAATTGTGAGTCAAAATTTCCTTATATAAGTTGACAAATTACTTTTTCTAAAGATTATTTTTCTTTTTTATGGGCTTTTTTACCTTTTTGGCTTGGAGTGTTGGGATGGGTTGTTTTTACATGATACTTTGGAGATTTTTTGAGGATTGCTTCGGTTCCATGACTGCAAACCCGTCATGGAAAGTATCATTTTTTCACTGGCATGTAGGTTAGGGATATCATTTTCCGCTACATTTTGCATACTAGCCTCCATACTGTGATATTTTTTGCCATAGGGTTGACCCCACATGTCTTGGTTCTAAAACCATTTTCACTCGCCAACTTGTAAAATCATGATATGATGGTAGATCCAACCTTTACATGGGCATCTTAGTTAGATCCTTGCTAGCATATGTTGCCCATGTTGCTACATTGTGTAGGCTTGGGAGTCCTCTTTAGTCCCGCCATGACTTGTGCGTTGAAGACTCATTCTCTTACTTCTCTATTTTTATGGCTTTATACCCTAGAGGCTCCTTTGTGTTGAGTTGTACTGCTGCATTACATGTTGACCATTTGTCCATTTTGGCCTTAAGTCGACTTCACTTAGACTCGTGTTTAAGCCACCTTTTGACCATGTCTTTTGCAAAATCAACCTTGCAATCACTTAGCCTCTGCAACTTGACACCCTCTTACCGGTGGAAGGAACATTCCTTTTAATGTCATTGACCAGTTTCATCACCTTGCATTGAGCATAGGAATGTTTCCCTCCTAGGAACTAGCACATATGTATTTGGACAGTCATTCTTTCCACTCTACTATAGGCATTCTTTTATTCTTTTTCATGCTTCATAAATATGAAAAAGACAAAATATATATATTCCAAAAAGAGCGAGAATGGGACATTATTTCCAGGATTGATGGCAGCTAGAGTCAGTTGTGTCACCCTTGAACAAAGCACTCAAAATTAAGTCTTTCCTCCATTTGGAAGGGCTTTAGTTTGACTTAGGAGAGCCTTAACCTTGTTATTGAGTCAGTACCCCTTCGATTGGTTATATCTTCCAATCATATGGAGAGTTTGCATATGCCTCCTACATGACAAACTTATACAAAGTTATTATATGCTGCCATATAGTCACATTTGAGTCATGCTCTTGTTCAAGGGAAGTAAACCTGAGTTGGCCTTTTTGTGGTGTCTCGACCTATTTTTCAGTCGGTCATCCTTGGTTGTCAGGGTCATGTTCATTATCACATCAGCTATTTGGTCCTTTACTCGTGCTGGTTTGAGAAGGTCTCCACTGACTTCTTGTTGGTGGGTCTTGCTCTTATCAACTACGACAAATTTCTCTAAGAGCGGATCTAGAGTTGCACCCTGGCCCTATTTTCATTATTGATAGGTCACCTTATGCTCAGCATCGATCAGTATCATGGGTCTTTGACTGAGTGGTTTCCCTTGTGTTCGACATCAGCTTTCATTATCACACATTGAGATTCATGCAATACCTTGGTTTCCATTTGACCCTATTGGTGGATTCATCGCCTCTATGTCATCTTTCATCATTGGTTGGTACAGAGGGTTTCTATCATGCGCTAGCCACATCTTGTGTACGCTGGAAACATGCTTCGGTTGGGTTACCACATCTTTATTCATCTAATTCCTTCCACATTATTGGCCTATGGGATAAACTCATGTTGGATTGATGAAGGATGCCTTAATTCCTTCCTTCTAGCGGGTCTTTTCCCATTGACTTCAACTCATTACTCTAGGAACAAGGTCTAGAGTCCATTTGGAAGTAACTTAGAGTTTGCAATCATTAGTGGCAGACTCCTTCACTATCAACAGTGGGAAAATATGATTGTCTCTTGATTGATGGATTCTTCCAAGTGTTCGACTTCAGCTAATTTATTTGCACTTGCTAGATTGTACTGGGTACCTTGTCTCTCATCATCATTATTGGTGAGTAGTCTCATGTTTGTTAACGGTATACATCAATGACCGATAATCAAATGATTTCTCACATGGTCGACTTTTAGATCATTTATTCCCATTGTGTAGAAATGTACCACAGCGTTCGGTGAAGACCTCGAGTTTGCATCAGCATTTCTTGGTTCACTTGTCAGTTGCTCCTGTTTCTGCTAGTTGACACCATCCACCTTATATGTTGCAGTTCATTACAACGACATCCTATATGTTGGCACCCGAGTTGCGTGTAGTACCATTTGTTCCACCATTTGACTTGGTACTTTTTGGATCAGCTTTATGACTTCAGTGATCAGCTTTCTACTTCAGCATCATTGATCAGTTCTTTATATGTGATATTGAGAAATGTATTTCTATGGATATCCGGATGATCCACTATATATTTTAAGTTCCTTTATACTTGTATGCATATTGGATTTGCTTATGTACTTGACATGCAGACATGCTTTATTATCTCTGAGCATGGGTATGCCCGCCTCAGATAGCAGCTTTCTTTTTGATCTCTTTCACTGGCTTGGCGGGCTGAATTCTGGTGAACTCCTCTCAGGTCTCAGCATGATTCCTTCTATACGCTTAATACATTTCGACCATCATGTACCCCTTTTGACCTCATATTTTAGGGGGCCTCTGTTATAGCACCATTTACCACTCTTGGTATATTTGATGCTCTAGTTATGGCCTAGGGCAGCCCTTCCTTTCCATACTTGGTCCAAATTCTAAAAAATAGTGTTTTGAATCCCATACACTTTTTTGCCCTATATAAAAGGCATATATACACAGGTCAGTCTATACCCAACCGGCGTATATGTGCTAAAACACTAGAAAAATATAATAATCTCTTTAAATTCGGGCGGATTTTACTAGTTTTACCTATTACTCACCTATTATAGCCCGTGGCCCAACTGTTTCCCAACTGACAAAAAAAAATTATAGATATATATATATATATATATATATATATATACAAAAACAAAAAAAATACAAAAACAAAAAAGCAAAAACAAAAACAAAAACAAAAAAACAAAAACAAAAACAAAAAAACGAAAAACAAAAAAACAAAAAACAAAACAAAACAAAACAAAAAAACAAAAACAAAACAAAAAAAAAAAAAAAACCGACTCAAGTTGTAGGACGACTCAAGTTGTAGTTTTCCACATTTCATTTAGCTTACAGCAATAAAGAAATGTTGTTATGTTCCTAATATTTATTGTGTTTATGCATTAATCTATGTTATGATTTGCTTATGAGTCTAATGTTAACGCTTATTTGCTCACTTGCTTATATGATTTACAACTTATATCATGAACATGATTTCTATTACTGCTTTTTATATGTTTTGCATGAATAAGTTATAGGTTCTAAAGGCATTGGAAGGAGCAGGGGGATTGGACCCTGCGGGATCGACCTCGAATATAGGACCTATGGGTAATATCTCTTCTTCTTACTTTAGTAGTTTAAGCATTTAGACTGTTTGTCTATGTTTTTATTTATAATATATGTCCTCTGTTATGTTGGGGTTTTCAGCCCAAGACCCTAGGTTGTTTCCACCCGCAATAGAAGGAATACATATCAAGGGATCCAATGGAAATATCAAACTCCAATGCCCCCAGCAAATGATTCACTATATCACCTACTAGATCATCAGTAGACGCTAGCATGGAACAGGTTACCACATAATTAAACTGTGGTGGGGGGGATACCACTTTCATATAAGGACCATTTAGGGATGTTGTTTGATTAGGAGTCAAATTAGGACCAACAAATGAAAGTTGGTCAATGGTCATGATTCTTCCTTCATGCAGGAAACACACCACATGAAAGAGTGAAAATACAAGAGTTCCCATGACATAAACATAGTCATGCCCAAGAAGTAAAATAAAATCCAAAGGGCATTGGACTACCATCACATCGATATAGATAGATTTTCCTTCCAAAGTATTAGGAAACTTAGGAAGTATCCCTAATTGTTGATTGGTTCCTCTATTAAAGGCCAACAAATTCTGGGTAATAGGCACAAGTTGCGGAGAACCTAAAGCTTGCCAAGTAGTTGAGTACAAAATACTAACATATGGGCCTTCATCTAAGATTTTTCTTGGTACAACCACATTATAATCCTATATTGTGATCTAGAAGGGCACATAAGGAGGAAGTCGATATCCTGCCAGTCGACTCCAATTAAAGGAAGTGACTATACTTCTTAGAGGGGGTGTCATGGGAACAGGAGGACTACCTCCTTTCATTGTGGGAATGGGAGGATTTCCCCCCTGTGTCGAGGGAAAAGAAGAATTATCCCCCAGTTCATTAGAACCTGAAGAAACGAGAAGAACCTGAGTGGTATGAAGTTCACTCTCTATGGGAAAGGTACGATCAACTGAAGGTGGAATCGAGTCATCTATTTTCTCAAACAATGTTTGGTCGAGAAAAGACTCATGGGATTCATGTTCAGGTACAACAGGATTGATTAGATTCAAATATTGATCAATCGCTTCATCAACTAGTGGAGGATTGGGAGAAATATTTTGATAACGAACTGGAAGATGAGGTTGAGAAGTTGTAAGGATTTCCAACACTTTTAAGGTTTTCATCCATATAGGGACAAAGGTGAGTAGGATGATTACCCTCCCACAACTTACAGGGAAATTTGACTTTACCCTTTTTCCCACAGACCTTACTATCACTAGTTTAGGGTTTATCACCAACGTGATTTACAGAGGTCGATGAAGAAGGTTGATGTGAGCCTTTGGACCGCACTTATAATACCTTGGGAATACCAAGACAATCTCTAAGAATGTGATCACCCTTACAAAGCATACAAGGGAATTTTACTTTGCGGGATTGATTGGAAGGTTCCTCCATACTAGTGGCATTCATAGCAATGGTTGCTTGGTTTCCCCCTGCTTATTTTTGTTCTTCTTAATCTTCCTTTTTTTCTCCTTCTTATCCACTTGGTTACTAACATTCAGGCTTTCACCAGACGAAGAGGAATAAGGGGAAGAAGGCCGAACAGGCGAAGAAGGCAAAGGGTCAACTTTAAGACCAACTTGAGGTTTATGTTATTTAGGTGGAGGAGAACTCGGTTGAGAAGCCCGTCGAAAATAACCAAACTGGAAAACCAATGGTAAATTCAGGAAGGGACAACTTTTCTATATAAGGAGCACCAATATTTCCAAAAGAAGGAAAAGGACGAGGATTCCCATCAGAGGAGTTCCCTTGATTGGTATACTCTGGAACTGTTTCCATTTGTCTCAACCTAAGATCCACTAAGGAGTTGTTCCATGGGGAGGATGTTGTTCTACGGTCAATTAATTGATTTTAAAAATTAATGACACAAACAAAATAAAGGGGTAATTAAGCATAAAGTTTTACCAAGCAACCATGAACTGCAATATACACCTTAGCGAACCAAGGGCTTAACGTACGTGCAGGAAATCTCCCTGAATGTTGTGTTCAGTGTATCACGGTATATAAGGTAGCTAACTCGGTCACCTATGGATGTATATAAACCTATAGGGGACTCCCAAAATATACTCTAGGGTTCATGGGAGTGCAGTCCGTAATATTGTTGTCTAATGTGTAACCGTTCGATGAGATCGTTCCCATTTACTTTTCATGCATGGAGCACCATCCAATATACTCAAAGGCACATGGAGTATGATCCTATACACTTACGTACGTGGAACAAGATATCACCCCCTGTTGGAAACCTAATCCTAAATGGGTTAGTGTGGAAGCCGAATAGACCAAAGCAGTCCAAGAGACCTTGGGATCTGAAACCCAAGAGTCACATATTGTACTATAAATGTATATCTCATGTTAATGAAAAAATGTACTGCATGATTTATCTTTCATATTGTCTTTGCTTTCCATGTGTGTTTGACATGGTATCAGAGCCATGATGTGTGGCCTGTGTAGTTTTCTTCCTCAGGGTTTATCCTTTAGTTAAAAAATGAGATGTTGTTATTCCCTGAGCAACCGGCCTGAGCAACCAGCCTGAGCTGCCTTGAATAGTGCTGGCCTAGTCTTCATTACCTGTAACACTCCATTAATTATGCCTGTCTGTTATTCTGAATACAATAATCATTCTCTGACTGTCATATACGTTTAAAAAAAAAGGAGCGTCATTACACCTATGCCTCTACTACCTGACAATTCACCTGATTATTCTCACCTGCGTTACTGAATGTGTTTGAATAGCAATTAAACTTGAACGCCTCTGTCGTTCTGCCACACCTGCGCTGCCCTGAATTGCACTGTGTCTACCCTGAAGAGCCCAGACGGTTAACGCACAAGCTGGGTGTCGTGGCGATCACATAATCATTCAATATATTTGCAGTTTGATTTCTGTATATATGCAGTCATATTCATATGTGCAGGCAGTGTCAATTGATGAAGTTTAATGATTCTTAATTGTTGAAATGACGGTACGTGGGTCAAACTTGGGTTAAGAGTAGAACCCAGCAGTTTAATTGCCCTTGTCCCCATGTATATCTGAAGAATAATCCATTCTGAAAGCATAATTAATCAGAGCTGAGCTTTTGGCTTGAGAGCGAAGCAAGATCGATTTGTTCTTTCTCTTCTGTGTGAGCGCAATCGATGGAGTAATTTACATTTGTCTAGCTTGATAAGTGTTGTTTCAAAGCGTTGTTTTGTCAATTGCAAAAGCGCTGTTTTACACCAGTTTCAGAGTTGATTGGACAGAGGATGAATATGAGCGCACGCAAGTAAGGATGCTTCTCATACAACGGGAAGTTGCACCAACGGTTTTGGTTGCCATAGCTAAAATATTTGAACGTTGATATGTCGTCGATGTGCAAGCGAGTGAGTGGTAAGCTGGATGATAAAAGGTTGAGTTGAGTTTTTGTTTGCAGAAGTGCCGGAGAAGAATAAAAGCCCTGCGCAAGCCTGGAACATCTTCAAGAAAAGAGCGCTGAGTGAATTTGATTCACACATTGGGGAACTGCAGCTACGTTGGCTGATAAAGACCATGAGATGAACAACTTTGAAAGGCATTTGGACGGTGTATTGATCAGTCTTGACAGTGGCACGAATTGCCAGACACAGCAAAGGTAATGCGTGTTGAAACCTTGTGAAGAACTGTGGTTGATTGTAAGTTGGGTAAAGGATTCCATTTGGAGCATCGATTCTTGGTCGTGGAAATCGATACAAGTTTCGATCCTTCGCTGTGATGATTGATTGTATTTAACGCATATTTCAAAGTTAAATGGATTGTTGTTAGGTTGACTGAAAGAATCGATGCCCAAAGAAAAATCAATATAGATTTTAATTAACACTCCTTTGATTGCTAAGCATTCAACCAGTTAACGACTTCAGTTTTCCTTTCTGTATATTTAAACAATTCTGCTTTGCAATAGCGTGGAAGTGTTTTGAAAGGATTTTGTAAAACTGTGATGGTTATATATCCATGTAGATAGAAGTCCAACTGCAGGTTTTGAAATCGTGGACTTCACATAAACCACTATCCTCATTACTCAGGAATCGGCTTCAATAGTGACTCTGGTTTTCACTGTGTGTTGTATAAACTTCTAATCAAATTCAATTAATGTTGAATTCATAGGCTGTTTGGTTCGTTGTGGAACCATTGCTGTATTGGGTTATATGAATGTGAATTCAAGGTGTCTGGTGGGCGTTTATTCTTGAACAGATTCGAGTTGAATCTGCTAATATATACATGATTGATATTGGGTCGAAAATACAGAGTTTTGTGCTGGTTGGGTCGATTAATATAATGTCGAATGGAATATGGGCGCATTGTTTCATGGGTTCAAGTCATATATGCATGAATTGAGTCATTGGATTTGATTGAAGATTTCAGAAGTTCTAAATTTGCCATCAAAGAGGAAACTCTCATATACAGTGATTGATTAATTGTGAAATGGTTTTATAATCATAATCTGAAAGATAGCTTCTGCATAGTGTGAATTTGCCAGTAATTGCGATTTGGGTAAAAGCGTGGAGTTCCTCCCATTCGGCGGAAAACGAAAACTGCTCTTCAGCAATAGAGAGCGACTTGTCTAGTTTCCAGAACAGTGAAATGGTTTGGTAGCGCTAGAGAACGCATACAGATCAAAGGAAGATATGTATTGATTTGATTCCTAATTAGCAAGTTTCGTGGTATTATAGACCGAATTAGTGTATTTTCTTAAAGGCCTAAATTGCTTAAATTCCCAGGAGAATATTGCTTCATGATAGCCCTCATTACTCTTGGTTTGATAGTCAGTTTTACGACACTTGTTTTTTTGACAAGTTACTCGCTCTCTGATATGGCACAATCATAGTATATAGTTTTGCAGCAGTCGAGGGATTTCTTCAAAATATTAGAGGATTTGGGTAACTGTTGGCTTTCCTGGAGACAAATACCTTTTCGCTGGAGTCATTGATGGTAGAAACATCTGGGCTAATGATTTGGCAGCATCGTTTAGCATTTTAAAGGATCTTGAAAAGAGTGTTGGTAAAGACAAAATAGTTGTCTCCACCTCCTGCTCTCTTCTCCATACAGCTGTGGATTTAGTAAATGAGACAAAGCTTGATAATGAGATTAAGTCCTGGCTTGCATTTGCTGCACAAAAAGTACTTGAAGTAGTAGCTCTGGCAAAAGCACTGATTGGTCAAGCAGATCAGGCATATTTCACTGCCAACGCAGCTGCTATATCTTCAAAAAAGACCTCTCCTAGAGTGAACAATAAGGCAGTGCAAAAAGTTGCTGAAGCACTAAAAGGCTCTGATCACAGGCGAGCTACACCTGTCGTTGCTCGTTTAGATGAGCAGCAGAAAAAGTTGAACCTCCCAATTCTTCTAACGACCACAATTGGGTCCTTTCCTCAGACAGTAGAACTTCGCAGAGTTCGCCGTGAATACAAATCAAACAATATTTCAGAAGCGGATTACATTCAGTCCATTCAGCAGGAAATTGCAAAAGTGGTTAAACTGCAGGAAGATCTGGACTCGGTGATATTTGTATAATTTTCATAGTTTCAAGATATCTCTGGTTGGTTTTTTTCCCTTTAAGCTACAGGGATTTCTTGTGTAACTTGAAGATATTTAGCAACTGACATTTTTTTGTGGGATTTTGGAGTATTTTTAAGGTGTAGAAAAATGGCTAAGCTTGAAAGAATATTAGAGTTATTGAGAACTCTAATCGTATCCACTGCTGATAGCGCAATCATTATTAATAAAGACATTATTGCTAACATTCAAAAATGTATACAAAATGCACAAGAAAAGATAGAGTTTTTGCAGCTTGAGACAAGGCTACAGCAGGAAGAATTACACAAGTGGAGTCATCATTCTGAATCTGTTTCTGTTCAGAACATTGAGACAACCACCCATTAGCAGCAAGTCAATAATGTTCATTCAAATAAAACAGCTGTTGTACATGCAGATGCAGAAACTCAGTCTGTACTTCCCAAGCCCATCCTCAGACCTTGGGAACAGCTTGTCCACAACAAGCACAGAACTGGTCTTGGATATGACAAGGACTTGTCCTTTCATATTCCAGACTACTCAAAGCCCATTCAGTTTGAGAGTGATGGATTTATTCATGACAGTTCACCTGCTCTTCATGACAGTTCAGCTTCA
Source organism: Pinus tabuliformis (assembly GCA_031772625.1). NCBI lineage: Eukaryota > Viridiplantae > Streptophyta > Pinopsida > Pinales > Pinaceae > Pinus > Pinus tabuliformis. The sequence goes on along the minus strand of CM062804.1, from coordinate 1,541,999,786 downwards.
GCTGTTCCAGACTCTGCCCCTCTTCCACAGCAACAGCAGCAACAACAACAACAACAACAGATCGTGAAATGCCAACACTGTGACTGAGTTGGCCATCTGAAAGATCACTGTTTTGATCTTCATCCATGTAAGCACTGTCATAAAACTAGCCATTCTTCACACAGATGCTTCAAAAACAAACGTCCTGCAAGAACAAAGATTCATCTTGGATGGATCGCTTCTTGGCAATGGGCATCAACAGCCAAGAAGATATTCCAAACACATGTCAGAACTTGTTCCAGAATATTGAACAGTCTTGCAGTTGAGTTTTCTCCATCTTCTCACCTTGTATCTGACAGGGGGGAAATGATGGTCATCTACAAGCTTCAAAGTCACATCAAGCAAGCCTGAGCCACAACCTGCCACACCAGTTTCATAGTTGTAGCCAGAGACAAAGATGCCCCTGAGCATGCCTTCAGTTGGCAATCTGGGACACTTCCTCTAGCAGAAGACTTCAGCTTCTTGCTAGTTTTGGAAGAATTCCAGGAACACAATTGAGAACACTTCCTCTAGCAGAAGACTCCAGCTTCTTGCCAGTTTTGGAAGAGTTCCAGGAGCATTCCAGAGTTTTTGGTCATCCTTAAACCATCACAGGTTGAGACTTCCCTTTTCAGGTTGAAGTTTTACCTTTTATGCGGGGTGAGACCTCCCTTTTATGGTTGAAGGTTTCCCTCTTTAAAACAATAGGATCACTTCCTCTAGCAGAAAACTTCAGTTTCTTGCCAGTTTTGGAAGAGTTCCGGGAACTGCACTAAGCATTCCAGTGTTGGTGGTCATCCTTAAACCACTGCCCTTTATACCAACATTTCATAGAGCACATTCAGCCTAGTGCTGCCATGCATTTTTTGCACATTTTGTATTACAGCTCTCTTCTTGGACTCATACATAACCCTTCGGATTAAGGGGGGGAATGTTGGACACCTAATCCTAAATGGGTTAGTGTGGAAGCCGAATAGACCAAAGCAGTCCAAGAGACCTTGGGATCTGAAACCCAAGAGTCACATATTGTACTATAAATGTATATCTCATGTTAATAAAAAAATGTACTGCATGATTTATCTTTCATATTGTCTTTGCTTTCCATGTGTGTTTGACACCCCCGAAATGTAACACTGACAAAGAACAACAACTCCTACGTTTAAAGATGTCATAACATGGCTCTAGCCTAGACCTTTATTTGTGTCATTAAGTTACAAATGCTCTTAGGTTGATTCAACAAATTAACTGTTTATATTTGAATTAGATTTTGATTTCAAGGCTCAAAATTCGATGTCACCTGAAGATACCTATGATGCAACTAATATGAGAATAATAACTCTTTTCAATTTCAATGAAAGTTATCTAGTGTAGGGAATAGGTGCAAACAATGATGCAACAATCAAATATGCATCAAACAAGAGCTTCCTAGCTAGATCTTTCAATTTCACTATTCCAATTCAATTCAAAGCATTAAAATATGCTAAACAATGCAATATACTCTATGCATGATTCCCCTGAAAACTATGCAAATGTAATCTATACACAACTTCCTTTCCTATTGTGAAAATGAGAATTCTAAATATGTAAATGTGATCTATGCAAGAGAATTCTACAAAAAAAACACAAGAGGATTTCAATGAAATCAAATGTAATTTGATATTCATGAACAAAGGACTCAAACTTACATTGTGTCCAAAATTCAAAAATCAAAAGAGATAACACTCAAAGGTGATTAACACTCGTACATAATTCAACCCTCCCCCCAGTGATTGAGGGGGATTCTTTTTTGAAAAACTAAAAGAAAAAACACGCAATTTCACACTAGGGAATTCCAATTTCACACACAAGACCCTAGATGCAAATGCAAAGATTTTTCCTTTCAACACACTTAATTTTCGAAATGAAGAAAACTAATAGGAAAATGTTGAATCACTGATTCAAACACACTTTTCAGAATGAGGACTAAAACAACAATTCATCCAAGCAGTCAATGACCAAACGGAACTAGTTTGCAAGTGACCAAATGATAAAAACAAAGAAAAATCAAAACCAATTCTTACCAAAGGCAATCAAACACAAATGCAAACCAATTGGAGGCTTTAGAGAGACCAAAAGATACTCAAGACTTAGGCAAGGTCAACTATAAGTAGGGTTATTAAAGAGACACTAAAAAACAACGGCAAGTTTTGTGAAAAAATAGGGGCGAACGCTAGTGCAAAAGAGGCACCAGTGCTTTGTAACATTGGTATAGAGTGGGCCCAGGTGAAGTGAAACACTCTGTCAGAGGCACTATGGAAGCATTGGTCTAAGGATAGAGGATTTTGAAACAATGAAATGACTTCCTAGGTCTGTTCTTGGTTGGGTAAAGCAGGAAAGGTCGATCAAAGAGGTAATATAACATAATGGACAAAGATGTTGACACCTAATCATCAAGATTAAGTGAATATAATGTAAATAAATAATAAGTAACATGAATAGTCATCGGGAGATGAAGTGAACACTCTCTCCCTCATGTATATAATAAAGACCACCTAAAGGAATATGATATATGAATCAATTTTTCTTTGAGGAGTTACTACCTAGCATGACATGGTATCAGAGCCAGCTCCCAAAATAGTTGTAACTCCCTTCTGCCTACTGCGCTCTCTATCCACTACCCTTGTGCACTCTGTCTGCCATAAGTGAATCTGGCCCATTTTGTGCCCACTGCATAATTATATTGTTGCATAATTATTCTACGCCCACTGCATAACTGTATTCTGAGCGAACTGAAGGCCATCTCTTCCGTGTGTCAGGATGGACTGCTGAACCATTACTCATTCCACGCTGCTACGTTGAGAGCATTACTGCTGTTGTGTTGAGAGAACTACTGCGTTGAGTGCATGAATCGTATTCATGACCAAGTTTACTGCGTGAAACCTGCTGGTGCGTGAATCAAAGCCTCTGGTGCATGAATCAAAGCTATTGGTGTGTGAATCAAAGCCTCTGGTGCGTGAATCAAAGATCTACGAGGGTATGTTGCATTCGCTTCTATTCGTGGAGCCCGATGATAACATTGCCATTATGCTTTCAACAATCAATCCGTAATAATTGATTTCGATATTCAACTATATGTTAAAAAAAATTGAAGAGCTTCATATAATGTTACGTCTTCCAGTTAATTTCTATGTGGTCTATGGCTGTTAGAGACGTCTGAAGTAATGAAATTATTTGATGTATATATTATTGATAAGTTTCAATCTCAAAATCTGAATCAGTTTGAGCCATAGCTTACTCCTTCAGATGGTTTGATTGTTTACGTTTCACTCCAGACACATCAAGGAATGCAGTACAGTGACTGTCATGGGTGTTTTTTAGTGGCATGAGAGTGTTTTGATGAACGAGTATCCACTGATTGTCAATTGAGCAAATTCCTCTTACCAGGAAATGTTGAAGGATTGATTATTGCATGTAATGAGACCACAAATTTTGATGGAATACCGCTTTGATAATGGAGTGCGAGGAAATGTTGCAGTGTTCATTAATACATTTTTTTTTGCCTTTGTAATTTTAAAAAAAAATTGAAGGGTTGCATTGGGTGATCAATATAAAAAGAAACCGATATATATTTTAAATAGTGTGATATATATCTCTGGGGTATTGACATTTGCTATCAATTTGATTTTGTTGTCTAGTCATAACATAACTATAATTTTTTCCCATTGAGAGTAAAAGTTTTGCAGCAGAAGTTTTTTTGTTACAGTATGCATTCAATCATATCCATCGTGGGAATAGTTCTCACTAGCAAAGAGAACTATCCTGAGTGGTCCTAGATGATAAAACACGCGCTCATTTTCAATGAGTTGTGGAAAGGAGTGTGTGTTGGAGACTGAGACAAAGAACCAGAACAGCCTACCTCAGACAAAGAGCTCGTCATTTGGGAAAACAAGAACAGCAAAGCTTATGCATTAATCGCAACATCTATAAATGAAGAAGTGAGTCGCCATATTTCGCCATTTTCAACTACTTTTGAAGCCTTACAAAAGTTGAAAGAACTCTATGACTCACATTCTGCACTAGAATTTGTTCAACTCATGATTAAACTCTTCACTCTTGAGCTGCAAAATAATGATCCTCTTGCTCTTGCATCTGAAGTAAAGTCTATAATGCATGATATCAAATCCATTAAGGTTGAATTGGATATTCCTTTTATCGCTTTTCTCAAGGCACTTTATCCTACTTACTCCAATTATCTTAAGTCATTGCAAGCAAATGGAAATCTCAAAGATATCACCTTTGAATTTTTTGTGAAAAAGTTTTTTGAAAGAGAGAAAGCTTTTGGAAACAAGACAGCCCCTGAATCTTCTGAAGAGGTTGTGTGCCTTGCTGATAAAGAAAAGCATCCTGCTCAAGATTCTTCAAGAGGAAGAGGTGGTCGAAGAGGAAGAGGAATATATTTCAGAGGTGGGGGGGCAGACACTCTCAAGGAGAAAAGGCAGATTTGCACTGCATACGCTGCAAAAGAAATGGATCACATGATGCCTCTACATGCAAGTTACCATGGGACAAAATTGAGCAGCAAAGAAATCAACAGAAAGATAAAAGTGATGATACAGACAAAGGTAAAGCACCTGAATCCACTCACTATGTTGTGGCACAATGTAATATTGGAGTAAATGAAGATTTATTTAATGCTTCATTGCTTCTTGAAAAATGATTGGTTGCTTGATTCAGGAGCAACCTGCCACATGACTCATAGAAAAGATTTTTTTGAAGATTTTACTAAAAATGTTGATGGAGCTGTATACTTTGTAGACCAATCAAAAATCAAGCCATCAGGGCTTGTCACAATCAGGCTTAAATTGCCTGGTCTTCCAGACTTTCTTCTGCATCATGTTCTATATCTCCCACAGCTCAAAAGAAACTTGTTGTCCTTGGTCCACATCTGCCAGCAAGGTCACTCCATTCATATGTTTAATAGCAAGCTTGAGGTAAGAATAGCATCTGACCACTCACTTGTCATGAGGGGAATAGAAGAAGAAAGGCTTCTCAAGCTGCAAGGAACCTCTGCTCGTGCACAACATTTCTCATACAATTCTCATTATGAAGAAGGTACACTTCCATCAAGTTTATTATGGCATGCTAGATTTGGACATTTGAACTATGACAGCCTCCGCTTGTTGAAGAAAAATGGTGTTGTTGGTTTTCCTACAATTCCTAGGAAACTTAAGCAAAGTGATGCTTGCATTCTAGGAAAGCATAGCAAACAGTCTTTTCATGATTCACATTCAAGAGAACATAGAAAACTTGAACTCATTCAATTAGATTTATGTGGTCCAATGCCTGTTCCTTCTACAAATGGAAGCAAATATATAATGGCATTTACTAATGACTACACCAGAATGTGTTGGGTTTATTTATTGAAGAACAAATCTGATGCTTTTCAAACATTCAAGAACTTTCATAAATGGATTGAAAATGATGCACAATCTCATATTGGGTCTATTCACATTGATAATGGAAAAGAATACACATCAAATGAATTTGAAAACTATCTTCGCCAACATGGGATCAAACATCAAACAACTGTGCCTTATAATCCCCAACAGAATAGTGTAGCTGAAAGAATGAATAGGACAATCTTAAATATGGTACGATCCATGCTCTTCTTCAAAAATGTAAAGATAATGTTTTCAGTTGATGTTGTTCTATGTGCTGCATATATAAAGAATAGATGTCCATCTAATGGTATTAGAAACAAGACTCCATATGAAATGTGGCATGGACATGTTCCTTCGTTAAAGCATCTCAGGGTCTTTGGTTCTACCTGTTATGCCTTGATACCAACTCAATCAGCAGAGCAGCCTGGACCATCTGAGAAAGGTCCCCCAAAGTGGCTGACAAAGACACTTGAAAGTGTTCATCCTGATGAGGTTGGAAAGACAGGAACTAGAAACTCAAACCGGCAAAATGGAGGTGATGTAGATGACTCTAATTCACTTGTTGATATGGATGTTTCTTATGATTGTGAATTGAACTTGTCTACAGATTTTGAACCAACTTCCTTCAAAGATGTTGCTTCTCATGATAAATGGAAATAAGCGATGCAAAAGGAGTATGAAGCCCTCATAAGGAATGGAACTTGGAAGTTGATTGATCCTCCATTAGGAATCAAACCAATTGGCTACAAGTGGGTCTACATGAAGAAGTATAAAGCTGATGGCTCACTTGACAAGCATAAAGCTAGGCTTGTGGCAAAAGGTTTTGCATAGAAGGAAGGGGTCGATTATGAGAAGACTTTTACCCCCATGGAAAAATGGGCTACCATCCAGACACTCTTTTCCCTAGCAGCTCAAAACGGTTGGAAGGTCCATCAAATGGATGTAACAACTGCTTTCTTGAATGGAGATCTAAAAGAGAATGTTTTTATGTCCCAGCCTAAAGGATTTTTTGTGAAAGGACATGAACATAAAGTATGCAAACTTGTGAAGTCCTTGTATGGCCTCAAACAAGCACCGTGAGCCTAGTATGAAAAACTAACTGAGCATCTTCTGAAACTCAATTTCAAACATTATGTTCTTGATGATGCAACTTTATTTGTCAAGAAAGTTGGCAAAACAGTTGTATATCTTGTGGTATATGTAGATGATATTTTGATGACAAGGAACAATGAAAGCTACATTGCATCCATAAAGAAGGAATTGGGGAAAAGTTTTGAAATTACTGATTTGGGCTATGTTCATTTCTATCTTGGTATTGAAGTAACCCAACATCCGAAGTCCGTATTTCTTTCTCAAAAGAAATACATTGGAGATCTGTTGAACAGGTTTGGCATGATAGAATGCAATCCTCTTACTACTCCAATGGAACAAAACTTAAAGCTCACATCTATTGAAGGAAAATAATTTGAGGATGCAACAAAGTATAGACAGCTTGTAGGAAGTCTCAACTACCTAACTACTACCAGACCAGACATTTTGTTTGTTGTTGGAATCCTCTCCAGGTTTATGCAAAAGCCTTGTGAGGGACATTGGTCTGCTGCAAAAAGAGTTCTAAGGTACTTGAAGGGAACTCAAGACTTTGGAATCAAGTATACACAAGTGGACGACTTTAGCTTAATTGGATACTCTAATTTAGACTTCAACGGAGACAAAGAAACTGGGGTATCTACTTCAGGATATGTTATGAGTCTTGGATCAGGAGTTGTCTCCTGTAGATCACGCAAACAATCAGTTCCAACAGATTCCACAACAGAACCAAAATACGTGGCAGCAGCTGAAGCAACAAAAGAAATTGTGTGGCTCAGGAAAATTCTTGAAGATTTGCAGGTAAAACAAGTACAATCAAATCCACTCATGATTGACAATACCTCTGCAATAAATTTGGTCAAGAACCCAAAGTTCCATGATCGAACAAAGCACAACAATACCAAATATCATCTGATTCGACATCATGTTGAGGCCAAAACAATCCATCTCCGTCATTGTTCCACTAATGATAAAATTGCCGACATCTTCACCAAAGCACTTGGAAGAGAAAAGCTTGAACAATTCATAATGATGCTTGGACTCACCAACATCCCTTCAGATTAAGGGGGGGAATGTTGACACCTAATCATCAGGATTGGGTGAATATAATGTAAATAAATAATAACTAATATGAACAGTCATCGGGAGATGAAGTGAACAGTCTCTCCCTCATGTATATAATAAAGACCACCTGAAGGAATATGATATACGAATCAATTTTTCTTTAAGGAGTTACTACCTAGCCTGACAAAAGAAACCACCAAGGGAATATGTCATTCCTAAGTGGAGTCACCAATTTGTTATACGGGATTTACGATTGTGGAAAAAATTATCTCCCCTAGGTTTGGTGGCTAACCTAGAACAACAAAGAAACAAGGAACACAGTGTTTTCCTTAAAGTAAATAGATGATGAGATGAAGCCTACCTAGAATCCATCATGGGATTCGCTCCTTCTTTAGCTTGAATGCTCCAATTCCAGCTCTGATTTCCAAAATTAGAACCTGCATAGTCAGATAACACAAGCCAAGAAACTATGGGGTCTATGTGGTATCATCTAAATACTATATTAAATAGATTAACATGGTATTGAAATACATGAAATAACAACATCACATATAGGAAAACAAAGAATTATTTGCATTAATATAAATGGAAGGAGTTTTCAACCATAAATAGGTGTTTATCTTGTAGAAGAGCTCCTCCATGTTGACTTTTCCTTATCACAATGTGCACCTCCAATCACCATAAATGCATGAAATGAAACCTCTCACCACAACATCATAAGGGTAGAATCACTCTACAAAAGTGAACCCCTTGCATATGGAAGGTTGTAAATATATAAAGGAGTGGGGTAATTTGGGAGTTCTTATCCAATTACTAATATAAGGTTTTAGATCCACCTTTGATGGGAGGATGGAATCAAAGGATAAGAGATGGAAAGTCCAACGTAGGGTAGGATAGGATCTGAATGTTTTATCTGAGGTAAATGATTGTGACAAATTCTCGAAGCTTTGGGAAGAGGAAGCTTCCGGAATTTCCCTCTTTTCCTCGAATTTGATCCAAGTGGATATTAGTGGCCACCCGCCTATTCCACCTAAACCTCTAGTCGGTTTCATATGTTTCCTTGTTTATTGCATCATTTACTATTTTTAGCAATTTTTCAGGTCCTGAACTTTCAGAGCAATTTTGACCCCCTAAACGACATTTTTTTGAGGTCTACAATAGACCCATAACCATAGGCAAGGGCTTGCCACAAATTCTATAGTACTAAGAGAGATATTTCCAACAAGGTATCGTATGTGCCAAATGGAGATAATATGACCAACTTACGACCTGGGGAAGTTGGTTGCCCAACTAACCCTAACGGGGCCAACAAACTCTTGGTGTTCCTTCTCTTGGGGTTAGGGTTTTGGTTGTTTAGGTTTTTCCCTTATTGTTCAATAATAAATATGCCTTTGAACCTCATTATAACATAGTTTAGAGGCATGTACTTGCCACATCTCTTCTCAGAGATAAGCTACCATCGCCCAAGCTAGTTTGTTTCCATTTTTTTTGTAAGCATATTTCAGTATTTTGATATTAATGAAATGAAGTGTTATTTATTTTGCATCTTTGTATTTATGGTTATATCCGTAATTTTTTGTGTTCATGTTTATGTTCGGATCAGAATTTCTAGAACCAGTGCAGGTGCAAAGGGGAGCAACCTATAGGTGATCAACGCATGCCACAATGGAGAAACCTGTAGGTGTGTCCAACAAGAGGCCAGGGAGCATTGGTCCTAAAACTAGCTCAGATGATGCAGTTTAAGGCAAAGACTCTAGGGAATGAAAGAGACATGCTTAGGGATTTGTGCAAGATGATGACAAGGGGGAATAGGATGTTGATTGATCCCATTAGGAGACCTACTGATCGAATGTAACAAAGTGGCATATAACACTAAGGTAATATATAACATGCTCTTAGAGCACATCATCTTCCTAAACTAGAACCATACCTATAGTAGATTCTAATATTGTGAGATACAAAACGAAGTCTTCGGTATAATTAGGTGGACTAAGGAAAGGAGCAGAAGTTAATGTGTTTTTCAAAGCATCAAATAAGAATTGAGCATATTCATCCCAAACAAGTGGGATGCCCTTCTTCAAAAAACACATAAATCCCTTAGTGATCTCAACATAATTTATGATTAATCTCCATAAGAAGTTGGATTTTCCATGGCGGCTCTAAAGTTGATGAATCTTTGACGGGGGAGGCAATTGAAATATTGCCTCAACATTAAAAGGATCGAACTTTGATCACTTCAATTGACATAATGAATCATAAAATTATCCCATAAGTCACTGAGAAAATGCATTTATGAGGATTCAACTAGATCTTATAATATCAACATCATTCAAAAAATTGGGGAATATGACTTGGGTGATCCACTCTCTTTCGAGAGCGAGCAACAAAATCATCCAAATAAACTTCTACTATATGTTTAATGTTCTGAAAATCATATTACATGGCCCATTGTAACACTCCTCCCACCCCCCCTGGATTTCCCAGGTTGATGGGAGGTGTTACGTTTAACTCACCCAACCTCCAAGATCTCATTATGGAAATGTGGTTATAAAATTTCCTTCCTTTCCAAAGTTAGAAAAAATAACTTTAGATAACATCATCGCATATATCTCATTAATATCTTTTCGGAAATATAAATGTCGCCTCAATCTGACTCTTGGATTGAAGGTTATGCCCCCTTAAATATTAACCACTCAACTTTTGCCACATCACCAAGAGGCTGCTACGTGGCATTCACGTGACACCCACATGGCCTTATCGTGACACCTTCATGATGCCTATACGACTTCATTGATGCTTCCATGACACTTACAACATCATCTTTACTTGTAGGTCCCACTGGGCCCGACATTTTCTTGTAATCGACAACTCCTTTCATATCCATCCATAAGGAATATTTGGGCGCACACAGAATTTGCGCTTGCAAAACCTCTCAGGCCCCTGGACCCTTGAACTACCTCCTCTCCATAAACAAATTCAGGCCTCCCAAACTTGTGTCTTTACACTCAACCCTGGATTCTCTAGATTCTCGGATGCATTCATCGTCTATGATGAAATCTAGCCTTGCGCCATACTTTTGTTAATGAGCCCCACCCTAGATTTTCATATAAAATCCAAATTGTAATGGAATCCAACCCCACGCACTTTACGAATAGGAATAAGGGAAATCAGTCCAGACGTTTGGACTCCTAAATACATCCATCAAGTTTGTAACATATTCAACCCAAATACAAAATTGCACTAATAATATATCCATTCTTGAATACCACCAAATCCTCCATAGTACTTTAGACTTGGAGATTTTCAAGGGATTTCATGGACTTTTCCCAAGCTTCCTTTAATGCATAGTGTTACTTAAGACTCTAGTTCCTATAGGAATGAAGCCTACATCCCAACTCTGCATTTCAAGCTTTGATTCAAGTTAGAGACACAATATATATAGATTCGATAACATGGCTACTATTAGGCATTAAAATCCAGCTAAACCATAACTAGCAGTGCAATGTAAATTCAACAAAAAAAATATCATAACAAATACATCATGAATACTTTTCAGTCTCCATTAGCTCTATTGATATATCATACCATGCCCAACATTAATCACAAACCTTCAATAGTCTTAGTGTGACAACCTCTTTCAGTAAATTCCCCTCTTACAAATAATTGTAACACTACTATAATAAAAATTTAAAGGCTAAGGTATGGGACACGGATTTCAAAGCTTGGGGAAGAGGTTGCTTGAGAATTTAGATGCAGTGGTTGGTAACATTCGTCATAATGGCGTTAATGGGGTTGATCATATATTAAATTAGCTGAGAGAAAAGGATAGGCACCGTGCTCTCTTTGGAAGAAGGCAAAAGCAAGAAAGGGCAGAAAATTTAAGAGGATATGATTGTCTTATTCAGGAAGTTAGTGAGGGTCAAGCACACGCAGGCAGAGTTTGACCTATGTCGCCCTTACACTAGGAGAGAAAATCACCTATGCACAATTCCAACTTTAAGGTTATTTTTTGGTAGCTAAATCTAAGATATATTCTTTAAAAATTGAATCAAACAAATGAGTTTTCAATGAAGAATTACTTACAAGTCGCGGAAGTTAATTTGGTTGGGTAGAAATTGTGAAATCGATTGTTGAAGTTTGAGGTTAAAATGGGCTCCAATTCACTAGTTTGGGTATAAAACCAAATGGTAGGTTAAAATTTTCAATTTGGTTGTTTGTATTAATTTTTTCCCAATTTACTATAGTTTTTTTAATACTTAACTTATGTTTTAGTATTTGACTTATCTATTTAGTGCCTTAACAGTCCTTTTTCAAGATAGGTGAGAACTTTTGTCATTTTGTCATGTTTCTACCATTATGACAACACAATTGATCCGGATTGGATCATTATATTGTTTTTCATCCATCTTAATGCATTCAGAGTGGAAAAAGTTGAGGAATCAACTCACGGGACCATTTTTTAACCAACGGGACCCAGTTTGGTGAAACAGGGTCTAAAACCTTCCAGGAGTGTTTTGAGGCATCAAACGAAGTTTCTTGGGGGTAAAAATTTGCTGCTTTGAAATGGCACCTTTTCATTCTATTCTACACATAGAGATATTTCAAACGGCTTAAGAAGTGCGTCAATCAGAGTCTGTATGCAAAAGTTATGCCACTCAAAAGTTGACCTTCCTGTTTTCACACCTATAGTTCGGGAGGATGTCGTGTCAGCCCCCATTATTCATGGAAAAGGCGATAGCCACGTGTTTTTCATGTAAAAGACTTTAGAAGTGTCTATATCGTAATTCTAGTTAACAGTTGATGTAGTCAAACTTAACCACGATTAGGCTATCAGGTTGTGTTATAACTAGGCCACTAGGAGGAAGATCCATTCCATTCTTTCGAGAGAATTTTGTTCCATAGTTGAGCAAAGATAGGAATGAGAGATAGAAGGTAGAGCACACAGAGACGATATGTGCACTGTAGCATCCTATGGGCCACAAGCATTACTTCTTTGTACTTGCAGCCTTATTTTCCCGACAGAGAAAGAGAGCGAAGAACCCTCACCTTACAGCTGGGATTTCTCCTGAAAGGGTTTCCCAGAGCATATCTTGTGATCTGAAATCACCCCTAGGTGACCTCAAGAAATTAATGAAGGTATTACAGACTCATGTGCTAGTGTGTGTGTCTATGTTATCTTAGGCAATGGATCGATAAGATTGCAAAATAAACAGACACTTGAAACAGTAAGAGATCACAGTAAGCAAAACAGAAACACAACAAAATTTAATAAGGAGTTCACCCAATCCTCCTGGGCTACGTCTCCTAGTCCAGCTTTCAGTGGTGGCCTTTTTATTATGTTTTTAAAGTAGAGTCTTACAATAAGGAGCTCAATCTAAGTCTCACTTGACAGAGGATGATCAGTAGGATGGCACTTGGAATTCCCAAGTCCTTAGAGTTCACAGACTCCCCTTACTGAATTTCGACCTCAATTGGTCTCTGTCTGCTCGATGCTGCCCTTACTCTAATGGTCAGCTCGGCTTCTCTGTTCTCTGTAATTTTTCCTTTCTTTCTGTGTCTCTCGACCTTCAGCTTCTTCACTGCTTCTTTGCCTCACTGTCTCTCTATCTTGTCTTTGTCAGCTCGTGGCTTTGAAGCCAGTTCGTTTCTTCGACTATTCGCTTCATCTTCCCGTCTCTTTGGATCGCCTGCCTCTGTCCACTGGGACTCCTCTGCCCTGCATCATCGTTGCTGCGTAATGCTTCGCAGAGAGGTGGCCACCTGTCTCCTTGCGAACTGAGTGTCATTTCTTCCTGAACGGTCGTTTTTTTCCGTTATTTCCCAAATGCCTGAGAAACGGATCCTTTTGTCTACTCATTGGTCAAATCGGACTTCAAATCTTTATGCACTGTAGCTTATTTCTCCCTCGGGTCCGTTCATCCCTCGGGTCCGGTCGTCCATTGGGTTGAACCTCCGCCATTTGATCTGGAGCCCCCAGATCCTACAGTCTTCGCTTCGCGCGGTTGAGTTGCTGGATCATTAGTCCGCAATGTAAGCGATTTTTCTCTCTCTCCACCGAACACGCGTCACTCGATGTATGGAGTTGTTGGGTCTTCGGCCAAACCCACTTACCGCCTAAAATGCCTCCGATATTCCGTTGGTTTTGAGCGCAGGACCTGCCTATCGGTTTTAGCACTTTCCCACGATTTTCTGGTTTCCCTTGTGACCGAGTGCTCGGGGCTTTTCCTTCTCGAGGGGTTTTTCCCAGCGATACGTGATTATGCGCTAATCGCGTATCAGAAACAGCCTTTGTTTCTGGGTTTGAGCTTCCCAACTGCCATTTTTGCGCCATGCACAGTCTCCATGGGCCAATGGTCAGCGTGCTTTGACTGAAGGTCCTCGTTGCTCCGTGCTGGCTACAAATTACCATTATTCAGAGGTTATTTCTGATAGCTATAAGATTTCTTGAAGTCTGTCATTCATTCTTAACAATCATGGAATTGTTTGAGGATCCAATTCGGATCACGGCCTTCCCACTGAAAAAGCTTTTGGACCACCAAAAGTTGGTTTTCAAGCATCGACTAAGTGAGGATACAACTTTCTCACCTGTCCAATCTCTATCCATTTTGCACTGCTTGGCTTTGAACCCCTAAGCCCAATTTTGAGGTACTCAACATCTCCCCTACGCGTCATTCTCACCTTCCTGTCCAGAACTGTGTCTTCCTACAATTCATTAAGATATTTAGGTAGCAGGTCATCAATAGAAGCCAATTGACTTTGTTCTTCAGGATCTTCAATTAACGAAGGTTCAAATAGTCTCAAGTTGTCTGCATTGACGACTGAGTAGATGTGAATATAAGCTGGAAAATCAAGGCGAATATCATTCTCACCAATTTTCTCAAGGATCCTGAAAGGTCCATACCTTATTGGTTTCATCTTTTTACCTTCACCTTGCATCCTGTCCTTACTTATATAGAGCCAGACTTGATCGCCTACTTGAAAACTATGCTCCATCCGATGCTTGTCATGCATTGCCTTGTATTTGGCTTGACTCTTTTCCAACTGTTCCTGTATTTCCTGATGGATCTCTTGGATTTTTTCAATGAACCTAGTTGCCTTATCCACATCGTTGTGTCCCTCAACTGTTGTGTCCTTACCAAAGACAAAATCCAAGGGAGACCTTGGTGTGAAACCAAAACATGTCTCAAAAGGAGATCTCTATGTGGAAGAATGATTGGCTCGGTTGTAAGCATGTTGCACATAACACAAATGTTCATCCCAAAGCTTGGGATGCTTGTTGTAATATCCCCTGAGCAACTGGATCATTATCATGTTGACTACTTCTTTCTGGCCATCAGTTTGTGGATGGAAAGTTGTGCTTTTCTTCAGTTTAGTGTCCATCAGTTCCCACAGACTTGACCAAAAATTTCCCACAAATCGGGTGTATCGATCAGATATAATGGAAGTGGGTAATCCAAATGAAACCATACATGCTGGAAGAATAGTTTTGCAGTTTGTTCAGTTGTAATCTGTTTATTACAAGGTATCAAAATACACATTTTGCTGAACCTATCCACAACAACATACAAATAATCATGACCTTTCCTAGATTTAGGCAATCCTCCAACAAAGTCCATGGAAACACTTTCCCAAGGATGAGAAGGAACTGGTAATGGAGTGTACAAGCCTAGTTTTCTATTGTTGGGCCTGCTTTTAGCACACATAGTACACCCTCTTACATATCTAGAAATTGTCTCATTCATTTTTGGCCAATAACAAAATCTTTGCAGCTATGCAACTGTTTTACTTACCCCAAAGTGACCTGATATTAGAGAAGTGTGTGCTTCTCGAATTATCTTTACTCTTTCAGTTTGTGGAATGCATAGCTTCCCACAATGATATAGGAGTTGATCCTTAATATGATAATCCAATTATTCTACTTGCCTTGACTTAAAGTTGCATATACATCTTTAAAATATGTATCTTGAGCATATTGTTCAATGTAGCTCTCATGTAACATAGAATTATGCTTAAGTATAGTAGATGCATTTATAATGGATCTAGATAACATATCTGCAACTTTATTGTGTATGCCCTTTTTATATCTGATGACTAAATGAAACTGTTGTAGAAAACCCATCCATCTATAGTGTCCTTATTACTGCAACTTAGTTTGGGAGTGTAGGTATTGAAGTGGTTGATGATCAGTATGTATAACTGTTTCTTTGTCGATTAAGTAATGTTTCCACTTTTTCACACTCTGTACTAATGCATACAATTCTTTATCATATGTGGGATAGTTAACTACTACAGAATTAAATGTCTCAGAATGATAACATATGGGTTTACCATGTTGTATCAACACTGCTCCCATGGCATAGTCACTGGCATCCGTTGGGATCTCAAACGGTCTTTGAATATCTAGCAGTGCTAGTACTAGTGTTGTACTAATATTTTCTTTCAAGGTGTCAAAGGCTTTCTACTGTTTGCCTCCCCACTAAAACACCTTGTTCAATCCTGTTAAAGCATGTAAGGGAGCTACAATTAAGGAAAAGTTAGACATGAACTTTCTCCAATATTGTGTTGCTCCTAAGAAGCTCCTAACTTCTGTAGCAAATTGGGTTTAGGCCAGTTTACAATGACTGCCACCTTAGAGGGATCTATCTTCAATACACCACCCCCTACTATATGTCCCAAATAATTCAAATATGTTTTGCCAAATTCACATTTTGAGAGTGTAACATAAAGTTTTTCTCTTTTCAAAACATCTAGTGTTTGCTTAACATGCTTTAAATGTTCTTCCCATGTTTTGCTAAATATCATAATGTCATCTAGATATACAATAACAAAATCATCAAGAAAAGGTCTGAGTACATCATTCATTATTCTCATGAAAGTAGCAGGAGCATTAGTTAAGCCAAAAGGCATAACCAGCCACTCATACAATCCCTGCTTTGTTTTGAAAGAAGTCTTCCATGCATCTTGTTCTACAACTCTGACCTGATGATATCCACTATGCAAGTCTAACTTGGAAAAATAAACAGCTTCTTTCAATTGATCTAATAGATCATCTATGTGAGGAAGGGGATAACAATTTTTTATTGTTATCTTATTCAGTGCTCGGTAATCAATGCACATTCTCCACGAGCCATCTTTCTTTCTCACCAAAACGATTGGAGATCCACATGGTGATGTGCTAGGTCCGATTAACCCCTTCTCGAGTAACTCCTACACCTGCTTCTTCATTTCTGCATTCTCTAAAGCGGACAACCTGTACATTCCAATGTTATGCAGTGGAGCATCTTGCTGCAAATTAATATCATGCACTATTTCCTTTTTGGGTGGCAGACCTTTAGGTTCTTGAAACAAGATATCATACTCTGAAACAAATTTTCCTAAATCAGCTTGCTGTTTAGCATCACAGCCCTCAAATACATTGGTTTTATCAGGTTTCTTTTCCTCTACAACCATCAGTAAAAATTGTTTGCATGAATTTATAATTTGTTTCATCTGCCCTGAGTTTATGAGATTGTAATTATTTTTGAGCTTATGAGCTCTTACAAAGTATTCGATTCCATCTTTAATGAGTAGATACTTGTTCTCAACTCTATAGAAAATAGCTTTTTTGTCATACAAGTAAGGATTTCCTAAAACAATTCCACATATATCCAAAGGAATTATGTCTAACTCAACCTCATCTACAAATGCTGACCCAAAAGAAAACTTAAGTTTGCATTGTCTAGTCACTTGTAGTTGTGCTTTATCACTTAACCATCTTAACGGGTATGGTTTCTTGTGAGGTGTAGTCAGTAATCCCAACTTCTTTACAATTGCTTCAGAAATTAAATTTACTTGTGAACTACTATCAAACAAAGTATCAATCTTTTGATGTTTGGAAATAACTCGAATATGGAAAAGCTCATGTCTTTTTCTCTCATTTTCTTCATCAATAGTAGATTGTGCAGAATTACTAGTAGATGCTTCAAAATTCTTACCTTTTATACATGTGGTTGCAATGGTTGTTTCATCTCCTGAGTCCAACCCCAAATCTTTCTGAATAGTTGCAGCAGTCTTCTTCTTCTTGCCCTCAAACTTCTTAGGTCTTAGCTCCGGATGCAGAATTCAACAGTGCTCATCATCATGCCCATCCTTCTTATAGTGAGTGCATGAAGAATTGCTTTTCTGTGCAGTGTTGGCCTTCCTTGCTTTCCATTTCTATTTTCTTTTCTCCTTATTCTTGCTTGTAGTGGGTTGGGATGATCCCCCAACTTCTGGGTTCCCATTCTTTCCTCTAGCTTCTAGATGCATAGCTTGAACAGATACCTCATCTATACTAGTGGGATTAAACATGAGGATAGTGTGTCTCATGTAGCTATGTAGACCACCGATGTACTTCAATAGAGTCTCAGGTGAGTCTAATGAGATTCCTAGAATCAAATCTCTCTTCCCAAATTCTGGGGTGTAACCTTGTACACTTTGCCCTTTCAATTGTCGAAGAGTTTGCCAGCTCATCATGGCTTGGTGCATGTAGGCCAATGGATAGAACTGATTTTTTATTGTAGAAACAAATTCACTCCAGACAGAAAGAGTCTTACCATGTCTCTTCATGTCAGTTTGGGTCCTTCCTTCCCACCAAACTAAGGCAGTGCCTCCAAGGCGTAGGCTGGCCAATTGAATCTTGCTCTTGTCTGAATCAATACTTTGCACTCTGCAATAAACATCAATTTGTATGATCCAATTGTCCATCCTTTCTGCATTCAACTCTCCATCATATATTGGTAAATCAAATTTAACATCTAGTTTAATCAAAGATGTCGTCTTTTTACGTTTAGGGCTATTAGGAGGTGTGAGAAAGTTTCCTTCTTTCCCTTTGCCTTTTGAGTGGTCATGGAGGAGAGACTCTTCTTCTCCTTTATCTTGTTTGGAGCCTGATGAATCTTCATATTTATTTTTGCTAAAGTCCTTATACATTTCCTCTACCATGGACCTTATGGCCAAGAAACTATCTATAAATTGAGGGTCTGGCCCCGCATAACCTTCCTCCAACATTGGCTTCTGAGGATAGACTCTTCCAATTTCAGGATTTAAAGTTTCAACCAACTCTCCTTCTCCTAATTTGAGATTTGATCTAGTTAGCATTCAACAGCTAAATCCAGTACAAGCTTGTCTAACCTTAACAACCTATAGCTCTGATACCACTTGATCTGAAATCACCCCTATGTGACCTTAGGAAATTAATGAAGGTATTACAGGCTCATGTGTTGGTGTGTGTGTGTATGTTATCTTAGGAAACGGATCGATAATATTGCAAAATAAATAGACACTTGAAACCATAAGATATCACATTAAGAAAAACATAAACACAACAAAATTTAATAAGGAGTTCACCCAATCCTCCTGGGCTATGTCTCCTAGTCCAGCTTTCAGTGGTGGCCTTTTTATTATGTTTTTAAAGCATAGTCTTACAATAAGGAGCTCAATTTGAGTCTCACTTGACAGAGGATGATCAATAGGATGGCACCTAGAATTCCCAAGTCCTTAGAGTTCACAGACTCCCCTTACTGAATTTCGACCTCAATTGGTCTCTGTCTGCTCGATGCTGCCCTTACTCTGATGGTCAGCTCGGCTTCTCTATTCTCTACAATTTTTCCTTTCTTTCTGTGTCTCTCAGACTTCGGCTTCTTCACTACTTCTCTACCTCACTATCTCTTTGTCTTGTCTCTGTCAGCTCGTGGCTTTGAAGCCAGTTCATTGCTTTGACTGTTCACTTTGTCTTCCCGGCTCTCTGGATTGCCTGCCTCTATCCGCTGGGACTCCTCTGCCCTACATCATCGTTGTTGCATAACGCCTCGCAGAGAGGTGGCCACCTGTCTCCCTGTGAACTAAGTGTCAGTTCTTCCTAAACGGTAGTTTTTTTCCGTTATTTCCCAGATGCCTGCGAAATGGATCCTTCAATCGACTCATCGGTCAAATTGGACTTCAAATCTTTATGCGTCGTAGCTTATTTCTCCCTCGGGTCTGGTCATCCATTGGATTGAACCTTCGTCGCTTGATCTGGAACCCCAAGATCCTACAGTCTTCGCTTATATAGCGCAGTTGAGTTGCTCGATTGTTAGTCCGCAATGTAAGCGGTTTTTCTCTCTCCCCAGCGGACACGCATCACTCGATGTATGGAATCATCGGGTCTTCGACCAAACCCACTTAGTGCTCGAAATGCCTCCGATATTCCGCCAGTTTTGAGCGCAGGACCCACCTGTCGCTTTTAGCGCTTTCCCACGGTTTTCCGGTTTCCCTTATGACCGAGCGCTCGGGGCTTTTCCTTATCGAGGGGTTTTGCCCAGCGACAGCCTCCATTTCTGGGTTTGAGCTTCCCAGTTGCCATTTTTGTGCCATGCACAGTATCCATGGGCCAACGATCAGCGCGCTTTGACCGAAGGTCCTCATTGCTCCGTGCTAGCTGCAAATTACCATTATTCAGAGGTTATTTCTAATAGCTATAAGATTTCTTGAAGTTTTTCATTCATTCTTAACAATCATGGAATTGTTTGAGGATCCAATTCGGATCATCTTATGTCTTATGTGTGTGTGTGTGAACTTATTTTGTCATTCTCTACTTTTTGCATAATTTCCATTCGCATGCATGCATTAATTACAGTTAAATTTACAGATCTAGAAGTTTAATAAAATTGTAATAGCATAAAAATTCATAATTTTAATATATTACTATCAGATCTGTTGTGACAAATTGTCCAGTGGAATATCCATGGTAGTTTACAGATCAACAATTGATCTATTGTGGAAGATATTGTTTTCAATATTAGCATGTAGGGTGGGAATTTTCAAGTTGCACTTTGCCTTTTAACCTCTTTGGAAGTACCTAGCAATAATATCAATCCCACTATGTTACGATAATCAACATTTCAATTGTTGCTTATATGTCGTAACTTAGTGGTACAGCCTTCCTCATATGGGCTTCTTAGTTAGCACTCACTAGTCATTTGTTTCCCTTGTTGTGTTCATCCTATAGACTCGAGATTCCTCTTTAGTCCTATCGTGGCTATCCATTGAAGTTGCATTATTTTTCTTCACTCTTATTCTGACCTATACCTTCAAAGGTTGCCACATGTTGAGTTGTATTATTGCATTGCATATTGACCACTTGCACTTTTGGCCTTATGTCAGCACCAACTTTCTCTCATATAAGCCCTTTCTTTATATGTTCTTTCCTAAAATTCAAGTATTATATCTATTTCATTTGCAACTCAACACCCTTATCCCTAGAGGGAACATCCCCGAGTGTCCATATCTTGCATGTTTTACCCTACATTGAGCATAGAAATGTTTCAAGAACTAGAACTATTTTCCTTTGGCACTTGTTCACTCCACTATACCATAAGTATTCTTTTATTATTTTTTAGGCTAGGCTTATAATATGAAATAAACTAAAAATAAAATATAAAAAAATATGGGATGGGAAGAGTTTATTTCATTAACTTGGCAGCAGAATCGGTTGTGTTTCTCTTGAAAAAAGAAATTTGTTATGAATCTTTTCCTCATCGGGTTGGGACTTAGTATGGCCTCAATAATTCAAACCTTATCCTAGATTCAATACTCCTCTAGTTGGTTACTCTTCCAATCATATGGTGAGTCTATTGATGCCTCTTATATCTTAAAATTATACAAAGTTGATCTTGTTCCATGATGCCTAAGTCACAAAATGCGTTGTGTTTTTGTTTAAGGGAAGTAAAACTCTGTACCAACCATTTTTATAGTGTCACTTGACTCATTGTGTCAATCATATCTAGTTCATCAAGTTACTCTCAATATCATGTCAATATTATCTCAGTCATATACTTGTGTTAGTATATAAAGTCCCCATTGACTTCTTGCTGGCGAGTTTTCTCTTATTGGCTACAACAAATTGCTTTAAGAGTAAACCTAGAGTTGCACCCCAACCCTGTTACACAGTATTTTTCACACCTCTTGTTCACTTCCTATTCCATATCTTGAAGTGCCAAAATGTTGACAACTGTGAAGTATATCCATCATGATACACAGACAAAAACATCCCTGAAAAAACAAAGGAAAACTGCCCTGAGTCAATTATGAAGAATGTTAACTAAAACCCTAATTTTTAGGGTCAGCGCTCTTTGCTCCATTGCCTACCCATGCTGATGGAAGGTTGCACTACTTTACCCGAGTGGTGCCAACACGAGTTTTGATATGAAAACCCGTGTTGAACCTCTTCTGGTAGGTTTTCCCAAAATGGGGGAGAAGCTTCATATGCTAGAAACTTCGAGAACAATGAGTTGGATATTGGTTG
Organism: Pinus tabuliformis; assembly: GCA_031772625.1. Taxonomy (NCBI): domain Eukaryota; kingdom Viridiplantae; phylum Streptophyta; class Pinopsida; order Pinales; family Pinaceae; genus Pinus; species Pinus tabuliformis. Next base: position 1,541,977,895 of record CM062804.1, on the reverse strand, counting down.
TTGTAGATATGGTCGATCTCTCCCATTTGGAGCTCTTTATCTTATCCTTATGGGCCTTCCCCTTGAGATGTGGACCTTACTCCCTCTTTTGTGGATACCTACCTCCCTCTCCTTTCCTATAAATCAACTCCCTTCCATCCCCAAATGGTTGGTCATTGATTTCCTACATTCCTTTACTCAGATTATGCCCAAATGTTGCCCATTCTAACTTGGAGAAGGAGTGATTGAAGAGTCTTTTCTTGGACTTGGACATCCACCAAAAGGAGGTCTCCAACATCAAGGCATAGGTTGTATGTTTCCCTTTTTAGCTTTTTAGCTCATTAATATATACATATGATGTTCAATTTCCATAATTGTGTAAATATTTATGCTTTAGCTTAATACTCCTTGATCTATTAAGTAGTTTACGTTTGATGCATGCGATATATGCTCTTGTACCTTGAATTTCTCTTTGATCTTCCTTGCAGGTAATCGAACGTGAAGAACAAGTAAGGAGCGAGCCTAGAAGTGAAGGAATCAAAGTCATCTCCAAAGGATTAAGTGATTAGCATCAGAGCGAGGTAGGTCACTCTCTCTATGCATTTGTTAAGCATAAGCTAGGAAAGTGTATGTTAGTTTGTTTAGTTTGTTGCTAGACCCACTCATTGGGCTAGAGATATTGCCTCTATCCACAGAGGGGATTTTCCTTCACAACAAACTTATTCCATCATTCATAGGTGAACTTGTGCCCAACATTGATTTACATCATTGGTCTTTGACTAGGTGGTTTCCCTTGTGTTCGATGTCAGCATACATTATCATATATTGGGATTTGCATAGTACCTTGGTTTCCATTTGACCCTATTAATGGATTCCTCGCCTCTGTTGTCAACTTTCATTATTTGTTGGTTCAGAGAGTCTCTTATGTGCATTATTCTATCTGGTGCATTCAAGAGGCGTACTTGGTGGTGGTTTCTTTAATATTTTTTGTATGAGTTCTTCCAAATTATTGGCCTTTTAGTTACACTCATGTTGGTCGATGTGGGATGTCTTAATGCCTTCCTTCTAGTGGACATTTTCCCATTGAATCCAAATCATTTGTATTGGCATAATTTCTAGTGTATTTTTCAGTATCTTGGGGTTTTCATTCATTAGAGACAGAGTCCCTTGCTATTGGTAATGGGAATACATCAATGTCCTTTGTTCAATAGATTCTTTCAAGTATTAGAATTCAACTCACTCATTCTCACTTATTAGATTGTATTGGGTACCTTGACACCCATTATCATTATTGGTGCGTTGTCTCACATTTTTTACTAATATACATCAATGTTTAGTAATCAAATGATTTCTCACATGGTTGACTTCAGCGCATTTATTTCCATAGGGTAAAAATGTACCATCGGTAGTTGGTTTGAAGACCTCAATTGTGTTATCATTCATGATCACTTGACAATTCCTTCATCTTCTACCAGTGACATTCACTCCTATATGTTTCCCTTATCTTTAGCAACAACTAATATATTGGCACTCGAGTTGTGTATAGTACCACTACTATATATATGACTCTGGTACTTCAGTGGGGGATTAGTTCTACATCATTCTTTGTTTGGATATCCTTATATATGTTACTGAGACATAGCTTCATTGTGTTATGTTATCGGATATGATCTATTATGGGATTCACTATGTACTTATATATACATCTTCATGGATCTACAATATACATGATTAGTTACCATGCTTTCCTTCCTCTGAGCATGGGTATGCTCGCCTCGGATATGTGTTTTCTTTCTGATTCCTTCTACAGGTGTTGATTGGGCCCGAATTTAGTGAGATCCTCCTAGGCTCTCCTACTCATTTCTCCTTTTTGTACTTACTGTATTTCATCCATCGGACCCTATTTTGACCTCATACAATAGGGGGAATCTATTATAGCATCTTTTGTCACCCTTATCATCATATGCTTATGTTGACCTATATTTAAAAAGAAAACATTTTTTAAAATCCATATGCAACTTTTCCATTGTAAAAGCATGTATGCATGCAGTTCTCCTTAATGCTTCTCACTTATAACTTTTTAAAATATGAAAAAGATATAATTTAGTTATTTTTCGGGTGGGGTTTACAGGTTAGACTAGAATTCCACCTAAAGGAGCTCATGGCATAACCAACCTAACTAATTTCTAGTGGTATAAATACACACCTTGGGTTACCCTCATAGGAATCCTAGTACTTAGAATCTATACTCTGCCAAATTTTCCCCATATTAGGTATGCTTATCATGTGCTTTTAAGAACTCATTTATCTCCAAGAAACCTTAACTTCATTTCTTTGATGTTGAGAACTCTTATCTTGTATCATTAGTATTGGAGAGGAGGTCTTCAGTGGCCTGGGTAGGAAGGATCCAAAGGAGGGTTTCATCGGTGTCGGTAGCTAAGATCAAGTTGTATCATAACTACTTATTTGTTGTTGTTTTTCAATAAAAAGACTCATATTATGTTCCTAACTTTGTTGTTTCTCTTTCTAGAATGTGTATGTTTAATGAATATAATTATGGACTAACTTGATTTACATGTTTATATGCTTTGACGTATCTGATCCGCTCTTGGTTTCTTGTCTATCTTGCAAGTCTACAACCTTGGAAGGAGAAGTTAGAGTTCAGACCATGTGGATCTTAATCGACCGTAGGACCTACAGATAAGTAACTCATACTTACTTTGTGAATTTGAAGTTGTATGCATTTTTGCTTGAGTTTCTCTATTGAATTTTGTATTCTTCTCTATGGGGGCTTCCACCCCTGGCCTTAGGGAAGTTTTCTCACAAATAGTGACAAAGAGGAGTACTATTATTATTTTACAACCTGCCTAAAAAGAAATATACTACACTAGTTAAAAAATCTGAAGGCTCATTTAGGACTCATGAAAAAGTGAAGACTCGGAAATTAGGTTCTCCCAGTTATTAAAAATTTTAATGAAATTGATGGCAGTATATTGAAAAAGGTGGATTTATCAAGTTCTCAAGAAAACCTTAAAATAGAAATGATGGATGAAATGGAAAAGAAGATAGAAGGAAATGTGGAAGAAATACAAAAAAACTATCAAGGAATAGATATAAAAAAAATTGTCAAGAAATATAAAAATCTATTAAGGAAGAAATAAAAAAATCCATGAATTCCATGGAAAATCTTCTCTTGGAGAAATTTCCTAAAAAGGATATTGAGATATGAGGAACTTAGAAAATTTAGGGTTGCACATAGTGTTGTCACTGATGACAAGAAGTATCATTGATGTCAAATGGGATTTCTGAGATAACATCAATATCGTTCATGGGTTAAAGGAAGCAATGTGACAATTGGATATCTTACATAACCACATCAAGTGAAGTCAAAGGGATTGTGAAGTTTATTGAGTTTTTTATAAGGTTATGATGTCGTAATTGTTATCACCAAAAATTGATCATCTAGCCATAACTTACTAGATGGATCGAAGTACACCATGTAGGGCCAATTTTACCATAGTAAAATTGCTTTCACTATAAGAAATTACTTAATAAACCACATTTGTTAAGTTATTTCTTGTTAAACCTGTGAAGAATAGTTAAATAAATCATTATTTATTTAATTATCTTGTAGGAATATTTTAATTAAACCATTGTTTAACTAATATACCTTGTCATATTTGATACAATCATGAGAAATAAATAGATAAATCATTATTTTTCTCTAGGAATAATTAATTAATCATTATTTAGTTACCAAATCCCCTAAGAATGCTTAAATAAATCATTATTTGTTTATTATTCCTTAACCACATTCCTTGTGATGATAAATAAATTATTTGTTTATTTATTATTTCTAAATAAAAGTATTTAACCAATATAAATACTTTTTCCCTCCAACCAAATATAATAAAATATTCCAAATGGTTAATTCTAGAATTTGGTTATAATATTTTATTATTTTCAATTATTCGAGAATAACCTAATATTTTGTTATAAATAGAAGGGTTTTACATTCGTTCTTCACTTTCGATGATTTTCATTGTTACACTCACTATTGCAACTCTGATTATTATCATTATCACACACCATTTTTTTTCCATTCGAGTTCTCATTGAGCTCAAACATTTTGTTTGTTGGGTTTTACACATTAAAGAGGAGAGAGACTCTACAAAATTTGAAGACTTTGAGGATACAATTGTTGAATTGAGGCTTCTGTGATCCATATCAAATTTATGAGAGATTCTTCGGCATAAATCACATGAAATTTCATTTGTCAACGCGTTTCGAACCAACCAGTGTGGTTTATCGTCAGGACAAGTTAAAGAATCAGATCTAGCTTTGCATATTAAATAGTCAGAGCAGGACATCCAACAGCTATATTTCTTGACCAAGCAATGGCTTAATTTGACCAAGACACGGTTAGTTGGACAAGATTAAGGGATAGCCAAGAACTCATCCCATAGAGGGGGACTGGTAACATTATTTCTTCCCTTCACAGGTGTCATCTAATAAAATATATGCTTTAAATGTCTAGTTTCCATTGGATTATTGGAGTTATTTGCGCTTATTTTCTTATTCCTTTTGTTGTTTAACTATTAATGTTGCATAAATTAGGGCTTTCGTAGGTTGTTTCTATCATTTGCTGCAGATCCACATTGTTTAATAGTCATTTTTACTATTAGGGTTGTTTTCCATCCATAGTCTAAAGTGGTTTCTTTTCATACACCTTTGAGAAGAAACACTCCAATAGATGGCAAATCCACTATGTTTTTAATTCTGATTCAGAAACTCAGGTGACCTTCAGTTTTCAGCTTAGGGTTTTTCTTTTTTCAATCTCTTAATGTTGTTTACTAGCATTCTAACCCTACATCAGTGAAATTTCTAACTTCCGCAAGTTTTCTGGTTATTTCCGCAGGTCATAGGAACAAATCGCGACAAAGGCCACAAATTTTTCCAAGACTTGTGGCCCGAGAAATGAGGAGCAGAAATCTAACATTTATGCCCCAAACATGCGATCTAGAGGTCCAAAACGCACTTTCTGGCCCAAAAAGTGTGATATCCCCTGAATCGAGTCGGTAACTACGATTTTAGGGTTTTCGTGAATTTTTCTGATCTTATTCTAGGTTTTTCCAAGAGCAGTCTATTGGGTTGGTGTTGTTGGGAAAAGTATCCAATACGAAATGCCCCTATCCCACTCTAAGAGGTGATAGTGCCTTAGCAACAAACAAGGAAAGCTATCTGAGTATTCTTCTTTATGAGATGCAAATAGAGAAAGAAGGATCTAACTAACCAATGTCTTCCGCTAGTTGGTCGATCCAATCATTCTCTCTCTTTCGTTCGCTTCCCGCTGCCTGCTCTTTCACTGGTCCAGCTTCACACGGTTCCTGCAAGATCACAAGAGCAGAAGACTACACGAAAGATATAGATTCACATTCATAACTAGTTTAGGATCATATATAAACTAAATATGCAAATATCACAAAACATCATTGAAATACAAGCATATAGGAGAAACTCAAGCAGCTTTATTGATATGATAAACAAGGTTCAAGAGGAGATACAACCAAGTGAGTCCCGATCCAGCATCTACCTCCCAGCAAAAGAATCCCTTCCTCTCCTCCAACAAAGCATAAATCACCCAATGTACTAATCTCAATCTCAAACCAACAGCGATTCTCTGCAAATACAAAATTCCAGCCTCCTGAACCTCTGGGTGAGAGATCCATTTATAGATGTGAGCAGAGAGGATGAGTCAGCTCATGTTTTGACTTGTGGCTTCTCTCTGTTAGTTCTTGTTTCCACTTGGAGGTTCTTGCTTCCACTTGGAGGTTGAGAACCTCTTACTCATCATTAGTCGAATTCACTGAGGCAAGTGTCATTGAGGAAGATTCTGGAAGCTTCCAGGGTCTTGACACCTCGTTGAATGAACTTGCCATTTGTCAATTCCCGCTCAGCGCACCCTGGTAGTGCTTCTACCTGCGTTGCAGTGCAGGTAGCCAGTGCAGACTTTGCATTTCAGCGCAGACAGCTAGTGGAGCTCTTGAATTGATCCTGATTTGACCATTTCTGAGTGGTTTTTGGTGGAGAACTTCTGGGAGAAGCTGTCATTGGTTGACCTTGTTCCTCTAGGGGTAGGAACAACTTATTTAGGGACTTTGGATCCCTTGAATTATTGACATTTCATGCTCAATGCTGCAAGGCACAAAAATGTCTATAACAGTTGCCCCCTAAAGTATGAGGCCGTTTATCGGGTGAAATGATTTATTAGGAGGATCCGAAGTTCTTCTGATGCTGGGAGGAGACCTGTAATAAGATACAATACAATACATTATTTTTCATACTGCTTTCATGATCTAGCTGAGGCGGGCATTCCCATGCTCAGCTTTATAAATTCATTTTTTCTGTACATAGAACAGACAATCGTCTGATGATAGACTGATGATTTTGATGAAATCATCATCCTTTTTGGTAGGATGATTATCTGCTACAATGATGTACAAGTCAATGTCTTTATCTTTCCTGAATATATATCGCAGCCCGGATGGATGAAACTAGATCCGGGGTCTTCAATCTCGTTCGATCTTCACTCTAAGTACAAGTCGATCCATGTGAGAAATGTTCTGAAGTCGAACATGGAACGACATCGCTTGATTACCAGTCAATGATGTAAACTGTTAACAAGCGCGAGAGGAATCACCGATAATGATAATGACCCTCAAGGTACTGCAATACAATTCACATGGTGTGAATAAAGGTCTTGGCGTTGAACACCATGCAAAATCTTTCGGTCGAAGTTCATTGATGTATACCTATCGCCGGAAGTGAGAAACTTGCCATTGAGGCATGCAAGCTTCAAAGTACTGAGGGGGGTGTTCCTAGATCAACTTCTTGGATAATGAGCTGATGTCGACAAGAAGCGATCCGTCAAAGGAGGGCCTTAATGTATCCCACATCAGTGACACGGAACGGAGCAAATTATTTTAATGGAGGTGAAAACAATCTGGTGATATATGGTTCAGGGTGGCGGTCATGAAAGGATGAAGGATAATGTATGGTAGTGGATGGGACACGGTTGACTTCTCTGAATGACTTCTCTTGAACATATCGGCGACACTTGTGTGATGGATTGGTAGCATTTGCCCCAAAGATGGATGGTATTGGTGAGACCATGGCGATGTAACCGGTGAATGAAACAACCCAACCCGACTCAGGCACGGAGTGGAAGTGTCATGTTCAAGAGCGACCTGCTACCAATAAAGTTCTTTGAGTTTCTCCCAATTTTTCCCCAGTCATTTCTGACCAGTACCTCTTTATTTTTGTCAAGCTTGAGGAGGATAACATATGCTTGTTCTATAATTTTCCCTTCGGGCAAGCCCATCGCTATGTTTTAACGAGTCTAGCGATAGTGAAACTCGTTCTCGTCTAAAGACAAGTTTGTCGCTATTAATGTTTTTTAACGAGTCTAACGACAAATATAACTCAGTCCTTTTCAATTTTAGAGAGTCTGAAAAGGTACGTAAAGGTAACTCCGAAGTTCCTTTTTCGTCATCTAATCCCTTAAGTCCGAAAAAGTATAAAACAATACAGAAGGGATGGATTTTCGATAGTTTTAACGAGCCGAACAAAACAAGCGCTTGATCTTTTTGTGCAATAATCCCTCAGGTCCAAAAATATTAAAATCTAGAGGAGGGATAGCACTTATGGTCGCTTTAACGAGCTGGAAGGCCAAAACTCGGCAATCTTTTCATATTTTACGAGTCAGATGAAAAGAGCTTAAAGAAGACTCGTCTTTTGAGGAACGAGTGATGAAACGGGTTAGCAGCTGATTCCAGGTAAGCTTTGGAATTTTCCAATCACGGCAGTGTCACAAGGATGGCTATGTGAAATCACTCTTCGCAGCTGTTCCTCAAAATGGGTAAACAATCAAATGGAGGTGAATGATCGGCCAATGAAAAGTGGAGGTGATGGTGCAAACACGACCAAGGCTTTAGTGGCTGATAATTTACATTCGCAGTGGTTATTTACCAGGTAGTTCATTTTTTAATGAGCTTAAACACAGGTTGAAACACTTGCTCGATCTTATGTTTATTTTTTAACGAGCATGAACTATGTGTTAAAACTGCTCGATTATATGGTCAAATTTTGATTTTTTACCATAACTAGCTTTGCCCTTTTCAAAGATAGTACTGTATCCTCAATTGCTGCATCAAACTAGTTAGAAATGAATAACATTGTGTTTGAAAATGAGATTAAAACCCTAATATTTCGCTTTGAACTACGTAAAAAGCAATTAAAAAGTGTTTTTACCTCTCATTTTACCATTTCATTTGAACTTGGTTCGTTGGAGCTTTGGAGGTGCCTCTTCCCCCTTGATTTTCATCAGCTGATTCCGGGAGATTCTGCGGACGATTTTCGGCGTCGTCTGGACCAGGTAGGAGCTAAACTTGAGCTCTTTCATTTCATGGTTTCTTTTCTGCATTCTGTGCTTGTTTTCCTGTTTTCCTGAGCCCCTGGGGTTTCATTGGGTCGCCCTGCCATCAGCGCACCTGGTTCACTCGAAACCTATGCTGAATGTCAAATTGTATGAAGGCAGTTTGACCTTCAACGCAGGTGGAACACTGTCTAGGTGTGTTGGGCTTAGAAAAAGAGTTTTGTTGCACAGTTTTTGATGAAAATTTTGCCAGTTTCTCATCAAATCCAGGATCTAACTCCTCTCATGTTTGTTTTTCAGAGATTATTGGAGCAAAATGACCCTTACATGGCGAGAACGAGAACATGAAGAAGAGGACATGATTGCCTTACATGATCCTGTCACGGTGAACGCGCTGCGGAACTGTGGTCTGCTGAAGTTCTTCCGTATCTCTAGCATGAGACAGCAGATCTCCCTACTGTAGTATATGCTTGATTCTTGGGATCCTATCAACCAAGTATTCCAAATTAGGGGCAAGTCTATCCCCTTGACCGTAGTGGACATTTACTTCTTGACTGGGTTGTCAAGGCGGGGTGCCCCCATTTCTTTGTTAGGTTCGGCCCGAGGGAGTGACTCCGTGAGAGATTATGTCCACCAGTATTGCAGGGAAGGATCTCAGCCAAGCAAAGACGGCAAGATCATTATCCGTGAGGTTGCTGACAGGTCTCTCAGGTCCATTCTGTATACTATTGGTAGGATGGCCGGTAGTGCATCTCTTCACGTCGCCAACAGATCTTATGTGCAGCATGCCTTGGAGTGCCTCTAACCGAAAATATTCAACTGGTGTGATGCAGTACTTCTTCAAATGAAAAGTCAGTTGACCAAGGTAAAGGACGGGAAGTTGAAGAACTTTGGATTTGGTTCTATTTTGACCGCCTTTGCTTTGGAGAAGATACCACTGATGCAGCCTCAGCACATTGCACTCGACTTGCCTTCTCCTACTGAGCCACGCATGTAGAGATGGGTTGATCACATGTCTAGGCATGCCGGTCAATCTCAAATTTCTTTCTCTAATACCTTCTTCAGGTGGTTCGAGCGTCAGGAGATGGTCTTTTCCGAGTATCCATATGTTGGCATGGACTTCCGGGGTGATCCGGATTTAGTACTGCCGGACGGTGAGCAGTGGGGCGCTATTGGTAAAATCTTCGACCGTATCACTGTTTACTGTTTTTATTCATAATGTCCTTGTGCTTTATTCTATCAAGACTTTAATCAAACTCACGTGTGCATGCAGATGTTGGTCCTGTTCGTCCAGCAGTTCGCCCGAGAGCGCCAGCCGTTGCCCCAGCAGGGGAGACCGCTGGGAGGGTTATTCTTCGCGACCTTGATGTGGCTGAGACCCTCACAGCTGTGCAGGAGCAGGTTGAGAGCCTTACTCTTGGCATTCCGGATGTGAGGATCGACAAGTTACCTCTACAGTTGCAGCGGCATACTACTGGTGTGCCTAGACGATGGACTCGTCTCTTACGCATGATTGCATAGGCCGTGACGTGCTATCATGAGCATCACTAGGCTAGGGTGCCCCCTAGCATTTTGAGTTTTTGGGTCATGCGACAGATTTTGTCTTGGTTACAGAACATTATATGTAAACCGTAAACAACTTATATATATATTTTGATTTTCGGGGTTTTATTTTGGTTGAGTTATATGGTCCACATGTACAACCTTGATGATGTGTCTCTTTTTATAAATGTTGCAAATGTCTATCTAACACATAGTTTGCTAATGAGTCGGTTAATGTGTTTAAGTTTCTGGAAATATGTTGGTATTGAATTAAATCAAATTGTCTTTCCAAAATCTTAACCCTTAGGAACATGTGATAAATAGCTGGGTTGCGGACGGAATATATACCATTGAGTTGCAGTATTACGAGTTGTGAGTCTAGCCTGACGATTAGTCGGCGTATACCATGGGTGATGGCATCAGAGAGCAGTTCTATCAACGCACTATACTCAACGATGTTATTCGTTGATTGACCAATACATACACCTCTGAAACTTACTAACTCGCCGCTTGGATCAAAAATGGCCCAGGCCGCGGAGGACAGGTTCCGCGAACTACGACTCGCTCCGTCAGCATATCCCACACATGTCTCCAAAAGGTTCGACATCTGCAATAAATGTAAAAAGGTGGATTACTCGACCAAAAAACCACTTTAGCGAAAACAAAATACAACAAAAGCACATTGGTTACTATTTAAGCATAGTAACACTTAAGGTACAACCCATTGCGAGGTTGCGCCAGTGGAATTCCGTCGTAATCCATTAACTCGTAGGCTCCTTTTGCCAACACTCGTTTAACAATATAGGGGCCCATCCATAAAGAATTGAATTTACCTGCTCCCAATTTATCGGATTCTTGGTCGTAAAGCAAGACCAAGTCACCTTCTGAGAAGACACGGGGTTTGACATTTTTGTCGAACTGCGCCTTGACTCATTTCTTATGGGCTTCGTTAGCCAAAGCGGCATCATGACGGGTTTCATCCAATTGGATTAATTCCAAGAAACGGGCCTCTTCTTCTGAAGTTCCGGGGAGGAGATCGATTGCGAGTTTAAGAGACGAAATTTCGCACTGGACTGGTAAGACTGCTTCCAGGCCATATACCAGTTGGAAAGGTGTGAACCCGGTCGCATTCCTTACCGATGTTCGGTAAGCCCACAAGGCCGAGTATAGGATTAGATGCCACCTTCTTTTGTGAACTCCGATCATCCTTTGCAACATACGCTTCAGGACCTTGTTGATCGCTTCAACTTGTCCGTTGGCTTGCGGATAATACGGGGTAGAGCTGTCGTGAGATAGCCCTAGCTTGGCAGCTAATTCAACCATCATGTGATTGCGAAAATGCGATCCATGATCTGTAACTATGGCCTGTGGTACGCCGAACCTGGCGACTACATGATTGAAAAAGAAAAGGGCAGCTGTTTCACCAGTGTTATCTAATGTAGGCATCGCCTCGGCCCATTTGGTAAAATAGTCAACGGCGACTATAATATACCCATGCCCCCCGGTCGAGGTGGGGTTACATGTCATGAAATCAATGCCCCATTTGGCGAAAGGCCCAACAGCAACTATTGGCTGTAAAGGTGCGGGTGGTCTTCTGGTTTTGCTATCAAAAATTTGACAAGCATGGCAACTTCTGACTGCGGTTATGCAATCTTTGAACATGGTTGGCCAGAAGTATCCTGCTCGTAATATTTTTTGTGCTGTTGCATATCCAGATTGATGCCCCCCACACGCGCCTGAATGACACTCATTCAGGGCTTTTTCGGCCTCCTCATGGGTGAGGCACCTCCTCAGAACTGTATCGATACCATGACGGTAAAGCGTATCACCGACGATCATGTAGTCTTTTGCTTGGTATCGTATACGTTTTTGTTCAGAGTGTGAGGTGTCAAGCCTGAATTTTTGGGTTTGGAGATAAATTATTATATCTCCATACCACTCATTGCTTGCAGATATCAGAAACAAATTCTCATCCACGATTGATTCTTCGGATGTTTCATCGTTGGACGACGATGGGAGATCGCACAATAATTCTGCGAAAACTAGAGCTTTCTTTGATTTGGATTTTACAAATTCCAGATCAAACTCTTGAAGGATCGCTATCCATTTTGAATATTTGCCCCCCAGCAACTGTCGCGACAATATATAAGTCATGGGGTTGCAATCTGACAAAATGGTAGTTTTCCGAAAGAGGACATAATGTCGAAACCTTTGAATCGCTTGAACAGCTGCAAGCGCTAGTTTTTCAACATAAGAATATTTGCTTTCTGTATCATTTAAGTTTCTACTTAAATAATATATAGGGTGTTCTATTCCGTCGACTTCTTGTACTAAAACCATTGCGATGGTTGTATCTGCTGCAGCCAGATACAGGTTAAAATCTCTTTGATAATCGGGGGCGTACATTAATGATGCTTTTATTAAGGAATCCTTTAAAGCATCAAAGGAAGCTTGCGCAACCTGATTCCAAACGAAGGGTACCTCCTTTTTCAAAAGACGTGTATAACCTTTAGCAAGTTCTGCGTAATTCGGAATGAACCTCCTCAGAAAGTTTGCTTTCCCTTGGAGTTTCTGAATCTGAAGCAAATTTGAAGGTGGAGGCAAATTGATGATTGCCTGAACCTTGCAAGGGTCGAGACAAATCCCATCCTTGGAGACTACAAAGCCAAGTAAACGACCAGAACTGACGCAAAACACACATTTGTGCGGATTGAGTCTTATCTTGTAGTGTCGGCAACGTAGAAATATCGCTCTTAAATGCTGTGGATGATCAGTCCGCTTTCGCGAATGAGCCGGAAGGTCGTCGAGGTATGGTTGAACGATGTTCTTGATGTCATGGAAGGCATAATTCATTGCCCTCTGAAACGTCGCCCCTGCGTTCTTTAAACCAAAGGGTAATTTTCGATATGCGAATGTGCCCCACGGACAAATGAATGCAGTCTTTGACTGGTCTTGTGGGCGGATATTTATTTGATTATACCCGGAAAATCCATCCATGAATGAAAAGATTTCACATCCGGCGCATTCATCAATTATCTGGTCGATGAAGGGTGTAGGGTAGTTGTCTTTTGGACAAGCTTGGTTTACATCCCTATAATCAACACACACTCTAATTGTCCCTTGTTTCTTCATAACAGGGACAATGTTCGATACCCAATCGGTTAGAGGAACCGGGTAGATGAAACCAGCATGGAGAAGTTTTTCAACTTCTGCCTTAATGGCAGCGGACTTCTTGGGGTGCACCTGCCTGAGCCGTTGTCTTACCGGTTTTACATCTGGATACATCTTGATTTCGTGTTCAACGATACTCGAGTCAATGCCTGGCATTTCATCATATGACCAAGCAAAGACATCTCTGAACTCGCGAAAAAAGAGCGTTATATATTTCCAGTTCTGAAGGTGAACAACCTTTGCCGACATAAATATTCTCTACAATATTTGTTTTAGTCGAGATATTTATGGCTATAGTCTCTTCAATATTGGATAAGTTTCGCTCGGAATCCACCGTATTTACAGTATTTGATAAGAATTCAAAAACTGAAGGGTGATAAAGGTCTTTTTGAGTATCTTCTTCATAATCTGGAAGAAGGGAACAATGGTGGCAATTATTCCATGGTGCCCCCTCAATCAACATTGATTGTAGAATTCCTTCGTCAGTTCCATGCACTCTCAACCAAGGATCTGAAGGGGTACCATATTCTCTAGACCTATCTACCCAAACGCTTGATGAGCGTTGATTTGGGTTCGCCTCCCATGCCCGAAACATTGATTGCTACAATATTTCTATTGGGCTTGGGGGCAAAACCATTGCATGATCCATGTTGATATCGTCTTCTGAGATCTTCGTGGAAGATATCATATTGCAGGTACCTATCGACGCTACTTCCGCCAAATCAATTGGAGGTGGAAGAGCGAAAGTTCCCATTAATATAGGATCTTTTAGTAGGCCTACCCCGATATTCTGAAGCGAATGGTGGCTTCCATGGATCATGGGAATGCTTCCCGTAACTTGTGAACCATTTGGGAGGAAGTTTTGTTGGTCGACGATCGTAATCCCTCCTTGAAAAGGGAATGCGATCTTTCTAAAATAGGTCGACACTACAGCTGCCATGGCATATATCCATGGTCTCCCCAGCGGAGTCGCCAATTTGTTGTTGGGAAAAGTATCCAATACGGAATGCCCCTATCCCACTCTAAGAGGTGATAGTGCCTTAGCAACAAACAAGGAAAGCTATCTGAGTATTCTTCTTTATGAGATGCAAATAGAGAAAGAAGGATCTAACTAACCGATGTCTTCCACTAGTTGGTCGATCCAATCATTCTCTCTCTTTCGTTCGCTTCCCGCTGCCTGCTCTTTCACTGGTCCAGCTTCACACGGTTCCTGCAAGATCACAAGAGCAGAAGACTACACGAAAGATATAGATTCACATTCATAACTAGTTTAGGATCATATATAAACTAAATATGCAAATATCACAAAACATCATTGAAATACAAGCATATAGGAGAAACTCAAGCAGCTTTATTGATATGATAAACAAGGTTCAAGAGGAGATACAACCAAGTGAGTCCCGATCCAGCATCTACCTCCCAGCAAAAGAATCCCTTCCTCTCCTCCAACAAAGCATAAATCACCCAATGTACTAATCTCAATCTCAAACCAACAGCAATTCTCTGCAAATACAAAATTCCAGCCTCCTGAACCTCTGGGTGAGAGATCCATTTATAGATGTGAGCAGAGAGGATGAGTCAGCTCATGTTTTGACTTGTGGCTTCTCTCTGTCAGTTCTTGTTTCCACTTGGAGGTTCTTGCTTCCACTTGGAGGTTGAGAACCTCTTACTCATCATTAGTCGAATTCACTGAGGCAAGTGTCATTGAGGAAGATTCTGGAAGCTTCCAGGGTCTTGACACCTCGTTGAATGAACTTGCCATTTGTCAATTCCCGCTCAGCGCACCGTGGTAGTGCTTCTACCTGCGTTGTAGTGCAGGTAGCCAGTGCAGACTTTGCATTTCAGCGCAGACAGCTAGTGGAGCTCTTGAATTGATCCTGATTTGACCATTTCTGAGTGGTTTTTGGTGGAGAACTTCTGGGAGAAGTTGTCATTGGTTGACCTTGTTCCTCTAGGGGTAGGAAAAACTTATTTAGGGACTTTGGATCCCTTGAATTATTGACATTTCATGCTCAATGTTGCAAGGCACAAAAATGTCTATAACAGTTGGTTTACCATTATATTAGCTTGTTTAGGCCTTGATCTACTATGTTTCGCTCATCGAAGTGGAATTTAGCCCCTTAGGGATTCTAGTACGCTTCCACCTTTATAGGAGGAGTTTAGCTGAGTAAGAAGTCTGAGTTTTTGCAGAGTTTTCAGCCATATTTTCCAGATAGGTTGTTTCCATCCAAAGTTCCCTCTTGAACTATGTTTGGTCATTGCCTTAGGGTACCACTATTTTCCCTAGGTTTCACACCCATCTCCCTATCTTTTGCAACAATTTTCCTCACTGATTTTGTTGTTACTACACCACTTTCCAACAGCATAGTGTCATTTGATCCTAGTCACACCGACACATAGGTCTCTTGCCCTTTTTTATGTGTTTTTAGTTGATTTTTCCACCAACCAACATAGTGTTTGCAAACCCAGTTTAGGCGGGGTTTTAGATAGTTGATTTTTTGTTTATTTTCTGTTATTAATTTTAGTTTATTTATAGTATTCCAGCAATATTTTTCTTTTTCGTTTTTCAAACATGATCTAGGCTTAATTAATAAACACACATATTTGCACACACAAGCACACCTTAAGTGAAGGGTGCTTGGTTAACACCATCAAGCCAAGAGTTAACTTAATTAATTTATCTCCCCCATAGAGACAAAGACATTTTTTTTACCTCCCTTTACCATTTCCATGTCACTTGTGTCTTGTAACCATTGCGCCACCAAGGTGTTTGTCACGGAGACTTTTAGGTATTCATCCCCAGTTTCCACTTGGACATATTACTTCTCCCCGCAGGGTTCAAGTTAGTCCTCCCCCAAGTCCCCTTCTAGTTCATGTGATTCCTCATCTGATTCTGAGCCTCCTTCACTGCATAATGTCATTAAGTCAGGACCCATTACAAGTGCTGGAAACCAACCTAGTGGTGGCTTCGGTCCTACCCCGGTAGTCACATCTAGCGAAACCATTCCAATAGCCCCTTTGCTACCTTTGATGGTTGGGTTAAGTCTCCCGGATTTTAACCAGTTGATTAACGACCCTATACACCACAATGTTGGTTGGCCATCTATGCCAACTAAGCCTCCCTCAGACATTCCCAAGTTTGAGGGAAATTCTGGAGAGGACCCCACCAATCACATCCATTCCTTTCATATGTTGTGTTTGTCCAATTCCATCACTGATGACTCCATTCATCTTTGGTTGTTCCAACGCACGCGCACTGGAGATGTTGTGAAGTGGTATGTTGACCAACTCGCCGCTTCTCATTCCACTTTCGTGATGCTTGCTAAAGCATTCCTTTCATATTTTTAGTTACCTCTTTGACACGACACTAGTACAGAGCTCTTAACCACATTGCATCAGTCCTTTGCCACCCATCTTTCTGACCATGTCCAGAAATGGCATAGAATGAGGAGCATGTGTCGTGCTCCTTCCTTTGAAGACCGTGGACTTCTTTAGGACTCTTTTAGCGCCCATTGCTAAAGATGTCACGTCCCACTTTCCTAAGATAGAGGAAGAAGCTCTCCAGACTGATCTGAGATATGACTTGATTTATGCTCAATCTTGTTATGTCTATACCATTATACCAAACCTCCCTTGTTCTGGTGGTTCCAATGCACCAGGGGCATATCATGTCACCCACAGTATCGTTGGAACTATTTCACATCCTTTTCCATTCACTTAGCAGAGTTATGGTTATCCGTAGGGGGGCACCAATCCCTCCAACACTTATTTCCCTCTTGCCAGCAATGTGTATTCAGGACAAAGCACATATTATGCATTCACCCAACCACATCAGCAGATGTCAAGGCCATCTCATGCTCAACCTATATACCAAATCGTTTCCCCTTCACCATCTTACACCTATGCACCATCGAGTGCTCCAGCCCCCCAGGCATTAGCGCAGCAACCTCCCATCATCATGATCCTTAGTAGCCACTACCCCCTTAGGGCCAAGTGTATGTGCAGTAGAGTGCGACCAATCCCCAAAATTTGAAGAAAAAGAATAAGGGGAAGGGTAATAAGGGTAACCAGGGTAATCAACCCAATCAACTCCAAGGGAACCATCCTAACACCAACAACCAACAACAGGGCAACCAGCCCAAGCAGAATAAGGTTATTTGTAGGAACAAGCCTTGTGCATGTTGTGGTGTACATGACCATTATGCTCATAAGTGTCCCCTCTTACCTCAGATGCGCCAAATGTGGGAAGCCCAAGCAGCTTCTAGAGTACAACTGCTCATGCAGCATCCACCTCAGAATCTTGCGCCATCTCAACCAGTCGTGCTTACAAATCCTTTCCCTCATTAAGGATTTGTTGATGCTCAACCTCAGCAAGGTCAAGTAGCCCACCCTCCCCAACCTTCTGGTCCCGGTGACTACCAAATCCTCATGATGAATCCTGACAAGTTCGATACCTCTGATGTCAACTTGCAAACTCAGTTGCATCAATATGACAAGCCATCGTCTTCGTCTACAACTAAGCCCAAAACCAAAGAATCTATTGAGCCTATTACGACACCAAATGGTCCCTTACAGATTCCTTAGCCCAAGGTTGAGTCAATTCCAAAGATCCCCAAAGAGCCATTGTGTCATAATGTGCTTCTAACTAAGTTTCCCACACATACAGTATGGTAGACGACTTGGCGCAATCACCTGTCACCATGTCGATGCTATAGGTCCTCCAGTCGTGCCCATCTCAAAAGAAAGATCTACTAACTGCTTTAGGTGTAGTAGATCCTTCAAATGATCATTTGATTGTCTTTCCTATTGATGTGTTATAATATCCTCCATTACCACCCTCTGTTGCTTTCCAGATACCAATCTGAGTCTAGAATGCCATCATCTCCCAATGCATTATTGATGAAGGTGCATCCACCTGCATGATGTACGCTATCGTTTGGGAGCAACTGAAGTCACCTTAACTGTCCCCATCCACCATCACTTTGCGTGCTTGGGATGGTCACCCTTCCAAGCCTCTCGGCATGTATCGCAATTGTCCAGTGACTCTTGCGAGCAAGACTGTTTCTGTAAACATTGAGGTTATCGATGCATGTTACACAGCATTTTTTCAATGTCCCTGTACTCCTCATTCCATGATCCCGGAGGACCTCTACAGTGACCCTCATGTGTTTTCACATCATGGAGAAACTCCCATTATGTCCCTCTTCATGAGTAGAACATTTCCCTTTTGCATCATTTCCCAAGAATCTTCCTTTTACCCCAATTTACAAGATCGTCGCTAATGACCAGTTCATCCCCCGCACCGATCTGCAGAGTTTAACACTGGGACTAGCGCTACTGAGCCTTGTCTCAATCATGCTGATCCTCTTTTGGCAATTTTTTTAAATATGGAGTCGAAGCTTCCAAGTCTAGAAGCTTTGTAATGGAAGTCTGGTAAATTGTTGGGTTGGATGGAACCGAGGAAGTCAATTTGGGTTCCTTTCCCCTATTAGGATGGAACAAACCCAAGAGATAAGGCCTCTCCCATGATAATAGGACCCATCTCCCCTCAATGAAAGCTATATAAGCCCCTGCTTTCCCAAGTTGAACTATTTTTTGGATGTAGTTTCAGTCTTAGTATTTTTGGAGCTTGAATAATCAGCAAGACATCTATAGATTGTAGCTCTCTAGTTTATGTTTGAGGGAGAATAGTGTGTTTGGTTTGGTTTGGTTTGAGACTAAAGGGAAGAAGCCTTAAAACTTCCATTGTTGGGGCTATCCATGAGATGCTAGTAGAAGTGTGGGAACCCGGATATGTCGGAGGAGACTAACAATGTAAAGGCATTGCTTGTAATCTCTTTCTGAACTTATATGAATACAACTATTGATTTATTTCCTACATTAAAGTGTTATCTTACATTTGATGGCTTAATGTTCCTTGACCTGTTAAGTAGGATGAATGCAATTTGTATGCTATCACATTTGTTGTTGTTGTTTGTTTGCTTGTTTCAGGTATTCGAAGGAAGGAAATGAAAAGTAGTTGGAGTAAGGAAGCAGGATCATCACCAAGCGGAATAGTGTTCTAAGAGGTAGGCCCTCTTATTTGATTCTAGCTTAAGGAAGTTTTCCATAGATTGTTTGTTTGAGGCTAGACTCACTCTCTTGGGCTAGAGGAATTATTTGTGTTTGCACTAAGAATTTAGCTGCACCACAAATTGGCGACCATACTAGGGAGAAAATCCTCCTATTTGATTGATTATCATTTCGTGGTTTTGTGTGAACTTTTCTAGTATCACCATTTCCATTTAGTTTTCTCTGCTTTGCCTAGTTTACTACTCTGAGTCTGAAATTTACAGTGGCAGGTCTGGTTTGGCGTTTGAAAATTTTTATTTTTTTCTTGAATCCTTCGATCAGCACTCTTTTTGGCCAAACAGTCTTGCCAATCAGGCCTATCAGGGCTAGTTGTAGTCTGGCCAGTCATGTTGGTCATGCCAATCAGCTCTTGTTGTCAGTTAGGCAGTCGTGTTGATTCCTGTAGGTGAAGATCAAGGTTTCTCCTGGACCATAACCAGTGTGTCTTGCCCTCTTAATTGTTGCCTCTTAGATCGTGTTTCCTATGTTCTCCCTAACTGGAAAGCTTCATTGCCTTGGTTTGTGTGATTATTTTGTTTGCCTTCTTTTACTTGATTTTTGAGTCTTTGGATGGTTTGTGGCCCTATGGCATCTAGGTCATCATCCATTCAGTTGTTTGTGTGCTCAGCAAGTCAAGTTGTTGGTTAGCTGCTCCATGCATTTTTGTTTTTTAGTCCTTTTATCACTTTGATTTCAATTAAACAAGTTTGAAAATTTTTGTTTGTTCTTCTCTTGATTAAGTGTCCCTTTTCGGGCATAGATTACATTGCTCGTCTTGTTCTTGATTGAGTCATTGCATCATTGGTTTGGAAGGAATTCTCTTTTCGTGCTTTCCATTTGATTGATGTTGATTGTTTTGAAAAAAATCATTGAAGTGTTTGTGAAAGATTCATGTTATCATTCCAATGAAAAATACATAATTCTAGTTTGTTGAATCAATATGTTACATTAGCTAGCATCATTGAAGACTAGGGTCGCATCATCATTTGTATTTGAGAAGAAATGAATTCTCTTTACTATTAAAAGGACTAGTTGAAGTGCATTCGATAGGAAGATTCAGTGCATTTTGGAGATTTATTAGTGAAAGATTTTATTCTTTTATTGTTGCATTGATTGTTTGTTCTCTATCTCTTAATTAGTGTTAACTTTCATCGAAGACAGAGATTTCCTTTCTCATATAGTTGCTTGTAGGAATTTTTTTCAGTTGACAACGTGTTGTACTATGTAACAACCTCCCCATTTATACGAATAATAGTTGATATTTGACATATAGATGGGGACCATTTTTAAATTTTTTAGTCTTCGAAAATAAGTCTTAACTCTAAGAAATTGCCTTGAAAACTCTTAGAAAACAACCCAAGTTTAGGATCTTTGTCGCAAATTGCATTTCTCATTTTTCCCATGTGATAATTATAAACATATTTAAGTAAATCCTGAATTGCGATATGCGATGAGACCCCCCGCTGTGATATACTAATCAGAACGTCTTGAGAACACACGATTACACTTTACAGAGTCACAAATAAATAAGCCATGCCACTTTGTCATCCTTTAACGATTTTCGAAATGCGATATTGCAATTTTCGCAATCGCATTTCGCATTATAAGTAGACAATGCTATGTTACAACGTTTAAAAGTTGTGAGACACAAATAAAGCACCAAGCATGGGAAGTTACTGTGTTTTAATATAATAATGAACGGTTTGACAGGGTAATTAATGTTTAGCAACGCGAGGAGAAGTAATGATGTTTCAAGTTATGGCTAGTTAACACTGAATATCTCATTCAAAATCCTCCCACGATTCAAAGTCATTTCAGAGAGGTTTCAGCCTTAATTTCCCTATATCGTCTACGCTGATATATCTCTTCCATTTTAGGCAAGCTTCAAAAGACATGTCATTGCGGAAGGTGATGCAAAAGTAGAAAAACAGAGCATTACAGAGTCTGAGCTATCAGAAATGTCTCTTATATTCTCTGATACAGTCTGCAGCGCCGATGGGGGAGTGACATCTTGGGAAGTCATATACAACAAGCTTGAGGGTGAACGTCCCAAAATTACTATCATAAAGGCAACAGATGATTTAATAAAACCTTGGGGAGTCCAATTCAAAGATGCTATATGTTCTTTCCTTCACAAAATAGGAGCAAGAGCGAAGATCCTACCCTATACCAATATGATTAGGTGGGTGGTGGAAAATCTCACTATTGAAGACAGGAAATTCAGAAACTCGAGGATGGAGCTCATGGGATCATTCAAAGCTGAAGACCTAAAGCAAATGCACCATATACCTGACCCTTAAGACATATATGACAAGTCATACCTGGCCAACTTTGCAAATAAAAATGAAGAACCTTTCAAAATGATCCAGGGTTGGAGGGTACTGGAGAACAAGTTCAAATTTGACAAAACAGGTATGTATCCTGTAGCCTCCTTAGAAAACTTGTACAACTATGCAACTGCTATGTTATGTAGGCTATATGGATTACCTAACAATGCTAATTTTTCCATAGAATGGATTCCTTTGATTGATGCATGTGTCAATTCCCACATTATGAATTGGGCCACTATCCTATCTGATAACCTAGCCACTACCATCACCGAGTATCGTTAGAAGAGAGCCTCCTCCGCAGAGAACCTTCCTCCATTCTATTTCAGTCCCTACATCATGGATGCCATTTTTTTTTGCACTAAATTTCCAATCATGGGTTGGAAATGGACCTTACAGGACCCCTACCCTATCCATCTCAGCCATAAACAAATTTGGGAATCCCATTATATACCCCATTTTTATCAAATATGCCATGTTGTTATTTTGTCATTGCATCAATTAGGTTTTAATAAGAAAACCCCGAGGTTTTCCAAAGAAACCGCTATAGCCCTTCTCATACTGGGAAAGTATTTTGTTGAAGAATAGTTTACATACATCAGGGTTTTTAGCAGTACAGCAGACCCACATGTCCTCCCTTTGTATGTCTCTAATAAATCATTAGCAAGATAAATAGCCCACTAGACTTTGGGAAAAGGCTTGACCAAGACCCTAAAAGAGAACAAAAAATCATTGTGGCCATCTTTTCCTATTCAGTGTGGTTCCTTTTCATTAGAAAATTTTAACCATGCAACCAAGGAGTCAGTAAGCCTAGAAAGCCTCAAGATCCATACTTTGCCAAAAATGAAATTTTATCTAGACAAAATAGCACATAACATTACTACTGCAGTGAAGATCAAGCCCTTTAACCATGAGGCTAATAATTCTAAAGAACTTTTACAGTCATCTGAATCCTTTGAACAAGCATTCAAGTGGGAAAAGGAAAATCTGGGTCTTGAAGATTTTGAAAGATTTTAGGAGTTCAGAAACAAAAGGCTTGAAATAATTCCGCTACATTTGCTAAAAATCGAGAACAAGCCTACACCTAGTGTGACTGTCAACAGCGAGGGACCTAATTCTCGCATAGAGTCTCAAGTGGATACAGGGAAAGCACTGGATATAGGGAGGGCTTAAGACACCAAGAATAAATAGAATCTAGCAGGAGTTCAGTCAAAAATCAAGGTATGGGCGACCCGACTAAAGATATCGGTTCTGCGATTAAAAGCAGCAGTTTGGAATAGGAGTGGGATAAATTCAATAAAAAACTACAATACACTCCTATGACAACAGATGCTCAGGAAAACACAGAATATCACACTCTTTTGCATACCTAGAAAATTATAGAGTTTGAGCCGATGGATAAGCAAGAGACAACTTCACAACAGACAGAAATCATTCCTGCTTTGCCCACATCATAAATTGTCCTAAATGTGACTAAAATTCCTCCTTTAGATGTGTTCTATAGCCCACTTCACAAGGCTATAGTAAGGAGACAAAGGAAAAGAAGGAGGGTAGAGACACCCGAGATCCCACCTGGGAATGAGCCAATGGACATAGTCTGGAAGGATATTCCTTCCAATCCAGCTGAAAACTTGACCAGACTATCGCAGTTTACACGGGCATATGTAACTGCCACCATGGATAAAGCTATCGATATATCTATTTTGTTAAGGGAAAAGGACGAGAAGATAGTGGAGCTCGAGAAACAGCTGCAAGTTGAAAAAGCAAATGTGAACCAGCAAGCTACTGAAAAAATCGCTCAATTATAGCAGAATATGGAGGTGCTAAAGGTAAGCCATGAAGCAGACATTTCCGCGAAGAACGTGCAAGTTCAAGAATTGCAAGAGGCCATGGAAAATTATGAATATGTCCCTACTATTGAGGAGTTCATCGAAGAGGCACTAGAGCTAAATTCCATCCTATTTAAACAGCAAGAACAATTTTGCCAAAAGATGTCACATATTGCTCCTTATCTGATCACTAGTGACTAGCTAAGGGATAAGGTGTTAGGCCCCTATACTACTAGTGTAACCCCTTAATGTTATTAGTATAACCCACTTATTATATTGATGTACCCATGTAGTGCCCATATTGTTACTATTGTGCCCCATAGAAGCCCACTATTGTTATTATTGTGCCCTTACATTATTATTGTTATGTCGGCTCTGATTATGTTATAACCCCTTAGACTCCTATATATAGAAAGGAGGTCTTTTCATTTGTATCATCCAAGAATTGTTCATTTATGTAATGTAAATGAGGTTGCACCCTCGAAGAGGCTGAATTCTAAGGCGTTGATCTATCTTTTCTATCTTTTCTTGACCTGGTTTCATAACATTTGGTATCAGAGCTTTGGATTCTAGGGTTTCGCTGCTCCAAACAGGTCATCATGGAATTTTCACTATAACTTTTTTTTTGTGACGTTTCAAAAGTCGCAAAAAAAACCCATTTGAGAAGAAATCGTGTTGAACCTTGGGTCCGAATCTTAGAGCTTTTAGCGCGATATTTGCAGAGATATGATCTGAGGAAGTTGGTCTTTTTGGAGACTCCTGAATTACATTCAAAACATGTGACCTGGGGAAAATCGTCATAACTTTCTCTCTGGGGATAGGATTGAAATTTAGTAAGAAGGTACAAAAAGAGGACGGACTGTAGTTTCTTTTATGCATTTTTCAGATCTAAAGGTTGAAACAGTGACACGTGGCACTTCATACAATTTCGCTCTTCTGGAAAGGTCTATAATCAGGTCATCTTGGGAGATTGTGCATAACTCTTTCTTAGAGAATCCAATTTGGATCAGACTGGTGGCATTGGAAAGAGGACACAGAGAGCTACTATAGTTCACAATTTCAGAACTTAAAGATCTAAAAGTACAGAGTTACAGTCGTTTCAAGGTCGAGCGCCTAAAATCAAGAAAAAGCAAGATGAGGAAGTTTGATGGCAAGGATCCGGTAAATTGGATACTTCAGATGGAGAAATATTTTGATCTACATGGTGTACAACTGTTACAAAAGGTATGTATTTCATCTTCATATTTAGAACCAGATCAATTTTTATGGTACGAAGGGCTTTGTTCTCGTAAAAAACTTGTTACGTGGTCAATTTTCACGGAGGAAATGATAGCACATTATGAGGATACAAAGAGCAACACCTTCTTTAGAGAAACACCACAACAATTGGAAAGAGTAAAAGGGCTTTGTGACATAATGGAAAGCAAAATTATGGAAACCAGGAAGCATACCCCTCACAACTATAAAGATGGAAGTGTTGTTTCTCCCAGCCTTCCACAACCTACAAGGGTTACACCACAACAATTGGAAGAAAAAAGAGAAAAAGGGCTTTGTTACAATTGTGATAGCAAATGCACTAAAGGTCATAGGTGTGCTTAGAAGAAATTATTTTACATAGAATATGAAGAGGAGGAAGAAAAGGATCAAGAGACATCAAAAGAAGAGGATATACGCCAGGACACCACCCCAGAGAAAGAAGAAATGAATCAGACCATATCTTGTAAAGCATTGGCAAGAATTACCACTCCTCAAACTCTCAAGATAGAAGGACATATCAAGAAGAAAAAGGTGCAAGAAGTGAAAGATCACATCGAGAAAGAAGAAATGAATCCAACCATATCTTGTAATTCAATGGACGAAATTACCACTCCTCAAACTATCAAGATAGAAGGACACATCAAGAAGAAAAATGTTCAAGAAGTGAAAGATCACATCGAGCATCAAGAAATGAATCCGACCATATCTTGTAAAGGACTGGAAGAAATTACCACTCCTCAAAAGATAGAAGGACATATCAAGAAGAAAAAGGTTCAAGCAGAGAAAGATCACATCGAGCATCAACAACAAGTTCTCCAACTTTTAAAGGATAACGCCACTTCGGTGAAAATTCAAACGAAACAACAGGTAGATCAACATCGTAGTGAAAAATGTTTTGATGTAGGTGATTGGGTATTTTTACTCCTACATCTCAAGCAAGCTAGTTATGAGAAGGAAATGTTGGCAATACCACATGCACTTAAAAAATGGCGACCTTACTGAATGGGAAGACTCTTCAAGGATGAGGATGTGGAAGCATTGTTTTGTGTTATTTATATTATCCAACCAGATTGGATAAACAAAGAAAGGGATGAATGGAAGAAGGACGAAGAAGTATGGCCACTTATTCAAAAGTTGCAAAAGATCCCAATTCAAGCAATATTGCCAGAAATTGAAGAGGAAGGGAAAATCATATTAGAACCTAGAGCAGTCACAGAAACAAGAACCCGACAGCTATGAAATCGATCAATTTCAGAGTATCTCATCAAGTGGAAGAACTTACCCACTGAATATTCCACATGGGAGGACAATAATTTTATACAGAAGCATCAAGAACTACTCAAGCGTTGAGGACAACACTTCTTGAAGGAGAGGGGCATGTTAGGCCCCTATACTACTAGTGTAACCCCTTAATGTTATTAGTATAACCCACTTATTATATTGATGTACCCATGTAGTGCCCATATTGTTACTATTGTGCCCCATAGAAGCCCACTATTGTTATTATTGTGCCCTTACATTATTATTGTTATGTCGGCTATGATTATGTTATAACCCCTTAGACTCCTATATATAGAAAGGAGGTCTTTTCATTTGTATCATCCAAGAATTGTTCATTTATGTAATGTAAAGGAGGTTGCCCCCTCGAAGAGGCTGAATTCTAAGGCGTTGATCTATCTTTTCTATCTTTTCTTGACCTGGTTTCATAACATAAGGCGATTGACCAAAGGATTGAATTTACTGATCTAAACACAAGAATCTCAGAATTCATCGAGTGGCAAGAAACAGAAGAGGGAAGGAGGGCTAATCTGCCTGAGATCGAGGAGACACATAAGGACATTCTATTCACGGATTGGGATGCGAGGATCAAACAAGCTAAATTAGTAGTGGCAAGAGCAGCTGGGGTGTCGAAGAACATAATAAAAGCGGTAAATCAAACTTTGTATGCTACCAACCTGGTGAAAGAAGGCAACCACAAAATACTGCCCGATTTAAGTGAATTGCATAAAAGCTAGAAGGAAAGAGCGGAAATTCAAAGGGAAGTGATCACAAAGTTAGTAAAGACTGACTGGGAGGCATATTGGCAATACCTTGTCAAGCCACACAGCCAAAGCATGACCCTTAATTGTTCACTCCATTCAACTCAGTGGATGTTGCCACCTCTCACAGATGTTATTTTCATGGGACAGGTCAGAACACAGTTTGGGGCACCTCCTCAAGTCAAACTGATGGCTGATATATGCAATTTAAAAGAGAATCTAGCATACAAAAAGTCATCATTATAACCTTTGCTCATCAAGTCAATTTTATTTTTAGAGTTAGTAAACTAGTTAGGAGGAAGGTTGTTTGAAACCTCCTCAAATTTTTGTATAATCTATTTTTGAACATTAGTTAGAATAGTATTTATAACCTTCTCATGCATTTAGAGAAGGGTCCAGAATTTTATCAAAAACATTTGCAAAGAATGCACTTCTGTAAGTTTTTGAATGCTTTAGTGAAATTATGGAACAATGATCGTTTCGTTTAAATATCAAGCTACTTTCCTTTGTTGATGCACTATTGTATACTTGGAAGATAATTTGATCTCAATAAAGGAGTTGATCTATGTCATTAGTCAAATGAGCATAACTTCACACATATGGTACTTCTATCTTGTATGATTAGTTTTGTTTCTGTTTAATTAGTCATAACACTTCATTTTCATGAATTGTATATGAGATATATTCTTTCTGTTAAGTGTTAATTACACTACTGTATGATGCCTAGCTGAAATTGTTTATTTTCAAAAATAATCATAAAATATATGCAATATAGTTTATACATTTCTTTGACTAACTATTTAGTCAAAGAAATTATCTTTACACGTTATCACCTCTGTTTAATGCGTGATTGATCTTTATTATCACATGTCAAATAGATATCTTTTTAGATCACATATCACACAGAAATACCTGGGTTTATATTAGATTAAGTTAGCTAGAGATTTGCATGATAGAATATACAATTTAGTTATCAATATCCTTACTGTAATCACTCAAAACCCACCCACTCTCATTTTAAAACCCACATTGGGAAACTAGTCTCATTATCCCCAGTCGGAGCCACCACTTCAAATGGAAAAGGAGTTGTCTTAAGGTCTGAACCAAGTGGTTATCCCCCATGTTGGAGTAGCAGAAATCTGAGGCTTCAACACAGTGGAAGGGCCTTGTAATTGAAACCTAATTCAAGATCAACTGTTAAAATCTATTGCATTAACCTAAGGAAGCATTGAAACCTAACAATCACATTTAGAAGGTCTAGGCTAGAGACGTGTTTCATTGTCTTTAAACCTAGCAGTTGTCGTTCGCTTCGGCACTAGACAACGCTAGTACGGACTTGTGCTCCCCCTACCGTCGAGTATATAAAGGGATACGCCACTAGGTATGCAATCCTTTATCCGCTCAAAGCAGAGTCTTCCACCTTGTAAATGTGATACACTGAACACAGCATTATGGGAGATTTCCTACCTGTACTTCTCGGTTCGTCGAGAGGTATTCTACAGTTCACGGTTACCTGGTAATCCTTTTGCATAGATCATCCAGAGTAGTCATTTTGGTAATTTTGACTCTTTAAATTTAAAATATCATCGAGCACTTGCCCTTTCGATCTCGTTCAAACTGAAAGAGACTAGAGTCACCTTTTTCCCTTTTCTCGACTCTTAAAACATGAAAAGGCATAGTTTTGTTTCAGTGTTTCAAAATTAACTTCCCACGAAATATTCTTAGCTAAGGTTATCTTCCTTAGTAATTCTTTAGGGTTGCTTGGTCAATTCTAATGGTAACATTTCCAAAGTCTACCAGTCAAGGATTCCCCTCGAATTGGAATCCTGGTCCTTTTCCTTCGTTTGGAAACAGTAGTGCTCCTTATATGGCAATGTTGTCCCTCCCTGGGTTAACCATTAGTTTACCTATTTGGTTATTTTCAACCTCGGTGGTCCCAAGTGTCCCGACCCCTGCCCAGCCATCTCCTTCATTTGAAGCACATCAAGTTGATTCCAAGGTTAACCTCTCACCTTCTTCCGCTATTTCTTCACCCTCCTCTTCTACTTCGCCTGGTGAAATTTGAGATCCGGTAACCAGGAGGCTAAGAAGAAGAAGAATCAGATGAAGAAGGAGAAGGCAAATAAGTGAGAGGCCAATCATGTAGTTGTTACTCTAAATGAACCTCCCATAGACAAACCTTCTAATCCTCCGTGAAAGGTAAAATTCCCTTGTAGGCTATGTAAGGGTGACCATCTCATTCAAGATTGTCCTGGAATTCCCAGAGTCTTAGAGGTATAGTCTCAAGACTTGATCGACCATCCTCATCAACCTCTGGAGATCATGTCGATGCTACACCTTCAGCTAATGATGGTAAGAAGAAGGGAAATATTAGATTCCCCTGTAGGTTATGTGAAGGGAAGCGTCTTCTTCACCTTTGTCCTCTTATGGATAAAGCTTCCAAAAATTTGGAAAACCTTATAGCTCCTCAACCCCAACTTCCTATTGGTTATCAGAGGCTTTCTTCTGACCCTTTCCTATTTGGTAAAGAGATTAACTTGGATTCATCTCTTGCCCATCCTACTCTTCTTGAGCATGACTCTCTTTTATCTATTCTCAACCAACAATTGGTCAAAAAGAGTGTCGACTTGGCTCCACCTTCAGTTGTTCACTCTATTCCCGAAGAGAGTGGTGATCATACTGCTCATGTTCTTCTCGTCTCCTTAGATTCTCATGAATCGAAGAGTGTCCCTCCCGTCCCGATTGTTCAGGAGAGTCCTTCTCCTATTCCTGCAGAGCATGGGGGAAATCATATGATAACCCCACCAAGTAGTTATGTCATTTCTTTTTATTGGAGTAAATTGATTGCTTTCTGCCTTCCATCTTGTTAGGGTCCTATAATAATAGGATTCATAATTTTGAATTGAATATGGTCAATATTGTAATATTGTACATACCTTTGCTTTCTACAAATGTATTCCCAAATTAAAAAATGTAAAGAGGGTATGTCATAAAAGAAATATCAAAGGACAAGAAGAATAAGAAAAGATCAAAAAATGAAAATATATGAACCCCAAAAAAAAAAACAGATCCTGAAAGTGTGCAAGTCTAAATGCCACTACTATTTTACTACTTTATTGTCTTAAATAATGGTTGTGTGCATCTTGTCATACATGCCACAACCCATGGTAGTCAAACTACTTAATCTTGACTATTCCATGCTTTGAATTTTATGTTTATAGTCAGAGAAAAAAATATGACCAAACAGCTTAATCTTGGCAGATCATTAGATAGGTAGAGAAAATAAAAGGGGCTCATAAGCTTAACCTGAGCCCTTGGAAGATATAAGGTTAGAATTAGATAGTTTACTTTTCAAAATAAAAAATAATGATAAGGGTATACTAGCCTAAATGCACCCAAATAAGTGAAGAAAAAATATGCTAGGGTAAGTAATGGGTAAGTAGAAGAAAGGTTCAAGTTGATTGGACAAAAGCACATTTATCATGCTTAGTCATATGTTTCAATGTGCATCAGCAATTAGGAAAGCAAAAATAGAGGTTTACAAGTTGATTTAGTTGACTTCCCCTCATTCATTTAATCCCTATACTTACTAATTTCCCCATCCACAAGTATGTTCTAGAACTAAAAATCGTTCAAGTCATAAAGGCTCAGAGCATTTGTCTGACCTTTGGTGGGATCAGACCCTCGCCTTAGTGACTTATGGACATCAAGTGTTAGAATTCCCTTCATAAAAGTCATTTCCCTTCATTACCCTAATAAAACCCCTTTTCCTAAGGTTAAACTCCATTTGCCTATGAAAAGTAAACAACCCCATGTTAAATTCCATTTCATTCAAAATACCGACAAAAAGATTTATCCTAAGTATAAGTGTATGGGAAGAATATGCACAAATATTACATTACGCTTAGTGGTATGTTCACTCCGCTCATTTCATTTCATATTAATTTTTAACATATTAATTTAGCTCCCAATATACTTTTTCCCATATATAAATAAATCTCGTATATAATACCCCAACCCTTAGTTTAATTATAAACTATACTTTAATCCCATACCCCCGATAAAACCCTCTTAACTCACCACTTCTCAGTAAAGTTAAGATAATCCCTTCATTAAACCCCGTCTGATCATTTAATCCCATGTTTAACTCATAAATAATCCCAAACTGCCACGGATTAAAGATCTGCCCCCCCCCCCCCCCGGAAACCTCTGCCCATTTCATCTGTGCAAATTTGTCACCTGACTATCATCTGATCGTCAACACTCAAATCCAATGATCCACAGCCATATCGGGTTCACTCGATGTCTGACCATTACCCACCTGATAAAGCAGTATTGCTCGAGCCCCCATCTGCTATGTGTCAAGCACTAACATAGATCGGGTGACCTCGCCAAAATACCGCCTCCTCCATAAAAGCAGTGTGATGGCCTCTGATACTGCCTCCCCACTAAATCCGAAACCACTATTTGTTCATAATATAAAATTCATGCCAATATACCCATTACTCGTTAAAACCCTGAAAACCCTCATTTTCATGCCTTTTACTCAGTTACACAGCGAAACTTATCAAACCCTCTAGCGCCACCCTAATCCTCTAAGACATGATTTCACCATGGATTCCCTCCCGAACACCTTCCAGACTTTGTCCACAGTTCTTCCCAGTTTCAGTACAGCCTCCAGTCACCTCCTCGCATACCTGTGTTTTATTAACAAATTGTTGTATTTTGTAGGTAATTAGCAGAAGACCAAAGCTTGGATAAAATAGTTTTGATTCTAGTCACAAGACTTGTTTACTGCAAGAATCGAAAGGAAATCTATTTAAAAACCTTCATTCAGAAGAAGAAAACAGTTATGCACAGAATAGAGAAAGAAATCATTCACACAGAGACATTGACTATTAAAACAAAGGAACAAGACAGAGCATACAGTCAAAAGACAAACAGATCAAACATACATAAAGTTGATCAATATCCATTACCATATGCTGATACATATTAAAAACTAAATGATTTACTGTTTAAATACACAGTAAAAAGTTAAAATATATAGTAAAAGTAAAAACACAGTAAAGGATATTGACAGGTCATCAAAGTAAAAGTGTATCAGATGAAAGAGTATCAGTAAAAGTGTATCAAATGAAAGAGTATCAATAAAAGTGTATCAGATTGAAAACTCAAAGTGAAGATAGATGAAAAAACAGAGCAGTCAAGGTAAAATGTAAAATTAAACATGGAGGTAGTAAGGGTTAAACAGAGATGAAGACACTTTCACCAGCAACAATGAATTTTATCCAAAGTAAACGTAAAAACAATTAAAAGAAAATTAAGGTTAAAAGATGAAATCCGAGTAGGAATGGTACATTTTCCAGAAATTTCATGTTTAAGTCATAATTTTATAGAAACTATTGTGGCCAATCAAAGATTCATTTTGATAAACTGGAGGAGGTTTGTGTTCCTAAAGGGCCAATCTACAAAATCCTATCTCACTGTTTACACAGGTATTACAAAAAGGGAGATAAATGCATATCTTCACAGCCTATTTTTTGAACTGTGTAAAGTCCTGTTTTTGACAACTTTTTACAGAGAATATTGTGAACATCTGGAGTTGATTTTTGGGAAACTAAAAGATTTTTATCTCAATAACATACTTATCTACAATAACCTCTTTCATTTTTTACATATCTATCTCGGATTGAGATATACAAAGGTATCACTAGACCTTAATGTTGTAGAATTTCTGGGGCAGAATGCACAAAGGAAGGACTTGGTGACTTGGAAGCCTCATCATCAATTAAGAGTTGCTATCAAATTTGAATTTCTCTTCTTTGTCACCATCAATCCATAAATATAGTGCCAAATAGATTCATTAGTTTTGAGTGTCCTTTATTTAAGTTCTATTAATGTAAAACAGTTTGAGATATTTGTAAAACCAACCTTGATATTTTTTCAAGATATTTTAGTTTAGAATTTGTGTAAATACTTCTTAATTTGAAGTATTTTAGGTGGATTCTATTAGACATTTCTATAGACTTTTTTATCAGAAGACCCATAAGGTTATTGCATCGTTTTCTGAGCCAACAAGATGGATTGATGAATAAAGATCAGACATTTCAAAGGATTCATGTGTCAAACAAATTTCAGACAAGTATTCTCATGTGTTGTTGTCATTTTTCTCAAGTTATTCATAATATTTAACGTTTTTCTCAATCTAAATGTTATAATTGGAATAATATTTCAGAACTTGTTTAATTACGCTCTGTCTTAACAGTTATGCATTTGAATGTTTTCTTCTGATATTTAAATTAAAGAATTCTTAATTGCTCTTTGGTTTAGATTTATTTCATGAATATCCAGGTTAAAGGATTCTTAATTTCCCTTTGATTTTGATTACCCCTTCATTCCTCATTCATTATCCGGGTCTGAGAACCCTTATCTGCTCTCTCACTCCGAGTGAAACCCTTTCACCCCTCTATCTCAAAGCTCTAAAAAACACTTCGCTATCTTGCCCTTTGAAAGTTCCCTCTAGTGAGTTAATCCAGTTTTGCTTCCTTATAGTTTGACTCCATATCCCAATGGTCTAAAAGACATCATTTTATCCATCTGTCTAAGTAGATCCCACCACCCAATCTCAAATACAAATCAAAAACCTCTTGAACATTCATAACTAGCCTAAAATCACATAACTAAAACAAAGTTAAATTATAAAGAGAGAGCCCTCTCTGAGCATCAGGAAGGCTAGGTCCTGATCTCCAAAAGTGGTTTGTAGTTACCTCGGTGATTTCTTTCTTTAACCTTGAGAAAATACTGAGTGATAACATAATGGAAACCATACTGGGGAGGACTAACATTTTCTTCAGAAATATTTTACAGGTTCAGATCTAATCTATGATGGTGGACAGTGATCAGACACACAAAGGTTAAAATCATCCACCTGGCGACTCCAAATCAATTTCACAATCAAGACTCCACTAGAGGAATGAACCTGAAAGAACAATATGAAAAGATCAGGCTTTTAACTTGGATTGTTATCCAAGACATTATGTTCTTTCTCATCAAGAAAGTTTTTCAATGTATATTGTATTTTAGAGAAGATCTTAGATTAATTTTTGATTATTTTCCTTTGAAAATTGTAAATATATATCCTCCTTATCCATTTAAGCAGCTTTCTTCTAAATCTTATGATGATCATTTTCCGATTGAGGAGCATCAAACAATCAAGACTAATCATACAATCCCTGTACATATTCCTGTACCTTGTAAAGTTCCTGATAGATATAAGCCCCTCATGTTACCTCCTATACTCCATGATTTCCCTGATAACTATCACAAATATCTCCCCGGTTTTGATGGAGAAGATGGTAAAATCACTGCCCAAAAACATATTCAAGGTTTTTAGAATTATCTGGACTTATTTGAGATTGATGAAGATGACGTTAGAATAAGACTTTTTTCTCTCTCTTTGCAAAGTAGAGTAAAGAGTTGGTTCAAGAATCTACCTATTGCAAGCATCTCAAATTTCCAATAGTTTGTCAAATTTTTCCTTGATAGATGGATAATCAAAGTCAATCTTTTTGTGATCATAGAAGAATATAATCAGTTAAAAAGACAACCAAATGAAACAATACAACAATTTTCTGACAAATTTAATCAAATCTATTATTCAATGCCATCAAATATAAGACCTCCTCCTGATTTAGCTCTCTTGCATTATCCAAAAGCATTTGATCCAGAGATAGAATTTCAGTTAAGAGAAAGAAACCCCTCAACACTAGAACAGATGCAGAACATTGCAGTAGATGTAGAAGTTAATCTGCAAAAAAGAAGAGAAAAGTTGAAAGCAAGAGTGGAGAAGAATAACCTTGAAGAGGTAAAACTCTACATTTTTTTAAGAAAATTAAAGGAAAGGATACAGAAGATCATCATGAAAGATAAATTTTTTGTTCAAAATCACCATCACATATTTATTTCGCAAAAAGAATAGGTTGATAGCCATGAACAAATTCCTGCTAATTCCAACTACCATAGATCAAAAGATAGATTTATAGAGAAATATGTGGAGAGGCAATCTATTGATCTAATGTGTATGTTTGATGACATTACTTCTTTTAATGATTTTCCTAAATATGATCAGTATGATGATAATTATGTTCTTCAAATCCAAACTAACTTTACAGAGAAATCAGAAACTAGTTTGGGAAATAAAGAAATTCAGTTTCAGCATCTTGAAAACAGTGATCATCTTATTCATATCAGCTATGAAAGTGAGGAAGAAAGAGTACAAAATTTGGAAATAAGTGAAGCTTCTTTGCCTCTTTGTTTTGCTTCATTTCAGATCATCAGAGAAAACTTTAAATCAATAAAAAAACATCATTTTTTAGGTATTGAAATTGACAACAAAGAAGACAATGAAAATCTTAATCAGGATTCTTCAATTTCACAAGTGCAGTTATCGAATTCTATTGAGATGTTTGAACAGATGACACGGGAAAATTCTATACCACTATGTTCTGAATCATTTCAATTTTTAAAGGAAATATGGTATAATATATCCAAAGAAAAGGATGAACAACATGCAAAAATCCATGAAGTCCCATTAAAACCCATATGTAATAGGTTGCAGCAATCCTTCCATAGGGTAGAAATATCATCACAAAGCTTATTTGAAAATTTGTAGGGTGGTAAAGATGAAAATGACATTTCACTTTCATGGAATGGAGGCCATCCAGAACAATTGTACAACTGCTTAGATCAGTTAAACATTAATGTATATATCTTGGAAGATCCTTTTGTATAGTTTCTAGAGTCAACAAAGGAAATCAATTATTTCCTTATCTTCTCATTTGTTGAAAAGGTTATAATTGGTTTTAGAATCACAGTTTTGATCACAAACAAGCAAATGAAGCAAAATACATCAAATTACATAATGCTTGAATGGTTGCATTGGCTGTTTCATTTTACCTAACCAGCAGTTGAACAGCTGATTAGAGTAAGTAGGTAGGAATTCAATTTATTTTAGTTTTCAGTTTTTAGCAAGTTATGAAATAATTCATTAGAAGTTGAAGCCCAGAAAGAAGGTCCTAAAGATCTTAATGATCTATTAGTTTGGTTTGAGAATTGCAGTACCTTCTTTCAGTTTCAAATCAGATTTCAGTTTGTAGAAAAGGGTGTATTTTCAGTTCAAGAGTTTCAGTCACAGAGATTATACAACAAAGCATATACATGTTTGGGATTGGCCCAATGGATCAGGCTACTAGTCAACGATGTTCTTGACATCTCACAAGGAGATGTCATCCCCATGTGGAGCCACTGTTAGGGTCCTATAATAATAGGATTCATAATTTTGAATTGACTATGGTTAGTATTGTAATATTGTACATACCTTTGCTTTCTGAAAACGTATTCCCAAATTAAAAAAATGTAAAGAAGATATGTCCTAAAAGAAATATCAAAAGACAAAAGGAATAAGAAAATATCAAAAAATGAAAATATATGAATCCCAAAAACAAAAACAGATCCTGAAAGTGTGCAAGTCTAAATGCCACTACTATTTTAATGTTTTACTGTCTTAAATAATGGTTGTGTGCAGCTTGTCATACATGCCACAACCCATGGTAGTCAAACTACTTAATCTTGACTATTTCATGCTTTGAATTTTATGTTTATAGTTAGAGAA
This sequence comes from Pinus tabuliformis, assembly GCA_031772625.1. Taxonomy (NCBI): domain Eukaryota; kingdom Viridiplantae; phylum Streptophyta; class Pinopsida; order Pinales; family Pinaceae; genus Pinus; species Pinus tabuliformis. Next base: position 1,541,941,533 of record CM062804.1, on the reverse strand, counting down.
AAAAATCTGACCAAACAGCTTAATCTTGGCAGATCATTAGATAGGTAGAGAAAATAAAATGGGCTCATCAGCTTAATCTGAGCCCTTGGAAGATATAAGGTTAGAATTAGATAGTTTACTTTTCAAAAGAAAAAATAATGATAAGGGTCTGCTAGCCTAAATGCACCCAAATAAGTGAAGAAAAAATATGTTAGGGTAAGTAATGGGTAAGTAGAAGAAAGGTTGTTGAAGTATAAAGTTGATTGGACAAAAGCACATTGATCATGCTTAATCATATGTTTCAATGTGCATGAGCAATTAAGAAAGAAAAAATAGAGGTTTAAAAGTTGATTTAATTGACTTCCCCTCATTCATTTCATCCCTATACTTACTAATTTCTCCATCCACAAGTATGTTCTAGTACTAAAAATCCTTCAAGTCATAAAGGCTCAAAGCATTTCTCTGACTTTTGGTGGGACTGGACCCTCGGCTTAGTGACTTATGGACATGAAGTGTTAGAATTCCCTTCATTACTCTAATAAAACCCCTTTTCCTAAGGTTAAACTCAATTTGCCTATGAAAATTAAACAACCCCATGTTAAATTCCATTTCATTCAGAATACCAACAAAAAGATTTTATCCTAAGTATAAGTGTATGTGAAGAAAATGCACAAATATTACATTATTCTTAGTGGTATATTCACTCCGCTCATTTCATTTCATATTAACTTTTAACATAATAATATAGCTCCCAATATACATCTTCCCATATTTAAATAAATCACGTATATAATACCCCAACCCTTAGTTTAATTATAAACTATACTTTTATCCCATACCCCCGACAAACTATACTTTTATCCCATACCCCCGACAAAACCCTCTTAACTCACCACTTCTCGATAAAGTTAATATAATCTCTTCATTAAACCCTATCTAATCATTTAATCCCGTGTTTAACTCATAAATAATCCCAAACCGCCACGGATTAAAGCTCCAGGCCCCCCGAAACCTCTACCCATTTCATCCGTGCAAATTTGTCACCCAACTGTCGTCCGATCGTCAACACCCAAATCCAACGTTCCACGGCCATATCGGGTTCACATGATGTCCGACCTTTACCCACCCAATAAAGTAGTATTTCCTGAGCCCCCATCTGCTACATGTCAAGCGCTAACATAGATCGACAGACCTCGACAAAATACAGCCTCCTCCATAAAAGCAATGCGATGGCCTCCAATATCGCCTCCCCACTAAACCCGAAACCACTCACTGTTCATAATATAAAATTCCACGCCAATTTACCCATTACCTGTTAAAACCCTGAAAACCCTCATTTTCATGCCTTTTACTCAGTTACACAGCGAAACCTATCAAACCCTTCTGATGCCACCCTGAGCCTCTGAGACATGATTTCACCATGGATTCCCTCCCGAACACCTTCCGGACTCTGTCCACAGTTCTTCCTAGTTTCAGTACGGCCTCCGATCACCTCCTCACAGACCTGTGTTTTATTAACAAATTGTTGTATTTTACAGGTAATTAGCAGAGGACGAGAGCTTGGATAAAACAGTTTTGATACTAGTCAAAAAACTTGTTTACTCAAAGACTCGAAAGGAAATCTATTTAAAAACCTTCATTTAGAAGAAGAAAACAATTATACACAGAACAAAGAAATAAATCATTCACACAGATACATTGATTGTTAAAGAAAAGGAACCATACAGAGCATACAGTCAAAAGACAAACAGATCAAACATACATAAAGTTGATCAATATCCATTACCATATGTTGATTCATATAAAAAACTAAATGATTTACTGTTTAAATACATCGTAAAAAGTTAAAATGTACAGTAAAAGTAAAAACACAGTAAAGGATATTTACAGGTCATCAAAGTAAAAGTGTATCAGATGAAAGAGTATCAGTAAAAGTGTATCAGATGAAAAAGTTTTAGTAAAAGTGTATCATATTGAAAAATCAAAGTGAAGATAGATGAAAAAACAGAGCAGTCAAGGTAAACAGTAAAAGAAACATGGAGGCAATAAGGGTTAAATAAAGATGAAGGCACTTTCACCAGCAACAATGAATTTTATCCAAAGTAAAGGTAAAAACAATTAAAATAAAATTAAGGTTAAACGATGAAATCAAAGCAGGAATGGTACATTTTCCAGAAATTTCCTGTTTAAGTCATAATTTTGGAGAAACTATTGTGGCCAATACAAGATGAATTTTGAGAAAATGGAGGAGGTTTGTGTTCCTAAAGGACCAATCTACAAAACCCTATCTCATTTTTTACACGGGTATTACATAAAGGGAGATACATGCATAAACTCACAGCCTATTTTTCGGACTGTCTAAAGTCCTGCTTTTGACATCTTTTTGAAAAGAATATTGTGAACAGCTGGAGTTGAATTTTTGGAAACTGAAAGAGGTTTATCTCAACAACATACGTATCTACAATAACCTCTTTAATTTTTTACATATCTATCTCGGATTGAGATATACAAAGGTATCACTGGACCCTAAGTTTGCATACTTTCTGGGGCAGAATGCACAAAGGAAGGACTTAGTTAGTGACTTGCAAGCCTCATCATCAATTAAGAGTTGCTATAAAATTTGAATTTCTATTCTTTGTCACCATCAATCCATAATATAGTGCCAAATAGATTCATTAGTTTTGAGTGTCCTTTATTTAAGTTCTATTAACGTAAAACTGTTTGAGATATTTGTAAAACCAACCTTGATATTTTTTCAAGATATTTCAGTTTAGAATTTGTATAAATACTTCTTTATTTGAAGTATTTTAGGTGGATTCTATTAGACATTTCTATAGACTTTTTTATCAGAAAACCCAGAAGGTTATTGTATCATTTGCTGAGCCAGCAAGCTGAATTGATGAATAAAGATCAGACATTTCAAAGGATTCATATGTTAAGCGAATTTTAGACAAGTATTCTCATGTGTTGTTGTCATTTTTCTCAAGTTATTCATAATATTTAATGTTTTTTTCAATCTAAATGTTATAACTGGAATAATATTTCAGAACTTGTTTAATTACACTTTGTCTTAACAGTTATGCATTTGAATGTTTTCTTCTGATATTTAAATTAAAGAATTCTTAATTTCTCTTTGGTTTAGATTGATTTCATGAATATCCAGGTTAAAGGATTCTTAATTGCCCTTTGATTTTGATTACCCCTTCATTCCTAATTCATTATCCACGTCTGAGAACCCTTAACTTCTCTCTCACCCTGACTGAAACCCTTTCACCCCTCTGTCTCAAAGATCTGAAAAACACTTTGCTATCTTGCACTTTGAAAGTTCTCTTTAGTGAGTTAATCCAGTTTTGCTTCCTTGTTGTTTGACTCCATAACCCATTGGTCTAAAAGACATCATTTTATCCATATTTCTAAGCAAATCCCACCACACAACCACAAATACAAATCAAAAACATCTTGAACATTCATAACTAGCCTAAAATCACATAACTAAAACAAATTTAAATTATAAAGAGAGAGCCCTCTCTGAGCATCAGGAAGGCTAGGTCCTGATCTCCAAAAGTGGTTTGTAGTTACCTCGGTGATTTCTTTATTTAACATTGAGAAAATACTGAGTGATAACATAATGGCGACCATACTGGGGAGGACTAGCATTTTCTTCAGAAATATTTTACAGGTTTAGATCTGATCTATGATGGTGGACAGTGATCAGACACATAAAGGTTAAAATCATCCACTTGGCGACTCTAAATCAATTTCACAGTCAAGACTCCACTAGAGGAATGAACCTGAAATAACAATATGAAAAGATCAGGCTTTTAACTTGGATTGTTATCCAATACATTATGTTCTTTCTCATCAAGAAAGTTTTTCAATATATATTGTTTTTTAGAGAAGATCTTTGAATAATTTTTTATTATTTTCCTTTGAAAATTGTAAATATATATCCTCTTTATCCATTTAAGCAGATTTCTTCTAAATCTTATGATGATCATTTTCCGATTGAGGAGCATCAAACAATTAAGACTAATCATACAATCCCTGTACATATTCTTGTACCTTGTAAAGTTCCTGATAGATATAAGCCCCTCATGTTACCTCCTATACTCCATGATTTCCCTGATAACTATCACAAATATCTCCCCAGTTTTGATGGAGAAAATGGTAAAATCACTACCCAAAAACATATTCAAGGTTTTTAGAATTATCTGGACTTATTTGAGATTGATGAAGATGATGTTAGAATCAGACTTTTTGCTCTCTCTTTGCAAAGTAGAGTAAAGAGTTGGTTCAAGAATCTACCTATTGCAAGCATCTCAAATTTCCAACAGTTTGTCAAATTTTTCCTTGATAGATGGATAATCAAAGTCAATCTTTTTGTGATCATATAAGAATATAATCAGTTAAAAGATAGCCAAATTAAATACAACAATTTTCTGACAGATTTAATCAAATATATTATTCAATGCCATCAAATATAAGACCTCCTCCTGATTCAGCTCTCTTGCATTATCCAAAAGCATTTGATCCAGAGATATAATTTCAGTTAAGAGAAAGAAACCCCTCAAAACTGGAATAGATGCAGAACATTGCAGCAGATGTAGAAGTTAATCTACAAATTAGAAGAGAAAAGTTGAAAGTAGGAGTGGAGAAGAACAACATTGCAGAGGTAAAACTCTACATTTTGGTGAGAAAAATAGAGGAAAGGATACAGAAGATCATCATGAAAGATAAATTTTTTGTTCAAAATCACCATCACATATTTATTTCGCAAAAAGAAGAGGCTGATAGCCATGAAAAAATTCCTGCTAATTCCAACTACCATAGATCAGAAGATAGATTTATAGAGCAATATGTGGAGAGGCAATATGTTGATCTAATGTGTATGTTTGATGACATTACTTCTTTTAATGATTTGCCTAAATATGATCAGTATGATGATAATTATGTTCTTCAAATCCAAACTAACTTTACAGAGCAATCAGAAACTAGTTTGGGAAATAAAGAAATTCAGTTTCAGCAGCTTGAAAACAGTGATCATCTTATTCATATCAGCTATGAAAGTGAGGAAGAAAGAGCAGAAAATTTGGAAATAAGTGAAGCTTCTTTGCCTCTTTGTTTTGCTTCATTTCAGTTCATCAAAGAAAACTTTAAAGCAATCAAAAATCAACAGTCTTTAGGTATTGATATTGACAACAAAGAAGACAATGAAAATCTTAATCAAGATTCTTCAGTTTCACAAGTGTAGTTATCAAATTCTATTGAGACGTTTGATCAGATGACATAGGAAAGTTCTATACCACTATGTTTTGAATAATTTCAGTTTTTAACGGAAATATGGTATAATATCTCCAAAGAAAAGGATGAATAGCATGCAGAAATCCATGAAGTCCCATTAAAACCCATATGTAATAGGTTGCAGCAATCCTTCCACGGGGTAGAAATATCATCACAAAGCTTATCTGAAAATCTGCAGGGTGATAAAGATGAAAATGACATTTCACTTTCATGGCATGGAGTCCATCCAGAACAATTGTACATTTGCTTAAATCAGTTAAACATTAGTGTATATGTCTTGGAAGATCCTTTTGTACAGTTTCTAGAGTCAACAAAGGAAATCAAGTATTTCCTTATCTTCTCATTTGTTGACAAGGTTATAATTGGTTTTAGAATCTCAGTTTTGATCACAAACAAGCAAATGCAACAAAATACATCAAATTACATAATGCTTGAATGGTTGCATTGGCTGTTTAATTTTACCTAACCAGCAGTTAAACAGCTAATTAGAGTATGTAGGTAGGAATTCAGTTTATTTTAGTTTTCAGTTTTCAGCAAGTTATGAAATAATTCATTAAAAGTTGAAACCCAGAAAGAAGGTCCTAAAGGTCTTGATGATCTATTAGTTTGGTTTGAGAATTGCAGTACCTTCTTTCAGTTTCAGATCATATTTCAATTTGCAGAAAAGGGTGTACTTTCAGTTCAAGAGTTTCAGTCACAGAGATTATACAACAAAACATATACATGTTTGGGGATTGTCCCAATGGATTAGCCTAATACTCGCCGGTGTTCTTGACCTCTCACAAGGAGATTCCATCCCCATGTGGAGCCACTTTTAGGGTCCTATAATAATAGGATTCATAATTTTGAATTGGCTATGGTTAGTGTTGTAATATTGTACATATCTTTGCTTTCTACAAATGTATTCCCAAATTAAAAAATGTAAAGAGGATATGTCCTAAAAGAAATATCAAAGGACAAAAAGAATAAGAAAAGATCAAAAATTGAAAATATATGAACCCCTAAAACAAAAACAGATCATGAAAGTGTGCAATTCTAAATGCCACTACTATTTTACTGCTTTACTGTCTTAAATAATGGTTGTGTGCAGCTTGCCATACATGCCACAACCCATGGTAGTAATACTGCTTAATCTTGACTATTTCATGCTTTGAATTTTATGTTTATAGTTAGAGAATAAAATCTAACCAAACAGCTTAATCTTGACAGATCATTAGATAGGTAGAGAAAATAAAACGGGCTCATCAGATTAATCTGAGCCCTTGGAAGATATAAGGTTAGAATTAGATAGTTTACTTTTCAAAAGAAAAAAGAATGATAAGGGTCTGCTAGCCTAAATGCACCCAAATAAGTGAAGAAAAAAAATGTTAGGGTAAGTAATGGGTAAGTAGAAGAAAGGTTGCTAAAGTATAAAGTTGATTGGACAAAAGCACATTTATCATGCTTAATCATATGTTTCAATGTGCATGAGAAATTAAGAAAGCAAAAACATAGGTTTACAAGTTGATTTAATTGACTTCCCCTCATTCATTTCATCCCTATACTTACTAATTTCCCCATCCACAAGTATGTTCTAGTGCTAAAAATCCTTCAATTCATAAAGGCTCAAAGAATTTCTCTGACTTTTGCTGGGACCCAACTGTTGAAAATAGCAACAAGAAATGCTAAAATAGCACTATTATAAATAGCAATTCATCCAGTGTTGAACATAGAAACAAGGAATAAAAAATGGAAGTGCTAAAAATAGCATCCTATAAATAGCATTTTGGGATACCTTCCTATTTTAGTCAGTCCCTAAACTAAAATAGTGAAGTAAAATTTGAATTTGATCTTAGCAGTTGTTTGTAAAATAATTAATTAATTCATCTTGAGCTAATTAGTTAAGGAAAATCAAACATGAAGTCTATGTGGGGACATGCAACAGTTTCTCCATTAATTGAGGAATTTATCCATTAGTTAAAGAGACAAGGATGAGTTGTAATATTGAGTTGTAATTAGTTGGCTCAGTTAACTGAGTCAAGTCCAGTTACATTAATTCAAACAGTTTGTTGAATTAATGTAAGTTCAGTTAGTTAATGCTTGCATGCATGTAACTGTTGCACTTCAGATAACTGAATATTCTCTCATAAATAACTCATGCATGTCAGTTTAGACAAAAACCCAGTTGAGATCATATGGAGGGGCAATGTACTATCAATTGCTAGAATATTCCATTGTGAATATTCCTTGCATGCAGAAGGAATTATTTTCTTTAGGATTGCATAGTTACTTCTTCAGGTTTTGTGAGTGTGATGAGCCCAATTCACACATGTGGCTTCACTAGACCCCAAGAGAAACTACGCAAGGAAATAGGAGGCTTGGAGGGCTTGAGGAGGACGTATACTATGTCTATTCAATCTATGAGTTGTATTGTTTAATTGCAGAGAGAGCAGGATAGCTTGAGAGCTGATTTTTTTTGTAACTTGAACAAGATTTCCAGTTGTATTATAATACAAAGATTGGGGTTTTAGGCTGAGGCTTTCCCCAGGTTATTTCTTCTGTGTTATGTGTGATTGATTTCTCATTCTTAGTTATATGTGTTTTCTTTATCTTTCTCAATTCGATTAAGCTTCCGCAAAGTGTTGTAGAAGTAGATCTTGTATTGTAGTTTAGTATATTGCATAATCTATTGATCTACAGTGGGAATTTATACATGGTATCAGAGAAAAAGTGATCAAGGCGAAGAACAATATACAAGAAGGAGGAGTTCGAAGTTTGTGGTTACTAAATATAGAAATTGAGTTCTTATCACATCTCAATTTCACCAATGGCATTCAGCAGTTTAAGACTCGAGTATGCCCTTGATGGCAGCTCGAATTATATAGCCTGGAAGGATCGCATGGAGGCAGTATTAAAGGATAATGCTCTAAAGGATTTCACTGATCAAGAAGTCCCCAAGCCGACTGATGCTACTCAACTGGTGGAATGGAAGAAATGTGTGGCTAGAGCAAGGAGAATCCTCCTGGAGGGAGTTCGAGACCACATTGTCTCGAGCCTCCATGGGAAGGAGACACCATTTTCGATGTGGAAAACATTGAAAGGTTTAGATCAGAACAGCAGCGATGAGAGGAAGCTGGTGCTGAAAGACAAGCTTCGTAAGATCAAGTGTGAAAAGGGAGACACGATCTCTACATATCTGAAAAAGCTCACCACCTGCAGGGATGAGCTTGGAAGTGCGGGGATCATGACTGTTGATGATGACATGGTGAGTCTTGTGCTCCTCGGTCTTCCTAAGAGCTAGCATAGCTACCAAGACTTGGTTAATGGAAGAGAAAAACTGCCAGATTGGAAACGAATTTGGTCAGATCTGATGCAGGAGGAAATAAGAAGAAGCACCAGAGATGGATCCTCATCGAAGCAAGATGATGAGGAAAATCTAGCCTTAGCGAGTAAGGCGAGGAAAGGGAAAGGGAAGGCATCCCATCCCAAATCTGGTTCTTCCCATGGTGGGAAGAGGATTGACATATAGAAAGTGTGATGCTTTCATTATCATGAAGTGGGCCATTATGCTACGAATTGTCCACAAAAGAAATCCAAGAAGGGTTCCTCGAAGGGATCTGATGGTGAGGCACTGGCCTCATAGTTTGAGCTGGATTTATCGCTTATCACATGCATGGTTTCATCCATGGTGGGATGTGTGTGGTACCTGGATAATGGAGCTTCATTCCACATGTCAGGTGACAAGAATCTTTTCAGTACCTTGGAGGAGAAGGATCTCCAGATGCGGATCGAGATGGGCGATGATGGAAAGTACCATGTTTCAGGTGAAGGTACAGTTGTGTTTCAAAGGGAGCATGGAGCTCCCCTCACCCTGACTGATGTAAAGTATGTACCAGGTCTGAAGAAGAATCTTGTGTCTGTCGCTATGCTAGAAGATAAAGGTTATGATGTAGTCTTTAGTAAAGGAAAGGTATTCCTGAGGCATATCAGTACTGGACAGACAAAGCGATTAGGGATTCGTTTTAAGAATCTCTACAAGTTGGAGGTAGATGGTTGTGCTGCTTTGAGTTCCAAAGCTGAGATGGTGAAGAGCCAAGATGTTGGCGAGCTATGGCATAGAAGACTGTGCCACTTGCACCATGGAGCCCTGAAGATCATGCAGCAGATTTCTACCGGATTACCCAAGGGAAAACTTGAGTAGACAACTACATGCAAAGGTTGTACCTTGGGTAAGTATGCAAAATCTTCCTTTCTAGATCAAGACAATAGAGCTTAAACAATCCTAGAGCGAGTTCACTCAGATGTTTTTGGACCTTTCTCTACAGCCTCCACCGCTAAACAAAGGTACTATGTTATTTTTATTGATGATTTTTCTTGTAGATGTTGGATCTAATTTATGCAAAAGAAGGATCATACCTTCTTGAGGTTTTGTGAGTTTAAAGCCTTAGCAGAGAAAGAATATGGAAAGAAAATAAAAGCCTTGTGTAGCGACAATGGTGGAGAGTATGTCTCCCAACAGTTTAAAGACTTCTACACTGCAGAAGGAATTAAACGGGAACTGACGGCTCCCCATAACCCACAGCAGAATGGGGTGGCTAAAAGGAATAACAGATCTATTGTGGGAACAGCTCAAGCAATGTTGCATGACCAAAGCCTACCACTACATTTGTGGGCTGAGGCATGCAATACAACAGTATAATTGCAAAACAGAAGCCCGCACCATATAATGGGAATGAAGACACCTATGGAGGCCTATTCTAGGAAGCGACCTAATGTAAGTCACTTCCGAATCTTTGGATCATCAGTTTACTGCCATGTGACCAAAGATGCTAGGAAGAAACTAGACCCAACAGCTGAGTTGGGAATACTTGTGGGGTAAACAGATACACCCCAGAACTATCGGGTGTACCTGCCTTCCACTCAGAGGACTGTGGTATGCAAGGATTTGAAGTTTGATGAGCATAAATCCATGCAAGTGTCACTTGAGAGGGAGCTCAAGTTGCATGCAGAGGAGGAACTTTCAGTTCCTAAGGGGGAGAAGCCTCAGATTGATGTGGAGCAGCCCCATGCAGAGGATCCGAGAGTGGAGACATCCACTCATGTTGATACCCCTAAAGATGGGCAGAAATGCTCAAGGGAAGCTGACAGGTTGATGCTAGATGCGCGAGAGAATGTGGGACAGCCATCTTCTCACCAAAAACAGAGGAGGTCACTCAAGCGGTACACTGGGTACATGGCCCTGGTTGGGGAGTGTGTAGATACTGAACCTTCTTCATTCAAGGAGGCAATGCAGTAACCAGTTTGGGTTGATGCAATGGTAGAGGAGTACGACTCTATCATTCGAAATAGTGTGTGGGATGTTGTCCCAAGGCCTCAGGGCAAGTCAATGGTGAGTTTCAGATGGCTTTACAAGATAAAGCAGGCAGCTGATGGCAGTGTTGAGAAACATAAGGCAAGGTTTGTTGCCCAGGGTTTCTCACAGGTTGAGGGGATCGACTACGATGAGACTTTTTCTCACATAGCAAGGTACTCATCGATTAGATCGATATTGGCACTATCGGCTCAAATGGGGTGGAAGATCCACCAGATGGACGTGAAGACAACATTCCTCAATGGAAAGATTGAGGAGGAGGTGTACATTGAGTAGCCAGAGGGTTTCAAGACCTTTGATCGTGAGTCGCATGTGTGCCGACTCAAGAGGGCTTTGTATGGGATGAAACAAGCACCCCGTGCTTGGTACACCAAGATCGACATCTATTTTGTTGGTTTGGACTTCACCAAGAGTGAAGCAGATGCGAACCTTTACCACCTCATGGTAGAAGGTAAACCATTGATCATTGTTCTTTAAGTCGGTGATCTGATTTTGACAGGTGATGATCAGCTGATACAGTCTTGCAAGGAGGACCTTGCAATAGAGTTCGAGATGAAGGACATGGGCCTTATGCACTACTTTCTAGGCATGGAGGTGTGGCAGAAAGATGGGGAAGTATTTGTGTCTCAAGGTAATTATGCCAATGAGATACTCAGGCGCCTTCACATGGAGAAGTGCAAGCCCATGCAGACTACTCTAGATGGGAACTGGAGGAAGGAGGATGCTACTTCAAGTGAGGTAGTAGCTGCTACTGTTTATCGGTAGCTGGTGGGTTCATTTATGTATCTGGTGAACACACGACCTGACTTAAGCTTTGCGATGAACCAGCTAAGTCAAGCTATGGTTTAGCCTACCAAGTTGTTTTGGAAGGCAACGAAGCATGTGCTAAGATACCTCAGAGGCACATCTCAGTTCAGATTGTGGTACAGACGGACAGAGGGAGTGAAGCTTCATGGCTTCACAGATGTGGATTGGGCAATGATTCCATCAGACCGGAAGAGCACTTCTGGAGGAATCTTCAACCTTGGTTTAGCTACAGTTTCCTGGTACAGCAGGAAACAGAGATCAGTTTCACTTAGCTCAGCAGAGGCTGAACACATGGCTGCTATTCAAGCTGCATGTGAGGCCATTTGGATGCGGAAGATTCTAGTGGGATTGTTTGGTCAGAGGATGGATCCTACAGTGATCTATTGTGATAACCAGAGTTGTATCAAACTCTTTGAGAATCCAGTTTTTCGTGACAGGTCCAAGCACATAGATATTTAGTATCACCATCTTCGAGACTGTGTGGTCAAGAGGATCATGTTGTTGCTGTATGTTTCGACCGAGGAACAGGATGCAGATATTTGACTAAGGCATTGTCAAAATGCAAGTTCGAGTTCCACAGAAACAGGATTGGGGTTACTGATAATCCCTTTCTTGTTGAGAGGGAGTGTTGAAAATAGCAACAAGAATGCTATAAATAGCAGTTCATCTAGTGTTGAATATAGCAACAAGGAATAAAAAAATGGAAGTGCTAAAAATAACATTCCATAAATAGAATTTTGGGATACCTTTCTATTTTAGTCAGTCCCTAAACTAAAATAGTGGGGACATGCAACAATTTCTCCATTAATTGAGGAATTTATCCATCAGTTAAAGAGATAAGGATGAGTTGTAATATTGAGTTGTAATTAGTTGGCTCAATTAACTGAGTCAAGTACAGTTAGATTAATTCAAACAGTTTGTTGAATTAATGTAAGTTCAATTAGTTAATGCTTGCATGAATGTAACTGTTGCACTTCAGATAACTGAATATTCTCTCATAAATAACTCATGCATGTCAGTTCAGACAAAGACCCAGTTGAGATCAGATGGAGGGGCAGTGTACTATCAGTTGCTAAAATATTCCATTGTGAATATTCCTTGCATGCAGAAGGAATTCTTTCCTTGAGGATTGTGTAGTTACTTCTTCAAGTTTTGTGAGTGTGATGAGGCCAATTCACACATGTGGCTTCACTGGACCCCAAGAAAAAATGCGCAAGGAAATAGGAGGCTTGGAGGGCTTGAGGAGGACATATACTATGTCTATTTAGTCTGTGAGATGTATTGATTGATTGTAGAGAGAGCAGGATAGCTTGAGAGCTGATTCTTTTTGTAACTTGAACAATATTTCCACTTGTATGATAATACAGAGATTGGGGTTTTAGGCTGAGGCTTTCCCCGGGTTATTTCTTCTGTGTTATGTGTGATTGATTTCTCATTCTCATTTATATGTGTTCTCTTGATCTTTCTCAATTCGATTGAGCTTTCGCAAAGTGCTGTAGAAGTAGATCTTGTATTGTGTTTTAGTATATTGCATAATCTGTTGATCTACAGTGAGAATTTCTACACGGACCCTCGGCTTAGTGACTTATGGACATCAAGTGTTATAATTCTCTTCATAAAAGTCATTTCCCTTCATTAACCTAATAAAACCCCTTTTCCTAAGGTTAAACTCCATTTTCCTATGAAAATTAAACAACCCCATGTTAAATTCCATTTCATTCAAAATACCCGCAAAAAGATTTTATCCTAAGTATAAGTGTATGTGAAGAAAATGCACAAATATTACATTATTCTTAGTGGTATGTTCACTCTGCTCATTTCATTTCATATTAATTTTTAACATAATAATATAGTTCTCGATATACATTTTCCCATATATAAATAAATCTCATATATAATACCCCAACCCTTAGTTTAATTATAAACTATACTTTTATCCCATACCCCCAAAAAAACCCTCTTAACTCACCACTTCTCGGTAAAGTTAAGATAATCCCTTCATTAAACCCCGTCTGACCATTTAATCCCATGTTTAACTCATAAATAATCCCAAACCGCCACAGATTAAAGCTCTGCCCCCCCCCCGAAACCTCTACCCATTTCATCCATGCAAATTTGTCACCTGACTACCGTCCGATCATCAACACCCAAATCCAATGGTACACAGCAATATCGAGTTCACCCGATGTCTGACCTTTACCCACCCAATAAATTGGTATTTCTAGAGCCCCCATCTGCTACGTGTTAAGCGCTAACATAGATCGGGTGACCTTGCCAAAATACCGCCTCCTCCATAAAAGTGTTGCGATGGCCTCTGATGTCACCTCCCCACTAAACCCGAAACCACTCGCTGTTCATAATACAAAATTTTGCACTAATTTACCCATTACCCGTTAAAACCTGAAAATCCTCATTTTCATGCCTTTTACTCAGTTACACAGCGAAACCTATCAAACCCTTCCGGCGCCACCCTAAGCCTATGAGACATGATTTCACCATGTATTCCCTCCCAAACACCTTCTGAACTCTGTCCACAGTTCTTCCCAGTTTCAGTACAACCTCTGGTCACCTCCTCGCAGACCAGTGTTTTATTAACAAATTGTTGTATTTTGCAGAAAATTAGCAGAAGACCAGAGCTTGGATAATACAGTTTTGATACTAGTCACAAAACTTATTTACTCCAAGACTCGAAAGGAAAACTATTTAAAAACCTTCAGTCAGAAGAAGAAAATAGTTATACACAGAACAGAGAAATAAATCATTCACACATAGACATTGACTATTAAAACAAAGGAACCAGACAAAGCATACAGTCAAAAGACAAACAAATCAAACATACAGAAAGTTGATCAATATCCATTACCATATGATGGTATATATAAAAAACTAAATGATTTACTGTTGAAATACACAGTAAAAAGTTAAAATGTACGGTAAAGGATATTGACAGGTCATCAAAGTAAAAGTGTATTAGATGAAAGAGTATCAGTAAAAGTGTATCAGATGAAAGAGTAGCAGTAAAAGTGTATCAGATTGAAAAATCAAAGTGAAGATAGATGAAAAAACAAAGCAATCAAGGTAAATAGTAAAAGTAAACATGGAGGCAGTAAGGGTTAACAGAGACACTTTCTCCAGCAACAATGAAGTTTATCCAAAGTAAAGGTAAAAACAGTTAAAAGATGAAATCAGAGCAGGAATGGTACATTTTCCAGAAATTTCCTGTTTAAGTCATAATTTTACAGAAACTATTGTGGCCAATCCATGATGTATTTTGAGAAATTAGAGGAGGTTTGTGTTCCTAAAGGGCCAATCTTAATAAAAAATATCTCAGTTTTTACACAGGTATTACAAAAAGGGAGATAAATGCATATCTTCACAACCTATTTTTCGGACTGTGCAAAGCCCTGTTTTTGACATATTTTTGCAGAGGATATTGTGAACAACTGGAGTTGAATTTTTGGAAACTAAAAGAGATTTATCTCAATAACATACTTATCTACAATAACCTCTTTCATTATTTACATATATATCTCGGATTGAGATATACAAAGGTATCACTAGACCCTAATTTTGCATAATTTATGGGGCAGAATACACAAAGGAAGGACTAAGTTAGTGACTTGGAAGCCTCATCATCAATTAAGAGTTGCTATCAAATTCGAATTTCTCTTCTTTGTCACCATCAATCCATAAATATAGTTCCAAATAGATTCATTGTTTTGAGTGTCCTTTATTTAAGTTCTATTAATGTAAAACAGTTTGAGATATTTGTAAAACCAACCTTGATATTTTTTCAAGATATTTCAGTTTAGAATTTGTATAAATACTTCTTCATTTGAAGTATTTTAGGTGGATTCTATTAGAAATTTCTATAGACTTTTTGATCATAAGACCCAGAAGGTTATTGTATTGTTTGCTGAGCCAGCACGTTGGATTGATGAATAAAGATCAGACATTTCAAAGGATTCATTTGTTAAGCGAATTTCAGATAAGTATTTTCATGGGTCATTGTCATTTTTCTCAAGTTATTCATAACATTTAATGTTTTTCTCAATCTAAATGTTATAACTGGAATAATATTTCAGAACTTGTTTAATTACATTCTGTCTTAACAGTTATGCATTTGAATGTTTTCCTTTGATATTTAAATTAAAGAATTCTTAATTGCTCTTTGGTTTAGATTGATTTCATGAATATCCAGGTGAAAGGATTCTTAATTTCCCTTTGATTTTGATTACCCCTTCATTCCTCATTCATTATCTGGGTCTGAGAACCCTTAACTACTCTCTCACCCCGAGTGAAACCCTTTCACCCCTCTGTCTCAAATATCTGAAAAACACTTTTCTATCTTTCCCTTTGAAAGTTCCCTTTAGTGAGTTAATCTAGTTTTGCTTCCTTATTGTTTGACTCCATAGCCCAATGGTCTAAAAGACATCACTTTATCCATCTGTCTAAGTAGATACCACCACCCAATCTCAAATACAAATCAAAAACCTCTTGAACATTCATAACTAGCCTAAAATCACATAACTAAAACAAATTTAGATTATAAAGAGAGAGCCCTCTATGAGCATCAAGAAGGCTAAGTCTTGATCTCCAAAAGTGGTTTGTAGTTACCTCGGTGATTTCTTTCTTTAACCTTGAGAAAATACTGAGTGATAACACATCTTATGTGCCTTTCCAGATCACAATACAAGCCTATAATATGGTAGTACATGGCACTATATTAGATGAAGGCGCGCCTATTAGCATCATGTCTTCTACTACTTGGCAAGCTTTGGGTTCCCCACAGCTTGTACCTGTCACCCAGAATCAGTTGGCTTTCAATGGAGGAACCAGTCAACCCTTAGGCATCCTTTTGAAGTTCCCTATTACTTTGGGACGAAAGATTGTCTATATAGACGTGATGGTAGTCCAAAGTCCCTTAGATTTCAATCTTCTCCTTGGACGCAACTATGTTTATGTCATGGGAGCTCTTGTTTCTTCACTTTTCCATGTGGCTTGTTTTCCGCACGAAGGGAGAATTATGACTATTGATCAAATGACGTTCATTGGTCACCAAACGTCTCCTTTGCAACCATCATCCCCTATCAGCTCTTGTTTCCAAGCAATACCTTCCTCGCCACAGGTTAATTATGTGGCTACTCGTTCCGTCCCTGCATCTGTTGATGATCACACAGATGGTATTGTACATTATGTAGTGGGGGCATTGGAACCTGATCTATCTTTGGTACCAAATGACATGTATTCCTCCTAGAGAATGGTTCTTTCATCTAGTGAAGACCTCTTGGGAGCCATGTTCTCTTATGGGTCATGAACAAACGTCATAAGGATAGTTCCTGGTCTTGTGTCAACCTCGCTAAAAAATGAAACAAGGAGTCATGAGGATGGTTCCTTGTCTTGTGACAACGTCATTAAAAAAATAAATCAAGGAGTGCGAACATAGTTCCTTGTCTTGTGTCAACCTCGTTAAAAAATGAAACAAGGGTCTCAAGGATAAATCTTTTATTGTGTCAACCTCATTCAAAAATGAAGCACCTCCCTTTTCCAAAGCGAGTCTTTGATTAAGATCTCATAAAATCCCAGTCGAGTCTTTCCTAAATCTCAAAAGTGAACCTTTATTCCATTCACCTAGTTGAATGAAATGAAGCTTGGGGGGCATGTACCTTGAATTGAGTCATTATGTCGGGGGCATGCAAACTTATCCCAAGCATATTTTTCCGTTTCAAGCTTGTGTAAACATGAAACTATCCAAGCAGAGTTCTCCATGGTTCAAGCTTGTGTAAAAATGAACCCATGCCCAATTTACATCTCGTGATTGTCGTTTTAATCAGATGATTTCTGCTAGATGAGCCTCGGTTGTTTTATTCCATCATCGCCATCTCTTTGGCTGATCATATGCTTTCACTTTGTTGTTTTTACTTTCCTGAGGAACCACAGCAATGAGTGGTTTTATTAGCCAACCTCTTGACCATTACATGTTTTGAACAATTCCTCTATTATCCGAACTAGTTGCTACCCTTTATATCACTCATTCCTCCAGGACAAGTCACCTTTAAGCTCTTGTTTGACTTACAAAAGATGAATTGCCGAGTATTTTTTTCCCTTTTTTGGCTCGTTAAAGAGAATAAAAATGGGGAGTCTGCTTTCAGCTCTTTTCCAACTCTTAAAACATGAAAATATTGTCAAGATCTTGTCATTTTTGAACTCGTTAAAGGCTATTTACCCAGTATGAATTTACCCCTTTTTCGGGTTGGGATAAACTATTTACGAAAAAGGTACTCCTTGACTGAAATGGTCAAGCGGTTCTCTCAAGTATTGTTTTCTACCTTTTCAGGCTCGAGAGACACAAATGTACAAAAAGGGACTGTGCGAGTTTTCTTTTCTGTGTCTTTTTCAAACTCTCTAAACATGAAAAATATACCGAGTTACACCTTTGTCGGACTCGTTAAAACATTAAATGACATTATATTCGTCACCATGACGAACATGAGCTTCTCTTTCCTAGGGCTCGTCAATCTTACTAGGTCGGATTCATCCGAATGATTGACTTATATTACAAGCATATGTTATCCTCGTCAAGCTTGTGTAAAAATATTGGGGTACTTGCTAGAAATGGTGAGAGAAAATTGGAAGTATTTCATCAGTTGTATTCACTTGAGGAAACCTGTCGCTCTTGAACAATGACGCTCATCTGTTTTTTGTGTCGGGTTTTGGGACATCCTCACTCTGTCACTTGCCTCCGTGGGTTTTGGGTTATCCATTTTAAACCTCTCATATGATCTTTGCCACGTCACCATGACCTTTGATCTTATGATGTCAAATGCTGCCAAACTCCGGAGTCGTGTCATCCATATGTTCAAGAGAAGTCTTCCTACCTGTACATTGTCTAATCATCTTGGATTACTCTCATTCATTGTGTTCTCGTTTCGTGTTGATGATGAAGGATTCATTATTTCCTTCCTTCGGCAGATCGCTTCCTGTCGACTTCAGCTCATTATCTAGGAAGTTGATCTAGAAACTCCTTTCCAGTACCTTAGAGCTTGCATGCCTCAATGGCAAGTTCTTCGCACTCAACGACAAGTTCTCATCATTGGCCTTCGATCGAATGATTTCACAGGTGTTCAACTTCAGTTCCTTATTCACACCTCGTGAATTGTGCTACTAGTACCTTAAGAGCCATTGTCATTATTGGTGGTTTCTCTCGCGCTTGTTAATGGTTTACATCATTGACCCGTAATTAAGCAACTTTCTAACATGTTCGACTTCAACACATTTATTCACATGTTAGAATTTTCACTTTGATCGGGTTGTGTTAGAGCGCAAGACCCTGGGCTTAGATTACAAAAGTCTAGGTTGTGAGGAGTAATGATACATCCATAATTATATACATGATTCTTTAGACGGATGGCTGCGCCCATGTCGTGGATCTATTTCACATGATCCCTCCAATCAGACAGTTGCATTCATGCCTTGGATCCATGCACATGATTTTTTTTATGGATAGTTGCACCTATACCATGGATTCAAGTATTGTTATATGCCTCTTGTTTGGTCAATTTAGTGTGATCTAAATTGCTATTTATAATGTCAACCCGGGGTTCGTAAACTGACGAAGTGAAGTGTACTATATGTACTAGATAACCATTTCCTTAATCTTTTGTCGTTTTTCACTTTTTTTAAGTTTGTTTTTGGATTTATCTTTCCCTAATGTGAGATGATGAAAATGTAATAAAGCAAGTGGAATATGGATGATTATGGTGATTTCTAAGTAGTTTTTCAAAACTTAAAAGAAAGCAAGCTTTAAAGTGACTGAAATGAAATCAATTCTTAAAACGAAATAAAGACATCAAACAATGAACTAATGACATCGGCCCAGTATCTTTGTTGTTGAATGAAAATGAAAGTGAAATCTACACTAAATTCAATTAAAAATAAGAACAACTAATCCACACTATTTCAACTCTTCAACTCAATCTTCCTTGTGGAAAGATATCATGAAATGTTAAGCAATGTGAAATCTAAAAGAAGCTAAACTGCATAAAAGAAGATAATCACACTACTTTAACTCTCTTGACCTTTTGCCTTTCAGCTTAATTTACCCTGTGAGAAACAGTCATGAACAAGTCAAGCAATGTGAGATCTAAAGCAAACTAAATCAAGCTATAATGAGTGATATTCTGATCCCTAATACAGTTATTTGATTATAGAAAGGAACCATTAACAGATGAATATCATGATATCTAAGAACAGAAAATAAATGTACTCCTCAAGGAAATGACAGTACTTGAAAATCAAACTTCAGAAAACAAAAGTCAGCGACAAAGACAAGATGATCTCGTATGCCAATAGTGTTAAAAAGAAAAGGTGAAAAATTTCCCCGGGCTGCCTAAGAAAACCTGCAAAAACACTGATCGGTTGTAACCATGAAAGAGCAGCAATGAAAATGTAAATCAACAGAAATCAAAAGCTTTGTTATGTACAGCTAATATACATGATGAAATAAAACGCAGCAATGAAATGACAACTGTACAGCTAATATACATGAATAGAAATAAAGTAATGCAAAAGTTAAAAGACAACTGTACAAGGTTTCAGTAAGCAGGGGCCCTCTGCCACTTCAACCAATTCAACGAACAGCTACACGCGGAAGTTTAAACCAGTCTTCTCATATATTAAACAGCAACGTAAAAGTGCAGTGGGGAAATACAACAGTCTTCAAATTACATTAACAACGATTAACTTTACAGCGTTCATGGACGCGTTATTTATAAGGAAAGAGAGCTAAACAGTTTAACTAAATCTACGCTATTAACCACGCTGCCAGAGACACGTGAATCCTCCTCAGCCCGGATCTAGGTAACTGTCATCATGTTTATTAAATCCGAGAGGTATGGTTGTTGGATTTGCGCTGCTAGGATGTCTTCGTGGCTAAGGATTGTGCCACGTAGCTTCACGTGCTCAAAAACAGAGCTACGCAGAGCCGTGCCACCGCTGGACACTTCCATTGACTATCCTTTGCCCCCTGTTTGACCGTGGGCTTTCATGGCTATGCTGGATGATCTGGAGGGACACAATCCATGTCCTTGACTCCTGGAACTTGCCCATGTGGCTCATCCCTTCAGAGGACACATGTACCATGGTGTTTGACAAAACGGCTGCGGAATCTTGTGTTGGCTGCAGAATCCTGGGTCAGCTGCGGAAACCTGTGTCGGCTGCGGAAACTGAGAAGCTTCTGCAACTATCTGAACAAAATTCTAAACCAAACAACAGTCATCAGCGTAGTTAGAAAATCATGTCAAAAGCTCCTTTTTAAACTAAAATACAATGATTTAATCAGCTAGGTGGATGAAATGAGTGGAAGAAGAAGGCTGAGAGGGTGTATAGGAAAGTGCAGGTTCGAGGCTCAATATACCCCCACTGTGAAGGTGTTGCATGTCCTCATGCAACCAAAACTTAGTTTTTTTCTTTAATCCATGTGCTCTGAGGCTTCTGCAAGAACATCTAGCCCTCTTCTTTTCCTCTTTGATGCTAAAACAGTCCTTGGTTTCCTGACTAGACATTTGAACTTAAGATTAATCAATGCCCTGCTCAAATTTTTACACTTTCTCTTCAGCTTCCTGTTCTTCTTTTGCCACAGTCCTAAATGGAGCATAGTGTTATCATGGACAATCTTGTCTACCTTACTCTGCTCTTTGAGTGCTTCGTTTTCTTGTTTAATGTGCCTATTTAGGACTTCCAATTCGAACACTTCCTGTTTTAAAGACTGTACTTGTGCATCAAGTGGCAAGGTAGTGCTTGGTCCTGCAGCTGATTGTTCCAAGGACTCTAGGTAGTTATATGCTTCTTGCTGGTTGGAATCTACCTCAGGTGTTTTTCTCGGCCTGAACTCAAATTCTGGTAAAGGAGGATTGTTTTCTCTTTCCAGCTGAAAAGGGCTTTCCTCACGTGGAGGACTTGACTCAATGCCTGGCTGAGCTGGACCTTTTTCAGGTGTTCCTTCACCTAAATCAATAAAGTGTGACTGTTTTTCTTGGGTTACACTTTTCTTTCCTTTTAGCCTACTGCTCCACCTCACATGTGGACTAGTGCTCTTTTTCTGTGCACTCTGTTTTTCTTTTTGTTTCTTTGCTAAGGCAGCAGCTTGAAGATGTGCTAATTTTTCTGCCAAAGTTTGAGATTCTTCATCTATGGATGGTTCAGTGGATGGATAGGTTTCTTGAATGATTATTTTGCCCTTGTCCTTCTTCTGTTTCTTGTTTTTAGCTCCCTCTTCTTCTTCCTGAATAGTTTCCTGAATGTCTATTGTAGGAGAGTCTTGGGCTGTAATATTCTTTTCTTTCCTCCTACTTCTCTTGGGAATTTTTGGGGGACTGCTTCCAGAGGCTTCAGTCAGTTCTTGGAAGTGGTTTCTTGTCAAAAACTTTTCCCAAGTATCCTTAGTGTTTTTCAACTGTTCTTCAATAAGGATTTTTATGAACCCGTGATGGTAAAGATGGGGTTCAATATTACCTACGTGTTTTTGAACAGTAAAACTCATTTTCTTCAAGCTTGATAACAGAAAGTTAAGGCAAATTAAGGGTATAACCTTCCATGAAATTCACCATTAGCCTGGCATGATACATGTACATGGAGCCAAAACGACCCTCGCATGTGATAAATTTCTGAATAAGTAATAGCAGAGGGGACCATTCTTCTTTTATTGTATGCACAGGGATTCCTTTGGTAAATATAGAGGTATCCATACCTGGGTTTTGTAGCATTGTTTTCCATATTTGATCTTCCACACCTCTGTTCTTGAACCACCTTTCACCTTCTTGCGGAAGACTTGTTGCAGCTGCTATTGTGGCCTCGGTCACTGTAAATTTCAGGTCTCCAACCTCCACTGTTTGTCCATTAAAAGACCTTGCAAAAGATTTAGTCACTTCTTTGTTATAGCCCCTGAACTTTTGAATGAATTTCAGCCACCTTGCTTTCTTCAACGACTCCTTCATTTGAGGATAACCCTCCAGATATTTCGGGCCTTCCGGTTCAGCTCTTAGCAGTTTTCCCATTCTCAGCTTCAAATTCCGACTGGAAATTCTACTGCGTATGACGGTTCAGGGAAAAAAACGGCTGATTACGGGATTCTTAGGGTAACTGGAGTGGCCATAATCAAAGTTCGGAATGTATGTGGTGACTGTGGCTAGGGTTTGGAGCAGGCTATAGTGGATGCAGTGGAAATGGAGAACAAGGAATGGTATGAGCACCGAGGTAAGCAACAGTCACGAGTTTAGCATCGAATGCATGCGGGAGTGAAGTGATAAATGGGTAGAATAATGGCTGAGTCCTTTTGGATCGGCTGGCTTGCGTACACGTCTCAGCAGACGGTTGCGGGAATTATGGTGAAGGAGAGTCGTAGTGCAGTCGGTCACGTCTCCAAAGTACGGCCAATAAATGGGAGAGCAGTCCATAAATTTAGAATGATTATGGGACCGTTAGAAATGAATAGGGTGTATATGGAATGACATCGTGGAAGAGGAGTGGTATGGGGCTTGCCGTATCAAATCATTGCATTTAGTGGAACTTGCCATGGTTTAATAACTATGCAAATAATGACATTAAATTGTTATTTGGTAGAGATTTTTGATCATACCTTTGGAAGTTGATCATTTCTTGATTAAGGTTTCTGACCCATTGTTGTTCTCTGATCTTGAGGATGCCCCATGCCTTTGCTGCACTTGGTGATGATGACACTAACCTTTGACTGTGATTTTTTTAAAAACAGAGTGATGTCGGCTGTAAAGACAGTGTGATGCTGGCTGCGGAAATCGTTTCGAGCTGCAGAAACTGGTTCTGGCTGCGGAAACGGTTTCCAGCTGCAGAAACTAAGACAACACCCCTTTTTACTGCACAAAGATAGTTAGAGAAGAACTAACTAAATAAAATAGTCCTGAGAGGGACTTTTATTGATGGAATGAAATGAAATGAGTGGAATGAGATGGAAATGAAGTGGAGTGAAGTGGAATGGAGATGAAAATGAGATGGAGGTGAAGTGAAATGACAAGTGAGGTGGAGTGAAGATGGAAAGGAAGAGAGATTTTTTTTTTTTTGGAAAATATAGAGTGTCAGGTGTCCCTGATTTTCACTCTACATTTTCTGTATAAGACTGCCAATCTATGATTGGTTTTCAGGCTTATACAAAAGATTTTTATTTTTTATTTTTTTTCAATTGAAAGAAACAAAGACTAGGCTGATGGAGGAGAAGGATTCCTCTCCACCAGCCTCATTGCAGAATTTTCTTGAAACATTTTGACAAAGTCCTCTTTTGAGAGTGGCTTATGATAAATTTTCAATCGGTGGCCATTCACAATAAGAGGAGTTTGAAACTCATCAATGGTCTTGACTCGAACTGCTCCATTGCTAAAGACTTCGTCAATCTCATATGGTCCAAGCCAATGAGTCTGAAATTTTCCTTTGAAGTCTTTAAACTTGGAATCAAACAGTAACGCTCAATCTCCCTTTTGAAACTTTTTCTCTTTGATATATTTGTCATGCCACTTAGTTCTTTGGTGCTGAACTAGATCAGTCCTTAAAATTGCATCTTGTCTTATTTCATCTAGCTCATTCAGCTGCTCCATTCTGTGCTTTTGGGCTTCTGATAGATTCATCCCCAACTGAACTGCCATCTTGAAGGTCTTGACTTGAAACTCAATGGGGAGCAGGACTTCTTTCCCATAAACAAGTTCATAGGGAGAATGTCATGTTGTATTCCTCCATGTAGTTCTATAGGCCCATAAGGCTTCAGGAAGCCTTTCTGCCCAATCTCTTTTGTGGAGATGAACAGTTTTGGTGATGATGTTCTCAAGAACTTTGTTTGTGGATTCCACTTGACCATTTGCTTGTGGATGGTACGGAGTAGATTTTCTGTGCTTGATTTTGTATTCTTCCATCAGCTTCTCCATCAAGTTAGATGTAAATTGACTTCCCTGATCTGTCACAATTTCTCTTGGGACACCAAAACGAGTAAAAATATCCTCAAAAAGAAATTGAACAACTAAATTTTCAGTGGCAGAAGGCAATGCCTTGGCTTCCACCCATTTAGTGACATAATCAGTGCAAACCAATATATACTTCTTTTGTTTAGATGGTGGATTAATAGGTCCAATGAAATCTAAAGCCCATTTTTCAAAGGGTTCGATGAGTACCTATGGCTATAATGGCATTTCATTTGAAAGAGTTGGTCTCCCAATTCTTTGGCAGCTGTCACACCTCTTGACATATTGTTTTGCATCTTTGAAGAGAGAAGGCCAATAATATCCTAAAGAAAGGATTTTATAAGCTGTCCTCTTGTCAGCGAAGTGCCCACCGCATGGCTCATCATGACATGCCCTGAGGATGTCAGGCATTTCATCTTCCCGAACACATCTTCTGATCACACAATCTAGCCTTGTCTTAAACAATTCATTAGAAATCCATGAATAATTTGAACTCTCCTGAATAATTTTCCTCTTCTCATTAGGAAATAAATGTGGAGGTAGCTTCCCTGTAACCAAATAGTTAGCAATATCTGCATACCAAGGAGTTTTAGTAGTTACTGCAAACAAATATTCATCTGGAAACTTATCCTCCACAGGAGAATCTTCGTTAGTATTTTGGATTCTAGACAAGAAATCAGCTACTGTATTTTGTTTCCCTGGTCTATCTAATACAGTAATATTGAATTCTTGTAAAAGTAAAAGCCATCTTGTAACTTTGCCATTAGTAACAGGTTTGTTCATGAGATATCTAATTGCAGAATGATCAGTATGGACAAAAGTTTCATAGCCTGTTATATAATGTCTAAACTTGTTGATTGCATGCACAACAGCTAAGAACTCTTTTTCAGTCACAGTATAATTTAACTCAGTGGGAGTCAAATTTTTACTGGTGTAGTAAATGGCATAAGGAACTAAATCCTTTTGACCCAACACAGCTCCTAGAGCTGTATCTGAAGCATATGTAGAAATATGGAAAGGAAGTTTCCAATTTGGCCCTCTCAAAATGGGTGCTTCAGATATTCTTGTTTTTAAAGTTTCAAATGCAGATTGACAGTCAGGATCCCAATTGAATTCACAGTCTTTTGTAAGTAATTTGAAAAGCGGAGATGCTATCTTAGTGAAGTTTTCAATAAATCTTCTATAATATCCAGTAAATCCAAGAAAACTTCTAACATCTCTTTGACAATTTGGAATAGGCAACTTGGAGATGACTTCAACTTTTGATCTATCAACTTTAATTCCATCTCCTGAAATATGATGTCCTAAAACAATCCCTTCAGTAAACATCATAAAGAATTTCTCATGACTTAATGAAAGATTTGTTTCTTTACATCTTATAAGGACTTTTTCCAAATTCTCTAATGCCTCTTCAAATGAATTACCATAAACTGTAAAATCATCCATATAGACCTCTACACAATCATGAATTAGATCAGAAAAGATTCCTAGTACTGCCCTTTGAAATGTTGCGGGTGCATTACATAATCCAAAAGGAAGTACTCGGTAAGCAAAAGTTCCCCATGGACAAGTAAATGTGGTTTTGTCCTGATCTTCAGGTGCTACCTGAATCTGATTGTAACCACTAAAACCAACCAAAAATGAGAAATAATTTTTGCCTGCTAAAGTATCTAATACCTGATCAATAAAGGGTAAAGGAAAGTGATCCTTCAAAGTTGCTTTGTTTAATTCCCTGTAATCAATGCAAACCCTCCATTTACCATTCTTTTTAGGTAATATAACCAAGGGAGAAACCCATCGGCTATCTGAAATTGGATAAATGAAGTTTACATTAAGTAACTTTTGGAGCTCTTCTTTCACTATCTCCCTAAGGTTTGGATTCATCCTTCTTTGAGGTTGTCTGATTGGCCTACTGTTTTCCTCAATGTAAATGTGATGAATGCAAGTCTTAGGGTCAATACCTTTCATATCGGTATACTCCCATGCAAATGCAGTAGAATGTTTTTGCAAGATTTTGGTTAGCTCTTCCTGATGTGATTTTTCCAAGTTTTTGTTGATATTCAATGTTTTTCCTGGAAAAATCTCAATGGCAGAACTACCAAATTCTTCCATAGAGAAAAGAGACATTTGTCTAGATGATAGACACTCGATGTCAGAATCCAACTGAAATTGTGTGTGGTCATATTCTGAAGATGGTTCAAAGTTTTCTAAAGTGTTCAGAATTTGACTATCTTCACTGATCTCAGAAATGGTAAAGACGGGTTGTATAGTATCTTCATCATCAACCCACTCATCATCTCCTATTTCTGTAATTGCTTTTGCTGGAGGATACAGATTGAACTTCTTTGTCGAATTACCATCAGAAATATACATATCCCCAGACCTACAACTTATGAAAGCATCAGATGTGGCTAGCCAAGGTCTTCCTAAAATAAGAGGATGTCCTCCTAGATTACTCTTGGGAGTTAAAATCATGAAATCCACTGGATATTCCCAAGAGTCTAAGGAGACTGGAATGTCTTCTAATACACCATCTGGTTTAATAATTGATCGATCTGCAAGTTGCAATAAAGTAGGTGTAAAAAGAAGATTAGGAAGTTTTAACTGTTCCATAGTCTGTCTACTCATGATGTTGATAGCAGCCCCTAAATCAATCAAAGTATTTGGTATTTCTACCCCATTGATATGTGTTTTGACAATTGGACTACCGGGATCTACATATTTCTGCATAGTAATTTTTCCCATCATGATATCTACAATTTTCCCTACCAGGTGGATTCTTCTGGTATCTCTTAGTTTCCTTCCTGGTCTTTTAAGGCTCAACTCCTTTATTGTTTTTGCTAGAATAGGAATCTCTTTAATGGCTTGTAACAAGGGAATCTTGATACAGACATTCTTCAATTCATCTAGAAAATTATAGTCAGGCAACCAAATTTGTTTTTCCACTCCTTTGTCAATTTGTAATCTTTCAGGAAAAGGAGGTGTGGATAAAGATGCAGGTTGCTCAACTATGGGAGTTGTGGGGGTTAACTCTTTTTCTTTTTCTTTTTGAGTACTTGGGTTTTGAAGAGATGCTTCAGAACCCTTATTGGCTTCAAGAGAATCTTCCTCAAAAATGCTTTGCTTTTGAGCATTTATAGAAGGCTTATCTAGGACTCTACCTGATCTGAGTTGTACATCATTGAGAGGAACAATCATATAGGTAGGAAATTGTTGACCTTCCATCATGTAAGCATTTTGAGGGTTTTTATTATTGGGGTTTGGCAATGGCTGAGAGGGAAGTTGATTTGACTTTTGTTGGAATGGAAGCAAGAGTTGAGAATTTGGATTCTGTTGAGAAGGTTGTTGTGGAAATGGCAATGATAGTTGTGGATTTTGATTTGGAAGTTGTGGAGCTTGTTGGTTTTGAAAAGATGGAGGATATTGGTAAAATTGAGCAAATCTCCCATAAGGATTTTGCATACCTTGTACCCATGATTGAAAAGGATTTTGAGGTTGGGACCAAGGTTGTTGCCAAGGATTCCAATTTGGTGGGGGTTGAAAATTCATAGAGTTGCTAAACCCTTGATTTTATTGCCCCTGCCAAGGTCTCCTTGCAACAAAACAGAGAGATTCGATTGTATTTGGATCTTCTTGAAAGACAGCTTTGAGCCCAGGAATTGAAGGACAATCCTTGGTCTCATGATTCTCTGAACAAATTACACATGTTTCTACAACTTTTGCATCCAAGGGACATTCCCTTAGAGCATGTTTCTTCCTACACTTTGGGCAAAAGATGGCCAAAGCCTCAGCTTTTGCTTTCTGCTTATTGTGAATCTTAAGGGTGTCTAGTTGCTCACTAAGACTCCCTAAGATGTCAGTTTTGAATTCATCAAGCATGTTGCCAATCTTAGCCCTACTTACCGATCCAGTTGCAGATTTATTTGCTCTAATGAGAGAAGGATCTCTAGGCCCTTTTTGAGTTTTAGATTTCCCCCTTGAGAGATGGACACATAATTCTGCTATATCAGAAAGTGGAAGTTGAGATATATCTCCCTTTCCCATCATGTTCAAAATATCTATCCATTCATCTCTAGTGGCTTTTAATAGAAGGGCTCTCAAGGTCTCCTCATCCAAGTTACTCATTTTTGCTCTTTTCAGGTTATATTGAAATCTTTCAAGTAACTCCTCCAAGTTTTCATCTTCTTTTTGCATCATTTTGAATACCTCATCCTTGTGATTGGTGGGCATACAATAGTCCAGGTACCTATCCAAAAATGCTTGTTTCATATCATTCCAAGACCTAATGGATTGAGTGAGTAATCCCATGAACCATTTCAAGGCTGCTCCTTTCAATGTTGAAGGAAACAATTTGAGTTTTTGAGAGTCTTCCAAATAATCATAAGTTCGACACACGACCTCAAACTCAAATAGAAATGTTTCAGGGTCCTCATTCCTGAACCCATG
This sequence comes from Pinus tabuliformis, assembly GCA_031772625.1. NCBI lineage: Eukaryota > Viridiplantae > Streptophyta > Pinopsida > Pinales > Pinaceae > Pinus > Pinus tabuliformis. Next base: position 1,541,912,673 of record CM062804.1, on the reverse strand, counting down.
GAAGTTTGGGAGGACAGATGGTGAGATGTTTTTCATTGTGGCTCGGGAGTCCTCATCGACTATAGGAAATCCGAATGAGTTATCCCCATCCCTATTTCCCCCAATGTTACCTCTACCTCCTCCATTGTTTCCTCCTCCTCCTCTACCTCTACCTCTACCAAATCCAGTTGCTCCTTCCTCTGTCATGATAGTTTCCCTGGAGACTTCAGAGTCTTCTGGTTCTTCTACTAAGGGTGTATGAGAAGGAATTTCTCCCTCCTCTTCTTCAGATGATTCTACTTCTTCAATTACAATTTGTCTCTCTGTATAAGGAAGGAAAGGATCTCTTTCTAGTTTAGATTCGATGGAAGGTGTGGGAGAGTCAACTCCTGCCTCTTGAATTCCAGGAATCCTAGGGCTAGGAGTGTAAGTTGGAGATGATGGAGGTGTCTCTTGTCTATTCCTTGAAGTAGATGGAGTTGTAAAAATCGAACTTTTGGCTCTAGCTAAAAACCTTCCCCTAGAATCTCTTGCTCTATGCATGTCATTTTTTATTTTTTCTCTTCAAGTCGGGCTAATAATTCTCTTTCTGATCTTCCAGGTCACTCTAGGTGCAAGAAGAGAGCATACTCAAGAAACTATTAAACCAATAACTTTCTCTTTTCTGATCCTCTAGATCACACTAAGTGCAAGAGGAGAGCATACTTTGAGAGGTTATCAATTTTCCTTTCTTGAAATTTTCTTGGTTTTTTTTTTTAAATTGGCTACCTAATTTCACTTCCCCGGCAACGGCGCCAAAATGTTTGGTCAATTTAGTGTGATCTAAATTGCTATTTATAATGTCAACCCAGGGTTCGTAAACTGACGAAGTGAAGTGTACTATATGTACTAGATAACCATTTCCTTAATCTTTTGTCGTTTTTCACTTTTTTTAAGTTTGTTTTTGGATTTATCTTTCCCTAATGTGGGATGATGAAAATGTAATAAAGCAAGTGGAATATGGATGATTATGGTGATTTCTAAGTGGTTTTTCAAAACTTAAAAGAAAGCAAGCTTTAAAGTGACTGAAATGAAATCAATTCTTAAAAAGAAATAAAGACATCAAACAATGAACTAATGACATCGGCCCAGTATCTTTGTTGCTGAATGAAAATGAAAGTGAAATCTACACTAAATTCAATTAAAAATAAGAACAACTAATCCACACTACTTCAACTCTTCAACTCAATCTTCCTTGTGGAAAGATATCATGAAATGTTAAGCAATGTGAAATCTAAAAGAAGTTAAACTGCATAAAAGAAGATAATCACACTACTTTAACTCTCTTGACCTTTTGCCTTTCAGCTTAATTTACCCTGTGAGAAACAGTCATGAACAAGTCAAGCAATGTGAGATCTAAAGCAAACTAAATCAAGCTATAATGAGTGATATTCTGATCCCTAATACATTTATTTGATTATAGAAAGGAACCATTAACAGATGAATAGCATGATATCTAAGAACAGAAAATAAATGTACTCCTCAAGGAAATGACAGTACTTGAAAATCAAACTTCAGAAAACAAAAGTCAGCGACAAAGACAAGATGATCTCGTATGCCAATAGTGATAAAAAGAAAAGGTGAAAAATTGCCCCGGGCTGCCTAAGAAAACCTGCAAAAACACTGATCAGTTGTAACCATGAAAGAGCAGCAATGAAAATGTAAATCAACATAAATCAAAAGCTTTGTTATGTACAGCTAATATACATGATGAAATAAAACGCAGCAATGAAATGACAACTATACAGCTAATATACATGAACAGAAATAAAGTAATGCAAAAGTTAAAAGACAACTGTACAAGGTTTCAGTAAGCAGGGGCCCTCTGCCACTTCAACCAATTCAACGAACAGCTACACGCGGAAGTTTAAACCAATCTTCTCATATATTAAACAGCAACGTAAAAATGCAGTGGGGAAATACAACAGTCTTCAAATTACATTAACAACGATTAACTTTACAGCGTTCATGGACGCGTTATTTATAAGGAAAGAGAGCTAAACAGTTTAACTAAATCTACGCTATTAACCACGCTGCCAGAGACACGTGAATCCTCCTCAGCCCGGATCTAGGTAACTGTCATCATGTTTATTAAATCCGAGAGGTATGGCTGTTGGATTTGCGCTGCTAGGATGTCTTCGTGGCTAAGGATTGTGCCACGTAGTTTCACGTGCTCAAAAACAGAGCTACGCAGAGCCGTGCCACCGTAGGACACTTCTGTTGACTATCCTTTGCCCCCTGTTTGACCGCAGGCTTTCATGGTTGTGCTGGATGATCTGGAGGGACACAATCCATGTCCTTGACTCATGGAACTTGCCCATGTGGCTCATCCCTTCAGAGGACACCTGTAGCATGGTGTTTGACAAAACGGCTGCAGAATCCTGTGCTGGCTGCAGAATCCTGGGTCAGTTGCAGAAACCTGTGTCGGCTGCGGAAACTGAGAAGCTTCTGCAGCTGTCTAAACAAAATTATAAACCAAACAACAGTCATCAACGTAGTTAGAAAATCATGTCAAAAGCTCCTTTTTAAACTAAAATACAATGATTTAATCAACTAGGTGGATGAAATGAGTGGAAGAAGAAGGCTGAGAGGGTGTATAGGAAAGTGCAGGTTCGAGGCTCAACACCTCTCATGTTTATCAGGCATGACTATCAGATTTCAGATATGTACATGTATGCTTGCTTACAGGTTTTCCAACGACGGACTCTGGTTCCCTGCATCTACTTTTAAAACATCTCACCCCTCACTCTAGTTCAGCCTTCACACTTTAGGGGGCATCTGTTACACAGCATTTTGTCACTATCCCTGTAATGCCCATTCCATGATCCCAGAGGACCTCTACAGTGACCCTCATGTGTTTTCCCATCATGAAGAAGCTCCCATTATGCCCCTCTTCATGAGCAGAACATTTCTCTTTTGCATCATTTCCCAAGAATCTTCCTTTTACCCCAGTTTACATGACCTGCATTAATGACCAGTTCATCCGCCGCCCCGATTTATAGAGTTTAACACTGGGACTAGTGCCAATCAATGCTACTAAGCCTTGTCTCAGTCATGCTGATCCTCTTTTGGCAAGTTTTTTAAATATGGAGTCGAAGCTTCTAGGTCTAGAAGCTTTGTAACAGAAGTCCGGTAAATGGTTGGGCTGGATGGAGCTAAGGAAGTCAGTTTGGGTTCCTTTCCCCTATTAGGATGAAACCAAACCAAGAGATAAGGCCTCTCCCATGATAAGAGGAACCATCACCCCTCCATCAAAGCTATATAAGCCCCTCCTTTCCCAAGCTAAACTAGTTTTTGGATGTAGTTTCAGTCTTAGTCTAAGGCATTGATCTATCTTTTCTATCTTTTTGTGAGCTGGTTTCATAACACACTCGAAGTCTACAAAGATTCCACCTTGTTGGGTTCTTTTCTTGGTCCTCCCCCTCCCATCTCTTATCCCATCTCATCGAGTATTTGCATGTTACAAGCATCGTGGGCTGCTCAAAAGTAGTCTAGTGCCTCTAGTCAATAGCCATATCCACAACATCCTACTATTGGGACTTCAGCTGAGCCATCCGGATCCACCCTTCCACAACCTCCTCCTTTTGTGGATTCCTATCCTTTGTTCCCACCAGAAACTCTTCCTCTAGGTCTTAACCATCTAGGAACTGTTCCACCAGGACATTATCCTCCAGGACAGATACCTTTCTTGTTTCCTCCTCCTAGAATATTTTATGTCCCTGTCATGGCTTCGTTGAGTCTCCCTAATATGACTTTGGGGATCCCAATCTGGTACATTGATCCCTCAGTGAGCACTCTACCTAGTCAGCTCAAACCATATCATGCTTTGACCCAGGTTCAACCGGTCTTTATGACCCCTTTCGTTGCTCCAGTTCCACCGCAACCTCAACAGGAACCCACTCCTGTTGTGAAAACATACGGACAGGGGGCAAAGGCAAGAAGAAGGAACCTAAGGACAAGGCTTCCCAAGCACCTCCAACTCCCAAGGCACCAAAGTCAACACCTACGTGCGCTTTGTGTAATGTTGTTGGGCATGCCACCAATAACTGTCGTGAGCTTTCTCATCTCAAACCTTTGGTTCATGAAACATTTCCTGAGTCTAACATAGTTGAGGTCCAAGTTACCTTACCTGATTCAGCCAAGAGACTTGAATTGTTGCACATGAATCACCCTTGTGCTTTGTGCAATCATTATGGTCATTATTCCCATTGTTGCCCTCATCTTGACGAATTTCACGACTGCCTTCATGTGCTTCATGAATTTGAGGCCACTCGTAGTAGATAATCTACTCCTCTACCTATGGATTTTGGTACCACTTGTACACCAGAACAGGGGGACTCTGGTCTCACCATCATGATCCCTCCCCCAAATGTCAATATGATGGATTCCACAGTCCACATCCTTTACCTGTCGTCATTCTTGAGATCCTCACAGGAAAACCTCTCTTAGGTTCTTGTGCATGCTTATGTCAAACCTCCCTCATTGGAAACCCGGGTCTCAACATTGATAGATCTTCCATCTACTAGCTTGTCATCTACCATTTCAAATGATGCATATTGTGAACCTTCTTTCTCAGGATGATGCACCAAGTATTGTCACCGCATCATGTAGTGAAAGAGTCCTTTTCTAGAAAAAACACACAGTCTTTTGTCGCCCATTGCGACCAAACTGTAGATTGGTTTGATAAACCATCAAAACTGTTCGAAATCTATCATCGAGAACTATAATGGGTCTCTCTTCGTTTTTGATGATTTAACACTTCACCCAAAAGCTATTTTTCCAAGAAGCACTTCGTTGCCTCTCAAAATCGAATTTCTTTGTATGCAATGCATGTGCTTTGGGGACCACCTTCCCTTAGAACTTGTCATCTCATGTGTCGATTTTCGTCATGAGAAACCATCATTTTCTCATGCTTTCGTGGGCCCCACCAGGCCTATTCTATGTGGCAACATCATCGAGTCACCCTTGTTTAGAGCATCTATGATGAGTCACCTTTGCATCCATGGAGTCTTTTTTGCGTCCCATTATATCATGTCATAGTATTCCATCCATATTTGCATACCATTCATCCCATGTTGCCCATTTTAGCCTTCAGTCGTATTGTCCACCATCCCCTCCGTAGTCGAGTTAGTTGTTACCAAGTCAACCATGCACTTTATGCTCTGACAAGGGAAGTCATTTGTTTGTCCCTCAGTCCCATTTTCCCTGGTGTCATTCCATCAGTCACATTACTATTTCCCCTCGTGCCTTAGTTGAGGATCCTCATTGCCTCACCTATGGTGGGCCCGATTCTATCAACATCAGCACATCTATTCAAAAAGAACGGCCTAGAGAGCGGCGTATATTGGTTCTAGCTTCCACTATTGTTCGGTGCCTCAAATCAAGCAAAGGGAATCATCCTTTCCCTTTGGCTTAGTTGTTTCATGCTTGTGATTCATACACTTTATGGTCTAGTGATGCAACAGATTGTACCAGTGATTCCTGGGTGTGTGTGAGATGTTTCAGACTTCATGAGGGGGTGGCCCTTCAAGTAGTCCCCCACATGCCTGGATGACTTCATATTATGTTACAGCCTCAGATGCAGTTCCGCAGATTTGATGGATTCGATTCCTGCCACTTGTCATGCATGTCTCCTTCATATGATCCATTCAGTTTTACAGAGCCCTTTCCTGTTTAGTAGGGCTTCTTTGGTTGTTCTACCCTCCCTCTCACCCATTTTTTGAGGGAAGGGCCATTATATCTCATGTACTCATATGTTCTTGTATTCAGTCTTGACTCATGTTTTTCCCAGGTGCATTATGTATATGGGATACATTGTATTATTTGTTGGCTCATTTATGCCAGCATGTAATGTACCATTCAATATGTACTTTAATGCTCAATTTCATTTTTCTGGGTGCATTATTATTTTTTGTATTGATTTATCTCGGTGGGTATAGGTATGCCTCCCCTACCTCACTCAAATCAAGTACCACAGCATAAAAGGAGACTTACATCAGTTAGTTGGTCTCGCCCCCTTAGTTACTATCCCCTTTCGGTTCAGCTCCATTGGTCTCTCTCTCTCTAACTCCCCTTCGATGTCTAGTGATTGTGTCCTTACAACATACTTCGGTCATACATTTTGCTCCTAACACTAGTACTTTGGGGGGGGGGGATCTGTTATCACCAAAAATTGATCATCTAGCCATAACTTACTAAATGGATCGAAGTACACCATGTAGGGCCAATTTTACCATAGTAAAATTGCTTTCACTATAAGAAATTACTTAATAAACCACATTTGTTAAGTTATTTCTAGTTAAACCCATGAAGAATAATTAAATAAATCATTATTTATTTAATTATCTTCTAGGAATAATTAATTAAACCATTGTTTAACTAATATTCCTTATCATATTTGACCTAGTCATGAGAAATAAATAGATAAATCATTATTTTTCTTATTTTTCTCTAGGAATATTTAATTAATCGTTATTTAGTTATTATTCCTTGTCAAGTTTGACTAAATCCCCTAAGAATACTTAAATAAACCATTATGTGTTTATTATTCCTTAACCACATTCCTTGAGATCATAAATAAATCATTTATTTATTTATTATTTATAAATAAAAGTATTTAACCAATATAAATATTTTTTCCCTCCAACCAAATATAATAAAATATTCCAAATGGTTAATTCTAGAATTTGGTTAATAATAATTTATTATTTTCCATTATTCGAGAATAACCTAGTATTTTGTTATAAATAGAAGGGTTTTACATTCATTCTTCACTTTCGATCATTTTCATTGTTGCACTCACTGTTGCAGCTCTGATTATTATCATTATCACACACCATTTTTTTCCATTTAAGTTCTCATTGAGCTCAAACATTTTGTTTGCTGGCTTTTACACATTATAGAGGAGAGAGACTCTACAAAAGCTGAAGACATTGAGGATAGCTAAGAACTCATCCCATAGAGGGGGACTAGTAACATTATTTGTTCCCTTCACAGGGGTCATCTAATAAAACATATTCTTTAAATATCTGGTTTTCATTGGATTATTGGAGTTACTTATGCTTATTTTCTTATTCCATTTTGTTGTTTAAATATTTATGTTGCATAGATCAGGGCTTTGGCAGGTTTTGTTTCAATCATTTGTTGCAGATCCACACTGTTTAATAGCCATTTTTACTGTTAGAGTTGTTTTTCATCCACAGTCTAAAGTGGTTTCTTTTTGTACACCTTCGAGAAGAAACACTCCAACAGATGGCGACTCCACTATGTTTTTAATTCCGATTCAGAAACTTAGGTGACCTTCAGTTTTCAGCGTAGTATTTTTCTTTTTTCAATCTCTTAATGTTGTTTACTAACATTCTAACTCCAGATCAGTCAAATTTCTAACTTCCGCAAGTTTTCTGGTTATTTCCACAGGTCATAGGAACCAGTCTCAACAGGGACAGAAAAATTTTTCCGAGACTTGTTATTCGAGAACTGAGGAGCAGAAATTGCACTTTTCTGTCCCAAACCTGCAATGTGGAGGTCCATAATGCACTTTCTGGCCCAAAAAGTGTGATATCCCCTGAATCTGGTCAGTACCTGCGATTTTAAGGTTTCCGAGAATTTTTTTGATCTTTTTCTGTGTTTTGTCAAGAGCAGTCTGTTGGGTTGGTTGACCACTGTCTTAGCCTGTTTATGCCTTCATCTACTCTGTTTCACTCATCGAAGTGGAATTTAGCCCCTTAGGGCTTGTAGTACGCTTCCACCTTTATAGGAGGAGTTTAGCTGAGTAAGAAGTCTGAGTTGTTGTAGAGCTTTCAGCCATATTTTGTAGATAGGTTGTTTCCATCCAAAGTTCCGTCTTAAACCCTGTTTGGTCATTTTCCTTAGGGTACCACTGTTTTCCCTAGGTTTCACACCCAGCTCCCTATCTTTTGCAATTATTTTCCTCACTAATTTTTATTTTTTTTTCTGCACCACTTTCCAACAGCATAGTGTCATTTGATCCCAATCACAACGTGCTTAGATATCTTGGCCTTTTTTGTGTGTTTTCAGTTGATTTCGCCATTAACTAGCACAGTGTTTGCAAACCCAGTTTGGGTGGGGTTTTAGATAGTTGATTTGTTGTTTATTTTATGTTTTCAATTTCAATTTATTTATAGTATTTCAGCAATCTTTTTATTTTTCTTTTTTCAAACATGATCTGGGCTTAGTTAATAAACACACATATTTGCACACACAAGCACACCTTAAGCAAAGGGAGCTTGCTTAGCACCGTCAAGCCAAGACTTAATTAATTTATCTCCCCCACAAAGACAAATACATTTTGTTTATCTCCCTTCACCATTTCTATGTCACTTGTGTCTTGCAATCTTTGTGCCACCAAGATGTTAGTCGCAGAGACTTTTAGGTCTTCATCCCCAGTTTTCGCTTGGATGTATTACTCCTCCCCACAGGGTTCGAGTTGGTCCTACCCCAAGTCCCCTTCTGGTTCATCTTATTCCTCATTTAATTCTTAGCATCCTTCACCACATACCATCATCATGTTAGGACCCACTACAGGTGTAGGAAACCAACTTGGTGGTGGCTCCGGTCATACCCCAGCAATCACATCTAGCGGAACCATTACAAGAACCATTCCAGCAGCCCCTTTGCTACCTTTCATGGCTGGGTTAAGTCTCCTATATTTTAACCAGTTCGATTAATGACCCTATACACCATGATGTTAGTTGTCCAACAATGCCAACTAAGCTTCCCTCAGACATTCCCAAGTTTGAGGGTAATTCTGGAGAGGACCCCACCAATCACGTCTGCTCCTTCCATATGTCGTGTTCGTCCAATGCCATCACTGATGACTCCATTCGTCTTTGGTTGTTCCAACACACGCTCACTGGAGATGTTGTGAAGTGGTATGATGACCAGCCCACCGCTTCTCATTCCACTTTCGTGATGCTTGCTAAAGTGTTCCTTTCATATTTTCAGTTACCTCTCTGATACAACATCGGTATGGAGCTCTTGACCACATTTTTTCCGTCTTGTGCCACCCGTCTTTCCGATCATGTCTAGGAATGGTGTAGAATGAGGAGCATATGTCGTTCTTCTTACTTCGAAGACCATGTCTACCTCGATTGGTTTCTTAGGACACTTTTAGCGCCCATTGTAAAGATGTTGCGTCCCACTTTCCTCAAACAGAGGAAGAAGCTCTCTAGACCGCTCTGAGATATGACTTGATTTATGCTCAATTTAGTTATGTCTATACTATTATACCAGACCTCCCTCGTTTTGGTGGTGCCAATGCACCAGGGGCATCTCATGCCACTAGCAGTATCATTAGAGATATTTCACATCCTTCGCCATTCACTCAGCAGAGTTATGGTTATTCGTGGGGGGGCACCAGTTCCTCCAACACTTATTCCCCTCTTGCCAGCAACATGTATTTATGAAAAATCACATCTTATGCATTCACTCAACCACATCAGCGTATGTCAGGGCTAGCTAGTGCTCAACCTGTATACTAGATCATTGCCCCTTCACCATCTTACACCTATGCACCATCGGGTGCTCCTCAGGCATTAGCGCAGTAGCCTCCCATCCATCTACAGCCTTAGTAGACACCACCCCCTCAAGGCCAATTGTATGCGTAGCAGAGTGTGACCAATCCCCAAAATTAAAAGAATAAGAATAAGGGGAAGCGTAATAAGGGTAACCAGGGTAATCAACCCAATCAATCCCAAGGGAACCAGCCTAACACCTACAACCAGCAATAGGGAAACCAACCCTTTGGGAAGCCCAAGCAGCTTCTAGAGGTCAATCGCTCATGCAGCAACCACCTCAGAATCCTGCACCATCTCAACCGGTCATGCTTACAAATCCTTTTCCTCATCAAGGATTTGTTGATGCTCAAACTCAGCAAGGTCAAGCAACCCACCCTCCCCAACCTTTTGGTCATGGTGACTACCAGATCCTCATGATGAATTCTAATGAGGTCAATACTTCTGATGTCAACTTGCAAACTCGGTCACATCAATACGATAAACCATCGGGTTCGTCTACAACCGAGTCCAAAACCAAAGAATCTATTGAGCCTCTTACAACACCAAATGGTCCCTTACAGATCCCTCAGCCCAAGGTTGAGTCAATTCCCAAGATCCCCAAAGGGCCATTGCATCGTAATACAGCTTCTAACCGAGCTACCAACACATACAATATAGTAGACGACTTGGTGCAATCACCTGTTGCCATGTCAATGCTAGAGGTCCTCCATTCATGCCCATCTCAGAAGAAAGCTCTATTAACTGCTTTAGGTGTAGTAGATCCTTCAGATGATCATTTGATTGTCTTTCATGTTGATGCATTAGAACATCCTCCATTACCACCATTCGTTGCTTTCCAAATACCAATTCAAGTCCATAATGCCATCATCTCCCAATGCATTATTAACGAAGGTGCATCCACCTACGTGATGTACGTTGTCGTTTGGAAGCAACTCAAGTCACCTGAACTGTCCCCATCCACCATCACTTTGCTTGCGGGGACGGTCACCCTTCCCACCCTCTCGACATGTATCGCAATTATCCAACGACTCTTGTGGGCAAGACTGTTTCTGTAGACATTGAGGTTATTGATGCCCCTCTATGTTGAAATATGGCAACAAGAATATTTCAATTTAATTTGTCCTTGAATTAAATTGTAAATTAAAATCGAATTTAATCTTAACAGCTACTTGGAAATAATTAAATAATTTATTTCAAATTAATTAGTTGGAGAAATTCAAGTTAGAAGTCTTTCTAAGTCATGCAAGAGTTATCCCTTAAATTAAGGAGATAAGATTGACTTATATTTGAGCTGTAATTAGTTAACTTAGTTTACTTAGTTAAGTCCAGTTAAATTAGTTCCAAATTGTCTGAGGAACTAATAGTGAGTTAATAGTTAGTTGATGCATTAATGCACTCAACTGGTGCTACTCCAGTTAACTGAAGATTCCCTCATCAGAAACTCATGCATGTCTATTCTAAGAAAGACCCAGTTGAGATTAATATTCAAGGACAGTGTACTATCAGTTGCATGTGTTTTCTCATGGAGGAAACTCATGCATGCAGTCAAGGATTCATCCTTGAGGATTGTGCAGTTTTGAAGGATGGTTTTTCCACTTGGTAATAGGCAAATCATCCACAAGGAACAGCGCAAGGAAATAGGAGCTTGGAGGGCAAAGAGGAAGGTTGGAGAGAAGCCAAGATTGCCTATGAGCATCTGTGAGGATTGTACTGAGAGCTGGCTAGCTATGAGAGCTAACGCTTTGTATAATTCCTATGTATTTCCACCATGTATGATAATACAATAGTGTGGGGTTTTTATCTGAGACTTTCCCCAAAGTATTTTCATGTGTATTGTGTCAACTATTCTTCTTCTTCTAGTTATATTGTTCAGCTCAATCTTTAAGCTTCCGCAAATTGATAGTAAAAGTAGGTTATAATATTCTGCTTTGATTTATATTGCATTATCGAGTTAACTTATCATAGATTTTCTACATGGTATCAGAGTTGTGAACAGTATGCTGAGAAGAGAATTCGAAGTTTGAATTTTGGGGTTGCAGGTGAAAATCAAATTCATATCATACTTCAAGGTTGGCCAATGGCATTCTATGGCTTGAGACTCGAATATGCCTTGGAAGGTAGCTCGAATTACATAGCATGGAAAGATAGAATGGAGGTTGTATTAGAAGAAAATGGCTTGAAGTAATTCATTGATCAAGAAATCCCAAAGCCAGCTTCAACTAATGCACAAGAGTTGGCCAAGTGGAAGAATTTTGTGGTGAAGGTGAGACGGATCATCCTTGAGGGAGTTCGAGACCATATTGTCTCGAGTCTCCATGGGAAGGATACTCCATTTTCAATGCAGAAGACATTGAAGGACCTCTACTAGAATAGTAGTGACCAGAGGACATTGGCGCTCAAGGATAAGCTTCGAAGAATCAAGATGGAGAAGGGTGATACTATTTCCACATATCTGAACAAGCTCACCACCTGCAGAGATGAGCTTGGAAGTGTGGGAATAACTACTACCGATGATGATATGGTGAGCCTCACTCTCCTTGGCCTTCCAAAGATTTTGAATAGCTACCAGGACTCTGTGAATGGAAGGGAGAAACTACCGGATTGGGAACGACTGTGGTCGGATCTTATGCAGGAGGAGATCAGGAGGAGCACACAAGATGGTTCTTCATCCAAGAATGATGATGAAGAAAATATGGCCTTAGCAAGTAAGACAAGGAAAGGTAAGGGGAAGGCTTCTCATTTCAAATCGAATTCTTCTCATGGAGGGAAGAAGGTTGACATGTCTAAATTAAGATGATTTAATTGTCACAAGATGGGACATTATGCGACTAATTTCCCATCGAAGAAGTCCAAGAAGGGATCCTCAGAAGGATCGGAAGGTGAGGCATTAGCCTCTCAGTTCGAAATGGACTTTACCTTCATCGCATGCATGGTGTCATCGATGATGGGTTGTGTCTGGTATCTTGACAGTGGAGCCTAATTCCACATGACCGGTGATAAAAATTTATTCAATTCCTTGGAGGAGAAAGACCTCAAGATGCGCATAGATATGGGTGACAAAGGAAGGTATAGTGTTTCAGGAGTGGGCACGGTTCCTTTTCAGAGGGAGCATGGAGCTCCTTTCACCTTACAGATGTGATGTATGTGCCTGGACTGAGGAAGAACTTGGTATCAGTTGTGATGTTGGAGGACAAAGGCTATGATGTTGTCTTCAGTAAAGGAAAGGTGTTCCTAAGACACATAGCCACGAGTCAGACCAAGAGGATAGGGATTCGGGTGAAGAATCTCTATAAACTAGAGGTAGATGATTGTGGAGCATTGAGTACGAAAGAAGAATTGGTGCAAAGTCAAGACATTTGCGAGTTGTGGCACAAGCGGTTGGGCCATTTGCATCATGGGGCTTTGAAGATAATCCAACAGATATCTACAGGACTTCCCAAAGGTAAACTTGAGCAAGTTGACACATGCAAAGGTTGTACCTTGGGAAAGTACACCAAGTCTTCCTTTCATGATCAATACAGTTGAGAAGGGGCTATCTTAGAGCGAGTTCATACAGATTTGTGTGGACCATTCTCGATGGCATCCACAGTGAAGCAAAGGTATTATGTGATTTTCGTTGATGACTATTCTCGTAAATGCTGGATTTATTTCATGCAAGAAGAAGGACCAAACTTTCACAAAGTTTTATGAGTTCAAAGCTTTGGTTGAGAAAGAGTCAGGGAAGAAGATCAAGGCCTTGAGAAGTGACCACAATGGAGAATATGTCTCTCAAGAGTTTAAGGACTTCTGTGCAGGTGAATGAATTAAATGAGAGTTGATGGAACCTCATAACCCACAGCAGAATGGAGTGGCCGAGAGGAAGAACGTAACTATTGTAGGGGCAGCATGGGCAATGCTACATGACCAAGGCCTACCACTTCACTTGTGGGCTGAGGCATGCAACATAGTGGTTTATTTGCATAATAGAAGCTTGCATCACATACTTGGGATGAAGACACCAGAGGAAGCTTTCTCCGGTAAGAGACCAAATGTGGGTCACTTCAGGATCTTTGGCTCATCGGTATATTGCCATGTGACAAAGGATGCACGGAAGAAGCTTGAGACGACAGCAGAGATGGGGATATTTATGGGGTACACTGATACACCTCAAAAATATCAGGTGTACTTGCCTACCAATCAAAGGACAGTGGTTCGCAGAGATCTCAAGTTTGATGAGCAGAAGGCCATGCGAGTTTCCCTTGAGAGGGAGCTCCAATTACAGGTTGTGGAGGAACTATTGGTTCCTAAGGTGGAGGAGCCTCAGACTGATGCGGAGCAGCCGCATCCAGAGGTTCCAGGAGTGGAGACATCAACTCAAATAGAGTCTTCCAGAGATGGACGGAAGTGCACAAGAGAAGCTAACAGATTCTTGGAGGATGTGAGAGAGAATGTGGGAGCACCATCTTCTCAGTGCAGACAGAGGAGGTCACCTAAGAGGTACACTGGATACATGGCCTTTGCTGGGGAATGTGTTAAGACCAAGCCATCTTCTTTTGAGGAAGCAGTGCAGCTTTTGATTTGGGTTGATGCTATGGTGGAGAAGTATGATTACATAGTTCGTAACAGTGTTTGGGATGTGGTTCCGAGACTGAAGAACAAGTCAGTTGTGAGTTCCCATTGGCTTTACAAGGTAAAGCAAGCTGTTGATGGTAGTGTGGAGAAGCATAAGGCAAGATTTGTTGCCCGTGGCTTTTCATAGGTCGAGAGGATCATGTTGTTGCAGTATATTTCGACAAACGAGCAAGATGCTGACATTTTCACAAAGGCATTGTCAAAGTGTAAATTCGAGTTCCATAGAGATAGTATCGGGGTGGCAGATAATCCCTTTCTTGTTGAGACGAAGTGTTGAAATATGGAAACAAGAATATTCTAATTTAATTTGTACTTAAATTAAATTGTGAATTAAAATCGAATTTAGTCTTAACAGCTACTTGGAAATAATTAATTAAATTATTTTAAATTAATTAGTTGGATAAATTCAAGTTAGAAGTCTTTCTGAAGTCATGCAAGAGTTATCCCTTAAGTTAAGGAGATAAGATTGACTTATATTTGAGTTGTAATTAGTTAACTTAGTTTACTGAGTTAAGTCCAGTTAAATTAGTTCCAAACTGTTTGAGGAACTAATAGTGAGTTAACAACCAGTTGATGCATTAATGTACTCAACTAGTGTTACTCTAGTTAATTGAAGATTCCCCCATCAGAAACTCATGCATGTCTATTCTAAGAAAGACCCAGTTGAGATTAATGTTCAAGGACAGTGTACTATCAGTTGCATGTGTTTTCTCATGGAGAAAACTCATGCATGCAGTCAAGGATTCATCCTTGAGGATTGCGCAATTTTGAAGGTTGGTTTTTTGACTTGGTAATAGGCAAATGATCCACAAGGAACAGCGCAAAGAAATAGGAGCTTGGAGGGTAGAGAGGAATGTTGGAGAGAAGCCAAGATTTCCTGTGAGCATCTGTGAGGATTGTATTGAGAGCTGGCTAGCTGTGAGAGCTAAGGCTTTGTATAATTCCTATGTATTTCCACCATGTATGATAATACAATAGTGTGGGGTTTTATCTGAGACTTTCCCCAAAGTATTTTCATGTGTATTGTGCCATTGATTCTTCTTCTTCGGGTTATATTGTTCAACTCAATCTTTAAGCTTCCGCAAATTGATAGTAGAAGTAGGTTATAGTATTCTGCTTCGATTTATATTGCATTATCAGGTTAACCTATCACAGATTTTCTACACTCTAGATTACAACATTCTATTTCGCCATAGTTGCACTTATGCCATGTGAGCCATCGCGTCTATGGTTTTCCGTAATATGTGCTTCCCCCATGAAGGGAAGATTGTCACTATCGATCAGTTGACGTACTACGATCCGTCATCCTTGACCTCACGTGAGTCCATTATCTCATCGATGTCTGGCAAGCAGTCTTCCACCCCTCTCACCGGTGTTTCACTCAGAGTCTAAAAAGATTCCACCTTGTTGGGTGCTTTACCTGGTCCTCCCCCTCCCATCTTTGAGCCCATCTCATTGAGTGTTTGCATGTTACAAGCATCGCGGGCTACTCAAAAGTAGTCTAGTACCTCTGGTCAAAAACAAGCTCCACAACGTCCTACTGTTGTAACTTCAGTCAAGCCATCTAGATCCACCCCTCCAAGACCTCCTTTTTTGTGGGTGCCTCTCCTTTGTTCCCACCATGAACTCTTCCTCTAGGTCTTAACCATCCAGGAACTGTTCCGCCAAGATATTATCCTACAAGACAAATACCTTTCTTCTTTACTCAGCCTGGAATATTTTATGTCACTTTAATGGCTTCATTGAGTCTCCCCAATATGAATTTAGGGATCCCAGTCTGGTACATTGATCCCCCAGTGAGCACTCCGCTTGTTTAGCTCAGAC
Organism: Pinus tabuliformis; assembly: GCA_031772625.1. Taxonomy (NCBI): domain Eukaryota; kingdom Viridiplantae; phylum Streptophyta; class Pinopsida; order Pinales; family Pinaceae; genus Pinus; species Pinus tabuliformis. Next base: position 1,541,896,684 of record CM062804.1, on the reverse strand, counting down.
CATATCATGCTTTGACCCAGGTTCAATCGGTCCCTACAACCCCTATCGTTGCTCTAGTTCCACCGCAACCTCAATAGAAACCCACTCCTGTTGCGACAACATCCGGACAGGGGGCAAAGCCAAGAAGAAGGAAACTAAGGACAAGGCTCCCCAAGAAACTCCAGCTCCCAAGGCTCCCCAAGAACCTCCAGCTCCCAAGGCTCCAACTTCGACACCTTTGTGTGCTTTGTGTAATGTTGTTGGGCATGCCACCAATAACTGTCCCGAGCTTTCTCGTCTCAAACCTTTGGTTCATGAAATGTTTCCTGAGTCTATAATAACTGAGGTCCAAGTTACCTTACTTGATTCAACCAAGAGACTTAAATCATTGTGCAAGAATCACCCTTGTGATTTGTGCGATCATTATGGTCACTATTCCCATTGTTGCCCTCGTCTCAACAAATTTCGTGACTGCCTTCATGCGCTTCGTGCATTCGAGGCCACTCCTAGTGGATCATCTACTCCTCTACCTCTGGATTTTGGTACCACTAGTACACCAGAACAGGGGGACTCTAGTCCCACCATAATGATCCCTCCCCCTGATGTCGAGATGATGGACTCCACGGTCCATATCCTTTACTGTCTTCATCCTTGAGATCCTCGCATGAAACCTCTCTTAGGTTCCCACGCGTGCTTATGTCGAATCTCCCTCATTGGATACCTGAGTCTCAACATTGGTAGATCTTCCATATACTAGCTCATCATCTACCATTTCAGATTATGCATATGTGAACCTTATTTCTCAAGATGATGCACCACGTACTCTCGCCGCATCATGTAGTGAAAGAGCCCTTTTCTAGAAAATACCTGCAATTCTTTTGTCGCCCATTGCGACCAAACCATAGATCGGTTCGATGAACGATCAGCACCGTTGGAAATCTCTCATTGAGCACTATAATGGGTCTCTCTTCATTTATTATGATTTGACACTTCACTAAGAAGCCATTTTTCCAAGAAGGGTCACTTCGTTGCCTCTCAAAATCGAATTTATTCATATGCAACAACTGTAATTTGGGGACCACCTTGCCTTGGCACTTTTCGTCTCATGTGTTGATTTTCTTCATGAGAAACCATCATTTTCTCATGTTTTCATGGTCCCCACCGGGCCTATTCTGTGTGGCAACATCATCAAGTCACCCTTGTTTAGAGCATCTGCGATGAGTCACCTTTACATCCATGGAGTTTATTTCGGGTCCCATTATATCATGTCATAGTATTCCATCCATATTTGCATACCATTCATCCCGTATTGTCCATTTTGGCCTTTAGTCTGTCCACCATCCCCTTCGTAGTCGAGTTAGTCATTGCAAGGTCAACCATGCACTTTATGCTCTAACAAGGGAAGTCATTTGTTCGTCCCTCAGTCCCATTTTCCCCTTTTTCCCCAATGTCAATCCATCAATCACATTACTATTTTCCCTTGTGCCTTAGTTGAGGATCCTCATTGCCTCACCTATGGTGGGCCCGATTATGTCAACAACAGCACATCTATTCCAGAAGAACGACCTAGAGTGCAGTGTATCTTGGTTCCAGCTTCCACTCTTGTTCAATGCCTCAGATCAAGCAAAGGAAATCTTCATTTCCCTTTGGCTTGGTTGTTTCATGCTCATGATTCATACACTTGATGGTCCAGTGATGCAGCAGATGGTACCAGTGATTCTTGGGTGTGTGTGAGATGTTTTAGACCTCATGAAGGGGTGGCCCTTCAGGTAGCCCGCCACATGCCAGATGACTTCATATTATGCTACAGCCTCAAAAGCAGTTTCGAGGATTTGATGGGTTCGGTTCCTGCCACTTACAGCGCTCATAGCATGCATGTCTCCTTCAGATGATCCATTCAGTTTTGCGGAGCCCTTTCCTATTTAGCAGGGCTTTTTTGGTTGTTATACCCTCCCTCCCACCCATATTTTGAGGGAAGGGCCATTATATCTCATGTACTCACATGTTATTGTATTCAGTCCTTGCTCATGTTTTTCCCGGTGCATTATGCATATGGGATACATTGTATTATTTTCTGGCTCATTTATGCCAGCATGTAATGTACCATTCAGCATGTACTTTAGTGCTCAGTTTCATTTTCTGGGTGGATTATTATTTTTTGTATTGATTTATCTCAGTAGGAATAGGTATGCCTCCCCCGCCTCACTGAGATCAGGTACCACGGAATAAAAGGAGACTTACATCAGTTAGTTGGTCTCTCCCCCTCAGTCATTATCCCCTTTTGATTCAGCTCCATTGGTCTCTCTCTCTCTCTGACTCCCCTTCAGTGTCTAGTGATTGTGTCCTTACAATGTACTTTGGTCATATGTTTTGCTCCTAACACTCGTACGTTGGGGGGAAATCTGTTATCACCAAAAATTGATCATATAGCCATAACTTACAAGATGGATCAAAGTACACCATGTAGGGCCAATTTTACAACAGTAAAATTTCTTTCACTATAAGAAATTGTTCAATAAACCATATTTGTTAAGTCATTTCTCGTTAAACCTGTGAAGAATAATTAAATAAATCATTATTTATTTAATTATCTTCTAGGAATAATTAATTAAACCATTGTTTAACTAATATTCCTTGTCATATTTGACCGAGTCACGAGAAATAAATAGATAAATCATTATTTTTCTTATTTTTCTCTACGAATAGTTAATTTATCATTATTTAGTTATTATTCCTTGTCAAGTTTGACTAAATCCCCTAGGAATACTTAAATAAATCATTATTTGTTTATTATTCCTTAACCACATTCCTTGAGATGATAAATAAATCATTTATTTATTTATTATTTCTAAATAAAAGTATTTAACCAATATAAATACTTTTTCCCTCCAACCAACTATAATAAAATATTCCAAATGGTTAATTCTAGAATTTGGTTAATAATATTTTATTATTTTCCATTATTCGAGAATAACCTAATATTTTGTTATAAATAAAAGGGTTTTACATTCATTCTTCACTTTTGATCATTTCATTGTTGCACTCACTGTTGCAACTCTGATTATTATAATTGTGGCACACCATTTTTTTTCCATTTGAGTTCTCATTGAGCTCAAACATTTAGTTTGTTGTGTTTTATACATTATAGAGGAGAGAGACTCTACAAAGCTGAAGACATTGAGGATAGACAAGAACTCATCCCATAGAGGGGGACTGGTAACATTATTTCTTCCCTTCACAGGTGTCATCTAATAAAATATATTCAATAAATATATGGTTTCCATTGGATTATTGGAATTACTTGCGCTTATTTTCTTATTCCATTTTGTTGTTTAACTATTTATGTTGCATAGATCATGGCTTTGGAAGGTTTTGTTTCTATCATTTGTTGCAGATCCACACTGTTTAATAACCATTTTTACTATTAGGGTTGTTTTTCATCCACAGTCTAATGTGGTTTATTTTCGTACACCTTCGAGAAGAAACACTCCAATAGATGGCGACTCCACTGCGTTTTAAATTCTGATTCAGAAACTTAGGTGACCTTCATTTTTTAGCTTAGGTTTTTTCTTTTTTAAATCTCTTAATGTTGTTTACTAGAATTCTAACCCTATATCAGTCAAATTTCTAATTTTTGCAAGTTTTCTAATTATTTTCGCAGATCATAGGAACCAGTCGCCACAGAGACGGCAAATTTTTCCTAGACGTGTTGCCCCAGAACTAAGGAGGATAAATCGCACTTTTTAGCCCCAAACCTGCGATCTGAAGGTCCATAACGCACTTTCTGGCCCAAAAAGTGTGATATCCTCCAAATCAAGTCAGTACTTGTGATTTTAGGGTTTCCATGATTTTTTCTGATCTTTTTCTAGGTTTTGCCGAGAGCAGTCAGTTGGGTTGGTTCACCACTTTATTAGCCCATTTAGGCTTTGATCTATTATGTTTCGCTTGTTAAAGTAGGATTTAGCCCCTTTCACCTTTTAGTACGCTTCCACCTTTATAGGAGGATTTTAAGAAGTCTAAGTTTTTGCAAAGCTTTCAACCATGTTTTCCAGATAGGTTGTTTCCATCCAAAATTCCCTCTTGAACCCTGTTTGGTCATTTTCCTTAGGGTACCACTGTTTTCCCTAGGTTTCACACCCATCTCCCTATATTTTGCAGTGATTTTCCTCACTAATTTTTTTGTTGCTACACCACTTTCCAGCAGCATAGTGTCATTTGATCCCAGTAACACCAACGCTTAGATCTCTTGGACTTTTTTGTGTGTTTTCAGTTGATTTCGCCACCAACTAGCACAATGTTTGCAAACCTAATTTGGGTGGGGTTTTAGATAGTTGATTTGTTGTTTATTTTATGTTTTTAATTTCAGTTTATTTATAGTATTTTGACAATCTTTCTCTTTTTCTTTTTTCAAACACGATCTGTGCTTAATTAATAAATGCACACATTTGCACACACAAGCACACCTTAAGCGAAGGGCACTTGGTTCACACCATCAAGCCAAGACTTAACTTAATTAATTTATATCCCCAACAGAGACAATGACATTTTGTTTATCTCCCTTTAGCATTTCAGTGTCACTTGTGTCTTGCAACCATTGTGCCACCAAGGCATTTGTCACGGAGACTTTTAGGTATTCATCCCCAGTTTCCCCTTGGATGTATTACTCCTCCCCGCAGGGTTCAAGTTAGTCCTCCCCCAAGTTCCCTTTTGGTTTAGTTGATTCCCCATCTGATTCTGAGCCTCCTTCACTGCATATCGTCATCATGTCACGACCCACTGAAGGTGCAGCAAACCAACCTGGTGGTGGCTTCGGTCCTACACTAGCAGTCACATCTAGCAGAATCATTACAGGAACCATTCAAGCATCCCCTTTACTACTTTTCATGGTTGGCTTAATTCTCCGGGATTTTAACCAGTTGATTAACGACCCTATATACCACGATGTTGGTTGTCCAACTATGTCGACTAAGCTTCCCTCATACATTCCCAAGTTTAAGGGTAATTCTAGAGAGGACCCCACCAATCACGTCCACTCCTTCCATATGTGGTGTTCATCCAATTCCATCACCGATGACTCCATTCGTTTTCGGTTGTTCCAACGCACGCGCACTAGAGATGTTGCGACGTGGTGTGCTGACCAGCCCGCCTCTTCTCATTCCACTTTCGCGACGCTTGCTAGATCGTTCCTTTGGTATTTTCAGTTACCCCTCCGATACGACATCGATACGGAGCTCCTAGCAACATTTCGTCAATCCTCTGCCACCTATCTTTCTGATCATGTCCAAGAATGGCATAGTATGAGGAGCATGTGTCGTGCTCCTTCCTTCGAAGACCATGTCTACCTCGATTGGTTTCTTAGGACTCTTTTAGCACCCATTTCCAAAGATGTCGTGTCCCACTTTCCTCAGACAGAGGAAGAAGCTCTCCAGACCGCTCTGTGATATGACTTGATTTATGCTCAATCTGGTTATGTCTATACCATTATACCAGACCTCCCTCGTTCTGGTGGTGCCAGCACACCGAGGTCATCTCACACCGCCGACAGTATCGTTGGAGCTATTTCACATCCTTCACCATTCACTCAGCAGAGTTATGGTTATCCACAAGGGGGTACCAGTTCCTCCAACACTTATTCCCCTCTTGCCAGCAACGTATATTCATGACAAAGCATATCTTTTGCATTCACACAACCATATCGGTAGATGTCAGGGCCAACTAGTGTTCAACCTGTATACCAGATCGTTGCCCCTTCACCATCTTACACCTATGCACCGTCGAGCGCTCCAGCCCCCCAGGCATTAGCGCAATAGCCTCCCATCCATCCTGAGCCTCAACAATGACCACCCCCTCAAAGCCAAGTGTATGCACGACAAAGTGCTACCTATTATCCCTCAAAATTTTCCTTAGAAGTTATCAGAAGAAGGAAGAAACCAAGATAACCACAAACTAATATATTAAGTATAGGCTCTAGCCAACCTATGACTCAGAGAGTGCTCTCTCTATATAATTTATATTTGTTTCTTATGGGATTTTAGGCTAGTTCTTAGTGTTCTTTGGGGTTTTGGTTTTGATTTAAAAGTTGGGTGGTGGAATTCTTAGAGCAGATGGATAGAGCTAAATCTTCAAGCCATTGGGCTATGGATTCAACAAATGGATAGCAGGACTGGACCAATTCATTAAAGGGAATGTTCACAGGGCATGCTGGCAGAGCAAAATGCAAATCTTCAGGCGTAATGGGGGAAGTAACTCCAACCAGGGTGAAAGGGCACTCAAGAATCCTTAGACCGGGATCAGAATAGGGAACAGAGGATAATCATGAACAAAGGGCAATTAAGAATCCTTTGCTACAAGTCACAAGAAGTCACCTAAACTAAGGAGCGCTCAAGAATTCCTTAACTTAGATTTGTGAAGAAAATATATAATAATGCATAACAATCAAGACAGAGTGCATTTAAGCAATTTCTGAAATATCATTCCATGTTATAACATTTAGATTTTAGAGATACATAAATATTATGGAAAAAACTTGAAGGAAAACAACATTGAACATGAGAGAATACTTATTTTCATTTTGCTTTACACAAGAATCCTGTAAAATATCTTATCTTTATTCCTTGATCCAGTAAGCCAATCCAATCATTAATACAGTAGAATTTATGATTCAAGAGAAATAGTCTATATAAATGTTTTGGAATCCACCCTACATACTTCAAAAAAACTTATTACAAAATATCTCAAAACAACTTGAGATTTATTCTAGGAAATACAAATATCTTCTAGCAAGAAGATAGAGACAGCTAATGAACTGTTTCTTGCTGTCCTTTTAATTATGGTTGTGCTGGCCTTTATGGTTGAGATGTTTCCCTTTATGTTGGCTGATAGTTGTGGCATTTTCATGATGGAGTCTTCTTTACTTTGATCTTTCATCTGATACATTTTGACCATGCTACTCTTTGACCCTGTTGTGTTGTTTTTACCTGTTTCATCCTGTTGCCTTCATATTTACTGTGGGGTAACTTTTAGCTGTTAATTTATCATAGTAAATCTGTTATTGTCTCCCACCATTTTGCACTTGGTAATTTCACATTTACCATTCTCCTGTAGATCTCATCAGCTTCGGTATACTTTGAAAAATTGGGCTTGGTGAGGAACAAATGTTTTACCTCATGCTCAAGGAAAAACAAGTTCTCAAATGTGTCGTATGATACTTTGCCCGTTGGCAAGGCTTTAATGGATGAGGAACTGGCTTGATCCTTAGCCAATTTTCTAAGTCTATCCCCATAGTCCAACTGTGTCATGAGTTTGTCATTGATGACCATAGGACTGGGCAAACCTTTCTCCCTCAAAATCTGAAATTTAGCCATGAACCTATCAATGGCTACCTGCATATTGTGGAACTTTTCTTCCAAATTAAGCATAAGGTTCCTTTTTGAAAGGATCTTTCTTATTTCTAAAATGGTGGCAGTTATGTCTTCAATGTTCAGCTCAAGTAGCTCATAGTTGTTTTTGCTATTGAGGAAATGGATGAGTCTATTTGCATCCTCAGGCTTATTTCCCAATTCCTCCTTCACTTTCTGGATAGCTTCAGTAGCTACCTTTACTAGCTCTATTTGCTCAAAAATAACTTGGATCAATGGCCAAATATCATTGACAGAGTCAATGATATTGGCCCACAACATTTCTTTGGTTTGTGCAAGTGGTTTCTCAAGTGTTAAATCCTTTTCTAGGATTTTGACCCTCTCACCCATTCTCTGGGCCCTTTGTGTTTCTTCTTTATGCTTTAGTTGGGAAAGTTTGCAGTCAGTTTCCAGACTTGCCACCTTTTCCTTCAATATTTTCATCTCTGTAGCCTGGATAAACATATCTTCCATGGCTTTCACAAGTTCTGTTGCTTTGTCCCCTGGTGCTCCTGCTGCTGTAGTAGATTCTATTGTTGCTGGCAAGGTTGTCGCAAGTGGAACTATACGTGCTAGTGATGCTGCCAAGGTAGAAGGAATTGTTGTGGATACCATGGGGTTGATCATTCAGATTCAGGACTAAGTCCATGAGTTCTTTATGTCTTTAATGGGATTCAAGAACCTCTACTGTTTGTGGATGAAGTAGTTGGGGTATATTTAGTTGTTTTTTCAATGCAGCTATGTCATCATTCTTCTTTTTAATAAGTTGTTATGTAGCTTTTATATCCTTGGGATCGTGTCCCAATTCAATTACTAAGTCCTCTAAGGACTTGATCCTGGTGTCCTTGGCCTGTGAGGAGGCCTTCTCTAACTAGAATTGAGCTGAGATATTGTTCAAAGAGTTTTGTAGCTGGTGGGTGGTTATGGCCTTTCCAGCCAAAGTGGAGTATATCATCTCCCATGTTTGCTTATGTAGCTCAATCTGGTCTATGGGATGGATATCCCTTGCCAGCACTTCAAAATCTATTTTCTTGAAATCTGAGGTTGTTCTTAGCTGTTGAGTTGTAGGCTTCACAGAGGTCATCTACAGCTTCCCCTCCTTTATGTCAAAGGCTGACATTAGCCTTGTTTGATTGGTAGGGGTGAGTTTCAGGTATTAAGCATAAGTTTGGATTTAAGCCTCTCATTTCTTGCCTTGATTTCTTTATATCTTTCGTTGATGTCTTGGTCTTTGTCTGCAGGCATTCTGAAGGAAGATACTTCCACACTGAGTTTCCTTTCTGATCCTTGTGTTTGTGAAGTGGAAGGCTCTTGTATGCCTCTAGATGGAGTGGCAGGCCAGCTTCTTTCTACTTCTATATTGGTGATCTCATTTGAGCCTTCAGTGTATTCCTGCTCAGAGGCAAGATTTAGCCTTTGTCGCTTGTTTGATTCCTACTATAAATTAGAGGTGACCATCCTTGAGGTGGAAGCTCCTTCTCTATTTCTTTTTGGGGCCTTCTCCTCGTTTTGAGGAGTCTGCACGACTGGAGGAGTGCTCATGGTAGTTTCTAGTTTTTCTGGTACTTGTAGAAAAGAGTTGTCATCAAGCTACTTTTCTAAATCAATAAGAGCATTCTCAATATCTACTCTGGTGTTGTCCTGGTCTACTAGGGTACCTTCCACCCATTTTGTTTGATTTGCATAAGCTTCTATCTCAGGTATGGGATGGTGAATGAAAGGTCCTAGCTTGACCTTTTGTCTTTTCTTTGTGATTCCAAAGGATCGTATCTCCATACAAAACTTCTTTGGAACTTCATCCTTTGTAATATTAAGTCTGCCTCTTGGCCAGCCTCTCTAGAGTTGCATATGAAGGGGCCTAGTTGGTCTTTTATTTTGAAATTGGCCTTCTTCTTGGCATTGACAAAGTTTATTTCATCTGCATTTATAATTTTCCTATAGTATTCTAATGCAAACAACCTCATTGGGAGGTACCTTGGTAGCTTGTATGGTGCCAACATGCAACCATAAATCTTGATTTCTGTATGGTTCTAGTAAAGGTACCAGTCACCAACTTTGGTCTATTTAGATAATTGGAGGACTCTTTTTATTTCTGGATTGATCCTTGGAGGAGGGCTTCTAGTCAACATTTTCATGACTGGGTGTACAAATAAATCAATAAAATCAGAGTAAGAGTATGGAGACTAGTACTAGTGGATCAATGGGGTCCAAAAAATGACTGACCTGGGCTGACCCTTGGTGTCCATCTTTTGAAGGGTGAATGGGAATTTCTCTGATTGATAATATAAAAACATGTGGTATAGAGTTGAGCAGTACTTGAAAACCCTTTCATTTCCCATTCTTGTGAACTGCTCATGCATTCTGTCAGCTATGAATGTGGCAAAGTCATAAATAGTTGCAGGAGGTTGTCCTGGGGTATAGATGGACATGAAAGCCAGGATGATTTCATCAATGTACTCACTTGTGGAGTAACCCAAAACACAAGATATCATGGATACAATATTTCGGCCCCAAGGAGAAAATATAGTTGCCACATATGGAAGGGGGTCTTTGGGGGTGTACTTCTCTTCTATGATGAAGGTTTGGATCAATTGGGCTAATCTTGCATAGTTGAGTTTGGGATATAAGTCTAACAGGTCTCCAATTGAGAGGGGATTTAGGTTTGGCCCTACTTGGCACTGCAGCATCTCATTTATGGACTCAGGAGTGATGGTGAAAAGGACTTTCTGGTCATGGGACATGATGGTTCTGTGACTGGGGACGTAGCAAGCATAGCACATATGTATAATTTCAGGAAAAATGTAGACTTAGGGGAACTAGTACTTGGGCAAATTTGACTCCAAAAGGCCAATTTCATCAGCATGGTCCAGGAACTTGTCCCTACTTTGGCAATGTATTTTGAGCAGGAGCTCTATAACAGTGGTATCTTTTATCTAGAAGTCTTTGTCAACCAGGGGAAGGTGGTCTAGGTCTAAATGAGGTGTCGTGATGGGTCTCGCATCCATGGCAATTAGGGCAGCCATTCTCAGTTCTTGTGGATTTGAGTAATGGGGAAAGGTAATTTGCAGTATTTAGGGCAACGGCGCTCAGCAAGGTGTGCAGTTTTTAATTAATTTTTAACTAAAACACTTAGTAACTGGTTACTTTTGAAATTGACAGGGTATTTGGTGAATTCTAGTTTAAATACCTGGAACTAGGGAGAATTGGCTCTGAGCGGGATGGCTAACGACTGCAAGTGGTCAAATGGATTTGTATAAGCTGCAAGGCTGACTGGGTTGTCTGCGGCATCTTTGGAGAAAAATTGTACGTGGGTTGACAACTTCGATGTTTGCAAGTGTTGTGCATGCGTACAGAGGCTTGCAAATGAAATTTCAGCCAAAACAAACAATTTTGGGCTTTTTGGCTTTTATACGTAAAAAGTTAGTTTTGGTGGGTATGGGGTGAACAGTGGTTGATTTGTCGCGTAGCCGGAGGGCGGTAAACGGTTTATATCGCACCACTTTTGGGAGCTTGGTGGTATTAGGGAGGGGCCACCTGATTCCATTCATCGGATGACACGTAGCATTGAGGATGGGAGAGAAACCACTTTATCGGGTGGGTAAAGGGCGAATGTCAGGTTGGCACGATATGGATAAGGGCCGTCGGATGAAGAGGGGGATGATCGCATAGTGATTAGGTGGGGAAACTGCACGGAGGCTAGTGGGGGGCCAGGTGGACATTTAATTATGGCGGTATGAGATTAATTTATAATTTAATCTAATCGGGGTGCTTTAATGCGGGATTAAGGGCTAAGACGGGGTTATTTATTTTTGCGGGATATGGGTAGTAATATAGTTTATAATTAAACTAAGGGGTAGGGCTAATTTATACACGGGAATTAAATATACACGGAAATTGGGTTTTTCAGGGATTTTGTATATATTAATAAAAGTTAGTAATTAATATGAAAAATGGGTGGAAAAGGGAAAAACACTAAGTACAATGTTTTTTTGTGAATTACATGTTTTTCACATATTTACATTAATACTTAGGGTAAATCATTTTTGTGGGTTTATGGTATGAAAGTGCTTTATATGGGGAAAAGTGCTTTTCCTAGGCAAAAAGTGTTTTACCCTTAGGAAAAGGAGTTTTATTAGGAAAATGAATGAACTGATGGGGGGATGAATTTTATGAGGGAAATCTAGTATTTGATATCCATAAGTCATTGAGCCGAGGGTCTGGTCCCTCCAAAAGTCAGAGAAATGCTCTGAGCCTCTTTGACTTAAAGGTTTTAAATACTTAGAACTTTATTATGGGAAATTAGTTAAGTACAGGGGTGAAATGAATGGGGGAAGTTAATTAATTGACTTTGAAATCCATTTACATGCTTGATTGTCCATTCATATTTGGAGCATATGATGAAAAATGATAAATATGCTTTTTGTTTAATCAATCACCATACTTCTGCAACCTTTCTTCTACTTACCCATCTACTCATTCTACCATTTTTTCTTCACTTTATTAGGGTGCATTTAAGCTAGCAAACCCTTATCAATATTTTATTTTCTTTACATAGCAAACTATCTAAATCAAACCTTATTTCATCCATGGGCTCAGTTTAAACAGTTGAGCTCCTTTATTTACTCTACCTATCTAATTATCTGCCAAGATTACACTGTTTGGTCAGATTTTATTCTCTATCTATAGACATGAAATTGAAAACATGAAATAGCCAAGTTTAAACATTTTGACTATTCATGGATTGTGGCATAAGTGACAAGCTGCACACAACCATTCATTAAGCATAAAAAGTAAATAGTAGTGGAATTTTGACTTGCACACTTTCATGGTCTTTTTGTTTTCTTGGGGTTCATATTTTTCATTTTTTTGTGACCTATTTTCATTCTTTTTGTCCTTTGATTATTCTTTTAGGACATACCCTCTTTACATTTTTTAACTTTTTAATATGGAAAAAAATTGCAGAAAGCAAAGGTATGTACAATATTACAAGGCTTAACCTTAGTCAATCAAAATTATGACTCCTATTGGTAGAGGAACCTAACACTACCAATCCCCAAAATTCGAAGAAAAAGAATAAGGGGAAGGGTAATAAGGGTAACCAGGGTAATCAACAAAATCAACCCCAAGGGAACCAGCCTAACACCAAAAACCAGCAACAAAGCAACTAGCCCAAGAAGAACAAGGCTATTCATAAGAGCAATCCTTGTGCATGTTGTGGTGTACATGGCCATTATACTCATAAGTTTCCCCCCTTACCTCAGGTGCGCCAAAAGTGGGAATCCCATGCAGCTTCTAAAGGTCAACTGCTCATGCAGCAAACGCCTCAGAATCATGCGCCATATCAACTAGCCGTGCTTACAAATCCTTTCCCTTAGCAAGGTTTTGTTGATGATAAACCTCAGCAAGGTCAAGTATCCCACCCTCCCCAACCTTCTAGTCTTGGTGACTACCAGATCTTCATGATGAATTCTCTCTGATGTTAGCTTGCAAACTCGGTCGCGTCAATACGACAAGCCATCAGCTTCTTTTGCAACTGAGCCCAAAACCAAAGATTCTATTGAGATTCTTACGACACCAAATGGTCCCTTACAGATCCCTCAATCCATGGTTGAGTCAATTCCAAAGATCCCCAAAGGGCCATTGCATCATAATGCAGCTTCTAACCAACTTGCCCACACGTAGATTATAGTAGGCGACTTGGCGCAATCACCTGTCGCCATGTCAATGTTAGAGGTCCTCCAATCATGCCCATCTAAGAAGAAATATCTAATAACTACTTTAGGCGAAGTAGATCCTTCAAACAATTGTTTGATTGTCTTTCCTATTGATGCGTCAGGACATTCTCCATTACCACCATCTGTTGCTTTCTAGATACCATTCCGAGTCCATAATTCCATCATCTCCCAATGCATTATTTACGAAGGTGCATCCACCTACGTGATATATGCTACCATTTGGAAGCAACTCAAGTCACCCAAATTGTCCCCATCCACCATCACTTTGTGTGCTTGGGACGGTCACCCTTCCAAACCTCTTGGCATGTATCGTAATTGTCTAGTGACTCTTGTGGGTAAGACTGTTTCTGTATACATTGAGGTTATCGATGCCCCCTAGATTACAACATTCTATTGGGTCATAGTTACCCTTATGCCATGTCATTTGTCGCGTCTGCGATTTTCCACAAGATGTTCTTTCCCCATGAAGGGAAGATCGTCATTATCAATCAATTGACGTACTATGAGTCTTCATCCTTGACCTCCCCTGAGTCCATTATCTCATCGATGTCCAACAAGCAGTTTGCCACCCCTCTCACTGGTGTTTCACTCAGAGACCATAAAGATTCCACCTTGTTGGGTGCTTTCCCTAGTCCTCCCCTCCCATCTCTGAGCCCATCTCATCAAGTGTTTGCATGTTACAAGCATCGCGGGTTGCTCAAAAGTAGTCTGATACCTATGGTCAAAAACAATCTCCACAACATCCTACTATTGCGACTTCAGCTAAGCCATCTAGATCCACCCCTCCACGACCTCCTCCTTTTGTGGGTGCCTCTCCTTTGTTCCCACCATGAAATCTTCCTCCAGGTCTTAACCATCCAGGAACTATTCTGCCAGGACATTATCCTGCAAGACAGATACCTTTCTTGTTTCCTCCGCCTATAATCTTTTCTGTCACTTTAATGGCTTCATTGAGTCTCCCCAATATGACTTTAGGGATCCCAGTCTGGTACATTGATCCCCCAATGAGCACAATGCCTGGTCAGCTCAAACCATATCATGCTTTGACCTAGGTTCAATCGGTCCCTGCAACCCCTATTTTTGCTCCAATTCCACTACAACCTCAACAGGAACCCACTCCCATTGCAAAAACATCCGAACAAAGGGCAAAGCTAAGAACAAGGAACCTAAGGAAAAGGCTCCCCAAGCACCTCCATATTCCAAGGCTCCAAAGTCGACACCTCTATGCGCTTTGTGTAATTTTGTTGGGCATGCCACCAATAATTGTCAGGAGCTTTCTCATCTCAAACCTTTGGTTCATGAAATGTTTCCTGAGTCTAACATACTTGAGGTCCAAGTTACCTTACCTGATTCATCCAAGAGACTTAAATCGTTGCGCATGAATCACCCTTTTGCTTTGTACGATCATTATGGTCACTATTCCCATTGTTTCCCTCATCTCAATAAATTTCACGACTGTCTTCATGTGCTTTGTGAATTTGAGGCCACTCTTAGGGGATCATCTACTCCTCTACCTGTGGATTTTGGTACCACTAGTACACCAGAACAGGGTGACTCTAGTCCCACCATCCTGATCCCTCCCCCGATGTCGAGATGAGGGACTCCACAGTCAATATCATTTACCTGTCGTCATCCTTGAGATCCTCGCAGGAAAACCTCTCTTAGGTTCCCGTGTGCGCTTATGTTGAACCTCCCTCGTCAGAAAACTGGGTCCCAACATCAATAGATCTTCCATATACTAGCTCGTCATCTACCATTTCATATGATGTGTATGTGAACCTTCTTTCTCAGGATGATGCACCAGGTACTGTCACTGCATCATGTAGTGAAAGAGCCCTTTTCTGGAAAAAACCCACAGTATTTCTATCACCCATTGCGACCAAACCGTAGATCGGTTTGATGAACCATCAACACCATTGGAAATCTCTCATCGAGCACTATAATGGGTCTCTCTTCATTTTTGATGATTTGACACTTCACCGAGAAGCCATTTTTCCAAGAAGGGTCACTTCGTTGCCTCTCAAAATCGAATTTCTTCATATGCAACACTTGTCGTCTCATGTGTTGATTTTAGCCATGAGAAACCATCATTTTCTCATGTTTTCATGTTCCCCACTGGGCCTATTCTGTGTGGCAGAATCATCGAGTCACCCTTGTTTAGAGCATCCACGATGAGTCACCTTTGCATCCATGGAGTTTGTTTCGCATTCCATTATATCATGTCATATTATTCCATCCATATTTGCATACCATTCATCCCGTGTTGCCCATTTTGGCCTTTAGTCATACTATCCACCATACCCTTTGTAGTCGAGTTAGTCGCTACTAGGTCAACCATGCACTTTATGCTCTGACAAGGGAAGTCATTTGTTTGTCCCCTAGTCCCATTTTCCCTGGTGTCAGTCCATCAATCACATTACTATTTTCCCTCGTGCCTTAGTTGAGGATCCTCATTGCCTCACCTATGGCGGGCCCTATTCTGTTAACATCAGCACATCTATTCCAGAAGAACAACCTAGAGGGCAGTGTATCTTGGTTCCAGCTTCCACTCTTGTTCGGTGCCTTAGATCAAGCAAAGGAAATCATCATTTCCCTTTGACTTGGTTGTTTCATGCTCGTGATTCATACACTTGATGATCCAGTGATGCAACAAATTGTACCAGTGATTCAGGGGTATGCGTGAGATGTTTCAAACCTCATGAGGGGGTGGCCCTTCAAGTAGTCCCCCACATGCGCGATGACTTCATATTATGCTACAGCCTCAGATGTAGTTCCGCAAATTTGATGGGTTCAGTTCTTGCCACTTGCAATGCTCATAGCATGCATGTCTCCTTCAGATGATCCATTCAGTTTTGCATATCCTTTTCCTGTTTAGCTGGGCTTCTTTGGTTGTTATACCCTCCCTCCCACCCATTTTTTGAGGGAAGGGCCATTATATATCATGTACTCATATGTTAGTATTCAGTCCTAGCTCATGTTTTTCCCAGGCGCATTATGTATATGGGATACATTGTATTATTTTCTGGCTCATTTATGCCAGCATGTAATGTACCATTTAGCATGTACTTTAGTGATCAGTTTCATTTTTCTGCGCACATTATTATTTTTTGTACTGAGTTATCTCGGCGGGTATAGGTATGCCTCCCCCGCATCACTGAGATTAGGTACCACATCATAAAAGGAGACTTACATCAGTTAGTTGGTCTTGCCCCCTCAATCATTATCCCCTTTCGATTTAGCTTCATTGGTCTCTCTATCTCTCTCTGACTTTCCTTCGATGTCTAGTGATTGTGTCCTTACAATGTACTTCGGTCATACTTTTGGCTCCTAACACTCGTACGTTGGGGGTAAATCTATTATCACCAAAAATTGATCATCTAGCCATAACTTACTAGATGGATCGAAGTACATCATGTAGCGCCAATTTTACCATAGTAAAATTGCTTTCACTATAAGAAATTATTTAATAAACCACATTTGTTAAGTTATTTCTAGTTAAACCCATGAAGAATAATTAAATAATTCATTATCTATTTAATTATCTTCTAGGAATAATTAATTAAACCATTGTTTAACTAATATTCCTTATCATATTTGACCCAATCATGAGAAATAAATAGATAAATCATTATTTTTCTTATTTTTCTCTAGGAATAATTAATTAATCATTATTTAGTTATTATTCCTTGTCAAGTTTGACTAAATCCCCTAGGAATACTTAAATAAATCATTATTTGTTTATTATTCATTAACCACATTCCTTGAGATGATAAATAAATCATTTATTTATTTATTATTTCTAAATAAAATTATTTAACCAATATAAATAATTTTTCCCTCCAACCAAATATAATAAAATATTCCAAATAGTTAATTCTAGAATTTGGTTAATAATATTTTATTATTTTCTATTATTCGAGGATAACCTATTACTTTGTTATAAATAGAAGGGTTTAACATTCTTTCTTCACTTTCGATCATTTTCATTGTTTCACTCACTGTTGCAGCTTTAATTATTATCATTGTTGCACACCAATTCTTTTTCCATTTGAGTTCTCATTGAGCTCAAACATTTTGTTTGCTGGGTTTTGCACATTATAGAGGAGAGAAACTCTACAAAAACTAAAGACATTGAAGATAGCCAAGAACTCACCCATAGAGGGGGACTAGTAACATTATTTGTTCCCTTCACAGGTGTCATCTAATAAAATATATTCTTTAGATATCTGGTTTCCATTAGATTATTGGAGTTACTTGCGCTTAATTTCTTATTCCATTTTGTTGTTTAACTATTTATGTTGCATAGATCAGGGGTTTGGCAGGTTTTATTTCTATCGTTTGTTGCAAATCCACACTATTTAATAGCCATTTTTACTGTTAGGGTTGTTTGTCATCCACAGTCTAAAGTGGTCTCTTTTTGTACACCTTCAAGAAGAAACACTCAAACAAATGGCGACTCCACTGCGTTTTTAATTCTGATTCAGAAACTTAGGTGAAATTTAATTTTCAACTTAGTATTTTTCTTTTTTCAATCTCTTAATGTTGTTTACTAGCATTCTAACCCTAGATCAATCAAATTTCTAACTTTCGCAAGTTTTCTGGTTATTTCCATAGGTCATAGGAACCAACCGTGATAGAGACATCAAATTTTTCCGAGACTTGTCACTCGAGAACTGAGGAGCAGAAATCGCACTTTTCTACCCCAAACCTACGATCTGGAGATCCAGAATGCACTTTCTGGCCCAAAAAGTGTGATATCCCCTTAATCAAGTCAATACCTGTGATTTTAGGGTTTCCGTGAATTTTTCTGATCTTTTTCTGGGTTTTGCCAAGGGCTATCTATTGGGTTGGTTGACCACTGTCTTAGCCCGTTTAGGCCTTGATCTACTTTGTTTCACTCGTCAAAGTGGAATTTAGCCCCTTAGGTCTTCTAGTACACTTCCACCTTTATAGGAGGAGTTTAGCTGAGTAAGAAATCTAAGTTTTTGCAGAGTTTTCAACCATATTTTCCAGATAGGTTGTTTCCATCCAAAGTTCCCTCTTGAACCTTGTTTGGTCATTTGCCTTAGGGTACCACTGTTTGCCCTAGGTTTCACACCCATCTCCCTATCTTTTGCAACAATTTTCCTCACTGATTTTTTTGTTGTTGCACCACTTTCCAGCAGCATAGTTTCATTTGATCCCAGTCACACCGACGCTTAGATCTCTTGGCATTTTTTGTGTGCTTTCAGTTGATTTCGCCACCAACCATCACAGCATTTGCAAACCTAGTTTGGGTGGGGTTTTGGATAGTTTATTTGTTGTTTTTAATTTCAATTTATTTATAGTATTTCAGCAATCTTTTTCTTTTTCTTTTTTCAAACGCGATCTGGGCATAGTTAATAAACACACATATTTGCACACACAAGCACACCTTAAGCAAAGGACTCTTGCTTAACACTGTCAAGACAAGACTTAACTTAATTAATTTGTCTCCCCAACAGAGACAAATAAATTTTGTTTATCTCCCTTCACCATTTCTGTGTCACTTGTGTCTTGCAACCTTTGCACCACCAATGCATTTGTTGTAGAGACTTTTAGGTCGTCATCCCCAGTTTCTGCTTGGACGTATTAATCCTCCCCACAGGATTCGAGTTAGTCCTCCCCCAAGTCCCCTTCTAGTTCATCTGATTCCTCATCTGATTCTCAACCTCCTTCACCGCATACCGTCATCATGTCAAGACCCACTGCAGGTGCAGGAGACCAACCTGGTGGTGGCTCTGGTCCTACCTCGGTAGTCACATCTAGTGAAAACATTACAGGAACCATTCCAGTAGCCCCTTTTCTACCTTTCATGGTTGGGTTAAGTCTCATAGATTTTAACCAATTCGATTAACGACCCTATACACCATGATGTTGGTTGTCCAGCTATGCCAACTAAGCTTCCCTCAGACATTCCCAAGTTTGAGGGTAATTCTGGAGAGGACCCACCAATCACGTCCTCTCCTTCCATATGTGGTGTTCATCCAATTCCATCACCGATGACTCCATTCGTCTTTGGTTGTTCCAAAGCACGCTCACTGGAGATGCTTCGAAGTGGTATGTTGACTAGCCCATCGCTTCTCATTCCACTTTCGCGATGCTTCCTAAAGAGTTCCTTTCATATTTGTAGTTACCTCTCTAATACGACACCGATACGGAGCTCTTGACCAAATTTCATCCGTCCTCTGCCATCCATCTTTCCAATCATGTTTAGGAATGACGTAGAATGAGGAGTATGTGTCATGCTCCTTGCTTAGAAGACCGTCTACCTCGATTGGTTTCTTATGACTCTTTTAATACCCATTTCCAAATATGTCATGTCTCACCTTCCTCAAACAGAGGAAGATTCTCTCCAGACCGCTCTGAGATATGACTTGATTTATGCTCAAACTGGTTATGTCTATACCGTTATACTAGACCTCCCTCGTTCTAGTGGTGCCAATGCACCGAGGGCATCTCACATTGCTGACAGTATCATTGGATCTATTTCACATCCTTCTCCATATACTCAACAGAGTTATGGTTATCCACAGGGGGGCACCAGTTCCTCCAACACTTATTCCCTTCTTATCAGCTACGTGTACTCAGGACAAAGCACATCTTATGCATTCACCCAACCACATCAGCAGATGTCAGGGCCAGCTAGTGCTCAACCTATATACCAGATTGTTTCCCCTTCACCATATTACACCTATGCACCGCCGAGCGCTCCAACCTCCCAGGCATTAATGTAGCAACCTCCCATCCATCCTCAGCCTCAGCAGCCACCGCCCCCTCAGGACCAAGTGTATGCATAGCACAGTGCGACCAATCCCCAAAATTTGAAGAAAAAGAAGAAGGGGAAGGGTAACAAGGGTAACCAGGGTAATCAACCCAATCAACCCCAAGGGAACCAGCCTAACACTGACAACCAGCAACAGGGAAACCAACCCAAGAAGAACAAGGTTATTAGCAAGAAAAAGCCTTGTGCATGTTGTGGTGTACATGGCCATTATACTCATAAGTGTCCCCTCTTACCTTAGATGCACCAAATTTGGGAAGCCCAGGCAGCTTCTAGAGGTCAACCGCTCATGCAACAACCGCCTTAGAATCCTGCACCATCTCAACCGGTGGTGCTTACAAATCCTTTCCCTCGGTAAGGATTTGGTAATGCTCAACCTCAATAAGGTCAAGCAGCCCACCCTTCCCAACCTTTTGGTCCTGGTGACTACCAGATCCTCATGATGAATTTTGACAAGGTCAACACCTCCGATGTCAACTTGCAAACTCGGTCGCATCAATACGACAAGCCATCTGCTTCATTTGCAAATGAGTCCAAAACCAAAGAATCTATTGATCCTCTTACGACACCAAATGGTCCCTTACAAATCTCTCAGTCCAAGGTTGAGTCAATTCTCAAGATCCCCAAAGGGTCGTTGCATCATAATGCGTCTTCTAACCAAGTTGCCCACACGTATGGTATAGTAGGCGACTTGGTGCAATCACTTATCGCCATGTCGACGCTAGAGGTCCTCCTGTCATGCCCATCTCAGAAGAAAGTTCTACTAAGTGCTTTAGGCATAGTAGATCCTTCAAATGATCGTTTGATTGTCTTTCCTATTGATGCGTCAGAACATCCTTCATTGCCACCATCCGTTGCTTTCCAGATATCAGTCTGAGACCGTAATGCCATCATCTCCCAATGCATTATTAACGAAGGTGCATCCACCTGCGTGATGTATGTTGTCGTTTGGAAGCAACTCAAGTCACCTAAACTGTCCCTATCCACCATCACTTTGCGTGCTTGGTACAGTCACCCTTCCCAGCCTCTCGGGATGTATCGTAATTGTCCAGTGACTCTTGCAAGCAAGACTATTTCTATATACATTGAGGTTATCGATGCCCCTCTAGATTACAACATTCTGTTGGGTTGTAGTTACACTTATTCCATGTCATTCGTTGTGTCTGCACTTTTCTGAAAGATGTGCTTTCCCCATGAAGGGAACATCATCACTATCGATCAGTTGACATACTACGAGCCATCATCATTGACCTACCCTGAGTCCATTATCTCATCGATGTTTGGCAAGCAGTGTGCGACCCCTCTCACCGGTGTTTCACTCGGAGTCTACAAAGATTCCACCTTGTTAGGTGCTTTCCCTAGTCATCCCCCTCCCATCTCTGAGCCCATCTCATCGAGTGTTTGCATGTTACAAGCGTCGTGGGCTGCTCAAAAGTAGTCTGGTACCTCTAGTCAACAGCCAGTTCCACAACATCCTATTGTTTCGACTTCAGTCAAGCCATCTAGATCCACCCCTCTTGGACCTCCTCCTTTTGTGGGTGCCTCTCCTTTGTTCCCATCAGGAACTCTTCCTACAAGTCTTAACCATCCAGGAACTGTTCTGCCAGGACATTATCCTGCAAGACAAATATCGTTCTTGTTTCCTCCTCTTGGAATCTTTTCTGTCCCTGCCATGGCTTCGTTGAGTCTCCCTAATATGACTTTGGGGATCCCAGTTGGGTACATTGATCCCCCAACGAGCACTCCGCCTGTTCAACTTAGATCATATCATGCTTTGACCCAGGTTCAACCAGTCCCTACAACCCCTGTCACTGCTTTAGTTCCACCTCAACCTCAATAGGAACCCACTCCTGTTGCGAAAACATTCAGACAGGGGGCAAATCCAAGAAGAAGGAACCTAAGGACAAGGCTCCCCAAGCACCTCCATCTCCCAAGGCTCCAAAGTCGACACCTCCATGCACTTTGTGTAATGTTGTTGTGCATGCCACCAATAATTGTCTCGAGATTTGTCGTCTCAAACCTTTGGTTCACGAAATGTTTCCTGAGTCTAACATACCTAAGGTCCAAGTTACCTTACCTAATTTAGCCAAGAGACTTAAATCGTTGCACACAAATCACCCTTTTTCTTTGTGCAATCATTATGGCCACTATTCCCATTGTTGCCCTCATCTCGACGAATTTCACGACTACCTTCATGTGCTTCGTGAATTCGAGGCCACTCATAGTGGATCATCTACTCCTCTACCCGTGGATTTTGGTACCAATAGTACACCAGAACAGGGGTACTCTGGTCCCACCATCGTGATCCCTCTACCCGATGTCGAGATGACGGACTCCATGATCCATATCCTTTACATGTCGTCATCCTTGAGATCCTCGCAGGAAAACCTCTCCTAGGTTCCCACGCGCGCTTATGTCGAACCTCCCCCGTCGGAAACTCGGGTCTCAACATCGGTAGATCTTCCATATACTAGCTCGTCATCTACCATTTCAGATCTTGTGTATGTGAACCTTCTTTCTCAGGATGATGCACCAGGGACTGTTGTCGCATCATGTAGTGAAAGATCCCTTTTCTAGAAAAAAACCCACAGTTTTTATGTTTCCCATTGTGACCAAACCGTAGATTGTTTTGACGAACTATCAACTACGTTGGAAATCTATCATCGAGCACTATAATGGGTCTCTCTTCGTTTTTTATGATTTGACACTTCACCCAAAAGCCATTCTTCCAAGAAGGGTCACTTCATTGCCTCTCAAAATTGAATTTCTTCATATGCAACACTTGTACTTTGTGGACCACCTTCCCTTGGAATTTGTCATCTCATTTGTCGATTTTCATCATGAGAAACCATAATTTTCTCATGTTTTGATGGTCCCCACCGGGCCTATTCTGTGTGGCAGCATCATTGAGTCACCTTTGTTCAGAGCTTTTGCGATGAGTCACCTTTGCATCCATGGAGTCTATTTCACATCCCATTATATCATGTCACAGTATTCCATCCATATTTTCATACTATCCATCTTGTGTTGCCCATTTTGGCCTTCAGTCATACTGTCCACCATCCCCTCTAGAGTCGCGTTAGTCACTGCTAGGTCAATCATGCACTTTATGCTCTGACAAGGGAATTCATTTGTTTTTCCCTTAGTCCCATTTTCCCCATTTTCCCTGGTGTTAGTCCATCAGTCACATTACTATTTTCCCTCATGCCTTAGTTGAGGATCCTCATTGCCTCACCTATGGCGAACCCTATTCTGTCGACATCAGCACATCTATTCCAGAAGAACGGCCTAAAGGGCAGTGTATCTTGGTCCCAACTTCCACTCTTATTCGGTGCCTTAGATAAACCAAAGGGAATCATCATTGCCCTTTGACTTGGTTATTTCATACTCGTGATTCATACATTTGATGGTCTAGTAATGCAAGAGATTGTACCCTTGATTCCCTGGTTTGTGTGAGATTTTTGAGACCTCATGAGGGGGTGGCCCTTCAGATAGCCCCCCACATGCCCGGATGACTTCATATTATGCTACAACCTCAGATGCAGTTCCACAAATTTGATGGGTTCGGTTCCTGCTGCTCGCAACGCTCATAGCATGCATGTCTCCTTCAGATGATCCATTCAGTTTTGCAGAGCCTTTTCCTGTTTAGCAAGGCTTCTTTGGTTGTTCTATCTTCCCTCCCACCCATTTTTTGAGGGAAGGTCCATTACATCTCATGTACTCATATGTTATTGTATTCATTTCTGACTCATCTTTTTCCCAGGTGCATTATGTATATGGGATACATTGTATTGTTTTCTGGCTCATTTATGCCAGCATGTACTTTAGTGATCGGTTTCATTTTTCTGCGTGCATTATTATTTTTGTACTGAGTTATCTCGACGGGTATAGGTATGCCTCCCCCACTTCATTGAGATCAGGTACCACAACATAAAAGGAGACTTACATCAGTTAGTTGGTTTCGCCCCCCAGTCACCATTCCCTTTCGATTCAGCTTCATTGGTCCCTCTCTCTCTCTGACTCCCCTTCGGTGTCTAATGATTGTGTCCTTACAACGTACTTCGATCATACGCTTTGCTCCTAACACTTGTACGTTGGGGAAAATCTGTTATCACCAAAAATTGATCATCTAGCCATTACTAGATGGATCGAAGTACACCATGTAGGGCCAATTTTACCATAGTAAAATTGGTAAAATTGCTTTCACTATAAGAAATTACTTAATAAAACACATTTGTTAAGTTATTTATCGTTAAACCCATGAAGAATAATTAAATAATTATTTAATTAATTAATTATCTTCTATGAATAATTAATTAAACCATTGTTTAACTAATATTCCTTGATATATTTGACCCACTCATGAGAAATAAATAGATAAATCATTATTTATCTTATTTTTCTCTAGGAATAATTAATTAATCATTATTTAGTTATTATTCGTTGTCAAGTTTGACTAAATCCCCTAGGAATATTTAAATAAATCATTATTTGTTTATTATGCTTTCACCACATTCCTTGAGATGATAAATAAATCATTTATTTATTTTTGCGTCGAGAGGCGCTCTAGAGTATATGAGGGAGATACATTAAAAATATTAAAAAAATATGAGGAGATGTTGTCACCTAAAATAACTTTACATTAAAAAAAATATGAAGGAGATGTTGTCACGTAAAGTTACATTAAAATATATATATATATATATATATATATATAAAAAAATGTGTCGGCTAATATATATTGTATATGTTGAAGATATGTGTAATGTTACTATAATGTTTCTATATATGTGCGGGCTAATATATATTGTATATGCTGAAGATATGTGTAAGGTTACTTTTAAAAAAAATGTGTCCGCTAATATTAAGAAACTCAATTTTGAAAACGATATATATACAATTTAAAAAGAGATCGATTAGCTTATTCATTGAATAACAAATAAAATTAGGTAAAGGAATTGAATCAATTGGTCGTATCATGTAATAATAACCGGGTAAATTTCGCGTTTAGTTTTTTTGTTGTGTGATTTTGTTAATAATAATAACCCGGTAAATTTATATTTTGTGGCGTTAAGTTTTGGGTTGTGTGATTTTTGTAATACCATAATAATAATAAGGTAAATTTCAAGTTTTTGGTTGTAGGAAGGTAAACTCAATATAATGGAAGGTGATCAATAAAATTAGTAGGAGTGAGGGGAAATATTGAGTAGAATGTAATATTTAGGGTTGGGTGTGCCATTACTTAAAATTTAATAATATTACATTTTAATTACTATTTCTTTAATAATATTACATTTTAATTACTATTTCTCCCCATCCCTCGCCACTATTTATTGGGTGGGGTGGTTATAAATATTGGGTAACATATAATTTATATTTTGTGGCGTTAAGTTTTGGGTTGTGTGATTTTTGTAATACCATAATAATAATAAGGTAAATTTCAAGTTTTTGGTTGTAGGAAGGTAAACTCAATATAATGGAAGGTGATCAATAAAATTAGTAGGAGTGAGGGGAAATATTGAGTAGAATGTAATATTTAGGGTTGGGTGTGCCATTACGTAAAATTTAATAATATTACATTTTAATTACTATTTCTTTAATAATATTACATTTTAATTACTATTTCTCCCCATCCCTCGCCACTATTTATTGGGTGGGGTGGTTATAAATATTGGGTAACATATAATATTGTAATATTATATGTTATGTAATCAATATATTTGTAACAATTAATATAGATGTGTTCCATCTATAAATTTAATTAATAAGCGGATAAAAACTTAATATTTACAATATGACAATATTTTTAATCATGAATATTTACCGTGGATATTATTAACTTCTAAGTAGGTTTTTTTACAATACCATGGGCCAATACCCACAATAGAATGATAGAGAGGGAGAGGAGGGAAGAAAATTATAATACCATGGTTTATCAATACCATGGGTCATCTAGATTTTTGCTTATTATGTTATGGATCTAGGATTTTAATTATTACAATACCATGTCTTATCAATACCACATGCCCAAAAACCATAACATATTTAAAAATAAAAATATTTTAATTTAATTTAATTTTATAACATTTTTTAATTAAATCTAAGAGAAAATTGGTTATAATTACTTTTAAGGTATATCTAAACCCTCCATCATCGTGACTACTAACAATATTTTTATAGAGATTAAATGGAGGTTTTAATAAATTAAAAAATGAGAATACTTTTATATATACATATGTGAAATTTATATAATATAAATAATACTATAATGAACTAGGATAGATGTATCTTAACCAAGGATTCAAGCGAAGTGAGAAAGCAAAGTGATTAACAATGATAGAGGAAATATAGTGCGTGATTCTTTTAATTTTTTTATTATTGTATTTTCTTTAACATGATTGATCCAAAATATAGGTTTAATATTTGTTTTATTAATTTAGATACTTTCTTAAATACAATACAATGAGATGATATTTAAGAAAGAGAGTGAGATGGAGGGGGAATAGAGTGTGGGAGACACACATAGAGGTGTGAGACACGATGAGAGAGAGAAAGGAAGAGAGAGAGAGAGGAGGGGGAGAAAGGGAGGGAGAGAGATGGATTTGGAGGGGGGGAGAGAGGGAGTAACAAGGGAGAGATGAACATGGAATGAGGGAGAGGGGAGACGAGGAAAGAGAGAGAAAAGGAGAGGATAAAGATAGGGAAATAAGGGGAAGAGAGAGACAGGGAGACATAGACATGGAGGGGGGAGAGGGGGGGAGATAGAAGGAGAGAGGGAGGGAAATTGTGACAAAGTTGGAGGGTGGAAAGGAAGAGGGAGAGATAGATGTATAGATAGATAGATATGGGGAGATAGAGAGAGAGCATGACATGTTTAGGGGGTTGAGATAGGGAGACAATTAAGGAGAGATGGAGGGAGGTATAAATATAAATGGCAAGGGGAGAGAGGAAAGAAGAGAATGATAGAGAAAGTTAGGGAGATGCAGTTAAAGTGAGACGTGGGAGAGAGGGAGGGGAAGAGGGAGAAGGAGAGGGGAGGTAGATAGAAAAAGAATGGAAGGTAGAGAGAGAGGGAAGAAGAAAGAGTCTCACAGAGACAAATGTAGAAATAGAAGCTAGATCTAGAAAGTCATGAATATTTTATATTTTCACTAAAATATATGTATTGATTTCAATGTAGCTGTTGATTTCTAATCCTATTTGATCACATGCACTATATGCATTGATTTCACTGTAGATGTCGATTTATAATTCTATTTAATACCTTACACTAGATGCATTGATTTCAATGTCAATGTTGATTTCTACTCCTATTTGATCGCTTGCACAGAATGCATTGGTTTCAATGTAGATATTGATTTCTAATCCTATTTGATTGCTTGCACTAGATGCATTGATTTCAACGTAAATGTCGATTTCTAATCATATTTAATACCTTACATTAGTTGCATTGGTTTCATCGTACATGTTGATTTCCACTCATATTTGATTTCTTGCATTAGATGCATTGGTTTCAGTGTAGATATTGATTTATACTCCTATTTGATTACTTGCACATGATGCATTGGTTTTAGTGTAGATATTGATTTTTAATCATATTTAATCGCTTGCACTAGATGCATTGATTTCAGTGTAGATGTTGATTTCTAATCATATTTAATACCTGACACTAGATGCATTTATTTCAACGTAGATGTTGATTTCTACTCATATTTGATTTCTTGCATTAGATGCATTGGTTTCAATGTAGATATTGATTTCTAATCCAATTTGATTTCTTGCACTAGATGCACTGATTTCAGTATAGATGTTGATTTCTAATCCTATTTGATTGTTTGCACTAGATGCATTGATTTTATTATAGATGTTGATTTCTAATTTGATGCAACAAAATGTATGATGTACATTAATTTCAAAGTAATTAGATTAATAGTGTGCATTCATTTCAATGTAAGCACAACTCTACGTCCTCCATCTATATCTCTATCTCCCCTTGTCTCTCCTTTTCACCCCCAAAACACACACACACTCTCTCAATGTAAGCACATAAAAATTATTCAACCATAAATACAATACTTGAATTTTCATCCTAAATAAAATGTTTGCTTACCCCAAACATTTGGTTCTTGAAACTATGAACTATTTATAATTGGGAACATTCTTATTATTCCCATTTTCCATCATTCAACATTGTTAGTTACTTTGCATTCAAACGCAGTAATAGAAAATAACTACCATTGAAAATTATTTGGGGTTTAGCACTCCATAAGTAACAATGATTGACTTTGGAGAAAACTACTATTAATAATGGACAGCAACAGAGACAAGGTATATTGTTTACTACAGTAGCTCAAGTTAAATATTTGAATGGTCTATGATTCCAACTACTATTTTCATATGATCAATATGAGAAAATGGAAAAAATAATAGGTGTGACAATAGGAACAATAGAAGAAAATAGTTTCAGATTGAGGTGTGACAATAGGAACAATAGAATAAAATAGTTTCAGATTGATTGCAATGAACATTGTTTGTAATTGACTATATTCTTAGTATTCACATTTTATATCTATCAAAATTGTTACATTGACACTTTGCACTCAAAATTTGTATTTCTTCATTTTTCATCATTCAAGTTACTAATAGTCTCTATCATCTCAACAAACTGAGGTAACTAAGCAAATTTTAAATTAAATTGACCAAATTAATCTTAGACATATTTAGCATATTTAAAATGATCAAAAAAATTAGATGTTCAACAAATTTTGTATGACTACACACGACTAAAACTAGCCTAGAGCCATCTTAACACCGGATCTATCAAGTGCCGAGAGGGATCAAATCACTCGAGGTTCAAACCTTTCCTCAAGTTTTGCACTCAAAAAAATAGGTTTTCACCTTGAGAGATTTGATCCCTCTCGGCGCTTGATAGATCTGGTGTTAAGATGAATCTAGGCTGGTTATTTCTAAATAAAAGTATTTAACCAATATAAATACATTTCCCTCCAACCAAATATAATAAAATATTCCAAATGGTTAATTATAGAATTTGGTTAATAATATTTTATTATTTTCCATTATTCGAGAATAACCTAATATTTTGTTATAAATAGAAGGGTTTTACATTCATTCTTCACTTTCGATCATTTTCATTGTTGCACTCACTGTTGCAGCTCTGATTATTATCATTGTCGCACACCATTTTCTTTCCATTTGAGTTCTCATTGAGCTCAAACAATTTGTTTGCTAGGTTTTACAGATTATGGAGGAGAGAGACTCTCCAAAAAAAGCTAAAGACATTGAGGAGAGCCAAGAACCCATCCCATAGAGGGGGATTGGTAACATTATTTGTTCCCTTCACAGGTGTCATCTAATAAAATATATTCTTTATATATCTAGTTTCCATTGGATTATTGGAGTTACTTGCACTTATTTTCTTATTCCATTTTGTTGTTTAACTATTTTTGTTGCATAGATTAGGACTTTGGCAGGTTTTGTTTCTATCATCGTTGCAAATCCACACTATTTAATAACCATTTTTATTGTTAGGGTTGTTTGTCATCCACAGTCTAAAGTGGTTTCTTTTAGTACACCTTCTAGAAGAAACACTCCAACACTAATTATTCCATTAGCAGCATGGTTGCATAGACATCGTCAATACCTTTCTAATGGTATATCCCACTCTAAAAAACTCATTATGAAAGAGAATTTATGGCCACTTGAAAATAAACATTATTAAAGGCCCAAAAATATAGGGCATGTTGTCATTTATTGCTCACTCACTACTTTGCAAATGATTAGGGGTCCAGAATGCATGAGAACAGTGAAGTTGAAGGCATTTCCTGAGACAAAAAAGTTATCAGAGCTTGATAAGACCCTCTCCATTTCATAATGCTCGGAAAAATATTTTTGGTGGTATATAAAAGTCCAAAAAAGGGTTCCCAGATCAAAATTTAGAGCCTGTAGAAGATTGCCCCTGAAAAGCCCAGCTGATTGAGGAAAATGGCTAAGTATGGAGAAAAAATTGCAATCGAGACCCAGGAGGCTCATCGCATATCACATATCGGTAGTTGGCAGGTTCGGGCAGAGCATTTATCGCAATTGGCCATCGGCAAGATCCTTAGGGCACACATCGAAGGATATCAGCCTATCGCAGTCCCGACCACCAATATCGCATCCCGCAGATCTAGCAGTCAATCAGTTAAGGCATACTCCAAAACCTACGGGGGGGTTGATTTGCGATACATTGTCGCACAACCAGGGGTGGGCGACCCCCTTCTCTCTCCTCCACATGGCACAATCTCGCATCTCACATCACAGCAGTCCCATAATCTAAAAACTTCAAAGACCTTGCGGGGGCCGATTTGAGATTTTTTGTGTAACATCGTCGGTAGGGGGGGCATTTACAAAGGAAAAGTGCGACCAAATAGGAGCGGGCCTCTCCCCTTCTCTCTTCTCCACATGGAAGTATGGTGGTATTGGCGTTCGGCGATCGATGGATTGGCGGTGTTCTAAACTCCAAAAACCGTGTGGGGGTCGATTTGTGACAGAGTGTTGTATCGTCAGGGAAGGCCGAAATTCATTAACAAAGGAATGGCTTGCAAAACAGGGTCGGGCAGGCCTTTTTCTCTCTCTCTTCCAGGGGGCCACATGGCGGCATGTAATTGGTATTCAAAGTTGATAGGGCAACTGATGTCAACAATGACATGGCAGTATGGGTGCTGACATGGCGAGTGGACACGTGTCACTCATTTTCGGCATTTTCAGGGTCCTATGGGGTCGTTTCCGGGTGCCACATGTCACCACTCATAAAGTGACACGTGGCAGTGATGACATCAACCCAGGGTATCAACGATTGGTGAATGCGTGAAATGAAAGTTATTTCCACCACCGATACACCTCCCCGGCGTCGATTGCAATGAGGAAAGAGGCCCTGGATGTGATATGTTATGTCTTGCAATTTTTACGGATTTCGAGTCTGCGAAATCGGCCAATCCGATGTAAGGGGAGATAGAAGCTATTTTCAAGTTATAAATGAAGAGGCCCCTGCGTAGTTGTTGAGAGCTTTAGCACAAAGCCCTTGGTCCCAGCCCTCAGTCATATGCAGAGCACTACAAAAGGGGACATAATAAAGCGGAGCTAAGGGGGAAACCCAAAGGTGCCCTTTCACCTGTTCTAGAGGTAAATCGCCTGTGCCCTTTCACCTATTCCAGAGGCCAGATCAGGGCATCAATTGTGCTCAGAAGGTTTTTATGGTGAAAATGACAGAATCAGTCCTAAAGGCCGCTATAGCAGTGAATCAGGAGAGGGAGCATTCAAAACCATGTACGGGCACCCCTAGAAATGGCTCTTCGTAACCGTTCTCAAGGTCGGAACCGAAGGTCTTAAAGACAAAATTACAAGGGTTAGTTGAGCAATGCATGAGAATATGCCATGAACTAAATGCAACCATGAAACAGAAATGGGGCGCTGGGATTTTGCATTAATGTCTCACATGTTCCACGATTTTGTGATGTGCCTTCCTCTGTGAGGCCATTATCATTGTTCTTAATGTTTTGGGATACATAAACTCCCCTCGACGAGAGAGCAAGGTGACTTGACCGCTGAAAACTCGGCCTAGGATTTTATGTATTGAACCATGATTGAAAGCACCCCCCTTCTTATAAATAGGTGGTCGCAACACTGCAAAAGGGTTTTGAAATTTGAAAAGAAAGTCTGTTACTTTTGTGAAAACTATATCACTTAGTCACATAGATCTTGCAGAATATTACAGGATTGGTGGTGGTTCCTCCTCTGAAGTATTACAGTGCGTTATTTCTTATTTTCATTCATCCTGTATGTTTTCCTCTTTTGAATTCATGCAATAATATATACTCTGGTATTTCAGACTTGTCTACAGATTCATCTGTGTTATCGTGTTAATGCATATGCCTTTGTGAGGGGTTGAAATCATATTTTCAAGCCGTATTGTGTGAATCATATCACTTAACTTCTCTTCTATCAATTACATCTTCCTCTAAGTTAGTAGTTATAGTAAATCTTATGGTTTCAGGATCTATATTTTATATATAGAATTCTTGGTACTCTAAGATCTATATCCTGAGTTGTCCTTTTCTTTGACTTCTCTCATTTATCTTATAAAGCTTATTAAAAATGTAATATTTGAAGTGCTTGGCCTCCACTATTTCTATTATATTTCTGGGAACTATGTGTGTGTAGAAATGTTGAAACATATGGCTTGTATCTTTGGATGAAAGAACCAACTCTCTGATATATATGTATAGAATATGGGTGATGTCTCCTCCTGCTTGAGAATCATTTGAGGCACACCGATTTAGATGTACCCAGGCACTGGTCTTGTAAGCAATCCAAGGTTGTCTCTGGGAGCGACAACATCTTTTGGCGTTGTTTCCGGGGAACATATTGAAGGAATTTTCCCCTAGGATACAAAAAATTGAGCACCCTTCGTGTAGGTGAGCGAAGTCTGTTCTGATTGCATTCACAACACCTTGGTGACTCCACACCCCCTCATTATCATTCATCACCTTGGCTTTTAGAAGCCATCATACTCGCTCAGACACCTCACAACAAAAAGCCATAGTTGTTTCGGACCCTAAAAAAAAAAGTAATTTTTAGAAAAGCCTAGAGAGAGAAAACTCCCCTGCCTCTGTTACCATCTCACCAGCCTTTGCCACTTCCTCCTCCAATTCTCAGCCCATTGTTTTTCACAATTTAGGACTTGCTACTAAGACCCTGACATGCCCTCCTTCCCCTCCAACCCATGTGGTCTTGACCTCATTTCCACAAGTAAATTTCAATCCTCCTCCACCATTCCAGATGGCCCTTCCACGCTTCTTGCTAAATAAGTATGCACCTGTCGATTTACCTCAGCCCCTGATTGTTATGCCCCAGGACTACTTGAA
The DNA here is from genome assembly GCA_031772625.1 of Pinus tabuliformis. Taxonomy (NCBI): domain Eukaryota; kingdom Viridiplantae; phylum Streptophyta; class Pinopsida; order Pinales; family Pinaceae; genus Pinus; species Pinus tabuliformis. The sequence goes on along the minus strand of CM062804.1, from coordinate 1,541,863,848 downwards.
GATTTTGCCTAGGTTTACTGGGGAATATGATAATTCTACCCAGAAACACATTTAGGCCTTCTGTGCTTTCACTGAGAACCTAAATGTAGTATAGTTGGATGTGGTCCTAAGACTTTTTGTATAGTCCCTTGATGGAGAAGCTAGAAAATGGTTCAAAACCCTCCCTGATGCTTCCATCACTACTTGGGAGGAACTCGAAACCTCCTTCACACAAAAATGGGGTGAGAAGAGAGATCATGAGTACCTCCTCACAAAGTTCAACGCCATCAGGAATAAGCCAAAGGAGAATATCTCATATTTTAATAAGAGGTTCAATAAGCAGTATAACAACTTGCCTACAGAGATAAAACCTCCCCCAGTTGTTGCTCAGGTAGTTTACTTGGGAGCCTTTGAATCTGACTTTAGTTTCACCTTAAGAGAATGGAAATATCCTACCTTAGATCAACTCCAGGTCAATGCTCTGGAAGTAGAAGCAAAATTTTCCTCCACAGGGAAGTCAAGTGGAAAGCAGGAAACCACCGGGAATAGAAGAGGTAAAGAAGAAGCTTCCTCCTTTGGTCAAACCAGAGAATCACCAAACCAAAAGTTGGAGGAGCTGGATAAAATCATCAGGAATTTGTCACATAAGGTTGGAAAGCTCGAAATTCAGAACAAGAGTCCCTCCAAACAAAATGCTCAAGGAAACAATTGGGGATATAACCCACAATATAGAAGGCCTCCATTATAGATATTTCCAAGGGAAAGAAAGGAACAGCAGGATCAGATCCCTCGTCCTCTATATTTAAAAGATATCCTGATGAGTAATGGTCAGATACACAAGAGATGTAGGGAAACTTATATTCTTCTTTCTCTGAAGAAGAACATGAGAATATGGTTCACCAGGAGGTCAGTCATGATGGAGAAGCAATAGATAAGCAAGATATGGATTATTATTGCAAATAGTTTGCAGAGTTCATGTTGGCACAGCCACAACGTAAATATAACCTAAGATCTTCAAAGAAGAGGTCAAGAGAACCAGAGCAACAAGAGGAAACCTCTCCCCAAGTTACTCCTCCAATACCAGACAAAGGGAAAGGTAAGCTAAATTCTGACCCTGCCGGGATAAAAGTCCCCTTGAATAAGGAAAGAAATCGCTCAGAGGAGCACACAACAAAGGAAACACCTATTTTGCAGAAAAACACTAGTGGTAGTGAAGGGGAAGCTGATCCAGGAGGTGTAGAGAGGACCCAATCTACATTCAACCTTCAAAGTGAGCTTGAAAAGGTAAAGATTTATGTTCCACTAGTTGAGCTTCTGAAGCAACCTACCGATAAATCTCAGGCATCTCAATTCATGCTCCCATCAGTTTCATCACCCACCCAATATTCTCTAAATATCCAAGAAGAAAGGTCGATGGTGGCCTTTGGGCCGCATGTGGAAGAACTTGATCCTTCTACTGCACCTTTCTATGTAACTCAAGGAATTCATGATCTCCTTTCACATAATTGCATGTTGGATTATGGAGCCTCCCACAACCTCATGCCATTGGAAGTAATGGAGCAACTTGGCTTGCAGATCACCAAGCTCTATAAAGACCTTTACTCCTTTGACTCTAAGAGGATCAAATTTTTGGGTATGATAAAAGATCTGGTGGTGAACCTAGCTCAGGTCCCCGAGAAGAGCATGGTAATGGACATAGTAATGGCAGATATACCCCTTCATTTTAGCATGTTGTTATCTAGATATTAGGGTTCCAAGGTAGGGGGATCTACCAAGTTGGATCTAACTTACGCCACCATTCCCACCTTTGGAGGACAACAAAGGAGGCTATATAGAGAATCCAGGTTTATAAAAACTGTGACCTCAGCTAAAGGCTCAAAGAAATCTCGAGTCTATGGAAAAGAAAGTGACCTCTCCTGCCTATTTCTAGAAGAAGATGAGGTTATCACAGAAGAAACATCAGTCCACCTAACATGGCCATCAGAACATCAACATGCAAGTGAAAGCAAAGTGTGGAGATTATATTTTGATGGAGCAAATTCAAAATAGGGAAATGGGGCAGGAGTATTGTTGGTATCTCCTGAAGACCGCCTGATACCCCTCTCATTTAAGCTAGAGTTCGAAGCAACCAACAACGTGGCGGAGTATGAAGTGCTGCTCCTTGGGTTACAGACTGCAAAAAATCTGAATATTGAATGTCTAACAGTTTATGGAGACTCTGAGCTGGTCATAAGGCAAATCAAGAACCAATGCTAGGCCAAATATGTTAGACTGAGGACATACCGAAATGAAGTGTGGTACTTAATTGATAATTTCTTCCTGGCCTTTAACATCTAGTTTCTGCCCAGGGAAAAAAATAGGATAATTGACTCTCTTGTTGTACCTGCAAGTACTTTCAGCCCCCTCAAAATCCTCTCCTCAGATATGAGGTGGAAGTCAGGTGCAGACCCTCCATACCAGATAATGTTAAGAACTGGTAGGTGTTTGAAGATGACAAACAAGTGAAACGATTCATAGAGGTTGTTGGGGAGTTTTCTAACTCCATCGTTGATCAAGAAGAAGAAGCAGATCAAGAAGCCACTTCATGGAAAGGTGCAGTGGTTGGGCACAAAATTTTGCAACTGAAAGGGAACACTATCCTTCACAGACTAGTCCCACTAGAAAGGCTTTTTAATAAAGACGACATAACCGCCAAACAAATAGCTCCTGAGTTGGACGATCAAGTACAAGATTTAAACATTGTATCAGAGGAGGAGCCTCAGATGATAAAGCTTTCAAAAGGAATCCCCTTACATTAAAAATAGAGGTATTTAGATCTTTTCAAAGCCTACATTGCTTGGCCTTATGATAATTTGAACATTTGATACTAACATCATACAACATAAGATTCCTTTGAAAAGTAGAGTGAAACCCTATAAGAAGAAACTCAGACAATTAAATCCACTCTTACTCCCCTCCATTGAAAGGGATAAGAGAAAGCTACTACACGAAAATATTATAGTACCTCTAACATATTTTGAGTGGGCAGCGAAACTGGTCCTGGTTTGGAAGAAGAACAGAGAGATACGGCTATGTGTAGACTTTCGAAACCTAAACAGGGCGTCTTTGAAAGACAACTACCCGCTGCCCAAGATGGATAATATATTGCAGAAGGTGGTTGGTTCAGCCAAAATGTCCATGGTGGACGGGTTCTCTAGATATAATCAAGTGGCAGTTCATCCCAAGGATCAGGAAAAGACCGCTTTCACCACCCCATGGGGAACATTTATGTATGCTCGCATGCCTTTTGGGCTGATAAATGCAGGGGCCACATTTCAGAGAGCCATGGACATAGCTTTCATGGGGGAGCGAGACAAATTTTTGGTGGTCTACTTGGATGACATCACAATCTTTTCCAAGACTGAGGAGGAACACATCCTCCACTTAGAACTCACCTTTGAGAAGTGCAGGAGATATGGTCTCTCCTTGAATCCTAAGAAATCCCAGTTCACCCTAAGTGAGGGGAAGCTGCTAGGACATGTAGTATCGCAGGAGGGTGTGAAGATTGATCCTAAACGGGTTGAAGCCATCAGCCACATTCCTCTACCCAGGAATAAGAAAGAAGTCCAAGCCTTCTTGGGGAGAATAAATTTCTTGAGGCAATTTATACCCAACTACGCAGAGATTGTCAAAGGTATTACAAACATGCTCAAGAAGGGAAACGAAGTCAAGTGGAGCCCCATCCCCTGTGATTCTTTTAGTAGAATCAAAGAAGCTTTGGCTAAAGCCCTAGTGTTAGCCAGCCCCAACTAGGCAGCGCCATTCTACATCTTTTCTTTCGCCTCTCAACATACCATTGTCGCAGTGTTGCTACAGAAAATAAAACGGATCATGAGCAGCCCATCGCCTTCTTCATCCAAGTACTAAGGGACACTAAACTAAGATATAATATATTGCAGAAACAAGATTATGTGTTGGTCAAGGCTCTGAAGGTGTTTCATGCGTATGTGCTGCAATCGAAGATCACAACATTTGTCCCAACAACAGTTGTCAAGGACATCCTAGTGCAAGAAGAGAGCGAGGGAAAGAGGGGCAGGTGGATAGTGAAAATATAGGAATACAAGCTAGAAATAAATTCTACCAAGCTCATTAAAGGCCAAGAGGTGGCCAAGGTTTTATATGAATCCAACTTCCAATCACTAGGGATAAACTTGACCATAGAGGAAGACAAACTAGAGGATCACCAGAGCAGTATTAAAACATCTGAGCAGAAAATCTATGCCAAGTACGAGGGATCACCGTGGTACAAGAATATCATTCATTACCTCTTATTCTTGAGGTGCCCGTTGGGGTTGGATGCCTCCAAATATCGAAGCCTGAGGTTGCAAGCCTAGAAATATATCATATCCAATGGCCTAATCTACTGGAAGGACCCTATGGGGGTATTTTTTCTATGTTTGGTGGAAGGAGAGACCCATAAGGTGATTGGGGAGTTTCATGAAGGAATCTGTGGAGGGAATTACAGCTGGAAGACCACGGCACAAAAAATCCTCAAGGTTGGATTTTACTGGCCTACGTTGTTCCAGGATGTCTATAACAAAGTCAGGAGGTGCCAGAAATGTCAGGTGTTTGCTGAAAGACTGAAACTTTCTCCTCCCCCCTTGATTCTTGTGCATGTGGAGGAGCCTTTTAGACAGTGGGGACTGGACTTCATAGGGGATATCAACCCACCATCAAGTGGCCAGCACAATTAGATATTGACAGCCACTGACTATTTCACCAAGTGAGTAGAGGCCATCCCAGCTAGAAATGCTACAGACTCAGTGGTGATAAAGTTCATGGAGGAGAACATATTGTCTTGTTTTGGTTGCCCTTTTAAACACTGATAACGCCCAAATATTTAAATATGCCAAGTTCATTAGCTTATGCCACAAATATAATATCACTATCAGGCACTCCACTACATAATAACCTCAAGGCAATGGTTTGGTTGAGTCCTCCAACAAAGTTGTGGTAAGGGTGCTAAAGAAGACTATCACTGAAAACCAAAGGAACTGGGATTCGCAACTGAAGTTTGTGTTGGTAATACTGAGAGGGAGGGGGGGTGAATCAGTATTCCTTTCAATTAGTATTATTATTAATCTTTCAAAGCATTAGTTAATCTTCAATTATTATCAGTGTTTGTACAATTATAGGAGTAAACAAGAGGAACACAAATGCACATAGTTTTTAAGGTGGAAACCCCCTCCCGGACAAAAACAACCTGAACGCTTTTCTAATAATTCTTTTATCTTCAACTTCAATTGAAAAGAAAGCTCCAATTTCCTAAAATCTAGAAAAGCATTCTTCTCCAACTCCCACTGGATGAACGCTTCAACGCCTGAGATTCTTCTGTAGTCAACTGAACGGATGCCCCAACACCGAATGAGCTACAACTCACCCTAGCACCACCCTACCACCCTCAAGTTTTCACAGCCTTGAACCTGTTAGTGACTTTATGCACTAGCCTAGCACCACCCTACCACCATATAGAAGAATAAAAGAAGAATGGACTCCCGTACCAAGGAAAATGGCCCACTTTACAATGATATAGAATGATGTAGAAGAAGAAAACACACTATACCATAACCCCAACTATGACACAACCACCTAATGATGATCCTAGACCTCCCAACACTGCCTCTTCAACTCTTGGCAGATAGACACTTGTACAACTTTTACAATGATGTTTTTACAATGACTCTGTACAATGATACTTTTACAATGATTGTATGCAATGCTGCCCACTTGAAGACTTCAAGTGGTGAACTTCTTGTTGTTGTTCGGCACCTTGATTGCTGCTCTTGTCATGCTACCCTTTCTCACTTTTCAGAACATTAGATTATGCATTGATTCTTCTCTTGATGAATATATAATACCTGCAAAAAGTCTTCAAGGAAATACCCATGACATGATAATAGCAAAATTGGAGCTTGTACCTTCATCAACTGGAGCTTTACCATCTTTAATTGCTTTCATTTTTGCTTCTTCACCTGTCTTATCTTGTATGTGTTCTTTTTGCGATCCCTTGAGTTTATTGATCTCATCACGGGTTGCATCAAGTTCTTCTTTCTTATGAGAAAGATCCTATTGAAACCATCTTTTCAAGATCTTCCTTCTTTTTTCTGCCTCCTCAACCTCTAGCATGAGAAGAGTCGTCTTCTCTACTTCTTTGTTAATAACCTATATCTGTTCCTTCTGCTTCTCATTTTCAATCCTAAGCCTGCTTATTTATATTAAAGATGTTTCTAATTCCTTTTTCTTTTGGTCAACAACGGATATGTATCTTTGATCAAATTCCTTCCTTTCAATTTCTGCTTCCTACATCTGTTGTGTGATCCTGCTAATCTCTGCAAATGCTGTGTCGAGTTCTTGTTGCTTCTGTTGGACTTCTCTCTTGAGGTCTCGTGTCATTGTATTATTGATTTCTTCCAACGTCCTTGAGTTGTTGGCATAGTTTTGGACAATGTTTCCCTTCTTCACTTCCTTACGCAGCGAGACTACTTCGGCTTCTAATGCTTCCCTTTCTCGGTTGCTTTCTTCCAACTTATTTTGAAGTGACTCTTCAATACATTTGTGTTCTTCAACTTCAATTTTGAGACCTTGAACTTGTTCTTCAAGATTATTGGAACAGATCTTCTCAGCCTTGAGCTCTTTTATAAGCTTGATTGCCTCCTTAGAAAATTCTTCTATGGTCAACCCTTCTTCTTCGTTGTTTGATACCTCTTGTTTATTGTGCTTGGCCATAAACAATACTCTCTCATTGGCTTCTTCTTCACTGTCACTGTCTTCATCAAATGATGAGCTATCTTTGACATTTGAGTCACCTGCATATATATTCTCAAGCTTGTCCCATACATTTTTGGTGGTTTTACAACCCAACACCTTATGATAAGAAGATTCAATAGGTCCACTAATAATAATATTCTTTTTTTTGCATCACTTACCAAATTCTTCTTATCTTGTTCATCCGCGGCTGGTGTAAAGCCATTTTGAACAGTGTCCCATACTTCGTAACCTTGCGCCAAGAGATATACCTCCATTCTTCCTTTCCAGTGTGCATAATTATTTTCATTGAACAAAGGTACACCATTCTTGGTATGCTCCATGATCTCCTTCCAATTGTTAAACTATTATTGAATGAACCAAGCTCTGATACCAAATGTTTGAAATACAAGGGGGGTGAATCAGTATTCCTTTCAATTAGTATTATTATTAATCTTTCAGAGAATTATTTAATCTTCAATTATTATCAGTGTTTGTCCAATGATAGCAGTAAACAAAAGGAACACAAATGCACACAATTTTTAAGGTGGAAACCCCCTCCAGGACAAAAACCACCTGAACGCTTTTCTAATAATTCTTTAATCTTCAACTCCAATTGAAAAGAAAGCTCCAACTTCCTAGAATCTAGAAAAGCATTCTTCTCCAGCTCCCACTGGATGGATTCTCCAACGCCCGAGATTCTTCAGTAGTCAACTGAACGGATGTTACATAGTAATTTGTCACTGTCCTCATCTCAATCCCTCTACTATGTCATGTGTCAGATAAACATGTTCATATCTTCCCACCAATGTAAGAATATTAATCAAATGCTCTCTAATGCTGCAATTGACCCTCATTCCCTAAGTTTCTACCTCGTTGCGAGTAATCCCTTAATATACGTGACTGTCCTCTGTCATAAACGGTCTCATCACGACCCCATTGCAGGTGTACCCCTGTTTCCCGCAATAGACGAATTTCAAGTCCCGGCGCGAGGCTATTAATTATTTATCGCGACGATGAGTTTGCAAGCATTTCCTCCTAGCGATGCCATTGCCGATATTTAGTTCACGGCTAGCGACGATCCAGATTGGGCGAGTTTGTTCCAACAGTCAGCCTTCTGGATGTCTCTAGACCTGGTTGTTGGGCCAGTTTGGATCTCCTTTCCCCCTCTAGGATGGTAGTTCCGTCTTTTGTGCTACCTTCCTTGAGGATAAGCTCCCTCTCCCTCATTTCATGTAGACTCATTCTCATATAAAAACATTCACCATTGCTATGACCTGCTAGTTCTTTTGGTTGTATAGTTCTGCTGGTGCATTTGAGTTTGGTAGATAGCTTTGGTGTGGGTGTGACAAGTGTGGGATTGCTTGATAGTTTGCAAGAGATTGTGGAGTGCCCTTAACCTTGTATTAAAGCTTGTGAGTGAGAGAGATATTGTTTATTTGGGAGACCCATCCTTGAGAGTGAATGCTTGAAGAAACATACTAGCTAGACCCTCCGAGATGGATTGCGACGTTAAGACTTGGTTGTAAGCTTTTCTCTTGATTTATTATTAATACAATCAATGATGATTTCCTATGTCTTGTATGTAATTTACTTGATAGCTCATGATTTCTTGACCTTATGAGTAAATAGATCATTGTTTTTCTCAGTTACATGCTCTGTTGTTCTCTTGTGGTGTTTCAGGTCGATCGCTCAGTAAGGAGAAGGAAACGGAAGCTAGAGTAGCGCAACGGAACTTCATCAACCACCGGCTTGAGCTAGGCCTCCAATGATGACTATTTAAGGGAATCAATTGTTGTTTTGTCTTTGTTGTGACTGAACCCACTCTAGGGCTCGAGGGGTTGCCTCTATCCACAGAGGGAACACTTTCCTACTTCACAACGGATGCCCCAACACCCAATGAGCTACAACTCACCCTAGCACTACCCTACCACCCTATAGAAGAATAAAAGAAGAATGGACTCCTGTACCAGGGAAAATGGTCCAATTTGCAATGATATAGAATGATGTAGAAGAAGAAAACACACTAGACCATAACCCCAACTATGACACAACCACCTAATGATGATCCTAGACCTCCTAACACTGCCTCTTCAACTCTTGGCAGATAGACACTTGTACAACTTTTACAATGATGCTTTTACAATGACTCTGTACGATGATACTTTTACAATGATTGTATGCAATGCTGCCCACTTGAAGACTTCATGTGGTGAACTTCTTGTTGTTGTTCTGCACCTTGATTGCTGCTCTTGTCATGCTACCCTTTCTCACTTCTTAGAACATTAGATTATGCATTGATTCTTCTCTTGATGAATATATAATACTTGCAAAAAGTCTTCAAGGAAATACCGATGACATGATAATATCAAAACTTACCTCATCCTGTAGAGCATATGTTAGTGCTAAACAAAAATAAAAAATTAGAATACAAAGAACCTATTGTAATTAAGAGATGAACATGCATATATAGAAGATACTTACCTAGATCTTACCTCTTACTTGATCTAGTCTTTTTTTCTTGCCTTCTAGGAGCAAGATATTGAATCTAATGTATCTCTGTGATTTTAGATCCCCAATATGTGATCTTTGATCCTGTAGTAGCCCTCTGAGTCTTCTTTCCAATGCCATAGGTCTGACCCGATTTGGATTCTTCAAGACAAAGTTATGCCCAATCTCTCACAATGACCTAATTATGGACTAGTTTAGTAGAGAAAACTTGTACGACATGCCACGTGTCATTGTTTCCTCCTTCGGCTCTCGAATTGCTACACAGAAAACTACAGTCCGTGCACTATCCTCCAATTTTTATAGAATGCCAATCTGCTTCTCAAAGAGATAATTATGACGATTTTCCCAAGGTCACCTATTTGAGATGAAATTCGGGAGCCTGCAAAAACCCTAACTTCCACAGATCATATCTCCAAAAATATAGAGAACCAAGATCTGAAATTCGGTCACGGTATTCATCAAGATTTTAGCTCAAATGGGTTTTAATTTCAACATCTAAGACTTCGCAGAAATAAAGTTCTAGCATTTTTGGAAGATATATGAGATTACTTTTAATAAAGTTGAGAGGGGCTTCTATAGAGAACGTTGGAGGGATTTTCAGAGCTTAAAAAATTATTAATTATTGACTATTCAATGACCAAAATCAATAATAAATTCCATGCCACAACCCCATGGGGTTTTAGCCCACTAATTGGGGTTACTAACTTCAATAGAAAGATATTTTTGAGTAGAGTATTCCTATAATGGTTATGGGATGAGAAACCATGAATGATTATGCCCAATGTGCCATGGAAGTTCAGGGTCATCCTTGGTGTTGCTTGGGTTGACATCAATGACAACCTCAGATCATCTTTAGATCAATAGTTTGCTCTATGGGCCAACCGAGTAATGCCTAAAGGATCCACTCGGAAATCACCTTTTGAGTTAGTGTATGGAAAAGTTGTTGCCTTCCCAATTCAACTAGCAATGCCAATAGAAAGGTTGTTATAAAAAGCTGAAGAGGAGCCAATTCCCTTGACAAGGAGGATTAATTAGTTGGTTGAGCTTTAGGAGAATAGAGAATAGGTGGAGGCCAAACTGTCCAATTATCAACAAAAAATGAAATCTCTGTTTGACAAGAAGGCCAAGGACAGACCTCTTCAGCCAGGAGATTTAGTTCTCAGGTGGGATTTTCGACGAGAGGACAAAGGAAAACATGGAAAATTTGATCCACTGTGGTTTGGCCCCTTTAGGATTGCAGAAGAGAGAGGGAACAACACATTTCTACTTGAAAACTTGGATGGTGAATTGTTGGAACTACCAGTGAATGGTCAGTTCCTCAAGTTCTATTTTCAAAATTAAGAATTAGTTGTCTTACACTCATTGTAAATATCCGGTGTGTTTACTGCAATTGTCATTTGAATTTTCTTTTATTGTAAAATTTTCTGCTTTTGTGAAAGTTATCTTTTGATTGAGAAGTGACTCCATGCCCAAAGGAGTAGTTCGCAGTGTGCAGGTTCTCAGCACCTTGCTGGTAAGGCATTGTCCCCAGATGGAGCCAATGTTGTCATTTACTGCTCACTCACTGCTTTGCAAATGATCAGTGGTCCAAGATGCATGAGAACAGTGAATTTGAAGCCATTTCCTAAGCCACAAAAGTTATCAGAGCTTGATGAGATCCTCTCCATTGCATAATGCTTGGAAAAAGATTTTCTGGTGGTATATAGAAGTCCAAAAAAGGGTTCCCGGATCAAAAGTTAGAGCTTGTAGAAGATTGCCCCTGAAAAGCCCAGCTGATTGAGGAAAATGGCTAAGTATGGAGAAAAAATCACAATCGGGACCCAGGAGGCTCATCGCATATCGCATATCGGTAGTCGGCAAGTCCAGGTGAAGAATTTTCGCAATCGGCCATCGACAAGATCCTTGGGGTACACAGCTAAGGATATTGGCCTATCACAATACCGACCGTCAATATCACATCCTGCATCCCGCATCCCGCAAATCCAACAGTCAATCAGTTAAGGCATACTCCAAAACCTGTGGGGCGGGGGCACTTTGCGATACATTGTCCCACCGTCGGGGATGGGCGACCCCCCTTCTTTCTCCTTCATGTGGCACAATCCTACATCCCGCATCACAACAGTCCCGTAATCTAAAAAAATCAAAGACCTTGCGTGGGCTGATTTGTGATTTTTTGTGAAACATCGTTGGGGGTCTGGGAAAACCATTTACAAAGGAAAAGCACGACCAAACAGGAGTGGGCAGCTCCCCCCTCTCTCTTCCACATGGTAGTACGACGGTATCAGCGAATTGGTAGTGTTCTGAACTCCAAAACCGTGCGGGGGCCAATTTGCGATAAAGTGTTGTATCGTCGGGGAAGGTTTGTAAAACAGGGTCAGGCAGGCCTTTTTCTCTCTCTTCCAAGGGACCACATGGCGACATGCAATTGGTCTTCAGAGCTCACAGGGTAGTTGACATCATCAATGACATGGTAGTACGGGTGTTGAGGTGGCGGGTGGACATGTTTCACTCATTTTCGACATTTTCAGGGGTCCTATGGGGCCGTTTTCGAGTACCAAGTGTCACCACTCATAGAGTGACACATGGCATTGATGATGTCACCCAGGTATCGAGGATTGCATGAAATGAAAATTATTTCCACTGCTAATACACCACCCTGGTTGCGATTATAATCAGGAAAGAGGCCTCGGATGCAATATGTTATGTCTTGCAATTTTTACGGATTTCACATAATTAATTAATTCATCTTGAATTAATTAGTTGGTGAAAATCAAACATGAAGTCTATGTGAAGACATGCAACGGTTTTCCCTTTGATTGAGGAAGTTATCCCTTAATTAAAGTAATCAAGATGAGTCGCACTTTGAGTTGTAATTAGTTAGATCAGTTAACTGAGTTAAGTCCAGTTCGATTAGTTCCAACAGTTTGTGGAACTGATTGTGAGTTCAGTTAGTTAATGCATGCATGCATGTAACTACTGTACTTCAGATAACTAAATATTCTCTCATAAATAACTCATGCATGTCAGTTCAGTCAGAGACCCAGTTGAGATCAGAGGAAGGGACAGTGTACTATCAGTTGGAGGAATTTTCCTATATAGGAAACTCATCCATGCAGAAGGAATTATCTCCTTTAAGATTACGCAGTTACTTCTGAGTTTGGTGAGTTGTGTGAGAGGTGAATTCACACAGGTGGAAACTAGAGGACCCAGGAGAAACTGCGCCAAGAATTAGGAGGCTTGGAGGACTGGAGGAAGGCATATGTTGTGTCTATTCAGTCTATGAGCAGCATTGAGGGATTGTACTGAGAGCTGGATAGCTTGTGAGCTAAAGCTTTATGTAATCCAGAGATATTTCCACTTGTATGATAATACAGAGATCGGGGTTTTTAGCTGAGGCTTTCCCCAGAGTATTATTATGTGTTCATGTGTGATTGATTTCTCATTCTCTGTTATATGTGTTCTATTTGATCTTGCTCAAAATTGATTAAGCTTTCGCAAGTTTGTTTGTAGAAGTAGATCAAGAATTTTGCTTTAGTATATTACATTATCAGGTGACCTACAGTGGGAAATTATACATGGTATCAAAGCAAAGGTGATCAAAGTGAAGAACAATATACAAAGAAGGGAGAAGTTCAAAGTTCGAATTTCCTAATTATAGAATTCAAATTCTTATCACATCTCAAATTTCACCAATGGCGTTCAACAGTTTGAGACTCGAGTAAGCCCTTTGAAGGACTTCATTGATCAAGAAGCCCCCAAGCCAACAACTGCTAATGCTCAAGAATTAGCGGAATGGAAGAAATGTGTGGCTAGAGCGAGGAGGATTCTTCTGGAGGGAGTTTGAGACCACATTGTCTCGAGTCTCCATGGGAAAGAGACACCGTTTTCAATGTGGAAAACATTGAAGGATCTATATCAGAACAGCAGCGATCAGAGGAAGTTGGCGTTGAAAGACAAGATTCGGAAGATCAAGTGTGAAAAGGGTGACACGATCTCTACATCTCTGAACAAGCTCACCACCTACAGGGATGAGCTTGGAAGTGTAGGAATCACGACAGCCGATGATGACATGGTGAGTCTTTCTCTCCTTGGTCTTCCTAAGAGCTGGCATAGCTACCAAGACTCGGTAAATGAAAAAGAGAAACTGCTAGATTGGGAATGATTGTGATTGGATTTGATGCAGGAGGATATCAGGAGAAGCAACAAAGATGGTTCTTCATCCAAGGAGGATGAAGAAAATTGTGCCTTAGCGAGTAAGGCAAAGAAAGGGAAGGAGAAGGATTCTCATCCCAAATCGATTTCTTCCCATGGTCAGAAGAAAATTGACAAATCGAAAGTGTGATGCTTTCATTGTCATGAAGTGGGCCATTATGCAACAAATTGTCCATTGAAGAAATCCAAGATGGGATCCAAGGCAGGATCTAAAGGTGAGGCATTGGCCTCTCAGTTCGAATTGGATTTTACCCTCATTGCATGCATGGTTTCATCGATGATGGAACGTGATTGGTTTCTTGATAGTGGAGCCTCATTCCACATGACCAACGATAAGAGTTTGTTCAGTACCTTAGAGGAAAAAGACCTTCAAATACTCATAGCGATGGGTAATGATGAAAAGTATAGTGTTTTAGGTGTGGGCGTGGTTTCCTTTCAGAGGGAGCATGGAGCTCACGTTACCTTAACAAATGTGAAGTATGTGCCAAGACTGAAGAAGAACTTGGTATCGATCGCGATGCTGGAAGACAAAGGCTATGATGTAGTCTTTAGTAAGGGAAAGGTTTTCCTTAGGCACATTACCATGAGACAGGTGAAGCAGATCGATTCACGAGTCAAGAACCTATATGCTCTTGAGGTTCAAGATGCATGCAAAGCCTTGAGGAGCAAGGCAACTATTGGAGACTTGGTGGTTGAGAGGGAGAGTACATTACCTCTCAACATTCAGCGCCAGAAGAAGTCTCAGACAATTGTGGAGGAGCCACAATTGGTGAAGTAGCTTCAGGAGGTTGTGGAGCAGCCACAACTAGAGAAGTCGATAGGAGATCGAGTGGAAGCATCCACTCATGTAGAGACCTCCAGTAGGGGGGAATTTTGAGCCAAGTGGGCAGAGGGATCACATGCATCATACCTCCAGGTAGGAGGTGGGGCGATGTGGAGTGACAGTCCCAAGAGGGCTGAAATAGGGGTAGGATCCTTGAGGTACCCAACCTCTTTGATTAGACCTTGCTACGAGAGCCCTGACGAGGAGTAGCTGAGTGGGTAGAGACAGATGCGGATGGAGCAGCAGAGGAAGCTTCAGCATCAGAGGATGTTTCTAGCCCAACAGGGAGATCAGTTACTTACTTCTCAGTAACTCAGTTGCAGTGTAGCAATGGGTAGTACGATGCAACATGATGAGAGGAGGTGCAGTGTGGATGCATGCTGGGAGATAGGACCAGCAGCAGCACAGATGCAGTGGGAGGAATCAGTGTGATTGATGTTGTCAGACATCAAAGCGACAGAGGCTTGAGAAGTCAGATACTGGAGAGCACAGAGGTGCAGAGTTTTCAGTCAACAGAGGCAATAGCAGTCAGAGACTTTGATGACAGAGGCATCATTCTGATTCAAGATGGATTTCTTTTGTTTCTAGAGTTGCTAGAGCAACAACACTAGGGAGAAGTGTTGCATGCAGAACATTCCAAAGGTTCAAGATCAGGTTTGAGTTGAATGCCTTTCTTGTTGAGAGGGAGGGTTGAAAATAACAACAAGAAATGATAAAAATAGAAATGTTATAAATAGCATTTCAAGTACCAATGTTGGAAATAGAAACAAGGAATGATAAAATAGAAATGTTAAAATTAGCATTGCTATAAATAGCATTTCAGGATACAATCCAATTCTAGTGAGTCCCTGAACTAAAATTGAGAATTAAAATTCGAATTTGATCTTAGCAGCTGTTTGAAAAATAATCAATTAATTCATCTTGAGTTAATTAATTGGAGAAAATCAAACATGAATTCTATGTGAAGACATGCAACAATTTTCCCTTTGATTGAGGAAGTTATCCCTTAATTAAAGTGATCATGATGAGTTGTACTTTGAGTTGTAAATAGTTAGCTTAGTTAATTGATTTAAGTCCAGTTATATTAGTTTCAACAGTTTGTGGAACTGATTGTGAGTTCAGTTAGTTAATGCATGCATGAATGTAACTACTGTACTTCAGATAACTGACTATTCTCTCATAAATAACTCATGCATGTCAGTTCAGTCAGAGACCCAGTTGAGATCAGAGGAAGGAACAATGTACTATCAGTTGGAGGAATTTTCCCATATAGGAAACTCATCCATGCAGAAGGAATTATCTCCTTCAGGATTGCACAGTTACTTCTGAGTTTGGTGAGTTGTGTGAGACATGAATTCACACAGGTGGCAGCCAGAGGACCCAGGAGAAACTGCGCCAAGAATTAGGAGGCTTGGAGGACTAGAGGAAGGCATATGTTGTGTCTAGTGAGTTTATGAGCAGCATTGAGGGATTGTATTGAGAGCTGGATAGCTTGTGAGCTAAAGCTTTGTGTAATCTAGAGATATTTCCACTTGTATGATAATACAAAGATCAGGGTTTTTAGCTCAGGCTTTCCCCAGAGTATTCTTCTGTGTTCATGTGTGATTGATTTCTCATTCTCCGTTATATGTGTTCTATTTGATCTTTCTCAAAATCAATTAAGCTTCCGCAAGTTTGTTTGTAGAAGTAGATCAAGTATTTTGCTTTAGTATATTGCATTATAAGGTGATCTATAGTGGAAAATTCTACAACCAGGGCACCGATCAGGCTCAAAAGGTTTTTATGGCAGAAATGACAGAATCAGCGTTGGAGGTGGCTGTCGCAGTGAATCAAGAGAGGGAGCATTCAAAACCAAGTATGGGCACCCCCAGAAATGGCTCTTCATAACCCGTTCTCAAGGTCGGCACTAAAGGCCTTAAAGACGAAATGGAAATAGTTAGCTGAGGAGCGCAAGAGCATATGCCATGAACTAAATGCAGCGATGAAACAGAAATGGGGCACTAGGATTTTGCATTAATGTCTCACCTATTCCACGGTTCTGTGATGTGCCTACCTCTGTGAGGCCATTATCATTTTTCTTAATTTTTTTGGATACATAACCCCCCTTGGCTGATAGAGAAAGATAACTTGACAACTGAAAACTTGGCCTAGGATTTTATGTATTGAACCATGATTGAAAGCACCCCCTCTTCTTATAAATAGGGGGTCACAGCACTGAAAAAGGGTTCCAAAATATGAAAAGAAAGTTTGTTATTTTTGTGAAAACTGTATCACTTAGTCACATAGATCTTGTAGAATATTACAGGATTGGTGGTGATTCCTCCTCTGAAGTATTACAGTGTGTTATTTCCCTATTTCATTCATCTTGTATGTTTTCCTCTTTTGAATTCATGCAATAATATATACTCTGATATTTCAAACTTGTCTATAGATTCATTTGCGTTAAAGTGTTAATGCATATGCTTATGTGAGGGGTTGAAATCATATTTTCAAGCTGTATTGCATGAAGCATATCACTTAACTTCTTTTATGTCCATTACATCTTCCTCTAACTCAGTAGTTATAGTAAATCTTATGGTTTCAAGCTCTATATTTTATATATAGAATTCTTGGTACTCTGAGCTCTATATCCTGAGTTGTCCTTTTCTTTGACTTCTCTCATTTATCTTATAAAGCTGATTAAAATTGTAATCTTTGAAGTGCTTGGCCTCCACTATTTCTGTTATATTTCTGGGAACTATGTGTGTGTAGAAATGCTAAAACATATGGCTTGTATCTTTGGATGAAAGAACCAACTCTTTGATATATATGTATAGAATACGGGTGATGTCTCCTCCTGCTTGAGAATCATTTGAGGCACACTGATTTAGATGTACCTAGGCACTGGTCTTGTAAGCAATCCAAGGTTGTCTCTAGGAGAGACAACAGGACAAAAACTCCAAAATAGTAATACATTTAAAAGTTTGCAATTCCCAGATGCATCCATATTTCAATGTTCATGTCAATGACAGATCTCAGTAAGACTTACATGGACTTTAATATTATAAAAAAGTGTGCATATTTCTTAGATCAGACATCAGAAATAGGTCAACATGCACACGAGTTAACCATAGCACAATGGCTAATATAGAGATGACACATGGCGCATTGTGATAAGCCATATGTGATGGTGTACATGACACATAACCACTACATAGTCAATGAGGATTACACATGGAAACATTTTGTTGGGTGATGTAGGCCTCCTCGCATAGCCAATAGATGACATCAACTGGGTGACATGGAAGCACCTGGGGCTACCACGTGGCAGGTATATTTTGCAGCTTATGGTTGGTGATAATTTAAAATATGGGTGGCACATGGCACCCATCATGGGTTGCCACATGGAATGACAATATCATGTTGACATCATCATGCAAATGAATAGGGGCCCCTAAGGACCTAGTCATAAGTAACAGTCAAAAGGACCTTGGCAGAAAGTTTAAGGACATGGTTTTGGCAGGTCATATGTGTTGGTCGTATGGTTAAAGATCCAACCTTTAAGGTATGAACATCAGCCCATGATCAGCTTAAGTAAGCCTCGAGACCACAAATATTGGTATATAAAATATGTGTCCAAGCACTTGGAGCAAAGCATATTTGTGTCTCACATCTTATATGAGCTTTGTGGTTGATTCTAGTTTGTTGCTACCTATTGGTCTTACTTTTGAATTGTTTCAAGTGAAGGATGAGTTTTATTTTCATTCTTGTTATGGTTTCAATGGACATAGGCTATGATGACGAAGCAAAGGTAGGAGCAGAGACCAATCTTTTGAAGTTTGACCAGTTTGGTAACATATCTCTCCTCACTATATATGGCAAAGCTCGACTATACCCGTGGAATTTTAAAATTTTTTCTATTGTGAAAGAAATGCCGAAGATACAAACTTTCTTCTAATATGATGTCAAGTTTTGAGTTCCCCCATGTTACGAAAGACTAGTCTTGCCAATCGGTTACATATGTCATATAATGAGTTGATCCAACACAAGAGGTGCCACAAAGGGCTAGACTTTCCAACGAGTTACATATATTGCACAGTGAGTCGATACAATGAATAGGTTCCATGGAGGAAAATCTTGTGAACTGGTTATATATTTTTTGAAATAACATAGAGATATAATCACTAAAGTGCCACGGAGGACAAGCTTGCCAACTGGTTACATATGTCGCATCATGAGTTTATATAATGTGAGTCTATGCCATAGGACAAGCCTTGTGAAATGGCTATATATGTTTTGACATAACGCAGAGGTATAATTGTCGAGATTGGATTGTGTGTGGACATGTGGCTCATGCACCCATCATTGAGTTGAGATACACCATAATAAAATGGTCAGTAAGTATGGTCTAATAAAGACCATCGTGTAGCACAGTTGGCATGAAGCCTGTATTTTGTCCGTCAAGATCGAGGTTTGAGCCCTGAAGGTTTTCAAGTCAGATTAATTTTTTATTTCATGCCTTATTTCTCTTTTTGTCAAATGTTTAACAAATCAATGGTGTACATTTTGTATCGCCAGTGTTGGAAAAGATCTATTCTATCCAATGCACTCTCGAAAGGGTATTTGGTATAATAATTAATTTGATATATGACTTTATATAGTTTTTCATGTTGAAAAATGTAATTAGTATCGCTCTTCATAATTGTATTTGAGTCACGATGTAATGTATTTATCAAAAGAAAGAAAAAGAATGTTTTATTATAAAATAAATTGACTTATTAAAGCATGGGTTTCATGCTTGGGTCAATGATTTTGAGGTCAAATCCTCCATTGTAGGCTTCTAGGGTTTATGCCAAGAGTCTTGGTCTTTGTCCTCATGTAAAAGACCCTTCTTGGCCTTTATCTATCAAGAAAGAAATTTATTTTTATGTAAATTAGGCCTTTTAGGTCTCCACCAAGTCAGCCCCAAACTGGACAAGTCGGCCGAGGCAAAATTCAATATATAAAGGTAGCAACTTGACCTCATTAGCACATTCACAACAATTTTGATCTGCAGTTACTGGAGAAGAAAAGAGGGTGTGAAATGCAAGGAAGAAGGAGAAAAACCTTAGCAAAGAAGAGGAAACCCTAGCGAAGAAGTTTGAAAACCATTTTCTCTCTCTTGTGATTCACACATGCAAATTTTTGGAGCTGAAGGAAGGCCAAAATTCCAGACCTGAAGTTGAGCTGAAACTACAAAGCAGTAGGGCCAAAATTATGTCTTTGATGCACTGTTATTGCAGTTGATCTTTGAAGTTTGGAAGGACAATTTAAGGGTTGACTTGGTGGTGGAGGAAGGTCTTTTGGTTTGGTCTAAGGTATTGGATTGTCTCAAGTTTGATTTGAATTCTCTAGTGGAAGGGTTTGACTGGGTTTACCCCTATAAAGGGATTTTATCCCTGGCTGAGTGCCTATATCTGGTGTCATTTATCTTCATGTTTTTATTTGACGATTGTGTGATGAAAAGAAGATAAAAGAAAAACATAAAGAATGTTAATAAAATTGCAAGAATATCACAAGTAATTATCAACATAAGAGATTCTTTCTGCCTTTCTAATTTTCTAACATGGTATCAGAGCTAAGGTGAAGGAGGAAAGAAAAAGGTAGCTTGAAGGTTTATTGAAAGAAGGGATAAGAAGGAAGGAACAAAGGAATATCATTAAGGAAAGGATCATATAAAAGAAAGGCCTACTATCTATATCAAGAAAAAGGAGACATTATAAATTCTATTATTGGATGTGGAGCCTGATTATCTTCCTGATTCAGAGGTCTTGTTTCAGTCGCGTTTGGATCACAATCCTCGACGAGAGGGTGTGGGGGGCTTTGCCCCCCACTATTATTGCTTAGGGGGTCTAAGGGGGGGCTACATGTTTGGAGCCCCCCCTTAGTGGGGGTTTGGGGACAGTGCCCCCAAAGCTAAAAATAGATGAAAATTTTCCTTGTAAAATATTGTAATTTCATAGTCAATCTAGGTGGTTCATTAGGCATATGATCTGGCGGTAAAAGTTATGTTAAGTTAGGATTTTTTTCCCTAGAAGGAAACCCTCGGTTTATAGAATTGTATTACGATTGTGTATTATTATTCTAAGCAAGAAAGGGAGAGGAGACTATGTGAGAGCGAAGAGGAAATTACAGTGGATCTACTGTAGGTTGTATCTCTTCATTTTGTTGGATAATATAAAAGGAAGGACATGTTCCTCCGTGGACGTAGCCCAAATTGGGTGAACCACGTATATCTTTGTCTCTCTTGTTTTATGTGTTTCTATATTTGTGTTTCTGAAATATTTTATGTACTTCATTTCTTTGTTAAGTAATTTCAAACAACTGGTAATAGAGCCAAAGGTTTATTTGGTTGATAAACTTGCAAGAGAGAAGGGTTCCTGGTTCGAGTGGGAGCAATGGCGAAATATGGTAGGTTTAGCGTCGAGAAATTTAATGGCCAAAACTACTAGTTGTGGAAGATGCCAATGGAAGATTATATGTATTAGAAAGATCTGTAGCTACCATTGATCAGAAAATAAAAAAAGTTGACGAGTATGACAAACACAAAATGGGACATTTTCGACAAAACGACACTAGGAACAATACGGTTGTGTCTGGAAATGTCAGTGGCATTCAACATTTCAAAGGAAATGACGACAGAAGGTTTAATGAAGACATTATCCAAACTATATGAAAAACACTCGGCCTCAAACAAGGTATTTCTTATGAAGTGTCTATTTAATATGAAGATGTGAGAAGGTGGATCTGTTGTTGATCATTTAAATGAATTTAACATGGTTACCAGTCAGTTAAGTTTTGTAGGGGTCAATTTTGATGATGAAGTTAGGGCTCTGTTATTTTTTTGCTCATTGTCAAAAAGCAAGAATGGCCTGGTTATGGATATTAGTAGCTATGTCTCTGGATCTAGTACTTTAAAGTTTGATGATGTTTGTTGTCACTCATTGCTTCATCAGTCTTCAGTTGCTTAAAAAGCCAAATATCAGTGATGTTTGATGCCAAATTCTGAGCCACAGATGATATCAAAGTTAGATGGGGCCCTCTATGTTGCAAAGTGCTTGGAAATACCTTTCCAGGGGTATATAGAAGTCCAAAAAAGGGTTCCTGGATCAGAAGTTAGGGCCTGTTGAAGAATCCCTTTAGAAAGCTCAGAAAACCCAAAAAATGGCTAAGTCTAAGGGAAAAATTGCATATCGGCTTTTCCAGGTCTAGGCGCATCGCATATTAGCATCGACGGGTCTAGGCGGATAAAGAGCATCTGCAGAAGCATATTAGTGACCGATCGATCACCGATATCACATATCGGCGATCGACGGGGTTTTAAGGCTTAAGACAGTGCAAACAGGACTGGTTGTGATACATTGTTGTACCGCCGGGAGGGGCCGATACCGATTTACAAACTAAATGGCTGCACAAACCAAGGGTCGGGCCTCCCCTTCTCTCTCCTCCACGTGGCATCGACGATCAGCGGATTAGCGAGGTCACAATCTAAAATTATAAAAAAATCATCGATATTGAGATATGGACCAAAATCTCCGGGGAGGGCCGATTTTTAAATACAAAGGAAAGCATGGAAAAACAAGACTTGGTGGGCCTCTTTCTCTCTCCTCCAGGGGGGCCACGTGGCAACCTATGATTGGTCCACCGATCTTACATGGCAGCTGACGTTAGCAATGATGTGGCAAGTACGGAAGATGACGTAGCAGGTGGACACATGTCACTCGTTTTGGGCATTTTTAGGAGTCCTATGGGGCTATTTTGGAGTGCCACGTGGCACCACTTACAGGGTGACCTGTGGCAGTGATGATGTCAGCAATGACATGAGTAGGATATCAGTGATCAACGACTCTGGGTCTCAGGCTTATTAGCGATTGCGCTGTGATAGAAAAAGGCTTCGGACGTGATATATTATAAGTTGTGATTTACAAAGATTTTGGATCTGTAAATCGGTCGATGAGGGACTTATGCGATATAAAGAAAAAGGCCCCCCAC
Organism: Pinus tabuliformis; assembly: GCA_031772625.1. Lineage (NCBI taxonomy): Eukaryota > Viridiplantae > Streptophyta > Pinopsida > Pinales > Pinaceae > Pinus > Pinus tabuliformis. The sequence continues at coordinate 1,541,841,530 of CM062804.1, read as the reverse complement.
ACAGCAAGTCAAGGCCTTAAGCGCTTTAAATATAAGCCCCCGGTCTCCGCCTGTGGTCATATGAAGAAATAAAAAAGGGGCTATAATAAAAGGGCATAAAGGATAAACACCTAAGAGTTAATTAAAAATGCTCATCTGTTTCGTCTATTTTGGTGTTTAAAGGCCCGCGACCAATTCACTGTTCACTACAGCGTAGCACCAAAAGGACTATGCAAATATTTTAATAGGTGGATGGGTCAACAGCTGGGGAGTTTAATGAAGGTACAGGCACATTCATGGAAGGACTCAACCTGTAACACGCCTCCATAAGTCGGTGCCGAAAGCAGTCAAAGGAGAGTTGACAAAAGCTGACCGATGTAACAGTAAACCACCTCAACAGCAGAGAGAAGCATGACAATAGTAGGGACGTGGCTCCATCCAAGGCCTCCACTAAAGTAGCAAGGGTACACCTCCTCCTTCTTCTCTCGACTTTCTTTCTCTAATCATTTATTTCTGTATTTTTCCAAGAAAGGGATTCAATCCCTATTGTAATCTTAGGTAGGTGGTAACAGAGCCTCACAGAGCCAAGATAGCTAGTCTAGCATGACAGTTGGGGCTTAGGCTTAGATATTTTGATTGTAATTCAAAGCTCTGCCCCTCTTCTTATAAATAGGGGGATGAAACATAATACGGAGGTTCTGGAATTTCTGACCTGAGAGGGTTGAACTTTGTCTTGCCATTTTGGTTCAATATGTTTTTATGGGACTTCACTGATATCATGGTTGAGTGTATGGACTGGTTATTAGGCCCTTTGGGATAAATGGTGTTTCCCTGTTGATTCCAAGCATGATTAATGTGCAGCAAGTTCCTCTTGGTAATCTCATTTCACTTGTGTTTTTCTTTCTTTGAAATAGTGTAATGAACGCAGTTGGTTCCTCTTCAATCTATGGATTTATCTTAGCTGCTTTGGTAGAGAACGATACCCATGTTATGTTTGATCTGAAACCTTCTTTTGCTCCTCTATTCTATTATCTCATTGGAAGACCATGGTTTAGGATTCTTTCTTTGTTACATCCCTATTTATTGAATTCCCCTTTCTGCTGGAACATTGTTGCCTAGGATTCCGTTTGTTACATCCCTATGCATCTATTTCTCTCCCTCCTTTCCTCCTCTCTACCATCAATACAACTTCATTTTAAGTTGTCTCATTTTCATATGTCAGCCACCAGAAGGAGAAGTCATTTCTCTTTGAGATTGCCCAAATACCCCCCAGCATTTGGATCCATGAGTTGGTCTGAATCGTCCTCTTTGAAAGCTTATTGAACCAAGCCCCTCCCATTTCCTTTTTTGTGTTACGTGACAATTGGAGTGTTGTAACCCCCTTACAATATAACTTCAAAAGCACTCATTTATTTAAGATTCCCTAGGCACTGGTCTATAATCAACCTAGAGGTTGTCTCTAGGGATCTTTCCTTGCCTCCTGTTGCACTTGTGTTGCAGGTGCAAGATTTAGCTACAACAATGTTGTTGGTGCCATCCTTAGTGAGGAAATGCGACGGAAAAGGTCCGGTGAGACCTCAGGTAATGCTTTGACTTCAAAGACTAGGGGAAGAAAAAGTGGAAAGAGGAAGGAGCCCAAGAAATCACAATAAGTCAATAAAAGGCAGATCCAAATCCAGGGCAAGGATAGTGTGCTAGAAATGTGGGAAGAAAGGACACCTAAAGAAAGACTGTAAATCTTGGAAGGGAAAAGAAGGAGATGGACAACAAGAGAATAATCATGAAGTGAATGTGACAGGTGATGTGTTGCAAGATGCTTTGGTTCTTTCATTAGAGAATATTATTGATGCATAGGTGGTATATTTAGGGGCCTCATTCCATGCTACACCTGATAGGAAATATTTTCATGACTATGTTCAAGGATATTTTGGACAGGTTTAACTAGGTGATGATAATGTTAGGTCCCTATAATACTAGTGATTACCCCATTACTATTGTATTTGTATCCCTCCCCTATTGTGCCCATATTGTTATTATTGTGCCCCATAGAATCCCTCTATTGTTATTTTTGTGGCTTTATATTATTATTGTTAGGTCGGCTGGGTTATATTGCGACTCCTTAGACTCCTATATATAGAAAGGAGGTTTTGTCATTTGAATCATCCAAGAATTGTTCATTTATGTAATGTAAAGGAGGTTGCCCCCTCGAAGAGGCTGAATTCTAAGGCATTGATATATCTTTTCTATCTTTTTGTGAGCTGGTTTCATAACATTTGGTATCAGAGCTTTGGATTCTAGGGTTTCGCTACTCCAAATAGGTCATCATGGCATTTTCGCTATAACTTTTTTTCTGCGACGTTTCAGAAGCTAAAAAAAACCCATTTGAGACGAAATTGCATTGAACCTCGGATCCGAATTTCAGAGCTTTTTTCACTATTTTTGCAGATATGGTCTGAGGAAGTTGGTCTTTTTGCAGACTCCTGAATTACATTCCAAACAGGTGACCTGGGGAACTTTCTCTCTGAGCATCGGATTGAAAATTCATAAGAAGGAACAGGAAGAGGACGGACTGTAGTTTCTTTTACATATTTTTCAGATCCAAAGGTCGAAACAGTGACTCGTGGCACGTCGTACAAGTTCGCTCTACTGAACTAGTCTATAATCAAGTCACTGTGGGAGATTTGGCATAACTCTTCCCCGGAGAATCCAATTTGGATCAAACTGGTGGCATTGGAAAGAGGACGCAGAGGGCTATTGCAGGTCACAATTTCAAAACTAGATGATTTGAAATTACAGTGATACATCAGATTCAATACCAAGCTCATACAAAGTGAAAAAAGGTGTGTAGTTTTTTTAAAATTTTTGCATAAGCGTGGTTTCAAAAATTAGTTTGAAGGAATTCAAAGGGCATAGTAAGGCATTATTATTGGTAATTGATGCCCCAAGAAAAGAAAATGCAAACACCTAGTAAGCAACCTGAAAGCTCTAGCATGACTCATGAAGAAGTGGAAGAAATGCAACATGATATATCAAAATTACGAGACCAAGTGTAACAAGTGTCACTTGCACAAAAAGTAACAGAATCTAAGATGGATGGTTTAAAGAAAGAGGTAGAAGCTAAGATGGATGGTTTAAAGAAAGGTGTAGAAGATAAGATGAATGACGTGGAAGCTAAGATGGACGATTTGAAGATAGATTTGAAGACAGATTTAAAGACAAGCATGGAAGATTTGAAGACAGATTTGACAAAGTTTCTACAAGAAATGCTTACTAATGGTGAACGGCTAGTAAAGGAAACTCATGATGAGAACAAAAGAAATGTTAATCATGATTTCATAGACTTTAATGTTGGGCCGAAGACCCACCATATTCCAAAAATCGATATGAGGAAGTTTGATGGCAAGGATCCCGCAACATGGATATTACAGATGGAGCAATTTTTCAATCTCAATAATGTGCAAAACACACAAAAGGTACGTATTGCAACTATATATTTGGAACCAAATCAGTTTTTATGGTATCAATGGCTTTGCTCTCATAAACAAATTATCACTTGCGAAATTTTTACGGAAGAATTAACAACACATTATGAGCATACAAAAAGCAACACTTTTTTTAGCCAATTGATAAGTCTCAAACAAAAGCGTTCAATAATGGAGCACATTGAGGAGTTCCAAAAATTGAACATAAGGGTAAAAAATATTCCAAAGGAGCATAGGATTGATGTGTTCATAGGGACTTTAAAGGATAATATCCAAAATGATGTTTGTCTTTGGGAACCTGATTCATTAGAGAAGGCATTCAGGTTAGCAAGAAAAATGGAAAGCAAAATTATGGCAACCAGGAAGCATACCACTCAAAACTATAAAGATGGAAGTGTTGTTGCCCCTAGTCTTCCACAACCTATAAGGTTGACACCACAACAATTGGAAGAAAAAAGAGCAAAAGGGTTTCGTTACAATTGTGATAGCAAATACACTAAAGGTCATAAGTGTGCTGAGAAGAAATTATTCTACATAGATTGTGAAAAGGAAGAAGAAAAGGAGCAAGAAAGGTCAAAAGAAGAGGATGTACTCCAAGAACAAAGCCTAGATAAAGAAGAAATGAATCCGACCATATCTTGTAATGAATTGGCTAGAATTACCACTCCTCAAACCATCAAGATAGAAGGACAAATCAAGAAGAAAAAGGTAATAGTGTTGATTGATTCAAGAAGTACCCACAATTTTATTCATTGTAAGATAGCAAAAGAATTGAATTGCTTCCTATATCCAACACCAGAGTGTCAAGTGATGGTTGCTAATAGAGGAACGATAAATTGCTCTGGAAAGTGCCATAATATCAAGCTATCCATGGGAGAATATGTATTGACTAGCCCAGTGCTTTCCATTCCAATGGGAGGTGTTGATGTTGTACTAGGATTCCAATGGCTACAATCCTTCGGTATAATAGCTATTAAATTTCAAGAACTTTTCATGAAATTTTCTGCAGAAGGAAAGGAAGTTGAATTAAGGGGTATTGCAGGGAAACCGAGAAAGATAATCAGCTCTAACGGTATGACAAAGCTTCTAAAAAATGAACAAAGAAGTGTAACTGCACAATTATGTTCGCTATATGTTTCCACATTGGAATCATCTATTTCTCCAAATCTCCAAAAAGTCTTGGACAATCATTCCAAGGTATTTGAGACTCCCACAGGTCTCCCACCTATTCGTATCATGATCATGCTATTCATCTGATTCCAGGAAGTGTTCCTCCAAACATCAGGCCGTACAGATATCCCTATGCCAAAAAGAGTGAAATTGAACGTATGGTTGCAGAAATGCTAGAGGCTGGTATATTCAACCTAGTCAAAGTTCTTTCTCTGCTCCAGTAGTATTGGTGCACAAGAAGGATGGATCATGGCGCATGTATCTAGATTATAGGGAGCTCAACAAGCTCACTATTAAAGATAAGTTTCCCATTCCGGTCATTGATGAATTACTGGATGAATTGCATGGATCAATTTACTTCACCAAGTTCGATCTTTGTTCAGGATATCATCAAATCAGAATGAAGACTGAAGACATTCCGAAAACAACATTTAGAACTCATGAGGGTCATTATGAATTTTTGGTCATGCCTTTTGGCCTTACCAATGCACCCACTACATTTCAAGGTTTGATGAATTCCATTTTCAAACCCTTCCTTAGAAAATTTGTGTTAGCATTTTTTGATGATATACTAATCTACAGCAAGTCTTGGAAGGATCATCTTGGACATGTTGATAGGGTGCTACAACTATTGGAGGAGAAACAATTATATGCAAAAATATCCAAATGTTTCTTTGGAGTACAAGAGGTGGAATATCTGGGTCATATTGTATCTCATGAAGGAGTTAAGGTAGACCCTAGCAAAATTAAAGCCATTAAGGAATGGAAAATCCCCACATCCATAAAGCATCTGCGAGGATTTCTCGGGTTGACAAGGTATTATCGCAAGTTTTTTAAGAATTATGGGAGAATAGCAGCACCTCTAACAACATTATTAAAGAAAGATGCATTTTCATGGACTCCAAAAGCAACAAAGGCCTTCGAACATCTTAAAGAGGTAATGTGCCAAGCACCAGTCTTAGCGACATCGGACTTCACAAAAACCTTTATTGTGGAATGTGATGCTTCAGGAAATGGAATTGGTGTTGTTTTAATGCAAGATGAAAGACCCATTGCTTTTGAAATTCGTCCAATCAAGGGAAAGTTTTTACACAAAGCTATTTATGAGAAGGAAATGTTGGCAATACTACATGCACTTGAAATGGTGACCCTACCTTATGGGAAGACACTTCAAGGTAAAAACGGATCATGATAGCCTTAAATACTTTTTAGAACAAAGATTATCCTCTGAAGAGCAACAAAAGTGGGTCACAAAGATGTTGGGTTATGACTTTGAAATCATCTACAAAAAAAGGAAGCAAAATGTGGTGGCAGATGCACTCTCAAGAAAGGATGAGGATGTGGAAGCATTGTTGTGTGCCATTTCTATTATCCAACCAGATTGGATAAATGAAGCAAGGGAGGAATGGAACAATGATGAAGAAGTGTGGGCACTTATTCGAAAGTTACAACAAGATTCCAGTACATCTGATACATTTAGCTGGAAAAATGATTCGTTATGGTACAAAGATCGCTTATACCTCTGTAATAATTCCCAACTCAAACAAAAGATTCTTATGGAATTGCACACTTCTCCCTTAGGAGGGCACTCAGGATTTTTAAAAACTTACCACAGGGTTAAGAAGGAATTTTTTTGGGAAGGCCTTAAATCGCATATTCAAAAGTTTGTGGCGGAATGTTTGGTTTTCCAACAAAATAAAGTTGAAACAATTAAGACCCCAAGTCTATTAAAACCTTTATCCATTCCAAGCCAACGTTGGGAGGAGGTTTCAATGGATTTTATCACAGGTTTACCCAAGTTTGAGGGAAAGAGTGTCATCATGGTGGTAGTTGATAGACTTACCAAGTATGCACACTTTTGTGCATTATCACATCCATTTAAAGCCAGTACAGTTTCTACTGCATTTATGGAAACAATTCAAAAGCTACATGGAAACCCAAAGATTATTGTAAGTGACAGAGATCCCATTTTCACTGGAAATTTTTGGACAAAATTATTTTCTTGTCTTGCTACTCAGTTAGCTCATAGCTCATCTTATCATCCTCAATCTGATGGGCAAACTGAGATAGTAAACAAATGTTTGGAAGGATATCTTCGTTGCTTTGTATCTGATAAATAAACACAATGGGTCAAATGGTTGCCTCTGGCTGAATGGTAGTATAACACTTCCTTCCATACAGCAACAAAAATGACCCCATTTATGGCACTTTATGGATATCAACCACCATCCATCACATCATATTTAAGAGAAAATTCTAAGGTACAAGTAGTGGAACATCACATCGAACATTAACAACAAGTCCTCCAACTCTTAAAGGATAACCTCGTGTTGGCACAGAATAGAATGAAACAACAGGCAGATCAACATCGCAGCGAAAGAAGTTTTGATGTAGGTGATTGGGTATTCTTACAGCTACAACCATATAAACAAACGTCCCTCAAGCAAGCTAAGAAGGATAATAAATTATCACCAATGTATTATGGTCCATACAAGGTGTTGCAAAATATTGGTATTATGGCATACAAATTGGAGCTTCCTGCAGCTTCTCGAGTGCACCCAGTTTTCCATGTTTCATGTTTAAAGAAGGTTATAGGCGACAAGCTCCCAATTCAAACAATATTACCAGAACTTGACGAGGAAGGAAAAATCATATTGGAACTGGAAGCAGTCACAGAAACAAGAACTCGACAGCTATGAAATCGATCAATTTCGGAGTATCTCATCAAGTGGAAGAACTTATCCACTAAATATTCCACATGGGAGGATGAGAATTTTATACATAAGCATCTAGAACTACTCAAGCGTTGAGGACAACACTTTTTTGAAGGAGAGGGGCATGTTAGGTCCCTATAATACTAGTGATTACCCCATTACTATTGTAGTTGTATCCCTTATTAATATTGTTGTGCCCCTATTGTCCCCATATTGTTATTACTGTGCCCCATAGAATCCCTCTATTGTTATTTTTGTGGCTTTATATTATTATTGTTAGGTCGGTTGGGTTATATTGTGACTCCTTAGACTCCTATATACAGAAATGAGGTTTTTTCATTTGAATCATCCAAGAATTGTTCATTTATGTAATGTAAAGGAGGTTGCCCCCTCGAAGAGGCTGAATTCTAAGGCATTGATCTATCTTTTCTATCTTTTTGTGAGTTGGTTTCATAACAGATAAACCCTATAAAATCATTGGAATGGGTAAGGTTTTTATAAATCAATAGAATGGAAACCAATGGCTATTGAAAGAGGTAAGGCATGTTCCATATCTGAAGAAAAATCTAATTTCAAAAAGGCAGTTGGGAGGTGAAGGTTGTGTAACTACTTTTATAGACAAAACCTGGAAGGTCGCTAAAGGAGCCCTGGTAATAGAAAAAGGAGAAAAGGATGGTACATTGTATTTATACAATAGTATTTCTAATTTTTTTAATGCCTTTCATAAGCACCACACTGGTGACTGTGGGAGGGAATGCCTGTGGTACCTGAGGCAGATGTTGCATCACTTTCATATTACTTCTAGAGGGTGCCCTTGCGAAGCTTGGGTACTTGCACCAACAAAGGCTATTGTCTGGAGGTTAGCATAACTATTTCTGATATCTTCGTTGGTAGGCTTAGGCCCTCATCATCCCAAACTACCTTCAAGAGATCCTTATCTTCACTTTCTTGTATTTTGGTGTCTGGTCCTAATCACCCGAAGTGGAAATACCTGGAAGTTGTTTGCTTGGTTGTATCTTTAGGATCTTTTTAGTGAGTGCTCTGTGCTCCTAGATTTCCATAGGTGTTTTGAGTCTTTAAATTCTTTTAATATATAAAAGTGGTTGACCATCCGATTCGTTGGTCTAGAAGGCTTCATGGGCTTTCACCTACGAGTGCCAAGCCTTCACCTAGAAGGCGTAGGAGTAATTTTGCTAGTACTTTTGAACTATTTTTAGCTAACGCAACAAAGACAGATCCTTCTCCGAAGGCTCTAATTTCACAAGGTGAACGTAGTCTAGTCCATTATTCAAATGGTAACACTCTAGTTCTTGATAGAGTACTCTTTCAGTTAGAAGATGAAGTAGAAATCGAAGACGTTTCAGAGTCTCCTAAGACTCTTATGGAACCTATTCCTTCTCATCTTCCTTACGTTATTTCGTACGTGGGTACTCTGACTGATAGGATGACTAGCCCTATTCACTCTCCTTCTTTCTTCTCAATGGCCTATATTAGTGGCTTTGCTAATACTACATACTCCTTCCTCAGTTGTAGGAGGAGGTTCTATTCCTATATCTACTATGTCACCTAGTACGGTAGTCGTTGGTTCTGCCTCCATCCCGATTCTCAGTGGGGGCACCCAAACTTCAGCTCCTTTCACGGGAGCTTATCCTTTTGAAATTCCATCTAGTGGGATTCCCTCTATGTCTTCGACTTTACACTATGTTGCTTCTACATCTATGACTTTGATGGCTACTAGTTCGGTGCCTTTGCAAGGTTTTCAATTTGGGAGTGGACATGCCACTCCTTCCAATACATTGTTGAACTTAGGATCAATGCCTTTCTCTGGACATGCTCAAAACATTAATTCTTTTCAAGGGAACTGGGGCTAGGAAAATCCTTCTATGAGTGGTTTTGGGGTAGGGAATTTTTCCCATTTGTTTGGTCAATAAGGGAGTATGCCCTTCCCTATTGCTAGTACTTCACAAGTTTTTCCTCCTTTAGCTAGTGCATGGAATCCTTATAAGGGACTTTCTTCATCATATAATGTTCCGCTAGTAGGAATTCTTCCTATGGAAAGTAACTCCAATCGTGTCTCGCATAAAGGAGTGCTTTTCTCACTGCAATTAGAGCAATAGACCCAAAGAATTCTATGGTAGTCACATTTGATATGTCAAATGTTAAGACTAGACTCCCTCATCATATGGCTTTCCAGATTAAATCTACATATCAGAAGAAGACTATCTTTCAAACTGTAGTTGATGAAGGGGCTTCCACATGTGTCATGTCTATGTCATGTTGGAAGGCTATTGGGTCACCTGAAGTTGTTCCCTCTCCTACTCTCTTAACTGCATTTGATGGCCATTCTCATAGGCCTCATGGAATTCTACCTTCCTTCCCTATTTGTGTAGGGGGCAAGGTCACTAATGTGGAAGTAGAGATAGTAGATGTTAATCTCGATTATAATCTTTTGTTGGGTCGCAACTGGGTTTATGCAATGGATGCCATTGTCTCATCTTTATTTCACATCCTATGCTTCCTCCATGAAGGAATAATTGTCACGCTTGATCAATTAGCTTATTCTCCTAACGATCCCAATGCATTTGTTGACTCCATTGTTCCCTTGGTAAAGAATACCAAGAAACCTATTGAGAATCTAGGAGTTGGAATGTATTCTTCTTTGATGGGAACTTTTGATCTTCCATCTCCTGTTGTTCATGTCAATGCCATTTCATCTTCCAAGATCGTTCCTCAACATGGTTATTTTAGAACTAATTTATTTTATGATCCTTGACCCTTGCCCCCTCCTACTACCACATTAGAAGAGGGGAAAGTAGGTGGAATAGCTTATCCAATATCCCTAGAGGCCTCCCATTTTGTTGGCGGGAAAAGTTCCCTAAGGTAAGGGTTGAAAACCTCAACAGAGCAAAACAAGATAATCAACAAGAAGCAGTCAAGCAAGCATGCCAAACATGTGAATTATTAAATGTGGACTTGGAAACATACCCAGAGGTCCTATGTTTGATGATGTTCTCGTAGGGTCCAAACCCTCTGCTTCCTCCATAATCGAGCAGGCTTGAAAATCAATTCAAAGAAGCATATACATGATATATAATTCAATGTGCATACATAAAAGATAGGTTAGATCGTAATATATAAACATGAAAATTAATATTCATGAGAGAATAACATATCAAGAACAAGACATGAGATTCTTTATTGATAATCAACAATAGGTACAAGAAAAGTACAACTTGATCCAAGCTAAAGCACCGACGAAGCCTTCCTATGGATCTGTCCAGCTCGAGCCACAAAGACAACCCCTCTAACAAATGCAAGGATATGCTATAAAGATGATAAACATCTCTGCAAAACAAAGCATGGTTTCCATAGAGACTGGGAGTGCAGGAGGCATGGGAAATTAGACTTGATCTGGGCAGAAAAATGGGTATAATGTTGATAGCCCTTCTCTTATGTATTTTAAGCTTACCCAAGGTGTGTATATATACCACTTGAAATTAGTTAATTCAGTTGTGCTACGAGCTCCTGTAGGTGGGCTCTCAGTAAAATCCATGAACCCCACCTGAAAAATAGCATATTGTTTTTTTTATTTATGTTTTAAAAGGTATACGCGAGTATGCAGTTATAGAACCCGCATATTTACGCACTTTTGAATGGGCAAAATTGTGTATGGAATTTGAAATATTGTGTTTTAATATAAGATCAAGTCTGCATGGGAAAATGTTGCCCAAGGCCATACAAGGGCATCAAGTCTACATGAGTGCTAAATGATGTTATAAAAAACTCTCAACTCACAAAAAAGATAATTAATTGTTTCTCTTCACAATTGCTTTGGGCGAGAATGGTTACTATGGTTTTGTTAGAAGCAAACAAATACAAGATAATATATTTGTCTAAATTGGGATTCCTCAATGTAGGGGCATGATTTTCGCCTTAGTGTTCACATTTTTTTTTTAATCTCAAAGTTTCATTCAAAAGATTAATCTCTCTTTAACAACTCATAAATGGGTTTCACAATAGATGAATAATGTGGAACAAACTCCAAATGAAATTTATCTTCTCAAAGAAGCAGTGTACTTTCTTTCTGTCTATTGGAGGATTAAATTCATTAATGGCCTCAATCCATTCTAGGTATACATAAAGTTCTTCTCACCAACAATGTGCTTGAACGACTTACCTTCTTTGACCGCAATTAAACACTCATGTGGCTTTAATGGTACTCCGTACAACCTACATATAATAACATATTCCTTGAGATGCAACACATGCTATTCTTTGATCTTAGAATGCATAGTGAGGTGGTCACGACAACCAACTACGATCTTACTAGTTAGATAACCAAAGAATGATTTGTAGCCCTTTGAAATGTAGCTTCTACACGCATAATATTGAATGGAACTCTCACATTAAAAAAAATTTCCCATGGGATTATGATCATTGTCTTATGTTGATATTGTTTAGCCACCAACACATGGTTGTATCCCAAGAAAACATCTAGTAAAGACATCAAATTTGAACTTGTTTCTTATTCTTACAATAACTTCAATGTTTGAGAGAGGCTAATCATCCTTCAAAGGCACATTCTTTAAATCCTTAAAATCCACACATATTTGGATCTCTCCATTCTCTCTTCTAAACACCACCAAGCTACAAATCCATTGTGAATACCTGATTGATCCAAGTGGATATTGGTGGCCACCCACCAAGTCCACTTGGACCCCACCATTGTTTCTTTCATCTTTTCAGTTTCCTTAATTGTAGCACAATTTACTATTTTTAGCAAATTTTCGGGTCCTGAACTTCCGGAGCCATTTTGAGGCCCTAAACGACGTTTTTTTGGGAAAAATTGGAGCAACATTGTTCTTCCCAAAGTTGTAGTTCTCGGATAGATCTTTCTAACGAGATATTGTGCGTGTCAAACGAAGATTGTATGCCAAAGTTACGACCCCAGGAAATTGATGTACCAATTTACCCAAACGGGGCCCACAGTTTGGTGTTTCATCTTCTAGGGTTAGGTTTTTGGATGTTTAGGGTTTTCCATTGTTTCTCAACAATAAATAGGCCTTCGAGCCTCATTGTAACATAGTTCAGAGGCATGTAGCCACCACATCTCTTCTTAGAGATAAGCTACCATCGCCCTAGCTAGTTTATTTCCATTTCTGTTTGTAAGCATATTTCAGTATTTTACAGTAATGAAATGAAGTATTATTTTTGTTGCATCTCTATATGTATGGTTATATTTGTAATTTGTTGCGTTCCTGTTTAAATCTGGATCACTGATGGTTATGATGATCCTTGCATTCAATATTTTTTCTAACTTAATCTCGATGAGAGGATTCAATTTTGGGTTTATCACCCTTGGTTTCCTTACACATGTCACACCCTCCTTCAGGTGTATAATATGTTTTACGATATCCTTGTCATATAATTTGAGACTGTCACATGTCCATGCAAACATATCTTCAAATTCCTTAAATTATAGGATGAACTACATAATTTCCTCTTTAGCGCAACAACTACCAACCATTAGAAATTTAGGGTTATGCAGAGTGCCAACCTTGACTGACATTATTTCATGCACTTTTCCAAAAAGAGGGTTCCTCTTCTAGTTTTTCCTCACTTATCCTATATTCCATGGTAAATGAAGACTGCATTGTCACTAAACCTCTAGGAATAATATTTCTCCTAGATCCAATACACCAATTTTGTCATACACCAACTAGTTGGTGTGATTATGTTGGGTGACTCAACTAGAGTTTTGTTCACTTCCTTAATTTATTATAATGCCTCTAAAACATATAGAACATGTTCATCATTCTTGAAAACTCACCAAAAGCATTCACCATTGAGAACCAATGGATGAAATATCACTTCAACAAAGAGAGGTGAGGGTGTTAAATAGAGAGGTTGGTGCAACAACAAAAAACTGTCTTTTGATTCTAATCCCTAGGGAGAAACTTTATATTGAAAAATTTAGAATCTTGAATAAGGTTCCATGCCCTTTGATCATAAGCTTTTAATCACCCATTGTTCAAGACATATTTCTTCCTACCATAATTAATGGCGAAATCTAAATTAATAATCATGGCAGGGTCATAAATATTTACCTCTCAAGATAAGAACAAGCGTTGAACTAAGGATTTATGCTCTACAATGTTATTGGTGCATTTGAATTGCAATCCCAATACCAAAGAATGAATATAGGTCTCCATAGTGGGACTTGAAGTTCTCATATTCTCCAAATTCCTTCTTCTCAAAACAAAATGGTCTATTGAGCTCTCATGAGACTTTGGTCAATCATTTGTCTTTAGTAGGCAACATCATGCAACTTCCATTGTTTATGATATACCCTCCTAGAGGAAAACTCTCCACATATTTGCAATTTTATGAAGTCTATAACACAAATTCCTTCTCTCACTTCATAATCCCAATCCCATGGCCTCCATAACTAATAATGGCATGATTTTATTGGTGGCACCACCATCCATCATGTAATTGTGTGAGACAGGGTCATTAGTGTGTAAAGAGATAAAAATTGTATAAATTTCTTACCAACCTTTTGGGAAGGAAGCCCAAATTGATGGCAATTGCTAGTACTAGAAGCCTCCACTTGCAAGCAACTCCCACCCATATATCCAAAGCTTAGAGTAGTTTTTGTCTCTAGTGAGGAAATTTCACCACCTCTCAGAGTGGCATTATAATTCATAAAAGTTAAATTTTATTAAAGCCTAGTAACATTAAAGTCTAGGAGACACATTCTATTTCTCATTGTTTTCTTGTTCTAGACACACAATAAATACACAATTAACCTGTTAACCTTAAATTGGTTACCAAACCACCTTGTTGGCAATATCATTGTGTAGGAGGGTATGATAAGTGTTTTTTGTTAGTTATTCATGGTCATGAAAGCTAATATCATACATGAAAACAAAGAAATGTGTTAGTTATCTTAATCACAATGTGTTGAAACAAGCAATGGTGATAAACAAACACCATAATGGTATATTATAGAGCCTACAATGAATTCCCCAACTCCAATGTGAATGGACATTTGCAAGTCATTTTTATTATTTATTTAGGTGGTAGGTTGTTGGTGGTATGTCTGATCATTAAATTAGTTTTGGGAAAAAATTCAATTGTATGGGTAAATGCCCCAATGATAGAAAGAATACCCTAGCTCTAAGGGGAGCAAAGATATATTGGCTATTCATTTTTTATTTCTTTGTTTAGAAGTGGTAAGTTGTTGGAGGTATGCCTGATCATTATATTAACTCCAAGAAAAAATTTTGTTGTATCTCTTGTGTCTATATAAGGTTGCATATGCAACATTTACACTACAAACAAAGTTCTTCTAATCAAATAATACTTTATCCCAAGTTTAGTTAGAGCTAGAATTACACACATTCCTCTAATTTGTGGCATGCAATGTAGAGCCTCCTTACTCCACATTTACAAGCCACAACAAGGAAGAAAAATATAAATTACCATTAATATGACCATGCAAACTAGCAACTCTACAAAGGTGCGGGTTAACAAGTAAGCAACCCAACTTTTTTTTATAAGTCTATCTATTTAATTTTTGGCAAAGCAAAATTTCAACTTAATCCATTCAATTTTTTTATATTTTAACAATCAATGTCATCTAAAATGGACCAAAGAACTTAGAGGTGAAGTTTTATGGTCAAAATTGATATCAATCAATGAAAGTAACTATAACTTCTAATAACTAAATTCATAGAGAATTGACGACTGAAAAAATTTCGAGCGAATAGGCCTCGCGATTGGTAACCTAACCTAACCAACTGGCTATTCTCGCAACCACCTCTGGCGCACCTGGACCCGGCCCAGCTGCGTCCCGGCTCCAATGGCGGATCTGACCTCAAACATTGATTCCCTCTCATACAAGAACATGGTCACTAGTCGGCCTCCTGAACAAGAATCTTTCTTCACTAAGTTAGCCTCCAGCACTACATTCCACCCCCTGGGAGGAAACTCTGAAAATAGAGAAATTGGCCACTCTCAAAAAAAGGAACAACCTTAGATAAATAGAGAAACAGAGAAAGGGAAAATGAAAGAAACACTCTCAACAAAGGGAACGGCCTCGGTCAACCCCTCCTCCACAAACACAAACACAGTAAGGAATTTCGAGCAACAACAAGAACAAAGGAAAAAAACAAAGAACAACTGCAACCTAATAGCCAAGAAAATCCCAAAACTGGAGATCCAGGACTCAGGAGTTGTGGTCTACAAAGAATACATGCAAGAACATGCAGCCATAAGCAAATTTATGGGCATTTGGCCAACCGAAAAAAGCCCTGAATTGGTGGATACAAAGGAAATGGACACCAAAGGGGGAGATAAGACTCCAGCTAGGTTCTAAAGGTTTCTTCACAGTAATCTTTGACCTCCTAGAAGACAAAGACATAATTTTTTAAGGAGGTCCTTATTTCCTCAACTCAACAGTCCTATACATGAGATTTGGGAAGGACAAATTTACTCTAGAGAAGGAGGACTTCACAAGAGTTCCAGTCTGGGTACGCCTCTACTCATTACCAACTAATTACTGAGCTCCTTCGGTTTTAAAAGGCATAGGAGATCAACTGGGCGTGTACATTAAGATGTTTGAAGGAACTAGAAATGGACACTACGTTTCCTATGCCAGAATATGCTTGTACATAGACATCTCTGGAGCCCTCCCAGATGCAATAAAATTAGTATTCAAGGTTGAAGTCTGGTTACAAAACATAGACTATGAACACATTCCATTTAGGTGCAGGAAGTGCAATGAGCACGATCACCTATTCAGAGACTCTCCTCTAAACAAAGCCCCTCAAGTCTCTGATTAGGCAAATAAAAAAAAGACAGTGAAGGCTACATCTGAGTCAACTCTAGAAACAAGAACAACAGGAAAAAGACCATCCCCAAAAAGCATCAGCCTAATGAGGCAAGTCAGAACCCTTTTGATGCCTTGAACATCACACAAGAATAATCAGACCCAAACTCTCTGACAAGAGATGAAGCAGGAGAAGAGGAGCACATCCAAGCAGACAGAGAACAAGAGGACAGGGAGGAAGATAACAACAACAAAGAAAAGGATCACTCACAAGAGGACACTGAAATGGAGCAAATAGAGATCGAGGAAACACCAGAGGAGAGTGCCATAGAAGAAGAATTGGAGGGGGTAGACCTGGCAACCATTGCTGAGGAATGGAAGCTAAATGGAATAAAGGCTATACCAGAACACCAATTACAAAAAATTGAAGGAGTTTACCTCCTCCAAGAAGATCTAAAACTCAAGGCTCTCCACCCCTCACAAGATAGCAATGTATCAAAAGGCATCTTGGCAAACATTCCAGTAGGCGGATTCAACCTTAAAGGTCCAAGTCGAAAAAGAGGACGAAAGACAACCAGTCAGCTCCTCCAAGAACTGGGTGCCAAGCTCATCAATGAAGGAAAGGTAAAAGCACTGGCCCTAAACCCCTCTCCTTATTTATGAATTGCATTTCTTGGAATATAAGAGGACTAAATAGTCTTGGGAAGAAACGAATCCTGAAAAATAGAATCCTGTCTGACAATCCTGATATCCTTCTAATTCAAGAAACCAAACTTGAGTCGATTCACCCTTCTCTCCTGCAAAACACCTGCTTCAAGCCTTACAACTTCATAGCCAACTCGACTATTGGTTCTGCGGGAGGGATCATGACATTATGGAAAAACTTGAAGTTCGACCTCATCTCCTCTATTGAAATGCATCACTCCATTACCATTGTCCTAAGAATCATTGGCACCAAGGATAGTATCTTCATAACCAATGTATATTCCCCCCACAAGGTGATCAACCAAATCAAGATGCTTCAATGCATCTCCAAATTGCTCAATCCCATTCATTTACCTTTCAAAATCATAGCAAGTGATTTCAACATGATAACTAATATGGCAGAGAAGAAGGGAGGAATCTGGAAGATAGACAAGGACTTAGAGGATTTCCTCTCAACAATAGAGAGCCTCAATCTCATCGACATCCCCACCAGCAATGGCATTTATACTTGGAACAATCGAAGAGGAGGGGAACGACAAATAGCCTCCAGGCTAGACCATTTCCTCTTATGGGAAGAAACATATCTTACCTCTTAGGAAATGGAAGATTGTATCCTCCCACAAGTACGCTTTGATCAATGGCCCATCTCTCTCAAGATACAGATCTCCATGGTCCAAAAAAAAATCCTTTTAGATTCGAGGCCTTTTGGTTGGATCATCCAGATTTTCTAGACAAAATGAGGCAATGGTGGACTAATCCACCCACCAGAATAGGTAACAAAATGTACACCTTCCAACAAAAACTAAAATATATCAAAGAGGAAATCAAAAAGTGGAACAGAGAATCATTCGACAACATCATCACGCAAATAAATAAATAAATCTAGAACTTAAGCTGAATCTTCTTCAGCAACACATCATTGAAGAAGGGTACATAGACAACACCAAGCAAGAGGAACAAAAATTACAACAAAGTTGGGAGGAAAGGGCCATCTAGGAAGAGAAGTTATGGCATAAAAAATCCAGAATCAATTGGCTGAAATATGGGGAAAAGAATATGACATTTTTCCACAAATCAATGATACAACACAGAAGGAACAACAGAATTCTGGCTCTGAAGAATAGAGAGGGACAACTCATTCACTCTCTAGAGGATATGGAAGCAGATCTCACTCATTACTTCAGCTCTCTTCTCAAGGAGCCAAGGAATGACCACGATGAGGATATAAAAAAAATTACCAAACACATTCCCAAGATCCTCACATAAGAGCATAACAAAATGCTCTTAAGAAAAGTCTCTCTCCAGGAAGTGGAGGATGTTGTCATGGGGATGCCTAACGGTAAAGCCCCTGGTCCAGATGGATTTACCATAGACTTTTATAAAGCATGCTGGCCCATCCTCAAAAATGAGGTCCATGCCCTTGTTGAAGAATCCCACATTCAAAATCCATCCTAAAACCCTTCAACTCCACATTCCTCACTCTGATTCCCAAGGGCATCTCTGCTGACTCCCCAGACAAGTTTCGTCCCATAGCCCTCTGCAATGTCATTTACAAAATTATCTCGAAAGTCCTAACCAATCGTTTGAAATCGATATTGCCTCTTCTTATCTCTCATCATCAATCAGGATATGTGGAAGGCACGCAAATCATGGACAACATCATCCTCTCTCATGAACTTATCCACTCTCTCAACTCACAAAAGAAACCTGGCATGATGATTCAATTAGACATGTCTAAAGCCTTTGACAAGATAAGTTGGGAGTATATGAGACAAGTTTGACTGGTTTTGGATTCCACAAAGAGAGTATCAAATGGATCATGGCAATGGTGTCGGGTGTGTTCTTCTCCATCCTCTTGAATGGCTTCCCCTCGAATCCCTTCCATCCCACCAGGGGTATCAAGCAGGGGGATCCTATCTCTCCCTTTCTCTTTGTCATCATGGCTGAAGGGCTTAGCCACTCTATATTTTCTGCCTTGCAAGCCAATAAGCTTTATGGTCTCCAGCCTCATGCCTCAGCTCCTCCCTCCACGCACCAACAATTTGTGGATGACACCCTGCTCATGGGGCTCCCGACTATCATAGAAGCTTCCTCTTTCAAGACCATTATGTCTGACTTTTCAGCGGCCTTCGATACCTCCATCAATCCAGAGAAATCCAAGTTGTTCTTCTTTAACACCCCTCTACCTATCTGTAGGAACATTGCTAGACTCCTCGACTTCCCCATTAGCTCTCTCCCCTCCAATTATCTAGGGGTCCCCTTGATAGACAGGCCACTGGCCCGGGCTACTTGGGAAGCTCTGATCAACAAACTAGAGAAAAGGTTAGCCAATTGGACCTTTAAATCACTCAACCTGGCTCATCGTCTTATCCTAGAAAAATCTATTTTACAGGCGATCTCGCTATACCTATACTCGGCTTTAGCTGCCCCAAAAGTGATATCCAATAAGATCAGAAACTTGCAAAGGAACTTCTTATGGAGAGGAGCTGGAAAAAGGCAGAGATGGTCTCTTGTTGCCTGGGAAAATTTATGTAGGAAAAAAGACGATGACCTTGGTCTTAGGGACATTGAACTCCTAGGGAAGGCTTTGGGAGCCAAAACTCTATGGAGATTAATTTCTAATCCCACCTCCCCTTGGGGCACCCTATGGAAAGCTAAGTATAGTCCTACCCTCTCGTAGGAGCAAATCATAAGGCTTAACGAAAGCATCAAAGATTCGGTTATCTAGAATCAAGCGACAAGGCATTCTTCTGGGAAGATGCCTGGCAACAAAGGTCTGAACTCGATCAAGATCAATACCAACAAATTAAGACCGAAATGCAGAACATAGGCAGGACCAAAGTCAATCACTACTAGAAACCAAGTGTTGTGGAAGACAACTGGAGAGAATGGTTAGATCAAGAGGACTGGGCTCCCCACATCAATATTTAGGCTTGGCCTACTCTATCAACTGAACTTTAAAAAAGACAAATCCTTCATGACACCTCAGAGGACAAAATCCAATGGAGCAAGAACATTGTCGGTCACTTCAATTTAAAAGAAGCCTACAGATATATAGCTGAGCATGATCAAATTCAACCAAACCCTAAATGGATTTCTATCTGGGACAAAAAACAATGGCAAAAAAATATTATTTTCCTATGGCTTGTTCTGCATAGGAAGACTCTAACCTGGGATAATCTTAGGAAAAAAGGTTTTATTGGTCCCTCCATTTTCCATCTTTGTCAGCAGGAGGGAGAAACTTCAAACCATCTCCTGAATGATTGTTTCTATGCGACAAAACTTTGGGATTGGGTTCTATTGGTGTTTAATAGTTCGGATTGGGACCCCTCCTCCAATCTGATCACCATCTCAAACTGACGATCTTCCTTCACCTCCCATCCTTTGTTTAATAGATCTTGGAATTTAATCCCAGGTTTGGTCTGCTAGGCTCTATGGAAGGAATGTAATGCCATAATTTTCCGAGGTATCTCTACCCTAGAGGAAATCACATTATCTAACATTAAGAGTGCCATTCAGGAGACAATCACTTCCTACCCCCTTTAGAATACCAATGGCCCTCCCAGTAGCTCGGATGCAAGAATTTTGGCTATGCTGGATCTCCGCCAAACTAGCGTCCCCAACATCTCTTCCTCATCCAGAAATGATGATCAGAAGGATTCTTGGAGGCTGCCGGATCTGGGCACCACTAAGCTTAATTACGATGGTGCTTCCAAAGGAAACCCAGGCCAGGCTGGTTTTGGCGGTGTCTTTAGGAACGCAAAAGGTGAAATATTATGGGTTTATGAGGGTAACATCGGTTTAGCAACTAACAATGTTGTTGAATTACATGCACTGGAACATGGCATTACCATCGTGAGAAGACTAAAGCTCAGCCCTATGATTATCAAAGGGGATTCCACGCTAGCCACACTGATCGGTAAAAAGCTCCAGCAAGGTATCGAGGTGGCCAAAGTCTCGGATAACTGGCACCTAAACAAAATCATGCAGAGAATTAAGCAAACAATAGACAACATGGAAGGTCTTCACTTCCAGGCCATCAGAAGAAATGACAAAAAGCTCGCGAATAGGTTAGCCAATGAAGGGACAAAGAGGACACTTCAGCTAAACTCTAAGTCATGGTATGATATGGAAGATAACGATCTCCGCCAGCGCTGTGCAGCCATCAATAACAAGGAAAACCAAAATACCGAACAATAATTGTTCGCATACCCTGTGTCAAATCAAGTATGATTACAAGTTCTGGGGGAAGGATGGTACTAAGGTGCATACGACTAGACCCATCCTTGGCTTGACAATTGGGCTGGATATCCCTACCATGACCCCTCTCTCCCGCAAGGTCGCTGCCAACCAATCCCATCAACTCTGCAAGGCTCCCTCTCCACCTCCGCACCCCTGTACTTCTCATGCTTCCCCTTTTCCCCCCTCCTCTTCACTCATTGCCCCCCATAGTCCTTCTTCCACTATTTATTCCCCCCTCACCCCTCTCCTTCCCTTCATTCTCATCATTCCCTCTGCATGATTTCCCCCCTGTTATTACCTTGTTCTCTGGTTGTGCGGGCTCTCTAGTCCCTCTATCTTCCTCATGGCCCTGAAGCACAGCTCCAGCCTGACCTCTAGTCAGGAACGCAGGCATAGTAGAGCTATCTCCCACTAGAAATCTTTGGGTTCGCCCCCCACCACTCGCACTGAGACCTTCGCGAGGCACGCAACTCTGAACTTCGTGATAGTTGTAAATCCTAAAACCCAAGAGCACATAACCAGCCTTGAAGATCAAGCCAACGTTCTTCACAAGGTGATCTCTTCAGAGGATATTGATGTAGACATCACCTGGATCCCCGACCCATCTCTCACCAAAGCGCGTGAGAATCTCTATGCGTGCACCATAGAAACCTAGTGGCAAATGAAAACCATTATGGGTCTTGCCATGCAGGAGTAGGAGGAGCGTTCAAAGGCTGTTGAGAGAAAAATAGATAGTCTCACAGAAAAGCTTGTGATCTTTGTGGAGGTTGTCAAACATTGTCGCTTCATTACCCAGGACTATCCGCAGTATACCGTGATCAGTCCTCGATGAAAGCCCACTCAACTGTTGATGGGCCGCCTGTAAAAATTCTACAAATTCTCTACAAATCTACCTCTGAGATCTATGTAGAAAATATGACTATATATTAACTCGATAATGCAATATACTAAAGCAAAATACTATAATCTACTTCTACTATCAAACTTGCGGAAGCTTAAAGATCGAGCTAAATCAAAGCTGAACACATATAACCATAAGAAGAATCAAAGCACAAGAAACATAGAAGAATACTCAGGGGAAAGCCTCAGCTAAAAACCCCACTATCTGTATTATTACAGGGTGGAAATATATCAGAATAATACAAAGCCTTAGCTCGCACAGCTAACCAGCTCTCAGTACAATCCTCCTAGATGCTCAAAGGAAAACAAGGCTTCTCATAAACCTTCTCCTCTGCCCTCCAAGCCTCCTATTTCCTCGCATAATTTCTCCTGGGTGATCCTATTGTTACCATGTGTAACATTGATCACTCACACTGATCTCACTAAAAAAATTGCGCAATCCTCAAGGAACCTTATTCCTTCTGCATGGATGAGTTTCCTTTATAGGAAAACTCATGCAACTGATAGTAATATGTCCTTGACGGAATGTGCTGCAACTACTCATACAATAGTATTAAAATGGGAGATGGTGGTCACAGGTGAATGGGGTTAGGGCATTGAACCCGATAAACAAACCTGGGGATTAGGGCATCGAGCCCGGTGAGTGAACCTACTACTTGGACCTGAGAACAACAAGAAGCAGTCCCCGTTACAATTTATGGTTCATTCGCGGCTTTCACAAGTTATTCAATCGTTGTTTGCGGTTTCGACCGGTTAAGTTTATTTGTTTTCCCCTAAACGGTTTTTAGTCCCCCACCGACATACCTGTAGGCCACTGTCAGCTCGGGTTTTCAATAATTATGGAGGTCAAAGATGTTTTTTCCGCGGGTACTTTGGAAAATCTGCCAATTTGGCCACAGACCGGTCCACTGTGGATGATTATTTATCATTTGAGCATGAACTTGCTGCAGAGGTCAATGCCCTACCTTCCCTCTCTCAGCAGCATATACCCTCTATCTCGATTGCTACAAAAGCAACGGCCATCCAGGAATACACAGGCCCTACTCATCTCGCAGAACCCTTAACAGAGGTCATTGGTGGACGAGCGTCAGACACACAAACCCTAGGGCTAGATTTGGGTTCGAATCTTGTGGGGTTAGTGGCGAATAAACCCTTGGAGGGGCATCCTTCAGCACAAGATTGCCGAACGCCAATTCTATCTGCTCCACCAGATACGGGAAACCCTCCCCAGGGCAACTTCACGGGGATAGGCATTTTTTCAGGGTATTTCGACAACCTAAGGGCAAAAGAGCCATTGACGTGGAGGGACTCGACCACACTTGCAGATGGACAGGAGGATAGGGTGGCGGCTAGAACGAGCAACAAACAAACAGGGATTTCATAAAGGAAAAAACACCTCCCACAAAGCAGCAACGAAATCTTCCTAAAACTGGCCGAGAACACTCCCTTCTGTGAGGCAATGGACTCGGCAGAAAAGGTTCTGGTAGGGCGTGTTAGAGGCAGACACTACAGCATAGAGAGTCTTTAGAAATGGACAATGGAGGTATGGGGTCACCATCTGTCGGAACCCCCTCGAGTACAAACCTTTGTGAGGGGGCTGGTTTTCCCTGCGTTTCAAAAGCCTTGCTCATACTAATTGGGCCCTCTCTACCATATGGCACATTGATCAAGCACCAGTCCTCCTTCGAAGGAGGAATCCGATGTTTGATCCAGAGACGGGAAAGGTGAGGGCTGGACCGATTTGGGTATGAATTCCGGGTCTTCCCTGTCACTTCTAGACAGAGCAGATATTCAGACAGATTAGGGACGCCATGGGCTCGTACCTTACTCATGATGAATCTTTTATCTCAACAGGAAGAATGGCTTATGCCAGAATATTAGTACACATGGACCTCACAAATGGGCTTTCAGAGTATATTAACATACAGTGGAGGGATGCAGTGGGGAGACAAATGCTGGACTATGAGGGGTACCTTTCAGATGTAGGCACTGCCACAAGGTGGGGCACCTTTTCAAAGACTACCCTCTGAACAAGTGGAATAGCAGGAAGTCAGCGAGAAATTTTTCCCAGGTATCACAGGAACAGGAAGCTCTGTCACATGGAGACCCAGCTAAAGAGGTACATCCTCGTGCATCTAAGGATTTTCATAGGATATCTACTCCTCACTCTAGAGGAACAGGCACATTATCGAGCACTAGTTTGCGGTCTACGAAACCTACTCAGAACACTCCGAGGAAGCGTGGTCGGCTGCCTCATCGCCCCCCCTCCTCCAGTTCCTAACACTGTTGTGGCGGCCTCGGGTGACTCCAATACATTGGGTATGAACTCCTTTCACTTACCCACCTCACAATGATTTTCTGATATTCAAAATACAATATCTGAACAGTTATTGAGTTCGGGTACTGATTTCCTTATCGAGGCCCCTGTACCGAGTTTATGTGCCATCGCTCCCCCCCACTCCCACTGCGCTTTTCTGCACCCCTCCTCCACAACCCCCGGCCTCCTTGACAGCAACTTTGATCCCTAGATACAATACCCGATCTCGATCGAGGCATTCGGCACAGGACCACGTTGGACTAGATACTCACCATCCCCACACCCCTTCAAAGGCCTCTCGAGGCCGTCCCTCCGAGCTCAAAATTGCACAAGCACACGCTGATGTAGACATTGCTTTGGGCAAGCAATCTACTATCACTGGGGTTCTTAGAGCAAGAACAACCCCATTCGAACCCCCTCCATGAAGATTCTATCCTACAATTACAAAGGGCTTGCTAGACCTGAGAAAAAACTAGCACTCCGTCGGTTACTCTCTGCCGACTCTTTGGATATCATTTTCCTCCAAGAGACCTTGGGTCCTGCAAGTGATATAGCTCGTACCCTTGAACACTCTTTGCCGGGCTGGAAATTTATGGGATTAGATGCCCATGGCCATTCTGGAGGACTTGCTATGGGCTTAAATACTCGTACTATCAAGGAAATCAATGGATGGGGAGGACAGGGTTTTATTGGGGCAGATGTACATTCTGCTGAGATGGGAATCCCCTTCAGAGTTAACAATATTTATGGGCCTTACCTGAATCGCCCTATTTTCTGGGATCGCCTTCTTGGATTGGAACTATTTTCAGTTAATAATCTGATAGGTTGAGGGGACCTAAATTTTTCCATAGGACATGCTGAATCTTGGGGACATCATGCACAAAGGTACACACTCCCAGACTACTTCTTGTCCATATTGGAATAGCAGCATCTGATAGACATCCCTGCTGCAAAATTATAGGCCACTTTGAGGAATAATAGGGTTGGGTATAATGGACTTGCAAGGAGACTAGACAGATTTCTTGTAAAGGAACAGATTATGGATTTGGGACTCAATATAAGGCAATGGATTAGGGCAGGTGGGCTCTCAGACCACTTGCCTATTTATATGGAAATGGAAAGTGGAGGGGACAAGCCAAAGGGTCCTTTCAAATTCAGTTCTACCTGGCTCAAGGATGCATCATATATCAACATGGTCACTTATTTCTGGAAAACAAATCCACCAGGGGTTAGAGGTACAACTACTGCTGGGTTTATTTGTAACCTAGTAGAGCTGAAGAAGATGTCCAAAATCTGGGCCCATCAAAAAAGATTTCAGAATGATCAAGTGTTGAGACAGATTGAGAATGAACTGGAGGTTTTTGAAAATGAGCTGGGAGGTCTATACAGATCAGAGGAGCACAAGAATAACATCACATCCCTCTACTCTTCCCATGGTAAGATTCTCAAAGAAAGGGAAGACAAATGGAGATTGAGGAGTAGGGCCATCTGGATACAGGAGGGGGATGCAAATACAAAATTTTTTCAAAAGTTTGCTAATGGGAGGAAAGCTATTAACACTATTTGGCAAATGCAGGATGAACAAGGAAGGACAACAAACACTTTCCCTCGGCTCGCCTCACTTGCAAGCTCACACTTCAAAAATGCCTATAGTGACCCCAGGGAGGCTAATTTAGCAGAAATTATCAGGGTTTCTCAGCTGTTCCATAGATATGTGGAGCAAGAGGATGAGGAGGATTTGGTGCAGGAGGTAAATATGTAGGAGTTGGAGGCCACTTTAAAATGGTTCAGCAAGGACAAAAGCCCAAGACCTGATGGATGGTCCATCGAATTTTATTTGGCATTTTTTGAGGTGATTGGATCGGATCCTTAGAGTGGTGGAGGAGTCAAGGGTATCGGTTCGATTGGAAGCAGCCATTACCTCCACATTCATTGCCCTGATCCCGAAGGTTGACAATTCGTCCACTTTTGAAGAATTCCGCCCCATTTCGCTGTGTAACTTTTTGTACAAGATAATTGCCAAAATCATAGCAAACATATTGAAGCCAATCTTATCGAAGCACATCCTGCCTGAACAATTTGCATTCCTTAAGGACAGGCAAATCCATGAGGCGATTGGGACAGCACAGGAAGTATTACACTCTCTCCACGGCAAAAAAGGCAAAGGTATGATAATGAAAGTGGATTTATCCAAAGCTTTTGACAGGGTGAATTAGTTATACCTGAGAATGCTTCTTACCCACCTTGGTTTTCCTTTTATATTCATTAAATGGATTATGGGATGCATCACTAACATATCTTTCAGTGTATTGGTCAATGGGAGTGCATCCCCATTCTTCAC
Organism: Pinus tabuliformis; assembly: GCA_031772625.1. Taxonomy (NCBI): domain Eukaryota; kingdom Viridiplantae; phylum Streptophyta; class Pinopsida; order Pinales; family Pinaceae; genus Pinus; species Pinus tabuliformis. The sequence goes on along the minus strand of CM062804.1, from coordinate 1,541,814,847 downwards.
CTTGACTCGTGGTTTGCGTCAGGGGTTCCTCTCTCACCTCTGCTTTTCCTCCTGATCATGGAAGGACTTGGATGGATAATAACGGAAGTTCATAGAAGAGGCAGACTCATTAGTATTAAGATTACAGATGATTGCACGCTTACACACCTCCTATTCGTGGATGACGTGCTGGTATTTCTCAATGGAAGCATGGGGGATTTGACTTCGATCAGAGATATATTTTCCTTATTTCAGAAGGCCACAAGGATGATCATTAATGATGGAAAATCTACTTTGACGATCGCAGCCTGCTCACAGCACGAAATTCATTATGCTCTCCACAAATTTAACTTTACATTGATTGCTCTGGAGGAGGGGCTAGAATATTTGGGATACAAGTTAAAGCCAATAGGATACAAGATTGCAGATTGGACTTGGCTCATTGGTAAGCTGGGAAAAAGGTTCAGCATATGGTACTTAAGATTCTTATCTCGTGCAGGCCGATTGACACTCATCAAGAGTGTACTGGAAGCGACCCCGGTTTATTGGATGGCTCTGGCCTGGATTCCTCGGGGCATTTTGACAAGGATACAAAATCTCTGTTGCACATTCTTATGGAGAGGTAATCAACCGAGAAGAATATAAGCTTGGGCAAAATGGGATGCCCTCACACTCCCAAAAAAATGGAGTGGCTAGGGGATAAAAAAGCTTGATGATTTTTCCTCAACCTTGGCAGCAAATCTGGGCTGTAAATTGGTAGCTTCGAACAGTTTGTGGACAAGGGTGGCCTACTCGAAATATATCGCCCCTACTCAGGTACTGGAATGGATCAGAAGACCGGTTAGACTCTATATCGGTATTTCGATAATTTGGAAGGTTGTCCTGAAAGCTTTGGATCCCATCCGCTCTGGCATCACTTAGAGAATCCATTCGGGGAACAGAGTGCGCATTGTGATAGACCCGTGGGTTGGCTGTGGAAATATGCACAAATTACCTCCGAATCTCTTAACTCACCTAAGGGAGCAACATGTTACACACCTTGCACACATTGCTGATGAGCACAACTCCTCATTTCTTCAACAGGCATGGAAAATAGATCTTCAACTCAACATACCTCTTCCATGGCAGCAGAATTGGAGGGACTATGTACAAGCCCTCCTAGAGGCTCATATTCGATTAATAGATGGCGATGACGAGATTATCTGGGCACTGGCGAAATCTGGGAGATATACGCCTAAGGAGGGCTACATTGTTCTGGCGGATCCGCGAAAGCCACACATACTACACCAGTGGTGGAAACACCTCTGGAAGCTCAAGGCGCCACCAAGATCTAGATTATTATTGTGGTGCATACTAAGAAATAAAATACCCACGGGGGATAACCTAATGAAGAGATCCTTCTTTGGACCTCACTAGTGTCATTTCTGCCACATGGATGGTGAATCTGCTTCCCACATATTCCTGAACTGCCATGTCATTCGCTAATTATGGGATCTTGTGACGGTCGCTGTACCCACAAACTGTAACTAGCAACCGGGCATACTGGTCGACGCCTGGAACATTTGGTTTTCCACGGTCATTCCCCACAAATTGAGGAACCTCCCCTTGTTGTTTTGTTGGGTTGTTTGGATTGCTTGCAATCATTTAATATTTCAAGATTCCCCTCCTAGGTGGACTATCGTTGCTGCCATGATCAAAGCGGATTATGACCTTATCCCTGATGACCCACCCCCCACTAGAGCCCAGATCATTTCTCATGAACTGATTGAACCCAACTAACCCTGGGCATATTTTGATGGGGCTGCACATGATGAAGGTTGTGGTGGGGGGGGGGGAGCTAACCTACACATATTTGGGAGGCACTCTTACAGTCTATCTATTGGGTTGAGAAGGGGAACAAATAACTTTGCAGAACTTTCAGCAGCTTTTTATATCATCTGATTTGCCTTGGAGAAGAACTGTCATGCACTACAACTATTCGGTGACTCTAAGATTGTCTGCGACTGGTTGAATAAGCGTTCTTATTACTGGTCTTTTTCATTGAGACACATACTTGATGAAGCATTAAGATTGATCTCCAATTTTGATTTTTTTTCATGTAATCATATCTACAGGGAGCAGAACACAGAGGCTGACCGTCTTTCCAAAGAAGGCGCGATCCGGAAGCAGGGCATGTGGCTGATCAGTGAACAGATCGATGGAGAACTCTACCAGTACTAGCACAGACCTTTTATGGACATTTTGGCTTAATCATGGGACACTACTTTCAGATTATTGTACATATTTATTTTGCTGTTTATGAACTATTATGCGATCATTATGATTGACACAGTACATATTTTTGGTATTATCTCCCTGCGTGGATTAAGATAATATTTACATTGTCGTACTTTTGTTTTATTTTTGGACTCTTCTCTTACTCTGTTTGGACTACTACCTCACTATGGCAGAGGTAGTAGGCTTTGATGTTTCATTGGATCAATTTCTATTGATAGAAATATCGGAATATGCATATGCATCTACAAAATGTAATTTCTTTCTATTAATGAAATTACGAATTTTTCCATGGGAAAAAAAAGATAGTAACCTGCCCTTGACATTTAGCTCAACTGGGTCTTTCTCTGAATAGACATGCATGAGTTTCTGATGAGAGAAAGTTCAGTTATCTGGAGTACACTAGTTGGATGCATGCATGCATTAACTGACTGAACTCACAATTAGTTCCTCAACCAGTTTGGAACTAATTTAACTGGACTTAACTCAGTAAACTAGGCTAACTAATTACAACTCAAATATAACTCAATCTTATCTCCTTCATTAAGGGATAATCTCCTTAATTTAAGGGATAACTGTTGCATGACTTCATAAAGATTTCTAGCTTGAATTTCTCCAACTAATTAACTCAAGATGAATTAATTAATTATTTTTCAAGTAGCTGGTGAGACTAAAATCGAATTTAATTCACAATTTTAATTCAAGGACAAATTGGAATATTCTAGATTCTGTTTTTATCATTTCTTGTTGCTATTTTCAACACTCCCTCTCAACAAGAAAGGAATTCAACTCGATCCCGATCCAAAACCTTTGGAATGTTTTGCATGCAACACTTCTCTCTAGTGTTGTTGCTCCAGCAATCCCAAAAACAAAAAATATCCAACCAGAATCAGTATGATGCATCTGTCATCAAAGTCTCTGACTGCATAAATCCTATTGATTCCTCCCGCTACTATGTACTTTGGGCTCCCATAGCAAGGTACGATCCATGAGATAAAACCTCTCAATGAACCCTACCCAATTTTAGCCTTCTTGGGACTATCACTTCACATCGCCCCACCTCACACTAGGAGGTATGGCTGCATGTGATCCCTCAGCCCACTTGGCTCAAAACTTCCCCCTACTGGAGGTCTCTGCATGAGTGGATGCCTCCACTCAGTCTCCTCTCAGCATCTCCAATTGAGGCTCCTCCACAATTGTCTGAGATTTCTTCTGGGGCTGCATGTTAAGAGGTAATTTACTCTCCCTCTCAACCACCAAGTCTCTAACATTTTCCTTGCTCCTCAAGGCTTTGCACGCATCTTGAACCTCAAAAGCATACAGGTTCTGAACTCGTTAACCAATCTGTTTCACCTGTCTTGTGGTGATGTGTCTAAGGAAAACCTTTCCCTTACTAAAGACAACATTGTAGCCTTTGTCCTCCAACATCGCGATCGATACCAAATTCTTCTTTAGTCCAGGCACATACTTCACATCAGTCAAGGTGATAAGAGCTCCATGCTCCCTCTGACAAGCAACTGTGCCCACTCCTGAAACAATATACCTTTCATCATCACCCATCTCTATGTGCATCTTGAGGTCTTTCTCCTCCAAAGTACTGAATAAAATTTTATCGTCGACCATGTGGAATGAGGCCCCATTGTCAAGAAACCAACCACAACCCATCATCGATGACACCATGCATGTGATGAGGGTTAAGTCCATTTCGAACTAAGAGGCTAATGCCTCACCTTCCGATCCTTCCGAGGATCCCTTCTTGGACTTCTTCGATGGGCAATTAGTTGCATAATGACCCATCTCGTGACAATTAAAGCATCTCACTTTAGATTTGTCACCCTTCTTCCCTCCATGAGAAAAATTCAATTTGGGATGAGAATCCTTCTCCTTCCCTTTCCTTGCCTTACTCGCTAAGGCCATATTTTTCTTCATCCTCCTTGGATGAAGAACCATCTTGTGTGCTCCTCTTGATCTCTTCCTGCATGAGATCCGACCACAGTCGTTCCCAATCTGACAGTTTCTCCCTTCCATTCACAGAGTCTTGGTAGCTATTCCAGCTCTTTGGAAGGCCAAGGAGAGTGAGGCTCACCATATCATCATCAGCAATAGTTATTCCCACATTGCTAAGCTCATCTTTGCAAGTGGTGAGCTTGTTCAGATATGTGGAAATAGTATCGCCGTTCTCCATCTTGATTCTTCAAAGTTTGTCCTTCAGCGCCAATTTCCTTTGGTCGCTATTGTTCTGGTAGAGGTCCTTCAATGTCTTCCACATTGAATATGGAGTATCCTTCCCATGGAGACTCAAGACAATATGGTCTCGAACTCCCTCAAGGATGATCCATCTCGCCCTCGCCACACACTTCTTCCATTCAGCTAACTCTTATGCATTAGTTGAACTTGGCTTTGGGATTTCTTGATCAATGAAATCCTTCAAGCCGTTGTCTTCTAATACAGCCTCCATGTGATCTTTTCATGCTATGTAATTCAAGCTTCCATCCAAGGCATACTCGAGTCTCAAGCCATAGAACGCCATTGACCAACCTGAAGTATGAGATGAATTTGATTTGTACCTGCAACCCTGAACTTCAAACTTCGAATTCTCTTCTCAGTATACTGTTCACAGCTCTGATAACCTTTGCTCTGATACCATGTAGAAATTTTGCAAATTCTCTACAAATATACCTTTGAGATCTATGTAGAAAATTAGACTGTAGATTAACTCGATAATGCAATATACCAAAGCAAAATACTATAATCTACTTCTACTATCAAACTTGTGGAAGCTTAAAGATCGAGCTGAACACATATAACCATAAGAAGAATCAAAGCACACGAAACACAGAAGAATACTCAGGGGAAAGCCTCAGCTAAAAACCCCACTATCTGTATTATCATACAAGGTGGAAATATATCAGAATAATACAAAGCCTTAGCTCTCACAGCTAACCAGCTCTCAGTACAATCCTCCTGGATGCTCACAGGCAAACAAGGCTTCTCACAAACCTTCTCCTCTGCCCTCCAAGCCTCCTATTTCCTTGCGCAGTTTCTCCTGGGTGATCCTATTGTTACCAAGTGTAACACTGATCTCACACCCTGTAAAACTGCGCAATCCTCAAAGAACCTTATTCCTTCTGCATGGATGGGTTTCCTTTATAGGAAAACTCATGCAACTAATAGTAACATGTCCTTGACATTTAGCTCAACTGGGTCTTTCTCTAAATAGACATGCATGAGTTTCTGATGAGAGAATCTGTAGTTATCTGGAGTACACTAGTTGGATGCATGCATGCATTAACTGACTGAACTCATAATTAGTTCCTCAACTAGTTTGGAACTAATTTAACTGGACTTAACTCAGTAAACTGAGCTAACTAATTACAACTCAATCTTATCTCCTTAATTAAGGGATAATCTCCTTAATTTAAGGGATAACTGTTGCATGACTTCAGAAAGACTTCTAGCTTAAATTTCTTCAACTAATTAACTCAAGATGAATTAATTAATTATTTTTCAAGTAGTTGGTGATACTAAATTCAAATTTATTTCACAATTTTAATTCAAGGACAAATTGGAATATTCTGGATTCTATTTTTATCATTTCTTGTTGTTATTTTCAACACTGCCTAGCATTAAGAAAGAAAATGCCAGTGCCTCCTCTAGTCGATTGCACGCTACTGTGTCACATGAGGGGAGTACACACGAAACTCCCATCAATCTAGATGATGACCCCGCCACCAACAATCCAGAATGAGAGTTGCTTATTCCCTTTTGTCTCATCTCTACCGCGGACCTCAGACTACTATAAACCGTGTAGTCTTAGAAATAATGATCCCTGGCTTCGTCTGTTTAGTAACGCCTTAGTCCATCATTCTCCTTTTTGCGTTTGTTGTAAAAAGGGTTCGTGAAAGCATTCTGGTTACTTACCTTTGTATACAAAACCCAATTTTGGCAAGGTTGAATTGTAGTATCAATAATCTCGAAGCTAGAACAGACAGTTTTGTTGGTTATTGTGTCGGGCTCTCCTCCTGGCATAACCCAACCTATGTAATTACTCTTTTATTACAGTAATAAATTCTATCTTATTCACAAAAAAAACTATAACTTTTGATAAAATTTCCCTCCAATTTAAAACGAAATTCTACCAATTTTTTTTTTATCCACCTATTAATTTTTTTTTAGTTGTCTTTGTATTCTAATAGAAAATATTTAAATCAATATAGCAAAAATTCTATCTTTGGCTTGCCATCTTGGAAACCAGACCAAAGGTAGTAAAGTAGACAGTCAAGAACTTGCAAAATTAGAGAGTCCATTAAAAACAAAGACCAAAACCATTTTTTTCCCACTTAGGGGTAGCCCAACAATAAGAGACAAAAATTTGTTCATTGAGTTGTTCGAAGGTATTTTTTTCCTTTTTCTTAGAAATGTCAATCCATCCCAAGAAGTTGTCAGGAGCAAATGACATGGAGACAATGACTACATTTCCTTTTGTAGAGGATTTGCAACAATGGCTACTTCCTTATCACTATTCGAGTGATCTTATTCATTAATATGTTTATGTCTACTCATAGACAAAGCCAAGATCACGGTTGTCTCTCTCTCTTCTCCATCTGAGGGACCTAGATGAGAGTGGGGAAATGGCAAGGCAGGTGTAGGGATCTCAAATTTTGTGGGATGAGTTGGCGTTATGGGGGGTTGAACTGAGGCCAAAGGACTAGGTTTGGTTGTAATTTTTTTTGTTGTTGCCTATTATCTTGCTTGTGAGATGTGGAATTCTTATATCGTTTTGCGTCTTTCCACGCTTGATTCATTTTCTTGGCATCAAGTGGATGAAAATGCCATTGAGAAGAAGGATAAGCATTCTGGAGATGACCTGGCTATTGCCGACACCTATAGTGGAAAGCTCGGTTTTTCTAATCCACCGACTGCAAAAAGGTTACACAATTCTAATTGATAAGGATCTTATCAAGCAGTCCTTTGTTAAGATCTATTTTGACACAAATGCGTGCAAAGGTTACAATACCCCTCGCAATTTTGTTTAGATCTATCTTAATAAAACAACCTAGAGAGTTCCATACAAAAGCTAAGACAACCAAAGTTAATAAATGTATGTGACATATTAGGAAGTCTTACCCATATTGGAGTGGCTAAAGCTGTCATGGATAAAGGGTTGAATTAATGAAACCATTGCAAGCCCAGAGTGACCCCAAAACCAGAGTCCTTGATAAAAAATTCTTTGTCATTCCTCTGGATTTTTGAAATAAACCATAAAGAAGCCCTTTAAACAAAAATACAAATCTGTATTCAAGGACCAAGTTTGATGCACCCATTATTGAAGCACGGATGCTGATGGAAAAATCCCATTAAAACAACAGATCATGGCATTTCACTCATAGAATAAGTATAAAATATCAAATTGGGGGTCTTCCACCTCTAATTCTGGAATATCCTCCACTTGTTCTAAAATGAAGGCTAACCCTAAGAGATCTTTGTAAGTCGGTTGCGAGAGCCCTGGCTTCAAAGCATCCTTAAAGGATTGTGGCTGAAAGGAAGATGATGCACCCCAACCTTTGGCTTCTTCATTCAGTCTTGAGACTAAGAGGATTAAGGCATCCTTGGCTATACCATAATCTTTAAGCAAAAGCTTTTCTTGAAGCTGCCTACCCACATGTCGGAGTTACATTAAGATGAAAGGGATTCCTGTTTGATCTTGGATTCTAGCTGCGAGTGTAGAGACAAAGTCGATCGCTCCTACCTACAAACAAAGGGTACCCCTTGAGAGTGACCTCACAAAGACTGAAAATCTTAGGTGATCTAAAGTGATATCACCATGAAGGAGAGAAGAATCTTGCTAGAAAAAAAAAAGTTCCTCACTATTTAACGAATCTGCAACTATGGTGATACAATGAGAAAGCTCTAGATGAAGAGAAGAGTCTTGAAGCTAAAAATCCCCTAGAAACATGACAACACCCGCAAGATTTAAAACTTCCATCAAAATTCTCTCCATAATGGATTGAAGATTTCTGTGGTGTGGTTTTTGAGATTGTGAGCTCGGATATTCCACAGTCTGCATTTTTATGTCTACGTTTCGAGTCTAGAACAAGACTCATCCTTAGGATTAAATCTACAAAGAAGAGAAATAGGGCTATATATATGATATGTTGTGCTACCAAGATGAGGAGCCGACCAGTTCAAGGTAAATAATCACTTTTTATTTAAACCTAATTATTATTTGGACATATTTTATTCTAATTCATTATTTATTAAGACCCTTAATTAATAACTTATATTTTTAATTTTATTATAAATTTGTATGATATTCTATTTTATTTGAATAATGGTTTTTTATGAATTAATGCTTCAATATATTGCTTATATATATTTATCAATGTAAGTTATAGTATTTTTAATTAATGTAGATCTTGTTATTAACATGACGAAACTTATGTTTTTAAAGAGAATATTATTGTAATGAATATATCCTATTTTTTTCTTTCAATAAATTTTCTTTTTGATTAAATTATAAATCTTTTGATTTCTTATTTATTGATGACTAATATTCATTTATCACTTCACTAATAATTTTTTTTTTGAGACCTATGTTATTAGTTAATTGATAATATGTTTTAATATAAATTTAATTATACCTAACTTCTACGTATATTAGAATATATTAATTAGAACATATTTGAAGCATTCATTTATCACTTTACTTGGTATTTATTTATTTATTATTATTTATTATAGACCCATGTTAATAGTTAATTGATAATATGTTTCAATATAAATTTTTAACTATACCTAATTTCCACTTATGTTATATAAGCAATATTAATTAATATTATTATTAGGGTTAAGAGAGGGGTAGGGGCAGGTAAACAAAGGACTGGGTCAGGGGGCGGAGGTGTCGAAATGATGAAGAATGGTAAGGAATGTTATGAAGGGGAGAGCATTTTATTCATTGCGGGGGAGAAGTGAAATCCAATTTCTGCTAACTTCCAAGCCTCCATCCCTATTGAGGTTGTGTGGGTGTTTGATGATTTCAAGTGCCTCCCACAATTTACGTCTAAAATGATGTTTTTCATTGGCAATGACCTTTGTATCTTCCAAGAAGATATGGTGGTTTGTCTTGCCTGCATGATCTGCTAAAGCTGAAGAATGAGTTCTTTTTTTCCCAGGGAAAATCATAATCTTTCATTAATTTGAAAAATTACATGTAGTAGATGCCATAGGCATATGCATAACTGCTGGTCGAAACCAGGTTCATAGTTGTCAAAAAATAATATATGTGCCGAAGCCATAACCATTAGAGTGTTGTACATATTCACCACACAGGGTGTTCAGAGTTGCGTAAAAAGATAGATTATCAACATAAATATATACATATATGAAAAAAATTGAGCTGTTATGTCCATCAAAAATTTTGTGCCTGGTCCCTCCGAGGATAAGATCTGTCGATGTAAGGCTGGTGGTAGAACTAATATTGTTCTGCTCCATGTTGTTCTAGTATCATCCACAGTCCTCTGGGTTGTGTCATGGCCTCCTTGGATAACTTGTCAGCAGCCTCGTTATATTCCCTGTAAATGTGTTGGCAGATGATAGAGTTAAATTGGGCCTTGTAAACCATAATCTCATCCAGAATGTTTATGAGGGAATGTGCATGACATGTATTTATGCTGTTGAACCAGTTTATGATGATTTTTGAGTCCCCAAAAATTTGTATGTTATTGCATGAGTGTGCAAGTGCAAAGTGCAATAAATGTCTGAGAGTAATCAGTTCTGCAAAATTGTTTGTACCCTCCCCAATCCCATTTTTATTTTGTAATAGTGTTGATCAGATAGGTATAGAAGAGATCCTCCCCCACATCCATGAGATTGGGTTGCACCATCGAAGTATGCCCACGGGGTAGTTCGATCAATAATTCCAGGGGCATGAGGGCGTGCTGTAGAGGGTTGTGTCTCTTTAGGGATTTCATGATAAGCAACAATAACATTTGCAGTGATGAGAGGCCATCGAGCTGGGGAACCTTGGAAGATGATTTTGTTTCTAGTCAACCAGATCTTCCAGCATACGAGGAGGGGTATGCATCGAGTCTTGCTGTCCAAATGCACTCTATTCCAATTTATCCATGCCTCAGTGATCGACAGTCCATGCCAACTGCCTTGTTTTTTGAGGAGGTGTATTATTTGTTGCCATAGCTGAACAGTGAGAGGGCAGGTTAAAAAAAGGTGTTCATTGGTCTCTGCTGCCTGTGTACAGAGGACACACCAGTGCGGCCCAAATTGCGATCTGCGCATGAGGTTTTCTCCAGTTGGAGTCTTGTTGCGCAGCACATTCCACATGAAAAGTCTGGCTCAAGGGGGGGCTTTCAGTTTCCAGATTTTTGACCACCATTCAAGGAGAGTAGGTGGTTGACAATCCAATATCAGGTGTTGATATCCTATTTTGGGAGAGTATTTTCCATTCTCTGTTGGGGACCAGATTAGTTCGTCAGATCCCTCTATTATGTGGACATGTGCTTCATTGAGAGCATGTATATAACCCTCCCAAAAATGATGCCAGGGTTCAGGTATGCCCAAGTGCCGTGCAGAGTACCAGACTTGTTCAAATATGGAGCTGCTTCCCCTGTCTGTGATCTGTCTGATCGTTTTAATCTGCCTCTGATTTAGGAATAGTATAAGATCAGGTGGTAAGTGATGCATATTGCCCCCACTGGACCATGGATCCAAACCTATGCGTGCCATGTTGCCTTCTTTGATTTTCCAAGCAAGTCCCTCTCAGATGCTGGGCATGGTATGGAGGATGGATTTCCAAACAATTGATATCCCAATTCGAGGCCAGGTTGGGTTATGAATCCAGTCCATGAGGTGTTGAGGCCAGATGTATTTATGATAAGTGACCTTGGTCCAGAGGTTCTGAGTAGTGAGTAAGGACCATCCCATTTTAGCTGCAAGAGCATGTGCAAATGCAGGGAGGTCTTTTAATCCCCATCCTCCCCATTTTTTTGGTAGAGCGATTTGATTCCATCCCACCCATGCATAGGGCTTGCCTTCTTTGTATCCATTCCAAAGGAATCTGCAACAGATCTTTTGGATGCGAGCGAGTATCCCTCTAGGGATCCATGCCAAAGTCATCCAATACACAGGGGTGGCTTCCAAAACAGATTTTATGAGCACTAGCCGGCCTGCTCTTGAAAGGAAGCGATGGTTCCAATTTTTTAGCCTCTTCTCAACTTTAGTAACGAGCCAAATCCAATCTGCAATATGATAGCTGTGAGGTTTAAGCCTGAAGCCCAGGTATTTTAGACCATCCTCCAAAAGATGTTGCTGGAAAGGAAAAAGATGGGATGCAAATCTGGCTTCCAAGGGAGAAGTGTAGGAGAGAGTGATGGTAGACTTTGAGTGGTTTGCTTCCATGCCAGTGGCTTTTGCAAAGAGTTTGAGGATGTCATGGAAGGTAGATGAGTCCCTCTGGCTGCCATCGAGGAAGATGAGGACATCATCGACAAAAAGTAGATGGGTAAGGTGGCAGAGGTCATTCAATTGTAATCCATGTAGTCGACCATCCCTTTTGGCTGATGTGAGGAGCCTGCTTAGGGCCTCCATAACAATGAGAAAGAGAAGAGGGGAAAGTGGGCATCCTTGCCGAAGGCCTCTCTCAGCATGAAAGAAATGTGAAGCAGAGCCATTTATGAGGACACTGAAAGTGGCAGAGGTTATGCAGCACATGATCTAGTTGATGAAAGGAGGGGGAAACCCAAGGTGGGTGAGGATCATTTTGATGTATAGCCAGCTAACCTTGTCGAAAGCTTTGGCTAGATCAATTTTAAGAATGGCACCTTTGATCTTTTTATGATTGATAGAGTGAAGGGCTTCTTGTGTAGTGCCGATAGCTTCATGAATTTGTCTGTTCTGTAGGAAGGCAAATTGTTCAGAGGAAATATGTCTAGACAGGATAGGGCAGAGCCGGTTTGCTATGATCTTGGCTATGATTTTATACAAGTTGTTGTAGAGAGAGATGGGTCAGAAGTCATTGAAAGATGTTGGGGAGTCGGATTTTGGGATTAAAGCAATGAAAGTAGTGTTGATGGCATCATACATATGCCCTATTGTTCTGCATTCTTCCACCACCTTAAGTAGGTCAGGGCCAATGAGGTCATAGAAAGCAAGGAAGAATTCTATGGGCCATCCATCCGGTCCAGGGCTCTTGTCTTTCTTGAACCATTTTAGCGTTCCTTCCAGTTCCCCTAGTGTGATCGGGGAATTAAGTTCCTCATAAGAGTCCTCATCAACGAAACTGGGAAAGTGTCCAGCTATTTGGACAATTTCAGCAATGGATGCCTCACAGGGAGCCCTGAAGAGATTTCTGAAGTGTGTAGACCCTAACTGAGAGAGTTGACTGAAAGTAGATGCCATGCTTCCATCTTCCCGGGGCATATGCCAGATAGTGTTGGAGATTTTCCTTCCTTTAGCGTAGTTTTGGAAGAACTTTGTGTTTTCATCCCCTGCTTGCAGCCAGATTGCTTGGCTTCGGAGTCGCCAGGTTTCTTCTCTCTCCTTTAGGATTTTGATCTTCTGATTTTCTAGAGCAATTAGCTGATCCTTGGCTTCAGCAGATGTAAACCCTCTGTTCTGCTCATCCTGAAGTGTGGCCAGAGATTGCTCCACTGTAATGAGGGTATTATCATCTCTCTTGGACTTTTCCTTGACCCATTTTATAGAGAGATTTTTGAGCATTTTGAGGTTCCAGCAGAAACCTTCAGCCCAAGTATTGCTTCTGGATGGGGGATGGAGTCTCCAGAATTCATTTATCATTTGAATGTAGGATGGGTCATTTAACCAGGTGGAGTTAAATTTGTAAGGTGCCCCCAATTTTTTTTGTGGACCCGAGATCTCCATGAATATGGGGGAGTGATCCGATATTCCACCAGATCCCACCCATTGTCTGTAGAGAGATAGATTTTGTATCAGAGTGTCCTTTATCAGGAATCTATCCAGCCTTCTAGCTAATGCAGCTTCTCCTGTACGTTGATTTCTCCACGTGGGAAGGGGCTTGTTCATGGGAATGTCTGTCAGATGGTGTTGTTCCAGTAGCCTCTCCATCGATTCAGTGAGCCTGTCAACTTGTGCATTGGTACCCTAGGATTCTCCATATCCAATGGAGAAGTTTAGGTCGCCCCCAATGATAAGGTTGTCTGAGGACATAATCAATAGGTTGAGTAATCGATTCCAGTAAGCCTCTCTGTGGTGGCATGGTCCATAGACATTGACAATATGAAGGTCCACTCCCAGATCAGAAGAGAAGATATCCATGCCAATGAAATCGTCACCACCCCAAGAGGTCCTCAAGTTTATGGTGCGGGGGTTGTATCCTAGAGCCAAACCTCCAAATCGTCTGATAACATCCAGGGATTGAAAAATCCAGCCAGGCTTTAGGGAGCTGAGAGTGCGGGAGATGAGGTTAGCTTCTCCCAAGGTTTCTTGAAGGAGGATGATGTCTAAAGATTCGGAGTCGAGAAGTCTTCTTAGGGCTAGTTTTTTGGGCGAACTAGCCAAGCCCCTACAATTGAAGGATAGGCACTTCATGGAGGTAGTTGAGCAGGGTGTTCGATGCTCTAAGAACCCGGTCAAGTGAGGCTTGTCTGCCAGAGGCGACTTCCGCCTCTGCTATTAGGATAGCTTTGGATAGATGTGATTTCCGACCATGGATGGGTTTATGGTTCAAAGGGGAGGGTATTAGGCCCAAGCTGGATCTGTCGTCCTGTGGGGTGACAAGGTGAGATCTAAGGTTGTAAGGATGGGGGGAGACTGGGGGGAGGGATGGGGAGCGTGAGGGGACAAGGGGGGGATCAAGAGGGAAGGATGGGGGGGTAGTGGAGAAAGTAGGAGAAAGAGGGGTGAGGGGACAGGGAATGGGGGTAAGAGTGTCTCCCAGAGATGCAGCATGCACATGCGATGCAGAGGATGCAAGTGAGGAAATAAAATCAGAGATAGGGAAAGAGGGAGTACCCGATGTACGAGCAGCCTCAGTAGCAGCCTGTGATCTGGTCATCGGCGAGGAAGGTGGACGAGGTCCGTTGTGAGTGTCCAGAGGAAAGGAGGATGTCAACCTGATAGTTGTTGCAACAAAAGATGCAGGAGGTCCCTAAGTGGGTTCAATGTGCGGCCCTGTGGCCTCCTTGGCTCCTGCAGAGGGTTCCTTGTCCTTTTGCACCAGAGGGCATTCCTTATATAGATGTCCAGCTTTGTGACATCTTTGGCACCTGAAAGGGACTCCTTCATAATTTTTATTCTGGTGAAATGCCTCCATTGTAGGGTGATTTTTTCTTCCAGGCCTTCCCTAGTGTCCAGGTGCACCATAATGCAAGCTAATGTTCTGTTCCCGGATTGAATGTAGGTTTTATCGTAGTCCAAATAGGTACCTAGGGTATTCCCAAAACGAACGAAAACATCCTCAGACCAGTATTGCAATGGGAGCCTCGGTAGTCTCACCCATAGTGGTCCGGCCCCGATCTGCTCCCGTTCAGGGTCGAAGAGCGGACTCCATCATTTCAGTAATACTGGGGCCATTTCAATGTGCCAATAGCGAGATAATGCCAGAGAGGTGTATTCTTCCAGTGAGAAATGCAGTGCAAACCAGCCTCGGGGGAGAATCTGTACCTCAGGGAGGTCTTTGAAGGTGTTTCCCCAGATTTCCTTTACCCATCGATTGAGCCGCTCTGCAGAGTAGGCTCGGCCTCTGACCCTACCCACCAGGACCTTCCTGACCGTGTTGACCACTTCACCCATGGTGAGACCTTCGCCGAACGTGAGGGTGAAATCCTTTCGGGAAGCCCTCACACACTTTGATTTCCTTTTGCTAGTTCTAGGGGCGGTGGGGTGATCCAAAAGCGGGTAGTAGAACCCAGAGGCGCGTGTTGTGGTCCTTGTACAGATGGACGAACTTTGACGGCTGGGGTTTCGAAACACCCAGAAGGCAGGCCAGTATTTGTGACCTCTGCAACGGTGGATGGAATATTCGGTGGGGGGTGCTGCTCTGAATCTCCTGGGGGGGCAGGTTCAGATGAGGAAAGAATGCGGGGAGCGTGGAGGTGATCGCCGGGAGTGGAGGGTTCGAAGGGCGGTGAGGAGGGTGAGCAAGCAACAAGGAGATGAAGGGTCACCGGAGAAAGAGGCGGGCAGTCCAGTTCCGGTGAGGCGATGGAGAGGCAGTCAAAATGTAGGCTGGAGGCAGATGTTCCAGGTAGGGTAACCATAGGAGGAGGGTCGTTGCGGAAAGAGGCGGAGGGGTTACGGGGGACGGTTAGGGTCGGTGAAGGGTTAGGTCGCCTGAAAATTTGCTGGTTAGGGTTAGGGTCAGCCGTGTAGTCGACTTCATCGAGATCCATAGTGTCCATGCTCCAGTGGGATCCAAAGAAGGAGTTCTTTCATTTCAGAGTTCTTTCATTATTCAAATAAAATAGAAAATCGTACATATTTATAATAAAATTAAAAATATATGTTATTAATTAAGGGTCTTAATAAATAATGAATTAGAATAAAATATGTCCAAATAATAATTACGTTTAAACAAAAAGTGATTATTCACCTTGAATTGGTCGGCTCCTGAGGATGAGTCTTGTTCTAGACTCAAAATGTAGACATAAAAATGCAGGTTGTGGAATATCCGAGCTCACAATCTCAAAAATCCTCTCCATGTTTACTTTCTAAACTATCCACTTATTAACTTACTTCCACGCATATAAAATTGTATACAAATTTACTATTATATATCCAATGATATCCTATAACAAAGGCAACATTAACTACTCCACATTAAATTAAAATGAGACTCTCTTCTTTAAGACCCAAAATGAGGTTAAGGCTATTTATTTTGTTCGACAAAGATTTTAAGTTTTAAAGTGGTTCACATGACATTATGATATCATTTATTATCCCTTATTCGCTAAATCTTGAATTAATCTTCTATTTGACCAAAAATCAAATTACAATACGTAAAGGTAACATTATAAAACAAAAATAATCATTTTTTTTTTCATTTATTTTAATGTTATTTATATTAATTCTTATTGGTTCACTTGAGTTGCCTCTTATTTTGTAATCATAACTTATGTACAGACGTACCATTACCTTTCTCAGCCACTACAATTAATATCCTACATGCCTCAACTACGTTGTCTTTTCATGACATACCATTACCTTTCTTAGCCACTACAATTAATATCCTACATGCCTCAACTCCATTGTCTTTTCATGGCTGCCACGTTTTATTTCGAGTTTGGCAGGAATTTGCAGAACTACTATTAATATCCTACATGCCTCGACTTTGTTGTTTTTTCATGGCTGCCATGTTTTATTTCGGGTTTGGCAGGAATTTGCAGAGTTTGTATTCAATGTGCAGAGTGAAGCACACACAATTAGTTGAAAGTCTTAAAAATTCGAAAGTGACATTTGCAATATTTTCAAACTTTTTATAAAGCCTATATTTAGTTGAAATCATGAAAAACGTTAAAGGTAAAATGCGCAAATCTTTCAAACATTTATTTTTATATAAAAATAAAATCTAATTTTAATTTAATTTTGATTATGGTTGTGGCAAATAAGAAGCTTATAAAAGCAATTCCAAATTATGAAATTAAGTTGTTATTTTATTAGTCTTTGCCAAAATAAAACTATAGCAATTAATTTGATATTTGATTATTATTAATGGTTTTTGATTTATATAATTTTTAATATTTACATATATATATAGATCCTAAAAATTATATTTTTAAAACATGATTAGTAAATAAATTAGAGGTTTTACTCTTCTCAAATTATAATACCATATGTATTGGAAAATACTTACCACTTTCCCATTTAAATATTAGTGTTGTGATTTATGAATATGGTAAGTATTTTAAATATGAGGTATTTTTAAATTTGATTGTCTTCACAACTCTAATGCTCATTTCAATCATAAGAATCAGGAGCTCATTTCAAAGAAATCAAATTTATTAATGTATACATTTTTAATGTATATATATATATATATATGTTGGCACACTTCAAAACATAATAATATAAATTAAACATAATACATTCACATTTCACTTAGTTAAACATTTTTTTTTGGCATATTTTTGTAGTTTATTTAAATTTAGATTTATTAAGTATTGGAAAGACTACACATTTTAACTATTTAATTTTAGGTTATATATAAGTTACAATTTTAACTCAAAAATTGTAACTCATATGTAACCTAAAATTAAATAGTTAAAATTTGTAGTCTTTCCAATACTTAATAAATCTAAATTTAAATAAACTACAAAAACATGCCCAAAAAAAGCTTAACTCAAAAACATATCAAGTGAAATGTGAATGTATTATTTTTAACTTGTATTATTATGTTTTGAAGTGTGCCAATATATAAAACGTAGAATTGCATTTTTAAATAAGTATATTATATTAAAAGAAATGCTGTCTCATTAATTTCTCAATATTATTACACTTACAATTTCAAATATTATTGTGACTAGCATATGAAATTTGGTATTATTATTTTTTAATTATTTTAATAATGTTAGGTAGTATAACAATAAGTA
Organism: Pinus tabuliformis; assembly: GCA_031772625.1. NCBI lineage: Eukaryota > Viridiplantae > Streptophyta > Pinopsida > Pinales > Pinaceae > Pinus > Pinus tabuliformis. Next base: position 1,541,797,016 of record CM062804.1, on the reverse strand, counting down.
TTCTTTATAAATTATACAACATATTTCACAAAATTAAAGTTATTTGGAACAAAATTTCCATTATAACCTTGGACATTGATATTGTTTGGTTTTATGTTTAGGATAAGAGATTTTTTTGGAAGGAAATTCCCATTATGACCTTCACACATTGATATTATTTATTTTAAGAAGAATTCCACCTAGGTAGTAAAAGCACAACTAATAAACCTCTAAAGTTTGTTTTTTTTTGTTAAAATAATGATGTGAAATGCAAGAATATGATAACAAGAATGTTGACATAATTTTCTTTATTTTATAAAGGAGTTGTCTTTAGTGCTACTTTTTGGACTTTCAAGTGGTAAATTTTGACGTGAAATCTTGATTTGTGTTATTTAAAATAGGTTTTTGACTATATATATATGGATTAAGCACCCTGGAAAACTCCTAAGACACTTCCATTGTATAGAGGTTACCCATCAAACTTCTGATTCCAATAAATTCCCACCAAATTTTAGAAAAATTAAAGAGAGAATCCTACCCAAAATACTCCAAAAAAATCTAACCAAAAACAACAAATTTCTACCTCACCATCCAAATATATTTCATAATAAATAATGGTTTTCCAAATTCAATAATTAAACTTTGGACTGGTTTAGAAAGCAAAATGAAGTCACATAAAAAAGTTTTAAGTAGGCGCACTTGAAATGCAGGGGTTCATCTAGGGTACCAATGTGGCCTTTTTAGAACAATATGAACTGTAGTGGCGCTGGTTGCTCTTAAATCTTCTCACCTGGATGGATACGATGGAAGCCAAACTTACGAGCCTGGATGGATACGATGGAAGCCAAACTTACGAGGCAAAGGCCGTCGTGGGTGAATAAAGTACGAGAACAAATAGGCTGAGTGCGGGCACTCTGATCCACGCCTCCATTGAGCAAAAGCAGAAGGTATTACTCCCCTCTTTTCAAGTTGCAACTATTGCTCCATAACTCTTAGGTCATGTCCATAGGGAAGTAATTAAGACGGGTCATGGAGAACATTGGTAACAGGGTGATGGTAAAGAGGCTGATGTGGGTAGCGCTACCTATGTCTGCTCTCCTCCTCATCTTCTCCTCTATCATTCACAGCCAAACCGGCATGATCTCCTGTGATGCACCAACATCGATGACTCGCCAACACCATTATGAGGAATCGCAGCAGCAACTGGGGGCTTGCGACGCATCTGAAGAGCCTGACAGAAAAGCAAAGAAGATGACGAAATTGTGGGCAAGCAGGAGCTGGAAAAAAAGGGTGGATTCCATGTCCGTATTATTCAGGGATCTCGTGGAAGCAGGCGTACTGAGTCAACATTCAAGGGCATTGTGCATCTCCGCAGGCATCGGACAAGAAGTAATGGCATTGAGGCAAATAGGAGTGGAGGATGCCATTGGAATCGAGGTCGTTGAATCTCCACCGTTGGTGGTCAGAGGAGATGCTCATCACCACCCTTTCCCCAACAACACATTCGATTTGGAATTCAGTGCACACTTATGGGATGCCCTCTTTCCTTCTCTATTTATTTCAGAAATTGAACGCACTCTCAGATCAGGTGGCGTTGCTGTCATCCTCATTCTGTCTACATCCTCGCTTGATGTCGATCAGATCACTCCATTGTTCAGTTCCTTCCAATTGGTCAGTACTAAAAACATCACGCTCTCTGGACTGCCCCTCGCCACGCAAATGCTTTTCAAGAAGAACATTTAGGGTTGAAATTTGTTTTTTGTATTTGTATCATTAATATTCATAAAATTCATTGTATTCAAAATGTAAGCAATAATACTAGTAATATGTTTTTGATTGGGATCAGTATGGTGCAAGCTACCAAAATTTCCTCTCTGCTCCTAAAGCAGTTTCTCTGTATCATTTAGTATGGGTAACGTGGCTAACAAAGCAAAAGGAAAAAATGAGAGTATGATAACGAGTGTAATACTATATCGGCAACAACTGTGAGGGACTGTAAAACTAACGATACCCAAATGCCCAAAATAGGTCACTGGGACTGTAAAACTAACGACTACCATAAAATAGTCAAGAGGGATTATCTAATGGGTCTTCGGAGGAACCTAAAATCTAATAAACTAAAATCAAATACAGTAGAAAGCTGTTACCAAAGCATGAGAGAACGTGCTAAAACAGCTAGAAGAGTACAGCTCAAACAGGATCCAGTGTAAGCATCTATTCGTAGTTGTCTAAGTTGCACTACAATGGATACGGAGACTCCGAGGGGAGAGCGGATATGACAAATTTCTAAAACTCTAGATAAGAAACGGTGGGGAAATGGTTTTCCACAGAAAAAAACCATATGCTTCTCTATGAAAATGAAAAAGGATACATTTTGTTTTGATCAGATCCAAGGGGTTAGGCTATATGACTTAAAATTGACAAGCATCCTGTACACAAAATTACAAAACGTATGCAGCAATATTAATCTTTCTAGAACTCCTAAAAGAGAGCATACTGCCTAAAGCGAAAGGGACCACACCATAGTGACAACTTTTTTGTCAACTCTCTTGTAAATTTTATTGAGTTGTAAATTCATGTAAATAATGCTTAATTATAGATGATAATTTGCTGAGAGGGGTTAAAATTGGCAACTAGGGCCAAACTCCATGTGGGTCATCTTATTTATGGCAGCTGATATTTTTCTTGGACTCCTCTCATCGAGAGGTGTAGGATTGATCTAAAGATCATCCGATTCCGATAAGTATTCATGGAGATATGAATTTATTTGTGTTATGGGACAATTCGTCAAGGTCGGCCAGCAACTAAACTGCCCCCACTTGTGCTCCACGTTTTGGTATAAATACAAGTGCCTTGCAAGTCATTTGGACACACAACTCTCTTGAGTCCTTCCTCCGAGAGCATATCCAGGATACAGATGGATGTCTTCTTCACCAGGTCCTGATTTCCATCCACCTCTTTGCAGACGATATTGCCCTCATTACCTCCTCCCAAGAAGGCCTCCAAAGATAGCTGGATGCATTCGCAGCGTTTTGTGACCGGAGGCATCTAACTGTAAACTTGGGTAAAACCAAAGTGATTATCTTCAATGGAGTCAAGAAATCCTCAGATTTCCACTTCCTATTTAAAGGAGAAGAGATCGAGATTGTCAGCACCTATACATATTTGGGAGTTCAGTTCTCAGGGCCTCGCTTCAGCCTGCGGCCAGCCCTTCAGCCTCGGATCAACAAAGGGTATGGCTCCCTAGCCCTTCTAGAAAGGCAATGTTTCCGGCACCACTTCCAGGACATCTCGTCCATAATGAGCAGCATGGACACCTTGATTCGCCCCATAGTGCTTTACGGCTCAGAGATTTGGGGTCCCTATCTCCTAGAGTCAAATTGGGCTTCAGTAGGGCGAGTCCAACCCTCTTTTTGCGTTGTTTCATCAGATGCAGGCAGACAGTTCCCCAGCACATCATCCTAGCTGAGTTCGGGGCTCAGCCTTTCCGTCTAGAGGTAATTTTTAGGTTAGTGTCCCTCCCGCACAGACTCCGAGGCCTGGCAGACGCGAGGAAGGGTCATGATAGATACCCGTATTTAGTATATTGCTCCTCGGAGCACATCGCCCGTATGCAGACAGGCCTATCCAAATGTTGGTACACCGGTGTGACAGAGATTCTGGAGGCTTCAGGAATTCAAATTGACCACCTCCCTCCTTTTCAGTACTCTCTAAATGCTCCTGGCCACCTTCTTCCCAATCAGCAAGAGCTGAATAAAATCATTAAGGAGGATATTTACAGACGATACATTCAGACTACATGGACCAATCCTCCCAATGGGTTGCGCCCAAAAATGGCCTTCTACGCGGAGCACTGCCTGGAGATCAGGGATGGGCTCATCATCAAACCTCAGTACACGTTCCAGCATTGGATGCATGCCCTTAGAATCCCCCTCGAGTAGTTCAGAGTCGGATCTCACAGACTCCGGGTGGAAACAGATCACCACATCGATAGGGTAGATAGGATTTGCCAGCTCTGTCATTTACAGGAGATAGAAACAAAGACACATTTCATCTTCGGATGCCCTGCGTACTACGAGATCTGAGGCCGTTTCCATTGTCTCTTCAGGTCTTCTCAGACCTTGTCTAGCTTCCTCAGATATGTTGATCCGAGATGCCTAGCACTTTATCTCCAGGAGGCTTTCAGATTTTGGGCCCGTTTTCTTCAACCTCCCACCAGATCGGACACTACGCAGAAGATCATGGACTTCTTTAGGGCGCTACCCTCAGCACGGGGCACCAAAAGAACCATGGACCATCCCACTGATACTGAAAACAGATCAGTGCGGTCCTGGAGGGGCCGACTCACTAGACTGCACTAGTGCTCCAGGATTAGTTCCACCCCAAGGAGGCGCCTTAGAACTTCCAGGCGACATCATCGACAGCCCAATATATCTACAAGACAACAGACTTTGACAAGCTTCCCTCAGTTTTCTTCTCTCGACCTCGGATGTTAGGAGTAGGGGATAGACAGGAGTTCCATCCCCCCTCTTCTTCTTCTTTTTCATCTCTGCTTCATCGCAGCGCTCTGTTTCGAAGCTGAGAGCTCCTTGCTTCTTCATTTACATTTTATATGTATTTCCTGCTTTTTAAAAGAAATGTTAAAGGGGACCGTTTGGTCCACCGACTTGCATGATGTAATCATTGTAACTGACAGTCCTGTTGACCTACTATGGTCATTTGTTGGACATTAATAAAATTATCTTATCTTATCTTATCTTCTTCTCCACTTGTTTTGGGTTTTAGTGGAAAGAAGAATCTCTAAGGGAAAAACATAGTCCTAGAGGATGATGCCCTAGCTGCAGAGGGTGGTCTAACCGCAATCCAAGAGAGGAGATCTGGCCGCAGTAAAGAAGCTCCTTCACAGCCTAAACCTGCTCCTATACGCTGCCCTAATCTACCTTAATACGCTGCCTAAAGGATGCCCTAATCTGCTGTCATGAGGAGGCCTTAAATGTGCCCTAGTCGCAGGTATCATCACAACAAAAGAGACTTCTAACGCAGGCCTAAATCGCAGTCATCTTAGCTTGCTGTTAGGCCAAGTTTGAGGGCTAAACGCATGATGATTGTGACATGTTTTGAGGACCGAATGTTGTTGTGCTAGGCCGCAGGGCATAACACCACAACTGGGCTTGCGTAGGGCAGAAAAGGGCTGTCATATGCCCTAAGGTATGCTGCAGTCCTTCAAAGGACGTTTGGAAGTCTGTTGGAGAATCGAAGGCTACAACCATATAAAAGTTTGAGCAACAAGTTTGATGTTGCTATGTGAGAATATATAGGACTGTCTTAACATGAAGGTTGTCCACCTAGTATTAGAATGATTCCAGTGCAGCATATAGAAGAATCCTCTTAACAGTGAACTATGCAGCAAATGATAAGATATGACAGTGTTGGAGCAGCATGGTGTGGAACGCTGCTACAACATCACAGACATCATAAAGAAGTGTAGTGCAACATGTTGTGTGTTGGGTAACAAAGTGCAGCACTGTGATAAAAGGAGTGGCAGCATGATGAAGGCAACATAGTGCAGGATGGAGCAGCAATAGTACAACATGGTAATGATGAACATATGGCAACAACAAGAAGGTATTGCAACAACAGGATGAAGAGGTATTACAGTATGCATTTGGGTACAACATAGTGCAATGAAGAGCTCAGCATAGTGCAACAAGAGGAGATGCAATACAGTAATGGGTAAAGTCATTATTGGTGAAGCATGATGAGATGCAGCATAGTGATGATGGGTGCAACATGGTGCAGCACGGTGAGGTGCAGCATGATGACGAGGTGCAACACAATAATAGGTGCAGGAGTCACCTTGGAGAATCAGTTGAAGCAACATGTCTTCAACCGATCTCATGTATCATCTTCTTAGAGATGATCTATGCTCTTATTTAGATAAGTCAAAGTGTTGACTTCTGTTTTAAATGTACTATCTCTCTCTCTCTGCTGAACTATTGAAGAACATATAAGAAGAATTGATCAAGGGTTTCCCCACATTGGGGCTTGTCCCTGGCTAGCGCCACATCTTGTGTCCTCTTGTCTTGGCTTGTCTTCTGTGATTTATGTTTATGTTCTATCTGCAGTTTACGTTAATGCTGATATGATTGCGAATCAGAAAAAGATATTGAGCTAACTGTGAAAATTGAAATAAATTGCTCTAAGCATAGAACATACCTAAACTTAACAAGAGGGGACATGGATTTAGAGGTCTATAGGAGGAGGAGTTGCTTGTAAACTCATACCTTGCATTTAAATTATCACCTAAATTCCTCTTGAGAGGGATGGCACTATTTGTAGCCATTAACTGAGGAGAATGGGCTCCTAAATGAGAGGACGAGTCCGTAGACTGCCTCGTGGATTGTGTTGATAGAGTCAACACACAAGAGGAGAGATAGAGGGAATTATGTGTGTATGGGTAAGCCGAGAAAGGAAAGTGGAGAGGAACGAATGAATAATGGGAGAGGAGGCATTGGGCAGAAGAACAAGGGACTAGTGTTTTCTCTTGCCTGTGTATTCCTTGTGTTTGCGTAGGCTGGTGTAATTGCCTGTGTGTTTCCTTGTGTTAAGGGAGGCCTATAGATTTGCTTGTGTATTCCCTGTGTTCATGCATGCTGGTGTAATTGCCTGTGTGTTTCCTTGTGTTAAAGGAGGCCTGTAGATGTGCCTGTGCATTCTCTGTGTTTGTGCAGGCTAGTGTAATTGCCTGTGTGTTTCCTTGTGTTAAGTGCTTGTGTATTCCCTAAGTTCAAGAGGCCAACATTTGTGTTGTGTATTGCTCGTTGAGGCTTAAGCATGCCTGTGTGTTGAATGCCAAAAGAGAGTTCAATGGAGTGGTGATGCTCTAGTGATAGCCAAGTTGAGAAACCCGTGGGGCTTACTTGCTGAGAATCACTTGAGTCGTGGTTTGAATCGGGGCCGATAAACCACTAGAGACTAGTTGGTTGAGAACTCACTGAAAGGTTGAGGCACCTTAGTGCTAGTTGGATTGATAACACCTGGTGTAGCCTTGGAGCTGTTGAATTTCTAGTGCAATTAAGATTAGTACAATTTTTCAAAATTGTAACTACTTCCAATGATACAATTAATCTTCTTATAACATTCCAATCATTAAGCAATTATACACAGTGTGGAAAAAGTCGGCAAAAGTCTTGATTAAATCACCAAATTCTGATTTTTTGGGCTGGCCGATTTAATCAGCCAACTTTTTGGTGACTTTTTCGCTATTGAAAAAGTCAGGATTAAATCGTAGAAGTCGCGATTTAATCGAGGGTCGACCCAAAAAGTTGCGGAGCCCACTCAAGCTGCGGATAAGTGGCGAAAAAGGAAAAAAAAGTCATTTGTCACTCTTCTTGCTGCCATTCGTCCCTGTGGAGAGAGGAGGTGTTTGCCATTGCCCAAGAGGAGGAGATTTGCTAGTTTTGTGGTGTGGATTTGGAGATTTGTCCACTGCTCAACGTGAGAGATTGAAGGTGCCGATTTGTTGTTGCCAGGTATGTATTTTAATTTCTTTCTTAGTCTCTGTTGCACAAATGGCTTCTTAAATCTTTCTAAAATTCTATTAATTTGTTTTTATCTTATTTTTGGTTAGAAATTTGAATCAAAACATTGTTTAGAATCTAGATTGAATCAAAACTTCAACTTTCAACTTTTAAGAATCAAATGACAAAAATTCAAACCCTTGTTTAGTGAATCTGAGTGTGTTCAAGTGAGTGAGAAGAGGCATTTAAAATTTAAAATCAACAATTACATTTGTGTTTGCTTCTTATGTGATGAACAACTTTTATTTTTTGTTCAATTTTTTTTTTTTTTATGCCAGGTTCAAATTCAAGTTCAAAGTTTCAAACAAAATGCCAAGGTTTTTGGACCCTATGTGGGAATATGGTAAACCTAATACTATACTCGAATCTGGGGGGGTCAATAGAATGTATTTGACTTGCAAGTTGTGTGGCAAGCATATGTCAGGAGGTGTCAACAGATTAAAATTCCATTTGGGGAAAATTCTGGGAGAAAATATATAACTTTGCCCAAATCCATCTCCATAAATCATCCGACAGGCCATTAAATCGTTGATGGATAAAGAGGAGGGCAAAGACACCAGGGCAACACTAAAAAGCCAACTTGTAGGGGCCTCAAGAGTAGGGGGAAGTGAGAGTGGTTCTTCAACATCACCTTCCACACCCACATGTCCCAACCCCTCAACTTTCTCATCTTTTTTTGTTCCTAGAACCACACCTGGTGCACAACCTGGCATGAAATCGACACTTAAAAAAAAGGAAAAGGTAGAAGTTGATAGGTTGGTCATGAAGTGTCTTCTACGGAGTGATGTTCTTTTCAACATTGCCAAGACAAACCCATTCTACCAACCTATGCTTGATGTTGTTGCCGTTGTTGGCCCGGGGTACAAATCCCCTACCTTTGTAGAGTTGAGAGGGCCTCTTCTTCAAGATGAAAAGATTGATTGCACAGATAGATTGGAGGAGTTTAGGGCATCATGGGAACACACTGGATGCACAATCATGTTAGATGGTTAGACACCAGAAGGGTAGGACTCATCTTAACTTCTTGGTTAGTTGTCCCAAGGGGACAATGTTTATGAAATCTGTTGATGCATCCGCACACATTAAAGATTCACGTTTATTATGTGAGTTGTTGGACATTTTCATTCAGGAAGTAGGCCCACAAAATGTTGTCCAAGTCATAATAGACAATGCTGCAAATTATGTTGCAGCTGGCAGGTTGCTTATGGAGAGGTATCCTAACGTGTTTTGGACACCTTGTGCTGCTCATTATATTGACTTGATGTTGGAGGATATAGGTAAGATTCTTCTTGTGAGGGATATTGTTGAATCATCCAGGAGCATAACAAAATTTATATATAATCATGCATCTGTGCTTAGCTTGATGAGAAGATTCACGGACAACAAAGAGTTGGTGCGTCCTTCCATTACATGATTTTCCACTACTTTCATATCTCTTCAGCCTTTGTTGAATTCTATGTGGGATGTGAAGAGCATGTTTCTTTTACAAGATTGGCGTGCTTTATCTATTAGCCGCAAACCAGAGGGGGAAGGCATATGCAGACTAGTTTTATATGATCAAAGCTTTTGGGTAGGAGTAGAGGAGGTGTGTGCCATTTCAGAACATTTGGTAAGGGTTCTGCGATTGGTTGACGGAGACAAGCCCGCAATGGGCTACTTGTATGAGGCCATGGATAGGGCCAAAGAAGCCATTCGTGCTTATTATGAAGATGAGGGAGACGAGGGGTTAGAGGAACAACAAGTCATATAGAGAGTGATTGATGAGCGATGGAACAATACCCTCCATCGCCCCATTCACGCTGTAGGTATCTACCTCAACCCCGCATTTTCTTACTCCTGTGGTTTCAGATTTGATGCCGAGGTGATGGATGGATTCTTCACTTGTGTTGAGGGAATGGTGTCATCTGAGCAAGAACGTGAAGATATTTCTAAAGAAATGGAGATATATAGAATTGCAGGTGGCACATTTGGTTTTACCATGGCTATTAAGAATAGGACGACCAAAATGCCACGTAAGCTTCAGTTTGTTTCAAGTTTCAACTTTCAAATTTCATAACTGATTGTCCCTTCATAATTTGCTTCAAGTTTAGAATTTCAATGTTTTAACTTTTTTTTTTTTATGTTTCTCATTTTTCTTTTAACTTGTATATGCTTGGTGGACACGCTATGGTGGCAGAGTACCCCATCTCCAAAAGCTTGCCATTCGAGTGCTCAACCAAACATGCAGTTCCTCTGTGTGTGAGTGCAACTAGAGTGTATTTGACAAAATACACAACAAAAAGTGCCACTGGAGTGTATTTGACAAAATACACAACAAAAAGTGCCACTGGAGTGTATTTGACAAAACACACAACAAAAAGTGCAAAATACACAACAAAAAGCGCAATAGGCAAAAAAATTTCAAATTAAAATTTTGAATTCATTTGATTATTTTTAATATTTAAATTTTCTAAGTACTAATTTACAATCTATGACCCTAATATAGTTTGGAGTCCTAATGCCTCAATGACATGGTCTACATCTACTACAATCCTCGATTGTGGGTGAGACAACTTTAGAAAACTCCTGATGTTGGAAGCCATTTCATTGGACAATATTGATACCACTGCTGCATGGAGGGTTGAGACTGAGAGACTGACCATGGGCTCGATCCCTGATTGGTTAGATGTGGATCTAGAGGCACTAGCGGCAAAGGAGGTAGCAGTTGCAGGGGAGGTGGAGCTAGAGGTAGAGGAGGAGGAGCAGGGTCAGGGGGTAGAGCAGGAGGAGGATGAGGAGGAGGAGCAGGGTTAGGGGGTAGAGCAGGAGGAGGACGAGGAGGAGGAGCAGGGTCAAGGGGTAGAGCAAGAGGATGATGAGGAGGAGGAGGTGACACCATCTAGTATGGGCAACAACGGAGGACAAAGGCCACCTCTTTTATTGCCTTTAGAGGACGACTGAGTCCATTTGTATCCCCAAGGGCAAGGCCTTCTTCCTCTAGAGGAAAAGGCAAAGCCATTCTCTATTTCTGTAAAAGTGGCAGAGGATCTCATTGATTGATTCCTTTATGACATGTAGATGACTCATGATATACGTTTATTATATTTTTTGTTGATATTTTGACTCTTGAGAGTTGAGACTGAGACAGGACTCAAGATTCAGGACGATTCACTAGTTTGATATGTGATGTAGCACTAGAATTCATATACATATTATATATTAGCTTTCTTTATACGTTTATGTGGAAATGCATTTATTTGATGTTGTGGATACTTTAGATGCAAAATAATAAAAAATAAAAGAATATTTCTGTATTTTTTTTTTTAATTTTGCTGACTTTTTAAAAAATCTCCCAACTTTAATGACTTTTTCGATTTCTGGACCCTTGCTGATTTAATCCCAACTTTGACTTTTTCCACATTAGGTATGATGCTAGCATGACATCACCTCTAGACCTCGGGAGGTAAGAGAGGAGCATCATAAGAGGAAGATGAAATTGACAGAAGTTGGGGGATGAGAAATCTCCCCGACACTTGACGGGAATTTATGTCTAGGGACCTTGGACCTCGGGGTTCCTTGTCATGTCTATGTGTGGTGGAGAAAGCCGAGGTTGTTGGAGGCCGGGGGATGGGAAGTCTCCCGGACACTTGACGGCAATATGTATGTCGTGGGGTCGCGAACCTCAGAGGTTTCTCGTTGTGGTAACGCATGTGGTAAAGATGGCCGTGATTAATGAGGTTAGGGAATAGGAATAGTTCCCAATATGTGACGACAAGCGTTTTCGTCCTGCCGCAGAGGCTTGGCATGAGTTTAGCATTGCAGACACGAAAACCCCAAAAACCCTTATATGTAACTTGGTTACAAAACCAGGTTAAGGATCGGTTTGGTGAGGCACGAAGTGAGGGGGATGATGGCAGGTGCCACAGGGGCAAGCAAATGGCTGAGTTGATGATGTGGACCTACCAGGTGAGGTGGGGTTGCCATGTGAGCACTATGTGGGTGCCACGTGGCAGTACCTGCTGATGCGACAAAGGTTTATTGGGCAACCCTTGAATGGCCATATCTTTTGATCCGTAAGTTGCATCGAGATAAAATTTACCGCCGGAAAGCTCTTGACGAGGCAGATGTGATGGTGGTGTTAGTTTTAAATTTTGGAGAAGTAAAAAATTGAGGAATTTTGTGACTCCATTTCCATAATGAGACCTTGGAAGTCGGGTTAAATGAAAGTAACACCTCCCATCCAACCTGGTTATCAAAAGGGGTGGGTGGTGACATTGCAGATCTAGTGTAAGCATCTATGCGTGGTTGTCTAAGTTTCATTAAAATGGATACAAAGACTCTGAGGAAAGAGTGGATATGACAAATTTATGAAACGTTAGATAAGAAACGGTGGGGAAATGGTTTTCCATGGAAAAAACCATATGTTTCTCCATTAAAATAAAAAAGGGATACATTTTGTATTGATCAGATCCAAGGGTTAGAACTTAGGCTATATGACTTAAAATTGACAAGCATTCTGTACACAAAATTACAAAACATATGCAGCAAATCTTTCTAGAACTCCTAAAAGAGAGCATACTGCCTAAAGCTAAAGGGACCACGCCAGTGTCACAAATATCATAATACTCATAAAAAGAATCTAGCCAGTCTCTCGGTATGAGATATCTATGGTGATATCTGCATTGAAGGAAGCTTCTTTTCACTCCCATCAGTGAAAGAAATCAACTTTGGTGTCCAGACTCCAAAATTAAGATGGCATGCTTGTTTTGATAATTTCTCAAACTCCAGGTTGTGCTCCCTCAATTTGTTTGCTGAAAGTAAATATTTTGAAAGGAGGCTATGAATTCCTTAGCATATTTACTGCTCCGTATTACTCCAAATTCCTGTTCCTCGCCATCCACTCCATCTCAATTATCTGTGTATAAAAAATTATGAGAATAAAATATGCAGATTACCATTCATCAATTTAGGGTTAAGGTTTCAATGTCAAGTTAGAAGTTTCGAGTCTAAGTTTTAGGGTTAGGGTTTCAGTGTGTGTGCTTTTTTTTGGTTCCTTCATGTCCAAAAATCTTATCTTATTATTTTTTTTTTTTCTCCGGTCAGAAACATCCCCAGTAGCAGTCAAACATTTCAAGATCATGTCGAAATATGGGTTTGGCATATCAGGTACTAGAAATGCCATTTCTGTTTTTGGGCTATTGTTTGGAAACATTTAGATGTCCTTTGTAAGTCGTTTCAACTTTCAAATTGGGGTATGCTGTATCCCCCTCTATCCTAGGTGTCCCGATAGCTTATTTAGTTATTCTCACTAAGCATCACAAAGTATTATTAGAAGCATCAATACCATCAAGTTGTAAGATGCAATGATATCATGATTGCATTGATTGACCCCAAAAATTAGAGTAGAACATAAAACTGATTGATCAAAAGTATATAAATTTTTAAAATTTTTAAAATTTATTATTTTCTTTATATATTTCCAAAGAAAAGTTCATTGAAAATATTTTGAGTATTTCTCAATCCCTAGGAAATCTGCTTTGTACTTCCCCTCATTTTGAGGATGGTACTGAGAGTAAATCGGATTTCTCAGAAGCTCCAGCCTTTGTCAATGTAGGGCTCAAGGCCATTGCAACACTATAAAAGCTCTACATGTCGCTTGCAGGGATTGAACCAAAGTGGGGAAGATAACAATCATTCCTTTCAACCACCCAAGCTAGACACAATTGACACACACACACCCTTTTTTTTATAGAAAAAAATCGTAATATCTATTCATAGTTGAATGGAAAGTTACATTCTTAATGTGCCCTCAGTACTTGTCACAAGATTCTATTGATGCTGTTTGCATCTTTACAGTCTCAAAAATAAACATAAAGAGTATGTGATGTAGACAGACCTCCTTTTCAAAACGATTCACATATTTGAGCTATTGGATTGACTTGTCTAAGTATGTTGGACCATGTACAGACTCATCAAAAAATAAGTATACCGTTTTCTTCAAGATTAAACATAAACAAAAGATAGAACCTTTCACCAACAACTGATCTTAAATGTCTTCAAGATGAAGGAAAAGTAGATAAGGTGAGAATACCATTTACTGATTCTTCTAGCTTTATTACTCCACACACACACACACATATATATTTTGAAACCATTCAATCAGTGTTTTGAAAAATGGTTGACTTGGACTCGGATTTGGTTGAGTTGAGTTGATTGAATCAATCTTCATTTGTATTGGCTTGATTTCCTCAACAAATCGGGGATTACTACATTACCAAATTGGCTCAACTCGATCGTGTTGATACTCGATTTGGAACCCTACAGGCCATATCAACTCGATCGAGTTGATTGAATCAATCTTCATTTGTATTGGCTTGATTTCCTCAACAAATCGGGGATTACTACATTACCAAATCGGCTCAACTCGATCGAGTTTGCACCTACTCGATTGAGTTGATACTCGATTTGGAACCCTACAGGCCATGGCACATAGTTTTGGGAAAAAATTTAAAAACTTTTTTTTTTTCTTTTATACCAAAAACATATATTCTATCATCTCAAACTAAGCAAATACATTATATAGACTCTTCCTCCTAGTTCCCTCACACCTCTTTCATTGAGCATTTGTGAGCAGTCGCACTTTTTGGAGCAGTATTGAAGAGATGTGATTTAGAGTGAGCTTGGAGCTTGTTTGGCAATCCTCGTATCCTGTTTGTGGTGGATTTGACATCTAAGTTAGGAGGCTATATCCCATCTCTAAGCTTGGAGGAGTTGTTGATTGGATTCTTTTGCCCATTGATCTCATTCTCGTGCCATTTAGAGCCTCATTGATTGTGTATTTTGTTTCAGATATGTATTGCACGCGGTGCTATTTTGATATTTTCAGCCTTACATGATATATGCATGAGCAAACTTTGCATATTTTGTCTCTCATGTTTTGGAATCTTAAAATATGTTTCGTCATTAAAATTTTATTTTATATATATTTTTAGTAAACTGTGTTATAAAAATTGGGCAAAGTCTAAGTTGACTCTTAGCTAATTCCAAGTTTGAGTTTGAGTTTTAAAACATCTCCTTAGACACCAAGTATGCATACTTGTCTCATGTATATAGACGTGTAGGGGTGAATATAACAAAATAACAGAGTGCATTCCATATCAAACCAAATATGTAGAAATAAAGGCCGTAATGTCCTCTATTGTCCAAAAATCAACATGCTAATAACTCTACAATCCATTCATTTGAATCATTTGGATCTTCATCCTCTGTATGGGTAGACTTGAAATTGTGATTTGATGCCCTTGAAGGTCCAACATCAATGTTTGTATTCTGTGGCAATGGAAGCTGTTGCAAGTCATCTGGGATAAGTAAGTCCATTCATGATAGAAGGGGACATCATTAAATAGATGAAAAATAGGTTTGAGGATAGTTGTACAGTATTTGTTTCTTGGCTTTTCCAGGTTGATGGAGATGCACTTGAACAAAACCTGTGAAACTGGTTGGTTTCAATTGATTCTGGCGGGTTTTGGTTGATTTAGGATAGAATTGGTCCAAATTGGTTTGGATTACCAGTTTTGACTGGAAACCTTCTGAAACCCGTTCGATTGGCTGGGGTCTTGCTGATTTTGTCCGTTCTAGTCCAGATTTGATAACATTGGATATTGTTTATGTTTTTTTAGTTGGCGGGGGGTTGGAGATGCAAAGTTACAGAATGTGTCCAACCAACCGTTTTTGGCTGATTTTGATTGGTTTAAGGACAAAATTGGTCCAAATCAGTTGGGAGCATCATTTATGACCTAAGTCACCTGACACGGGGATTCGGGATTCGTAGGATACGGGGATTCGAGTGTCAGATTTGGACACGTTGACCCCCGGAACAGGACACGTAGGATTCGTTATATATATATATTAAAAATTAGATATTTCTTACACAAATTCTCATTAATGATACAAATTCATTGATTTCAAACATAGATCTTCATCTAGATGTTAGTTTTACTGTTTACAAAGTAAGTTAGTAACATTATAGCATGCATAGTACATACAAAATTCAAATATCTGCATCAACCCTCACAAACCTCATAAACCCTAACAAACCTCATAAACCCTCCCTCATAAACCCTCACTTTTTTGGGATTCGAATCCCAAAATTGGGACATGATGTGTCCTAATGGGACACGACCGGGATTCGATGGTGTCTTGTTAGGACACTTGGTGTCCCATTTTAGAATTCGAATTCCCATCGAATCGTGTCGGATTTGTGGGATTCGGACACGTGGCCTGTTTTGGACGAATCCGGTTTCATAGTTTATGACTGGAAACCTTCGAAAACTACTTCCATTGACTGCTTTTGCAGGGTTTAGTTCGGTTGTGATCATAACATTGGATGTTGTTCGTTATGTTTTTGGAGTAGATTGCATCATTTTGTTAAGATTCTAATGTTTCAGGTAAAATTTCACCTATGATTAGGGAGAACTGAAAAGCATGAGGCAAGCACAAGAAGTGTTGCATTGAGCTCAAATAAATAGGATGACTTTGAGGTAGAGTCAAATATGATGTATGGAGAATTGCTTAGGTTGTGGGGAGCCGATAGAACTATCCTGAGGTTGATGTAAATATATCTTCCCTCACTCTGGTGTTAACATAGCTCAAAGGTGTATGTGTGTTTTCTCAGTTCTGAGCCCCCTTACTTATGATTGTTGTCTTTGTGATGGCTTTTTAATTAGCTTTCTATTTAATATGACCCTTTTGCTGAGTTTATAGTAGTGATTTAAAACTTGGCCGACTTGAACTTGGCTGAGTTGATTGAGTTGACCATCTTGGGTACCAACTTAGCCGTCAAACTGGGTCAAGGACCAATTTGGTACTGGACCAGTCTAACATGGCTGAGTTGTACTTCTACTAGGGCATCTAGTGCAATTGTAGATGTCCTTGACAAGTTTGATGAATCTGTAGGCATCGAGCCAGAGAATGGTCCTTTAGTCCATGTCGATGATCCCATTTCTAGCAGTAGTGATGAGTCTAATGGGTGATCATGTTGATCAGTTATATAGTAAGTTGTAATGTGTTGTTTTCTGGACTCTAGAGGCCGTTTAGAGCCTCTTTGATTATGTATTTTATTTCACATATTTACTGTACTTTGTGCTGTTTTGATATATTCACTCATACATGTATATACATGAACAAACTTTGCATACTTTGTCCCTAATGGTTTAGAATCTTCAATTTTTTTCATTAAAATTTTAATATTTTATTCATTTTTTAATAAATTTTGTCACAAAATTCAAACTGGTCCAATTCTGAGTGTACCCTTGGCCGATTCCGA
This sequence comes from Pinus tabuliformis, assembly GCA_031772625.1. Lineage (NCBI taxonomy): Eukaryota > Viridiplantae > Streptophyta > Pinopsida > Pinales > Pinaceae > Pinus > Pinus tabuliformis. Next base: position 1,541,780,153 of record CM062804.1, on the reverse strand, counting down.
GGCTGAGTTTATAGTGAGCATTGAGGAGGGTATTGATTTTTCACAAAAATGGTATGTTATTGAGACAACAGATGAGAAACAAGTACCAATCTTGGGCTTGCATTAAAAGGCTAGACATAATTACAGTAGTTAAAAATTCAAAAATGCTTTCCCATACCATGTTACAGTATGTTAAGATTGGCCGAGCTTATGTTGAGAAGGTCGTCATTTTTCATGTAAATGATCTGTTATTGAGATAACAGAAAGTACATCTAGAAGATGTGCCCTTTTTGAATGGGAAACGGCTACTAACCTCGGGCTTGTATTATAAGGCTAGACATTAATTATAATTGTTAAAAATAAAAGTTATGCCTCATACCGTGTTACACAGTACGTTAGAAAAACAGAGGCGAGATAATAAGCAGCAAAAACGAACACAGATTTCAAGAATAGAATATGAACATATATCTGGAGGATAAATGAGAGAATTGCATTAAATCCACTCTCTACATTAGGTGCAATTAATAAATCCACAAGGGGCATTCAGTCTCACCAAATTCCTTATCTGTTACAAAGCATTTCTGTTCCTTTTATGTAACTCCTATCCCCTATGCCAATTACAGCAAAAGAACCTTCAGTTATAATTGTAAAAGCCTTCCTGATAATTTTAGATAACAATGGTATGTTCTATGCTTAGCACAATTTACTTCAATGTTCCATTAGCAGCCCGATAACAATTTCCAATTATTTCCAGTGGCAAGCACATTAACCATTAATAATATTGACAGTAAATATAGATAGAATATAAAGCAAAATGCAGTAGACAAGCCAAGACAAGTGGACATCAGATTTGGCAGATGCCTGGGAAAAACCCCAATGTGGGGAAAAACCCTTTGATCAATTCTTCTTCTTATTATTCAATAGTTCAGCAGAGAGAGAGAGTACAAAAGTCAAATTGACTAGCCCGATACAAAGTCAAATCAGCCTTGTTCTGCAGTCAAACTTCAGCCCTAACCAGAAATTCAACGCTAGTCAAAACAACAGTCAAATACCTCCTTTGAAGCTTGGTCAAAGGCAGTCAAACTCGGCCTCCAGCAATGGTCAAAGTCAACCCAAAACAGTCACAAAAACTCTGGTCAAACTCGGTCAACCTGCAGTCAACTCTGCCGTCAAACAGGCCTGCGGTCAATGCAGGTCAAACAGACCAGAAAAATTTGATTTCTGTGCCAGTCAATGCGGCCTATGGAAATCGAAATTCTGGCCCAAAAATCGCAGTCAAAACTGATCAAAATCTCCTCTGTCAACGCTGTTCAAACTGTCTGAAATTCGGCCTGTAATTTCTGCCCTCCTAGCCGCACGTGTGAGAGAGAGAGAGAGGCTGCCTCAAGCTGTATGAATCAATCTGATGGAAAGAGAGGAAGAATGTGTGAGAGATGGATGTCCAAATGAGGTGTGAGGTCTCTTCTATTTATACACTTCGTTGTGGGTGGAGAGACACATCCATTGGGCTTCTGGAGCCTACATAATGATGAAGCCCAGCTGATCAATTTGCACGAGCAGGCATAAATTCAAAATCACACTTTTGCTTGTCCTAATGAGATGGTCTTTATGTCAATCTTGGATCTCTCGAAAAGAGGAATCCAGTGTAATCATCATCTCCATCAAATGAACTGTCCCAAGGTGGAATTTGGCCTTAGACCAATTTTAATACTCCCTCTCAACTACGGAGAATTCCACCTGCCAATCCGTCTGTCGTCTCATGCGATCTTGTCATCATGTACCATCTTTGTCATCTCTACTCTGCTTTGCTGAGCTCTGAAGTAATAATGAAGAAGAATTGATCTAGAGTGAGTCATAAGACCTTACCACTCTCCACTGCCAAAATTCAGTACAGAGGTAGAACCTCAAATGATCCCAGATCAAGTTGTTGAACACCATGCGTCCTAGACATAGGGAGTACAACAGTACACAATGTGTCCATCAATAGTGCTATGGTCCCTATCCATGTTTCCCAACTCATTGGCCAGATGAGAAGTACTTCCCATGAGTCCCGGACTACGTGGGTAGGATGTATGCTGGGGCATCAACAGGAGAAGGTGAACCACTCATCCTGCTCATATGCCATAGGAGAAGGTGAACCACTCATCTTATGCATATGTTAATCGTATGGGAAGGTGAACCACTCACCCTACACACGTCAACTATCATGGGGTATCATAGGGGAAGGTGAACCACTCATCCTGTACATAGTGCACCACTAGGGGAAGGTGAACTACTCACCCTATGGTCGCTCATAGCTCCAAGAAGTACTCCCAAGCCCCGAGGAGCTCCCAGAGCTCAATGTCCAACTCATGCGGGACCCTTATAGGAGGGTCTGTCCACGACTCCAAGTCTTTCACGAAAGACTAAGAATTTGACCTTCCCTAAGGGCTTCGTGAGAATGTTTGCGATCTGCTCATTTGTCCTGATTTGTTGGAGCCTTATTGCTCCTTGTTGTACCATATCTCGGATAAAGTGTTACCTGATATCAATGTGCTTTGAGCGGTCATGGAACACGAGATTCTCTGAAAGGCGAATCCCACTTTGGTTGTCGCAGAAGATCATGGTGGTATTCGACACGTGCTCAAATAGCTCACGGAAGAGTTTCTTCAACCAAACAGCTTCACAACAGGCCATACTAGCACCAATCTATTCAGCCTCAGCGGTGCTTATAGCAACCAATTTCTACTTCCTCCTCATCCAAGATATTGAAGCAGGCCCCAATGAGAAGCAACATCCAGACATGCTCTTATGATCCACCACGCTGCCAACCCAGTCAACATCAATATATCCATATAGCCTCAAATTCTCGACAGTGTATTTCAAACAATAGTTGATTGTGCCACGTAGATATCTCAAGCATTTCTTGGCAATAATCCAATTTATGTGATGAGGCTTGACCATAAATTGACTCAATGAATTCACAATGAAGCATATGTTCAGACGAGAGTTTACCAAGAACATCATTGTCGATACTCAGAAGGATTTGCTAATTTAGCCCAACATCACTTCCACATAGCTTCTTGAAGTTGAGTTCCATCGGAGTAGATACAGACTTGCATTTCACCATCCCACATCTCTCGAGTAGCTTCACAATGTATTTTTCTTGAGAAAGGAAAATCTCACCTGGTTTCTGCCAGATCTCTAAGACTAGGAAATAGTGCATCAAACCTAGGTCCTTCATCTCGAATTCGGAAGCCAACTCCCTCTTGCATTGAGAAATGAGAGGGTTTGCACCTGTTAGAAAAAGATCATCCACATAAAGGACCAAAATGAGAGGCTTGTCCTTTTCAATCTTGAAGTATAGGTTCAGGTCAGCTTCACTCCTTGTAAAACCCAGCTTCATAATATAGCTATCAACCCTCTCATACCAAGCCCTAGGGGCTTGCTTCAACCCATAGATGGCTTTCTTCAACCTACATACATGTGTCTTACGATCTTGGACTTCGAACACCTCAGGTTGTTCTATGTAGACTTCCTCCTTAAGCAAGCCATGCAAGAAAGCAATTTTGACATCCATTTGGTGTAAGCTCCATCCTTGAGAGGCGGAAAGAGTAATGATGGATTAGATAGTGGTGTATCGGGCAACTGGTGTAAATATCTCGTCATAGTCCACTCCTTCCTATTGAGAAAAGCCTCGAGAAACGAACTTGGCCTTGAACTTTTCAATACTCCCATCAACTCCATGTTTGATTTTGTAAAGCCATTTTGAAGTGACCATTGACTTGTTCTTGGGTTTAGGAACCACATCCCAGACATCATTCTTCATGATCAACTCATATTCCTCATTCATCTCATCCTTCCATACTTGGTGCTTCACGGCTTCTTCGAACATACATGGCTCAGATTGAACAATGGTACTCATAGCAGCTAAGTACCCTTGGTACCTGTTTGGCTTCTTGCTTTCACGAAATGTCCCCCTTGGTGCAACATGTCTTTCAACATCTTCGAGAGTATCTTTGAGCCACAAAGGTCTTTTCCTTGAAGTAGAGGGCTCACCAGGAGGTGGATCAATGGGATCCATCGAGCCTTCAACATTGGGCATCAGATCATTTGTCAAAGATTCATCCTTCTTTCCTGCATCATCATCATTGTCCTTCCTAGGGATAGGAAGATCTTTGACTTTCCAAGGGCAAAATCTTCATCGAAGGTGACATCATGACTTATTTCCACTTCTCTTTGACCAGGCACATAGATTCTATATGTCTTTGAAGTTTCACTGTAGCCCACACAAGTTCCTTTCTTCCCAGATGCATCTAGTTTGTTTATTTTCTTTTTCGGCACATGAAAATATATGGGACAACCAAAAATTCTAAAATGAGAAACATCAGGTTTTCTTACCGGTGACAACTTCTTCGGGTGTCTTGAAGTCCAATGCTTGATGCATGTACCTATTTTGAACATATACAACAACGTTGGCAACTTCTCCCCATAAGAACTACGGTAGGCCTTGGTCATGAAGCATAGCACGGGTAGCTTCTATGATTGTTCGATTCTTCCTTTTGACAACTCCATTTTGCTTAGGGGTATATGAAGTAGTGGTCTCCCTCTTGATGCCATCTTCTTTACAATGGTCATTGAATTCATTTGACTCATATTCGGTTCTGTTATCGATCCTCAATATTTTGATCTTCTTCTTTGTTTGATTTTCGACCAAGGCTTTGAAAGAGTGGAACCATTTGAACACATCGTCCTCCTTCTTCAAGAAATAGATCCATGTTTTGCGAGAGAAGTCATCCACAAAAATTGCATAGTACAAGTATCCTCCCATAGATGTTACAAGCAACATACTTGATAGATCAAAATGGACCAAATGAAGAATATTGGTAGTTTGACTTTCACTTGAAGGGAATGGTCCCCTTGTATGTTTTCCAACTGCACAACCCTAACAAACTCCTTCATGATCTATGTTGAATTCGGGCATACATGTGACCATCTTCCTGACATCAGGTAAGGCTTTGTAATGAAGGTGTGCAAATCTTCGGTGCCATAATTTTGATTGAAGAGAAGTATCGCAAGTCATAGCTCCCAAAGGACTTCCTCCAACTTGATGCATCTTTCAGGTTCCTTTGCTAAACATGTACCTTCCCATCAACGAATGTTACCTTGAAGCCTTTATCTTTCATCGCAGAAATAGATACTAGGTTCTTTTCCAAATCAAGTACATACAGTACTTATTGTAGATGAAGGATTTGACCTTGATTCAAGTGAAGAGTGATAGTTCCAATCCCTTTCACGGGGTAGGTGGCATTGTCCCCAAGTATGATCTCCAAATTTGTCTTCTTTTCAACCAAATTTGTGAGGGCCTCCTTTTTCCCAGTGAAGTGCCTTGAGGCACCACTATCAATCAACCAATTATCCAAAGTGTTTGGAGGAGAGGCAGTGGCGAGGACAGAAATAAGATAAAATTCTTTTTGCTTATCTACAATATTAATTTTCTCATACCTGGAGTTTCTCGACCTTTTGGGAGGACGACCATTTCGATATTGAGCAACGGGAGCATTCCTCTTTCCTTTGTTGTTGAACTTCTTGTTCTTTTGATTGCCATTGCCTTTGAAGTTGTTGTCATCATCCTTTGGAGTATCCTTCTTGTGAGGACACTCTCTAGCGAAGTGGCCAAACCTGTGACAATTGAAGCATCTTCCTGTCCTTCCTTCTTTGAATCCTGGCTTGAACCCTTGACCACCAACTTTGTTCTTCCTTTTAGCATGAGTGGAGAAAGCGGTAGGATTATTTCCATATGAGGGCTTGTCTCTTTCCATCATCCTTATTTCTTCTGAGTGCATCTAGCCAATAATTCATCAAAACCCGAAATTTTATCGTCGTTGAGGATGGTGGTGTTAAACACATCCCATTCTCCTGTAAGACCTCCAAGTGCAATAAGAGTGAGCTCCCTGTCACCAACAACTTCTCCAATAGATAGAAGATCATTCTTGATTTCAGTAATTGTCATGAAGTAGGATTGAATGGACTCTCCTCTATCCATCTTGATGTCTTTCAACTTGTTCTTGAGAAAGAGGACTTGATTTGCATTGTTTACTTTGAATATCTCAACCAGCTTGTCATACATCTCCTTAGATGTTTCCAAATCAGAAATATAGGCAACCAAAGGCTTGTGAATGGAATCTACAATAATTTTCTTTGCTTTGACCTCACCTTTCTTATACTTTGTTTTTGTAGCAATGGGTGCATTTGAAGGGGTCTCCACCACTCTTCCTTTTACAAAGTCCATATATTCTCTTCCAAAGTCAAATCTAGAGAGATCTTCCATGCATGATAGTTGGATTTGTCCTTGAGCTTGTCCTTGGATTTGAAGTATGATGTAGTCGTCATTGAAGCTAGCTCAAAATTCTTGTCCAACAACTTTCTTTAGTGATTGCTTTTCGCACTCTTGCTTGGGCTTTATCTTCACTTGGGCTTTGATACCATCTTAATTTTAGATAACAATGGTATGTTTTATGCTTAACACAATTTACTTCAATGTTCCTTTAGCAGGCCAATAAAAATTTCCAATTATTTCCAGTAGCAATCACATTAACCATTAATCACATTGACAATAAATGTAGATAGAACATAAAACAAAATGCAGTAGACAAGCCAAGACAAGATGACACTAAATTTGGTGGATACCAGGGAAAAACCCTAATGTGGGGAAAACCCTTTGATCAATTCTTCCTATTATTATTCAATAGTTCAACAGAGAGAGAGAGAGAGTACAAAAGTCAAATTGACTAGCCCAATACAAAGTCAAATCAACCTTGTCAAATTCTGTAGTCAACTACAGTAAAACTTCAACCCTAACCAGAAAGTCAACGTTGGTCAAAACACAAGTCAAATACCTCCGTTGAAGCTCTGTCAAAGGCACTGAAATTCGACCTCCAACAATGGTCAAAGTCAACCCAAAACAACCACAAGAACTTTGGTCTAAATTGGTCAATGTGCGGTCAAACAGGCCCGTGGTCAACATAGGTTAAATAGCCCATAAAACTTCGATTTTTGTGCCAGTCAGTGTGGCCTAAGGAAATCAAAATTTTGCCCTAAAAATCACAGTCAAAACTGGTCAAAATCTCCTCAGTCAATGCTGGTCAAACTGTCTGAAATTCAGTCTGTAATTTCTGCCTAGGAATTCTGTCCTCCTAACCGCACCTGTGAGAGAGAGAGGTTGCCTCAAACTGTACGAACCAGTCTGATGAAAGAGAGAGATGATTGTGTGAGTGATGGATGTCCAAATGAGGTGTGAGGTCTGTTCTATTTATACACTTCGTTGTGGGTGAAGAGACACATCCGTTAGGCTTCTTGAGCCTACATAATGATGAAGCAGAGCTGATCAATTTGCACATGAGTGGGCATAAATTCAAAATCACACTTTTGCTTGTCTGAATGAGATGGTCTTTATATCAATCGTGGACCTCTCAAAAAGAGGAATCCAATGCAATCATCATCTCCATCAAATAAACTATCCCAAGGTAGAATTTGGCCCTAGGCCAATTTTAATACCTCCTCTCAACTAGGGAGAATTCCACCTGCGAATCCATCTGTCATCATCATGCCATCCTGTCATTATGTACCATCTTTGTCATCTCTACTCTGCTCTGCTGAGCCATGAAGTAATAATGAAGAAGAATTGATCGAGAGTGAGTCACAAGACCTTACCACTCTCCACTGACAAAAGTCAGTACAGAGGTAGAACTTCAAATGATCCTAGATCAAGTTGTTGAACACCATGCATCCTAGACATAGGGAGTACAATAGTACACGTTGCGTCCATCAATAGTGCTATGGTCCCTATCCACGTTTCTCAATTCATTGGCTAGATGAGAGGTACTTCCCATGAGTCTCGGACTACATGGTTAGGATGTATGCTAGGGCATCAACAAGAAAAGGTGAACCCCTCATCCTGCTCATATGCCATAGGAGAAGGTGAAGCACTCATCCTATGCATATATCAATTGTAGGGGAAGGTGTGTTGAAGAATCTAGGACATAGCAGTGTAGCGTGATTCTTTGTTACTTGATAACAATTTGTCAAGTCTTTTTCCTTTTCTTGTTAGCTTATTCTTCTTCTTCTTCTTATTAGTGCATATGTGTGTACTTCATCAAACTGCTACCAACACATAAAAACAAGAACACAAGATGTTGGCTCTCTGCTAGGGCCAAAACCTCTCTTCTCTTGAGAGGAAAACCCTTTAGTGAATTTCTCTTCTTGAAGCTTCTATTGATCAATGCCAAACCCTAAACCCCTGACAAAGAGATCCTTCAAGCACAAGTCAAGTCCTTCTTTCTTTTTGCACCTTATTCCCCTACACTTCTTCCGACACTTTGTTCTCCAACACTTCGTCCTCCTTCCGGCACTTCGTTCTCTTACTATGATTCTTGTCTGCAGATAAACCTTCCTTGAGTGAATCTTCTAGATGAGATGTTCCTCTTTTATCCCTTGCTCAAGTATCCTTCAATTTTGACCAATCGATATCCTTCTTGAATGTATGACTGTTCTGCTATTCTGCTGCCCTAGTTTCTCACACATGTGGAGAGTATTGCTAGGTGGTATATGCCCTTCTCCTTTGCTTGAGTGTCTTTCTTCCACGCTAGAGGAGGAGGCCTTGTAGGCCTAGTTTTAGCCCAAACAAAGGTAGGTGAGTGTCTGTAGATTGTTGCTATCCTAGCCGCAGGGACAACCCTCAGATTTCCTCACTCGTGTGACTGTAGCAGCCCTAAAATAGACTTCTAGACTTCGTTGGTGTATCCTTTCTCTTCGTTGCCTTTTGAGACCGTCTTACTTCGTTCTTTCTTGCCTTTTCCTTCGCAAATTTTAGAGCTGAGTTGATGCGTTGTATTGGAGTGGACAACCTCTATAAATAGAGGTCTGCATCTCCATTTACGTCGACTAATCAACTGTTTGTAGGCCGACTTTGAGAGCAGATTGGAGGCTGATTTGTTGAGCAGAGTGCATATAGTTTCCATGGTGGTGTAGTATACTTGAAGGAGCATTTTGAAGGTGCCATTGCATAGAAGTAGACTTGACTTTGCTTGGAGGTTTTTCCCTTTGACTTTAATATATATTTATACATGGTGTAACATGCCTTTAAGGCCTTCAATATTTTCTCTTAACTATTTGACTCACCTATAACACTTTGACATGTGATAGACCTACTTCAATGAGCAAGAAACTCATTGACATATACTATAAAAATAATATTTCTTTCTTGAATAAATACAAATATCAAAAGTACATTTATGAAGACCGAACCTAGTTACACTTCCTTCAACGCTCCCTCTTAACTAGGGAGGTATTCATACAACATTACAAGGTGTTTGGCTATTATCAAACTTGAAGAATTTACATAAGAGAAACCGGATTAGAAGTCCATCTGCTATAGCATCATATCCATTAGCATTGTCATAGTGCAAGGCCTTGACTAACAACTCCATCTCTTTACGAGACCATGAGCTACAACGCTGGCGAGACCAATGATTTATAGACACCTTCATCATTGTCTCTCAAGGTACATACCCACCCGGGTGTTCTCCGAGTATGACCTTCTAGGACTATTCTTATCTTGGGTTCTCAACCCTCAAAGAATTTCGATCCTCTTGCCTACTCTTTTCTTGGATGCCCTACATATCCTCAAAGAGTATCAAATGCTAGATGATTACTCAATCCTCCCATTCTTTCTTCCCAAGTGAAGACAAGAATGTTGTGTCTATCTTGTGTCTACATTTCCATTCATGGCCTTCATCTAGACTTACCGTTGTTAGTCCTAGTTTAGTGCATGACCCATGAAATGGAATAACACAATTGTCACTCCTTTGTAATCAGGGGTGATTAAAACTCCATTTTGATCAGGGACCTATCAGAGCTCCCTCTTAACTGGTGACTCTTTCCTTCATCAACAACTTCTTCTTCGTGGGTCCTTCAGCTGCTTGATCTCCTTTCTTTCTTGATGTCATGAAGTCTTTGTTCAAACTTCTTCTACGTAGGGCACCATCCATCGATCACTTTCCTCCTTGGTTTGTCATGTCATTGCTTCCTTCATGGAAAGTGGCTTTCATGTCATACGTTAGGTTTTCTTGTCATCTTGGCTACTCCTTTGTCATCTTGTCATCTTGGCTACTCCTTTGTCATCTTGTCCATGCTTTGGAATATTCTTCTCATGGATGCTTCGTTGTACTTGCTTGTTTATATGTTTTGACCTACTAGCCCATTATGACTTCATCCTGATATTGCTTCAACATTGCTTTTTCTTTTGCTGGATGGCTTATTCATCACAACATCTTTGTAGAGTAGAATCAATTATCTTCATCTTTCATATCTCCAAGGCCTTCATAGGTGTCAAGGGTCCTTTCTTTCTTTGTCAGAGTTGTCCTGCCTTCTTTCGGGAGATAACTTCAAAGTATCTTATCAGATAGTGATTCTCGGTGATCATGGTGTTCTTCCACATGCTTGATCTCTTTCTTCATTTGCTTCCTATAAGATAGATAGGTCAACCATCTTATGCTTCTTGTGAGAGTATTCCTTCATTGCTTGCTTCCTGGACTTGTCAGCATTTCTTCTTGCTTCTTAGTCAGCAACCTTATACTCCTTATGTGAGCATATTCTTTTGTTGACCTTCATAGCATTGTAGTACATGCCTTCGAGCACGTCCTTGGTGAAACAGATTCTTTCATACTTGATCATGTTATAGAACTATTCCCATGAATCAATAATATACAAATGATAACATGACTAAACTTTGATGCATACATACCTCATCTTGATTCTCCTTTGATCATCCTTTAGTGTGGCCCTTCTTGCTTCATCTTAGCTTCCCTGCATATCATCTTTTTCTTGAATCCCATGAGTGGGATTCCCAATGAAACATCTACTTTGGTCCATGAACCTTCTTTTGAAGATTCCATTATAGGATCTTAAAGACCCTTACCTTGTAAATGTTTCTTTTCTTTTGATGATGGAGGTCTTCTAAGATTCTTAATCATGATCAATCTTTCTTTTATCGTGGATGAGGTCCTATGCTAGGTATGCTTCTTCTATATGAATATCTTGAGCTATATCTACCGTGCTCCTATATTCTAGAAGATATTTCTTCCTAGGCATTTTTATTCTTATTATAAATGCTACATCTTCATGAGTATCTAGAACTCTATGTACTACATGCTTCTAGATTCTAGAAGATGTTTCTAGCCATGCAATTTTATTCTATTCCTACATGCTCCTATATTACTCAAAACTTTGAATAAGTCTAGAAGTAAAGAGTTTGACCTAGTCATAGTAGAGATTTAGAGGATCTTCCTTCTTTTGCTTCTTTCCTTCTTCTTTCATCTCTTGAGTTATGTGAGCTTCTTCCCTCTTCCTTTTGTTGTTGTTGTCCTTCTTAAGCTTAGGACAATTCCTTTTGTAGTGTCCATATTCTTGGCATCCAAAACATTAGATTTTGGACATGTCTTTGTTGTTTGTTCTTCGTGGACCAAACTTGCCAAATTTACCCTTTCTTTTGGCCATGGTAGCAAATGCTTGCTCCTTTGATCCCACATCTTCTTTTGCCTTAAGTCTGGTTTCCTTTGTTTTGCATAGAGACCACATTTCACTGAGAGTGGTTGCTTCCTTCTTGGCATATATGCTTGATGTGAAGTTTCCCCACTCCTCAGGTAGAGCATTGAGTACTACAGTTGTCATCTCTCTGTCAGACATGACTTCCCCAAGCTCTTGAAGTTGATCTCTCATTTCAGAGATTTTCATGAAGTAGGGAGCTATTCCTTCCTTTGTTATCTTCATCTTGTATAATTCATTTCTCAGAGATATTACTTCTCCGGTTGTGGATACCGAGAATAGCTCTACTAGCTTATCATAAATTTATTTTGATGTCTCAAACTTGGAGACATAAGGAATGAGAGAGTCTTTGATTGATTCTATCAAAATCCTTTGAGCTCTTGTCTCATCCTTATTGTACTTGGCTAAGGCTTGAGTCTGTTCCTTAGCAGGGATAGTGATATTCCCTTTGACATGTTCTAGGAGTTCATTCTCCTTGAGAAGTAGATCAGTCCTCTTCTTCCATGCAAGAAAGTTATTGGTACCTACCAATTTATTGCTTTCCTTGCAAAAAGACATTGATGTATATTCAGAAGGGGACATGTACTTACTTGATAGATTTTGAGATGTAATGGATTTGCTTCCTCCTTGAAGGCTTGATGGCTTGTCTTCCCTGGATCTTGATGTTCTTCAAGTTGCCTTCTCCAAGTGGACTTGCTTGGTGATGAGGTTTGCTTGAAGACTTGTAGCTTGATGTAGGTCCTGCTTCAATCTGCTCTTCTTTGTAGGTGCCTTTATGTAAGGCTCTTCTTCTAGCTTTGTAGACCTCCTTGATGAATGATGGATTGTAGACCCTTCTTGTTCTTGAAGTAATTGAGACTTCTAGGCTTGATGCTTCAACTTTGTAGATGCTTCTCCTTGATGAGTGTTCTTGAGTTGCCCTCTCCTTGATGTGTCAACTTAGCTTCGATACCATGTTGAAGAATCTAGGGCAAAGTAGTGTAGTGTGATTCTTCGTTACTTGATAACAATTTGTGGAGTCTTTTTACTTTTCTTGTTAGCTTATTCTTTTTCTTATTCTTATTAGTGCATATGTATGTACTTCATCAAACTACTACCAAAACATAAAAACAAGAACACAAGATGTTGGCTCTCTGCCAGGGCCAAAACCTCTCTTCTCTTGAGAAGAAAACCCTTTAGTGAATTTCTCTTATTGAAGCTTCTATTGATCAATGCCAAACCCTAGACCCCTGACAAAGAGTTCCTCCAAGCACAAGTCAAGTCCTTCCTTCTTTTTGCACCTTATTCCCCGACACTTCTTCTGACACTTTGTTCTCCAGCACTTCACCCTCCCTCTTCTCGCACTTTGTTCTCTTACTATGATTCTTGTCTAGAGATAGACCTTCCTTGAGTGAGTCTTCTAGATGAGATGTTCCTCTTCTATCCCTTGCTCAAGTATCCTTCAATTTTGACCAACCGAGATCCTTCTTGAATGTATGACTGTTCTTCTATTCTGCTGCCCTAATTTCTCATATGTGTGGAGAGTATTGTTAGGTGGTATATGCCCTTCTCCTTTGCTTGAGTGTCTTTCTTCCACGCTGGAGGAGGAGGCCTTGTAGGCCTAGTTTTAGCCCAAATGAAGGTAGGTGAGTGTCTATAGATTGTTGTTGTCCTAGCTGCAGGGACAACCCTCAGATTTCCTCGCACGTGTGACTATAGTAGCCCTAAAACAAACTTCTAGACTTTGGTGGTGTACCCTTTCTCTTCGTTGCCTTTGGAGACCCTCTTACTTCGTTCTTTCTTGCCTTTCCCTTCGCAGATTTCAGAGTTGAGTTGATGCGTTGTATTGGAGTGGACAACCTCTATAAATAGAGGTCTGTCCCTCCATTTAGGTCGACTAGAAGGTCGACTAGTCAACTGTTTGTAGGCAACTTTGAGGGCAGATTGGAGGCTGATTTGTTGAGCAGATTGTAGATAGTTTCCATGGTGGTGTAGTATGCTTGAAGGAGCTTCTTGAAGGTGCCATTGCATAGGAGTAGACTTGACTTTGCTTGGAGGTTTTTCCCTTTGACTTTAATATATATTTATACATGGTGTAACATGCCCTTAAGGCCTTCAATATTTTCTCTTGACTATTTGACTCACCTATAGCACTTTGACATGTGCTAGACCTACTTCAATGAGCAAGAAACTCATTGACATATATTATAAAAATAATATTTCTTTTCTTGAATAAGTACAAATATTGAAAGTACATTTATGAAGACCGAACCTAGTTACACTTCCTTCAACAAGGTGAACCACTCACCCTATATACATGTGTCTGCAATCGTAGGGGAAGGTGAACCACTCACCCTACACACATGTCAACCATCATGGGGTATGATAGGGGAAGGTGAACCACTCACCCCGCGCATAGCGCACCACTAGGGGAAGGTGAACCACTCTCCCTATGGTTGGTCATAACTCCAAGAAGTACCCCAAGTCCCCAGGAGCCCCCAGAGCTCAATGTCTAACTCATGCGGGACCCTCATAGGAGGTTCTTTCCATTACTCCAAGTCTCTCATGGAAGGCTAAGAATTTGACCTTCCTTAAGGGCTTCGTGAGAATGTCTGCGACCTGCTCAACTGTCCTGATGTGTTGGAGCCTTACTGCTCCTTGTTGTACCATATCCCGGATAAAGTGGTACCTGATATCAATGTGCTTAGAGCGGTCATGGAACACGAGATTCTCTGAAAGGCGAATCCGTCTTTGGGTTTCGCAGAAGATGATGGTGGTATCCAACACGTGCTCAAATAGCTCACTAAAGAGCTTCCTCAACCAAAGAGCTTCACAATAGGCCATACTAGCACCAATGTATTCGGATTCGGCGTTGCTTAAAACAACCGATTTCTGCTTCCTGCTCATCCAAGATATTGAAGCATACCCCAATGAGAAGTAACATCCAAACGTGCTCTTATGATCCACCACACTACCAGCCCAATCAACATCAGTATATCCATGTAGCCTCAAATTCCCGACAATGTATCTCATACCATAGCTGATTGTGCCACAAAGATATCTCAAGAGATTCTTGGCAGCGATACAATGTATGTGATGAGGATCGACCATAAATTGACTCAATATATTCACAATGAAGCATATGTTGGAACGAGAATTTACCAAGAACATTAGGACCCCCACAAGTTGTCGTGCTCGGAAGGATTTGCCAATTCGGGCCTAGCAACACTTCCATATAGCTTCTTGAAGTTGAGTTCTATCAGAGTAGACACAAACATGCATTCCACCATCCCACATCTCTCGAGTAGCTTCACAGTGTATTTTCCTTGAGAAAGGGAAATCTCACCTGGCTTTTGCCAAGCCTCCAAGCCTAAGAAGTAGTGCATCAAACCTAGGTCCTTCATCTAGAATTCGGAAGCCAACTCCCTCTTGCATTGATAAATGAGAGGGTTTGCACCTGCGAGAAAATAATCATCCACATAAAGGACCAGAGTGAGAGGCCTGTTCTTTTCAACCTTGAAGTATAGGGTCGGGTCAACTTCACTCCTTGTAAAACCCAACTTCATAAGATAGCTATCAATCCTCTCATACCAAGCCCTAGGGGCTTGCTTCATCCCATAGAGGGCTTTCTTCAACCTGCATACACGTGTCTTACGATCTTGGACTCCGAACCCCTCAGTTTGTTCTACGTAGACTTCCTCCTTAAGTGAGCGATGCTTGAAAACAATTTTGACATCCATTTGGTGTAGGCTCCATCCTTGAGAGGCAACAAGAGCAATGATGGATCAAATAGTGGTGTATGTGGCAATCGGTGCAAATATCTTGTCATAGTCGACTCCTTCCTTTTGAGAGAAGCCTCGAGCAACGAACTTGGCCTTGAACTTTTCAGTACTCCCATCAACTCCATGTTTGATTTTGTAAAGCCATTTTGAAGTGACCATTGACTTGTCCTTGGGTCTAGGAACCACATCCTAGACATCATTCTTCATGATTGATTCATATTTCTCATTCATTGCATCCTTCCATACTTGGTGCTTCACGGCTTCTTCGAACGTACATGGCTCAGATTGAACAATGGTACTCATAGTAGCTAAGTACCCTTGGTACCTGTTTGGCTTCTTGCTTTCACGAAATGCCCCCCTTGGTGCAACATGTCTTTCAACATCTTCAAGAGTATCTTTGAGCCACAAAGGTCTTTTCCTTGAAGTAGAGGGTTGACTAGGAGGTGAATCAATGGGATCCATCAGGCCTTCAACATCGAGCATTAGATCATTTGTCGGAGATTCATCCTTCTTTCCTGCATCGTCATCATTGTCCTTCCTAGGGATAAGAAGATCTCTGACATTCTTAAGGGTAGAATCTTCATCGAAGGTGGCATCATGACTTATTTTCACTTCTCTTTGACCAGGCACATAGCCTGTTTCTTTTCTCTTTCGGAACATGAAAATATACGGGACAACCAAAAATTCTAAAATGAGAAACATCAGGGTTCTTACCGGTGAAAACTTCTTCGGTTGTCTTGAAGCCCAATGCTTGATGCGGGTACCTATTTTGGACATATACAACAGTGTTGGCAACTTCTTCCCATAAGAACTTTGGTAGGCCTTGGTCATGAAGCATAGCATGAGTAGCTTCTATGATTGTTCAATTCTTCCTTTCGACAACTCCATTTTTCTCAGGAGTATATGCAGTAGTGGTCTCCCTCTTAATGCCAACTTCTCTACAATAGTCATTGAATTCATTTGACTCATATTCGGTTCCATTATCGGTCCTCAATATTTTGATCGTCTGCCCTGTTTGATTTTCGACCAAGGCTTTGAAAGAGTGGAACCATTTGAACACTTCGTCCTTCTTTTTCAAGAAATAGATCCATGTTTTGTGAGAGAAGTCATCCACAAAAATTGCATAGTACAAGTATCCTCCCAAAGATGTTACGGGCAACATACCTGATAGATCAAAATGAACCAATTGAAGAATATCGATAGTTTGACTTTGTTAATTTTAGGTATGTTCTATGTTGAGAGCAATTTACTTTAGTTTTACATTTTAGCTCAATGACAATATTCAGATTAGCAATCACATCAACATGATAGTAAAGTGCAGATGGAACATAAACATAAACATCAGAAGACAAGCCAAGACAAGAGGACACAAGATGTGGCGCTAGCCAGGGACAAACCCCAATGTGGGGGAATCCTTGATCAATTCTTCTTATATTCTTCAATAGTTCAGTAGAGAGAGAGATAGTACAAATACATAAATCTGAGATTTTATTACAGTAGTAGCAAAATCATCAATCCACTAATGATAACAGTTCGAAGATGGAATCTTGAATTCCCATGACAGTCTTCAACCAATGATAGTACTGTAGCATGTCCCTTGACAGTGAGAAGCTGCTGATCTGATGAGGGCACCTGTGGCTGTACTAATCTTCCTTCATAATCTCCCAACCGTCCAATAGAGCAACTCTAAGAAACCCTTGCTATGATGCTATATCCTATGGCCTAGCACATAGCAACACAAATATATAATCATCATCAATGCTTCAAAATATTAGCATCCAATCTGCATTTGAAGCCAACCCTACAAGGTCTGAGATAAGTCTGAGTGCAGACTCCTTCACCACACAGGTTTACCTTATGACTGTGACTTCCACTTGCAAGCATTCCCATACTTGGAACAACCTTTATCATAGTGCTAACATCTACAACAATGAGTTGTCACCTACAACTATCTGACTATGCTTATTCTTGATGTGCTGAAGCTTCCTTTGGCTGTGACTTAGCAACCCTTCTAGCTGTGGATGAGAGACAGTTCATAGGTCTTCCATTAGCCTGTGGCCAGACCTCCTCATTGCTGCTAAGGCTTCTCCTTTCAGCGAATAATGGTTTCTTCTAGGCTTACGTTTAGGGCACTTTTAGGACAACGGATAGGAGCCTCCCCTTTATTGCGTATACGTGCCTCCTTTTGTAGCATATAAAACACTCATTGACTGCGTCCTAGGGCACCCTTAAGTGCTGCGGTTAGGAGCCTCCTCTAGCTGCTATGAGTCTCCTTAGATAGCGTGTAAGGGTCACCCTTAACTGCGATTAGATCACCCTTGAGGACTGCGGCTAGGGCAGCATAGAGGCCTCTTGAGACTGCGGATTAGGGGACTGCGTCTAGGGCTAGGACAGCGGCCAGATCTCTGTGGCTAAGACTCTTCCTTACTGCAGCTAGGGTAAGGTTAGATCCCTCCCTTTAGGACTGCATATGGGAGCCTTCTAGGACATCGAATTAGGGTCTCTTCTAGACTTGCGTTTAGGCCTCTCCTTGCTGTGTAGATAAACACTCCTTGACTGTGTCCTAGGTGTCTTCATTCTCTGCGGTTATGACTCCTTCAGGACAACATTTAGGTCACTTAAGAACAACGGCTTAGGGTCTCTTCTAGACCTACTATAAAGCCTCTCCCATATGACTATGTTAGAGTCTCTATGACTGTGTTAAGGTCTCTCCTCCATGACTACGTTAAGGGCTAGGGCATCTCCTCTAGGGCAGCGTATAGACTTTCTCTTGTTAGGTCTCTCTTTCCATTAAAACCCAAACGAGTGGAGAGAGGGATCACAAGAGATGAGTGACCAAATGACTTGAAGACCTCTCCTATTTATGGTGAAACGTTGAGGATAGGTTGGGGTAATTTGATTGTTGGCCGAGCTTGACGAGTTGTCACATAACACAAATAAATTGATATCTCTATGAATACATGTCGGAATTAGATGAACTTTAGATCATTCCTACACCTCTCGACGAGAGGAATCCAAGAAAAATATCAGTTGCCATAAATAAGAAGACACACATGGAGTTTGGCCCTATTTGCCAATTTTAACAAACTTTTGCTTGAAGGGAATGATCCCCTTGTATGTTTTCCAGCTGCACAACCCTGACAAACTCCATGATCTATGCTGAATTCGGGCATACCTGTGACCATGTTCCTTACATCAGGTGTGGCTATGCAATGAAGGTGAGCAAATCTTTGGTGCCATAATTCGGATTGAAGAGAAGTATCGCAAGTCATAGCTCCCAAAGGACTTCGTCCAACCTGATGCATCTTTCGGGTTCCTTTGCGAAACACACACCTTCCCATTAATGAATGTTATCTTGAAGCCTTTATCTTCTATTGCAGAAATAGATACCATGTTCTTTTTCAAATCAGTTACATACAATACTTCTTGTAGATGAAGGATTTGACCTTGATTCAAGTGAGGAGTGATGGTCGTAATCCTTTCATGGGGTAGGTGGCATTATCCCCAAGTATGATCTCCAAATTTTTCTTCTTTTCAAACAAATTTGGGAGGGCCTCCTTGTACCCAGTGAAGTACCTTGAGGCACTACTATCAATCAACCAATTATCCAAAGTGTCCGGAGGAGAGGCAATGACGAGGGCAGAAATAAGATAAAATTCTTTTTGCTTATCTACAATATTAATTTCCTCATACCCGGAGTTTCTCGACCTTTTGGGAGGACCAGTGTTGCGGGGGAGCGCCCCTCCTCGATCTTGCTCCCAATTCGCGCTCCGGGCGGGAGCGACTCGGGAGCGTGCTCCCTAAATTTTTTTTCGCTCCATGCCTTTTCAGGAGCGTTTTTGGGAGCGTTTTGCCTTTTTTGCAATTTTTTTTTGTAGTAATATTCGAAATGCATTTTTTTTTAAAGAAACAAATAATTTTTGAGTGGGGCAGCTTCATGATCAGGTTTATGGCCCTAGTATTGATATGCTATTCATGGTAATGTAAAGTGACATTCTCCTTAATCTTCATTTTCATCCTTTTACTTAAATTTTTAACATTACCATGAAATGACTCAGGATGTTTGAGAGTGGTTCCGGCCTCATTGGATTTCATATGAAAAATGTAGAATTTTAGATTTCATTCAAAATCCAGCAGACTTATCAGTTTTTCAAGATTTCAGGATTGGGGGATTGCAATGCTTCCATTGAGCTTTGTCATGTATTAGGGTATGGAACTCGTATTTAATCAAGAGCACCAATCCCTCTATGTACCTTGATGTTAGTGACATTGGTTGTCGAACTCATCTATCATGACCCTCTTAAAAATGTACGCATCACTCAAACAAAATCTTGACTTGAGATGCTATGATTTTTCTATCTTATGTTAATGCTTAGAGGGTGATATTAATTACAAATATCCCTATACAGATACAAAGGTAATGACAAAGATACCTCTGGATATTAATGCTTAGAGGGTGATATTAATGACAAAGATCCTGATTTTCCAACAAGACTAAAAATTTAGACATTTCTTGTGGTGGCAAGAGGCCCAAGCATAAGAAATAGATAATAGATTTACTTCTCTTCTCTAGTTTCTAGTAGTATTTATAACTATTGACTCTTTCATATTTATTATGATATTTTTTTAAACAATATATGACAATTTAAGCATGAAGTTGGCAATTATAACTCATTAGTAATGAATTATAAATATGATGCTTCATGAAAGTTGATAGTTGTTTCATTTCATTTCATGTTAGATATTATTTGTTGTAATGGTTACACTTAGCTTTCAAGTACAACTTTGGTGATCAATGATGATAAATGTTATATATTGAATTTTGAAGGCTTGAAACTTTAAGATTGATGAATCATGAGACTCAATCTGTTGTATTTTACTATGTTACTAACTTGTGGACATGGTTGATGAAGATTATAACTTCTATGATTGTTATATCGTTCAATCTATGGCTTCTTCTTTCTTTCTTTTTTTTAATTGATTTATTTATTTTCTATATATATATTATCTAATTCATTAATCTACATGTTTTTGTTGACATATATGTAGCAAAATATAAAAAATATATATATTATATAAAAAACTCTCCGGGATTCGCTCCCAAATCGGGAGCTTCTGAAAATGTCGCTCCCGCTCTCGTTTTCGCTCCTGCTCCCCGCTTTCGCTCCCGCTCTCGTTTTCGCTCCTGCTCCCCGCTTTCGCTCCCGCTCCCAAGTAACACTGGGGAGGACGACCATTTCCATATCGAGCAGCGGGAGCATTCCTCTTTCCTTTGTTGTTGAACTTGTTGTTTCTTTGATTGCCATCGCCTTTGAACTTGTTGTGGTGGTTGTTGTCATCATCCCTTGGAGTATCCTTTTTGTGAGGACACTTTCTAGCATAGTGGCCAAACCTGTTGCAAGTGAAGCATCTTCCTTTTGTTTCTTCTTTGAATCCCGGCTTAAATCCTTGACCTTGTCTTCTTGGACCTACATTGTTCTTCCTTTTAACATAAGCAGAGAATGCGGTAGGATTATTTCCATTTGAGGGCTTATCTCTTTCTATCATCCTTAGTTCTTCTTGAGTGCATCTAACCAATAATTCATCAAAACCTGTAATCCTGTCATTGTTGATGATGGTGGTGTTAAACACATCCCATTCTATTGTAAGACCTCCAAGTGCAATAAGATTGAGCTCCTTGTCACCAACAACTTCTCCAATAGATAGAAGATCATTCTTAATTTCAATAATCCTCATGAAGTAGGATTGAATGGACTCTCCTCTATCCATCTTGATGTCTTTCAACTTGTTCTTGAGAAAGAGGACTTGATTTGCATTGTTTACTTTGAACATCCCAACCAACTTGTCATACATCTCCTTAGATGTTTCCAAATCAAAAATATAGGCAACCAAAGGCTTGTGAATAGAATCTACAATAATTTTCTTAGCTTTGACCTCACCTTTCTTGTACTTTGTTTTTGCAGCAGTGGGTGCATTTGAAGGAGGCTCCACCACTCTTCCTTTTACATAGTCCATAGCATCATTCTCTTCCAAAGTCAAATCCAAAGACATCTTCCATGCATGATAGTTGGATTTGTCCTTGAGCTTGTCCTCGGATTTGAAGTATGATGTAGTCGTCATTGAAGCTAGCTAAAAATTATTGTCCAACAACTTTCTTTAGTGATTTCTTTTCTCACTCTTGCTTGGGCTTTGTCTTCACCTGGGCTTTGATACCATGTTAATTTTAGACAACAATCATATGTTCTATGCTTAGCACAATTTACTTCAATGTTACCTTAGCAGCCCAATAACAATTTCCAATTATTTTCAGTAGCAATCACATTAACCATTAATCACATTGACATTAAATGCAGATAGAATATAAAACAAAATGCAGTAGACAAGCCAAGACAAGAGGACACCAGATTTGGTGGATGCCAAGGAAAAACCCCAATGTGAAGAAAACCCTTTGATCAATTCTTCTTATTATTATTCAATAGTTCAAATAGAGAGTACGAAAGTCAAATTGACTAGCCCAATACAAAGTCAAATTAACCCTGTCAAACTCTGCAGTCAAACTTCAGCGCTAACCAGAAAGTCAATGCTGGTCAAAACATAAGTCAAATACCTCCTTTAAAGCTCAGTCAAAGGCAATCAAACTCGGCCTCCGGCAATGCTCAAAGTCAACCCAAAACAGTCACAAAAACTTTGGTCAAATTTGTTGAACCTGCGGTCAACTCTGTGGTCAAACAGGCCTGTGGTCAATGCAGGTCAAAGAGGCCTGCAGTCAACGCAGGTAAAACAGCCCAGAAAACTTCGATTTCTGTGCCAGTCATGCGGCCAAAGGAAATCGAAATTCTGCCCAAAAAATCGCAGTCAAAACTGGTCAAAATTTCCTCGGTCAATGCTGGTCAAACTGTCTGAAATTCGGCTGGTAATTTCTGCCCAGAAATTCTGTCCTAGCCGCACATGTGAGAGAGAGAGAGGCTGCCTCAAGTTGTACGAACCAATCTAATGAAGAGAGAAGAATGTGTGAGTGATGGATGTCCAAATGAGGTGCGAGGTCTCTTCTATTTATACACTTTATTGTGGGTGAAGAAACACATCCACTGGGCTTCTTGAGCCTACATAATGATGAAGTTGAGTTGATCAATTTGCACATGAGTGGGCATAAATTCAAAATCACACTTTTGCTTGTCCGAATGAGATGGTCTTTATATCAATCTTGGACCTCTCGAAAAGAGTATCCAATGCAATCATCATCTCCATCAAATGAGCTGTCCCAAGATGGAATTTGTCTCTAGTTGCCAATATTAGCAATTCCTTATAATTGTCTGTCACAAAATGTAACAACCTATTATATTGCAGCAAATTTGATTGTATTGCAGTATTTAAAACGTAACAGCCTATTTTATAACAACAGTATTGATTGTATTTCAATATTTGCAAGTTGCAATAGCAGTTTCCTGTTATAAGAAAGATAGAAATACAAAATCAAACAAAGTAGTCAGGCTACCTGCATGTGTAGGGAAATAAAGCCATAAATCTACTAATACATTTATGGCTCATACAAATGTCTTTGTGCTTTCGAGCTTCTGGTTGTCTTTTCACAATTTTTTTCATTCCACATAACCTGAAAGTTAAACAAAGAACTATTGCTAATGCATGCTTTTGGTTTTTGCATGACAGAGATTTTTATCGGGACACACAAATATCTTCTTTACTTGAATTTTGGGATGACATAATTTATGCAGAAAAATAGAAAACGTATAACTAATAATTATCTTGGAGGATAGAATGCTTATGCTGATAGTGCTTTTACTTTCTAGAGGAATGCCATTAACTCATTACAAAGGATCTCCTTTCGATTTTTGATGTTGAGAAGTTGAGTATTAAGGGAAACATAGACATTGCCACGTTAATGATCCATGTTCAAACTTTGGCAGACAGAGCCCTCAAATATACGTTTATTGAATTTGATGGTTATATAAAAAAGGATTATTTTATAGTATTCAAAATTGACATGTGTTAGCTCTCTTGGATAATGGAGGGAAACCAACTTGAAAAGGTCAAACACCTTCTCTTACACACATAAGGATCATACACCCGCTGAGGTTTGAACCCTGCTTGTTTGGATGCATTGTTGGCACCTCTTTCCAACCAGTAAGTGATGGCATGGGATCACTATATAAGTTAGCCAAGTTTGATGGTTTCATATGCAGCAATTATTCAATATAAAATACATAAAACCCAAATAACTTATGTTCTTTGAGTAAACTGCATAAAAGGAGCTTATTGCAACACTTATTCAATATAAAAAAACATAGAGCCCAAATAACCTATGTTCTTTGAGTGAAATGCATAAAAGGAGCTTAGTGTACCAATTATTCAATATAAAAAACATAGAGCCAGAATAACCTATGCACTTGTAGTAAATACATGCAGGAGCTTATTTTCAGTAAAAACAATAACTATGTCTTAGATGTGGACCTACGATTAGATGTGGGGAACAATCCAATTCCTGAAAACAATTCGAAGTATACGAGATATTGTGGTTGTCTCATCTGTGTGGGACTTTTATGTATTTACACATAATAATGGAGGCAACTGAAAACCAAGATGGAAAATATCAAAATTTTATCATAACAAAATAAATCTAAATAACAATAGTGTTACAACTTGTCGTTGAATAAATAAATTATGAAAATTCTGTTAAGTGAATGTTGGAAATGTCAGCAATACTTAGAGGGAGTGAATCAGTATTGAGTTCCTTTAAAACCTTTTAACAAAATAAATCTAAACAACAATAGTGTTACAACTTGTCGTTGAATAAATAAATTATGAAAATTCTGGTAAGTGAATGTTGGAAATGTCAGCAATACAGGGAGTGAATCAGTATTGAGTTCCTTTAAAACCTTTTAAAGTCAATAAACCAATATGCATGAGATCATTAACAAGATTGCATCAAATTTACATTGAAAACTCAATAATGAGATTAGATTAATAAAATCATACTTTATTACAAATATATAAGGAGATATCAATCTCCAAAATTTATGAGTTCCAACTCAAAGGAGGCTACAACCCCCTGAGATTTTGTCAGCTACAACTGACAGGGAGCATCAACTCCCTTGGGTTTCTCTGCTCCAACAGGAAGGAGGCTACAACCCCCTGGAACACAAGCTTCAACTTGTTGCAAAAAGTATCCATCAGAAGTATAGTAAACAATTACAAATTTGATTTGAAATCTTGTCCAAAACTGCCTTCAAATCAACCTTCAAGTCTGCTCTAAATCAGACCTCAACTTATTGTCTAAATCTGCTTATATCATCGATCCTCTGTCCATATTCTTCAAGTCAGCTTCAGATCTGACTTCTTTTGATCAGCTTCAAATCAGGCTCCAAGTCAGCATCAAACAATTTCAAGTTGACTCTAAAACATGCTGAGACAAACCACAAAAAATGGGAGTCACTGTGGCTCCAACAGGGTCAAGGCTAAGGCTGTTACAAGGGCAGAATTTCGGTCTAACTCAGGGCCAAATCTCAGACTTCCACAGGCCTGAAGTTCAGAGCCACCATAGGGCTGAATCTCAGACTTCCACAGTTCAAAATTCAGAGCTATCACAGGGCTGAATTTTAGGGTTGTAACCAAGGTCTTCTTATAACCAAAAAACCCGCTTCAAAGTCTTAAGGATCAAGAGTGCCTTAACCAAACTGAAAAGGATCTTACAAATTCGTTGTTCTACTCCTTACTTCTTTGCTGCCTAAGTTCACAAGGTATGAACCTCTCTTCTTTTCTGCTCAACAGATCCGAGTTCTGTTTGCTTGCTTGGCTAAATCACTTGGCCGAAATGGGAGAGAGGATGACCTATTTATAGGATTCATCGACCCCCCAAACTGTTGATTTTCAAAGACCTTCTAATCTGATAATTAGTTCTAATGATTTCTTAGTTTAATCCTTGTGTTAACATTCATCATTAAACAATTACACAAAAGATCTCAATAGTAGAAACAATAATGACAGTAGGATCAGGATCAGGATCATAAAGAGACAACCAAACATAAGAGGCACAAACTTTTACCCTAGGAAAACCCTTTTCTAGGGAAAAATACCCAACAGCCTTTTCTTAGAGAACTTATTCAATTCAACAAGAGATACAATGTGGTCTTTTATCATCAAATAATGTCAAACTTCCCAGTAAACAAGCCTAGGTCAAACCTGAGAAATTTCGGCCCCCTAAAATTTTGTCCTTCTGCCAAAAACTTCGGTCTGCTGCCCAGAAACTGGTCTTGCGACTCTTTGCTTGCTTGGCCAAATCACTTGGCAGAAATGGGAGAGAGGATGACCTATCTAGAGGCCTGATTGACCCCCCAAACAGGGCTGACTTAAACCCAAGTAGGGCCAAAGAAATTCAAAATTTATCTTGAAAAATTCAAATCTCCTCAACTGTGAGGAGTTAGAGGGCATGCCACCCACTGTTGGAAAGGTCTCAGCGAGAACTACGAGATGGTGTAATCCATTCTTGTGTTTGGTTTGATTCTGTCCACCAAATTCTTGATTTTCTTTAGCTCTTACTTTTGGCTTAATGACCCATTCACCCTTCGACATCAATGACAACTTTCTTCCAATAATCTGTCCCTTTGTCATTGATGTCAATATGGTTGCTCCCGCTATGTCCATGCTTCACTTCTTTTATCCCCCCCTTTGACATCAATGGCAAAGGGTGACTTATTTCTTTGGCTCTGCACCCTTTGAATACAGGACACTCAACATGACTTCTGTCTTCTTACCCTTCCCTTCTTTGTTGTCCCTAACACTCTTTTGCTTGTCTATAATTTTCTTTGGCTCTGTTGGGTCTAGAATGTATATGTTTTTTGGTCTTCTTGTAGCTATTGCAACTAATTCCCAAGTCTTCTTCTCCGATTTCACATTTCCGGGGATTAAAAAAGAGATTATACCCTTGATCACACAATTTTCTGACATTGAGAAGATTGTGTTTCAAATCTTCAACCAACAAAACATTTGCTGCTTTTACATGTTCACTTCCAATATTTACTACACCTTTTCCAAGTATCTTAACCAAGGACTTATCTCCAAATGCAACATTGTTGCTTTTTCCTTTTTGACTAACAAATTTGTTTTGATCTCTTGCCATATGTTCAAGCACACACTGTGTATATACCATTCCTCTTCTTTATCAACACTAGATTGCAATCTTCCTTCTTCTTCTTATCCCATAGCATAGTTGGCTTTTCTGTCTTTATGATTGGAGCATTTTCTTTTATAAACCTGCAATTTTTTGCCTCGTGACCATGATTATTTCTCTTACAGTATACAATGTTCTGATTCAGCAGTGGTTCAAATGGATTGTAGTTTTGTTAGTAGATCCATGAACATTTCTTGATCTATGGTCATTTCTTGCATATCCATAATCATTCCTGCTTCTTGCATAGTTGCATCTTGTATTAATTTTACAATGAATTGCTTTATGCCCAAAATTTCTGTTGGACTAACAATGACCAAGAAAAATGTTTTCATATCTAGGAGAATAAGATTGCCATGATGATCTTTTGAAATCGTTCTGCCTTGGAGGAGGTTCAATCTATTGTTGATCTTTGTCCTTGATTTCATTGTTGTCTTCTTTGTGATGAGCAACACTTCTAAACTCTTTTTCATTTTCTTTCTTCGGAGGCTTGGAACTTGTGTCCTCTTTGCTTGAAGATGCACCTATATAGCCAAGACCTGTTTTATCACATGGTGACCTTTGACAACTGAGAATGTTATCCAACACTTGCGAGCTCCTCAAGTTCTTATTGAGCTTGTCAACTTCAACCCTCAATGACACAACTTCCTTTTCAAGCTTCTTACAATCTTCTTCTTTCTTCATCATTTGGATCTTCATTACTTCCTCAACTCTTTTTGCTTCTTCAAGTTGGACCTTTAAAGAGATATTTTCTTCATCACGTTTTTCAAGTAGGCTTTTCAATTCTCTATTTTTGTTTATGAGCTTGCCATTTTCCTTTTCATTATTCTTCAATTTTTCTTTAAGATCTTCATCTTCCTGTTCGGTTTCTGAATCATTTCTGAGTCCCCAAAAAGAATCTATTTTCATGTTTGGTTCTTCTGTTTCTTCATCTGAATCAATGACCTCTTCATCAAAATTGACATCATGATCATTTTGGGTTTCTTGGGTTATGAAGAGAACTTCTCTTGCATCCCCTTCTTTTGTATCACTCTCATCTGAAGAATTGTTGTCTTCTTTAGAATAAAGATTTTTCTTGTGGAAGCTTTTCTTTTCCCCAAAAGGACATCTCTTAGCATAATGACCTATTCTGCCACAATTGAAACATTTAAAGGGTAACTTACCTTTGTGTTTTCCGGTTCCCCTTTTGAGCTTCTTGACAAAATTCGCTTCTTCTTCATTTGATTCATCACCTAAATTCATCCACGTCATTTCGTTCAAATCCCTGTTTTTTTCTATGACAGATTCCCTGGCATTGTATCTCAAAGGAAGTGATCTTAGCACCTTTTGTACTATCAAGGATTCTTTGACATCTCCTATTCCTTTGATGGCGTTGACAACTTCATCTACTCTGTGTAAATAGGATGCAATATTTTCTGTTTCATCCATTTTCATATTTTCAAATTGGGCTATATATCATCGAAGTTTGACCTATTTGGCTTTATCATCACCTTCATAAATACTTTTAAGTTTATCCCAAACCTCTTTAGTTGTGGTGCATGTCATCACTTTGGTTTTAACGGTTCTTGACAATCCACTTGTGATGGCATGATGAGCCTTTGAATTACAACTAAACAATTTCTCATTTGGGTTAGTTGGAGGATTTTTTTGGAATTTTGTAGCCGTTAACAATGGAGAGCAAAACATCCACTCATAAAGCCTTCAATCAGGTGTCCACGTTGTTGCTCCATAATGCATAATCATTTCCATAAAATACCTTAATTGTTCTTGAAGAGATTCTCTTTCCATTTGATCTTCCCTCCTGTAATTAAACTATTTTGAGGGTGATCGACTCTAATACCAATTGTTGAAAATGTATGCGATACTAAGAGGGAGGGGGGGGAATCAGTATTGAGTTCCTTTAAAACCTTTTAAAGTCAATAAACCAATATGCAGTAGAACATTAACAAGATTGCATGAAATTTACATTGAAAACTCAATAATGAGCTTAGATTAATAAAATCATAATTTATTACAAATACATATGGAGATAACAATCTCCAAAAATTTGGAGCTCCAACCCAAAGGAGGCTACAACCCCTTGAGATTTTGTCCACTGCAACTGACAGGGAGCATCAACTCCCTTGGGTTTCCCTACTCCACTAGGAATGAGGCTACAACCCCTTTTGGAGCACAAGCTTCAACTTGTTGCAAAAAGTCTCCTTCAGAATGTTGAAAAGTGTAACTAGGTTCGGTCTTCATAATGACATGTAATCATGATTTTATGTAATTGATGTAAAGAAGAAGAAAATAAAATTATTTTTGTAATGCCTGAGTCACGGGTTTCATGCTCAAGGAATTTTATTTTAGTTGAAGCTCCCATTGTGAGCTATTAGGTTTGGTCATAAAGTCATAGTCTAGTGAATCAATGTCAAGGATTGAAGACTCATTTAAAGTCGTTAAACCAATATGCAGTATATCATTAACAAGATTGCATGAAATTTACATTGAAAACTCAATAATGAGATTATATTATTAAAATCATAATTTATTACAAATACATATGGAGATAACAATCTCCAAAATCTTTGAGCTCAAACTCAAAGGAGGCTACAACCCCTTGAGATTTTGTCCACTGCAACTGACAGGGAGCATCAACTCCCTTGGGTTTCCCTACTCCAATAGGAAGGAGGCTACAACCCCTTTTGGAGCACAAGTTTCAACTTGTTGCAAAAAGTCTGTGCTAGAATGTTGAAAAGTGTAACTAGGTTTAGTCTTCATAATGCCATGTTTAATCATGTTAAAATTAGCAAGGAGGGCCAAACTCCATGTGGGTCATCTTATTTATGGTAGCTAATATTTTTCTTGGATTCCTCTCATCGAGAGGTGTAGGATCGATCTAAAGATCATTCGATTCTGATAAGTATTCATGGAGATATGAATTTATTTGTGTTATGGGACAATTCGTCAAGGTCGGCTAGCAACTAAACTGCTCGCACTTGTGCTCCATGTTTTGGTATAAATACAAGTGCTTTGTAAGTCATTTGTACACACAACTCTTCGAGATTTCTTCTTCTCCACTTGTCTTGGGTTTTAGTGGAAAGAAGAATCTCTAAGGGATAAACGCTGTCCTAAAGGATGCTCTAAACGCAATCCTAGATGATGCCCTAGCAGCCCTACGCATGGCCTAGATCTAGGATGCAGTCATATTGTGAAGAAGACAACCCTAATCCAATACGCTGTCAAGGAAGATGCAGATCCTTTACGCTGTCAAGGAAGACAACCCTCACCTAATACATTGTTAAGGAAGACAACTCTCACCTAATACACTGTCCCAAGGGTGACCCTAACCGCAGTTATGGAGATGCCCTAAATACGCAACCATGGAAATGAAGGTAGAAACCCTAGCTGCAGGTCTAAGGAGAACAGATGCCCTAAACTTAGTTGCTACACTGCCTAATGGAGATGACACCTAAACACTGTCTTAGAAGAAGTGCTTTACACATGGAATTCCCTTGGTATCATGAAAGGAAGAGCCCTCATCGTATACATAGTGATGAAAGGAATACCCTCGCTGTCATGGAAGGAATGCTCTCACACTTAACGCTGAGATAAAGAAGCCACACCTTCAGCTATCCTTAACGTTGTTCTACGTAAGGATGCTCCATCTGCTGTTTGGATTGAATCACAATCATGAATGATAGATCCAAGTCTTATAATGAATCTCGTAACATTATAGACAACACTATGGGATGTATAGTGCAGCATAGGAGCAACAATGGGTACATGATGTATAGTGCACATAGGAGCAACTATAGGTACATGATGTACAATGCAACATAGTTCACATAGGAGCGACAATGGGTACATGATGTACAATGCATCATAGCGCACACAGTGGTAGTGATGGTGCAACATGGTGTAGCTCAGTGTTGCTGGACATAGTATGGTGCTACAATGGGACAACATGGTAATGATGGGCATATAGCAACAACGAGAATGTATTGCAGCATGCATTTGGATGTAGCATAGTGCAATGAAGAGCTCAACATAGTGCAACATGAGGAGATGCAATACAATGATGGGTACAATCATGATTAGTGAAGCATGATGAAATGCAGCATAGTGATGATGGGTGTAGCATGGTGCAACACAGTGAGGTGCAACATGATGATGAGGTGCGACCTAATGATAGGTGCAACATGATGATGGTGTCACCTTGGAGAATCAGTTGAAGCAACATGTCTTCAACTGAATTCAACTACGTCATGTATCATCTTCTTAGAGATGATCTATGCTCCTATTTAGATAAGTCAAAGTGTTGACTTTTGTTGTATATGTACTATCTCTCTCTACTGAACTATTGAAGAACATATAAGAATAATTGATCAAGGGTTCCCCCACAATGGAGTTTGTCCCTGGCTAGCGCCGCATCTTGTGTCCTCTTATCTTGGCTTGTCTTCTGTGATTTATGTTTATATTTTATCTGCAATCTACTATTATGATGATGTGATTGCTAATATGGAAAAGATATTGAGCTAACTGTAAAAATTGAAATAAATTGCTTTAAGCATAGAACATACCTAAAATTAACAAATCACGATTTTATGTAATTGATGTAAAGAAGAAAATAAAATTATTTTTGTAATCCCTGAGTTGTGGGTTTCATGCTCAAGGAATTTTATTTTAGTTGAAGCTCCCATTGTGAGCTATTAGGTTCTGTCATAAAGTCATTAAGTCTAGTGAATCAACGTCAAGGATTGAAGACTCATTTAAAGTTAATAAACCAATATGCAGTATATTATTATCAAGATTGCATGAAATTTACATTGAAACTCAATAATGAGATTAGATTAATAAAATCACAATTTGTTACAAATACATATGGAGATAACAATCTCCAAAATTTATGAGCTCCAACTCAAAGGAGGCTACAACCCCTTGAGATTTTGTCCACTACAACTGACAGGGAGCATCGACTCCCTTGGGTTTCCCTACTCCAATAAGAAGGAGGCTACAATCCCTTTTGGAGCACAAGCTTCAACTTGTTGCAAAAAGTCTGCTTCAGAATGTTGAAAAATGTAACTAGGTTCGGTCTTCATAATGATGTGTAATCATGATTTTATGTAATTAATGTAAAGAAGAAAATAAAATTATTTTTGTAATGCCTAAGTCATGGGTTTCATGCTCAAGGAATTTTATTTTAGTTGAAACTCCCATTGTGAGCTATTAGGTTTGGTCATCAAGTCATAAAGTCTAGTGAGTCAATGTCAAGGATTGAAGACTTATTTAAAGTCAATAAACCAATATGTAGTAGATCATTAACAAGATTGCATGAAATTTACATTGAAAACTCAATAATGAGATTAGATTAATAAAATCATAATTATTACAAATACATATGGAGATAACAATCTCCAAAATTTTTGAGCTCCAACTCAAAGGAGGCTACAACCTTGGGTTTCCCTACTCCAATAGGAAGGAGGCTACAACCCCTTTTGGAGCACAGGGTTCAACTTGTTGCAAAAAGTCTGCTTTGGAATGCTAAAAAATGTAACTAGGTTCGGACTTGATAATGATGTGTAATCATGATTTTATGTAATTGATGTAAAGAAGCAAATAAAATTATTTTTTTAATGCCTAAGTCATGGGTTTCATGCTCAAGGAATTTTTTTTTAATTGAAGCTCCCATTGTGAGCTATTAGGTTTAGTCATATAATCATTAAGTCTAGTGAATCAATTTCAAGGATCGAAGACTCATTTAAAGTCAAAAAACCAATACGCAGTAGATCATTAACAAGATTGCATGAAATTTACATTGAAAACTCAATAATGTGATTAGAATAATAAAATCATAATTTATTACAAATACATATGGAGATAACAATCTCCAAATTTTTTGAGCTACAACTCAAAGGAGGCTATAACCCCTTTTGGAGCACAAGCTTCAACTTGTTGCAAAATGTCCGCATCAAAATGTTGAAAAATGTAACTAGGTCTAGTCTTCATAATGACATGTGTAATCATGAGTTTATGTAATTGATGTAAAGAAGAAAATATAATTATTTTTCTAATGCCTGAGTCATGGGTTTCATGCTCAAGGAATATTATTTTAGTTGAAGTTCCCATTATGAGCTGTTAGGTTTGGTCATAAAGTCATAAAGTCTAGTGAATCAATGTCAAGGATTGAAGACTCATTTAAAGTCAATAAACCAATATGCAGTAGATCATTATCAATATTGCATGAAATTTACATTGAAAACTCAATAATGAGAGTAGATTAATAAACTCATAATTTATTACAAATACATACGGCGATAACAATCTCCAAAATTTTTGAGATCCAACTCAAAAGAGGCTACAACCCCTTGATATTTTGTCCACTGCAACTGACAAGGAGCATCAACTCCCTTGGGTTTCCCTACTCCAATAGGAAGGAGGCTACAACCCATTTTGGAGCACAAACTTCAATTTGTTGCAAAAAATCCGCTTCAGAATGTTGAAAAGTGTAACTAGGTTCGGTCTTCATAATGATGTGTAATTATGATTTTATGTAATTGATGTAAAGAAGAAAATAAAATTATTTTTGTAATGCCAAAGTCATGGGTTTCATGCTCAAGAATTTTATTTTAATTGAAGCTCCCATTGTGAGCTATTAGGCTTGGTCATAAAGTCATAAAGTCTAGTGTATCAATGTCAAGGATTGGAGACTCATTTGGGCATGTTACATATGTATTTGAGTCTAGAAGTTCCTCTAAGACCGATTCAAAGCACCTCCCACAAGTCGGCCTTCATCAAAGCAATCAACCATCAAGTCGACCTAGAAATAATTGCAAGTCAACATCAAGTCATGGTCTAGAAGCCTATATAAAGAGGCACTCGATCTCCCTCAAGGATACACTTCACACTCATCATTCGAGCTCAAGGAAGAATAAAAATGGGCGAGATAAAGGAGGATGACAGAAGACAAAGAGATCGAAGTTTTTGGATTAGTCTTTGGGTTACTTCTCTCCACATGTGCAAAAAGGTTTAGGGTTTCAATCTGCTGCAGAAAGGCCGAGTTGCAGTAACATCGAAATGTCAAAGAGTGGTGTCAAGAACGTTTAGTTTGAAGGAAAAGTTCACTAGAAAAGAGAAGGAGGCATAGCGAAGGCAAAGAAAGATAAATCTCCCCATTATCTTCTCTCTCATGTGATCTAGGGTTTTTGAAGTTGGGTTGAAAAATTGCAGAAATTGCAGAAAAGCGGAAATTGCAGTAAGGAAGGACAAAGTTGTAGTAAGAGTGTTGCTGAGGTCAAAAAGTAAGGTTAGGGAAGATGCTGCTTTGACTTAAGGATTGACTTGGTCTTGGAGGATGCTTGGTCAAGGGTATTGGACTTGGTATTCGTCAATTGAAGTTTCTATAAGAAGAAGAATTCGTTTTGGTTTTCTTCTCAAGATTGGAGAGGTTTTTGCCTTCGCTGATCGCCTACATCTTGTGTCTTTTGTCCCATTGTTCTTTATGGTTTGGTAGTTGTTTGATGAAGAAGAACACATAATAATAATCAAGTACAAGAATAATCTAATTAAGAAAAAGTAAAAAGTCCTCACAAGCAGTTATTGTTACAAGAGAAATCATCTAATCTCTATGCCCTAGATTTCTCAACATGGTTTTAGAGCTAAAGTGACAACTCAATAAAGGGCACTCAAGGATCAAAGTTTGAGAAAAGGACATCAAAGAATGAAAATGATTCCCTCATCTCCAAGGCATTTCAAGGACAAGGATCACATCATCATCTTGAAGAAAGTCAAAACCCTAGTTCGATGAAAGGAGCATTCTTGGGATCCACACTCAATCATCACCTCAAAGAAGGAGATCTCAAAGACCCTATCTCTACTCAAGAAAGGAAGGACTTGGATTTGAAGCATCTTGAAGACTACTCATCCAAGGGTAGCTAAATCAAAGGCATTGTCATCAATTTCCCTCTCTTTGAAGCAAAGGATTTCATCTCAAAAGAAAATCCTTATCCTTGAAGAACATCCAAAAAACATCTGTTGAGAAATATAGGGCATAGCGATTAGGTGATTTCTCTTTTGTTGATAACTGTTTGTGAATGCTTTTTACTTCTTTAAATTAGGATCTTATCTTTCTTTAGATTATTATAGTGTTCGTCTTCATCAAAGAACTGCCAATGCATAAGCAACAAAGAGACAAAAGACACAGAATATAGGCCATCAGCCAGGGCCAAAACCTCCCCCACTTGAGAGGAAAACCCAAACAAATTCTTCTTCTTAAGAGACTTCAATTGACGAATACCAAAACCAATACCCTTGACCTATTTGCCACTCCAAGACCAAGACACAAGTTATCGTTCACTGCTTCTCTTTCGTGCCCAAGTCCACACTTGGTCTAATTGCTTGCCTTCCTTTGTACCTCAACTATACTTTAGATCTCGGCTTTCCTTTTCTCTGATTCAGAGCTGCAACTTCTAAACTTCCTTCAGAAACCCTAGCACGTGTAAATTATCAATTATGGAACCTTGATTCCCTTCCTTATTCTGTCCTTCAAAGAAGATTGTGATACCTTGACTTCTATTGCAGTGGACAACACCCTTTATTCGCATGTGTGATAGAAGAACAACCCTAAAACAAACCCAAAAACAAACCCAAAAACACCTTTGCTCTTCCTTCCTTCCTGTCGCCCGGCTATGAGACTTCTTTCTGGGTGAATCTCGCACTTCCTATTGCAGATCGAAAATATGTGTTTGAAATGAGGCCAAGCTGCCCTATTTATAATGGCTGGAACATCCATAATAGGCCGACTTGAACTAAGGGTGAACTGACATGTCTTTTGGAGCAAATTCATTATTTCATTTAAGGCCGACTTGATGGAGATGCTTGAGCTTGGTCTTGGAGGGCTATTTGGCTTTTTCATTGACTCATACAAATGTAACATGCCCAAGAAGGGTCCTCCATACATGACATTGAATCAATTTGACTTTATGACCAATCCTAAGGGCTCACAATGGGAGCCATTACTAAAAATAAAATTTCTTGCTCATGAAACCCGTGAGACAAGAATTACAATAATGATTTTATTTTCTTCTTTACATCAATTACATAAAATCACAATTACACGTCATTATGAAGACCAAACCTAGTTACATTTTTCAACACTCCCTCTTAACTAGGGAGTATTCATAATGGTACTTGGTCATTCTCAATCTGAAGAATTCTCATAAGAAGAGTCGGATTGGTAACCCATTTGTATAGCATCATATCAACCAACAATGTCACATAGCAAGGCCTTGACTAACAACTCTGTTTCTCCACAAGATCTGAGCTCAATGCTGGTGAGACCAATGATATATGGATACCCTCATCATTGTCTCTCTCGAAACATACCCCACCCGGGTTTTCAGGGTGTGTTCCACCAGGAATATTCTTATCTTGGATTCCTAGTCCTCAAAGAATGTCGGTCCTCTACGACTACTCTTATCTTGGATG
Source organism: Pinus tabuliformis (assembly GCA_031772625.1). Classification (NCBI taxonomy): domain Eukaryota; kingdom Viridiplantae; phylum Streptophyta; class Pinopsida; order Pinales; family Pinaceae; genus Pinus; species Pinus tabuliformis. The sequence continues at coordinate 1,541,744,183 of CM062804.1, read as the reverse complement.
CCCTAACTCATCCTCGAAGAGCATCAAATGCCAGATGTTTACCTAATCTTTCATTATGTCTTCCCAAGTGAATACAAGAATGATGTGTCTACCTCTCTCCTCATGGCCTTCATTAAAACTTACAATTGTTAGTCCTGGTCTAGTGCACAACACATGAGATAGAGAACCACAACTATCACTCCCTCTTAACTAGGGATGGCCAACCCATTCCATAAAGGAATGTACCCAAACTCCCTCTTGAGCAGGGACTTGCTTCCAACAACTCTCAAGGTGGATATCATGGGACAACCAATGGCTTGTAGAACTCCTTCCTTTGATGTCGTGAATTTATTATTTGTCATAGAGTTTACATCTTTTGGGAGTTCTTCATAGGGGCACATATCATTCAACACTTTCATCTAGAGTTAGTCATGTCATCATCAAAAAGTGATCCATTAGTTCATATCTAGCCTTCCTTCATGCCATGTTGCCTTCTTTCATGCTATGTTGCTTCTTTCATGCCATGTTTCCTGAAGGAACTTCCTTCCTACTACATGGTCAACAGTGGTGGAAGACATCCATAGCTCTTCCCTCGGCCGCCTTGCATAAGCCCATCCATATATTTGTTCAAAAATAAGAAATGAACACTTCAATCAAAATTACCTTTGTGATGGTCTTTCATTATGACATCTCTTACTTTGCATCAACATCCTGCATATGCGTTGACACATCTCCAAAAGATATATACTGTCAAGGGTCTCTTTCTTTTTTAGAATTCATTAGAGTCTTCATATCTTACATGGATACATCCTAGTCAAATCTTCTAGTCCTTGGATGTTGATTTCCTTTTCCATGGTAACATATTCCACGATCTCTTCCTTTCTTTACACATTTCATTCCTAGGAACTTCCAATAGAGTTCCTTTAATTATTGTCAACCACCTCATATTGCATATGAGGACATATTATGTTAATTTCATCTAGTGAATGTGTGATTCATGAGTTCTCGCGTCCTTTCGAGGAAGGAGATCCTTTATTTTGATCATGCTCTTGAGATAGAGCATTTCTTCATGATACCTGCAACCATATGACATGACTCTAAAATATCGAATACAAACATACATACCTCATTTTACTTTAGTTCATCTTGGACTTTTTTTCAACAACTTCCTTGATTGAAAAAAAACTTCAATCCCTTGATCTGCTTCACCTCCTATGATATCATACCATCATCCCATGAATTCCACAAGTTGGAATTCCTAATGAAACACTTGCTTCCCCTCTAGATCGGTGAATCTTTCGATGAAGATTCCATCAAAGAATCTTGAGGATCTTGAGCATCCCTATCCAGCAGATGTTTCCTTTTGATTGATGAATGATGAGCTTTGTCCTGGATGACTTTTTCCTTTCCATAAGTGCCACTTATGCTTCTAATGAGGTTACCAAGAGCTATATCCTTCCAAAGGTGATTTCCATAGTCTTTAATTTCAACCACCTTCTTTATGATGATGTCAGGAGCTCTTGCTTTCAATGCTTCTATGATGCCATGATGCATCCCATCATTGTTCTTAGTGAATCATGATAGCCATATCTTACAACAGAAGACTTCAGAACATTTAATTGAAAGGAACTTGGGTGAGGAAGACTATCTCAGTCATAGTAGAGATCTCTTAGTTCCTTTTTCTTGAACTTCTTCTTTTCAACTTCCTCCACTTCTTCAGTGATATAGGCTTCTTCTCTACCTCTTTTATTATTGTTGTTCTTGAGCTTAGGACAATCTTTCTTGTAATGCCCATATTATTGACATGCATGGCATTGAATCTTAGCCATGTTTTCTTGAGAACTATGCTTCCCGAACTTCCCTTTCCTTTTAATAAATGTTTGACCCCTTTCACTTGGTCCTTCATCACTTTTTGCCTTCAACCTGTCTTCTTCTATCTTGCATAGAAACCACAAGTTGCTGAATGGAATAACTTTCTTCTCCTTACGTGCATTTGATACGAGGTTACTTTGTTCATTAATTAATGCATTTAGAATAATGGAGACCATTTCCTTATCAGATATCATCTCTCCTGGATCTTGCAGATGAGTTCTTATTTGAGATGCTTTTGAGAGACATGTAGATATCCCTTCATCCTTTGATACCTTCAATTTGTATAGATAAGATCTAAGTGATATGACCTTTCTTGAATTGGAACATTGGCAGAAACGACAACATGAAGAATCTACACTACGTTGCAACATGATGACAAAGTATTCGCACTATGTCTCGTCGGAGGTAAGAAACTTACCTTACTATGATGGTTTAACTGACGTGGATAAGTTTTTGGATGCGTTTGAGCGTGAAGTCCCTGAGCATCACCATTTGCAAGCGTTATATTTGGCACTGCATGCTATGCCCGCACGATGGTGGGGTATGCACAAGGATAGCTTTGATGGATGGTGAGATTACAGAAGAATGATGAGATTGTGGTTTGGGCGTCCTAACATTCGATTGGCCGAGAAATACGATGGGAGGGATGATCCACATGATCACCTAGCAAAGTGGACTAAAGCTTATGGAATAGAGTCGCAGCCGGAGTGGGTGCACTTATTTTGCCATACTTTAGACACAATCCCCATGAACTGGTATTTGGAGACGGAGCTCCGCCATGGCACCGTAGAGTGGGATATATTAAGAGAAGGGTTCTTATTGACCTTCAGTTTTGAAGATGGTTTCGAGAGCATTGATGAAGCTCTGCAAGAGATTAAGGCAATTATCTTCAGAACGCCGCAAGAACCTCTGGAATGGGTCCAGCCAGATTGGGGCACCCAGTTGCGCCATGCGCTGGAATGTTATAATGTAACCGCTGAGGAGGAGGATGAAGATCCAAGAAATATCAATATTCCAGAGGCAGAAGGGCATCGCGAAGTCGAGGGCCCACAAATAGACAACCCGGACATCACCGCGCCATTGAAAACAAAGCAAGTAAACATTGGGACTAAAGCAGAACCAAAGTTTGTAAAAATTGGATATTATTGGGATGACACTACTATGGATAAGGTTGTTGAGTTAATCCATGAATATCAAGATCTGTTCCCAACCAAGTTTTCGGACTTGAAGGGCATAATAGGAGACTTGAGTGTTATGAAAATCACTTTGAAGCCGGGCGCGAAACCTGTTAAGCAGAGGCCGTATCGCTTGAATCCTAAGTATAAGGAAAAGGTTTGTTTGGAGTTGGATAAGATGTTGGAAGCAGACATCATAGAGCCAATGGAAGAATCTGATTGGGTGAGTGAAATGGTGGTTCAAGAGAAGATGCAGAAGGGAGAAATAATGATTTGCGTGGATCTGTGAAAGCTTAACGATGTGTGTGTCCATGATCCATTCCCAACACTGTTCATAGATGAAGAATTAGACAATGTTGGAGGGCAAGAGGCCTACTCGTTCACCGATGGGTTTTCGGGATACCATCAGATTAAGATCGCGCCTGAGGATAGGAGAAAAACGACCTTCGCGACGGAGGGGTTGTTTTCAATACACTGTGATACCGTTTGGACTCAAGAATGCGCTGACGATATTTTCTCGCGTAGTCATCACAACGTTCAAAGAGTTTATTCATAAGTTGTTGAAAGTGTACTTTGATGACTGACCAGTGTTTGGACTAGTGAAGTGCCATGTAGCAAGTCTGCGCTTGATGTTGGATACGTGTCGCAGATACTAGATCGCGCTGAATCTGAAGAAATGCATATTTTGTGTTCCCTTTGGAATCCTGCTGGGTCATGTGGTGTGCAAGCAAGGGTTGATGGTGGACCCTGCCAAGATTGCGGTGATAGTGAATCTGGAGGCCTCGAGGAACATAAAACAGTTGCGCGCCACATTGGGACATACGAGATATTATAGAAAATTTATCAAAGCATATGCTCAAATTACCATGCCTATGGAGAAGCTGCTGAAGAAGGACACAACATTTTGTTGGGACGAAGAATGCCAGCACAACTTAGATGTTTTGAAAGAAAAGATGGTCACCGCGTTGATCTTGGTATTCCCGGATTGGAAGAAGGAATTTCACGTACACGTTGATGCCTCTTGCATTACGTTGGGTGCAGTGTTAACGCAAGTTGGTGAAGGAGAAATGGACCACCCTATAGCCTTCGCCAGTAGGAAATTATCAAAGGCCGAGAAGAATTACTCAACAACACAACAAAAAGGGTTGGCCATGGTATATGCACTGCAAAAGTTCAGGCACTATCTGTTAGGAGGGCATTTCAAGATGTACACAGATCATTCCGCCTTGAAATACCTGGTCAATAACCCTGTGTTGGGGGGGAAGATCTGCCGATGGTTGTTGCTATTCCAGGGGTATGAATTTGAGGTCATTATGAAGCTAGAGAGGTTGAATGCATGACCTGATCATCTGTTGTAGATCGAAACAGGAGAGGAGCCTAATAATTTGGAGGAAGGGTTTCTAGACGCGCAGCTCTTCGCGGTGCGTTTAGCGGGTAATCATTTTGCAGATATTATTCACTTTTTAACTACAGGGATGGCACCGGAAGGTTATACAAGTTAGAAAAAGGAGCTAGTAGTGCACGTGGAAAATTTTCAGTAATTGCGGGACATCTGTATAAGATGGGTGCAAATGAGATATTGCGAAGATATGCGCCAGATTTTGAGAGAAATAACATTCTCGCTGAAGCTCATGCAGGGGCTGCGGGAGGACACTATGCAAGAAAAGCGATTGTGCAAAAGGTTTTGCACGCAGGTCTATGGTGGCCAATGCTGAATAAGGATTCCAAAACGTATTGTAAGGCATGCGATGTGTGTCAAAGAATGGGCAGATCATTGTGGAGGGTTGAATTGCCATTACAACCTCAAATATCGTTGCAGGCATTTGAAAAATGGGCGATTGATTTTGTTGGGCCAATTCAGCCGCTAGGGAAGAAAATTGGTGCGCGTTACATCATCACCGCGACAGAGTATCTAACCAGATGGGTAGAGGCACAACCAGTTAAGGATTGTACAGGAGCTACCGTAACAAAGTTTTTGTTTGAATATGTCTTAACTAGGTTTGGCTGCCAGAAATTGTTGATGAGTGACAAAGGTACACATTGTTTGAATGAAATAATCCGCGTGTTAACAGAGGAATTCCAGGTCTATCATCATAAGAGTACAACATATCACCCATAGGCCAATGGGACTGTGGAGGCCTTCAACAAGATTTTGGAGAATGCGCTGACAAAGATCTGCAACGCGCAATGAAATGAATGGGATGTGCGCGTACCTGTAGTATTATGGGCATATAGGACTACTTGCAAGAAGCTGACAGGACAAATACTGTTCAGATTGGTCTATGGTGTAGAAGTTGTGATGCCAATGGAGTATATCGTGCCTAGTCTGCGCATAGCAACTCTCATAGGTATGGCAGATCGCGAAGCCTTGGAGGAATGGCTTGTGCAACTGATGGAGCTTGAAGAGGACCAATTCTTGGCTGGATTCCATCAGCAAGTACAGAAGGAACGTGAAAAATCCTGGCACGATCGTCACATCAAGCTTCGCACATTCAAGGTAAATGATCTTGTCTTGTTATATGATAGTAAGTTCACTAAGTTTCCAGGGAAATTTTAAATGCATTAGCTAGGGTCATATATTATCAAAGAAATTATAGATGGAGGCGTAGTTCAGCTTGCGAATATGAATGAAGAACATTTTCCAGGAAGAGTGAATGGAAGCCAATTGAAGCTTTATACAGGGGATCCTGCGTAATGACTATATGGCGGCAGGACAGTCTTAGTGCTTCAGGTAGTTGCAAGGGAGCGCAACACTATAAACTACACTACTAGGGTTGAAGGACTATGTAGCAGGCAGGTTGCACGGAAAACGATGAAGATACGACCGATGAAGTTGCACGTGGGAAGCTACGCTATGGAGGGAGGTGCCACGCAGCACAACAAAAAAGTGACCGTTGGTGTCACTGTTCATGATTTTACAACGAGAAGACGATTAAGAGGAGCAGGCTGGCGGCATTTAAGGCCAAAATATTTGAGATCTGCCTTCAAAAAAACATTAATTGTCAGAATTTGGTGGGAACGATCGGATTCAAATTCAAAACTCCCTATAAATTATGCATGTCAATCCAACAGAGAACACTTTGCACCCTTAGAGTTTTTGTTGAGCTTTGCTATTTGTCGCCTATGAACCGATCTTATTGGGAGGATTTAGTTGCGAGCCCTACATTTTCTAAGTTGTCGGAGTTGAATCAGAAGTTTATTCTCAAGAAAATGCTTGGACCAAGCCTTATAGAGATTGTGACTATTGGTGGTGATGCTGTTTTTGAGGGAGCCGCCCCAGAAGTTGTGAGTATGGAAGCTCCAACTCCTATGCCTACAACGCCGAGGTTGCCTAGGTCGAAGCCTACCCCTGCAAGAGAAACCCATACAACTAAACCAAAGAAGGATAAACAAAAAAAGCCGGTACCAGTGCGTGAATCCCCCAAGAAGCATTCTGCAGCACAAAAACAAAAGAAAGACAAGTAACCTGAGAAGGTCGTCGATCTGGAGGCGGAGGAAGGATAGGGCACAAAAGACATAGACGCTGAGGGAGTGGAGCCCATCACAAAGCTGCTTGACTATATCCCTCCGCACAAGGGGAAGGTGAAGGTCACAAAGGACCCAAACTCAGACAAATTTTCCATTTCTATGCCCCTGCTGCCTGAGCAGGTTCCCTTTGAAGGTCCGCAGCTTACGTGGATCCCACTGCTGAAGATGGAAGATTGGGACCTCGCAGATCATGCTAGGTTTCCACACTTAGCCACATATAAGTATATGAAGCGCGTCTACTACGCAGAGTCGGGTGTTATCGCGCTAGAGACGGTGGAATGGATCCGCGATGTGGAGAATTCGAGATTACTGAATCTGTTGTGGGTGCCCCATTATCACCGCACCCCTATCAACACAATTTGTGTGCGCCAACTGCTCACTCTGGTGCACGATGGGTGCTTATGGCTAGGAGGGCCTATCCCCATCACTGACATGCTCATTCACAAGATCACACACCTACCATACGAGGGATTGAATCTGGCCAAGGAGTTTGGCGGAAAGACGGGAGAAAAGGATTTGGCAGAAAGAATGAAGAAAGAATTTGACCTAGCGAAGAAGGCGCGAGGATATTCAATCACCTCCGTATGATTCTAACATAGGCCCATGGGGGTGCAATTGGTGGACACTATGTAGGAAAAGCTACTGCGTAAAAGATTTTGAGAGCAAGATTGTGGTGGCCTACATTACATAAATATGCAAAGGAATATTGTCGAGCATGTTATGTGTGTCAAAGAACAGGAAAGCCTTCACGAAGAGATCAGATTCCATTATTACCACAAGCTACATTGCAGGATTTTGATAAGTGGGCTATTGACTTTGTTGGACCCATCAACCCACCTAGAAAAAGGACTGGTGCGAGGTACATAATTACAACAACCGATTACTTGACAAGATGGACCGAAGCACAACTAGTAAGAGATTGCAACGCAGAGACTGCTATGAAGTTTATTTTTGAGTATATATTGTCTAGATTTGGATGTTCAAAGATTTTGATGAGTGACCAATGTTCCCACTTCCTGAATAAAACTATTGAAGAATTGACTGAGGAATTCCAAGTCTATCATCAAAAGAGTACCCCTTATCATCCTCAGGGCAATGGAATAGTGGAAGCATTTAACAAGATTTTGGAGAATGCACTTACTAAGGTATGCAATGTGAATAGAGATGACTGGGATCTTAGAATTCCAACAGTTTTATGGGCTTATAGGACCACATGTAAGAAGTTGATAGGTCAGACACCCTTCAAATTAGTTTATGGGCAAGAAATTGTGATGCCCATGGAATACATTGTGCCTAGCTTGAGGATTTCATCTTTTATAGATATGGCGGAACCTGATATAATGGACGAAAGAATGGCACAGTTGATTGCTTTGGAGGAAGATAGATTCATAGCAGGACTTCATCAACAAGTATAGAAAACAAGAGAAAAGGCTTGGCATGACATTCATAGTAAGTAAAATAAGTTTTAGGTAGGAGACCTTGTTCTCCTATACGACAGTAAGTTTGCGAAATTTCAAGGGAAATTCAAGATGCATTGGTTAGGCACATATATTATTAAGCATATTATTGATGGAGGCGCAGTTTAATTAGCTAAGTTAAATGGAGGATTGATTCATGGAAGAGTAAATGGTAGCAGGTTGAAGTTGTACAGGGACAACCTTGTACCTACAACCTCACTATAAGAAAGAAAGGAGAAGTGTCTTATTGCCACCTACAGTTGAAATTAGGCATTGGACTGTAAACTACGCTGCAGAGAGCTTCGATGTAGGAAGTTACTTTCGCTACAGTTTGGATTATGTCGAAGTACATAGGATTTGTGACATACGATGAATGTTTGCTACACTATGGATGCATCGAAGTTCGCAGGAAAAATATGACCCTTAAAAGGGAAAGTTAACGTTAAAATATGTGGAAAATTTCATTTATGAATATAGGTTGGCAATGTATAAGATATATACAGCTAATGAACATAATTGGAGCACAATCTGAACAAAATCTAAGCTAATGATGGGGTTAGAAACTCAAAATCGTTATAAAAAGTTACCTCCCGCCCAGATCGAACACTCTGCTAAATTGAGAATCCGAGTCTTGAGAGTGCGAAGAAATTGTAGAAGTTTTAGCTGTCGTGTGTCATCTAAGCGTTCTTGGGAATAAATTGTGTAATTTTTGTGAGAAAGGCTTATCTAGAATCATGGAAGCCATTAGTATGTTCGGAACATCAACTGAGATGCCCGCAGTAGCATCAACCGCATCAACACAAAAACAACAGAAATCTTCGAGGAAGAAACCAATCAAGGAAGAGAGAACAAAGAAGAAACTGGATAAGAAACCCGCCAAGCCTCAACAACAACCTGAGATAGTGAAGGAGAAATGGAGGAGGTGCAGATGGGAACTAGCGGCGTAACATTTTTGCCTCTACCACCATACATCCTGTCGAGGAAACCAAATGCAAAACCTATAAAAAAAATCAAAGGATGTGAAGTATGACACCTTTACACCCTTATTTCTGGAAGCAATACCATTTTGAGGAGAAGTTTTAGGGAAAATTCTGCAGCTGAAGTTCACGGATTATGACTTTAATGACTAGAAGAAGTACCCTTAGTTCACACCAGACCGATATTTGAAACAAGTGCACTACCCAGATAGAGGATTGACAAGGAAAGAACCATAGAAATGGGAAAATGGGTTGGCGCAATCAGGACTACTAAATATGTTAAATGTGTTGTACTTCGGCAGAAGTCCGTGGAACACAACATGTGTGCGACAATTGCTCGTCCTGGTGCACGATGGAGGATTATGGATGGGAAATAATATCTCTATAGACCCAATGTTGATATGGAGGATCACGAGACTACCATACCAAGGGAGGAACCATGTAGAGGAGTTCGTTAGAAAAGATCAGGGCCGCATTATAGCGGATAGTATGAAGAAGTTTGGGCTAGCAAAAGTGTCGGGATGGGGTCCCCTGGGTCAGTTTTAGGGTTAAAATAACTCAAGTGTTGATGTATTTTTTGTAAGTAATGTAAAGTCTTTGTGATTTGTGGATGTGGAGTGCATCGCTGGTTAGGAGTCAAAGGGGTTTTAGCTCCTTGTTTATGTAAAACTTGAGTCAGTTTTGAGATCCACCCATGGAATGCGGACCATGGGATTGTATGTAAAAATCTGTAAATAGGTGTGTCTTAGAGAGTCTAAGGAATATCATGGTGGATAATGAATGGAGTCTTAGAAGTGATAGTGCAGGGAAGTGGGTCAGATGTAAGAGAAAGGCTCTACAACTGAGTTCGCAAAGGCTTAAGTAGAGTCCGTAGCTGAGTGCGCGGACCCCTGCAGCTGAGTGCGCATGGTAGTTTTGAGTCTATAAACCTAAACTAAAGATCAATAAAGAATATTTTTGAAGAATCTCTGTGTATATATGCTTATTTCTGTTTACTTCTTTTTACGATATATGCTGTGGATAAATAATGTGTTTATGAAATATTGATCTAATGATGCACGATTCACTTGAATAAGTCTTAATAACTGTACACAATGCATGTTAAGTACTTTTGTGAAGACTGCGATGAATTCTGTTATGTTTCTAATTAACCTAAGTAGATATGTGCAAACACTAATCTAGAGTTGTTCTCTGATGTGCGTAAGTGGATAAATCAATTGGTAAGGGTTTGCAAAAGACGATCGTAGACCTTCGCGGAGGTTTGAAGGCGGTATTAACAGAGTTGCAGTACCAATCCCTAAGGGTTTATTGATCTGCGCAAAGGCAGATCCAAGGCATTAAAAGACATCACACTTGTCTCTGGATGCAGAAACTTGGTTCTTGCATCCCCCCATACTGCTTTGGGTGAGACTACAACCTGCGTTACACGGGTTGTTGCCGAAAGGGCCAGTAGTGTAGGGATTTGTTGGTTGGCACAACTAACTCTGAACCTGGGTCGAGACACCCTAAGCCAACAAAAAGGAAAGATGAGATATGACATCAATTCAATTAATGACCAAGAAGTTCGCTTCGCAATGCACATATTGGCTAGGAATATCATGAGAAAGTGTCGGGCGAATGAAGTTCTTGCATCGGTGGTTTCATTAGCTTCGTAGTGCACCAACAGGGTTTAGTACAACTGGGCTGATTTCCTGTGCAAGGAATTTATGATGATTTCCGCAAAGTCTAGGAGAAAGGTACCACATTCCATTATGCGTGGTTAATTTTGATTATTGCAATGTTAACATCGAGAGAGCTGGAGGATTCACAGTTCCCCCTAATAGCATCAGATGTATGTGAAGCCGTGCGATATTCCTCACTATGGTTTACCGCCCAACCGTCATGAGCATTGGAGAACATGATGTTTCTCGTGTTATATCACATGGATTCTCATATGTTGTTGAACCAACACCCTCGCCTATTGTCGAGCCTATACGAACAATATAGCGTTGTTGCGAAGTTCAAGGCCGATTTTCACAAAGTATATATACAGGCTCGCAGATATACATGCAATAAATGGCATCCCCTGCCATACTTGGTCACAGACGATGACCTCTTGGAACTAGCACAACAGTGGCCTGCATGAATGCATGACTGCGTTGGAGGCAGAAGCAAGAGATAGTGCGACATAAGAAGAGGAGGACATTTCGCAGCACGACAAAGCAAGTGGAAAATACAAGGACAAGGATCAAGATGAGCATGAACCAGAGGAAGAGGAGCAACATAATGAGGGTCACCAGGATCCTCCTGAAGGAGATGAGTAAAATAAGGAGGTTGAAAAGGCAGAAACAGAACAAGTTTCCACAAAAAAGAGAAAAGCATAGGGCAAAACTCCCACAAAGATCAAGAAAAAGCAAAAGGCAGATAAAATGAATGATATCACACCAATGGTCCTCACTGATGGGTGCCTGTAGCAAATCAGAGATAGGATTAAGGAGGCAACAACTGAATCCTGGAATAAAGTAGAAGACCGCTACAATGCACTGCTGCCGGTGTCGAAGAGCGGATCACATAATTGAAGATATTAGGGCAGATGGTCAGACAACCAACGCAGATAGAGGAAAGGGTTGGATGATAAAGGTAGATAGAGCCTACGTTTGCAGCTAGGTTAGCACAAATGCCTGCAGGATCCCTACAGTTTGACTCCAACAATCTACAACAGTAGGCTAAGGAATGGAAGCATGTCAATATGAACATCGCAATAATTTTGTTGCAAATATACACAAGTTGCACTTGGAAATTATAGAAGACCCAAGGTTGCGCAAACAACACACCTCACAGCTAAATATTCAAGTAGAAAAAGAGCAAGATGCACTTTGGCAGAAGCTCGAGCAGGTGATCCAAGAAAGGGATCAAGTAGCACAACAACACCAGAAGATCAAGGAGGCATTGGAAGCAACATGCAAAGAAATTTCAGACCTTGATGTCCAAGAGGAAGAGCTAGTAGAAGACAAGGTCGCGAAGCTCAGCCTTGCAGTGAAGGGGTACAAGGAGAAAATTTCCACATTGCAATTCCAATACCAAATGCAGATTAGTGAGCTACAAATGAAGCAACAGCTAACTACGCCACATGAAGTATGGGATCAGAGGGAGATGACCTAAATATTGCAATGGCCAACATCTCCATAGTAGTGGCAGACTGTGGAAAACTCTTGCATGAGAGTTTAAAAATTTGGACTTCACTATAGGAAGATCTAACTATACAAAAAGTGCAGGAAGAAATGTAGTAGAACCAACAACAATTAGAAGAGATTCAGGCATCTCTGAAGACCTTACTAATCTCGCAAAAGCTCACGAAGATCAATAAGTGGAAGGCCCTCCAAAAGAAGATTGAGGAACCGAAGAGGGAAGAACAGATTTTGACAGAGAGGAGTTAGCCTTGGCAGGATGAGGCCGTCTAGCTATCGCAAGCAGTAGATGAGAAGCTTCAAGAGCTTAGACATAGGGAGACAACATTGGTACAAAAGGTTGTAGAACATGTGATAGAGGCACTGCTGGAGGAAGTGTGCAATGAGGAAAAGTAGGTAACAAAGACTCTGCAACAGTTCAACCAGGCCTACAATGGCATCGCAACAAAAATTAGAGGTAAACCAACTAAGTGACTTGGGACAAGTCACATGTGAGTGTTGGGGGGCTGTTGGGCATAGCCCAACTTGGCCTAGATTTTGATGAAGACTCTACATGTTGAGGAGCAGAGTGCGTGGTGAAGAATGTAGCAGAGCATGAAGTGGACCACATAGCGGAGCGCCAAAGCGGACCCTGCAGTAAATATACCACGCAGTATATGGGGTTTAAGGCGAGTCGAAGCCCCTCATTTTTGTAAAAAAACATGTAATATTGTAAAAAATGAATGGTTTTCGGGCCATAGTAGCTTCTATTAGGGGTATCTGTGGTATGTGGACCATGGTATTTTGATGATATATCCCTCGATGTTTTATATAGGGATCAATAATAAAGGAGAGAAACATCTTAGAATCACATCTTGAATTGAATGGTTGTATCATTGTGATTTGTGGTTTTGTGGTGAAGGGAAGGCTCTGCAGCTGACTGCGCGGAGGCCTGAGTCTACAACTAAGCGTGCAGAGAACCTGCAACTTAGTGCGCATGTCAAGAACTGTTTGTTGTACAATATTTCTTATTATAAGAAACAGTTCTTGTGGACGTAGTCCCACATTGGGATGAACCACGGTAAAACTTGTGTCTTCATGTGTATTTCTTTATTGTCTGTTGTAGCGTAGCAGTTTTATTACATCTGCATTTTATTACAGCGCAGTGATGATTTATGGGTTTATATGATATGTTTAAATGATTAAATGAATGCGATGAAGTGATTTATGTATGTTAAAGATAAAAGAACATAAAAATACCACATCACATCATCCCTCAAGGCTATAGAAACTTGGTTCTTCATCCTCCCATAGTCACTTCGGGTGAGACTGTGATCTGCGTGCAGGTCGTTACCAAAAGGGCCAGTGATTGAGGGTTTTGTTGGTGCGCAATATAGATCGAACCTTGGTCAGACCAATGTAAGCCAATAGAAGCTCTTGAGAGGACATAATGTAATATAGTGGCAAGAGAAGCGTGAGGAGTGTGTGAAGAATTGCAAGGGTTACGCTGAAGTGAAGTCAGTGAAGAGCCCTTCACTGTGAAGGCAGAGTGTAGAGGAAGTGTTTTTGTGAGCAGCAAGAGGAGATTTGTTGCACGTGAGCACAAAAGGCAGAGTGTAGAAATCAAATCTGTGAACATCCATTGTTTGGTATTTTACTTGTAAAATTGTATGCCTATGTTTTCCAGTTTGAAAATTGTATGAAATAGTAGAACAGTGGCAAGGACAGGTTGGTTCCTGCAAACTAAAGAGGTTGGTTCCTCTTGGCAAGTTGGTGGTTTCTAACCAAAGGGGGTTAGTGCCTCTTGTGAGGGGGTGCTCACAAACAAGAAGATGTAATTAAGTGGGTGCTTAACTTACATCATAAACAAACAACAAATTGGTGGTTTTTTCCCTGTACGTTTCCATGTGAAAAACACTGTGTCAAATGTGTGTTGATCATGTGATTGTTGCTTGAATACACGTGTCTAAAATACTGTTGGTTCATTGTTTTGTGAATGAATGATTTCTCAAGTTAAAGAACATAATAAGGGAATGGAAGCATAACAAGAAAAAGAAAAAATAGTTTCTTAATTATTGATTCACCCCCCCCAACAATTCCTTATTTTAACAATTGGTATCAGAGCAGGTTCCTTCAGCAACAGTTTAAAAACTGGAGGGTAGATCTATAAAAAATTATGTCTAGGCAAGAGAGTCAAGAGGATTACTTGAGTAGAATACCAGTCTTTAATGGGACTAACTATGCTTTTTAGAAAGTGAGAATGGAAGTATATCTTATGTTCCTGGGAGTAGATGTTTTGACTTTAGTACTAGTAGACTACAATGTCCCTGATATTCCTCCCACTGATGCAAATGGTAAAAAATTATACAGGAACAATTCTAAAGACAAGAATGCCATTATTTTTTGTCTTAGTCAATCAGAACTTGTAAAAGTTATGCATTGTTAATCTGCTAAGGAAGCATGGGTAAAGCTTAACCAGAGTCATGAAGGAGATGAAAAAGTCAAGCAAGCGAAACTTCAAACTTTTAGAATGAGGTTTGAAAGCCTAAGAATGAATGAGAATGAAAGAATAGAAGAACACTTCCTCAGATTTGATGAAGTGACTAATTTGATTAGAGGACTTGGTGAAGAAGTCAAGGAAGAGATCATTGTTTAGAAAATATTAAGATCTTTGCCCATGGGATTTAAAGCCAATATCTCAGCTATTGAGGAAATGGCTAACTTAAAGGATCTAAAGCTGGATTAGTTGCATGGTACTCTCATAGCCTATGAGATGAGAGTAGGAATAGAAAAAATTGAACCAAAGGAAGTGGTGTTCAAAGTATCCAAAAAGGAAAAGGAGCACAAAGATCATCAAGACTTCTCTAGCTGTGAATCTGATCAGGAGTTGGCTCAACTAGCCAGAAAACTGAAGTGTGGCTCAAGAAAATATAAAGGGAAGTTGCCCTTTAAGTGTTTTTCAACTGTAGAAGAGTTGAAAATTTCTCTTCCAAATGAACTTATAAAGAAAAGGTTGCAAGGGAAGAAGATCTGAAATTTGAAAACAAATCTCAGACACATAAGAAGAAAAATCCATATAAGAAGAAGGGGTTCTACTCCAAAGAGGATAACTTACCGCCATAGTCATATTAGTAAAACCCATCAGAGAATGAGTCCGATAAGTATCTTCTTATGGCCTTTGAAATAGACTCTAAAAAACAGGGTATTATGGACTCTGAAGAGGAATAAGAAGAAGGAGTAGTAGACCTTGAAGGGGAACTCATCATTTCCCTCGATGAGTTAAAGAAAGCAAAGAAGAAAAATAAGTAGTCGAAGGAACAGTTACAACGTGCAGGGGAAGGTATGTATAACTCTGATAATGAAGATTTTTTCTATCAAAAGAAAATCTAGAAGAGGCTATCAAAAGAAAGGACAGTATAGTTCTTCTACTGAAAGAGAACCAAGGAAACTATGAGAGACTGGAAGAGGAGAACAAGCACTTGAAACAAGAGTTGCTCAAGTTAAAAAGAGAAAAGATCTCATAGATATGCAAAGATGATATCATGTCTTTGAAAATTGAGCTGGAGGAGGCCAAACAAAAAGAAGAGGTTCTTCAAGACCTGATTCAAGAATGGGAAGAAAATTTTCAGAGTCTTGAGGTGGAGGTTGTCTCTCTGAGAACCGCTCTTGAGAAAACAAGGACCGAGAAGGGTCTAAAGGAAAATTTTGCTAAAGGAACAAGGAGACTAGATGAGATCCTGAATAGTCAAAGGCCCTGAGGAATCAGAACCTGTCTAGGATACTCTAAGACACAATGATATTCTATTGGGAAGATAAACTTCAAGTCCAAGGGATTTGTAGAATCACAGAGCCATGAGAAGAATCATCATGAAAGAACTAATGAATACAAAATTGAAGTTGTGCAAAGAGGAAATCGTTAATGGAGAACAAAAAAATCAATCGGACGACCAAGGTGCACATTCTCATAATGCTTCTAACAATAGGCATGCCTATTAGTTTTATAGCCACTGCTATAAGTTTCATATCATTGGACATAAAGCCATTGATTGTAGAGGGCTCAAAGTAGAAAGAGACGAGAATACCAAATATAATAAGCATCAGAGCTCTAAGTCTCAAAACTTCTCTCTCACAAATCAAAATGTCTTCTCTCCCTTAATAAGTGAAGTAGAATGCTTCAAATAAAATAATTTTGGGCAAAATCCAGTGAGTGCAAAAGTAGGTTTGAATACATATCTAAGTCCCAAAGTGCCAGACAAATAACTACCCAAAAGGGTAAAGGGAGCTGGAAACCAAAGACTAAAAAAGGCATGCAATGTGGACTTGCCTTATCAACTCATAATTAAGAAAAAAATGGTATGTGGATAGTGGTTGTTCCAAATATATGACTGGGGACAAAATAATTTTTTTGTCGCTTAAGGAAAAGGACAAAGGAAGCAACTTCAGTTTTGGAAACAACGCTCTAGCAAGAATCAAGGGAAAAGGAGTAGCTAGTCTTGATAAAAAACAAAAGTACAAAATGCGCTGTATGTAGAAGGTATCAAGCACAATTTTCTTAGTGTTAGCTAGATGTGTGATAATGGATATGCTGTGACCTTCTGATCTAAAGATTGTGATATCTGCAACATAAAGAATGGAAAATTGGCAGGAAAAGAAATCATAACCCACAATAATTGATATGTGTTTGACGATTCCAGGGTCAAATGCTATCTGAGAAAAATGAGTGAAGCACGGTTGTGGCACAAGAGGCTTGGGAATGTGAATTCTGACAGTTTGATAAAAATAAGCAAGATGGGAGCAATGAGAGGATTACCAATACTATAAAACCCCGATTACACGATCTGTAAGTCATGTCAATTTGGCAAGTAGACTAGAACTCATTTCAAATCGAAAGAGTTCGCCTCATCCAGAGCTATAGAGCTCATTCACAGAGATATTTCTGGACCAACTAGAGCGAAAACCTCAAAAGGAGAAAGGTATTTCATGTTTCTCATTGATGATTTCACTAGGGCTACTTGGATTGTTCTCTTAAAAGAAAAATTGGAAGCATTAAAGCATTTCAAGAAGTTTAAAGCTCAAGTAGAAAATGAGAAAGATTTAAAGATAAAATGCTTAATATCAGACAGAGGGGGAGAGTACATCTCAAGAGAATTTGAGGAATTCTGTGAAGAGCATGGCATTAGGAGGTAGTACTCAGTGGCTAGAACTCCTCAGCAAAATGTAGTAGAGAGGAAGAACCAAACAATCTAGGAAATGGCCAGAGCAATGTTAGATGAAGCAGGAGTGTCTCACAACTTCTGGGGAGAAGCAACCCAGGAAACAGTATATCTGTCAAACAGAACTCAACTCAGGCCTAATAGTGATAAAACTCCCTATGAATTATGGAAGGGAAGACTTGCATCAGTTAAACATCTCAAGGTGTTTGGGAGAAAATGCTTCATTAAAATGAATGAAAAGAACTCTGGGAAGTTTGACTCATGTGCTGATGAAGGAATATTGTTCGGATACTCTACTCGAAGCATAGGATATAAGTGTTACAACAAGAAAACAAGAAAGATTGAGGATTTCATTGAAGTAATAATAGATGAAGTAGGTGCACAACCTAAATCCTCTAAAAATAATATGAACTTCGATGATGAAGAAAGCTCAGATTTGAGGTCCACCAATCTGAATGAAGCATAGTCAGACAACGAAGGTGAGGAAGTAGGCATGTCTTCAAGGCCAAAGACGCCCTCCAGTTATGTACAAAAGGAGCATCGTAAGAGTCAGATTCTTGGAGATCAAATACAGGGTGTCCAGACTAGAAGGGAACTTGTGGGCAGTACAAGTTATGAAAATTTGGCTCTGTTATCACATATAGAACCCAAGAAACTCTGTCAAGAAAGTAAAGAAAAGTTTTGGGTGAAAGCTATGAATGAAAAACTTAACCAAATTGAAATGAATGATACATGGGAACTTGTTCCAAGGCCGAGAGAGAAAAATGTTCTTGGAACTGTTACCCACCACTTTGTTGGTGATATACACAGGAGAATTGTTTCTCCATGATGAGCCTCAGTCGGAAACCAACAACCCCTTGATGCCTCCTACTAGCTTATTGTGTCATTTATCTGCCACCTGAGCCAACCATGTGGTCCCTCACCCACCTGTATTTATTGTATGTTTGAAGGTGGGCCTCTCAAATCTAAAGGTATGTTTTGTCATTTGGTAATTGAGTATTGGGTTTATTTATCATGGATACTTCTAGGTATGGATTGATGGGGGGATTTGGTGGAAAGAGTGGGCTTAGTTTGTGCTTCTATCCCCTCGATCTCTTTTGGGATTTTTACCCTTGGATATTAGTCCCATGGTATCTCCTTTATTGATCATTTGGTTCTAAGGTGGTACTACTTGGGAAACCCCGATTTTGAGTGTGTGCTCCCACTCTTTTATCTGCACATATCACTCCCTTTCCACTCACTATACCCCCATTCATTTTTTCTCCCACCTAGGTCCACATTACCATTTTGGGTCCACATAGGGCTAGCCTACCTACCCCCTTGCTCCCACCTTGGGTCAGGCATAGAATGATGCCTCGAAGGTTGAAGCAATTAAAAGAAAAAGTGAAAAGCATAAATGACCAGATTTAACAGAAAATTGTACTACAAAATGCAAAATATGGTTGGGACAAAAATAATTAGCACATGGGAAAAATATGACACATGAGCTCTACTCCATCCATGGCTATCACCCTAGTTCCATAGGCCCTAAATGAGCCTCCTCTATCATTCAAGAACCCATGATTGTCCCAACCCTTAGAGGGTAATGAATCGCCCTACCTCAAAGGAGGTAATCACTGCTATAAACATCATACTCTTGTCCTTTGAGACCCGAGCAGTTAACTAAAGAAAAAATCATAAAAGGAAAAAAGCATATAAAGAAGGGTGGAAAAATCAAGGTCGGGGCACCTCATGTACCATGACTGCTCCCTCCTATACATTATATGCCCAGGTGTGGGCTTTCCCTTATCTAGATACCCCTACGCCCCATTATGTGGCTCAGGGATTCCCCTCACATTCCTTATTCCATCTCACCTATTTGTCACTTTCCACCCCCATTAGAAGGATGTACCTTGTACATACTATCCCCTTTAAGGGCTGAAACTACCTAATAAGATCCTTGGCTAACTGCCTATGGAGTTTGGAGACACTAGCACATGCCAAAGCCCACTACGGAAGGGCATGCCTCTATGAGGTGCCCATGTTGTTATCCATGATTTGTAAGCTCCTTTACCCAATTATTCTAATGGCTGATTGTATTAGCACATGTAGGGTGTGCATAGAGTGCCATGGGCCTCCATAGTAGCAGACAACACTCCATATTTCTTCATGGATGTTTAGAGACTACTAGTGATCCACTTTTGGGGTGATGGTGACATCATTCGTACACTATGCCCAACAACCCCCCCATAGGAGCCCCACACTCTTGGTAGGTGTCCTAGCACTTATATGATGGCATGGACAATTGCAGAGGATCTATAGACATCTTTGATTCATATGGAGACCAATGGGGTCATTGATGTGCCCTCAGACCCACTGAGATCACCACATGTCTACTACTTGGAGAACAAGGGGCCACCCCCTTGTCCATCATATTCCGAGGAATTTATTCCTCAATATGGCAATTCAGGATGTTATTGAGCCTTTAGAGGGCCATACGACATGCATACATCATTATTTGAACCCTTGTGAGGATTTTTTTTACATTATGAGCTAGTATGGTTGGCTTGTCACCATTAGGAGTTATTATTTGCACATTATTTTATCTTCAGGAGCCCACAAGATATTTCAAAGTCATTAGGAGGCTATATATTGATGTTATATACATTCATTTGTATCATCACTTGACTTGGGATCTGTCTAGTCTTAGAGAATTTTCGCACTTTTTCCTTGGAGGATATTTGCTGGAGATGGATGAATTTTGATGTATGGATTTGGGATATTTCTCTTATCTTTGAGCTTTGTTATGCAAACAAACTGTTGGTTGGATACACTCTATAACTTTGTAAGTGTTTTTTATTGTTGTTATTCTTGTTTATGCATATTGCTAAAATTAGGGCTAGTTGTTACATTATTGTAATGTGGAATTGAGTTATGTTTTAGTTATTAAATGTATGGGCCAATGTTATATGAATGCAATTTCCTAGAGATTATTTATCTCGAGAAGTTTGCATCATTTTATTTAAAGTATAAATGCTTGAAAGTCACTTTTCTTTTCTTACTATCTACATTGGATGAATTTGACTTTATGGGCCTCCTTGGTCAAGAATCCAAGTTCTTACTCATTACCATCCTTGACTTGATATCCCCAAGTGAATTAGGCACTGGTTCCATAACAAGGGTGATCATCTCAACCTTCATTTTACCACTTTTCACCCTTTTCCCAAGTCTAGCCCCATTAGGTCACCTAAGGCATCAATTTCCCGACAATTGCACCAAGGAAATTTTTTTATCTCCTCTAGTCTACTATGTTGGTGGGTTCCTTCCCTCTCCTCCAAATTTGAGGCCATTCTCACAGTGGAATCTTAGGGAATCCCAAGCCCTAGCTCTAGGACCAAATTTTTCCTAGGCATCCCCAAGACTAGACCTTAATAAGATCAATTCAACCTTTTTAAGTGAATATTCTTGTTTTTCCCTTTCCCCTCACTTGTCAAGGATCGAAACGTCATTGGTTTCTATATTCCATCCTCGAACCTAGGTTGGGTCCACTTCGCCCTATGTGGTCCCACTTCTCAATAAAGGCTATTTATCAAAGACCACTTGGGAACTCAAGTTTCCAAGGATTATAGGGATTGAGAAACTCCATTATAAGCTTATTCTCTCTCCCTCAAACCTCTAGTCCTCCCCCTTTACCCCTGGTGGATCAAGTCCCTTGCTTAAAGAGAAAGCAAGCTCCATATTTCACTCCATCCTTGGGAAAGGCTTTTTAGGATCACTCCTCACCTGTCCATTGACATTTATCTTACGAAGTGATCCCTACACTACCAAGACTCCTCCCATTGGTGAAAGTTTGTAAAGAGCATGGAGACTTAGTTGTGGTGATAATGGGCTAAGCCTCCACGTTGCCCTTGACCTAGCAGATGCCCTCTTAGGAACCTCTTTTAGGTCCCCTACTGGTTTGAGTGGTAAATTTTTTGGTGTTGTTGCTAGGGAGGAAGCAGGTCTACCTCCCTAGTGAATCATTGAGGAATTGATTCATTATTGACATTCCCCAACATTCCTTCGGTGACTCCATGATCTCCATCTTAGGATGGAAAATCATGAGACACTCACCTATCATCATTTTAGACAAAAACATGAGTCCGATGTCTCTTTATATGATAGGAAGTACAAGAACCTAACACTCAAGCATAAAAGTTTCACACCACTCAACTTTTCAAAGGAAATTAGTTCTCTATTCACCCCCCTTCCAAAGGATGATGACATACCTACATTTAATGGAGAAGAAGATCCCCAACAACACCTTCTAAGAGTTGAGGGCCTCACCTGTGGAGAACCTTACAATGAGTTTAACCACACAATTTCCTTTGCCTCAAGCCTGATAGGAAAGGCCTGTGAGTGGTATTTTTCCCTCCCTGCAAAATCCATATCTCATTGGGAGGAGTTGATTGAAACATTTGAAAAAATATGGTGCAGTGAAAAGGATGTGGTTCAATTATACAAGGGATTCTTTTCTATCGAAAGAAGAAGCAATGAGTCCATTTCAAAATTCAAGCATAGGTTTAATTCTGTCATACATGCCTTCCCATGTAACTTGATCCCTCCAAATGAGATAACCTTGGCAGTATACTTGAATTTCTTCACAAGAAAGTTAGCTTTTGATACACGAAACAAGCAACTTGGCAGCCTGTTCCAAGCCCAAAACATCATATTTGACCTTGATCAATCTATGAGGCAAACATCCATCAACATGCTTCAGGTCGAAGAAGATAGTTCATTTGATGATGAAGATCTCCCCCCTAATGAGGAAGATTCCATGCCCCAAACTTCTCCCAAAGTGGAAGAGAAACCCTCTGACCCTATTTGAAATATTTTGCTAAGGATAACCTTGGATCTAAGCAACCCATTTTACAACACCTTTGGATTGAATGGATTTACCTTAAGGAATTGTATTCTAAATTCTGGTAGCCCCATCAATATCATGTCTTCAAGCATTATGAAAAAATTGGAACTCAAGCTTTCAAGGAAATGTTTCTCCAAAATGATTTTGAACTCTAACATGCTGAAGGTGTGTGGGATCATGGAAGGAGTAAAGACCTTCCTTGATAATATCTATAAACGATATTTTCAATCAATATAGTTGTGGTATAAACCCCCCCAACATGGGGAATGATCGTGTCCAAGAAATTGATCAAGGATCTCAATCTATCCATGAATGAAGATGGTTCCATCATTTATCTCCCATGGAGAGAAACTCTTATGCATCAATTCCAAGGCATGAGTTCTCTACCCCTATGATAGCCTCATCTTAAGAAGATGAAAGTCAAATAAAGGAAGAGAGTAATAGCATTGGAGAATGTAGGCTTATCAAAGATGAACACGTTGCTACCCTTCCACATTTGGGATTATGGGTAATGTACTTTTATGGGTAAAATTCCAAATCAAGGGTAGGGGTTGGCATTGTGATCATTTCCCCTTACATAATACCTTTTTTTTCATTGAAACTCCAATTCACTTGTGTTAAATTGGCAACTAGGGCCAAACTCCATGTGGGTCGGTTTATTTATGGCAGCTGATATTTTTATTGGATCCCTCTCGTCGAGAGGTGTAGGATTGATCCAAAGATCATCCGATTCCGATAAGTATTTATGGAGATATGAATTTATTTTGTTTATGTAATTATTATCAAGCCGACCAGCTCTTATGTAGGCTCTAGAAGCCCAACCGACGTGTCTATTCATCATCCTCGTTGTGGTATAAATAGAAGAGGATTTGAAGTCATTTAGACACTCTTCACGTGATCTCTTCTCCACGTCTGGGTTTTTGGAGAAGGAGAAAACGCCAAGAGAATTTGCTATGATGCCCTAGCCGCAGTAGCATAATGATCTAGAACTAAACACTGCTATGGAAGAAACCCTAGAAGCTGTCACTAAATACGCAGCAACAGGAAGGCTCAAGATCTCATAACGCAGTCCAAGAAGAAACAGCGTAGAACAACAGGCAGCGTGTAATTTGGGCAGCCGTGGCATTATGGTGAGTGATGAAAATACCGCAGATAGCATGGTAAGACCTATACGCTGTAACATATGTATGCAAACACTGTTCTTGTTATATATCAAACGCTGTTCGTATAAGCTGTTCACGTTAATTTATACACAGTCATATGATAATGGAATCACGTTATATGAAACCACAGAACCATGCTATACCCAATCCATACAGCGCACAACACTACCACGCAGTCTCAACGTTCACGCTGGATAGATGTACGCAGTCATCACGTTGTCCGCAGTTAATGCTATACGCAGCCCTAGCTCATACACTGTAGTGGATCTGGCAGCACAACACTTATACACAATACGTGAGGTCATATACGCAATGTATGTTATATGCTGTTCATGTTTGTGGATGATTATACACTGTTTTCATGCAGTCATGAGATCACGCTATACATGATACGCAGCCCTAGCAACATACGCAACAATTCATGCGATGGAACACAGTCAATAGGAATAGCCCTTAACTCAGTCATAAATGGAGGCATAGTACACTATCCAAGAAGTCCTTAACTCTGTTAATGAAGGCACTATATATGCACAGTCATGGAAACTCATACACTGTTATGAAAAGGCTGATATATAATGCTGTCATGGCAGCAACATTCACTCTGGTCAATACACAACAAATATATATATATGCTGGCAAATATATACGCTTGTTGTGGCCAGCAACACCCCCCCTTATTCAATTAAGTATCAACCATGATACTGAATGAATGGGGAACCTTAGTTAATTTTTAGGTAAAGCAAGAGTTTCTTTTTGAAGTCACAATCATACGCTTAGAAAAAGCCTCTTGGATATTTTAAGCCTAAGTCTATGATAAAAGAGAAAACCTTTAAGGTCGCATTGCAAAAGGATAGGAAACACCTTCATTTCCCTTTTTATGCGCACCATCCTCGTGTTAATAATGACATCGCATCGCAAAATAGTAATGCTCATAAAGAAAAACTTAAAGATTCGCCGATCTGCGATAACGCCGATCGCTAGATCGCATATCGCAGAAATGAGCCAGGCAAGATTTGGTAAACATCAAATTTCTGCGATCTGCGATATTGCGATCGCTGCGATGCCACATCCATGCGATTTGCGATGATGTGATTAGCGATCGCGCGACATGCGAGGTTACATCAGCAAATCATAAATCACTTCGGTACGAATCCTTCGGGCGCGCCATTCAAAGAAAAAACCACTTACTATAATCTGACCCGAAATCATGCGCTTTTAATAATAGTAAATGAATTAGTTGTCAGTTATTTAATGGATTAAAGATGCGTGCCTTGGTAGAGATTTGCTTCACGTAAGGTGGCATATTTGCTTTATCTCTTGCATTTAAAACTCTCCCATCACCTTTCTGGATCAATCATTTCCATTTCACTCGTAATCTGCAGGAACAAAACGCTAAGACGTCTCAGACAGAAACACGAAGAGAAATGGGAAATAAAAATAGAGCTCAAAGCTCCGAAGCGAGGGAGAAGACCAAGGAGATGGCGCCCCTGTACACAGACACAACCTGTAACAAAGACGCAGGGATATCAACATGGGAAGGCATGTACAGGCTGCTAGAGGAAGAAAAGCCTAGAATAATGAAGGTGACTGCTGTTGCGGGTGCACCACGCTCTTCTGAGGCATCCTTGGAGGACCTAGCATGTTCGTTCCTTCACAGAATAGCGGCAAGACCCAAAATTCTACCATACACAGATATGATCAAGTGGATACTGGATGATGCAGAATTGAAAAACAGACAATTCAAAGTTCATGGACATGGGCTCGTGGGATCGTTTGCTGCGCAAGATTTGAAACTTATGTATTATCTTCCTGAACCGCAAGTGACCTATAATGCACAATTTGTTAAGAAGTTCGCGGCGGAGAATCCAGATCTATCAGACACCACTAAAGAATGGTCTAGAAGAGACGAGCCGCTAAAAAAGGATAAAAACGGTATGTACAGCACTGGTTCCCTCACCTCTCCATATTGTTTTGCTGCGGCCATGCTCTGTAGGTTATTTGGGATGCCGGATATCAACAAGTTTTCATCTGAATGGCTGCCCTTAATTGATGTTGCCACTAACGCCGACATCCTAGATTGGGCCAAAATCCTTTCTGATACTCTATACACGGCTGTTCTCAATTATCGGTCTAAGAGATCCTTGTCTCAAAGGGTCTATCCTCCTTTTTATCTGTCTGCCTATATTATGGATTCTGTTTGTCTTGTATCTGAATTCCCTATTATGGGTTGGAGATGGACTACCCAAGACCCATTGCCCATCTATGTTTATCATAAGGTCTTATGGGATTCCCAGTTTACCCCTCACTTTTACCTGATTTTCCATGGGCTTATTTTGCCCCTATATAGAATGATATATGATAAGGACCCCCCAAGGTGCTCTCCCGAGGCCCAAATTGACATCATCCCCATCGCGAGATGGTTTGGGGAAGAATGGTTTACTTACATTAGAGTTTTTGGAAGCACTGTACCTCCACATGTCCTACCCCTATATGTCCCTGATAAACTTTTGGCCCCGGAAATCGCTTATCAAACCTGTTCTGAAGGCGGCCTGACCAAAGACCTAAAGGACAAGAAGAAGGCCATATGGCCTCAATTTCCTGTAACTTGTGGGGCCTTCTCTTTGTTCGATGTAGGACACACTTTTGGCGAAGTGGAGAATGTGACGTGTCTTCAATTATTTAAGTTCTCAACGAGGCCATTCGACCCAAATGATGTGGCCCAAGAATTCACAACGAACGTCAAGATAAGAGTGTTCTCTGGAAAGAAAGATCCGTTTGATGATCTGTTTCAGAGTAAAAGTTCGCTCAAAGAAATTTTTCGAGAAGCTCAGTCGAGGTTGTCTCCAGATGACCTCCAAAAATTCACGTTATACAGAGAAAGAAGGCTGGCCAGTATTCCACTAGAGAGGCTGCGACTACCTACTAGAGAACCAACTCCAAGCATCAGCCTCAGTGAAAACTCCAGCACTTCCAGATCTAAGTCCAACGCCGCGCAAGAAATATCTGAGCATCCTGAAGAGTCTGTTCGCGACCAAGGATAAAACGAAGAAACAACCAAAGACACAGCTCAGTCAAGTGCAATGTCTCAGCAACAAGTTATCACCTCACCACCAAGAGATGTCCCCCCTCCTGTCATCTAAGCACCACTTGTCACGACAGAGCTAGATAAAGAGTGGGAAACCTTCAATGAATTGATCAATCTTGAAGGGCAAGTCCCGAAAACACCTGTGAATAATACACAGGTGGTGCAAGAAGTCGTTTCGACCATGGTCAGTAGTGCCACAGAAGCTGAACACCTTCCTATCGCTCCAACCTCAGAACTTCTACTTAACGTAGAAGAAATTCCCCCACTGGATGTATTCTATAGTCCCCAACACAAAGCAGTTGTAAGGAGACAGAGAAAGAAAAGAAAGCTTGAAAATACACTGTCTCAAGAGGCTGAACATTTAGACGTCTTATGGAAAGACCCCAATAATAATCCGACTGAAAATCTTACGAAGCTGTCTTAGATTGCAGGAGCGTATGCTTCTGCAACTATTGATAAGGCCTCTGAAGTTCAACAACTATTAAAGGAACAAGAAAATCATATACAACTGCTACAACAACAGTTGCAACAAGCCGACGCGAACGCTGAAGCTTCCAGACAGCTTGAAAAGCTATAGGAAGACTTTCAACGGATGCAGATAGGCTATCAAAGGAGTCTCGAAGAAAAAGAAAAACAATTGCAGAATTTGCAAGAAACGCATAAAGATGAGCCTAATCTGGCAGAGTTTATCTCAGAATCTATCGGCTTGAACGAGCAACTACTGCAGCAAAAGGAAGAGTTGGGACGTAAAATATCACAGTGGAGTCACTATTGTGCGCTGAGTGACAAAATCACCAGTCAAGTGGTGGATTTGCGGAGCGAATATGATCAGAACGACAAAAGGGTGACAGAATATTTGACTTGGCAAGATGATGAGGAAGGGAAAAGAGCAGGTGCACCCAGGATTAATGAAAATCATAAAGAGTTGCTCTTTAATAAATGGGACGATCAAATCACGCGAGCGGAGCAAGCAGCAGAGACAGCAGCGACACAGGCAAGCATTCTTATCGACTGTGTAAATGAGAATTTACTCCGGGCAAATTTAATTGCAGAGACCACCCGGGGTACCTACCAAACAAGTTGCAACTGGAAACAGAATGGAGGCAGAAAGCACAGGCAAAAGGGAAGGTAATCCAAGCATTGGCCAGGCTGAATTGGGAATGTTACTGGACGTATTTTGTTAAACCACACAGCCAATGGATGACGGTGAAATGCATTACAAACGCAGCCGAGAAGTTAGCGCCAGCTCTTGTAGATGCCGTTTTCGCAGCCCAACTCAGCGCAGAAATCAGTCAGCCGACTCTTCTGAAGCCTATGCTGGACACTTGCAACTTTAAAGACCAAGTTCATAAGTGATTTCATTTATAATGTTGTTTTTTCTCTGTTTTAACTAGATTAGAAAAAGGACGGTCATTTGAAAACCGTATCCTAAAATTTTGTAATGATACTATTATTAGAATTAGGAAGTAGTATTTTAACCCTTCTCATTGCATTAGAGAAGGGTCCAGAAATTTGTCAAAAACTTGTCCTCGGAACATGCACTTCTGCACCCTTAGAGGAGGTTTTGATGAATGGAAGGATCGAGATTTATTTATGTTTGCATTTTAATGTCTGCTACTGATGTTGCACTTCTGTACTCTTGGTAGATGTTAGAAGTAAGTAGAGATAAATCGCCATTGCTTGAAGTTTGTGAGTGAAATCAGTCATAAATGGTACTTTTATCTCTTGACCAATTTCTGCTTATATTCTTAGAGTGATATGCAGTTTTAGTTGTTTATATGTGGATGTATGAATGTCTGGGTTACCATTTGGCACTTCTGTACGGTGGAATCATTTGTTTATGCTTGACATATGAATGACTTATTATGCGATATGCTGTTCACAACTGTTTTGCCTAACTTCTTATGCAGAATGGTTTATCTTAATTGATTTATATTCTTATGATAGCTGAATGATCTTTATTACCAGTTATTGTTCGAAATCTTTTTAGATCACATAATAGAAGAGATATATCCCGGGTTAGCGTAGATTAGATGTGTTGTTTTCATTAGATTACAATAGCATAGAGTCAGTTTACAAGTTAGATTTGAGTTAGCTCTAAAATACTTCTAGAATAAGCATAATCAAACTCTACACACACACACATACCCTTTAGATTGGGAAGCTAGTCCCATTATCCCTAGTCGGACCCACTACACCAAACGGGCAAGGAGCCGCCAACCAGGTTCCGGACGGGGTGGATATCCCCCTTGTTGTTGACCCGATTTCCGGGCCCTCAACATATTTGGCGCTAGAAGGAGGGCCTGAGCATAGTGTCTGTTGGGATGTTTTCCAAATTATAAAGTTTGAAACAGGATGGCTGCTCATAGAATTCCTATTTGGAGTTGCATCCATGTTCCTACCTCTTCCAACACTCCATCAGATGTGGTAAGGCTTTTGTCTCAGGTAAAATTCAACGGTAAGAATAATTCTTCTGCATTTAATCATGCCCTTCAGTTCATTAAAAAAGTTTCAAGTTCTGATATTCAGAGAATTGATGAAGGCGTTTTGTGCAGAATTTTTACTCTTACATTCACAGCGGAAGCTAGAAAATGGTGCAGAACCCTCCCAGTTGCATCAATCCACAGCTGGGACCAATTCGTCAAGACTTTCATTTTGGAATTTGATTGTTATGACTACGACCAGGTGTATGATGAAATTGACTATCTACGGAAGCAAGATGAACCAGTAAGGGATTTTAATATGCGATTTCATCTTAAATGCCTAAAGTATGATCTTGAGAGTGAGCTCACGGATGAAGAATCTTCGGATTATGATGAGTATTCCCTACCTCCTATGTCTGATCAAGCAGAAATTAGTTCAACCTTTGTTTCATTTTCTTCTAATATGAATGAGCATTTCAAGTCAAATACACAAATCATCCGTAATGAAGAAAATCTGCAAAGCCTAGGAGTCATGCATGCTCTAATGCCAGAGAACAAAAACGAAAATACTGAAAGAGAAACTACCTTGGAACCAGAAGATGACTCTGACACAAAGTCAGACAATATCATTACGAATCAACGAATGCAGATGCCAAGGTTAGAACAACGAACTATTTCTCTTTCAAAAAGTATCAACGCACTGAGGTATGATCTAAAGCCCTATGTTTATGATGGATCTGATGAACAAAGTTTTTTTTTATGATGTTTTCAAATGCATTATTCCAGATTCACATTTTTCTCTTTATCCCGATGTTTTTAGTGATGACAATTTTTCCCCTCTCAACATTAAAGATGTCTCAAAGAACACAGAGGGTTATTCAAACGACTCATCATTAGGTCTTCAAGATAAAGAGACATCTTTAGCACATCCTTTGATTAATGTCAAACAAGAGCTGCTTGGCCTCCCTTGTCTGAAAAAATATAATGAAAAAGAGGAACCTAGGGAAATCTGTAGAGTCTTTAGTGATAGTTACTTTGACAATGATGATGTTGTTGAGTTATCCCAAGTAACTCAACTAGGTTCAGATAATGAGAAACAACTTGAATCAGAAATCATATCAAAAGACCCTCATTTCAAAGTAAAAAATCATTTGGATGATTTTACTATCCAAGACAATACCCCGATCTATGATTCATATCATGAGGAAAACTCCACTCCTGTTCGCAATCATAACTTATTCCCTGATTCACAAGACCTGGCCAGTTCTTGTGAGGAGCAAAATGTTACAAGTAAATCCCAGTTGTGTTGTAACAATATTTGTACAAATAATCATTCATTTCTTTATCACCTGAACCCATTTTGTACAAAATCAGATTTCTTTTTAAGTTTTCGATCTTTTGATAGATTGTGTTTTAGCGATTTATATATGAGAACTTTCGTTTCAAACGAAATCGCTAAAAACCCAGCGTTAACAATAAACATGTTACAAGCCATTGAAACTAAAAAATCATTTTCACAATCTGACTTGTTATCCTTCCTATTGCGAGATCATCAATTCATAACAGAAATTCACCCTAATTTTTATGAACCAATAGGTATCCAGTTGGAAAAAGGTTCTCATGAGAAAGGAAAATCAGACAGAATTCCAATTGAGGTTGTATGTTCTTATTCGACAGCCAATATTTATGATCCAAGGAAATTTTGGTTCTTTACACTGATGTTTGAAAGTTTCATACAGCTAGGAATAAAAATGAATAGATGGTTCCATTGGAAATATCATTTCACATAGTTGATTTTCTCTATATAGTTAGAATAGGAGTAGGAGTAATTTAGCTAGGTTATTAGGTTTGCTTTTAATAATTGATAGGCAAAGTTATTCTGTACATAACCCTAGGGAATGCTTGCCTCTCATTGCGTGAAATATTTTTCTCCATAATAATGTTTACTTTGGTTAACGACATTTGGCATTTACTAAAGACACCTTTTCTCTATTAAAGATTTTTTGAAACTTCTGCTTCTATGAACAACAAATCTTTTAGGAATTTGATCTTTATTATCAATAGAACTTTAACCCAGATATGATGATAGTTTCAACTGCAAAAAATTTAAAGAAAGCTATCTTAGTGGAGAATTTGTTTTAGGTCAGCACAATGAAAGGTATCAATATTAAAATAAAGATTCTCTGTAGAAACAACCATTACCAAAACAACCCTATCATTGTCGTCCAAAACTTTCTTAAGGAAAGAAAATTTGACTTCCTCCCTGCTAAAGGAAAACCCAGCATTGAGAGGAATAATCCAAAAAGACACTATATCTCAAAGAATAAGAGGTCTCATCGCGAGACAGCTTATCATGATCACAGATATTATAACTTGCTGACTTTGCCAAAACTGTCTACCAAAATAGGGCAATGACTCAAGATTGTTGCAATCAAAAGACAAGGGGTCTCATCACGAGCCAGCTTGTTCAGCAAAAGTGTAAATCAGGTGAATGACTGTGTCATAATTTGGCCACCAAACCAAGACATTGTTCTTTAGAGAATAAAAAAAGGAAAAAGTGTCAAAAAGGGATTTTCTATGAAAAAGTTGTAAATAACCTTAAGCAGGATAAAGGATCATTACTGGGTAATAGGTAACCCTGTCGAGGCTATGGACGCCTGCTGGCAGCAGAGGCTCTACCTGCGACAAAGGAGCATATTTGAAAAGAGCTGATACATAGGGAAGACTTTATTTTATGTTTTACAAAGACCAAGTAATGACTGATTTAAATGCAAAGACAAGCTGAAGACGCAAGTAATTGAAATAGAAAGAGGTTGAAACGAAACATCATTGACAGTTTAAAGTATCATTTGCTTTATCTTTTTATAATAAAGTTCAAGTTTTTCTTTAAGAAATTTTTTTTCAGGGGTTTGAAAGCGTCAATATAAAAGCAGAGATAACTGGTTCTCCCAAGTGAATCGCCAATTGTTGTGGCCAGCAACACCCCCCCTTATTCAATTAAGTATCAACCATGATACTGAATGAATGGGGACCCTTAGTTAATTTTTAGGTAAAGCAAGAGTTTCTTTTTGAAGTCACAATCATACGCTTAGAAAAAGCCTCTTGGATATTTTAAGCCTAAGTCTATGATAAAAGAGAAAACCTTTAAGGTCGCATTGCAAAAGGATAGGAAACACCTTCATTTCCCTTTTTATGCGCACCATCCTCGTGTTAATAATGACATCACATCGCAAAATAGTAATGCTCATAAAGAAAAACTTAAAGATTCGCCGATCTGCGATAACGCCGATCGCTAGATCGCATATCGCAGAAATGAGCCAGGCAAGATTTGGTAAACATCAAATTTCTGCGATCTGCGATATTGCGATCGCTGCGATGCCACATCCATGCGATTTGCGATGATGCGATTAGCGATCGCGCGACATGCGAGGTTACGTCAGCAAATCATAAATCACTTCGGTACGAATCCTTCGGGCGCGCCATTCAAAGAAAAAACCACTTACTATAATCTGACCCGAAATCATGTGCTTTTAATGATAGTAAATGAATTAGTTGTCAGTTATTTAATGGATTAAAGACGCATGCCTTGGTAGAGATTTGCTTCACGTAAGGTGGCATATTTGCTTTATCTCTTGCATTTAAAACTCTCCCATCACCTTTCTGGATCAGTCATTTCCATTTCACTCGTAATCTGCAAGAACAAAACGCTAAGACGTCTCAGACAGAAATGCGAAGAGAAATGGGAAAGAAAAATAGAGCTCAAAGCTCCGAAGTGAGGGAGAAGACCAAGGAGATGGCGCCCCTGTACACAGACACAGCCTGTAACAAAGACGCAGGGATATCAACATGGGAAGGCATGTACAGGCTGCTAGAGGAAGAAAAGCCTAGAATAATGAAGGTGACTGCTGTCGCGGGTGCACCACGCTCTTCTGAGGCATTCTTGGAGGACCTAGCATGTTTGTTCCTTCACAGAATAGCGGCAAGACCCAAAATTCTACCATACACAGATATGATCAAGTGGATACTGGATGATGCAGAATTGAAAAACAGACAATTCAAAGTTCATGGACATGGGCTCGTGGGATCGTTTGCTGCGCAAGATTTGAAACTTATGTATCATCTTCCTGAACCGCAAGTGACCTATAATGCACAATTTGTTAAGAAGTTCGCGGCGGAGAATCCAGATCTATCAGACACCACTAAAGAATGGTCTAGAAGAGACGAGCCGCTAAAAAAGGATAAAAACGGTATGTACAACACTGGTTCCCTCACCTCTCCATATTGTTTTGCTGCGGCCATGCTCTGTAGGTTATTTGGGATGCCGGATATCAACAAGTTTTCATCTGAATGGCTGCCCTTAATTGATGCTGCCACTAACGCCGACATCCTAGATTGGGCCAAAATCCTTTCTGATACTCTATACATGGCTGTTCTCAATTACCGGTCTAAGAGATCCTTGTCTCAAAGGGTCTATCCTCCTTTTTATATGTCTGCCTATATTATGGATTCTGTTTGTCTTGTATCTGAATTCCCTATTATGGGTTGGAGATGGACTACCCAAGACCCATTGCCCATCCATGTTTATCATAAGGTCTTATGGGATTCCCAGTTTACCCCTCACTTTTACCAGATTTTCCATGGGCTTATTTTGCCCCTATATAGAATGATATATGATAAGGACCCCCCAAGGTGCTCTCCCGAGGCCCAAATTGACATCATCCCCATCGCGAGATGGTTTGGGGAAGAATGGTTTACTTACATTAGAGTTTTTGGAAGCACTGTACCTCCACATGTCCTACCCCTATATGTCCCTGATAAACTTTTGGCCCCGGAAATCACTTATCAAACCTGTTCTGAAGGCGGCCTGACCAAAGACCTAAAGGACAAGAAGAAGGCCATATGGCCTCAATTTCCCGTAACTTGTGGGGCCTTCTCTTTTTTCGATGTAGGACACGCTTTTGGTGAAGTGGAGAATGTGACGTGTCTTCAATTATTTAAGTTCCCAACGAGGCCATTCGACCCAAATGATGTGGCCCAAGAATTCACAACGAACGTCAAGATAAGAGTGTTCTCTGGAAAGAAAGATCCGTTTGATGATCTGTTTCAGAGTAAAAGTTCGCTCAAAGAAATTTTGCGGGAAGCTCAGTCGAGGTTGTCTCCAGATGACCTCCAAAAATTCACGTTATACAGAGAAAGAAGGCTGGCCAGTATTCCACTAGAGAGGCTGCGACTACCTACTAGAGAACCAACTCCAAGCATCAGCCTCAGTGAAAACTCCAGCACTTCCAGATCTAAGTCCAACGCCGCGCAAGAAATATCTGAGCATCCTGAAGAGTCTGTTCGCGACCAAGGAAAAAACGAAGAAACAACCAAAGACACAGCTCAGTCAAGTGCAATGTCTCAGCAGCAAGTTATCACCTCACCACCAAGAGATGTCCCCCCTCCTGTCATCTAAGCACCACTTGTCACGACAGAGCTAGATAAAGAGTGGGAAACCTTCAATGAATTGATCAATTTTGAAGGGCAAGTCCGGAAAACACCTGTGAATAATACACAGGTGGTGCAAGAAGTCGTTTCGACCATGGTCAGTAGTGCCACAGAAGCTGAACACCTTCCTATCGCTCCAACCTCAGAACTTCTACTTAACGTAGAAGAAATTCCTCCACTGGATGTATTCTATAGTCCCCAACACAAAGTAGTTGTAAGGAGACAGAGAAAGAAAAGAAAGCTTGAAAATACACTGTCTCAAGAGGATGAACATTTGGACGTCTTATGGAAAGACCCCAATAATAATCCGACTGAAAATTTTACGAAGTTGTCTCAGATTGCAGGAGCGTATGCTTCTGCAACTATTAATAAGGCCTCTGAAGTTCAGCAACTATTAAAGGAACAAGAAAATCATATACAACTGCTACAACAACAGTTGCAACAAGCCAACGCGAACACTGAAGCTTCTAGACAGCTTGAAAAGCTATAGGAAGACTTTCAACGGATGCAGATAGGCTATCAAAGGAGTCTCGAAGAAAAAGAAAAACAATTGCAGACTTTGCAAGAAACGCATAAAGATGAGCCTAAGCTGGCAGAGTTTATCTCATAATCTATCGGCTTGAACGAACAACTACTGCAGCAACAGGAAGAGTTGGGACGTAAAATATCATAGTGGAGTCACTATTGTGCGCTGAGCGACAAAATCACCAGTCAAGTGGTGGATTTACGGAGCGACTATGATCAGAACGACAAAAGGGTGACAGAATATTTGACTTGGCAAGATGATGAGGAAGGGAAAAGAGCAGGTGCACCCAGGATTAATGAAAATCATAAAGAGTTGCTCTTTAATAAATGGGACGATCAAATCATGCGGGCGGAGCAAGCAGCAGAGACAGTAGCAACACAGGCAAGCATTCTTATCGACTGTGTAAATGAGAATTTACCCAGGGCAAATTTAATTGCAGAGACCACCCCGGGGTACCTACCAAACAAGTTGCAACTGGAAACAGAATGGAGGCAGAAAGCACAGGCAAAAGGGAAGGCAATCCAAGCATTGGCCAGGCTAAATTGGGAATGTTACTGGACGTATTTGGTTAAACCACACAGCCAATGGATGATGGTGAAATGCATTACAAACGCAGCCGAGAAGTTAGCGCCAGCTCTTGTAGATGCCGTTTTCGCAGCCCAGCTCAGCGCAGAAATCAGTCAGCCGACTCTTCTGAAGCCTATGCTGGACACTTGCAACTTTAAAGACCAAGTTCATAAGTGATTTCATTTATAATGTTGTTTTTTCTCTGTTTTAACTAGATTAGAAAAAGGACGGTCATTTGAAAACCGTATCCTAAAATTTTGTAATGATACTATTATTAAAATTAGGAAGTAGTATTTTAATCCTTCTCATTGCATTAGAGAAGGGTCCAGAAATTTGTCAAAAACTTGTCCTCGGAACATGCACTTCTGCACCCTCAGAGGAGGTTTTGATGAATGGAAGGATTGAGATTTATTTATGTTTGCATTTTAATGTCTGCTACTGATGTTGCACTTCTGTACTCTTGGTAGATGTTAGAAGTAAGTAGAGAGAAATCGCCATTGCTTGAAGTTTGTGAGTGAAATCAGTCATAAATGGTACTTTTATCTCTTGACCAATTTCTGCTTATATTCTTAGAGTGATATGCAGTTTTAGTTGTTTATATGTGGATGTATGAATGTCTGGGTTACCATTTGGCACTTCTGTACGGTGGAATCATTTGTTTATGCTTGACATATGAATGACTTATTATGCGATATGCTGTTCACAACTGTTTTGCCTAACTTCTTATGCAGAATGGTTTATCTTAATTGATTTATATTCTTATGATAGCTGAATGATCTTTATTACCAGTTATTGTTCAAAATCTTTTTAGATCGCATAATAGAAGAGATATATCTCGGGTTAGCGTAGATTAGATGTGTTGTTTTCATTAGATTACAATAGCATAGAGTCAGTTTACAAGTTAGATTTGAGTTAGCTCTAAAATACTTCTAGAATCAGCATAATCAAACTCTACACACACACACATACCCTTTAGATTGGGAAGCTGGTCCCATTATCCCCAGTCGGACCCGCTACACCAAATGGGCAAGGAGCCGCCAACCAGGTTCCGGACCGGGTGGGTATCCCCCTTGTTGTTGACCCGATTTCCGGGCCCTCAACAATGCTGTAAACATCTAGAATGTATTAGGTGTAGTCATAAGGACACAACTGTGAGCTATGTATGTATTGGTGTCAATACTCTCATAGTCCAGGTCATGGATGATATATATGGGAAGTAAGAGCAGTATGATGTAGATGGGCAGTGTGAGCAGCATGATGCATGATGTATGAGATCATGAGCATCATGATGAATGAGATCATAAACATGAAGAGCAGCAACATGACAAGATCATGTGCATGGGCAGTACAATAATACATTAGCAGGGGCAGCAGCATGATGATGATGCACATTAGTTTGAGCAGCATTATGATGGATAAAATCATGGACATGGACAACCGCATGGTGCAGTATGCAGTGGTGCAACTAGAGAACCAGATGCAGCACGATGATAGGTATCAGTTGAAGCAGAATGTCTTCAACTGATCTCATCGTTATAGGAGATGATCTATGCTTAGATCTAGATAAGTCAAAGTGTTGACTTCTGTTGTAAATGTATTCTCTCTCTCTCTCTCTGTTGAACTTTGAAGATAAAAGAAGATTTGATCAAAGGGTTTCCCCACACATTGTGGGGTTTGTCCCTGGCTTGCGCCATACCTTGTGTCCTCTTGTCTTGGCTTGTCTTCTGCGATTTTATATTTATGTTCTATCTGCAGCTTATTGTAATGTTGATGTGATTGCTAACTGTGAAAATTTAAATAAATTGCTCTAGCATAGAACATACCAAATCTTAACATGGTATCAGAGCTGAGGTGAAGACAATGCCCAAGCAAGAGTGAAAGAGCAATCACCGAAGACAGTTGGGACAAGACAGAAGGATCAATGGGTTCCTCATAATTCACCTAGGGTGAAGTCAAAGCAGAGAATGTTATCAGAATGGCGCAGCAGAAGATTCTGATGGTCCATCTTAAGATCACTTCATTGGGAAGTTCGGATCTAAGGGTGGAAGGAAAGGCGGATGCCTTGTTGAAATAAGTTCGGCCGTTATGCGAAGGAGTGTCTGAATGGCAGAGACACATCTCTTGATGAAGATAACAATCATTCCTGGGACATCCTCAATGATCAAAAGAATGACTGGTAATGCAGGTCATCAAGGAAATGGTCGACTCTTCCATGAAAGCAAGGAACCCCAAAATCTCTTTTACGTACCTGATCGAACCTGGTGTCCATCTCGGAAATGGAAGTCAAAGGTTACAGGGTGGCACTTATCGATGGAAAGGTACATGTCTGAAAATAGATCTTTTAAAGATGTTTTTGAGTTCAGGGTTGTATCAAGTTGTAGGAAGTCCACTAGGGACCATGTCCATTGACTCAACTTCGGAGGTCTATGAGTCAGATGGTGACTAGGATGCCTGAATTCAAAAAGAAGCATGAAGGTACATGTCTGAAATGTACCGAAGGAAAATATTATAAGGGGACCATTCCCCTCATGCAGTAGGTCCAGAGGCTTGGAACAACCCAAGGAGTTTGAGATTAATGATCGGGAATCTCATGTATACAGGTGGAAGAAAGCCCTTTATGGCTTGAAGCCAAACACCTCGAGCATAGTATGAGAGGATTGATAGCTGTCTAATGCAGCTAAGATTCACTAGGAGTGAAACCGATCCAAACCATTACTCGAAGGTTGTGGATGATAAACCTCTCGTACCGGCACCTATGTCTGACAGGTGCAGACCCTCTCATTTATAGGAGACAGAGGGAGTTGGATTTTGAATGTGGGAAGATAAGCTGCAAGCTTGTGACTGCCTCGAGGATCTTAACTTTCAGAAGTTGTATGGTAATGATGTCGGACCAGATTTGGGAAATGCCTCTGAGTTTCATAAACTCATTCGTGTTGATGTTTTTGGAGAACCTCTGTCCGGACATCTGTGTTGCAGTTAGCATGGTGAGCTCATATTTGGTTGAGCCTCACTGGATTGCTGCCAAGAATCTTCTGAGATATCTTCAGGGGCACAATCTCTCATGGATTGAGATACACTGCGGAAAATATGAAACCACATGATTATTCGAATGATGAGTGGGCAGGCAGTGTGGAGGATCACTAGAGCACTTTTCAGTGTTGGTTCTCTTTGGATTCTGCTTCGATGCTGGAAGCAGAAGTCGGTCACTATAAGCACCGCCAAGACCGAATACATGGCTACGAGTATGAACTCGTATGAAGCTGCATGGTTGCAGAATTTCTTATGTTAGTTGTTTTTCTCTGTGACAACCAGAGGTGTGATTCGATTATTGAGGAATCCTGTATTCGACAATTGCTCCAGCAGACAAACATCAGATATTTCCTTATCTGGGATATGGAAAGTCGATGAGCAAGGAGGCTCCATCGCACTGAGATGATATACAGGTCGCTAAAGCCCCGGGGGAAAGATCAAATTTGTGATTTTCCCGAATGACTTGGAGTCATCAAGAGACCTTTGTAAAAGGGTCCTACATGTTGCATACATTGAGCTCTGGGAGCTCTGGGGGGCTTACAGTTCTACTGGAGCAACATACGACCACAGGGTGACTCACCCTCCCCTGGTGGTGCGCACTGGAACAAGATGATTCTCTCTCTTGTGGGACAAGATGATTCGCTCTCTTGTGGAACAAGATGATTTGCTCTCCTGTGTAGCAGGATTGATGTGTTCTCCTGTGAGGCCTGGATTGATGTGTTCTCCATGGCGGCCTGAATTGATGTGTTCTCCATGGCGATTGTAGCAGGATTGATGTGTTCCCCTGTGAGGACAGGATTGATTAAGTTCTCCTGTCGAGGCATCCTACCCATGCAGTCTGGGACTCATGGGAGGTACCTCTCATCTGATCAATGAGCAGGGAAATGAAGTTAGGGACCATAGTAGTACCGATGGACGCATCGTTGTATCTACCGTACTCTCTACGCTAGGATGTCCTCCATTGATCTGGGATCAATGATACTGGTCTGGGACCAGTGGTAGGAGTTGTACATACTATGACGTTGACTTCGGGTCGGCTAAGACTGGTCTGGGACCAGTGGTACATACTACGAGACTGACTTCGTGTCAGTGCAGGACTGGTCTAGGACCAATGAGAGTCGTACATACTATGACGTTGACTTCGGGTCGGTTGAGACTAGTCTGGGACCAGTAGTACACTCTTTGAGGCTGCGATACTGGTCTGGGACTAGTGGTAGGAGTTGTACATATTATGACGCTGACTTCGGGTCGGCTGAGACTGGTCTAGGACCAGTGGTACATACTCCGAGACTGACTTCGTGTCAGTGCAGGACTGGTCTGGGACCAATGAGAGTCGTACATACTATGGCACTGACTTCGGGTCGGTTGAGACTGGTCTGGGACCAGTAGTACACTCTTTGAGCCTGCGGTACTAGTCTGGGACCAGTGGTAGGAGTTGTACATACTATGACGCTGACTTCGGGTCGGCTGAGACTGGTCTTGGACCAGTGGTACATACTCTGAGATTGACTTCGTGTCAGTGCACTGGTCTAGGACCAGTGAGAGTGGTACATACTATGACGCTGACTTCGGGTCGGCTGAGACTGGTCTGGGACTAGTGGTACACTCTTTGAGACTGCGATACTGGTCTCGGACCAGTAGTAGGAGTGGTACCTACTATGACGCTGACTTTGGGTTGGTTGAGACTGGTCTGGGACTAGTGGTACGCACTCTGAGTCTGACTTCTGGTCAGTGAAGAATGGTATGAGACATTCTCGATCAATTCTTCTTCTTCATAGTTCAGCAGAGTTGAGCAGAGTAGAGCTAACAGAACCAGCAGCGCTGAGCAGAGCTGAGCTAGCAGAGCCAGCAGAGCTGAGCAGAGCAGAGCTAGCAGAGCCAACAGAGCTGAGCAGAGCAAAGCAGAGCCAACAGAGCTGAGCAAAGCAGAGCAGAGCTAGCAGAGCCAATAGAGCTGAGCAGAGCAGAGCTAGCAGAGCCAGCAGAGCTGAGCAGAGCAAAGCAAAGCCAGCAGAGCTGAGCAGAGTAGAGCAGAGCCAACAGAGCTGAGCAGAGCAAAGCAAAGCCAACAGAGCTGAGTAGAGTAGAGCAGAGCCAACAGAGCTGAGCAAAGATGGGCTAAGCAGTGCAGGGCATTGATGGCAGAGATAGTACAGTCGTACATATGGATCAGCGGATGGAGTTCTCCCTAGTTGAGAGGGAGTGTTAAATTGGAAACTAGGGCCAAACTCCATGTGGGTCAGTTTATTTATGGCAGCTGATATTTTTATTGGATCCCTCTCATCCAGAGGTGTAGGATTGATCCAAAGATATTCGATTCCGATAAGTATTTATGGAGATATGAATTTATTTTGTTTATGTAATTATTATCAAGCTGACCAGCTCTTATGTAGGCTCTAGAAGCCCAACCGACGTGTCTATTCATCATCCTCGTTGTGGTATAAATAGAAGAGGATTTGAAGTCATTTAGAAACTCTTCACGTGATCTCTTCTCGATGTCTGGGTTTTTGGAGAAGGAGAAAACGACAAGAGGATTTGCTATGATGCCCTAGCCGCATTAGCTTAATGATCTAGAACTAAACATTGCTATGGAAGAAACCCTAGAAGGTGTCACTAAATACGCAGCAACACGAAGGCTCAAGATCTCATAACGCAGTCCAAGAAGAAACATCGTAGAATAATAGGCAGCGTGTAATTTGGGCAGCCGTGGCATTATGGAGAGTGATGAAAATACCGCAGATAGCATGGTAAGACCTATACGCTGTAACATATGTATGCAAACACTGTTCTTGTTATATATCAAACGCTGTTCGTATAAGCTGTTCACGTTAATTTATACACAGTCATATGATAATGGAATCACGTTATATGAAACCACGGAACCATGCTATACCCAATCCATACAGCGCACAACACTACCACGCAGTCTCAATGTTCACGCTGGATAGATGTACGCAGTCATCACGTTGTCCGCAGTTAATGCTATACGCAGCCCTAGCTCATACACTGTAGTGGATCTGGCAGCACAACACTTATACGCAATACGTGAGGTCATATACACAATGTATGTTATATGCTGTTCATGTTTGTGGATGATTATACACTGTTTTCATGCAGTCATGAGATCACGCTGTACATGATACGCAGCCCTAGCAACATACGCAACAATTCATGCGATGGAACACAGTCAATAGGAATAGCCCTTAACTCAGTCATAAATGGAGGCATAGTACACTATCCAAGCAGCCCTTAACTCTGTTAATGAAGGCACTATATATGCACAGTCATGGAAACTCATACACTGTTATGCAGAGGCTGATATATAATGCTGTCATGGCAGCAACATTCACTCTGGTCAATACGCAACAAATATATATATATGCTGGCAAATATATACGCTGTAAACATCTAGAATGTATTAGGTGTAGTCATAAGGACACAGCTGTGAGCTATGTATGTATTGGGTCAATACTCTCATAGTCCAGGTCATGGATGATATATATGGGCAGTAAGAGCAGTATGATGTAGATGGGCAGTGTGAGCAGCATGATGCATGATGTATGAGATCATGAGCATCATGATGAATGAGATCATAAACATGAAGAGCAGCAACATGACAAGATCATGTGCATGGGCAATACAATAATACATTAGCAGGGGCAGCAACATGATGATGATGCACATTAGTTTGAGCAGCATTATGATGGATAAAATCATGGACATGGACAACCGCATGGTGCAGTATGCAGTGGTGCAACTAGAGAACCAGATGCAGCACGATGATAGGTATCAGTTGAAGCAGAATGTCTTCAACTGATCTCATCGTTATAGGAGATGATCTATGCTTAGATCTAGATAAGTCAAAGTGTTGACTTTTGTTGTAAATGTTTTCTCTCTCTCTCTTTGCTGAACTTTGAAGATAAAAGAAGATTTGATCAAAGGGTTTCCCCACACATTGTGGGGTTTGTCTCTGGCTCACGCCATATCTTGTGTCCTCTTGTCTTGGCTTGTCTTCTGCGATTTTATATTTATGTTCTATCTGCAGTTTATTGTAATGTTGATGTGATTGCTAACTGTGAAAATTTAAATAAATTTCT
This sequence comes from Pinus tabuliformis, assembly GCA_031772625.1. Lineage (NCBI taxonomy): Eukaryota > Viridiplantae > Streptophyta > Pinopsida > Pinales > Pinaceae > Pinus > Pinus tabuliformis. Next base: position 1,541,701,576 of record CM062804.1, on the reverse strand, counting down.
CTAGCATAGAACATACCAAATCTTAACAACTTGCACCAATAACATTACAGAGTATGGGGCTCTCTTGTTAGGTTTGGAAGCAGTCAAGTCTAGAGGGATTCAAAAAATAATTGTATAGGGGATTCAGATCTAGTAGTATCACAACTTAGGGGAACCTTTGACACAAAGGATGAGAAATTGAAACCCTATAAATAAAGAATCACTCACATGCTTAAAGGGTTCGATGATATATCTCTCCAGAAATTTGATAGATCTTTCAATGATGTGGCTAATACCTTGGTTGTGGCCGCTTCTACCTCCACAATTATCCCTCACGATGTTGTAAGGAAAGGGAGATGCATCGTTGATACAATTCATAGGCCTTCCATCCCTAACGATGAGGAACATTGGCTTGTGTTTGAAGATGACCAAGACATAAATAACTTCCTACAAGACCATCAAAGTTGTCACTCAAAAGAAAAAGATTTCATTAATGAGCAACACTTTGATAGCAACGATTCTAACATTAGTAATAGTAGCGAGGAAAACCTTGACACGTTTGATCTAAATATAGGATCTATGACCTCTCCCCAAATCATCAAGATTGGAAAAAACCTCTCTAGAAGGGAAAGGGATGAGCTCAAAAATTTTCTAAGAGAGTTTAAAGATGTCTTTGCCTTGTCATATGATGACTTAAAATCATATAGCCTTGAGATTATCAAACACACAATTCCTCTCAAAGAGGAGGTGAAACCTGTGAGGCAAAAACTAGTGAGGATGAATCGCAAACTTTCCCCTCTCGTCAAGGAAGAGCTCCAAAAAATGGTGGACGCAGGGATCATTGCCCCTATTAGGCATTCATCATGGATCTCCAACCCGGTAATCACTCGAAAAAAGACTAGTAATATCAGGATGTGCATTGACTTTAGGGACCTTAACCGTGGATGCCTAAAAGACAACTACCCTTTTCCCAACATGGAAAACCTACTACAAAGAATAACAGGGTCTCAAATGATGTCATTCTTGGATGGATTCTCTAGATACAACCAATTCATTTTTAAAGAAGGGGACCACTTTAAAACCACTTTTACTACACCATGGGGAACATACATGTACCTTAGGATGCCCTTTGGTCTCCTGAATGTTGGATCTACCTTTCAAAGGGCCATGGACTTCGCCTTCAGGGACCTCATCGGGAAGATCATGGAGATCTACCAAGATGATTTGACTGTAGCCTCTAAAGAAAGAAAATACCATTGTAAGCATCTGAGTAAGGTGTTTGAGAAGTGTAGACAATACAACATCTCTCTTAATCCTAAGAAATCAATCAATGGTGTGGACAAAGGAAAATTGCTAGGACATGTGGTTTCCAAAGATGGGATTAGCATTGACCCCGAAAGGATCCAAGATATTAGCAATATCCCTTATCCCAAAAATCAAGACGCTTTGAGATCATTCTTCGGGTTAATCAATTTCTTAAGAATATTCATACCAAACTTTGTTGAAATTGTCAAACGCATGAGTAGCCTCTTGAAGAAAAACACCCCATACATATGGGACTCCACAATGGATGAAGCCTTTGAGGAAATAAAGAAAATAATTGCTTCAACCCCCATCCTTGTTAGCCCTGATTACACTAAGGATTTTATCATCTACTCCTTTGCCTCCAAAGACACTATTGTTGGGATACTTATGCAAAGAGATGATAATGGGGATGAGATACCAATAAATTTTATGAGTAAACGACTCCTTGATGCCGAAACAAGATACACCGTCACTGAAAAGCATACACCCTTGTCAAATCGATTAAGCATTTCAGGGCCTATGTCGGGTACAACAAAAGCTATGCATATGTACCATACCTGGTTATCAAAGATGTGCTATCCCAATCTAATTGCCTTGGGTTCAGGGGAAAATGGGTGTCCAAAATCCAAGAATATGACCTTGACATTTTCCTGAAGAAGATCATCCAAGGGCAGGGCTTGGCTGAGATGATGACTGAAAGAAATAACGAAGCCATAAGAGAAGGAGAGGAAGAGAAAATACACGCTACTACTATCGAGCTTGAGGAAGATGAGTGGTACAAAGACATAGTCTATTACTTATGAAACATATTTTCCCCTCCTCACCTAACAGACCACAAAATAAGGTCCCTAAGGTTGAAGGCATCTAAGTTCTGACTAACCCAAAATGGAATCGGATGGATGAGCCCGGACAGGGAAATCCTCAGATGTGTTAATAAAGAAGAATCCGAGAAATCACTAAAGGAGTTTCATGCTGGGTTTTGTGGGGGACAATATTTTGAGGGCATGTTACTACTAGCCCACCATCTTTGTTGATACCTTGAACTTCATAAAAAAGTGCCAACCTTGCCAATTCTTTTCCGGAAAGAAGCATTTGGTCGCCATGCCCTTGGAAAACGTAGTAATGGACACCCCCTTTTGACAATGGGGTTTGGATTTCATTGGCGAATTCAAGGAAAACTCAAGTCATGGTCATAAGTGGATCGTCACCGCAACTGACTACTTCACCAAATGGGTGGAGGCCATACCAACCCAAGTAGCAACTGACCAAGTGGTCATGGATTTCCTTGAGGACAAAATCATAACCAGGTTCGGGGTTCCCGCTAAAATTGTGATTGATAATGCCAAAGCCTTCAACTCCATGCCTCTCACATACTTCTGTAACAAGTATGGTATAATAATGTCTCATTCCTATAATTATTACTCCTAGGGAAATGGCCAAGTTGAGTCTAGTAATAAGGATCTCAGTAGAATCATAAAGATAACTATGGAAAATCACAAGAGAGATTGGGATAGCAATATCAAATATGCCCTCTAGGCTGACAAAACCACGTTAAAGGATTCCACCAGTTTTAGTCCCTTTCATTTAGTGTATGGGTCAGAGGCCAAGCTACCTATGTAGCTCCAACTATCTGTCCTTGAGTGCCTAAAAGCCTTTCCCGAACAATAGGATGCTATACAGTCCCGTATTGCACAAATTATTGAAAGTGATGAAAACAGGAAGAAGGCCCTTGATCAAATTGTTTGTGGCCATGACAAGATTAAAACTACATTTGACAAACATACACAGACTAGAACACTTAAAACCAAGGATATTATACTATTATGGGATAAAAGAAGGGAGAAGCCAGGTATGCACAAGAAGTGGAATAATCTATGGATAGGCCCTTTTAAGATAACTAACACCCCAGGAGTAAAATCGTATCACTTGGAAACTAAAGAATGTGAGTCAGTCCCTCTCCTCGTAAATGGGCAACTCCTGAAGGAGTACTTTCTCGAAGGTACTTGACATTGTACCATATGCATGTTAGAGTAGGATGCATTGCATGATGACTTTTGCATTAAAACTAACTACATATGATGTTCTCCATGATAGATTAGATTGCATATGCATATCTACACACACACACACACACACACATACACACACATGTTTAAGGGCTAACATTAAGCATGGGTGTTCATCAGACACCATGAAAAACATGTTATCTCATGGCTTTGATCTTTGACATGTGCAGATAATAGGTCTATAGTGACCAAGATATTGTTGGAGTTCTCGTGACCTTCTGTTCGAGCAACCTCGACCACTTCTACGAGAGATCACGTCCCGGTTGGAGCCATATGTTACCCACCACTTTGTGGGTGATATCCCTAGGAGAAAATTTTCTCCATGATGAGCCTCAACCGACAACCACGAGCCCCTTGATGCCTCCTACTAGCTCGTTGTGCCATTTCTCTACCACCTGAGCCAGTCATTTGGTCCCTCACCTTCCTGTATTGATCGTATGTTTGAAGGTGGGCCTCCTGAATCTAAAGGTATGTCTTGTCATTTGGTAATTGAGTATTGGGTTACTTATCATGAATACTTCTGGGTATGGATTGATGGGGGGATTTGGCGGAAAGAATGGGCTTAGTTTGTGCTCCTATCCCCTTGATCTCTTTTGGGATTATTACCCTTGGATCTTAGTTCCGTGGGATCTCCTTTATTTACCATTTGGTTCTAGGTTGGTACTACTTGGGAAACCCCAATTTTCAGTGTGTGGTCCCACTCCTTTATCCACACATATCACTCCCTTTCCACCCACTATACCCATATTCATCTTTTCCCCCACATGGGTCCACATAGGGTTAGCTTCCCTACCCCCTTTCACCCACCTTCGGTTAGGCCTAGAATGATACCCTGGAGGTTGAAGCAATTAAAAGAAAAAGTGAAAAGCATAAATAGCCACATTTAATAGTAAATTATACCACAAAATGAAAAAAGATGGCTCAGAAAAAATTAATTAACACGTGGACAAAAGACGACACATGATCTCTACCCAATCCATGGGCATCACCCTGGTTCCATAGGCCCTAAATGAGCCTCCTCTATCATTCAGAAACCCATGATTGTCCCAACCCCTGGAGGGAAATGAACCGCCCTACCTCAAAGGGGTTAATCACTGCTATATTATACACATCATGCTCTTGTCCTTTGAGGCCCGAGTAGTTAACTAAAGAAAAATTCATAAAAGGCAAAAGGAATATAAAGAAGGGTGTAAAAATCAAGGTTGGGGCACCTCATGTATCACGATTGCTCCATCCTATACATTATATACCTAGGTGTGGGTTTCCCCTTATCTAGCTACCCATATGCCCCATTATGTGGCCCAAGGCTGCCCCTCTCATTCTCTATTCCATCTCACCTATTTGTCACTTTCCACCCACATTAGAAGGATGTACCTTGGACATACTATCCCCTTTAAGGGTTGAAACCACCTAATAAGATCCTTGGCTAACCCCCTTTGGAGTTTGGAGACACTAGCACATGCCAAAGCCCACTACGGAAGGGCATGCCATTATGAAATTCCCACGTTGTTATCCATGGTTTGTAAGCTTCTTTACCTAATCATTCTAATGATTGATTGTATTGGAATCCTAGGGGACGCGTTGGAACTTATGTAGGATTGCAGGTGGCTTCCATTTGATTTTGGCTTCCCTATATGGGATCCAAACCCCCATAGGTCCACATTGGAACTTGTAGGGTGTGCATAGAGATCCATGGGCATCCACAACAACATACATCACTCTATAGATCTTAATGGATGTTCAGAGACTACTAGTGATCCACTTTTGGGGCGATGGTGACATGATTGGTACACTATGCCTAGTAGGACCCCATAGGAGCCCCATACTCTTATCAGGTGTCCCAACACTTGTACGATGGCATGGAAACATTCATTCCACCACCTGGACCATTACAAAGGATCTACAAACATATCTGATTCATATGGAGACCCATGGGGTCATTGATGTGCCCTCAGACCCACGAGATCACCATAGGTCTACTACTTGGAGAACAAGGGACCACTCGCTTGTCCATCATATTCCAAGGAATTTATTCCTCAATATGGCACTTCAAGATGTTATTGAGTCTTTAGAGGGCCCTATGCCCTGCATACATCATTATTTGACCCCTTGTGAGGCTTGTTTTTACATTATGAGTTAGTATGGTGGGTTTCTCACCATTAGGAGTTATTATTTGCGCATTATTTTATCTTTAGGGGCCCATAGGCTAATTCTAACTCATTAGAAGGCTATATATTGATGTCAGATACATTCATTTGTATCATCACATGATTTGGGATCTATCTAGTCTTAGAGAATTTTCACTCTTTTTCCTTGGAGGATATTTGCTGGAGATGGATGAATTCTGATGTATGGATTTGGGCTATTTCTCTTATCTTTGAGCTTTGTTATGCAAACTAATTTCTAGTTGGATATACTCTATAAAGTTGTAAGTGATTTTTATTTTTGTTATTCTTGTTGTTGCATACTGCTAAAATTAGGTCTAGTTGTTGCATTATTGTAATGTGGAATTGAGCTATGTTTAGTTATTAAATGTATGGTCCAATGTTATATGAATGAGATGTCCTAGAGATTATTTATCTCGAGGATATTACAACATTTCATTTTAAGTATAAATGCTTGAACATCACTTTCCTTTTCTTACTATCTACATTGGATGAAGTTGGCTTTCTAAGCCTCCTTGATTAAGAATCCAAGTTCTTACTCATTACCATCCTCGACTCCATATCCCCAAATGAATTAGGCACTGGTTCCATAATAAGGGTGATCATCTTAACCTTCATTTTACCATTTTTCCCCTTTACCCCAATTCTAGCCCCATTAGGTCACCTAGGGCATCAATTTCCCTGTAATTGGGCCAAGGAACATTTTTGATCTCCTCTATGCTACTGTGCTGGTGGGTCCCCTCCCTATCCTCCAAATTTGAGTCGATTCTGACAGTGGAATCTCTGGTAATCTTAAGCCCTAGCGCGAGGAACAAATTTTACCTAGGTATCCCCAAGACTAGACCTTAATAGGATCAATTCAACCTTTTGAAGTGAATATTCCTATTTGGTCCTTTCCCCTCACCTTGTCGAGCATAGGAACATCATTGGTTGCTATATTCCATCCCCGAACTTAGGTTGGGTCCACTTCGCCTGTTGTGGTCCCACTTCTCAATAAATATTATTTATCAAAGACCACTTGGGAATCCAAGATTCCAAGGATTATAGGGATTTAGGAACTCCTTTATAAGCTTATTATTTCTCCTTCAACCCTCCAATCCTCACCCCTTACCCCTGGTGGATCAAGTCCCTTTCTTAAAGAGAAAGAAAACTCCATTTTTCACTCCATCCTTGGGAAAGGGTTTTTATGATCACTCCTCACCTATCCATTGACATCTATCTTACAAAGTGATCCCTACACTATCAAGACTCCTCCCATCAGTGAAATTCTGTAAAGAGCAGCGAAACTTAGCTGTGGTGACAGTGGGTTAAGCGTCCACCGTTTCCCTTGACCTAGCAGTTGCCCTCTTAGGAACCTCTCTTAGGTCTCCTACTAGTTTGAGGGGTAATAGGAACCAAATGGGTTTTCAAGAACAAACTGAATAAACAGGGTCAAGTGATCAGGAACAAAGCTCGATTGGTCTACAAAGGGTATGCCCAAATAGAAGGGGTAGAAATTGAAGAAACATTTGCACCAGTAGCTCGACTGGAAACTATAAGGATATTTCTTGCTCTTTCCTTCCATAAGAATATCAAAGATATCAGATGGATGTAAAGTCTACATTTCTTAATGGATATTTAGAAGAAAAAGTGTACATTGAGCAGCTAGAAGGATTTCTACTCTCCACAGACGAAGGGCTCGTATGAAAACTAAAGAAGGCCCTGTATGGATTAAAGCAGCTCCCCAGAGCTTGGTATGAAAGGATGGATATGTATCTTTAGCAAAAATGGTTTAAGAAAGGCATAGTTGATAGTAACCTTTATGTAAAATCTGAAGGCGACCATCTACTGATAGTAGTTGTGTATATGGATGATATAATATATGGCAACGATATGGAACAGTTGGCGCATCAATTTGAAAAATGTATGCAAACTGAGTTTGAAATGTCCATGGTTGGAGAATTGTCCTTCTTTTTGGGACTACAAATTATTCAGTATCCACAAGGAGTGTCTATATCCCAATCCAAATATCTCAAGGAAACCCTGAAGAAAATTGGAATGGAAGATTGCAAACTAGTCAGAACGCCCATGACTACAGGCTGCAAATTGTGCAAAGAAGATGGAACATTGCTAGTAATCAAAATGAATACAAGTCAATGGTTGTAAGCTTACTATATCTGAAAACTTCAAGTCCATACATGATGCAAGCAGTGGGGATTGTAGCCATATTTCAGGCCTTTCCATGGGAGAGTCATGTTGTTGCTGTCAAACAGATCTTCCAATATCTTCAAGGTACACTAGAGTATGTATTGTGGTATGCTAAGAGAGAAGATTTCAATTTAAAGGCCTACACAGATGCAGATTGGGATGGAAGTCTTGATGATAGGAAGAGTACTCCTGGTGCAAATTTCTTCCTAGGTGAATGCTTAGTGTCGTGGGTTAGCAAGAAATATGGCTCCATCTCTCTATCGACTACTAAAGCAGAGTATATTGATGCTGCTACCTGTTGTACACAAATTCTATGGATGAAGTGAACCTTGAGAGATATAAAGGTAGAGTTTTCTGATCCCATACTAATAACGTGTGACAACACAAGTGCCATCAACATATCTAAAAATTTAGTCATGCATTCAAAGTCTAAGCATATTCCTATCAAGTATCATTTCTTTAGGGAACAGGTTACAGCTCACACTGTTAGTCTTGAATATATATCCACTAAGGAGCACCTGGTAGATATCTTTACCAAGCCACTGACAAGGGAACCATTTGAATATCTTAGGCAATAGACAGTAGTTGTGACTCCTCCCTCTAAATGACTTCATTTTGGAAGGTGGTGGAAGCTACGCAACATGTGAAATTCATGGGAGAGTAGACTACAATGGTTCAAGGGGAGTGCTCGAGAATATTTCTTTGCCACTTATGTCAAAGGGGGAGAATATTGGCATCAGAGTAGACCATGCCTAACGTGAGGGGGAGATTATGGTGTTGCCATGAATGCAAAAGGGGGAGATTGCTGGACATTTGATGGTGTATGGGTGGTTGTGTAAGTGTTGGCTTTGATGTCAAACAAGGGTCAACATGATGATTGGGTATTTGGGAGGAATCCCATGGTAGTTGCATGCTTCTTGTAGAGAATCATGATAGTAGAAGGCTTACTGAAGAAGACATAAAATGATTATTTTGTGTTTGGAAGGAATCCCATGGTAGCTACAGGCTTCTTGTAGAAAATCATCACAATAGTAGGCTTATTGAAGAATCCATAAAATTATCATTATGGCAGTTGTGAGTTCATCTGTCCAAAGAGTCAATGAGAAGAAAATTTTACAGTCACCTTCCACGCAGCTAAAGGACTCAAAGCCTACATCAGACCTTCTCCATTGGAAAGCGCTCTGAATAAGATTTTCAATGATATGCGTAAGTCCAAAAATGGACTCTTGGGTCAAAAGTTATGGCTTGTCGATGTTTAGGGACTTGAAGTCCTAAGAAGGTTGGGATATCAGAGATCTACATGATATCGAAGATCGGCATGTCAGCGCATCAAATATTAGATATCAAGATGCCAACATATCAACAATTGGAGGTTCGGTACATCAGAGGGGGTTGTATCAGAGATTGGAGGAAATTAAAACCCCAGAGATTAGAGTATCAGAACTTCTTCAAGTGAGTAAAGTGCATAAAGTTAAGATATCGATAAGTGTCGATATGCCCATATAAGCGTTGAGGAATGCCAAAGGAGGATTAATGAAGGATTTCGTTGCAAAACCAAAGGTTGACGGGTCTTCTTCTCTCTCTCCTCCAGCAGGACACATGGCAGCATATGAATGGCTCTAGTAAGCTACAGTGGCGGTTGATGTCAGCGTGACATGGCAATATGACAGGACACGTGGTAGGCATATTTAACCTTATTGGGTAGTCTAATGGGCCAGAATCAAGTGACATGTGACACCACTAAAGAGTCTCCATGTGGAGTGATGACGTCATATCGGAACTCATCGATCGGAAGATTGAAGATGTTGGAACTCCATAACAATTGGAGTGTTGAAAAGTTCTGATATAGAGGGATTCTGATATTGGGCTGGCACATGGTCATAAGAGCTCAATGAACCAAGGGCATGGAGTAGTCAACAAAGGGATAATGGCCCCCGGCAGGAGTCTGAAGGCTTAACACCTCAAGGCTAAGCGGCAGGTCACAACTAGCGGTCCTATGATGAGAAGTACTGTGAGTGCTAAGCAAAAGGAGCTTAGAAATTAGAAGATTAGAATATTAGAATTCTGTACCACTGTGAAGAGTGTGATATGGAATCACTCCAATAAGGGATTACATATATTTAAAGAATGTGTGGGCTGGGAGCTGCGATATTGAATGAAGGCACAAAGGAGTTGGTATTTGAAAAAGGCTAGTCCTGTGGAAGACTCTGTAACAAGAAATCGAGGACAACATTGGTATTTGAGATGAATTCAAGTGCTTGAAGGAAGAAATCATCTCCTTCGCGTGCATGAGTGGTTATGGTAAGTAAGAACAGGACGGTCACCTCTATGGACAGTCAATTGTAGAACGATAAATAAGCATGGGACTCTCGGAGGAGTGTGCAGATCATCTGAGAATTAATTTCTCAATATAGGATCTATGTGCAATCAGACTACGAAGAAATGCAAGAACCCTCTCGGTTTTGAGCGTTGTGACAAGAAACTATTAGAAGGCACAAGAGTGGAAAGTGAAGTCATGCCTAAGCATAGATTGGAAGCTACAAGACAACGTGGAGAGGCTCCCTTGTGAAGAGTGTCCCAGTGGAAAAAAACCATCACCAGCAATGGAAAATATGGGGAAGTGAGCATATGTGTGTGTGAGCAGTGCTGTGAAAGCGAGCATCGAAGAAGAGAGGTTGAAGCTCCTAAGAGGACACAATGTAACACAGTGGAAAGAGTAGCGTGAGGACTATGCGAAGAATTGCAAGGGTAGTGCTAAAGTGTAGTCAGTGAAGAGTCCTTGATAGTGAAGGTAGAGCACAAAGGAAGTGTTGATGTGAGCAACGAGAGGAGATCTGCTGCAAGTGAGTACAGAAGGAAAAATGCATAAGTCAAATCTGTGAACATCCATTGTTTGGTATTTTACTTGTAAAATTGTATGCCTTTGTTTTCCAGTTTGAAAATTGTATGAAATAGTAGAATAGTAACAAGGAAAAGTTAGTGTCTGCAAACTAAAGAGGTTGGTGCCTCTTGGAAAGTTGGTCCTTGCTAACTGTTATCACCCTAAAATCTTTGTCTCTAAGCTTTGGTAAGTTGCCTTGTTTCTATTCATAGTCTTATAATTTTTGAGTCATCTCATCACAATTAGTGTCATTCTCATTTACAAACCCTTCTTCTAGTCATGGTGTTAAAGGGTCTCTAGGTCATTTCATGCTTTAAGGGTTAGGTCATAAGGTTAGAAGTCTCTTAAGATCATATCTCTTTTCCAAATAATGTTTGACAGCCTCATTCCATGTTTTAGAAGTCTTACCAGGTGTTTATAAGTCATATCTCACATCATTTTGGAGAAATTTTGAAAGTAGCTACGAAATCACTGAACTAGGAGTTTTCGTAGCGCGCTACGAAACCCCTGTAGCAGCCTATTTTAGCAGAAAAACTGTTTTTACTAGTTAACTTCCAAAAGCTTTCCTGAGTAGCCGAGAACTTAATTTTGCAAACTGAAAGAGGCTTTTCTTCATAACATGCTGCACTACATAAACCTCTTTCAGTTTCTTCAATTCCATTCTTAGGTGGGAGAAATTTATGGTTAAACTTGCGCTACGAAACTGCTGAAAGTCAAGCTTTGTCTTCTGGTTTTAGCAGTCTTTTTCAAGATCCATTTCTGGTTACAAGAAGATGTATTTTGGAATTCTGAGGGAGATTTCTCTTCATAAACTCTCCAGATACAATAACCTATCTCACTTTATTCATAAGTGTTTTCAGTTGGGAGATACTAAGCTTTCATTGAGACCCTACTTTCAGAAAACGGATTTTTCCTGTTTGCCACGTGTTTTTCAAGGACAGTTTCTGGACAGCTGGAGAAATGTTTTAAAAAACCAGGAGAGGTTTTTGTTCTGGACAACATGGGCTACAAAAACCTCCTTCAGTTTCGTAAAATGTGTCATGAATGAAGAGATAAAGGCTCTGTCCCACGTGCCAATTTTCAAGGATCTAAACCTAAAAACAGGGAAACATGTTCCCTAATTTCTAGGGTTTGTCATCAGCAGTTGGGTGACCACGTGGGAGGCTTCATCAAATTCGACTTCATGGAGTTTTAGGTGTCAAATAATGTTTTAAATGTTTAGATAAGGTTGTTGTAATCATAATAAGGAGTTACACTCCTAGTTGTATTAGGTCACTAGCACTCCTAGTTAACAGCTAGTTCTAATTAATGGTTTGTTTTATGGTTAGAATAGGTGTCACTGATGGCAAATTCGAATTCTCTTGATGAGGGATGATGGAATCCTAATTGTAAATGCTTTATATAGAGCAAGAGGTCGAATTAGCAAGGGGTTGGAAAATGTTAGAGAAAAAGACTACTTTTGTAAATGCTATGCAGGGATTGATATATACAGAAGCAGTTGGACTTTTCTGAAGCTGAGATTCTTAGTGTACTTCAGTGAGCTTCATCTTTTATCTTTGAAACGCTTTACTTCCATAGTCTTAATGCTTATTACTCAGAATTCATGGAGGAACATGCTCTGACTTCCTTTAAGTGTTAAACTATGGTGAATTGAGTTCAGTAATACATGCTTGACTTTACTTCTCAGGATTCATGAGGGATTTTTTATGTTCAGAATATGTGATGTTGTCCTTTTCTTAATTCTTACAGTGGTATGGATGTATAATCACTCAGAATTCACTGAATGTGCTCTGACTTCCTGTATACATTTATAAACTGTGTGGTCCCATATGAGTTTATGTTCTGAATGTTTAAATGCTGAATGCCCTGACTTCCATGTAAGGTTGAGTTCATTGTTATATTGAGGTGTTGTTGACTCAGAATTCATGCCCATATGCTCTGACTCCTATGAACTTCAAGTTGTTGAGACTTTCTTGAATGTGTCACTCTTTCATTGAAGTATATACAAGCCTCAGTTTTATAAGAAGAGCTATTTGTTATCCTTATCTCAGTCACTGACTCCATAGCCCAATGGTAGCAAGTCTCCATCTTCCAATCTACAAACATATAAAATCACAAACCATAGAGTTAGCCATCTATCCATTTCTTTAATCAATATCATTAACCCTTTGAGAGAGCCCTCTCGGGCTAAGGAGGCTAAGCCTTAGCTAAAAGATTGGTTTGAAATAGTTACACTGAGATAGTCTGATCAGTAGCCTATCAGGGTCCTATTTTGGTGATAACATTTTGGTGCGTCTGCCGGGAGCCTGAAGATTATTCATTCCCGAAATCAATAGGCTGAACTTCTGAAGGTAGCAGGAGCTCAGACATCTTTTTGAGGCTGCAAAACTACCTTGGCGACTCCACACATCGAATAAGAAATTGGAAGGTGACTCCACTGCTAGAAGATTAGTTGCTTGATGAAGTTTCAAGATGAATTCCACTGCAAGAATGAATGCCAGGTATGCTCCTATGAATCGGTCTCATATCCCTGGTTTTCCAAATCCTATGCCAAAGGTTGATTGGTTAGAGGATCTTCCAATATTCAAAGATGAAAAGAAAGACAATGCTGCTCTTCATTTGGTTAGGTTTCATATGCATGTACGCAGTCTTAAGGTTCACTTTCCTGAGGATTGTCTCATGAGGATGTTTATGACCACTTTAAAAGGAAAAGCATGGTCTTGGTATAAAAGTTTGGAAAATGGTTCATTATATTCTCTTGCTGATTTCCATGATGTGTTCTATGACATGTATAAAGAATGTCATCCTTCCTTATTGTTGCTCAAAGATTGCTGTAGACATTCTTTAAGTCTTATTCAGTACTTGGAGGATTGTTATGATGATGATGAATTTATGGATGAAGAAATTTTAGAGGCTCTTCATAACAATGCATTTCAGCACCAAGAAGAAAGTATAACATCTCATGAAATGCAGCATGAAGATCAGCAGGGGTTTACTTATGAAAATCATATTACATCCTCTGAGATTGATGTAGAGATGCAGCAGACTTCTCAGTCTTCGAATCATAATGAAGATGAAAATGATTACCCACAGCAAGAAGAAATACTGGAGGAAATTTTCTATGACCCTCAGGCGGAGGAAAAGGTTGTTCATTTTTGTGATTCCTTGCAGCAGCTTGCATCAAAGAATGATCTTTATAATGAAGAAAATTAAATTGTTTGTGGGCATCATTTAGAAAGGCAGTTGGATAGCATATCAAATAAATTTGGTGTGGCTGAGGATCAGTTGTTTGAAGATATAGAATGTTATGAGAATCATCAAACTAACCATGTGTTTTTTGACCCTATAGCTGACTACATGGAAAATATTTACTGTTCAGGCTTCCAATTATATGTTCATCTTGAAGAACAGTTACACCTCATGCTTCCTTGGTTATTTCAGTATCTGGTTTATTTATGCTTCAAGCACAGTAAGGAGATCCAAGTTTCAGATCAGATTGATGATTGGCTTCATTGGAAGTTTCATGTTCCTTGAGCTACAATTGGAGAATGCAGCTGATAGGGTAGGTAGGAATGTGCAAATAAGCTCAGGGTAGGTTGACTGAGCATCTATTTCAGTAGGTGCAGTTTGAATTCTTCGTTCAGAAAACATAAAAGGCTCGAGGAGAAAATTGGGCAGAGGTTCAGAGTTTTCTTCTAGAAGATGGATAGCGGCACTGGAGCTACAAGTTCTTAGTATACCACAAGGGCACACTATCCCTAGTGGAGCCACTGTTATCACCCTAAAATCTTTGTCTCTAAGCTTTGGTAAGTTGCCTTGTTTCTAGTCATAGTCTTATAATTTTTGAGTCATCTCATCACAATTAGTGTCATTCTCATTTACAAACCCTTCTTCTAGTCATGGTGTTAAAGGGTCTCTAGGTCATTTCATGCTTTAAGGGTTAGGTCATAAGGTTAGAAGTCTTTTAAGATCATATCTCTTTTCCAAATAATGTTTGACAGCCTCATTCCATGTTTTAGAAGTCTTACCAGGTGTTTATAAGTCATATCTCACATCATTTTGGAGAAATTTTGAAAGTAGCTACGAAATCACTGAACTAGGAGTTTTCGTAGCGCGCTACGAAACCCCTGTAGCAGCCTGTTTTAGCAGAAAATCTGTTTTTACTAGTTAACTTCCAAAAGCTTTCCTGAGCAGTCGAGAACTTAATTTTGCAAACTGAAAGAGGCTTTTCTTCCTAACATGCTGCACTACATAAACCTCTTTCAGTTTCTTCAATTCCATTCTGAGGTGGGAGAAATTTATGGTTAAACTTGCACTACGAAACTGCTGAAAGTCAAGCTTTGTCTTCTGGTTTTAACAGTCTTTTTCAAGATCCGTTTCTGGTTACAAGAAGATGTATTTTGGAATTCTAAGGGAGGTTTCTCTTCATAAACTCTCCAGATACAATAACCTATCTCACTTTATTCATAAGTGTTTTCAGTTGGGAGATACTAAGCTTTCATTGAGACCCTACTTTCAGAAAACGGATTTTTCCTGTTTGCCACGTGTTTTTCAAGGACAGTTTCTGGACAGCTGGAGAAATTTTTTAAAAAACCAGGAGAGGTTTTTGTTCTGGACAACATGGGCTACAAAAACCTCCTTCAGTTTCGTAAAATGTGTCATGGATGAAGAGATAAAGGCTCTGTCCCACGTGCCAATTTTCAAGGATCTAAACCTAAAAACAGGGAAACATGTTCCCTAATTTCTAGGGTTTGTCATCAGCAGTTGGGTGACCACGTGGGAGGCTTCATCAAATTCGACTTCATGGAGTTTTAGGTGTCAAATAATGTTTTAAATGTTTAGATAAGGTTGTTGTAATCATAATAAGGAGTTACACTCCTAGTTGTATTAGGTCACTAGCACTCCTAGTTAACAACTAGTTCTAATTAATGGTTTGTTTTATGGTTAGAATAGGTGTCATTGATGGCAAATTCGAATTCTCTTGATGAGGGATGATGGAATCCTAATTGTAAATGCTTTATATAGAGCAAGAGGTCGAATTAGCAAGGGGTTGGAAAATGTTAGAGAAAAAGACTACTTTTGTAAATGCTATGCAGGGATTGATATATACAGAAGCAGTTGGACTTTTCTGAAGTTGAGATTCTTAGTGTACTTCAGTGAGCTTCATATTTTATCTTTGAAATGCTTTACTTCCATAGTCTTAATGCTTATTACTTAGAATTCATGGAGGAACATGCTTTGACTTCCTTTAAGTGTTAAACTATGGTGAATTGAGTTCAGTAATACATGCTTGACTTTACTTCTCATGATTCATGAGGGATTTTTTATGTTCAGAATATGTGATGTTGTCCTTTTCTTAATTCTTACAGTGGTATGGATGTATAATCACTCAGAATTCACTGAATGTGCTCTGACTTCCTGTATACATTTATAAACTGTGTGGTCCCATATGAGTTTATGTTCTGAATGTTTAAATGCTGAATGCCCTGACTTCCATGTAAGGTTGAGTTCATTGTTATATTGAGGTGTTGTTGACTCAGAATTCATGCCCATATGCTTTGACTCCTATGAACTTCAAGTTGTTGAGACTTTCTTGAATGTGTCACTCTTTCATTGAAGTATATACAAGCCTTAGTTTTATAAGAAGAGCTATTTGTTATCCTTATCTCTGTCACTGACTCCATAGCCCAATGGTAGCAAGTCTCCATCTTCCAATCTACAAACATATAAAATCACAAACCATAGAGTTAGCCATCTATCCATTTCTTTAATCAATATCATTAACCCTTTGAGAGAGCCCTCTCGGGCTAAGGAGGCTAAGCCTTAGCTAAAAGATTGGTTTGAAATAGTTACACTGAGATAGTCTGATCAGCAGCCTATCAGGGTCCTATTTTGGTGATAACACTAACCAAAGGGGGTCGGTGCCTCTTGTGAGGGGGTGCTCACAAAAAATCATATGTAATTAAGTGGGTGCTTAATTTACATCATGAAAAAACAACAAATTGGTGGTTTTTTTCCCTCTGGGTTTCCACGTGAAAAACACTGTGTCAAATGTGTGTTGCTCATGTGATTGTTGCTTGAATACGTGTGTATGAAATATTTTTAGTTCATTGTTTTGTGAATGAATGCTCTCACAAGTTAGACAACATAAGAAGGGACCATAAGCATAATAAGAAAAAGAAAAAAGAGTTTCTTAATTACTGATTCACCCCCTCACAATTCCTTATTTTAACAAACTCTTCATTTGGTTTCAAGTGGGATAATGTCAAATGTGAAACCAAATAGGACTTCATCGTCGTCCTCGCCTTCCCACAACCGACTCTCCGACACTTCGCCATCCGCAACCGACTGCCACCCCACTGTCATTTGACTTTTAACCTCACATTGTCCATGAATTTCACATGCAGAATTCTAGATCCTCCTTTTTCCTCTATAAATTTGTATTTGCCTCTGTCTGAGCAATTCAAGCCAAGGCAAGGCCTATTGTGTAATAGAAATATGTGATTTCTATTCTCCACTTATTTATTTGATCTCTGGTTTGTTGTCTGTGATGATTTTATCTTCTGTTGTGCTTCTCTAGTCTCAACCATGGCATATTTAAGTCTCATAGTAAATTGAACAATGACTTCAAAATATAGTTGAAGGAATGCATCTATCAGAATTAAACCGGTGAAATGAAGGGCTAACAACAATTAATGTCACTAGTTTCTCTCAATTGCTTGAAGTTGCTACATATGAAATTTGAAGAGAGTATGTTTTGTGTCATGACATTTATTTTATGTTCTGGTATGTGAGGTCATTACCCTCTCAACTTAATCTTTTATCGATTTCTGGTTCATATGGTATCAATTACAAAATTAAGTGTTGCATAGAAGCAAATTACTGTTGGTCCAAATATGAAGAACTTTGAAGTGCTTGATTTTAACAATGAATTGGTCCAATACAGAAACTAGTGGCATTTATAATCCACACCAGTGCAGAATGTGTAAGCCATGAAGCATAGTCAAATTTCCAAGAGGCACTAAGAAGCTACAAACTATCAAGATACATTAATGTAAGAGAGTTCATATCCTTAGTCTATGTTGGTTAATGAATAATCAAATAAAAATTGATGTCCCACGTTTTCTAAGCCCCGGATCAATGGGATTTTGATAGGCTTACAAGCACGGAAGATAAATGATGGAGACCCATAAAAAAGGGTGAAATTTTTCAACCATCCATCTGGAAATCAACGACAGGGATTTATTTTGAGGGGTCACCATCGTTTTCCAAAAACGGTCAAGGCACCCATTGGAGAGCGGTTTCCAGTTTCCAGAAACCACTTATCGTTTTGCACATATATAAGTCGAGCCTACAATATTGGTTATCATTTTAAAATTGTGTTTTATATTTGTATGAGTGTTAAACCCTAACATATGTGTGTGTTTTATAAATATTTTAAAAAGGGGGCGTAGCTTCATTTGTAAAGGAAGAAACCGTTTTTAATATATATATATATATATATATAGAGAGAGAGAGAGAGAGAGAGAGAGAGAGAGAGAGTATAAAAAATTACTATTTTGTATTTTTATATAGAAATATTGTTTATAACAGAAGTAGACAGGGTTTATAACTGATTGGACAGTTAGTCAGTTACACTGTGGGAAAGAGATAAAAGTCCAAAATAGTGATTTTGTAGAGGTTTGGATTCTGAAAATTCTGAGACTTGGTAATGGAGGAATCTCTCAGAAATTGAATAATATAAGTAAGTTTTGATTCCAACACTGGGTACAGTTACAAATATTGTTTTCCTTCCTATATATGTCATTTCATTTATGGTTTTCCTCTCTTGGAATAATGTATGATGTAGCAGGTTGTTTAAGTTAAGACTCATGAATTTACTCATTGGTACTCATGTTGTATAAAATTTAAACCCTCAATAGGTAATCCACTTCCAAGCATCCATATACAATTTCTCAGTATCTCCATCATTCATTTTGCAGAATTACAACTCAGGTTCTTAATTTTTTTGAGTTTTTAAACTTTACCTCTCTTCATCTTTCTTACAACCCACTTTATATTTCAAACTCTGCAATTCTTAGTGACTTGGCCTTCTGGTTTTGAACGCTAGGTTTTATTAACTAGACTATTCATTGCATCATTCATGCTCCTTCCCTCTCTAAGCATTCACTTAAAACTTTTTATTAAATCCTTATAGATGTACGAGGCACTAGTTCCCTTGCAGTCAAGAACTTTCTCTAGGGTAACAAAAATATCGAAGACCTGCATCAGTAAATTATTTTAAGATATTTGGAAGCAAATGTTATATCAAAAGAATTGATGATAAACTTAGTAAATTTGAAATAAGGGCATACAAAGGCATTCTTCTTGGATACTCTTTTATAAGTAAGGGTTAGAAATGTTACAATAAAGGACTTCACAAAATTGTTGAATGTATAGATGTTACAATAGATGAAGGATCTATATGCCCCAAAAGACAAATACAATATGAAGATGAACCCCCAGATAATGAAATTGTAGCAGAATAAGAATTTGAAGGATCAAAGAAAGAATATTTTAGGTCCCTATAATACTAGTGTAGCCCCTTATTGTTATTGTTAGTGTAGTCCTATTGTTATTGTTGTGCCCATGTAGTCCCCATATTGTTATTATTGTGCCCTGTAGAAGCCCAATATTGTTATTTTCGTGCCCTTACATTATTATTGTTATGTAGGCTCTGATTATATTGTGACCCCTTAAACTCCTATATATAGAAAGGAGGTATTTTCATTTGAATCAGTCAAGAATTTTTCTTATGTGATGTAAAGGAGGTTGCCTCATTGAAAAGGTTAATTTTGAAGTCGTTTATTTATCTCTTTTATGATTTGGTTTGATGACACTCAAAGAGGGTTTGAAGAGTTTATCCAAATAATCTTCAACATATGCTATGAGGTTACTTTATATTGTTATTGTATCCCTATTATTATTATTGTTGTGCCCATGTAGTCCCCATATTTTTATTATTGTGCCCCATAGAATCCCGCTATTGTGCATCAAGCGTTTAGGATATAACTTTTGAAGGAGAGAGGCATGTTAGGTCCCTATAATACTAGTGTAGCCCCTTGTTATTGTTAGTGTATCCCCATTATTGTTATTGTTGTGACCATGTAGTCCCCATATTTTTATTATTATGCCCCATAGAAGCCCACTATTGTTATTGTCATTCCCTTACATTATTTTTGTTATGTAGGCTCTGATTATATTGTGACCCCTTAGACTCCTATATATAGAAAAGAGGTCTTGTTATTTTAATCATTCAATAATCATTCATTTATGTGATGTAAAGGAGTTTTCCCACTCGAATAGGCTAATTTTGAAGTCTTTTATTTATCTCTTTTGTTATTTGGTTACATAACACCCAAAGAGGGTTTGAAAATTTTCTCCAAATAATCTTCAAAATATGTTATGAGGTTACTTTATAGTGTTAGTGTAGCCCTCTTATTCTTATTGGTGTACCCATGTAGTCCCCATAACATTATTATTGTGCCCCATAGAAGCCCACTATTGTTATTTTCATGCCCTTACATTATTATCGTTATGAAGGCTCTAATTATGTTGTGAGCCCTTAGAATCCTATATACAGAAAAGAGGTCTTGTCATTTGAAGCATTCAAGTATTGTTCATTTATGTGATGTAAATGTTGAAATGTGGCAGCAAGAATATTTCAAGTCCTTGAATTAAAATTGTGAATTAAAATCGAATTTAGTCTCACCAACTGCTTCGAAATAATTAATTAATTCATTATGGATTAATTAGTTGGAGAAATTCAAGTTAGAAGTCTTTCTGCAGTCATGCAAGAGTTATCCCTTAAATTAAGGAGATTATCCCTTAATTAAGGAGATAAGATTGAGTTATATTTGAGTTGTAATTAGTTAGCTCAGTTTACTGAGTTAAGTCCAGTTAAATTAGTTCCAAACTGTTTGAGGAACTAATTGTGAGTTATCAGTCAGTTGATGCATGCATGCACTCAACCAGTGTACTCCAGATAACTGAATATTCCCTCGTCAGAAACTCATGCATGTCTATTATGAGAAAGACCTAGTTGAGCTAAATGTCAAGGATAGTGTATAATCAGTTGCATGTGTTTTCCTATAAAGGAAACTCATGCATGCAGTCAAGGTAAGGTTCCTTGAGGATTGCATAGTTTTGACAAGGTGTGAGATCAGTGTTCCACTTGGTAACATGAGGATCACCCAGGAGAAACACCACAAGGAAATAGGAGCTTGGAAGGCAGAGGAGAAGGCTTGTGAGAAGCTTTGTTTGCCTATGAGCATCCAGGAGGATTGTACTGAGAGATGGCTAGCTGTGAGAGATAAGCCTTTGTATAATTCTGATGTATTTCCACCTTATATGATAATACAGATAGTGGGGTTTTTAGCTGAGGCTTTCCCCAAAGTATTTTCATGTGTATTGTGTATTGCTTCTTCTTCTTTTGGTTATATGTGTTCAACTCTGATTTAGCTCAATCTTTAAGCTTTCATAAATTGATAGTAGAAGTAGATTATAGTATTTTGCTTTGGTTATATTGCATTATCAAGTTAATCTACAGTTAGATTTTCTACATGGTATTAGAGCAAGATTTGTAGAGAATTTGTAGAATTTCTACATGGTATCAAAGCTAGGTTTATTAGAGCCAAGTTTATCGGAGCTGTGAACAATATACAGAGAAGAGAATTCGAAGTTTGAAGTTCGGGGTTGTAGGTGAAAATCGAATTCATATCATACTTCAATTGAGATGGGACATTATGCGACTAATTGCCCATCAAAGAAGTCCAAGAAGGGATCCTCGGAAGAATCGGAAGATGAGGCATTAGCCTCTCAGTTCGAAATGGACTTTACCCTCATCGCATGCATGGTGTCATCGATGATGGGTTGTGTCTGGTATATTGACAGTGGAGCCTCATTCCACATGACTGATGATAAAAGTTTATTCAGTACCTTGGAGGAGAAAGACCTCAAGATGCGCATAGAGATGGGTGATGACGAAAAGTATAGTTTTTCAGGAGTGGGCACAATTTCTTTTCAGAGGGAGCATGGAGTTCCTATCACCTTGACAGATGTGAAGTATGTGCCTGGATTGAAGAAGAAATTGGTATCGGTCGCGATGTTGGAGGACAAAGGCTATGATGTTGTCTTCAGTAAAGGAAAGGTGTTCCTAAGACACATAGCCACGGGTCAGACCGAGAGGATAGGGATTCGAGTGAAGAATCTTTATAAACTAGACGTAGATGATTGTGCAACATTGAGTATGAAAGCAGAATTGGTGCAAAGCCAAGACATTTGTGAGTTTTGGTGCAAGCGGTTGGGCCATTTGCATCATGGGGCTTTGAAGATAATGCAACAAATATCTACAGGACTTCCCAAAGGTAAACTTGAGCAAGTTGACACATGCAAAGGTTGTACCTTGGGAAAGTACACCAAGTCTTCCTTTCATGATCGAGACAGTCGAGCAAAGGCTACCTTAGCATGAGTTCATACTGATGTGTGTGGACCATTCTCGACGGCATCCACAGCGAAGCAAAGGTATTATGTGATTTTCATTGATGATTTTTCTCATAAATGCTGGATTTATTTCATGCAGAAGAAGGACCAAACCTTCTCAAAGTTTTGTGAGTTCAAATCTTTGATCGAGAAAGAGCCAGGGAAGAAGATTAAGGCCTTGAGAAGCGACAACAGTGGAGAATATGTCTCTCAAGAGTTTAAGGACTTCTGTGCAGCGGAAGGAATTAAATGAGAGTTGACGGCACCTCATAATTCACAACAGAATGGGGTGGCTGAGAGGAAGAACAAAATTATTGTAGGGGCAACTCGGGCGATGCTGCATGACCAAGGCCTACCACTTCACTTGTGGGCTAAGGCATGCAACACAACGGTCTATTTGCAGAATAGAAGCCTGCATCGCATACTTGGGATGAAGACACTAGAGGAAGCTTTCTCTGGTAAGAGACCAGATGTGGGTCACTTCAGGATCTT
Source organism: Pinus tabuliformis (assembly GCA_031772625.1). Lineage (NCBI taxonomy): Eukaryota > Viridiplantae > Streptophyta > Pinopsida > Pinales > Pinaceae > Pinus > Pinus tabuliformis. The sequence goes on along the minus strand of CM062804.1, from coordinate 1,541,678,981 downwards.
TGGCTCATTGGTATATTTCCATGTGACAAAGGATGCACAGAAGAAGCTTGAGCCGATAATAGAGTTGGGGATACTTGTGGGGTACACTGATACACCTCACAACTATCAGGTGTACTTGCCTACCAGTCGGAGGAAAATGGTTAGTAGAGATCTCAAGTTTGATGAGCAGAAGTCCATGTGAGTTTCCCTTGAGAGGGAGCTCCAACTAGAGGCTGTGAAGGAACTGTTGGTTCCTAAGGAGGAGGAGCCTCAAACTGATGTGGAGCAACCACATGCAGAGGTTCTAGGAGTGGAGACATTGACTCAAGCAAAGTCTTCTAGAGATGGACAAAAGTGCACAAGAGAAGCTGACAGATTGTTGCAGGATGCAAGAGAGAATTTGGGAGCACCATTTTCTCAGTGTAGACAGAGGAGGTCACCTGAGAGTTACACTGGATACATGGCCCTTGCTGGGGAATGTGTTGAGACCAAGCCATCTTCCTTTGAGGAAGCAGTGCAGCAGCCGATTTGGGTTGATACTATGGTGGAGGAGTATGACTCCATAGTTCGTAACAATGTTTGGGACATTGTTCCGAGACTGGAGAACAAGTCAGTTGTGAGTTCCTGTTGGCTTTACAAGGTAAAGTAAGCTGCTGATGGTAGTGTGGAGAAGCATAAGGCAAGATTTGTTTCCCGTAGCTTTTCACAAGTTGAGGGGATTGACTATGATGAGAATTTTGCTCCTGTCGCATGGTACTCATCTATCAGATCGATGTTGGCACTGTCAACACAGATGGGTTGGAAGATCCATCAGATGGATATGAAGACTACATTCCTCAATGGCGAGATTGAGGAAGAGGTGTACATAGAGCATCCTGAAGGTTTTGAGATCTTCGATCGTGAGTCGCATGTGTGCCAAATCAAGAGAGCGTTGTATGGGCTGAAGCAAGCACCTCATGCTTGGTACACCAGGATAGACAACTACTTCACCGGGTTAGGCTTCACAAAGAGTGAAGCGAATGCAAACCTGTACAACATCTTGGTGGAAGGTAAGTTATTGATCATCGTTCTTTATGTTGATGATCTCATATTGACTGGTGATGATTAGTTGATCATGTCTTGCAAGGAGGACCTTGCAAGAGAATTTGAGATGAAAGACATGGGTCTCATGCATTACTTCCTTGGCATGGAAGTGTGGCAGAAGGATGGGGAGTTGTTTGTGTCTCAGGGCAAGTATGCCAACGAGATACTCAGGAGATTCCACATGGAGAAGTGCAAGCCCATGTAGACTCCTCTAGCTAGTAACTGGAGGAAGGAGGATGCTACTTCAAGAGAAGTAGTGGAGGCTACTGTGTACAGGTAGCTTGTGGGTTCACTGATGTACTTAGTGAACACACGACCAGGTTTGTGCTACACGGTGAACCAATTGAGTCAAGCGATGGCTCAACCTACCAAGATGTTTTGGAAGGCAACAAAGCATGTATTGAGATACCTCAGAGGCACATATCAGTGTGGATTATGGTACAGATAGATAGAGGAAGTGAAGCTATAGGGCTTCATTGATGTAGATTGGGCAGGGATTCCATCAGATCGGAAGAGCACATTAGGAGGGATTTTCAACCTTGGGTCAGCGACAGTTTCCTGGTACAATAGGAAACAGAGGTCGGTTGCACTCAGGTCGGCAGAGGTTGAATACATGGCTACAAGTTAGGCAGCATGTGAGGCCATCTGGATGCGGAAAATCCTAGTTGATTTGTTTGATCAGAGGATGGATCCAACTGTGATCTGTTGTGATAATCAGAGTTGTATCAAACTCTCTGAGAATCCAGTATTTCATGATAGGTCCAAGCACATCGACATCCAATATCATTATCTCAGAGACTGTGTAGTAAGGAGGATCATGTTGCTGTAGTATATTTCGACAAAGGAGGAAGATGCTGGCATTTTGAGGCATTGCCAAAGTGTAAATTCGAGTTCCATAGAGACAGGATCAGGGTGGTAGATAATCCCTTTCTTGTTGAGAGGGAGTGTTGAAATGTGGCAACAAGAATATTCCAATTTTAATGTCCTTGAATTAAAATTGTGAATTCAAATCGAATTTAGTCTCACCAGCTACTTGGAAATAATTAATTAATTCATTATGGATTAATTAGTTGGAGAAATTCAAGTTAGAAGTCTTTCTGCAGTCATGCAAGAGTTATCCCTTAAATTAAGGAGATTATCCCTTAATTAAGGAGATAAGATTGAGTTATATTTGAGTTGTAATTAGTTAGCTCAGTTTACTGAGTCAAGTCCAGTTAAATTAGTTCCAAACTGTTTGAGGAACTAATTGTGAGTTATCGGTCAGTTGATGCATGCATGCATTCAACCAGTGTACTCCAGATAACTGAAGATTCCCTCATCATAAACTCATGCATGTCTATTCTGAGAAAGACCCAGTTGAGCTAAATGTCAAGGATAGTGTACTATTAGTTGTATGTGTTTTCCTATAAAGGAAACTCATGCATGCCGTGAAGGTAAGGTTCCTTGAGGATTGTGCAGTTCTGACAGGGTGTGAGATTAGTGTTCCACTTGGTAACAGGAGGATCCCCCAGGAGAAACAACGCAAGAAAATAGGAGCTTGGAGGGCAGAGTGTTACAGGGAAAAGTGTCTACACAGAACTGCTTATCCCACTAAGGTGTGGTAGCTACCTTAGAAACAAACAAAGTAAAACTACTTTCATTTTTCCTTTATGAAATATAGATGAGAGAAGAACAAAGAAGACCAACCTCTGTCTTGCGCTAATCTCCTAGTTCGATTCCTCTCTCTCTTGATAGTCTTTCGCTACTTGCTCCCTTGTACGCCCAGCTTCACAGAGTACCTGTAGGATCACAGTAGTGTAACACTATACAAGAACATGGATCTATAATCATAAACAATCTAGGATCAGATGTAAATTGACCATACAAATGCATAAAAGATAAATGACACAAGAGTATGGAGGAAAACTTGAATAACTTTTATTGATAACCAAGAAAGAGCCAAGGGAGTTACAACCAGTTGTTCTGACCCAGCATCATCCTCTCAGCAAGTAAGCCCTTCTTCACCTCATACAAAGCTTATATCACCCAACACTATGATGTTGTCTCAAGAAACCAACATCAATTCCTTACAAGACGCAAAATTCCAGCCTCTGGATCTCTGGGATGAGGGATCCATATATAGATATCTGTAAGGGAGATGAGTCAGCTTGTGATTTGATTAGTGTCTTCCCTCTGATAGTTCTTGCTTCCACTTGGAGATTGATGATCTCTTACTCATCCTTGGTTGAATTCAGAGAGGCAAGTGTCACATGAGAAGTTTCTGGAAGATTCCATTCCTCTCCACCTCGCGGATTGACACTTCCATTTGTCACTTCTCGCCCATCGCACCCCATAGAAGGGGTTTTTGAAATGCAATGCACCCACAGAGTGTACTTAGGTGAGATGCAACGCACTTTTCCTGTGGAGCAGCTGAAATGATCCTGTTTTGACCAGTTTTGAACAGTTTTTCATGGAGAACTTCTAGGAGAAGCTGTAATCCGTTGACCTTGTTCCTTTAGGGGTTAGAATAACACTTTTAGGGACTTAGGAGCCCTTGGTTTATGGACATTTCATGCTTGGGGTTGCAGTGCCCAAAAATGTCTATAACAGTTGCCCCCTAAAGCATGAGGTCGTTAATCTTTTGATGTCGGGTGAAATGCTTTATTATGAGGATATGAAGTTCTTTCAAGCTGGGAGGAGACCTGTAATAAGATACAATACAATACATTATCTTCATAATATTTTCATGATCTAGCTGAGGCGGGCATTCCCATGCTCAGCTTTATAAATTTATTTTCATGTACATAGGATAGACAATCGTCTGAGTGTAGACTGATGATTCTGGTAGAGTCATCATCCCTTTGATTGGATGATTATCTGTGCAACAACGATGTACATTTGATGTCTTTATTTCCTTGAATATATATCGCAGCCCGGATGGATGAAACTAGATCCGGGGTCTTCAATCTCGTTTGATCTTCACTCGAAGTACAAGTCGATCCATGTGAGAGATGTTCTGGAGTCGAACATGGAAAGACATCGCCTGATTACCAGCTAATGATGTAAGCTGTTAACAGGCGCGAGAGGAATCACCGATAATGATAATGACCCTCAAGGTATTGTAGTACAATTCACGTGGTGTGAATAAAGGATTTGGCGTCGAACACCACGCAAAATCTTTCGGTCAAAGGCCATTAATGTAAACCTGTCGCCGGAAGTGAGAAACTTGCCATTGAGGCATGCAAGCTTCAAAGTACTGAACGGGGTGTTCCTAGACCGACTTCTTGGATAATGAGCTAATGTCGACAAGAAGCGATCCGTCACAGGAGGGCCTTAATGAATCCCACATCAATGACACGGAACAGAGCAAATGATTTTAATGGAGGTGAAAACGATCTGATGACATAAGGTTCAGGGTGGCAGTCATGAAAGAATGGAGTGTAAATGTATTGTAGCGGGTGAGATACAGGTGAATTCTCTGAATGACTTCTCTTGAACATATCGGTGACACTGACGTGATAGATTGGTAGTATTAACCCCAAATGTGGATGGTGTGATGGGACCATGGCGATGTGATCGGTGAATGAAACAACCCAACCCGACTTGGATGTGGAGTGAAAGTGTCATGTTCAAGAGCGACTTTCTACCAACAAAGTTTCTTCAAGTTTTCTTCCCAATTTTTCCCAGTCATTGCTGACCAGTACCTCTTTATTTTTGTCAAGCTTGAGAAGGATAACATATGCTTGTTCTATAATTTTCCCTTCGGGCAAACCCATCGCTATGTTTTAACGAGCCTAGCGATAGTGAAACTCGTTCTTGTCTGCTATGCACAAGTTTGTCGCTATTAAGTTTTAACGAGTTTAACGACAAAGATAACTCGGTCCTTTTCAATTTTAGGAGTCTGAAAAAGGACATAAAGGAAACTCCAAAATTCCTTTTTCGTCATCTAATCCCTTAAGTCTGAAAAAGTATAAAACAATACAGAAGGGATGAATTTTCGATACTTTTAACGAGCCGAACAAAACAAGTGCTCGATCTTTTTGTGTAATAATCCCTCAGATCCAAAAAGATTAAAATCTAAAGGAGGGATAGAACTTCCGGTCCCTTTAACGAGCTGGAGAGGCCAATGGCTCGGCAATCTTTTCATATTTTATGAGTCAGTTGAAAAGAGCTTAAAGGAGAGTCGTCTTTTGAGGAACGAGTGATAAAATTGGGTAGCAGCTGATTCCAGGTAAGGTTTGGAATTTTCCAATCACGGCAGTGTTACAAGGATGGCTAGTGGGATCACTCTTCGCAGCTGTTCCTCAAAAGGGGTAAACAATCAAATGGAGGTGAATGATCGGCCAATACAGAGTGGAGGTGATGATGAGAACACGTCCAAAGCTTTAAAAGCTGAAGTACTACATTCACGATGGTTATTTACAGGGAAATAGTTCATTTTTTAATGAGCTTAAACGTGAGGAGAAGCACTTGCTCATGACTTATGTTTATTTTTTAACGAGCTTGAACTATGTGCTAAAACTGCTCGATCAACGATCATTTCTTGACTTTACCATAAATAGCTTCATTGTTTCAAAGATTGTACTACATTTTCAATTGCTTCATCAAACTAGTTAAAAATGAACAATATATGTTTGAAAAAATGAGTTAGAACACTAATATTTTAGTCGAATTACGTAAAAAGTAATGTAAAAGTGCTTTTACCTCTCATTTTACCATTTCATTTGAAATTTGGTTTGTTGGAGCTTTGGAGGTGCTTTTTCTCCCTTGATTTTCATCAGCTGATTTCGGGAGATTCTGTGGACGATTCTCGGCGTCGTCTGGACCAGGTAGGAGCTAAACCTGAGTTCTTTCATTTCATGCTTTCCATTTTGCATTCTGAGCTTGATTCCTAGTTTTTCTGAGCCTCTGGGGTTTGAAAAACTCGCCTTGGCTTCAGCGCACCCCTTGTGCATCGAAAGGTGCGTTGGATGTTAGCCTGTCTACTGGCTAACTGACATGCAACGCACCCAGAACACTACTGTAAGTGCGATGGGCGCAAGGAAGGAAGTTTATGCACAGTTTTTGATGGAAATTTTGCATGTCTCTTACCAAAATCAGGATCTAACTCTTCTCTTGTTTGTTTTCAGAGATTTTTGGAGCAAGATGACTATTACATGGCGAGAACGTGAGCATGAAGAAGAGGACATGCTTGCTTTACATGATCCGGTTATAGTAAACGCACTGCGGAACTGTGGCTTGCTGAGGTTTTTCCACATTTCTAGCATGAGACAACAAATCAACTTGCTGTAGTATTTTCTCGATGCTTGGGATCCTACCAGCCAGGTGTTCCGGATTAGGGGCAAATCCATCCCCTTGACTGTAGTGGACATCTATTTCTTGACTGGCTTGTCGAGGTGGGGTGCCCCCATCTCTTTATTAGGTTCGGTCCGAGGAGGTGAATCTGTGAGAGATTATGTTCGCCGGTATTGCAGAGAGGGATCTCAGCCGAGTAAAGACGACAAAATCATCATCCGTGATGTCACTGACAGGTCCCTCAGGACTATTCTATTCAATTTTGGTAGGATGGCTGGTGGTGCGGCTCTTCATGTAGCCAACCGATCTTATATGCAGTATGCCTTGGAATGTCTCCAACCGAAGGTGTTCAACTGGTGTGACGCAATACTTCTTGTGGTGAAAGAACAGTTGACCAAGGTGAAGAGTGGGAGGTTGAAGAACTTTGGGTATGGTTCTATCTTGACCGCCTTTTCCTTGGAAAAGATACCACTGATGCAGTCGTAGTATATTGCACTCGATTTACCTTCACCGACTGAACCACGTATGCAGAGATGGGTTGACCATATGTCTAGGCATGCTGGTCAGTCTCAGATTTCTTTTTCTGATACCTTCTTCAGGTGGTTCGATCGTCAGGAGATGGTTTATTCTGAGTATCCATATGCTGGTATGGACTTCCGGGGTGACCCAGATTTAGTACTACCGGTTGGCGAATAGTGGGGTGCCATTGGTAAATTCTTTGACCATATTCCTGTTTATCGTTTTTCTTTTATAATGTCCTTGTGATTTATTCTATCAAGACTAATCAAACTCATGTGTTCATGCAGATGTCGGTCCCGTTCGGCCAGTAGTACGCCTGAGAGTGCCAGCTGCCACCCTAGCTGGAGAGGCTGTTGGAAGGGATATCCTTTGCGACCTCGATGTGGCCGAGACTCTCACAACATTACAGGACCAGGTCGAGGGCCTCACTCTCGGTATTCCAGATGTGAGGACTGACGAGCTGCCCTTGAGGTTGTAGCGACATACTACTGGTGTGCCAAGACGATGGACTCAGCTCTTACGCATGATCGCATAGGCTGTGGCTTGCTATCACGAGCACCATTAGACTAAGTGCCCCCTAGCGTTTGGGTCATTTGACCACTTTTGTCTTGGTTACAGAACATTATGTGTAAACCATAAACAGTTATATATATATATATTTTTGATTTTCAAAGTTTTATTTTGGTTAAGTTACATGATCCAAATGCAAATATTGATGGTATGCTTCTTTGTATAAATGTTGCAAATGTCTATCTAACACATAATTTTCCAATGAGTCAGTTAATGTGTTTAAGGTTATGGAAATATGCTGATATTGAATAAAATCAAACTGCCTTTCCAAAATCTTAACCCTTAGGAACATGCGATAAATAGCTGGATTTCGGATAGAGTAGATACGAGTGAGTTGTAGTATGACGAGTTGTGAATCTAGCCTGACAATCAGTCGGCGTATACCATGTGTGATGGCATCAGAGAGTTCTATCAACGCGCTATATTCAACGATGTTATTCGTTGATCGACCAATACATACCCCTCTGAAACTTACTAACTCACCGCTTGGATCAAAAATGGCCCAGGCCGCGGAAGATAGGTTTCGCGAACTACGACTCGCTCCGTCGGCATATCCAACACATGACTCCAATAGGTTTGACATCTGCAATAAATGTAAAAAGTGGATTACTTGACCAAAACAAATACTTTAGTGAAAACAAAAACATAACAAAAGCATATAGGTTACTATACTGAATCACGCATAGTAATGCTTGAGGTACAACCCGTTACGAGGTTGTGCCAGTGGAATCCCGTCATAATCCATTAACTCGTAGGCTCCTTTTGCTAACACTCGCTTAACAACATAGGGGCCCATCCATAAAGAATTGAATCTACCTGCCCCCAATTTATCGGATTCTTGGTCATAAAGCAAGACCAAGTCACCTTCTGAGAAGACACGGGGTTTGAAATTCTTGTCGAACTGCGTCTTGAATCGTTTCTTATGGGCTTCATTAGCCAAAGCGGCATCATGATGGGTTTCATCCAATTGGATTAGTTCCAAGGAACGAACCTCCTCTTCTGAAGTCCCGGGGAGAAGGTCAATTGCGAGTTTGAGGGATGAGATTTCACACTCGATTGGTAAGACTGCTTCCAGGCCATATACCAGTTGGAAAGGTGTAAACCCAGTTGCATTCTTTACCGATGTTCGGTAAGCCCACAAGGCTGAGTACAGGATTAGGTGCCAACTTCTTTTGTGAACTCCAATCATCCTTTGCAGCATGCGCTTCAGGACTTTGTTGATTGCTTCAACTTGTCCGTTGGCTTGCGGGTAATATGGAGTAGAGCTATCGTGAGACAACCCTAATTTGGCAGCTAATTCGACCATCATGTGATTGCGAAAATGCAATCCATGATCTGTGACTATAGCCTGTGGGACACCAAATCTGGCGACTACATGATTGAAAAAGAAATGGGCAGCTGTTTCACCAGTATTATCTAATGTACGCATCGCCTCGGCCCATTTGGTAAAATAGTCAACTGTGACTATGATATACCCATGCCCCCCGGTCGAGGTGGGCTTACATGTCATGAAATCGATGCCCCATTTGGCGAATGGCCCAACAACAACTATTGGCTGCAGAGGTGCGGGTGGTCTTCTGGTTTTGCTATCGAAAATTTGACAAGCATGGCAACTTCTGACTGCGGTTATGCAATCTTTGAAAATTGTTGGCCAGAAGTATCCTGCTCGTAAATTTTTTTGCGCTGTAGCATAATCGGATTGATGCCCCCCACACGCGCCTGAATGGCAATCATTCAGGACTTTTTCGACCTCCTCATGGGTGAGGCACCTTCTCAGAACTGTATCGACACCACGACGGTAAAGTGTATCACCGACGATCATGTAGCCTTTTGCTTGGTATCGAATATGTTTTTGTTCGGAGCGAGAGGTATTTGGCCTATATTTTTGGGTTTGGAGATAAATGATTATATCCCCATACCATAGATTGCTTGAAGATATCAGAAACAAATTTTCGTCCACGATCGTTTCTTCGGATGTTTCATCGTTGGATGACGATGGGAGATCGCATAATAATTCTGCAAAAACCAGAGCTTTCTTTGACTTGGATTTTACAAATTCCAGATCAAACTCTTGTAGTATTGCTATCCATTTTGTATATTTTCCCCCCAACAACTGTTGCGACAATATATAAGTCATGGGGTTGCAATCTGACAGAATGGTAGTTTTTCGAAAGAGGACATAGTGTCGAAATCTCTGTATCGCTTGAACAGATGCGAGCGCTAGCTTTTCAACATAAGAATATTTGCTTTCTGTGTCATTTAAGTTCTTACTTAAATAATATATAGGATGTTCAATTCCGTTGTCTTCTTGAACTAAAACCATTGCGATGGTTGTATCCGCTGTAGCCAGATACAGGTTGAAGTCTTTTTGATAATCAGGAGCGTACATTAATGATGCTTTCATTAGGTATTCTTTTAAAGCATCAAAGGAAGCTTGCGCAACCTGATCCCAGAAAAAGGGTACTTCCTTTTTCAAAAGACGCGTATAACCTTTAGCAAGTTCGGCGTAATTTGGAATGAACCTCCTCAGAAAGTTTGTTTTCCCTTGGAGTTTCTGAATCTGAAGCAAATTCGAAGGTGGAGGCAAATTTATGATTGCCTGAACCTTGCATGGGTCGAGACGAATCCCGTCTTTCGAGACTACAAAGCCAAGTAAACGACCAGAACTGACACAAAATACACATTTGTGTGGATTGAGTCGTATCTTGTAGTGTCGACAACGTAGAAATATCGCTCTTAAATGCTACGGATGATCAGTCCGCTTTTGCGAATGAGCCGGAAGGTCGTCGAGGTATGGTTGAACGATGTTTTTGATGTCATAGAAGGCATAATTCATTGCCCTCTGAAATGTTGCCCCTGCGTTCTTTAAACCAAAGGGTAATTTTCGATATGCGAATGTGCCCCACGAACAAATAAATGCAGTCTTTGACTGGTCCTGTGGGCGGATATTTATTTGATTATACCTAGAGAATCAATCCATAAATGAAAAGATTTCACATCCGGCGCATTCATCAATTATCTGGTCGATGAAAGGTGTAGGGTAGTTGTCTTTTGGACAAGCTTGATTTACATCCCTATAATCGACGCACACTCTAATTGTTCCTTGTTTTTTCATAACAGGGACAATATTCGATACCCAATCGGTTAGAGGAACTGGGTAAATGAAACCAACATGGAGAAGTTTTTCAACTTCTGCCTTGATGGCAGCGGCTTTCTTGGGGTGCATCTGCCGTAGCCGTTGTCGTACTGGTTTGACATCTGGATACATCTTGATTTCGTGTTCAACGATACTCAAGTCAATGCTTAGCATTTCATTATATGACCAAGCAAAGACATCTCTGAATTCACGAAAAAGAGCGTTATATATTTCCAGTTCTGAAGGAGAACAACATTTGCCAACATAAATATTCTCTACAACATCTGCTTTGGTTGAGATATTTATGGCGATAGTCTCTTCAATGTTGGACAAGTTTTGCTCGGAATCCACCGTGTTTACAGTATTTGATAGAAAATAAAAAACTGAAGGATGGCAAAGGTCATCAGAAGTATTTTCTTCACAATCCGGAAGAAGAGAACGATGGTGGTAATCTTCCCATGGTGCCCCTTCAATTATCATTGGTTGAACAATTCCTTCGTCGGTGACATGCACTCGCGACCAAGGATCTGAAGGGGTGCCATATTCCTTAGACCTATCTATCCAAACGCTTGATGAGCGTTGATTTGGGTTTGCCTCCCATGCTAGGAACATTGATTGCTACAATATTTCTGTTGGGCTTGGAGGCAATACCTGCGCATGATCCATGTTGATATCGTTTCCTGAGATCTTTTTAATTGAAGATATCATATTGCAAGTTCCTACCGACGCTACTTCCGCCAAATTGATTGGAGGTGGCAGGGCAAAAGTTCCCATTAATATAGGGTCTTGTAGTAGGCCTACTCCGATATTTTGAAGCGAATGGGGGCTTCCATGGATCATTGGAATGCTTCCCGTAACTTGAGAACCATTGGGGAGGAAGTTTTGTTGATCGACGATTGTAATTCCTCCTTGAAAGGGAAATGCAATCTTCCTAAAATAGGTCGACACAATAGCAGCCATTGCATATATCCATGGTCTTCCCAGTAGGATGTTGTAATCGAGATTTCCGTCGATTACTTCAACATCTATTTCTATTGTTTTCCCTCCTAGTTCCACCTTCAAGTTACTTAGAATGCCATAAGGGGTATATGTTCGTCCGTCAAATGCTTTTAATGTCGTCGAAGATTGCGACAGGGTTGGAGATCCTAAAGTTTTCCAGCAACTCATCGACATAATACATGTAGATGCCCCCTCATCAATAATCGTTCGATGAACAGTTTTGTTGAGGGATTTCACTTGAATGAGGAAAGCTAGTTGAGCTGGTAACTGAGGATCGTATCCTTTATGATCAAAGGATACAAGATTGGAATCCTTTGGGTCTATCCCACCGATGGCTGATAATAAAGCTTGCTTTTGGGATGGGCAATTTTGTAGTACCTCAAGAGTCAACATAGCGGATGGCAATTGGGCCAAATCTTCCACTATATTATAATGCTGTGTTGCTCTAGCATGAGGATTAAACGTCTACTTTTGTACTACTCCCTATGGTGGTTTTATTGTCAACTCAGGAATGATGGGTGGCGCAACATCTATCGAAGTTGTTGTCGAACTACTAGGTTAATCTTTATCCTTGTTGTTCGACAGCTGTGGATTCCCATAATCTTTGTTCCTTGTCGATATCAAAGCATCATTTTGCTGTTTGGAAACCGACAACATCAGCACTTGAGACGGGGAAGCATTTCCACTGTCAACCAAATTTGTTCTTGGATTTGGAAACAGATCAGTCAATACTTTCGAGGTCTTTGAATTCTTGAAGAATTTTTTAAGCTCAGCTCTGTGTGGACAATCTGTGGTCCAATGATCCTCATCGCATATAAAGCATGGATTTCTTGGTTTCCTATTTCCAGGAGGGTTTGCAGAAGATTTTTCAGGTGATGATTCTTCCTGTTTCTTCTTCTTCCCTTTGCCTTTCTTCTTGCCCCCTGGTTGCTTGGTTTCTTTGCCTTTATCTGTCGATATGGCATTTACTTCCGAGGCAAGAAGTTCCTCTTTTGCATTTTGACTGGAAATCTTACGGGCTTTTTTAGATGTAGCCTTTGTCGATTTCGTATCTGTTGCGCCAATCACGCCATCTCCAGCATGAGAGTCATTGTTTGATTTAGGAGGAGGGACTGAGAATTCCGGTCTAGGAGCGTCAGGTATTTTATCGCAGAACGTGCCAGACTGAGTATAAATCAAGTCTAAATATTGCGCACGAGCAATGACTTGCTCTTCGGTGACGTCTCCCCCATTTTCCACATCTTCCGTGATGGAAGGCAATAAGGACTTAATAAACCATTCAGCTAAAAGCTGATCGGGAACATACGTTTTTACCATTCTATGACGACGTCGCCACTCATATATATGATCAGATATGTGAGTGGCCGTTGTTTGTTTGAAATTGGTAAGAAGTTCCGTTCCCATTTCGTACCTTATTGGTAACTGAAAATGGGTTAAAAAGGTTGTGGCTAGGGTACTGAAGTTGTCAAATGAAGCTCTGGGCAATTCAATATACCATTTTGCTGCCAGACCAGTTACCGTCCTCTAAAAAAGGCGAAGCCTAATCGAATCATCGTTTAAGGTGTTTGATGAACACCACAGATGAAAGGTCATCACATGATTCGACGGATCTTCACCTGGATTTCCATTAAATTTAGGAATATCTGATGGAAGTTTATGCGGAATTGCTAGCCACCAAGGGGCGTAAGCGATTGGATCGTTTGTTAACTGATTTAAATCAGTTAACTCTAAAGTCGCCACGAAGGGTAACTGTTGATTCAGGTTAGGTGAAGCATACCCAGGATAAGATGGGATTGCCTGAGCAGTTGGTCTTTGCATACCAGCATGATGCATTTGATGCTGGTAACTTTGGTAAGGTTGGTGGGCATGACCATTGTAGAATGGTTGACTTTGACCGTTTTGAATATACGGTTGCCCACTATTTGCAAAGATTTGTTGCTCAAAACCTTGGTATACTTGTTGGAACTGCGGTTGTTGGTATTGCACTAGCCATGGTTGTGAAGCCATGTGCTGTTGCCCGATACTAACTGTTTGACCAAGATGAGGAGTGATTGTACCCGTTTGAACCTGTCATTCCACCAGTCGGCGATTGTGGTTGAGTTGGAGGGTCAAGAGGCTGTTGCATTACAACCTAAGAAACTTGAGGTTGGCATACAACAGGTAGCGCTTGAACTTGCGACACCGTCACAATAGCTGGCGTAGTTGGTATACTTGACATAGGTAAGCATTGTTGCATCGAATATACAACTCTTGGTTGTTGAGGTAGTATCGGTACCCAACCGCTTGACGTAATTCCAGCATAACCCGAATTTTGTTGTGAACTCTCGTATGGCTGTCATCCCGGAGGGGACAATGAAAGGGTATACTGCCCCGCATACGGCGGTAATCCATTACTTAAGGGAATGGTTTGCCCTTGAGGGCCGGACTGCCCAAATTGACTTCCAAATGGATCAATTTGTTGAGACTCAACATAAGAGTTTCCGGATATTATTCCGGATGAACAAACAAGAACAGACCATACCGTCGAAATAGCCCCTGAGTGGGCTCCTTCTAGCGATTGAGAGCTAGTTGGGACAGATGGTATACCGACGAACATTGTTGGAGTGATAGCAGGAAGTTCTACCGTCACTGTGTCAGACGACATAGTCCTAGATGTTGACGGTTGCTTAGACATTTCTAGTCTATCCAAAAGATTACCTAGCGATTCTACAGGAGCTTCCGCTGGCGGTAGACTAATTTCTGATGAATAAGGATACAGAGTGATCCTGACTCCAAATTGCAATGGATTACTAGATGGAGGATCTTCAACAATCTCTTCTATAGCAATCAGACCAGGTGGAAGGGGTAGACCGTCAGGTTCGTAGAATATTTCTAGTGCTGAACTTCTTCCGTAAAGGCAGAGATACCAGAAATGTTTGGAGTAACCGGAGTCTCTGATGTTGTTGGAACACTTGTTCTAACTTTACCAGGAGATTTGGAACCGGTTAAACGAGTTTGATTTGTCCGTAATAGCTTCGATTCCAGAGATAAAGACGGTTGACTCGTAAGCCTCAGCGAACGACGGGGTTTCAATTGACTTTCTTCCATGATTGCGGATTACTCGATCAACTAAAAATCAAGGGGAAGTATGTTTCTGAATTAGATGAATTTTAGACGCTTTGACATAACTTGTTTTTTCAATTTTAAAGAGTCGAGAAAGAACAAAAGATGAATCTAGTCGCCTTCAATTTTTAATGAGCCTGAAGTGACAAGTGCTCAAATGGACCTTTTCCGTTAAGGAGTCTGAAAAGGAACGAAAGGGACTACTCTGGAAATCTAGGTAGAGGGTTTACCTAACCAATCGCAAAACTGCAGAATACTTTTTACGGTACGGCAATCAATCTTCCCGAATGCGACCGATAAGGCGGCAGACACGGATTCCTATGGATAAAGGATTAAGCCTATTGTGGTCTCCCAAAATATACTCGACGGTACGTGGGAGCACAAGTCCATACTGGCACTTATCGTCTCAAAGTGGAGGAATCACCCAACCATCGGTGAGAACAACAGTTACCAGGCTTTACGACGCCGGAATACGTCTCTAGCCTAGACTTCTAGATGTTGTGCGTTAAGTTCCAAAGCGTTATTAGATTCATTAAATTTATTTTATAGTTGATCTTGCTTAAGAAATTTGCCTTTCAGGTTCACCGCAAGACGTAGATGTACAATTCCTAAAATGCAATCTAAGATGATAAACAATCTTTTATCTTCTTTGTGCAATGAAAATCCTAGCTACTAAGGAAAGAGAGACAATATTCTTTCACAAAGAGCAAAGAGCACACACTAAATGCACTGTCCTAAATCAAACCAATCAAACAGTCTAAATGCAAATGCACATGCATGTATTTGTTTTCGGATTTCTTAGTATGTGAATGGTAAAAAGAATGCTAATGCACAAATCTGAATTACTTTCAAGTGACAATTACTAACAAGTTTCTTTTCAAAATAAAAAATGGAGACAATCACAACACTTTACGATTTGGAAATGAATACTTGCTTTCGACACTAGAAAAACTACAAATTCAGACCGAATACAATAGTAACAGGGTAATCGACTATCAATAGCAACCAAACTCTTTCCTATGACTGAAAACGACACTTGCGACACTTTCAAATCAAGGGACGACGGTACAATTACGTTCCTTTTTGCAAAGGAGAACTGAAAATGACTCAACAAATACACAAAAACATTTACAGTTCTTTTGAAAAATGGAGGCGGAATAACAACAAGGAAAAGGGGTTTCAAACAGAGATATACTGATTACAGGCAGCAAAATTCATGAATAGAACTGAAAAGAATGAATCACAGAAACCAAAACTGAGGAACAATGCCTAGTCTGATCAGCGCACCTGTAACACAGGGAACTTGAAATGCAGTGCACCTACTACACTCGGGAAGTGTGCTGAATTTTAGATTCACAGAACAGAACCTGCGCTGGGCCAAAGACGAGACTTTGCTTGGGTTCCGGGTCACAGTTTGCAGTTCAGTTCATGGGTTTTGGCCGAGCAAATGGTAATCAGTAATGCAACAACCAGGGGTAGATCTAAGGAGGTTACTAGAGCTACCACAAAGGGCAATCAGAGAGTTTGTAAATCAGTTGTTTAATTTATAAAAAAAACCTGGAGATTGACTGAAGCGGCATTTATCTACTTTGCATTTGCATAGAAAATGCAGTTCGAAAGCTACCTGGCTTGACTTCAGGCTCCTTCTGTAAGTTTATAAAATAAACAACAAGGAAGATAAACAAACAACCTAATTCGTCCCCAGCGGAGTCACCATTTTGTTACAGGGAAAAGTGTCTACACAGAACTGCTTATCCCACTAAGGTGTGGTAGCTACCTTAGAAACAAACAAAGTAAAGCTACTTTCATTTTTCGTTTATGAAATATAGATGAGAGAAGAACAAAGAAGACCAACCTCTGTCTTGCGCTAATCTCCTAGTTCGATTCCCCTCTCTCTTGATAGTCTTTCGCTACTTGCTCCCTTGTACGCCCAGCTTCACAGAGTACCTGTAGGATCACAGTAGCATAACACTATACAAGAACATGGATCTATAATCATAAACAATCTAGGATCAGATGTAAATTGACCATACAAATGCATAAAAGATAAATGACAGAAGAGTATGGAGGAAAACTTGAATAGCTTTTATTGATAACCAAGAAAGAGCCAAGGGAGTTACAACCAGTTGTTCTGACCCAACATCATCCTCTCAGCGAGTAAGCCCTTCTTCACCTCATACAAAGCTTATATCACCCAACACTATGATGTTGTCTCAAGAAACCAACAACAATTCCTTACAAGATGCAAAATTCCAGCCTCTGGATCTCTAGGATGAGGGATCCATATATATATATTTGTAAGGGAGATGAGTCAGCGTGTGATTTGATTAGTGTCTTCCCTCTGATAGTTCTTGCTTCCACTTGGAGATTGATGGTCTCTTACTCATCCTTGGTCGAATTCAGAGAGGCAAGTGTCATAGGAGAAGTTTCTGGAAGATTCCATGCCTCTCCACCTCGCGGATTGACACTGCCATTTGTCACTTCTTGCCCATTGCACCCCATAGAAGGGATTTTTGAAATGCAACGCACCCACAGAGTGTACTTAGGTGAGATGCAACGCACTTTGCCTATGGAGCAGCTGAAATGATCCTATTTTGACCAATTTTGAGCAGTTTTTCATGGAGAACTTCTGGGAGAATCTGTAATCAATTGACCTTGTTCCTTTAGGGGTTAGAACAACACTTTTAGGGACTTAGGAGCCCTTGATTTATGGACATTTCATGCTTGGGGTTGCAGTGCCCAAAAATGTCTATAACACAGAGGAGAAGGCTTGTGAGAAGCTTTGATTGCTTGTGAGCATCCAGGAGGATTGTACTGAGAGATGGCTAGCTTTGAGAGCTAAGGCTTTGTATAATTTTGATGTATTTCCACCTTGTATGATAATATAGATAGTGGGGTTTTTAGCTGAGGCTTTCCCCAAAATATTTTCATGTGTATTCTGTATTGATTCTTCTTTTGGTTATATGTGTTCAAATCTGATTCAGCTCGATCTTTAAGCTTCCGCAAATTGATAGTAGAAGTATATTACATTATTTTTCTTTGGTTATATTGCATTATCGGGTTAATCTACAATCATATTTTCTACATGGTCTTAGAGTTAGATTTGTAGAGAATTTGCAAGATTTCTATAGTAAAGGAGTTTTCCCCCTAAAAGAGGCTAATTTTTAAGCTGTTTATATATCTCTTTTGTGATTTGGTTACATAACAAAAGACAGACAAGAAACTAATCCAGAAATTGACCCCATCCAGGTTTGTGCAAAAAATTCATCTTGAAAGTTAAATACTTAGTAATAAAGAGGTTTTTGTACAAAGTGGACGTTCATTGCTTCATCTAGTCATCTAAATTTGTTATCTACAATTAAACCTCAAAATGTGCATCAAGCAAGTCAATATGAATGTTGGATTAAATCCATACATGAAGAATTTAACCAAATTGAGAAAAATCATACTTGGGATCGGGTTCTTGTTGGAAAATGTAACTAGTTTCGGTCTTCATAATTCACATTTGACTCATGCCTTGATGTAATTCTTATGTATTGATCAAAATAAGAAAGAAAATGTAAAATAAAAATTATTTGTGGAGCATGGCTTTCATGCTTGGGTCATTGGTCCCTAGGTCAAAGCATCCATTGTATGCTTCTATGTTTTTGTCATGAGTCATGGTCATTATTATTGTGTAAAATACCCCTTTGGGCACTTGTATAAAATAAACAAAAATATTATTGTATTTTAGAAGTGTCTAGATGCTCCTAAAGATCAAGTCGTCCAGCCATCTTATGTCGGCCTAGAGTGTGTGTAAAGCGCCACTTGGAATGGTTATATAAGGAGGAACTTCGACCTCCATTGACACATAACAATCACACATATCTTTATGATCTATTATGCGGCTAAGAGAGGATGAAAAGGTCCAAAATAAGCTTGAAAAAGTCCAGTGAGGAAGAAGAGATCCCTAGAAATTTGGATCTCTGTCATATTGCTTGGGATAACTCACATGTGCGAAGAACCTAGTATTTCTAGGGTTTCCTCAGGTCCGAAGTTGCAGATAATGTTGTAGGTTTATTTGACAAGGATGAAAGGCAAGAAGAGCCTCTTCTTAAAGAATTTATATTTCGCTATGCTTGAAGGTCTTGTGTGGGAAGGTTCGTTGGTTGATTTGTGTCTTAGTAGGTGCAAGAGGTATTGTTTTTGGGTCTTGGAAGTCTCCTTTGAAATTGATTCTATAAGAAAACTTATTTTGGGTTTTATCATTGGAAGGATTTTTCCCTGGCTTGGAGGCTATGTCTTGTGTTCATGTGATATTTATTGTTTTGGCATTATTTTATGATGAGAACATAAGCATACATAAGAAGGAAAATAACTTAATGTCACAAGTAAATGGCAAGTAAGTAAAGATAAATTGAAATGTTGCTCTAATCTAATTTTTCCAACATGGTATCAGAGCTTGGTTAGTGTCATTGGAAGCTTGTAGATCACTACGGTGAATGATTTTCAAATCAAGAAAATGACTATTTATAATCACTAAAGATGATTCAAAGTGAGGACAAAAAAGATACTCCAAATATATGTGCAATTCTAAAGACACTGACCTAATTGGAACCTTATCCTAGGCCGAGAGGTTTATGCTCCTTAAAATAAAAGTCTGAGACCTTGTAATGCATATCCTTTAGGTTATCACCTTGAAGAATAAAAGGATCAATTTCATCTAAAATTATGGTCTTCATAATTCTGAGTTGGTTTAAGTCTAGAAGAGGCCTATTTTTGTCACCTTTTACTGCTCCAAATTTGGAAACAATAGCTACAGGATGAAAGCCATAAGAAAAGTCTATAGGAATATAATTTGAACTATTTGAGTGTGGATTGGAGGGATATGTTTTTGTATGAAATAAGAATTAAGATTGAGACCTTAAAAAATTAAGTGTGGACTAGAAGCAGTGCTTGAACCAGTGAAGAAGTGAAGAAAAGAATCATTGTTCTTGAAGACATTATAGGTATTTTTTTAGAATAGTTTCTAAAGCCCTAACCAGTGGACTGAAATCATCATATAAAATTAAGAGGTACCAATATCTATTAAATTTTATCTAAGGCTAGAAGTAACCCTTCAACTTAGGGAAATAAGCCAACGCATAGAAGATACAACACCATAGGTTGAAGAGACATTTTAAGCTTAGCACCAAGGTTCTTGTAGTGGTTCAATGGTAAGTCCTAACTAGAGGGTTGAATTTGTAGAATAATAGTGTTGGATATTTGATGGTATGAAGGTGGTTGGTTGTGTAAGTGTTGACATTGATGTCAAACAAGGCCCAGCCTGGTGATGAGGCTTCATTGCCTGGTAGTTGTGATTCCAACTAGGTAGATACTTTGGAGCCATGTTTTGAGGCAGAGGATGGGCTTAGTGGCTAATCAGACTCCTTTCATTGGAAAGTTCTCTATAACAACTTTCCAACAATATGCAGAAGTCCAGAAATGGACTTGTGGTTTGAGAGATATGGCATGCTGAAGTTTAGGATGATTATGGCCTTGTGCAGTGAGGAATATCAGAGATTGGAGGTCCTGGCGAATCGAAGGTCCCAGAGAATCACATATCAGAGGTCCCAGTGAATCACAATCGGAATTTGGAGGATCATTGGTGTAGTGCAACAATGTATGCATTTTTCCAATTAGTGACTTGCGATATCGACAGTCGGAGGTCCCGACATATCGGAGATCGGAGATCGGAGGGCATGCCATATTGATGATCACACATCGGTGATCTCGGAAAATCGGTGACCGCAATCGGAGATTCCACTTATCATAACTCCTGCAAATTAGAGATTTGAGCCTCTAGTGTTAAATCACCAGGAGATCCAAAAAGGAAAACACAGAGGAATTCATTGCAAACCAAAGTTTAGTGGGCATCTTTCTCTCTCCTCCAAGAGGACATGTGGAGGCATCCAATTGGGTCAGATAAGGACATAAGGCAACATCAGAGGAGTTATAATGAGGACAAGTGGCAGGATCTGATTGGTTCCAATAAGGGACACATGGTCGCTTACATCAACAAGACATCACGGTATCGAGGGACACGTGGCAGGTTGTTTCGGTGTTTATGGATGGCCTAATGGGCCATATTTGAGTGACACATGTTACTAGTCAAAAGGTGCCACATGGCATGAGATGACGTCACTTCGGTAATCAACGATCAGAGGTTTGTGATGGTTGGAAGATTGGCCACATTTATAAATTATCGATTAGAGAGCTCCAAGATGAGGGCTAGCACGTGGTCGTGAAGTGTTATGGAACTGTTGATGGTGGTGGACCCACCAACAGGTAAGGGGATCTGCCCGGTAAGAAGTCCCAATTAGACCTCAGACCGTCTAGTGTAGGAGTCCCAGTAGTGGGTTGTATGGTAATGGCTTGACCGCGATTTCGCATAGAGGCAAGTAAGATAACTCTGTTGGTAGCAAGGGTGTGACAACTGTAGTGAGCCCAGGAAGGTGCATGAGAGGTTCTAACACACGGTGGTTGAGATGAGTGTGCCCCTTGGAAACCTATAATAGTACGCGGCTTGGAAGGGAACACACAAGTGAAGATGCATCACAATCTGGAAAGCAAGTTAGCGAGAAATCCAAAGTGATGGTTAAACCAACATCACATTACAAAAATATTCATACATACTTATACAAAATAGTCCATACATGCATGCGTAAGCAAAAAAATACATATATCATTTAGAGTAAACTAGATAACATAGAATATAATACAAGATATGCATGAAATGTGTTGGCTTTGTTATATTAAGTGTAAGTTCCAGTCATACAATACATCCATGTCCAACCACTAGTTCTAATAGTGGAACGTTACAACCACAACCGCCTGCTTCTCCAAAGAGATGTACTAGCTCTGTGCAGTGGAGAAGCCAAGACTCGTTACAACACTGTCCAAGCTTTCTCTAAGATACTCCTATTGAAGCTTGGCTGACCAAAAGCCTTTACAATGAGTTATGAGGTTCTATTTATAGCAAAGGGTGGGGTAACCCTTGACATTTCCCTTTGTGACAGTTCATCTACCCTCATGACTCTTCATCTACTCTATGACTGTTACATCCAACTATTGACACTTGAACTTCCACTTGACATGACATTACATTATAATGCACATGTGCTCATGTGAGACAAAGTGGCTTCAACAAACCATGCAAGACATCACTGACATTCGGTCTGTTGTGGTGAGACCAACTCTTTGACATGCTTGTGATGGTGAAGGTGGTGAGCTGATGCCAAGCTTGGTCGTCCGTGATGGTGTGCATGCGCTCCATGGTGACATCTTGCTAAAGCAAACTCTTGCCTTTGTTGCATCCAGGTGTATTAATGTGGCTCCTCCATCCAACTCATCTGCTAGAATGAACATGGTCTTCTTGGGCGTGGCCAAACTGGAAAAACACTGATGCATACTGTCCATGCTGATCTTCTTCTAGTGTGTGTTGGTGGTCATGCACACCAATTGTCAACTACATGCTTAGCTCCAGTCAGACTTGCTTCTTGTCTTCACGTTGGTGAGTGTACTGAATGGGTTAGATCGCATGTGCACGCAATGACATGCATGCTGCTAAGTACCTTGCATGCGATCAACAACACTACTCGCCATGTCTGCTCCATGCCGGCTGTTGAGATAGATTTATAACTTGTATGGGTGCAGTTTCATCAATGAGTGCATGTTGCGCCCCTGTTGTTCCTGTTCCTGCTGCAACTCATTCGCTTGTCTGTGCAACTCATGTTCTTCCTTGAGTTTCTACTTCAGAACATGCAACTCCTTCTTTTTTCCATTCTCTATCTTCGCGCGATTACACCGTCACCTCATACCCTGAGTCTCCAAAGTTACTTTCATCATCAGTGGATCTGCTTGAGATGGAAACTTTGTTCCACCTCCGTGTTGTCAACAACCTTCCTCTTGCATTCGTTGCATTCGGTATGCTACCTTCAACTGCTGTTCATGATGCTACCCATTGTAATGCTGCTACCGTCATATCTTGATGTCCTTGTCTACAAAAAACTTGATGTCTTCGTGAGTAGGAAAGCTCATAGACACTTGATCGACTGCATCCCCAAGTGTGCTCTGAACGATGTCTTCGACTCTGCTCTCCTGGAAACCATTGTACCTGTGCTACTGA
The DNA here is from genome assembly GCA_031772625.1 of Pinus tabuliformis. Lineage (NCBI taxonomy): Eukaryota > Viridiplantae > Streptophyta > Pinopsida > Pinales > Pinaceae > Pinus > Pinus tabuliformis. The sequence goes on along the minus strand of CM062804.1, from coordinate 1,541,656,173 downwards.
GAGGCATATGAACACCTGTGATACCTGGAGACATGGAAACACTCATGGCAAGAAATCTGTCAGTCGAAAACCAAAATGAACTTGAGAACTGACTTACAACATACCTGTGTGACTGATCATGAAAGTCGCACAATTTCCGCCGGGAGGTCGGGAGATTGACTGCCAAGACTGCGCAAGGCACAATCTGGGTTTCTGGGAGGCTGACTGATTGCTGGAACTAATCCATGCACAATCCAGTATTGCTGCTGACTGCTGGAATTGTGCAATGCGCAATCTCAACTGGAAATGGCTGCAGGCTTAGTGATTGCATTGCACAATTTTTTGGGCCAATAGTCACTGTCCCTCAGAATTGTGCAAGGAAAGACTGGAGGACAGTCACTGGGAATAGATGCGCATTTCCTGAGAGGAAGACAAAGCCTCTCCTCCCAGGATTGCACGATGTTGTCTTGGTGAGGCAAAGTCCGGGCTGAGGCTGCCCAGACTCGCCGACGGGCAATTGAACGCGAACATGAAAGCAAATGCTTGACAATACCGAGTGTAAGCATAACTGAATGATCGTGCATGTAAATGGTGAATGATAGATTCAAAAAATGGAACAACATGCATGTGAGTGAGGCGAGTCACTAAATCGACGACCGTTCGTGAAAAACAGTTTCATGCATGTGACAACAGTGAGATATTAATGAAAACTGAAACGGTGCTTATACAAGCTAGTATGTATCAAAACGACATCAAGCGCTCACTGAAATCAAGCAGACAATGTTCATACGAAGCGTAACAAAAAAATCACTAGAAATGCAACACAAGATATAGAAAGCGGGCTTACCCCAAAACAACTGAGGTGAATGTGCCGACAACTCTTAGATGCGATGTGGGATGTCAGAGCTACAAAGGTTGATGTGAGGAATGAACTCTGCAGCGTTCAATTGATGAGTTTTGATCAAATTGAGGTTGTGATGTGCATGCTACAAATCTAGGGAAAGCGACACTTGTTGGGAGGTTTCTGAAATGATCCTTGCATGTAACCTCCAACTGCCAAAAAAAGATCCCTGAAACAAGGGATGCCTTTGCATGCTATCTTGGGAGAAGAAGCCCGTGCATGCAAGTTTGTTTTTCTCAGTCCCAAAGGGATCTGGTCAAATCAACTGCACATGCAAGAGGCTGCTCAACTACTGGGAGAAAATGCACATTTTTGGCTGGGAGTTGGGTTGGTTGCTCAGAATATTTACATAATTTCTGGGTAGAGCAACTGACTGTTGCCCAGACTTGCGCAAATTCTGGGCTCAGCAGCACAACTAGGAAGGGTTGCGCAATTTTCTGGGTGAATCTTGCTTAACAAAATTGCGCAATTTATGGAGGGAAGGCTTGTTTCCATCCATATTTGCGCAAATTCTTGAAGGAGTTGCTCAACTTGCTACTAGACCATGTCTGGATGAACAACCTGTGAGGGGAATGCATCAAGGGTTGATTGACAAGGTATCTTTCTACAAGAAAATCACTAGAGCTTGTGTACCTGACGAAGTAAGGCATGCTGCTGTTAAAGGTTGGTAGGAAGGCTCCAAAACAAAGCTAAGACTAAATTTTGAAGGGTAGTTGTAGCCACTACAACACTTGGCGACACACTGGTAAAACTCCAGCTCTATGACTGGAACTTGTTCATGAAAAACAAGTCTAACACCTCTGGAAGTATTGTTTAGTTCTCAGTTCGTCTTGGTTTCCACACTTGCTTGATTGTAAGATGTAGCATCTACCACACTCTTGGTCGATTGACACGCATTCCAAGCCAAGGAAAAACAATTGTTTTGATTGGGGTTGAGGGGTATATTGGTGCACAAGCAGTATAGTCGTCAGAGTCTTAGTTTCATCTCTGGTGTTGCTCCGTTGCCAGCAGGCTTGGACAGTACCCCGGCAGAGTCACATAGGAACACAAGCATGGCTCCGCTTCCAGCGAGCCTAGTCAGTACCTCGATGGAGTTACCTGCATCACCTCTTCGTGCATGAAGCCTTTCTCTTCTTTCACCTGATTCATTTTTCTTTTTTTTCAAACTTTTTTCATTTTGAGTTTTTTCATTGTCGTAACTGTGCATAGCACTTATTCATTTCACAGGCAGAAGAGGGATCCCAACTTATTGAAAGCAGAAGAGGTTGTTCCTACAAAGAAGTAGTTTATTATACCTCTGACATTCCTGTTAAGGTTTTCCACCTCACCTTACTTTACTTGACTGAGCTGACAAGGATTAACCCAAAAACAACTGAATAGAGTAGGCAATACTAGTGAGCCTGCAAGTGTTGTGTTTTCACCAAGGTTCACTTCGAACAATATGTATTTTCCATTGATGTATCATGGACTGAAGACAACAAGTTCTTACATAAGAGGGCGGTCAATAGATAACCAAATGTTGATAGTTGTACAAGTCCTATCGTACTTCACCCAGCTTGTTTCAAGAGTTATACATGGTTTCATGCAAAACTAACCTACGAACATGTTGACACCTAATCCTCATGATTGGGTGAATATATGTAAATAGATAAATAAGTAATATGAAGTCATCGGGAGATGAACTGAACAATCTCTCCCTCATGTATATATTGAAGACCTACCGGATGGAATAAGACACATGAATCATTTTTGCCTTATGGAGTTACTGCCTAGCCTGACATGGTATCAGAGCTAGCTCCTTTTTTCGGCTTTTATGTCCTTTGTAACTCCCTATTCTGCTCCTCTTCTCTCCATTCAAAAGCGTTGTCCATACTGCCATTTTCCCTGTCTAATGTCTGTCCCAATTTCTATTTGTGTAGCCTGAATGACCTGCTCCACGCAATAGCCTGAATGTTTGACCACCTGAATGACCTGCTCCACGCAGTGCCTGTACGCTTGTCTATATATTTCGCTGTCCATATAATTCAGTGCCTGTACGCTTGTCTATAATTCGCTGTCCATATAATTCAGTGCCTGTACGCTTGTCTATATATTTCGCTGTCCATATAATTCAGTGCCTGTATGCTTGTCTATAATTCGCTGTCCATATAATTCAGGGTCTGACATTTTCGTTGTCCGTTTGCAGCCCAGGTTATAACTATTCTCAGTCATTGTTTACACAGCTATCATGCTACCACCATAGTGGCTGCCGCTACAACTCTCCACCTTCGCCATCCGAATGAGCTTGTCTTTGAGTTTATGTTATTCACAAAACCATATTTGGTCTGTCGGTTCTTGTCTGAGGGGCGGAAGAAGGATACCCAAGTCGTGTTACCATTGCAGAATACAGGTAAACCCACGATCTCACCTTTGACGCACACTGTTTCACTTCCTTGAAACGCTACCCAGTAACGCACTGTTTCACTTCCTTCAAACGCTACCCAATAATGCACTGTTTCACTTCCTTAGCACCGAGGTTTCGAGCTCATCCGTGGAGGCACCATGAAACATTTTGAAGCGAGAAAAATTTTGATGATGCCTTTTTCTATTAGGGTTTCACTATAAACACATGCTTCGAAGTTCGTTCATTTGTGTGATTGGTTTTCGTAATTAGTTACATTTTGTGGGCCTCATCTATTCAAGTTTCTAAGGAGGTATCAAAGCTCAGGGCCTCTTATTTGGAATATAGACTCGTTTTCTCATTGTTATGTTCATGTGCATGTGAGTGCACTAGTCGAGAATGTCAATTGCGCCTTACAATCCACGCTCATGGTACTGTGTTACTTGACCGTTGTTACTGCGTTTTTGATTGTGAGAAGATGAAAACGTACCTTTGTTGGAGCGTTGTCCAGTTGAATGCCCTATAAATTTTTGTGTATTTACGCTGTCCAATTCAGAGCGTTGTTCAGTTGAATGCACTGTACAGTTTTGTATATTTACAAAGTTTTGTGTATTGACACTATATTTTTCTTTCCCATTAAGAGTAAAATTTTGCAACAAAATTTTGGCAGCAGAAGTTTTTTTTTTGTTATAGTATTCATTCAATCATATCCATGGTGGGAATAGTTCTCACTGGCAAGGAGAACTATCTTGAATGGAACCAGATGATAAAACACACCCTCATTTTCAATGAGTTGTGGAAAGGAGTGTGTGTCGGAGACGGCGACAATGAACTTGTACAACCTACCTCAGACAAAGAGCTCGTCATTTGGGAAAACAAGAACAACAAAGCTTATGCATTAATTGCAGCATCTGTAAATGAAGAGGTGAGTTGCCATATTTCGTCATATTCAACTGCCTTTGAAGCCTTACAAAATCTGAAAGAACTCTATGACTCTGTTGTGGCCACCAACAACCCCCCTCTTTGTGTGGTATTAGAAATAACACCAAGCAAATGGGGACCCTTAATAAAAATCCAAAAAAAAAAAAAACATTTTATCAAAGTTTTTGTATTTTGACTCCCTAAAAGCTGAATCGCATTGCGAGAAGAGAGTGAAACGTTTTCCTATGCGCATAATAAGCTGCGAAGAAGTGACGTGAAATTCATCGCATCGCATATATTATGAAGCACTCTTAAATGGAAAAACTTAAGGAATCTCCGACGGCCGATATGCGACGTCGCATATCGCAACCTCGCATAAGCCGCACACAATGATTGGATGACTAAGTGTGATCTGCGATTTGCGATCTGCGATGTTGCGATCTGCGATATTGCGATCTGCGATGAATGCGATCATCAATTCCTACGATGACACATCTTGATGACGCAATCCTTGATACTGCAATGAGAGTCGCAGAAATCACCCATCGCAAAATTTCCTCGACACAGTATTCAAGGAAAGCTGTCTGTAGACCAAAATTAGGCGCGCGCCTTAAAAGAAATTAATGATTGTACGCCAAAGTATCCAAGAAGGATTCTGTTGTGTTTTTCGAAGAGTCAGTTCATTATGGGTGTCATGATTATGCATTCATTAGAGCTTAAAGCTTTCATGTCAATCTTTTCATCATTACTCTTTTTCTTTGCGTAAACAGTAAGACAACAAATAACATAAAGCAATGTGCAGGAAACATCTAAGGAAAAGGGGAAAGCGTCAATGCTCGGAGAACATAGAAGAGATGCCTTCACAAACGGATGCCGCATGCAACAGGACCAGAGATTCCAGAGTATCACTCAACAGATACTGATGTCAATAGGCCATCCGAGACTCAGAATCAAAGGCGCACAAAAGCAGCATGTTTGCAAAAGATCTTGAAGCTTATGCTCGGTAAAGCAAAAAGAAAAAGGCGCAAAAGAGGGAAAACACACCAAAAAAGCCCGGAACAAAGAACGGAGGCGGTTTTCAATACAGAAAATTGTTCAAAGAGCAAAGTCCCTAACTTATTCAGTCATTCGCAAGGACGGAAACTGAAATAGCAAAAGCAGAATCAGTTTGAGAGAAATTTGGGTTATTACCAAGTATACACACAGTGAATACACCAAGCCAGAGGAAGATTTTTGAAAATATCTTCTAAGTTTACCAGAACGTGGTGCCAGCGCTTGTTATTTCTATTTTCGTAGCTCAAACGAAAGGAGAAGACGACCAGCCGACTCTTCCCAGGCGAATGTTGCATGCTTACAGCACTAAGGAGCAAATACAGAAACGGTTATGAATTAGATTCAATTTTTAGAAATAATTTTGCTTTAGTAGAAGGGTGGTCATTTAAACCATGTCCTAAATTTATGTAATTAAGATTAATTAGTTAGCAGTATTTAAACCCTTCTCAGGCATTTAGAGAAGGGTCCAGAAATTTGTCAAAAAACTTGTCCTCAGAACATGCAATTTTGCACCCTCGGAGGGGGTTTTTGATGAATGGTTGGATCGAGATTTATCAATATTTGCATTTGATATCTGCTACTGATGTTGCACTTCTGTACTCTTAGTAGATGTTAGAACAAGTAGAGATAAACCGTTGTTGCTTGAAGCTTATGAGTGGAACCAGTCATAAATGGTACTTTTATCTCTTGACCATTTCTGCTTATATTCTTAAAGTGATATACAATTTTCAGTTGTTTATATGTTAATGCATGAATGTGTGGGTTACCATTTGGCACTTCTGTACGGTGGAGTCATTTATTTGTGTTTGATATATGAATAACTTATTATGCGATATGCTGTTCACAACTGTTTTGCTTAACTTTTTATGCAGAGTGGTTTATCTTAATTGATTTCTATTCTTATGATAGTTGAATGATCTTTATTACCAGTTATTGTTCGAAATCTCTTTAGATCACATAATAGAAGAAATACACCCCGAGTTAGCATAGATTAGATGTGTTGTTTCCTATTAGATTACAGTAGCATAGAGTTAGTTTAGAAATTTGAATTAAATTAGCTTTAAGTACTCTTAGATCAGCATCATCCAACTCTACACACACACACACACCCCTTAGATTGGGAAACTGGTACCATTATCCCAAATCGGACCCGCTATACCAAATGGATAAGGAGCTGCCAACCAAGGTCCGGACCGGGTGGGTATCCCCCTTGTTGTCGACTCGATTTTCGGGGCTTCAACAGACTCACATTCTGCACTTGAAGTTGTTCAACTCATGATTAAACTCTTCACTCTTGAACTACAAAATAATGATCCTCTTGCTCTTGCATCTGAAGTAAAGTCTATAATGCATGATATCAAATCCACTAAGGTTGAATTGGATATTCCTCTTATTGCTTTTCTCAAGGCACTTTATCCTACTTACTCCAATTATCTTGAATCATTGCAAGCAAATGGAAATCTCAAAGATATCACCTTTGACTCTCTTGTGAAATTTTTTTCTAAAAGAGAGAAAGCCTTTGGAAAGAAGATAGTCCCTGAATCTTCTGAAGAGGCTGTGTGCTTTGCTCATAAAGAAAAGCATCCTACTCAAGATTCTACAAGAGGAAGAGGTGGTCGAAGAGGAAGAGGAAGATATTTCTGAGGCAGGGGGGTTAGACATTCTCAAGAAGAAAAGGCAAATTTGCACTGCATTTGCTGCAAAAGAAATGGATCACATGATGCCTCTACATGCAAGCTACCATGGGACAAAATTGAGCAGAAAAGAAACCAACAGAAAGGTAAAACTGATGATACAGACAAAGGTAAAGCACCTGAATCCACTCACTATGTTGTGGCACAATGTAACATTGGGGTAAATGAAGATTTATTTAATGCTTCACTTGCTTCTGAGAAAAATCACTGGTTGCTTGATTCAGGAGCAACCTACCACATGACTCATAGAAAAGACTTTTTTGAAGATTTCACTGACAATGTTGATGGAGCAGTATACTTTGCAGACCAATCAAAAATCAAGCCATCAGGGCTTGGCACAATCAGGCTTAAATAAGAAGTTTGTTGTATCTAGAGATGTAATTTTTCTTAATCATCCAAAACTAACAATGTTGTTGAGCGGCAACTTGATCGCTTGCATAGATTCGCAAAAGCAAAATCATTTCAAGAATTTGATAATCAGATTCCACATCTTGAAGGGGGGATTCCTATACTAGATCAACATGTGGAATCTTCTTCTTAAGAACACTCTCCCCCGCATGAAACTCCAACAATGGATGATGCTTTAAGTGATGTGATTGATAGAATTGGGAGACTCAATCTTGATTCAGTCCCAACTCAATCAACGGAGCAGCCTAGACCATCTGAAGAACGCCCCCAAAGTGGCTGACAAAGACACTTGAAAGTGTTCATCCTAATGAGGTTGGAAAGACAGGAACTCAAAATTCAAACCGGCAAAATGGAGGTGATGTAGATGACTCTAATTCACCTATTGATATGGATGTTTCTTATGATTGTGAATTGAACTTGTCTACAGATTTTGAACCAACTTCCTTCAAAGAAGCTGCTTCTCATGATGAATGGAAAGAAGCGATGCAAAAGGAGTATGATGTCCTCATAAAGGATGACAATTGGAAGCTGGTTGATCCTCCATTAGGAATCAAACCAATTGGATGCAAGTGGGTCTACAAGAACAAGTATAAAGTTGATGGCTCACTTGACAAGCATAAACGTAGGCTTGTGGAAAAAGGTTTTGCATAGAAGGAAGGGGTCGATTATGAGGAGACTTTTTCCCCCATAGCAAAATGGGCTACCATCCGAACACTCTTTGCCCTAGCAGCTCAGAACGGTTGGAAAGTCCATCAAATGGATGTAAGAATTGCTTTCTTGAATGGAGATCTAAAAGAGAATGTTTTTATTTCCCAGCCTGAAGGATTTGCTGTGAAAGGACATGAACATAAAGTATGCAAACTGGTGAAGTCCTTGTATGGCCTCAAACAAGCACTGCGAGCCTGGTATGAAAACTAACTGAGCATCTTCTGAAACTCATTTTCAAACATTTTGATCTTGATGATGCAACTTTATTTGTCAAGAAAGTTGGCAAAACAGTTGTATATCTTGTGGTATATGTAGATGATCTTTTAATGATAGGGAACAATGAAAGCTACATCGCATCTATAAAGAAGGAATTGGGGAAAAGTTTTGAAATGACTAATTTGGGCTATGTTCATTACTATCTTGGTATTGAAGTAACCCAACATCCGAATTCCATATTTCTTTCTCAAAAGAAATACATTGGAGATCTATTGAACAGGTTTGGCATGACAGAATGCAATCCTCTTACTACTCCAATGGAACAAAACTTAAAGCTCACATCTATTGAAGGAAAAGAATTTGAGGATGCAACAAAGTATAGACAGCTTGTAGGAAGTCTCAACTACCTGACTACTACCAAACTAGACATTTCGTTTGCTGTTGGAATCCTCTCCAGGTTTATGCAAAAGACTTGTGAGGGACATTGGTCTATTGCAAAAAGAGTTCTAAGGTACTTGAAGGGAACTCAAGACTTTGGAATCAAGTATACACAGGTAGACGACTTCAGCTTGATTGGATACTCTGATTCAGACTTTGATGGAGACAAAGAAACTGGGGTATCTACTTCAGGATATGCTATGAGTCTTGGATCAGGAGTTGTCTCCTGGAGATCACGCAAACAATCAGTTCCAGCAGATTCCACAACAGAAGCAGAATATGTGGCAACAGCTAAAGCAACAAAAGAAATTGTGTGGCTCAGGAAAATTCTTGAAGATTTGTAGGTAAAACAAGTACAATCAACTCCACTCATGATTGACAATACCTCTGCAATAAAGTTGGCCAAGAACCCAAAGTTCCATCATCGAACGAAGCACATCAATACTAAATATCATCTGATTCAACATCATGTTGAGGCCAAAACAATCCATCGCTGTCATTGTTCCACAAATGAGCAAATTGAAGACATCTTCACCCAAACGCTTGGAAGAGAAAAGCTTGAACAATTCAGAACGATGCTTGGACTCACCAACATCCCTTCAGATTAAGGGGGGGAATGTTGACACCTAATCCTCATGATTGGGTGAATATATGTAAATAGATAAATAAGTAATATGAACAGTCATCGGGAGATGAACTGAACAATCTCTCCCTCATGTATATAATGAAGACCTACCTGATGGAATAAGACACACGAATCATTTTTCCCTTATGGAGTTACTGTCTGGCCTGACAGAAAAAAACAAGCAAACAAACAACAAAGAAAAGCATAAGCATAAGAAAAAGCGAAAGAGAAGGAGTAAGAAAACAAGCGAGCAAGCCACTGAACCAACAAAGCAAGTAAGAAAACAAGCATGCAAGCAAACAGACTGAAAGCAAACACTACTCCTACTCCTAAGCTAATGGTGCATGGCCATCTCACGTGAAGTGATACTTCCAATGCAGCCACCAACACATTGGTTGACCCATGTTGGCGAAGGCACGGTTCACGAACAAGACAACTATGCGAACTAGTAAACAAGAAAGATATAGCAGTGAAGACAAACACGCTCCAAGTTTACAAGTGAACACAAAACAAAGATGAGTGAAAGCACATGAAATGCACTATGTGGAGCTTCCATGGTGCTGTGCTACACTGCATGCAGATGTTGAGTGTGTGCATTCTCTTTATTGTGACATGCAAGCAAATGTGAGAAAAGTAGACCACTTATGTTGTGCATGTGTACTTGCTGTGTAAGATTCCTCCAACGCATGAGCGATGGGATCGTGTAGTTCAAGTGGAGGAAGCAAAATCTGGGTGTTTGGTTGATTTTCAATGCAAAGTAGAGAATGATGAGGAGCCTTGAGTGTTTCAACAATTTCCTGACCGGAAGTGAAACCAACCTAACGACAGTGAGGGCCTGACATAAACATTAGCTTGGGCTGAAGTGCCTCGACAGACTGCGGGGTTTCGACTTCGTTGACAGATAGATCATTGTAGACCAATGTATTAGATAGATTAACAACGATTGAATCAACATCATGATTAGATGAGGAAGTGGATAGATCACGACAACCAAGATTAGAAAATTTAGGATGTTTGTCGGCATCCTCATGATTTGATGAATCGGGTAGGGGGGTAGATGAGAAACAAAGATGTTCACCCTTTGTGTTTTCAGAAATGACAGATGATAGATTGGACAGATTTCTGGAGGAAGATGTGTCCTCTCCGCACTATGATGATAGACTAACATCTGACGTGTCCTATGAATGATAGGAAGTAGAAACATCTGGAAATGGGTTTTCACAGGGGAAATCAGCGGTGGCAGAATCACAAGGGATGTCAGGATGAAGCGGATGAGGCATGGACGGAAGGGAGTCATCCTTCACCGCAGGTTCTTCTTTAGACTCCCGCACACACTCATCATGAATGATGGCACAGGTTGGCTGCATAACACCGACTCCGTCGACAACTTGATCCTCATTCACAATAGGTGAGGAGTCTGGAATGGAAGAACATAAGACAATACAATCCGAAGGATCAACAGTGAGTGGGGACGGAGGTCGAGGGAACAAATCCACGTGACAACCAACAGGCCTGCAAGCCAAATCTACGCAGATATAAAGAGAAGGTGGGGTGGGAGGATGTGACAGTTCAACATAGGTATGTGCATGATCTGCCACATCACTCCGCGGTGGTGGAGTTTTCTGATGAGGTGAAGGCAGGCAGTCACTTGTGACAACGACTGTGCCTACTTGTGATTGTGCAGTTTCATCACCAGAGTATGAGCAGGATTCAAGTGATTTCAAGAATTGCGGATTTTCAGATATGTAAAGAAGATACTAAAATCTCCCATCGAGAAATTCCCAATCAAAAATCATCTTCGGGGAATCCATATGCAAGATTACAAAAGCATGTGTGAAACTGTTCAATGGATTCATCAGGGGATTTTCTTAATTTCAGAATTTCTTTATTGAGTGCTTCTCAGTCAAAGTGATTGAAAGCACGGTTTATCTCTGCGACCATATGAGCAAGAGAATGAATAGTTTTTTTGGGCAGCATGGCACACTAGTGCATTGGGTTCCCTCAAAGCGCGTAGATGAACAACGTGTAGCTCATGTATTCTTCAAAGAATCCATGTCTTTCACATAAGCCTATAATGCCAACCGCGTGCCTAACCAAGGCTACGTGGCCTCCACCATCATATGTTTTATGAGACAGGTTATCTGAGATATTTTCCAAGATAATGAACTCGTTTCCATAAGACATGCACTCTGGAAGAGCAACTCGGTAGTTAGTCATGATAGATATGTAGAGATTCAAAACATATGTGAGGACTCAGCTTGTCATTTGGCCCTCCTTCTAGCGCCAAAATGTTGACAGTGTTGGACCTGCCAACATGTAAGGGGATCTCCCTGGTAAGAAGTCCCAATTAGACCTCATACCGTTTGGTGTAGGAGTCCCAACAATGGGTCGTATGGTAATGCTTTGACCGCGATTTCGTGGAGAGGCAAGTAAGATAAATCTGTTGGTAGCAAGGGTGTGACAGTTGTAGTGAGCCAAGGAAGGTGCATGAGAGGTTCTAACACATAGGGGTTGAGATGAGTGTGCCCCTTGGAAACTTGTAATAGTATGCAGCTCAGAAGGGAACACATGAGCGAAGATGCATCACAAGTAGGAAAGAAAGTTAGCGAGAAATCCAAAGTGATTGTTAAACCAAAAACACATTTCAAAAAGATTCATATATACTTATATAGAATAGTCCATACACGCATGCGTAAGAAAACAAATACATATATCATTTAGAGTAAACTAGATAACATAGAATACAATACAACATATGCAAAAAACGTGCTGGCTCTGTTATATTAAGTGTAAGTTCCATTCATACAATACATCCATGTCCAACCAATAGTTCCAATAGTGAAACGTTACAACTTGATGCAGGAGCATCCAGACTTAGCCAACTATGTTCACATGTTGGCTAACATGAGATGAAATTCATTGACCTCAGTGGTCAAAATCAGTTTAGTAGACAAGGTTGGATCTCTCGAATTGATCTTTATCTCAATTATTATAATAATTGGATTACTGTATTATTTTTAGAATAGGAGATAAGTTGTTAGAATAGGTGTGTATTAGAGCTTGAGAATATGGATTTAATGGTTGAGTGATAAAAATACAGATTGAGTTGTCAATGCAGTTAGGATAGGATTTGATTCATAAAAGAGGAAATAATGTAATGACAGAGAGATTAGATAATCATGAATAAAGTGAGTAAGCGAGAGGTGTGTGAGATATAGGTTTTGCAAATTGAAACAAAGGTCATACAAACTGTTGTAATCAAGCCGAGAGGGCCAAGACTCTGTAATTTCCATTTTGTTGAATAATTGATTGATGTATGGTGTGATGCACTGTTATGGTGCAAAAATTCTCTTATGACTATGTAACAACGTTCTGGACCCTAATCAAGTATTTTTCTCTTTTCATACATTTGATTGAATATCACAGTCAATTAATATTAATGATTAATATTGAGCTTAAGCGTTAAACTTTCCTTAAGCGTATTTATTAAAATTGTGAATTAAGCACGTGGTAGTATTTGATAAGTGGGAAGTGGTATTTCGCGCGCCCTAAAGGTGGTAAGTGATATTCCTAAATTTCACGCAATTAGCCTAAGTGGGTGACACATAGCACGAGAAAACTACTTTTCTCATGCGCTCTCGACCTGATATCGACCGTGCAAGAATCTGCATGAGATTGCGCGACAACTGTTCAATTGCACGGGTGACATCGACAGTGGAGATTGTCCGGGTTAGTTGGTGAGTGAACGACGCGATATCTATTGGATATGGAGAAGTGAGATCAACGGCGTGGATTGAAACGCTTGATAAAAGGATAAGTCAACGAGGGACCGATGGTGATTGGTCAGGAAGGTGGGAACTTCAGGGGGAAAATCCACGTACAGAATATGTTTGTGCGCAGCTGATTGGCTCTAAAGCTAATCAGTAGTCGAATTACGAATTACCACCTCATTTTCATCAACCTTCTACGTCATTTTTTATATCGGAGCGAGGATTAAGTTTTTCTACAGTAAACATGCCACCGAGGAGAGGAGATGGCATAGGTTGGGGAAGACCTGTAGCGAATGCAGTTCTGCTGGATGAGATCCGAAATCTCTGTACAAGGATGGAGACAATGGAGACTTCTCAGACGAGAGCACCTGATGGAGGAGATGCCAGTGCTGCAGAGGAATCTTCTGAGGAAGAAGAAGAGTATGAAAGCAAAGCTACCAAAGTACTCAAAATGTTTGCCAAAGCAAGTGGAAGACCAAAGGTGGAAATACCTTTGTATGATGGGAATCTTAATGTAGAAGAGTTGATGGATTAGATCAGTTCATTGGATAAGTATTTTGACTATGAGGAGGTTGATGATAAAAAGAAGGTGAAATTTGTAGTTACTAGATTGAAAAGTCATGGTTCTATCTAGTGGGATGAACTACAAACATCTGGAGCAAGAAAAGGAAAGCCCGAGATCAAACAGTGGGATAAAATGGTGAGTAGATTGAAAGCTAAATTTATGCCAAAAGATTATCAGTTAAACCTTTTCATACAATTGAAAAATTTGAGACAAAAAGGACTGACTGTCAAAGAATATACATAAGAGTTTTACAAGCTGAGTATTAGAGCAGGACATGCAGAGGATGATGAAGAGAAGGTAGCCAGATATATCAATGGGTTGAGGTATGACATATATGATGAAATCAACTTGCTGAGTTTGAAGACAATTGAATATGCCTATCAAGTAGCTTTGAAGGTAGAAGAGAAGATGTTGAGGAAGAAAAATATGAGGAATAGAGGGAAAATTTCAGCAAGAGGTAGAGGAACTACCAGATCAAGATTTCAGCACCCTCAGGGTGCAGCAGGAGGTTCAAGTATTAGACCACCACAGTGAGGAGAATTTAGTAGAGGAATATTTGCACCCAAAGGAAGAGGTCGAGGAAGATAAATTCGGTGTTACACATGTGGAGAATGGGGAAATGGATCATGGGACTGTCCTCATAATAAATCAACAAATCAGTGGAATGTGAATGTGGCTGAGGCAAAAGAAGAAAAACCTTAGATTGTAAATAAGGAAGAATCACCCGAAGTAGGAGAATATTTGTTATTGAAAAGGGTATTGCTCAAAGCAGAGAAAGAGATAGGAGAACTAGCTCAGAGAAAGAGTTTATTTAGAACTACATGCAAATCCAAAGGAAAATGTTGTAAAGTGATAATTAATAGTGGAAGCACTGATAACCTTGTTTCTATAGAAATAGTGGACAAGTTAGGACTAGTGAAAACAGTACACCCTACTCCTTACAAAGTATCATGGCTGCAAAAAGGACATCAACTTATTGTGTCAGAACAATGCAAAGTAGAACTCCAGATTGGTACTTATAAGGATGTGGTATTATGTGATGTAAGGTCAGTGGATGTATGCCATGTATTGCTGGGAAGACCTTAGCAGTTTGATAGAAAATACATTCATGATGGTAGAAGAAACACTTATACCTTGGAGAAGGATGGAGTGAAGCATACATTGCTACCATTAAGGGATGAAGCAGACAAAGGAACAACTGGAAATAGTGTTATGCTGATGAGTGGAAAGGAGCTGTTGCAAGAAGTTGGAAAAGGTGAAGAAATGCATTTTGCTGTCATAGGGAGACCTAACATAATTTTGACTTCTACAAACTTGGATGATTTACCTGAAAAAATCAAAACTCTGTTGAATGATTTTGCTGATATTATTGTGGACGAGTTACCAAATGCATTACCACCAATCGGGAGTATTAGTCATCACATTGATCTAATACCTGGAGCAAGTTTTCCAAACATAGAAGCATACAAATTGACTCCTCAGGAGAATGCAGAAGTTGGGAGACAAGTGCAGGAATTGATGGATAAGGGATTAATCAGAGAGAGTCTTAGTCCATGTGCTGTACCAACAATACTCAGTCCAAAGAAAGGAGGTGAGTGGCACATGTGCATAGACTCTAGAGCCATCAACAAAATCAAAATCAGGATCGTTTTCCTTTACCACGCGTGGATGATTTGATGGATTGTTTAAGTGGATCAATGTATTTTACTAAGATAGAACTGAAAAGTGGATATCATCAAATAAGGATTAAAGAAGGAGATGAATGGAAGATTGCATTTAAAACAAATAGTGGGTTGTATGAATGGTTAGTGATGCCTTTTGGACTCACTAATGCACCTAGCACATTTAGGAGATTAATGAATGAAGTCTTGAAGGAATATGCAGGCAAGTTTGTCATTGTTTATCTTGATGATATTCTAGTTTTCAATTGAAGCAAAGAAGAACATCTGGAGCATCTTAAGTTGGTTCTAAGAACTCTGCAGAAAGAGAAACTGCTGATAAATATGAAGAAATGTAGTTTCATGAAAGAAGAATTAACCTATTTGGGATTTGTAATTTCTAAAGAAGGTCTAAAAATGGATCCAGAGAAAGTCCAAGCAATTTGGAACTGGCCTATTCCAAGAAACATATTTGAGGTAAGAAGCTTTCATGGTCTTGCAAGTTTTTATAGAAAATTTATCAGAAGTTTTAGTCAGATTTGTGCACCAATTATTGCAACAATCAAATAGACTAATAATCCATTCAAGTGGACAGAAGCAGCAGACAAAAATTTTAAGTTGTTGAAGAAGAAATTTACAGGAAAACCAGTTTTAGCTTTACCTGATTTTGGGAAAGTTTTCCAAGTTGAAACTGATGCTAGTGGAGTTGCAATTGGAGCAGTTTTGAGTTGGGAATAGAGACCAATAGCCTACTTTAGTGAGAAACTAAATGAAGCTAAGAAGAAGTATTCTTCTTATGATAAAGAATTTTATGCTATTGTGCAAGCTTTAAAAAAATGGAGACATTATTTGCTACCAAAGGAGTTTGTATTATATTCTGACAATCATGCATCACAGTTCATAAACAACCAGCCAAAATTGAACAAGAAACATGCCAAGTGGGTAGAGTTTTTATAGAGCTTTACTTTTGTGATAAAACATACAAGTGGTAAGTTGAAAAAAGTTGCTGATGCTTTAAGCAGGGTAAATTTCATTGTACAAGAATTAAGAGTTGGTGTTGTAGGATTTGAAGAAATGGTTGTTATGTATAAAGATGATGCAGAATTCAAAGATATTTATGTAGTTGTACAAAATCTAGTAGTTCATAATAGAAGTAAATGGTTAGATTATCTTATCCAAGGAGGTTCACTGTTTAAAGGTAACAGATTGTGCATTCCCAAATGTTCTATGAGGTAAAACATAATCAAGGAGAAACACAGTGGAGGATTATCTGGTCACTTTGGACAAGACAAAACCTTTGCTCAGGTAAATTCTTTTTACTATTGACCAAAGATTCAAACTCATGTTAAGAGATTTGTTGAGAAGTGCAAGATATGTTAGCATGCTAAAGGGAGAAGCCAAAATACAGGATTGTATCAGCCATTACCAATACCAGACCGACCATGGGATGCAGTTAGTATGGATTTTGTTTTGGGATTACCTAGAACTCAAAGAGGGAATGATTCCATTTATGTTGTGGTAGATAGATTTTCCAAAATGGCATATTCATTGCATGTAAAAAGACTAGTGATGCAACACATATTGCTAATCTATTTTTTTCAGAGGTTGTAAGGTTACATGGATTGCCTATAAGTATTGTGTCTGATAGGGATACAAAGTTTGTTGGGCATTTATGGAGAACTCTTTGGAAGAAACTAGGTACCGACCTTAGTTTCAGTTCAGCATATCATCCTCAAACAGATGGACAGATCGAAGTGGTAAACAAAAACTTGGGAAACATATTGAGAAGTTTAGTGTATCAAAATCCTAAGCAGTGGGATTAAGCACTTGCTCAGGCTGAGTTTGCTTATAATGACACTCCAAATCAAAGTACCGGGATGAGTCCATTTTAGATTATTTTTGGAATGAATCCAAGATGTGTGTATGAAATTAGAAATTTGGGTAAATAGGATACAAGAAGTGTAAAAGTTGAAGAGTTTGTAGAGAAGATGCAAAGACTACAAGAAGATGTCAAAGATAGATTGCAGGAAAGCAATGACAGATACAAACAGAGAGCTGATATGAGGAGGAGAGAAAAAGAATTCCAAGTGGGAGATCTAGTGATGGTATACTTGAGAAAAGAAAGATTTCATGTTGGGACTTACAATAAACTAAAGATGAAAAAGATAGGGCCATGCCAAATTGTGAGGAAGTTTTCAACTAATGCTTATGAAACTGAATTGCCAGAAGGAATTGGGATATTACATATCTTCAATGTTGCATATTTGTATCCATACAAAGAGACAGAGACAGAGCTACACAAGGAACCTACAGAAGATGAATTTCAAACTTTAAACTGGGAAGAACAAATGCCAAAGACAGTTAAGAAAGAGGTGGAAGCTGTTATGGAGAAAAGAGTATCCAAAAGAACCAAAGGACAAGTGTATTTTCAGCATTTAGTAAAATGGAAGGGACAACGAGTGGAGGATTCCAGCTGGATAACAACGACAAAATTACAAAAGTATGGAGTCAATCTTGAAAGTTTGACGAAGGATTCTTTTCTTCCCTGGGAGTCTGATGTAGGAGCATCCGGACTTAGCCAACAATGTGATTGTATGTTCACATGTTGTGGCTAACATGAGATGAAATTCATTGACCTAAGTGGTCAAAATCAGTTTAGTAGAGAGGGTTGGATCTCTCGAATTGATCTTTATCTCAATTATTGTAATAATTGGATTATTGTATTATTTTTAGAATAGGAGATAAGTTGTTAGAATAGGTGTGTATGAGAGCTTGAGAATAAGGATTTAATGGTTGAGTGATAAAAATAGAGATTGAGTTGTCAATGCAGTTAGGATAGGATTTGATTCATAAAAGAGGAAAAAATGTAATGATAGAGAGATTAGATAATCGTGAATAGAGTGAGTAAGCGATAGGTGTGAGAGAGATAGGTTTTGCAGATTGAAATAGAGGTCAGAAAAACTGTTGTAATCAAGTCGAGAGGGCCAAGACTCTGTATTTTTCATTTTGTTGAATAATTGATTGAAGTATGGTGTGACGCATTGTTCTGGTGCATAAATTCTCTTATGACTGTGTATCGACGTTTTGGACCGTAATCGAGTATTTTTTTTTCATACATTTTATTGAATATCACAGTCGATTAATATTAATGATTAATATTGAGCTTAAGTGTTAAACTTTCCTTAAGCGTCTTTATTAAAATTGTGAATTAAGCATGTGGTAGTATTCGATAAGTGGGAAGTGGTATCTCGCGTGCCCTAAAGGTGGTAAGCGGTATTCCTAAATTTCACGCGATTAGCCTAAGTGGGTGACACATAGCACGAGAAAACTACTTTTCTCACGTGCTCTTGACCTGATATCGGTTGTGCAAGAATCTGCATGAGATTGCGCAATAGCTGTTCAATTGGACGAGTCACATTGACGGTGGAGATCGTCCGGGTTAGTTGGTGAGTGTATGATGGGATATCCGTGGGATATGGAGAAGTGAGATCAACGACACAGATTTAAGCACTTGATAAAAGGAGAAGTCAATGAGGGACTGACAGAGATTGGTTAGGAAGGTGGGACCCTCAAGGGGAAAATCCACGTACATAATTTGTTTGTGCGTAGCTGATTGACTCTAAAGCTAACTAGTAGTCGAATTACAGACTACCATCTCATTTTCATCAACCTCCTGCATCACAACCACAACCGCCTGCTCCTCCAAAGAGATGTACTAGCTCTGTGCAGTGGAGAAGCCAAGACTCATTACAATACTGTCCAAGCTTTCTCTAAGATACTCCTATCGAAGCTTCGCTGACCAAAATCCTTTAAAATGAGTTATGAGGTTCTATTTATAGCAAAGGGTGGGGTGACCCTTGCATTCCCCTTTATGATAGTTCATCTACCCTCATGATTCTTCATCTACTCGATGACTGTTATATCCAACTATTGACACTTGAACTTCCACTTGACACGGCGTTACATTACAATGCACATGTGATCATGTGAGACAAAATGGCTTGAGCAAGCCATGCAAGACATCACTGACACTCGGCCCGTTGTGGTGAGACCAAATCTTTGACATGCTTGTGATGGTGAAGGTGGTGAGATGATGGCAAGCTTGGTTGTCTATGATGGTGTGCATGCACTCTAAGGTGACATCTTACTGAAGCGAACTCTTGCCTCCGTTGCATCTAGGTGCATTGGGTGCCTTCTCCATCCAACTCGTCTGCTAGCATGCACATGGTCTTCTTAGGTGTAGCCAAACTGGCAACACACTAATGCGTAGTGTCCGTGCTGATATTCCAATGTGTGTCGGTGTTCATGCGCACTAACTTTCAACTACATACTGAGCTCCAATCGGACTTGCTTCTTGTCTTCGCCTTAGTGAGTGTGTTGAATGGCTTGGATCGCATGCATGTGCACAATGACATGGATGCTGCTGAATCCCTTGCATGTGATCAACAACACTGCTCACCATGTCTGCTCCATGCCAGCTGTTCACTATGTCAACTCAGCTGCACATGCAAGAGGCTACTCAACTGCTGGGAGAAAATGCGCATTTATGGCTGGAAGCTGGGCTAGCTGCTCAGAATATTTGCGCAATTTATGGGTAGAGCAGCTAACTTTTGCCCAAATTTGTGAAAATTCTGGGCTGAGCAGCCCAGCTGGGAAGGATTGCGCAATTTTCTGGGTGAAGCTTGCTTAGCAGAATTACGCAATTATGGGGCCCAGCAGGCTGCCAGTCAGGATTGCACAATTTCTAGAGGGAAGCATGGTCTCCCTCTAGATTTGGCATGTTGGCTTGTTGGGGCCTGACCTAGGTTCAAAGGTGATTTAGCCAAAAAAATCCCGGTACTATTGGCCCTTTCGACAACAGTCCGCGGAGCGCAAACTGAGGTCTCACCCGAAGTAGTATGGAAGGGTGTTAGAACTAGGTTTCCGCACCCTGGGGATGTCCGAGGAGTTCAAGTGGTCCGCAGCGCGCACGTCGCTACACACACTTACTCATACCTCACAGCCTGTGATGATGCCTTCGCGCAGCCCTACTCGGGGGCCGAGTAGTGTTATTGCCCAAGTCCTTACTAGTAATCCAATATTAGTTGATTAACTTAACTCATTTGTATGCTTTTAGTTATACTTCACAATATTCACAATTCATACAAGTGTGCGTAGTAAAGAAACAATATATTCGCAAATAATATTAAACATGTAATAACTCAAAACATATACATAGAATTGGTAACAAAACCTTTCTTTATTAATCTCTTTTCCGATTACAGACTCGACTCTGCCCTGCGCACTTAGCTGCAAGAGTTCGCGCACTCAGCTGCAGACTCTACTAGGCCTCTGCACACTCAGCTACAGAGCCTTTTCCTACTCTACAACCCAAGACACACTTCACACTTTTACTTAATCTCTAAGACCTTTCATGCCTATTCTCTATTCCATTCTATTAGATGTCTTTACAACTTAGAGCCTCGCTCTATTTATACAATCCCATGGTCCGCGGACCATGGGTAGGCCGAAATTACATTCAAAACTTCTAGCGAACAACCCTATGACTCTAACATACATTTCGCGCCCGCAATCCACAGAGCTTTACAACAATATCAACTCACAACTTGGGCTTTGATCCCCAAAACATGCCGGGGGGCATTCAATGCCCAACAGGCCCCCAACACAAACATCGTGACTCGCCCTCGAGTCACTTTGTTGGCACGATAAACTTGGCGCGGAGTCCCTCCAACTATTCTCGAACAACACTGATGTCTGCAGTGCACTGAGGTGTTGCTTGCTGAACCTGCTGCATCCATTCTTTTGAGACCTCCGTGGCCGGCACGCTTTCATGCATCTGCACGTGCATCCCCTGTATGTGCGCAAGCTTCCCTTCGATATTTGCCGTGATCGTGAAGGCCTTGTCAATCCATGGTTGAATGCTTGCTTTGAGAATTTCCTCCTTATGGTGCGCCGCATCCACGTGCTCCTTTAATGCCTTGGCTTGCTACATCCTCACAAACCACTGAGTGAGGAATACTGTTTGCACAATTCCTCTAACATGGTCGTACTGTTACTGGAGTTCGCACCTCTGTCTCCAGGCGCTGGATGTTGGGGTCCTCCTGCAAAGTCGTGAGGACCTCAAGTGCCTTTTCAAACATGCCGGTACAATCACGCACTGCACCTCCAATTTCTTCCAACCTTGCTGCAATAGTACTAGAACGCTGTTCTTTGATTTCTAGGGGAGTGGAAGGCTGCGACTTCAACCGCAGCTCGCTGATTTGGAGATTCAGCTCTAGCTGCACCTTTGTCGTCTCTTCTCTGGCCTTGCGGACTCTGGTTGCCAAACTGTGGATCCACACTTCTACCAGTAGATCTTCTTTGATGGCTAGCTCCAGGACGCATCGACAAGCGACATCTACCATTTGCACCAAATGTTGATTTTGCGCCACCAATTCGTTGCGCTACAAGCTGAGTTGTTCTACGTTTATCTTCTTCTCACTAAAAACTTGGATCGTGCGGCTCTCCCTGGCCCGCAGCTCTGTCGTTATCCCATCCTGTAGCTGATACAACGTCTCTCACGGAAGAGCAGTCAAATTAAGGCCAAGTCCTTTCAACATGCTAACCGAAAATCTATCAGTCACATTTGCTGCAATTATGGCTCCTTCCGACAATACTAGCGTATTGTACATCCGTGCGCGCAACATCTACTCTGCTGTGCGCAACATCTGCAGCTGCGCCCTGAGGGCCCCCAACACAGTCTGATGCTCCTGCATAAAATCCTGAAGTGCTTCATTCGTGACATCACGGACCGTCTCACCGATGTCATAGATCACCTTCAGTTAAAGTGATTGGGTCAACGGCCAACTTCGAGGCCTTGAAAATTTTCCTTGGTCGTGCTCTTTCTGCGATGCGTGGGTGCTTTAACTGTGTGGACGTGGTCCTTGGGTCCACGCTCCCTTTTGTTGTTTCTGTTTCCTTCGCCTCCTGCCCTTGCGAGGATCTTGCTTGGCCCTTGTCTTCATGTGCTGTTGTTGCCTCTACTGCCTCTGCTGCTACTACTACTTCTGCGGTCTTCTTCTGCTCCGCGACTTTTTGTGTCGCTTCTCGCGTTTCCCCTACCTCAGTTGCGGTGTTTTCCTTTCGCCTTTTCTCTGTCAATTGAGTGACACACAGCTTGGCATCGTCCTTTTTCTTCTGTGCTTCCGCCTTCTCTAGTTCTGCCAAATCTGGGGCGCATCATTCGGGAGCTCATGTCTCTCAAGAGAGTAAAAATCGCGTCGTTAGTGGCTACAAACAGTAGCTTCGTCCACTGCTTCGCTGGATCCTTTCGCGCCCTAATAGAAATGTTGTGTATATCGGCTTTGAATTTTGCAAAACTTTGCAAACTATTATACACCGTAGGTGACAGGTGCGGCCTCCGATTGATCTAAATTCGGATGCTCGCCTCCATGAGCACCTAGAAAATTTTGGTTTTACAAATCCGTTTGGCGTCCTTTATGGCCTAGAGCGAAGCGTACTTTGTGGCCTCCGGTAAGTCTCTGTTAATGTTGGGGAATTGACTGTCTTCTGGTAGTTCCCCTGCTACTAGCATGATGGATAACAACAACCACGCGTAGTGGAAGGTTTTACCCTATTCTTGGGCTTCGCGACACTTTGTCAAAAGTTCCTCGCAGAGGAATTCAGACCAGTTGAACTGAACCCCTCTGCGCGCTGCTCGGCTAGTGTGACCACCGGCGCCAGTACCTCATCGGCGCGGCAGTTCCTCATAACTTTGTCATCTAGGAGTTGGGTTGCTATGCATACCCCTTTGTCCTTGATGCTAGAGATGGCATAGCCCCTCTTCTTCTTCTCCAACTTGTATTTTTCCTTCATGGCTTCTACGAGAGCCAAATCGCTACCCTTTCTGGTGATGGTCGTAGGGTCCTTTCCTTTAAAGGGGAGCCGAGAAGTATGGTGAATGAGGTCTGCCGTGATGGGAATAGGCTCCTCCACCCATAGATACCCATCATGCACTAGGCAAGAAACTGCTTGATGATGAAAATGGTGATGGGCGTGTGGTGGAAATGTGGTATCCATAATAAGTGCAACAACCCGACCTTTTCCACACTGTGCAGCCACTTCCAAGGTTCTAATGTTGTCACCTCCCCCTTAGTGTTCTGCTTCATTAGGTTCCCGATTTCTAGGTGCGGGAACTTCTCGCAGTCGGCGAGGTCCCAGTCTTTAAATTTCATGGTTGGCACGTGGCCTAGGTGCGTGCCCTCAAATACAATGCCATTTGGGAGGAGTGGGGTCTGGAGTGAACTCTTCACTTTGTTCAGGTCCTTCGGCACTTTGGTTTTCCCTTTCCGTGGAGGGACATACGCAGGTAGTTTTGTTGCAGAGTGTAACAGTTGGATATTCTCCTCCATGTCTTCTTCTTTGTCTACTGCGGCGATCAGGGCCTGCAAGTCTTCTTCTTCCTCATCCGTTTCTATTGTGACTGCTTTCCCCTTCTTTGCCATGGTTAGTTTGTTGTGCCGCGAATTCCTCAGGGACATGTGTATTGGACCCATTGCCTGTTTATACTTCTTGGGCCTTGGTGTTCGCGGTGATTTGGGGATTTCTGTCACAACCCCAGCGCCTTCAGGTACATCCTCCATCATTTGGGTTTGCGCGTCCTCGCCGACGGTTACCTCTTCAATTCCCAAACCATCCTTAGTGGCTGTCATCATAGCTAGGCTATATTTTATCAGTTGCGAACTTAGGGGCTCAATTATCACTTGACTCTCAATGCTCAATGCTCTGCTCAATTCTCAAATGACCAAGTGTTTTTCACTAGCTAGCCATTTGTGTTTTATAGCACCTTTTCAATTCGAAATCGACTGTTCCCCCCAATTTCGGGCCATTAATGCTTTATTGGCGGTAGATTTTCCTAAATCTTTCCCATAAATCGCGTCTTAAATGCCCACCTCCCGCTCCATTTGGCCTCAAATCGCACATTCAATCGTGAATAGTGACCTCAATGGTCACTTCCCAACCAACCCGCGCGGCAGGACAACCCTTCGTGCACGTAGCGAACCTTGTGACGTTCTGATTCTACACGCATCTCCAATATCATGCAGCACCCAGGCAGAATATTTTATAGTCCCGCACTCCCTTTCAACTGCCTGGAGCGCTAAGACTATTCTTCCTATGGCTAGTCAGGTTGTTGCACAACCCATGCGGGGCTCCATCCCATCCTTCACCATGGTTCATAGAGAATCCCCACCTTCCATAGTTGTGGTCGACATCGCGCACTCTACTGTTTGCCATGCGCTACCCTGGTCACCACGTTTGGCAATATGCGGTCCAAGCCAAGGCAACAGACTCACTAGTTCACGACAATAGTCTTCCAATTTGTCAGTATGATCGTACGCACCTTGCCTTACCATCCTTGTTTTTTCGACGAGAAATGATTCCTTTATTTCGTTTTCCAGCTTCTTGACCTCCACGTCCCTCAAAGCACTTTTCTCCCTTATCCGTACCCGGTCTTTTTCAAGTTCGCGAAGTCTAAGGTTTCCTCATCGGATTTCTTCCTCAAGTCTTATGTGTTTTCTTTCTCGCGGCTGTGTGATTCCTTCGGTCCGGGCTTCGCGGACTATCGTATCTACGGGTGCTGCTATTCGCAGACTAAGCTTCACATGCTCCATAGAGATTACAACCCCTGCTTCATACTTTGTCTTCGGAATCGCTCACGCGGTCAGGGTTTTGCACATGGTCCTATAAGCCCATAGAACCATTGGTATGCGTAGGTCCCAGTCAGTGCGTCTCACATGGTGGACTGTGTTCAGCACTTCACACACCTTGTCAAAGGCTTCCCCACGTATAATCTTCGACGCAATTGGTCTTATCATACTTCGTCGTTCGCACCCTCGTCTTGCCCGTTCCTTCTTGTTGTTCTTGTTTCCTATCGTGAGGACGGTGTGCATTCGTGCGAGCTGCGTACCATATGTCTGTACCCATCTGGAGAGGTGGGCGCGCAGGTTATTTCATTCATCATACCCAGCTTCCATCTGTGGCTGAGGCTTTCCAAACTGTATAAGCATCACCCTTCTACGTTCGCGCCAGTCCCCGAAACTCTGCTGGTGCATACCCCACCACCTTGCGGGCATAGCGCGCAATGCCCATTTCAGAGCATCAAACCGCTATTGTTCTGGCACTTTGCTTTCAAATTTGTTGAGGAATTCATCTACCGCTGTTGACCCATCATACATAGGCAGATCCATTACCTATGTTGTCACGCAGCAAAGTGATATTACCATCATGTTGCAATTAAGCATGGTTACCTCGTGTAACCGGTTCTGCCATCGTTCTGTTTCCTCATCCGAATCTGATGTGCAGGAGCTTTCATGCTCCCATGAAATCTTGCCATCCGCTGTAGGATTTACCCAATCCTGTTCCTGAGTGGTTATCTTGTAGATACAGTCTAGCTCGTCATCGCGCACTGGATCTATGTAGCGCGATCCTTCCGCAGGGTCTAAAGGTACCACTATGTGCAGTGAATTTTTCTCAAAGATCATTTTGCGCTTTTTCAGGTTTATCACTCCGTTCATGTCAGTGGCCCAATCAATTCCTAGTAGCGTGGGATAGGGATTACTATCATCGACAATCTCTATCACTTCGAAATCTGCAAGCGCGCTTGCACCTTCGATGTCTACCGTTATTCCCTGCAATCTTCCCATCAGTAGGATCTTCTACTGGTTCGCCATTCACAATTGAATAGGGGACCATTGCAACGCGGGCCTACCCATGCGCTCCCATGTCTGCTTTGGAAACACATTCACATCTGATCCTAGATCCAGAATTACTTGATCCATTTCATAGTCCCCAATTTGCGCAGTCAATCTCATTTCCCTTCTTGTTCATGATGTATGTTTCCCGAGCTTCTGGACTACGCATGGTTCTCCTGATACAACACACCTAGTGATAAGTTCCTGTAGTCCCTTCACAGCCTTGCTGTCGCGCAACAGCTTCATGGATGTATCCAAAAAGGTAGTGAGCATTGAAGGATCCATCTCCGGTTCTAGTTGATCCTTACTACCTGAAGTGGAGGCCTCCGTGAAGCTCTTCTTGGCTTCCATGAATGTCTCCTTCACGAGCTCCAAATCAAATTCAGGTTCCTTTGTAGGAGCCTTGTGAACCCACGCACTTTCTTCAGGCTGCTTACATTTGTAATCTCCTGTCGTGATACCACTTCGAAGCATGGTGTTTACATTCGGGTCCTCTTTGCACGGCTCGGACCTCATCATTTTCAAATTTTGAGTCAGGGGAGGCTGGAGTATTCCTTTATCGCATAGCCTCGCTATCAGTGTAGGGCATTCCTCCGTCTCATGATCAAACTGAGTACAATATAAACATGATGCTCTCGTCGGATTTGTACAATCGTGGGCATAATGCCCTGACCCTCCACAATTGTAACAAATCAGCTATCCGCGACCCTTCCCGGTCCCATTCCACCTCAATCTTGTCCGCGCCCCTGAAATCCAGTGCACACCATTCCTGCATTTTGATCGAGGGCTCACGTTTTGGTCTACACTCTGTAGGTAGGAGTCCGATCCATCATCAGTTCATAACTTCTGCAAGTGCGCTCATCATGGCCTACTAATTTGCAAAAATTACAGAACAATTGTTGGGACGTCTGCGTATACTTCTGTAATAGATGACAATTATCCGTAGCATGTTTTCCTCTTATCTGACAAATCATGCACCATAATGTAGGCACCACGCTTGGTCCTGCTTGTGCCTCTGGTCTTAATGGCATCGACCCTCCTCCCACCAAGTAGTTTGCGAAGACTAGACAATGGTCCTTGTCATGCCCCTGGCCTTTGCATTTTATGCACCATACCTCCTCGCATGCCTCTGGCCGAGTTGTCCTGTCTTGTTTCAAACTATGCATTTCTAGACACAATTTTTGCAGTTTCACGTGGATTTGTTGGACTCACAGGCCAGGATCTTGTCTTGGGGTCTCGTGCAGTCTCATTACAATCTCCAAAGCTTCGGCCTGGGTGGATAACTTCCGCTGTGACAATGCCGTCCTTAGATGCAGCGTTAGTGATGCTACAAACCATGCGCGGTGCTGTCCATCCGTCAAGGTCATGTTGGCTTCACGAATCATACTCTTCAATCTTTGATCCAGATCCCATGGGGTCTCGCCTGGAAGCATCACGATTTCCTTAAACCCGATAATCGATTCTGTCTCCGATTTTGGCTTGCTAAATTCCCTATTCAGGAGAGCTTGGATATATGTAATCCTCACGTTTGGATGGTCATTAGAATTCTTAATGAACCATGTTAGTGTGTGATCCTGCGACACTCTTACCAATGTTGCCTTCTTTATATTGTCATCCATGACTCCTTGTGCTTCCCATACAACTTTTACCATGAACCAAAATTGGTTCGGATCTTGGTTCCCTACTCCTCTGAATGCCGACAATTTTATCGTGCTCGCCATATTGAAATGTGGTGGTGGCGAAGGTGTTGTGGAAGGAGATGGAGGTGAAGATGGTGAAACTGGTGGTGGTGTAGGTGGAGGTGGTATGCACAGAATTCGTTGCCTTATCAGACTGATCACACTTCTTGGTGAAACTTTTGCAGCTCTTCCTCGCTTTCTTGCCGAGGCGAAATCAAGGAGCTATTTTCTATCTCTGTTCTACCTTTGTTTCTATATATCCTCCCACTTCACATAGCCCAAAACATCAATTTATTCGCATAACCCTCTTTTCACACAATAGCATTTTAATCCAAGTGTTCAAAGATTTAATGTACTTACCTCGCAGTCCTTTGAGGAAGCGTCATTTCGCCTCGTTGTAGCTAACTGTCGTGTCTACTGTGAACTTGGTGATAAACCCTCCTATAATTCGATCGAGCCAATGGTCCACAGTGCGCGCGATCTTATCTTCCGATGCTTCTAGTCTACACACCAATTCTGGAGTCCACACAATCGGTTTGTCGAGCCTACACCTTCCTTGATTGTCTGCTAGCTTTGCGATCCACTCATACAACTCAGAGGGGAAGGATGCAAAGAAAATTTCATGGATTTCCGTATATAAGTAGTGCTCTAACCACTGTTCCTTTGATACTCGTGGATTCATGTTTTCCTGTGCCACAAACTCGTGAATTTTTTTGTTCAACCACCCTTCAATTTCTTTCTTTGTCGAATTCTAGTGACACGACATCAGACATCCCTTATACAGATCCCGGTCCTGGCAACATAACCATTTTTTGGATTGTTGGGGCCTGACCCAGGTTCGGAGGTAATTTAGCTAAACAAATCCCTATACTACTGGCCCTTTCGGAAACAATCCGCAGAGCGCGGACTGAGGTCTCACCCGAAGTAGTATGGGAGGGTTCTAGAACCAGGTTTCCGCACCCTAGGGATGTCTGAGGAGTTCAAGTGGTCCGCGTCGTGCATGTCACTACGCGCACTTACTCGTACCTCGCAGCCTGTGATGTTGCCTTCGCGCAACCCTAATAGGGGGCGGAGCAGGGTTATTTCCCAAGTCCTTACTAGTAATCCAATATTATTTGATTAACTTAGCTTATTTGTATGCTTTTAGTTATACTTCACAATATTCACAATTCATACAAGTGCGCATAGTAAAGAAACAATATATTCGCAAATAATATTAAACATGTAATAACTCAGAACAGATACACAGAATTAGTAACAAAACCTTTCTTTATTAATCTCTTTTCCGATTACAGACTCGACTATGCCTTGTGCACTCAACTACAGGGGTCCACGCACTTAGCTGCAGACTCTACTAGGCCTCTGTGCACTAAGCTACAGAGCCTTTTCCTACTCTACGACCCAAGACACACTTCACACTTTTACTTAATCTCTAAGACCTTTCATGCCTATTCTCTATTCCATTCTATTAGATGTCTTTACAACTTAGAGCCTCGCTCTATTTATACAATCCCATGGTCCACGGACCATGGGTAGTGTTTTGGAGAATTTAGCATCTACGGATAAACACTAATTCACTAGACAAGTAGCTGTGCCCAGAACAACAGTTTAAAATGTTTTAGACTTTCCCTATAAGCAATAAATAAGAAGAGAGGATAGAAGGCCTACCTGTAGTTCCGCTTTCCTCCCATCTCCCTTGTATCGATTCCGTCGCTCCTTCCCGTACTTAAACCGCTTGAAAATTACCTTGTCAACACAACAAAAGATGAAAGCGAATCAAAGCATACGATCCATTGAATATAAATGAAAGGAATTAGAAGCAATTCATACATATAAACATTATGAAAGAACACAAATATGGAAAAAGGTTCAAACACTTTATTAGATAAAAGAAGGAACTAAAACCATCAATGTCTGATTCAAAGTCATTCCTCCAGCTTGGATCCCATCCACATCACATCAAAAGCAAGACAAGCCTGTGGCATCACATCATTTGCTCCAAAGTCAAGTCTCATAGTAGCATTATCTCCTTACAATTCAACATAGTCCAGCCCCTGATCACTTAGATGAGTGGTCAATTTATAGGAAGATGAAGGAGGTTTTTTCATTAATGGTGACATTGAATGGCATTCCATACTTAGAATTAGTTCCATGGAGGAAGGGATGAGAGGATAGGATGATCCTTAACTCATTCCTCATCCATTTTTGAGCTCATAGGAGTTGATAAGACAGGGAAAATTCTAGATGACTCCAAAAGATAAGAATATTCCCAAACCCTATGTGAATTTTGCTCATTCTCGCCCAGCGCAGGTGAAAGGAAGCCTAAGTGATCTGCAAAGCACCCTGGCAGTGGACTTAGCTTCTCTACAGCGCACCTTCATAAGGGCTTACCTGCGCTGACCCCTCTAGAGGCAATTTCTGGATGTCTTCAAATCATGAAACTGTCTGGGAAGGAGGCATTCAAAGGGTTGACTTGTTTAGGGCATGAAACAACTGATTTTAGGGTTTGATGAGTCCTAAATCATTGATCTGAATGTTGGGATTTGATGTGCCCAAATGGATCTGTAACAATTGCCCCCTAAAGAATGAAGTCGGAAAAATGCCGATGTCGAAAGAAATGCTTTACTATGTGATGAGGAGGTATCGAAGTGGAAGGTGACCTGCATCAATTACAATACATATATCATGATATTTGATTTTAAATGAATAGCTGAGGGAAGGCATACCCATGCTTAGCTTATAAACTTTCATTACATGTACATAAACAATCGTCTACCGATATAGACCCATGATCAGAATGACTATCAATGTAAAGCCATTGTACATATGATTTAGTACTCCTTATATTGCAGCCCGGATGGATGAAACTAGATCCGAGGTCTTCAATCTCATTCAACCATTCACTCAAGTATGAGTCTAACCATGTGAATATGTGATCTGAAGTCGAACATGGGAAGACACCATCTGATTACTAGTCGATGATGTAAGCTATTAACATATGCGAGAGAAATCACCGATAATGATAATGATTCTCAAGGTACTGTAATACATTCTGCATGGTGTGAATGGATGATTTGATGTCGAACACCATACAAAGTCTTTTGGTCGAAGGCCATTGATGTATGCCTATCACTGAAAGCGAGAAACCTGCCATTGATGCATGCAAGCCTCAAGGTACTGAATGGGTGTTTCTAAGTCAACTTCTTGGATAATGAGTTGATGTCGACAAGAAGCGACTCGTCGCAGGAGGGCCTTGATGTATCCCACATCAACGACACGAAATGAGTGTAGTGATTTTAGAGATGGAATTTGACTGACGATACAAAGTTCAGGAATAGCGGTCATGAAAATGAAGGTTTATGGTATTGCAAAAGATGGATTTTCATTGGATGACTTATATTGAACATGTTGGTGAGATTAAAGTGAATTGGTAGCATTGACCCAAAATAAAGCAATGGATGGTGTTGTCGCACAGATTGACACGACAACGCTCAGATCGGGGGCTGTCACTCTGATCCCCGATCCCTCCGTTTAAGCCTGTCTCTCGCGGCTAAGGGGGGTAGACCCTGTGAGGTGAAAGAGACCAACTGTCGACCAGTTGGTTGGGAGACACGATATGAATAGCACTAAAATGGATTTATAAGTTTAAGGACCAGTGCCTTGTGGAGCAAATGTTTAATCGTTTAATTACCAGATGCTGCGGAAAAATGATCTCATTAGGAGCAATCATTTATCATCAAAGCCCGAGCGAAAATTGACTTTTATCGAATGCGAGAAAAATGCTTAACGACTTAGTGATACTCCAGCAAATTAAGATTTCGAGAGATAAAGTGCTTTGAATAATCATGTAAAATAATAACAAGAGACCACATTCATGCAATTAACCATCAGATGAAAATTTGAATCAAATTAAACACTAATTCCCACGTTAAAATTTTCAACCTCAGCATAAAAAAATGATACCAAGGTAATTTCCGAGCCAAGGCTGAAATTGCAAAATTTTTCCACAATTTCCTTTTTTATGATTTTCAGGCAAAAAATTAAAACGAAAAATCCAACTAAAAAATCCTAAATTTTAATAAAAACTGCATAAAGCAAAGATTTGAAACCCTAGGTCAACTTGACTAATTTTACAGATTTTGGCCCCTTAACAGCCAGATTCAGCAAATAAGCACAGAAATATTTTAAAGAATAAAACTTCAGGTTTTCACTGTGAAGAACTTCAGAAAACCTCTCATGCAAATTAGAAAAATAAACTGAATGATAGACCCAGGATCAAATCCAACTCGGCTCATCAAAAAATGCTTGCGGGAGTTGGCTGGTTCAGCCGAGAACTTCCCCTAACGCCCAGAAATCTTCTTCAGTAAGAGTTTTCCTGCACAGCTCACTTCAACCATCAGTGAAGAGGGCAAAAATGCTGCTAGATCTCAAAAAGTAATGGAGATACCTGCCATTACTTCAGAAACCCTAACAGCACTCAGACCCTAGCAAGTGAACAAGATACTTGTGCTCACAATACTCTACGATAAGCTATTATTAATGGCTGAAAATAAAATATGCAGAAAATTAAACAATCTCACAGCGTTTCCAGAGAGTAACACCAGCAAGATTTGGACCCCAAAGTCTTCTTTTATTAACCAGAAAACAGATTACAAGAGAGCTTCTTCAGTACCAGACTCACAGATCCCATGATTTGAAATGACCCCTAGCATCCTATTTAAAGGAAATGATCCCCAACGGCTAGTTCGAGTGATCCATGACGAAATGATCTCGACCGTCGATGAGGATCAAGACATCTCTTAATCTCATCCGTCGAATTTGTTAACTTATTATTAAAAATAATATTTTGCATGCATTCACTCAAAATATTATTATTTTATTATTTAGGGTTTTTGCTCTATTTTATAATTTTTTATTATTTTTATTTATTTCATTTTTTAATTTTTTTAATTTTTATTTATTTTATTATTTTTATTTATTTTCTCAAATGGATCATCGAACTAAGCCTTCGGAAACATCACCTAGGACCTAGGACTTAGGACTCATGAGGGGATTTAAAACATTTTTCAACCCTCAAGACACATTACATCATGACTTTTACAATTTACATCTTAAGGGGACAAACCCACTTAACATAGACCCTCATAAACCACCCAGTTCTGCGACACAACTATAATCTAGCAGATTAACACACTAGGATTCTCCTAAAATTCTAATGACAAAATCCATCCCGGCTTTGGGGTCAGGTTGAAGGAAAACTCTGCCGATCATGGATCGGTGAGACGAAAAACCTTCCGGGACGTAGATTACCACTAGAAAGTTAGGTCCACCTAGGCAATTTACATACACGACTCATATCTGCTAGGATTATTTACAATTCATACATGCAAACTGGGTTTACAATTAAAATCGATCAAGCTACTGATGACTGCAGGCTGGCACAGACACGTCGTTCAGGTGCTATCCCTTTCTGCCAAGAAAAGAGGGGCTACTGCATGGGTAGTTGACCGGTAGTGGTCAACATCTGGCTCTACTTGGGGACACGTTGCTGCACTGTAGGAATGTGAGAATCCAAAATCTACATCCACACAACACACAATAAAATATAAGTAGCGTCTGTCCAAATATCATCATATAACATTAAGCATAGGAAAGATATAAGGTCTTCATTTATTAACTAATCTAGAAAAGCAAATCTAATCCTAAAACAGAAATGAAAATGCGGAAATGACAAGTAGGGTTAGAAATACAATACAAAGGATACCCCATGGCATCAGATGTATTCAATATAGTGTATGCTGAGCATTTGCCTGCTTTCAGGCAAACTGTCGGCTGCTTGTCGGATGTGCCATGTCCAATTCTGCATATGGTAGGACTTTTTCCTATCCGAAAATCAAGCTGCTCACGGCCGTCTGATGCAT
Source organism: Pinus tabuliformis (assembly GCA_031772625.1). Taxonomy (NCBI): domain Eukaryota; kingdom Viridiplantae; phylum Streptophyta; class Pinopsida; order Pinales; family Pinaceae; genus Pinus; species Pinus tabuliformis. The sequence goes on along the minus strand of CM062804.1, from coordinate 1,541,622,527 downwards.
CAAATCTTCTTCTCATTTTCTTTCTCTTGCACTTTTTCTTTGTGGCAGGTTGTATCACTGATGACATGGAACTTTCTGTTTCAAAACTATCAGATGAAGTATGTAAGATATGCGTGCCATGTCTTTCTTTATCTTGCATTTGATCTTTATCATTTTTAAGTCTGTCTGGATCACCTTCAATTAACCACCTTTCAATCGAATCAATGACCTCCTCATAATAAGATGGAACTTGTTGCAACAAATGAGAAGGCTCCTGATCTGTTGATGTCCCCTGGTCTCTCTTATCCTCTGACCATTGTTGAAATTTTTGAACCTGTATTTTAATGGAATCCATCTGACTAGAGTGTTCAACCTTTATAGCACTGATTTGCCTGGCATGATGTTCTTCCATATCTTTTATTACTTTATCGTTCTTTTCCTTTATGTCCGTCAAGCAATGATGCATGGAATTTATTTCTTCTCTATGATTTGCTTGCATGTTAGCCAACTGATTATTATGATTGAACGTCATGATAGTCATTTCTTCATCCATAGTTAATAACTTGTTTCGCATAGAATCAATTTCCCTATCATGATCCGCTTTTATGGTCACCATATTTTCCTCTAAGTTTGACATCTTGCTTTGTATGAAACTAATTTCTGTGTCATATTTAGTCTTCATGTCCTCAATTTCTTTAGCATGCTGCTTTTGCGTGATCTCCATCTCCCTATTACGTTTTTCCAGGTGGGTGCATAAAGTTTTCACATCATTGACATAATTAGTTTGATTGCTTTCCATATTTTTCACCAGCATCATTAGATCTTGTATAATTTGCTTTTGCTCTTCCTTTTCATTGTCATTTGTCCCTGATTTTCCACTATCATGAACTTGATCTGCAATAGTTCCGGGGGATGACACATTCTGATCTTGAAAACTTTCTTCAACAGCTGGACCTTTTATAAGATTACTTTCTTTCTTTTGCACAATTTTAGGGGCAGAAGGCAAGCTGTTTGGATGACCATATCTATCTTTAAAAGCATTGACAATGTCTTGTAAAGAAGTGAAAGAATCCTTAGGAAAATTGTTAAACCAATTCAAAGCATCATCTTCTAAAGAAAGGACAAATAGACACATTTTGATATCCTCATGATTAAACTGAGGGGGTCTACAATATATGATCATTATGCGAGTAAACAAGCCTAGATGCCTTCTAACAGCGATTGAATCACCACCCGAGAAAATAGGTAATTTAGAAATGGCCTCTTTCGGAAAATCATGGAGACGTTCAGTAAAACGACATGGTTTAAATGAATAATCCATGATGAATGATAAGGGATTAAAAGGATGATAGAACTAGATATCTGCTCAAGAAAATCAATAGATGAAATTAGTGGAGTCGTCACTTGAACAATGAATCTGATTCTAAGATCCAGAAAGCAACCAACAAGCAGATATAAAGAAGGGCTCTTGTTTGGGAAAAATGAGAAAATGGAGTCGCCACCCAAACAAGAAATACACCGAAGAGATGCTGATGATATGACGAAAAATAAGGCAATAAAAGATCCAAATGATAACTCCAAAAGGTCGAATCTGCCAGCTCAAATGAGAGATGAGAAAGATGAGAAGATGAATGTCGATGAAACTCCAGGAACAGAAAAACTCTGTCCCCGGCAACGGCGCCAAAAAATGTTGTCACGCAGATTGACACGACAACGCTCAGATCGAGGGCTGTCACTCTGATCCCCGATCCCTCCGTTTAAGCCTGTCTCCCGCGGCTAAGGGGGGTAGACCCTGTGAGGTGAAAGAGACCAACTGTCGACCAGTTGGTTGGGAGACACGATATGAATAGCACTAAAATGGATTTATAAGTTTAAGGACCAGTGCCTTGTGGAGCAAATGTTTAATCGTTTAATTACCAGATGCTGTGGAAAAATGATCTCATTAGGAGCAATCATTTATCATCAAAGCCCGAGCGAAAATTGACTTTTATCGAATGCGAGAAAAATGCTTAACGAATTAGTGATACTCCAGCAAATTAAGATTTCGAGAGATAAAGTGCTTTGAATAATCATGTAAAATAATAACAAGAGACCACATTCATGCAATTAACCATCAGATGAAAATTTGAATCAGATTAAACACTAATTCCCACGTTAAAAATTTCAACCTCAGCATAAAAAAATGATACCAAGGTAATTTCCGAGCCAAGGCTGAAATTGCAAAATTTTTCCACAATTTCCTTTTTTATGATTTTCAGGCAAAAAATTAAAACGAAAAATCCAACTAAAAAATCCTAAATTTTAATAAAAACTGCATAAAACAAAGATTTGAAACCCTAGGTCAGCTTGACTAATTTTATAGATTTTGGCCCCTTAACAGCCAGATTCAGCAAATAAGCACAGAAATATTTTAAAGAATAAAAACTTCAGGTTTTCACTGTGAAGAACTTCATAAAATCTCTCATGCAAATTAGAAAAATAAACTGAATGATAGACCCAGGATCAAATCCAACTGGGCTCATCAAAAAATGCTTGCGAGAGTTGGCTGGTTCAGCCGAGAACTTCCCCTAACGCCCAGCAATCTTCTTCAGTAAGAGTTTTCCTGCACAGCTCACTTCAACCATCAGTGAAGAGGGCAAAAATGCTGCTAGATCTCAAAAAGTAATGGAGATACCTGCCATTACTTCAGAAACCCTAACAACACTCAAACCCTAGCAAGTGAACAAGATACCTGTGCTCACAATACTCTACAATAAGCTATTATTAATGGCTGAAAATAAAATATGCAGAAAATTAAACAATCTCACAGCATTTCCAGAGAGTAACACCAGCAAGATTTGGACCCCAAAGTCTTCTTTTATTAACCAGAAAACAGATTACAAGAGAGCTTCTTCAGTACCAGACTCACAGATCCCATGATCTGAAATGACCCCTAGCACCCTATTTAAAGGAAATGATCCCCAACGACTAGTTCGAGTGATCCATGACGAAATGATCTCGACCGTCGATGAGGATCAAGACATCTCTTAATCTCATCCGTCGAATTTGTTAACTTATTATTAAAAATAATATTTTGCATGCATTCACTCAAAATATTATTATTTTATTATTTAGGGTTTTTGCTCTATTTTATAATTTTTTATAATTTTTATTTATTTCATTTTTTAATTTTTTTAATTTTTATTTATTTTATTATTTTTATTTATTTTCTCAAATGGATCATCGAACTAAGCGTTCGGAAACATCACCTAGGACCTAGGACTTAGGACTCATGAGGGGATTTAAAACATTTTTCAACCCTCAAGACACATTACATCATGACTTTTACAATTTACATCTTAAGGGGACAAACCCACTTAATATAGACCCTCATAAACCACCCAGTTCTGCGACACAACTATAATCTAGCAGATTAACACACTAGGATTCTCCTAAAATTCTAATGACAAAATCCATCCCGGCTTTGGGGTCAGGTTGAAGGAAAACTCTGCCGATCATGGATCAGTGAGACGAAAAACCTTCCGGGACGTAGATTACCACTAGAAAGTTAGGTCCACCTAGGCAATTTACATACACAACTCATATCTGCTAGGATTATTTACAATTCATACATGCAAACTGGGTTTACAATTAAAATCGATCAAGCTACTGATGACTGCAGGCTGGCACGGACACGTCATTCAGGTGCTACCCCTTTCTGCCAAGAAAATAGGGGGTACTGCATGGGTAGTTGACCGGAAGTGGTCAACAGATGGTATGATAGACCAATGGTGTGATAACCATCAAGCTAATAACCCAACCCAGATAGTCATGGTGATGGAGTGAAAGTGTCATGTTCAATAGCGACCTGCTACCATAAAGTGGTTTTCCCCTTTTTCCATTTTTCCCAATCATTTCTGACCAGTACCTCTTTATTTTTATCAATCTTGAGGAGGATAACACATGATTGTTGTATAATTTCACCCTTCGGGGGAATATATCGCTAATTGATGTTTTAACAAGTCTAGCGAAGGTGAAACTCAGTCTTGTCTAAATGGACAAGTTTGTCGCTATTTGATGTTTTTAACAAGTTTAACGACAAAGATAACTCGGTCATTTTCATGTTTAGAGAGTTTGAAAAGGGACAAAAAGAAAACTCCAAAAGTTCTTTTTCGTAAATTAATCTCTCAAATCTGAAAAAACGTAAAATAATACAAAAGAGATATCGTATCCAATTCGTTAATTATCTGGAAAGGACAAGCACTCGATGATATTTTCATGTTTAGGGAGTCTTGAAAAGAGCTTAAGGAGGACTCCACTTTGAGGAACGGGTGGTGTCTAGGGTAGCAACTGGTTCCGGTGATGTTGGAACTTCTCAAAACACGTTGATTTATGTGAAGAGGCTGGCTAATAAGACCACTCATTGCAGCGATTCCTCAAAAAGGGTAAACAACCAAGTGAAAGCGTATGATCGGCCAAAGGGATGGTGGCGATGGGATGAAAACAACCAAGGCTCATCTGATGAAAGAGGCTGATAGAATGGCAATCACAAGGGCTAAAAGTGGAAATGGGTTCATTTTTAGACAAGCTTGAACCATAGGGAAATATGCTTGGATTCAGTTTAATGTTTACACAAGCTTGAAATGAAAATTATGCCTGAATTCAGTTTCATTTTTACACAAGCTTGAAATGAAGAACTATTCTTGAGATTGGTTTACATGACCCCAGCATGATGAAAGGGAGAGTCTCCCATAACCAGATGGAAGTCACTGCAGTGAAGCAGGACAATTATCCAACACTTTTTGGCTTCGTCCAGATAGGTACAAAGGTGAATGGGGTGATTCCCTTCACATAACCTACAGGGAAACATAACTTTACCATTAGGTGCATGCCCCCCAAGCTTCAGTACATTCACCTAAGTAGACTAGTCGTGGCTATGAGGTGGATGGAATGAAGGTTCATATATGAGATCAAGTGAAAGACTCGACTAGGATTTTACATGATCTAATCAAAGACTCGACTTCAAACTTGCTCCAGGGGACCTTGTTTCATTTTTTAATGAGCTTGACACAAGACAAGAGACTCTGCTCAGATTCCTTGTTTCATTTTTTTAACAAGCTTGACACAAGACAAGGAACTAAGCTCATACTCCTTGTTTCGCTTTTTAACGAGGTTAACACAAGACCAGGGAGTATCCTCATATTCCTTGTTTCATTTTTTAATGAGCTTAACACAAGACAAGGAACTATCCTCATATTCCTTTGTTTCATTTTTTAACGAGGTTGACACAGTAAAAGAACTATCCTCATGGACCTGTTTCATTTTTTAATGAGGTTGACACAAGATCGAGAACTATCCTCATGTACCTATTTCATTTTTTAACGAGGTTGACACAGTAAAAGAACTATCCTCATACTCCTTGGATCACAACTCATAAGAGGTCATGAAGGAGAGATTTGGTTCCAATGCCCCCAGTACATGATGTACAACATCACTGAATTGATCGTCAGTTGATGTAGGTATGGAACAGGTTGCCACATAATTAACCCATGGCGGGGATGATACCATTGGTACAAAAGGAAAAATTAGGGAAGATGGTTGGCTAGAAGCTATATTTGGACCATAAATGAAAGTTGGTCAACAGTGACAATTCTGCCTTCATGCGGGAAACAAATCACTCGAAAGAGTGTTGAAACAATAGCTCCCATGCCATAAACATAGTCGCGCCCAAGAAGTAAATTGTAATCTAAAGGGCCTGGGACTACCATCACATTCAGATAAATGATTTTTCCTCCCAAAGTAATAGACAACTGAGGAAGGATCCCTAATGGTTGATTGGTTCCTCTATTAAAAGACAACAGATTTTGGGTAAATGGCACAAGTGGCGGCAAACCGAGCGCTTGCCAAGCAGTGGAGGAAAGGATACTCACAGATGCACCTTCATCTATAATAGTGCCCGATACAATCATATTACAGACCTATACTATAATCTAGAAAGGCACATAAGAAGGAAGACATAATCTTGCCAGTCGATTCCAATCAAAGGAAGTGACCAAACTACTTGGAGGGGGTGCGGTATAAACGGGAGAATTAACCCCTTGGGTTATGAGAGCGGGAGGATTTTCCTCCTGTCTTGATGGAATAGGAGGACTGCCCCAAATCTCATTATAATCTGAAGAAACAAAAAGAACTTGAGTGGTATCATATTCACTCTCTTTGGGAAAGGTACGATTAACCGAAGGTGAAATCGGGTCTACTGTTACCTCAACCTATTGATTTAGGTCAGGTATAGACCCATAGGGTTCACTTTCAGAGAGAGTGGGTTTGACCGATGGTTGATTTTGGTCAGTCAATTCATCAAGTAGTGAAGGATTTAGGGAGAGTTTCCTGTAACCAGATGGAAGTCATTGTGGTGAAGCAGGACAGTTATCCAACACTTTTTTGGCTTCTTCCAGATAGGGACAAAGGTGAATGGGGTGATTCCCCTCACATAACCTATAGGGAAACTTAACTTTACCCTTCTTTCCATGAAATTTACTACCACTAGTTGATGGTGTGTCAGCAACATTATCTTGAGAAGTTGATGACATAGGATGTTGTGAACGAGGAGACCATTCTTCTAAGATCTGAGGAGTATCAGGACAATTTCGAAAAAGATGGTCTCCCGCACAAAGTTTGCATGGATATTGAACTTTGTAAGGTTTGATGGACAGTTTCTCATCAGATGTTGCATTCAAAGCAATGGTTGTTTGGTTGCCCCTTTGCCGAATTGGCTTCTTCTTCTTCCCTTTCTTCTTCTTCTTAGCCACCTGGTTACTAGTATCAATACTTTCACCAGGCGAAGAGGAAGAAGCAGAGGAAGAAACAACTGAGGAGGAAGGAAAAGGGTCAACTTTAGGATCAACTAGAGGTTGATTTTGTCTAGTTGGAGGTATACTCGATTTTGGAGAAATCATGACGTTTGAACCAAGGAGGTTGAAAACAACCATACTGGCAAGCCAATGGTAAATTCTGGAAGGTACAATGTAGCCATATATGGAGCACCAATATTTCCAAAAGGAGGAAAAGGACTAGGATTCCCATCAAAAGGAATTCCTTGATTGGTGGACTCCAAATTTGTCGCCATATGTTTCAACCTAAGATCAACTAAGGAGTTAGTGTGGAGGATGTTATCCGCGGTCAATTAGTTCTATTTTAATCAAAGTAACATAACAAAACAAAAGAGGGATAATCTAGGCAAAAGGTTTACCAAGCAACTATGAACTGCAGAATACCTCCTGACGAACCGAGAAGTACAGGCAGACAATCTCCCCGAATGTTGTGTTCGATTTAACAAAATGTACAAGGAAATCAACTTGGTTACCTAAGGATGGATAGAAACCTAGTGTTGTCCTCCCATATATACCTGAAAGTACGTGGAAGCCCAATTCGTATAAACGATGTCTAGTGCAAAACTGCACAATGAGAGCATTCCCATATACTTTACGTACTGTAACACCACCCTATATACCCAAAGGTACATGGATGAGCTATGATATACTCATGTACGTGGGATGAGGTATCACACTCGGGATGTATTGCAGACAAGTTAGTGATAGCTGCTTTGTTTTATGACGCTGGAACATGTCTCTATCCTAGACCTTTAAATGTTGTTCGTTAGGTGACAATTCTCCATTAGGTAAATTCAGATAAATTTTAAGTTGATCTTCTTTAGAATTTTCCTTTCAAGACCACGTGATGTATGTTTGCAATTCCTAAAATGCAATTAATATGATAAGCATTCTTTCCATACAATTTAACAATGAGAAACCTTAGCTAGTAGGGATAGAGCAATCAGATTTTTGTCAAAGAGCAAAAAGCACATATAATGCAATTTCCCTAGCTATCTCTTTCAAGCATTCACAAACTATAATATGAACGATGCAAGTTTTTCTTTTCAAATTCCTTAATGTTATGATGAACAAAAAGGAAATATATGCACATACAATCAATCAATCTTTCATATGAATGAAGACTTTTACGACAGTTCAAATTCGAAGGAAGAGAAGACTTTACGACACTTTCTTTCGAATGAAGATTAATCAATTATATCCTAACTTTGACTTTTGATCGATAATGACTGTTGTAACATGCGTTTTGTTCATTGTTTATAACATTCATTTTGTTTTCGAGAATCTTTGAAAATACTTAAAAAAACAACAACAACAAAGCAAAAGGAGTGGTATATCGGAAGAAAATGGTTATATGGGTGCATATATATATATATATATATATATATATATATATATATATATATATATATATATATATATATATATATATATATATATATATATATATATATATATACAGGTAGATATATATATAGCAAAACAATCGGAAATCAAAATACAAAGGGAAATGAAGGAAAAGGTCGCATTTCAAAGAAAACAAGTGCCAAAACATTAACAACGAAGCTGAAATGTCATATGTTGTGTTTAAAAGATCGGCAGGTCCGCAATACGGATGGTTGGCACCACGGATAAACACCGATAGCGATTAGAGATTGGGTTCCAGACCCAAAAACTTATATGCCATATTTTATATACATCGACAGGTCTGAAATAATATGAAACACATATATTATATACATATGCCCTGCCGATTGCGACTTATGACAGCCGGACATGAAAGTTATATTCATTATGGTTATAAGCCCTGTTAGGTCCGCATGTCGAAAAATCTTTTATATACATTCTAATTGCGCATTTTATATATTCCAATTATAAAGAGATTATAATGGAAATGATTGCTGATTGCGATATGGGTAAGCCGGACCCGAGAGTATATATGTTGCGTTTTATGATTGCGGCGCGTCCATTATATTGCGGTGTTGTTAAGTCTATATTGATATAACATTTGAAATGCACCGATTGCGATGAGCGATGAGAAGTCAGGGGAGTGTTGAAAAGGCAGAACTGATGGGTTTATGCAGCCAATTTAATTCTTTTTTGAGTTCTGCTTTGCGTTAATTTTGCTATGGAAAGGGAAAAACCAGCGTTAAAGCCAGATCTGAAAAGGGAGGCAATTGGTTGAGTTTCTTGGTGTTTTGACCGATGGAAAGGCATCCGATATACGTGTAAGCCCAGGTTTAAATAAAATCTAACACCGTGCATTATGATTTAAGCAGATTAAGACCGGGTTAATAGAGCAAGTCAGCGATTATTGTCTTCTTTTAAATTCAATTGTTTTCTGTTATGTTATGTTCTTGAGGTGTCTTTAAACCTTTGTAAAATTTTGTAACAATGTTTAATTTAGCTAGTTAGGGGAAAAATTTAATAGTTTGACAGTTTCACAACTATTCTACAAATGTATAAAAGGAAGAAAATTTACGGAGAAGGGGAGTGGGTTGGAATTTTGGAGAACTAGGCCACTGTATTTCTGATAACATCATTGATTAATGAAACAACCAAAAGTTTCCAGGAGTTGTTATATATAATTTGTAAGTCCCGCTATCATGTGTAATGCAATGTTTTCTTCTTTTTAAGTATAGTAATGAAGCTGTAGGGTAAAATCCCTTAAAGAGCGCTCCTATACTTAAAGTCCTCACTTCCTTTCTAAGTTATAGATAGTAGTTTCTGTGAAAGACTAGCAGATTATCTATGATTTGTTTCTCATAATCATAATTCCTCTAAGTTACAGATAATAGTTCCTGTGAAAGATCAACATATTGTCTTTAACTTCCCTTTCAAACTTTCATCATTCATCATTTATATTTAGCAAGATATGGTATTCTGAAATGTTCTGGTCATACATGTTTTAAGAGTCTAAGGCCAAGTTTTCCAAGTCCTTCATTTGGTAATCTAATAAACAATAAGTGACAGTAAATAATCTTTATTAATGTCTTAAGCACAATTTCCTTATAGCCAGGAAATTGGTTTCTTAAGGAACAACAATGACAAAGAAAACATGAAGAAACATTGATCAATCCAATAAATTTCGGGCTGGAAAAGGAGATAATTTTTTTTTCTCTGAGACATTACATTCATTGATCAATCAACAAGCAAACAAATAGAGAAAAGTTGGCAAAAACACTTTCCAAAGGTGGGAATTTAACCTAAGGTTGATCAGCGCAGGTCAAAGAGGGCCTAACTGCGTTGTAGAGCACTATCTCTCACTCAAGGGTGCTCTGCAGAGCATTGTCCCCTGACCAAGCCTGCGCTGATTTCTGAGAGGCCACTCAAGAGTCATCTAACCTCAATTTTTCACCAAAATTCAATGCAAAAGGGTTTAAATACAATCAATGAACACAAATAAAGTCTACAAGGATGTCGTAGGAGGTCGATAAGCTACTAGGAAAGATGATTCTTCCCCAGCAGAGTTGCCATTTTGTTTTGGAGAATTTAGCATCTACGAATAAACACTAATTCACTAGACAAGTAGTTGGGCCTGCAGAAATAGTTTAAAGTGTTTTAGACTTTCCCTATAAGCAATAGATAAGAAGAGAGGATAAAAGGCCTACTTATAGTTTCGCTTTCCTCCCGTCTCCCTTGTATTGATTCCGTCACTCCTTCCCGTACTTAAACCGCTTGAAAATTACCCTGCCAACACAACATAAGACGCAAACTGATCAAAGCATATGATCCATTGAATATAAATGAAAGGAATCAGAAGCAATTCATACATATAAGCATTATCAAAGAACACAAATATGGAAAAGGGTTCAAACACTTTATTAGATAGAAGAAAGAATTACAACCATCAGTGTATGATTCAAAGTCATTCCTCCAGCTTGGATCCCATCCACATCACATCAAAAGCAAGACAAGCTTATGGCATCACATCATTTGCTCCAAAGTCAAGTCTCATAGCAACATTATCTCCTTACAATTCAACATAGTCCAGCCCCTGATCACTTAGATGAGTGGTCAATTTATAGGAAGATGAAGGAGGTTTTGTTGTTAATGGTGACATTGGATGGCCTTCCATACTTAGAATTAGTTCCTTGGAGGAAGGGATGAGAGTATATGATGATACTTAACTCATTCCTCATCCATTTTCGAGCTCATAAGAGTTTATAAGACAGGGGAACTTCTAGATGACTCCAAAAGATAAGAATATTTCCCAAACTCTATGTGAATTTTGCTCATTCTCGCCCAGTGCAGGTGAAAGGAAGCCTAAGTGATCTACAGAGCACCTTGGTAGTGGACTTAGCTGCTCTGTAACACACCTTCATAAGGGCTTTCCTGTGTTGGTCCCTCTAGAGGCAATTTTTGGATGTCTTCAAATCATGAAACTGTCTGGGAAGGAGGCATTCAAAGGGTTGACTTGTTTAGGGCATGAAACAACTGATTTTAGGATTTTATGAGTCCTAAATCACTGATCTGAATGTTGGGATTTGATGTGCCCAAATGGATCTGTAATAGGAAGGCCGACATTACATTTAAAACTTAGGGCGAACAACCCTATGACTCTAACATACATTTTGCGCCTGCAATTCACGGAGATTTACAACAATATCAACTCACAACTGAGGCTTTGAGCCCCAAAACATGTTGTAGGGGGATTCCATGCCCAATAGTGCAAATTCTTGAAGGAGCTGCTTAGCCTGTTGTTGGATTAAGTCTGGATGAACAACCTATGAGGGGAATGCATCAAGGGTTGATCGACAACCTGTCTTTCTGCAAGAAAATCAATGGAGCTTGTGTACCTGACAAAGCAAGACATGCTGTTGTGGAAGGTTGTTAGGGAGGCTCCAAAATGAAGCTAAGGAAAAATTTTGGAGGGTGGTTGTAGCCGCTACAACAGGAACCAAGGGCTAGGGTAGAACAGAGGGTCCTATTAGCAATCGATAATCAGAGGTTTGCAATGGTTGGCTCATGTGCCATAATGAAATTTTCAGGATTCAGGATAGAAGGTGGTTGCAAAGGCTTAAGGGAACTAAGGGCCAAGGTTTAATAGACACTTCCTATCGCCTATCGCCAATTGGTGATCGACGATCCTTGGTGGCTGGCATCAGTGCAACAAACAGAAAACACTAATAAAGGGAATCCATGTTTATTTAGCATCGGTTTCATGAAACACACGTGAAACTGTGTGTAAGGGGTTAACGAAAAAAATATAGCCCCTGTCGAGGGTCAGGAAGCCTTAGTGCCTTGAGGATGAGCCCTCGGTCATAGCCCTTGGCCCTATGGAGAAGAATACAAAAAATGGGCTTATACATAAGGGGCTAAGGACTATTAGAGTTCTCTGTTTTGTATGGATTTTATGTATAAAAGTTCCAATTTGAAAAAAAGCCCTGATAGTGATATGTAGTGTAAATCCGCCAATAGAACAGTAGTACAGAGGTGTATTAAAGATGCATGAATTGAAAGTTCTAGTCTTGAATGCAGAACAGAGACTCCATGATGATGTACATGTAGATCTCTGTGAACCTTAAAGAAGCATGGGGAGCCTTTGTGAAATATTTAAGGGGTATTAAGAGTTAATACACATCATGGAGAGTCATTTGCATGACAGAGAAGTGATCATCACCCATCCTTATGAGTTTAATGCAACGACTGAACTGGAGTTAGTGTAAATCAACATAATAATGAGGTGCCATGCCTAGGTTACATGCGTGGGAATAATTGACGATGGCAATGACTACATCAAGCCAAGAGTAGCACATGAACAAAATTGTGAACCTCCATTGAGTTAATGGGGGTGTGGGAGCATAATGGTGAGAGAGAAGAGAAGTGAGTTGTGTAGTACAACAGAGTGTTGCAAGGGTAGTGTTTTGGTGAAACAGTGGAGAGCCCTGAGTAGAGAAAGCAGAGAAGAGAGTAAGTGTTGCAGTGGGTAGCAAGAGGAAGACTACCACAAGTGTTCAGAAAGAAAAGTGCAGAAGTTGAATATGCAAACAACCATTAAGTTGGTATTTTACTTGTAATTTGTATGCCTCTATTTTCAATATGAAATAGTAAAACAGTGGCAATGACAGGTTGGTGCTTGCACACTTAAGAGGTTGGTGCCTCTAGGCAAGTTGGTCCTTGCTAAACAAAAGAGGTTGGTGCATCTAATAAATTTGGTGCCTCTTGGCAAGTTGGTGCTTGCTAAACAAAGGGAGTTGGTGCCTCTAGTGAGTGGGTGCTCACAAAAAAACAGATGTAATTAATTTGGTGCTTAAATTACATCATAAAACAAACAAAAAATTGGTGTTTTTTTCCCTCTGGGTTTCCATGTGAAAACACTATGTCAAATGTATGTTGATCATGAGATTGTTGTTTGAGTATGTGTTTTGAAAGTTTATAATATTTACTACTTTGTGAATGAATGATTTCACATATGAAAAAACATAAGACAGAACTATAAGCATAGTACGAAAAGAAAACTAAGAGTTTCTTAATTTATTGTCTCACCCCCCTCCTCTCAACAATTCCTTAATTCCAGCAATTGGTATCAGAGCCAAGTTCCTTCTGTAATAGCTTAACCACTGGAAGGTAGATCCTTAAGTAATTATGAATAGGCAAGAGAGTCAAGAAGTTTATTCAAGTAGGTTACCGGTCTTTGATGGAGCCAATTATTCCTTTTGGAAAGTAAGAATGGAGGCATATATTATGTCCCTGGGGGTAGATTTTTGGATCTCAGTACTAGTAAGTTACAGTGTCCAAGATACTCCCCCTATAGATGCAGATCAAAAGAAATTGTATCTAAAAAATGGTAAAGCCAAGCGTGCCATTCTTGCTAGTCTCAGTCAGTCAGAACTTGTGAAGGTTATGCATTGTAAGTCTGCTTATGAGATGTGGGAGAAGTTTAACTAGTGTCATGAAGGAGATGAAAAAGTGAAGAAAGAAAAACTTCAGACCTTTAGGATGAGGTTTGAAAGCTTGAAGATGACTGAGAATGAAAACATAGTTGAGTACTTCCTCAAAGTTGATGAAGTAGTTAATATTATTAGAGGACTTGGTGAGAAAGTCAAGGAATATTTTATCATTCAAAAGGTATTAAGATCTCTACCCATGAGATTTAATTCCAAAATCTCAGCTATAGAGGAAATGGTCAACCTAAAGGATCTCAAGATGGACCCGCTACATTGCACTCTCATAGCCTATGAGATGAGAGTGGGAATGAAGAAATATGAACCAAAGGAAGTTGCATTTAGAGTATCCAATAAGGGAAAGGAACATAGATTTCATCAAGACTTCTCTAGTAGTGAATCTGATCAGGATCTGGCTCAACTAGCCAGAAAACTGAAGTGTGGCTCTGGTAAATATAAAGGGAAGTTTCCCTTTAAGTGTTTCGACTGTGGAAGAGTTGGACATTTCTCTTCCAAATTCCTTTATAAAGAGAGGGCTAAAATTTAGAAATAAGTCTCGGAAATTTTAGAAGAAGAAACCCTATAAGAAGAAGGGGTTCTATTCCAAAGAGGATAGTTTGGACCCAGAATTAGACTGTGAAGACTCATCGGAAAATTAGTCAAATGAAAATCTTCTTTTGGCCCTCAAAACCGACTCCAAGAAATAGGGTCTTATGGACTCTGAAGAGGAAGAAGAGTAAGGAGTGGTATACCTTGAGGGAGAACTCATTAGTGTCCTTGATGAGTTGAAGAAAGCAAGGAAGAATAACAAGCAGCTGAAGGAACAGTTGCAACATGCAGAAGAAGGAATGTATAACTCAGATAATGAGGATTTTTCATATTAGAAAGAAAAACTTGAAGAGGCTATCAAGAGCAAGGACACTCTATCTCTTCTGCTAAAAGGAGAACAAGGAAATCATGAGAAGCTAGAAGAGGAGAGCAAGCATCTGAAATAGGCGCTGCTCAAGTTGAAAAGGGAAACGACCTCAAAAATATACAAAGATTAGTTTTTGTCTTTAAAGCTTGAGCTGGAGGAAGCCAGATGAAAAGAAGAGATACTTCAAGATATGATTCAAGAATGGGAATAAAACTGCCAGTATCTTGAAGTAGAGGTGGTCTCTCTAAGAACTAACCTTGAGAAAGCAAAGACCGAGAAGGGTCTAAGTGAGATATTTGTTGAAGGGACTAGAATACTGAATTAGATTCTGAGCTATCAAAGGCCCTCATGAATCAGAACCAGACTGAGGTACTCAAAGGAACAAGAATTTTCTGTTGGGAAGTAGAAGATAAACTTCAGGTCTGCATGAGTTGAAGAACCATAGTCATAAGAGGAATCATCATGAAATATTTCAGGAATACAAAAGAGCAGCCAGATAAAGAGGAGACCATCAATGGAGGATGAGTCAAACAGTCGGCTCTGATTATATCATGACCTCTTAGACTCCTATATATAGAAATGAAGTATTTTCATTTGTATCATCGAAGAATTGTTCGTTTGTGTAATGTAAAGGAGGTTTCCCCCTCGAAGAGTCTTATTTCTAAGGTGTTCATCTATATTTTGTATCTTTTTGTGAGCTGGTTCATAACATTTGGTATCAGAGCTTTGGATTCTAGGGTTTCGATACTCCAAACAAGTCATCGTCGTATTTTTGCTATAATTGTTTCCCTACGACATCTCAGAAGAGAAAAAAAACCCATTTGAGATGAAATCGTGATAAACCTGGTGTCTGAATTTTGGATCTTGTATCGCTATATTTTCAGAGATATGATCTGAGGAAGTTAGGGTTTTTGCAAGCTTCAGAATTTCATCTAAAACAGGTCATCGTGGAATTTGCACTATAACTATTTCACTACGAAGTCTCAGAAGCTAAAAAAACACCCATTTGAGAAGAAATAGTTCTGAATCATAGCTCTAAATTTTAGATCCTGTCTTGCTATATTTTCAAAGATATAATTTGAGGAAGTTAGGATTTTTGCAGACCCCCGAATTACATTCCAAATAGGTCACCTTGGGAAAATCGTCATAACATTTGTTCTAAGCATCAGATTGAAATTTCGTAAGAAGTTTTAGAAAGAGGAATTCCTATAGTTTTTTGTATATCGGTTGGTACTAAGGTCAAAACAGTGAGACATGGCACATCGTACAAGTTCTCTCTACTGAACTAGTCTATAATTAGGTCACTGTGGGAGATTTGGCATAACTCTTTCTTGGATAATCAAATTCTGATCAAACTTGCGGGGTTAGAAAGAGAACTCAGAGAGCTACCGCAGGAAGAAATTTCAGAACTTAGAGATCTGAAATTACAGAGTTACAATTGTTTCAAGATCATATCGAGAAAGAAGAAATGAATCCAACCATATCTTGTAATGCATTGGCTGTAATTACCACTCCTCAAACTATTAAGATAGAAGGGCATATCAAGAAGAAAAATGTTCAAGAAGTGAAAGATCACATTGAGCATCAAGAAATGAATCTGACCATATCTTGTAAAGCATTGGAAGAAATTACCACTCCTCAAACTCTAAATATAGAAGGACATATCAAGAAGAAAAAGATTCAAGCAATGAAAGATCACATCGAGCATCAACAACAAGTTCTCCAACTTTTAAAGGATAACGCCACTTTGGTGCAGAATCGAATGAAACAACAGGCTAAAAAACATCACAACGGAAGAAGTTTTGATGTAGGCAATTGGGTATTTTTATGGTTACATACATACAAACAAATAGCCCTCAAGCAAGCTATTTATGAGAAGGAAATGTTTGCAATACTACATGCACTTAAAAAACGGCAACCTTACCCAATGGGAAGACACTTCAAGGAAAAAATGGATCATGATAGTCCTAAATACTTTTTAGAACAAATATTATCTTTAGAAGAACAGAAAAAATCGGTCACAAATATTTTGGGTTATGGCTTTGACATCATCTATAGAAAAGGGAAGAAAAATTTCTTTGCAGATGCACTCTCAAGAAAGGATGAGGATGTGGAAGCATTGTTTTGTGCTATTTCTATTATCCAACCAGATTGGATAAACGAAGCAAGGGATGAATGGAAGAAGGACGAAGAAGTGTGGCCACTCATTCAAAAGTTGCAGAATATCCCAATTCAAACAATATTTCCAGAACCTGAAGAGGAAGGAAAAATCATATTGGAACCTGGAGCAGTCACAAAAACAAGAACCCGACAGCTACGAAATCGATCAATTTCAAAGTATCTCATCAAGTGGAAGAACTTACCCGCTGAAGATTCCACATGGGAGGACAAAATTTTTATACAGGAGCATCAAGAACTACTCAAGCGTTGAGGACAACACTTTTTGAAGGAGAGGGGCATGTTAGGTCCCTATACTACTAGTGTAACCCCTTATTGTTATTAGTACACCCCCTTATTATATTGTTGTGCCCCATAGAAGCCCACTATTGTTATTATTGTGCCCTTACATTATTATTGTTATGTCGACTCTGATTATATTATGACCCCTTAGACTCCTATATATAGAAAGGAAGTCTTTTCATTTGTATCATCTAAGAATTGTTCATTTGTGTAATATAAAGGAGGTTGCCCCCTCGAAGAGGCTTATTTATAAGGCGTTCATATATCTTTTGTATCTTTTTGTGAGCTGGGTTCATAACACAAAAAGAGCATGCCATGTGGGCTCGCCTTATCAGCGCATGATAAAGAAAACAAATGGTAAGTAGACAATGGTTGTTCCAAACACATGACTAGAGATAGGAGCAAGTTTATGTCACTAAAAGAAAAGGGTAGATGAGGTAATGTCACCTTTGGCAACAATGCTCCAACAAGAATCAAAGGAAAAGGAGTGGTTAGACTTGATCAGAAGGCAGAAGCACAAAATGTGCTGTACGTGGAAAGCCTCAAACACAATATTCTAAGTATTAGCCAAATGTGTGACAATGGCTATGATGTGACTTTCTGATCTAAATATTATGAGATTCAAAATATAAAAAATGGAAAACTAGTGGGGAAGGCAATCAAGAATCACAATAACATTTATGTGTTTGATGACTCAAGGTTCAGATGCTACTTGAGAAAAACTAGCGAAGAACGACTGTGGCATAATATGCTCTGACACTTGAATTTTGATAGCTTGATAAGGATAAGAAAGATTGGCGCAATAAAATAATTTCCTAGATTGTCAAGGCCTAATAACACCATCTACAAGTCATTTCATTTTGGCAAGAAGACTAGGACTCATTTCAAAAATGAAAGAGTTCTCCTCATCAAGACCTATGGAGCTTATTCACACGGATATTTGTGGCCCCAAAAGAACAAAAACATCAAAAGGAGAAAGGTACTTCCTGTTGTTCATTGATGATTACACGAGGGCTACTTGGAGTATCCTCCTAAAATAAAAGTCGGAAGCATTTGAGAACTTCAAGAAGTTTAAGTCTCATGTATAGAATCAGAAAGATTTGAAGATAAAATGTTTGAGATCAGATAGAGGGGGATATTTCACCTCAAAATAGTTTTAATAATTATGTGAAGATAAAGGTATTAGAAGGCAATTCTCAGTGTCCAGAATTTCCCAGAAAAATGGAGTTGTGGAGAGGAAGAACTAAACAATCCAGGAAATGGCCAGAGCAATGTTAGATGAAGCAGGAGTGGCTCACCACTTTTGGGGAGAAGTAACTCAAGCAACAATATACTTGTCGACCATAACTCATCTTAGGCATGACAGTGACAAAACTTAATATGAGTTATGGAAGGGTAAACCTGCATCAGTTAAACACCTCAAGGTGTTTGGGAGCAAGTGCTTCATTAAAATAAATGAAAATAACCTTGGGAAGCTTGAATCACGTGTTGATGAAGGAATAATGCTTGGATACTGTATTCGAAGCAAAGGGTATAGATGCTACAATAAGAGGACAAGGAAGATAGAATACTACATTGACATAGCAGTTGATGAAGTAGGCTCACAACCTAAACCATCGGAAAGTAACTTGGAATCAGATGATGAAGAGAGTCCAGAGTTGAGGAATGCAGATCTGAATGAAACAAATTCAGACAATGAAGGTGAGGAAGCAAGCACATCTTCAAGGCCAAAAACGCCTTCTAGGTATGTGCAAAAGGAACACCCTGAGAGTCAGATTCTTGGAGATCAAAGAAAGGGTGTCCAAACCAGAAGGAGACTTGTGGGAAATACAAATCATGAAAATTTGGCTCTATTATCACAAATAGAACCCAAAAACCTCTATCAAGCAAGTGAAGATAAGTTTTGGGTGAAAGCCATGAATGAAGAGCTAGACCAAATTGAAAAGAATGACACATGGGAGCTTTTCCCAAGACCAAAAGAAGAAAATGTTATTGGAACCAAGTGGGTTTTCAAGAATAAGTTGAATGAAAAAGGTCAAGTAATCATGAAAAAATCTTGGTTGGTTTGCAAAGGGAATGCCTAGATAGAAGGGGTATACTTTGAAGAAACCTTTTCACAAGTAGACTAACTAGAAGCCATCAGAATCTTCCTTTCTCTTTCCATTCACAAGAACATCAAATTTTATCAGATGGATGTAAAGTCTGCCTTTCTCAATGGAGACTTATAAGAGGAGGTTTACATTGAGCAACTTGAAGGTTTTTTGGTCTCCTCTGATGAAGGGCTTGTATGAAAATTAAAGAAGGCTTTGTATGGTTTGAAACAGGGCCCTAGAGTCTGGTATGAAATGCTGGATAATTATCTCCAAAAACAAGTTTTTAAGAAAGAATTAGTTGACAATAATATCTATGTAAAATCTGAAGATGATCATCTACTGATAGTGGTAGTGTATGTGGATGACATCATATTTGGCAGTGATGTGGAGTAGTTGGGGCATCGGTTTGCAAATTGTATGCAAACATAGTTTTAAATGTCCATGATTGGTGAGTTGTCCTTCTTCTTGGATCCGCAAATTACTTATTCCCCGTGAGGAGTCTTTATATCTCAATTCAAATACCTCAAGAAAACTTTGAAGAAATTTGGAATGGAGGATTGCAAACCTATTGGCACACCCATGACTACATGTTATAAACTATGTAAGGAAGATGCAAAGCCATAGATAAATCAGAATTAATACAGATCGATGATAGGATGCTTACTGTATTTGGCAACTTCAAGGCTAGATATGTTTTAAGCAGTGGGAATTGTGGAAAGGTTTCATTCTTGTTCATGAGGAAGTCATTTGGTGGATGTTAAGAGGATTTTAAAATATATTCAAGGTACAAAAAAGTATGGGTTGTGGTATCCTAGGAGTAAAGACTTCAATCTGAAGGCCTACATAGATGTAGATTGGTTTGGAAGTCTAGATGACATGAAGAGTACTTATGGTGCAACTTTCCTTTTGGGTGACTGCTTGGTATCATGGGTTAGAGAGAAGCGGGGCTCCATCTCTCTATCGATAGTTGAAGAAGAATATATTGCTGACGCGACATGCTGTACATAGATTCTATGGATGAAAAAAACCGTAAAGGATATAGTGGTAGAGTTTCTTAATCCCATTTCAATATTGTGTGACGACACTAGTGCAATAAACATCTCAAAAAATCCATTCATGCATTCAAAAACCAAGCACATTCCTATTAAGTATCATTTCTTGAGGGAATAAGTTGTAGCCAATATTGTTAAACTTGTATATGTGCCCACTAAAGAGAAACTGGTAGATATCTTTACCAAGCCACCTACAAGAGAACCATTTGAGTATCTCAGGCAACAGATTGGAGTTGTGACTCTCCCTCCAAATGAACTCATTTTGTTAAGATGTGCCAGCTATTCAGTAGGAGGAACTCTTTGTAGAGTAGGCTACATTGGTCCAAGGGGAGTGAAAATGAATTTATCTTTGCCACTGATGTCAAAGGGGGAGAAATTTAGCATCAGAGAAGACCATGCCAAGCTGAGGGAGAGTCTGCAGTGTTGCCATCAATTCCAAAGGGGAATATTGTTGGACATTTGATGGTATGAAAGTGGTTGGTTGTGTAAGTGTTGGCATTGATGTTAAACAAGGATCAGCATGATGATGAGGCTTCATACCATGGTGATTGTGATTCCTGTTGAAAATGGCAACAAGAAATGCTAAAAATATTATTGTTATAAATAGTATTTCGGGATAGATTCCAATTTTAGTTAGTCCCTGAATTAAAATTTGAATTTGTTCTTAGTAGTTGTTTGATTAATAACTAATTAATTCACCTTGAGTTAATTAGTTGGAGAAAATAAAACATGAAGTCTATGTGAGGACATGCAACAATTATCCCATTGATGGAGGAATTTATCCCTTAGTTAAAGAGGTAAGGATGAGTTGTAATTTGAGTTGTAACTAGTTAACTGAGTTAAGTCAGTTAGATTAGTTCAAATAGTTTGTTGAACTAGTTGTGAGTTTAGTTAGTTAATGCATGCATGCATGTAACTGCTGCACTTCAGATAACTGAATATTCTCTCATAAATAACTAATGCATGTCAGTTCAGTCAGAGACCCAGTTGAGATCAGAGGAAGGGACAATATACTATCATTTGGAGGATTTTTCCTATATAGGAAACTCATCCATGCAGAAGGAATTAACTCCTTCAGGATTGCGCATTTATTTAAGAGGTTAGTGTTGCGTGTGAGGTGAGAATCACACAGGTTGCAGCTGGAGGACCCGGGAGAAACTATGCAAGGAAATAGGAGGCTTGGAGGACTGAAGGAAGGCATAGGTGTTGTCTATTCTGTCTATGAGCAGCAATGAGGGATTGTACTGAGAGCTGTATAGCTTGTGAGCTAAAGCTTTGTGTAATCCTGAGATATTTCCACTTGTATGATAATACAGATAGTGGGCCTTTTAGCTGAGGCTTTCCCTAGAGTATTCTTCTGTGTTTCATGTGTATGAATTCTTCTTCTCTGTTATATGTGTTCCGATTGATCTTGCTCAAATTGATTAAGCTTCCGCAAAGTTTGATAGAAGTAGATCAAGTATTTTTCTTTAGTACATTGTATTATCAGGTGATCTACAGTGAGAATTTCTACATGGTATCAGAGCTCGCTGATCTATACAGAAATTTCTACATGGTATCAGAGAAAAGGTGTTCAAAGGAGAGAACAGTATACAAGAAGGGAGAAGTTCAAAGTTTGAGGTTCCTGAATATAGAAATCGACTTCTTATCACATCTCAATTTCACTAGTGGCTTTCAACGGTTTAAGACTCGAGTATGCCCTTGATGGCAGCTCGAGTTATATAGCTTGAAAGGATCGCATGGAAGCAGTATTAGAGGATAACGGTCTAAAGGACTTCATTGATTAAGAAGTACCCAAGCCGTCAACAACGAATGCTACAGAATTGGCGGAATGGAAGAAATGTGTGGCTAGAGCAAGGAGAATCCTTCTAGAGCTAGTTTGAGACCACATAGTCTTGAGTCTCCATGGGAAGGAGACACCATTTTCAATGTGGAAAACATTGAAAGATCTATATCAGAACAACAACGATAAGAGGAAGCTGGCGCTGAAAGACAAGCTTCGGAAAATCAAGTGTGAGAAGGGCGACATGATCTCTACATATCTGAACAAGATCACCACCTGTAGGGATAAGCTTGGAAGTGTAGGGATCACGACAGCCGATAATAACATGGTGAGTATAGCTCTCCTCTGTCTTCCTAAGAGTTGGCATAGCTACCAAGACTCGGTAAATGGAAGAGAGAAACTGCCAGATTGGGAACGACTTTGGTCGAATCTGATGCAGGAGGAGATAAGAAGAAGCACCAGAGATGGTTCTTCATCCAAAGAGGATGAAGAAAATTGCGCCTTAGCAAGTAAGGCGAAGAAGGGGAAGGAGAAGGATTCTCATCCCAAATTGACTTCTTCCCATGGTGGGAAGAAGTTTGACAATCAAAAGTGGGATGCTTTCATTGTCATGAGGTGGGCCATTATGCAACAAATTGTCCACAGAAGAAATCCAAGAAGGGATCCTTGGAAGGATCAAAAGGTGAGGCACTGGCCTCACAGTTCGAGTTGGATTTCACCCTCTTCACATGCATGGCTTCATCCATGGTGGGATGTGGTTGGTTCTTGATAATGGAGCTTTTTTCCACATGACCGGTGACAAGAGTTTGTTTAGTACCTTGGAGGAGAAAGATCTCCAGATACTCATAGCGATGGGTAATGATGAAAATTATAGTGTCTCAGGTGTAGGCACGGTTTTTTTTTAGAGGGAGCATGGAGCTCGCATTACCTTGACTGATGTCAAGTATGTACCAGGACTGAAGAAAAATTTGGTGTCGATCGCAATGCTGGAAGACAAAGGCTATGATGTAGTCCATCACCACAAGACAGGTGAAGCAGATCGGTTCACGAGTCAAGAACCTGTATGCTCTTGAGATTTAAGATGCATGCAAAGCTTTGAGGAGCAAGGCAATTGTTGGAGACTTGGTGGTTGAGAGGGAGAGTACATTATCTTTCAACATGCAGTGCCAGAAGAAGTCTCAGACAATTGTGGAGGAGTTAAAATTGGTGACGTAGCTTCAGGAGGCTGTGGAGCAGCCACAACTGGAGAAGCCAAGAGGAGATCAACTGGAGGCATACACTCATGCAGAGACGTCTAGTAGGGGGGAATTTCGAGCCAAGTGGGTAGAGGGATCACATGCATCCATACCTCCAGGTAGGAGGTGGGGCAATGTGGAGTGACAGTGCCAAGAAGGCTGGAATAGGGGCAGGATCATTGAGGTACCCAACCTATTTGATTAGACCTTGCTACGGGAGCCCCGATGAGGAGTAGCAGGACTGGCTGAGTGGGTAGAGATAGATGCGGATGGAGCGGCAAAGAGAGCTACAGTACAGAGCTAGTAGGTTGTAACAATGCGAGAGACACAGGAGTGTTGCAACAGTGCAGGATGACACAGAGAGGTGTGCAACGGTGCGAGATGCATGGAGTGTTGCAGCAGCTCATAGGTTATATAGGGAGCACTTGTCAGCGGTAGAGGAAGCTTCAGCATTAGAGGATGTTTCTAGCCCAACAGGGAGGTCAATTGGGAGAAGTGTTGCATGTAGAACATTCCAAAGGTTCAGGATCGGGTTCGAGTTGAATGCCTTTCTTGTTGAGAGGGAGTGTTGAAAGTGGCAACAAGAAATGCTAAAAATAGCAATGCTATAAATATTATTTCAAGATAGATTCCAATTTTAGTTAGTGTCTGAATTAAAATTGAGAATTAAAATTCGAATTTGTTCTTAGCAGTTGTTTGATTAATAATTAATTAATTCATCTTGAGTTAATTAGTTGGACAAAATAAAACATGAAGTCTATGTGAGGACATGCAACAGTTATCCCATTGATTGAGGAATTTATCCCTTAGTTAAAGAGATAAGGATGAGTTGTAATTAGTTAGCTTAGTTACTAAGCTAAGTCCAATTAGATTAGTTCAAATAGTTTGTTGAACTAATTTTGAGTTCAGTTAGTTAATGCATGCATGCATGTAACTACTGCACTTCAGATAACTGAATATTCTCTCATAGATAACTCATGCATGTCAGTTCAGTCAGAGACCCAGTTGAGATCAGAGGAAGGGACAATGTACTATCAGTTGAAGGATTTTTCTTATATAGGAAACTCATCCATGCAGAAGGAATTAACTCCTTCAAGATTGCACAATTATTTCAGAGGTTAGTGTTGTGTGTGAGGTGAGAATCACACAAGTCACCGCTGGAGGACCCAGGAGAAACTGCACAAGGAAATATGAGGCTTGGAGGAATGTAGGAAGGCACATGTGTTGTCTATTCTGTCTATAAGCAGCAGTGAGGGATTGTACTAAGAGCTGTATAGCTTGTGAGATAAATCTTTGTGTAATCCTGAGATATTTCCACTTGTATGATAATACAGATAGCGAGGTTTTTCGCTGAGGATTTCCCCAGAGTATTCTTATGTGTTTCATGTGTATGATTTCTTCTTCTCTGTTATATGTGTTTCAATTGATCTTGCTCAAATTGATTAAGCTTCCGTAAAGTTTGATAGTATAATTAGATCAAGTATTTTGCTTTAGTACATTACAATATCAGGTGATCTACAGTGATAATTTCTACAATTCCAGCTAGGTAGAGGCTTTGGAGCCATATTTTGAGGCATAAGATGGGCTTAGTGGCTAATCAAACTCCTTTCATTGGAAATTTCTCTTGAAGAGATTTCAAATAGTATGCGGAAGTCCAGAAATGGACTTGTGGTTCAAGAGATATGGTCTGCTGAAGTTTAGGATGATTCAAGCCTTCTGCTGTGAGGAATATCGGAGATCGGAGGTCACCATGAATTGGAGGTCCCGGTGATTGGCATATCAGAGGTCTCAATGAATTGCTGCTATTGGGATTAATGCATGGGTGGTTTTGGCTGGAATACCCTCAAGGATCTTCCCGGGATCCAAGGAAAACCATTTGAGATTAACTGTATTTGTCACAAAGAAGCTTATATATATATATATATATATATATATATATCAATGCATGATTAACAAAGCGGAAGAAGAGATATTACCTCAATCCTTAGTGCGTCCCTGCTAGAGAACCTAATGTAGCAAAGCGGAAAACCCTTCTACCATATCCTACATCAACACCTACACATAAACAAGACAGAGAGTAATCCTACAACATATAAACTTAGGTAATTAAAACATTAATACATAAAGTTATAAAACAACATGCATCTAAGTTACTTATACGTTATGGTATTGAATCAACATGTAAATAAACACGACATCAACATCATCAAGTAGACAACACAACAATAGATCTATATTATTATACTAAAAAATAATGATTACAACGATCTTGGCTGGATCAAGATTCCTCTAGTCCTCCAGCGCCTTTCTCTCTCTCTCTCAATCTCTTGGCAGCATACTAATACTATATCTCATACAAGGTTTCGACAATAATTTGACAACCATTCAACCTCTTTCACAATTACCAAGCCTCCAATATATAGATGGTGAGAGGTTCATCATTGCCAATTCTCTCATGAGCTCCATTGAGGCAAAAGCTAGGATATTTCCTCGCTTTATTTTTCTTTCCCTTTCCATGAGACTTCGTTAGGAATATCAATGTCCTTAGTTAGGTAGGAGGTAGATGTTTCCTACTTTTCAAGTTGACATTTGAGTGAAAAGCAGAGTGTCAGTTAGTCAACTCGCGCTTTGACCTCCAGATCTCACAAATCTTTAGTAACGCTGCCCTTTAGGCAAACCAGTGAGTTAACCTAGGGATGAACACTTTCAGCTAATACATGGAGAGCGTTATAACTCTTCTTGCCTATTTCTGGGGTGAGTTTCCCTGGAAAATAGGTATGTGCTTTTGGTTTGGTCTTCAACCAATGTGTATTTCTCCTCTAAGTTGATGATGAGTTCATTTTCTTATATAACAAATGCCCTTTAAAGTGTGAGTTCAGAGACAAAGACAATGGCTGAAATACTTTATAAATAATTTTGGAAACAGAGAAAGGATCGGAGCTTCAGGACTGCGAGAAACTTGAAATATAAAATCGTGTCCTAAGTTGGGAATTCCCATGTTCAATAGCTATGCCAGAGTGATTTCTCAAAAGAGGTATGACAATCATGTCCACTGATAAGCATAATGTGGAAATGTGTCATAATATGATCATCTTGATGATTTGTCTCTGAAAAAATATATGCAGCTTGGGAGAGGAAACAAGGTTGAGTGATGTAAGCCTGTACCCAAGGTCTTGGTTGCCGCTTATCTGAACAACATATTTCTACACATGGGAATTAAGGAGTTGAAGTCGAACATGTAAGAAATCATCTGATTACCAGTCAATGATTGAAATTGTCAATAGAAGCAAGGATGACCATCGATAAGGATGATGGTCTCCAAGATTCACAGTACAATCTAGCGAGTGTGAGAAGGATGTTGTCATCGAACACTCATAGAATCATTCAATTGGGAGCCAATTATGAAAACCCCCAATCAAACATAAGGTAACATACCACTGATGACTACAAGTTCTAGGGTACTGATATGTTTCTGGATCTTCTTCATAGATAGAGTGTTGAAGTCGATAGGAAGAGACCTGTCGAAAGTTAGGCAATAAGGTTTCCTACATCAGTCGACATGAAACTGGACAAGAATGATTTGTTTTGGAGATAAATTTTGAGCAATGGGTCAAACAGATAGAGGGCATGATGGAAGTATATGATCGATGATTGATACAGGAAGGATAAGATAAATGGATCCCTTGAACAATAGAAGTCACGACACAAAGGTTTACTAGGAAGCTTAGAATCATGAATACCAAAGGGTGTTAGGATACAAGGATGCAGGAACATCAGAGTATAAACGCTAAACTCATAGGATGGTAAGTTTTATCTAAGAAGCTAACAAAAGAGGTTTGCTGAGGGAGTTCCATGTTCAAGGGATAGACTACTGCCAAAAAATCCTTCTGAATATAGATATTGAGTCACTGTGTTGTCCAATTATTCCCCATTTGATTAAGTTTAACGAGTCTGGATGGGTAAACTCGATGGTCTTTTCATATTTAGATAGTCTGAAAAGATCCTAAAGAGAAAATCCAGGGGGGTCCCTTTGTCATGGTTGATAATCGATTGTGACAAAGGTTTATAGTATACCCGACACAGTTCCTTTTCCGTAAGTTAGTCCACTGAGTCCAGATAAAGTGATAAACTTATGCTCAATAGACATCTACCTCATTTTGTTACAAGTACAAGGGGACAGAGTAAACTCGATATCCTTCATGAAATTTTAATGAGTCAAACAAAGAAAAACTCAATAAATCTTCATAGAATTTTAATGAGTCAAATGAAGAAAACTCGATATCTCTTTCTTAGTTTATAGAGTGAGGAAAAAAAGATAAAAGAACTGCTTAGATCTTCTTCGTAGGATTTTTACGAACCCAAAGAAGATAACTCAAGGATTTTTTTTTCCAGTTCAAGAGCAAGAAAAGGTCCCAAAAAAGAAAGTGCTCATATCATCTTCATATGATTTTTACGAGCCCGAAGAAGGTGACTCAGGGATTTTTCGTTTTAAGAGTGAGAAAAGGTCCCAAAAAAAACATGCTCGTATCTTCTTTGTAGTAGTTTAACGAGCCCAAAGAAGTAGAATTGAGGTTTTTCAAATTAACGAGCAAGAAAAATATCATCAAAATAATGCTCGAAACTTCTTGATCTCATGCTTGTCAATAGAAGGGTTTATGTCGGGCATTACCTCATTAGACCAAGTGAAAACATTGTGGAATTCCTTAAAATGGCAGGTGAAGCTCGCAATTTCCTCAGGATTGTAGCTAGCTCCAATCTGAATTTTTTCCACAATACCTGTTTTGACACTCGTATAAATCGAGGGAACAACCTCAGGTGGTTCAAAAGGTAGGATTTTTACATATGTTGCATCCAAATCAGATATCGAAGCGTGATGGTGAGATATTTCCCAAGGTCGCTCCTCTAAAGACATGATCTCTCAAATAGCTTTGTCCAAAGTTAGGAATTCATTGAGGAGACCATTAGAGGGAGTCGTTGTGGGAGAGGAGATTGTGCCATTGGTTGTAACCTAAGTGACTGAAGAATCAGATACAGATTGAATGGCTTGATAAGCCAATTCGGCTGGTGAAAGTGACATTTTTTCTCCGCAAGAGTCAATGTCTGAAGGGGTCAGGAGTATCCAGGGATCGGTTGGGTCATGAGGAATTGTGGAGACCATAGAAACCTTCGATGGAACCTCAGGCGACGGGAGAGGAAATCAACCCATTAGGGAAGAACCCTTCAGAAGACTAGTACCAACACTAGCGTAAGAGTCATGTATGTCGCCCACTAAGGGTACGATGCCTCTAGGCAACGGGTAGTAATTTGGGGTGCAGAAGGACATCTGGTCCACTATGACTATTCTCCCATCCAATGGAAAGAAGGTGAGGTGGAAGACCGAAGAAACAATGGAAGTCATGGCATAGGTCCAACTATGTCCCAAAAGAAGATTATAGTCGAGATGACGATCTATGACCTCAATGTCCACTGTTACCGTTTTTCCACTCAAAGTGATGGGGTAGTTGGAAAGGTATCCTTTTGGGATGAATGTATGGCCTTTGAATAATTTAAGGGAATTTGACGGCGGAGCCAAGGTTAGAGATCCCAAGGCGAGCCAACATGAAAGAGACATGACGGAGGTCGAAGCGCCTCCATCAATGACCATTCTATGGATAGCTCTTCCTTTCGAAATAACCTTCATCTAGAATGCAAGTTGGTCGGGAAGGCGAGGCTTACATTTCTCCATGTTGAAAATTTATAGCATGGAATCTTGAGCGTCAACCCCACCAATGGTCGAAAGAAAAGCTTTCTGTTGTGTTGGATAGGTTTGCAACACTTCGAGTGAAGACATAGCTGATGGTGCTTACGCCAAATATTCTACAATACTGTAGTTCTGGGCATCACGTGTAGACGTATTATGTGTTGTGTGACAAAGTGCCCCTTTAGGGTGGCGAATCACAAAATCAAACAGGCCTTTCAATATGGATATCATTAGGCAGTGGTGGGTTTGAACTCGAGGCAGCATCCTGAGCGTTAACGACTAGAGCTCCATACCTTTTGGCTTGCGTTTGAAGATCAATCATTTCAAAGGTGTAAATGGTCGAAAATCCTTCCCCAGAGGAGGGATGTTTTGAACTGATGTTTCCCCCTTACAGGGGTTGAGGCGGCTTCAAAATAATATGATGTTATTACTGAGCAAGGAAAGGGTTGTGTAGGACCGCAGGGGTCCAACTAGTGTCCTTTTGAGGAAGAAGATATGTGAATTCTTGGAGACAAGGACATTTTTGTGTCATGTGGTCTTCCGCATAGATTTTGCAAGGGAACTTGATAGCTTTGTCCTTTTTTCTATCATATTTTGTAGCAACTTTCTGCTTGGGGTTGGATTGCGTAGTAGATTGCTCTTCAGAAGGAGAGATCATTTTCTTGTTCTTTCTACTGGATTTTTGCTTAGACTGCATAGAGTTTAGTGCAACGGTTGGAAGAGCAGTCGATTGGGTATAAGTAGCAATATCGATAGACAACTGGGCAATATTCCCGCTAAGTTGTTTTACAACAACCCTGAAGGTAGCGCCAACGAGATCATTTGCGTGCGTGCTGGGTTGCTAAGTAGCAGTAGCATTGGAAGTTTGGGGGGCATTGGGAATTACATCATATAGTGTTCGAGACTGCGAATAAATCAAATCTAAGTGTTGGGCACAACGAATGGATTGGTATTTTGTGATCGCACCACCTAAGGAAATGTCCTTAGCAATTTGGGGAAGAAGAAATTTGCAGAACCAATCTGTTAATGGGTAATCTGAAATGGGGGCCTTGACTAGCCTCTGCATATGTCTCCATTCATGAATGTGATCAAAGATGTGCGTGGAGGTGTCTTTCTACAAGGTAGTAAGAAGTTATGTTCTGGTTTCGTAGCGAATGGGAAGATGAAAGTGCCTTAAAAATTCCATTGCCAGGGTGCCAAAGGTATTAACTTATGTGCATGGTAACTCAATGTACCACTTGGCAGCATTGCCAGTAAGGGTGTGGTGGTAGAGCTAGTGTCCAATACTATCATCCACCATGGAGTTCAATACACACCATAGATGGTAGGTGGTGACATGTGTGCCCAGATCATCCCCTTGTTTCCCTTCAAACTTATGGATGTCGGCAAGTATTTTGTGCGAGATTTGGGGCCAATGAAAGTTATGGTAGATGGGGTCATTAGTCAATTTCTAAAAAATGGAAAGTTTTTGGTGCCCCCAAGTCTGACCAGGGTGATGACGAATGACTTGAAGGAACCTGGGGTCCTCCCATCGTGTTGTTTCCAATAGGATACATAGGATTTATTGGATAATAGCCTCCTTGTTGTGGTGGAACATTCATATATGACAGTAGTTCATAAGGGATATTAGGTTGGGGGGGAAATATTGGTTTCCCCCAGGATAAAAAGTGCCCCCTTGACTCAATTGAGGTTGAGGAGGGGGTGCCTAGATAGATAGAGTAGGACCTGGTTGAGGGATTCTGCTAGCCATATAATTTTCTGTAGGTACATGATTGACACTAGAATAGTGTCCACTTAGGGGAGGTAAGTCGATCAATGATGGTCCAACTTGTCCTATAAGCGAAGGGGGAATAGTGATGCCCTCAACTTGGTATGTGAATGTTGGGAACATTTCCCCCTAGCATTTTACCCTGGGGATTTGAACTTAATAGAGAATTCCAACCAAAAACATTAATGAAGGGACCTGTTCTAACAAAGATATTCAGAGTGATAGCCAAAGTTCAAGGAGCAGACACAAAAGTGGCAAAAATAGGCATGTACTAGGTTCCACTCATAGTAGGTGTAACTAGGTTGCTCAGACTTGGCATAGTTTGGATAGCAGGGTAACCAATCAGTTGTGTGTTACTGACTATTGGCGGGGGAAGTGATGGTGGGCCAAAGTTGTTCACAAAATAATATGACCCATTAGTCATCGGGGGGGACGTTGGATGTTGCTATTGTTGAAGACATGATAGGTATAGGTGTTACCTGAATCAACACCGGTCTGAGACAATCAATGAGGGGAGGATTATAAGGAGGTACAACTCCTTCGCTGAAAAAGTCCTTAGGCAGTATCATGTCCTGGGAGGTGTTATGCGATTTAGTGTTAGACACTAGAGACTGATTTCCTGAAAAGGGAGAATGTGGGTCACCAAGGCTCAGTTGATCCTCCAAAGTCAGTGGAGGAAGACCTTTTTGTCACCTAGATTGATGACGAGGGTAATATGTAGCCACGGTGACTGATATATTTTACCGGAAAATTTTACATTGATATTTATTATAGTCTCAGTGATAACAAACCAACACCTCAAACTCAAAAATACTCTAAAAGTCAATCAACAAGTAGTTAGGGGATATGAATTTGTCTGATAACCATCATTCGCTGGAGATGAAACATAGTATCACAATGGCTAAAAGAGAGAGTTGGCCAAATGTACAGTTACGATTACTCTTGAGCTTCGCCCAAACCTCAAATTAAGGGGCCAAGTGCTCTCGTGAAGACGAGAAGCCTCCCAAAAAACGAAGATAGAGTAGGTTCATTTTTTTAGGTACCAAGGCAGCCCGCCCTGATCACCTTATGTTTGTCCCTTAAAAAGTTTGGCTGTTAAGGTTATCTCAAATCACAAATGTCATCGGGGGGGACATGGTTGTAGATAGTACGCTATGTGGGCAGGATACCTGAGTCCTCGACTCAGCTCCGGTATCCTTGAAGGGATCCCTGATACACATAATACCCAATGGAGATGCAATCGAAGGTGGGCTACCTTATCTCACATGCCAATTTTGTCTCGCATTTAACTCTGCTTTGACTGGAGTGGTCCCGGATGGTATGAGTGTAGCAGGATTTTACTCTCTTTAACGACACTAGTCTCAGTTTTGTGATCTTGGGAAATTTACTCACCACTACCTAGCCCAAGATATTAGCCTAGAATAATATGTGCTTATTCTCAAAAAAGAGTTGTTGATTGCTTTTATTACGAGATTGATTTTAAAGGTACTTTAGTAATGTCTTTTGAAGGGGTGTTGGTGTATGGAGTTTTATGAGGCTCTAACTCAAACCATGCAGAAAATATGCTTTTCAATTCCAATTTGATGAATAAGTTATTCTACAAGAAGAGAGTTATCCATACATCAATTCAGTATTATACATCCAATGCAATAAACACATGCACAACTTGTAGACATGCAATGCTATCTAACAACTAACCCAATATACATATGCAAAATCTAACCAACTAAAGCAGAAATTTTTTTAAACAAATTTTCATTTTATTTTCTTGAAAAACATATGCACTTAATCTATTTTACTAAAAATAAAAAATGATCAGAAAACAGGCAACCAAATACAATGCATAGTTGTAGATCCTTGAAATAAACTATAAGCAGCTTCCCAACCCAGGAATTCACATAATAGGTTGTTTATCAAGATTATGGTTGGCTACTACACCTCAGGAGAAGCTATAGAGTGTTAATGGCAGGACTAACGCTCTGTTTGCAAGCCTCGAGGGTGTTATAACTCACCGGTTTGCAGAAATTGGGTATGTTACAGAAGCAGAGGCTATAAAAAGAGTCATTCAGGGTCTGGTTAAAGGCTATACACAACAGATAAGGTTGTGAAGCATCTTGAGTGGTCAGAATCGGAACTAAGAAGAACAAGAAGGCCTTGAAAGAAAGAGAGATATGGGAACTTGGAAGGTGAAAAAATGGGAACTAAGTATAGTCCCCAGTGAAGTCACCAATTATGATATAGGGATCAATGCACAGGTGGTTGTGGCTGGAATACCCTCAAGGATCTTCCCTGGATCCAAGGCAGACTGTTTGAGATTAAATGCAGTTGTCACAAAGAACCATATATTTATGTATATCAATGCATGATTAAAAAAGGATAAGAAGAGAGATTAACTCAGTCCTTAGTGCCTCCCAGCTAGATAAACCAATGTAGCAAAGCGGAAGACCCCTCTGCTAGCTCCTAGATCAACACCTACACATAAACAAGATGAAGAGTAATCCTACAACATATAAACTCTGACAATTAAAAAATTAACACATAAAGATATAAAACAACATGAATCTAAGCTACTTATAAGTTATGGTATTGAATCAACATGTAAATAAACACGACATCAACATCATCAAGTAGACAACGGAGCATCAGATCTATATTATTAGACTGAAGAAGAATGATTAAAACCATCTTGGCTAGATCAATATTCCTCTAGTCCTCCAAATCCTTTCTCTCTCTCTCTCTCTCTTAATCTCTTGGCAGCATACCAATACTATATCTCATACAGAGTTTCAGCAATAATTTAACAACCATTCAACCTCTTTCACAATGACTAAGCCTCCAATTTATAGATGGTGAGAGGATCATCCTTGCCAATTCTCTCATGAGTTCCATTGGGGCAAAAACTAGGATGTATCCTCACTTTATTACTCTTTCCCTTTCCATGAGACTCTGTTAGTAATAGAAATTTCCTTAGTTAGGTCAGAGGTAGACGTTTCCTTCTTTTTGTTCTGACATTTGAGTGAAAAGTGGAGTGTCAGACAAGCAACTCGTGCTTTGACCTCTAGAATCTAACAAATCTTCAGTAACGTTGCCCTTTAGAAAAAATAGTGACTTGACCTAGGAACTAATGCCCTTGGATGATACATGGAGAGAGTTATAACTCTTCTTTCCTGTTTCTGGGGTGCGTTGCTCTGGAAAATAGATTTGTGCTTTTGATCTGGTCTACGTCCAATGTGTCTTTCTCCTATAATTTGATGAGGAGGTCATTTTCTTGTATAAAAATCACAATCGACGATTGGAGGATCAGTAGTGCAGCGCAACAGCATATGCATTTCGTCGATTAGCGACTTGTGATATCAACACTCAGAGGTCCTGGCATATCAAATATCGAATATTAGAGGGAATGCCATATCGGTGATCGCACATCAGCAATCCAAGAAAATTGACAATCGAAATCAGAGGTCTTGCATATTGGAACACTCGCAAATAGAACATTTGAGCCTATAGTGTTAAATCATTGGGAGAGCCAAAAAGGAAAACACAAACGAATTCATTACAAAACAAAGGTTGCAGGCCTCTTTCTCTCTCCTCCAAGAGGACAAGTGGAGGCATCTAATTGGATCTGATAATGACATAAGGCAGCATCAGAGGAGTTCCAATGAGGACAAGTGGTAGGATTTGATTGGTTCTGATAAGGGACACATGCTCGCTTATGTCAGCATGACTTCACAGTACGAAGGGACACATGGCAGGTTGTTTCGGAGTTTATGGATGGCATAATGGGCCATATCTGAGTGACATGTGTCACTGGTCAGAAGAGGCCACTTGGCATGAGATGACGTCACTTCGACAACCAACGATCGGAGGCTGACGATGGTTGGCACATTGGCCACATTTGGAAATCACCAATTAAAGTGCTCCAACATGGGGGCTAGCACACAGTCGCGAAGTGTTAAAAAACCAAGCGCTAGGGATGAACAGAGGGGCCTATAGGCAATCAATGATCAGAGGTTTACAATGGTCGGCTCATGTGCCACAATGAAGTTTCGTCAGGATGCGGGATAGCATGTAGTCACAAAGGCTTAAGGGAACCAAGGGCCAAGGCTTAATAGACAGTGCCTATCTTCTATCAGCAATCGGTGATGGATGATCCTTGGTGGCTGGCATCAGTGCAACAAATAGAAAATATCGATAAAGGGCCTCCATGTGCAGTTAGAGTCGGTTTCATGAAACACACGTGAAACCGTGTAAAGAGTTAATGAAGAAAATATAGCCTCCGTTGAGCATCTGGAGGCCTTAGCACCTTGAGGTCCGAGGATGAAGCCCTCGGTCCTATGGAGAAGAATGTGAAAAAGGGGCTTATACATAAGGGGATAAGGACTATTATAGTTCATTGTTTTGTACGGATTTTATGTGTAAAAGCACCAATTTGAAAAAAATCCCCAATAGTGTTTTGCAATGTGAATATGTCGATAGAACAATAATACAGAGGTGTATTAAATATGTATGAATAAGAAGTTCTGGTCTTGAATGAAGAACAGAGACTCCACGATGATGTACAAGTAGATCTCTACGAACCATAAAGAAGCATGGGGAGCCTCTATGAAATATGTAAGGGGTATTGAGAGTTAATACACGACATGGATAGTCAGTTGTATGACAAAGAAGTGAT
This sequence comes from Pinus tabuliformis, assembly GCA_031772625.1. Taxonomy (NCBI): domain Eukaryota; kingdom Viridiplantae; phylum Streptophyta; class Pinopsida; order Pinales; family Pinaceae; genus Pinus; species Pinus tabuliformis. The sequence continues at coordinate 1,541,587,076 of CM062804.1, read as the reverse complement.
CGTCACCCATCCTTGTGAGTTTAATGCAATGACTAAACTGGAGTTATCATAAATCAGCAAAAGAATGGGGTGCCATGCCCAAGGTAGATTTCGTGGGTATAATTGATGATGACAATGACTACATCGAGCCAAGAGCAGCACAAGAACAAAAATTGTGAACCTCCATTGAGCTAATGGGGGTGTGGGAGCACAATGGCGAGAGAGAAGAACTATGAGTTGTGTAGTGGAGCAGAGTGTTGCAAGGGTAGTGCTGTGGTGAAATGGTGGAGAGCCCTTGGCAAAGAAAGTAGAGCACAGAGAAAGTGTTGCATTAGGCAGCAAGAGATAGACTACCACAAGTGTTCAAAAAGCAGAGTGCGGAAGTTGAATCTGCAGACAACCATTAAGTTGGTATTTTACTTGTAATTTATATGACTTTGTTTTTTATGAAAATTGTATGAAATAGTAAAATAGTGGTAGTGACAGGTTGGTTCCTACACACTTAAGAGGTTGGTGCCTCTAGGAAAGTTGGTGCTTGTTAAACAAAAGAGGTTGGTGCCTCTAGGCAAATTGGTCCTTGCTAAACAAATGAGGTTGGTGCCTCTTGGTAAGTTGGTGCTTACTAAACAAAGGGGGTTGGTTCCTCCAGTGAGTGGGTGCTCACAAAAAAACATATGTAATTAAGTTGGTTCTTAAATTACATCATAAAACAAACAACAAATTGGTGGTTTTTCCCTCTGGGTTTCCACGTGAAAACACTGTGTCAAATGTATGTTGATCATGAGATTGTTGTTTGAGTATGTGTTCTAAAAGTTTATAAGATTTACTGCTTCATGAATGAATTCTTTCACATATGAAAGAACATAAGAAGGAACTATAAGCATAGTTAGAAAAGAAAACTAAGAGTTTCTTAATTTACTGATTCACCCCCCCCCCCTCCCAACAATTGGTATCAGAGCCAAGTTCCTTCGATAACAGTTTAATCACCGGAAGGTAGATCCTTAAGGAATTATGAATAGGAAAGAGAGTCATGAAGTTTACTCGAGTAGGGTACTGATCTTTGATAGAGCCAATTATTCCTTTTGGAAAGTAAGAATAGAGTGTTGGGTGTGGAGCCTGATTATCTTCTATATTCAAAGGTATCGCCACATTAGACCCCAGTTTGAAATGGGGGCGGCAACGCCACCCGTAAAATATTCGCTGCAGGGGGGGTCCAGGGGGGGTGGTCGTTCATTAAGCGGATGATCTGACGGTAGAACTTGTGTTTAGTTTAGGGTTTTTTGCCCTAGAAGGCAACCCCTCTCTTTGTATGAGGGCATTGTATTTGAGGCTATGTAATAGATGTGTATTGTGTGAGCGGGAAATAGAGAGGTGAGACTGTGAGAGAAAACAGAGGATATTACAGCGGACCTGCTGTAGGTTGTGTCTCTTCATTTTGCTGGATAATAGAAAGGAAGGACTGGCTGTTCAGGGTGGACGTAGCCCAAACTGGGTGAACCACGTATATCTGTGTCTCTCTTGTTTTATGTGTTTACATTTTTGCAATATTTTATGTGTTCCATTGCTCCATAAGATATAATTTCTAACATAGAGGCATATCTTATGTCCCTAGGGGTAGATCTTTGGACCTCAGTACTAGTAAATTACAATGTCCCAGGTATTCCCCCCGCAGATGTAGATGGCAAGAAACTATATCTAAGAAATGGTAAATCCAAGCATTCCATTCCTGCTCGTCTTAGTTAGTCAGAACTTGTGAAGGTTATGCACTGTAAGTCTTCTTATGAGATGTGGGAGAAGCTTAACCGTTGTCATAGAGGAGATGACAAAGTGAAGCAAGAAAAACTTCAAACCTTCGGAATGAAGTTTGAAAGCTTGAATATGACTGAGAATGAAAGCATAGTTGAGTACTTCCTCCGAGTTGATGAAGTAGTTAATATGATTAGAGGACTTGGTGAGGAATTCAAGGAATATTTGATCGTTCAAAAGGTATTAAGATCTCTACGCATAAGATTTAATTCAAAAATCTCATCTATAGAGGAAATGGTCAAGCTAAAGGATCTCAATATGGATCGCTACTTGGTACTCTCATAGCTCATGAGATGAGAGTAGGAGTGGAGAAATCTAAACAAAAGGAATCTTCATTCAGAGTATCCAATACAGCCTAAGGAACACAAAGTTCATCAAGACTGCTCTAGCAGTGAATCTGATCAAGATCTGGCTCAACTAGTCAGAAAAATAAAGCGTGGGTTAAGTGTTTCGACTGTGGAAGAGTTGGAAATTTATCTTCCAAATGCCCTCACAAAGAAAGGGCTGAAAGAGAAGAAGGTCTGAAATTTAGAAATAAGTCTCAGACATTTTAGAAGAAGAAACCCTATAAGAAGAAGGGGTTCTATTCCAAAGAACATTGTTCAGACCAGGAATCAGACTGTGAAGACTCATCAGAAAATGAGTCAAATGTGTATCTTCTTATGGCCCTCAAAATAGACTTCAAGAAATAGGGTTTTATGGACTCTGAAGAGGAAGGAGTGGCAGACCTTGAGGGAGAACTCATCAGTTCCCTTGATGATTTGAAGAAAGCAAGGAAGAAAAACAAGCAGTTGAAGGAATAGTGGTAGCGTGCAAAAGAAGTAATATATGATTCAGATAACGAGGAGTTTTCATATCAGAAAGAAAACTTGAAGAGGCTATCAAGAGAAAGGATAGTCTATATCTTTTGCTGAAATGAGAACAAGGAAATTATTAGAAGGTAGAAGAGGAGAACAAGCAGCTGAAATAGGAGTTTCTCAAGTTGAAAAGGGAAATGACCTCAAAAATATGCAAAGATGATTTCCTGTCTTTAAAGTTTGAGCTGGAGGAAGCCAGACAAAAGAAGATGTACTTCAATTTATGATTCAAGAATGGGAAGAAAATTGTAAGTATCTTGAAGCAAAGGTGGTCTCTCTAAGAACTGACCTTGAGAAAAAAAAAGACCAAGAAGGGTCTAAGTGGGAGATTTGTGTTGAAATGTGGCAACAAGAATATTCCAATTTAATTTTTCCTTGAATTAAATTGTGAATTAAAATCGAATTTAGTCTTAACAGCTACTTGGAAATAATTAATTAAGTTATTTTAACTTAATTAGTTGGAGAAATTCAAGTTAGAAATCTTTCTGAAGTCATGCAAGAGTTATCCCTTAAATTGAGGAGATAAGCCTTAAATTAAGGAGATAAGATTGAGTTATATTTGAGTTGTAATTATTTAACTTAGTTTACTGAGTTAAGTCTAGGTAAATTAGTTCCAAATTGTTTGAGGAACTAATAGAGAGTTAATAGTCAGTTGATGCATGCATGCACTCAGCTAGTGTACTCCAGATAATTGAAGATTCCCTCATCAGAAACTCATGCATGTCTATTCTGAGAAAGACTTAGTTGATATTAAAGACAAGGACAATGTACTATCAGTTTCATGTGTTTTCCTATAAATAAAACTCATGCATGCAGAAGGAATCATTCCTTGAGGATTGCGTAGTTAAAATAGTGTGTGAGAGTGATCATTCACTTGGTGAGGTGAGAATCATCCACTAGGAACAACATAAGGAAATAGGAGCTTGGAGGGCAGAGAGGAAGGCTTGAGCGAATCCAGGATTTCCTGTGAGCGTCTGTGAGGATTGTACTGAGAGCTGACTAGATGTGAGAGCTAAGGCTTTGTATAATTCCTATATATTTCCACCTTGTATGATAATACAAATAGTGGGGTTTTTAGCTGAGACTCTCCTCGAAGTATTCTCATGTGTATTGTGCATTGATTTCTTCTTCTTTTGGTTATATGTGTTCAGCTCGATCTTTAAGCTTCCACAAACTTTGATAGTAGAAGTAGGTTATAGTATTCTGCTTTGATTTATATCGCATTATCGGGTTAACCTACAGGCAGATTTTCTACAGAGCTGGATTTGTAGAGGATTTTCTACAATTTGTAGAAGGGAATAGAAGACTAAATCAGATTATGAGTTGTCAAAGGCCCTCAAGAATCAGAACTCAATTGGTGTACTCAAAGGAACAAGAATCTTCTATCGTGAAGAAGAGGATAAACTTCAGGTTTGCAGGAGTTGAAGAACCACAAAGTCATAGGAGGAATCATTGTGAAAGAGTTCATGAAGACAAAATAGTAGCTAGATAAAGAGGAGATCATCAATGGAGGACGAGTCAAACAGAGAGTCAACCGAGGTATTTCTCTGCTAAACCTCATATGTTTTTGAAAATAGGCATGCCTACTTATTTTATGGTCACTACTACAAGCATCATTGATCTGATTTAGAATATTATATTATTGTGCTAAGATCCTCCTCAGATTAGAAACAAAATGCTTTCATTATGCTTAAGGATTCATGAATTGTTGCAAGTGAAAAATGAGTTCTTATGTTAATTTTATGAAAAATTAAACATAAATAAGAGATTGAACAACAACATAAACATGTACATAACATCATCAAAAACACATTACAATAGGAACATGATAAAGGAGTTCACCCTCTTGGGCTACTTCTCCTTGATCCAGCTTCCAATGGCTTGGGCCTCTCTATTATGCTCAAAAGTGTAAAAAAATGTGTTTATAATGCTCAACTTCTTCTGAAACCTACTCCAATGAGTCTAGGATATCAAAAAATGGCTATCTAGCCTCTTTTTGCCTCCAATTTGGTCAAAAACTGAAGCAGTTATGACCTCTCCTAGTTTTCCCAATATTCACTCCACAAATTGCACCATTTCTAGCATGATCCTATAATTTTTCTCCAAAAAGTGCTAACTGGGTGAAAATTTCACCACGTGGCGGCCATAAACTATCAACATCGACAGCTCCATCGCAAATCACAATCGATAGGAACCAGTGGGTCTTATGGTTTGTGAATGCGGCACGGGCAATATGAAATTGCGATAAGTGGTGGACCCGACGAAACTATCAACTACAGTATAATTGTATCACATCAGAATATATCGCAATCGGCAGAGCTAGGGTAATACATATAATGAGACTTTGCACTGTGTGATATGCGATTGCGATATCGCAATCGCAACCTAATCCTATCGGGGCCGATTCTGTAACACTTCCCTTCTACGATGTGTGATTGTGATCATCACATCACAACCTGACTTGCTCTGGGGCCGACTCTTTAATGCCTTCCCTATTGTGATGTGCGATTGTGATTATCCCATCACACCCTGGCTTGCTCTAGGGCTGATTCTTTAACCTTGGCCAACCTCCAATATGAAATTTGTGAAATGCGGGGCCAATAGAAACCTACCACTTGGCGCTTCCCCATTTTCTGAAGAGTCCTACCCCATCATCATCTCCTACCATTTGTCCAAGTCAAACCTAAACTTTGACTTGCTCTAACTTCTTCATATGATCTTAGATTCGAGTGTCGTTCACACCGTTGGAATAAGGATGACGAGAACTTCGATCTAACGCTAAGTTTATCGAGATTCTACCACTTTTAGTTTGAGTCTAATTTTGAGCACCTAATCACTCCTCCCCACTGGAAGCCTTTTGGACCCCAAAAGATCACTTTCAATTGTCCATCAGGTGAAGGTAATGGACCTATATCCATTTGGCTTTTAAAATTTTTGTACCCTTGATCCCCACACGAAGATAATTGACACTTCCCCTTTTTGATATCCTTGTTCTTTTATCAAGTATAGTGTCTTGCTGAAGCTCATCAAGGAATTCAGGCTCAGTTGTAAAGATGTTGAATATAGTGCAAATGTTCATCCCACAACTTAGGATGCTTGCTGCAATACCCATGAAGAAGATGTATCACTGTTCTGTTCACCACTTTTGTTTGACCATCTGTTTGTGGATGAAAAGATGTACTCTTTTTCAATTTGGTGTTTATGAATCCCCACAAGCTTGACCAAAACTTCCCAACGAAGCAAGAATCTCGATTACTAACAATGGAAGTGGGCAATCCAAAATGCACCCAAACATTATGAAAGAATAGATTAGCAGTTTGTTCAGTTTTAACTTGCTTTTTACATGGCATAAAAATACACATTTTGTTGAACTATATCCACAAATACATACAAATAATCATGACCTCTTTTTGACAATGGAAGACCTCCTACAAAATACATGGAAACACTCTCCCACGGTTTTGAAGGAACCAGAAGTGGTGTTTACAATCCTAACTTCCTATTGCTAGGCTTACTGATTGCACATAATGAACATCCTTTAATAAAATGAGACACACTTTCAAGCATAAGAGGCCAATAACAATAACTTTATAGATGCATCACCATCTTACTTACACTGAAATGACCAACTATAAGAGAAGTATGTGTTGGGATGGGGTCCCCTAGGTCAGTTTAGGTTTAATAAACCCAATTTTTGTATACAATTTTGTAAGAGATGTAAAGTCTCTGCAATTTGTGGATGCAGAGCGGGTAGATGAATAAGAGTCAAAGGGGCTTAGCTCGTTGTTTTATGTAAAGTTTTGAGTCAGTTTTTAGATTCACCCATGGTCTGTGGACCATGGCATTGTATGAAAAATTCTATAAATAGTTGAGTCTTAGCGAAAGGAGGAGGTAGGAACAAGAAGATCTAAGATAGAAGATTGGGTTGATTGAAGAGTCTTGGGCAGGAAGGCTCTGCTTCCTGTGCTTAGGTAGAGAAAGGAAGGCTCCGCAGCTGAGTGCGCGGAGGCCTAGGTAGAATCCACAATGAGTGTACGGACCCCTGCAACTGTGTGCGCAGGGTAGTTTGAGTCTGTAATCCATGAATTGAGATCAATAAAGACAGTTTTCCAAAGAATCATTGAGTATTTCTATTCATATATGTTTATGTTATATCCTGCTGATAAATGACTTGTTTTATGAAATATTTATTGAATGCTATGCTATTATCTTGAACCAGTCCTAATAATGTACACAATGAATGTTTAAACACTTTCGTGAAGCTCTTGATGAGTTCTCTTATGTTTTCTGACGAATTAAGTAGATCTGCGCGAACTACCATCTAGGATTGCTTTTTGATGCGTGTAAGTAGGTAAATCGAATGTTAAAGGTCTGCAAGGACTGATCGTAGACCTGAAGGTCGTTTTAACAGACTTACAGTAACGAGCCCTAGAAGTTTGTCGATATGTGTGGAGGAAAATATAAGGCGCTAGAAGACATCACACTAGTCTCTAAATGCATAAACTTGGTTCTTGCATCCCCCCATACTGCTTCAGGTGAGATTACAGCCTATGCTACGCGAGTTGTTTCCAAAAGGGCCAGTGGTTAGTGCAACTAACTCCGAACTTGGGTCAGGACCCCCTAAACCAAAAAATGGTTTCGTTGTCATGACTGGGATCTACTTAAAGAGATGTATGATGTTGCATCATTGGAATCCAACTAAGAAATAAATTGAAAAGTGGTTGGATTGAAAGATTCACGAGTTCGCGGCACAAGGGAACAGGAATTCGCGCCTGTTGAAGGAAGATTGGTTGAATAGATATCTGTACACTGAGATACACAAGTCAAGGAAGGTGGAAGCTCTATAGTCCTATAGTGTGGATTCCAAAATTAGTGGAACGACTAGAAGCTTCTGACAACAAGATCACGCAGGCTGTTGATCATTGGCTCAATCGAATTCTCATGGGATTTGTTATAGAATTTGAAGTTGATACCTCAATTAGCTATAGTGAAGATTTTTCAAAGGACTGCGAGGTAAGTATTTAATATCATTGAATACTTGGATTAAAATTATATTATGTGAAAAACGGTGATGCCATTACCTTGATGTTTGGAGCTACGTGAAGTGTAAGATTCTTTAGAAATTGAGAAGGATCAGAACCAGAGTATAGTCCATTGATTGGACCTCCTTCAAGTGATGACGAAGGGGCAGGGTAGACTGCAACACGAAGCGTTGTTTAGATAATCACTCAGAGGATTCCTAGAACAAATTACCCATCCATGCCACCTCCACCGCATACACCTTCACCCACACCTCCGCCTCCACCCCCACCATTCAACATGGTGAACGCAATGAAGATGTTGATCTTCAAGGGTATAGGAAGTGAATATTCATAGCAGTTCTGGTTTGTTGTGAATGTTGTATGGATAGCACAATAGATCACCAATGATAATATAAAGAAGGCGTAGTTGGTCACCGCTCTGCAGGATCGCGTGCTGACTTAGTACATTAAGTATTGCACTGATAATCATCTTGCAACGCTAACAGAGACTTAGACGGCTTTGAACAAAGAGTTTAGTAAGCCTAAATATGACTCTGAGTCGATGATTGTGTTTAAATAGATCATGATAAAGGTTGAGGAGATGCCTTGGGACTTTGATCAGAGGTTGAAGTGTCAGATCAGATAAGATAACTTGCAAATCACGGATAGCCAACATCATGATTGGTTTATTGCATCGCTTTTGCCCCATTTGAGAATCACTCTGTCACAACAAAAGATAGCAACATAGGCAGAAGGCCTGAAAATCATGATGAGGTTGCATGCATCATCTATTTAGGATACAAACCTAGGGGTATAGCAAATGCACTCACAGTCAGAAATCCTGCACCTAAAATTACAGAGTTTGAAAAAAGACAAGGAGATTAAACTAGAAATGCGTGCAGAATTCTGGTGTTTGAAGTGCAAGTTCCACAGGAACGATAAAGATCATTGTCCCGCGTACGCAAATTATATTATAGGAGGGGGTCCAATTCCCCTAAAGCCAGAAGCCCCAGCAGGGCTAAGAATGTGGGTTGCACTATGGTGTTCCATTTGTCAAGTTACTGTGCAACATGTGATGAATAATTTCAATTTACTTCAAAAGTTCGTTCAGACACCCCAACAGTGGTTTTGTAATTTCTAATCGGTGGGCCACGATGACCACCACTGTTGATGCTATGAACTGATGATGGAAAGAACCCCTACGTACCGTATGCAAGCAAAGAATTGACCTCCAGATCAAGGCATCGGAGGAGAACGTGGAGGTTATCAGAGTCAAGGATAGGGCCGAGGAGGAGTAGGACTTGGTAGGGGTCGTAGTCAGATTATTTGCTACAACTGCGGACAACCAGGGAACTATGCGCGCGAATTCTAGAATCCTACACACTCGTCATGTCAATACTACAGACAATTTGACCATACTACAGAGGAATGCCCAATATTAATTACTAAGATGCAAGAGAAGAAAGTGTAGCCTTAGTAACCTACACAGAATATACAAATGATGAGGGCTGAGCCCCGTGAGGAAGATCAAAGCGTTAATATTGTGTTGTGAAGTGGAATGATGACTGGCACTAATAAAGGTCAACAACCTAAAGAATATGGAAGGGTCCGTAAAGCTAGAGAGAAAGAATGCATCTTTGATATGGATCGCACTAAGGAAACATTTAAGGAAGCTAAGAAGAGCTTCACTGAGGCCTTCGCCTTAGGAAGCCAGGAAAAGATGCAAGAAATCAGCGCGCCTACAGAGGTTGACCCTTCTATACTCACTACGTTTTTGGAGACTTGCATGAAGCTGCTACATGATAGCAAGACTATGGAATGCCTGCATGAATTAATAAATAAATACATCAGCAAAGAGAAAGCCCTTGATGGACACTGCGCGGTGAGAAAGATTGACAAGCATAAGGCATGAACAGGGCAAGGGATGCGGCTAATAGTGCATGATTATGAGATGGACCGGGTCATCTTAGATCTAGGGTCGGATGCAAATGTTACACTGAAATAGACATGGGAAAGGATGGGGAGACCTGCATTGTAGTGGTCTCTAATTCAACTAAGGATGACGAACCAGTAGAAAATCATCCCGATGGGACGGTTATATGGAGTAAAAAATGATATTGACGGTGCGAGTGTGGTGAAAGACTTTGAAGTTATAGAAATTGTTGACAACATTAATCCCTACCCCATGCAACTAGGAATTGACTGGGCTATTGATATGAATGGGGTCATCAATTTGAAGAAGAGGACAATGACGTTTGAAAGGAAGACACTTAGGGTTATAGTGCCACTAGACCTTGCAGAAGGGGCGCGCTATACTGAACCAGTCCGTGATTCCGAAGAAAGTGACGATGAACTGGATCAAATCTACAAGATAACAACATGAGATCAAGACTGGATCAATCCAATGGCAGATGGACAAATTTCATGGGACCAGTAGAGTTCCTACACCTCTAATTCAGACGAGGAATTAGGGCATTAGCAGAATCGCTTACATGAAGTCTTTACATTGCGATGCAATATGATGACAAAGGCACTGCACTGTGTTTCGTCAGAGGTAAGAAAGTTACCTTACTATGATGGTTTGACTGACGTAGATGTGTTTTTAGATGAATTTGAGTGCGAAGTCCCTGAAGACCACCACTTCCAAGCATTAGAATTGGCACTGCAAGCTACACCCGCACAATGGTGGGGTACACATAAGGATACTTTTTCTGGATGGAGAGATTACAGAAGCATGATGTAGCTATGGTTTTGGCGTGCTAATACCAGAATGACTGAGAGGTATAATGGGAAGGATGATACGCGCGATCACCTAGCGAAGTGGACTAAGGCATGGGGGACAAAATTGCAGCCAGAATGGGTACACATATTTTGTCATACCTTGGATACAATTCCCATGAATTGGTGTCTTGAAATAGAGCTCCTCCATGGCGCTGCGGAGTGGGATGTATTGAAGGAAGGCTTCTTATTGACTTTCAGCTTTGCAAGCATCGATGAAGCGCTGCAATAGATTAAAGCAGTTATCTTCAGAACACTGAAGGAACCTATGTAATGGACCCAGCCCGACTGAAGCACCAAGCAGTGCCACGCACTAGAGTGCTATAACGTGACTGCTGAAGAAGAGGAAGGAGACCCTAGGAGCATCAATATTCCATAAGAAGAAGGGCATCGCAAAGTCAAAGGCCCACAAATATGAAAAGTGGACATCTTCGCACCTTTGAAGACGAAGCAAGTAAACATTGGCACTAAAGAAGAACTAAAGTTCGCGAAAATTGGAGATTATTGGGATGACACTACAACAGATAAAGTTGTTGAATTACTTCACGAATACTAGGATATTTTCCTGATCAAGTGATCATGTTCTAAGTGGAAAAAATGCTCAAATTTTGAATTTCTCAGAATTGGCTGAAACTAGAACGACCAGATAGATCTCGTCTTCCTAATTCCGGCGCCATGAACAGTTTGAAAAAATGACACCATATGGAGGAGTTATCACATTTTGAAAATGCTCAATAAACTGCAAAATTCGAATTTTGAAAAAAAACAATTTGAGGAATATTCACTGAAATATTCCCCAAAATAATCGTTGGAATATTCCTTTTTGGCAGACCAATCAGGCGTCGACATGTGGCAAGCCCAGAGGCCACCACGTGGCGCTAAGTTGGCATATCAAATTTTTTATGGGTCAACCGGGGTCGAACATGTGATCTCCAGCATAGAAACCTATAGGCCGAACTGTCCATGCTATACGTTGATTCTTAACCATATCAGTTCGTCGGTTATATTTAATGGTTAATAGTTTAGGTTATGGAGGTACACCGCCGGCGGTTACCCGCCAGCAGTCCCGTAGCCGGGTCACATGACATTGTTTACGCCGTCGTTCTGCTAACCGTCAGCGCCTTAACCTCAACGTCAGCCGCCGAGGATTGTGGTCACATGCAACAGTTCCGCCGGTAGTTACAGGTAATGTCAACCAACCCGCTAGCCCACCTTAACCGCCATCCACATGGTCACATGCGCCCGGTTTAAGCCAGAGATTAAAGTCAGAATTGGCGGTCAGTTTGGCAGAGTCCACCATTTTAGGCGCGGTTGCCAAAATTAGCGGGGTTAACTGCAGTCAACCCACATTTAGTGGAGTTTTTTTAGGTCAAACTTGAAAAAACTTCTGGAGGTCATAACTTTTGCTAGGGAGATCCATTTGGAGCGCTTTTTTATTTTATTTTGGGTATTCTGAGCATTCCAGAGCCAATGGTATAGGTTTTAGAGTCAACCGAGCTCATCTTTAAGTGTTTTTTCAGCGAAGAAGCTTGGAGAGCCATTAGGGCCTAGGGAGTGTTGGAGCTGTATTTGGCTATCGTTAGCCATTAGAGGAACACGAGACATGTCCTCTTCCTCTTCTTGTGTCTTGGGACACTGTTCAGCAGATAGCTTCACACCTACAGGAATAGGAACCTTCACCATTTACTATCCTGTATAGTAAACCTTTGCAGTATTGTCTCGACATACTTCCTCTAGTTTAACTAGAGCTTTCTCTTTGCCTGATCTCTTTTAATTTCCATGCCCAAAATATAGTTTGCAGCACCAAGATCTTTCATGTCGAATTTGGAGGACAATTGGGTCTTCAAATCCTGGATAATTTCTTTGTCATTTCCAACCAACAACATATCATCCACATACAAGACCAGATAAATAACACGGTCACCAATTAAAATTCACACAATGATCTTCTTTGCTTTTGGTGAAGCCAAGTCCTTGTATAAATGTATCAAATTTCTGATACAACATCCTTAGTGATTGTTTTAACCCATACAGAGACTTCTTTAACTTTAATACCAGTTCTTTCTTAGCCTTCAATGAAAAACCTTCAGGTTGCTTCATGTAGATCTCTTCTTCCAAATCCACATGAAGAAATGTTGTTTTCACATCCATCTGTTCCACCTTAAAATAAAAAGCAGCAACAACAAATAGAAATAATCTAATAGAAGCTACCTTGGCAACAGGAGAAAAAATATCACCAAAATCAATTCCCAGCACCTGGGAATAACCTTTTGCTACCAACCGAGCTTTGTATTTCTCCACCTTTCCTTCTGCATTTGCCTTCTTCTTGAACACGCATTTGCTGCCAACGGGTTTCCTTGTAGCTGGCAACTCCACCAGATACCAAGCCTCATTTTTGTGCAAAGATGTCATTTCATCAACCATGGCCTCTTTCGAGAGTTTTCCATCCTCTAAATATACTGCTTCCTTCACATTTCTGAGAACATCATTAGTAATAGATAAAGCAAAATTTGAACATAAAGCAGATGGACTATACCTTTTTGGTTGTCTTCTTTCTCGGACTGATCTTCTCACGCCCGAAGTTTGTGGCTCTTCATCTCCTAATTCCTCCTCTGCTGTAGAGTCTGATTCTTCCTCCTTTAGCTCAAACTCTATCTTCTCAGGTTCCTTTGATGGGACTTCATGTTTAATAACATCTTTCACCTCTCTGAACACCACATCTCTGTTGTACACAACCTTCCTTGTTACTGGGTGTAGTGCCCACTCTAGCTTCCTAACCCTGATACGACATTATCTTAGACACTCTATTCTTCGAGGACCTCAGATTGAAGATCTGGACCCATGACACTATTATTAGCGATTGAGATATTCATGGTTGTGATGTTTATGAATGCTATCCATTGATATTATGGTAGCATGAATGGTTATGTATCTCTATCAGTATTCTGATGATTGCAATATTAATAGTTAAGTGGTCTCTATTTGAAATTATGATGAGGGTAGTAAAGAATATGTATGCGCTCTACTAAAGGCATAATGAGGATAAATTTTATGGATAGGTATATTTCTACGATGTTACGATGTTGATAGCTTAATTAATATGTATGTTTCCATTGATGATTATTGATGATAGCCATAAGGGATGTGTCCCCTATGTTACCTACTTCCTTTAGTTCAGACTTACAATGGACAATGATGAGAATGACCAGGAATTGTTAATGATGCTATTATGATAATTGACTAACATTGAGAAACCGTGTTACTGATGATTATTGAGTATGGCAGGGAACCATCAGAGGCACTCGCATATGACATGTCGATGACACCTGGTTTGATGAAAATTTATATTACTTTATCTGTGAAAGTCTAAGTCGATCTTGGAATCTCCCATATATGTTTAATTATATTCTGATGATATATTAATGGTTGCAGGCACAGATTAGTTGCTTGACCGAATGACTCACATATGGGTGATGGGGTTGTACAAGTGGATGGAACTACATGGGAGGGGTGGGACAGAGTCCCTGATCTCACCCACTAGCACTCCCGCCGTGACTTGGGCTGGAAGGGTTGAAACACCTTCGCCTTGAAGATCACGATGCCATGAGGGCAGGTTCCAAAGTTGGTTCGCTCATGAGGACTTTACCGGGGGCGCGCATCAAGGCGGATTCCTTGATCCCCGACACCATTAGTCTCACTATAGCAGGCAACATAATAGATGACAGTGGTCTATGACGTTGCACTATACTTTCCCCTTGTAATCACTGGATGCTTGAAGGGCAAGTGGTGTGGCACCCTTGGAACTTCAGGGGAATTTCTTGAAGGGCATGACCAACTTGGCACCCTTGGCATCACAAATAAACTATTAGGTGTGGCACCCTTGGAACTTCTAGGGAAGTTCTTGAAGGGCACAACCAAGCTGGCACCCCTGACATCACAAATAAACTATTAGGTGTGGCACCCTTGGAACTTCTAGGAAGTTCTTGAAGGGCACAACCAAACTGGCACCCTTGACATCACAAATAAGCTATTAGGTGTGGCACCCTTGGAACTTCTAGGGAAGTTCTTGAAGGGCACAACCAAACTTGGCATCCTTGGAATCATTAAAAATAAATAATAATAAATAAATATAAGCAAGGAATGAAAACTAGGTAAATTTACATCAAGGGTAAATGATGATTAGAAACCAATGTAATTAAATCAAAAATAAAACTTGGAATAAGGAGGATCATAGGAAGAATTAAAATAAAGTACCTTAAAAACTCTACCCGTCCCATTTTGGAAAATACTAGGAAGATTATGTGGTTTAATTAGGAAAAAGGGGAAAGACAAACATAATAGTAAGGATAAAGATTAATCCTAAACTAATTTAAACCTAATTAAAAAAAGGGGAAGGTGAATTAAAATGACAATAATAAATTAAATTTAGAGAAATGTAGAGAAGCTCCATGTGTCGACAACCAACATAAGAATATCCATCTAGGAGATAACCTGAGTTAAATTAGGGAGTAGATTGGGGATAAAATCTTGACTCATTAATTGACTTCAAGTAATGAACACAAATTAAGGAATAAAAGGGGGGAATAAAGAGACAATTAGGAGAAGAAATAGGAATCTTGTTGAGGTGAGGAAAATATTAGTTTTAAATAAAAATTTAAGTAAATAATTTTGGGAGACCTTGATGTGAGAATGACACATGGGTAGTTGAATAATCAAGTTATTGAATTATAACAAAATAATTAATTATGCATGACATGACAAGTGTCACCTATGAGGACTCCTATAAAAGAAGGGGCAAGCCATGGGAAAAGGGACTTTTGGGAACCCTATTGTTGGATGGATGAGATGTTGTGAGAGCAGTGATTACGAAGCTATAGTGAGTTTGGTGAGGTAGAGGATATAAAGAGGGGACTCTTGAGCCAAGGTGTGCTCTCCTCTACCAGCTAGTGCTTGTCTCCATTGTACAACCCCATTGCAGCTCGGGTGTCCGCGGGGAAGAAGAGTACCCAAGGAGTAGGCTGGGAGGTTAACCGGTTTAGATCAAGTGCGTCATCATTCACTCGCAGAGGTGACCAGCAACAGCAGAGCAAGCGGAGTCTCGCCTTCTGGTGAACGGTACATATGTATTTCATTACTATTGATCTTAGTTAAAGGTATGAAAATGTTAGGGTATGTTTCCTGAAATGAGTGGCAGGAATGTGTGTGCTAAATAAATTTGAATTTCAATGCGTTTCCTTTCTGGTTGCCATTGTTGTTTTAAAAAAAAAAAAAATATGTGTACATAGTCTGAACATGGTCCTTACACTTGGTATCAGAGCACAAGTTGAACCCTTGAGGCCTATGGGCCCATGCATGCATAACTAGTTTTGTTTGCTATGTGGGTATTTCTCTAAAATCAAATTACTCAAGTTTAAAAAAAAAAAAAAAAAAAAAAAATGCAATTTAGGAACATTTTAAGAGCTCTATAGTGTATTATGATCCAAATTCATGGACAGAAATGGAGTGGATTTATGTCACAGATCAGAAATAGAGACATCAAGCATTATCCATAGCAGTTCAAAACTGAAACACCAGCCCAGTTTAGTTGACACATCTTACAATATGCTAGGATTTGCACTGATTTCAACTTCGAAATTGCAGTTTCGCTATGACAAAGATGTAATCTCATCTATTCATAAATACCATTTTTGGGATTTTAAATATCTTTGAATCCATCTGGATGATCAGAAATACAAACCTAACAGCGGATCACTCAGATCTATAATTTGCCGGATTCGGACAAATTTGAGGGCATTAATCAACTCAGGCAATTCTTACGGTTTACGGACTTCCTACCCAGAATTTGCAGCGACAGGTATCCTGACAGAGTGGATAATGTTAGCCCAATGGATGGGGTTCCAGCTCAGCCCATTTTTGACCCAAATGCCCTTGACTGTTAGCTCGCTATCAAAAAAAATTCTGAATCTCTGTGCGTGATATGTGACAGGATGTAATGTTGATCGTATCTGGCTCTATATATAATGCCTAAGCACAGTTACTACTGTTAAGGCAGTGAAAATGGATATCTTCGTTCTCTTAGGATAGAGCAACATGTCGGGCAGGGGAGGAGTTCATGGTTCTCATTGGGATCATTTCCTTCCTCCAGAATGCAAAGCATACCCTTCAATTCTCAGGCTCAACTCACATCTTCATTGGGAGCAAGCTCATGTTCCTTTGCATGCCGATATAGATAAACACAAAGTGTGTGGAGTAGGTCCTGGAATGATATTTGCAAACATTATACTGAAGCTTTATAAAGATCCCGAAAAAGCTCGTATTGGTTTAGTTCCCTGTGCCATTGGAGGTACCGCGATCAAAGAATGGGAAAAGGGCAGCACACTCTACAAGAATATGATAACTAGAACCAAGGCAGCTCTCAATCATGGAGGCGTTCTGAGAG
Organism: Pinus tabuliformis; assembly: GCA_031772625.1. Taxonomy (NCBI): domain Eukaryota; kingdom Viridiplantae; phylum Streptophyta; class Pinopsida; order Pinales; family Pinaceae; genus Pinus; species Pinus tabuliformis. Next base: position 1,541,570,196 of record CM062804.1, on the reverse strand, counting down.
CAATTCTGTGGTATCAAGGCGAAAGTGATACAGAATCTGAGAAGAATGCTAACAGTTATAAGCATAATCTCGAGAGACTTATCCATGATTTCCGCTCTGATCTGCAACATCCCGATCTCCTTTTCATCCAGGAGCTTTGAGAAGTTTCCATCATGTGGAGGGCAACACTTCAAGAACACTGCCAAGAACACCACATGAGTGACACCCAAAATGATGGATTGTAAATGCCCCCAACACACTCCTCAATCCTGATGTCTTCTTGGTCAAACTAGGAGCATTTCGTACCAGTTTCCCTGCTCTGAAAAAAAGGGGAAACCAAGCAATGGGTTCCCCCATTCTTGGGATCAGCAGTTCCTCTACTTTGTAGCTTCAAACTAGAGATATAGTCTTCATGAAACCAAAATTCAGGCAATTTGGTGTTGGCTAAACTTGCATTCATAGGATAATTTTCTAGACAACAGCAAGTGATCAAAGCATCGACCAGTTGTTTGTAGGCGGCTCCCTCTCCCCTGTTACTACCCTTGTCGACAACGACATAGATGCGGTAAGAAACGACTACCCGCTTGAAGATTTTAGAAGTCGAAGCTAGGGATCTACCAAGCATGAGAATATTTCACTGGATTGTAATCAGCATTACTGTTAATTTGCTGGAAGTTCAGAGTTATTTCATCAAACATTGAAAATCCAAATTAAAAAAATGCTTTCCGTTACTAAAGGAAGAAGATCGATCTCTAGTGAGAGTATGTTTTGGTGAGAGTTTTGATGGGGTTTATTCTTATTCTTTTGACAAAATTTCTTTCGTGAGGAAGACAATCGATTTGAATGAGTGATGCATGAAGGCAGGCCTGAAACGTCCTGTTTTTCTTTAAAGTAGTGAAGAGGAAAAAAAAAAAGAGGCTATTTCGATAGCATTGATAGGACGATGAGAAATTGAACACAAACAGCCACCATAATCCCTATGCTCCGTTTTCATATATGCAACTGATAGTTCCTGCTTTTGCGTGATTATCTATTCTAGACAAATCTGCTTAGCAGTATTTCCAAAAACTGCGCTGTGTTGCGATGGAAAATTGACTGTTGCCAGATCAGCATGCCACGCAGAAGGTGATCAGGATGAAGTGCCCAAAGATGAAACGCCATGGCAGAGGCAGGCAGAGGACTTAGAGATTCAAAGCACATACGGTTATCCAGTGCTGGACACGATAGCAAAACAAGGCAAACTGTGGTTTCAAGCAGCAGACAAGCAGTAGTTGAGACTGATAGATCTCCGTCGCCTGCCAATAACTTGGGTTCAGTTGCATTATGGAACACCGGAGCTCAGCGAAGTTGTCCGATAAACTCTGGAGATTCCAAACACTCAGTTTCTGGTAGTAATCTGCCCAGTTCTAGGAATTATGAAGCTGTAGTAAAGGGCATTGAATCAATTTCCTTTGATATGGACAGGAGGCAGTAGAGTGTGGTGTTTATGGAAGGTTTTGCAAACCACTATTCATGTTTAAGCATTTGCAAATCTAGGAGCCTGTATTTAAATTTTAGAGGCCCTACACACGTATTTAAATGATGGTTTGTACTAAAGCATTTTCTGTTTAGGAGGCAGGAGTTTATTGGCCCTGTGATAAATAGAATATTATGAGGTGAATCTCGTTTTCGTCCGGAAGATAGCTTGCCATTTAGTGGTTTAATCACAATTACGTGGGATAGGGGGTCAGGCTTTGATTGTAGAAGCCACAGACTTCAGAGTAGACACCAAAGTGCACACTTCATTTGAAGGGTGCCTTAAGCTCTATGGCTTTGCCTTTTGATCAACTATATCACGGAAGTTTGGTAAATATTTTCATGCCTTTCTTTAGACACTGAAAGTCATTATTCATATTTAAGCTGTTATCCAAAATTGAAGCTTTTGCATCAGGTTACAGGATATTTAACTTTGCCTCTTCTCTGATTTTAGTATTTAGGTCGAAAAATTTGCAAGGGACAGATTTGTAGAAAATAAGCTTGTTTTGTGATAAGGCTGGTTGTATTGCTGTTGAATGCTTTTGTTATAAAACTCGATCATTTATAAATTGTAGCTTTGGACATCATAAAAAAAAAAAAAAAAGGCATAATTTTCATATTTAACATTCAAGTTTTAATCAATATGAGATCAGACTTGCTAAATGACTTATCTCAAATAGAATTTTCTCAACAGTCTAATTTCTGAATAACTTAGCCCAAATAGTCCCTCTGCTGGATGAAGTACTCCATGAGCAGTTAGTCTTTTTGCTGAGTAAGTTATCCCAAGTATTCTCCTTGCTCAATAAAATATTCCATTTCACAATTTGCTTTTTTTTTTAATAAATTATCTCGCCAGTCTCTTCGCTTCCTCTTTGTAGAATAAATTATCTCGACCGTCTTTTTGCTAACAAATCCCCTCAAGTAGTCTCATGGCTAGGTTAATTATACCATGAGCAGTTCAGTCTCTTTGCTGAATAACTCATCCCAAGTAGTATCTTTGCTTATTAAGTACTCCATTTTCAACTGTTTCTTTGCTGCATAAATTATTTCGAGAGTCTCTTTCTCAAAGTTTCCATTTCTCAACGGTCTCTTAGCCTGCATAAATTATCTCGAGAGTCTCTTTGCTACATAAATTCTCTCAATTATCTCAGGAGCATCTTTGCTGAATAAATTATGCCAAATAGATATCTTTTTCTCAATTTTCTCAAAGGGTCTTTTTAGCTATTAAATTATCTCTTAGCAGAATAAATTATCCCAAAGAGAACTGACTTTTAACTGAATAAATTATTCCAAAGAGATAACTTTTCCCCAAAGAGAGAACTGACTATTCATTATCCCAAAGAGAACTGACTTTTAGCTGAATAAATTATTCCAAAGAGATAACTTTTCCCCAAAGAGATAACTGACTCTTTGCTAAAAATTTTATATACATTTATATTGTATTAGTTCATGATTGAATAATATAATCATGATTCAAGTTGGTGTGTAAAGAAAAAACATGTCTTCTCCTATTTTCTATCACAAGATGGATGACACAAGGGCCTAAATTTTTTTTTAAGGTTAATGATCAAACCAAATCTTTTCCAAATTTACAATCCATGTAAGTGTGCTAAAGAGTTACATCTAGTATGTGATAAGATCAATAAGACTTCTTATAATTAATCAATAAGATCACATGGTGAGGTGATATAAATTAAAGCTTGATTTGTGTATTTATACACAACTCAAGTGAGGCATCCTTCCATGGGAGTTAAAGACTGCTAAAAAAAAAAATGATGTGGAAGAAATATCGTTGGACAATATAATATTGCTATATGTCTATTCCAAGCATATGGTAATACACTTATGATATACTTCAATACACTTATGATATAATTCAAAAAAGAGTAACGATATTTGATATAATGAGGGTTTCGCATATAATAATTTATAAAATAGGAATTATAGTCTTTTCAATATAATTTATCTCTATGTTACAAATGTGATGTCGTATTACTATAATTTGTTTATGGAAGTTAACTTCTATCTAACTTAATCAATTAAACTAAGATTTTGTAATCCTGAGTAAAATATATTCTTGATTTTGCCTTTCTACCATAGAATATTTGAAACATATCCCTTGACATCTATGCTAGAAGGTGTCAACACTTAAATTGTATTTTTCTTATAAAAACTTTTCAGTTTTGTTTAATTAAGACTTTTTAAATTTTGGTATATTGTTTCTATTGTTGGGTGATTATATTATAAAAATTTTATATATATATATATATATATATATATATATATATATGCTAGATAATGTTGCAGGCACATTACAAGGTTTTGAGCAATGCGTGAAAAAAACAAAAACAAAAAAACAAAAAAAAAAAACCTTGAATACAATTTTGGTGCAGCTTTTGTGTTTCTTTTCGGAATTTTGAAAAAAAAATTAGTTGAAATGGTGAGTTGTTATTAAAAACGAAACATGGTGAAAGAAACGAAGAAGACCGGATGAGGAGAGGTGGAGATATCAATATATCTCTAGATATTTTGCAATTGCATTCATATAAGTGTATTCAAGTACTCATGCAACCATATATTGAACTTCAGGTCTAGATAATGTTAAAAAATAGGAAAAGAGATTTTAGCGTGTCCATATAATTACTTTTGAAGTGCTTGTCTTTCAATATGTAGTGCAGAATCCCTAATGTGGTCAACGAAATTTTTATTTAGCCCAAATTGTATTTAAAGGAAGCTTCCATGAAGGTTGTTAAATGTTTATTTAAAGTTTATATGAAAGTTGTTGAAAATTATGGCTTGGAAGTATTTGCCAAAGTTATAGAAATTTAAGAAATATATTTGTTAGTTTAAATGCTTATTTAATGAAAGTTTACATGAACATTGTTGAACGAGAGTTGGAAGTTTATGAGCAAAAGTTATGTTTATGAAATATTTTGTTGGTATGTACTGAGTAGTATGTTTAACTTTATTGAATGAGGATAAATAAAGTGATACATGGTTATGGTTCTGGGTTCCAAATGTGGAATAAATACACCATGAACAAAAGGAAATACTGCAGATTTGGTTGTTCAAGGGATCTTCGCTTAACAATAGAAGCTCCTGATGACACAGCCCTGCATTTATGCCAGGTAAACTTACTGATCTGACTGAATTCTCTGACCACCCATTCTATCTAAAGTTCTGTTAAGTAGGTTCCATTCCTAATATATTCAATTTCTGATTAGAAATATCTTATATATATTGGGTAAGGAATGCAGCTTTATTCTAGTTTGCTCTCTTCTTCTGGCATGTTGTTTCAAAATTTAAACTTCTATTGAGATGCACATTGGTCTAGATATCTCTTTTATCTTTGAGGATTCAATTATGGATGAATTCTGATTTTTTTAAATGATTGGTGCAAGCCTTGTATTACATATCATTAGATTCAGTAGGATTAAATGAAGATAGGCCCCAGATAGCCTCACTCGCTTACCCTAGCGAAAGGAAGTAGGGTAGCTGGGTTTGAAGGGATGAAGGTTTGGACTACTCATTCATTGCAAGTGATGATTACATTCTATGTAGTTAACATCTTATTTTATCTCTAGATAGTGTGTACCATTAGGTATCCACTAGAAAGGAGTGGTATGCATTTATTTTAAAGTGCTAATGGTAGTTGTACAACATTGGACTTTCAGAACATGGATCATGAAGGTAAATCAAGTCTCTAAGAAGGTGTAGTAGGCATTGTTAGGTCCCCCTAGCAAGCAGTGGCATATGTTTATTTTCAAAGTACTGATTGTAGTTCCCAACAAAAATTGAAGATTTAGAACATGGTAAACAAAGGTGGATTACGTCATAGGTGAAATATCAAACAATAATTAACACAATTATTATTGACCATTACAAATATTGAAGTCCAAGCTTAAGGTGGGTAGTTCCTCCTATGAAAAAGGCATAGGCATCCCCTATGAATTTGAGTTAATACAAAATTATTGCTATCTTAATTGCATGATTGAATGAATAAAACTAGAGAGATTTCTCCTAAATTAGTCAATTTGTAAATTGAAGGAAGGTGGGTGTTATTAATTGTTGCTTTAATTAGTTGTGATTTTGATTATGATGATTTTGTTGGAAAAGTTTATGTATGACGCTTCCTTTAACTATTAATTTTAATAATATCTATAATGTATGTTTTGTACATTTATACAAAAAGTGGGTTGCAATGTTCCCCAGATATAGTCCTTCAGTTATAACGGAATTCGTGTTATAGATACCTTGGGAAAATTTTAACCTGCCCACCAGAAGGTTGGCAAGAGTTTCAGGAAGGGTTCCTAAGATTATGTGTCGCCATTTCTCCTTTATGTTCTAAGGACTTCGGGACGAAGTCCATTGTTAAGAGGAGGAGTATGTAGTGCCCACTCTAGCTTCCTAACCCTGATACGACATTATCTTAGACACTCTATTCTTCGAGGACCTCAGATTGAAGATCTGGACCCATGACACTATTATTAGCGATTGAGATATTCATGGTTGTGATGTTTATGAATGCTATCCATTGATATTATGGTAGCATGAATGGTTATGTATCTCTATCAGTATTCTGATGATTGCAATATTAATAGTTAAGTGGTCTCTATTTGAAATTATGATGAGGGTAGTAAAGAATATGTATGCGCTCTACTAAAGGCATAATGAGGATAAATTTTATGGATAGGTATATTTCTACGATGTTACGATGTTGATATCTTAATTTCTTGAAGGGCACGACCAACTTGGCACCCTTGGCATCACAAATAAACTATTAGGTGTGGCACCCTTGGAACTTCTAGGGAATTTCTTGAAGGGCACAACCAAGCTGGCACCCCTGACATCACAAATAAACTATTAGGTGTGGCACCCTTGGAACTTCTAGGAAGTTCTTGAAGGGCACAACCAAACTGGCACCCTTGACATCACAAATAAGCTATTAGGTGTGGCACCCTTGGAACTTCTAAGGAAGTTCTTGAAGGGCACAACCAAACTTGGCATCCTTGGAATCATTAAAAATAAATAATAATAAATAAATATAAGCAAGGAATGAAAACTAGGTAAATTTACATCAAGGGTAAATGATGATTAGAAACCAATGTAATTAAATCAAAAATAAAACTTGGAATAAGGAGGATCATAGGAAGAATTAAAATAAAGTACCTTAAAAACTCTACCCGTCCCATTTTGGAAAATACTAGGAAGATTGTGTGGTTTAATTAGGAAAAAGGGGAAAGACAAACATAATAGTAAGGATAAAGATTAATCCTAAACTAATTTAAACCTAATTAAAAAAAGGGGAAGGTGAATTAAAATGAGAATAATAAATTAAATTTAGAGAAATGTAGAGAAGCTCCATGTGTCAACAACCAACATAAGAATATCCATCTAGGAGATAACCTGAGTTAAATTAGGGAGTAGATTGGGGATAAAATCTTGACTCATTAATTGACTTCAAGTAATGAACACAAATTAAGGAATAAAAGGGGGGAATAAAGAGACAACTAGGAGAAGAAATAGGAATCTTGTTGAGGTGAGGAAAATATTAGTTTTAAATAAAAATTTAAGTAAATAATTTTGGGAGACCTTGATGTGAGAATGACACATTGGTGGGTGAATAATCAAGTTATTGAATTATAACAAAATAATTAATTATGCATGACATGACAAGTGTCACCTATGAGGACTCCTATAAAAGAAGGGGCAAGCCATGGGAAAAGGGACTTTTGGGAACCCTATTGTTGGATGGATGAGATGTTGTGAGAGTAGTGATTACGAAGCTATAGTGAGTTTGGTGAGGTAGAGGATATAGAGAGGGGACTCTTGAGCCAAGGTGTGCTCTCCTCTACTAGCTAGTGCTTGTCTCCATTGTACAACCCCATTGCAGCTTGGGGGTCCGTGGGGAATAAGAGTACCCAAGGAGTAGGCTGGGAGGTTAACTGGTGATTCTTCGCATTCGGATCAAGTGCATCATTATTCACTCGCAGAGGTGACCAGCTACCAGGAAATACCAGCAACAGCAGAGCAAGCGGAGTCTCGCCTTCTGGTGAACGGTACATATGTATTTCATTACTATTGATCTTAGTTAAAGGTATGAAAATGTTAGGGTATGTTTCCTGAAATGAGTGGCAGGAATGTGTGTGCTAAATAAATTTAAATTTCAATGCGTTTCCTTTCTGGTTGCCATTGTTGTTTTTAAAAATAAAAAATAAAAATAAAAAATAAAAAAAAAATAAAAAAAAATTGTGTACATAGTCTGAACATGGTCCTTACACTGTGTTCCAAAGTTTATAACCCTTTAAACCATCCTTATACCCAATAAAGATGCACTTTTCATATTTATTATCCAACTTGGTTCTTTTCTCCTTTGGAACATGTACATTTGCATCACATCAAAATATCCTTAGATGGGAAACGGATGGTTTCTTACCAGTCCATACCTCTTGTGGAGTCTTATACTCCAACGCTAATGAAGGTGATCTGTTGACCAGGTAACATGTTGTCTCCACTACCTCTACCCAGAATTCTTGTCCTAACCCGACACCACTGAGCATGCTTCTCGCCCTTTCCATCAATGTCTTGTTCATTCTTTCTGCAACTCCATTTTTCTCAGGTGTATATGGAGTATTATTTTCCATGGTATACCACACTTCTTACAGAATTCTTCAAATTCCTTACTACAAAACTCTCCACCGTTATCTGTCCTCAGCACCTTTCTCTTCTTCTATGCCTTGTTTTCCACCAGAGCCTTAAATGCTTTAAACCTGTCAAAGACTTCACATTTCTTCTTAAGGAAATATATCCATGTATTCCTTAAGAAATCATCTATAAATGATACATAGTACACAAACTTACCTAGTGATGGAACCTTCACAGGTCCAAACACATCACTATGCACAAGCTCTAATATATGTTTCGCCCTCTTACCACCAGAGGGGAAACTTACCCAATTCTGCTTCCCATAAACATAATTTTCATAGAAATTAAAATCCAAAGATAAATTACTCATATCTTCTACCATACCTTTATCATGAAGTATTTGAAGGCCCTTCTCTCCAATATGTCCAAGCCTTTGATGCCACAGCATGGTCTTCTCTCCAAAGACCACTAGATTTTCTGCTACACTTTCAGGAACCACAGAACTATTGCACCCATCAACAATAGTGGTACCTTATAGCTTGTACAGAGTTCCAATCCGAACTCCTTGCATCAATACTAGTGCTCCCTGAACCATCTTGCAGGTATCCTTCTCGAACACTGTTTTTACACCTGCATCATTCAACTTGCTTACATAAATCAGAGTTCTGGCCAATGCAGGAATATGCAGAACATCGGGAAGTGTTCTAACCCTTCCACCTTGCAACTTCAACTTTACTTTTCTGCGACCAATGATTCTAGCCTTCCTATAATCCCCTAAGAAGACATCACCACCACCGTATTTGCCACACTCGCAGAACCACTCTCTATGGGGAGTGAATTTAAATGATGCACCTGAGTCAATCAACCATGCCTCATGATCTAGATGTGTACTTGAATAAGTCAAGTACAAATCCCCACCTTCATCTGAGGTGGTTTTCGCCTCTGCAGAAGGAGCATCAACAGATCCCTTTCCTTTGTTAGGAGCTTTAGATTTACAGTCCCTTTTGTAGTGCCCTTCCTTTCTGCATTTCCAGCAAACTACTTTTATAGGTTTTCCTGAAGATTTAGATATCCCTCTAGATTTAGATCTCCCACTCGATGACTTATTTTTGTTTCTATTCTGGGACCGTCCTCGTACAGACAAGGAATCACCATTCTGACTCTCCATATTTTTCCGTCTCATCTCCTCCGTTAGCAAGGATGAGACTATTTCATCAAACTGCAAGGAAGTTGCATTGCTACCTATTGCAATAACCAGAATATCCCACAAATATGGTAGAGAACACAACAAACTGATGCACTTATCTTCATCTAAAATTTTAATATCAACAAATAATAACTGACTTACCACAGTATTAAATGTGTTCAGATGTTCTGTCACCGAGTCTCCATCTTTCATCCTCAGGTTATATAGCTTTTTCCATAGGAACAGTTTTTTCACTAGAGACTTAGATTGGTACAAAGTCCCTAACTTGTCCCACAAAGCCTTAGCCGTAGCTTCCCCTGATACATTCAGTAATACTGAATTTGAGACACACAATCATATTGTTATCTTTGCCTTTCGATCCAACTTCTTCCACTCTTCATCGGACACTACCGTTGGTTTAGTACCCATATCTACCATGATCCACTGATCTTTATCCACCAATAGATCCTCCATCTTGAGTTTCCACAACTCAAAACTCTGACCATTAAATTTTTCAATCTCTATCTTTCCACTGCTCACCATCTTCTTTCACCACCAGAATCGATCCCGCAGATCTCCCACTGAACAGGGTCTACCACAGGCTCAGCGAAACCCCCCAGCAACAAAGGCATCCCCTTGAAGCCAAAACAGCTCTGATGCCAAATGTAGGTTTTAACCCCGTACAGAAATTACCTACATAACAATTTTAAAACACAGAAAATAAACAATGCAATAGCATAACACATAAAACACATATACACATAGATTTTCCCCTGGATCCCAAAATCGGGACTACCATCTTGATTTTTTATTATGTTCCTTTCAATGTTACAATATATATTTATACATGTCAAAGCATCCAATACCATGGACCGAAAACCATCGCGTCCAAAACCATGTGAAAAAACCATGCACAAAACCATAGGTAGGTCTGCCCAACCTAATATAGGGTCCAAAAAGAAATTCCCCGAGGCGTTGCCCCGGACCCCATAGAGGGGGCCTACCCACCCCCCTCAAAGCCCCCTATGACCCCCTCGCTGCGCTAGTTGTGAAAAGAATATAACACAACCCAACAGGCCCTCTTAATTGGTTCTAGCCTAAAGAAATCTTCCATAGAATGTATCGGTTGTGGCTAGACCCATTATCAGGCTAGATGAATTGTTTGTGTCCGCACTTATAATTTTACTTCAACACAAATTGGTGACTCCACTGGGGAGTTAATCCTTCTGTTTGTCTTGTTTGAGATTTCATGATTTTGTGTGAACTTTTCTAGTTCCACTTTTTCCCTTTGGTTCCGTTTGTTTTCCTTTTCTTACTTGTCTTGTTGTTAGTTAGGCAGTTGCGCCGACCTCCTTATGGTGCTTGTTGTCAGTTAGGCAGTTGTGCCGATGCCTGTAAGTGAAGATTAGAGTTTGCCCCAAATCTTGGCCAGTGTGTTTTGCTCTCATGATTTCGACCCTGTAAGCCTTTCTGACTGTGTTCTCCCTTACTAGAAAGCTTCATTTAGCTTTCTTTGTGTGCTTGCTTGGTTTATCCCACCCTCTGATGTGTTAAGTTTGGCCCTGTGTGAAGTTCTTTTTTATTTTTTCTTTGAATTCGTCGATCAGCGCTAGTTGTCAGTTAGGCAGTCATGCCAATCAGGCCATCAATGTTAGTTGTAGTATTGGTCAGTCATGCCGATTGTGCCTATCGGTGCTAGGTTTCAGTCAGGCAGTCACGCCAATCAGGCCATCAATGCTAGTTGTAGTACTGGTCAGTCATACCGGTCGTGCCTATCGTGCTAGTTGTCAGTTAGGCAGTCGCTCCAATCTCTGAGTTAATAAAAAACAGAATTTCTCCCATTCCAGTGCCAGTGTGGCTTGACCTTAGACTCTCTTCTTCCACCCAGAAGTGACTAGGATGCTTAGTTTGCTTCATTTCAATTGAATGAGTGAAAGAGTCTCGTTTGTTCTCTTATTTCGAGTGTCACTTTTCTCTTTCCAAGCATATATTACATTGCTTGGTTTGTCGATTGAAGCATTTATGAAAGAAGTTCGATTAAGGGAAGAAGCTGCTTTTAGTTTCATTTATCATGCTTTGGGTTTGATCGATGCTTGTTTGTTCGGAATTGTGAAATTTTCATTAAAGTGCTTTATGTGAGAGATTCATTTTGCATTTTATGAAAAGAAAAACATCATTCTAGTTTACTTAAGCAAAAATATTGCATTAGTAGCGTCATTAAGAAGCTAGAATTGCATCAACATAGGAATGAGAAATGAAATAAAACTTCTTTTGTTGTTAAGGGAAGATTAAGTGCATTTAGGACATTTATTAGGGAAATATTTCATTCTTTGATTGTTGCATTGATTTTGTGTCCCCTATCTCTCAATTAGTGTTAACTTTCATCGAAGACAAAGATCTCTTTTCTCATATAGCTGCATGTAAGAGTTTTTTCAGATGACAGTGGTAGGGCCTTGTAATTGAAACCTAATTCAAGATCAACCATTAAAACTTATTAAATTAACCTACGGAAGCATTGAAACTTAATGCTTACATTTAGAGGTCTAGGTTAGAGATGTGTTCCAGCGTCTTAAAACCTAACAGCTATCGTTCTCTTCGGTACTAAACAAAACTAGTACAGACTTGTGCTCCCCGTACTGTCGTGTATATAAAGGGAGACCCCACTAGGTTTGTGATCCTTTATCCATTGGAAGCTAAGTCTACCACCTTGTAAATGTGATACACCGAACATAGCATTCAGGGAGATTGCCTACCCGTACTTCTTAGTTTTTCGGGAGGTATTCTGCAGTTCATGGTTACCTGGTAATCCTTTATGCCTAAAGTACCCTGAGCAATCATTTTTTATCTTTACTGACTCTTTAAATTTGAAAATATCATCGAGTTCTTGTCCTTTCGATCTCATTAACTCCGAAAGCGACTAGGGTCATCTTTCATCCTTTTCTCGACTCTTAAAACATGAAAAGGTAAAGTTTTGTTTTAGTGTTCTAAAATTAACTTCCCACGAAATATTCCTGGTAAAATTTATCTTCCTTAGTAATTCTTTAGGGTCGATTCCAATGGAAACATTTCCAGAGTCCACCAGTCAAGGGTTCCCCTCTAATGGGAATCCTAGTCCTTTTCTTTCTTTTGGAAATGTTGGTGCTCCTTATATGGCAACATTGTCCCTTCCAAGGTTAACCATTGGTTTACCTGTCTAGTTATTTACGACCTCGGTGATCCTGAGTGTCCCAACTCCTGCCCCGCCATATCCTTCATTTGAATCACATCACGATGATTCTCAGGTTGACCCCTCGCCTTCTTCCTCTATTTCTTCACCCTCTTCTTCTACTTCGCTTGGTGAAAGTTTGAAATCTAGTAACCAGGAGGCTAAGAAGAAGAAGAAGAAGTCAAATAAGCAAGAGGCCAACTGTGTAGCTATTACTCCAAATGCACCCCCTGTCGACAAACCTTCTAATCCTTCGGGGCAGGTTTGCAAGTTGTGTAAGGGTGACCATCTCCTTCGAGACTGTCCTGGCATTCCCAGAGTCTTATAGGTATGGTCTCAAGACCTGAACCGACCATCCCCATCGACCTCTGGTGATCATGTCGTTGCTATGCCTTCAACTAATAATGGTAAGAAGAAGGGAAAGATTAGATTCCCTTGTAGGTTATGTGAGGGAGAGCATATTCTTCACCTTTGTCCTCTTATGGATAAAGCTTCCAAAGTTTTGGAAAACCTAACAACTCCTCAACCCCAATTTCCTGTTGGTTATCGAAGGCTTTCTTCTAACACTCTCCCTGTTGGTAAAGAGATTGACTTGGATTCATCTCTTGTCCATCCTGCTCTTCCTGAGCGAGACTCTCTTGTGTCTTTTCTCGACCAAACATTGGTTGGAAAGAGTGTCAACTTGGTTCCACCATCAATTGCTCACTCAGTTCCGAAAAAAGTGTGGTGATCATGCTGCTCATGTTCTTCTCGTCTCCTCAGATTCTCATTAATCGAAGAGTGACCCTCCCGTCCTGGTTGTTTAGGATAGTCCTTCTCCTATTCCTGTACAGCATGGGGGCAATGATATGGTACCCCCACAAAGTAGTTCTGTTGTCTCTTTCAATTGGAGTCACTTGACTACTTTCTGCCTCCCATCTTATGTGACTTTCTAGATCACAGTACAAGCCTATAATATGGTAGTACCTGGCACTATATTAGATGAAGGTGAATTTGTTAGCATCATTTATTCTACCATTTGGCAAGCTTTGGGCTCCCCACAGCTTGCGCCTGTCACCTAGAATCTGTTGGCCTTCAACGAAGGAACCAGTCAATCCTTAGGGATCCTTCCGAAGTTGCCTATTACTTTAGGAGGAAAGACCATCTATATAGAAATTATGGTAGACCATCCCCAACCAACCAATCAATCAATTAATCAATTTTTATCTATATAACTAGCCTAAAATATTAAAATACTAAGAATAAAAATCAAAATCTCAAATATACAGAGAGAGCCCTCTCTGGGTCTAATATGGCTAGATCCTAGACTCCAAAGTGGTTTTATGTGTCCTTTATGATCCTTTTTCTTGCCAATCATAAAAATCGTAGAGCGATAACAGATGCTTTATGTATGTGTGGATTTTCCATTCCTTAATTGCTTTAATTTTGCTAGGGTCTACCTTAACACCTTCATGTGATACTATATGACCTAGATATTCCACCTCATGTACTCCAAAGAACATTTGGAGGTTTTTCAATATAATTGTTTCTCCTCCAATAGTTTGAGAACCCTATCAACATGTTGAACATGATCCTGTTAATCAAGGTTTTCATTCATGTCAATATGGCAGTGTTTCTGATGGAAAATTCTTGTGATCATAATTTTGCCCATGAAGGACCCAATGACTGAATACAACATACAGAATGAATGAATATATATATATATATATATATATATATATATATATATATATATATAGAAGTAGTAAACCCAAGGAGGAAAGCCAATTAGAAGCATATCTGTGAAGTAACTAGAGAAAGAAGTCAAGGAGGAAAGCCATCAGGGAAGCCATTGAAAGACAAGAACTGGAGCCATCAAAGAGTATCCATCAGAAATCATAGAAAAGCCATAGGAAATCCAAGCCAAGAGTAAGAGTTATTATAATCTATTTTTATTGAAATATCACAAGTACCAAGAGTAAGAGCCATATCGGAGATATGGCATGAAATATCGAAGGAGTTAACATATCGAAGAAGTTAACATAATTAAAGGAGTTAACATATCGGAGGAATCAACATATCGGAAGATTTAAGGAACATCCAAGTATTAAACCATGGAAACTCTTTAAAGTTCACAATTCATGTAATACATTAGGGGATTTTTGAAGTCTAAAATGGGCCTCCTAAGGAAATTATAAAATAATAGTGGAAATAATAAAATAAGATTACATGACATCATCAAATTTTAGATGGAAAAAATAAAAAACTATTTTTTTCAACTCGTATTTTCAACTTATCTCCCTATAGGTTTACTCAAATTTTGAGCGAGAGTACTCGTTGGATGCATTATTTGATTCCTCATCCAAAGAGTACCCATGTTTCATACTTTAGATGGACACTGCTACATGAAAATAGATAAATACATGAAAAACGTGATTGCAATCATGTTTTTTCATGTATTTCTCATTTTTCGTGTAGCAGGGTCCATTTAAAGTATGAAACATGGGTACTCTTTGGATGAGGAATTAAATTTTGATCCAACGAGTACTCCCGCTCAAAATTTGAGTAAAATATTAGGGATATAAGTTGAAAATGTTGAAATGTGGCAACAAGAATATTCCAATTTAATTTGTCCTTGAATTAAATTGTGAATTAAAATTGAATTTAGTCTTAACAGCTACTTGGAAATAATTAATTAAGTTATTTTGACTTAATTAGTTGGAGAAATTCAAGTTAGAAGTCTTTCTGAAGTCATGCAAGAGTTATCCCTTAAATTAAGGAGATAAGATTGAGTTATATTTGAGTTGTAATTAGTTAGCTCAGTTCACTGAGTTAAGTCCAATTAAATTAGTTTTAAACTGTTGAGGAACTAATTGTGAGTTATCAGTCAATTGATGCATGCATGCACTCAACTAGTGTACTCCAGTTAACTAAAGATTCCCTCATCAGAAACTTATGCATGTCTATTCAGAGAAAGACCCATTTGAGATTAAAGATAAGGACATTGTACTATTAGTTGCATGTGTTTTCCTATAAAGAAAACTCATGCATGCAGAAGGAGTCATTCCTTAAGGATTGCACAGTTTTGACAGTGTGTGAGATCAGTGTTCCACTTGGTTGAAGGTAAATCATCCCAAGGGAATAGCACAAGGAAATAGGAGCCTGGAGGGCACAGAGAGAAGGCTTGTGAGAAGCCAATATTGCCTATGAGCATCTATGAGGATTATAATGAGAGCTGGCTCGCTGTGAGAGCTAAGGATTTGTATAATTCCTATGTATTTCCACCTTGTATGATAATACAGATAGTGGGGTTTTTAGCTGAGGCTTTCTCCAAAGTATTTTCATGTGTATTGTGCATTGATTCTTCTTCTTCTAGTTATATGTGTTCAGCTCGATCTTGCTCAATATTTAAGCTTCCGCAAATCAAATTGATAGTAGAAGTAGGTTATAGTATTTTTCTTTCATTATATTGCATTATCGGGTTAATCTACAGTCAAATTTTCTACATGGTCTTAGAGCGAGATTTGTAGAGAATTTGTAGAATTTCTACATGGTATCAGACCCTAGTTTATCAGAGCAGTGAACAGTATACTAAGAAGAAAATTCGAAGTCTGAAGTTTGGGGTTGCAGGTGCAAATCGAATTCATATCATACTTCAAGGTTGGCCAATGGAATTCTATGGCTTGAGACTCGAGTATGCCTTGGAAGGTAGCTCAAATTACATATCATGGAAAGATAGAATGGAGGTTTTATTAGAAGACAATGGCTTGAAGGAATTCATTGATCAAGAAATCCAAAAGCCAGCTCCAAATAATGCACAAGAGTTGGCTAAGTGGAAGAAGTGTGTGGCGAAGGCAAGACAGATCATCCTTGAGGGAGTTCGAGACCATATTGTCTCGAGTCTCCATAGGAAGGATACTCCATTTTCAATGTGGAAGACATTGAAGGACCTCTACCAGAACAATAGTGACCAGAGGAAATTGGCACTCAAGGATAAGCTTCAAAGAATCAAGATGGATAAGGGTGATACTATTTCCACATATCTGAACAAGCTCACCACCTGCAGAGATGAGCTTGACGGTGTGGGAATAACTACTGCCGATGAAGATATGGTGAGCCTCACTCTCCTTGGCCTTCCAAAGACTTGGAATAGCTACCAGGACTTTTTGAATGGAAGGGAGAAACTGCCGGATTAGGAACCACTGTGGTCATATCTCATGCAAGAGGAGATCAAGAGGAGCACTATTATGGGAAAATTTAGTGTTTCTTCAAATGACTAACCCCTAGACCTAGTAGCAAGTTTAGAACAATAGTTAAAGTAATTCCATTACTTTTCCTATAGCTAACAAATAAAAGAAAGAGAAGAAAAAGAACCAACCTATATCTCTCGCTCGATCCCTCTTCCCTTTGACCGCTTTCACCACTCTGTTTCGTACTTAACTCGCTTGAAAGGTACATGCACACAAGACGAGACAGAAAACCATCAAAGCATACATATTGATATATTAACTAAAAATATTATAGAATCAAAAGTACAATATACATCACATAACACATGAATGGGAAAAAGCGTAGAACTCTTTATTCATAGAAGGAAATATTACAACCCATTTAGATGCATGTCTGATTCAGTGTCATCCTTCCAGCTTCAAACCCTTCTCTCCTTATGAAACAAGAATTTGACATGATAACATTACTTTCTCTACTAATGTCTTTCCAACAGCATTTCCTTAGCTCAAGAAGTTTCAACCTAGACTAGCCTTGGGATGCCTGGTCCTTTTATAGATAAATGGAGGAGGTTAAGCCATTAATGTCCCTCATGAATGCTTTGCCAAAATTGAGAATTGGTTCCATGGAGGAAGGGATAATGGATTAAGGTTCATTCATCCTCTTCCTCATCCAAATGCGAGCCCCATCCATCTGGAAACTTCCAGAAGCATCCATTGGATGAGGAATCCAGTGGATTCATTTCAAAAATTTGATGAATCTCACTCATCGCAGGTGAAACAAAGGCTAGGTGCGATGCATAGCACCCAAACAGTGTAGTTCCTGCAATGCATCGCAGCCAAATAGAAGGCTGCCTGAGATGATTTCCTTAGGGGCATTTTTTGGATGAATGGTGTCATGAAACTCTTGGGAAGCAAGCATGATGTAGGTTAACTTCATCAGGGAATGAAAACAACTAAATTAGGGGTTGATGGACCCTAATAATACGAATCTGGAAGTCAAGGTTGATGTGCCCAAATTTTCTTGTAACAGTTGCCCCCTAAAGCATGAAGTCGAAAATAAACATGTCAAGTGAGATGCTTTACCACTTGGAGAGAAGGTTTCGAAATGGAAGGAGACCTGCATCAGTTACAATACGTATATCATCATACTTTGATTTTTTCTCACAATTTAGCTGAGGGAAGGCATACCCATGCTCAGCTTTATAAAATTTCATTACATGTACAAATATAGTCATCTACAGATGTAGACCCATGAGGGGATGACCATGAATGTAAGGCCATTGTACATTTGATATACTACTCCTAAAAAATATATTGCAACCCGGATGGATGAAACTAGCTCCGGGGTCTTCAATCTTGTCCAATCTTTCACTCAAGTACAAGTCTAACCATGTGAATAGATGATCTGAAGTCGAACATGGAGAGCGTCTAATTACCATCCAATGATGTAAGTTGTTAACAGATGCGAGAGAAATCATCGATAATGATAATGACCCTCAAGGTACTGCAGTACATTTCGCAAGGTGTGAATAAATGATTTGATTTCGAACACCATACGGAGTGTTTCAGTCAAAGGCCATTGATGTCAACCTATTGCTGGAAGCGAGAAACTTGCCATTGATGTATGCAAGCATCAAGGTACTGAAGGGGTGTTTCCAAGTCAACTTCTTGGATGATGTGGTGATGTCGACAAGAAGTGACTTGTCACAGGAGGTCCTTGATGTATCCCACATCAACGACGCGAAACGAGGTAAATGATTTTTGAGATGAAACATTAACTGTCAACACAAGGTTCAGGAATGGCGGGCATGAAAATGAAGGTTTACAGTATCGTAAAGGATGAAGTTTTGAACTGAATGACTTCTCTTGAACATATCGGCAACACTGAAGTGAATTAGTAGCATTGACTCAAAACAAAGTGATGGATGGTATGATAGACCAACAGTGTGATAACCATCAAGTTGAATGACCCAACCCACATAGTCACGGTGATGAAGTGAAAGTGTCATGTTCAAGAGCGACTTGCTACCATAAATTGTTCCCAGCTTTTTCCATTTTCCCTAGTCATTTCTGACCAATACCTCTTTATTTTTAATCAAGCTTGAGGAGGATAACATATGCTTGTTGTATAATTCCACCCTTCAGGTGAATCCATCGCTATTTGATGTTTTAATGAGTCTAGCAAAGGTGAAACTTGTTCTTTTCTAGATGGACAAGTTTGTCGCTATTTAATGTTTTAATGAGTTTAACAATAAAGATAACTCGCTCCTTTTCACATTTAGAGAGTCTGAAAAGGGACTAAAAGGAAACTCCAAAAGTTCTTTTTCATAAATTTGTCTCTCACCGAAAAAGCATAAAACAATACAACAGAGAACCTATTGATCATGTTTGACCAACGAGTACCTTTTTCGTAATTAATCTATCTTAGCTCAAAGAAGGGGTAAAACTATACTAAGTAGATATCGATTCTAATCCGTTAACGAGCTAGAAACGACAAGCGCTCGGCAATCATTTCATAGTTAGAGAGTCTAAAAAGAGCTTAAAGAGGACTCCATCTAAAAAGAGCTTAAAGAGGACTCCATTTTGAGGAACGAGTGGTGTCTAGAATAGCAACTGGTTCCAGTGATGTTGGAACTTCTCAAAACATGTTGATTTATGTGAAGAGGCTGGCTAATAAGACCACTCATTGCAATTTTTCCTCAAAAAAGGTAAAACAACCAAGTGAAAGCATATGATTGGCCAAAGGGATGGTGGTGATGGGATGAAAACAATCAAGGCTCATCAGACTAAAGAGGCTAATAGAATGGCAATCACGAGGGTTAAAATGGAAATGGGTTTATTTTTAGACAAGCTTGAACCATAGGGAACTGTGCTTGGATTCAGTTTTATTTTTACACAAGCTCAAAACAAAACAAAAAAAACTATGCTTGGATTTAGTTTCATTTTTACACAAGCTTGAAATGAAGAACTATGCTTGAGTTTGGTTTACATGCCCCCAGCATGATGAAAGGGAGTCTCCTGTAACCAAATGGAAGTCGTTGCGGTGAAGCAGGATGGCTATCCAACACCTTTTTGGCCTCATCCAGATAGACAAAGGTGAATGGGGTGATTCCCTTCACATAGCCTACAGGGAAATTTAACTTTACCATTAGGTGCATGGCCCCCAAGCTTCATTACATTCACCTAAGTAGACTACTCGTGGCTATTAAGTGGATGGAATGAAGGTTCTTTAACGAGATCAAGTGAAATACTCGACTCTACAAGATCTATTCAAAGACTCGACTTGGAACTTTGCTCCAGGGGACCTTGTTTCATTTTTAAATGAGCTTGACACAAGACAAGGAACTGTGCTCATATTCCTTGTTTCATTTTTTAATGAGGTTGTGTTAAATTTAGGTATGTTCTATGCTAGAGCAATTTATTTAAATTTTCACAGTTAGCAATCACATCAGCATTACGATAAACTGCAGATAGAACATAAATATAAAACGCAGAAGACAAGCCAAGACAAGAGGACACAAGATGTGGCGCAAGCCAGGGACAAACCCCACAATGTGTGGGGAAACCCTTTGATCAAATCTTCTTTTATCTTCAAAGTTCAGCAGAGAAAGAGAGAGAGAGTACATTTACAACAGAAGTCAACACTTTGACTTATCTAGATCTGAGCATAGATCATCTCCTATAATGATGAGATCAGTTGAAGACATTCTACTTCAACTGATACCTATCATCGTGTTGCATCTCATCCATTTGTTGCACCTTACCGTTAGCACCATCATGTTGCTCATGATCTCATAGATCACGCTGCCCATACATCATGTTGTCCATGATCTACATCATACTGCCCATACATCATGCTGTTCCTTACTTAACTTGCCCATCATGCTGCATCTTTACTTCATCATTTCTTCGGTTCCTGGATTTGCTTCATCAATGGTGTGCCAAGACATTAAGACTGGGAGGAGGCAAGAAGACCAAAACTCCGTGAGCGTGTAATTGTCTTCATTAACTGTGTATATGAGTCTTTATAATAGCGTTTAGTCATGCCTTGACCCGATACCTCTGTGGCTTCATACCTTGGCTGTGGCTAACTACGTTTACATATGTGACTGAGTTTCCATATATAACTGCAGGTTCTATGACTGCGTTCCAAACAGTGGGTTTCAGATATGACTGTGTGTTCCAAACTGTGGGGGCCATATATGACTGCATTTCATATCTAGAATGTGGCGTTTCCAATGTATATGACCGTTTACATGTATGTGTTCCAAGTATAAGACAGCGTTCCAAGTATAAGACTATGTTCCATATATTAGACTGCCCAACGTATAACTGTGTTGATGTATATGACCGTTTACATGTATGTGTTCCAAGTATAAGACAGTGTTCCAAGTATAAGACTGCGTTCCATATATCAGACTGCCCAACGTATAACTGCGTTGATGTATATGACCGTTTACATGTATGCATTCCAAGTATAAGACAACGTTCCAAGTATAAGACTGCGTTCCATATATCAGACTGCCCAACGTATAACTGCATTGCCTCTTCATTACTGTGGCCTGCCCAGCGTATAACCATAATTGCGTTGCCTCTTCATTACTGTGGCTCAGCTTCACTTGGTGCATATATTGCCTGCGTCCTAGTCATGAACAGCGTTTGCCATGATATACTGCAGCACCTCTTCATCACGGCGGTTCATTACCAGCGTATCAACTGCGTGTAAGTGTCCAGCGTTTCTATGGACTGCATGGTAAGTGTCCAACGTTACAGCGTTGAGTTTCTGCTGCGGCTACCTGCGGCTATCCTTCACGTAACTGCGACTTACCCTTCACGTATCATCTCCATTGCTTGTGAGTTCATGACTGCATTATCATTTATGGAATCATCATGGGTTGGTAGGGCATCATCTTAAGACCAGCGTGTGTTTCTCTTGGTGTCTCACTCCTTCTCCAAAAACCCAAGACGTGGAGAGGAGGAGATCACTCAAGAATTGTGTCTTCAAATGACATCAAACCTCATCTATTTATACTAATGTGTAGATGATGAATAGACACGACGTTTGGGCTTCTAGAGCCTACATAAGTGCTGGTCGGCTTGATAATAATTACATAAACAAAATAAATTCATATCTCCATAAATACTTATCGGAATCGGATGATCTTTGGATCAATCCTACACCTCTCGACGAGAGGGATCCAATAAAAATATCAGCTGCCATAAATAAACCGACCCACATGGAGTTTGGCCCTAGTTGCCAATTTAACACTCCCTCTCAACTAGGGAGAACTCCATCCGCTGATCCATATGTACGACTGTACTATCTCTGCCATTAGTGCCTTGCACTACTCTGCCTAGCTCTGCTGGCTCTACTCAGCTCTTCTGGCTTTGCTCTGCTCTGCTCAGCTCTGCTGGCTCGGCTCTGCTCTGCTCAGCTCTACTCAGCTAGCTTTGCTCTGCTGGCTCTGCTCTGATCTGCTCATCTCCGTTGAACTATGAAGAAGAAGAATTGATCGAGAATGAGTCATATCATTCTCCACTGACCTGAAGTCAGTCTCAGAGTGCATACCACTAGTCCCATACCAGTCTCAACTGACCCGAAGTCAGCTTCATAGTAAATACCACTCCTACCACTGGTCCCAGACCAGTATCGCAGTCTCAGAGAGTGTACCACTGGTCCCAGACCAGTCTCAACCGACCCGAAGTCAGCGTCATAGTATGTACCACTCTCACTGGTCCCAGACCAGTACTGCACTGACACGAAGTCAGTCTCGGATTATGTACCACTGGTCCCAGACCAGTCTCAGCCGACCCGAAGTCAGCGTCATAGCATGTACAACTCCTCCCACTGGTCCCAGACCAGTATCATTGATCCCAGATCAATGGAGGACATCCTAGCATAGGGAGTACGGCAGATACAACGATGCGTCCATCGGTATTACTATGGTCCCTAACTTCATTTCCCTGCTCATTGATCAGATGAGAGGTACTTCCCACGAGTCCCAGACTGCATGGGTAGGAAGCCTCGACAAGAGAACTTAATCAATCCTGTCCTCACAGGAGAACACATCAATCCTGCTACAATCGCCATGGAAAACACATCAATCCAGGATGCCATGGAGAACACATCAATCCAGGCCTCACAGGAGAACACATCAATCCTGCTACAATCGCCATGGAGAACACATCAATCCAGGCCTCACAGGAGAACACATCAATCCTGCTACAATCACCATGGAGAACACATCAATCCAGGCCTCACAGGAGAACTAATCATCCTACTACACAAGAGAGCGAATCATCTTGTTCCACAAGAGAGCGAATCATCTTTTCCCACAAGAGAGCGAATCATCTTGTTTCAGTGCACACCACCAGGGGAGGGTGAGTCACCCTGTGGTCGTATGTTGCTCCAATAGAACTGCAAGCCCCCCAAAGCTCCTAGAGCTCAATGTATGCAGCATGCAGGACCCTTTTACAAAGGTCTCTCAATGACTCCAAGTCGTTCAGGAAAATCACAAATTTGATCTTTCCTCAGGGCTCTGTCCTGTACATCATCTCAGTGTGATGGAGCCTCCTTGATCATCAACTTACCATATCCCAGATAAGGCAGTAATTGATGTCTATCTGCTGGAGCAATTTTCAAATACGGGATTCCTTAATAATCGAATCCCATCTCTGGTTGTCACAGAGATTCACAGTGGTATTCATCATGTGTACAAACAGCTCACTGAAGAGCTTCAGCAACCAGACTGCCTCACAGAAGGCCATACTATCAGTAATGTATTCTGCCTTGGTGGTGCTCAGAGTCGCCGACGTCTGCTTCCCGCTCATCCAGGATATCGAGGCAGATTCCAAACAGCACTGAGAAGTGCTCTAGTGATCCTCCATACTTCCTGCCCACTCATCATTCGAATAATCATGTGGTTTCATATTTCCAGCAGTGTATTTCAATTCATGAGAGATTGTTCCCTGAAGATATCTTAGAAGATTCTTGGCACCAATCTAGTGAGGCTCAAAAAAATATGAGCTCACCATGCTAACTGCAACACAGATGTCCGGACGGAGGTTCTCCAAGAACATCAACGCGAATGAGTTTATGAAACTCAGAGGCATTTCCCAAATCTAGTCCAACATCATTACCATATAACTTCTGAAAGTTAAGATCCTCGAGGCAGTCACAAGCTTGCATCTTATCTTCCCACATTCAGAATCCAACTCCCTATGTCTCCTATAAATGAGAGGGTCTACACCTATCAGACATAGGTGCCGGTACGAGAGGTTTATCATCCACAACCTTCGAGTAATGGTTTGGATCGGTTTCACTCCTAGTGAATCTCAACTGCATTAGACAGCTATCAATCCTCTCATATTATGCCTGAGGTTTTTTTCTTCAAGCCATAGAGGGCTTTCTTCCACCTGTATACATGAGATTCCTTGATCATGATTCTCAAACTCCTCGGCTTGTTCCAAACCTGTGAACCTGCTGCATGAGGGGAATGGTACCCTTATAATATTTTCCTTTGGTACATTTCAGACATGTAGCTTCATGCTTCCTTTTGAATTCAGGCATCCTAGTCACCATTTGACTCACAGACCTGAAGAGCTGAGTCAATGGACATGGTCCCCAGTGGACTTCCTGCAACTTGATACAACCCTGAACTCAAAAACATCTTTAAAAGATCTATTTTCAAACACGTACCTTTCCATCGATAAGAGCCACCCTGCAACCTTTGACTTCCATTTCCGAGATGGGCATCAAGTTCGATCAGGTACATAAAAGAGATTTTGGGGTTCCTTGCTTTCGTGGAAGAGTCGACCATTTCCTTGATGACCTGCATTACCAGTCATTCTTTTGATCATTGAAGATGTCCTAGGAATGATTGTTATCTTCATCAAGAGATGTGTCTCTGCCATTCGAACACTCCTTCGCATAACAGCCGAACTTATTTCAACAAGGCATCCGCCTTTCCTTCCACCCTTAGATCCGAACTTCCCAATGAAGTGATCTTAAAATGGACCATCAAAATCTTCCATTGCGCCATTCTGATAACATTCTTTGCTTTGAATTCACCCTCGGTGAATTATGAGGAACCCATTGATCCTTCTGTCTTGTCCCAACTGTCTTCAGTGATTGCTATTTCACTCTTGCTTGGGCATTGTCTTCACCTCAGCTCTGATACCATGTTAAATTTAGGTATGTTCTATGCTAGAGCAATTTATTTAAATTTTCACAGTTAGCAATCACATCAGCATTACGATAAACTGCAGATAGAACATAAATATAAAACGCAGAAGACAAGCCAAGACAAGAGGACACAAGATGTGGCACAAGCCAGGGACAAACCCCACAATGTGTGGGGAAACCCTTTGATCAAATCTTCTTTTATCTTCAAAGTTCAGCAGAGAAAGAGAGAGACAGTACATTTACAATAGAATTCAACACTTTGACTTATCTAGATCTGAGCATAGATCATCTCCTATAATGATGAGATCAGTTGAAGACATTCTACTTCAATTGATACCTATCATCATGTTGCATCTCATCCATTTGTTGCACCTTACCGTTAGCACCATCATGCTGCTCATGATCTCATAGATCACGCTGCCCATACATCATGTTGTCCAAGATCTACATCATACTGCCCATACATCATGTTATTCCTTACTTAACTTGCCCATAATGCTGCATCTTTACTTCATCATTTCTTCGGCTCCTGGATTTGCTTCATCAATGGTGTGCCAAGACATTAAGACTGGGAGGAGGCAAGAAGACCAAAACTCCATGAGCGTGTAACTGTCTTCATTAACTGTGTATATGAGTCTTTATAACAGCGTTTAGTCATGCCTTGACCCGATACCTCTGTGGCTTCATACCTTGGCTGCGGCTAACTACGTTTACATACGTGACTGAGTTTCCATATATAACTGCAGGTTCTATGACTGCGTTCCAAACAGTGGGTTTCAGATATGACTGCGTGTTCCAAACTGTGGGGGCCATATATGACTGCATTCCATATCTAGAATGTGGCATTTACAATGTATATGACCGTTTACATGTATGCGTTCCAAGTATAAGACAACGTTCCAAGTATAAGACTGCGTTCCATATATCAGACTGCCCAACGTATAACTGCGTTGATGTATATGACCGTTTACATGTATGTGTTCCAAGTATAAGATTGTGTTCCATATATCAGACTGCCCAACGTATAACTGCGTTGATGTATATGACCATTTACATGTATGCGTTCCAAGTATAAGACTGCGTTCCATATATCAGACTGCCCAACGTATAACTGCGTTGCCTCTTCATTACTGTGGCATGCCCAGCGTATAACCATAATTGCGTTGCCTCTTCATTACTGTGGCTCAGCTTCACTTGGTGCATATATTTCCTGCGTCCTAGTCATGAACAGCATTTGCCATGATATACTGTAGCACCTCTTCATCACGGCGGTTCATTACCAGCATATCAATTGCGTGTAAGTGTCCAGTGTTTCTATGGACTGCATGGTAAGTGTCCAACGTTACAGCGTTGAGTTTCTGCTGCGGCTACCTGCGGCTATCCTTCACGTAACTGTGGCTTACCCTTCACGTATCATCTCCATTGCTTGTGAGTTCATGACTACGTTATCATTTATGGCATCATCATGGGTTGGTAGGGCATCATCTTAAGACCAGCGTGTGTTTCTCTTGGTGTCTCACTCCTTCTCCAAAAACCCAAGACGTGGAGAGGAGGAGATCACTCAAGAATTGTGTCTTCAAATGAGATCAAACCTCATCTATTTATACTAATGTGTAGATGATGAATATACACGACGTTTGGGCTTCTAGAGCCTACATAAGTGTTGGTCGGCTTGATAATAATTACATAAACAAAATAAATTCATATCTCCATAAATACTTATCGGAATCAGATGATCTTTGGATCGATCCTACACCTCTCGACGAGAGGGATCCAATAAAAATATCAGCTGCCATAAATAAACCAACCCACATGGAGTTTGGCCCTAGTTTCCAATTTAACAGGTTGACACAAGACCAGGATCTATCCTCATATTCTTTGTTTCATTTTTTAATGAGGTTGACACAAAACAAGGAACTATCCTCAGACCCTTGTTTCATTTTTTTAATGAGGTTGACACAGTAAAAGAACCATCCTCATGCTCCTTTGTTTCATTTTTTAACGAGGTTGACACAAAACAAGGAACTATCCTCAGACTCTTGTTTCATTTTTTAACGAGGTTGACACAAGACAACGAACTATCCTTGGACTCCTTGTTTCATTTTTTAACGAGGTTGACACAAGACAACAAACTATCCTCGGGCTCAATCACAACATGAAGAGGTCATGAAGAAGAGATCTGGTTCTAATGCCCCCAGTACATGATGTAAAACATCACTGAATTGATCGTCAATTAATGTAGGTATGGAACAGGTTGCCACATAATTAACCCATGTCGGGGATGATACCATTTGTACAAAAGGACCATTTAGGGAAGATGGTTGACTAGGAGCCATATTTGGACCGGGAAATGAAAGTTGGTCAATAGTGACAATTCTTCCTTCATGCGGGAAACAAATCACTCGAAAGAGTGTTGAAACAATAGCTCCCATGTCATAAACATAGTCGCGCCCAAGAAGTAAATTATAATCTAAAGGGCCTGGGACTACCATCACATTCAGATAAACAATTTTTCCTCCCAAAGTAATGGGTAACTGAGGGAGGATCCCTAATGGTCGACTCATTCCTCTGTTAAAAGCCAACAGATTATATGTAACTGGCACAAGTGGCGGCGAACCGAGCACTTGCCAAGAAGTTGAGGAAAGGATACTCACAGATGCACCTTCATCTATAATAGTGCCAGATACAATCATATTACAAACTTGTACTATGATTTGGAAAGGCACATAAGAAGGAAGGCGGAATCCTGCCAATCGATTCCAATCAAAGGAAGTGACTAGACTACTTGGAGGGGGTACCATAGAAACGGGAGAATTAACCCCTTGAGTTACAAGAATAGGAGGATTTTCCTCCTGTCTTGATGGAACAGGAGGATTGCCCCCAAGCTCACTTGAATCTGAAGAAACGAAAAGAACTTGAGTGGTATCATTTTCACTTTCTTCAAGAAAGGTAAGATTTAATGAAGGTGAAATTGAGTCAGCTGTTACCTCAACCTGTTGATTTGGGTTGGGTATAGACTCATATGATTCACTTTCAAAGATAGTGGTTTCGACTGACGGTTGATTTTGGTCAGTCAATTCATCAACTAGTGAAGAATTTAGGGATAGTTTCATGTAACCAGATGGGAGGCGCTGCTATGAAGCAGGACGATTATCCAACACTTTCTTGGCTTCATCCAGATAGGGACAAAGGTGAATGGGATGATTCCCTTCACATAACCTACAGGGAAACTTAACTTTTCCTTTCTTTCCATGATCTTTACCGCCACTAGTTGATGGTGTGTCACCAACATGATCTCCAAAATTTGATGACACAGGATGATGTGAATGGGAAGACCATTTTTCTGAGATCTGAGGAATATCAGGAAAACTTCGAAGAATATGGTCTCCCATACAAATTTTGCATGGATATTGAACTTTATGAGTGTTAACGGGTGGTTTCTCATCATATATTTCATTCAAAACAATGGTTTCTTGGTTGCCCCTCTGCTGAATTTTCTTCTTCTTCTTTTTCTTCCCTTTCTTCTTCTTCTTATCCACCTAGTTACTAGTACCAATACTTTCACTAGGCGAAGAGGAAGAAGGGGAGGAAGAAACAAACGAGGAAGAAGGCAAAGGGTCAACTCTAGGATCAACTGGAGGTTGATTTTTTCCAGTTGGAGGTGTACTCAATTGCGGAGAAATCACGACATTTTGAACCAAGGAGGTTGAAAAAAACCATACTGGCAAGCCAATGGTAAATCCCGGAAGGGACAATGTAGCCATATATGGAGCACCAATATTTCCAAATGGAGGAAAAGGACTAGGATTTATATCAAAAGGAATTCCTTGATTGGTGGACTCCATATTTGTCACCATATGTTTCAACCTAAGATCAACTATGAAATAAGCATGGAGGATGTTATCCGCGGTCAATTAATTTTTACGACACTGGAACACAACTTTTCTTTTTCATTTTTAAAGAGTCAAGAAAAAACAAAAGATGACTCTAGTCGCTTTCAATGTTTAATAAGCCTGAAAGGACAAGTGCTCAGATGAACCTTTTCTTTTGAGTCAAAAAGGAACAAAAGTGACTGCTCTGGATATACTAGACAAGAGGGTTTACCAAAATAATCACAAAACTGCAATATACACCTTGGTGGTAAATGAAAGAGAAATTACCAATGATTTACCGTACGGCAGTCAGTCTTCCTGAATGTTGTGTTCAGTGCATTGCGATCGGTAAGGCGGCAAACTCGGATTCCTAGGGATAAAGGATTTAAACCAATTGGGGTCTCCCACCGTATACTCGATGGTACAGGGAGCACAAGTCCATACTAGCACTTATCAAATCAGAGAGGAGGAATCACCCAACCTCAAAGAAAACGACAGCCACTAGGTTTAAAGACGTCGGAACACGTCTCTAGCCTAGACCTCTAGACATTTTCGTTAAGTTCCAATGTGTTATTAGGTTAATTGATGTAAATTTTAGGTTAATCTTGCTTAAAATTTGCCTTTAAAGGTTCAACATGAGATGTTTTTCGAAATTCCTAACAATGCAACTAGAATGAGAAGCACTCTTTCCATTTAATTTCAGCAATGAAAATCCTAGCTATGGGGATAGAGAAAACAAGTACTTTTTGATAAATCAACAAAGAGCACAACTATATGCAATTCCCTAAACCATTCCTTTCAAGCATTCACAAACTTTAATATGCACAATGCATGTTTTTCTTTTCAATTTCTCTTAATGTGAATGATGCAATAAGAAAAACTAATGCACAAACGATTCAAAAACTCATTTCACAAAAAATGTCGATTTATGACAATTTCTTTTAAATGGAAATAAGACTAAACGACACTTTCAACTTCAAAGAAACGAATATTTTCGACACTCTTAAACGAAAATATGAATCAAATGCACAAATAGATCAATCGACTATTTATGAAGGAAGACTTTATGACACTTCGTTTTTGTCGAAGAAAATGACGATTTTGCGAAACTTTTCTATCGACAAAACAATCGATCAACTATATTCTAACTTTGACTATAGACTGATAATGACAAAGAAAACATTAAAGAAACATTAATCAATCCAATCAAAGTAGGGTTGGCTGGCTAAGGAGATGAAAAGACTGTTTTCAAAGATAAGACACCATTGATATTCAGCAAGCAAGCAATCAGAATAATTTTGGCAAAAACTCAATCCAAAGGTGGGAATTTAACCTAAGGTTGATCAGTTCAGGTCAAAGAGGGGCTAATTGCGCTGCATAACATTGTCTCTCACTAAAAATTGCGCTGATTTCAATGAATTGAAAACTATTCAGTGCAGGTCAAAGAGGGCCAGTCTGCATTGATCAGTGCAGGCCAAAGAGGGAAAAATTGCACTGATTAAAATATTACTTTGTTAATAACGTAGGTCAAAGAAGGCCTAAGTGCAATGCATAGCACTGTCTCTAAGGCTAGCCTGCACTGATTCCTGTGAGGCCACTCAAGAGTCATCTAACCTCAAATTTTGACCAAAATTCAATGCAAAAGGCTGAATTACAACAAGTAAAGTATGTCCAAGGTGTCTAAGGAGGTGATAAGCTACTAAAAGGGGTAGCATCTCTTCCCAAGTGGAGTTGCCATTTTGTTTTGGGAAAATTTATTGTTTCTTCAAATGACTAACCCCTAGACCTAGTAGCAAGTCTAGAACAACAGTTAAAATAATTCCATTGCTTTTCCTATAGCTAACAGATAAAAGAAAGAGGAGCAAAAGAACCAACCTGTATCTCTCGCTCGATCCCTCTTCCCTTTGACCACTTTCGCTACTCCCTTCCGTACTTAACTCACTTGAAAGGTACTTGCACACAAGCCGAGACAGAAAACCATCAAAGCATGCATATCGATCTATTAACTAAACATATTATAGAATCAAAAGTACAATATACATCACATAATGCATGAATGGGAAAAATCATAGAACTCTTTATTCATAGAAGGAAAGATTACAACCCATGTAGATGCATGTTTGATTTAGTGTCATCCTTCCAGCTTCAAACCCTTCTCTCCTCGTGAAACAAAAATTTGACATGATAACATTACTCTCTCTACTAATCTCTTTCCAACAACATTTCCTTAGCTCAAGAAGTTTCAACCTAGACCAGCCTTGGGATACCTGGTCCTTTTATAGTTGAATGGAGGAGGTTAAGCCATTAATGGTCCTCATGAATGCTTTGCCAAAATTGGGAAGTGGTTCCATGGAGGAAGGGATAATGGATTAAGGTTCATTCATCCTCTTCCTCATCCAAATGTGAGCCCCATCCATCTGGAAACTTCCAAAAGCATCCATTGGATGAGGAATCCAATGGATTCATTTCAAAAATTCTATGAATCTTACTCATCGCAGGTGAAACAAAGGCTAGGTGTGATGCATAGCACCCAGACAATGTAGTTCTTGCAATGGATTGCAACTAGACAGAAGGTTGCCTGAGATGATTTCCTTAGGGGCATTTTTTGGATGAATGGTGTCATGAAACTCTTGGGAAGCAAGCATGATGTAGGTTAACTTCATCAGGGAATGAAAACAACTGAATTAGGCATTGATGGACCCTAATAATACGGATTTGGAAGTCAGGGTTGATGTGCCCAAATTTTCCTGTAATAAGCACACGAGATGGTTCTTCATCCAAGGATGATGATGAAGAAAATTTGGCCTTAGCAAGTAAGGCAAGGAAAGGGAAAGGGACGGCTTCCAATTCCAAATCTAATTCTTCTCATGGAGGGAAGAAGGGTGACAAGCAGGGGTTAAATTTGACGGGTGACCCTACCCGTCAATGAATTTTTTTATGACGTTTTTATTTTTAAACTGCCCATCATATGACTTTTAAAATTTATTTGTACAAGTTTCATCTAATTTTAAATTGTACAATAAAAGAACAATAGTTGTGAAATAATTTTCAAACCAAAAACATAATGTGCATGATTTCTGGGTTGGATACAACGACCCTTTTGGTGGCTCCCCCAACAACCGACTTTGCAGACAAGAAGTTGTGTTCAACCTCATTTCGGACAAAACCCAATAGTCTAATGCTATTTACTGCACAAACCGTTGTTGAAAGTCCAGTCCGTCCTCCTTAGGTGTCCACTTTGAGCAACGATCGCACCAACTCCACCTCGTCTGTGCTCTGTGAACTGGTTTGTTAAGAATAAAATCAAGCATAGCATATTTTTTTAATGGATTATTTATTTATTTTTAAACTGCTTCAAAGAATCTTTTACAATTAATTTATAAATTGAACAAGGTTAAAGTTGACTGGGCTGCCCCGTGGAATAGTAAAAAGCTTAAACTATGTAAATGTTCAAAAATAGATTCAATATCACCATGTACACAAACTAAATTTTGGACAGTTTCACCAAAAAAAGTAATTGTCAAAACACCACTATTACAAACATAAAAATAAAAGCAAAAACTTTAAATATTTAAAGTAGGAAGTGCTTCTAAAATGTGATGGAAGGGGCTTAAAAAGCATTCATGAGCAGAACCCACACAACACAGGTAAGTCATGACAGCTAACAGAACAATCCATCGGAGATTCTCAATGCACATAAACAGATACTGAAGAGATGTTGTATTCCCCTGCATGGAAGAATACAAAAACATTCAAATACAGAACTATACCTGCTCCATATGACCTTGTGGGAAATAAAACACCCGCTCCCCGATCCTGGGCAGCGTAACAAGAGGTCCAGCACAGGCATGCCACAGCTCCTCGTATAGCGCATCTTGAGCACCTACCACAAATTCAAACGATAACCATGGCAAGATCAGGAAACTGCTACGCCTATAACTGGATGAATCATCTAAAAAAACCCATATGACCATGGAAAGATCTCAACCACGCCCAACAGAGATCCTAACATACTATAAAAGAAAACAGAACCATTGCAATTTGCAATAACCAGTAAGCCTTACTTGGTGAAGAATTCGGGTAGCCATGTGGACCGCCAATCTGTCCCATAACAAGCCCTCCCTCATTGGACATCGAAGAATAGCCATCTACACCCCCATTACTGCTATTGCTCTGATTAGAACCACCATTATTGGCCCCCAAACCAAAATTCCTAAAATTTTCAGCATAAGCCATAACCACCACTAACTTTTAACAGCGGCCAACTAATATCCTCTCCCAAAAGCCGTCTCCGCCGCTTCTATCAAACCCACCTGCACTGATGTAACCCCCGCCTTCCTTAACCAGGCCTGGGAATCTCAACAACTCCCCTTAAACTCCCAGACATACCCATCTCAAACCAGCTTGCAATTCCTTTGACCCAGTTCAGATTTCGCCGTAATCTGCACACCCATCAAGCGATACGCCGAATTCTCTCGATTCCCAAGCGAGATTTCGCCCCTTCCCCATGCTTGCAACTTGCCACTACTCCTGGTTGTTGGTGGGTGGTGCTAAGGCCATAGTTGCTAACCGGCCACCGGAGTTAAAAAACACCCAACCCCGGTTACCTCCTTGTCCCTGATTCGTGAGATGAGGAGAGAGATTCGTACTGTGCCAGAACAATCCAGTCGCCACATTGTAACTTACAGCCTACACGTATAAAAAAGATATGACGTAAGGTTAAATATATATATAAAAAAATTTATAAAACTTTTAATTTTTAAACATGCCCGTCAATACGACGTTTTTGAAAATGAATGGCAAGTTGCGCATGTCGTGGAGGTTTAAAATCAAAACGTATTTTACAGGTAAAAATGCGAAATACGGGCATACGGGCGTCAAATTTAACCCCTGGTGACAAGTCTAAAGTGAGATGCTTTAATTGTCATGAGATGGGACATTATGCAACTAATTTCCCATCGAAGAAGTCCAAGAAGGGATCCTCGAAAGGATCGGAAGGTGAGGCATTGGCCTCTCAGTTTGAAATGGACTTTACCCTCATCGCATGCATGGTGTCATCAATTATGGGTTATGTTTGGTATCTTGACAGTGGAGCCTCATTCCACATGACCGGTGATAAAATTTTATTCAATGCCTTGGAGGAGAAAGACCTCAAGATGCACATAGAGATGGGTGACGATGAAAGGTATAGTGTTTCAGGAGTGGGCACGGTTTCTTATCAGAGGGAGCACAGACCTCCTATCACCTTGAAAGATGTGATGTATGTGCCTGGACTGAAGAAGAACTTGCTATCAGTTACGATGTTGGAGGAAAAAGGCTACGATATTATCTTTAGTAAAGGAAAGGCATTCCTAAGACACATTTCCATGGGTTAGACCAAGAGTATAAGGATTTCGGTGAAGAATCTTTATAAACTAGAGGTAGATGATTGTGCAACATTGAGTACGAAAGCAAGATTGGTGCAAAGACACGACATTAGCGAGTTGTGGCACAGAAGGTTGGGCCATTTGCATCATGGGGCTTTGAAGATAATGCAGTAGATATCTATAGGACTTCCCAAAGGTAAACTTGAGCAAGTTGACACATGCAAAGGTTGTACCTTGGGAAAGTACACCAAGTCTTCCTCTCATGATCGAGACAGTTGAGCAAAGGCTATCTTAAAGTGAGTTCATATGGATGTGTGTGGACCATTCTCGATGGCATCCACAGTGAAGCAAAGGTATTATGTGATTTTCATTGATGACTATTCTCATAAATGTTGGATATATTTCATGCAGAAGAAGGACCAAACTTTCACAAAGTTTTGTGAGTTCAAAGCTTTGGTCAAGAAAGATTCAAGGAAGAAGATCAAGGCCTTGAGAAGTGGCAATGGTGGAGAATATATCTCTCAAGAGTTTAAGGACTTTTGTGCAGTGGAAGGAATTAAATGAGAGTTGATGGCACCTCATAACCCACAGCAGAATGGGGTGGCTGAGAGGAATAACAGAACTATTGTACGGTCAGCGCAGGCAATGCTACATGACCAAGGCCTACCACTAAGGCATGCAACACAGCTGTCTATTTGTACAATAGAAGGCCGCATCGCATACTTGGGATGAAGAAACCAAAGGAAGCTTTCTCCAGTAAGAGACCAGATGTGAGTCACTTCAGGATATTTGGCTCATCGGTATATTGCCACGTGACAAAGGATGCATGGAAGAAGCTTGTGCTGACAGCAGAGTTGGGGATACTTGTGGGGTACACTAATACACCTCACAACTATCAGGTGTACTTGCCTACCAGTCGGAGGACTGTGGTTCGCAAATATCTCAAGTTCAATGAACAGAAGGCCATGCGAGTTTCCCTTGAGAGGGAGCTCCAACTACAGGCTGTGGAGGAACTGTTGGTTCCTAAGGAGGACGAGCCTCAGACTGATGCAGAGCAGCCGCATGCATAGGTTCCAGGAGTGGAGACATCCACTCAAGCAGAGTCTTCCAGAGATGGACGGAAGAGCAAAAGAGAAGCTGAAAAATTGCTAGAGGATGCGAGAGAGAATGTGGGAGCACCATCATCTCAGTGCAGACAGAGGAGGTCACCTAAGAGGTACACTGGATACATGGCCCTTGCTAGGAAATGTGTTGAGACCGAGCCATCATCCTTTGAGGAAGCAGTGCAGCAGCCGATTTGGGTTGATGCTATGGTGGAGGAGTATGACTCCATAGTTCGTAACAGTGTTTGGGACATGGTTCTGAGACCAGAGAACAAGTTAGTTGCGAGTTCTTGTTGGCTTTACAAGGTAAAGTAAGATGCTGATGATGAGAGGATTATGTTACTGCAGTATAATTCATTTCTTGTTGAGAGGGATTGTTGAAATGTGGCAACAAGAATATTCCAATTTAACTTGTCCTTGAATTAAAATTGAATTTAGTCTTAACATCTACTTGGAAATAATTAATTAAGTTATTTTGACTTAATTAGTTGGAGAAATTCAAGTTAGAAGTCTTTCTGAAGTCATGCAAGAGTTATCCCTTAAATTAAGGAGATAAGACTTAGAATAAGGAGATAAGATTGAGTTATAATTGAGTTGTAATTAGTTATCTCAGTTTATTGAGTTAAGTCCAGTTAAATTAGTTCCAAATTGTTGAGGAACTAATTGTGAGTTATCAGTCAGTCAATGCATGCACGCACTCAACTAGTGTACTCCAGTTAACTGAAGATTCCCTCATCAGAAACTTATGCATGTCTATTTAGAGAAAGACCCAGTTGAGATTAAAGACAAGCACATTGTACTATCAGTTGCATGTGTTTTCCTATAAAGAAAACTCATGCATGCAGAAAGAATCATTCCTTGAGGATTGTGCAGTTCTGACAGTGTGTGAGATCAATGTTCCACTTGGTTGAAGGTGAGTCATCCTAGAGGAACAACGCAAGGAAATAGGAGCTTGGAGGGTAGAGAGAGAAGGCTTGTGAGAAGCTAGGATTGTCTATGAGCATCTGTGAGGATTGTACTAAGAGCTGGCTAGTTGTGAAAGCTAAGGCTTTGTATAATTCCTATGTATTTCCACCTTGTATGATAATACAAATAGTGGGGTTTTTAGTTGAGGCTTTCCCCAAAGTATTTTCATGTGCATTTTGTATTGATTCTTCTTCTTCTAGTTACATGTGTTCAGCTTGATCTTGCTCAATCTTTAAGCTTTCGCAAAGAAAATTGATAGTAGAAGTGGGTTATAGTATTTTGCTTTAGTTATATTGCATTATCGGGTTAATATAAAGTCAAATTTTCTACATGGTCTTAGAGTGATATTTGTAGAGAATTTGCAGAATTT
Source organism: Pinus tabuliformis (assembly GCA_031772625.1). Taxonomy (NCBI): domain Eukaryota; kingdom Viridiplantae; phylum Streptophyta; class Pinopsida; order Pinales; family Pinaceae; genus Pinus; species Pinus tabuliformis. Next base: position 1,541,533,596 of record CM062804.1, on the reverse strand, counting down.
CTACAAAAAAAGTAGTTTTACTATTTTATTATTTTTAATCTTTTTACTTTTTTACTCCAAAAATGGTGAATCATCCCCCATGGTTGAAATAAACATCTTGAATCCTATTGGTTCTTATAAATTTTATTTTGATTGTACATTTTTCTTAGGAGGCCCATTTTAGACCTCAAAAGTCCCCTAATGAAACCTTTTTAGCAAAAGTCCACAGTCCATTGGAGTTAATATATCGGCGGCTTTATTATGTGTTACCACTCGAATTCCCCAATTGCGATATAAGTATTGTAGACCCGTTAGACCAATATAATACACCTTAGTGAAACATCACATCCACCGCATTGAAAGTTATGTATCACAAAGTCTTAAATATATGTCACACAAAAAACCGTCGATTGCGATATAATATTGCAGACCTGCTGCACCATTATAATATGCTCTAAAAGAAATATTACATCTGTCGCATATTGCAAGCCATAAAAGGATGCTACATTCAAAACCTCCGATTGCAATAGAGTTGTAGACCTGGAGGATTTACTAACAACTGTTCAATATCATATCACATATGCTCCATCGGTAGTAGGGGATTGGCAATGTTATATGCAGACCTCCGAAGTTACGATTGCGGGAGTTTTATGGAGTTGTGATTGCAACTGAAGTAGTGACATGGCATGTGGGACCTTCAGACATCTGTTATACTATGAATGTTCGTAAATAAATAAGTTTATGATATATTTGTAATGTGTGACCCCATACACAAGTCGACCTCTCCTCCAATGAACATGTCTTTTGGGTATTGATGATATATATATATATATATATATATATATATATATATATATATATATATATATATATATATATATATATATATATATATAAGTTAAACACTCCACCTCAAGAAGTGAATTGAGCTTGGGCATATATCACTAAGACGAAGGACAATTCACAACTTGTGAACGTGAAGGAATAGAAGAAATAAAAGCCGAAGGTTGAGTGAGTGAAAGAGGAATTTGAAGATCAAACAAGCATAGAAGGAAGTCGAAGGTCCAGTGGAAGAAGAAGGAAGCCAAAGGTCGAGCATTTTTTTGACTGGGTTATTCATTGAAAGGATTGGACCTAGAATGAATTCGTAGAAGTGTAGCCCACGATCTATTAAAAAGACTGCATATACAGGTTCTTTTTAATTGAATACACAACCTGTAACCGCAACAGTCACTCCTCTAATGCAGTTACCCCTGAAGCATCACTCCTGAAGTAGTTACTGCGACAATTAGGTCAGAGGATTGAAACATAGAGTTGTCTTTATGAAGAGCTTAGTGTAGTCAATTGTAGACACATTGAAGTTGTGTGGATACTATTGAATACCATGATATATTAGTCATCATGATGTGACTTGGAGATTTTGCTTGGGTATAATGAAGAGAAATGGTGATACCTTCTATGAGACAAGGTTGTCATTAATGATGTAGCATGGAGACTACAGTGAAGTCGTAGATTGACAGAACTTAATGAAGAATATTTTGGGAGCTGTGAATTACTATAAAACATATCTAGACAAAGTATAGGAGTGGGTTGGAGCCCAGAGGGTTGGTTCCCTCAAGGTTGGAGCCTCGAACAAAGAAGGTAGGTTCCTTGAAGAATAGGGTGAGAGCCCTAGAGGATCGGTGTCCTCAAGAAACCAGGTCAGATCCTATACCAAAGAAGGGTTGGTACCCTAGGGGTTGGAGCCTCTAAATGTAAGGTTAGTGCCTTGAGAAGATAAGGTCGGTTCCCTAGAAGTTGAAGCCTCACAAATGACCAAGTTGGTTCTTGGAAATAGGTTGGAGCTAGGGGAATTGAAGATCGGTATCTTCATCAAGGGTTGGAGCCCTATATATTGTACTTGATTCATTATAAAGATTATATTAATAAAATCATTTATTCCTATTGCTCATTTTGTGTTCTAAATATAATTGATTTAATTGGTAAAAGTAACAATTGAAAAGGAATATTGATTCACCCCCCTCTCAGTATTTCCAACAATTGGTATCAAAGCTAGTACCTTCACTCAAATCCTAACAGCTTGAAGGTTGATCAATTAGAACACAAATGGTGAAGCCAGGGAAGAAAGTCTCCAATCCTCCCAAAGATGTCTCTCCCTCAACCACCGAAGTTGAAATCGATCAATTTCTGAAGGCTCCATTGTTCAATGGAAACTTTGATGTATGGGAAGAAATAATGAGAAAGCTTTTAAAGACTCAACGCATTGAAGTCTGGAAATCAGTGATTGTTGATAGCATGATGGATGGAGAATCCAAGGAGTACAATGAAAAAGCGATGAATGAAATCTTGAATGGGCTAACAAATTATATCAAGGACAATTTAGAAAAGTGTTCGTCAGCAAAGGGTATATGGGACAAACTTCGTGACCTTCACTCAAAAGGAGCATTTACCATGACCACTAGTCAAGAAGATGATGGAAAGAAAGAAGGAAATGCAGAACCCATCATGGAAGTTGAAAATAAGAATGATGACATCAAGGCTAAAGAAGACCTAGAAGATGAAGAGAATGAAAAATATTTTGAAGAATATCTTCTCACTAAACTTATGGTTGCCATGGAAGAGATTATCAATTTGAAAAATGAAAACGAGGAACTTAAGAAGAAATCACTAGCTGGTGACCAAGACCAAATAAGGAAAGAAGATACCTTGTCAAGCCGCCTTGAACAAAGGCACAAAATCTTGAACAAACTTGAAGCAGATATTGGTCAATTCAAGGAAGAGGTCTCCTCTCTTAAAACTCAACCAGAAGAAGCAAGAAAGCTAGTACAAGGAGTTGAGAAGACAATGGAAGCATTGGAAATCATAGAAGGACAGGTTGATGAAGAAGAAAAGGAGAAAAACATCTTGATATGTTAACTAAAAGCAAAAGATGAAAAAATATTTAAACTAAAATCTGACCTCAACCTTCTCAAGGCCGAAACATGTAAAGCTACAAGAATCACGGAAGAAATGGAGAGCATTTTAGATAAGGAAAATGAAGAAATTTTCAGAATGAAATCAGATATCATCTCCCTTAAAACAGAATCAAATGAAGCAACTTATACCAAGGAAGAGATTGAGAAACAACTTTCTACGAAAAATAATGATTGCGAAAGATTGGAAGAAAAAATTGTCTCCCTTAGGAAAAATGTCGAAGGAATGGACAAAATTTTGAAGAGATCTCAAGACTTGGATGACATGCTCAGCCATCAAAGATCCCCATTTGATAAATCAGGTCTTGGCTATGAAGGAGAATCCTCAAGAAAGAATGGTAATGCTTCAAACAACAAGATTGTGAGGAAGCCATAAAGAAATGTTGATGCTCCCAGTGCCAGCAAAGGAAAGGAGAAGAGTCAAGACAACTATGGAATAAATCTTACTCCAAGAAGACTTACAGATGGTGTCAAGAATAAAAAAGTCAATGAATATCATTAAAGAGTCTCAAGGCAGAAAGACTTTAGAAGTACATCAAGGAAATCTCCATCTCCCAGGTACCAAAGTTTATTTCTTGGTTATTGTTATGCTTGTACAAACTTTGGATACATGGCAAAAGAAATCATGAATTCTTATTCATGAACAACATAGAACGCTTCAATTGTCATAACATTGGTCATACGTCACATGATTGTAACTTGATTTGGGCTCCTGCAAAAGCTAGAACCATGCCAGAGAAAAAAGTCACACAAGTATGGAGAAGAAAGAAAATACAATCCGAAAATCTCTTGAACTCTCCAGCCAAAAACACATGTTGTTGACTTGATGAAGTGTTGGGATAGGTTCCCTAGGGTCAGTTTTGGGTTTAGTTTAACCCAATTTTTGTGAAAGTTTTGTAAAGAATGTAAAGTCTCCACGAAATGTGGATGCGGAGCGCGCAGCTAGATAGGAGTCAAAGGGGTTTTAGCCCCTTGTTTGGATAAATAGTAGGTCGGTTGTGGAGACTCACCCATGGTTCGTGGACCATGGTATTGTATTGAAAAAATATATATATAGTTGAGTCATAGTGGGTCTAAGAAGTAGCTAAGTGTAACTAATTCAAGTTAGAGATTGTCTTTTTGGGAAAGTGCAAAGGCAGGAAATCTCTTTTTCTTGTACTTAGGCAAAAGGGGAAGGCTCATGTAGCTGAGTGCGAAGGATGCCTCAATAAGTTGGCAGCTAAGTGTGCGGACCCTTGCAGCTGAGTGCGCAGGGCAGAGAATTCTATAAATTGAACGCTGGAACCTAATAAACACTGATTTTGAAGAAATATCTTGCATCTGAGTATTATTGTTAATTCGGTTCATGTTATGTTCTATCTCTCAATAATATGTTTTCTGTAGAATAATGTATAAATTTTGCACGAATCTACTAAATATATCATATTTATGCATGACTTAAGTGATTATTTTTTTTCGCAAAGTTAAGGATTAATACTGTTATGATTTCTAGTGAATTGGATAGATCTGTGTGAAGGCAGATCTAGGGTTATTAATTAGTGCACAAAAGTGGATAGTTTTCCTCTTTAGAGTCTACAAAGACTGGTCACAGACCTTCGCAAAGGTCTAGAAGCCGTTTTACTAGAGTTACAATATCAGGCCATAGAAGGATACCGATCTAGACGAAGGCAGATCTGAGCCACAAGAGCTTAAGACCACTTATCACACTGTCTCTGGATGTAGAAACCTGGTTCTAGAATCCCTCAATATTGCTTCAGGTGAAACTGAAGTCTGTGCTATGTAGGTTGTTGCCGAAAGGGCTAGCAGTTATGGTTTTTTTGGTTGGCGTGAATAACTCTAAACCTGGGTCAAGCCCCCTTAAGCCAACAAATGGTTTCATTGTAGGGACCGGGATCTATCTAAAAGATGTGTGATAAATGGTTTCTTACTAAGAAAGAGATTGACAAGTGGATTTATTGAAACGAACACGCATTTGCTACTCAAGAGAATAGGAGCCCTAAATTATCCAAGGAGCAGTGGTTGCAGAGAATTTTGTACACAGACGAGACCGACGTGTTCTTCTGTTTCTTCCTTGAAGAACTACACGAGTGGTTGTCTAAATTGGCTGATAGTCAAGGGATGTGGAGGCTTGACGGTCCTATAGTGTGGACTCATGAGCTGGTGTGACGTCTAGAAGCCTCAAAAAAAAAATATCATGCAAGTTGTGGATCATTGGATTGATCGCACATTAGGAAGCCTTGTGACTTATTTCGCAATCGACAGGAATATCAGCTATAGCGAAGCAGAATGAATTCTCTTTAAAGGACCGTGAGGTAAGTATCTGAAATCATTAAAGACTGCAATTAAAATGTTGTTATGTGAAAAGAGGGTTATGTAGTTACCTTAATGTTTGGGGCTATGCAAAGCATGAGATTCTTTAGAAGAAACGGAGGATCCAACCCAGAATATAGTCTGCTTGTTATACCCCCTTCAAGCGACAATGAAGGGACAATGTTGACTACGCCGCGAAGTGCAGTTCAGTTAATTACACAGGGTATTCCGAGGATACCTCATCCATCCACTCCACCTCCACCTCCACCTCCGCCTCATACACCTACACCTTCACCTCCTCCACCTCCATTTCCACCATTCAACATGGCGAACGCGATGAAGATGCCCATTTTTAAAGGAATAGGGAGCAAAAATCCCAAACAATTTTGGTTTTTTGCAGGAGTTGTATGGACAGCACAGTAGATTACGAATGATAACATCAAGAAAGTGAAGATGGTTACAGCCTTACAGGATCACGCATTGACATGGTACATCGAGTATTGTGTTGATTTCCCCAACGCAACATTAGCAAATACCCAGCAAGCTCTGAACAAGGAGTTCATTAAGCCTAAGTCAAAGGCACAGTCATTAATTGAGTTTAAGGAAATCCAACAGAAGGATAAGAAGGGTAAGCAACCAGAGAAAGTTGTGGATTTGGAGGAAAAATAATTCCAAGGCGTGGAGGAATTGGATGCTGAGAAGGTCAAGCCTATCACACGGCTCCCAGAGTATATCCCTCTGTGTAAAGGGAAGGCCAAAGTAATGAAATACCCTGATTCTAGGATGTTTACAGTCTCGACACACCTGTTGCCAGAACAAGTGGAATTTGAATGAACAACCTTAGCGCACTTTCTTGTGCCGAAGATGGAAGATTGGGACCTCACGGACCATGAGAAATTCCCACATTTGGTGACTAGAAAGTACATGATGAAGATTTACTACAAAGTGTTAGAAAATTATATATTACAAGGCAATGGAACACGTAAAATATTGCAGAAATATAAACACATAAAATGCATAAAACAAGAGAGACACAGATATACGTGGTTCACCCAGTTCAGGCTACATCCACAGAGAAACAGCCAGTCCATATTTTTATATTATCCAGCAAACTGAAGAGATACAACCTATAGCAGATCTGCTATAACTCCCTCTTCGCTCTCAATCTGCTCTCTCTTCCTCACTCAGAATACAGATCTACATAGACACAATACAATTCCCTCATATATAGTGAGGGGTTTCCTTCTAGGGAAAAAAACCCTAAATTAAACATAACTTCTACCATCAAATATCTGACTAATGAACGGCCCAGGTTGACTACGAAATTACAACATTTTACAAGGAAATTTTACATCTATTCTTAGCTTCGGGGGTGCTGCCCCCGATCCCCCTGCCAGGGGGGGGGCTCCCAAAGGTCGCAACCGCCCCCCCTAGACCCCCCCTGCAGTGAACATTTTACAGGCAGCATTGTCGCCCTTACGAACTGGGGTCCAATGCAGAAATACCTTTGAATACAGAAGATAATCAGGCTCCACACCCAACACGAAGAGACTAGGGTTACGCAATTGGAACCCATGAAGTGGGTCAGAGGTGTTGAGTAGGTTGGCTTGTTTCACATGCTCTCTGTGCCGCATTTTCATAGATCAATAATCAACACGATGTGTGTGTGCTAGCTCCTCGCGCTGGTGCACGATGGGTGCCTATGGCTTGAGGAGCCTATCCCAATCCGGATATGCTAATTCATTGGATAAAGAAGCTGCCCTATAGAGGGGTGAACCCTACTAAGGAGTTTGGAGGGAAAACTAGATAAAAGGAGCCGGCTGATAAGATGAAGGCAAAATATTCTCTTGTAAAGAAGTCGCGCGAATATTCTATCCACTCCATTCAGGACCAGGAAGTGTAGTTCACCACCCAGATTCTTACAGGGAAGATCATGAGAAAATGTCGCGCGGACGAAGTTTTGGCGCCTGTAGTATCATTAACTGCCCAGTGCACGAAAGGAGTTCAATATAACTAGGAGAAGTATCGGTGCAAGGAGTTCCTCGCGAACTGCCGCAAAGCTCAGGAGGAAAGAAAGCCCTTCCATTATGCATGTCTTTTACTGTCAATTGTATTAGTAGCATGGAGATTTCTGGAGGACAGTCAGTTTCCCCCGCAGCCAGAAGACTTACCAAAGGCAACGAAGTTCGCTTTGTTGTGGTCAACAAAGGATCAAGAGAGGATTAAGGAACCCAAAATTTTCTGGATATTGATGGAGATGGACCTAAGGACATTTATCAGACAGTGGCCAAGGTTGTCCCCAACCTTGTTCGAGTAGTTGAAGGCCTTCACGGAGTTCAAGGTCAATTTCCATAACGTTTCAATCAGGGTGTGGAAGGACCCAAAGCACCTTTGGCACAAGCTACCATATTTAGTATCAGAAACAGATATACAGGAGATCGTGGTGAGTTGGCTAGTGGAGTGGTGTGAACCTAAGGAGCTTGGTGTAGGTACCATCAAAGGTGCAGAAAATTCTGTTGTGCAGTTGACTACCGCGCAGAAGCAGAAAGAAGCAGCTTAGAAGGAAGCACGAGCTCTAGCTGAGTAGAAGAGGAAAGAAGTTGTTGCTAAGGCAGATGTGGAAAAATAATGCATTGCGAAGGAACGCATTGCAAAAGAGCATGCTGAGAAAGAACACATGGATACATAATAATTCAAAGAATCGACTTCATAGCATACAAATGAGCAGGAAATTTCAGGACAAGAAGGAGGTGGTGGAGAGGAGCAGAGCACTCCCTTCACCTTGAAGAAGCGCAGAAAGGATCCGACTGTTGGGCCCTGAAAGAAGCATAAATATAACAAGAAGATGCGCATCAACTCGATGATCCTTACAGAAGGGGATCTCGATGAGATTGGTGACAAGGTCAGAGATTCAACCATAGAGTTATGGTAGCAGTTTGAACATCAATATATGAATATGTTGGGAAGCATCAAGTAGGATCTGCGTGAGCTGTAGATCTAGACCGAAAGGATTCAAGCAAGCTTTGGGCAAGCAAGCAGGGTGAAAGCGAGCCTAGCGCAAGGAAGCAGGAAAGTAGCAGAGCTGGAACAGACTCTGGACCTTAGAGTCATACCTTTACCAGAAGGATTGATCTGGATGGAGTCAAAGGAGGACCATGCTATTCTAGTTACAGTAAAGTACATGGGAGTCAACTTGGTCGCGTTGTCGCTTTAGACACTCCATACGTTGCATCATGGGGTTCCAAATGAGTTAAGGATCAGAGAGTAGCGCACCCTTGTAGTCATAAGTGAGTTCAAGGTGAATAATGAATAGATGTTTACGGAGAAATCCCAGGCACTAAAATAAAAGGAGGAACTGCAAGCAAGAAGTCAGAGTCTAGAGACAGAAATCGAGTAGGCATGCAAGATAGTTCCTGAGTTGAACATCCTATAGGATGTCACAGCTACTACAAAAGTTAGAAAATTAGTTGTTGTGGTCCATGCATCAAAGGATGATATCGGTAGAGTTACCTTTGATTTTCAAATGAATATCTCATAACTACAGCTAAAGTTGCAGCCAACTACACCGCCAAAGGTTTGGGAACAACGCGGAGCAGCGATTGGAGAAAATATGGGCACATTGGATACCGCAGTCATAGACTATGCCATGATGTTTGACCAAGCCATGGAGTTATGGACAAACTTTCAAGAGGACCCGAACTTGCAGAGGTTGAACACAGATGTGAGGGAGACATAACGCAAGTATGATGAAATCTGAGCGACTACGCGCATTTTGGCGCCAGCACAATGCCTCGCGAAGTTGTAGGAAGGCAAGCAGCTGTAAGAACATACGAAAGAATTACAAAGAAAAGAGGCCCTTCTAAAAGCCATATTACAGTCATGGATAGAGGAAGCCTACCACTCTATCACTTCAGGAAAATTTAAAGGTACTACAACAGACACAGAGAACAATGTGCCTTGCAGTGGAAGTCCCGACAACAGAGAAGTTTCTAGAGGAAGTACACCAGGTCGTAGTGCAGAGCGTTGCTGAGATCGTAGCTTTACAAGTTGAGCTAGGTGGCCTCCACAGCAAGATCGAGGTGTCAACCAAGTGACTCAAGGGTGAGGCACCATATTTGTGTTGGGGGCCTGTTGGGATAGGGTACCTGGGGTCAAATTTGGAGTTAGTTTAACCCAATTTTTGTAAAAGTTTTGTAAAGAATGTAAAGTCTCTGCAAAATTTGGATGTGAAGCGTGCATCTTGATAGGAGTCAAAGGATTTTTATCCCCTTGTTTGGATAAATAGTAGGTCGGTTGTGGGGAATCACCCATGGTTTGAAAACCATGGTATTGTATTGAAAAAATCTATATATAGTTGAGTCATAGCCGGTCTAAAAACTAGCTAAGAGTAACTGTGTCAAGTTAGAGATTGTTGTTTTGGGCAAGTGCTAAGGTAGGAAAGCTCTATTTCTTGTACTTAGGTGAAAGGGGAAGGCAACTGCAACTGAGTGTGCAGGAGGCCTTGGTAAGTCTGCAGCTGAGTGTGCAGGACGGAGAAGTCTGTAAATTGACGCTAGAACCGACTAAAGATTGATTTTGAAGAAATATATCACATCTGAGTATTAGTGTTAATTCGGTTTATGTTATGTTATGTCACTCAATAATATGTTTTCCGTAGAATAATCTATAAATCCTGCGCGAATCTGTTGAATCTATCATATTTATGAATGACTTAAGTGATTATATATTTTCACGAAGTTAAGGTTTAATTCTGTTATGATTTCTGGTGAATTGGATAGATCTATGCGAAGGAAGATCTAGGGTTATTAATTAGTGCGCGAATGTGGATATTTTTCGTCTTTAGAATCTGCAAAGACTGATCGCAGACCTTCACGAAGGTCTAGAAGCCATTTTACTAGAGTTACAGTATCAGGCCATAGAAGGATATCGATCTGCACGAAGGCAGATTTGAGCCACAAGAGCTTAAGACCACTTATCACATTGTCTTTAGATGTAGAACCCTGGTTCTAGCATCCCCCAATACTGCTTCAAGTGAGCCTACAACCTGTGTTATGCAAGTTGTTTCCGAAAGGGCTAGAAGTTAGGGTTTTGTTGGTTGGCATGAACAACTCTGAACCTAGGTTAGGCCCCCTTAAGCCAACATGAATATTTTCTTGACATTTTGAGAGTTTGATGATGGAATTCTACTAAAAAGAGACCATGCATGCATTTAGGGGGAGCGTGTGATTCTTGATCATTATTGCAGAAGCTATCCATGAAAGGGTCCTTATGAAACCCTTGATGAGCTATATTAACAATCATTCTTTGATAGATCATTTCTCAGGAACACTCCATTGAAGAACATGATTTCTTATCTATACAATGAACTATTGTTTAATATGTTTTTCCACTTGACCACTAAGCAGAAGTTGGAGCAGTAGAGAAGGCCATCTAATACTAGAGAAATAGGGAAAATAACTATGTTGCTATTATTACAGAAGTTGAATGTCTCGACTCGAGGATATGATGTAAGAATAGGTAAATTATGGAAACAAATAGAGGCAAAATTCAAACAAACAGATACATCTGGGAATGGAGCTTGAAGCAAGAGCAGTTGTCAATAGTAGAAAGAATTTAAAAGATAGTCACAGATTGGATATCAAAATCTGCTAGTGGAGATAACTTGCAAGAACACAAAAAAAGGGCTCATCAAAAGGACTGTAGAAAGGAGAATGTTGTGCAGTCGAATATAGCTCAGGTTGATATTGGTCACTTAGAAAAATAGCAACAGTGAGGCACAACCTCTCACCATTTCATCCAAATGCAATGATGATGAAATGTTGGATGGAAGTGACTTAAAGAGAAGCATAGAGATATAGAGGAACTCGGATCTAAAGAGAGATAGAAGGAAAGACAATTTCAGTGGCATTTTCTCTTGATTCGGACTATGAAGGACTCTTAATTCTGACTATGGAGACAACGGAATATGGATTGAAGCATAAAATCTTAGACTTGAACATTTGGTGTGTGACTATTTGGAATCTGTTTGGAAGCATTGAAGAGGAACATCTTTAAGCATTGTTGAAGCCATGATAAAGTAGTTTTTGAAACATGAAGAAGGGATAATGTGTTAGCTGATGATAAGGCGGAAATCCTTCTATCTTGAGTAAAATTAAGATCACTATGACAAGGGGAGTAGCATACCCATGAAGATCTACTATTCATAAAGAAGAGTAGCAACGTGATAGGGGGAGTACTTGGGGACCCCATTTTCCATTGATGTCAAAGGGGAAGAGAATGTTGAAAGTGAAATAATATTGTCATCAATGACAAAGGGGGAGATTTTTAATCAGGGTTGTCAATATGGCAGTGTTTGTGATGGAAAATTCTTGTGATCATAATGTTGCCCATGAAGGACCCAAAGACTGAATAAAACATATGGAATGAATGAATGAATATATATATATATATATATATATATATATATATATACAGAATAGAAGCAGTAGACCCAAGGAGGAAAGCCAAGGAGAAGCAGATCCGTGAAGTAACAAGAGCAAGAAGCCAAGGAGGAAAGCCATCAGGAAATCCATTGGAAGACAAGAACTGGATCCATCAAAGAGTATCCATCATAAATCACAAAGAAGCCACAGGAAATCCAAGCCAAGAGTAAGAGTCTGTTACAATATGTTTTTATTGAAATATCGCATGTACCAAGAGTAAGAGCCATATTGAAGATATCGCATGAAATATCAGAGTAATATCGAAGGAGTTAACATATCAGAGAAGTTAACATAATCGGAGGAGTTAACATATCGAAGGAGTCAACATATCAAAGGAGTTAAGGAACATCTGAGTATTAAACCATGGAAACTCTTTAAAGTTCACAATGCATGTAATAAAACCTTTTTAACAAAAGTCCACAGCGCATCGGAGTTAATATATCAATGGATTTATTATGCGTCACCACTCAAATTCCTCGATTCCGACATGAGTATTGCATACTCGCTAAACCATTATAATACACCTTAATGAAACATCACGTTCATTGCATCGGAAGTTATGTATCACAAAGTCTTAAAGATATGTCACACAAAAAATCGTCGATTGCGATATAATATTGCGGACCCGCTGCACCATTATAATACGCTCTAAAAGAAATATCGCATCTGTCGCATATCGCAAGCCATAAAAGGATGCTACATTCAAAACTGTTGATTGTGATAGAGTTGTGGACCCGACGGATTTATTAATAACTATTTAATATCATATCGCATATGCACCGTCATAGTAGGGGATTAGAAATGTTATGTGCAGACCTCCGAAGTTGCGATTGCGGGAGTTTTATGAAGTTGCGATTGCGATTTAAGCAGTGACGTGGCATGTGGGACCGCCAGACATCTATTATAATATGAATGTTCATAAATAAACAGGTTTATGATATATTTGTAATGTGCAGCCCCATACACAAGTTGGCCTCTCCTCCAATGAACATGTCTTTTGGGTATTGATGAGATTCATATATATATATATATATATAAGTTAAACGCTCCACCTCAAGAAGTGAATTGAGCTCGGGCATCTATCACTGAGACAAAGGATAGTTCACAACTTGTGAATGTGAAGGAACAGAAGAAAGAAAAGCTGAATTTTGAGTGAGCGAAAGAGGAAGTTGAAGATCGAGTGAGCATAGAAGGAAGTCGAAGGTCTAGCGGAAGAAGAAGGAATCCAAAGGTCAAGCATTATGTTGATTGGGTTATTCATTGAAAGGATCGGACCTAGAATGAATCCGTAGAAGCACAGCCCGCGATCTGTTAAAAAGATTGAATAGATAGGGTCGTTTTAATTGAATACACAACCTGTAGCCACAACAGTCACTCCTCTGAAGCAGTTACTCCTGAAACCACACTCCCGAAGCAGTTACTACGACAGTTAGGATAGAGGGTTGAAACATAGAGTTGTCTTTGTGTAGAGCTTAGTGCAGTTCATTGTAGACACATTGAAGTTGTGTGGATACTATTGAAGACCATGATGTATTAGTCATCATGATGTGACTTGGAGATTTTGCTTGGGTATAATGAAGATAAATGGTGATACCTTCTATGAGACAACTTTTTCATTAATGATGTAGCATGGAGACTACAGTGAAGTTGTAGATTGATAGAACTTGGTTAAGAAGGTTTTGGGAGCTGTGAATTACTATTAAACAAATCTAGACAAAGTATAGCAGTGGGTTGTAGCCCAGAGGGTTGGTGCCCTGAAGGTTGGAGCCTTGAACAAACAAGGTAGGTGCCTTGAAGGATAGGGTTGGAGCCCTAGAGGATCAGTGTCCTCAAGAAACCAGCTCAGACCTTGTACCAGAGAAGGGTTGGTGCCCTAGGGGTTAGAGCCTCTAAACACAAGGTCAGTGCTTTGAGAATATAGGGTCGATGCCCTAGAGGTTGGAGCATCATAAAAGACCAAGTTGGTGCTTGGCAACAAGTTGGAGCCTAGGGAACTGAATATCGGTGTATTCATCAAGGGTTGGAGCCCTATATATTGTACTTGATTCATTATAAATAGTATATTAATAAAATCATTTATTCTTATTGTTCATTTTGTGTTCTAAATATAATTTATTTAATTGGTAAAAGTAACAATTGAAAATGAATAATGATTCACCCACCTCTTAGTATTTCCAACATATCTTTCCAAGACTTGTTGTAGATTAGTATATCATCAAAAAATACTAGCACAAATTTTCTAAGGGTGGGTTTGAAAATGGAATTCATCAAACCTTGAAATGTAGAAGGTGCATTGGTAAGGCCAAAAGGCATGACCAAAAATTCATAATGACCCTCATGAGTTCTAAATGTTGTTTTCGGAATGTCTTCAGTCTTCATTCTGATTTGATGATATCTTGAACGAAGATCCAACTTGGTGGAGTAAATTGCTCCATGTAATTCATCCAATAATTCATAAATGAAAGGAATAGCAAATATATGTTTAATAGTGAGCTTGTTGAGCTCCCTATAATCCAGACACATGCACCATGATCCATCCTTCTTGTGCACCAATACTACTGGATCAGAGAAAGAACTTTGACTAGGTTGAATTATACTAGCCTCTAGCATTTCTGCAACCATACGTTCAATTTCACTATTTTGGGCATAGGGATATCTGTAAGGCCTAATTTTTGGAGGAACACTTCCTGGAATCAAATGAATAGCATGATCAAGATCATGAATAGGTGGGAGGACTTTGGGAGTCTAAAATACCTTGGAATGATTGTCTAATGCTTTTTGGAGATCTGGAGAAATAAATGATTTTGATGTGGGAGCCTATACCGAACATAATTGTGCAATTATGCCTCGTTGTTCTTTCTTTAGAATATTTGTCATGTTGTTAGAGCTAACTATCTTTCATGGTTTCCCTACGATACCCCTTAATTCAACTTCCTTTCCTTCCCGAAAAAATTTCAAGAAACGTTCCTGAAAATTAAAATCTATTGTACCCAAATATTGTAGCCATTGGAATCCTAGTACAACATCAGCATCACCCATTGGAATGGAAAGCATTGGAATATTCAATACATATTCTCTCAGGATAGCTTGATATTATGGCACTTTCCAAAGAAATTTATGGTTCCTCCATTTGCAACCATCACTTGAAACTGTGGTGTTGGATATAGGAAGCAATTCAATTCCTTGGCTATCTTACAATGAATAAAATTATGGGTGCTACCCAAATCAATCAACACTATTACCTTTGTCTTCTTGATATCTCCTTCTATCTTGAGAGTTTGAGGAGTGGTAATTCCTGCCAATGCATTACAAGATATGTTTGGATTCATTTTTTATTTCTCTAGGGTTGGTTCCTGGTGTATATCCTCTTCTTTTGAAATTTCTTATTCCTTTTCTTCCTCCGCTTCGCAATCTATGCAAAATAACTTCTTCTCATCACACTTATGACCTTCAGTGTATTTTCTATCACAACTGTAACAAAGTCCTCTTGCTATTTTTTCTTCCAATTATTGTGGTGTCAACCTTGTAGGTTTTGGAAGGCTAGGGGCAGAACACTTCCATCTTTATAGTTGTGAGTGGTAGGCTTCCTTGTTGCCATAATTTTACTTTCAATTTTTCTTGCCAACCTGAATGCCTTCTCCAGTGAATCAAGTTCCGAAAGGCGAACCTCATGTTGGATTTTATCCGTTAAATTCCCTATGAACACATCAATCCTATGCTCCTCTGGAATGTAATTTACCCTTATATTCAATTTTTGGATGTCCTCAATGTTCTCCACCATTGAACCCTTTTGTTTGAGATTTATCAATTGGCTAAAGAATGTGTTTCTCTTTGTATCATCCTAATGTGCTATCATTTCCTCCATAAAAATTGGCCAAGTGACAATTTGTTTATAAGATAAAATCCATCGATACCATACAAACTGATTGGGTTCCAAATATAAAGTTGCAATTTGTACCTTTTGTGTGTTTTTCACATTATGGAGATCGAAATATGTGTTCCATCTGTAGTATCCATGTTACGGGATCCTTGCCATCAAACTTACTCATATCGATCTTTGGAACATGGTGGGTATTCAATCCAACATTACAGTCTATGAAATCATTATTAACATTTATTTTGTTCTCGTCATGAGTTTCCTCTACTACCTTTTCACCATTAGGAAATATTTCTTGTAGCAAATTTGTCAAACCTTCCATGTATTTCTTCAAATCTTCCATGTTGCCTTTCAGTTTTGCTTCTATATCATCGATCTTAGCTTCCCTGACATTCTTAAAACCATTAATCTTAGCTTCTATACCATCAATATTAGCTTCCATTCCATTCTTCAAACCATACATCATAGCTTCAGTTACTTTTTGTGAGAGCGAAATTTGTTGCACTTGGTCTCGTAATTTTGATATATCATGTTGCATTTCTTCCTCTTCTTCATGTGTCATAGTAGATATTTCGGGTTGCTTACTAGTTTTTTCCATTTTTTTTCTTCGTTTCATCAAATAATGATAATTATGCTTCACAATTCCCTTTGAATCACTTCAAACTACTTTCTCAAACAAAACTTATGCAAATTTTAAAAAAACTATACACATTTTTTTTTCGCTTTGTAGGAGCTCGATGTTGATTCTGATGTATATCTATAATTGCAGATCTCCAAGCTCTAACATTTTGTCTTGTGGTAGCCCTATGAGTCCACTTTCCCACCCCACAAGTCTGATCTATATTTGATTCTCTAAGAAAGACTTATTCCCAATCTCCCACGATGACCTGATTATAGACGGTTCAGTAGAGAGAATTTGTATGAAGTTCCACATGTCACTGTTTCGACCCTCAACCCTGAAAACAATACCCAAGAAACTAAAATCCGTCCTCTTTCTGTCCCTTTTTATGAAATTTGAAGTTGATGCTCAAACCGAAAGTTATGACGATTTTCTAAAGTTACCTGTTTGAGATTGAATTCTGGAGCCTACAAAAACCCTAACTTCCTTGGATCATATCTCCAAAAATATAGTGAGACAAGATCTAAAATTCATACACAAGGTTCAACAAGATTTCAGCTCAAATGGGTTTTAATTTTAGCTTCTGATGCTTTGTAAAACAAGTTTATAGCGAAAATTCCACGATGGCTTGTTTGAAGCAGCGCAACCCTAGAATCAAAATCTTTGATACCAAATGTTATGCAACCAACTCACAAAATAGAATAAGAGATAGATAAACGACTTCAAAATTAGCCTCTTTGAGGGGGAAACCTCATTTAAATTGAACAAATGAATAATTCTTGGATGATACAAATGACAAAACCTCATTTCTATATATAGGAGTCTAAGGGGTCACAACATAATCAGAGCCGACATAACAATAATAATGTAAGGGCACAACAATAACCATAAGGGGCTATAGTGACAATAATAATTGGGGAATACACTAGTATTATAGGGACCTAAAAATTTATTATTAATATTTTTTAAAGTGTTGCATATCAAATCTATTTTAAACATTAATAGAATTATAAATATCTCACATACCTTGAATTAGAAGGCACCTATTAATAGAATAAGAATTGTCTCTCTTTCTATCTCTATATGTGTTTCATGTTAAAATCTTTTAGTCAACAAGTATATTAAAATATTTTATTTATAATGCATGTTAAACTTTTCTTTGTTACTAGTATTTTTAAATCTTATATATCAACTCCATATTGAGAATGAAATACATTTTATACAATAGATATTTTTTCTTATTAACATGTTCTTGTTTTAAGTATTACATGTAAAATGAACATAGAATGATTACATAATATTATTTTGTATGAAGCAATAATATTATTTTATGTCAATTCATATTAAGTTATGAAGAAATTAATTTGTTGTTGTTGTTTATCAATTACTTTATCTCTCGATATACTTACATTAATAAATAAAAATAATAAGAGCAATTTGTTTTTAAATATAACGTTATGTGACAACATCTCCTCCATACTGAGTTGTAGGGCACCTCTTGACGCAATCATTGTTAATGTCATCATTGTGTCTCGAATATGTAATCATGAGTCATAATTCAGCCATGTGTGGGCTTACTGATGTATGTATCTCATTGATATTGCCTTGTATGAAGCCCTCTACTTTTATTGCATATCATTTGTTCATTGATTGTATGAAGTCATTGGTTAGTTTGTGGCCTCTTGCATGTGGAAACAAGGCAGAAGTAGTAGAAAAATTCTTGCACAATAGCAAGACAAATATGTTTGCAGCCTGATCTGATTTCATCAATAAAACCTTTGTCTCATCCTTCCCTATGGGACTCAGCATAGTGTTTTCCAGTGGTGATTAGGCCACCCTTTTCCCTTGATGTCAAAGCGGGGGAGTGACACAACCACTAGCAAAAACTAGAGAAGTGATCAGTCAACTTGCAGAGAAAAACATTAGGTTAGTGGTTGAGGTTGTAGGTTGACATCAATTCCAAAGGGGAAGAATGTTGGCATTGAAGTCAAATATTGATGATGATGTCACCGCTATTGATTGGTTTTTTATGGCTGAGGGTGCATTGTTGTTGTGGCAAGGTTGCAATTTTGTCTCATGTGATGATGTGGCTAGAAAAAATATTATTTATCTAGTCATTTTAAGTCCTTGTATGGAATAAGTTTAATGTTTTTTATCTTTTGGTTAACCTCTCCATTGATTCATGGCTTGACTCAATCCTTCATGGTATAAACACAAATATTATTAAAGCCATGGTTTGTTATTGAAAATGTAAATGCAGTTGTTACTTGATTCAGTCCAAGAAAGTATAAATGCATTAATAATAAATGGAAATGGTCCAACAAGTTGTACATTGCACATTGATAATAAATAAAAATGGTCCAAGAGGTTTCACATTGCTTTGGTCCATTTATTAGAATATGGGCCACAATGGTCAAATATTTTTCTATGAAATGATTTGGTCCGAGTTTGGTCATTTAAACGTGTTCTGATGTCATATTTAAATACCATCAAATATTACCAATGGCTCTTTCCCATGGTAACCATGAACTAATGTGATCTAATTGATTTTTCGAAGACTATAAGGATAGTGCGCGATCGAGCAGTTTGGGTGTGCATTTTTTGGAGGTTGATCGTTCTGAATTCACTACACTAGCGCAGATTTTTTTCAAGTTTCTTTGAATTTTTCTGGCACGAGTACTCAGCAAATTGGTGGCAACCCGAGTCTATAGCGAGTTTGTCTCATCCATTGTGCATCATCTTGTAGTTGTGATTGGCTCAATCATTGAGGTGTTCGGCACCACAGTAGTATATGTTGTTATCACTTAGAGAAAACCTTAGATGTAAGAGAAAAACTCCAAGTTAACCTATAACCAATGTTTCGAATTGAAATCTATCCCTTTCAATTTGAAGGCGGATTCCTTCTATAACATTCAAATCTGATTGGTTATGTACTTAGAACAATGGTTAGATTTGATTGGATCATATAAACTTTGTTTGGAAAGGAAAGGTAAAACCATTGCGCATGGAGTCTCGGATACAAAGATACTAGCTACATGTCACATAAATCAGTCTAACATAGGCAATATAGTTGCAAGCTTCTTAGACAAATAATTAATGAGGGATCGTAGGGGACAATAGAAGTAAACATCAAAAAACAGAGAAACCATGTGAATTTTGCGATTGATAATTAAGTTGAAAAACATATAGGAAATATGAATAACCTGAAACAGAGCATTTACACAAAAAAAATCATAACCTTTATTCAAATTACTAAAGATCAATGGATTCAATCTTTGACTAAGAAAGAGGAAAAGCACCATAAGGAACTGACTAGAAACCTTCAACACATCAATCTCTGAAATGTTGTAATATTGCTTGCAGAAATTTCTATTTATATCAAAATAATATACACCGGGTCTGATTTTCAAAAAAAATTGAACCCTTCTTCATTATACAGAGCTTGTCTTTATAGAAAAGATTACAAACTAAAGCAAGTTTCTTGTTCACACTTAATTACAAATTTCTAAATATAAAAAAAAAGTGTATATCTAATCCAAACTAAATACATTACTTTTGTTCCATCATAAAACAAAAGAAATAATATTTTGTATATGAAGATCATGTTTTTTTTAGATTCCTGGTTGAATCTAAGGATCCCCAAGTCAAATTTGATGAGGTGGCTCTCCAACTAAAAGTTTATTAAGTGTTTTTATAAAAATAGAAAAGATTAATTTAGGCGAATTCCTGAAAAATAGGCTTAAAATATCAATTCGAATCTCTCAACCCGTGATATATGTGCAAAATCTAAAAGAAGCTTTTCTTAATGGACCAGTTTCAACAAAAACCTCTTTATGTTTTCAAACATTCGTTTCCATATGTTCGTAAACCGTGCCTGAAATTACTGCCTTTTATAGGAAAAAACGGAGTTTTAACTAACCCTTTTTACAAAAATGCGCAGTTACTCTAGTTGTCAATACTTTAACCCTATTTTTTACAAATCAACGCTGACACTCTCATTTTCAGCACTTAAAAAATTATTGACTAAAATCATGATAACATATATACATATCAAAATATCTTATGAGGATTGGAAACGATATTTTTCACAAATCATATTTCATTTTACCTATCCAAATGGAAGAGAAAAAAAAATCATATATTCTATGTGTATGGAGTGAATTTTATTGAGTTAGGTATTCCATATGCCAAGTTTTGGTTTGATCGATGTGTATGGAGCAATAGATCAGAGTGCATGTGTTGTAGCTATGGGTTATGGTATAGATTGATTTCCATACATGATGATACAGAGGTGCTGTGTGTATTGTTAGATACAGTGCGATGATGAGTTGAGTAATTGTTGGTGCACATAGCCTGAGAGACAAACAGAGAGATATCAGAGTACGGTGTTGGAAATGAGTTAGAACATATATCTTACATACTTGTGCCATATGTTGTAACCCTGGATACAACCACTGGCTACACGAGACCAATGCCCAAGACATCCACAAAACTTGTTGGACACCTAATCCTCTAAGGGTTGTTGTGGAAGCTGAATAGTCTAAGGAAGTCCAAGAGACCTTGGAATACGAAACCAAAGGTCATATGAATGTACTATAAATGTATATCATTTGTTAATAATAGACACTCTTATGCTTATCATTCATCTTCTGTTGCTTCCATGCATGTGTTTAACATGGTATCAGAGCGGGTTCCTTCCTGCCCTTCTCAAATTTGAATCGCTAGTTTTATGGTGTAGTGATTTTCGATGTTTCTCTATTTTGTGCATAATTGTCTCTTTGTTAGCTACTTCCTTGCATTGTCTACAGTCTTGAAATAGAAAAACAAAATAGCACTGGTCTCTTGCATGATTTAATGATTCTTTGTTTCCTTGATTCCCTGCCAACTCTGTTGCATGTAGTACTGACAAAATAAAAGGAAATGATTCGGGCATTGGTTCATTCCTGTTCAAGTCACCTACTCTGGCCATTGAAGTTTTGTGAATTTTGAAGTTCAGGTGCAATGGTATTTCTAGTATGTACGGTGGTCAAAAATCCCATATGGAGAATCTCATGTCATGTGTGTTTCCATTACCATTCTGCTATACGTTTTCTGTCGTTTTCCCTTGCCATTCTGTTATATGCTGACTACCTTTTCTATTTGTTAGGTTATGCAATTCTGCAATAATATATAACATTATCATAATTTTGTGTTAATGTTGTCCATTATATGATTGTTCCCTTCCCTATATCAAAGTTAATGTTGAACGGTTATGAACAGTCATACCGCGTTCTCCCGTCATTCGCACCTTTTGAGTGTTTCATCAGAGCTCTGCTCCGGAAACTCAACTGTGGTTCTTTGCTTCATTAACTATATGGATTCAAGGGAATATGCCAACAATCCAGATATTGGAATTCAGGGTTACTAGTCATGCCGCTCTACAAAATTGTTGCGTTTGATTCTGCGAGTATCAAGGGGAAAATCTACCTCTTCTTTTCGATTTCTAGACTTCTGCATACGGGTTCTCACCCTCACCGATAAAGGTTTTGTACCCAAATAATTGTAGCCAGCAGACAGGAGGGTTTCGGTACATGTCAATCTGATCAGGAGGGATGAAGATTGTCTTGTCTGAGATCCAACATATGTGCCTTTTCAAGGTTTAGGCAGAACACTTGGTAGCTCTAGCTCATCAGCTCTTGAGCTCAGTTCCTCTTTGACAGTACAGCCAACTACTGTTCAGCATTCATCAGGTCTCATAATGGATGATTCTAAGCCATCTACATCTTTTCAACTTCTCTTATCTAACGAGACACCCATGGTGGCTCGCTTCGATCACCATCACACAACTGTTGATATACGGGCATTCATTGATGTTGTAAGGCCTAGAAGTGCTACATCATATCAACTACAAGCAATGGGTTTCCCTCCAAATCCATTGAATGATCTGACGCAGACCATAGAAGAAGCAGGACTAATCAATTCTATTGTAATACAGAAATTTTAGTTTGTTAGTCTCATTAAGGAAAACTTGAAGATTTTAACATAATGGCACATCATGATTACTATCTTGGTTATTAAATCCTTGTAAATGTTTTGTTTCTAAGTCGAAAGGGAAGTCTATCCCAAGAATGGCGATCTCTGGTGAAGTCTGGTTCTTCTTCTTGGCGGTCTATAGAGGATTCGGATTTGCGTTTGGCCGTGTGTAGAGGATTCAGATTACTGGATCAATAGTATTCTTGGAGGATTTATTATTGAATTTTCAATTGACACATCAGTATCCTACAATGAATTTGAGCGTCGATTTTTCAAGGGTCAAAAAGGTAAGTATTTAAATTCCATAAATCTCTAGATTAAGATGTTGTTGTGTGAAAAGGACATAATGCGCATGCAAGTGGATTGATGTTTAAAGGGAATAATATTAGATCTATGCGTAGTGGAAAGAGATTCAGAATAGACTACAATAATTTTGTTGAAGCCATTTACAGTCCATTATTGGGTGAATCAAAAAGCGAAGAAGAAAGGAGCAACCCTAGTATGCCTAGAGGTGCATCACAGTCAAATAATCAAGGCACTTCAGGGATTCCCCATCCGACAACTCCATTGTCACCTTCACCTCCACCTCCACTTCCCCCATTTAATATGGCTAATGCAGTAAAGATGCCTATTTTTAAGGGTCAAGGATCAGAGGATCCTGAGCAATTTTGGTTTATCACGGAAGTTGTAAGGAAAGCACAAAAGATCAATGATGAAGATATGAAGAAATATCAGCTTGTCACATAGTTGCAGGACAGAGCGTTTTCATGGTATATTAAGTACAATATAACAAACCTAGCCACTTTGCTAGTTGAGATGAAGAAACCACTGAACGCAGAGTTCAAGAAACCAAAGTTTCAGTCCCAACACATTATGGAGATAAAAGAAATTAAGAAAGCAATCAACAAGTCTGCTTGGGAATTAGATCAGACGCTAAAATGTTTTTTGGGACAAGTCAAATTCATATCTTTAAAGAGCAACACAAAGAGTGGTATATAGCTTCGCTATTACCACTATCGCAACAAAAGATCGCATCACAAGCTGAGGCATTAGAAATTGTGATGAAGCTAGAAGCATCGCCGGTACAGGATACTCACATAGGAGTTCAACAGATACAGATCTAGCTAGAAATATTACATATGGAGCTACAAGATTTAAAGAAGGGAAAAGAAGTTCGGCCTGATACGCGCTCATGTATTTGGTGAATCAAGTGTAAAGTGGAAGGTCACTATAAGGACCAGTGTCCTGTCTATCCCAATTATTTGGCCTTGGAGGTCCTAATCCTCTCAAACCATAACCTAGCGCTCGACCAAGTACCAGATCAAGTGTCTGGTGTAGTATTTTCCAAGTTGCGGGCCAGCACCCAACTGACCATTGTTATTTGTTATAGAAGTATGTGCAGGCCCCAAAGCAGTTATTTTGTAACATCTTACAGTCAGTAGGACGTGACGAAATAAATTGTTGCCACTATGATTTGATGATAGGACAAACTGCGTGTACAGAATGCATGTTGAAGGTCGCAAACATGAAGATCATGGTTCACCTGTGGCCCGCGGAGGATTTCAAGATCGAGGACACAGTCAAGGAGGGGGCGTTGGACAAGGTCAGGGTCAGATTATATGTTATAACTGCGGTGAAGCTAGACATTTTCAATGGGATTGTTAGAACCCCACTACCCCTTCCTATAAGTATTGTAGGCAGTTTGACCATGTGATAGAGGATTGTCCTGTTTTGATGGCTAAGTTGTAGGAAAAGAAGAATCAGCAACCTACACAGAACTTCCAAATGATAAGTTCTAAACCATGCGAAGATGATCCAAGTGTTAACATAGTGACATGAAGCGGCACAGCTACAGGAGAAGATAAAACATAAGGGAAGAAGCCTATGGCAGATACATGGATCAGGAAGGCTGGAGAAAATAGTATCGGGTTCAATATGCAGAGGGAAAAAGAAACCTTCATGGAGGCAAAGAAGATTTTGATGGACCCAAGAGCTTCCACATCAAATATTTGGATGCAACTAGTACCACGAAAGGATAATCCTCAAGTGGTTACTACAACGGAGAACCCTGATCCGACCATTTTGAAGTCCTTTCTGTAGACCTGTATGAATTTGCTAAGGGATCAAAAAGTAGTGGAATGATTTCAAGAACTAATTGACAACTATACCAGTAAAGAGAAACCACAGACTGAACAACGTGCAATAAACAAAGTCAACAAAAATAAGAAAATAATTGGCCGAGAAATGTGATTAACTATGCAGATTGGAGAATTCGAAATAGATCAAGTAAATCTAGACTTGGGATCGAATGTGAATGTATCACCAAAGTAATCTTGGGAGAATATGAGGCAACCAAAGCTACAATGGTCATTGATTCAGTTGCACATGGCCAATTAGCAGAAAATTATCTCGATGGGTCGATCGCATGGCGTTGTTGTGGACATTGAAGGAGCAAGTGTGATGGTGGATTTTGAAGTCATTGAGATTGTGGACGAGATTAATCCATATTTGGTTTTACTTGGAATTGATTGGGATTTTGATATGGATGCCATGATCAATATGAAAAGGAGAAGTATGGTATTCGAGAAGAATGGTACCAGGGTTGTTGTTCCTTTGGACCCCTATGAAGGAGCACAGTATACAAAATATGTCCGCGACGAATACGATGATGACTATATTGACCATATATATAGTTAACTACGCGGGAAAAGGATTGGATCAACCCCACCATAGATGGGAGGATAAGCTAGGAAAATAATAGTTCATGTGTCTTGGACTCTAAAGGCGAATTGAAGAATTTGCAGAACCGGCTGCACGAAGTTTCTACTCTGCGCTGTAATAGACTTACCAAATCTCTTTAATGCGTCTCAACAGAGGTACGTAATTTATCTTACTATGATGGGCTAGGTTATTTCATCTTATTTCTTTATGAGTTTGAAAGGGATGTACCAAAAGAACAACGATTCCAAGCCTTGGATATAGCTTTAAGGGCTACACTTGCGCGATGTTGGGGCACGCATAAAGATAATATAGGAGATTGGAAGGAATATCACTGAATGATGAGGCTCAGGTTAGGGGCATGCAAACACAAGGCTCGTCGAGAAGTACAATGGTAAGGATGACCCCCGAGAACACTTGTCCCGTGGGACTATGGCATGGGGCGAAGAACCTCAACCAGAATGGATATATATGTTTCTCCACACTTTGGATGTGAGACCGATGAATTGGTATCTCGAAACAGAGGTTCGCCATGGCACCGCTGACTCGTATGGTGTGAAGGAAAGCTTCATATTGACCTTTAGCTTTGAAGATGGTTTTCATTGTATTGATGATGCCCTTCAGGAAATCAGAGCAGCAATTTTTTGGACACCAAATGAGCCAATGACTTGGGTACAGCCCAATTGGAACACACAGTTGCAGCATGTAATTGAATGTTACAATATAACCACAGAAGAAGGCGAGCATGATCCATGCAAAATTAACATGCCTGAATCAGAAGGATAGCATGAGGTTGCGGGACTAGAATTTGAGATACCTAACATAACATAGCTTGTTAAGATGAAGCAAGTCAATATAGGCTTAGGTATGGTGTATGCGCTGCAAAAATTCAGGCATTACTTATTAGGTGTGCACTTCAAGATGTTCACGGACCATTCTGCACTGAAGTACTTGGTGAACAAGCCTGTTTTGGGGGGGTCTGCAAGTGGCTATTTTTGTTCCAAGAGTACAACTTTGAGGTCATAGTTAAGCCAGGATGATTGAATGTTGGGCCGGATCATATGTCCAAAATTGAGACTAGCAAGAAACCAACATTGAAGAAGTATTGCCCGATGCACAGCTCTTTGCATTAAGGGTTGCTAATGATCACTTCACCGATAGCACTTGCTATTTGTCTACCGGAGTAGCCACTAAGGAGTATACAACTCAACAAAAGAAAGAACTTGTATGCAGAGTTGCAGATTTTTCTCTGATTGTCAGACATTTGTATCAAATGGGCCCATATTGCGCAGATATGTCCTTGAGCACAAAAGACACAATATTTTGGTAGAATCACATGGTGGTGTCATGGGAGGACACTATGCAGGAAAAGCCACTGCGTAGAGCGGTACTATGGTGGCCCACGATGCACAAGGATTACAAAGAATATTGTAGTGCTTGTGATGTCTGCCAGAGGACCAAAAGACCATCGAGAAGGGATGAATTGTCGTTAAATCCACAAGTCACCTTGAATTCCTTTGATATGTGGGTGATAGACTTTTTTGGGCCGATCAATCCACTGAGAAAGAAGATTGGTGTGCTATACATTATTACTGCGACGAATTATCTCAACAAGTGGACTTAAGCACAACTGGTAAAGGATTGTAGTGCAAACATTATTTTTCACTTCATCTTTGAATATATCTTGTCGAGATTTGGGTGTCCAAATATCTTGATAAGCGACCGAGGATCGCACCTTCTACACAACACTATTGAAGCATTAACAGATGAGTTTCAGGTACATCATCAGAAGAGCATGCCTTATCATCCTCAAGTGAATGGCACAGTTGAGGATTTCAACAAAATTTTAAAGAATGCTCTGACTAAGGTATGCAACGTCAATAGAAGTGATTGGGATGTGTGCATACTAGCAATTTTATGGTTATATAGGACTACCTGCAATAAGTTGACAGGACAGATTCTGTTTAGATTGGCTTATGGATAGGAAGTTGTAATGCCTATGGAATACATAGTACCCAGTCTTCGGATTGTAGTCGTTATAGATATGGAAGATAGCGATATTATGTAGGAGAGATTGGAACAACTACTCGAGCTGGAAGAAGATCGCTTTCTTGCAGGATTTCACCAAAAGTATAGAAAGCCCAAGAAAAGGCATGGCAGAATCGGCATATTAAGCAGATTACTTTTAAGAATGGAGACTTGGTTCTATTGTATGATTGTAAGTTCGTGAAGTTCCTTGGTAAGTTCAAGATGCATTAGCTAGGACCATATGTTATCAAGGATATCTCATATGGTGGCGCAGTTCAGCTCGCGAAGCTAAATGGAGAATTATTTTTTGGACGAGTAAATGGTAGTAGATTGAAAATATATAGGGACGATTCCATCCCTGGGATTGCACAATGACTATATGGATGAAGGAAAGTCTTAGTGCTACAGGCAGTTGGAAGGAAGCATGGGACTATAAAGTACTCTTCCAAAGAAGGACTTTGTCGAAGAGGGAGGGTTCTACGATATTCAAGAGGATGGCATAGATGGAGGAAGTTGTGATGAAGAAGGGGTAACTGCACTATAAGGAAGGGTCTGACACAGTTCGTCCAGAATATGACCGTTGGGGTTGCTACAGTTGATTTGACAGGGAAATTGTCATTAAAAGGAGCAGGGGGAATGCATTTAAGGAGCATATATGGGCAAATCTGCTGCCAAATTCGCATTTATGAGAAGGATATGAAGGAGATTGAGGGTTTTGAATTTGAAAAAATTTATAAATATGGCACCCCGCTCCATATTCAGACACTTTTCTTGTTGAGAATTCGAAGTGTGATTTTTCGCCTAAGTGTGAGTCGAGCATTCTGTTGCATGTTTGCTTGGAATTGGAAGGAGATTGAGCAAGAGTTTATTAGACAAGGGCTAGGATCCATTATGACTTCTACACCTCTAGCACATGCCACTACACCAAGATCGTCGAGGAAAAAGCCTACTGCCGCAGCAACAACAACCAAGAAGCAGAAGAAGCCACAAAAGCCTCTAGTTAGGAATTCACCGAGGAAAATCTCCATGGAACAACAGACTAAGGAGATAATTGATAAGCTAAAGCAACCGATGGAGTCTCATGAAGAATATAGATTATAACTTGGATGGTGGTCTACAAAGCATCCCTTGTAAGGCCAAACCACGATCCTGATGGACTTCTTGTTGTTTGAGTGCTTCTCAACATTTACTAGCTTCCAATCTTCCATGTCATTTATTTTCTTCTATCATATGTTGAGTGAACCATTGTGTTTTGTTTTATTGAATTTCCCATTGGTGGGTTTCTTTATGAATGATGTCGAATCATATAATTCCTCTTTCTTGCTCCATTATCAAAGATAAGTTTTCAAATAAATAAAAGCATATGTGTTGGTGATGATATCAACTAAAATAGTATTTATTATCTATTGGACCTGAGTAGGATTTTCAATTTTTAAGTTCTTAAGGTATGAAATTTTAGTATGGGGTAATTATTGTTTAGTGGAATCCAAAAGGATATTTAGATTGGTTTGTTCTCTAGGGCCCATGCTTGTATGCAACCCTAAGTAACTTACCACTGAGTTTCGTGTTTTGTGATTTTAGCCATTTTTTCCTGTAATAACTCAATTTATGTTGGTTTATGTAGCCAACAATGTTCTACAATATTAAGGAATGGTGATATGCTTACCCTTTCATTTGTGCACACTGGAGGCCCTTTTTACTTGCTTTATTTTTCCAATATGTGGATGGACAGATTCCTCGGCACAATCCCCTACCATTTATGTAGTATACTTTTTTGTGGTGTCTTCAGCATAAACTTGTCTATGTAGCTTTGGTGTTTTCCAATTTCAAGGTATTAGTTCTCTCTTTGTCCCCTTCTGCAGCCATGCTCCTATTTATTCTCTTTGTGGGTGGAAGTTGTTATCACTCAGGTTGTCCCTTGGCTCCTTAAGGGATACGGCCGAGGTAACCACAAACCAATCTTTGGACTGCAGGTCCTAGCCTACCTGCAATCAGAGAGGGCTCTCTCTTTATGATTTAGCTTTGTTGATGATGATTTTAGGCTAGTTATTGGGTTCAAGGGGTTTTGTTTTGATTTTGGTGGGAAGGATGATGCTTTCAAGTAGAGAGGCAGGGATAGCATGAAAGTTTTAGAACCATTGGGCGTGGAGTCAAGGAGTAGGACTGCTGGTGCGTTTTCTTGGTCACAAGAAAGGAATATGGAGCAAGCTAGCTGCACATGAAACAATGATTCAAGCTTAAAAGGATGGAATGAGGGCTAAGGAATGAGAGGCAATTGAGAATCTCTCGTTCAGCTTAACAGAGGGAAGGTGAATGAGCTCTATCTAGGAGCAGTGAAGAATCCCTAGATAACTGTCAAACATGAGTGAATTAGGGGAAATATGAGCCACAGGGAATTCATATTCATTACTAATCCAGATGAAAACATAAAGAAACAGTAGAAATTGAGCATAGAGGGCAATTAAACCAAGTCTAAACTATTCATTCTTTCTGCTATTTTAGATGGTGATACAGGTATGATAAAAACATATATGAAATTGAAACAGAGATAGGAAGCACTTATTGAGTCATGTTGCAGCACAAGAATTCTGTATTCATCCTTCAACCATTAAACACACAGCAAACAGTCATTCCTCCAAGCTTTTGAGCAGTCTTTGATTAAGTAAAACATTAAGTATACAGAGCGAGTCTCTCTTGGAGCTATACAACCAACCAACCCCTTAAACAGTGAATTAGGGTGGTTTTATAAGTAAAATATCTACAAAATCAGATCTCAGACAGATCTGTTGTAATAAGTGTCTTTAACCTAACATATGTCTGAAATAAATGCAAGAAAATATCTTCGAGCTGCGCTAGGGGCAGCTGTATCAAAAAGGAATTAATGTGTTGCCTTTATGGCTCTGTGCTGATCACTTAGCCATAACTATGCTTTGGGTTTTGATCCATTGTTGTTCGGTGGCTTTAAATGCTTTAACTGTGATGGGAGAGCCTTGATGGGCTTTCACCGCTTTCTTTGACTTTGTTGGAGGCCATTCAATGTTCACCTGCTTTGGGAAATAAAGATTTCCATTAAAAACATTTGACTGATACTCTTTGCCGCTTCCTCTGATACACTTTCACTGAACCTGGGCTCTTTTAATGTCTTCTGAATGCTTTAAACTGTCCCATCGACCTTTTATGGCTGTTGTTCGGCCCTCTTTTGCCTTTATAAATTGTCTTTGCCCCTTTCTGAATCCTACGCGAAGAAATTCATGTCATTTTGTGACTTTCGGGCCTGCTAGTGGCCGAGCCATGAAAGGGATTTTCATTTCGGCCTATTTCCCTTAGCGTCGCGCATTAAAAACTGCCTCAGATTTTCATTTTGGGCTCTCTTTGCTGCGATTTGCGCCCTTCACGCCTTTTGACAATGATGTCAGCATGACATCAGCGGTGGGTCCCAGTACGGCAGTGACGTGGCGGGGTGACGTCAGCATGGTGACGTCAGCAATACAGTCGGGTGACGTGGCAGGGACACGGAGGCATGGAGGTGACGCAGCTTGATGACGTCATGGAGGAGACGTGGTAGGGTGACGTGGGGGTGACGTCACACAGGGGAGGGCGGTATCTGGTTTCAGGCGCACCGCTTTTGTGCAGAAGCGGTTTCGGAGGAGGGGGCTCTGCCACAGCCGGGAGGGCGACGCGTGGCGGGAGTACAACGGGAAAACCGCCCATCTCCCGGGCGCTAACCCTCGGCATGTTGGGGAACCAAAAGACCCGCCCACCATAGATCTCGGGCGCGCCAGATCGGACGATCGGCGACACGATCAAAGCAACAGAAGGATAGATACGGGGCCCGCGGCACCTTTTATTTAATTGTTTTAATCCGGCGGGGGGGGAACTTTAGGAAAGTGGGTTTTTTGGGTTGTTGTTATAGGGAAAAGTGTCTATATAGAACTGCTCTATCCCACTAAGGTGTGACATCTGCCTTAGAAACAAACAGAGAAAAGCTACTTTTGTTTTTCCTTTATGAATTATAGATAGAGAGGAACAGAAAGACCAACCTCTGTCTTGCGCTAATCTCCTGATTTGATCCCTCTCTTCTTTGATAGTCCTCAGCTACCTGCTCCCTTGCACGCCCAGCTTCACAAAGTGCCTGTAATATCATAGAAGCATAGCACTATACAAAGACATGGATCTATAATCATAAACAATCTAGGATCATATGTAAATTGACCATACAAATGCAACAAGCATCAATGACACAAAAGCATGGAGGAAAACTCAAATAGCTTTTATTGATAAACAAGAAAAGAGCCAAGAGGAGTTACAACCAGTTGTTCTGACCCAGCATCAACCTCCCAGCAAAGAAGCCCCTCTTCACCTCAAACAAAGCTTAGATCACCCAACAATCTGATGTTTGTCTCAAGAAACCAACAGCAATTACTTACAATATGCAAAATTCCAGCCTCTGGATCTCTGGGATGAGGGATCCATATATAGATATCTGTAAGGGGGATGAGTCAGCTTGTGATTTGATTAGTTTCTTCTCTCTGATAGTTCTTGCTTCCACTTGGAGACTGATGGCCTCTTACTCATCCTTGGTCGAATTCAGTGAGGCAAGTGTCACAGGAGAAGATTCTGGAAGCTTCCATTGCCTCTCCACCTCGCGGAATGACACTGCCATTTGTCATTTCTCGCCCATTGCACCCCACAGAAGGGACTTTTGAAATGCAACGCACCCTCACCATGTATTTGGTTGAGATGAAACGCACTTAGCCAGTGGAGCAGCTGCAATGATCCTGTTTTGACCAATTCTGAGCAGTTTCTCATGGAGAAATTCTGGGAGAAGCTGTAATCTGTTGACCTTGTTCCTTTAGGGGTTAGAACAAGACTTTTAGGGACTTAGGAGCACTTGGTTTATGGACATTTCATGCTTGGGGTTATAGGGCCCAAAAATGTCTATAACAGTTGCCCCCTAAAGCATGAGGCCGTTAATCTTTTGATGTCAGGTGAAATGCTTTATTGTGAGGATCTGAAGTTATTTCAATGCTGGGAGGAGACCTGTAATAAGATACAATACAATACATTATCTTCATAATATTTTCATGATCTGGCTGAGGCGGGCATTCCCATGCTCAACTTTATAAATTCATTTTCATGTACATAGGACAGACAATCTTCTGAGTGTAGACTGATGATTCTGATAGAGCCATCATCCTTTTGAGTGGATGATTATCTGTGCAGCAATGATGTACATTTAATGTCTTTATTTACCTAAATATATATCGCAGCCCGGATGGATGAAAATAGATCCGAGGTCTTCAATCTCGTCCGATCTTCACTCGAAGTACAAGTTGATCCATGTGAGAAATGTTCTGAAGTCGAACATGGAAAGACATCACTTGATTACCAGTCAATGATGTAAAATGTTAACAAGCGCGAGAGGAATCACCGATAATGATAATGAGCCTCAAGGTACTGCAGTACAATTCACATGGTGTGAATAAAGGACTTGGCGTCGAACACCATGCAAAATCTTTCGGTCGAAGGCCATTGATGTAAACCTGTCGCCGGAAGTGAGAAACTTGCCATTGAGGCATGCAAGCTTCAAAGTACTGAATGGGGTGTTCCTAGATCAACTTCTTGGATAATGAGCTTATGTCGACAAGAAGTGATCTGTCACAGGAGGGCCTTAATGAATCCCACATCAATGACATGGAACGGAGCAAATGATTTTAATGGAGGTGAAAACGATCTGGTGATATAAGGTTCAGGGTGGCGGTCATGAAATAATGGAGTATAATGTATGGTAGTGGGTGAGACACATGTGAATTCACTAAATGACTTCTCTTGAACATATCGGCGACACTGATGTGATGGATTGGTAGCATTAACCCCAAATGTGGATGGTATGGCATGACCATGGTGATGTGACCGGTGAATGAAACAACCCAACCCGACTCGGACACGGAGTGGAAGTGTCATGTTCAAGAGCGACTTGCTACCAACAAAGTTTCTTCAAGTTTTCTTCCCAATTTTCCCCAGTCATTGCTGACCAGTACCTCTTTATTTTTTTCAAGCTTGAGGAGGATAACATATGCTTGTTCTATAATTTGCCCTTCGGGCAAACCCATCGCTATGTTTTAAAGAGCCTAGCGATAGTGAAACTCGTTCTCGTCTATAGACAAGTTTGTCGCTATTAATCTTTTTAACGAGTTTAACGACAAAGATAACTCGGTCCTTTTCAATTTTAGAGAGTCTGAAAAGGAACGTAAAGGTAACTCCAAAATTCCTTTTTCATCATCTAATCCCTTAAGTCCGAAAAAGTATAAAACAATACAGAAGGGATGAATTTTCGATACTTTTAATGAGCCGAACAAAACAAGCGCTCGAACTTTTTGTGTAATAATCCCTCAGGTCCAAAAAGATTAAAATCTAGAGGAGGGATAGCACTTCATGTCCCTTTAACAAGCTAGAGAGGCCAATGGTTCGGCAATCTTTTCATATTTTACGAGTCAGTTGAAAAGAGCTTAAAGGAGACTCGTCTTTTAAGGAACGAGTGATAAAATGGGTAGCAGCTGATTCCAGGTAAGGTTTGGAATTTTCCAATCACGGCAGTGTTACAAGGATGGCTAGTGAAATCACTCTTCGCAGCTGTTCCTCAAAATGGGTAAAGAATCAAATGGGGGTGAATGATCGGCCAATGAAAAAGTGGAGGTGACGGTGCAAACACGACCAAGGCTTTAATGGCTGAAGTACTACATTCACGATGGTTATTTACCGGGGAATAGTTCATTTTTTTAACGAGCTTAAACGCGGGGGGAAACATTTGCTCATGGCTTATGTTTATTTTTTAACGAGCTTGAACTATGTGCTAAAACTGCTCGATTGAATGGTCCCATTTTGATCTTACCGTAAATAGCTTTGTTCTTTCAAAGATTGTACTGTATTTTCAAATGCTTCATCTAATTAGTCAGAAATGAACAATATATGTTTGAAAACGAGTTAGAACACTAATATTTTACTTTGAACTACGTAAAAAGTAATGAAAAAGTGTTTTTTCCTCTCATTTTACCATTTCATTTGAACTTTGGTTTGTTGGAGCTTTGGAGGTGCTTTCCCCCTTTGATTTTCATCAGCTGATTTCGAGAGATTCTGTGGACGATTCTCGGCGCCGTCTGGACCAAGTAGGAGCTAAACCTAAGCTCTTTCATTTCATGGTTTCCATTTTGCATTTTGAACTTGCTTCCTAGTTTTTCTGAGCCCCTGGGGTTTGAAAAACTCGTTCTGCCTTCAGCGCACCCTCTGTGTATCGAAAGGTGCGTTGAATGTTGGCCTGTCTAAAGGCTATCTAACATGCAACACACCCAGAACACTACTGTAGGTGCGATAGGCGCAAAGAAGGAATTTTGTGCACAATTTTTGATGGAAATTTTGCCTGTTTCTTACCAAAATTAGGATCTAACTCTTCTCTTGTTTGTTTTTCAGAGATCTTTGGAGTAAGATGACCATTACATGGCGAGAACGCGAGCATGAAGAAGAGGACATGCTTTCCCTACATGATCCGGTTACAGTAAACGCACTGCGGAACTGTGGCTTGCTGAAGTTTTTCCGCATTTCTAGCATGAGACAACAGATCAACTTACTGCAGTATTTGCTCGATGCTTGGGATCCTACCAACCAGGTTTTCCAGATCAGGGGCAAATCTATCCCCTTGACTGTAGTAGACATCTATTTTTTGACTGGCTTGTCGAGACGGGGTGCCCCCATCTCTTTATCAGGTTCGGCCCGAGGAGGCGACTCTGTGAGAGATTACGTTCGTCGATACTGCAGAGAAGGATCTCAGCCGAGTAAAGATGGCAAGATCATCATCCGTGATGTCACTGACAGGTCCCTCAGGACTATTCTATTTACTTTTGGTAGGATGGCCAGTGGTGCGGCTCTTCATGTAGCCAACCGATCTTATATGCAGTATGCCTTGGAATGCCTCCAACCGAAGGTGTTCAACTGGTGCGACGCAGTACTTCTTGTGATGAAAGAACAGTTGACCAAGATAAAGAGCGGGAGGTTGAAAAACTTTGGGTATGGTTCTATTTTGACTGCTTTTTCTTTGGAGAAGATACCATTGATGCAGCCGCAGTATATTGCACTCGATTTACCTTCACCTACTGAACCACGTATGCAGAGATGGGTTGACCATATGTCTAGGCATGCTGGTCAGTCTCAGATTTCATTTTCTGATACTTTCTTCAAGTGGTTTGATCGTCAGGAGATGGTTTATTCTGAGTATCCATATGCTGGCATGGACTTCTGGGGTGATCCATATTTAGTACTGCCGGATGGCGAACAGTGGGGCGCCATTGGTAAAATCTTTGACCATATTCCTGTTTATCGTTTTTCATTTATAATGTCCTTGTGCTTTATTCTATCAAGACTTTAATCAAACTCATGTGTACATGTAGATGTTGGTCCTGTTCGTCCAGTAGTTCGCCTGAGAGTACCAGCTGCCGCCCTAGCAGGAGAGGCTATCGGAAGGGCTATCCTTCGTGACCTCGATGTGGCCGAGACTCTCACAGCATTACAGGAGCAGGTTGAGGGCCTCACTCTTGGTATTCCAGATGTGAGGACTGACGAGCTACCTTTGAGGTTACAGCGGCATACTACTGGTGTGCCAAGACGATGGACTCGTCTCTTACGCATGATCGCACAGGCTGTGACTTGCTATCACGAGCATCATTAGACTAGGGTGCCCCCTAGCATTTTGAGTTTTTTGGTCACTTGACCGATTTTGTCTTGGTTACAAAACATTATGTGCAAACCATAAACAGTTATATATATTTTTTATTTTCGGAGTTTTATTTTGGTTAAGTTATATGATCCAAACGCAAACATTGATGGTATGTTTCTTTTTATAAATGTTGCAAATGTCTATCTAACACATAATTTGCCAATGAGTCAGTTAATGTGTTTAAGTTTCTGGAAATATGTTGATATTGAATAAAATCAAATTGTCTTTCCAAAATCTTAACCCTTAGGAACATGCGATAAATAGCTGGATTTCGGACGGAATAGATACCAGTGAGTTGTAGTATTACGAGTTGTGAGTCTAGCCTGACAATTAGTCGGCGTATACCATGTGTGATGGCAACAGAGAGAAGTTCTATCAACGCGCTATATTCAGCGATGTTATTTGTTGATCGACCAATACATACCCCTCTGAAACTTACTAACTCGCCACTTGGATCAAAAATAGCCCAGGCTGCGGAAGATAGGTTCCGCGAACTACGACTCGCTCCGTCAACATACCCAACACATGACTCCAGTAGGTTTGACATCTGCAACAAATGTAAAAAATGGATTACTTGACCAAAATAAACACTTTAGCGAAAACAAAAACATAACAAAAGCATACAGCTTACCATTACGCATAGTAACGCTTGAGGTACAACCCATTACGAGGTTGTGCCAGTGGAATTCTGTCATAATCCATTAACTCGTAGGCTCCTTTTGCTAACACCCATTTAACAATATAGGGGCCCATCCATAAAGACTTAAATTTCCCTGCTCCCAATTTATCGGATTCTTGGTCGTAAAGCAAGACCAAGTCACCTTCTGAGAAGACACGGGGTTTGACATTTTTTTCGAACTGCGCCTTGACTCGTTTCTTATGGGCTTCGTTAACCAAATCGGCATCACGACGGGTTTCATCCAATTGGATTAATTCCAAGAAACGAGCTTCTTCTTCTGAAGTTCCGGGGAGGAGATCAATTGCGAGTTTGAGAGACGAGATTTCGCACTGGATTGGTAAGACTGCTTCCAGGCCATATACCAGTTGGAAAGGTGTAAACCCAGTTGCATTCCTTACCGATGTCCGGTAAGCCCACAAAGCTGAGTACAGGATTAGGTGCCATCTTCTCTTGTGAATTCCAATCATCCTTTGCAGCATGCATTTCAGGACCTTGTTGATTGCTTCAACTTGTCTGTTTGCTTGCGGATAATATGGAGTAGAGCTGTCGTGAGACAACCCTAGTTTGGAAGCTAATTCGACCATCATGTGATTGCGAAAATGCGATCCATGATCAGTGACTATAGCCTGTGGTACGCCGAATCTGGCGACTACATGATTGAAAAAGAAGAGGGCAGTTGTTTCACCAGTATTATCCAATGTAGGCATCGCCTCGGCCCATTTGGTAAAATAGTCAACTGTGACTATGATAAAAAGCTAAGTACAGGATTAGGTGCCATCTTCTCTTGTGAACTCCAATCATCCTTTGCAGCATGCATTTCAGGACCTTGTTGATTGCTTCAACTTGTCCGTTTGCTTGCGGATAATATGGAGTAGAGCTGTCGTGAGACAACCCTAGTTTGGCAGCTAATTCGACCATCATGTGATTGCGAAAATGTGATCCATGATCTGTGACTATAGCCTGTGGTATGCCGAATTTGGCGACTACATGATTGAAAAAGAAGATGGCAGCTGTTTCACCAGTATTATCCAATGTAGGCATCGCCTTGGCCCATTTGGTAAAATAGTCAACTGCGACTATGATATACCCATGCCCCTCGGTCGAGGTGGGGTTACATGTCATGAAATTGATGCCCCATTTGGTGAATGGCCCAACAGCAACTATTGGCTGCAGAGCTGCGGGTGGTCTTCTAGCTTTGCTATCGAAAATTTGACAAGTATGGCAACTTCTGACTGCGGTTATGCAATCTTTGAACATTGTTGGCCAGAAGTATCCTTCTCGTAAGATTTTTTGCGCTGTAGCATATCCAGATTGATGCTCCCCACACGCGCCTGAATGACAATCATTCAGGACTTTTTCGGCCTCCTCATGGGTGAGGCACCTTCTCAGAACTGTATCGATACCACGACGGTAAAGTGTATCACCGACAATCATGTAGTCTTTTGCTTGGTATCGAATACATTTTTGTTCAGAGTGGGAGGTGTTTGGCCTGTATTTTTGGGTTTGGAGATAAATTAATATATCCCCATACCACTCATTGCTTGAAGATATCAGAAACAAACTTTCGTCCACGATTGTTTCTTCGGATGTTTCATCGTTGGACGACGATGGGAGATCGCACAATAATTCTGTGAAAACTAGAGCTTTCTTCGACTTGGATTTTACAAATTCCAGATCAAACTCTTGTAGGATTGCTATCCATTTTGAATATTTGCCCCCCAACAACTTTCGCGACAATATATAAGTCATGGGGTTGCAATCTGACAGAATGGTCATTTTCCGAAAGAGGACATAGTGTCGAAATCTCTGTATCGCTTGAACAGCTGCGAGTGCTACCTTTTCAACGTAAGAATATTTGCTTTCTGTATCATTTAAGTTTTTACTTAAATAATATATAGGATGTTCAATTCCATTGACTTCTTGAACTAAAACCATTGTGATGGTCGTATCCACTGCAGCCAGATACAGGTTAAAATCTTTTTGATAATCAGGAGTGTACATTAATGATGCTTTCATTAGTGATTATTTTAAAGCATCAAAGGAAGCTTGCGCAACCTGATCCCAGACAAAGGGCACTTCCTTTTTCAAAAGACGTGTATAACCTTTAGCAAGTTCGGCGTAATTTGGAATGAACCTCCTCAGAAAGTTCACTTTCCCTTGGAGTTTCTGAATCTGAAGCAAATTAGAAGGTGGAGGCAAATTTATGATTGCCTGGACCTTACATGGGTCGAGACGAATCCCGTCCTTTGAGACTACAAAGCCAAGTAAACGACTAGAACTGACGCAAAATACACATTTGTGTGGATTGAGTCGTATCTTGTAGTGTCGGCAACGTAGAAATATCGCTCTTAAATGTTGTGGGTGATCAATCCGCTTTCGTGAATGAGCCGAAAGGTCGTTGAGGTATGGTTGAACGATGTTTTTGATGTCATGGAAGGCATAATTCATTGCCCTTTGAAACGTCACCCCTGCATTCTTCAAACCAAAGGGTAATTTTCGATATGCGAACGTGCCCCACGGACAAATAAATGCAGCCTTTGACTGGTCCTGTGGGCAGATATTTATTTGATTATACCCAGAGAATCCATCCATGAATGAAAA
The DNA here is from genome assembly GCA_031772625.1 of Pinus tabuliformis. Lineage (NCBI taxonomy): Eukaryota > Viridiplantae > Streptophyta > Pinopsida > Pinales > Pinaceae > Pinus > Pinus tabuliformis. The sequence goes on along the minus strand of CM062804.1, from coordinate 1,541,494,552 downwards.
GATTTCGCATCCGGCGCATTCATCAATTATCTGGTCAATGAAGGGTGTAGGGTAGTTGTCTTTTGGACAAGCTTGATTTACATCCCTATAATCGACGCACACTCTAATTGTTCCTTGTTTTTTCATAATAGGGACAATATTCGATCCCCAATCGGTTAGAGGAACCGGGTAGATGAAACCAGCATGGAGAATTTTTTCAACTTCTGCCTTAATGGCAGCGGCTTTCTTGGGGTGCATCCTGCCTTAGCCGTTGTCGTACTGGTTTGACATCTGGATACATCTTAATTTCATGTTCAACGATACTCGAGTCAATGCCTGGCATTTCACTATATGACCAAGCAAAGACATCTCTGAATTCGCAAAAAAGAGCATTATATATTTCGAGTTCCGAAGGAGAACAACATTTGCCAACATAAATATTCTCTACAACATCTGTTTTGGTCGAGATATTTATGGCGATAGTCTCTTCAATGTTGGACAAGTTTCGCTCGGAATCCACCGTGTTTATAGTATTTGATAGGAAATCAAAGACTGAAGGATGATAAAGGTTATCTTGAGTATCTTCTCCACAATCCGGAAGAAGGGAACGATGGTGGGAATCATTCCATGGTGCCCCTTCAATTACCATTGATTGTACAATTCCTTCGTCGGTGACATGCACTCGCGACCAAGGATCTGAAGGGGTACCATATTCTTTAGACCTATCTATCCAAACGCTTGATGAGCGTTGATTTGGGTTTGCCTCCCATGCTAGGAACATTGATTGCTACAATATTTCCGTTGGGCTTGGAGGCAAAACCATCGCATGATCCATGTTGATATCGTTTTCTGAGATCTTTTTAGAAGATATCATATTGCAGGTTCCTACTGACGCTACTTTTGCCAGGTTGATTGGAGGTGGAAGGGCGAAAGTTCCCATTAGTATAGGATCTTTTAGTAGGCCTACTCCGATATTTTGAAGCGAATGGGGGCTTCCATGGATCATGGGAATGCTTCCTGTAACTTGAGAACCATTGGGGAAGAAGTTTTGTTGATCGACGATTGTAAACCCTCCTTGAAAGGGAAATGCAATCTTCCTAAAATAGGTCAACACAACGCATATATCCATGGCCTTCCTAATAGGATGTTGTAATCAAGATTTCCATCGATTACTTCAACATGTATTTCTACCGTTTTCCCTCCTAGTTCAACTTTCAAGTTACTTAGAATACCATATGGGGTATATGTCCTTCCATCGAATGCTTTCAATGTCGTCGAAGTTCGCGACAAGGTTGGAGATCCTAAGGTTTTCCAGCAACTCATCGACATAATGCATGTAGATGCCCCCTCATCAATAATTGTTCGATGAACAGTTTTGTTGAGGGCTTTCACTTGAACAAGGAAAGCTAGTTGAGCTGGTAATTGATGATCGTATCCTTTATCGTCAAAGGATGCAAGATTGGAATCCTTTGGGTCTATCCCACCAATGGCTGATAATAAAGCCTGCCTTTGGGATGGGCAATTCTTAGTACTTCAAGAGTCGACATAGCGGATGGCGATTGGGCCAAATCTTCCACTATATTATAATGTTATGCCGCTCTAGCGTGGGGATTAAACGTCGACTTGTGTACTACTCCCTTTCGTGGTTTTATTGTCAATTCAGGAATGATGGGCGGCGCAACTTCTATCGAAGTCGTTGTCGAACTACTAGGTTGATCTTTATCCTTATTGTTCGACAGCTGTGGATTCCCATAATCTTTGTTCCTAGTCGATATCAAAGCATCATTTTGCTGTTTTGAAACTGACAACATTAGCACTTGAGACGGGGAAGCATTTCCACTTTCAACCAGATTTGTTCCTGGATTTGGAAACGGATCAGTTAACACTGCGGAGGTTTTTGAATTCTTGAAGAATTTCTTAAGCTTAGCTCTGTGTGGACAACTTGCGGTCCAATGATCCTCATCACATATAAGGCATGGATTTTTTGGTTTCCTATCTCCAGGAGGGTTTGAAGAAGATTTTTCAGGTGATGATTCCTCCTGTTTCTTCTTCTTCCCTTTGCCTTTCTTCTTGCTCCCTGGTTGTTTGGTTTCTTTGCCTTTATCTGTTGATACAGCATTTACTTCCGAAGCAAGAAGTTCATCTTTTGAATTTTGACCTGAAATCTTACGGGCCTTTTTGGATGTAGCCTTTGTCAATTTCGTGTCTGTTGTGCCAATCACGCCATCGTCGGCATGAGAGTCATTGTTTGATTTAGGAGGAGGAGGAATTGAGAATTTTGGTCTAGGGGCGTCAGGTATTTTATCGTAGAGCGTGCCGGACTAAGTGTAAATCAAGTCCAGATATTGCGCACGAGCGATAACTTGCTCTTCTGTTACGACTCCCCCTTTGCCACATCTTCCGTGATGGAAGGTAGTAATGACTTGATAAACCATTCAGCTAAGAGCTGATCGGGGACATACGTTTTTACCATTCTACAACGACGTCGCCACTCATGTATATGATCAGATATGTGAGTGGTCGTTGTCTGTTTGAAATTGGTAAGAAGTTCTGTTCCCGTTTCGTACCTTATTGGTAACTAAAAATGGGTTAAAAAGGTTGTGGCTAAGGTACTGAAGTTGTCGAACGAAGCTCTAGGCAATTCGATGTACCATTTTTCCGCCGAACCCTTAACGTCCTCTGAAAGAGGCGAAGTCTTATCGAATCATCATTTAGGGTGTTTGATGAACACCATAGATGAAAGGTCATCACGTGATTCGATGGATCTTCACCCAGATTTCCATTAAATTTAGGAATATCTTATGGAAGTTTATGCGGAATCGCTGGCCACCAAGGGGCGTAAGCGATTGGATCGTTTTTTAACCTATTTAAATCAGGTAACTCTAAAGTTGCCACAAAGGGTAACTGCCGATTCAGGTTAGGTGAAGCATACCCAGGATAAGATGGGATTGCCTAAGCAGTTGGTCTTTGCATACCGGCATAATGTATTTGATGCTGGTAAGGTTGGTGGGCATGACCATTGTAAAATGGTTGATTTTGACCGTTTTGAATGTACGGCTATCCACTATTAGCAAAGATTTGTTGCTCAGAACCTTGGTATACTTGTTGGAATTGCGGTTGTTGGTATTGCACTAGCCATGGTTGTGAAGCCATGTGCTGTTGCCCGATACTAACAGTTTGACCAAGATGAGGGGTAATTGTACCCATCTGAACCTGTGTCATTCCACCAATCGGCGATTGTGGTTGAGTCGCAGGGTCAAGGGGCTGTTGCATTACAACCTGAGAAACCTGAGGTTGGCATACAACAGGCAGCGCTTGAACTTGCGACACCGTCACAATAGCTGGCGTAGTTGGTATATTTGACGTAGGTAAGCATTGTTGCATCGAGTATACAACTCTTGGTTGTTGAGATAGTATTGGTACCCAACCGCTTGAGGTAATTCCAGTATAACCCGAATGTTGTTGTGAACTCCCGTATGGATATCCTCCCGGAGGGGATAATTAAAGGGTATATTTCCCCCCATACGGTGGTAATCCAGAACTCAAGGGAATTGTTTGCCCTTGGGGGCCGGACTGCCCAAATTGACTTCCAAATGGATCAATTTATTGAGACTCAACATAAGAGTTTCCGGATATTATTCCGGATGAACAAACAGTAACAAACCATACTGTCGAACTGGCCCCTGAGTGGGCTCCTTCTAGCGGTTGAGAGCTAGTCGGGACAGATGGTATACCGGCGAACATTGTCGGAGTGATAGCAGGGAGTTCTGTTGTCGCTGTGTCAGACGACACAGTCCTAGATGTTGACGGTTGTTCAGACATTTGCAGTCTATCCAAAAGATTACCTAGCGATTCTATAGGAACTTCCGCTGGTGGCAGACTAACTTCTAATGAAGAAGGATATAGAGTGATCCCGTCTCCAAATTGCGATGGAGTACTCGTTGGAGGATCTTCCACAATTTATTCTATGGCAATCAGACCAGGTGGAAGGGGAAGATCGTCAGGTCCGTAGAATATTTCTGGTGCTGAAGAAGGTATGGAACCAGCAGCGACAGATGTTTGAAGAGCAAGACTCTCCGAACCGGTTGAAAATGGAACTGGTTCGGTAACACAAGTGTTTACTCTCAGACTAGGATCAGTATCACTGTCCTTCCGTGGCTGCTGAACTTCTTCTGTAGAGGCAGGGTTTCCAGAAATGTTTGGAGTAACCGGAGTCTCTGATGTTGTTGGAACACTTGTTCTAACTTTAACAGGAGATTTGGAACCGGTTAAACGAGTTCGCTTTGTCCGTACTGGCTTCGATTCCGGAGACAAAGACGGTTGACTCGTAAGCCTCCGCGAACGACGGGGTTTCAATTGACTTTCTTCCACGATTGCGGATTACTTGATCAACTAAAATAAAGGGGAAGTATGTTTCCGAATTAAATGAATTTTAGACGCTTTGACACAACTTGCTTTTTCAATTTTTAAGAGTCGAGAAAAAACAAAAGATGACTCTAGTCTCCTTCGATTTTTAATGAGCCTGAAGTGACAAGTGCTCAGATGGACCTTTTCCGTTAAGGAGTCTGAAAAGGAACGAAAGGGACTGCTCTGGAAATCTAGGTAGAGGGATTACCAAACCAATCGCAAAACTACAGAATACTTTTTACGGTACGGCAGTCAATCTTCCCGAATGTTGTGTTCAGTGCATTGCGATCGATAGGGCGGCAGACACTGCTTCCTATGGATAAAGGATTAAGCCTATTGGGGTCTCCAAAAATATACTCAATGGTACATGGGAGCACAAGTCCGTACTGGCACTTATCGTCTCAAAGTGGAGGAATCACCCAACCATCAGTGAGAACAACAGTTACCAGGCTTTACGACGCCGGAATACGTCTCTAGCCTAGACTTCTAAATGTTGTGCGTTAAGTTCCAAAGCGTTGTTAGATTCATTGAATTTATTTTAAGTTGATCTTGTTTATGAAGTTTTCCTTTTAGGTTCACCACGAGATGTAGATGTAATTCCTAAAATACAATCTAAGATGATAAACAAACTTTTTATCTCCTTTATGCAATGAAAATCCTAGCTACTAGGGAAAAGAAAGACAGAATCTTTTCACAAAGAGCAAAGAGCACACTCTAAATGCACTTTCCTAAATCAAGCCAATCAGACTGTCTATATGCAAATGCACATGCATGTATTTGTTTTTCGACTTTCTTAGTATATGAATGCTAAAAAGAAAGTTGATGCACAAATCTGAATTTCTTTTCAAGCGACAAATATCAACAAGTTTCTTTTCGAAATCAAAAAATGGAGACGATCACAACACCTTACGATTTTGAAATGAATACTTGTTCTCGACACTAGAAAATTACAAATTCAGACCAAAAGCAATAGTAACAGGATAATCGACCATCAATAGCAATTAAACTATTTCCTACGATTGAAATCGACACTTGCGACAATTTCAAATCAAAGGACGACAGTACGATTACGCTACTTTTGCAAAGGAGAACTGTAAATGACTCAACAAACACACAAAAACATCTACAGTTCTTTTGTACAAAGGAGGCGGAATATCAGTAAGGAAAAGGGGTTTCAAACAGACATATACTGATTACAGGCAGCAAAATTCAAGAATAGAACTGGAAAGAATGAACCACAGAAGCCACAACTGCACAGAGCTAGTCTGATCAGTGCACCTGTAACACAGAGAATCTGAAATGCAGCGCAGGTTGTCCACTCGGGAAGTGCGCTGAAATTCAGAATCTCTGAACAGTACCTGCGTTGGGCCAGAAACGAGACTCTGTTCGGGTTTCGGGTCACAGTTTGCAGTTCAGTTCTTGGGTTTTGGCCGAGCAAAAAGCAATCAGTAATGCAACAATCAGGGGTAGATCTAAGGAGGATCTAAGAGCTATCACAAGGGCAATTAGATAGTTTGTGAATCAGTTGTTTAAATCATAAACAGATCCAGTAGATGGATTAAAGTAGCAGTTGTCTACTTTGCATTTGTTATGGAAAATGCAGTTCGAATACTACTTGTAAGTTTATGAAACAAACAACAAAGAATGATAAACAAACAAACTAATTAGTTCCCCAGTGGAGTCGCCATTTTGTTACAGGGAAAGGTGTCTATATAGAACTGCTCTATCCCACTAAGGTGTGACAGCTGCCTTAGAAACAAACAGAGAAAAGCTACTTTTGTTTTTCCTTTATGAATTATAGATAGAGAGTAACAGAAAGACCAACCTCTGTCTTGTGCTAATCTCCTGATTTGATCCCTCTCTTCTTTGATAGTCCTCAGCTACCTGCTCCCTTGCACGCCCAGCTTCACAAAGTGCCTGTAAGATCACAGAAGCATAGAACTATACAAAGACATGGATCTATAATCATAAACAATCTAGGATCAGATGTAAATTGACCATACAAATGTAACAAGCATCAATGACACAAAAGCATGGAGGAAAACTCAAATAGCTTTTATTGATAAACAAGAAAAGAGCCAAGAGGAGTTACAACCAGTTGTTCTGACCCAGCATCAACCTCCCAGCAAAGAAGCCCCTCTTCACCTCAAACAAAGCTTAGATCACCCAACAATCTGATGTTTGTCTCAAGAAACCAACAGCAATTCCTTACAATATGCAAAATTCCAGCCTCTGGATCTCTGGGATGAGGGATCCATATATAGATATTTGTAAGGGGGATGAGTCAGCTTGTGATTTGATTAGTGTCTTCTCTCTGATAGTTCTTGCTTCCACTTGGATACTGATGGCCTCTTACTCATCCTTGGTCGAATTCAGTGAGGCAAGTGTCACAGGAGAAGATTCTGGAAGCTTCCATTGCCTCTCCACCTCGCGGAATGACACTGCCATTTGTCATTTCTCGCCCATCGCACCCCACAGAAGGGACTTTTGAAATGCAACGCACCCTCACAGTGTATTTGGGTGAGATGCAACGCACTTAGCCAGTGGAGCAGCTGCAATGATCCTGTTTTGACCAATTCTGAGCAGTTTCTCATGGAGAACTTCTGGGAGAAGCTATAATTTGTTGACCTTGTTCCTTTAGGGGTTAGAACAACACTTTTAGGGACTTAGGAGCCCTTGTTTTATGGACATTTCATGCTTGGGGTTGTAGGACCCAAAAATGTCTATAACAGTTGTATACAAGCGGGGTTAAATATTTACAAGCATGACCTTAGGATAAGGGTGGGAAATGAGTATTGTAGGGTTAGGACTTAGGGGAAATGGTTATTAGTGTGACCAGATGTCAGACTAACTCCAGGTTAGGACACGGAAGGGTTAGTAGGAGCCCCAGATGGACTACTATTTCCCAGACTTGAAACATATGGCTATAGTGCCAAAGGGGGGGGCTATTTAATATTTTTGGGGAATTTTTTATAGCTTTTTTGTATAATAGGGGATGGGGAAATGATCTAGGGAGCTAGATAGTAGAGTTAGGATTTAATATGAATTTGTGAGGTGAAGTGTAGGGGGGAGGCTAAGTTTGTGAGCTGAAACTTAGACATAGGGAGTGAATGAATTGTGGAGACATGATTTTTACACAAGAAATGTGGCTTCTTTTTAGTGAAGAAAGTCAAAGCTTGACTTGGTGCTCTATAAAAATGAAGTGATAACAGGACTGGTTGGGCAGATCCTAAGGTCCTTAATGGGATTTTAGTGAGTGGTGTGGGGAATAAGAAGAAGGGGGAGTTAGACATGTCCAGCATGAGCTCCTCCAAAGGGGAAATGCCTTGCACTTGTGATCTGAGTAAATATAACATTTGAAAACATGAAATGGATCATACAGCTTGATTCTGCAACCACAAAACTACATACCCAGCCTACTTACCTAGCATTTTTTCTTCTTTTTTGCATGGGTGCACTTGGACTTGCAGACCCTGATTATCCTTTTTTCTTTTTGATGTCCTCCTATCTAAATGTACACTTATTTCTTCCAAGGGCCCAGATTAAGCAGTTGGGCTCCTTTGTTTCTCTACCTATCTACAAATCTGTCAAGATTAAACTGTTTGGACAGATAATGATTCTCCATATTCTAAAACAAGAAATTGAAACCTAGGGAAGCCAAGATTAAGCTGTTTGGACTTCCCTTAACAGAAAATTCTTCAAAAATGGTTTAACTCATCAAAATTTGGAATAGAGTAATGGCATTTAGGCTGCCCACTTCTCAGCCCTCATTTTTGTGTCAATGGATTTGAAAGGCTAAGAGAAAAGTGGAGCCCAGGGTGCTATAATTATACTGCATGTCATTGTGATGTTCTAGACTCCAGAGACTTCTCCCTGGAGTAGGCTCTTTTTATGCTTTTCTGAGGAATCTTTACGCAAGGACAAAAAATTATTCAACCCGTGATGTAGAGTTCTTATTTTTGCATGGTGAAGAAATGTTAGATCATGTCATTCATGAAGTTGTTTTGGCAGATCCTCAACATTCCTCCACCTATGGTGAACTTCATTTGTCATTCAATCAACCTCATTGTTATAATTTTCAAGGACACGAATGATATTCTTGTGAGAAGTTCCCATTTTCTTTGTTGGTGCCTTCAAACAACTCTGCCAACCCTGAGACTTTGGAAATTGCACCTTTCTCGTGGATTCTGTCACTACCCTTGAATCACCTATGCATATTTCTTCTCGTAGTTGAAACCTTTTAAAACTGAAAAATCTTTTCCCACATTGTGTTGATTGTTAGAATTTTTCATAACGACTTTTGATGCAAATTCAGAATTTCAACTTCTAGCATCTATTTTCTGTGAACTTTCAACCTTAGGGTTGAATTTGAAGTATAAATTACAACAGTAAAATTTACTTGTCCAACCAAATGCACAAGGCAATGCTACGAAATAAACACCAAACAATTCTAATTCAAGGGATATTTTTCGACCCTTAGGGCATACTTCCAACACAAACAAAGATGAAGATGACTTATACAACAGATTTATGACAACCATAAGTCTGTCCATATAGCTTCTATATATTTGTTAGATTACTTAACAAAATCTTCTTATTCAAATCAAAATGTATAATGAATGTTAGAAACTATTCAAGTCATTATGTAAACTTATCTTGAAGAACAAATATGCGAGTATATATATATCACGAATATATTGTTGAGGATCTTTAAAGAACTTTATTGGAAATATTGGGAAAAATAAAAAATAAAAATATTGGAAAATATAGGCAAGAATAAATAAATTAAGTAGCTCATAATGAATCAAACAATTTGATAATTTGAAAAACTTGGGAAAGATTAGAAATATTGAAAAAAACGAAATACTTGCAACACTAATATGTACATACCCACAACTTTATCACAAACTGGTACAAGTCAAGCTCTTTAAACCCTAGTTAGGGAAATCACAAGAAAACATTGACAACCAACTCCCCTTACTAGGAATCACTTCTAATGAAAACTATTTCCTCCACTAAGTATCCTCAACAAGAGAGCATCAACACCAAAAGGAGGTCCTCCATAACACTTACCCTTGCACCCCATAAGTGTAAAGATTGCCATTTTCCTCTCTTCTCTATGTTGTTTTTCCACGATCTTGCGTCTAGGATAGAATCGTAGAATCTTTGACGCTACCAAATCAAGAATCACAATAATACTTACTTTGCACAACGAAATATAAAAAACAATAAATCTATTAGTTCACAAAATATGGACAACTTTTTACAATTTTCAACCCAACTTCGTTATAATAATCAACATATAATACAACAATCTAGGGCTCCCGTACGAGGGATAATGACCCTCATACATCCACTGATACAAGACACAAAACTAGGGCTTGGCGTCAATGCATCGACAGCCAATTTTCCCATACAATATACATTGATCATCTCACTGACGTAGCGTGCTCTCTCAACTCCTCTCAATTGTACCCTGTACCTACCTGGTCCTACAGTTCTCGATATGCAACACCTACGTCTATCAGTGCTCCAAGTCCATTTGGCACTGAACTTTGACTATTAATCTGCTCAGTAGTTGTCCCTTAGTCCATCAAGGGCACGACACATTGAGACTATTGTCGAGTTGTTCACAACTCCACTTGTGAACAACTCTCATCTGCGCACTGCTACTCCTTAACTATTCAAGGACTTCAACCCACTATGGTCTTCCTGCGCTACTCCAATGAAGACCAACGTAGGGCATAGAGGGTTGTCGCTTATCACTGTAAGAGGTCCATCTCCCACAATGAACACGGGCTATCTCCACACACAAGTCGAGGGTTGCTCAACTTCTCCTTTGGCTCGTCAACCCTTGAGCTCTATTAACACTCTGTAATTTTCCTAGGATGAGGAAGAAAACTATGAAGGTAACTACAAAACCACTTTTAAAGTTGAGATCTATCCCTTCCAGCGTCAGAGAGAGATCTCTTTGTATGATTTAGATTTCTGCTTCAAATTTTAGGCTAGTTATTTAAGTTCGAGTTGGGTTTTAGAAAGTTTGGCTGAAAGATGCTGGAAAAGTCCATTGGGCATGGAGTCATAAAATTTTGACTAATCAATTGCAAAAATGAGAGAGGAACTATAACAAAGCAGGGCAGACAAACTATTGGATTCTTTAAGATATTTGTGGTGTGAATGAGATGAATCAGATTTTAGGATCAATTTAAATATAGAGCATACACAGATGAATTCTATACTGAAATCTCAGAAGAAAACATTGATATTGTTAACAAGCCAGAGCATAATACACTTTAGAAAATTGGGCCCTTAATCTTCTTGCAACAATAAAGAGGGAAAAACATATGGAAATTGAGGGAAAAAAACAATCTTACATGAAAGAACACATCACCAATTGCTTGACACGGGAATCCTGGAACAAACTTTCTCTGAATTTTTGTAAATTGATAACTTTGAATACAATCCACGACTTACATCAATGTACAACTGTTTATATGGTGCTTTACATAACAATTTTACAAAATAATAGTCATCACATAATTACAGAAACAAAGATATTTTAAATATCTCTCAAGTTCATGTATGCAAAATATAAACTTAGAAAATATTCTGTATGTCCTAGAATAACTATAGGAAAATATGCTTGCATTTAGGCAAAATAAATATCTGGTCAATTGTTTCCCTTGAAAATAGAATAGGTCTGTAACTGTAGTTTTAGCATTTCTGCTATCATAACAGGGCCCTCTGCAACTGCTCATTTGTTCTTCTTCAATTCTGTTGGAGAATCTTTAGCCTTTAAAACTGGAACTTGTTTTATTAATGTTAATCCTCTGCCTTTAAATCTATAGTGGTTGTAGTTGTTTTCACGCCAGTTTGTTGACTATCCATTTCGAACTAAAATCCCTCTTTTCCTGTGATTCAATAGTTGCCAACTCATACATCTGTTGACACTTTTGCATGGTCTTATCAGAGAATTTTCCGCTTTATTGTTTCACCAATATTCCTCGACCTCTTGTGCTTTTCTCCTTGTAGCTGTTGACCCATTCATCTTCTTACCTTCCTTGTATTACACTACCAGAGTTCTTTATGCCCTATAATATTTCCATGATGCCACTTCAGAGCTTTTACTTCATCGAGACTTTTAACTAAAAGACATTACAAAACAATGAGTTCCGATGTTCCCTTGGCCCCTTTTGCTTTTAGCTCCTTCCTGCATTTCTTCGCCATATGACTGAGGACTGTGACCTGGTGCTTAGCCTTAAGGCGCTAAGGCATTTATAGTCTTGTCGAGGGTGAATTTCCTTTGTTAAGTGCTTCATCCCTTGATTTTTTAAGTCTTAACGACCGTGTGCTAGTCCCAATATCGGAGCTTCCTCTGATCGGAACTTTTTCAAGTGGAAAATGTTACAAAGCACCGTATCCCTCAACCTTCGATTCGCGACCTTCGACTATGACATCATCACTGCCACGTGGGACCTCGTGAGTAGTGACACGTGTCACCCTGATTTCCGCCCTTAGGACTATTAAAAACGCCAAAACTCCCTGCCACGTGTTTATCGTATCGCCACATCATGTTGACGTCAGATGCCATGTAGCTTTATCGTAACTAATTGTATTCTACCAAGTGTCCCACTGGAGGAGAGAGAAAAGGGCCCGTCTTGCTTTGGTTTTGTGATGTTTTTCTTTGTTAACTTGTTTCGGCGCTTCCCCGACAACTTAACACTTGACATATTTTCATGTCGCAACTTCGCAATATTGCAACTTTTTAAAGTTGTCACTCCTCTAATTTGCCGATTGTCAATATGCGATATGCCCTGGACCTTATTGATGCGTCGATCACCGATTCACCAGTCCTTCGTTGTTGCGATCGCCGATATGCTTAATGTTGCGATGTGTGTTGGACCTTCGATTGTTGATATCATATGTTTGCTCCAATGTGCCTCTTATGTATCCTTCTGATATGAAAACATCGGAAATTTTCCGATGTCACATCGAGATGACATGTGGCAGAAGGAAAATACCCAAAACTTAGAATATATATATATATATAGATATTCTTTTTTATTCTTTTTTTTTGGTCCTGGTTTTGAGGAGCAAAACTTCAACTTGCTCTATATTTTGATCCAAAAATCCATTTTTGAACTTCCACATATCGTTGAAAGCTTGTTAGAAAACTTTCCAATGGAGAGGGTCCGATATAGGCTTTGAGTCCTTTTTCTGCTTGGAAAATGATTGCAAACCTCTCTGCTCATTTGTTCTTTGGACAACTAAAAACACACCTGCCATGATGATCCTCTACATGAAGCCTGCAGCTACCATAGGAATCCTCCTGAGCCATGCACTGCAGCACACATACTTTCCAGTCTAGTTGACATCAATGCCAATACTCATGCACAATACTAGCACAACCACCATCAATTTGTCCAACATTAACTCATAACAAGACACTCATGCCAACTCACTGATGATCCCTTATGGACCTTACAATTCAAATCAAGACTAATGGACCTCTTTTGATAGACATATTTTCAATGGCTTGAACAATTTGAGACCTTAATACAAAAATAATTTAGGCTCTAACACCTGGTGAATTTATAGGCTAAACTTTACCAATAGATTCCCAAAATAAATAACTGGATAGACATACTTTGATTACCTACAGTATAGGACCCTAACAAGCTCAACAATTGCCACTCTAGCAACCACCTAGGTTCATGAAGATGGTGAACACTAGGCTCCAACTTGGGCACTATCACGCTATCCTCCACCAGACCATAAATGCCCAATCCACTGTCCACACTTGGTCCACTCTCACGCTACCCTCCAACAAACCACAAGTGACCAATCCTTGTTGTAACATCTGCTCCTAGTTAGGACATCCATTCATTTAGGAAACCCCTCCTCTTGGCTGCCAATAAACTTCACCAATAGTCCTCTTCTAGAAAACCCATCTACCTACAAATCATCAAGTGAAGAGGATGACCAAATTGCCCTGCAACATTCTGTTGCTCCTCTTGACATTGTACAATGTCGCTGATGATATGCTCCTCTAGATGTCCTTCAACTATCCTAATCTAGGACTGACATCCACCTAACATCCAACTATCACCAATGAGTCATATGCAACCTTAACTTTATGTTGCCTCCTTACCTTGTGATTTGTGCATTCATAAAACTGGTTAGGGCACCCAACAAAAACCCTAATTCAGCTCCATGTTACTGTACCTTCCTGTCCCACTAGGCTGCCCTTCTTTGCTGCCTTCTACCCTTATTCAACACTGTTGTAGGCCTCAAGGTCCACCTCATAATTCCTGCAACTCCACATATAACTACAATATGGGTCTCAACTTACTTGGATAAGAAAATACCTCTATTTGTGCTGTGACCTATCCCTGATCACAGTGACTAGGAGAGAGGTACTAAACTAGCCCTTTCGTCCCTTCTACAAGTCCTCCAACGGTGTTGTACCTATAGCAATTTTCTACGGCCCTAAATAGAGGAAAATACTCATCAAAGCATGCACAAATTAACCCAAACCTTACCACTGGATTGTGACCTTGTCTCCTCAATAGATCTGAGTGTTTTTCTCCCAAAACAAGGGTCTCAACCCTCTTGAAGATGCCCTATCTCAAGCTCGGACCACCTGCAACTAATTTAGATCCTTTGCGGCCCTCCAATCTGAGGTAGACAAGCCCCAAATCACTGCCAAAACAATCCATAAACCACCCTTTCCTACTCGGCCTGACCTTCAATACACTCAGCCTCCAAATCAGTAATGAAGGACGCTAAACATAGCCTCCTTTCCCTTTGCTTGGTGTCTGCCCAGGCCTGCGGCTAATTCAAAGATCTCCCTCACTTAAAACAAGCCCTATCTTCTGCCCAAGGATGTCTCCTAATTCCTCATACAAGGCCTTTTATAGGTTTCCATGGGGCTCCAACGAATAGCCCTAAAAGGGCTGCCAACCTATCAAACAACCTACTAACATTAGGCCAAGTTGAACAAGCCCACATCTTCACCCACACTTATCTTAAAAAATTCATAACTCAATAACGACAACTCGGAATTAGACAATTCTTGATGTGTTGGATTTGTCTCAACATCTACTATAATCCTCATCAATCACATGTTGCAATCTCGTCATGGTTTTGGCCCAAACATCGATGGGTGAAAAACCCCAGGCTTGGGTTTCAAGCCCACAAGGCCATTTATGGAGCTCCTTCCTCCAAACCCTCGATCCTCAAGGCTTGGAGTACCTCCCAAGCTACAAAAATCAACACTACATCTTAGCAGGGGAGGTACTTCCAAAACTAGGAAGCAACCATCATCATCCAACTACACTAGCCCATCTGGCGTCCATCACTACATCATACTTTGTAGAATGAACCCGACAATCTCGGTAGTGTCTCTGCCTCATCATATCTGAACTTGAAGATACCAAACCTGCATAGGGCTACTCCCTCTGAAGCTAGACTCCCTCTAAGCCTACATGATCTCCATTGGATCAGTCCTTCATCCCACTATGGTCTTCTTGCGCTGCTCCAATGAAGACCAACATAGGGCACGAAGGGTTGCCACCTATTAATGCAAGATCTCCATATCCACAATGAACATGGGGCTAGGAGGAATGCCCATCATCTGTTGTAGAAGTCCTTCTCCACCCACAAGTTTAGGGCTTCTTAACTACTCCTCTGGCTCGTCAACCCTTGAGCTCAACAACTGCCACTCTAGCAACCACTTAGGTCCATGAAGATGGCGCATACCAAGTTCCAACTTGGGCACTATCACACTATCCTCCACTAAACCATAAATTCCCAATCCACTTTCCACACTTGGTCCACTCTCACACTGCCCTCCAATAGACCACAAGTGACCAATCCTTGCTGTAGCATCTGCTCCTAGGTAGGGAATCCAATCATCTAGGAAATCCCTCCTCTTGGATGCTAACATACTTCACCAACAATCCTCTTCTAGGACACCCATCTTGTTATAGACATTTTTGTGCCTTACAGTACTGAGCATGAAATGTCCATAATCTAAGGGATCCAAAGTCCCTAAACATGTTGTTCCTACCCCTAAAGGAACAAGGCTAACAAACCACAGCAATTCACAGAAGTTCTCCACCAAAAACTGCTCAAAAACAAGTCAATTCATGATCATGTCAATGGCTCCACTGACTGTCTGCGCTGAATGTCAATGGCAACACTGGCTACCTGCGCTGAATGTCAAAGCCAACACTAGCTACCTGCGCTGAGCGAGATTGGACATGTGGCAAGTTCATTCCTCAAGGTGTCAAAACCCAGGAAGCTTCCAAAATGACACTTGCCTCAGGGAATTCGACTGGTGATGAGTAAGAGGTTCCAAATCTCCAAGTGGAAGCAAGAACCTCCAAGTGGAATCAAGAACTGACAGAGGGAGAGGACACTAGTCAGATCTCAAGCTGACTCATCCTCTCTCCAAACATCTATATATGGATCTCTCCTCCATGAGATCTAGAGGCTGGAATTTTGTTACTGCAAAGAATTGTTGTTGGTTTGAGACTAGAATCATTGGGTGCTTAATGCTTTGAAGGGAGGTGAAGATAGGAATTCCATTTTGCTGGGAAGGAGCTCCTGGATTGGAGCCCTCTGGGTTGTATCTCTTCCTGAACCTTGTTATTCATCAATAAAGCTATCTTGGTTTCTCCTATATGCTGATGTATCTTTGATGTATGATTGCATTAGTGTATTTGGTTTATTTCTAATCCTGAATCAGTTATGAATGTGAATATCTGTCTTTGTGTAGTGTTCTTCTCTTGTCGCAAATAGCTGTTCTCTTGTGATCTTGTAGGAACCCTGTTGAAGCTGGGCGAGCGAGAAGGCAAGTAGCTGTGAACACCCAAAGAGGAGAGGAACTGGATCGAGGGACAAACGGAAGACATCGGTTAGTCCATCTATCTCTCTTCATTCTTAATTCATAAAGGAAGAATACTAGAATGGTTGTCTCTGTTTGTTGCTAAGGCACTGTCACACCTTAGGTGGATAGGATCGTCCTGCATAGGCATTTTTCCCCACAACAAATTGGCGACTCCGCTGGGGAGATTTGTTTTAGTCATTTTATTTGTGTCTCTATCATTGTTTGTTTCATAGACTCAACAGCAACAATCGAACTGCTTCTGCTCTTCTCAGTTGCAAAGTAGACAGTTGCTGCCTTGATCCAATCACTGGATTTGTCTATGATCTGAACAATGGACTCACAAATGATTTTATGATCCTTTGTGATAGATCTTAGTACCCCCTCAAAGCATCCCTTTGATTGTACCTTGCTTGTGTTTTTGATTTGGCCTGAAACCGTTGATTAATTAGCAATCTGTGACCCAGAACCCAGTGAGAAACGAGAGTTTCTCCTTCAACGCGACCACTGTGAAGGCATTCTGCATTTCAACGCAGGTCCCGTGAAGGCTACCTGCGCTGAATGTCAAAACCACATTGGTGAGGTTGCGCTGAACCAGTTTGGCCTTGTGCAGCTAGGGTTCTCTGCTCTTTGTTGCCCTGTTTTGATCTCTGTTTTTTGCAGCCTGTAACCAACATAGGTACCAGTCTGATAACTCCTTTTCTCTGCTTAAATTCCGCCTCCTTTTGTACAAAAAGACTGTGAGTGTTTTTATGTGTTTGTGGCATCATTTACAGTTTTCCTTTGCATGAGTGAAATAATCATCCTGTAGCCCTTGATTCAGATCTGTTGATTGTGATCTTAGGAGAGAGTTCATTGGTTGTTTACAGTTGATTATACATTTGCTTCTGCTTATTGGTTTGATTTTGTCTCTTTTAAGTGTCGAAACAAGTGTTCATTTCGAAAGTCGCAAAGTGTTGTAATCTCTTCTACCCTTGTTGATTTCGAAAAAGTAAACTTGTTTGTACTTGTCATTTAAAAGCAAATTCAAAGTTGTACAAAAAGCTTTCTTTGTAGGCATCAATACTAAGAAAGCGAAAAACAAACACCTGCATTGTGCATTTGCATTTTGATAAGTTTGCATGCTTGATTTAGGAACAGTGCATTAGAGTGTGCTGATTGCTCTTTGAGAAAAGATGGTGTCTTTCTTTTCCCTTAGTAGCTAGGATTTTCAAAGTTGAAAAGATATAAAGCTTGCTTATCATCTTTAGACTGCATTTAGGAATTGTATCATACATCTCGTGGTGATCCAGAAAGGCAAACTTCTAAAAAGATCAACTTAAAATAAACTGAATGAACTTAACAACGCTTTGCAACATAATGCACAACATAGAGGTCTAGGCTAGAGACGTGTTCCGGCGTCGTTAAGCCTGGTGACTGTCGATCTCGTGGAAGGTGGGTGATTCCTCCTGAGGGACGATAGCACCAGTACGGATTGTGCTCCCACATACCGTCGTGTATATATTGGGAGACCCCTATAGGAATACAACCTTTATCCTTAGGAAGCCGTGTCGGCCGCCCTACTGATCGCAATGCACTGAACACAGCATTCAGGAAGATCGACCGCCCGTACCCTAAAAAGTATTCTGCGGTTTTGCGAAAAGTTTGGCACACCCTCTGCCTAGAACTCCAGAGCAGTTTCTTTTGGCCTTTTTCAGACTCTATAATAGAAAAAGTCCATCCGAGCATTTGTCACTTCGGGCTCGTTAAAACATCGAAGGAGACTAGAGTCATCTTTAGTTTTTTCTCAACTCTTTAAAAGTGAAAAAGCAAGTTGTGTCTAAAGCGTCGTTAACAATTTATTTTAAACGGAACAATCACCCTTTATTCCCGCGTTGATCTTTAGGTTGAAAAGATGGAGCCCACCAACCAAGGAATTCCCCTTGGTGGAAATCCTAGTCCCTTCTCCTCTTGGGGAGATGTTGGTGCACCCCACATGGCCACATTGTCGCTTCCAGGGCTGACAATTGGCCTACCAGTCTGGCTCTTTTCAACCAATGTCGTTCAGAACACCACCATTCCTGAACAGTCGAGTCAACAGTTAGACCAGACCAGAATTTCCCACCAGCCTTCTACTTCATCTTCCTCTCCTCCTTCCTCTTCGCTTGACGGAACTGGTAAAACAAAAAACCGAGTTCCTAAGGAGAAGAAGGAGAAGAAGAAGAAAGAGAAGAAGAAGAAGGAGCCAAAGGCGACTGGGGGCAAACAGGTGTCGTCTGACAAAAATCCACACACAGCACTGGCAAGGCCTAAATCGCCATGCGTCATATGCAAGGGAGACCACTTCCACAGAGATTGTCCCTGTATCCCTCGGATACTAAGGGACTGGTCTCCCCGTTTGCACAATTCGGTAGCGTCGACCTCTGATAGCCATGTTGACTGCTCACCGTCAACTAGTGGAAGTGAAGCCACAGAACAGAGAGGGAAAGCTAAATTTCCCTGCAGACTGTGTGAAGGCAATCACGCCATCCACTGTTGTCCCTTCTTAGACGAGGCAAAAAGAGTTTTGGAAGATCGCCCGATTTTACGAGCGCAACTTCCTCCTGGATATCAAAAACTCCTCCCAAGTTCTTCGCTAGTTGAGAATCCAGCTGGCCCGCTCAGATGGTCAGTCGAAGCACCTGTCATTGAAGATGAACCGTCTGAATCCATACCTGACGAAAGTCTAAAGGTTGAAACGGCAGTTGACCCAGTTTTGCCTTCAGAGGCTCTATCTTCGAATGATCCCATCACAGAGGAGGATAAAGACGACACCGTCCAAATTCTCTTCATCAACACTGACTCTGATAAACAAGGGGGCAATGCCACCATTCCTTTATCGCAGGAAGGAAGTTCGTCAGAGCGATATCCGGCCGTCTATTCGGTCCCACCACCAAGCAACCTAGTTGTCTCGTTCGACTGGAACCAACTAGGCAGACCCCGCTTGCCAGCTAGCATACCATTCAGAATTATCGTCCAAATATACAAAATGGTAATGGCTGGCACAGTTATTGATGAAGGGGCATCTGTGAGTATCCTTTCCTCTACTGCTTGGAAAGCGCTTGGTTTGCCAGCGCTTTTGCTTGAAATGAGAAATCTATCAGGCTTTGATAAAGGAACCAGTCGACCTTTAGGGATCCTCCCCAATGTGCCCATAACATTGAAAGGGAATACCGTTCAAATGAACGTGATGGTCGTTCAAGGACCCTTGGATTATAACCTACTCCTTGGACGAGACTATATATATTGCATGGGAGCCATCGTCTCATCACTCTTTAGAGTAATGTGTTTTCCGCATGAAGGAAGAATGGTCAAGCTCGTGGACCAACTTTCATTCCCCGGATCACGCATCGCAAATAGTCATATACCATCCCTAAATGGTCTATTCACGCAAGAAGTGTCTCAACCCACGGTTCGTCCTCCTGATGAGCGCGAGTAATCCAGGAGGATATGACTAGAACCCAGGGGGCATGCGTCCTGGTCTGCTTCGGCAGGAAAACTTTGGGCATAGGGTAGGTTTCCGCGGGAGAATATGACTAGTCCGTACCCCGTCCGTCTAGGAAGAGGGGTTGTTCTAGAATAAGATTCTTTTCTCAAAGTTATGTGAGTTGGCGGGCTACGTCGCTCACCTTTGTCTATTTCGGTAGACATTGCCGAGGAAGTGTTTTGTTTGAAAGATTAACGAGACAATCTTTGGGTAACCTGAAAGAGGTAGGCCTCTCTCGCTGAAACGAATGTTTTGACGGAAATGAAGTAGAGATAACCTTGCAATCGTACTTTATGCCTGGGGGCATGCAAACCTTTTGGAGTGCTAGCAAAGGGCGGCTATTTATTTTTTAAATTTTTAGGACCTCTAACCCTCTAAACTCGTAGGATTAGTCGTTTCCGAACTTGCATAACGAAAGGATCCGGAGCAAAGCTTAATGAGATGAAGCTCCATAAAAAATAGAATCTTGATGAGACACTCTTATCATATGACTGGGTTAAACGAGCAGTTTTAGCACAAAGTTCATGCTCGTTAAAAAGTAAACGCAAGATTCGAGCAGTTTTAACGCGGACTTCATGCTCGTTAAAAAATAAACATAAGCATCGAGCAATTTTAGCACAAAGTTCATGCTCGTTAAAAAATAAACATAAGCATCGAGCAATTTTAGCACAAAGTTCATGCTCGTTAAAAAATAAACGCAAGATCCGAGCAGTTTTAACGCGGACTTCATGCTCGTTAAAAAATAAACATAAGCAATGAGCAAGTGTTTCCACCAGCGTTTAAGCTCATTTTAAAATAAAAAATGAACCTCTACCCGGTAAATAACCACTGTGAATGTAACCATATCAGCCATTAAAGCCTTGGTCGTGTTTGCACCGTCACCTCCACTTTTCATTTGGCCGATCATTCACCTCCATATGATTGTTTACCCATTTTGAGGAATAGCTGCGAAGAGTGATTTCACCTAGCCATCCTTGTGACACTACCGTGATTGGAAAATTCCAACCTGTACCTGGAATCAGCTGCTAACCCTGTTTATCACTCGTTCCTCAAAAGACGAGTCTTCTTTAAGCTCTTTTCAACTGACTCGTAAAATATGAAAAGATTGCTGAGTTTTGGCCTTCCAGCTCGTTAAAGCGACCGGAAGTGCTATCCCTCCTCTAGATTTTAATCTTTTCGGACCTGAGGGATTATTGCACAAAAAGATCGAGCACTTGTTTTGATTCGGCTCGTTAAAACTATCGAAAAATCATCCCTTCTATATTGTTTTATAATTTTTCGGACTCAAGGGATTAGATGACGAAAAAGGAATTTTGGAGTTAACTTTACGTACCTTTTCAGACTCTCTAAAAATGAAAAGGGACCGAGTTTTCTTTGTCGTTAGACTCGTTAAAATCACTAAATAGCGACAAACTTGTCTTTAGACGAGAACGAGTTTCACTATCGCTAGGCTCGTTAAAACATAGCGATGGGCTTGCCCGAAGGGCAGGTTATAGAACAAGCATATGTTATCCTCCTCAAGCTTGACAAAAATAAAGAGGTACTGGTCAGCAATGACTAGGGAAAAATCGGGAGAAACTAAAGAAAACTTTGATGGTAGCAAGTCGCTCTTGAACATGACACTTTTCCTCCGTACCACAATCGGGTTGGGTTGTTTCATTCGCCGGTCACATCACCATGGTCTCGCCATACCATCCATATTTGGGGTAATGCTACCGATCCATCGCATCAGTGTCGCCATATGTTCAAGAGAAGTCGTTCAGAAAGAGTCAACCATGTTCCATCCACTGCCATACATTATCCTTCATCCGTTCATGACCGCCACCCTGAATCATATGTCACAGATCGTTTTCACCTCCATTAAAATCATTAGCTCCGTTCCGTGTCACTGATGTGGGATTCATTAAGGCCCTCCTTTGACGGATCGCTTCTTGTCGACATCAGCTCATTATCCAAGAAGTTGATCTAGGAACAACCCCTTCAGTACTTTGAAGCTTGCATGCCTCAATGGCAAGTTTCTCACTTCCGGCAACAGGTATACATCAATGACCTTCGACCAGAAGATTTTGCGTGGTGTTCGACGCCAAGTCATTTATTCACACCACGTGAATTGTACTGCAGTACCTTGAGGGTCATTATCATTATCGGTGATTCCTCTCGCGCTTGTTAACGGTTTACCTCATTGACCGGTAATCAAGCGATGTCTTTCCATGTTCGACTTCAGAACAATTCTCACATGGATCGACTTGTACTTAAGAGTGAAGATCGAACGAGTTTGAAGACCCCGGATCTAGTTCCATCCATCCGGGCTGCGATATCTATTCAGGAAAGATAAAGACATTTGACATGTACATCATTGCAGCAGATGATCATCCTACTCAAAGGATGATAATTTCATCAAAATTATCAGTCTACCATCAGACGGTTGTCTGTTCTATGTACGGAAAATGAATTTATAAAGCTGAGCATGGGAATGCCCGCCTCAGCTAGATCATGAAAGCAGTATGAAAAATAATGTATTGTATTGTATCTTATTACAGGTCTCCTCCCAGCATTGGATGAACTTCGGACCCTCCTGGATAAAGCATTTCACCCGATAAACGGCCTCATACTTTAGGGGGCAACTGTTATAGACATTTTTGTGCCTTACAGCACTGAGCATGAAATGTCCATAATCTAAGGGATCCAAAGTCCCTAAACATGTTGTTCCTACCCCTAGAGGAACAAGGCTAACAAACCACAGCAATTCACAGAAGTTCTCCACCAAAAACTGCTCAAAAACAAGTCAATTCAGGATCATGTCAATGGCTCCACTAACTGTCTGCGCTAAATGTCAATGGCAACACTGGCTACCTGTGCTGAATGTCAAAGCCAACACTAGCTACCTGCGCTGAGCGAGATTGGACATGTGGCAAGTTCATTCCTCAAGGTGTCAAAACCCAGGAAGCTTCCAAAATGACACTTGCCTCAGGGAATTCGACTGGTGATGAGTAAGAGGTTCCAAATCTCCAAGTGGAAGCAAGAACCTCCAAGTGGAATCAAGAACTGACAGAGGGAGAGGACACTAGTCAGATCTCAAGCTGACTCATCATCTCTCCAAACATCTATAAATGGATCTCTCCTCCATGAGATCTAGAGGCTGGAATTTTGTTACTGCAAAGAATTGCTGTTGGTTTGAGACTGGAATCATTGGGTGCTTAATGCTTTGAAGGGAGGTGAAGATAGGAATTCCATTTTGCTGGGAAGGAGATGCTGGATTGGAGCCCTCTGGGTTGTATCTCTTCCTGAACCTTGTTATTCATCAATAAAGCTATCTTGGTTTCTCCTATATGCTGATGTATCTTTGATGTATGATTGCATTAGTGTATTTGGTTTATTTCTAATCCTGAATCAGTTATGAATGTGAATATCTGTCTTTGTGTAGTGTTCTTCTCTTGTCGCAAGTAGCTGTTCTCTTGTGATCTTGTAGGAACCCTGTTGAAGCTGGGCGAGCGAGAAGGAAAGTAGCTGTGAACACCCAAAGAGGAGAGGAACTGGATCGAGGGACAAACGGAAGACATCGGTTAGTCCATCTATCTCTCTTCATTCTTAATTCATAAAGGAAGAATACTAGAATAGTTGTCTCTGTTTGTTTCTAAGGCACTGTCACACCTTAGGTGGATAGGATCGTCCTGCATAGGCATTTTTCCCCACAACACATCTACCTGCAAATCATCAACTAAAGAGGATGACCAAAGTGCCCTGCAACGTTCTACTGCTCCTCTTGACATTGTACAATGTTGATGATGATCTTCTCCTCTACATGTCCTTCAACTGTCCTAATCTAGGACTGCCATCCACTTAACATACAACTATCACCAAGGATTCATCTGCAACCTCAAACTACTGCTGCCTCCTTACCTTGTGATTTTTGCACTCATAGGACTAGTTAGGGCACCCAACGACAACCCTAATTCAACTCCAAGTCACCGTACCTTCCTGTCCCACTAGGCTACCCTTCTTTGCTACCTTCTACCATTAGGGGAATTTTTAGGTCTAAAATGGGCCTCCTAAGGAAAAAGTACAACCAAAATAAACTTTATAAGAACCAACAGGATTAAAGATGATGGTGTCAACCATGGGGGATGATTCACCATTTTTGGAGTAAAAAAGTAAAAAAAATTAAAAAATAATAAAACTACTTTTCAACCTATCTCCCTAAGGTTTTACTCAATTTCTAGTGGGAGTACTTGTTGGATGCAAAATTGAATTCCTCATCCAAGGAGTACCCATGTTTCATACTTTCGATGGACCCTGCTACACGAAAAATGAGAAATACATGAAAAATGTGATTGCAATCACGATTTTCATGTTTTTCTCATTTTTCGTGTAGCAGGGTCCATCGAGAGTATGCAACATAGGTACTCCTTGGATGACAAATCAAATTCTACATCCAATGAGTGTTATCGCTCAAAATTTGAGTAAACCCATAGGGAGATAAGTTGAAAATACGAGTTGAAAAAATATATTTTCATTTTTTCTTTCTAAAATTTAATGATGTAATCTAATCTTATTTTATTATTTTCACTCTTATTTTACAATTTCCTTAGGAGGCCCATTTTAGACCTCAAAACTCCCCTAATGCCGTCTTCAACAATGTTGTAGGCCTCAAGGCTCCACCTTAGAACTCCTACAACTCCACAGGTAGCTACAACGAGGGTCTCGGCTTATTTGGATAGGAAAATACCTTTGTTTGGTCTGCGACCTATCCCTGATAACTGTAGCAAGGAGAGAGGGACTAAACTAGCGCTCTCGATCCTTCTACACGTCCTCCAACAATGTTGTACCTATAACACTTTTCTGCGGCCCTAAACAAAGTCAAAACATGCACAAATTACCCCAAACCTTACCTTTGGACTGTGACCTTGTCTCCACAACATATCTAAGTGTTTTGTGCCCAAAACAAGGGTCTCGAACCTCTTGAAGATTCCCTATCTCAAGCTCAGACCACCTACAACTACTTCAGATCCTCTGCGGCCCTCCAATTTGAGGTAGACAAGTCCCTAACCACTGCCAAAACAATCCAGAAACCACTCTTTCCTACTCAGCCTAAATTTAAATACACTCGACCTCCAAAATAGTCATGAAGGACACTAAACATAACCTCCTTTCCCTTTGCTTGGAGTCTTCCTAGGCCTGCGACTAATTCAGAGATCTCCCTCACTTAAAACAAGCTCTAGCGTCTGCCCAAGGATGTCTACTAATGCCTCACATAAGGCCTTCTTTTATAGGTTTCCACGGGGCTCCATGAAAAACCATAAAAGGGTTGCCAACTTGTTAAACAACCTACTAACATTAGGCCAACTTGAACAAGCCCATATCTTCACCCAAACTTATCTTCAAAAATTCATAACTCAACAACAACAACTCGGAATCGAACGATTCTCGATGCGTTGGATTCATATCAACATCTACTATCATCCTCATCCATCACATGTCGCAATCTCATCACGGTTTTGGCCCAAACATTGATGGGTCAAAAACCCCAAGCTTTGGTTTCAAGCCCATAAGGCCATTTGTGGAGTTGCTTCCTTCAAACCCTCAATCCTCAAGGCTTGGAGCACCTCCCAAGCTAAAAAAATCAACACTCTACAATAACCACAGTATATATTTTAATTTTAATTTATTATTATTATTTTTTCGTTTATTTTTTTTAGTTGTGGTTTTTTTTTGCACTTAAAAAAATGGTTTTTGATGTTCCTATTTTTTTGCTTAATTTTATTTTTAATTTTCTTAAATTATCTGTTTTTTGAAATATTTTTATTTTTGTTTTATTTTATATATATATATATATTGATCATGTTTTTTAGTTTCTTTTATGTTTTAGTACCAACATGAAAATCATCAACATTTAAAAAAAATATCCACAATTAATACATTAGAAAATTTGAAGTGTAAAAAATAAGCCCTCTAAACAAAAATGGTTGATGCTTCATCAACACTTTTCAAAATCAGCTTGAAAATCACTAACAATTTAAAAAAATGTTCATTCTTGATACATAAAAAAAATTGAAGTATAAAAAATAAGCCCCAAACAAAATGGGTTGATGCTGCATCA
This sequence comes from Pinus tabuliformis, assembly GCA_031772625.1. NCBI lineage: Eukaryota > Viridiplantae > Streptophyta > Pinopsida > Pinales > Pinaceae > Pinus > Pinus tabuliformis. The sequence continues at coordinate 1,541,468,674 of CM062804.1, read as the reverse complement.
ACAGTTTTCAAAATCAGCATGGAAATCATTAACATTTAAGAAAAATGTTCATGCTTGATACTTAAAGTATAAAAAATATGCTCCAAAAAAATTGTATTATCAATAACCACTTTTCAAAATCTGGTGATTTTTTTGATACTTGAGAAAAACAAGTAATCGGTAATTTTCTCGTTTGATCGATAACTGTGTTTGTAATGCGATTACTTGTTGGATGCAAAATTTCATATCACATCCAACGATTGTGAAATTTGAGGAAACCTACAAAGAAATAAGTTGAAAATATGATTTAAAAAAGTAGTTTTCTTCCTTTTATTTTAAAATTGCTTATCCTTATGGTTGACATCATCACATTGAATCCCATTAGTTCATTTAAAGTTGACGTCAATAGATCTTTTTTTGTTTCATGCCATTTAGGATTCAATGCCCTCCTCTAAGATCCTCAACACTCCAAAGAAAATTGACCTCCCAATCAAGTAACCGCCCTCAATGTTTGCACCCTATGAAGAAAGCCACTAGCCACATAGGCCTTTTGTGCTTCAACGAAAATTGCCACATAAGCATCAAGAGGAGGTTCGACACTAAAGGAGGAAGTTAAATTTAATGTGTATGTCCTTCATTATCATCCAAGGGGTTATCAAACACACGATGCAATCCACATCACATGAAATCCTCAAGCATGGTGTAACACTTTGAGTCACCTTGAAAGCTAAATTTCCCTCTTTACGACGAAAATGTTTTAACAAACACCAATGTTTTCCCTAGCATCTCAACCAAGCTTGTGATAACAAATTTGAGCTAGTTGCTATGTTGAAATCAATTACGGGCCCTTTAAAAGGAATTGTCACCCAACTATCATTCTTGTCTATGAAGACATCACACCTCACTTTAAAAATTGGAAGGCTCGCAAATGGAAGTAGCAAATGTAATATGGGTTAGCATATCTCCTAGGAGGAATATTTTCCCTCATCAAAGGTTTGGGAATTCTTACATGCATTTGTGTATCATGCAATGTTTCAATAAACCATTTTGACTTGTGTGTGTTGGGATAAAATGTGAGGACATATTTTTTTCTCAAGCTATCTACCCTCCAATTTGATTCTTCTCTAATATCAAAATTAGACTTGTTGGGTAGCCTAATTATCTTATTTATTCAGAGGTATCGCTACGTTGGACCTCAGTTCGTAATGTGGCAACATCGCCGCCTGTAAATGTGCACCACCAGGGGGGTCCAAGGGGGGAAGGGGGGGAAGGGGGGTAGAGCACCCCCCTAGCGGGGGATTGGGGGAAGCGCCCCCGAAGCTAAAAATAGATGTAAAATTGCTTTGTAAAATGTTGTAATTTCATAGTCAATATAGGTCATTCATTAGGTGGAAATATAATCGTAGAAGTTATGCTTAATTTAGGGTTTTTTTCCCTAAAAGGTGACCCATCGCTATATATGAAGGAATTGTATTGCGTCTATGCAGATGGGTGTATTCTGAGCAGAGAAGAGAGAGGAGATTGAGAGCGAAGAGGAAATTATAGCGGATCTGCGGTAGGTTGTATCTCTTCATTTTTCTGGATAATATAAAAAGAATGACTGACTATTTCTCCGTGGACGTAGCCCAAATTGGGTGAACCACATATATCTGTCTCTCTTGTTTTATACGTTTTCTGTGTTTATATTTCTCCAATATATTTTGTGTTCCATTTCTCTGTAATATATAATTTTCTAACCACTGGTAACAGAGCCGAAGGTCTATTTGGTTGATGAACTCGTAGGAGAGAAGGGTTCCTGGTTCGAGTGGGAACAATGGCGGAAGATGGTAGGTTTAGGGTTGAAAAATTTAACGGCCAAAACTACCAGCCGTGGAAGATGCAGATGGAAGATTATCTGTATCAAAAAGATCTGTTGGGTGGAAAGACAAAGAAGCCGATGAGTGTGACAGACACATAATGGGATATTCTCGATAGAAAGGCACTTGGAATAACACGGCTGTGCCTAGCGACCTCGGTAGCCTTTAATATTTCAAAGGAAATGACAACAAAGGGTTTAATGTCGGCATTGTGTTGAAAATGGCAACAAGAAATGCTAAAAATAGAAGTGCTAAAAATAACACTACTATAAACAGTGGTTTGGGTACTAGTGCTGGATTGAGCAATAGGGAATGAAAAATGTAAGTGCTAAAAATAGCATTGCTATTTTTAGCAGTTCGAGATGGATTCCTATTTTAGTCAGTCCCTTGACTAAAAATAGAGAGTAAAATTCGAATTTGAACTTAACTGCTATTTGAAAATAAATAAATTAATTCACCATGAGTTAATTAGATGTGAAAAATCAAACATGAAGTGTATGTGAGGACATGCAACAGTTTCTCCATTAATTGAGGAATTTATCCATCAGTTAAAGAGATAAGGATGAGTTATAATTTGAGTTGTAATTAGTTGGCTTAGTTAACTGAGTCAAGTCCAGTTAGATTGATTTAAACAGTTTGTTTAAATTAATGTGAGTTCAGTTAGTCAATGCATGCTTGCATATCACTGTTGCACTTCAGATAACTGAATATTCTCTCATGAATAACTCATGCATGTTAGTTCAGACAGAGACTCAGTTGAGATCAGAGGAGGGACAATGTACTATCAGTTGGATGGATTTTTCCTATAAAGGAAACTCATCCATGGAGAAAGATTTATCTCCTTTAGGATTGCGTAGTTAGATCGGAGGTTAGTGAGTGTGTGAAGAGGCCAATTCACACAAGTGGCTACACTGGACCCCAAGGAAAATTGCGCAAAGAAATAGGAGGCTTGGAGGGCAGAGGAGAAGGTTTGAGAGAGGCCTTTGACTGTCTATGAGCAGCAGAGGGATTGCAGAGAGAGCAGGATAGCTTGTGAGCTGATTCTTTTTGTAATCCAGACTATATTTCCACTTGTATGATAATACAGAGTTGGGGTTTTAGGCTGAGGCTTTCCCCGGGTTATTTCTTTTGTGTTATGTGTGATTGATTTCTCCTTGTCAGTTATATGTGTTCTATTGATCTTGCTCATATTCGATTAAGCTTCCAGAAACTTTGTTGTAGATCTTGTATTTTGCTTTAGTCTATTGCATAATCTGTTGATCTACAATGGGAATTTCTACATGGTATCGGAGCAAAGGTGATCAAGGAAGAACATTAGACAAGAAGGGAAAAGTTCAAAGTTTGTGATTCCTGAATATAGAAATCGAGTTCTTATCACATCTCTATTTCACCTATGGCGTTCAATGGTTTAAGACTCGAATATGCCCTTAATGGCAGTTCGAATTATATAGCCTGGAAGGATTGCATGGAAGCAGTATTGGAGGATAATAGTCTAAAGGACTTCATTGATCAAGAAGTCCCCAAGCCGACTGATGCTACTGAATTGGCGGAATGGAGGAAATGTGTGGCTAGAGAAAGGAGGATTCTTCTGGAGGGAGTTCGAGACCACATAGTCTTGAGTCTCCATGGGAAGGAGACACCGTTTTCAATGTGGAAAAAATTGAAAGATCTATATTAGAATAACAACGATCAGAGGAAGTTGGCGTTGAAGGACAAGCTTCAGAAGATCAAGTGTGAAAAGGGCGACACGATCTCTATGTATCTGAACAAGCTCACCACATGTAGAGATGAGCTTGGAAGTGTAGGGATCGCTCAGCTGATGATGACATGGTGAGTCTTGCACTCCTCGGTCTTGCTAAGAGCTGGCATAGCTACCAGGACTCAGTTAATGGAAGAGAGAAACTGCCAGATTGGGAATGAATTTGGTTGGATCTGATGCAGGAGGAGATAAGAAGAAGCATGAGAGATGGTTCTTCATGCATGTAGGATGAAGAAAACTACGCCTTAGCGAGTAAGGCGAAGAAGGGGAAGGAGAAGGATTCTCTTTCCCAATCCAGTTCTTCCCAAGGTGGGAAGAAGTTTGACAAATCGAAAGTGCGATGATTTCATTGTCATGAGGTGGGCCGTTTTGCTACGAATTGTCTACTGAGGAAATCCAATAAGGGATCCATGGAAGGATCAGAAGGTGAGGCACTGGCCTCACAGTTCGAGTTGGATTTCACACTGTTCACATGCATGGTTTCATCCATGGTGGGAAGTGGTTGGTTTCTTGACAGTGGAGCTTCTTTCCACATGACCAACGATAAGAGTTTGTTCAATACTTTGGAGGAGAAAGATCTCCAGATACTCATAGTGATGGGTAACGATGAAAAGTATAGTGTCTCAGGTGTAGGCACGATTGTTTTTCAGAGGGAGCATGGAGCTCGCATTACCTTGACCGATGTCAAGTATGTACCAGGACTGAAGAGAAATTTGGTGTCGATCGTGATGCTGGAAGACAAAAGCTATGATGTAGTATTTAGTAAGGGAAAGGTTTTCCTTCGACATATCACCACTAGACAGGTGAAGCAGATCGTTTCACGGGTCAAGAACTTGTATGCTCTTGAGGTTCAAGATGCATGCAAAGCCTTGATGTTAAATTGGCAACTAGGGCCAAACTCCATGTGGGTCGGCTTATTTATGGCAGCTGATATTTTTATTGGATACCTCTCGTCGAGAGGTGTAGGATTGATCCAAATATCATCCGATTCCGATAAGTATTTATGGAGATATGAATTTATTTTGTTTATGTAATTATTATCAAGCCGACCAGCTCTTATGTAGGGTCTAGAAGCCCAACCGACGTGTCTATTCATCATCCTCGTTGTGGTATAAATAGATGAGAATTTGGAGTCATTAGCGCAACACATTCTCCATGTGAACTCCTCCTCTCCACGTCTTGGGTTTTTGGAGAAGGAGAAGACACAAAAGAGAATACGTTGGATGCCCTAGCTGCAGTAGAAAGAGCAGCGGTCCATACGCTATAATAAAAGCCATCCACGCTGTAATGGTGACCTTATCCACACAACCATACGTTGAGATGCACGCTGAAATGAAATATATATACGCTGCTCGTTGGAAGACCTTGCCACAGTAAATACATATACGCTGCTCGTTGTATATATATGCATTGCTAGCCACAGTAAATATATATACGCTGATCATTGAGATAACCTACGCAGCAAGGTATATGAAACAGTAATACGCTGTATATATAGTTCACTGTTAATATAACGCAGTCATGGCAGCAACACTCTAATGACTTATATACGCTGGCAAATGAATACGCTGGGCATAGAGATTAATACGCAGGCATGGAGACTCAATCATGGGACAGTCATACGCAATCTATGGTGACACTCAACCCTAGCCGCAGGTCATAATAACAGATCAGACACGTTGTACTTAATGATCTTAGACACAGGTCATGGCATATCATCATATACGCTGGAAATTAACGCAGCAAAATATATTACAACGTGGGTTAGTCTGACTACAGATTATAAAGGTTAGACATACGCATGATAAGAGGACGCAGTCTCGGCATATCTGGGAATGAAGTGACACGGCATAATGGTTATCCTAGTGAAAATATCCAGACTTGACTTCTAGCAGCCTCATTATATATTAGCAAGGTCAAGATCTCAATGAAGCAGTGATGGATGAATGAAAAAGGTATGTGTATTAACATATATATCAGTATATATATGTGTGTGTTGATCTGTGCTCCTACTAGCTGATCCTAGTGTTTATATGATGAAACCATGATTATATGAAAGAAGAAAAGAGCACAATGAAGATCTCAATGGATCTCATCATTGGAAGATGCAGCAGTGACAAAGGTAGAAGTGCAGCAATGATGCAACTGTGATGACAACATGATGTATGTGATCATGAGCAGCATGATGATGCATTGTAGCAACATGATGAAGCAACAAGAAGGCAGTGGCAGCAGCATGGTGGGCAGCACTATGAGATCATGTGCCTGGGCAGTGTAATGATACATTAGCAGGGGCTACAACATGATGATGATGCACATTAGTTTGAGCAGAATTATGATGGATAAGATCATGGACATGGGCAGCATGATGATAATCATGATTAGAGCAACATGGTGCAGTATGCAGTGGTGCAACTAGAGGACCATATGCAGCATGATGATAGGTATCAGTTGAAGTAGAATGTCTTCAACTGATCTCATTGTTATAGGAGATGATCTATGCTTAGATCTAGACAAGTCAAAGTGTTGACTTCTGTTGTAATTGTACTATCTCTCTCTCCCTTTCTCTGTTGAACTTTGAAGATAAAAGAAGATTTTATCAAAGGGTTTCCCCACACATTGTGGGGTTTGTCCCTGGCTCACGCCACATCTTGTGTCCTCTTGTCTTGGCTTGTCTTCTGCGATTTATAATTGTGTTCTATCTGCAGTTTATTTTAATGCTGATGTGATTGCTAATTGTGAAAATTTAAATAAATTGCTCTAGCATAGAACATACCTAAATTTAACACTTGAGGAGCGAGGCAACTGATGGAGACTTGGTGGTTGAAAGGGAGAGTACATTACCTCTCAACATGCAGTGCCAGAAGAAGTTTCAGACGATTGTGGAGGAGCCACGATTGGTGAAGCAGCTTCAGGAGGTTGTGGAGCAACCACAACTAGAGAAGTTGAAAGGAGATCGAGTAGAGACATCTACTCATGTAGATACCTCCAGTAGGGGGAAATTTTGAGCCAAGTGGGCAGAGGGATCACATGCATCCATACCTCTAGGTAGGAGGTGGGGCGATGTGGAGTGATCGTCCCAAGAAGGTTGGAATAGGGGCAAGATCTTTGAGGTACCCAACCTCTTTGATTCGACTTTGCTAAAGGTGCCCCGACAAGGAGTAGTAGGACTGGATGAGTGGGTAGAGACAAATGCAGATGGAGCAGCAGAGAGAGCTACAGTGCAGGAGTCCCAGGACTGTGTAGAGCTAGCAGGTTGCAACAATGCGAGAGGCACATGAGTGTTGCACTAGTGCAGGATGGCACAAAGAGGTGTGAAACGGTGAGAGATGCATGGAGTGTTGCCGCAGCTCAGAGTTCAGAGAGGGAGCACTTGTCAGCAGCAGGTAGAGCTTCAACATTAGAGTATGGTAGAGCTTCAACATTAGAGTATGTTTCTAGCTCGACAATGAGGTCAGTGGGGAGTTTTTTTGTTTCTAGAGTCGTTGAAGCAACCACACTTGGGAGAAGTGTTGCATGCAGAACATTCCAAAGGTACAGGATCGGGTTCAAGTTGAATGTCTTTCTTGTTGAGAGGGAGTGTTGAAAATGGCAACAAGAAATGCTAAAAATAGAAGTGCTAAAAATAGAACTACTATAAATCGCAGTTTGGGTACTAGTGCTGGATTGAGCAACAGGGAATGAAAAATGGAAGTGCTAAAAATAACATTGCTATTTTTAGCATTTTGGGATGGATTCCTATTTTAGTCAGTCCCTTAACTAAAAATAGGAAGTAAAATTCGAATATGAACTTAACAGCTGTTTGAAAATAAATTCATTAATTCACCATGAGTTAATTAGTTGTGAAAAATCAAACATGAAGTGTATGTGAGGACATGCAACAATTTCTCCATTAATTGAGGAATTTATCCATCAGTTAAAGAGATAATGATGAATTCTATTTGAGTTGTAATTAGTTTGCTCAGTTAACTGAGTCAAGTCGAGCTAGATTGATTTAAACAGTTTGTTTAAATTAATGTGAGTTCAGTTAGTTAATGCATACTTGCATATAACTGTTGCACTTCAGATAACTGAATATTTTCTCATGAATAACTCATGCATGTCAGTTCAGACAGAGACCCAATTGAGATCAGAGGAGGGACAATGTACTATCAGTTGGATGGATTTTTCCTATAAAGGAAACTCATCCATGGAGAAGGATTTATCTCCTTCAGGATTGCGCAGTTAGATCAGAGGTTAGTGAGTGTGTGAAGAGGCCAATTCACACAAGTGGTTGCACTGGACCCCAAGGAAAATTGTGCAAAGAAATAGGAGGCTTGGAGGGCAGAGGAGAAGGTTTGAGAGAGGCATTTGATTGTCTATGAGCAGCAGAGGGATTGTAAAGAGAGCAAGATAGCTTGTGAGCTGATTCTTTTTGTAATCCAGACTATATTTCCACTTGTATGATAATACAAAGTTGGAGTTTTAGGTTGAGGCTTTCCTCGGGTTATTTCTTCTGTGTTATGTGTGATTGATTTCTCCTTACCAGTTATATGTGTTCTATTGATCTTGCTCATATTCGATTAAACTTCCGCAAAGTTTGTTGTAGAAGTATATCTTGTATTTTGCTTTAGCCTATTGCATAATCTGTTGATCTACAGTGGGAATTTCTACACATTGGCCAAATTATATGAAAAACCCTCAGCCTCAAATAAGATATTTATTATGAAGTGTTTATTTAATATGAAGATGTCAGAAGGTGGATTTGTTGTTGATCATTTAAATGAATTTAATACAGTTACCAGTGAGTTAAGTTCTGTAGGGGTAACTTTTGATGATAAAGTTAGCGGGGCTCTGTGGGCAGCGCCCCCGAAGCTAAAAATAGATGTAAAATTTCCTTGTAAAATGTTGTAATGTCGTAGTCAATCTGGGTTGTTCATTAGGTGAAAGTTTGACGATATAAGTTATGTTTAATTTAGGGTTTTTTTCCTTAGAAAGCAACCCCTCGCTATATATGAGGGAATTGTATTGCGTCTATGCAGATGGGTGTATTCTGAGTGGAGAAGAGAGAGGAGATTGAGAACAAAGAGGAAATCACAACGGATCTACTGTAGGTTGTATCTCTTCATTTTGCTGGATAATATCAAAGGAAGGACTGGCTGTTTCTCTATGGACGTAGCCCAAATTGAGTGAACCACGTATATCTGTGTCTCTCTTGTTTTTTGCGTTTTATGTGTTTATCTTTCTACAATATATTTTATGTGTTCCATTGCTCTGTAATATATAATTTTATAACAAGACTTTGGAACAACAATGTTCTCATTTCATTCAATTATTGAAGAAGGTCACTATGATGTAGGGGACTAGACCTTCTCATTAAACATTTTCTTTGCTCACCATAGTCTTCTTATACATTGGAATGTAAATCTTGTAATAGAAGTATTACTACATTGAAAATTACAAGATACTATCACAACATCTTGAACTTGCCCTTTGCTAGGGGATTGAGCACAAACTAATTTGAAAGAACATAACCATGTACTATCAATGACCTACCAGACTCTAAGATCTTTCATATCAACGTCCACAGGTGAAAATTTTCAAATTCTCACATCATGAGCTATTCAAAACTCCCTACAAAGATGATCACATTTCCAAACATGACTAGTACAAGTGGATCAGATTTTCCAAAATCATAGATAAATATATGCACAAATCTCATCCATCCTTAAACACCAAGCTCATAGGAACAACCAACATAAGGTTTCCAACAAACTGTAAAGTTGTAAACATAGCATCTTTCCCATGCACATCAAAACCTTTGATCACTAAATAAAAACCCTTGATAAGGTCAAACCCCTCTTTTCGAGATAATTATTTGGTAATTGGTGTAATAATGATTGTCAATGTCAACTTCCTCTCTTTGAAAGAATCAACTAAATTTGTCCTATTACTCTTCAACACTCCCATCATCAACAAGATTGGAATCAATCACTGATTCCATAATAGGTTTTGAACCTATATCCATTATATCTTGACATACATGCTCTATGAATTCCTTCTCAATATTAGAGTGACCACCCAGTTTCCCATTGGAAAGTACAAGTGCTACAAGATCAATAACTAACCTTAAATGCCACTATTTTTCACACCTCTAGCCAATGTCCTTGGAATTGCTAGATTACAATGATTGGTAGTGCAACGTTGTCCTTTATATGCAATTCTACATTGAAGATCTTGGTCATAATTACCTTTACGATATTATATGCTTGTCACTATCTCCATTATTGATTATCATCTCCACTCAATTTGATCCCATACCTAATGTTGTTTCTTCTAATCCCATATGTGTTCCCATTGAACTTATTTTCTCTCCGAATTTCATAGACAAAAGAGCATTGTTGGTTAGCAATACTTTGTTAATACTCTCTAGTTGCTTCTATGCAAATTTTGAAACCATGGGAGACGACAAAAATCGATATGAATCAATTGGTACATGATTTACTGAATCAAAAATTGTAGTCATGTTATTTTTTCCCAATGTAGGGTGGCTTGTGTATTTTGAATGTCTCAAAGGGGTTTGTTTGATAAGTGCCAGTAGAGTTCACCCAAACATTTGATGGGAAAATTGCTCACATATGGGGGTTGACTATGCTTATCTTAGAAGAGTCTATTGCTTAGGCCATAAGACTTTGTCAGTTGGGGGAACGATGGTTTAAAAGCAAGGAAATGGACAACAATTCATGGTAGAAATTCATTCATAGATGCTATGATAAACGACTATAAGAGGGGAGTACTACACAAATTCTTTCTTTTCACTTGGAAAGAAGTTGCATTTTATATCCAAAAATATCTAACTTGTGAAGGGTGGTATAGTCTGTTGTTTCACTATCATTTTTGATTGCTCATGCCTTTAAAGAACCATGATTTCATTAATTTACTCTATTTTCTTTGGAAAGGTCTTACTAAAATATATGTTATTGTTCAAATAGGTAGAACCCTTGAGATAAGTTTGTACCATTATGGCTCTATAAAGCTACTAATTAACACAAGATTAATTTAGCCTAGGGTTTCATGGGATGTGTTTGTCAAAATATCTACATATTAGATTGAACCTATTGAAGAAGGGTAATTGCTGGTTAGAATTAGGGTTTCTCGTCAAGAATTCATAGTAGTTGGCCACATAATGATAAACCACCTCAGCTTCTGTTAGCCTCCTGTTGCAAATGGTGTTCATCTTTCATGATTGACATTTTTACATGCCAAATATGTCATACTTTGCATGCTGCAATGCTCCATATTTCTAGAAGAGGCCATGAAGGCATCCTTGCAAACCTAGCCCTTAAACTACACCCTCTAAACAGCACCATAGTATTAAAAATCAGTCAATCTGAACTGGAAATCGGTCAAACCGGGCGGTACATTGGCTAAACCAACCGAACCACAAAAAAAAACCCAATCAAACGCCTGATTCACCCTTTTTTAGACAAACCAAGCATAAACTGACCTGTTTTTGTCGAAACCAGCCGGTCTTTCCATAAACTTGTTGGTTCAGTCATAAACTGGCCAGTTCATTGCCAAGCTGGCCATGGACCCACCAAAAGCATTCTTGGAGGCTTGTGAGGTGGTTTGGAGGAAAAATAAGAGTTGTTTCCCTCCAAAAACAGTGTCTCCAAGCCAATAAAAAGTCTCCCCTATCATTTGCCTCACACATCTCATTTGGAGTTGTGAGTTTGGAGAGTGTTGAGTTTTCGCTGGAGTAGTGGAACAGCAAAGAGTTTGAGCTCCAAAAGTCAAGGATGCTGCATAGGTTCATCGTGATATGATTGATGGCAGCATGATCTGCAAATATTGCCAAAAATCTATTGGAGGGGGTATTAACAGGTTCAAGCAACACTTGGTCGAGATAAGAGGCCATGTAAAGCCATGTAGAGCACTAAATGATGTAATAGGACATAATAGGTAAGAATACCTTCAAAAGTTTGAGATTGGAGTTGCTAAACCAGCGAAAAAGTTCGTGACTCAAGCAGTTGCAAAGTTTGGGAGTCAAGATTGAGCCAACTGAGTTTGATCGTGATGAGAAGTTTCAAGTGATAATGCTAATCACTAATATCATATATGTAGACTTGTAGTAGGTCAGTGGCCACATAGTTTGTAAGCTTTGCTTTTGGACTCTAGAGGCCATTTAGAGCCTCATTGATTATATATTTTGTTGCTGATATGTATTGCACTTGGTGCTATTTTGATATATTCACCTTTACATTGTATATATATGAAAAAACTTTGCATATTTGGTGTTTATTGGTTTCGAATCATGGTTTTAAATCTTAAAAATGGTTTTTTTCATTAAAAATAATTATTTCATGTGTTTTTTTAAAACCGGTTCATTGAGATCCAACCAGTCCCGGTTTGAAACCCAGTTTATTAGGTGGACAGGTCTGGTCACCGGTTCCGGTTTTTAAAACTATGAAAAGCACCCATTTGTTAGTGATAAGATGACAGCCCCTAACAGTGAACAGCACCCATTTGTTAGTGATAAGATGACAGCCCCTAACAGTGACAACACCCAGTGTGCAGCTTTTAGAATTATAAATCCCAAAGCATTAAGAGTGAAATCAATGCTCAAGCGAAGTGGAGTAACAAAGAACCCCTATCTTTTAGCAAACTTAAAACTGAAAATAATCAGTCTTCTCTGGTTTGGCAGCGACATGAAATTGCAACCTCAGTGTTTTCAATGGCTGAGAAAATACCAGACCAAAATAGGGAAGTTTCGTAGGGGTATACGTCTGTCTTAACATCATATAGTTTCTGCTTTTGGTGTCCCGTTGTAGCCTAGATCCAAGAGAAAGACCAGTAAACCTTCATGCTGAAAAAGGCCACAGCAATTGATCCTCGGAATATATTTGTAACCACCAATTCCAGATGGTAAAATAAATCAGCTGCTGTTAAAAAAATGAAAAACGTAAGCCAGTACCCTGTTTTCATGCTCTTTGCAATTTGGAGACAAATGGAAATTATAATCATGCAAATCCTATATACCACAGACCTTAACCATTTGCTGCTATATAAGGAATGACACTCGCAGCATGCAATAATCTAGTGGTCATGCAGTTAATGCATGGCCACTAGAGGAAGATTGAAGAGTTATCCCTTTGATATATCATCTCTCGGTATAAAGAAAAGCTTTTCTCATGGTGCGATTTTGTGTAGTTTCAAAAAGCTACTGTGCATAATTCTTTCCAAATGTCACTCTATTGAGGCTCCCAAAAATAATACATTAAAACAGAGCTGAAAACTCGGTGTTATATTTTGTTTCCAGGGTAAATAGGCAAGGCCATGCAAACAGCAATAGGACATGTCAGAAGTAGTTACGTACACAAGCTGCACTAATCACATGTTATCAGAATGACAAGACAGTCACATGTCATCAACATGCAAAGATAATGTACCAGACATAAAGTATTATACAGCATTATGCATCTCACATAAACAAAATTAACCCTTGTCATTGCACAAACAAAACTTCAAGTCGTTAATTTTACATCAAAATATAAAAAATGTATCCAGCATTGGCACAGAATTAGTCATCTAGCTTAGCCTGAAACAAGCATGATCACAATTGTGATGACATTAAGAGCTATCAATGGCACCCTGAGGTACTGGGTGGCATAAATTAGCCCAATGGCCTGAACTTTTAAAGACTTTCCTCTTCTTTCAGAAACTTCTGAAAGGCTCCAGCCCCGTGGAGCTAAAAAACGATCTTCATTCAGTATGGCTAGGGCATTAGCTAGAAGTAAACAACCTTCCAAAAATGTCCAAAGGCCCATTCTGCATCAAAACCAAGCACGACAATTAGAAAACAGCTTGAAGGATAGATTCCTGTTAAATATATTCAATTACATTTCGCATTAAGACCAGGCATAACGATTAGAAAATAATTCAAGCATGGAATGTGAGATCCCTCTTACATACATTCAGGGATGGAAGCATAACTGAAAATCCATGGCAACTAAGTAAAGTCTGTACGACTCCAAAATCATGTAGGGTGGGAACACAAATTTAATACCAGCTTGTACAGAGAAAGCACAAGTACATATACCCAGAGGGTCAAAACAAGCAATCCAAAAAAGTCCTGCATCTTGTTCAAATTTGATTGTTATTGCCTACAAAACATGAAAATGGTTTGGGCTTATGCACTCTATGGGCCAGGTCTTCTCTCACCTTGGAGAAAAATCTAACATAAATGATAGGGATATTTTTCCATGATCTCTCTGAAATTAGGATGTCTGAGTTTGTAAGGGAAACATGGATAATACAGTTTACAGGAACCAACTTCAAACAAACAATCTGATTGTAACGATTAAACCATATTCACAAGGAAATGTGTCAAACTCAGTCCACCTTGAGGTTAATGACAAGCCTGTTTACTAGCCAAATCTATCAATACCCCAATGTAATAAAGTTCTCTCATTGTTCACCATCAATAATCTACCAAATTAGTAGCGAGTCTTCCGTACAACTCCTTCCTGGACTATTCAACATTTCTAGTTTGTAAGAAGCTTATGTATGTCAACCCAGCAAACCTTGGTCATGTTTTTCGACTCCAGTATAATGTAGATCTTCTCTCACCAAAGGAACAAGATACATAGTTAACTTCATTTCCAAAGCATAAGATACATAATTAACTTCATTTTCAAAGAATCGAGACTGTCAAATAAGAAACACGGGATGGGAACAAATATTCCCAATGTTAAACACAGATTTCTCTCAATTTGAATCTTGCCTAATCAATTCTCTCACAGTTGAGCTTTTCAACCAAAAATATATGTTTGATAAGATAGAACCTAACAACTGTAAGCGCTAACTTATAATGTCAGTAGGAAATTCAGTATAGCATACTTTGGTTATGTTGAGTTTCTAAGTGCAATAGAGACCAGCACAATATTTCTGAAATATTGATGATTACTTTTGATGTTGATCTTCTTTAATTATTCCAATATATCATTCAGCGATTATACTTCAGAAATTCAACCATACAAGAACTGTAGAACTGTAGAGATCACAATGCACAATGAGAAGACAAGATTTACCATGGGAAAATCCAACAACCTTTTCAATAGAAAAATTCGTTTGTTCAACAAGAAACACACCTAGACCTATGGTCAAACATGGTCAAACCCTCCAAGTCGAGCCTCCCAGTCTGATCCAAAATTTCGCTCTACTTGATTTGACCCAAAATTTGGCCCTACTGCAGCTTCCATTTGCCCCAGAATTTCAGCCCCCTGCAACATAACTGCCCAGAAAAGCTGCGAACCAAAAGAGAGAATCTATCCACACGTGCGAGCTTGAAAGAGAGAGAAAGAGAGTTAGTCTGTCTTCTTTTTCACCCTCCTTGTCCTTCTTGTCTTTGCTGAGATGCCCAGAAAATGTCTTCTTGTGGAAGTGTGAATTGGTGCCAAGAGAATGAGCTCAAGCTGCCTTTATATAGCGATCAGTTGGGTCGAATGGGTGGGTCATTTGCCCTGGGCCGACTAGACTTGGAGGGAGGCCGACTTGACAACTTTAGAGCCAAAAATTCCAATTTTAAAATTCAAATTTTCTTCTTTTAAAAGTCGCAATGGGACTTTTGACTCAATACATTTTTCTTTTGACTCTAGTATTTAAAATATGCTTTAAAATAATCAATACAAATACATCAAGTGGCCAAATATACATTATGAAGACCGACCATAGTTACAAATTCAACACTCCCTCTTAACTAGGGAGGTATTCATAATGACTGTCATAGGTGTTCTCAAGTTGACAAATTTCTCTAAGAAAAGGTTATATCACATCATCATTATTAGCATCATCATCTAACATCAACATCCGTTAATAGCCATATCTGGGGTGGTACCTAACCCATGGCTTATCATCAGCATATCAAGACTCACTCCTCTAGAGTGATCGGTCCTCAAATCTCAAGTCCTCTTACTAGGCCAAAATGTTGAAACTCAACCCTACTGGGGAGTACTAGTAGGCACTCACTCAACCCTCCTAGGGAGTACTCACTCAACCCTTTGGGGAGCACTTTCTCACACCTCTTGGGGAATACTTGCTCAACCCTCCTGGGAAGTACTCACTCAACCCTTTGGGGAGCACTTTCTCACCGCTCTTGGGGAGTACTCGCTCAACCATCCTAGGAGTACTCCTCAGCTCTCCTAGGGAGCACTTTGGGCCCTGATGCTGAAAGACCTCACTTAACCCTTCCTAGGAAGTTGTCGGGTCTCAATGCAAACCTCACTCAACCCTCTCCTGGGAGTGATCAAGTCTCCTCTCCGAGAGGCATGTTACCCACCACCTGGGGGTAGTGTGTATGGGAGAAATTTTTTCTCCTAGATGGTCCCCAGCTAGCAGCTCCTTGTAGCCACCAAATAGCTCGATGTGCCATTTTCTCCGCCACCTGAGCCGGTCATGTGGTTCCTGAACCACTTGTCATGAATGTATGTTTGAAGGTGGGCCTTCCAACCCCAAAGGTATGGTTTTTCACTGGTATAGTTGAGTAATTTTCCTTACTTATCATGGGCACTTTTGGACATAGATTGGTGGGGGGATTGAGCGGAAAGAGTGGTTTAGACTTATATTCTTGTCTCCATTGCCTGATTTCATAGTTACCCTTGTATCCTAGTCTTGTGGAATCTCCTTTACTGACCATTTGGCTTTTGGGTTGACACTACACGGGAAATCTCGATTTTGGTTGCGTGGTCCCACTTCTCAATACCGCCTACATCACTCCCCTTCCACTCATTTTACCCCCATTCATCTATTTTCCCATCCAAGTCCACATAGGTTTAGCCTCCCCCTCCGCCTCCCCTTGTCCACACCTTAGGTCGAGCCTAAAATGATGCCCCAGAGGTTGATGCAGCTAAAAAGAAAAGTAAAAGCATAATTTGGCCACTCTCAACAGGAAATGTACCACAAAATGCAAAAGATGGTCGGGACATACAAATTTAACACGTGGGCAAAAGCCAAACATGAGCTCTACCCCTTACCCATGGCCATCACCCTGGTTCCTATGGGCCCTAGATGAGCCCCCTCTATCATTAAGGAACCCATGATTGTCCCAACCCCTGGTGGGAAATGAATCGCCCCACCTTAAGGGGGTATTCACTGCTACATCTCACACATCATGCTCTCCATCTCCTGGAGCCTCGAGCAGTTATGAAGAAAAAGCATATGAAGAAAGGTGGAAAAACAAAGGTTGAAGTAACTCATGTACCACAATCTGCTCCCTCCTACACTTATATACCCAAGTATGGGCTTCCCCTGTTATAGCTACCCTTGCAACTTGACATATGACCTGGATGTTTCCCCTGATCCTCACTCCATTCCATTATTATATCATCTTCCACCTACCACTTGAAGGATGCACCATGGACATGTCACCCCCTTTAGAGGTTGAAACCAATGTTTTAATAATCGGTTGGCTCGGTGACAGCAACCCGAAAACTGAAAAAAACAGGGACTTTCTTTTTTACTTGCTTTTTGGGGACCCCAAACAGATTTCTAATTTGCCTATAGGTTATTTGGGGTCCATTCCCCTCTCCTAAACCCTATAAAACCCACCCAACCCCTCTCATTTCCTCACAGCCATCTCATTGCATTTGAGTGAGAATTTGAGTGAGAGTTTGTGAGGAGTTGTGGAGTTTGTTTTTGAAGCAGCAGTGAGGAGTCTTGAGCAAGCATTGTAGCAGGAGTGAGGAGCTTCTTGGGCAGCCATTTGGAGCAGCATTGAGGAGTTGGTTTGTTGGAGCAACCTTGAGGAGGCAGTTTGTGCCTGGAGGTATTTTTTTTGACTTGTAAAAAATTGTTTTTGCTTATTAATTTTTATGTGCAAATCTGGAAATTGAAAAGAGTGTTTTTTGTGAAAGAAATGAACATTGAAGCAATGTTATTTTTTTTGTTTTCATTTTTAGATTTTTTTTGCTTTCATTTCCAAGTCAAAAAATGGCACCCATAGTGAAAGATGTTGCTAGGGCATATGTTGAAATGGTTGATAGTCAAATGCACCACAAATTTTGCCATAGAAAAATTAAGGTCCTGGAGGCATTAATAGGCTGAAACAACACTTAGCGGGGATTAGAGGCCAAATTACTCCATGTGAATCAGATGAAATTGGGGAGATTAGGAAGGAATTGTTAGCCAACTTTGAGAAGTTTAAAGAAGAAATTGGGAGGAAGAGGAATATACAAAAAATGCTGGCTACCAACCCCCATTTTGATTTTGAGGGTTCTTCCTCTATCCCTTGTACTGATGCATCCAACCCCTTCTGATATGTTCCTCCCTCTTTGGAGTCTATTCAAGAAAAGGGTAAGGGTAAAATGAAAAAGAAGGGTGATATGAATATCAAAAGTTATTTCACTATCACACCCTCCTCTCCATCAGATGCACATAGTCCTCAAGCTAGTAGACTTTGCAGTCCACTTTAAATGACCATTGGAAGAAATAATTGAGGGAGACTGCCTGTGATTACATATGTAGTATGACGCTGATATCCCCTTCAATGCTTCCCGTTCACCATATTATGAGCCTATGTTTGATGCCATACACGCTGCTAGAAAAGGCCTCAAAGGCCCTACTATGCATGAGATAAGGGGGTATTGTTTGCAGAAGGAAATTGCCTCCATTAATGAGTATTTGAAAGATTTCAAGGACTCATGGGCAAGAACAGGATGTACCATTATGTCAAATGGATGGACTAATCAAAGAAACTGTACCATCATAAACTTTCTTATCTTTTGCCCATAGGCAACTATGTTTTTAAAATCAGTTGATGCATCTGATAAGGTTAAAGATGGACAATTGTTGTTTCAACTATTGGAT
This sequence comes from Pinus tabuliformis, assembly GCA_031772625.1. Taxonomy (NCBI): domain Eukaryota; kingdom Viridiplantae; phylum Streptophyta; class Pinopsida; order Pinales; family Pinaceae; genus Pinus; species Pinus tabuliformis. The sequence goes on along the minus strand of CM062804.1, from coordinate 1,541,450,239 downwards.
GAGGTTGTTGAGGAGGTGAGGGTAGCTAATGTTGTTCAAGTCATCACAGATAATGCCTCTAGCTATGTTCTTGTTGGTAAATTGTTAGAGGAAAAACACAGAACCATCTTTTGGACCCCATGTGCTACACATTGCATAGACCTCATGCTTGAGGATATTGGCAAATTAGATTGGGTCAAAAACACTATAGATCATGCCAAAAGCATAACAAAATTTATCTACAACCATTCATCGATTTTGAGCTTGATGAGGAAACACATAGGGGGCATGGATATTATTAGGCCTGCCATCACTAGATTTGCTACTCATTTTTTGACATTGCAATCTATACTTTCACAACATAGAAACTTGCAAAAGATATTTTCCAGTGAAGAATGGAATCAAAGCTAGTGGTCTCACAAACAGGAAGGCAAAGAATTGAAAAAGAAAGTTAATGAAGAAATATTTTGGAGAAAGGCAGCAGAGATTGTGAAGCTTGCTGAGCCACTGGTTAAGGTGTTGTGGTTGGTGGATGGGGAAATATTGGCTATGGGCTTCATTTACGAGGCTATGGATCAAGCAAAGGAGCAAATAAAGAGGGCAGGCATACAAGGATAAAGTGGCTAAGTATGGGCCCATTTGGGCAAGCATTGATGAAAGATGGAACAATCAACTCCTTCGCCCTATACATGCAGCGGGGTATTTTTTGAACCCACGGTATCATTGTAAAGTTGCTAAGACAACGGGAGCTTTGAAGGGGGGGTTAGAGATGGATTGATTGACTGCATTGATCGCATGATCCCATTGGAGTGTGATCAGTTAGAGATACACCGACAGGCCACAACCTTCAGCAATGCCTCAGGTACCTTTGGGAAGAACCTAGCAAAGATTACAAGGGAACCAGATCAACCAGGTAAACAAAAATTTCAATTTTCAAATTCTTAATACTTATTTTGTTAAATCGTTTATAATTTGAAAGTTGGATATAATTTGTAATTTGTTGAGCTAACTCATTACACTCCTATGTTTTTTGCAGCACAATGGTGGGAGGCTTTTGGTAGCAATTGTCCTGAATTGCAGAAGTTTGCAATTCGTATATTGTGTCAAACTTGCAGTGTCACTGGGTGTGAGCGCAATTGGTCTGTCTTTTAGAGGATTCACACGAAGAAGAGAAACCGTTTGGATCAAAAACGGTTAAATGATCTAGTCTATGTCCAATACAACCTCCGGCTCAGATGCAACCAATTGCTGAACAAAAGACCTGATTCAGATCCCATTGTGTTGGAAGACATTGATCCAACATCATATTCAGTCGTGGAGAATCATCCAGCAGAGTTTCATTCTGATGAGGATATTGATTATGATTATGAGATGATAGCATCACTCGAACATAATGTTCAGTTGAATGCAGATCCTGATCCACTTTTACTAGCCTTAGGGTCAGCAAGTCCTCCAGTTGCAGGCACTTCCTCTGCTCAACCACGACAGAAGCGCATATCTCGTCTATCTCAACTTGCAGCTTTTGCACAGCCTGCTAGTGCTACCACTTCTACAGTTGCAGTTGGAGATGATGAGGAAGAGAAGCCATGGGGCCCCCTGTCTAAATCTGATCCGGAGGTCGATCCAAAAGACCTTGGCTCCTCTAGCAGTAGCCAATAGTACTAGTCACAATTTACTTTTGTTGTAGAGGCCATTTCTAGCCTCCTTGGTTATGTGTTTTTGTTTTGATCTCTATATCATCATCATGTATATATTGGACAGTGCATTGGGTGCCATTTTGATATAATGGATATATTCATGAGCCTACTTTGATCATATGTTGTCTTCTATCTATATTCTAATGCTATGTGTTTGGAAACATGAATGGAAATCTTTAAAATTATGTTTTTTAAACAAACGAACAAACAAAAAATTAATGTATTTTTTACAACAACCAAGTCATTGAAATCGAGCCGGCCAAGTCGATACCGAGTTGGAGTTGGAATCAAAGTAGACCCTCGGCCGAGTCGGAGTCGGAATCAGAGTCAACCATCGGCCGAGTCGGAGTCGAAGTCCGATTCGGAGTTTTAAAACATTAGTTGAAACCACCTAATAGGGTCATTGGCTAACCCCCTATTTAGCTTGGAGACACTTATACATGCCAAAACCCACTATGGAAGGGCATGCCACCATGAAGTGCTCCACTAGTTCCATGACTTGTAAGCTCTTTTACTTGATTATTCTAATGATTTGTTGTATTGGAGGAGAAGGGGCCACATTCGATCTTATGCAGGATTGCAAGTGGATTGCCATTTGGGGCTTGGTCCCTATACGGGGTCCTAGCCCTCCAGAGAGCCACATTGGCACTTGTAGGGTGAGCGTTGAGAGCCATGGGCCTCCACCATAGCCAAGATTACTTCATGGATCCCTAGTAGCGTTCGTTGATTGCTCCTATTCCACCTTTTGGACAAGGATGATGCGCCCAATTGGCTCGACAGATGCACCATACAGTGTACAACTTGGCAGATGTTCCAAGGTCCAAAGGATTGTTCCTCGCTATAGAGGCAAGGCTTATATCATCATTCCAGCCCTTACAAATGGTCTACAGGCACTTCCTATCCATTTGGAGACCCGTGCGGATGACATTGTGACCCCACACCCACTTGGGAAAACCACAGGTTTTTGCTTGGAAAACAAGGGGCCAACCCTTGGTCCACTATGTTGGGAGTCCATTTCTACATCATGGCACCCTTTGGACTTCATTAGGCCTCCTCAAAGGCCCAATGACTCACTCAATTGATCATTCAACCCTCTTAAGAGGCTTATTCATGTATTATTAAGCTATTTGGTGGGCTTGTCACCAAAAGTTAGTGTTATTATGCACATTATTTTATTCTAGGGGCTAAATTAGGCCAAAATAAGCAAAATCGAATTCATTAGACATTGTATAAATAGATGATGATTTGATTCATTCTCTCATCATCACTTGGATTGATCATTCTCTCTTAAGAGATTTTTGCTATTCTTTTTGGAGGACGAAATTGGATGGATGAATGAATTTTGATGTTTGGATCTCTTCATTTTTGTCTTAGAGCTTCTATATTAGCATATGATGATGATTGGATATAATTGTTCTCACATGTAAGTGCTCTTTTAATGCTACTTTATCATTTTCTTATGTCATATGCATGTTGCTGGGGAATTTCGCTATACTAGGCCGAAATTTGTTGCTTTTCTTGTGTGAGAAGTGGAAATTTGTCTTTTATTAGCGTTGCATCATGTCATGGGCCATCTTTGAATAAGTGAATGTTCCTAGAGATATTTTGTTGAAATTTTATCTTGATAAGTCATCGCATATTGTCCATTTAAGTATAAAAACTTTGAAGCAATTGTCCCATGCCCTAATTGCCAAGCGAAATTGTTCTAAAGGCCTCCTTGATGAAGTGAAACCATCCCAAACATTGGAAATCATCTTGACTCCATTTTTCCCAAAGGATTAGGCACTGGTCTTCCATAGGTGATCACCACAAATCATATTTTTCTCACCTTTCTCTCTTTCTTTCTAGGTCTAGCTTGCATAGGTCACCTAAAGCATCAATTAACTCACAATCTAGCCATCCAAACACTTCAATTTTTGGTCCACAACTGTGCTGGAGTTTTCTCTAGAGGCCCTCCAAATTTGAAGCAAATCCGTTAGCTGGATCTCGAGAAATTGCAAGCCCTAGCTCAAGGACTATTTCTTGCCCTAGGTTTCCCTTGGCTAGTGACCTCATTTAGATCATTGCATTAAAATCGTTGAAATTTCCTCCTTTGATCTCCTTCTCCTCATCAATTAGGTCAAGCCTACCCTTGATTGATCTCCCCCCCTCCTTTGGCCTAATTGTGGGTCCACTTGGTTCCATGTGGTCCACAACCTTTTAAAGACAACTTCACAAAGACCACCTGGAAATCAAGTTTCCACAGATTTCTTGGACTAGGCCCTTCTATTACAAGTCTTATGTGCAAACCCTAGCCCTTGAAATCCCCTTGGCCCTTCTTCGAGAACCTTACACCTTGCTTCTCAAGCAAGCAAACCATAATTTGAGTTTCTCTTGTGAATAGGCCTTTAGGAATCACCCTTTCTCCCTTTATTGACTCATTTATCTAGTGATTCCCTTCATATCGGGTCTCCTCCCATCGGTGAAAGTCCATAAAAAGTAGGGAGCCTTCGCTGAGGTGACAATGGGCTATTGCTCTATTGTTCCCCTTGACCTAGCAATTGCCCCCCTAGGATCCCTTTCTAGGACCCCTGCTAGTTTGAGCGGTAATAAGGCACTCACTCAACCCTATATGGGGAGCACTCTCAAACCATTCTCCTGATTCCATCCATGTTGGTGTTATATTAGCACTCCCTCTCAACAAGAAGGGTAATCTCCACAAGCCCCATCTTGTCTCTGAAGTACACAAACTTCGCCTTGGGTAACGGCTTCGTCAGAACATCAGTTGTCTACTCATCAGTGGAGACATACTCAGGTCTTATTGCTCTCCTCTACACAATGTCACAAATGTAGTGGTACTTGATCTCAATATGCTTCGACCTGTTATGGAACATGAGATTTTCTGAAAGCTTCACACAACTTTGATTGTCACAATGTATCACAGTCAAATCTAGCTCTTGGTCGAACAATCCTACATTCAACTTTTGAAGCCACACTGCTTTTGTACACGCTTCATTTGCTGCAATATATTCTACTTCTGCAGTGTTAAGTGCAACTGATCTTTGCTTCCTACTTATCCAACATATCATAGCGGAGCCCAAGCTGAAGCATACCCCTGAAGTGCTCTTCCTATCATCGACACTTCCTACCCAGTTAGCATTTGTGTATCCTTGAAGCTGTACATCTTTGTTGCAACATATCTCAAACCATAGTTTAAACTACCATGTAGATATCTCAGAATGTGCTTTGTTGCAATCCAATGCTCATGCCTCTATTCAACCCGAAACTGGCTCAAGGTGTTCACAGCAAAGCAGATGTCCATCCTGGTGTCAACCAAATACATTAACGAGTCACCATGGGAGTAGCCATGGATTTACAATCTATCATACCAAACTTTTGAAGGATCTCAATAACATACTTTCCTTGACCAAGGAAGACTTCACCAGGTTTCTACCATACTTCCAGTCCCAAGTAATAATGCATCAACCCAAGATCCTTCATATCAAATTCAAAATCCAACTGCTTCTTACATTGAATAATAAGAGGCTCAGCACTTGTCAGAAACAAATCATCAACATAAAGTAATAGGATCATAAGTGCATTCTTCACAACCTTAAAATAAAGGTTTGGATTAGCATTACTCTTGGTAAATCCCAATCTCGTCAAATAGCTATCAATACGAGCATACCAAGCTCTTGGAGCTTGCTTGAGTCCATACAAGGCCTTCTTTAACCTGCAAACATGAGATTCCTTTCCATGCACCTCAAAACCTTGAGGTTGCTCTATGTACACCTCTTCCTCAATCACACCATTGAGGAAAGCAGTCTTCACATCCATCTAATGTAAGTTCCATCCCAACGAAGCAACAAGAGAAATAATGGATCTAATGGAGGTGTACCTGGAAACTGGAGCAAAGGTCTCATCATAATCTTCTCCCTCTTTCTGGGAGAACCCTCTAGCCACGAATCACGCCTTGTATTTTTCAATACTTCCATCTACAACATGTTTGATCTTGTATATCCACTTGGAAGTCACCACTAACTTCCCTTCCAGCCTTGGCACAATTTCCCAGACATCATTCTTCATGATAGATTGATATTCTTCATTCATTGCCTCCTTCCACACTTGCTAGCTAGTTTCTTTTTCATAGGTGGAAGGCTCTAAATCAATCAGGTTACTCATGAGAGCTACATAACTAGAAAACCTTTTAGGTTTCTTGATTTCTCTGGATGCGCCATCAGGAGTTGCATGTCCTTATGCTTCTGCCAATGTAGATCTAAGCCGTGCTAGTCTTTTTCTAATTTCTAGGACAACCATCGGTTCCATGGGTTCACGAAGCCCTTCTAGCTCTATAGGACTCGAATGCTCTTCTCTCGAAGCTTCATGCTTTACTCCATCATAGGAATCCATGGAAACTTCCATGGACATCCAATATGAAACTTTCTCATCGAAAGTGACATCCCGGCTGACCTCAATTCTTTGTTGCCCTAGAATGTAGACTCTATAGGCCTTTGATGATTCACTATAACCAACAAATATGCCTTTCTTTCTTGAAGGTTCAAGCTTGTTCCTCTTATCCTTAGGTACATGGATGTAGACAGGCCAACCAAAGATTCTCATGTGTGTCCAACCTCTGCCTTTCTCCTAGAGAACGCTTCTTCAGGAGTCTTATCTTCCAGAATTCAATGAGGACTTCTATTTTGAATATATACAGTTGTCAATGATGCTTCCCCCCACAAGAACATCGGCAAATTTTGATCATGCATCATGGCATTAACAAATTCTTTAATGGACTTGTTCTTTCATTCTATTACACCATTATGTTTTGGATTATAGGGAACAATCATCTTCCTCTTAATCCCAACTTTCTTAATAGAATACCACAAGTTCTTTCGAGATGTACTCTCCTCCATTATCAAATCTCAAAATCTTCATCTTCTTACCTATCAATTTCTCTACTTCAACTTTGAATTTTTGAAACTTTGTGAAGACCTCATCTTTGGTCTTCATGAGATAAATCCATGTCTTATGAGAGAAGTCATCAATAAATAGTACAATGAACCTCCAAGCAATCTCACAGGCATTGGACCACACACATCAGAGTGAATCAAATCTAAGACTTCTTTAGATCTATTGTCACTACTTGGAAATGGTTTCTTGATATTCTTTCCAAGTGCACAACCTTTACAAACACCTTCATGATCTATTTGCAATTCAAGGACACTAGAAACTATTTGACTTAGTTCAAGTAATGCTCTATAATGAAGGTGATCATATCTTCTATGCCATAGCTCACTTGGATTCATTCCATCATGTACTAGGGCTTGAGCTAGTTGACACAGGAACATATACAATCTTCTTTCATGAATCCCAATAACCCTAGCGTCTTCTATACCTGAGCCCTTGGACCATACAAATACTTTGCCATCCACAAAAGCTACTCTATCTCCTTTATCTTCTAAACATGAAATACAGACAAATATCTTTTTCAAACCTGGTACATATAAAACATTGTTGAGATGTACGTTGTTACCAAATTCCATTTCAATGGATGCCTTTCCAACTCCTTTGACCGCATAGTTGAGATTGTCTCCAAGCTCTACCCTTTGGGACAACCTCTTTTCCATCATGCTAGTAATATTTTCACGATCTTCGGTCATGTCTTGATGCACCATCATTTACCAGCCACATATCATCATCATCTGCAATAGAACCTGTTAGAGCAGAAAAGTAACAGAAGTCTTTGTCACCTTTGGGCTTCTTTGGGTGTTCATATTCAACATCAGTTGCGGAAGCATGTTGTTTTCCTTTTTTGTTTGTTGTTAGCTAATTCAGGACAATCCATTTTGAAATTTCCATATTTCTTAGAACCATAGCATTGAATTTTTGACATATCCTTCTTTCCTGATCTTTTGTTTTGAGCACCTCCTTTCCTCTACTTCTCTTGAAGCAAGCTGCAAATCCCTGAGTAGCTTCTTTCTTCCTCTCTCTTGATATAAGCCTTGATTCTTCTTGAGCACAAGAGGCCCACAATTCTTCAAATGAGGGAGTTCCCTTCCTGCTACTTATACTTGTTGCAAATGCATCCCATGATCTAGGTAAACCATTGAGTGTTGTAGTCACAAGTTCATTCTCAGGAATAGTTTCTTCAATAGCTGAAATTTGGTCTTTTATTTGAGAAATCCTTGCAAAATATGAAGCTACAGGGTCATCATTCATCATTGTCACATCACGAAGATCATCTTTAAACTCATGGCATGACCAACATTCTTGATAGTGAATAGATTTGTTAGGTCATCATACATCTTTTCGGAAGTATCAAGCTTTGCAATGTAAGGAATTAGATGATCTCTAATAGAGTCCACAATAATGTTCATGGCATTTAGATCATCTTCCTCGAACTTCTCCTTTCCTACAGTATCTGCTGGTTCCACAACTTTCCTTGTCACAATGTCCAAAACCTTGTTCTCTGCAAGAACGATATCAATCTAAGCTTCCAAGCTCTAGAGTTTGAGGCTCCTTATAACTTGTTCTCAAATTTCATAGAGGCAACCATGGATGCGAATCAACAAGGACTTCAACAATAGAGTCTCCAATTAGGGTTTCTTCAAAGGTGATCACCGTGCTCCTTTCTTCACCAAAGCTCTGATACCATGTTGATTTTCTAAGTGCAACAGAGGCTAGTACAATATTTCTGAAATACTGATAATTACTTTGGATGTTGATCTTCTTTTAAAGTATTCCAATATATCATTCAACAATTATACTTTAGAAATTCAACCATACAAGAACAGTGGAACAATAGAGATCACAATGCACAAAGAGAGGACAAGATTTACCCTGGGAAAACCCACAAAGGGGAAAAACTCAGCAACATTTTCAATAGAGAAATTATGTTGTTCAACAAGAGACACACCTAGACCTATGGTCAAACCTGGTCAACCCCTCCAAGTCAAGCCTCTCAGTCTAATCTAAAATTTTGCTCTCCCTGATCTGATCCAGAACTTTGGCCCTCCTGCAGCTGCCAGTTGCCCCAGAATTTTGGCCCCCTACAACAGAATATCCTAGAAAAAGCGTGAACCACAAGAGAGAGAATCGATCCACACATGCGAGCTTGAGAGAGAGAGAGAGAGAGCCAGCTAGTCTTCTTTTTCATCCTCCTCGTCCTTCTTGTTCTTTGTTGAGATGCCTAGAAAATGTCTTCTTGTGGAAGTGTGAATTGGTGCCAAGAGAATGAGCTTGAGCTGTCTTTATAAATAGTGACCTGCTGGGTCGAATGGGTGTCCCCTTTGCCTTGGGTTGGCTTGACTTAGAGGAAGCCGATTTGACAACTTTGGGGCCAAAAATTTCAATTTCAAAATTTTAATTTTCTTCTTTTAAAGTCGCAATGGGACTTTGACTCAAATACATTTTTCTTTTGACTCTAGCATTTAAAGGCATTTAAAATAGGTGCCTAGAGAAAAGAATCTCCCCTATAAAAAGGCATGCCAGACATAAGTGCCCATTTATAATCCTCTTTCCTTTTTTGGGTTATCTAATTAAGCATGGAATTGATAAATCATATCAATCAACAATTTGGAGAGAGCTCCAACTTCACTCACCTCTGGGAAGAAGACATCAACCTGTGATGTTGAATGTTTAGTTTATTATTTGAAATGCCAGCAACTCTGGCCAAAACTCATGCAGCAAGAGGACTCAGTTCTCTAGTTCTGTTATTACTTCTATTAATCACAGTTGCATCAGATATGTCAACTAATGAGTGATACTAAACAAAACACAAGTACAATAGTATAGTATGCCTTAGTTGTATTTAAAGTCACCAGGGGTGCCATGGCTGCCTACTCGCTGAGTGTAGGAAGATGGAGAAAGTTCCTAGCGATGCAGTCAACATCCCTAACCTGCATTGCATGGGCAAACCTAATAGTTAAATCTAAGATGCAGGAAACACCCTATCCCCCCAGTATTTGGGCACAGAAAAATCATGGTACTGATATGTGTACAAAACATTCCCAAAACATCCTCCTTGTTATGGATACAAAACATGCCTGAACATCTTAAAACAGTTCAGACCACATTTCACAATTTGGAAATACAGGCTGAAACACTTCAAGACATTCTGGGCATATTTCACACCTGTAGCCATGTGTTTCAAGCCTATTTTGGGCCTGAAAGTCACTTGGAATTGTTTAAAACTTGTCATGTCTATTGTTAAACTTAACAAAAGTAACATGTAAGTGAATTAAAAAAGGGCATCTTTACCCATGAAATATTTCTCTCCAGTGCATTGTGGTCCTCCCCCCAGGCTGAACTTCAAGGTCATTATTTGGAGTGGATTCAAGCTGGATTCGGGCCCTCTTACCTTTGACATGATTTCCCCTAATGAGGACTATGCGCTAAGAGGGTGCATTTATGCCTGTGGAGCAATCAAGGCCCTACATGCCCTAGCAATTAGCAGCATCTGTGGGTCATTTATTGCTGTCTTCCCAACATCTTTCAAGGGTATATTCTCCATGGTGTGGATCTATGCTTTGGATGGTGGGTGTGATTGCTTTCAGAGGCTGAATTCTAGCAAGGACACAAATGTGTTAAATTTTCTCTTAGGGCTATATTGTTCTTTGATTTGATAATTGCATTTATATATATTCATCATTTACATATTCATTCACCCCATAACAACATCATATCATATCCAATTTTGTATAAAGAACAAAATCATCAACCATGCAATGGAAATAAAAAGGAACATCAGAAGAAAAGCATTCATACATAAAGACACCAAGATTGGTCAGAGACCAGGGAAAAACCCCACAAGGGGGAAAACCCAGAATTCAATTATTCTTCTTCTATTAGATTTCATCAATTGTTCAGCCGAGATACAAAGTACATCATCATGAAACATCATAAACCATATCAAGGCATCTAGGACCAATCAAAGGGGTTCACAATTACGTTTGTGAACAATACGAGACACATCCAAGAGGGCTGCCAACATAACAAAAGTCATCATCAAGAGCACTGTTGACCACTACGTGTCAACTTCCCAGCACTACACCCCCTTTTCTTTGCAAAAAGGGTAGCGCTTGATCGACATGTCCGTGCCATTCTACAGTCATCGACAGCTTGATCAATTTATGTTGTAAACCCAGTCTACATGTATAAATTGTAAATAATCTTAGCAGATATGAGTCATGTATGTAAATTGCCTAGGTGGACCTAATTTTCTAAGTGATAATCTACGTTCCGGAAGGTTTTTCATCTCACCGATCCATGATCGGCAGAGTTTTCCTTCAGCCTAACCCCAAAGCCGAAATGGATTTTGTCACTAGAATCTTAGGAGAATCCTAGTGTGTTAATCTGCTAGGTTATAGTTGTGTCGCAGAACTGGGTGGTTTATGAGGGTCTGTGTCAAATGGGTTCTCCCCCTTGAGATGTAAAGTTGTAAAAGTCATGATGTAAAGTGTCTTGAGGGTTAGAAAATGTTTTTAATCCCCTCATGAGTCCTTAGTCCTAGGTCCTAGGTGATTTTTCCAAAGGCTAAGTTCGAGGATCCATTTAAAAATAAATTAAAAAAAAATTAAAAAAATTAAAAAATTAAAAAAATAAAATATAAATAAATAAAATAATAAATAATAAATAAAAATAATAAAATACAGAAAAAACCTAAAAATAATAAAATAATAATATTTTTGAGTAAATAAATGCATAATTTCAATTTTTAATGCATAAAAAAATTCGACGGATGAGATTAAGAGATGTCTTGATCCTCATCGACGGTCAAGATCATTTTGACATGGATCACTCGAACTAGCTGTTGGGAATTTTTCCTTTAAATAGGGTGCTAGGGGTCATTTGAGATCAGATTGGATCTAAGAGTCTGGTGCTAAAGAAAGCTCTCTTGTAGTCATTTTTTGTGCAATAAAAAAGACTTTGGGGTTAAAAATCTTGCTGGTGTTACTCTTCTGAAAATGCTGTAAGATTGTTCTATTTTTTCTGCATAATTTTATTTTCAGCCATTAATGATAGCTTAATGAAGATTGATCTAGGCACAGGTATCTTGTCTGATCTTTGGGGTTTAAATGATAGTTTAGATTCTGAAATATAGTGGCAGGTATCTCCATTTGATCGGGGTTTCACTATTGTTTTCTCCTTCTATGTTGATGGTTGATTTTAAGCTGTGCAGGAAATCCTTTTTTTTTAGATTACCGGGCGTTAGGGGAAGTTCTCGGCTGAACCAGCCAACTCCCGGGTTGTGTTTTCTGAAAGAGCCCAGCCAGTTCTTGGTCCCGGGCTTATCATTCGAAATATTTTTTTATGATGCATGCAGGGTTTTCTGAAGCATTTTACATTTAAATTAAATTCTGATAATATTACTGTGATTATTGATAAATCTAGCTTCCTAAGAGCTTTCAGTTTGTAAATACTGTAAATTTTTTTTAGCTGATCTAGGGTTTTAATTTTGTTTTATGCACATATCATTTTTTTTGGGTATTTTTTCATTCCAGGTTGCAGGGTTTGTCTAAGCGATTTTGTTGTCCAAGGGTTTCAGATATCAGTTGTTTTGAGATCTGGGATTTCATTATTTGCAGGAAGTTTACTTTTATGTGCTCCCCATCAAATTCCAACTCCTGTACGCTGCCATTCACCATCACTGCTTCATGCTTTCCCTATGATAATCCGCATCCTGCAGCAAACTCAACCCAACGCAGCTGAACCTCTCATCTAGGCTGCCAACTGCCTCACGCATACCTGCAAAGCATATCAAATCCGCGTTTTTGCTGCACGCAGTCTTCGCTCCGCCAACAGTCTTCTTCTCCCTGACTCACGTCCATCCCATTTGCTGCAAAATCCTGCAAACACTCATGCTACCTACGTTATGTTCTCCGTTTGTCGACCAACATGAACCTGTAAAAAGCTTCAGACAAAGGAAATATCAAGGATTTCTTTCAAACTCCCCTGCGCAGTCACATTCGCTTGCCTCTCTTGTTGCCGTCGGGCTAGCAACCGCACAGAAAAGCTGCGTGCGTGGGTGATAATATCTTGTGCATCGATCCCTGCTAGCGGTTGCCATTGTTATTCCGTCACTGCCTTCGCCGTCGTCCAGAACCTGCACCTGCCCAACAAAACATCAAAAGAAACTCTATTTTTTTTTACACGCATGGTAAGTTTAATCGTTTGAAAGCTTAGGTTTTAGGTTCGATCTTTGTTTTATTTATGTTTAGATTTCATTTAGTGTTTTTTTTTTTCATTTAGATTTTATTCACCATTGTTTTAGTTTACGTAGAGTTAGATTTCTTTTATGATTTTAATAGTATTTAAAAGGGATCAAATGCAAAAGAAAATCTATATATATATAAAAGCCATAAAAAATAAAAAACAAATAAAAATTTCCTTTTTTTTTAGTTTTAAATTTCATGAAGTTAGAATTAGAGTTAAGCTTTAATTTTGGTTTATCTTTTAGTTTAGTTTAGTTTCATCTTTATTTTTCTTTTAGTTTTGTTTAAATTTTAAATTTTAAATTTTAAAATCATAAAAGTATAAAAAAAAATTTTAGTCCTTAGTTTTTTTTACTTTTGATTTTAGTGTTTTAGATTAGATTTTAATTATTTCATTTTTCGTTTATTTTAGTTTTAACTTTTAAGTTTTGTTTTAAAAATATATATATATATATATATATAACAATTAAAATTCATAAAAATTATACTGTTTTCATAAAAAAATTTGAATTTTTTAAAAATCACAAAAATTTTAAAAAAAATAAAATTAAAAAAAAAAATTAAAAAAAAAATGATCATAATTTTGATAGTTTTAGATTTAATCCTTATTTTAAATTTAGATTTAGGTTTTCAGTTTTTTTTGTTTTTCATTTAAATAAATAAAAAATAAAAACCTAGAAAAAGTTAAAAAATAAAAAGAAATTAAATTTGGATTTTCTTTTTCATTTTATTTGTTTTGAAGAAAAATAAAAAAAAATAATAAAAATAAAAAATTTGAAAAATCATTTTGTTGTCTTTTTGTGATATTTTTCTATAGCTAAGTGCATTTAATGATTATTTATAAGTTGGCTATGTGAAAGTGGTGGCGGCCAGCATTTAAAGTTTATGATCTTTTAAAGCATTTAATTTTTCTTGAAGTTTAATCGCTGGATCATCGTCAAGGCGTTGTGCATTTGTGGAAAATCTTACATCGCTTGGGTTTTTTGCTTATAAATGATTGTTAATCATGGAATTATAAAGTTCATATTCCTGCAGCTTTCGATAAACAATTGTTTAATCATTAACTCCATAAGGCACTGGTCTATTATTTTAATAAAATCATTTTAGTGTTGGTTGTGCTTTGTGTCTCCCAACCCAACTGGTTCACAGTTGGTTTTCATCATCTCATCGAGTCTACCCCCCTCAGCCGCGGGAGACAGGGTTAAACAGAGAGATCGGGGATCAGGGTGACAGCACCCGGTCTGAGCGTTGTCGTGACAATCTGTGCGACAACATTTTTTGGCGTCGTTGCCGGGGATACTTTATTCTCGGTGTTTCAACGACTTTTTATCATTCATCGTTCATCTTTCTATCATTTGTTGAGCCGGCAACGCCAACATTTTTTGGCGCCATTGCCGGGGACAGAGTTTTTTCTGTCCTTGGTTTATTCGACATTCATCTTCTCATTTCTCATCATTCTCTCATCTTTCTCATCTCACGTTTGAGCTGGCAGATTCAGCATTTTTTGGCGTCATCTCATCTTTTATGCCATTCATTAGCCTATCAAACGGCCAACATTCTTTGGCGTGTTTTGACCTTTTCATCACCTTATCTTTCGTCATATCAGCAACTTCTCTTCGATTTGTTTCTTTTTTTTCCCATAGAAAAAGTCGTAATTTATATTCATATTGAAATAAATTACATTTTGTAGATGCTTAGAGCATATGCAGATAGCTGTCCATGAATAGGACAAGTACACTAATAAAAAAATATATAAAAAAGTTTACAATTACATCAAAGCCTAAACTTTTCTGCCCTTTTTCTTCTCCACCCTACGCCAACCCTGTGAGTCGGAAGGGGGGAGAAATGATGGCCTGTGAGTGTTCCTGCATGTTCACTGGAGGTTCTTTGTCGGATTCTGATCCTTCTAATCCATGGGTTCTTTTGTTGCCACTAACTTTCGGCTGTGGCATTTCCTGCTGCCGAACATGGTCCTCCATTTGTGGGTCTGGTGCTTTTTCTTCATGTGTGCCATTCTGTTCCATATTTATATCAGGTTCCTCTTGATTCACTTTATGCTCTGGCTGAAAGTCCTCTTCTTCCAGTGGTTCTGTATTCTGCCACCCATTTGGCTTTTTTTGCTGTTTCTTGTTTCCTTTTGTATTCTTTCTGGCCAGTGGGCAAGAATTTTGAAGGTGTCCTGTTTGCCGGCAGTTGCGGCATCTGAATGCTGTGTTTTCATAGTCTAGGGGTTGTATCCACTCAGTGTTGTTGTAGTTTAATGAAATTTGATCAGGCAGCCCCTGACTCAAGTCCACTTCAACGCAAATTCTGGCAAATGTGAAAATCCCTTTGCTATATCTATCTTCATCAACTTTTAGGAATTTCCCCAAGGAATTCCCAATGGCATATAATACTATGGGATGCCAGAGATGTAATGGGAGGTTGTGAAGCCTCACCCAAACAGGCGTTGTTGAGATTTTCATAGTGTTTGGGTCGAATTCGGCAAACCAAGGGGTAACAAAGAGACCTGCATTACCCCAAAACCAAGGCCCCTCATTGATGATACTATCCCTTTCTTCCTCTGTGTGGAAGTTTACAATAAAAAAACCTTTTGAACATAGGTATATATTACATTCTGGTGTCCAGCGGGAATATATCCATTGATGTAAAGCATCGGATTTTGGCCAGAAACCATTAAATCTACATATTACAGCATGTTTTGAGAAGTCAGAGTGTAGTGCAGTTACCTCTGGTATAGTAACTTGGAGCATTGAATGTTCCAGTTTTTGTTCTACTATATGTGGCCCAGGTTGCTCTGGTGGTAACATTGGTTTGTCCTGCATTTTTTCTTTCCCCTTTACTGCATCACGAAAGGAGCCTGGAGTCTTTGAGCCAGATCCGTTGCAGCCTCCACGCAGTCTTAGGTTAAGATATATGGTTGTATCCTGACAGATCCCATATTCCTGTAGCGTAAGATGGTCCTGTAAGCTACGACCTGCACATATCAGGTTCTAGTGTCTTGTGGGTATTCCAAATTGGTTTTGTATTTTGTTTTTTAGCTCTTGTATGTTTAAACTCTTGCTAAGTCACATGCAGCGGCGGCTGCCCCCTGTTTGTTTGATGAAGATTTGGATCCAATCTTTACCCTGGCAGAATGTTTCGACCTCTTTGTGGCTGAGCTTCGGTAGTTTGGATGTTTTCTGAAAAAAAAAACTCGCTCCCCTGTTATTTTTATTTTGTCCATCCCATGGGGTTTCCAGATCTGGTTTATACAGGTCCCCTGGCAGTGGCTCCCAGGCAGAGCCCCATGGTATGTAGGTAATCAGATCTGCATCATATATAAACAGAACAGCATTCTGATATTCTATGAAATGGGTTTTTCCTTCATACCTTAAATATAATCTGCGTTTTTCCATCCTGAGGGCTCCATTTTTACTGAAGACCGCTCCCCCGCCAGGTTTGTTCTCGATGTCAACAATGTCCTGGTGGCGGCCTGACGAATGGTCGCTCAAAACGCTTGGGCCGATCCTAGGGTTATCGACAATCATCATCATTTGGGTGTAACCCATACTTGTTAGAGCATGGCAAACAGGGGGATCGATCAGATCTAGGCTGATTTGTACAAGTGGTTGCAGAGGCGGAAGATCGGCGTGAATTATAGCCCCTACATGCGCTATCATACCCTGCTGTTTCTTGAAAATGACAGATACGAAACGGCATCTCCAAACCCTCTACACATCGGTTGCCCTGACGGCACCCCCGCTGGAAGGGTAAGCGTTCGGATTCACCTCTGCTTTCGGAGGGTTCTCGCTGTAGCCGCAGACCAAAAACGCTTTGATCTTTGGGGTTTTCTTCGACCGCCTCACAATAACTCCATTTTCTTTATTGCCGTATTTGACGTAAGCATATCCAAGAGAGCTCCTGGTGCTTACATCTCTGCAGATGCCAACAGTGAGAACGGGACCCATCTGCTGAAATGGCTCATGAATCTGGCCGTCCGTAAACCTGGGCTTCAGATCGCCTACATACAGAGACGCCGTTACGAATGGATTGGGCGGATTGTTGCTGCCATTCCCATCAACCAGCTGCTGCTGCGAAACTCCAGGGTTTTGGGGCTGGACTTGTGTCTGTACCATTTTTCCAGAGCTCCGTCTCCCTCTCTCACTTAGATTTTTTCCCTCTTCGATTTGTTTCTTGTTTGGGTGGCGACTCCATTTTCTTATTTTTCCCAGACAAGAAACCTCCCTCATATCTACTTGTTGGTTGCTTTTTGGATCTTAGAATTAGATTCATTGTTCAAGTGGTGACTCCACTTCTTTCATCTCTTAATTTTCTTGAGCAGAAATCTCTTTCTATCATCCATTTGATCCCTTATTATTCATCATGGATTATTCATTTAAACCATGTCATTTTACTGATAATCTCCATGATTTTCCGAAAGAGGCCATTTCTAAATTATTTAAGTTCTCAGGTGGTGATTCGGTTGCTGTTAGACAGCATTTAAACAGGTTTACTTGTGTAGTGATCATATATTGTAGACTTCCTCAATATAATCATGAAGATGTCAAGATGCGTCTATTTGTCCATTCCTTAAAGGGTGATGCTTCGAACTGGTTTAATAGTTGTCCTGAAGATTCCTTCACTTCTTTGCAAGACATTGTCGATGCTTTTAAAGATAGATATGGTGATCCATATAGCTCGCCTTGTGCCCCTAAAATTGTGCAACAAAATGAAAGTAATCTTGTAAAAGGTCCAGCTGTTCAAGACAATTCTTCATATCAGAATGTGCCATCCACTTGTACCATTGCAAATCATAGTAGTGTTGACAATGAAAAGGAAGATCATAAGCAAATTATACAAGATCTATTGCTACTGGTAAGAAATATGCAGATAAATCAAACTAATTACGCCAATGATGTGAGAACTTTATGCACTCACCTGGAAAAGCGTAATAGGGAGATGGAGATCATGCAAAATCAACATAGTAAGGAAATTGAAGCCATGAAGATTAATCATGATACAGAAATTAGTTTTATGCAAAACAAGATGTCAGGCTTAGAGGAAAATATGACGACCATGCAAGCAAATCATAAGGAAGAGATAAACTCTATGCAGCATTGCTTGATGACCATGGAAGAAGACCATGCCAGAGAAACCAATGCTATAAGGGCTGAACACTCTAGTCAGATAGACGCCATTAAAATACAGTTTCAGAAATTTCAACAGCAGTCGGAAGATGAAGGAAACCAGGAAGAATCAATAGATCAAGAGCCTTCTCATCTGTTGCAACAAGCTCCATCTTACTATGAGGAGGTCATTGGTTCGATTGAAAGGTGGTTAATTGAAGGTGATCCAAATAGAATTAAAAATGATAAAGATCAGATGCAGGATAAAGAAAGACATGTCACACATATCTTACATACTTCATCTGATAACTTTGAAGCTGAAAGTTCCATATTATCAGTGATGCAGCCTGCCAGGAAGAAAAAGTGCAAAAGAAAGAAAATGAGAAGAAGATTTGATGCATCAGACGACCGCGAGCAGCTTGATTTTCGGATAGGAAAAAGTCCTACCATATGTAGAATTGGACATGGCACATCCGACAAGCAGCCGACAGATTTGTCTGAAAGCAGGCAAATGCTCAGTATACACTATATTGAACACATCTGATGCCATGGGGCATCCTTTGTATTGTATTTCTAACCCTACTCCTTGTCATTTCAGCACTTTCATTTCTGTTTTAGGATTAGATTTGCTTTTCTATATTAGTTAATAAATGAAGAGCTTATATCTTTCCTGTGCTTAATGTTATATGATGATTTTTGGATGGACGCTACTTATGTTTTGTTGTGTGTTGCATGGGTGCAGATTTTGGATTCTCACGTTCCTACAATGCAGCAACGTGTCCCCAAGTGGAGCCAGATGTTGACCACTACGTGTCAACTTCCCCGCAGTACACCCCCTTTTCTTTGCAAAAAGGGTAGCGCTTGATCGACATGTCCGTGTCATTCTACAGTCATCGACAGCTTGATCAATTTATGTTGTAAACCCAGTCTGCATGTATAAATTGTAAATAATCTTAGCAGATATGAGTCATGTATGTAAATTGCCTAGGTGGACCTAATTTTCTGAGTGATAATCTACGTTGCGGAAGGTTTTTCGTCTCACCAATCCATGATCGGCAGAGTTTTCCTTCAGCCTAACCCCAAAGCCGGAATGGATTTTGTCACTAGAATCTTAGGAGAATCCTAGTGTGTTAATCTGCTAGGTTATAGTTGTGTCGCAGAACTGGGTGGTTTATGAGGGTCTGTGTCAAATGGGTTCTCCCCCTTGAGATGTAAAGTTGTAAAAGTCATGATGTAAAGTGTCTTGAGGGTTAGAACCCATTTGACACAGACCATTATTGTCCATCATCCATATGTCAATGTTGCCTTCAATATCTTCAACTGTCTTCATTAGCAGCTAGGCCAACTGAGACTAACCCACCTAGGGTTACACTGAATCTTCAAGAGACTATCCAGTAGAATCAACCAAGCAATATCTAAGAAATTAACCCAATGAATAGATCTGATCCAAAACATAGTTTCTAATCCTACAATCAATGGTCAAAGTCAGTGGTCAATTGTCAACAAAACCCTAGGTCATAGCCGCATGGAGCTAGTGACCATGTGCGCGGTTGTAGTTCTCTGAGCACACGAAGCACCCTTCATGCATGCGGTTGTGGCTGGGAATTCTGTGTTCCATCCCTGCGACCACAAACAAGAATTTTTTCTTTGCATGAGTAATAAATTCAAACTTCCATGAATCAATTTGAGAACCAGCTTTACACTTGTGCACAATCAAGAGAAGAGTGAGGAAGATGCTTGATGATCACATCCAAGCCCCTAATCTTATGTTATTAATCAAACCCAAGCTCCTCCTTTCATATCAAGACCATACCAAGGCTTTTTCTTCCAAACCCTAGCTTTGACTTATAAGAACATAGGCTTTTCATTGATCATATCATATCATGGAGATTTTAGTATACTACCTCATGATATTTTCCAAACCCTAGCTCCTCTTACTGAAACTAGGTTTCTTAGGGTTTCCTTCAAAACCCTAGTATTCTTTTAGCTCTCTACCATCTTTACCTGCATCCATCATCAGTGCCTTCACAGAGGTGATCTCAATGATTTTTCCTCCAGCCCAGCTCTAATACCATGTTAAATTTTCTCTTAGGGCTATATTATTCTTTGATTTGATAATTGCATTTATATATATTCATTATTTACATATTCATTCACCCCATAACATCATCATATCATATGAAATTATGTATAAAGAACAACATCATCAATAATGCAACGAAAATAAAAAGGAACATCAGAAGAAAAGCATTCACACATAAAGACACCACGATTGGTCAAAAACAAGGGGAAAATCCCACAAGGGGGAAAACCCGGAATTCAATTCTTCTTCTTCTATTAGATTTCATCAATTGTTCAGCTGAGATACAAAGTACATCATCATGGGACATCGTAAACCGTATTAGAGCATTTAGGGCCAATTAAAGGGGTTCACAACTATGTTTATGAACAATACGAGACACATCGAAGAGGGTTGCCAACATAAGCAAAAGTCATCTTCCAGAGCATTGTCATGTATGTCAAGTTCACTGCAAAGCAATCTATGTCATATGCATCTAGGACATCACTATCATCTATATCCAAGTAATATTATGAATCAGAGTATATGTTAATGAGAGAGACTGCCATAATGAAATCACTGTCACATTATTATTGCCCTCATGATGCCACTGTGGCCATACTAACCACAACATGATGTTGCCATACTAATATCTTGATTTATGATGCCATACTATTACCCTAATTTATGATGCCATACTAATATTGAGCAAAGACACCTTATGCCAAGGAACCATGCCATCAAAGATCCAAACATAATACGCAAAGAGTGTTATACATAATGCATTGCTATATGAAGATTCTTGCCTAGCCTTGTATACTTAGATAGTGAATCACGACCAACAACAAAGTCATAAACTGATCTGACATACTGTGATATCTCGTCCCACCTGACATAAAGGCATAGTCACATCATACATGATGACATGAACGAATCAAGCGATGCCATTGTAAGTGATGCTCTTGCACTATATATATATATATATATATATATGATGCCCCTGCCAATACATAAACAAAGATACTACCAATACACACACACACACATATATATATCTCTGATGCCATAGGTAATATATAGACGATGCCATTGTACAGGACTAAAGCTATAGGACAAAGGAGCAATGTCACAATCATAATTGAGCCACTGTATTATATCTTACCACAGAGCAAGTGAAAAGAAAGAGAGAGGCATGCTACAGCCACGGAGAGATGCCATTGTATAACATAATGCCATAGCTACAAATCAATGTCATTGTCTTGTGCGGGAGTAAGTCTTGAAGCATTTGCGAGAGAAGAATGTGAGACTTTTGATCACAAGGAAGAATGTGAAACTTTAGATCAATCAAACCTCAAAACCCTTGCCATACGAAGTTCGAACCTTTGATCACAAGGAAGAATGCGAAACTTCAGATCAATCGAACCTTGGAACATCGAATTACCTCTAGGAGATTGACCCAACGATATATTTATAGTTGACTACCATTGATGCTGACTTTGAAGGATTGGAGGGAAATACAAAAATTTGAATTTCAAATTTTGTTCCAAATATATTCCTCCTAATAAATACTTATCCAATTAATATAATTTTCATGGGACACAAGGGTTTGCTTGAGGGTTTCCTTTAGGGAAAATCATCTCGAAGCTACCTATTTTTAACAAAATGCCAATCAAGGTCTCCACATATGATGGTGATTAATGTTGTGACACTAGTGATGGAAATATTGGGAGGGGGGTGAATCAATATTTCTCTTCGATTAGTTAATTTTAATCTTCAAAACATTTGAATTAACATTAGCATTGGTTCAAACATAAATCACACTAGTAGACAACACCATTCAACAATGCATGAAATCAAGAGAGTACACCAAAATTTTTAGGTGGAAACCTTTCCTAGAGAAAAACCACCAAACACTTTTTATATTTGTCTTCACAATTTACATCAAGATTTTCAGCTCCAACTTGAAGGATGCTCCAACGCCCTGGCTTTACTGGCTCCTACTGGAGGGACGCTCCAATGCCTTGTGCAGGATCACCCCTCCCTGAACACCACCCTACAACCCTAAAGTGTTCTCAAGCTCCAACCTGAAGGAGACTCCACTCTCATGATTTGCACAACCCTGCCACCCTTTCAACAAGTGGACCATGTTTCATACATTTTCAGACTGGATCCCCTTGTGCTCAAAATCAATACAAGAACAATCTGCAATGTAATTCTTGCTCAATCAAATCTGATTTACTCCTGCTTAGAACATCAAACCTTATCTTCATAAAAGTTTGTTATCATCCTGTCATAAAACATTTAGCCATATCACCCTATTTCAACAATCATTGTATGTCATCTATGCATATAGGTCAAAATCCTAACTCAACAATAACTCAGCTCTCAATACAGGTCTGTTCAACAGTCAAATCTTCTCAATGTACTATCAGCATATGTCACAAAGTCTGAATCTCATAATACCTTTCACTAGTAATATACCAATAGCCTGTGTCTTTTTTGCCTTTGTCAAACCCTTGTTCTGCTACACACGCACTGACCCCTTATCAACTGTTTAAGATGAGACCCCTTCTTTATGACTGACAATGATGAGAGTGTTATGCTCTTGCCACGGTCCTTGGATGCCTGTAGACACTGGATCACTTCAAATCTCTATATTCAACAGCTCTGCTCAAGATGTATGTGCCTTTCTGCTTATGGGTGCTCAAGTCTTTTATCACTACCTGAAGATGCTAATGCCTCTGCTCATAAACTCACCAAGGCAATAATACAACGATACCCCAATATAATACTCTGACAATACAATATATTCATACTGATAACACCACTCAGTGATACACACAAAAGGTCAATACATGTCAGCAGATCCATTCTCATTATTTCAGTCAACATTTACTTGCTTCAGTTATACCTATAGAGCACAGACTTACACAACAATACATGGATTTATGGTGTTAACATACAAACCCTAGATCTCAAAATCTTTACCAGCACAAAGTCTAACATAGCCACTTCAAATCCGAATACAATACATGAAAGCATACATCTATTTGCAATATCAGCTTGCCTTAAATTCTATGTGACATGTCATTTGAGGGGCAAATTAAGAGTTATATGCTTCTGAAACAAAGGTCGAAATTACATAACAGTCTTCCAATCAATTGCACAGTTGATTACAAAGGACTGCCTTCAAATCAATGCCACAGAGATCTCGAGCCTCGGGAAATTGTCAAATGACTCCAAAGACTAGGGTACCATCTTCAGCAATTAATAAGGGACTGATACACCAGCAATTTAAGCCTCAAAACACATCTTGGAACAACATTCAATTCCTCACATCTGCAACAATTCTTAGGACGTCTTCAGATCTGGTGCCAAATTGCTTCTCAAACTGATCAAATTGTTTAGGATAAAGCTTGAAGGTTCAGACTTCAATTAGTGCACAGATCTCTGCTCAAGATGCCAAGTTAACTCCTGTAATTTGGCCGAATTGTGCCTTGCATTGACACCTAGATTACAAGAATGCAAGTTCCATTCACACTATTGTTGCCCACATAATGAGAAGCTTCAGAACTTCGGATGATTAAGTTAATCACAGGTATCAGATCCGCATACAATTCCTCTGATTAGGGCTCGAACTATCCAGCGATGGGACCTTCAAGACTTGTCCACAAACCTCAGCTTTTACAGATGTATGATAGTTCAAAAATGCTTCATGTCTTGCCCTAATGTCGGGCCGAGACTGCAGATAAATGTGAACAAATGTGCTTTCGTTCTACCCTTCAAGATAAACCCAAACAAATTCCTTATCCCAAAACAAGACTCTGAAGTAAGACTCTTCCAGCGAGATCAGATGCCTAGCTATATAGAGAATTTTGGACCTCCTTAAGGCATTGCCTAAAGCTATCGGTGAAAAAAAAATGCTTGTTGAAGGAGCTGCACAACCCTAGCCAGCAAATGCAGCAAGAAGCACGCAGCTGCCCCTCAGCGGCCTCCTGCTGCTTGGGCCTAAGCACCATGGACGCATCAGAGGACGGAGAGCCTCTTTCAGATCAACAGCAAGAAAATGAAGGAACAGCAAAAGCTTTTGCCTCTCTCATTTCTGCAATGGGCCCAGCAAAGAACAGACCATCAATCACTAAGTTTGTTAAAAGATTGGAAGATATCCCTGAAATCTCACTCCCTCCTGCCCTTCCTCATAGAGCAGCACTTTCTCTGGTGGAGCGTGGATTAGTGGGGTAGTTCACTGGGTTATGGCCATCACCCAAAACTGTGCAAAAAATGAGTAGAAAGGAATTGGACTGCGTCAATAGATGGGAAAATCTCAATCAAGTTTTGTGGAAGAGGTTACTACACCTTCCACTTTGAAACCAAGGAGGATCGAGATCTGATATTTAGGAATGGACCTTATTTTATGGATACTAGGGGTTTGTATCTAAACAAATGGACGCCGGATTTCGACCCAGAAATGGATGTTCCCAATGCCGTCCCCGTTTGGGTCAGACTGCCACACCTTCCCCTTCATTATTGGGGGGATGATTCAGTGAAAGCCATAGGAAATGCAGTTGGGAAATATATAGGCAGGTGTGAGCCAAAGGAAAATATGCATGCATGCGCCAGAATATGTGTAGAAGTGGATCTTGGGAAAGGGCTACCAGAAGCCATCAAAATCAAAGTGGACCAGTGGATGCACATACAACAGTTGGATTATGAACAAATCCCCTTCAAATGCAAGGTATGTCACGAATACAGTTATTTTGCAAACAGATGTACAAAAAAAAAAGAAAATGAAAATGAAAACAGTGAAGAACCGGAAAACAAATGGGAACAGGTTAAAAGAAAGAAGACACTGCACAAACAACCAAATCTATCTTCCTCGCAGCCCTCCACATCCTCTGATCTCCATCCTCCTTCACCAAAAGTTAATAACCTTCTTGCTAGCCCTAACCCTTTTGAGCCTTTGGATCCTTCAGCCCCCCATCCCCTGAACCAAGATCCAGATCCCCACAACATAGCCCCAATCCCCCCTCATCCCCTCTGGTATCAAACACTCATACCTCCCCGCCCCCCCTAGTAGATAGAATCTTAACCAGAAAGCAGTCAAAGGAAGTACCCCCAAATGTAGAATACCAAAAAAAATCAGGAAGAAAGACAAACAAAGAAATCAAGGATGAAGCAGCAGCAAAGGAAATGGCATTAGGAACATAGCAACCTATGGAAACCTTCTTAGGAAGGAGTACAAGAAACAACGAAAAAAGCCAGCAAAAAGGGAAAGGAGCCATGCAACACCCAACAAGCAAATAATGATAGTGGTCTCCTGGAATTGCAGAGGAATGGGATCGTCCATCAAAGAAAATGCCACAAGAGACATTTTGGCAAAAGAAAACCCAGACATCCTTATGATTCATGAGACAAAAACAAACAACCAAGAAATTGAAAATATCAACAACAATAAAAAAATCAGAAATTATGAAGGGGAAGCACTACAGGCAACAGGAGCGTCAGGAGGTATATGCACAATATGGAAAAAAGGAACTTGGGAATTATAAAATACAAAAGAGATCAGCGCTGGATCCAAACGGATCTAATGCCAATCAGTACAAAAGGGAAGTACAGTGTCATAAATATATACGCCCCAAATCACTACAAGCAAAAAGAGCAATGCTGGAACACCTTAAAAGAAGCATAAAAGAAGTGCAAGATGGGAAAGTAATACTAGGAGGAGATTTAAATTTGGTAAGAAGCATAGAAGAAAAGTTTGGAGGAACATATCACACAGACCCATCCAGGGATATTCTAGAAGATATAATGAAACAGCACAACTTGATAGATATCCCGCCAAACAATGGGAAATACACTAGGAGCAATAAAAGAGTGGGCAAAAGTAACATAAAAGAAAGGCTGGATAGAATTCTGATACAAGAAAACATAGCAGCAATGCACAGCTCCATAAAATCAAAAATTTTACATACCACAGCATCCGACCATAAACCGGTGATAATAGTCATGGGCAAAATGGAAAACCAGGGTCCGCTCCCATTTAGATACAACTCAATTTGGGACAACAACTGAGAAATCAGTGAATTAGTCAAGGAAGCATGGGAGACAAGAGTAATAGGATCACCACAGTATATCTGGGAAACAATATTAAAAACTGCAAGAATCAAATTAAAGGAATGGGCAAGAGTAAATGAAATAAAAAAATAAAAAAAGAGTTACAGCAGAAAATGGACAGCATGCAAATTGAAAAAGAAAACAAGGAAGAAAGCAAACAAGATTATCTAAGAGAGAAGGAAATCTTTTGGGAAATATATAGGGAAAATAGGAAATAAGAAGAAGAGGCAAGATTGAAATCCAGAAGTTTGTGGCTCAAGGCAGGGGACAAAAACACATCATTTTTCCATAACACAATGAAGATAAGAAGAGCAAGAAACCAAATAGAAAAAATTCAAGTCGAAAGTCGAGAGGTCAAAGGAGCGGAGGAACTAAAAAAAACAGCCTATCAGCACTTTAAAAACTTACTTTCAGCCAACTTATAAATCGCTGAAAGTGAAGATTTCTTAAAGCACACAAAAAAAATTAAGATCAAAATGCAGCAACGTGCAAGGAACCCACAGAAGAAGAGGTAGTGGCGGCCATATGGAGCCTACATCCGGACAAAGCCCCAGAGCCAGATGGTTTCGCAATAGCATTCTACAGATTTCATTGGTACACCATCAGAAAGGATTTCTTAAAAATGGTGAAGAATGTTTTCAAAAAAAAAATAGGAGGCAACACAAAATCCTCCTATCTTGCTCTAATCCCAAAGGAAGCAAACCCCTCAACTTTCAACAGGTTTCGCCCTATGTCTCTCTGCAATTCATTGTATAAGATAATAACAAAAATAATTGCAAATAGAATCAAGGAAGTACTTCCAATAATCATATCTGAAAATCAAGGAGGATTCGTGCCCAGCAGGCAAATCATAGATAATGTAATTATTGTACAAGAAGCAGTACACTCCAGTATGCTAAGGCAAGAAAAAGGCCTCATAATCAAACTAGATATGGCAAATGCATTTGACAGGGTCAGTCACCCATATCTAATGGTTGTCCTCCAGAAACTTGGTTTCTCAAGAGAAATAGTGGAAGTCATACAGGCATGCATTTCTACTCCATGGATTGCCCCCCTCATAAATGGAAGGCCCAGTGATTTCTTTCAAAGCACAAGAGGCCTTAGACAAGGTTGTCCTCTCTCCCCCTTGCTATATATTATAATGGCGGAAACACTAAGCAAGGCTCTGGAAAATCAAATAAAGGAAAGAAATATCACAGGGATCAGAATAGCAAAAGGAGTAAAAACAATAAACCACTCACTCTTTGTTGATGACACATTGCTGCTGGGAGGGGCATCAACAATAATAGCAAGGAGGTTCAAAAAAGTTCTGGATGACTTTTTATAGGTTTCAGGTGGGCTATTAAATAATACAAAATGCAGGATATATGGATGGAATACCACTCCCAGAACTATGTAAAGGATCTCACAAATCTTAGACATCCCTGTACAGGAAAAATGGACACACTTCTTTTATCTAGGACTCCCAATTTCAAAAGAGAACATGAAGACAGAAATATGGACTAAATAAATTGAAAAAATGAAAAACAAAATACAAAGCTGGGGTATGATGTGGTTGAATATGGCAGGAAGGGTTATTCTAATCAAAGCACTCCTTGCAACACTACCTATCTACCAATATGCCATAATCATGGCCCCAGCAAGTGCCCACAAACAAATGGAGCTAATCTTAAGAAGCTTTTGTGGCAGGAGGGGAAGCAAGAAAACAAAAAATTTAGCCTGGTCAAGTGGGAGCAAGTAGTACTACCTTATGAACAAGGAGGCCTATCAATACGGATACCTGGGCTTATGAATGTAGCACTGGGAATGAAAATAGTATGGAGATTAATTACAGGAAAGAGAGCTGGTGGAAAAAGACTCTTATATCAAAATATATGGATGGCACCAGGAAAAGATAGCTTAATGGAAATATCCCAATAAGACAATGTACCCAAGTATGGAAGCTGGTTAATAAAACAATTCCATTAATGAATAGATATATTTCTAAAATCCCAGGCAATGGAAAAACAATTTCAATTTGGAAGGACAGAATCATGGGAAAGAACCACTACAGACTCATCCAGAAATTGAAGACATACAAGAGTGGATGAAAGATAAAGGTTTCAATACTTTACACTCTATATCTCTATGGAATCAAAAGGAGTGGCAAGATTGGAAAAGCTTAGCAATTCCGATAGATCTGGAAGGGCAATGGAGCAAAATCAGGCAGCTTGTTATGAAATCAGCTCAAGAAAAGATACAAAAGATAGATCAACGCCTTAGAATTCAGCCTCTTCGAGGGGGCAACCTCCTTTACATTACACAAATGAACAATTCTTGGATGATACAAATGAAAAGACCTCATTTCCATATATAGGAGTCTAAGGGGTCATAACATAATCAAAGCCGACATAACAATAATAATGTAAGGGCACAATAATAACAATAGTGCGCTTCTATGTGGCACAATAGTAACAATATGGGCACTACATGGGTACATCAATATAATAAGTGGGTTGTACTAATAACAATAAGGGGTTACACTAGTAGTATAGGGGCCTAACATGCCCCTCTCCTTCAAAAAGTTTTGTCCTCAACGCTTGAGTAGTTATTGATGCTTTTGTATAAAATTCTTGTCCTCCCATGTGGAATCTTCAGCAGGTAAGTTCTTCCACTTGATGAGATACTCTGAAATTGATTGATTTCGTAGCTGTCGAGTTCTTGTTTCTGTGACTGCTCCAGGTTCAAATATGATTTTTCCTTCCTCTTCAATTTCTAGCAATATTGTTTGAATTGGGATCTTTTGCAACTTTTGAACAAGTGGTCATACTTCTTCGTCCTTCTTCCATTCATCCCTTGCTTCGTTTATCCAATCTGGTTGGATAATAGAAATAGCACAAAACAATGCTTCCACATCCTCATCCTTGAAGAATCTTCCCATTCGGTAAGGTCGCCATTTTTTAAGTGCATGTAGTATTGCCAGCATTTCCTTCTCATAAATAGCTTGCTTGAGATGTAGCAGTAAAAATACCCAATCACCTACATCAAAACATTTTTCACTACAATGTTGATCTACCTGTTGTTTCGTTTGATTTTGCGCCGAAGTGGCGTTATCCTTTAAAAGTTGCAGAACTTGTTGTTGATGCTCGATGTGAACTTTCTCTGCTTGAACCTTTTTCTTCTTGATATGTCCTATCTCTAGAGTT
The DNA here is from genome assembly GCA_031772625.1 of Pinus tabuliformis. NCBI lineage: Eukaryota > Viridiplantae > Streptophyta > Pinopsida > Pinales > Pinaceae > Pinus > Pinus tabuliformis. Next base: position 1,541,420,905 of record CM062804.1, on the reverse strand, counting down.
TGAGGAGTGGTAATTTCTTCCAATCCTTTACAAGATATGGTCGGATTCATTTCTTGATGCTCGATGTGATCACTCACTTCTTGAACATTTTTCTTCTTGATATGTCCTTCTATCTTGAGAGTTTGAGGAGTAGTAATTCTTGCCAATGCTTTACAAGATATGGTCTGATTCATTTCTTCTTTCTCTGGGGTAGGGTCCTGGCGTATATCCTCTTCTTTTGATGTTTATTGATCATTTTCTTCCTCCTCTTCATATTCTATGTAAAATAATTTCTTCTCGGCACACTTATGACCTTTAGTGCATTTGCTATCACAATTGTAACAAAGCCCTTTCTCTTTTTTCCTCCAATTGTTGTGGTGTAACCCTTGTAGGTTGTGAAAGGCTAGGAGAAACAACACTTCCATCTTTATATTTGTGAGGGGTATGCTTCCTAGTTTCCATAATTTTTCTTTCTGTTATGTCACAAGCCCTTTTACTCTTTCCAATTGTTGTGGTGTTGCTCTAAAGAAGGTGTTGCTCTTTGTATCCTCATAATGTGCTATCATTTCCTCCGTGAAAATTGACCATGTAACAAGTTGTTTACGAGAACAAAGCCCTTCATACCATAAAAATTGATCTCGTTCTAAATATGAAGATGCAATACATACCTTTTGTAACAGTGGTACACCATGTAGATCAAAATATTGCTCCATCTGAAGTATCCAATTTACCGGATCCTTGCCATCAAACTTCCTCATCTTGTTTTTTCTTGATTTTAGGAGCTCGATCTTGAAACGACTGTAACTCTGTACTTTCGGATTTTTGAGTTCTAAAATTGTGACCTGTGGTAGCCCTCTGTGTCCTCTTTCCAATGCCATCAGTCTGATCCAAATTGGATTCTCCAAGAAAGAGTTATGCACAATCTCCCAAGATGACCTGATTATAGACCTTTCCAGAAGAGCGAACTTGTATGAAGTGCCACATGTCACTGTTTCGACCTTTAACTCTGAAAAATATCTACAAGAAACTACAGTCTGTCCTCTTTATATACCTTTTGACAAAATTTCAATCTGATGCTCAGAGAGAAAGTTATGACGATTTTCCCCAGGTCACCTGTTTGGAATGTAATTCAGGAGTCTGCAAAAAGACCAACTTCCTCAAAAATCATATATCCGCAAATATAGCGCGAAAAGCTCTGAACTTTGGACCCGAGATTCAGCGCGATGTTTTCTCAAATGGGTTTTTTTTAGCTTCTGAAACATCGCAGAAAAAAAGTTATAGCGAAAATGCCACGATGACCTGTTTGGAGCAGCAAAACCCTAGAATCCAAAGCTCTAATTCCAAATGTTATGAAATCAGCTCAAGAAAAGATAGAAAAGATAGATCAACGCCTTAGAATTCAGCCTCTTCGAGGGGGCAACCTCCTTTACATTACACAAATGAACAATTCTTGGATGATACAAATGAAAAGACCTCATTTCCATATATAGGAGTCTAAGGGGTCATAACATAATCAAAGCCGACATAACAATAATAATGTAAGGGCACAATAATAACAATAGTGCGCTTCTATGTGACACAATAGTAACAATATGGGCACTACATGGGTACATCAATATAATAAGTGGGTTGTACTAATAACAATAAGGGGTTACACTAGTAGTATAGGGGCCTAACACAGCTCCTAAAAGGGGCAACGCCAATCCACTTTAATGAGGAAGATGTTTATCTCTGGGACCCGAGCGGTGGACATTACACAGTTAGAACTGGATATAATATCCTTCAAGAACAACTAAATCAGCAAGACTAGGACTCTTGGAAAATAGCATGGAGATCAGAAAGTCTGTCTAAGATCAAAATGTTCATCTGGACTCTTTTAAAAGGGAGAATATTAACCAATGACAACTTTAAAAAAAAAGGCTTTCAAGGCCCAACACGATGCCCATTATGCATGCAAGCTGAAGAAAATATTCGGCACTTATTCCAAGCATGCACCTTTGCCAAAGAATGTTGGCACTAGCTGATAAGTCCATTGGAAATAACAATAAATTTTGAAAAGCCCTTGTCGGATATTCTTCAGACCCTTGAGAAGGCCTATCCATACACAACAAAGAAGAAAGTCACAATTCAGAGAATATGGAAGTGCATTCCAATAGTTCTATGTTGGAAAATTTGGTTGACACGAAATAAGTGCATTTTCAAAAATCAAATCCCAAGGATAGGGAAAACCCTCTCAAAAACGTGGGGATTAACTTCTCAAATCCTCAATGTCAAAGGAACAGCACCAGCAGATTATAACACTCTTCAACATGAAGAGCGAGATTGGCTCAGCAAAGCCATAATAAATAATAATGGACAAAAAGGACACAGGAAGATAAACTCAGGAAATATATGGAAAATAAGAATGAGTGAAGAGGAACTGACAAATTGGAGGTAAAATCAGAATAGATACTGTCTATACTTTGATGGGGCTTCAAAGCATAACCCAGGAAAGGCAGGGGCAGGGGGAATAATCCTAGATCCTAATGGGAAAGAAAATGTCACATATGAATGGGGATTGGGACAAATCTCAAATAATAAGGCAGAAGCATACAGCTCGCTGATGGGAACAAGAATAATCAAAAAAAAGAAATTCAAAATCCTATCATAATAGAAGACTCAGCCATAATAATAGAGGCAATGGCAAGAAACAAAAATCCAAGCAATGAGTTCATGAACAGAATTCTTAAAAGAATCAGGAGGAACTTGGAAGGCTCTAGCAATGTAATCTTCAGACATGTCTTGAGAACTCACAATCAACAAGCGGATTATTTTGCAAACCAAGCAGTGGAAAAAAATGAAGGGCATGTTCGTGAAAACCAGGAAGAATATCACAACTCCGTTCCTTAATGAGCAGCACAAAGCATAAGTATAAAGCTCACTAAAATCAAGGAAAAATCACAAGGATAAAAGCAATAACTCAAAAAACAATAGTCAAAAAGCAACAAAGGACACATCATTGCAGTAACAGCCAGGAAATCACGGGAATGCAAAGGAAAATCCATGAAACTTTAGACTCTAGTATGAGAAATAGCAGGAAGGAAGATCGCAATCATGGTCACAAGAACCACGTTGCAAACTATTTCATCAAAGGCAGGTTTCAGGTGGCGTTAAAGCATTATAACAGAGGGTGCATTCACAAAAATCGCAGAAGCAACCTCAGTGAAGAAATCTTCACCTTCCATGTTAGTATAGTGCTACTTTGGTTTCATAGCCCCTCCCTACCTTCTATAATAACCTGCAGTGTTATCTCTGCTAAACATGCAGACTTCATTTTAAGCCCCCTCCCATCTTCTTACCCAGCTCGCTCACCCCATATCCCTCCATTCCCTTCACTCCCACCACTCAGCGACCCATTGCAGCGTAAAGCCCCTCTGAGCATCCACGCCTCCCATCTGCCCCTCCCTTTATCTCAGCCCCCCTCCCTGACTGTTATGTTTAGATTGCAGTCCTCCTTCAATTTTGTCGTTCTCTGGGACCTCATTTCTATCGAAATACAAAGGAAAAACATGACCAAGCGCTTAAACCAGACTTCAAAAAAGCTTTCAATCGCATCACCATCTATCACCGGTCTGCTCTCCCAAGCCTTTTCCGGAGTGCTATTCTCTCCTCTCTCCGATCTCCGATCAAATCTGGATTGTTGATTTGGAGCTCAATCCGACGGTTGTCGATCAGCTCGTCCATCCAAACTTGTGCGACTCTCCTCCATTGTCGATCCGTCCTCAATGGATCAGATGGTTCACATCGATATCGGGCCGACATTAAGCCCAGAGATTACCCACCCGAAAAGTGGTTTTCTCTCTCTCCTCCGCTGCTACGTGTCGCCCGGTCAATGGAATCGAGCGACCCCCCTTTTTACCACTAACTTTTTTTTCTCCGCCCAAAATAGCATCTCTATTTATAAACCTACCTCTCTCCTTGGTTATCGTTCAGATTTGTTCATGCCCAATGACCGTAGATTTTATTCATCGACCGCTGCGACGGTTCCACTAGACTCATCTTCCACCAACGCCTCTGGTTAATCTCCACCGTCCATCCCATGATTCCGAACTATGCGACTTAATCTTGGCCGTTATTAATCTGATAACCTTGTTCGTTGATTCCAATGGTTCTCGTGTTCAACAAAAGGAAAGCAGTCAACATCAGCAAAAGAAGAAGCACCTTGGGCAATACAAATTCAAGGAAGCACAGCAAAACAAGGGCAGAACGCAAAGCCAAAGGAAGAACAAGAAAACAAATCAAATGGAATCACAGTGGCATATTACAAAAAAAATAGCACAAGCAATGAAGGAGAGAACTCGGTCAAATATGAAAAGAAGAACTAGCCAACTCAGGAGCAAATAGTCTACAGGCCATGAAAAATTGTCAGAGAATCCATGACATGTAAATTTCTCTTTCAAGTAGGTCAGTTTGTTAGGCAGTACACTAGAATACTCATAAAAATACATGAAGTCTTGAACACCAGCCTAGGAAAAGAGACTATGTTCCTATCTCATGGCTTAGATGTTTATCATTTTACAGTCATTTGTAATAGGAGCTTGCTCCAACAAAGCTTTTGATAATATATCAACTACCCGACCTTGTTAAAAAGGTAAAAAGGTATTGCCTATCTCCATAGAACCGAGTTATTTTAGAGGAGAATGCCAGTTGCTTCATAATCATTTGAGAGAGAATGCTCATGTATATATAATAGAGGATAGGGCTCTTAGAGGGCCAACTTAATCAATCAAGGAGGCAAATTTGAATATGGAGCCAAATTTTTCCCTCTCATTTTCGACCATAATAAATTTGAATTTGATTTTCCCTCCATGATTTGGACAAAGGTAAAGTGGAATAAATAAATTTTCTTTTGTCTTCAAAAATTATATTTTAGTTTCAACAAAGCATCCTTGTGTCATAGTATAGCGAATAACATGTTGCCACACCATCTCCCTTTGGGGACTTTGATCATAAGATGGAGGCATCCTCTTTGATTGCACATATTTCCCAAATTGTGAGGAATCTCATGGCATGTTATATACCGTTGGAATATGACGAGGAGCATCAAGTGATGAAGGTCTTCAAGGAAAATGCACTGGTCTTTCAACTCAAAAAAATCAACAAGTCCAAGGTTACTAGGGTTTCATACCATCCTTCCAGGGCTACTTGTCCATTGAAAGTTTCCATTGATGTAATTTATGATATATATTAAGAACGTTCCAAAACCAACGTTGGCATCAATGACAACACCATTCAACAACCAGAAGATAAAGTATTGTCGGCTAGCATTGAACCAAAGAAATATGGTTTTAACAATCTCTCCACAAGGGACATGCAAATTGTTGCAAATAACCCTTCATCCAATGCAAAATTAGGAGTAGTGGTTAAAGTTCAAAGTTTGACAGGCCACAAGGGTTCAAGTGTGTTCAGAACAAGTGATAAAACGATTAGTGGGGTGGCAGCAACAGTAACAAGTGGCCCAACAAAGGAAATTCTCCCATTTTAAGCAACAGAGCATCAAACTTAATGGTATTCCTAGTGAGTCCTCTTCTAAACCTATCTCGACAAGTCCCAAGACAGATAATATCACTTATAAAATATAGTTGTAAACAGAACAAGAGGTGGATGAATGTTCTTGTCCTTCAAAAGCCCAATCCAAGGACAATTTCATCACTGACAATTTAAAACAACCCCTTTTATTATAGTCAAACCCTCCTACACAATTGGAGGTGTTTCATATTGAATTTTCATCTAAGGAAGTTGTCAAACTTAATGTTGATCGATTAAAAAAACAGTCATACTCCACTTTTTTAAGATGGATGCCCTTGGAGCAAGACCTCAATAAATGATACGCTAACAACTAGTGTCCCTAAGGCTAGAAGGTGGAATCCTCATGGGAGATTGACAAGGGGTTTGTCTACATAATGTACCATAGTGGAAGAAACTCAATCGGAGATTCTAAACAAAGTATGGATGATAATTGGTGCCTCGGCTTATGTGCAACCTTCATATGAAACCATCAACCCATACCACACGTCCTAGCATAAATATCCACAATGGATGGAGTTTCCTTGTATACCTTTGCATTTCTAAGCATGCATGAAGAAGATAGTGCAGCGTTTTGGTTGATTGAATGTAGGAGATAACCAAGATTCCTACACCTTTCATCCTAATGCTCGTGTCTGTGTAGAAGTGAACCTTTGAAAACAACGTCCATCTAAGATCTGTTTGTTGTTCAACGGTATGGCTTCATATTGAAAATGCCTTGTAACTCAACCCTTCTTCTTCTCGATAAGAAGAAGAAGGTGATACTTACAGACATTACAGAGAAGTTAGATTCGATAGTACCTTCATCCAAAGATCTAAAAGATATATCAAAGGTGATTAGTTAAGAAAGTCAAAAGTCAAAATTAAAGGCGCACAACGAATAACGAAGTTATCACGAATAAAAACAAAGAAATTTATTGCTTAATGATCACAATAAAAAATTATTTCCACAAGTCAATAATCGATACTAAATCTTGAAGTTAGTTGTCCAATCAAGGACTCAAAAATAGAGAACCAAAACAAAATGACATGACATACATAAATGTATCTCATCATAATGAGGTAGATGTGCAATGACAACAAAAGCAAAACTAGCAGCTAGCTAATGCTCTCTCTCCCTTTTACGGGAAAAGATGTTATTTGCTAGACCTGCCCGTAACAGTAGAAAGCCCTGGCACTGCAACAAGTGTTTGATGGTGATTGGTGGGTGTAGAACTAGACTCATCAGTCTCTCTAAAATGTGGAGTTGATACTACCACATCCTACTCCTCCCCCTCCTCCTCTTGCTCCTATTATTCAACTTGTTCCTCCTCTAACCATCCAAGTGTCTCCTCCATTATAGGTTGCTCAAACTCCACCCTCCACTTAGACAACACAGCAATATTGTCTAAGGAAATGGCATCTACATCTAGTGATTTGTCGATTTGCCTCATCCATAGTCGGAGGTTGTAATGGACATACACCAAGTCATTGAGACATGAGAACTCCAACCTATAAGAGGGTCATAAAAAATATAATGAGTCTTGAGGGTCATAGTATATTAGAGGGTCATAAATTACAATAAATGTAATTGCTTGTTCAAGTTCAAAGTTCTAACTTATTGTGTTTCTTTGAGTGTATTTTTTCAAATACACTCCAATTGCACTCACATCCCGAAGCGCTACAGGTTTGACTGAGGATTCTGATGGCAAATTTCTATAAATTTGGTGCCCTTGCACCATAGTTTCACCACCAAACATCTACAACAAATAAGAAAGAAAGAAAACTAAATTACATTTCATTAAAATGGAAAATAGAAAATAAAGAAAACATAATTAAACTTTCAAATAAAACATAAGTGAATTTAAAAAATTTGAAGTTCTAAATTTTAATGACTTACATGGCATCAAAGTGGTCCTTCCATTAATAGCATCATCAAAGCCAAATAGTCCAATACCCTCCCAATACCTTTCTATCTTTCAAATGATTGTATTGCAAACCTCGACATCAGGTACCATCCCATAAAGACAAGTATGCAGCCTTCCATCACCTTGCCATCAAAATCAAAGTTGCATTTGTAGGAAAATGTGGGGTTGAGTAGAAGTGTTGCTACATGAATGGTTCAATGGAGCATCCCAGTCGACCGATGATCAATTAAATCCCACAAAATCATCTATCTATTAAACCCAGGGGTACCCTTGCCCACATAATAAGATCTGATAGTTTCTTTGGCCCTATCCATGGCCTCATACAGATAGCCCATTGCAGGCTTGTCACCATCAACAAATCTCAGAACCTTTACTAAAGGTTCACTAACCAAGCACACTTCTTCCACTCCTTCCCAAAAGTGATCAGTGTGCACCAATTTAGCAATGGATCTGCCATCATGTCTCCTGCTATATGTACATGCATGCCACTCATCACAAACAAACATTTGCTTCAACTCAAACTGACATTGAAGCAAAGACTGAAGAGTAAGGAAGTTGGTTGCAAAGTGTGTGATTGAAAGGCATCGCACTCCCTATTTTTGGTGCATGGTTATATAAGAACTTGGGGATGCTCTTAACCTGATCAATCCCCTCCATGAAAGAAAGTTTCGCCATATCCTCACGCATCAAATCAATACAATGTGCAATGCATGGAGTCCAAAACATTGAACAATGCTTGTCCATAAGCATCCTACTAGCAACCACATAATTAGTTGCATTATTAGTTATGATTTGCACCATATTGAGCAAATTGATCTCCTAAAGGAACCTATCCAACAACTCACACAGCCCTCCCACTATGTAATGTCCCAAATGGGCATTTTCATTAAAATTTCATGTGGGTTTTACCTCTACACAATTTCACCAAGAAACGTAACCAAAACACCAGAAATTTGATAGAAACAATGAACCCAGAAATTATACAGCAATCTCATTAAAAATAACACAACACAAGGAACAATGAGAAATGTGGCAACAATAACAAAATCCATCTTTATTATATAGAAATATATGCCAATACAATAGTTGGAAATGACCCTCCAAGATATGCTATAATGTTGATGTAAGCCTCCAAACTGAAATCAATCACTACACCTATGGATTCTAAATGAATCCACCAAGGGGAGAGATGGATTCTCGCCCAACTCTCACTAAATCACCCGAGGGTTTCTGTCCCAGGGCTAGTGGAGTAGAGAACTATGTTCACAAACCTATCACACAAAGACAATGCACAAATCCAAGATATCCTCAAATGGTCTCCTCCTCTTTTATAGATCTAATGGACCCCTCTAGACGTCTTATTTTATTATTATTTTAATCACTTAGTGCCTTTTTCTCTCCTTTTATTTTAACCAGTGTTGTTAAAATCACGATTTTTTCAAAAAATCGCGATTTTATCACCAATCCGCTTAAATCGCGATTTTTATCCCAAAAAATCGCGGCATTTTTTTAATAGCGATTTTTTCCGAAAAAATCGCGATTTTTTGAAAAAATCGTCAGATGCGCGGGCAGCGGGCTTTTAATAGGCAAAAACGAATTTTTTTTATGTCATTATGCTGTCGCCGCGCGGAGGAGGAGAAGAGCTGAGGGAGAGGAGCTGAAGGGTTTCCGTCGAGTTTGAGAGCGAATCCAAGTGTTTTTAGGAGAAATCCAAGACAAGATCACCAATTTGTCCATAAAAACGGTATGTAGATTAATTTTTTTTTGTTTTGCTTCTTTAAAAACTTTATTTTTCATTGTTTTTAAAGAATTTTTTGTAATTTTTCATTGATTTGGGATGGGTAATTTGTTATGACTATGAGAACCAATTTTTTATTTTTATTTTCTCATTTTTTTTAAACATTGTTTATGTTTTTTGAATTTTCATTGTTTTTTGGCATTTGCCATTGGCATTTGGTTGGGTAACTTGGGTTTGGAAATTGGGATTTTGGAAATAATTAACTTGTAATTTTGTAAATGCTAAATTGTAATTTGTAATCCTAAATTCCTATTTCCTAATCCTTATTTTTCCATAGGTTTGCAAATTCAAAATTCAAAAACAAACATGCCAAGGAAATTGGATCCTTTCTGGGACTATGGTGAACCTAAAGCTCCGAATATAGACAAAACTTGAATTGCAAGTTGTGTGGAAAGGAGATATCCGGGGGGGTGTACAGGTTGAAGTTCCACCTTGCACAAATCCCTGGACGTGATGTGGGGCCCTGTATAAATACAAATCCTGAAATTATCCAAAGAGCCATGAGAGCATTGGGAGAATTAGAGCACACTAGAGAGGCCAAAGAAGAACTCAAAAGGCAACTAAAAAGGTCAGCTGAAGGAAGTGGGCCAAGTGGCACTGGTTCTACTGCAGCGTCAGTCAATCCGGTAGCTGCATCATCATTTTTTGTTCCTCGAACCACACCTGGTTCACAACCAACTATCGGTTCAATGCTAAAAAGAACTGAAAAAGAACAAGCTGATAGGTTGATGGCAAAATTTCTCCTCTGGAGTGATATTCCTTTCAGCATTGTAAGGAATAATCCATTTTTCCAACCTGTTGTTGATGCTATTGCCAGTGTTGGCCCGGGGTACAAAATCCCTTCTCTTCATGATTTCAGAGGCCGGATTCTTCAAGAGGAAAAGCGTGACTGCACCCAAAGATTGGAGGATTTTAGGGCATCATGGGCACAAACAGGATGCACTGTTATGTCAGATGGTTGGACTGACCAAAAGGGGAGAACCCTTATAAACTTCTTGGTTAGTTGTCCCAAGGGGACTATGTTTATCAAATCTATTGATGCAACTCATCAAATCAAAGATGCAAGAACTTTATGTGATTTGCTGGATGTGTTTATTTTGGAGGTGGGTGCAGAAAATGTTGTCCAAGTCATAACGGACAATGCTGCAAATTATGTTGCTGCTGGTAGAATGCTTATGGACAGGCATCCTACTTTATTTTGGACACCTTGTGCTGCCCATTGTATTGATTTGATGTTAGAGGACATAGGGAAAATTCCCTTTGTCAAAGAGATTGTTGACTCATCAAAAAGCATCACAAAATTTATTTACAATCACACATCTGTGCTTAGCTTGATGAGAAAATGCACCAACAACAAAGAGTTGGTGCGCCCCGCCATTACACGGTTTGCGACGAGTTTCATATCTCTTCAATCCCTCTTGAATTCTATGTGGGATTTGAAGAGAATGTTTCTTTCAGAGGAGTGGCGTGCTTCGTCAATGAGCCGCAAACCAGAAGGAGAGGTCGTGTGCAGACTAGTTTCATACCAGGAAGACTTCTGGGCGGGAGTGCAGGAGGTGTGCGCTGTTACTGAACCTTTGGTAAAGGTTCTTCGGTTGGTTGATGGTGAGAAGCCCGCAATGGGCTATTTGTATGAAGCCATGGACAGGGCCAAAGAAGCCATTCGGTCCTACTATGATGATAAGGGAGATGATGGGTTTCAGAGACAACTCCTTCTATGGGAAGTCATTGATGAGCGATGGAACAACACACTCCATCGTCCCATTCATGCTGCTAGGCTTTTCCTGAACCCTGCATTTTCTTATGCATGTGGGTTTGATTTTGATGTTGAGGTCGTGGAAGGATTATTAGCCTGTGTCCAGAAGATGGTGAGATCTCCAGAACAACATATAGAGATCTCTAGACAAATTGAGACATATAAGATGTCAGGTGGCACATTTGGCTTTGAGATGGCTGTCATTGATAGGACGATTAAAATGCCAGGTATTTTTTAGTTTGTACTTTGTAACTTTGTTTCAAATTTCATTGTCTCTTCAAATTCCATTTTTTTCTTATGTTTATTTAAAATTTTATTTGTAATTTTGTTGTAGACGCATGGTGGAAGATGTATGGTGGCAGAGTACCCCTTTTGCAAAAGCTTGCCGTACGCATCCTCAGCCAAACATGCAGCTCCTCGGGATGTGAGCGCAATTGGAGTGTATTTGAAAAAATACACAACAAGAAGCGCAATAGGTTAACACTTAAACATTTAAAATATTGCAAATTTCCAAATAAATTTTTGAATTCATTAAAGTTTTAAACAATATTTTTTTTATAATATTAATTATTAATTATTATTTCATGAACTTTGTACAGGTTGGAGTCCCATAGACTTAATGACATGGTCTATGTCTACTACAATCTTCGATTGTGGGTGAGACAACTAGAGAGGACACCTGCTACGGAAGCCATCTCATTGGATGGGATTGACACCACTGCTGAATGGAGGGTTGAGACCGAGAGGCCTCTCATGGATCCCACTGATGATTGGTTAGTGCAGGATGAGGGGGAGGAGGAGGGGGAGGAGGAGGAGGAGGAGGAGGAGGAGCAGGAGCAGGTGGAGGAGGAGGAGCAGGAGGAGGAGGTGACACCGCCTACCCAGGCTAGGGCTACCACTACCACCAGTAGAGGACGTGGTCTCCGTCTACCTCAGCCTCCTGTAGCTGCTACTACTAGTTCTTCAGCTTCTAGAGCACGTCAGACTCCACTGCCATTTCCACCAGCACAGGCACCAGCTTCTACATCTAGAGGGAAAGAGAAAGCTGTGCCATTTTCTCGCAAGAGGGGCAGAGGAAATCAATAGGATTAGACTTTCATTTTATTGTATATGACATTATGACATGATGAGATACATTATCATATTTTTTGTTGATATTTTGAGGCTGAGTTGGGACTCAGGACTTACTATTCAGGACATGATTCAATGTTATGTGTGATTTTAGCGCTAGAAATGATATTAAACATCTTATATATTAGTTTTTTTATCATATTTATGTGTCAATGTATTTATTTTATGTTGTAGATGGTTTAGATATTAAAAAAATTGAAAAAAATGAAAAAAAAAATGAATATTTTTGTGCCAAACGCTTTTTTCCGCTTTTTTCCGCTTTTTTCCCGCTTTTGCCGATTTTTTCCGCTTTATTCCCGGCGCCGATTTAATCCCAATCGCGCTTTTAACAACATTGATTTTAACTAAAATACCTTTTTTAATTTGGGAAAATGGTAAATCGGCCACCATCCCTCCTCGGGCCACTAAAAGTCACTTCCCACCATCTCATCATGTAGATCTTCTCATTCCAGTTCCAACGAGCTATTACACAAAGGTGTTATGTCAAGTATTCCTCCCAAAATGCCACCTTAAGCGTAATTAATTGAGTTAGGCTCGATCATAGCGTCGTTTTCCGAAAGTTGTCAAAATGCAACGAAACAAAAGGCAAGTTGTGTGGATGATGGAATATTCCAAGCGAATACCATTGAACCCCCATAAAAACTCCTCAAAACCCCATAAAGCCCCTCCAGAAGCCCCTGCGTCCGCTTGATGGAGTAAACCTACTCCTATGACCTAGTTGCCTCCAACCCTGGAAGTCCATCATGACCACGCCATAAGGGAAACCAAAAAAAGGAACATGACAAATCCTCCCAACCCAATATTGCCTACCCTCAAGCAATCCATATCTGTCATCCAATCCGGTGGTCCAATGCAACTGAGAACCAATATATGGATCCCATCAAACCATTGGGTGATACCATGCTTTCAAAATGAGCCACTAGCTGACCCTCCAAAAATGGCCCATCTCGCACATTGTGCATGACATCCCTGTCATCTTACTCATGTCCCACCATAAGTTGCTCATGCTGAATCGTCACTAGGGATGTTGAAAAGTGTAACTAGGTTTGGTCTTCATAATGACGTGTCATTGTGATTTTATGTAATTGATGTAAATAAGAAAATAAAATTATTTTTGTAATGCTTCAATCATGGGTTCATGATCAAGGAATTTTATTTTAGTTAAGGTTCCCATTGTGAGCCTTTAGGTTTTGTCATCAAGTCATAAAAGTCTATTGAGTCAATGTCATGTATGGAAGACCCTTCTTGGGCATGTTACAAATGTATGTGAGTCATTGAAAGAGTCAAAAAGATCCTCCAAGACCAAGCTCAAGCACCTCCATCAAGTCGGCCTTAAATGAAATAATGTAGCTACACCAAATGACATGTCGGCCTAGGAATCTATCAAGTCGGCTTATTTCTCATGGGCAAACCACTATAAATAGGTAGCTCGCCTCCATTTGGAACTCAGATTTTCGGTCAAGGAGAAGTCTGCAATAAGAAGTGCGAGAATCACTAGGAAAGGAGCCTCATAACCAGCAAAGAGAAGGAAAGGAAGACCGAAGTCTTTGGTATTGTTTTTGGGTCTGTTTTTGGGTTGAGAATACTTGACGAGTGTGAGAATCTGCTACTACCTACTGCAAAAAGAACGAGATACCACAGTCATATTGTGAAGACAAATTTTGGAGAAGAATAAGGTGATTCTCTAGCCGAGTTAAAGGAGGAAGAACTTCCATCTAAAGCGAAGAGAATCAAGGTGTTCATCTCCCTCATGCTACAGCTAGGACTTCAAAAGTAAGGCCGAGAATTGCATAGCGAAATCAAGAAACCGAAGTTCATAGAAGAGCCAAGATAGTGAAGGGGGGAAGGAAGTTTGACCATCATTGACTCAAGGAAGAAATCAAACAAGAAGGCTTGTGACTTGGTCTTGGAGAGATCGTTGTGTCAAGGGTCTAGGTCTTGGTATTGGTATTCGTCAATTGAAGTCTCTATAAGAAGAAGAATTCGTTTGGGTTTTCCTCTCAAGTTGGAGAGGTTTTGGCCCTAGCTGATCGCCTACATTCGGTGTCTCTTGTCTCTTTATTGTTTATACATTGGTAGTTATTTGATGAAGAACAACATAATAATAATCAAGTAAAGAGAAGATCCTAATCTAAAGAAGTAAAAGAAGAATTCACAAGCAGTTATCATTATAGAGAAATCACCTAACCTTGATGCCCTAGATTTCTCAACAGGGTACTCATCTCCCTGAATGTCTCCCATAGGGTCCACTAACTGCTCATCATACACACAGGGATATGTATTTGGTTGGCTATCAACAAACCCATATGACTACTCATGCTCCTCAGCATCCTTGTATGAACCCACAGAGTCACCCAAAGAAGAATACTCATCCTGAAAGTTAGAAGGAACCTCCTCTTGCTCTACCTATGCCATCTCCTCTGTGTTACTCAAGCATGAGTGGCCAAGTCCCCAAAGTTCCTTGTAGATGAAGCAAAGACCCTTCCTCCTCAACTCATTCTTGCTGCATGGTTGGTCACCACAAATCCTCCGCAGCTCCTCCTGAGTTAGTTGTCTTCTGAAGAATCTCATGTTTTGCTCAACTACCCCCGTGTCTTCCTCCAAATGGCTAACAATTTTGTTTGCAATTGTTTGCGAATGACGTCACCTTCAACTAGTAATGAAGATAAGATATCTTGCATGTTCGCTTTAACCTCCTTAGGGTGATGCTCTCTGATGTTGCTGAAGAAGATTTTGCACATCTAAAGGATCAGATCATCTTGCTTGCTCTAGATCAAGCATGACTACATAGGATCTGATTTTGGCCATGGTGTCTAGGTTTACGAGCCTTCTATCAAAGTTTGAGCTCTGGGTGTCATGTAGCTCTGAATAGCACTCTGCAATCAATTGAAAGACCTTCATGATGTCATCAATGTAGGGAGGAAAGGGTGCTACTATCCTCAGAATTTCGCTAAAAAAGGAGGCAATTATAAGCTTAACTCTCACCCGGATGCTCCAAGAATCTGGCTTGTACCAATGCAAGCATAGCTGGCTCCAGAACCCAATTTAAGCTCCAATTAGATTGATCCACCTTGGAAAGATAAGATTTCATCTTTTCCAATGTGTGAAGGTCATCTTCTGATTTCATAGTCGTCAAGTTTGATCCAAGCACAAAAAGCCAATTTCCAACTTCTCTTTCCTTCTGTAAGTCCCACAGCTACCTCTGTTGTAGCATATTATGGACCACTCAGGAGAAAGGTATGTTGTTCAGTTTTGTTTTCTAGTCTATTTTGCAGTCCGCTACGGCATAGTTGTGTTGACTTAGGAGGCGTTTTAAATACTCCATGTCTGTTCTACATGCTCTGCTACAGTTATCAGGCTCTGCACTCTTCAACTCTCCTTATGCACAGATTCTGCCACTGTCCATAATAATAAACTCACTGACAAAAGCCTCGCCAGACCCCCTTACTAACAACACATGCAAACAACATATATATGTACTATGTTCAACAATAACCCTAGCAACAACTCTCATATACTTTTGTAGCAAATTTCCAAGCTTGGGTAAATTTCAGCCCTTAAAGAAATGTTGATATAAACCCTTACAATGATGCCTCCGTATAATACTACAACAATGAAATGACAATTCTATCAACATTTTGCTATAATGTGTACAATGATAAAGCAACAACGCACTGATAACTCTGATACTCTTTTAGCAATTAGTTTCTCTGGAAACAGCAGTAAGGACCCTCTACTAAAACTAATATGACCTGGGCAATGTAAATGTCTAGACCAATGTTGCAGGAAGCGTCCCCCCTGCCGATTCCAAGGCCCGAAGCGTGTCCCGTGCAGATGCATCCAGGAAGTGTCCCCGGAAGCGCGCTTCTGCCTATTTTGGACGCTTCCTGGAAATTTCGAAAGCTTTCCTCCGAAGCGCACTTCGGCAGTACGAAGCGTGGCGCTTCGGAGGGCGAAGCGTACACTTCCGTACGCTTCCGTACAATTCCAGAAAAGCGTTTAGAAAATCGTTTTTTTTCAATCTTTTTTTTTAATTTTAGGTGAGTTTGCTTGTTGGGGGTGGGTCCACCTTGGGTTAGGGTGAGGAATGAAGGCAAAAAAAATATAAATATAGCAGATGCTCCCTCATGGTAATGTTAAATTCTTAAAGTAAAAGTGACATTCTCCTTTATTTTTCATTTTCATCCTTTTGTTGAAATTTGGTACCGGAGGACAAGTGGTTCCCTTAGGCTTTGATCTTTGGCCTAGGGAAAAGTGTCCAAAAGAATTTAATTTTTCTCCTAAAGTGACTTTATAATTTTATAAAGTTAAATCTAATTTAAAAGTGACTTTAAGTGATAAAGTTATTAAGTCTAATTTTAAAGTGACTTTTATAAAGTCAATGAAAAATTAGAAAGGAAAAGTGACTTTGGAAATAAATGACTAAGTGGGTCTTTATTAAAGTGGGGTGAATTAAAAAATAGAAAGTGAGATTTAAATGAGCATTTAATCTCAACCATTGATCTAAATCTATTTCAGCCATTGGATTTAGAGATCACCCAAAAGTCACTTGGATCACCCAAAAGTCACTTGGAGTTATATTAAAGGAGGAAAAGGTCATTCATTCTTTCATGAGCAGATTGGGAGAAGGAGAGCAAGAGAGCAAGAGAGATTTCTGAGCAGGGAGGAGAAGGAGACAGCAGCTTGGCACACATTCCAAGGCAGCAGTTGAGCAGATTTGTACAGCTGATTCAGCACATAGTGAAAGGCAGATTTTTGCACAAAAATCGAGGAGCAGTTTGCTGATTTTTCTGCACACAAAACGGAGGTCGTACAGCATTTATTGCTGTCCTGTTTGCTGTAATTTCCAGATTGCTGTGAGGCACGGGAAAGGAGATAAGTTGTAAATTTGCTTGCTGATTTTTTGCTGAATAATTCTCACTGTAAAAAGACAATTTTCAGAAATAAAGAAGAGCTCTCAAACTGGTTTTCCCCAAGAGTTGTAGGGGGTTTTTCCAGGGTCAAGTTGACCAAAAATATCAGTGTTTTAATGTGTTTTAATGGCTGTTTTTTAATTGCTGATTTTTAATTCTGCAATTTCCAGCGTTCTGAAAATTTTCCAGAATTTGTGTTTTCAGCAATATTTATTTTTTTCAGTCTGTTAAATGTATGGTTATGGGAATGGGCATTTAACTACATGGGAGAAATAAAGAGAAACTGAAAACCGGGGTGGGAAAACAGAAATTTTTACATGGTATCAGAGCTTGAGTGCTGAAGGGCAGTTTTGGACAGCAAAAGGAAAAATTACAGTTGCTGATTTTTCACTCAGAAAATTCCAGCAAGCTGATTTTTTCATAAATAGCAGTTTTATCTTTACTACAGCAGTGCTATTTTTCAGTTTTAGGACAGCAGGATGTCATTGGGATTGAGGGTGGAGGATAGGCTGGATGGGCATACAAATTACAGTGTTTGGAAGGAGAGAATGCAGAGTATCTTTGAGGAGGCAGAAGTCTGGGATATCATGGTGCATACCGCACAGAACCCTGTTGTTGTGCCCACTGATGTTACTCAGTTGGCTGAGTATAAAAAGAAGAACAATAAGGGTAAGAGGCTGATTCTAGACGGAATCAAAGACCATTGCATTTCTCATGTGAGAGGAAAGAGCAATGCCCATGAGATGTGGACAGCATTGTCCAATCTCTACCAGAGTACCAATGAGAACCGGAAGATGGTCCTGAAGGAGAAGCTGAAGAACATTAAGATGGGTAATGATAGTGCAGCTGGATATCTCACAAAGATGACCAATGTGAGAGATGAGTTGGCAGCGATTGGAGAGGCCATTCCATCCACTGAGTTGGTGCGTATTGCAGTGAATGGCCTCCCCCGTTCATGGTTGAACTTTGCTGATGGGGTTTGTGCACGTGAGACCCTTCCCACATGGGAGAGGTTTTGGGATGATTGCATTCAGACAGAGATCGGGAAAGGACAGCTTGGGGCAGCCAAGCCAGTTGAGCAGGATGAGGATGTAGCACTGGTGGCAGGAGGCAAGAAAGGCAAAGGGAAGAAGCAGGCTTCCACAAGCAGTGGTGGGGGCAAAGGCAAAGGTAAAGGTAAACCGGGGAACACACAGAAGGACTATTCCAAGGTGAAGTGTTGGAATTGTCAAAAGATGGGACACTATGCAGTTGTGTGTCCGGAGAAGAAGAAGAAGAAGGGAAAGAACCAGGACGTGGCAGCTTCAGCTGAGATTGAGGACTTTGCAGGTCGTTTTGACCGGGAGTTTGCGTTCACTACATGTGAGTCCTCTAGTGCAGGATCACCTACCACACAGGTTCAGAGGGAGCATGCTTTTCCCTCGATTAGCGGAGCATCTACAGGTATTTGGTATGTGGACAGTGGGGCTTCACGTCACATGACAGGAGTCCGTGAGTACTTCTCAGAGCTTTCAGAGAGTGGCACTGATATTGAGGTAGTACTCGGTGATGACAGAGTTGTTAGAGCAGTCGGGGTGGGGACAGTGACATTTCAGAGGGAGTCCAAACCTCCCTTGAAGGTGTCAGGGGTTCTTTATGTGCCAGGGATGAGGAAGAACCTCATATCCGTCTCAGCTTTGGAGGACAGAGGATATGAGGTACTGTTCAGGGGAGGACAGGTGTTGATGTATCCCAGGGACACTCCAGCTGATTCAGCTAGAGTGATAGGTGTACGCCATGCAAAGGTGTACAAGTTTGCATTTCAGCCCCTTTTGGCATTGAGCAGTAGTACCGACAGCAGAGCTAGCAGTTCTGAGCTGTGTGAGATTTGGCACCGCAGGATGGGACATATGTATCATGGAGCCTTGAGGACATTGCGGGAGATCACTACAGGTGTGCCAGATTTCAGTACTGATCACTTTGATACTTGCAGAGGTTGTGCGATGGGCAAATTTGCCAAATCCCCTTTTCCCAGCAGTGACAGCAGAGCGACGGGGATACTTGATTTGATTCATTCCGATGTGAGCGGTCGGATGTCTCATGTTTCCTTGAGTGGGTATGAGTACTATGTTTTATTCATTGATGATCACTCCAGGAGGACCTGGATTTATTTTTTGAAGACCAAGAGTGAGGTCTTCAAGCGGTTTCAGGAGTTCAGAGCTCTTGTGGAGACTCAGACAGGTCGAAAGATCAAGTCCTTGAGGTCGGACAATGGAGGAGAGTACACCCTTGGAGAGTTTGTTGACTATTGTGCGGAGGCAGGCATTAGGAGGGAGTTCACTGTTCCTTACAACCCCCAGCAGAAGGGGGTTGCGGAGAGGAAGAACAGATCCATCATAGAGGCTGCCAAAGCTATGTTACATGATCAGGGGTTGCCATTGTTCTTGTGGGCAGAGGCCTGCAACACAGCTGTTTACTTGCAGAACAGGAGTCCGCATCGTGCCTTGGGGCACATGACTCCGGAGGAGGCTTTCTCTGGGAAGAAGCCTGATCTTGGTCATCTTCATATCTTTGGATGCATTACATACTCCTATATACCCAAGGAGGAGAGGACCAAACTAGAGCCCACCGCAGAGAAGGGTATCTTTGTGGGCTACAGTGAGACCTCAAAGGCCTTTCGGATTTACATTCCTGCACAGAGGAGAGTTGTTGTCAGACGGGATGTGAAGTTCGAGGAGGACAGGGCCTTTAGGAGGTCACGGGAGTTAGAGTATCTGGATCAGCCAGACCCTCAGCAGCAGTTGAGTCAGTCGCAAGGATCCAGTGGGCAGGGATCAGGAGGATCCGGAGGTACATCTATGAGGATGTCAGGTCCGTCAGTGAGCAGTGGCTCATCGAGCCAGAGGGGTGGTGCTCCGGGCAGCATGCAGAGCAGTTCACAGAGCAGTTCACTAGGGAGTCCACTGATGGACAGTTCACACGGTACCTCAGCTTCTACAGGTTCAGGTGCAGGCAGGAGGACAGCAGACAGACAGTCAGGAGTTCAGGCTACTGATGGTGATGAGGAGGAGGAGTTTCATTCTCCTATGGGAGAAGCATGCTCAGGGAAGAGGAAGCCCAAGTGGCTTCAGGACACCTTGAGAGATGCCACATCTGTTGCTGAGCCGAAGAGGCCGGTCAGAGAGAGTAGACCACCTGAGAGGTTCTGTAGCTATATGGCGATGGTTACCAGCATCCTTGACTCTGAGCCTTCTAGCTATGAGGAGGCAGCTAGCCAGCAGGTCTGGAGAGAGGCCATGCAGGAGGAGTATTCTTCTATCATGAAGAATGATGTTTGGGAGGTGGTGCCGAGGCCTGAGGGCAAATCCGTGGTTACTTCCAGATGGCTTTACAAGGTAAAGCATGCTGCAGATGGCAGCATTGAGAAATTCAAAGCGAGGTTTGTGGCTAGAGGGTTCTCCCAGGTAGAGGGAGTTGATTATGAGGAGACCTTCGCTCCCGTGGCTCGATATACTTCGATCCGCTCCATTATATCGATAGCAGCAGAGATGGGTTGGAAGATCCACAAGATGGATGTGAAGACCGCATTTCTCAATGGCTTCATACAGGAGGAGGTGTACATTGAGCAGCCACAGGGCTTTGAGGTGCATGGGAAGGAGTCCCATGTGTGCAGATTGAAGAAGGCCCTTTATGGCCTGAAGCAAGCTCCCAGAGCTTGGTACTCCAGGATAGATGCATACTTGCAGGGGATGGGTTTCACAAAGAGTGAGGCAGATCCGAACCTTTACTTTATTGTGATTGGTGAGGAGCCTCTCATTCTGGTGCTGTATGTGGATGACTTGATCATTACAGGTGCAGAGAGACTCATAGAGCACTGCAAGAGAGATCTTGCGGCGGAGTTTGAGATGAAGGACATCGGCTTGATGCATTACTTTTTGGGTTTGGAGGTGTGGCAGGAGGAGGGGCATTTCTTCCTGGGGCAGGGGAAGTATATTGTGGACATCCTTAGCAGATTCCACATGGAGGATTGTAGACCCATGTCGACACCGATGATCACCAACTGGAAGAAGCTTCATGCTTCGGATTCCGAGTTGGTGGATCCCACATTGTACAGGCAGCTGATTGGTTCCTTGATGTATTTGGTCAACACTAGACCAGATATCTGTTTTGCAGTCAACACGATGAGTCAGTTTATGTGTGAGCCTAGGAAGGTTCACTGGGTGGCTGCAAAACACATTTTGCGGTACTTGCAGGGGACAGTGGATTATGGTCTGGACTACAGGCAGGGAGATGGAGTGAGATTGGCAGGATACACTGATTCTGATTGGGCAGGTTGTGCTTCTGATAGGAAGAGCACTTCAGGGTGTTGTTTTGGGTTGGGTTCAGCAGTAGTGTCATGGTTCAGCCGGAAGCAGCAGTCAGTAGCACTGAGTTCAGCGGAAGCAAAGTATATGGCAGCCAGTCTAACTAGTTGTGAGGCCATCTGGCTTCGCAAGATGTTGTTTGGCTTATTTGGTCAGCCGTTGAGACCTTCAGTGATTTACTGTGATAATCAGAGTTGCATTAAACTCACGGAGAATCCAGTATTTCATGACAGGTCAAAGCATATCGGGATCAGATATCATTTCATCAGAGACTATGTTCAGAAGGGAGCTGTGAAGCTTGAGTATATTTCCACTGATGAGCAGGTTGCAGATATCCTTACCAAAGCCTTACCACGGGGCAAGCATGTCTACTTCAGAGACAAGATGGGTGTGGTGAGGAACACCTTCCTCGGTAAGAGGGAGTGTTGAAATTTGGTACCGGAGGACAGGTGGTTCCCTTAGGCTTTGATCTTTGGCCTAGGGAAAAGTGTCCAAAAGAATTTAATTTTTCTCCTAAAGTGACTTTATAATTTTATAAAGTTAAATCTAATTTAAAAGTGACTTTAAGTGATAAAGTTATTAAGTCTAATTTTAAAGTGACTTTTATAAAGTCAATGAAAAATTAGAAAGGAAAAGTGACTTTGGAAATAAATGACTAAGTGGGTCTTTATTAAAGTGGGGTGAATTAAAAAATAGAAAGTGAGATTTAAATGAGCATTTAATCTCAACCATTGATCTAAATCTATTTCAGCCATTGGATTTAGAGATCACCCAAAAGTCACTTGGATCACCCAAAAGTCACTTGGAGTTATATTAAAGGAGGAAAAGGTCATTCATTCTTTCATGAGCAGATTGGGAGAAGGAGAGCAAGAGAGCAAGAGAGATTTCTGAGCAGGGAGGAGAAGGAGACAGCAGCTTGGCACACATTCCAAGGCAGCAGTTGAGCAGATTTGTACAGCTGATTCAGCACATAGTGAAAGGCAGATTTTTGCACAAAAATCGAGGAGCAGTTTGCTGATTTTTCTGCACACAAAACGGAGGTCGTACAGCATTTATTGCTGTCCTGTTTGCTGTAATTTCCAGATTGCTGTGAGGCACGGGAAAGGAGATAAGTTGTAAATTTGCTTGCTGATTTTTTGCTGAATAATTCTCACTGTAAAAAGACAATTTTCAGAAATAAAGAAGAGCTCTCAAACTGGTTTTCCCCAAGAGTTGTAGGGGGTTTTTCCAGGGTCAAGTTGACCAAAAATATCAGTGTTTTAATGTGTTTTAATGGCTGTTTTTTAATTGCTGATTTTTAATTCTGCAATTTCCAGCATTCTGAAAAATTTCCAGAATTTGTGTTTTCAGCAATATTTATTTTTTTCAGTCTGTTAAATGTATGGTTATGGGAATGGGCATTTAACTACATGGGAGAAATAAGGAGAAACTGAAAACCGGGGTGGGAAAACAGAAATTTTTACACCTTTTACTTAAATTTTTAACATTACCATGAAATGACTCGGGATGTTTGAGAGTGGTTCCAGCCTCATTGGACTTCATATGGAGAAAATAGAATTTCATATCCTATTCCAAATTTAGCAGACTTAACAGTTTTCAGGAATTCAAGATCAATGGGATTGTGGCATTTCATTAGATTATATCAAGTATGAAGGTATGTGATTAGCATTTAATCAAGAGCACCAAGCCCTATATGTACCCTAGTGTTGGTGGTGTTAATTGTTGAACTCCTTTGTCATGCGGCATGCCCTTAGCAAACAATTATCTTTCAATCAAGTCAAAATCATCGATCAAGCATGTTAAGCTTTTTCTACCATATTATAAGTCTTGAATTAGGTAGTTTGATCAAAATTGGGCAATGTTGACTAATATCCCTAGACAATCGAGGTAGAGGCAAAGGCTAGACAAGAGGAGAAGAATCTAGATTCTAGATGGTTGATGCATCTAAATGGTTGATGCTCGAATAATTAATCATTAATGTACAATGGATGTTATATCCATCTTGATTTATGCAAAAATATGCATGTTTTCATGTGTTCTACAACTAATTTGGTATTTGGGATGTTTGTTTTGAGTATAAATGCAAAAAAATAAAAAAATAAAAATAAATATATATATATATATATATAGCAGACGCTTCGCTTTCTAGATTTTTGGAAAATGACGCTTCCGCCTCCCCGCTTCCAAAAAACGTCCCCGCTTCGTGCAACATTGGTCTGGACTCTGGACTCTGGAATACAATCAATACTCAGCTACAAGTGTCCCAGGATCAACCACTGTCACAATTCTAAGGATAGTTGCCCTGCAATTCAATATGCCACAAGTATTTTCCCTCTACATTGTACCAAGACGATCCCATATAAGTTAGTCAAAGGTTCCAAATTGTGATCTATTGCAGCAACTCTGATCCCTGTAATCACACAAATGTTCTGTCAAACGCACAGGTATAATCATTTACACATATCATTACTCTGCCTCTGCTACTGGTTTGCACATTTGTCTACACAGCTGCCAATACTAACTCGGATCAATATTCTCTGCACACAGGTGGTCTTCAATTCGCATTGCTTATTTAATTTGATTCGGACTACACATTCGTCCAACATCCATCATCAATTTGGCAATTACACTTCAACGCACTGCAAGTTATATGCTAACCGCTTCTTGGCTCGTGGTAGCAATAAAATCAGTCTTCAATTGATGAAATAATCTCGACCTTCTGGCGGGAGACTTGCTCACGCAACAGCTCAATTCCTCAGGTAGATCCAACATGCATTGATCCAATCTTAGTCTGACACTGAAAATCACTGAGACCGGAATGCACCACGACCAGAATTTAATGCATTTACACATTTGGACATTCAAGGCAAATTACTACATTCCATTACGCCCAACCATCCAATCAAACCAACACATTCCTCAACGCATAGATAGCTTGCCACAACTTCTCGTGCACATCATGCTTCGCATTCCATCTGCGTTTTTAGAATGCGGTTATCATGTAAGCATAAATCTGATCCCAGTTGACCATGCTTTGTGCATAGATCAATTTGTGATTTGGTCATTGCTTACACAGTGATTTACACTCAGCCTTTGCCACACCACTCGCACTGCAATCTCTGTGTCCACTGTCTCATGACTCGGCCCGCTCTTTCCCATGTCCACTAGTGGCTGCGTCAGAGTTGTCTCTTGATAGCACACACCACGGATCCACCACTAACCGACTCCCTCTGGGAAATCTAGTTACGTGAGAGAATACAGGCTGGTCTTTCAAGAATCCTCACTGTCACTTTACTCTGATTGCTCCAGAGAACAATTGCACAAGCCTCAACAATTAGCAAGCGCAGCACTTGTCCTCACATCAAATCACAAGCGCACAGGTGATCTCGCCCTGGAATAAGAAATGCAGCTCGGCTCTATTTAGTCTCAGCTTCCTTTATGCAGCGGCTCCTCAATGAATCAATGCAATCTTTGTTACAAGTGTAAGGCCTGAACCTGAGCGCACTGTGTCTCGGATTATAAAATTATGTCACCAGAGTATACCACGCACAATATTTCGGCTACTGATCACATGTACACGGCATATCATTGCACAAGTTTTGACAATGGTCTCACTTTAGTCATACCTTAATTTGATCCCTTGTGCTCTAAGTCAACTGAACTAACTCATCAAGCTATAACCCCAACAATCTCGTCGTAATCATGTTCATGCATTAATAATTTTGGCTATGTTAAACCAGAGAACTTGTCCCTCGTCTAATGATATTCTCGGCCCTTTGGGAAAAGGAATTTTGGCCCCAACAATATTTGGAATTCAACCTCCTTGAATTGAACACTACATAGCAATTCCACACCTGCATGCAAATATTACTTCGGCCAATTCTTTGAGAATCAATCTGAAAAATCACTCGCAATCATCGAGCTCGAATCTTTGTTCAAAATCAATCTTGCAATAAGAAACCCTCAGGCTAGCAAGACACACAGCTCTGATACCATTGTAATGTCCCAAACGGGCATTTTCATTAAAACTTCATGTAGGTTTTAACTCTGCACAATTTCACCAAGAAACATAACCAAAACACCAGAAATTTGATAGAAACAATGAACCCAGAAATTATACGGCAATCTCATTAAAAATAACACAACATGAGGAACAATGAGAAATACATCAACAATAACAAAATTCGGCTTTATTATATAGAAATATATGCCAATGCAATAACTGGAAACGGCCCTCCAAGATATGCTATAATGTTGATGTCGGCCTCCAAACTGAAATAGGAAATCAATCACTACACCTGTGGATTCTGAATGAATCCACCTGAATGAATCCACCAAGGGAAGAGATAGATTATTGCCCAACTCTCACTAAATCACCCTAGGATTTCCATCCTGGGGCTATTGGAGTAGAGAACTATGTTCTCAAACCTCTCACACAAAGACAATGCACAAATCCAAGATATCCTCAAATGGTCTCCTCCTCTTTATAGATCTGACGGACCCCTCTACAAGTCTTATTTTATTATTACTTTAATCACTTAGTACCTTTTTCCCTCTTTTTATTTTAATTAAAATACCTTTTTAATTTGGGAAAATGGTAAATCGTCCACCATCCCTCCTCAGGCCACTAAAAGTCACTTCCCACCATCTCATCCTGTAGATCTTCTCATTCTGGTTCCAACGAGCTATTACACTAAGGTGTTCCGTCAAGTATTTTTCCTGGAATGTCACCTTAAGCGTAATTAATTGAGTTACGCTTGATAATAACCCCATTTCCCGAAAGTTGTTGAAATGCAACAGAACAAAAGGCAAGTTGTGCGGATGATGGAATACGCCAAGCGAATACCACCAGACCCCCATAAAAACTCCTCAAAACCCCAGAAAGCCCCTGGGCCTGCTGATGGAGTAAACTTACTCCTGTGGCCTAGCTACCTCCAACCCTGGAAGTCCATCCTAACCACGCCACAAGGGAAACCATCAAAAGGAACATGACACACTACCCTTAATGGTAGATAGCCCTAAAGCTCTAACTGCTTGTTATGCCTTATTTGCAGTGGTCTCTACTTTCTTTATGCATTTGCATTAATTGCATCATGCACGGCTCTCATAATATCTCAGCTAGATTCTTTAGAAATCCCAACTTCTTTGCCAGGGATTTTGGCTAGATGGAATTTCAACCTGAAAACCCCTCCTGTCATGAATTGGCCACATAATTTGCAATGTAGTTTTTGTCAGTGGTCACCTACAGGTTCCCCATACTACCAAAATGGATCCAAAGTCTTTGGCATATTTGTAATGGAAGTGGACATCCTCAAAATTCAAACCTAAGGCACAACAAACACAAGAAAATGTCATTAAACCCCCACTCGAAAAAATAACAGCCTGTTGATTTAATAGATCAACTATCAAATATTTAGCACCTAAGGCACAACAAACACAAGAAAATGTCATTAAACCCCCACTCGAAAAAATAACAGCCTGTTGATTTAATAGATCAACTATCAAATATTTAGCAAAATTATATTAGAGCATTAGTAACTAAAATGAGAATAGGAGGGTGGAAAACAAATTGATTCAAAGCTGGCTATCCCATTTCTATTAGAGAGGAAAAAACAATTAAAGAAGCAAAGAATAAGAAAAAAAAAAACCCCTTACATTGTTTTATGGACATGAAAATCATGGCAAAATGTAAGCAAGCAGATAGGCAAACAAAGAGGCAAGTAAGCAAACAAAAATCCATGGAAAAAAAAAACATTAAGATAGTGGGGTTTAGATACATACCTGTCAATGGAAACTTCACCACAGTTTTGGTAAATGAAGCTCGCCCCCTTGCAAAAAAAAACTGATGGTGGATTGGTGATGGCTACCTAGATTCCTCCACAATCAACAAAGATGCCCAAAAACCCTTCTCCTCCCTTCTCCAACAGCTTAGAAAAAATGAGTGAGAAACAAGACAAATCGAGCTCTTTAATTGGCCCTTCACGCTGGCTTGGCAATTTTTCCTGTTGAGTGGCGATAAATTGGAAAAAAAATAGTGATTTTTATGAAAAAAATTTGCAATTTTTAAGGGGCAATTTATCGTTTTGCTGAAAAAAATCGCAATTTTCTAAAAAACGCCAATTTATCGCCAAATTTTTCAACACTGATGTTGACAGTTTAGAAAGTAACAGACCATGCGACTGCAAAAATGACACAAGCTAAACCACCACAAAATGATTCACCAAATCCTCTTCAATCCTTCTCCCAAGCACCATAATTTTTTGATCTGTAGAAATTATTGTTTTAATTTTTTAATATCTTTCGCTTTTATATTTACATAGTCTTTAGTTTATCATCATGGAAAAATATTCTAGTTTATCAAGCCATCTTTCAACTAATTTATTCTATCATTATTATTTTAAGCTGACAACAGCAAGCTGCAATACAGACAGATGTGACACACCTTCCCTAGGTTGTAGAAAGTCCCTCTCTCAGTGCAATGAAGTCAAAAACTACCTCTCTCGGCACAACAAAGTCAACCACATATTAAATATTCCTATAAGTAGTATTATATACTAATACAACACAATTATCTCTATAAGTAGCAGTATACTAATAGCATGTGGCAGCCCATCTCAGGCGGTGCAGGCTGAAGTAGGAATACTTGACCCTAGAACTTAGCAGCACAACCATGGGGGTGCTTTTCACACATTGAGGTGGTTTGTGTCAATTGATGGATGCCTCTTGGCTGAGAACGTAATCCATCAATTGGTCCAAGAATCCCTCTTAAACTACCCTTATTTCCAAGGGATCGATAGATGTATCTTTAGCTCTACCTTGGTGATACACAAAAATCAACAATTTTTCCATAGACAGCAATCTTCAAAAGCCAAGAGGGGACTACAACTGATTTTGTTTTGGTGTTGAAGCAGAACTTTCAATAGAGCACATAGTGACCAGGTATTGTGGATGTGTCTGCATAGCTTGTATAGCCCATTAGTTTGTGTCTAAAGTCTCGAGATGCTGGGCAGGTTTCTCTTTCCTGAGTGGATACTCAAGACAATAATCTATCTACATACAAAATGAAATTTAGGTATCACTTTGTGAAAGTCAGTCAGGCACATCCCCCACTCTATAATGATACGAATCTGCATACAAATGATAAGAAAACCATTTAAACATTAAGTCACATATATACATCACAAACAAAAAATTAGGTTTCCTACCATATTTTGTTGAAAATCTCATTTCCTCCTCATGCAACCTGCATGTGTCGTGACTACAAGCTCATATTCTTGCCTAGCGTCATATCAATGAGCTAAACTAACTCCCCTTTCTGATAGAGTGGTTTTGGGATCATTGGCAATCTAGTCACACTCACACCAGCTTCTTCAATTTTCTAATGAACAGGAAGAAACTTGAAATAGTGATGTATGGGAATAGAACATATGACACTTCTGAAGGCCTATAGAGAGGCTTTGGATTAAGTCCAATGAATCATTCTGAGGAAGCGTGAATGGTGCATACCAACACTTCTGAAGGCCTATAGAGAGGCTTTGGATTAAGTCCAATGAATCATTATGAGGAAGCGTGAATGGTGCATACCAAGATAGGTCATCGTTGTAATAATCAAAGGTAGGCATATAATATATATTGAGCCATTGTACTCATGAAGATAACACCAGTATGCTTGAAGTTAGACCACATGCCAATTATAATTCTTTGCCAAGAATACATTGAACATCCCCTTCAAAGTTTCTAAAAATTGGCAAATTTTGGATTTGGATGCAGTAGCAGGTTCTTGACAACCTCTCATACCAAAGTCCTGACCTACACATTTATGGGGTAGTCCCTTTCCCTTCTCAAGCCCTGCAAAAATTTAAAATATTCAATATCACAAGGACATGATAGAATATTACAAGTGACAAGCCAACAATGTTTAGTATAGGGATTGGACCAAGGATACCACAAACGTGGGTTTTGGGAGCACTCCGGCTCCACAATTGCGCTCCCAACTGATTGCTCAAGAGGTGTGCTCCCAACAATGCTGCGACAAGCATGGATTTTGGGAGATGCTCTTGCTCCAAAACTGTGCGCCTAATGAGCAAGAGATCTGCCCTAGAGAGTCGCAGCCTCTCTGTTTGGTAGAGGCCGCACTGACTATCCTAGTGGAGGTAGATTTATGTGACTAGTTTGGAGGTCTGTTGGTAACCATTCTATGTTAAAGGAGGAGCGAAAGTCTGGCAGCAAGCATTAGAGGATAGTCCAAGGCTGGGAGAACAGGGCTGACGTGTTCCGATAGGCTGAGGCTGGTTTAAGGCCGAGAAACACCAACTACAGGTCTGTATACGGTTATAAGGGCAGTCGCAGGGTGTATTAGCCCTAGGAATAGGGCTGCAGTGTGGAAAGAGTTGGCCGAAGGCATATAACAGCAGATCAAGCTCAGCCGGGGGCTAGTGTGAGGGGCCGCAGGCTGAGGCCTATGTTAGGCCATGGTTGAACAAATTTAAGGTTGACAGAAGGCTACTAAAGTGGGATAACCAACAGTGGTCTAAAGGGGAACTTTGTTAGGCAAAGGAAGGGGCTAATAACAAGGTGTTCAATGGTTGTTATTGTTGAAAATTTGACAGTTCAGGTATGAATTTCTAAAAATAAAAAGTCTGAAATTAGAAAGCCTCAAGATAGTAAATCAGCTTGCGTCAATTGGTAATCAAGTATTTTTTATGGAAAATCCCTTGTGATCATCAATCAATCCTAATAGTTCTATTTCGAATTAATCATCAATATTATTATTATTCTTATGATACAATCAAGTATTGTTGATGGAAAATCCCTTGTGATCATCAATCAATCCTAATAGTTCTATTTCGAATTAATCATCAATATTATTATTATTCTTATGATACTATTACATTATTATTAAAAAGATATTCAAGTCACTCAATCATGGCTCTCAATAATGTTCTGCTACACTAACATTATTGGCATGGCATATTCCTCTTAGACTCCCATTAATGTTCTTACTCTCTCTTACACCCATTAAAGCACGTCATAAAAGATTCTCTTACACTCTCTTACACTTAATAAAAGCATGTCATAAAAAGATTCCTCTTATGCATTCTTTAATGCGTATGTTACTGTTGGACATTGGATAAACCAGCGATCCCCGTGTGTTTCGCGGCAAGTGCTTAACTGCCTCTCATGGATCTGTTAACTCTGGCGATGCGTTTGTGTACTAAAGTTAGTAGAGATATCCTAAAGTTCTCAGCCAAGAAGCATCACAATTGCGTTTGAGTAGAGATATCCTAAAGTTAGTAGCAGATGTTGATGACGTGTTGATGATGCTGCTATAGGTGTTGGAAGTGTTTGGACAGTTTGATAATGCTGCTATAGGTGTTAAAGATGTTGATCATGTTGAGGAGTTTGGCAGACTAGGTCTTCATGTTAATGACATGATGCGGAATTGTCATGTGTGTTACTTCTTGATGATGCATAGGAGCTGGAAAAGAATCTATAGGTGTTGGAGGAAATTTGACAGGTTCTGAAGATGGTGCAAGAGGCCCTACAGGTGTTGAAGATGCCGGACAAGCTCTGTAAGAGCTAACCTACTAGATGGAGGTGACCTGATACTTGCACATGTTTGGAGGCTTTTGTCATGGTTATTGGAGGCTTGTCATGGGTTTTCAAAGGTTTTACAGGGATAGGGATAGGAGGTGCTTCAACAAGTAGATAAACAAGTCTTGGAAGTTTGGAGCTGATCAGATGCAAGAATGGGGCTAAAAATGTTAAAATTTTCTTAACTCAAGATGATTATTGTCCTATGTTTCTTAATCAAATAACACAAAATCTTGAATTACTTCAATAACAGAATTAAAATTCTGAACTTGTAGCAGTCACATATATAGCTGGAAAATATAAACAACAGAAACAAACAAACTTTTCAAGTACACATAAAATTCTGTTCTTTAAATCAGCTTATTGTAAATGATCAAAACTTATAAGGACACTTCAAAACTGCGGTTTTCAGCCTTATAGAAACTCAGATTTGCACTAGATCTGGTTGTTGTTCACTTACATCTGCTAGATTTGTCTGCTTATCACTCAGATTTGCTAGATCTGACTGTTGGATATGAATGTGAGTACTTTAAATTCTCACTGTTGGATCTGAAGCAACCTGGACTAGATCTGAGCTTGTCTGAAGTAGATCTGGAGATTACTTAAGCGCACTGCAAAAATTTGACAGAATCAGGTTGTGTCACTTTAGCAGTGTAGATGTTTGCCTTAAAGCCTGAATCCAACTGTGTTCTATGGATCTAGGAACACCCTTGTCTTAGCTTCCAAATCCAACTGGAATCACCTTGATTAGACCTCTGTAGCTCAAGTTATGCTCACTCTTCTAACTTGCCCCCAGAAAACCTATGTGCCAATGAAAAACTGCAAAAAATGACTTGTGTAGCAAATTGTTCTCTTGGTCCTTTTATCATTTCTCTTGGCTAGAATGGAGCACCCAGATCTAATCTTAGATTGACATTGGATAAGCTTCATGATTCTTCTAAAAGACTCCATGAGAGAGGGGCCAACAACTTAAGTTGTTCTCCCTAGACACAAGAAGGTCTTTTCCATGCGATCATTTAGTACTACAACTTGGACACTTGTTGGAGTAAACCTAGGAGGGGCTAGGTCCTAGGTAGTCACATCACAACAAGCCAAGGAGTCCATCACACATGCCAGTACTAGCTCACAGGACTTCTTCATTCGTCTGGACTCTTGCTAGACTGAGTCTTGACTGTTGCTCAAAGAGCTCACAAGACATTGCCTTGGATTTTGCATGACTCACCAGGCATCCACTAGTAGCTCCTTCATCCTGGCTCTTGTCAAAGCTCACAAGGCTTCTACCTTCGCCTTGACTTTTGCAGTGACTCACATGATTTATGGATTCTCCAAATCTTCCCTGGCTAGCCTCAGGTTGGCCATTTAGGGCCTCTCGTTGGAGAATGACTTCTGATGCTGCAATTTTCAAAAGAAAACAGGGTAACTCGATCTCCTAAAGACAACCTACAAGGGTAACTCGGCTTGTGGCTTAGAGAATAGCGTTATAACTTAGGTTTGTAGAGTAAAGGAAGTGTTAGCCTTTCTGGTTGATTTTCTTCGGATTCCTCGTGCATCTCAAGTGTTTTAATGTGTTTTACTGATGGTTTTTTGTTCGGAACCTTCCATGTAAAGGTCGAAAAAGGTCAGGGAACTTCTAGAATGTGATTAACATTGGAAATATCCTTCATGAAGTGCAGTCAGTGGGAAGATCAAGTCAAGGAGTTGAATCTGGATCAAATCAAGTGTCTGAACAGAGTTTTGTTGAATTCAATAGTTCTTGGTAATTATTGAGTTAATCATCTCAGTTCACATGTATACTAAGAGAGCTCAATGATAGTATGGTTGGATATGTTGTGTGGAGTGAATGTGAGAGAGAAGAATAGTGTGCAAGCTGTGAGCGTTGTAATGCAGAATTTATGAGGCAGTTTGCAAGCGTTGCAACTTGCAGCAGGTAGCAGGAATGTGTTTCAGCCAACATTTTGTGCAGAGGGCGAGGAGATGATGTAGAGATTCATTGCAGGTCTTTTGGTGATTAGTAGCAGCTTGGGTATTCTCCAGTTTATTTGTTGTGTGCAGCTTTTGTTTGTGAGCAGATTTTTCTATTCCAAAGAGGGTTTTTGCTGAAGTTTTTATTAGATTATTATTTGCAGCGATTGATGTATTGATTCAAGTTGTGTTGCAGTTTATGGTATTGCATTGGAGTTTTTGATTGCGTGCTTTGAAGAGATTATTGTTGTGGTGTTAGTGTTGAGCAGTTCTACGGTTCCAGTTTGAAACATTTTAAAACATGAACGACATAGAGGAGCAGGGTTGGGTGACTCCAGCAAAATCAGTATTGGGAGCAGATATCTCCATCCAATGGTGGTTGGATAGTTCAGTGATAACTGGGCAAAGCTCATTGGTCATGGTGGCTTCTAGCGGATGGGTGTTCATAGAGTCATGGGAGAAAAATACTTCCTATTGATAGTAGCCAGTTGAATCTCTATGTAATGAATTTTCTTAACATAATAAATATTTTGAGCAATGCAGCAGCAACAAGGGTGGTTTTGAAATCAGAGTGGGTTTTCCACCAGATATATTTGTGTCTCTTGTGTTGAATGTTTTATGGTTTCTTGTCTATGGTTGATGCTCTGGTCTCTCTTTATGTGCTTCAGTTTATGCATGGTTTAAAGGTTTAATTAATTGAAGAAAAATTTATAAGGGCCCCTACTGATTCACCCCCTGTAATGTTCCAACTATAAATTTAGCAGCATGTTGCTTCAAAAATTAATGCTGCAAATTTCATAAGCAGATTTCACAAATTAATCCACAAAATGGACGACAAACTGTAAATATATAAACTGCAATCTCAAAATAGGCAATAAACACATGCAACAAATCTCAGCTTTATTTATCATAATATAAGAGCAGAGTTACATGCTAACTCAATAGCTGAGACAATAGCTTAGAAGACCTCCAAA
The DNA here is from genome assembly GCA_031772625.1 of Pinus tabuliformis. Classification (NCBI taxonomy): domain Eukaryota; kingdom Viridiplantae; phylum Streptophyta; class Pinopsida; order Pinales; family Pinaceae; genus Pinus; species Pinus tabuliformis. The sequence continues at coordinate 1,541,386,983 of CM062804.1, read as the reverse complement.
TATTCTGCTACAAACTGATGTCAGCCTCCCACAATCACTGCAACTAAAGAGTACAACCTGTGAATCCTAAATGGATCCACAAAGGAGAAAAATGGGTATTTGCCCACTCTCACTAAAACCAACATAGATCCATCTTAAGTACGGATCTAACATGAGCCGAGAGGGATCAAATTTCTTCACGTGTAAACTTTTTTAAAGTGCAAAATACAAAGTGTTATTTTTCATTGTTTAAATTGTATTTTTGAATACTAAATAGAGTATATATATGACCAAAAGAAATAAAGAAAAAATTACCATAAAAAACTTATTTTTTTCTCTATATATAGATATATATGAAGTTGATATCCACACAAATTAGTTAACATAGATCTTCAAATAGTTTATTTAAATCTCTTGTTGAAATATTTTTGAAAAGTATAAGATTTAAATATCTGATTCACACATTTTTTTTACTTCTAATTACTTTACAGCATATTCATTTTTTTTAATTATAGTCGACATTATTTTTCTATTTAGAACATATTTTTTAATTTTATTTTTATTTTAAAGGGGCACTGATAGACGGACAAACTTACACATCCCCTCATACTGGGTTGTAGAATGAGCCTCTCGGCTCAATCACCCGAGGGTTTCCATCCTGAGACTACTGAAATAGAGAACCAAGTTCTCAAACCTCTCACACAAGACAATGCTCAAATCGAAAATGTCTCCAAATGATCTCTTCCTCCTCTTTTATAAATCTGATAGATAGATCCCCAAGCCTCTAGAAGCATCTTATTTTATTATTTTATTATTATTCTAGAAGCTCCTCTCTTGACTTTATCTTAAGTGACATTTTAATTTTATTTTATTTCACTTAAGTCATTTTTGGCCTTTTGCCTACAATTAATTATTTTTCCCCTTTTTAATTAAATGACTAGTTAATGTCATTCTTAAGCTAGGAAAATGGTAAATTGCCCACCATACTCTCTTCAGCCACTGGAAATCACTTCTCAACATCCCATCTTGTAGATCTTCATGTTCTTGTTCCAACGAGCTATTACACTAAGGTAGTCAAATATTCCTCTCAGAATGCCACCTTGAGTGTAATTAATTAAGTTATGCCCAATAATAACCTTGTTTTATGAAAGTTGTCGGAATGCAACAGAACGAAAGGCAAATTGTGTGGATGATGGAATATGCCAAGCGAATGCCATTAAATACCATAAAAACTCCTCAAAACTCCCCCAAAACCCCTGATGACATAAACCTACTCCCATGAACTTCCTCAAAACTCCCCCAGAACCCCTGATAACATAAACCTGCTCCCATGATTGAGTGGGAACAGAGCTCTGCAACTATCAATGGCGGCCCCTCTTTTTCATCTTGCAGGGACTTCCCCCAAGCTCGCAACAGTTCAGTTGAAGGCTTTCGCAGGTCGGCAGGCGTCCCCTCTCACCCGGAGAAGGAATCACGTCCGGAAAGGGTTCCCTTGCAGTTTATACTTTGGAAAAAAGGGTCTCACTTGTCTCAACCTCACCTGCAATCTCCAGGACTGCTCCGACGGGGCAATGTCGACCAGTCTGCCTTTCTCGGGCGTGAGCTACAGTCCCTCTTGCAGCTACAGGACAGTGAGGAGATGCCTGGGGTTCCTGGCACGCCAAGCGATGCATCACAACAACCAAACCGGCCAGAGATATACCCTGGCAAGAGATCCGCCGCCCATAAGCCGGTGTGGATAAGGGACGAGGAGCATGTTGCGTCCAGGATTACAACTGAATAGGGGAGGTCCCGAACAAATGTATGGAGGCTGACTACAACGGACCCAATAAATCTGGATGCATTGACAGGTTACTTAAAAAATGACCCATACAAACCAAATATGGAGGAACCATGGAGTGGACAAAATACAAAAATCAATGATATATTGGGGTTTACAGAGAAAATGCCCAAACCAACGGATCGTGGCCCCAAAAAGATTGTTTCAAACTGCATGGGTGAAGATCTGATACAAATCTTCATCAAACTGATAGGGGGCAGACATCATTGCATGCGGCTCAGAAAGGGGCTGAATATTCAAGAGCTAAAGAAGGAAATCCAGATCCAACTTGGAACCCCCACCAAATACCAAAACCTAATATACATAGGACGTAGTCTACAGGATCTCCATACACTTCAGGAATATGGTATCATCAATGATTCAACCATCATTCTTAATCTGAGACTGCATGGCGGATGCAATGGAGCCAGCTCAAAAAATACAGGCTCCTTTCGAGACGCAGTCAAGGGAAAAGAAAAAATGCAGCACAAATCAGCACCAGCACCAGAGCTACCAGGCCCCTATATTGTGGAACAAAAACTGGAATCCCCAATGCTCCAAGTAACTCTGTCAGAGGTAACTAATCTACACACTGAACTATCCAAAAATGTTGTCATTTGTAGATTTAATGGGTTCTGGCCAAAAACCAATGCTCTGCATCAATGGATTTTCTCCACATGGACACCTAACTGTGAAATACACCTATGCTCAAAAGGATTTTTCATAGTTAGTTTCAGCACAGAACAAGAACGAGACAGTATTATCAATCAGGGGCCTTGGTTTTTGGGAAATGCTGGCCTTTTCACCACCCCCTGGTTTGCTGATTTTGATGCAAATACTATGAAAATCTCAACAATGCCTGTTTGGGTGAGGCTACATAACCTCCCCCTACACTTTTGGCATCACAAATTTTTAACAGCCATTGGGAATTCCTTGGGGAAATTCCTAAAAATAGATGAAGACAGAGTTAGCAAGGGAATCTTCACATTTGCCAGAATATGCGTAGAAGTGGACTTGAGTCAGGGGCTACCTGATCACATTACATTGGAATACAACAATACTTTGAGGACTCAACCGCTTGACTATGAGAACACAGCATTCAAATGTCGCAGCTGCATGCAAACAGGGCACCTCCAATACACCTGCCCATTGGCCAGAAAGGACACCAAAGGAAATAAGAAACAACAAAAAAAGCCCAAAGGGTGGCAGCATACCGACCTGATGGAAGAAGAGGATATACAAACAGAACCTACAAAGAACCAATCAGTACCTGACATACAAATGGGACAGAAATATACTCAGGAAGAAAATACCCCAAAGACTCATTTGGGGCCAGACAATATGCAACAACAACAAGAACCTCAGCTAGAAGTAAGTGGCATCAAAAGAACTCATGGATCTGAAGGATCAGAATCTGACAAAGAACTTCCAATGAACACACTGGAAAACCAGCTAGCCTTAATTGCACCCACTCCCAACCCGGAAGGTTGGAGAAGGGTGGAGAAGAAGAAGGGCAAAAAGCATAGGCCTGCTGGAATTTATTTTTCTTTTTTATTGTAACTTTGTCCCCTTTACATGGACATCTATCTGCATATGCGTTAAGCATCTACAATATGTAATTTTTTCATATGAATAAAATTACGTCTTTTTCTACGAAAAAAAAAAACATAAATATGCTCCCATGACCTGGCCATCTTGGGCCCTGGAAATCCACCCTAACTATACTATAGAGGAAAATAAAAATGGGGAAATGACACCCCCCCCAGTAGTGATCTAGTTTCTAACATTTGGTATCAAAGCAGGGATTCGATTGCAGCTTGCTCGCTAGAGAGTAGATCTATGGAGTTTTTGGCAAAAATTTTGCAAACTTTTTCAAAATGGATCAACAAAGAGTTCCAATTCTTCACAGAGGTAAATTTACAACATGGAAGGTTGAATTAGAAATGTATTTGTTGTCTCTTGATGAAAATATTTTGCTATCAATGGATTATGGTGTAACGGATGAATTTAATGTTATGGCCAAAGATATTATTTTGCATGGGATTTCTAGATCTGATAAACTTTATGTGAAACATTGTGAGACTATAAAAGAGATGTTGGACAAGTTGCAGAATATGTATTGTGGAAGAAAATTGCAGATTTCAAAGATGGAGAATGATACAAGGGATTCTACTCTTATTGTAGTAGCAAATCAAGTCTCCTTGCAAGAAGATGGAAGCACCAATCTCCAACAAGAAGAGGATGAAAGCACCAGTGATAGCAATGATGACTCAAGCATTGATTTAGAAGGAGAACAAGAAGAGATCAACAGCAAATATGAAAAGCATCCAAGATAATGGTACTAGAAGCAGAAATTAAAAAGCTCACAGCTAAGAATAAAGATCAGCGAATGCTATTGCAAATTTTTTATGAAAATGAGTAGCTGAGAATAAAGATCAGCGAATGCTATTGCAATTTTTTAATGAAAATAAGTGGGCCTACAAAGAAGAAATTTCAGATCTGAAAACTCAGCTGGAATAAGGAAGGAAAATCGAAGAAGGAATGAAGAAGCAGTACAAGAAGATAGAAGATGGTAAGATTAGGTATGTTCTATGCTAGAGCAATTTATTTAAATTTTCACAGTTAGCAATCACATCAGCATTATGATAAACTGCAGATAGAACATAGATATAAAACGCAGAAGACAAGCCAAGACAAGAGGACACAGGATGTGGCGCAAGCCAGGGACAAACCCCACAATGTGTGGGGAAACCCTTTGATCAAATCTTCTTTTATCTTCAAAGTTCAGCAGAGAAAGAGAGAGAGAGAGAGTACAATTACAACAGAAGTCAACACTTTGACTTGTCTAGATCTAGCATAGATCATTTCATATCATGATGAGATCAGTTGAAGACTTTCTGCTTCAACTGATTCTCAAGGTGACTCCTTCACCTATCATCGTGCTGCATCTCGTCCATTTGCTGCACCTCACTGTGTAGCACCATCATGCTGCCCATGATCATCATGCTGCTCATGCTCTCATATATCACTGTACTGCCCATGATCTTCATCATGTTGCCCATACATCATGCTGTCCATGATCTACATCATGTTGTTGCCTTAACAGATGACATTCTATCACTGCTATTCATTACAGGTATGCCATTCTATCACTGTAGATTATGCTTAGAGCGTAGTGGACACAGTCATCACTTAAATACTCTCCAACATGATCACATCAATGCTGAGACTGATACAGCATTACTATGATCTTCATTAGACCCAGACAGTGAGGATAGTAAGGGCACAAAAATACTAACAGCCTTTAACAAGATCTTACTTGATACTGAAACCATCGTCGTTACAACTTCACCGCTGTATCACCAAGATCATTCACTGCTGTATCTTTCCACGAGAGTATCCGGACTGAGACAGTGATCACAAATATGTGTGGTTGAAGCAAGAATGAAGGACGCTGAGGTATACTGTTATGAGATCATCAAGTTACAAGAATGCTGAGAATAATAGATCTGGTCTTCTCATTGTAATATATTCCTATGCCAAGTTATACTGCTGTCTGCTTCAAGGATACTGTACCTTAGACCCTCCCGAGGATACTTCTAATCCATTTGACTGCATATAACAAGTGTACAGGACTGCATGTATCCTTTGCGTGAACAGAATTGCATATATGATTCTTCATAAGCCTGCGGCTAGGGCACATTATGACTGCGGATTGAGCACCCACTGAACTGTACCTAGGGCATCTTCTTACCTGCGTTAAAGGGTCTCCTAGGACTGTGTCTATAGGGACAGCGAAGTCCCTCTTCTTGCTGCATATAGAACAGCGTATAAGAATCTAATTATTGTGCCTTCATGGACTGCATATAGAGCCTCCCTTTGCTGTGACTTAGTGCATCTTATGGTTGCGTTTAGAAACTCCTTTCTTAGTGGAATTAAGTCTCTTCTAGACTGCGAATAAGTGCCTCCCTTTGCTGCATTAGATTATCTTTATTGCTGTCAAGAGTACCCTCAAATGCTATGGCTAGGGCACCCTTAAATGCCGCTGATAGATTTACTGTGGCTAGGGCATCATAGGCCAGCGTACATTTTCATGGTGTCTCTCTCCTGCTCCAAAAACCCAAGACGTGGAGAGGAAAAGATCACCACAATAATGTATGTCTCAAATGACATCAAATCCTCTTTTATTTATACTAACTTGTAGGGGTTGAATAGAGACGTCGGTTGGGCTTCTAGGGCCTACATAAGTGCTGGTCGGCTTGATAATAATTACATAAACAAAATAAATTCATATCTCCATAAATATTTATCGGAATCGGATGATCTTTGGATCAATCCTACACCTCTCGACGAGAGGGATCCAATAAAAATATTAGCTACCATAAATAAGCTGACCCACATGGAGTTTGGCCCTAGTTGCCAATTTAACAAAAGATGAATGTCAAAGACTGAAAGTTGACGTAATTTTTGCAAGAGAGGAACTAGCGAGGTTCAGATCTAGCGCTCAAGCAACCACAAGCAAATAAGAAAATGTTGGAGCAACTAGTAGTAGAATGAAAAAGGAGAATCATCAGCAAAATCATCAGTGGTGCAAGAAACAAAAGAACAAGCGAAGAAAGTCAAAGAAAAATAGAATTGCCAAATGTTATAACTGTGGAAAACGTGGACATATAGCAGTGATTTCCAATATTGGAGAGATCATATTCTTTCATCAAAAGGAGCAGCCAAAGGAGAAGCAACCTTAAGCATGCACGCAAAGAAGATTTTCATTTTCACAAAGATTACCATCAGTCGGGTATAATAGTCCTTTTTATGGTTACTATTTCTCATGCAATGATTTTGGCTATAGGGCTATTGATTGCAAGCCACATGCAAGGAATAGTAATCAATTTAGCAGAAGATATCAATCTATTCCTCAATTCTTTGGTCACATAAGATGTTTTGAGTGTGACAATATTGGCCATAAGGCCAAGGATTGCAAGCTGCCCATGTGTTACAAGAGGTCCCGTCAACAAGAAAAGAACATGCAAGGCCAACCGCACAAAAAGAAGGAAGATTTGCATATGAAAGTTTGGAGGAGAAAGGAGTAGCAAGGGACTCCCACCAAAAACTGAGGCCTACATGGTCTCAGGGGAAGCATATGGCCACATCTTGTGTCGCATGGAAATCTTTGGAGGCGCAGTCATATCGAAAAGAGTGCATGATGACAAATCTACATATGAAAGAGATGCATGCATTCAAGGGGAGTGCATGAAGTTTGAAGTGTTAATTTTATTTCTAATTTAGTTTCATTTTCAGCTTGTCATCATTCAGATCAGCTACATATGTTTTGTTGTTAGCTTTGGAGCAGTTGCATGTTTGGTTCCTATTGATGTTTTTGAAGATACGACAGTTACATGGTTGTCTTATGCAGATGGTCAAGGTGTGATAAGAGGATCACACATTCAGGGGGTGCGTTTTTGCTTCCTATTGGTCTTGCAAATGGTTGGCATTGTGCTCACTATGGAAGAGCTTGTTGTGCTTACTTGACATGAGTTTGTTGCAGGAAAGATGTTGAGCTAGGGTTTATTGTTGTTGCCATATAGATTGCTAATAGAATGAGGTGATATGCTTGCATGACATCGTATATTGATTGTGCTCATCATATTTATGTCATGTATTTCCATGCATGTGTAGCTACCATGGAGATCAGATGATGATGTCTTGGAGTTAGTACATCTAGAATATGCATTCTATTGCTCATGTTTTATATTTCTAGATGTATGATATATGTTGTTGCTAATATGTATTTGGATAGTTGAGTCATGATAATGTTATTGTATGGAGAGAGAGTATGTTGTTGTTTATGATGTTTTGGTATGATGCACGTTGTTGATGAGATATTGTGTATTCATATGGATTGAGTTATTGATGTACTTTTGTTGCTTGGTTTCCAGTCATGAGAAGAGAGCATGTGTTTTTTATGGCATGAGGCTGAGAAGATGATGAGTTTGTGCTGCTAATGGTGTTCTATTATCAAATCTTTATATTGTTGTTTTTGTCGCATAGTGCTTCTTGGATACATTGCATATATGGCCCTACATTGATGATGTTGGAGAGATTGTTGCCATTTTGTCTCATCTTGTTAAATTTTAGGTATGTTCTATGCTTGGAGCAATTTATTTCAATTTTCACAATTAGCTCAATATCTTTTCCAGATTAGCAATCACATCAGCATTAAAGTACACTGCAAATAGAACATAAACATAAATCGCAGAAGACAAGCCAAGACAAGAGGACACAAGATGTGGCGCTAGCTAGGAACAAACCCCAATGTGGGGAAACCCTTGATCAATTCTTCTTATATGTTCTTCAATAGTTCAGCAGAGAGAGAGATAGGACGTTTACAACAAAAGTCAACACTTTGACTTATCTAGATAAGAGCATAGATCATCTCTAAGAAGATGATACATGAGATCAGTTGAAGACATGTTGCTTCAACTGATTCTCCAAGGTGACTCCTACACATATCGTTGTGCTGCATTTCGTCATCATGCTGCACCCATCATCACTATGCTGCATCTCATCATGCTTCATTAATCAGGACTATACCCATCACTGTACTGCATTATGTGCCATTGTTGCACCATGCTAGCCACCGCTATCCTATGTGGCATACTGTTGTCCCACTATTAGTGACATAGCCATTCCATGTTAGCTTGTTGTCCCATTGTTTTTGTTGCTGTCCCATCAATGTCATTGTTGTCCCATCATAGTATGTTGTTGTCCCATCATAGTATGTTATTGTCCCATCAATGTTATTGTTGTCCCATCATAGTATGTTGTTGTCCCAATTGTTATTGCAGCACCATGTCTTGCTGCTGTCCCAATTATTAGCATTGCTGCCCTATCATAGTATGTTGTTGTCCCATCACTATCATTGTTGTCCCAATTGCTATTGCAGCAGCATGTCTTGTTGTTGTCCCAGTTGCTATTGCAACATCATGTCTTGTTGTTGTCCCAGTTATTAGCATTGTTGTCCTGGGCATGTTTGAGTCCTCAAACTCTCATGATGTCCCCGTTTTGAGGGTCACCTACAGCCCACCATTTCAGCCGTATTAGGCCTGCATCTAGGGCATCGTAGGTTTGCGTTAGGGCTCCCTTTAGACTGCGTTAGGGCTCCCTTTAGACTGTGTTTAGGGCTGCCCTTTAGACTACATTTAGGGCTGCTCTTAAACTGCTTCTAGGGCTGCCTTTTGGACAACGTTTAGGGCTGCTCTTAGATTGCGTCTAGGGCTACCTTTTGGACAGCATTAGGGCCTCTCTTAGACTGCATCTAGGGCTGCCTTTTGGACAGCGTTAGGGCCTCTCTTAGTTGTGATAAGATTCCTCCAAGACTGCGGCTAGGGCATGCTTCCTTGACAGCATTTTTGACTTCTTCTTTGACAGCGTCTAGGGCTAGGGCATCTCCTCTAGGGCAGCTCCCTTAGTCTTCTTTCCTCCAACGTCTAGGGCTTCCACTCCTAGATTTCCCTTCCACTAAAACCCAAGACAAGTGGAGAGAAATCAAGATAGAAGTGTGTGTGAGAAATGACTCTCAAGTCATCTCCTTTTATACTAAAACGTTAGGCACTTGTGGGGTTTATTTGGTTGCTGGCCGACCTTAACGAATTGTCTTATAACACAAATAAATTCATATCTCCATGAATACTTATCGAAATCGGATGATCTTTAGATCAATCCTACACCTCTCGATGAGAGGGATCCAAGAAAAATATCAGTTGCCATAAATAAGATGACCCACATGGAGTTTGGCCCTAGTTGCCAATTTTAACACTCCCTCTCAACTAGGGAGAACTCCATCTGCTGATCCATATGTTCGACTGTACTATCTCTACCATCAGTGCCTTGCACTGCTCTGCTCTGCTGAACCATGAAGAAGAAGAATTGATCGAGAATGTCTCATACCATTCTCTACTGACCCAAAGTCAGTTTCATATGAGGAGAGTGTGTCATACCACTCTTACTGACCCGAAGTCAATTTTATTGATCCTAGATCAATATCACAAGAGAGTGTCTCAAACCACTCATACTGATCCCAAATCAGTTTCATTGATCCCAGATCAATGGAGGTCATCCTAGCATAGGGAGTACAGTAGATACAACGATGCGTCCATCGATAGTACTACTATGGTCCCTAACCCCATTTCCCTGCTCATTGATCAAATGAGAGGTACTTCCCATGAGTCCCAAACTGCATGGGTAGGATGCCTCGACAGGAGAACTAATCATCCTATCCACAAGAGAATGAATCATCCTGTCCATTGGTCGCCACAGGAGAACTAATCAGCCTGGCCCACAGGAGAACTAATCATCCTGTTCCATAGTTTCCACGGGAGAACTAATCATCCCGACCCACAAGAGAACTAATCATCATATTCCATAGTCGCCACGAGGTATCATAGGGAAAGGTTGAACCTGTCACCATGTACATAGCGCACCACCAGGGGAATATGAGTCGCCCTGTGGTCATATGTCGCTCCAGTAAGTACCCCAAGCCCCCCGAGCTTCCAGAGCTTAGTGCATGCAACATGTAGGCCCCTTATACGAAGGTCTCTCAACAACTCCAAGTCGTTCGGGAAATCACAGATTTGACCTTTCCCCGGGGCTTTGACAAAGTGTCTGCGACCTGTACATCAGTCCCAATGCGATGGAGCCTCCTCGCTCATTGACTTACCATATTCCAGATAAGGTAGTATCTAATGTCTATCTCCTTGAGCAATCATCGAATACGGGATTCCTCAACAATCGAATCCCCCCTGGTTGTCACAGAGGATCACGGTGGTATTCATCATATGTACAAACAACTCACTAAAGAGCTTCCACAACCAGGCAACTTCATACGAGATCATACTCATAGCTATGTATTCGGTCTCGGCGGTGCTTATGGCAACCAACTTCTGCTTCCTACTCATCCACGATATCGAAGCAAAATCCAAAGAGAACCAGCACTGAGAAGTGCTCTAATGATCCTCCACACTGCCTGCCCAGTCAGCATTTGAATAATCATGCAGCTTCATATTTCCGGCAGTGTATCTCAATCCATGAGAGATTGTGCCCCAAAGATATCTCAAAAGATTCTTGGCACCAATCCAGTGAGACTCAACCAAATATGAGCTCACCATGCTAACTGCAAAACATATGTCCAGACGAAAGTTCACCAAGAACATCAATGCAAATGCGTTTATGAAACTCAGAGGCATTTCTCAAATTTGGTCCGGCATCATCACCATATAACTTCTGAAAGTTAAGATCCTCGAGGTAGTCACAGGTTTGCAGTTTACCATTCCACATCCGGAATCCAACTCCCTCTTACTTCTGCAAATGAGAGGGTCTGCGTCTGTCAGAAAAAGGTCGTCCTCATAAGGTGCCAATATGAGAGGTCTATCATCCACAACCTTCAAGCAATGGCTTGGATCGACTTCACTCCTAGTGAATCTCAACTTCATCAAACAACTATCAATCCTCTCATATTACGCCCAGGGTGTTTTGCTTCAAGCCATAGAGGGCTTTCTTCCACCTGCATACATGAGATTCCTGATCATGAATCTCAAACCCCTCAGGTTGTTCCAAATCTATGGACCTACTACATGAGGGGAATGATCCCCTTGTAAAATTTTCATTCGGCACATCTCGGACATGTACCTTCATGCTCTTCTTGAATTCAAGCATCCCTATCACCATTTGACTCACATCGCGTAAGGTCCCATAATAAGTAGACCTCCGGTGCTATAGATGAGATATGTCAATTGACATGATCCCTAATGGACCATCCTGCAACTTGATACAAATTGCCAACCCTGAACCCATGAGAAAAAGTATCTTTGAAAATTTCATTTTCAAACACATACCTTTCCATTGATGAATGCCACTCTGTAGCCTTTGACTTCCATTGTTGAAATGGACACCATGTTCTTCTTGCGATCAGGTAGAGATTTTGTAAATGAATCAGGTTACCCTCATTCAATTGAGTGGTAACATTTCCTACACCCTTTCTGGGATAAGTGGCATCGACTCCAAGTATAATCCCATGGTTGTTTCCATCTCTACGAAATTCGAGAGAGCACCCTTCTATCCGATGAGGTGCCTTGAAGCACTACAATCAATAACCCAGATTCCCAAAGAATCTAAAGGAGTGGGCCAATACAAGATAACGCTTCTTTATCTTATCAAAAACAACATTTGATTCTTCACACCTGGGGTTCCTTGTTTTCTCTGAAGAGTCTGTCGTTTCCTTGATGACCTGCACTACCTGTCATTCCTCTGATCATTGAAGATGTCCCTCGAATGATTGTTATCATCATCAAGTGATGTGTCCCTGCCATTCGGACAATCCTTCGCATAATGGCCAAACTTATTGCAACCAGGGAATCTGCCTTTCCTTCCACCCTTAGATCCAGACTTCCCAATGGAGTGATCTTTAGGTAGGCCATCAGAAGCTTCTGTTGCGCTATTCTGATAATATTCTCTGCTTTGATTTCACCCTAGGTGAATTTGAAGAGGGATAAGGAATCCACTGATCCTTTTGTCATTTTCCAACTATCTTCAGTGATTGCTCTTCCACTCTTGCTTGGGCTTTGTCTTCACCTCAGCTCCGATACCATGTTAAATTTTAGGTATGTTCTATGTATTTCAATTTTCACAGTTAACTCAATAGCTTTTCCAGATTAGCAATCACATCAGCGTTAAAGTAAACTGCAGATAGAACATAAACATAAATCGCAGAAGACAAGCCAAGACAAGAGGACACAAGATGTGGCGCTAGCCAAGGACAAACCCCAATGTGGGGAAACCCTTGATCAATTCTTCTTATATGTTCTTCAATAGTTCAGCAGAGAGAGAGAGATAGTACGTTTACAACAGAAATCAAAACTTTGACTTATCTAGATGAGAGCATAGATCATCTCTAAGAAGATGATACATGAGATCAATTGAAGACATGCTGCTTCAACTGATTCTCCAAGGTGACTCCTTCACCTATCATTGTGTTGCATTTCGTTATCGTGCTACACCTCACCATGTTCCACCATGCTGCACCCATCATCACTATGCTGCATCTCATCATGCTTCATTAATCATGATTGTTCCCATCACTGTACTGCATTATGTGTCATTACTGCACCATGCTAGCCACTACTGTCCTATGTGGCATATTGCTGTCCCACTATTAGTGACATAGCCATTCCATGTTAGCTTGTTGTCCCATTGTTTTTGTTGCTGTCCCATCAATGTCATTGCTGTCCCATTGTTTTTGTTGTTGTCCCATCAATGTCATTGTTGTCCCATCATACTATGTTGTTGTCCCATCAATGTCATTGTTGTCCCATCATAGTATGTTGTTGTCCCATCAATGTCATTGTTGTTCCAATTGCTATTGCAACAACATGTCTTGTTGTTGTCCCAATTGTTAGCATTGTTGTCCTATCATAGTATGTTGATGTCCCATCACTGTCATTGTTGTCCCAATTGCTATTGCAGCAGCATGTCTTGTTGCTGTCCCAATTGCTATTGCAACACCATGTCTTGCTGTTGTCCCAATTATTAGCATTGTTGTCCTCGGCATGTTTGAGTCCTCAAATTCTCATGTTGTCCCTGTTTTGAGGGTCACCTATAGCCCACCTTTTCAACCGTATTAGGCCTGCATCTAAGGCACCGTAGGTTAGCATTATGGCTCCCTTCAGACTGTGTTAGGGCTGCCTTTAGACAACGTTTAGGGCTGCCCTTTAGACTGCATTTAAGGCTGCTCTTAAACTGCTTCTAGGGCTGCCTTTTGGACAACGTTTAGGGCTGCCCTTAGACTGCGTCTAGGGCTGCCTTTTGGACAGTGTTAGGGCCTCTCTTAGACTGCGTCTAGGGCTGCCTTTTGGACAACGTTAGGGCCTCTCTTAGCTGTGATAAGATTCCTCCAAGACTACGGCTAGGGCATGCTTCCTTGACAGCGTTTTTGACTACTTTGACAACGTCTAGGGCTAGGGCAGCTCCCTTAGTCTTCTTTCCTCCAACGTCTAGGGCTTCCACTCCAAGATTTCCCTTCCGCTAAAACCCAAAACAAGTGGAGAGAAATCAAGATAGAAGTGTGTGTGAGAAATGACTCTCAAGTCATCTCCTTTTATACTAAAACGTTGAGCACTTGTGGGGTTTATTTGGTTGCTGGCCGACCTTGACGAATTGTCTTATAACACAAATAAATTCATATCTCCATGAATACTTATCGGAATCGGTTAATCTTTAGATCAATCCTACACTTCTCGATGAAAGAGATCCAAGAAAAATATCAACTGCCATAAATAAGATGACCCAAATGGAGTTTGACCCTAGTTGCCAATTTTAACAAGTATGTTGTTGCTTATGATGTTTTGGTATGATGCACGTTGTTGATGAGATATTGTGTATTCATATGGATTGAGTTATTGATGTACTCTTGCTGCTTGGTTTCCAGTCATGAGAAGAGAGCATCTGTTTTTTATGGCATGAGGCTCAAAAGATGATGAGTTTGTGCTGCTAATGGTGTTCTATTATCAAATCTTTATATTGTTGTTTTTGTTGCATAGCGCTTCTTGGATACATTGCATATCCCTACATTGATGATGTTGGAGAGATTGTTGCTATTTTGTCTCATCTACTACCAGTGATACATTTGTTGCTTGTTGATTTGTTTCCTGAAGCTAGAATTGGTGCTATTGTAATATGTTGCTTATTGATGATCCTCATTAATGATTTGTTCATTATGATGATCATATATGTGTGTGTGTTGTTGCTTTTATGTCATATTGCCATGTTGGTGCTTCTATGTCATATTGCCATGTTGTTGCTATCAGATGGTTATGTTGGAGATGTGTATGTGGAGCATGATGGTTGCTAGTGGTTTTGTTGCAAGATGTTCATTGTTGGGTTGTTGATGGTCAAGGTGTGGAATGGCCATTCACTAGCCTTTGCTTTGGATGGTACTCCTATTGTTGTTTCTACACACACAGACATACATATGTGTGTGTGTGTGCGCGCACATGAAGGCCTTGTATCTAATGCACATGTCATGTATTGTATTCTCATCACTGCTACTATATGGAGCATATATTCTTGCTCATTGTTATTTTGGGCATGCATAGAGGAGAACACTTTTTGTGCAGATGTAAAAACCACGTTCCTTATTGTTTTATCTTGCTAATGTATTGCTCATGGGGTGTCTAGCATGTATTGTCATTAGCTATGTATGGGCCAATGGGTGTCCAAGTCATGTCTAATTTTGTACACCACTGATGTAGCCTTAGTACATTGGATGAATGATGTAATCTTGGTTCCATAGAGTCATTGGTTGGTGATAGGCATGTTTATAGTGCAATTATATGTCAGTCTTATGTACTTGTCACAGCCATGTATTTGCTCCATGAAGCATGGTATTGTATGGCACTTCATTGTATATCACTATATATCAGAGTGGCGCAATGGATGTGTTGCTATAGCACAAAGAGAGTGCGATTGCAACTCCATTACATGCTTAGGTGAAGCATGTTCAGTTTTCAGAGATTGCATGGCATTGGCTAGAGACATGTTGGCAGTTGGGTTCTTTGTTTTACATGCTTACCTTGCAGGAAGTACTTATCTCATCCAACACATTATTGGCATTGTTCTTCAATGTTGGTATGGCCCTTTGCCATTGATGTCAAAGGGGGAGAGAATTTGGAGATCAACTTCAGAGTTGCGGCTTCAAAGTTGGAGAGTGTATGGAGATCAGCCTCAAAGATTGGAGATCAAGTTGAGGTTCACATCAATGCCAAAGGGGGAGCTTGTTGGCATTGTGGTGTTGGCATTGATGTCAATAGGGTATTAGCATTGTACATCATATGCTTTAGGTCAACCTGATGGTGGTAGTCCTTCCTATGTTTGTGATGAGTGTTGTTGGCATGGTGCAGAGGTATAGTGTTCATTGGTTGTTGCAGTGATGTGATCTGCTTGCTAGTTGGTTGGCATTGATGTCAACATGATTATGACCTAGTGCAGGAACTAGAGGTTGAGTAGAGATGTCCTAGAGTTAGTTGCAGATGTTGATGATGTGTCGATGATGTTGCTATAGGTTCTGGAAGTGTTTGGACAGTTTGATAATGTTGTTACAGGTGCTAGAGATGTTGATCCTATTGAGGAGTTTGGCAGACTAGGTCTTCATGTTGATGACCTGATGCAGAGGTGTCTTGTGTGTTCTTGATGATGCATAGGAGTTGGAAAAGAATCTATAGGTGTTGGAGGAAATTTGACAGGTTTTGGAGATGGTGCAGCCTTGCAGGAGGCCCTACAGATGTTGGAGATGTTAAACATGCTCTGGAAGAGCTGACTTACTAGATGGAGGTGACTTGATACTTGCACATGTTTGGAGGCTTTTTTCATGGTTATCAGAAGCTTGTCATGGGTTTTCAGAGGTTCTACAGGGTTAGGAGGTGCTTAAAGAAGTATATAAACAAGCCCTAGAAGTTTAGAGTTGATCAGATGCAAGAATGGAGCTGAAAACAGGGTAACTCAAGTCTCCTGAAGAAAACCTGCGTAGGTAACTCAGGTTGTGGCTCAGAGAAGAGCGTTATAACTCAGGTTTGCAGAGTAAAGGTTGTGTTACCCTTTTTGGGTGATTTTCTCTGGATTCCTCGCACTTCTCAAGTGTTTTAATGTGTTTTTCCGATGGTTTTTTGTTCGTAACCTTCCATGTAAAGGTTAGAAAACTTCTAGAATGTGATTAACATTGAAAATATCCTTCATGAAGTTAATTAATGGGAAGATAAAGTGAAGGAGCTGAATCTGGATCAAATCAAGTGTATGAACAGAATTTTGTTGAGCTCAGTAGTGCTTGGTAATTATTGAGTTAATCATCTCAGTTCATCTATATATTGGAGAGAGCTCAATGACAGTATGTCTGGATATGTTATGTGTTGAGTGGAATGTGAGAGAGAAGAATAGTTTGCAAGTTGTGAGGGTTGTAATGCAGAATTTCTGAAGCAATTTGCAGGTGTTGCAACAGATAGCACGAGTGTGTTTCAACCAGCATTTCGTACAGAGAGCGAGGAGATGATGTAGAGATTCATTGCAGGTCTTTTGGTGACTGGTAGCAACTTGGGTATTCTCCAGTTTAATGGTTGTGTGCAGCAATTGTTTGTATGCAGATTTATCTACTGCAGAGAGGGTTTTTGCTGAAGTTTTTATCAAATTATTATTTGCAGTGATTTATGTATTAATTGAGGTTGTGTTGCAATTTGTGGTATTGTATTGGAATTTTTGATTGTGTGCTTTGAAGAGATTGTTGTTGGGGTGTTTGTGTTGAGCAGTTCTGCGGTTCCAATTTGAAACATTCTGAAACATGAACCACATAGAGGAGCAGGGTTGGGTGACTCGGGCAAAATCAGTATAGGGAGCAGATATCTCCATACAATGGTGGTTGGATAGTTCAGTGGTAATTGAGCGAGGCTCGTTGGTCGTAGTGGCTTCCAATGGATGGGTGTCTGTAAAGTCATGGGAGAAAGAGACTTCCTACTGATAGTAGCTATTTGAATCTCTATGTAATGAATTTATTTAACATAATAAAAAAAATTGAGCAACACAGTAGCAGCAAGGGTAGTTTTTGACCTGGAGGGGGTTTCCCACCAGTATCTTTGTGTCTCTTGTGTTGAATGTTTTATGGTTTCTTGTCTATGGTTGATGCTCTGATCTCTCTTTATGTGCTTCAGTTTATGCATGGTTCAAAGGTTTAATTAATGAAAAAAAATTAAGTGTCTCCACTACTGATTCACCCCCTCTCAGTAGTGATCTAGTTTCTAACAAACAGTTTACTAAAGATGCCATACACAAATGTGTGTAAGCATCCTTTAGCTTTCTGTGAGAAAATGAAAAATAAATATTAGAAAAAACTTCAGTGCAAGTTAAGAAAATGATATAGTTACTGACCACAAATGAACAAAATAGGTCAATGAGAATCCAGAATAAAACAGCTATAAAGGGAGTGCATAAAACATCTCCCGAGACCCCGTTGGGAGAAAGTTTGACACAAGCATGAAACTGATCGAAAAGTGATGTGAAATTCCAAGATGGATGAATGGACCAAAGCAGCCAATAATGATTGAGATACACAATTTAAACTATTTCCTTTGCTTTTTTGTGTACCTGGTAATAATATCTTTAACATTGCATTCTGTGGGCCAAACGATCGTTTCATGGGGCAAAGGATGTACACAGCAGTAAGGTCTTATCAAAAAAGCTGTGTTTGCCCCGATGATGGGGTAGGGTCAAAACATCGGACGTCCATTTCCACACTCTACAGTTTATTCCAAAAGCATCTACAGTTAATTCCAGAAGCAACAGATTGACAATATGATCTTGATAAGTTCAAATTACATTTGCATTTGCAAAAAAACAGCTTTTAGTCAGTCGGGCTGTTCTCTGGCGGTAAGTTGGGCGTTTACGGCAACCATGACCTGGGTTCAAATCTCGACAAGCCTGCCTCGCCCAAGGGACTGCGATAAAGCAGCGCAGAGGACCTACGTTTACGAGGTTGTTTAATTCCCGTTGTACACGTTAAAGTGAATTTCAATGTCTTTCCATCTGAACGGAGGACGTTTCACCAGAAATTTAAAAATAAAAAGACGAAGAAAGTAAAAGAACAGGCAGCTATTTTCCTATATATTTTCAGGATCTCTGGAGGAAAATAGGGAGTATACAGACTCCAAACCCTTCGCTTGCCTGAGAAAGTTGATAGTTAAGTTGAGTTAAGCTTTGATTGGGTTTTTTAGCAAATTGAACAGGAAACGGAATTATGTTATAATTTAGAGCATCACCGTTTGGCGACTTCATCCAGGATGGCAACATTCACAGAGATTTTCCTGAAAAAAGAAAAATGAAGTAATAAACAGGCGTGAAATTGTTTGTACCTTAGCTTAATCAACGGGATTTTCAGATGGGAAACAGATCCACCAGTTGTCTACCTGCTTCCAAACGGTGGAAATGTTGTCTCCGTTGATTTCTCTGTGACTTTCGAAGCTTAGGGCCTCCAGCTAATCTCCACCTCGGCCTTTTACGCTGGTTCTTCTTTTACACTGCTATTATGGTCACTCTACATACATATATATATAGTGGCCAGAATCAAAATAATTTACCTTCTACTACAATCAACCTTTTCTTCGGATTACTCTAATAAAAGCTCCGCTTTCTTTAATATAACCTTGTCCAAGAATTGATTGGCTAATTTCTTTAATTTTAACTTTGTCCAAATAAATAAGTGATTGGCTTAATTATGGACATTGTGTTGCGAGTAAAGTAGAGATTATAGTAATAGTGGTTGAACTTGATTTTAGGTTTTTTTTTTTTTTTTTTTCAAAAAGGTGGAAAAACCTATCAAACTCAGTTTGTCAAACCAACAGTGAGGACAGCCATCTCTGGCTGCTATCCTACAAATATTAAACTCATTTAATTATTAATTTTTTTTTATTAAAAAATGTCAAAAAAAAAGTTTTGTTTTTTAAAATCATTTTTCATATTCCATTTAATTTGATTTTTATTATGTTTGTTTTTGTTTTCTTGGTTTAATTTAAAGGAATTTGAACATTCAATATCATGTTTTACATGTTGTTTCATAAGAAGGTCATGGCCAAATGAGCTACACCCAATAGGCTTGAATTTTATTCACATGTCATATTTTTTAAGAGGATTGTTTTTCCAAGAGTTTGTATTTAAGGTTTGCACAAAGAGACTTTTTATAACCCAGTATGGAGACGATATTGTATGATGTAAGTATTTGTAAATATTTAACATAAATATAAAACTAAATTAAAAAATAAATAAATGACATTAGTGATATGTTGAACCTTGATTTTAAATAACGAAACTCGGCCACTACATCTCTGAAGCCCTAGGTCTCCTTCACGGTGTTCTCCCTGTGGCTGCCCTTGGATAGTCGGGGTGTTCGGCCGTCGAGCTCTCCCTCACCTCTCCTTTGCCCATGGAGGAGTCGGGTGATGGCCTTGTGGCACTCTCCATTCGCGATATGGTCACAGGTTGACCGATGGAGCAGAAGTCTTTATTCACCAAGCTAGCTTCATGCACAGCTTTTCACTCCTCTAGAACGAGCCCTGAAGCTAGGGCCAAACGGCAAGAGAGAGGGAAAAACGTTCAAGTTCAAACTGCCAAAGGCACCACCTCTGCAAATACTTCAGCTATGGAAGCAGACACCACAGAAGGTCTGTTACAAAAGGTAAGAACAAAACCAAGAAGCAACTGCAACCCAAAAGCCAAAAAAATCTCGGAGTTGGAAATCCAAGACCCGGGGGTAGCTATTTATAGAGACTATATGCAAGAACATGTAGTAATCTGCAAATTCATGGGCATCTGGCCCACAGAGAAAGCACTAAACTGGTGGATACAAGCCAAATGGAAACCAAAGGGAGAAATCAGACTCCAACTAGGTTCAAAGGGGTTCTTTATAGTCATTTTCGATCTCTTAGAAGACAGAGATAGGATATTTGAGGGAGGACCCTACTTCTTCAACTCTGCAGGTCTGTATATGAGATTCTGGAAAGAAAACTTCACTCTTGAGAAAGAGGACTTCACTAGAGTCTCGGTTTGGGTTCGCCTCTATTCCCTGCTAACTGATTATTGGGCCCCTTCTATCCTCAAAGGCATCAGAGACCAATTAGTTGAATACATAAAAATGTTCGAGGGCACACGAAGCGGACACTATGTCTCTTATGCCAGAATATGCATTTACATTGATGTCTTTGGAGCCCTTCCAAAAGCCATAAAATTGATATTCAAGGATGAAGTCTCGCTCCAAAGCATTGACTATGAACACATCCCATTCCGGTGTAGAAAATGCCATGACCATGGACACCTCTTTAGGGATTGTCCTCAAAATAAAATGCCTCAAACCAGTGAGTAGGTCAACAAGAAAAAGGATGAACAGGATTTTACCAGAGTAAACACAAGGAACAAAAACAACAGGAAACCTAATACAAAGAAAGACCAGGCAGCTAGCGTAAACCAATTTGAAGCTCTGAATAATTTGCAAGGACAACCACTCTCGAATAACTCAATTAAAGAGGAGGCCAAAGAGGACAAGCAAATCGCAGCAAACCAAAGACAAGAGGATCACTATTTGGATCACAATAACAAGGAAGATGAGAATTCACAGGAAGATATAGAAATGGAACAAGTACCGGTGGACTCAACCCTGGAGGAAAATGCAATAAAAGAGGCACTGGAAGGAGTTAAACTCTTATCAATAGCAGAGGAATGGAAAAAAATGGATTGTCTGCAATTCCAGAATACAAAATCCAAAAAATCGAAGGAGCCTACCTCCTTCAAAAAGAACTGAAGCAAAGCTCAGGTCAATCACCACCTGAAAACAGCGCAATCAAAGGCATTTTGGTAAATATATCAACTGGAAAATACAGCCCAAAAGGCCCAAGTCTAAAAAGAGGGAGGAAAACAACCAGTGAGCTTCTTTATGAACTTGGTGCCAGACTCATCAACAAAGGAAAGGTAAAGGTCCTAGCCCTAACCCCCATTCTTTACCAATGAATTGCATCTCTTGGAATATTAGAGGACTTAATGGTCCAGGAAAGAAAAGAATCCTGAAAAACAAACTCCTAGTTGATAAATCGGATATCCTTTTAATTCAAGAAACCAAACTTGATATGGCTCACCTCACTTTCCTGCAAAAAAATTGTTTCGAGCAATACAGTTACATAGCAAACTCAACCAGTGGATCAACAGGGGGAATAATGACCATGTGGAAAAGCTCTTAGTTTGATCTCACCTCCTCTGCTGCCATAAAACACTCCATAACCATTGTTTTGAAAATCATTGGTACCAACGAAAGCATTTGTGTTACCAATATCTATGCTTCCCACCAAGCGGTGGAACGAATCAAGATGTTGTAGAGCACATCTAAACTCATGGATTACATCCACTTGCCTTTTAAAATTGTTGCAGGGGACTTCAACATGCTGATAAATCTCGGGGAAAAGAAGGGAGGCATAATAAAACTTAACAAGGGCTCTGAAGCCTTTCAGTCCACCATCGAAGGCCTCAATCTAATTAACATCCCTACGAATAATGGCACTTTCACTTGGAATAACAGACGAGGGGGACATAGACAAATAGCTTCTAGGCTTGACCGATTCCTCCTCTCATAAGAGATCTATCTCACCTCTTGGGAAATAGAGGCAAAAATTCTCCCACAATCACAATCCAACCATTGGTCGATATCCCTGAATATTCACATCTCTCCAGGCCCGAAGAATAGACCATTCATATTCGAATCCTTTTGGCTGGAGCACCTGGATTTCACTGAAAAAATGAATGAATGGTGGAGTAAACCAATGCCACAAGCCATAAATAAGATGCATAAATTCCAGCAGAAATTGAAATCCATAAAAAGTGAGATCAAGCAATGGAACAAGGAAACTTTCGGCAACATCTTCACTGACAAAATGAATCTAGAACTTAAAATGGAATTCCTCCATCAACATATCATTAATGAGGGCATCACAGAACAAAGGAAACATGAAGAGCTCAATCTTCAAAAAAGATGGGAGGAAAGGGTCTCTCAAGAAGAGAAACTTTGGCATCAAAAATCCTAAATTAACTAGCTAAAGTGCAGGGAAAGGAACTCATCTTTCTTCCATAGATCGATGATACAACACAGAAGACACAACAGAGTATTGACCCTAAAAAATAGTGAAGGAAACCTTATCCAATCTCATGAGGACATGGCAAATGAACTAAATCAATACTTCAACACTCTCCTCTCAAAGCCTAGGACAGATCAAGCAAGGGACATTCAAGATATAACTAACAACATCCCAAAGATCCTCATTGAGGACCACAATAAAATGCTTTTGAGAAAAGTCTCAATGTAATAGGTAGAGGAAGTTGTCATGACCATGCCCACTGGTAAAGCACCTAGTCTGAATGGGTTCACCATAGACTTTTACACAGCATGTTGGCCTTTGTTAAAAAATGAGGTCCATGCCCTAGTGGAGGAGTCCAGAATTCAAAAGTCAATCCTAAAAGCTCTTAATGCCACCTTTCTCACCTTAATCCCCAAGGGTGATTGCGTTGACTCCCCGAACAAGTTTCGTCCTATAGCCCTCTGCAACGTCATTTACAAGATCATCTCAAAAGTTTTGGCTAACAGAATAAAAACCATCCTGCCTCTCTTGATCTCCCAACACCAAATTGGTTATGTGGAAGGGAGGAAAATTATGGATAACATCATCCTTTCCCATGAATTAATCCACTCTCTTGAAGTTGAAAGGAAGCCTGGAATGATGATGCAATTGGACATGTCTAAAGCTTTCGATAAAATTAGTTGGGAGTACAAGAAAGAGGTCCTTGCAGCTTTTGGGTTTCACAAAGATTGCATAAAATGGATTATGGCGATGGTCTCAGGGGCTTTCTTTTCGATTCTCCTAAATGGATCCCCGTCTCAACCCTTCATCCCACCTAGAGGCACCCGTTAGGGGGGTCATATTTCTCCCTTTCTCTTTGTCATAATGGCAGAGGGCCTCAACATATCCATCACAATTGTCTCTTCCACCAATGCCCTTTATGGCCTCAAGCTTTATACCTCTACTCCTCCCTCCACTCATCAACAATTCGTGGATGATACCTTATTAATGGGCCTCTACACACTCAAAGAAACCTTATCCTTCAAAGCCATTCTCTCGTGTTTCTATGCTGCCTCTAGCACCTCAATAAACCACGAAAAGTCCTAATTGTTCTTCTTTAACACCCCTCTGACTATCCAAAGGAATATAGCCAAAATCATGGAATTTCAAAGATGAAACCTCCCCTCAAATTACCTTGGTGTCCCTCTCATTGACAAGCCCCTGGCTCGCTCTACATGAGAAGTTCTTATCACCAAATTGGAAAAAAGACTTGCCAACTAGACATTCAGGTCTCTAAATCTGGCTGGTCGACTGGTTTTAGTCAAATCTGTGTTACAGGCAATACCCCATTATTTGTACTTGGCCTTGACAGCCCCCAAATCCATCTCCAACACTCTCATAAATCTCAAGAGAAATTGCATGTGGAGAGGCTCGAAAAAGAAGCAGAAGTGGGCGTTGGTGGTCTGGGACAAATTGTGTAAACAGAAAAAAAGTAGGCGGTCTTGGTCTAAGGGACCCTGAGATCTTAGGAAAATCCCTGGGGGCCAAAACGTTGTGGCGTTAGATTATAAACCCAAGCTCCTACTGAGGCATCCTCTGGAAAGTAAAATATTTTCCTACCCACTTGCATGAACATCTCATCAGGCTGAATGGGACCATTAAGGGCTTTGCCATATGGAATCAGGCTTGAGACAACAAAGCAGCCATCCATAATCATAGTTTTTGGGAGGTGGGAAATGGGGACAAAGCTCTCTTATGGGAATATGCCTAGAAATAAAGGCCGGAACTTGTAGAGGATCAATTCAGACAGATCAGGAATGGCATGCAGAACAAGGGCAGAATCAGGGTCAATCAATAATGGAAACCTAACAATGGTAGTGAAAAGTGGAGGGAATGGTTAAATGAAAAAGATTGGGAACCCCAAATAACCCTATGGAGTGGCAGGGGCTCTTGAGCGAACTCCATAAAAGACAAATTCAATTCGAAACAACTGAGGACAAGATCAGATGGGGGAAGAATCTGGCATGGCACTTTAATTTAAAGGAAGCATATAGCTACATTGTGCTCCATGACCAACATCAAACAGAGAAAAAATGGAAAACCCTATGGGAAAGGAAACAATGGCCAAAAATCACCCTTTTCTTATAGCTCATCATGCACAAAAAATTCTTACATGGGACAATTTAAGGAAAAAAGGATTCATTGGCCCCTCTAAATGCAATCTTTGTGAGCAAAAGGAAGAAACAACAAACCATTTGATGAATGAGTGCCCCTTCGCGAACAAGTTGTGGAATTGGGTGTATTTAGTTTTCAAGGCTTCAGATCGGGACATCTCCTCAATCCTCATCACCATTCAAAATTGGAGACCCTCCCTTTCCCCCAATCCTCTGGTGAATGGAGCTTGGAACCTTACGCTGGGTATCATCTGTTGGGCATTGTGGAAGGAAAGGAATGTTAGAATTTTCAAAGGAATCTACCATCAGGAAGAAGTCATTCTTTCCATTATCAAGCAAACAATCTTGGAACGGTGGCTTCTTCCACTCTTCAATGCCCCAACGACCCTCCAAGAAATTCAGAACTATGCATTCTCGCGCTCCTAGATCTTCATCTCACCTACTTCTCCAATGCCTCAAACATTTCGAGAAATCGGGAAATTGCAATCCATTGGTCTCCCCCAGAGACAGGCACTATCAAACTCAACTATGACGGGGCAACAAAGGGTAATCCGGGTAGAGCTAGCTTCGGGGGGGTCTTCAAGAACTCACATGGGGAAATACTTTGGATCTATGAGGTCAATCTTGGAAACTCTACCAACAACGCAGCAAAACCACACGCTCTGGAACACGGGTTGGCCATTGCTAAACTCCATAATTGGGGACCCCGGATTATCGAAGGGGATTCGACCCTGGAAACTCAGGCTAGCCGAAAATTACTATAAGGCTTGGTAGTTTCCAAGGTGTCAGACAACTGACGTCTAAACAAAATCCTCCAAAGAATAAAAAGCAATATTGAGAGGATGACTGGGCTTCACTTCCAAGTTGTCAGAAGTGATGGGAATGGTATGACTGACAGGGTGGCAAATGAAGGCACGGAGGGCAACTACTGTCTGCGTTCGAGGGACTGGAATGACCTAGAGCACGGCAGGTTGCATCAGCAATGTGAAGCCATAAATGAAAAGGACAACCAGAATAACAGACATTAACAGTTTTGAGATCTCCAGTCTCATCGATGATGAAATTAGACGTTCGGATAGGAGTAGTACTAAGGGAAACCTACATCGTGCTGCAATCCCAATGATAGCCATGCCAAAGGATCCATTAACTACTTTTTACCCCCTCTGGGCCGTCGTCCATCATTCCCATCAACATCGCTCGGTACCGCCCCCTCACCCACCTTTGGTACCTCACATGATTTGCTTTCATTCCCCACCCCTTGAGACCCTCCCGCCCCTGTATATACCCCCACTAACTCGTCCCTCCCCATCACCTTGCCTTCTCTTGCCCCCCGTTTCTCCTGGTTCTCTTCTGTTGTCAGCATGTTGACCTACCCTCCCCCTTTCATGGCGCCTAAGCCCAGCTCAAGCTTAGCTCCCAGTTGAGGTCGTGGTCACGGTCATGACTCCTCCCATTGGAACAACCTGGGCTATCTGCCCATCACTAGAGTCGAGTCCTCTGCTAGGAGAGTTGCAATGAATTATTCTGTAGCTGTAAACCTTAAGACGCAGGATAGAATTGTGAACTTGGAAGCCTAAGAAAGAGGTCTCAGATGAGGGGTGTCCTCGGAAGGAGTAACAGAGGAATTTGTGTGGATACCTGACCCATCTCTCTCCAGGTCCAGGGAAAACCTATACATGCACGTTATTGACCTCTAGTGGCAGATGGAAACGCTCCCCAGTTTGGCAATGCAGGAGCAAACTGAACTATCCAAGGCGGTGGAAGAGAAAATAAGCAAGCTCACAGACAAGTTTGTCGTGTATGTGGAATCGGTCCACCATTGTCACTTCGTCACTAGAGATTCTCCACATTATACTATGCTGAAGAAATGAGCTACCATGGGGATCGCTCGCCGGGCGAAGGTTCCCCCAACATTAAAAAGGAAGTTGTTGGTGCCTCCTCCAGTCGTCTAATGGCAACTGCTACCCAAGAAGGCAACACCCAAGAGCTGCCTATCAACTTAGATGATGACCTTGAAGAAGCAAATCCATAAAGTCTGTGGTAGACTCCTTTTTTGAATTTTCACTCTCTCAGGCTCGCGGTCGTCGCAGAGCTTGTATCGGCAGGCACGACAAAGGAAATAAAGTTTTTGGAACAAACACTATCTGTTCACCATCACCCCTCCCTTCATTCTCAAGGGAGTCAGTCACCTTACTGCTTCTTGTATTTTTCTTAGAAAACACATAACTCCTTTTTGTAAAGCTTCAATGTAAATTAGTTCTTTTGGTAGCCAACATGGCCTGTGTCATTGGCTTGTGTGTTGGAGAGGTTTTCTCACACAATCCAACTTTTGTAAACTTTTGTAATTATAGTTTTCATACAGTAATATAATCTATCTTATTCACACACACATACCAAAAAAAAAACAGTGATATGCTTTAATTAATATTCAAATTAAAATATATATAAATGTAAAATGTAATTACATGGTGCTCTATAGCCGAGTTTGGGAGTTATTTTGTAATGGTGTAAATGTTTATAAACATTTAATAACTCCTTTTTGCTTCAATGTAAATCAGTTCTCTTGGTAGCGAGCATGGCCTGTGTCATTGGCTCGTGTGCTGGAGAGGTTTTCTCGCACAATCCAACTTTTGTAAACTTTTGTAATTATAGTTTTCATACAGTAATATAAATTATCTTATTCACACAAACACACACCAAAAAAAAATAGTGATATGCTTTAAGTAATATTCAAATTAAAAATATATATGTGTGTGTGTAAAATGTAATTACATGGTGCTCTATAGCCGAGTTTGGGAGTTATGTTGTAATGGTGTAAATGTTTATAAACATTTACATGCAGGATCAATTAAAAAGATAATAACAAGAAGATGTGGGAGATGTTGTAGTGTCAATAAATGAATGTAAATATTTAAATCTTGGCTCAATTAATAACAAGAAGTTAAAATAAATAAAATAAAGAAATTCAATTTGTTATATTGTAATAAAATTATGAACAATTTTTTAGATAAAAGAAAATCATAATATACATATCACATTAAAATATATAACATATAAATAGTACTTATAAATTAAGATTTATTTTACCATACAAATTAAAATAATGTTTTGGTAATGGTATTTAAATTTAATTAATAAAGACACAAAAACTTAATATTTACAATATAAAATATTCTTAACTATTGATATTCACTCCTAATTTATCATGGTTATTATTAACTTGTAAATAGGTTTTGTTACAATACCATGGGTCAATATCATGGCTTATCAATAGCACGCGCCCAAAAACCATAACTCATTTCACAATCAAAATATTTTATATATATTTTAATTAAATTAAATTTAAGCACATTTAAATGTAAAAAGGTTATAATTACTTTTGAGATATATAGAAACCCTCTATCCTCACTACTACTAAAAATGTTATGTGAATATTCCATAGAGATTAAATCAAAGTTTTAATAAAATAAAAAAGAGAATAATTGTATATATACATATGTGAAATTGAAGAGGTTGAACTATTATTGAAACATCGGTTGAGTGGGAGCTCTCAAAAACATGGAGAGGAGTGTTAGGGTTTTATCGTTTTGCAATGAGGAACATCAAATCGTTGTCAAATTTGGATTCCATCATGGTGCTCTCGACGTTTATGGGAAAGGGGACCTCGAGTTATGCTATGTTACTAGCGATGGTCATTGAGGCTTATGGTTCTTTCTTGCAATGATGTGCTTACATTCTCAAAACAATGTGTTTATGGAGCTAAAAGGTAGTGGGGGACACAAACTTGTGACAATTTCCTCTATTCGGTCTTACCCCATGTCAGATCCTTGTTAAAATGATACCACAAAGAGTAGCGTTGACTGTGTTAATGACGTTCCTTCATTTTCGGCATGGGAATGGAGGGAATGTCTGTCAACAATTACTTTTTTCTTTGTTGTTTATATATCCGAAAATGCTCAATGTTTTGGGTCTTAGTAGTTTCAAGGCCTACGATGGTGTCGCAAATGGGTTCTCATTCTGCTATGCCCTCTGTAAGAGCTGCTCCTTTCTCTAAAATCTCAGACTTGGACCATTTTCATACAGAGCCAGCTCAAATGGCATTCCATTTTTTTCTTAAAAATATTAATGGGAAATCCATTCTCTTTTGGATTGGTGGCTCTAATGTGGTGGCTTCACTGAAGCATCTTATTAAACTTAGACTGAGGATCCATTCTAAATCCCAATGTCTATCATTTGAAGGAAACGTGTTACAGGACCCTTGTCAGCTGAAGGTTTATCACATCATGAGGAAATCTACCATTTCTTTATCCCTGAGATTACATAGTGGAGCACCAGTCAATAGAAACCCCATTGGATCTATATATTTCAAGGATGTAGTGCAAGGGATGTCAACAAATTCAACAAATTAGCAGCACTTTGGTCCAAGCCCACACATAGTATAACAAATGAAACAAGTATTGGCCTTAGAGTTGAATAACCCAAAGGTAAACTCGTTCTTTGTTGTTCTTCAACCCAAGGCCATTATTTGTTGTTTCAGTGGTATTTAGCCTAAATTTGATGTTCTTTATCATTGGGCCTTATCCTCTTGACCCCAAATTTTGACATTTATTTATGCTCTTAAGGATATTTTATTATTCAATTTGTACACTAAAAAGATTTGGAGACTGCTATGAATGATGGACCCTAGTTCTGGGGTAATGTGGGGCTTTTCATCACCCTATCGTTAATAGAGTTTGATGCCACAAGCATGGTGGTTTCAAAAATGTTGGTTTGGGTGAGGCTTCCAAATCTACCTCTCCCATTTTGGCACCATAAAGTTCTAGAGGAAATAGGAAACACACTAGGAAAATACAAAAAAATGGACCTTGAGAGATCAGAGAAAGGTCTATTTTCTTTTTCTAGAATCTATGTAGAGATTGACCTCAACAAATGTCTTCCTAACCACATATAAATGAAGCACAAAAATTTCCAATGGAACAAGTACTAGACTATGACAATATGACATTTAGATGTCAAACATGTTTTCAAATAGGTCACTTGTAGAGTACCTCAAATCCCATCCTTTCAGAAGAAGAGGAGGAGGAAATTACGGAGGATCCTCTAGGACAAGTAGAAGGGGATGCTCATGCCTAGTGTGGGGATGTGCTCCATAAACAAGAAGACACAAAAATTCAAGAGATTCAGGGAACAGATCGACAAGAAAATGAGGCTTTGATAGAAAATGGCGTGGTGGGTGCAAAGAGGGCTCATGAAACTGAGAGTTTAGATTTAGATAAAGAAGTTCCTTCAGTGACATCAACCATAGAATTAGCTTTGGTTCATGTGGACCCCAATCTGAGCGGTTGAAAAAAGGTCCAAAAATAGAAAGGCAAAAAGGATTTAAGTGATTTTTATAACACTTAACTTCAATTTTTTCATTGTTTTTTATCTGTAGCACATATATGTATGTACAAATCACCTAGCATCTTTTTTGTAGTTTCTTGCCACACATGGACTTGGGAAAATTCTTGATGAATGCACATGTTTGGTGCGTATATACAAAATGTATTTTCTTTTCAAATATGAATGAAAGTACAATTTTCTTTTGAAGGACATATATATATATATATATATATATATATATATAACCAACTTTAATCCTCTAAAAAAATAAAATTTGGAAGGATAGTTGTACCTCTAAAAAGAGAGTTGGACAAATCCAATAAGAATTTTAAGAGTTCCAATACCTTGGATGCCATTCTTAGCTCTCAAAGGCCATTACATGACAAATTTGGACTTGGCTATATAGGCAAATCTTTTAATTTAAAGGAAGAAACCAATGTTCATCATGAAGAAAAGCCTAGAAGTTGTGTTGATGTCCTTAAAGGATCTTATCAATCTAATCTTGCATGAAGTCATCCAAGGAATGAGAAGCATACCCTTCCTAAAAGGAATATCTCATCAAGGAAAGCTTATCCTAACATGTATCAAACTATTTTCCTTGGTCACTATATCTTTTCAAAAAAAATTGGCCATCAGGCAAAACATTACAAGCCTTATGGGGTTAATCATCAAAATAAGGTTGTTCAACCAAAGAGACAAGGCCAAATCGAGAATTATAACTATTTTGCTCCTCTTTCAAAGTATAATCAAGAATGTTACAAATGCAATAATCTAGACCACATAGCACAAAATTGTCCTATAGAGAAAAGAGAGAAAACCTGGAGAAAGAAAGATGAAGTATCTACCTCTGAGAATTGCAATCTAGCTTTATGTGCCCAAAAAAAGGAAAATCAATGGTTTGTAGACAATGGGTGTTCTAGGTACATCACTAGTGCCCATAAAAATTTAATCTCAATAATTAAGGAAAAGGATGAAAACGTGACCTTTGGAGACAATGGATCTGCTAAAATTGTTGGTAAAGGCAGAGTGAGTCTCATTAATAGTAAGGGAAAAAGCACAAAATACATTATATGTTGAAGGAATCAAGCATAATCTTCTAAGTGTCAACCAAATTGTTGGCTTGAGGGGGCTTGGACCTAGGTTCAGAGTTAATTGCGCTAGCCAACAAAACCCTACATTACCGGCCCTTTCGGCAACAACCCGCATAGTGTAGGCTGCAGTCTCACCCATGGCAATATTGGGGGATGCTAGAACCAGGTTTTTGAATCCAAAGGACTATGTGATGTGTTTCTATTACTTATAGGGCCTTATTCCGACCTTCGTGATCCCTAACCCTTAAAATCCAGAATTTACAGTATCTAACAGATAACAGATTCAAACTCTTCGCCGATTGTTCTAAACATTCATAACGACATGTAAAAAAATAGATCTACCCTTTTCACGCATCTATTAGGCAGTTTTCATGTTAAATTGCAGTAAACAAATCGAATATACAATAAATTCAGAAGTTAACAAGAACACATAGATACATAGACAATGCTCCAAAACAACCTTTATTATGCTCAGATCTTCAATTACAGACTCTTTCTACCCTGTGCACACACCTGCAGGGGCTTGCGCACTCAGTTGCAGACTTACCAAGGTATATGTGCACACAACTACAGGAGCCTTCCCCTTCGCCCACGTACATAATAGGCAATACAGACCCAAAACTTTCCTATCTATGTTCTTCTCTATCTAGACTGACTTTTCTATGACCCTCTATGACTCATTTTATATCTTCTTTTATTACAATACCATGGTCCGCGAACCATGGGCGGGTCACAAAACAACTTATCTCCTAACAAACTAAGGGGCTTTGACCTTCCTAAAGCCCCTTTGACTCCTATCGACTTGCGCGCTCCGCTCCTCAAAATGTGGAGACTTTACAATAATAACAAAACTTTTACAAAATTGACCCCAGGGGACCCTGTCCCAACAGGCCCCCAACACAAAGTCATGACTCGTCTCGAGTCACTCTGCTGGTGTTGCCTCGATCTTTTCCTGCAGACCGTTGAACTTTGTCTTCAATGTTTGAAGATCTGTCGTTCCATACGCAGCGGCCTGACGAACTTCCTCAACCAATTTCTCTGTAGTTGGACCTTGTAGAAATTCCTACAAATTCTCTACAAATCTACCTCTGAGATCTATGTAGAAAATATGACTGTAGATTAACTCAATCATGCAATATACTAAAGCAAAATACTATAATCTAATTCTACTATCAAACTTGCGGAAGCTTAAAGATCGAGCTGAATCAAAGTTGAACACATATAACCATAAGAAGAAGAATCAATGCACATGAAACACAGAAAATGTTGGAAATAATACTGAGAGGGGGGGTGAATCAGTATTATCAGATTAATCAACCTTTTTAAATGCTCAGAAACATATACGCTACTTCAGTTAAGTGAACCAGCGTGTACACGCTACTGTGACGAAGTAAAACAGCGTATAAGAAGAAAACTCACAATTTAGTTAGCTTATTCTTCAATTAAGTGCATCAGGACATTATTCACCACATTAACAGTAAACATGTGCAGTATAACAGAACAGATAAAAAGCCACACACATGAACACCAAGATATAAGGTGGAAACCCAATGTGGGTGAAAACCACCTGCTGCAAGTTGTCTCTATCTTTCTTTAATATGAAACTTCAGTTTACAATCTTTTGTACTGGTGCAGCCTTATACCAGTACGCAGGCTACAACCTGCAGAAGGCTACAACCTTCTCTCGTTCTCCAAACTTCCTTGGAAGGGAGCTCCAACCCCCTTTGCTCTTGTACTAGCCAAGATACTAGTACGTAGGTGCTGACCTACAATCTTCCTTCTTTCAGATATCACTTTTCATACATTTTCAGACTTGGATATTCCTGAAGCACAACATTACAATCTGAAGACCACAAATCATTCAATTTCCACAACAGATCATTGAAGCATAAAACAACCAAACTTTGAATCACTGAACCACTGAACCCTGTCAATCACTAGTTACCAGAACACAGAGCAGACTACAGAACTCTGCAATAACAGTCAGACCCCACTGTAAACCCAAAATCAAGCTTCAAAAGATATACGCTACTTTAATGAGCAAAACCCGCGTATACACGCGCTTTTACCGAAGCCAACCTGCGTACAGATCTAAAAATAAACTTTCTCAATTTGCAGCTGTACCAGACATTAGTTAGATCCAAAACGTAACATTGCGACGATATGCAGATCTAGAAATACGCATAATCAACCATATCATGATAGTGCATTTCAAACCATTAGATCCCGATCTATCCTTAGATCTAGTCTTCCATCAACCGATGTGATCTCTCCTTGGCTTAGATCAAGCAACCCAGAACCTGCATATCAGATCTCTTTCTCTCTTAGATATTCAAGCCTTGTCGAAAGATGATCTTGCCTAATGATCTTCTTCTCCTTATATAGTCTTAGGCCTAGTTCAATACCAAGAGCCAAAACCATAGTAACACAATACCATCAACTTCAAAACTAGGGATCGACACGCCCGTCGAGACACAATGGTCCGAAATCATAGGCACAACTTCCAAGGACTAACCACCATGGACCAAAGATACTTTTCCACATACACGCGCTTTTTCTGAAACCAACTTGCGTGTACACGCGACTTGGGCTTAACGAACATGCGTATATGAACTTCCTTGGCATGCTGTACTAAGATCTGTCTTCTGATTAAGTTGCCATCACCTGTACCAACCTCTGAGCACCTGTACCATCCTCTGAGTGAGTTGCCATCAAGGACAACACTTGAATCATAATGCCAACAATCTCCCCCTTTGGACTTGATGGCAACCATCACACCAAGTCACTCTCCCCCTTTGACATCAAGGGCAAAGGGCTGTGCTCCCCCTGAGGACATGCTGATATCTCTGTTTGGCTGTGCTGACTTGTGCTCCCCCTGACCGAAGGCCAGATCTGCAAAAGATGTTCTTCAACAAGAACCAAGACTTATACACCATAAGGGACCTTCCTATCACCAAAAGACTCAATACATACATCCGTACTCCCTACCAAGAGGGGACATAACAGAAACAACCAATTATATTACAGCATTCATCCCAGGCATAGTGGGGAAACCAACAAAGGCCGTTACATGACCTTGATACCATAAAAGAGAACAACAGATCTAGACCAAGACTTAGGAAAGGCACCAGCAGCATCTGATAAACATCTTGTTAGATCAGCAACCAGAATTTCTTTCTGAGCTCCTTCTCCTGAAACCAACAACCAAAACATCTGAATGCCAACAATGCTTTATGAGACTTTTAAGCTGCTCCCCCTGAACCTGTGCCTGTTGCACTCCCTGAAACTGTGCCTGAAGAATTCTGACATTCCCATTGCTGTTCAGAACTTCAGAGTTTTCCCTTGCTGTTCAGAACTTCATATACGCGGTTTATCCTGTATAAAACAGCGTATGTACGCGGATATTCTTTCTGCAACAAGCGTCCAGCATACACGCGACTTTCCCATCATGAATCCGCGTATATACGCGTATATCCCTTCCGTAACCTGCGTATACCAACTTTTTGTAGAACAAACAAACTTCAACAACAGGATGAAGCATCAACTACTCCCAGCTTTTGTCTGAGATATTCAAAAGTTTCCCTGGGCAGTGGCTTTGTGAGAATATCGGCAACTTGCTCCTTAGAAGGAACATACTCCATCTTGACCTTCTGCTCAAGCACTTGTTCCCGAAGAAAATGGTACTTGATTGGTATGTGCTTGGTCTTTGAGTGCATGACTGGATTCTTTGAAATGCTGATTGCACTTGTATTATCACATAAGATAGAGACAGGTGGAGTGCAAGTGATTTGAAAGTCTTGCAAGGTCTGCATCATCCAAAGAAGTTGTGTGCAACAAGATGCTGCAGCCACATATTCTGCTTCAGCTGTAGATAAGGCAATCGAACTTTGTTTCTTGCTGAACCAAGATACTAATCTGGAACCCATGAAGAAAGCACCTCCACTTGTGCTTTTCCTATCATCCACACTTCCAGCCCAATCTGCATCTGTGTAAGCATGAAGAGTGAGATCTGTATTTCTAGGATACCATAAGCCATAGTTTTGGGTCCCTTGAAGATATTTGAAGATTCTTTTGACTGCCTGAAGATGAGTTTCCTTTGGGTTGGCTTGAAATCTTCCAACCATTCCTACTGCATGTGTAATATCTGGTCGAGTACCTGTCAAATAAAGTAAACTCCCAATCATGGATCTATAAGTGGGTTGGTGGACTGCTGCTGATTCATCATTTGCACTGAGGCTGCATCCTGTAACCATGGGTGTACATACTGGCTTTGACTCTTCCATGCCATACTTCTTCAAGATCTGCTTGAGGTATTTGGTTTGAGACAAGAAGATACCTCCTTCATTTTGTTGGATTTGCAATCCAAGAAAATATGTCAATTCTCCAAGAAGTGACATTTCGAATTCTTTCTGCATAACCAAGGCAAAATTTTGACTCATAGTCTCTTCATTGCTGCCAAAAATAATATCATCTACATAAACAACAAGAATTAGCAATTTGTTATTTTCAACTTTTATATAGAGATTGCTATCTGCTGATCCTTTTGAAAAGCCTTGTTGGTGAAGATATTTGTCCAACCGATAGTACCAAGCCCTTGGAGCTTGTTTGAGCCCATAGAGTGCCTTTTTCAATCTGCATACAAGGTTTGGATCATTACCAAGAATGAACCCATCTGGCTGCTCAATATATACTTCTTCTTCTAAGTCTCCATTCAGGAAGGCTGATTTCACGTCCATTTGAAATACCTTGAAGTTTTGAAAGCTTGAGAGAGCAAGGAACATTCGGATGGCCTCTAGTCTTGCCACAGGAGCAAAGGTCTCTTCAAAATCTATTCCTTCTTGCTGTGCATACCCTTTACAAACAAGTCTGGCCTTGTTTCTAATTACTTCTCCATTTTCATTTAACTTATTCTTGAAGACCCATTTTGTTCCTATTACATTCTTATCTTTTGGTCTAGGAACTAATTCCCAAGTGTTGTTCCTTTCGATTTGCTCAAGTTCTTCATCCATTGCTTTGACCCAACATTCATCTTTGCATGCTTCTTTCACATTTTGTGGTTCAATGGAGGAGAGTAGAGCCAAGTAGCTTGAAGCTTCTGCAAGTGTCCTTCTTGTTTGTACTCCTGCTTCTTTCTGCCCCACAATCTGAGTTTCTGGATGATTCTTTTGGACATATCTGGATGGAGTCTTCTCTTCTATTCTTGTCTGCTCCTCTGGTTCTTCTTGAGATTCTTCTTCTTCTTGAGGTTCTTCTTCTTCATCATTTCGCCTTTGAGAGTAACCTTCATCTTCTTCAATGTCTTCATGATGAACTTGCCTAGGAATATATCCTTTCTCATCAACCACTATATCAATACTGTCAACAATTCTGCCAAGTCTTTTATTGTAGCACTTGTATGCTTTGCTATGTGGAGAATAACCAAGAAGAATGCCCTCATCTGCTCTAGGTTCAAGTTTGCCAAGTTGCTCATCAGTATTCTTAATATAACATTTGCTCCCAAAGATTTTGAAATGCTTCACGGAAGGAGTTTTACCACTCCAAAGCTCATGAGGTGTTTGAGTGCTGTTTACTCGGACATTTGTTTTGTTAAGAATGATAACAGCAGCATGTGCAGCTTCACCCCAGAAGGTTGCAGGAGTACCTGATTCATCGAGCATAGCACGAGCCATTTGTTGGATAGTTCTGTTCATTCTTTCCACAACCCCATTTTGCTGAGGAGTTCTAGCTGTAGAGAATTCTCTTCTTATCCCATGTTCATCGCAGAAATCGAAAAATTCATTTGATGTGAACTCCCCACCTCTGTCAGATCTGAGGCACTTAATTTTGTGTCCTGATTCATTTTCAGCCAATGCTTTGAAGGATTTGAATTTTTCGAATGCTTCATCTTTGTGCTTCATAAGCCCTAACCAAACAAACCTTGAGAAATCATCAATGAATAATATCAGATATTCTTCTCCTCGAGGTGTCCTTTTCCTAAATGGACCACATACATCTGTATGGACTAGCTCAAGAGGCAAGCTAGCTGATCCTTCCTTTTCTGGAAAGTTAGTTCTGGTTTGCTTTCCAAACTGACAAGATTTGCATATAGTGTTGTCTGGAATTTTGATATCTGGAAGATCGCGAACTGCCTGATATTTGCATGCTTTTCTTATTTGTGAGAAGCTTAGATGTCCCAACCTTCGATGCCATAACCAGTGCTCTTCATCCTTGCTAAGATAGCATTGTTGTTGTCCTTCTTCAAATATGTACAGATTATTTGGAGTTCTTTTGCCTTTGAGAACTGTTTTACCTGTATCAAGATCACGAACAAGACATCCATTCGATCTGAAAATAACCTCGGTTTTTTGATCACACATCTGACTGACACTAAGAAGATTATGCTTCAATCCATCAACATACAAAACATTTCCAGCTTTGACCTTTTCTTTCAAAGGAGCAATACCTTTTCCTTTTATAGTTGCAGGAGTATCATTTCCAAAAGAAACTTTCTTTCCCTTTTCTAAAGTAGAATAAGATTCAAGTTTTTCTTTATCACCTGTCATATGTTTCGAACATCCACTGTCAATGTACCATAGATTTTCCTGTCCTTCTGCATAAAACGCTATCCCACATCTTTCTGTCTGAGGTTCTTTTATTCTCCATTTTTTGGTGCTCGTGGCTTGTTCCTTTTTCTCCTGAAACCTGCTCCTGCATTCAGATTCTTTATGACCAAAATTATTGCAAATAGAACATTCAACTTCATTTTCAAGAACCGAAAAGTTGTTATAGGTCCTCTTTGTAATCCCTGTCATACTTCTTTGTTTTTGAGCTTCCCTAGTCATGATTGTTTTATATGCAACACATTGAGCTGCTTTGTGACCAAAGTTATGGCAAGAAAAGCATTGTCCATTGAAGAAGCTTCTGCGGTTATTGAATCTACCAGCCAACTGATTGTAATTTCTATTTTCATCTATTCTTGTGCCAAACTGAGAAGATTTTACCTGTGGTTGGTTGTAGCTTTTGTTCACCCTTAAGAAGGATTGTCCCTGATAGTTTCTGTTTGTAATTCGTCCCTGCTTTACTTGATTATCTTCATTGTTCTTCTGCTCATTTCTTCTTGCTGCATCAAGATAACTCTTTGAGGTGGATGCTTGAGAGGTTTCTCCATTATAGCCCAAACCTGTCTTGTTTAGAGGAGACCGCTGCACATTGATAATCTCATCCAAAGTTTCAGATCCTTTGACAAACTTAAGATTAATAGCTTTTGTTTTCTCAATTTCTTTTCTGAGACCAACAATTTCACCTTCTAGTTTTTCAAGATGTTTTTCCTTTTCATCAATTTGAAATTGCAAAGTATCAATGATCACACTCTTTTCTTCTATGCATCTCTTGAGTCTAGTAATTTCATTATAGAGATTATCCACATCTACAGCATCCTCATAATCATCATCTTCAAATGCCATTAATAGCTTATATTTATTACCTTGTTCATCTTCATCACTGTTTGATAAGCCATCACTATCTTCATGGGTGTAGTAGCTTTTCTTATTTGCACTTTGTTTCTTATTCCATCTAGCAGGTTCTTTTCCTTTATCCTTATTAGGACATTTTGCAGCATAATGACCTACTCTTCCACAAGCAAAGCATTTGAAAGGTAGCTTACCTCTGAACCTTCCAGCACCCCTTTGAAGATTTCTGACAAAATTTGATTCTTCTTCCTCTTCTTCTGGAACATGGCTTGCTTCATAGTAATCTTCTTTTCTTGATGCCTTAAAAGCAGCTTCCCTTCTGTCTGATGGACCTCCCTTTCTCATTTCATAAGCAGTTAGAATTCCATGTAGCTGAGACATAGTGAGAACTTTGAGATTTTCCTTTTCTTCTATTGCAGATACTTTGGATTCAAACTTGGGGGATAATGATCTTAGAATCTTTTGAACTACTATAGTCTCTTTTATTTCTTCACCCAAATTTTTCATACAATTAACAATCTCATCTACCCGAAGAAAATAATTAGCCACACTTTCATCATTATACATCTTGAGGGTCTCATATTGAATCCTGAGAGTTTGAAGTTTAGCTTGCTTTACCTGTTCATCTCCTTCATAGCTAGTGATCATTTTGTCCCATATCTCTTTTGCTGATTTGAAGTGCATGACCTTCATGAATTCTGTTTGAGATATACTTCCTAATAGAGTACTGACTGCTTTTGCATTTGTTTCATATGCCTTTTTCTCAGCTGGATCTGTAGGAGTAGCTGAAGGAAAAGCATAGCCTGTTTCTACAATGTCCCAAACTTCTGTACCAAGAGATTGAAGATATGCAGTAACTCTTACCTTCCAATAATTGAAATTTGTTCCATCAAAAACCGGTGGCCTGATTGATGCTTCTTTCTCGTAATTGCTCATGATGAATGATCTTCCTTCAAGCGATCAAGCTTCTCTGAAGGACCTGCTCTGATACCAATTGTTGGAAATAATACTGAGAGGGGGGGTGAATCAGTATTATCAGATTAATCAACCTTTTTAAATGCTCAGAAACATATACGCTACTTCAGTTAAGTGAACCAGCGTGTACACGCTACTGTGACGAAGTAAAACAGCGTATAAGAAGAAAACTCACAATTTAGTTAGCTTATTCTTCAATTAAGTGCATCAGGACATTATTCACCACATTAACAGTAAACATGTGCAGTATAACAGAACAGATAAAAAGCCACACACATGAACACCAAGATATAAGGTGGAAACCCAATGTGGGTGAAAACCACCTGCTGCAAGTTGTCTCTATCTTTCTTTAATATGAAACTTCAGTTTACAATCTTTTGTACTGGTGCAGCCTTATACCAGTACGCAGGCTACAACCTGCAGAAGGCTACAACCTTCTCTCGTTCTCCAAACTTCCTTGGAAGGGAGCTCCAACCCCCTTTGCTCTTGTACTAGCCAAGATACTAGTACGTAGGTGCTGACCTACAATCTTCCTTCTTTCAGATATCACTTTTCATACATTTTCAGACTTGGATATTCCTGAAGCACAACATTACAATCTGAAGACCACAAATCATTCAATTTCCACAACAGATCATTGAAGCATAAAACAACCAAACTTTGAATCACTGAACCACTGAACCCTGTCAATCACTAGTTACCAGAACACAGAGCAGACTACAGAACTCTGCAATAACAGTCAGACCCCACTGTAAACCCAAAATCAAGCTTCAAAAGATATACGCTACTTTAATGAGCAAAACCCGCGTATACACGCGCTTTTACCGAAGCCAACCTGCGTACAGATCTAAAAATAAACTTTCTCAATTTGCAGCTGTACCAGACATTAGTTAGATCCAAAACGTAACATTGCGACGATATGCAGATCTAGAAATACGCATAATCAACCATATCATGATAGTGCATTTCAAACCATTAGATCCCGATCTATCCTTAGATCTAGTCTTCCATCAACCGATGTGATCTCTCCTTGGCTTAGATCAAGCAACCCAGAACCTGCATATCAGATCTCTTTCTCTCTTAGATATTCAAGCCTTGTCGAAAGATGATCTTGCCTAATGATCTTCTTCTCCTTATATAGTCTTAGGCCTAGTTCAATACCAAGAGCCAAAACCATAGTAACACAATACCATCAACTTCAAAACTAGGGATCGACACGCCCGTCGAGACACAATGGTCCGAAATCATAGGCACAACTTCCAAGGACTAACCACCATGGACCAAAGATACTTTTCCACATACACGCGCTTTTTCTGAAACCAACTTGCGTGTACACGCGACTTGGGCTTAACGAACATGCGTATATGAACTTCCTTGGCATGCTGTACTAAGATCTGTCTTCTGATTAAGTTGCCATCACCTGTACCAACCTCTGAGCACCTGTACCATCCTCTGAGTGAGTTGCCATCAAGGACAACACTTGAATCATAATGCCAACAGAAAATACTCAAGGGAAAGCCTCAGCTAAAAACCTCGCTATCTGTATTATCATACAAGGTGGAAATACATCAAGATTACACAAAGCCTTAGCTCCCACAGCTAGCCAACTCTCAATACAATCGTCTTGGATGCTCACAGGCAAACAAGGCTTCTCACAGACCTTCTCCTCTGCCCTCCAAGCCTCCTATTTCCTTGCGCTATTTCTCTTGGGTGATCTTACTGTTACCAAGTGTAAAACTGATCACTCACACTGATCTCACACCCTGTAAAACTGCGCAATCCTCAAGGAACCTTGTTCCTTCTACATGGATGAGTTTCCTTTATAGGAAAACTCATGCAATTGATAGTACAATGTCCCTATCTTTAATCTCAACTGGGTCTTTCTCTGAATATACATGCATGAGTTTCTGATGAGAGAATCTTCAGTTATCTGGAGTACACTAGTTGGATGCATGCATGCATTAACTAATTGAACTCACAATTAGTTCCTCAAACTGTTTGGAACTAATTTAACTGGACATAACTCAGTTAACTGAGCTAACTAATTACAACTCAAATATAACTCATCCTTATCTCCTTAATTTAAGGGATAACTGTTGCATGACTTCACAAAGACTTCTAGCTTGAATTTATCCAACTAATTAACTTAAGATGAGTTAATTAATTATTTTTCAAGCAATTGGTGAGACTAAATTCGAATTTTAATTCTTAATTTTAATTCAAGGACAAATCAAAATTGGAATATTCTGAATGTTATTTTTAGCATTTCTTGTTGATATTCTCAACACTCCCTCTCAACAAGAAAGAAATTCAACTCGATCCCGATCCTGAACCTTTGGAATGGTCTGCATGCAACACTTCTCTCTAGTGTTGTTGCTCCAGCAACTCCAGAAACAAAAAAATATCCAACCTGAATCAAAATAATGCCTCTGTCATCAAAGTCTCTAACTACTATTGCCTTTGTTGACTGAAAACTTTGCGCTTCTACTGACTCAACCTTTCTGCACTGTTGTCAGTCCTGCTCTATGCTCTTCAGTATCTGACTGCTCTAGCCTCTGTCACTTTGATCTCTGACTGCATCAATCCCATTGATTCCTCCCGCTACTATGTACTTTGGGCTCCCGTAGCAAGGTACGATCCATGAGATAAAACCTCTCAATGAACCCTGCTCAATTTCAGCCTTCTTGGGACTATCACTTCATATCGCCCCACCTCACACTTGGAGGTATGGCTGCATGTGATCCCTCTGCTAACTTGGCTTGAAATTTCCCCCTACTGGAGGTCTCTGCATGAGTGGATGCCTCCACTCGGTCTCCTCTCAGCATTTCGAATTGTGGCTCCTCCACAATTGTTTGAGACTTCTTATGGC
Organism: Pinus tabuliformis; assembly: GCA_031772625.1. Classification (NCBI taxonomy): domain Eukaryota; kingdom Viridiplantae; phylum Streptophyta; class Pinopsida; order Pinales; family Pinaceae; genus Pinus; species Pinus tabuliformis. Next base: position 1,541,344,568 of record CM062804.1, on the reverse strand, counting down.
ACTGCATGTTGAGCGGTAATTTACTCTCCCTTTCAACCACCAAGTCTCTAACATTTGCTTTGCTCCTCAAGGCTTTGCATGCATCTTGAACCTCAAGAGCATACAGGTTCTTGACTTGTGAACCGATCTGTTTCACCTGTCCCCTGGTGATGTGTCTAAGGAAAACCTTTCCCTTATTGAAGACAACATCGTAGCCTTTGTCCTCCAACATCGCGATCGATGTCAAATTCTTCTTCAGTCTAGACACATACTTCACATCTGTCAATGTGATAAGAGCTCCATGCTCCCTCTGAAAAGCAACTGTGCCCACTCCTGAAACACTATACCTTTCATCGTCACCCATCTCTATGCGCATCTTGAGGTCTTTCTCCTCCAAGGTACTGAATAATCTTTTATCGTCGGTCATGTGGAATGAGGCTCCACTGTCAAGAAACCAATCATAACCCATCATCAATGACACCATGCATGCAATGAGGGTAAAGTCCATCCCGAACTGAAAGGCTAATGCCTCACCTTACGATCCTTCCGAAGATCCCTTCTTGGACTTCTTCGATGGGCAATTAGTCGCATAATGACCCATCTCGTGACAATTAAAGCATGTCACTTTAGATTTGTCAACCTCATTCCCTCCATGAGAAGAATTCGGTTCGGAATGGGACACCTTCCCCTTCCCTTTCCTCGCCTTACTTGCTAAGGCCAGATTTTCTTCATCATCCTTGGATGAAGAACCATCTCGTGTGCTCCTCCCAATCTCCTCTTGCATGAGATCCGACCACAGTCATTCCTAATCCGGTAGTTTCTCCCTTCCATTCACAGAGTCCTGATAGTTATTCGAGCTCTTTGGAAGGCCAAGGAGAGCGAGGCTCACCAAATCATCATCAACAGTAGTTATTCCCACACTTCCAAGCTCATCTCTACAGGTGGTGAGCTTATTTAGATATGTGGAAATAATATCACCGTTCTCCATCTTGATTCTTCGAAGCTTATCCTTGAGCGCCAATTTCCTCTGGTCGCTACTATTCTGGTAGAGGTCCTGCAATGTCTTCCACATTGAAAACAGAGTCTCCTTCCCATGGAGACTCGAGACAATATGGTCTTGAACTCCCTCAAGGATGATCCGTCTCACACTCGCCACACACTTCTTCCATTCATCCAACTCTTGTGCATTAGTTGAACCTGGCTTTGGGATTTCTTGATCAATGAAATCCTTCAAGCCGTTGTCTTCTAATACAGCCTCCATGCGATCTTTCTATGCTATGTAATTCAAGCTGCCATCCAAGGCATACTCCAGTCTCAAGCCATAGAACACCATTGACCAACCTTGAAGTATGAGATGAATTCGATTTGCACCTGCAACCCCGAACTTCAAACTTCGAATTCTCTTCTATGTATATTGTTCATTGCTTCGATGAACTTGGCTCCGATACTATGTAGAAATTCCTGTAAATTCTCTGCAAATCTACCTCTGAGATCTATGTAGAAAATATGACTGTAGATTAACTCGGTAATGCAATATACCAAAGCAAAATACTATAATCTACTTCTACTATCAAACTTACGAAAGCTTAAAGATCGAGCTGAATCAAAGTTGAACACATATAACCATAAGAAGAAGAATCAATGCACATGAAACACAGAAAATACTCAGGGGAAAGCCTCAACTAAAAACCTCACTATCTGTATTATCATACAAGGTGGAAATACATCAATATTACACAAAGCCTTAGCTCCCACAGCTAGCCAGCTCTCAGTACAATCCTCCTGGATGCTCACAGGCAAACAAGGCTTCTCACAGACCTTCTCCTCTGCCCTCCAAGCCTCCCATTTCCTTGCGTTGTTTCTCCTGGGTGATCCTACTGTTACCAAGTGTAACATTGATCACTCACTCTGATCTCACACCCTGTAAAACTGCACAATCCTCAAGGAACCTTGTTCCTTCTGCATGGATGAGTTTCCTTTATAAGAAAAACCATGCAACTGATAGTACAATGTCCCTGTCTTTAATCTAAATTGGGTCTTTCTCTGAATAGACATGCATGAGTTTCTGATGAGAGAATCTTCAGTTATCTGGAGTACACTAGTTGGATGCATGCATGCATTAACTGACTGAATTCACAATTAGTTCCTCAAATTGTTTGGAACTAAATTAATTGGACATAACTCGGTTAACTGAGCTAGCTAATTACAACTCAAATATAACTCATCCTTATCTCCTTTATTTAAGGGATAACCGTTGCATGACTTCACAAAGACTTCTAGCTTGAATTTCTCCAACTAATTAACTCAAGATGAATTAATTAATTATTTTTCAAGCAGCTAGTGAGACTAAATTCGAATTTTAATTCAAGGACAAATCAAAATTGGAATATTCTGAATGTTATTTTTAGCATTTCTTGTTGATATTCTCAACAGACCTTCGACCGCGAGGCCCATGGTTCTATGTGTCTGCTGCATAGCCTTCAGCTTGCTCTGCACCATTTTTGTCAACTAGCTCGCCTCATCAACCCAAGGTTGCATCCTTGAGGATATGATTGATGCCTTCTGATGCAACTCATCGATCTCAGTATGGATGAACTTCCCCTCCTGCAGTCAGGTGAACCTTTGCATTGGTGCTAAGGTTCGCGTTGTAGCTTTGATCTCATTTAACTACCTTTGCTTTTCTTGGATATCTGCTTCGATTTTTTGCAAGGTTGGATCCTCCTGTAGCAAGGTCCACAATTCCATGGCATGTTCAAACAACTAGGTGCAATCCTTGACTGCAGCTTCGACTATAGTGATCTCTTCTTTAATAGCAGCCTCGTGCTACTCTCTGACTTCTGTAGGAGTGGATGACTCCAGCTTAAGTTGGAGCTCAGATATCTGCAGATGCAACTCAAAATGAACCTTACCAATCTCCTCCTTTGATTCTTTTGCCACGGTAGCTACCTTCTGGATGTTCTCTGTGGAGGCCACTTTTGCTGGAATTTGGAGCTCAGGAAGCTCACTATAGGCCTACGCTATTGTTGCTTCTAGTTGCTGACTATGTGCAATAACTTCTTCCTGTTCCTTAAGTGCATGTGCCTTTTCCTCAAACATCTATTGGTTTGGTCTTTACTTCGTTGATGACCAATAATGCTCGTTGTTCCTAAACTCTAAGCTCATCTGATACCCCTTGATGCAACTTGTTCAATGTCTGAATAGGGAGCGCCGCTAGGTTCAAACTCAAATCCTTTAGATGCAGTATGTGTGCCCTGTCTATTGAAGTCTCAATGTGCAATGATCCCTCTTGTAACTGCATAGTGTAGAGGCCTGTGGTGATCTTTGTTGCTAAGGATCACCCGCTCACTTGCGTCAGGCTCGCTTGCTTCAGGCTTGCTTGTCCAACACTAGCTTGAATAACCCATGTCTGGACCTGCAATTCCCTTAGGCCCTACTACACCTTGTCTAGTGTCTGATGGTACTGGTCCTCTATGTTGTGGCTTCACGAACCACACTTTCGATCTCTTCCAGGTCCCCCTTTGTGAGGTCCCGTGGAGCTCCGCTTCTGCCTCTTTTTGACAATGAAGGGGGATCCCAAGCCTACGCCCCCTTCCTCTTCACCCTATGTCTCACCCTCTACATTGGTGTGCTTTGTTTCATATTCGTCGAGGTCAATAGTGGCCTGCGACGTGGTGGCAACTTTCTCTTTTGGCGCTTCTGCCTCTTTAGAAGAGACCTTCTCTTTCAGTTCTTCCCTCTCCTTTGCATAAGCCTCTTTTTGTTATGCGACCTTTTCTATTGCCACAACCTTTTCCTTTTCAAAAGCCTTCTGTGCTTCCTTCTTCTTTTCCTTTGTGGCTACTGTTGTAACTATGGTTTGCTTTGCTTCTCCTTTGACAACCTTACTGGATCTTGTGCCTGTATTAGATGGGGTGAGCCAGTTGCTCTGCCATTTACTAACGACCCCCATAATGTCATCCTCGGTGACTAAGTATGGCAACTTATGCCATGTGCCCATGGCATCTTTCTTCGCTTGGATAGATAGATTATGAAAATCTGCCTTGAAATCAACAACATTCGCATACTGGGCATGCAAGCTTGGTGATAACCATGGCTGTTGGTTAATCACCATCCTCAACTCCGATTCAAACAGGACCCAAAATATCTTCATCTCCATTATGCACTCAGGGTCATTCATTGTCCACAATGAGGCGAATTTGGTGCCCTCACATAGGTTTGGATCATGTTGCGGGAACTAGCTTTCCTTTGGTGTCCTACATGCCACCAACGCGATCGACAAAAGTAGCCACACATAGTGGAATGCTTTGCCCTCATCCTAGGCCTCTCTGCAATCCTTCAGGAACTCATGACATAGGTACCGAGCTCAATTATATTGGACTCCTTTGGCACATTGTGCAACCAGATATACTACTATCCCTGACATTTCATCAGCGCAACACTTCCTCATGATCTTACCAGCCAATATTTGTGCAGCGAACTGCACCACGCCATCTAATATGGAACTAATCTCATATCCATGCAACTTCTTCACCAACCTGAAGTCAACTTTTTCTCCTGCGATTTCCCCACAAAAGTAGCCACAGGGTCTACTCCTTGATATGGAAATAGTGTTATCTGATGGATTAACATATCAGTAATTGGGATGGGCCCTCCCAACCAAATGCACCCATCATGAACCAACATCAATAATTGACGTACACAAACCGTGTTAATGGCGATGCGACTGAAATGTGGCACCCACAACATGTTGAGCAGCCCCACGCAGTTAACTCCGGCCACCCATTTCATTGGCTCAAGCCGCGTAACATTTGATTCTTCATAGTAGACCTTCTTTAGGTATTTGCTTGGTTCCAACTGCGGGAACTCCGTGTAATCCCCCAGGTCCTAGTCCTCCATCTTCAAATATGGTATTCAGGCTAGCAGATTGCCCTCAAAAGGTACGTTCTCCAGCAACAATGGTGTGGAGACCATGAATTTCGCTGAATCTGGGTCTTTAGTAACCTTGGCGGTGGATTTCCTCGGTGGTATATAAGGCGGTAGCCGAGTAATCGACATGGCTTCATCTGCATCAATTTCTTCAATCCCCATGGTGAGATTTTCTTCGTCTAAGTCTAGGGGTTCCTTCGGCTACTTGTTTCTATCTGTCTTCCGCTTTTGTTTGACCTCCATTGGATTTTGTTGAAAATAGCAACAAGAAATGCTAAAATTAGCACTGCTATAAATAACATTTCAAGATACATTCCAATTTTAGTTAGTCCCTAAACTAAAATTGAGAATTAAAATTCGAATTTGATCTTAGCAGTTGTTTGTAAAATAATTAATTAATTCATCTTGAGTTAATTAGTTGTAGAAAATCAAACATGAATTCTATGTGAAGACATGCAACAATTTCTCCATTGATTGAGAAAGTTATCCCTTGATTAAAGGGGATCATGATGAGTTGTAATTAGTTAGCTCAGTTAACTGAGTTAAGTCCAATTAGATTAGTTCAAATAGTTTGTTGAACTAATTGTGAGTTCATTTAGTTAATGCATGCATGCATGTAACTGCTACACTTCAGATAACTAAATATTCTCTCATAAATAACTCATGCATGTCAGTTCAGACAGAGACCCAGTTGAGATCAGATGATGGGACAATGTACTATCAGTTGCAGGAATATTCCATGGAGGATATCTCTTGCATGCAGAAGGAATTCATTCCTTGGAGATTGCGCAGTTACTTTTGGGTTTGATGAGTGTGTGATGAGGCCAATTCACACATGTGGCAACATTGGACCCCAAGGAAAACTACGCAAGGAAATAGGAGTCTTGGAGGGCTGAGGGAAGGCATATCTTGTGTCTATTCAGTCTGTGAGCTAAATTGTTGGATTGTACTGAGAGCAGGATAGCTTGTGAGCTGATGCTTTGTGTAATCTGAACATATTTCCACTTGTATGATAATATAGAGATCGAGGTTTTTAGCTGAGGCTTTCCCCAGAGTATTCTTCTGTGTTCATGTGTGATTGATTTCTCATTCTTAGTTATATGTGTTCTATTTGATCTTGCTCAAAATTGATTAAGCTTCCGCAAGTTTGTTGTAGAAGTATATTTTGTATTTTGCTTTAGTATATTGCATAATCTGTTGATCTAAAGTGAGAAATTCTACATGGTATCAGAGCCAAGTTGATCAAAGCGAAGAATAATATACAAAGAAGGGAGAAGTTCAAAGTTTCAAGTTCCTGATTATAGAATTCGAATTCTTATCACATCTCAAATTTCACCAATGGCGTTCAACGGTTTAAGACTCGAGTATGCCCTTGATGGCAGCTCGAATTATATAGCCTGGAAGGATTGCATGGAAGTAGTATTAGAGGACAACGATCTAAATGACTTCATTGATCAAGAAGTCCCCAAGCCAGTAGCGGCTAATGCTACAGAATTGGCAGAATGGAAGAAATGTGTGGCTAGAGCGAGGAGAATCCTCCTGGAGGGAGTTCGAGACCACATTGTCTTGAGCCTCCATGGGAAGGAGACACCGTTTTCAATGTGGAAAACATTGAAAGATCTATATTAGAACAACAACGATCAGAGGAAGCTGGCGCTGAAAGACAAGCTTCGGAAAATCAAGTGTGAAAAGGGCAACACGATCTCTACATATCTGAACAAGCTCACCACCTATAGGGATGAGCTTGGAAGTGTAGGGATCACGACAGCTGATGATGACATGGTGAGTCTTGCTCTCCTCAGTCTTCCTAAGACCTGGCATAGCTACCAAGACTTGGTTAATGGAAAAGATAAACTACCAGATTGGGAACGACTTTGGTCGGATATGATGGAGGAGGAGATAAGAAGAAGCACCAGAGATGGATCTTCATCAAAGCAAGATGATGAAAAAAATCTAGCCTTAGCGAGTAAGGCGAGGAAGGGAAAGGGAAGGCGTCCCATCCCAAATACAGTTCTTCCCATTGATCTGAAAATGGAAGTACTTGAAAATGTGTGCAAGGTATCCATTTCCATTAAATTAAATGTATGCAAAGTTTTCCATATCTTGTTGATTAAACAAAGTGTTTTTGGTAGATGTTTATGAGTTTATGTGTGAAGGAAAGTTAATTTAATTTGTTGTTTAACATATTAAATCAGAAATACACAGCAAGATAACTTCAGCATAACATGACACAGATGTTTGGTGAGCAGTTCACCCCTCCCGAGCTACGGTTGTTGGATCAAGCCTCCCAAAATGAGCTTGTCCTCTTGTATTATAATGCTCTCAAATGCAATACAAGTTTAAAAGTGCCTCAATAGGAAAATCTAAATGCAAATATAGATTCAGAAGACATGAAAATGCTAAAAATGCCTTTCCATATTCACTAAACAGTGAAAAATTACCAAATACAGTGCCTTCTTCATTGGGCCTTGATGGCTCTTTGAACTCCTCTGAAGCTTTTTGGGTTATAGAAGTCCTCAAATAGTTTTGAAACCTCTTCCATTAGGTTCATAAGGTTGAAAATAGCGGAAAATGGTTTTTGGTTCACTTCAAATGGTTAAGCATAGCCTAACACGGCTCCAACTCCCTCTTGGCCCTGATGGCTCTCTTGGCTTCCCTGAAGAAAACGGGGCTGAAGATGAATTCCAATGGCTCTGCAACCTGTACCAATGGCTCCAAAATGATGAGAATATACGAAATCAAAAAAAATCTCGTCCAAAAAGGTTCTTTCTTCTAGAAGTTATGACCTCCTGAAGTTTTGTCCAGTTTGGCCTAAAGAAACTCCACTAAATGTGGAGGGACTGGAGTTAATTGCAGATAAACTTGGCTAAATCTGCCAGATTTGGCACGCTCTGGCTAAAATGGCGGAACTGTTAACTGTATCATTTAATGCTAGTGTCGTGGTCACATGTGCTTGCCTAGATTCCCACCGACGGAACCGCTAGTGGTTAGGCAAATGGTTAAATATAATGCTGCGCCAAAGTGGTTAAGACCCACAATATAGACCGCCCGATTAGGCCGCTTGGCTGTCACTTGGGATAAAGGTTCTCTTTAAATTTGCATCACATGCATTCAAGGATTTGAATTCTTTGCCATTAAACTGTTCATATCCAAGACCAACATTCTTGGGACGCTCCACCACCAAAATAGGGTCAACCATGCCTTGTGCATGCTTGCCCAAACCTTTGCCTTCATGATAGCCCATCTTAAACATTAATTTGGACCCTATACCCCTTGTATGTTTTTCAAAAGAACCAACACACTTTTCAATTGAGGAAATTGAAGACAAGTTTGAATGATTTACCTCATCCTTAGGCATTTTCTTGGACAAAGCTTCTTGAGCTTGAAGGAGTTGTTTCTCCATGTCATGCAGTCTTTGGAGAATTGTTTCCTTCTCATCCTTCATAGCCAACAATTGTGCATGAAGCTTAACACTTTCTCTTTGATCCTCAATGAGAATCTGCACCATGTCCTTCACCTTAATGAACTCATTCTTCATGTCCTCATTGAAGAATTTCGTGAAGGAGGAAACTTCACTTGTGGAAGAAGTTGACATTATGTAAATGGTCAATTAACAAAAGGAACTTCCAACTAAAAGTTCTCAAAGCTTTCAAAAAAAATGACAAGATTTTGACCAAATGTCTTTACAGCCATACTCTTATTCAAGCAACCATAAAACACAAACTCCAATAGCTTTTGTAGCAAACACAAATCAAATGGGTTTGTTTTCCAAAGATAATCTTGAGGTAAATTGTGGTAAGGAAAATAGTCTTCAACCCTTTCCAAGACTTAGCTAACATCATCTATCCTTTCAACTCAAGCAAACTCATACAATCAACCATTTTGCAAACAATAAAACAGTCAATCTCTTACACTGCTTTAACACCTTTTGCACAAACAAATGCTCAACCCAAGCTCTGATACCATCTGATATGAAAATGGAAGTACTTGAAAATGTGTGAAAGGTATCCATTTCTATTAAATTAAATGTGTGCAAAGTTTTCCATGTCTTGCTAATTAAACAAAGTGTTTTTTGGTAGCTGTTTATGAGTTTATGTGTGAACGAAAGTTAATTTAATTTGTTGTTTAACATATTAAATCATAAATACACAACAAGATAACTTCAGCATAACATGACATAGATGTTTGGTGAGCAGTTCACCCCTCTTGGGCTACGTCTGCTGGATCAAGCCTCCCAAAATGAGCTTGTCCTCTTGTATTATAATGCTCTCAAATGCAATACAAGTTTAAAAGTGCCTCAATAGGCAAATCTGAATGCAAATACAGATTCAGAAGACATGAAAATGCTAAAAATGCCTTTCCATATTCACTAAACAGTGAAAAATTACCAAATACAGTGCCTTCTTCATTGGTCCCTGATGGCTCTTTGAACTCCTTCGAAGCTTTTTGGGCTTTAGAAGTCCTCAAACAATTCCGAGACCTCTTCCATTAGGTTAAAAAGGTCAAAAATAGCAGAAAATGGTTTTTGGTTCACCTCAAACAGTGAGGTACAACTCCAAATAACTCCATTTTCCTAATGGCCCTGATGGCTCTCCAAGCTTCCCTGAAGCTAAACAGGCTATAGAACACCTCTACTGCCTCTGGAACCTGTCTCAATGGCTCTGGAATGCTTAGAATAGCTGAAAATGACTATTGGTTCACTTCAAATGGTTAAGCATAGCCTAACACAACTCCAACTCCCTCTTGGCCCTGATGGCTCTCTTGGCTTCCCTGAAGCAAATAGGGCTGAAGATGAACTCCAATGGCTCTGCAGCCTGTACCAATGGCTCTAGAATGATGAGAAGATACGAAATCAAAAAGAAGTTCGTCCAAAAAGGTTCTTTCTTCCAGAAGTTATGACCTCCTGAAGTTTTGTCCAGTTTGGCCTAAAGAAACTCCACTAAATGTGGAGGGACTGGAGTTAACTGCAGATAAACTTGGCTAAATCCACTAGATTTGGTGTGCTCCAGATAAAATTGCAGAATCGTTAACTGTAGTATTTAATTCTAGTGTCGTGGTCACATGCGCTTGGCTAGATTCCCTCTGGCGGAACTGCTAGTGGTTAGGAAAATTGTTAAATGTAATGTTGCGCCAAAATGGTTAAGACCCATGATATAGACCGCCTGGTTAGGCTGCTTGGCTGTTACCACGAAGACCATGGTTCAATTCCCATGGAGGCCAATAAATTTTAACCACCCACCATTTCACCAACCAGGGGCCACGTGGCGGCCTCTGGGCTTGCCATGTGTCACCCATTGATTGGTCCTTCTATATACACATCCAATCACAACTGCCAAATGTCACAAGCTGGTTGGCCCAAAGAGAATATTTCAGGGAATATTCTCAAAATATTTCGAGGAATATTTTGAGAATATTTTTTTAATATTTTTCAAAGTCAAAGTCAACCCAAGTCAAACTGATTTTTTTAAACTTCAAACTTGAATAACTTTCACATACAGTGTCGGATTTGAGTGATCGTATCAACGAGGCCTATCCAGTCGTTTTGGTTTCAACCAATTCTAAGAAATTCAAAATTTGAGCTTTTTACCTAGCTCAAACTTGAGCTCCTGATCACCCATGGTGGGAAGAAGTTTGACAAATCGAAAGTGCGATGCTTTCATTGTCATGAGGTGGGCCATTATGCTACGAATTGTCCACAGAAGAAATCCAAGAAGGGATCAAACGGTGAGGCACTGGCCTCATAGTTCGAGTTGGATTTCTCTCTCATCACATGCATGGTTTCATCCATGGTGGGATGTGTTTGGTACTTGGACAATGGAGCCTCTTTCCACATGTCCGACGACAAGAATATTTTCATTACCTTGGAGGAGAAGGATCTCCATATGCGGATCGAGATGGGCGATGATGGAAAGTACCGTGTTTTAGGTGAAGGTATAGTTATGTTTCAGAGGGAGCATGGAGCTCCTTTCACCCTAATTGATGTAAAGTATGTACCGGGTCTGAAGAAGAATCTTGTGTCTGTTGCTATGCTAGAAGGCAAAGGCTATGATGTAGTCTTTAGTAAAGGTATTCCTGAGGCATATCGGTACCGGATAGACCAAGAGGATTGGGATTCGAGTAAAGAATCTCTACAAGCTGGAGGTAGATGACTGTGTTGCATTGAGTTCCAAAGCAGAGGTGCTGCAAAGCCAAGATGTTGGCGAGCTATGGCATAGAAGATTGGGCCACTTACACCATGGGGCCTTGAAGATCATGCAATAGATTTCTACCAGACTTCCTAAGGGAAAACTGGAGCATACAGATACATGCAAAGGTTGTACCTTGGGTAAGTATGCGAAATCTTCCTTTCAGGATCAAGACAGTAGAGCTGGAGCAATCCTGAAGCGAGTTCACACAAATGCTTTTGGACCATTCTCTACAGCCTCCACCACTAAACAAAGGTACTATGTTATTTTTATTGATGATTTTTCTCGTAGATGTTGGATCTACTTTATGCAAAAGAAGGATCAGACCTTCTTGAGGTTTTATGAGTTTAAAGCCTTGGCAGAGAAAGAATCTGGAAAGAACATAAAAGCCTTGAGTAGCGACAATGGTGGACAGTATGTCTCCCAACAGTTTAAGGACTTTTGCGCTACAGAAGGAATTAAATGGGAGTCGACGGCACCCCATAACCCACAGCAGAATGGGGTGGTCGAAAGGAAGAACATATCGATTATGGGAGCAGCTCGAGCGATGTTGCATGACCAAAGCCTACCACTTCATTTGTGGGCTGAGGCATGCAATACAATAGTATACTTGTAGAACAGAAGCCCACACCGTATACTGGGAATGAAGACACTTATGGAGGCATTTTCCGGGAAGCGACCAGATGTGAGTCACTTCAGGATCTTTAGATCATCGGTTTATTTCCATGTGACCAAAGATGCCCTGAAGAAGCTAGATCCAACATCTGAGTTAGGGATACTTGTGGGGTACACTGATACACCCCACAACTATCGGGTGTACTTGTCTACCAGTTAGAGGACAGTGGTACACAGAGATATGAAGTTTGACGAGCAGAAAGCCATGCGAGTATCACTTGAGAGGGAGCTCAAGTTGCATGCAGAGGAGGAACTTTTAGTTCCTAAGGAGGAGGAGCCTTAGATTGATGCAGAGCAGCCGCATGGAGAGGATCTGGGAGGGGAGACATCCACTCATGCTGAGTCTTCCACAGATGGGCGAAAACGCTCAAGGGAAGCTGACAGGTTGATGATGGATGTGCGAGAGAATGTGGGACAACCATCTTCTCAACGCAGACAGAGGAGGTCACCTAAGCGGTACATAGGTTACATGGCCCTGGTTGGGGAGTGTGTAGAGTCCGAACCTTCTTCATTCAAGGAGCCAGTGAAACAACCAGTCTGAGTTGATGCCATGGTAGAGGAGTATGACTCTATCATTCAGAATAGTGTGTGGGGTGTTGTCCCAAGACCTCAGGACAAGTCAGTGGTTAGTTCCAGATGGCTTTACAAGGTAAAGCAGGCAGCTGATGGCAGTGTTGAGAAACATAAGGCAAGGTTTGTTGCCTATGGTTTCTCACAAGTTGAGGGGATCAACTACGATGAGACCTTTGCTCCTGTAGCAAGGTACTCATCTATTAGATCGATGTTGGCACTATCAGCTCAAATGGGTTGGAAGATCCATCAGATGGATGTGAAGACTGTGTTCCTCAATGGGAAGATTGAGGAAGAGGTGTACATTGAGTAGCTGGAAGGTTTTGAGACCTTCGATCATGAGTCGCATGTGTGCCGACTCAAGAGGGCTTTGTATGGGCTGAAGCAAGCACCTCGTGCTTGGTACACCAGGATCGACAACTATTTCACCGGGTTGGGCTTCACCAAGAGTGAAGCATATGCGAACCTTTACCACATCATGGTAGAAGGTAAGCCATTGATCATTATTCTTTATGTGGATGATCTGATTTTGACAGGTGATGATCAGTTGATCAAGTCTTGCAAGGAGGACCTTGCAAGAGAGTTCGAGATGAAAGACATGGGTCTTATGCACTACTTTCTAGGCATGGAAGTGTGGCAGAAAGATGGGGAAGTATTTGTGTCTCAAGGCAAGTATGCCAATGAGATACTTAGGTGCTTTCACATGGAGAAGTGCAAGCCCATGCAGACTCCTCTAGCTGGGAACTGGAGGAAGGAGGATGCTACTTCAGGTGAGGTAGTAGCTGCTACTGTTTATCGGTAGCTTGTGGGTTCACTTATGTATCTAGTGAACACATGACCAAACTTATGCTTTGTGGTGAACCGGCTGAGTCAGGCTATGCTTCAGCCTACCAAGATGTTTTGAAAGGCAGCGAAGCATGTGCTGAGATACCTCAGAGGCACATCTTAGTATGGATTGTGGTATAGACGGACAAAGGGAGTGAAGCTTCAGGGCTTCACAGATGCAGATTGGGCAGGGAGTCCATCAGACCGGAAGAGCACTTCTAGAGGAATCTTCAACTTTGGTTCAACGATAGTTTCCTGGTACAACAGGAAATAGAGGTCAGTCGCACTTAGCTCAACAGAGGCTGAATACATGGCTACCAATCAGGCAACATGGGAGGCCATTTGGATGCGGAAGATTCTAGTGGGATTGTTTGGTCAGAGGATGGATCCAACTGTGATCTACTGCGATAATCAGAGTTGTATCAAACTCTCTGAGAATCCAGTTTTTCATGACAGGTCCAAGCACATTGATATCCAGTATCACCATCTTCGAGACTATGTGGTCAAGAGGATCATGTTGTTGCTATATGTTTCGACTGAGGAATAGGATGCAGATATTTTGAATAAGGTATTATCAAAATGCAAGTTTGAGTTCCACAGAGACAGGATTGGGGTTACCGATAATCCCTTTCTTGTTGAGAGGGAGTGTTGAAAATAGCAACAAGAAATGCCAAAAATAGAAGTGCTAAAATTAGCACTGCTATAAATAGTATTTTGGGATACATTCCAATTTTAGTTAGTCCCTAAACTAAAATTGAGAATTAAAATTCGAATTTTATCTTAGCAGTTGTTTGTAAAATAATTAATTAATTCATCTTGAGTTAATTAGTTGTAGAAAATCAAACATGAAGTCTATGTGAAGACATGCAACAGTTTCTCCATTGATTGAGGAAGCTATCCCTTGATTAAAGGAGATCATGATGAGTTGTACTTTGAGTTGTAATTAGTTAGCTCAGTTAACTGAGTTAAGTCCAATTAGATTAGTTCAAATAGTTTGTTGAACTAATCGTGAGTTCAGTTAGTTAATGCATGCATGCATGTAACTGCCGCACTTCAGATAACTGAATATTCTCTCATAAATAACTCATGCATGTTAGTTCAGACAGAGACCCAATTGAGATCAAATGATGGGATAATGTACTATCAGTTGTAGGAATATTCCATGGAGGATATCTCTTGCATGCAGAAGGAATTCGTTCCTTGGAGATTGCACAGTTACTTTTGGGTTTGATGAGTGTGTGATGAGGCCAATTCACACAGGTGGCAGCATTGGACCCCAAGGAAAACTGCGCAAGGAAATAGGAGGCTTGGAGGGCTGAGGGAAGGCATATCTTGTGTCTGTTTAGTTTGTGATCTAAATTGTTGGATTGTACTGAGAGCAGGATAGCTTGTGAGCTGATGCTTTGTGTAATCTAAACATATTTCCACTTGTATGATAATACAAAGATCGGGGTTTTTAGCTGAGGCTTTCCCCAGAGTATTCTTCTGTGTTCATGTGTGATTGATTTCTCATTCTCAGTTATATGTGTTCTATTTGATCTTGCTCAAAATCGATTAAGCTTCCGCAAGTTTGTTGTAGAAGTAGATCTTGTATTTTGCTTTAGAATATTGCAAAATTTGTTGATCTACACTGAGAAATTCTACAGATTTTTGTGCGACGATTGCCTCACTGACGCTTGCTGGGGATTCTTCTTCTTCTTTTCTCCTACTGTGGACGCAGATGGTTTAGGTCTCGGCGACCTAGACATTGTAGTAGGAAAAGTTGTAGGCACAGGTTGGGCCGGCTCAGGTTGGGTTGTAGTCATTCTCTCCAGGAATATTTCGTGCTTCCAATCAGTTCAATCCCTAAATCCTTGTTGTGAAATCTTCTCATGAAGTATTTTCCAATCCTCTGTAGACATACAACAAATATCTTAGTGCAAACGAAAGTGCAAAAGCTCAAGGCAATTTCTCAGGAAGCAAAGTGTTCAAATGTGGAGCGAGATGTTGTATTTATAGCCTAATTTAAATTCAAATCCATCCATTCCCTCTAGATTCCTGTCATTAATGTGCTTTTGGCAGCATATTTCGAAAGATATGTGTCTTAAATGCTCCCCCCGCTCCCTTTAACGGAAAAATCACCATCCAATCAACTACAATGCTTCCAATGGGGGAGATTAGATTACAGTTGCAACAAAACATCTGAGCCAGAGCTCCAGTTGTCTACTAGACTAGCTGTCTTGGCCTATGTAATGCTCTGTTGCCCAAAATTATTACAATTGGGGTTCGATCCCTTCTTGGAAATAAATAGAAATTAATGAACAGGGAAAGAAAATGGAAAGAGGAAGTAGAAGGTGTCCCTCTGTTGTTCCTCGTGAAAGTCTTTGGTCAAGACACATCTTAGCCGTGATGCACTCCCCCCCTTGCTCGACCGTTTTCTGCCAATTCTACCTTTACTACGTGAATGACTAGTTCTGTGGAATTGGGAGTGGGTCGCTACAAGTGCCAGTCTCGGCGGTCCTTTGCTGTGTAGAGGGTGAGGCTCCATGTCGAGTCATTAAGTTTTCGTGAGCCTCCCATACTAGTTTAATGTTGCCCATAATCTATTTAATATCCCAACTATCGACCCATTCGCCTTAAGAGATTTGCACAATCGTTTCGGCGCTCTGATACACCTGGAGTTGTGTTTATGACATAACAAGTAGTCGTTTGGATGTGGGCCTCTATCACTGAAATATCATGAAACAGGCACGCTCTGATTTCCCCTTGGGCCCCCTTTGCTTCAGCCCATTTCTTCTTATTCATTTCACCTGACCGTGGGCTGTGACCGAGCGCTTAACCCTCGGAGGCAAAGTGATCTGAAATTGATTTCTAGTTAATGCTATGCTAGTATCATTTCCAGATATAGAATTTTCTTTGCTTTGGTTTGCTTATCCATAGAGAGTTTATCCATGAACATGTGATTGTCAATTCATCTAACTTGGTGAAATTTAGTGTTTTGCATGAACTTAAAAGCATGAATTTAAATGACTAAATAGCAGCATATAAAAACACAATTTTTTTGTTGAAGGAGTTCACCCCTCTTGGGCTACATCTCCTTGGTCC
This sequence comes from Pinus tabuliformis, assembly GCA_031772625.1. Lineage (NCBI taxonomy): Eukaryota > Viridiplantae > Streptophyta > Pinopsida > Pinales > Pinaceae > Pinus > Pinus tabuliformis. Next base: position 1,541,328,324 of record CM062804.1, on the reverse strand, counting down.
AGCTTCATAGTGTGGGCCTTTGTATTAGCTTCAATAGTGCTCAAATTGCTGTTACATACATCCAATGCTCTTGGTACCTATTCCAATGAGTTTAAAACACTCATATCTATTAGAAATGTCTATTTTTTTTACTCAATTTGGTTACCAGCTGCTCTGGGAATGACCTCCAACACCTGGTGGCCCTGAGCTTCAAAAATATTCAAGTGAACAAAAACACTTGTATATGACCTCTTCTACCTTTGAAACCTGCTCCAATGAATTCCCAGCATGCCAATTAGCCAATAAGGACCATTCATTTTCGAAATTTGGTTGATAATTGATTAAGTTATGGCTCAAACAGTTTTTCCTAGAAAACCTCCTCTAAATATGGAGAACTGCAAGTTAAGTCCGCCAAGTTTGGCGCAGTTCCGGATTTAGTGGCTCCGCCATAAATTCTGCCAAATTAATTTCGGTTTAATTAAATTCTAAAATGATTAGTGGCACACTAATCCCACTTAACAGCTGGCCCCTAGCTCCTGGTTCAAGAGCTTGGTCACATGGGGTGGGGGCTGGCCCCTTGGGGCTTATTTTTTTACCAAACTTTCAGAAGCTCTAACTTTTGCATACGATGTCGGTTTTTCGAACCGTTTGTGGCATTCGAAATATGGAGACAAAATCTATCCATTAATTTAGGTTTGAAGCAACTCTGATCACTTTCATTTTTTTAGCTAAAATACTCATCCCTGATCACTAAGGCTCTCAAGTGTTGTCAGGGGGACCTTTTCCTTTGTAACATGGAACGCCTTTGATAATTCTTTATATCGCATCGGCTGATATCCCGGACGTGAAATCCTTATGAAATATAACCTATGAAACATCGCATCTGGAGACCCTTTTCCTTATCGCAATCGAAGTCAGGGAGGAGTATTAGTGGGGGAAAGAATCTTACAATTTGTGCAATCACCGATTGCCGATCTGTGGGGTGACATCATCACTACCACATGTTGCCCAGTGAGTGGTGACATGTGTCACCCGAAAATGGCCCCATAAGACCCCCTGAAAACGCCAAAACTGAGTGACACTTGTCCACCTGTACTGCCACATTAGCAATGATGTCAGCTGCCATGTCATATTTGAGGACCAATCATATGCCACCACGCGGGCCCCTGGAGGAGAGAGAAAATGACTTCCCCGACCCTATTTTCACAGGCATTTCCTTTGTAAACTAATTTCAGCCTCCCCCAACACTTCAACACTATAGGGCCCGAATTATCGACAATTTGCGCTATCAGCGTGTTTCACCCCCCGTAATTCCTTAAGGATGGCCCATCGTAGGACTACAGGATTGCGGATTGCGAGACTGCAGGACTGCGGGATCGCGGGACTATGGGTTTGCTGGACTACGAGACTGCAGGATCGCGGTATTGCTTTATCACGGGACTGCAAGACTACGGGGTCGCCGACATGCAGGATGTGAGATGTGGGACTTGCGGGATGTGGGATGTATTGTGCCCCAGGGGGGGGGGGGTGGTCCTCCAATGTGCTCTTCTCTTTCATTTCAAGGCAACATAACCTCCATCTTCAAATTGCTCTAACTTCTTATCTAGAAGTCCACTCTTGGACTTCCATATATCGTTGCAAAGCTCTTTCCGAGCACTACGCAGTGGAGAGGGTCTGATTAAGCTCTGATAGATTCTGTGGCTTGGTAAATGGCTTTGAACTTCATTGCTCTTATGCATTCTGGCCAATTGATAACTTGTAAAGAAGTGAGTGACAACATTGGATCCTACTGGGGATAGTGCCTTGCTGGCAAGGTGCTGAGAACATGCAAACCAATATCCTTCACCATTGGGCATCGAGTCAGAAATATAATGGAACTTTGCAAACAGAAAATATCCATGGGGCTTTCCTTATCCATCTACAATGCAGAAAAATAAATCCTACCAACTGGAAAGTAAATGCTTGGCTAGTGAGCTTATTCATATACATTCCTACTTATGCACAGGGCTCACTTCACCTAAGTGAGTTGAACCTTCCAATGGAGCCAAGCCAACATTAAAGTACTGGTCCTTATGCCTTCATACTGCTATAAAAATTACAGCAGGAATGCACCATGAAAAGTCTTGAAATAAAGAACCTGATACATGCTGCTGATATAATCTTTGTTGTTGGTTTAAGATTAGGCTCATGTACTCAGCCACAAGGTCATGGAATTCATAAGGAAAGATTGCAGCTACCTCTTTTTCATGAGCAGTCTGCTAACTAGTATCCTCTTGGCTAGGGCAACCACAAACACTACTTGACTCTTTTCATTCTTCACAGATGGGTCAAGAAGGGGAGGGTGATTTCTCTTCTTTGAAGACTTCGGGCTTAAAGAAATTTGGATCTAAAAGTCCCTTTTCCCTTGTCATATGGCCTGGGAGGCTCTTCGAAGGAAGTGCCTTTGTTTTGGTCGTGTCCCATCGATGTCTTTCTAGATGACCGAAGAGCATGTCCCTTGTGCAACTGAGCCATTAGGAAATCGAAGAACTGCTTGCAGCGATCATCCATCTCATCATCATTTAGCATTACATCAAGCTCATCCTCCTCTTCTTCATGAACCCTGACTTCTTGTTCTTCGTGAGAGAAAAAGGAATACTGTCGTCGAAGGTTTATATTTTCTAACTCCATATTTATCATCCTAAATAAGGATTTCTTTATTGAGCTTTCCATCTCTTCCATTGTCTCTTCCATTTCTTGACAAATGTAGCCACCAGAGTGTTTACAATTAATATTTAGACATTGGATTCACCAGGGTGTTTATAACGAAATTGACAGTGGAGTCGCCAGGGTGAGAGACCTTCAACCCATGCTTCCCTTGCTCACATATAAAAGGAAATGTAAAATTTTGTCGTACCCAGGGAAAAATATTCTAATCCGTTCCCCGACAATGACGCTAGAAAGATGTGTTGCTTCAAATTGCACCAGTAGCACAAGTGTTGTAAGGGAGATAAAAAGCCTCCTAGAAACAACCTCTTGGTTGATTGTAGACCAGTGCCCAAGACATCTTAAAGAGAGGAGTGCTTAAGAGATAATTTGTGAGGGGTTTTCATCACTCCAATTGTCACGTAAAAAGGTTATAGGATGGACTTGGTTCAAGCCATCACATGGATCCAAATGTTGGGGGTATATTTGGGCAATCTCAAAGAGAAATGGCCTCTTCTTCTGGTGGCCGACACACAATAATGAGACAGCTTAAAACTAAAGTTGTAGAAATGGTGGAGAGGAGGAAAGGAAGGAGGGAAGTAGATGCATAAGGCTGTAACCAACAAAATCCTATACAACAATGTTCCAGTAGAAATATGGAATTCAATGTATAGGGATGTAAACAACACAGAATCCTAAGCAAATATTTTCCAATAGAAATATGGAAGAGGGAGGAGGTGGAGTGATAGAAACAACGAAGTACTTATTGAGGTTTCATGCCTATGACGTGGGTACCTCTATCACCAAACAGTGTGAGAAAGGTTGTGCTCATACATGTACTGCAAGCTAATCTAATAACACAAGTAAATCTGTAGTTACTACAGGTACTGTAGGCTATTGAACAACACAAGTAAATATATAATGCACACAGGCACTATTCTCTATATAACAGCCAGGGTAAATCCATGAACCAAGGAGAAACCAACTATCTCATTACACTATATCAGAGAAGGAAAAAAACTTATGAAATGAGGTTACACAAGGGAAAACATACTGCACATCGATCATGCTTGGAATCAACAGGGAAATACCATTTATCTTAAAGGGTCCGAATAACCAGTCCATACATTTAGCACAATGTCAGTGAAGCCCCCATAAAAAACAAAGAACCAAAATGGCATCTCGGAATTCAGACCTTGCGGGTGAAAAATTCTGGAACCAACCAATCCTTGAATAAGTGTTTCTTCCCCCCTATTTATAAGAAGAGGGGGAGCTTGGATTACAGTTGCAACAAAACATTTGAGCCAGAGCTCCAACTATCTGCTAGACGAGCTGTCTTGGCCTATGTCAGGCTTTGTTTCCCAAAATGATTACAATTGGGATTTGATCCCTTCTTGGAAATAAATAGAAATTAATGAATAGAGAAAGAAAATGGAAAGAGGAAGGAGTAGGTATCCCTCTGCTATCCATGTGAAGGTCTCTGGTAAGCCACATCTTAGTCGTGATGCACTTCCCCTACTGCTCGATCATTTTATGTCAATTCTGCCTTTACTGAGTGAATGACCAGTTCCGTGGAATTGGGAGTGGGTCATTGCAAGTGCTTGTCTTGACGGTCCTTTGTTGTGTAGAGGAGTGAGGCTCCATGCAGAGTCATTAAGTTTTCATGAGCCTCCCATACTAGTTTAATGTTGCCCATACTCTATTTAATATCACAGTTGTCGACCCATCCGCCTTAAGAGGTTTCCATAATCGTTTTGGCGCTTTGATACACCTGGAGTTGTGTTTACAACATAACAAGTAGTCCTTTGGATGCGGATCTCTATCGTTGAAATATCATGAAACAGGCGTGCTTTGATTTCCCCTTGGTCCCCCCTTTGCTTAACTCCATTTCTTCTTATTCATATCACCTAACTGTGGGTTGTGACCGAGCGCTTAGCCCTCGGGGGCTAAGGCTCTCAACTACTGTTCGGGGGACCTTTTCCTTTGTAACATGGAATGCCTTTGATAATTATTTATATTGCATAGGCTGATATGCTGGACGTGAAATTATTGTAAAATATAACCTATGAAACATCACATCCCGGACCCTTTTCCTTATCACAATCGCAGCTAGGGAGGAGTATTAGCGGCGGAAAGAATCTTATACTTTGTGCAATCATTAATCGTCGATCTACAGGGTGAAATCATCACTTCCACATGTCACCCAGAAATGGCCCCATAAGACCCCTTAAGAACATCGAAACTGAGTGACATGTGTCCACCCATATTGCCACGTCAGCAATGACATTAGTTGCCATGTCAGCTCTAAGGACCAATCATATGCCACCATGTGGCCCCCCTGGAGGAGAGAGAAAATGGCCTGCCCGACCCTGTTTTCACAGGAATTTCCTTTGTAAACTGATTTCAACCTCCCCCAACACTTTAACACTATAGGGCCTTGTTTTGGGAAGTTTTAGTGTCTACAGATAAATGCTTAAACCCCTAGACTAGTAGCTAAGTCTAGAATAATAGTGCAAAGCATTCTCTACCTTTTCTATAACCAATAGATTAAATAAGAGAGTAAAGAAGCCTACTTGTAGCTTTCGCTTACTCCTTATCTCCCTTGACCAATTCTATCGCTCCTTTCCGTACTTAATCCACTTGAAAAGTACCTGCACACAGACAGAAGACAAAAACCTATCAAAGCATATGTTAATGATCTATTGATTAAACATAGAATGGAATCAAGTTCCTAATACACATATGAAAGCATCAATAGACAACACAAACATATGGAAAAAGCTTTGAACACTTTATTAGTAAAAGGAAGAGTTACAACCCAATTTTCTTGATTCAGTATCACTCCTCCAGTTCAATCCCATCCTCTCCTCATAACAAGCAAGACATTTTGACATCATTACAATACTTGAAAGCAACTCAAGTCTCATACTAACAACATCTCCCTATAATTCAATGATTTCCAGCCCCTGATCACTTAGATGAGTGGTCTTTTTATAGGTGAATGAAGGAAGTTATGCCATAAATGGTGATAATGAATGCCCTCCCAAACTTAGAATTTAGTTCCATGGAGGAAGGGATAAAGGGATTGATGTTCCTTAACTCCCTACCTCATCCAAATTCGAGCTTAAAGGAGTAGATAAACTTGGGAAGCTTCTAGATGCACCCAATGGATAAGAATATTCCCAAACCCTAATGAATTTTTGCTCAAATTCGCCTAACGCAGGCCAAAGAGGGCTCAAGTGTGTTGCATATCACCCAAACAGTGTACTGGACTGCACTGCAGTGCACCCTAATGAAGCACTGCCTACGCTGATCTTCTAAGAGGCAATTTTTGGATGATTTTAGTCATGGAATCTCTTGGGAAGAAGGCATTTTGATGGTTGACTTTATTTAGGGCATGTAACCACTAAATTAGGGTTTGATGGGCCCTAATAGTACAGATCTGTAAGTTGGGGTTGATGTGCCCAAATGGGTCTGTAATAGGCCCGAATTATCGGTGATTTGCGCTATCAGCGTGTTTCACCCCCTCCAATTCCTTAAGGATGGCCCATTGCAAGACTACGAGACCGCGGGACTACAAGATCGCAGGACTGCAGGATCGCGGGACTACGAGATCACGGGACTGTGGTATCGCAGGACTGCGGGGTTGCCGATATGCGAGATACATTGTGGCCGGGGGGGCTCCAATGTGCCCTTCTCTCTAATTTCAAGGCAACAAAACCCCCATCTTCAAAATGCTCTAACTTCTGATCTAGAAGTCCACTCTTGGACTTCCATGTACCATTGGAAAGATCTTTCCGATCACTGCACAATGGAGAGGGTTTGATTAAGCTTTGATAGCTTTTGTGGCTTAGGAAATGGCTTCTAACTTCACTTCTCTTATGCATTCTGGGCAATTGATAACTTGTAAAGCAATGAGTGACAACAGGACCACAGACAGGCTATACTCAATAAATGATTCCAAAAAATCCAAAACAACATTCCAATAGGCGCTCATCCTTGGGTGTTTAGTAGAATATTCCCCTTTAATTTGTGTTATTATCAGTTAATCTCCATGTATTGCAATTCACTTAGCACCTAGCTTCTTTAAAAGTTGTAACCCTAAAATTAAGGTTTCATATTCGGCTACATTGTTAGCACATTGAAAATTTAATTTATACAATGTCCTTCTGAGTGATTAGTTTATGAATTTGAAACCCATATGCCTGCCCTCGATCCTTTTTACTAATAGCTCCATCAAAACTTAAATTCCATAAAGGTTCATCTGGTTTATCATGTTCCCTGATATCTGTTTGGCATTCCTCCTTGGTGTGACATAACTCAGTGTTTTCATTGGGAACTTGTTCTTGTATATTTCAATAATTATACAAAATAAACGAATCAAGGTCTAAATGGATTGAATATAAGGGATAATTATGAGGTCTATCCTGAGTATTAACCATAAATTTCATGAGTTTTTCCCTATATAGTCTCCTATTCTGTCCAAACACTAGCATTGTAGCATGGGCCATATCCATTTGGAGGGTTCCCTGGAGTTTAGCTCCCCATGAACGAGATAGTAGCATGCCATATTTAGGGGGTACGTCAGCAACAACTATGTCCATTACCATGCTCTTGGCTAGTATTTTCACCAAGTTGACGCACAAATCCTTAATAAGTCCAATGCATTTTACTTTACTTGAATCAAATGAATACAAATCTTTGTATCGTCTAGTGATATCTAGTCCCAATTTTTCACCCTAGGCATGAGATTGTGGGAGGCCCCTACGTCAAGCATTGTGTTATGTAAGATTTCATCATCAATGTTTAAGATAATGTAAAAAGGAGGTACATATCCATCTTGGAGTTTACTATCGACTTCAAGCCCAAACAATATTTTTGATTGATCATCAGATACATTGACTGCATCAGTATCTTCACCTATACTTAAGGCTTTCATTACTTGTGATCTCTATGTAGTTTTTCTCATCAGTTCTGTTAGAAGAATGGATATTTTAAGCTTTGACAATTTATTTTCTATACTGAATGATGTTTGATTTTTGTTTAAATTGCTAGCCTCCTATTTTCAGCCAAGTCCTTTTGGGAAATGTCTATTTGCTGGCTAGTGGAGGAATCATTCGTTTGAGTCGGTTTGACTACAGTATCAGATATTTTTTGGGTTGGAACCTCAGTATGCTTTCTAGCAAGAATCTCAACGTTTTTCTTAGCAGGTGTATCCACTGGATTTTTATTTGGAGTATCAGTTGTTTTCCTACCACTCATATTATATTTCTCATGGACTTCCATAATTGCATTTTCAAAACCTTTCTTATACTCTTCGGACTCTTCAGGATCTATTTCATCCTGGGATAGTAGAAAAAGGTCTTGTCATTTGCGCCCATTAAATTGATTTGAGTATCATTCATGTCTTTAGCTATTTCTCCCTCCTCATTTTTATAGTTCTCTTGAAAAGGAGGTCTTACCTGCTGAACTAGACTTTTTGGGTCCCTTTATTTGATCCGGGGTTTGTTTCTTCTAAGATTTGGATTTCTAATTTGAGGAACAATTTGGTTTTCTCCAGGAGGAGCCTTATCAGTTATGCTTATCCTATCCATCATTTTCTCCATGGTTCTAAGTAGACTATGTATTTTATGATGAGATGGAGAAGAAGAGGAAGGTTCCTCTTTGATGGTAACCCTTCTTTCAGCTTTTAATTTTGCTTTTTTGGCTAGAAAATTAGCCTTGACTTAAAGGGCATTAGCTTCTAAGGTAGTAGGGTCTCTTTATCTTAGCTGATATGCCATATCAACATCAAATCCTTTAGGGAAATGTATATGGGCCAAGCTCGAGGGAGGTTTAATAGCAGTTGGGATTGCATTATAAACTTTATTGAACCTATCACAATATTCTTCCACAGTCTCATTAGGTTTTTATATTCATTCAACATCTAAAGATGATTCTTTGTTGTTTCCAACCTATTCAAGAAAGACTTATGAAAGGCCTCAAGGTCAACTATACTAGCTACTGCTAAATTTTTAAACCATTTTCTCACCTCTCCACCCAAACTCTGAGCAAAAAGCTTCATCTTTACATCACTTTCATCCACTTCGTGAAGATCAAAGAAATTGTTCATTTTGTCTATATGTTGTTGTGCATTGATAGCACCAGTGGAATCAAATTGAATAATTTTGGTTTGGTAATCTTGGGGCATAGGATAGATATAGGATTTGTTGGGATGAAGATAAGTGCATCAGTCTGTTGTGTTCTCTACCAGATTCGTGGGATAGTCTGGTTATTGCAATAGGTAGCAATGCAACTGCTTTGCAATTTGATGAAATAGTCTCAGCCTTGCTGACGGAGGAGATGAGACGGAAAAATATGGACAACCAGAATGGTGATGCCTTGTTTGTACGAGGACGGTCCCATAACAGAAACAAAAATAAGTCATCGAGTGGGAGATCTAAATCTAGAGGGAGATCTAAATCTCCAAGAAAACCTACAAAGTGGTGTGCTGGAAATGCGGAAAGGAAGGGCACTTTAGAAGGGATTGTAAATCTAAAGCTCCTGATAAAGGAAAGGGATCCGTTGATGCTCCTTCTGCAGAGGCGAAAACCACCTCAGATGAAGGTGGGGATGTGTACTTGGCTTCTTCAAGTACACATGTAGATCATGAGGCATGGTTGATTGACTCAGGTGCATCCTTTCACTTCACTCCCCATAGAGAGTGGTTCTGCGAGTATGAGAAATACGATGGTGGTGATGTCTTCTTAGGAGATGATAGGAAGGCTAGAATCATTGGTCGGGGAAAAGTAAAGTTGAAGTTGCAAGGTGGAAGGGTTAGAACACTTCCGGGTGTTCTACATATTCTTGCATTGGCCAGAAATCTGATTTCTGTAAGCAAGTTGGATGATGCAGGTGTAAAGAAGGTGTTCGAGAAAGATACATGCAAGATGGTTCGAGGAGCACTGATATTAATGTGGGGAGTTCAGATTGGAACTCTGTACAAGTTGCAAGGTAGCACTGTTGTTGATGGGTGCAATAGTTCTATGGTTCCTGAAAATGGAGTAGAGAATCTAGTGGTCTCTGGAGAGAAGACCATGTTGTGGCATCAAAGGCTTGGACATATTGGAGAGAAGGGCCTTCGAATACTTCATGGTAAAGGTATGGTAGAAGGTATGAATAATAGCTCTCTGGATTTTGATTTCTGTGAAAATTGTGTATATGGGAAGCAGAATCGGGTGAGTTTCCCCTCTGGTGGTAAGAGGACAAAACAGATATTAGAGCTTGTGCACAGTGATGTGTTTGGACCTGTGAAGGTTCCATCACTGGGTAAGTCTGTGTACTATGTATCATTCATAGATGACTTCTCAAGGAATACATGGATATATTTTCTTAAGAAGAAATCTGAAGTCTTTGACAGGTTTAAAGAATTTAAGGCTCTGGTGGAAAATCAGACAGAGAAGAAGATAAAGGTGCTGAGGACAGATAATGGTGGAGAATTTTGCAGCAAGGAATTTGAAGAATTTTGTAAGAAGTGTGGTATAGCACGGCAGAGGACTACTCCATATACACCTCAGCAAAATGGAGTCGCAGAAAAAATGAACAAGACGTTGATGGAAAGGGCAAGAAGCATGCTCAGTGGTGCCGGGTTAGGACAGGAATTCTGGGCAGGGGCGGTGGATACTGCATGTTACCTGATCAACAGATCACCTTCATCAGCGTTGGAGGATAAGACTCCACAAGAAGTATGGACTGGTAAGAAACCCTCTCTTTCACATCTAAGGGTATTTGGATGTGATGCATATGTACATGTTCCAAAGGAGAAACGAACCAAGTTGGATAGTAAATCTGAAAAGTGCATCTTTATTGGGTATAAGGATGGTTTAAAGGGTTATAAGCTTTGGAACCCAGTCACACGGAAGGTTTTGTACAGCCGAGATGTGTTGTTCAGAGAGGTAAAAGATGTTATTCAACATGAAGTCCAACCAAAGGAACCTGAGAAGATAGAGTTTGAGCCAAAGGAGGAAGAATCAGACTCTGCAGCAGAGGAGGAATCAGAAGATGAAGAGCCACAAACTCCGGCTGTGAGAAGATCAGTTCGAGAAAGAAGGCAGCCAGAAAGGTATAGTCCATCTGCTTTCAGTTCAAATTTTGCTTTGTCTGTTACTGATAATGATCCCAGAACTGTGAAGGAAGCAGTGGATTCAGAGGATGGAAAACTCTGGAAAGAGGCCATGGTAGATGAAATGGCATCTTTGCACAAAAATGAGGCTTGGGATCTGGTGGAGTTGCCGGCTGGAAGGAAACCCATTGGCAGCAAATGGGTGTTCAAGAAGAAGACAAATGCAGAAGGAAAGGTGGAGAAATACAAAGCTCGGTTGGTAGCAAAAGGTTATTCCCAGGTGCCGGGAATTGATTTTGGTGATATTTTCTCTCCTGTTGCCAAGGTAACTTTTATTAGATTACTTTTATCTGTTGCTGCTGCTTTTGATTTTGAGGTAGAACAGATGGATGTGAAGACAACATTTCTTCACGGGGATTTGGAAGAGGAAATCTACATGAAGCAACCTGAAGGCTTTGCAGTGAAGGGTAAGAAAGAACTGGTATGCAAGTTAAAGAAGTCTTTGTATGGGTTAAAATAGTCACCAAGGATGTGGTATCAGAAATTCGATACATTTATACGGGGACTTGGCTTCACCAGAAGCAAAGCAGATCATTGTGTGTATTTTAAATTAATTGGTGACCGTATTATTTATCTGGTCTTGTATGTGGATGATATGTTGCTGGTTGGAAATGACAAAGAAATTATCCAGGATTTGAAGACCCAATTGTCCTCCAAATTCGACATGAAAGATCTTGGTGCCGCAAACTATATTTTGGGCATGGAAATTAAAAGAGATCGGTCAAAGAGGAAGCTCTGGTTAAACCAGAGGAAGTATGTCGAGACAATACTCCAGAGGTTTAATATGCAGGATAGTAAACCGGTGAAGGTTCCTATTCTTGTAGGTGTGAGGTTATCTGCTGAACAGTGTCCCAAGACACAAGAAGAGGAAGAGGACATGTCCCGTGTTCCATATGCAAGTGCAGTGGGTAGCCTGATGTATGCAATGGTCTGTACTAGACCAGACATTGCACATGCAGTGGGAGTATTGAGCAGGTTTATATCAAAACCTGGGAAGGAGCACTGGACAGTAGTGAAGCGGGTTTTCAGGTATTTGCGTGGCACTAGTGATTATGATTTGTGCTACCAAGGAAGACCAGGATTGGACAGAGTGTTGGATATTCATGGCTTTGTTGATGCAGACTGGGCTGGAGATCTAGATCAGAGAAGATCTACAAGTGGGTATGTGTTTAACCTATTTGGAGGTGCAGTCAGTTGGATGAGTAAGAAACAATCTGTAGTGGCACTATCAACTACAGAGGCAGAATACATGGCAGCCACTCATGCAAGCAAGGAAGCAGTTTGGTTGCAGAGATTGTGTTCAAGTATGGGGTTAGTACAGGGAGCTATAAGAATAGACTGTGACAGCCAAAGTGCAATTTTCTTGGCAAAGAACCCTGCTTATCATTCAAAGACAAAGCACATTGATGTTCAATATCACTTTGTGAGGGATATGATAGAAGACAGAAAGGTGTTGCTGGTAAAGGTGGACACTTTGAAGAATACTGCAGATGCATTGACAAAATCTGTGAGCTCTGATAAGTTCTCTTGGTGTAGAGAAGCAATGGGAATCTCAGGGGTGAAAAATGACTAAGCTCTCCTGTGGCCCCCTGTGGAAAGAAAACAACAAGTGGGAGATTGTTGGGTTGTGTTATATTCTTTCCACGTAGTTAATAGGGGGTTTGAAGGGCACCCGTAACCCCACTTTATGGGGTCCGAGGCAGCGCCGCGGAAAATTTTGGTTTTGGACCATATGTTAGGTTGGGCGGACCCACCTATGGTTTTGTGCATGATTTTCGCACATGTTTTTTGGACGCGATGGTTTTCGGTCCATGGTATTGGACGTGATGGTTTTCGGTCCATGGTATTGGATGCTTCGGCATGTATAAATATGTATTGTAACATTGAAAGGAACAATAATGAAAAATCAAGCTGGTAGTCCCGGTTTTGGGATCCAGGGAAAAATCTCTGTGCATATGTGTTTTATGGGTTATGCTCTCGCATTGTTTATTTTCTTTGTTTAAGAATTCGTATGCAGGTAATTTTTGTACAGGGTTAAAACCTACACTTTGTTCTTGCAAGCCCATGTAATATGTCCAGAACCAAGAGTGAAGACATAACCTGTAGTAGACTTTCGATCATCAAGGTCACCAGCCCAATCAGAATCAATGAAACCAACCAATAGAGGAGATGCTTCTGCACTATAATGAATCCCAAATTGAAATGTACCTCGAACATAACGAAGTGTTCTTTTAGCTGCTTTCCAATGACTTTCATGTGGGTTTTGCATAAACTGAGCAATAAGGCCAACACCAAAGGAAAGTTCAAGACAAGTATGGGTTAGATACAAAAGTTTTCCTACGAACTGACGATATAAGGTAGCATCAACTTCAGGGGAAGTACAAGTGACTGAAGGTTTGGCTCTAGACTAAAAGGGAGAAGGGGTTGGCTTACAATCTTCCATGTGAAAGTGGCGTAGAAGATCACAGGCATACTTTGACTGGGAAAGGGAAATACCTTGTTTGGATTGCAAGACATGAAGACCAAGAAAATAATGCAAGTGTCCTAAGTTCATCCAAACTTCTTTTTAAGGCTGGGCTTCACATGGTTTATAAGGTTGGGATCATTACCCGTAAGGAATCATCAACATAAAGAACAAGAATGATAAGAGACTTACCCACTTTCTTGGTGTAGACAGTATTGTCAGAATGACACCTAGAAAAGCCAATATCTAAAATAAAGCTATCCATTTTGGCATACCAAGCCTGAAAGATTTGCTTGAGACCATAAAGGGATTTCTTAAGTTGACATACAAGGCTGGAGTCTGTTTGTATAAAGCCAGGAGGTTGTTCCATATATATTTCTTCATGCAAGTCCCCATGAAAGAAGGCAGATTTAACATCCATCTGATGGACTTCCTATTTGAAAGAGGCAGCAAGGGAAAGAACAAGGTGGATAGAGTTCATTTTGGCAATAGGGGAGAAGGTTTCAGTATAGTCAATGCCTTCAACTTATGAAAAACTCTTAGCAACAAGAGGAGCTTTATGTTTATCAACTTTTCCATCTGGTCCAAACTCGGTTTTGTAAACCCATTTGCATCTAACAAATTTTCATCTCTTTGGAAGAGTAACAAGGTCCCATGTACCATTTGCCAATAGTGAACAATATTCTTCATTCATAGCTGTGTCCGAATCTGGATGGCTTGAAGCTTCTACAAAGGTGTCAGGATCATAATTCACTGAAGCTTGAGCCAGTAAAGAAGAGGCTCTATCAAACTGAACACGTGTCTGACGCTGATCTGTAGGATTACCTGCAAGAGCACTTGTTGCATCCCCAGTAGCGCGGACCCATTTTAGAAGATGAGGAGCTGAAGGAGGATCCCAGGAAGGTGGGGGAGGATTGTCATCCTCGCTGTCATCATCATAAGAAGAAATATTTCAAAAGTAGAAGGGATAGAGAGGTGGCACACCTGCCGAACTAGGCTCGTAGGCCAATATATTTTCAGCAAACTTTACATCTCTTCTAATGATAGCAGTTTTGGATTTAGGTGGAAGAAGTCTATATCCTTTGACATCTTCAGAATATCAAACAAAAATACATTTTTCACTCTTAGGTTCTAAGGCTTTGTGTTTCTCATCTGGAATATGGGCCCATGCTTCACTTCCAAAAACACAAAAGTGAATTACATATGGTTTAATTGAGCTCCATGCTTCTTCTGGAGTGATATTCTTTAAAACCTTAGTAGGAGTGCGATTTACTATGTAATTTGCACAATTAATTGCTTCTGCCCAAAATTAAGTCCTTTAGATTGAATCATACAATTAGCCATTTCCTTTAAGGTGTGATTCTTCCTTTCAACTACACCATTTTGTTGTGGAGTATATGGAACAATATGTTGCAATTGAATTCCATGCTGAGTGCAAAAGTTGATGAATTTGTTTTTAACATATTCTCTGCCATTATCAGATCTTAGCTTAAGAATTTGATGTCCATATTGTTTCTCAACAAAGGCTTTAAAGGCCAAGTTCCAAAGGCAGCTCAATCAGTGAATCGGAGAAATGTGAAATCGTTGAAACTTGAAAGACCCATGTTCAAATCCCCCAGTTATGACCTTGGCTATGGAGAGAAGGACATATCATAATTTAACATATGAACAGGGAGGTCTATCCATTCGTTTACCAAGCTTAATGAACACTACACTAGGGATGAAAATAATATGGAGAATGATAACCGGAAGGGAAATTTGGTGGAAAAAATCCCTTGCCACAAAATACTTGAATCAAACCAGAACATAGTTGTTGACAGACAACATCCTTGTGAGGCCTTGCACGCAAGTCTGGAAACTTGTAAAGAAAATAATCCCCTCAATTAGGAATCATATATCTAAAACTCTGGGAAATGGGAAATCGGTGTCAATTTGGGACGATAGAATAATGGGAAAAGAGCCTCTAAACCTTCAATTGGACCTCCTTGGCATACAAAGATGGATGACAAAAAGAGGGTTGAACACTCTTCATTCAATTTCAACATGGTAACAACAAAATTGGCATGAGTGGCAAATCACAACAATCCCCTTAAACTTAAAAGGACAATGGGAGAAATTAAAGCATCACCTCGAAGAAGTAGCACCCATAAGTATCGAGGAAGAGGAAAAATTTGTCTGGGATCCAAGTGGAGGAGGATACATGGTTAAAACAGGGTACAAAACACTTCAAGATCACCAAAACCATCAGGAATGGGGCCTCTAGAAAGTGGTTTGGAAAACTAAATATTTCCCTAAAATCAAAGCATTTATAAGGACTCTTCTCAAAGGAAAAATATTAACTAGTAAAAAATAAAAAAGAAAGGAATTCAGGGTCCCTCCAGGTGCTTTGTGTGCTTGACAGAAGAAGGGTCCATTCAGCATCTCTTCTTGGATTGTAGGATAACCAGAGAATGCTGGAATCAAATTTCAATCCCGCTGGAAATCAATTTAAACCTCACAAACACTTTCTCAGAGTTTTATAAAGCATGGGAGAAGAATTACCCTTACTCTACAAAGAACAAGGCTACAATAATCAGTCTCTAGAAATGCCTTCTAGCAGTATTGTGTTGGCAGATTTGGCTAACTAGAAATAAAAGCATCTTCAAAGATCAAAAGCCAAGAATAGGTAAAATCTTATAAAAAACTTGGGGTTTAGTTTCAGAAATTTTAAACACTAAAGGGATGTCAACAGTGGATCACAACAATCTTCAGCAAGAGGAGAGAGATTGGATTGGGAAAGCTATATTGGAAAACATTGGGAAAGCAGGACCAAAGAAAGCTCCTACAGCAAGAAATTGGAAACTAAGGATGAGTGAAAAAGAACTCGAAGAGTGGAGAAAAAAACAAAATAGATTCAGTCTTTTTTCGATGGGGCATCGAAAAACAACCCAGGGAAAGCAGGAGCAGGAGGAGCGATAAGTGATCCAGATGGGAAAGAGATCGTCACCTACGAATGGGGCCTAGGAGAAACCACAAATAACAAAGCCGAAGCCTACAGTCTTCTATTAGGCTCAAGGATATTAAAAAAGAAAACAATTTGAGATCCTATAATAATAGGAGACTCTGCAATTGTTATTGAAGCAATGATCAAAAGTAAAAATCCTAATAATTCAGCAATGAACAAAATCTACAAG
The DNA here is from genome assembly GCA_031772625.1 of Pinus tabuliformis. Taxonomy (NCBI): domain Eukaryota; kingdom Viridiplantae; phylum Streptophyta; class Pinopsida; order Pinales; family Pinaceae; genus Pinus; species Pinus tabuliformis. The sequence continues at coordinate 1,541,311,862 of CM062804.1, read as the reverse complement.
AGGATAAGATTGAATCTAAAAGGCTTAGGAAGGGTCAGCTTCAAACATGTCCTGAGAGAACATAATAAAAAGGCTGATAACCTCGCTAATAAGGAAACAAAAAGAGAAGCAGGAAGCATCAAGGAAAATAAAGAAATATATTGCAGCTCCATCCCATAATCTATTACATTCTTCATGAAGAAAGAGCAAAACAATGGAAAAAAGTATGAGGAAAATCAAAACAACAGTGAGAGTACACCAGAAGATCATAAGGTAGATATGTTAGCAGATGCACTCAATGGGTATCTACAGGAGTATAATCAGCAAATCCAAATCAAATCTGCCACCATCCCAAGCCCACAAGCCAAGGAGGATAGAAATATTCTCTGCCCGAATCGAGTTGATATCTGTCATATCAGGGTAAAGTTTCAAGGAAAATGTGAGTTCATAAATCACAATCGAATGCCCATCTTCAATCACTGCAACAGGACTCGTATCCTCGCATTCATAAACAGGCATAGTGATCCCAATGCTAGCTCGTGTAACTCTCCCTTGAATTGCAAAAGCTCCGAGTTATACGTTTTCAGTTACCTGTGTCAAGCTATCAGTGAACCTTTCTCTCAGTTAGGCGTCTTCATACACCTAAGTCATTCGCCTTCCCTCTGCGAGTTCTCTGTTACACTCTCAGCCATCTCCAAACACAGTAACAACATTTGTAAACTCGTTACCCCCAACAGGCATAATGCTCTGAATAACACCCTGTGTATCCCACCCCTGAATCGATATAGCATTCTGCTCCGTGTCTTCATTCCTCTATGTCAATCTATTAGGGTGTATCCCTCTTATCGAAATCTTCATCATCTCCTACAAAGTCATTTGTCTTCTCATAGTGTTTTCTTCATTATCCACTCAACCACCGAAAAAATCCCAGCAGACATTTCATCAAATCGGCTACATAACATCTCTTCAAATCAAGTTCAGAGCATCTCCTCTATTCTAGATTGGGCGTTGCTGTGCATCAGTATCTATTGGGCATTAATAGGCTACTACAAGTCTATTTCTTCTTCCAAGGACAACGAAGCAGAGCAATTTTTTTTTAGCAGAAAGCATACTAAATATGACAGTAAGAACAACAAGAGCACATACAAGAGGAATAGAAAATCTGCAAAAATATAGCAAGTCAGTGGATCAAAATGGAGTGCAATCCTATAGAAAGAGTTGCAAAAAATGATGGATGCCCAACATGCAGGGAAAATAAGTTTATGATAGGCAGGTTCAATGATGCACTCGAGGAACTCAGGTCGGAAATGAGAATAGGGAACATCTATAAACAGAGAGATATAGATAATCAGAACGCCGAAATACTAGAACTCAAAAACAAATGCAAGCATCTTGAGGAAGCCATAGCCTATATCAGGTCAATCACTCAGAGCCAGGAAGGGGAAAACTCCGCTCAGCAAAGCAAGAAGCACCACTGTCAATAAGAGCAATCAGTCAACCAGTATTGAATGATCAATTAATTTTAATGTATTGCAAGTTTATTTTACTGCTAGGATAGTATGTAAGGCAAAATGGCACGCTAGTCAAAGAAATACATAGAACATTGGATTCAAGCTTAGAAATAGGGATTGCGCTCCCATTTTCATCTTTCTACTTGAATCGAAACTCCACCGAATGTAATAGGAGTGTGCTCCTCTCTTTTTTTGCAATATAATTCATCCAATCGTGTTAAAAAAAAAAACAAAGGCCTTAAAGGCCAAGAACATGTTAAAGACTTCACCCTTGAGTTTTAAGAAGTATATCCAAGTGCATTTCGATAAATCATCAATGAAAGTTAAAAAATAATTGTAACCAGAGAATGAAACAACTGGAAGTGGACCACATAAATCATTATGCACAAGTTGTAAAGGGGTTGAGGTGTGCCAAGCGGCATGTTTTTCAAAACTACCCCGATGATGTTTTTTGAGTACACATCCAGAACAAACACCATCTCTGCAAAATGCCATAGGAAGACTTGTCACCATATTTTCTTTACATAGATTTTGAAGGGAGCAATAGTTTAAGTGACCAAATCGCTCATGTCAAAGTTTTCTCACTTCATCATTATGAGCAACAAATACCGAGGGAAGATTTGATGGCCCAAAGTAGTAAGAATGCCATATGCATTCTCCCTTTCTTTGTGTCATTGGCTGAAATAAGTCCGTGTTGAATTGAGGAAGACTGCTTCCTGAATTGAGCGTAAATGTTATCATGGAGGGCTTCATTCCTCTGTTTAATTTCTTTGTACCTTTTAAATATGTTCAACTGCCTCTGTTCTATAAATGACTCTGGTGTATGAGGTGTTGTGGCTGGATTCTCTTTAGTGGTTGAGGATGGTGGAGAATCAGTGGTGCTGCTACCCAACTTTAAAGTATGAAGGCCAAAGAGTACAATAGTACCCTGTGTTTCGTCCAATGGTGGACAATCTACCTTGGAGCTTGTCTTTGTTTTTGTAGAATAGATCTTGAATTCTTTGGTTGAGATTTCTGTTATTGAAGTTTTGTCCTCCTCTCTCGGTCTTTTCTTAATTTTCTCTCTAGGAGTAGGAGTCTCTGAAGCAGTTCTGGACAACACCTGCTCTTTGGCCTCCTGCAATGTGTTCTCTACCCAATCCTGTTGGTTCATATATTTCTCAATCTCTAGTCTTTGGGTATGTACATAAGGGGTTGTCTTTTGTTCCAACATCTGCTGAGAAATTACCCCAAAGGGGTCATAAGACCATGTAAAGCTGAGGGGAAAATTCATCTGTCTTAAAAGGAGGCTTGCTTCCTTTCATGCTGCTCTACTATTACAGATAAATGGCCCTATCTGTGTTTTTATTCTAAACTGGGACTTCTTAGTTGCCACAAAGTGAATGTTTCATTGGATTATTTGCCTGATGTATTCCAAGGAAAATATACTCATAGGAAGATATTTGGGCAGTTTATAGGGTGGCAGCTTGGAGCCATAAACCTTGATCTCTATATAATTTTGGTATTAATACCAATCTCCTGTCTTCACCTGCTCACTGAGATGTAACACCTTTTGAATATCTTCACTGATCCTGAGAATCTGCTGGCCACTCAGCAAACAAGATGCTAGATATAAGAACTGATCTATAAAATCTTTGAACCTGTACTCCTGTGATTTTTTTTCTTCTTCTGATAATTGAGGTTGAACAGATTATGGCTTGAGGCTCTCCTTGCTGATTGATTTTATGAATTGCGAAAGGAAACATGTATGTTTGGAAGAAAATAAACATATGCATAAGAATGGAAGAATATATGAACATTCCTTTAGTTAGAAACTGAAGGAATTGTTCATGCATTACATCTGCGAGAAAGTGACCATAGTCAAAGATGAATGACAATCATTCTTCTATGGAAAGGGTGGACATAAAGCCTAAAATAGGCTCATCTACCCATTCATCTAAGAAGTACCCATGTAAGCAAGACAAGACATATATGATCTGTCTGGTTCTCTGGGGGGAAATAAAAAAGGGATAAGGGGGGTTTTTCTTGGGCAATTGAGAATCTTCTGGCAGGAAGACTTCAAAAATCCTGGCTCTCTAGGGAAAAGTGAGATTTTGGTAAATTTATTTAAGAGCATCAATTGAAAAGGGAGTCATGGATTCACTGTGTGGGATTTGGAACATCTGGTTTATATTCTTAGGGGTAATGGTGAAAAGGATATCACCATTAGGGGAGATGATGGCTCGTTTTCTTGAGAGATAAGAGGCATGGTACTTCAGGAAGAATTCAGGGAAATAATAGGGTTGGGGAAAGATGAACAGGGGAAGTCTAGATTTCCAAAGCCCAATTTCATCCGATTGGTCTAGATAGGTGTCTCGAAACCAACAGTGTAATTCAAAGAGGTCGAATTCACACTGTGCTTCAACGATTTTGTAGTCTATGTCGGCTAAGGGAATGTGGTATAAATCCATAGAGGGAGGAAGAATCAGGTTTATCACTATGGCATCAGTTTTGGTTTTTGGGGCCATTGTGATAACATGGTAGAATTGCAGAGGATGACAATGCTAATTGCATGGAAAAAGAACTTGCAAGAAATTACTTTGTCAACAATGGATAATAGACGAGGGGAAAACAAAGATTGGGTTGATACCATTGTGAGAGTATGAGAGTGAGGGAAGAACGTGATCGAGGGCGAGTGTGAAGATTTATAGGTTCGTAATGGAGCGAGACTATTGGATAAAACAATTGTTTTGGGGGAGCATTTACTCTGCAACAGGAAAAAACCGTGGCACAAGGAAGTGGCAACGAGAGGACGTAATGGTTAATTGACGTGGCGCCAAGCGATAGACAGAAGAAGGCACGGTGTCGTTGGTGGGAAAGGGCATGGGTTTAGTGGTTTTCGGAGGGGGATAGGAGTGGTTAGTGGTAAGTGGGGAGGGGGGGAGTTGCAAAAAGATGGGAGATGGACACATAGCGGCGGGGCTCGACGAAGAAACTGCTTTTTTGGACCCCCCCCCGCCAATAAAGGGAAACATGGCGGGGGGGTTGAAAAGGCCTGGGAGCCATCCGATGAAAAGGGATCGTGATCGGGAGCGGGGAAGATTGGCGAGGTTTAACACCCATGACCGAATGTCACATCGCACATATATATTTTTTACAATAAGGTCCAAACTTTGGCCAAATAATATTACATATAGCACTCTTTAAGATAAATTCAATTTTCCCCTAAGCTAACCTAACTAAAAGCAACCAGGGTGAATTTAGGAGTGCAAACCCTTATTTATTTTGCAACTTAAAGGACTAAACACCTATTCAAAATGTAAAACTACTCTAACAAACACATTAATCCAGATTATACTGTTGGATTAATTTATTCACCTAATCTACCTAACCTAATATCAACCAAGATTACACTGTTTAGCTAAGTTATTCATTATAATCTAATTAACATAAATTGAATTTTGCTTGAACATGATTAAGCAATAAGTTTCAAACAAGAGGAAGTATTGTGGCATTTTGAATAAGATGCACACAATTTCATGAATTTATTCTTGAGAAATTATTATGCTATTAGTGGCACTTCAAATGGCATCACTTTCACATTTTTCCTTTTCTGTGGGGTTCTTTTATCATTTCTTTTTCTTTTTCTATTTCATTTTTTTTTTATATATACCCTCTTTTCATTTTTATTTTTATTTATATATCTCTATTTGGAAATCATTTGCAATATGCAATATTATGTACAATTTGGACATACTGAAAGAAAGCATTCAATCATCATTTGATCCTATGAATCATAGGACCCTAACAAGATGATTGTACATAACTACTGGTGTGAATTGATCAGGACCCCACCTTTCTTTTGAGGAACCCAATCTCTCCACAATAGAAACAAAATTAACAAGTGTTATTTCAAAAGAACTTCTTGAAGATATGTTGTTAATGTTGTTGTTTTTGCAAGAGATAAGCTGAAATCACATGTTTTATATACTCGTGTTGTAGGGGTTGCAGAAGTGATCATTTGAAACTATCTTGCTAGAATTTTACTATGGATGCTTGTGTCATAATTTGTTGTTGCTGGCTCTTTTCCTTATGTTGCTAGAGACCTCATGCTCATGATGATGATGTGTTTGATAAGCTTGCTGGAATAAGTTGTAGTGTCTTATATTCATTGACATGGGTGAGAGTAGCTTGTTTGGTTGTCAATGAAAATTGACAGGGTCGTACCTTGGCTAGTTATGACAATTTGATAATGGACTGCTAGTATTTTTAGTATTTGCTGCTGAGGACTTTTCATCATGTTCTCTATGTATTGCTACCTAGACTCAAAGTATTTTTCATGTATCTATTGCTATTGGAGAGTATCACCTATGTTATCATTAACTTGCTCTTTTTGTAAAGGACATATTGTAATTCCTATGCTCATTCATGTATAATATGTTTCAAGAAGGATATGTAATGTTGTGAACCAATCATAGTTTAGTTTGAAAGTCCATGTCTAGAAGGTTACTTGGATGGTGTTTGTCTTTCTGCCATGTAAGCACGTATTAGTCCATAATTGTCCATGGAGTCTTTGATGTCAATTTTTTGCTTCAACCATGTAAGATATCTATAAATCCATGTAATTTGTGGTCGAGTCTTTAGTCAAGAGTCAGTGCTTTGGTCCATGAGGTGGAAGCTTTCAACATGGATGTTTTGGTTGTAGATTTTTTATGACGATGCTTAAAAGAAGCATGTCTAGTGTATAGCTGTCTATCAGATGTGTTTGTTATATTTCTGCTCAGATGTTGTTGTCTGATGGATATGTTATATCACTGGTGGTTGTGTTACTGCTTTGGTTGTTGGTTGCCTTGTCTTTGTCTCCATGAGGATGTTGCTACTGACCACACTATGCTATTTCTCATGGATATGGTTTTATATTGTTGTTTGAGTTGGCTTGACAATGTTGTTGATATAGATGTAGCTATTTCTTGAGATTGTTGCTAGTATATATCTATATTGTTTCTACTACCATGACATGGAGATTTTGTTGTTACTGCTCTTGAGTTAGGAGAGAGTGTTTCTACTCATGTTATATTATTTTTGATGCTCATGATATATTGTTGTTTCTTTCGGGGAGAGTGATGTTAATATAGTCAGTGCTGTTGATTGAGTTTTGTTGATGCTATGATATATCTATTTGTTGTTGCTGCTTATAATGTGCTGGTTGGAGATGTGTTATCAGAGCTGTTGATTGAATGTGCTACTATTGCATTAGGAGAGACATACTTGTGTTATTAATGTTGTTGTCATCCTGCGATGAGGAGCGAGAGAGTATGATGTTTGTTGCTGCATTATGATAAGATCCAGCTAGTCTTCAGGGGGAGTTATTTTGTTTGCAATATAGTGTTTGGTGATCTTTTCCCTTTGCCATTGATGTCAAAGGGGGAGTGCATGAGGAGATCAATTTCAAAGGTCAGTGTCAATTGGATGGTTTAATTGGGGTTTCCATCAATGCCAAAGGGGGAGATTGTTGGCATTTATGTTGTGTTGTAGTGACTAATGGTTGGCATTGATGTCAACCTGGGCATGTATTGCGGATGATTGTGTTGCAGGTGGCTTGAGTGTATGTGTGTGACAGAAGGTTCTGAAGTATCTAACTGTATGTGGATGCATATTCTTGGCTTGGTACAAGTGTTTTCTTGCTTGCATGATTGGTTGCAGGTGTTAGTGCAGACACTAGATGGTGTTTGGTGTAAATGGGTCTATGGAAGATGTTTGTGTTGTAGGTGGAAATTTTGGCTTATGTTTAGATGTTATGTATGGTTTCTATGGAATATGAGTTTATGAATATTCTTGTTTAACAATTGTGCAGGTGCTGGAAGAGTTGTGGAGAAGGTTGGAAGAGGTATAGGCTGAGAAGTTTTTGTTTCCCACTATACTCTTCCTCAACCGCACAGATTCAATCTTATGTGTGTGGTTGTAGGCGCTTAACCACACTAATGCAGTCTTATGGGTGCAGTTGTAGCTGAGTTTTGCATGTTTTATGCGTGTAGTTGCAGGCTCAATTATGAGTAGGACATTACCTTGGTTTTGAGCATGGGTACAACAATACTTTGGTGTTTTCTCTTGGTATTGGTTTGGAAATTACCATGGTACAAGTGTTCTGGGTATTGACATAACCATGGTATTTGTTTGTGGTATTGGTCTAAAGAGGACCATGCTACAAGTGTCCTGGGTATTGACATAACCATGGTATTTTCTCGTGGTATTATCTTAGAGATTACCATGGTATAGGTGTCCTGGGTATTGGCATAACCATGGTAGTTTCCCATGGTATTGGTTTGGAGATTATTGAGGATAATTTGGAACATAATTGTGTGTTGAGTATTGAGTGGGTTGATTGATTGATGGTGTGTGTGTGTGAGTGTGCTAAAATGTTATGTTTAGCATATTGTATATATGTAGTTGTGTTGAGTTGGGTGCTTTTATCATTTTTCTTATTTTTGATCAGAGAGGATGACAGGTTTCTCATGTTGAGAAGGTTTGATCTAGGTGGATATTCGTGGCCACCAACCTATTCCACTTAGACCATCGCCATTGTTTCTTTCAGTTTCCTTAATCATAGCATAATTTACTATTTTTGACAGTTTTTTGGGTCCTGAACTTCCAGAGCCAATTTGACACCCTAAACGACGTTTTTTTTTGGAAAACGGGAAAACCCAATGTATTACATTTGAAAGTTTTAGACCTCACATAGATATTTGTAATGAGGTATCCTATGAGTCAAAAGGAGATCGTATGCCAAAGTTACGACCCCAGGTAGTTGATGTACCAATTTATTCCGACGTGGCCCACAGACTTTTGGCGCTTCATCTCTTAGGGTTAGGTTTTTGGATGTTTAGGGTTTTCCATTATTTCTCAATAATAAATAGTCCTTCAAGCCACATTGTAACATAGTTCAAAAGGCATGTAGCCACCACATCCCTTCTCAGAGATAAGCTACCATCACCTGAGCTAGTTTATTTCCATTCTACATGTAAATAATCTTTAATACTTTGTTACTAATGAATTGAAGTTATGTTTCGTTGTATCTTCGTGTTTCTATTTATATCTATATATATATATATATATATATATATATATATATATATATATATATATATATATATATATATATATATATATATATATATATATATATACATATTTCATTTCATTCCTTTATAAATTCGAAACAAGGTTTGAGAGTCAAGTTTGAAAATGCATGAAACATGGTTCACATGGAGGTGTTGAAGGCGTTGAGGCTTCATAGTAGATAATGTGTAGAGAAGGTGGGGGCCTTCTAGCCAGCAAATCAGAATAGGAAGTAGAGTTCTCCAGAATCCAGTAGTGTTGGGTGAGGCTCGTTGGTTGTGGTGGTTCCTAGTGAATGGGTGTACGTAGAGTCATGAGAGAAGAGTATTTCTATCTAGTGTTGCTAGCAAACTGTCATAGTAGTTGAATCTTCTAACTAGTGGGTGCTAGCTCTTCCATGTAAATTTTTTTCAAAACTTAATTAAATATTTGAGCAACATCAAGAATAGGTGGTTTTTTCCCTAAAGAGGGTTTCCACCAGAAATATTATGTCCTCTTATGTCCATGGTTTATTTTTGTTCTTCATGGTGATTTTACATTGTTGTTATTAATTCTTTTTTGATGTTGTCTCACTAATCATTCAGTGTTTTGGTAAAAATAATTAAAATTTATAGAATCACAGTCACTACTGATTTGTATTGGTCAACCCAACATTCTGTGGCAGAGCTGCTCTGTAACCCCTTCTGTGCCAACAACTATGGAGGAAATACGACTAGCTTATCTTCAAACAACCATAAATTCCTCATCTGAAGATCATTTTCAATAAAAAAAGATGATTTTGGGAGAAATTCCAAGAGGAATTTATATGTATGATTAATTCAATCATTTTATGTACAAAAAGTCTATAATTCAATTTTCAACCCATGATATGTTATTCTCTCGTATAAAAAACAAAAACAAAGTTTTAGATCTAAGATCTGCTCAGATATGAAGAAAATAAAACCAATGGAGATCTAAATGAATCCATAGAACCACATAGAACTCAATGGAATAAATAAGAAACCAAACATGCAAAGAAGAAGAGAAGATCTAATTGACCTAGGGTTGACTCCCCAGCGAAGTCGCCAGATATGTTACAGGAAAATTTGACACGAGCTAGCAGGATACTTTCAGCCCAATATATTAGAGGATGATATAGCCATATGTGAGTGTGTGATCGTGATAACAATCAAAGAGTTAAACCCCAATCCTTTCTTACACAAACAAATAAATTAAATGCTTGTACATGATAAGATGAAGATCAAATGATCAAACCTAGTATCCTCCCAGGTCGGTGGAGTTTCTTGGGTCTGATGCATAGGAAGCCCACTTAGACTTGAAGATCTCGTTCCACCTGTGATAAAACAAGACCCTACACACAACACCCCCAAATAACCAAATAATGGCCTTTCCAAAGAGGATATGTTAGCTTAAAACCAACATATGCAAGCATAAAATATATTCAAAACATGGATATAGAAAATGAACATATGTATATTAATCCAAAATGATAATACATAAGGTGTATACCTCCAAACAAGAGAGGAATCCCCTCCAACTTTCAACTTGGCTTCCTTCTCCCAATGTAGTAGAGCTCCAGCACTATATACATATACTAGATCTAACCGCCTTTCCTTTTGGTGAGATTATATAGGTTCTTTCTATCCCATGGGAGAATGTATTTGACACATAGGGGCTCGAGAAGTTAGGAAACTTATAAAATAATAAACCCCTAGCTAACTCATACAGAAGTGGGTCAAGTTGTTTTCTTGGGAATGCCAAACTCTATAAACCTTTTTCACAATTATGAGCTTTTCTCAATTGTCTTAATTATGAAATTATAATTATAAAATTTTGAAAAAATAATTATGAGAAATAACTCAATTATATAATTCCACACTTTTAAAATGGAATAAATCCCACATAAGTAAAAGAAAAGGTGATAGGGGATGCATTCTAGCCAACAACTGAGGTAAGTTGAACTTGGGACTCTCTTACTATATTGGAGTGGTAAATCGGGTTATAACACACAATTAGTTAGTTTAGTTAAGGATGATGAGTAAATGGGCCATAGTTAATAAATAAAGTGGTTAACCTGCATTGTGGAATGGTCCACAAGTAGTTAGGGTTTGTTAGGGTTTTAGATCTTAGAAGAATATATAGTTAAAGATAGGAAGGGAAGGCATGTCAATTATTGTTTTGTATTGAAAAACATATGGCTTGTCTAGTGTTATCCTTGCTTAAGGAGTAGTTGTATGGTGTTACCCTACCTCAAGGGTTTTATATTAATAAAGAGAAGCATTTATATGTTATTACCAGATTGTTATTGGATTTATTTTGTCAAACAATTTAATATATTTGTAGGTTTATAACATTGTGATTGGTCATTATGTAGTTTTATTGTCACTTTCTGCAGGTTTTTCCCTTTTTTATTTTGGATCTTTATAAGTAGATACCAACAGTCCTTTGTCACATGATCTAATGCTCGAGAATACGTACATGCCAAACATAGATTAGGATGTTCTACAGCAAGATGTCCAGGTTCGCCACACTTATAATAGGAAAATGGCCCTCTTCCACATTCCAAACCTCCTCCTCCTCATCCAGGGAAGATCCGTCTAACATCCAGTGAAATAGTCCACAACGAATGTGACAATCATTATAACGGATAAGCAAGGAAAGATCTATCTAGTATCCTGTGGAATAGTCCACAAGGATGAGACAACAATAACAACCATTACAAAACATTCTCAACAAGATAAACACTAAAATAACCGAAATAGTTCAACTATCTTTGTACATGTGAAAGCAAACATGAAATACAAATGTTCACGAAATAGTCTTACAAACATCCATAGTTCATGCATGAATGTGTCAGCTTGAAAAGGTTTATGTTATTAAGCAAAAGTTCCAAGACACATATTTACATTGTACATCACTAGCCCTAGTAGTGGGACATTGGAGCCACTCCTTTCTCCTCAAAGAACTAGTTGATCTCTCTAATGCCTTGCGGGAGGAGCCAAGGTGAAAATTTGTATGCTCATACAATGAGGGGGTATATATAACAAAGGGTGATGCTTCCCCTTGTGACTCTTTGACTACTCTCATGACTGTTCAACTTCCTATGAATTTTCAACTTACACGACTCTTCATATTCTTGTGTGTCCATTGGACTTTCACTTTACAATACATTTGATTCATAATATACGTGGCCCACAGTAGTGATGTGGCATATGACAACTCATGACACAACTTGACATGACACTGCTGACATGGATTGACTTAATGATGTGGCAATTTCAAGCCGTTATTTCTGCTGAGTGATAGATGTGTTCTTGGATATGCTTTCTTTTCCCCTCCGCGTAGTTTGATAATGTGGGGGTATTTATTGATCTTCGGTCTTAGCAAGTGGTTTCCCACTTATGTTCCTTCGCTTTCTCTTGGTAGGTCCACTAGTTCGTTTAGCTACAAGTGAGTCTCTAGGCATGCTTCACTCCTTCTCCTTCTTCATCATCTCGCCATGGCTTGATACTGTACATGTTTTGTAATTCAATCATGACGGGAAAACATCAATCCGAAAACTCCCTTGTATAAGATGATGCATTACTATCCATGAACTGATCCCAGGACAAGTGACAGGGTGGGAGAGAGGGCCCAATAACTACGCATTTGGCAGTTCCAGGTGACGGGGAGAGGGCTTGATCACTAGGACTTCGCAAAGCGCAAATCAGGCTTGACTGAGGAACTTTTCAGAACAGTCCCCACTGGGGAGCACAATTGTGCAGTGGCCACTGGGAGTCAGAATTGTGTAGTTCAATCTAGTAGTGGCTGATGTGGGATGAGGCCATGAGGGGTCAGTTCTACACAGTTTTTAAAGGCAAGGAGGTCTGGGCATCAGAGAGGCCTAGAGTACAAATCTGCACAGTTCTCGAGGGCAGTGAGCTTTGACTGAGGGATGACACTGGGAGACACCTCTGTGCAGTTATGGAGGCTAAGGGAGGTTGGGTTCTCTGTGCATTGTGAGATTCGAGCAGTCAAGGGGAAAATATTGAGGACTGACAGTGCGAAGTGCATAGTTCGAGTCAGACTGGGAGGAATTGTTGCACAATTTTTGGGGTCAAGGAAGGTTGTTGAGCTCTAGCATTGTGCAATTCAACTTCCCTGGAGGACAACGACTGCACACTATGCAGTTCCAGGCATTAAGGTAACAACACTAAGGGTTGAGAATATGCAGTGCGTAGTTCAGTCAAGGTCTAGTGCAACTGATTTTCCCGGTCGGGAAGATTTTCAGAAAAATGGCTAAGTGTCTGAGGAAGATATACTTGTGATAAAATTGAATGTGATCACACACATAGCATACTTCGACGACATGACAACACAGACCATCGGAGCAGCATTTCCCTCTGTGTCACTATCTCATAACAAGAAGCGATAAGTGGGACACTTGAGATAGACTTTATGATGACTATGATGACACTTGTACGAGAGTGTTTAAGACTTTGTGCATGAGTGCAACGAATGTTTGTATGGTTAGGAAAATTCATATACACAGAGGTCAACCTTGGAACCACTAGAAAAGACTTGCAAGCATGACATAACAGTAAAGCATGCCAAAAGATGACAGTTGATCCAACAAGCGAAAGGGAGCAAAACACTTAGAGGAAACACATGGAATGACTTTGAATGTTTGCAACCATACATGTCATTGAAGACATAATGATATGATAATGATAAGTTGTCATTCATCCTACACTAAGAGGTGTATTTCAACTTCATGAAATATGTGCTTTGTTTTTCATACCTACCCTCCAAAGGGTTGTGAATCAAATGGAGTCGTCATGTAGTCCTGATCTTTTATCATACCCTAGGTTCCTTAGTCTTCTTATATGATAATTATCTTTTCTCCTTAGCTCCTTAAGTATCATATAGCATGTCCTCCTTTTTCATCTCCTTCTTAATCATCTTTCCATAGCCTGGTAGAATTCATGTATTTGTAATCCACTCATGACAAGATGACATTAGTCTGATAAACCCCTAGTCTAAGATGTTGCATGATAATCTACTAACTAAGCTGGGACTGGTATAACGTTGGAGGAGAGAAGGATCATTGACTGGGCTGGACTAAGGGATAAGACTGCAAAGTGCCCACTAAGGGAAATATTTGCGCAGTGCCCACTAAGGGTCAGAATGCGCAGTTCAAGCAGCTAGTGGTTGCTGCGGGATGAGGCCCAGGAGGAAAAATCTGTGCAATTTTCAAAGGCAAGGGGGATTGGGCAGCAGGGAGGCTTGGAGGACAAATCTGCACAGTTCTTGAGGGCAGTGAGTTCTGGATGAGGAAATTTCACTAGAGGTAACCTCTGTGCAGTTTTGGATGCCAAGGGATGTTGAGATTTCTACGCTTTGTGCAATTCCAATAGGCAAGGAAAAAACTATAGGCTTGCAGATGTGAAGTGCTCAGTTTAGGAAGGCTGGATGAGGATAGGTTGCTATGAATCCTCTGGAATTTGGTTAAATGTGGGATAAGTGGAACCGATGTGAACAATCATAGAACTTGACTGTGACCACACACTTGGACACTTAGTGATACAACATAGATCATCCAAAACATATGAATACATACTTCGCTTAATGCAACAACCTTTGTGGCAGCTTACGTCAAGTGCGACTTTGACGATAGACTTTGTGAGGATAATGACGACACCTGTGTAATAATGCATGAAACTTTGGAAATGAGTGCGAAACATGTCTATATGATAAGAATAACTCATTTTCACAAATATTTCCCCTTCAAGTAGACCAAAACTTCCCTTTGCATGACAAGAAATAACTCCCATGCCCAAAGATGAGACTTTCTATATAAATATAATAGTGTGAACAAATCTTGATATCGAAGAAGGGAGCTTGAAATCATTAGCTTATCAATAAGTGACTAAGGAACGAACAATGACAGGATCCACAATAGGCTCCAAAATTTGAGTGTAGGCCAAAATTTTGGAGGGTGTTGTAGTTGCTACAACACTTGGTGACACACTGGTAGAATCCAACTTCTCTACTTTGGTTAACTCCTTCCATGCAGGGCCTTGGTTCTTCAGGGAGTATTGATTCATCATGTAGATTACCTTGGCCTTCCCACTAAACCCATAAACATCCATGGTCCCCTCTATACTTTCTCAGTTGAACACAACATATTATTTAGAGTAATCACAATGTTTCGAGTTGGGAAGGGTAGCGTAGCTTGCAAGCTTAAGATTTTTAGGGTATAAGTTTTCATCTCTGGTTTTGTGAGCTTGGATAGTACCCTGACGGAGTTGCTTGCTTTGTTGTAGTGTTTTCTTCTCAATGATGTACGAAAAGAACCCACTTAAGATTGTGGATGACAAATGATCTCAACAATAGAAATGATTGCTAAACATTGTAGATATGCAGCTATCGATAGAAACAAAACCTGCCAAAATCCTGATCTATGCCGCAATCATAGTTAAATAGTAAAATGAAGAGTAATAACCCCAAAACATCCAATGGAAACGAGATTTGTAAAGAATGATTTTATTATAACCCCTATGAAGGGAACAAATATATGTTACCAATCACCCTCTGTGGGATGGGTTCTTGGCAATCCTTAAACGCTTTCAGCTTTTGTAGAGTCTCTCTCCTCTATAATGCATAAACCCAAAGAAAATTTTTTGTGTGACAATTAAAATAGTTAGAGTTACAACAATGACTGCAACAATGAAAATAATCAAAAGACAATAATGAATGGAAAACCCTCCTATTTATAACAAAATATTGAGTTATCCTCGAATAATGAGCAATAATAAAATATTATTGATCCCATTCTTGGAATTACCACTTGGAATATTTTATTATATTTGTTTAGGAGGGAAAAAGTATTTAAACTTTTATTTAGAAATAATAAATAAATGATTTATTTATTATCTCAAGGAATTAGTTAAGGAATAATAAACAAATAATGATTTATTTAATTATTCCTAAGGGATTTAGTCAAACTTAACAAAGAATAGTAATTAATTAATGATTAATTAATTATTCTTAGAGAAAAATAAGATAAATAATGATTTATCTGTTTATTTTTCATGATTGGGTCAAATTTGATAAGGAATAATAATAAAATAGTGGTTTAATAGATTATGATTTATTTAATTATTCTTCACAAGTTTAATTATAAATTACTTAATAAATGTGGTTTATTAGGTAATTTCTCACAGTAAAAGCAATTTTATTGTGGTAAAATTGGCTTTACATGGTGTACTTCGATCCATCTAGTAAATTAGGCTAGATGATCAATTTTTTGGTGATAACATGCGTCACCTCTCTATGCGAGAAGCCTTTATCTCCTTTCGCCTTTATTTATTTATTCAAAGAGAACTGTGCATTGGAATTTATTTATTTTGGGGTGGAAGAGGGTTCAAAACTTATTGAGAGCAGAAGAGGTTGTTCCTTCAAAGAAGCATATAAAGACCTCTGATTTAGGTTTGCTCATTTAGATTTTTCCCCTTCTCCATTTCAACTAGTTGGATAGGCTTGAGAACACCAATGTAGAAAAACTGAGTATAGGCATGAGGTTTACGGACTAGACGTGGATTCAAGGTTGGACCAAAACTCGCCTTACGGATGGATTTTATTTTCCATCGAAACTTCACTGGCCAAAATATGTAGCCAACACAAGGAAGGAGGACAGATGGATAGCCAAATGCTGAAGTGTCATAAAAATATTTATAGTTCAAACAAACACATACTAAGAAGCTAAACAAGTCCAGGCACAACAATTAGTCACACGATGAAAACAAAAGGGAAATACTCAACAAGAAAGGAAGCAATACAAAAGAAAGAAAACGCAGAACTAGGAAATAAGATCAGAAGACAAGAGAACAAAATTGCTAAAGTAAACATGGTGTAGAACCAAAATAATAAAACGAGGATAGATTACAAAGGACGAGTGCAAGAAAGGGAAAACTAGGTTGCAACTAATCCTACAAAAATCTTTATAGTTCAAACACACATATACTAAGAAGCCAAAACAAGTCCAAGCACAACACTTATTCGTACAATGAAAACAAAAGGGAAACACTCAACAAGAAAGGAAGCAAGACAAAAGAAAGAAAACACAGATCTAGGAAATAAGACCGGAAGACAAGAGAACAAAATGGCTAAAGTAAACATGGTGTAGAACCAAAATAAGAAAACGAGGACAGACTACAAGGGACGAGTGTAGGATGAGAGCAAGAAAGGGAAAACTAGGTTGCAGCTAATCCTACAAAGACTCAAAGTCATTTGGATTGGCTTGAGGCTCGGTCCACCATTGCTTTTAGGAATGTTGGAAGGAAGAAAAGAAGAAGAAGAAAGAAAGCAGTGGGAGGATATAGAGAAGAATGTAGGGTTTTAATCACAAGAGGAAGAGGCTATAACATAAGCATGGGATTTCAGGGAAGCCACCAAAGCAATGAAGGACATGGAGATAGATTGAGTTGCTCAGAGGATGAGCAACACTTTCAGTAGGGGGTGATGATGAGGCTCATCATTGGGTAAAATATATGGACCTTAATACACCTCCAAGCTTACTAAAATCAACTCTTCTCATAATTATTTACATGTTTTAATTATATTTTTCTTAATGAGATGAGTAAAAGTAAGATGTCATGTTTTGGGAGCAAATTATGGCTAATTAGAGTGCAGGAACTCGAATGAGACAAGAAGGAGAGATTATAGGAGATGGATCTCCCTCATTAAATCCTCACTCACTCGAATATCCCTCAATAAAATCACACCAGCTCAGAGTTGTAGGTAGCCGAGTCATGAGGATCATTGGTATCCAAGCCAGTGATAGATAAGAACCAGTTAATATCAAGATTGGGAGACAAGCCTCCCTAGATTTAAGGAATTTGTTGGCAAATTTAGTTGTATAAATAAAGAGGCCTAGAGCCTCATTAGGATTCAATCTTTTTTATGCAAGATAACTAAGAAATTTTTGAGTTGGGATTGTGACCAAACACTGTTATGTATTTTTTGATATGTTAATGAAAATGAGTAGCATTCCCTTGATATAGCACTGAGTTGACTCAAAGGGCTGAAGCTCTTGGGTTAGGGCCCAACCCTAACAACAGAGGTTCCTCTTACTGTACTTGTATGCTTAGGTTATACCATAGATTAGTTGTTAAATTGATTTTTGTGTTGTTAAATTGTAAGTATTGGTAGATTTGATTAATTTTCTTCCATTTGTTAATGGCCTTAACAATATCATTATAGCGAAGAAAATATTCAGAAAAGGCTGATAATAGGTGGCTCTTACCTCATTCCTCCCTTCAGGGACCATGGCTTGAGGAACAACTCCCATTCAGCCCAAAAAGACACAATTATGGTTTCTTATATAATTTAGGGTTCTTTTGCTAATTAGGCCATCCTCTTTTAGTTTTGGAAGATAGGCTGCAGTTGTCATTTCTGATATCTTAAGTTTTGTATTAGATTTCATGTTGCTTTCATAATAGGTTTCAAGCATTTCCATGCATGAACTTGGCAAATAAATGATGCAAATTCTATTTTCTTATATTTTTGTAAACCCTTCTTATTTTGAGATGATTTATGGATAAATTCCATCAATGATGTATATGTTGCAGGAGTTTCTACATTGCAAGAAGACCTTATGTCATTAGCCTCAGCCAAACCATATCCACCCATGATCGCCAAGGGCCACTAAGTTCTCAATTCGAAGTATCGTTTTACAAAGACAACTTGCCATGCTTATTGAGAAAATCCAACCATCATAAAGCTTTGGTTTGAGTTCTGAGTGAGTTCCAACCACTCCCTTGCCTTATTTCTTCCATTCCTCACCTTCCCTAAGCTCCATACCACTTTCCAAATTACTCCTTATGTTGTCGTCCTGTTCCTGTAGGAAAACATGGGATCCTATAGGTGAACTAGGACATCATGTAGGAAAAACTGTGGTGGCCTGTTTTGAGCCTGATTTGTGAAAAAAGCATCACAGAAGTTAGGAGAAGAACCCTGCTTGCCTCCCAAGCCATATGACCCATTACACTCATCTCCCTCCACACCTATCTCTCATGCCATGCAACCAAGAAGGATTAGCATTCATATTTTTACAAAAAGATAAAAGGAAAAAGGTTGTTATGTTTATTCATGCTCACAACAATTAAGTGCTTGTTTAGATAAGATTCCATGCTTAGGTAGTTAAGATTTCACATGTGTTAAATTAGAATTCTTTTGAAATCAAGGTATATTAATGAATAACTAGATGAGTTATATGTTTTAGGCACCTATTTCAATCCTTCATTACTGCAGTATGTAGCATTTCAATTCTCTCAATTAGGGTAAAATTCTCCTTTCTCAATTGGCAATCAAACTTCTTCTAAATCAATAGAAGGTTGGTTTGAGAAACCTTAGTGGTCTATCGCCCCAACTCAATAGTGACAAAGAGTGGACCCATTTCATCTATTTGTGTATACAACACTGTCACCTCCAAGTTTGTACAAACCCCAGGTTGACGAAGTAAAGTTGGTAGCCCCAGGAGTTGCAACATCCTTGTTGCAATACTAGTGCTCATCACTTTTTGGTGCCATTATCGGGGAGGTGTCTGAGTAGATGTAATTTTTGCTTTCTTTCTTCCATTTATTATCTCTTTCATTTTGCTATTAGTTTCATTTTTGCAAAGTAGTTGTAAGTTGGTTTGCTTTCCTTTCTATTCTGGAGTTGATTTCATTCAACAGTTAGTTTCAATTCAGTTTGTCTTTTCAATTCTGTAATCAGTCTTAAAGCTTGAAAAACAAAAGCAAAAAAACACTCCTTTCACGCCTTGTAGGAAGAGGGATAACTTAGAAAAATTTCTACCAAATACCCCCACCACTTCAATCAATTAACCTTCCCTCTTCTTTGGTGACTGTGAATTAGAGGACCCCTTAGGCAAACAACTTGAGATTTTTGAAGAGCCTATAGGGGAAGAAGAAGAAACCATTCCAACTGACATAATGGCTAAAAATAGAAATGAAAGGGAAGATAGAGAAAAAATTGAGGGTGCTTTTCCCATCAGAGAAACCGATGGGGATGCCAAGATGAAAAATATAAGCCCCTCTTCTCTTCCTCACTTCCATGGTTTGACCTCGGAAGATCCAGACACTTTCTTGTTTGAATTCACTATCATATGCAGAACTTATGATTACACCTCTGATGATCAGAAGTTGAAATTATTCGCATCCACTCTCAATGATGCGGCCCTATGTTGGTTCATGGGTTTACCTGGGGATAATATCACCACCTGGGCTCAGATGAAGAAAGATTTCAACAACAAGTATAGGGACTACTACAAGTCCAAAGATACCAAAGAGGAAATTTTTAGAATTACCTTGGTACAGGATGAGTCCTTAGAGGATTATGAGGAAAGATTCCAGCTCACCTATAAAAGGGCCAGGTGCACACTTGATCATGAGTCACTTAAGTTAGTCCTTCTCAGGGGATCAGGGAAGATCTCCTAGAAACCCTAAACCTGCTATCAAGAGGGGACATCTACCAACTACCCTATGAGGATATCAAGACCGTTTTTAAGAATCATTCTAGGGCAGCTAGAAAAAGGGGTAGGGTCAGTCAAACAATGGCCATCTCATCCTCTTCCAACACATCTATAAAAAGTGAAATTGGAAACATGTTGGAAGATTTTAAGAGTGAAATGTTGCAAACCCTTGCCCTGTAGATGGACACTATGCAAATCAAGAGGAAGCAGGAGGAAGCAGAGAGAGAATTAGCCATATTCTGCCCTAGATGCACAAGGAGGCACCCTAGGAATGAATGTCCATTAAACCTTATAGAAATTTGCTCGGTCTGTGAAGAAAACCACTCCACAGACAAGTGCCCTTCTCTGCCTGGACTAAAAGTTGTGTATCAGGGAACTGAAGGGGTGACTGAACAACTCTGCTACATAAATCAAAGGAGGCCTCATGGGCCTCGACCATACCAACAAGGCATGTAAGGGTCATCCTATGCATATTACAACCCTAATCAAAACACATCCATTCCCTCTTGGGGTCCCCCTACTCATCCCTCCTGATCTACACCTTCTCCCTGGTCTTTTTCACCTCAATACCATTCCCAGCCGACCAACCATCCATTTCAGCCATATACTCCTCCACAACCTTAGTGGAATGCACCACCCCAGGGGTGGAGGCCCCCATACAACAATGCTCCAACTTTATTTCCTTCACCTCCATCTCAACCACAACTTTTAAACCTGGCTCCAGCTAAACAACGTCAGATGCCTGCCCAACCAAACTCGAACCTGACGATAGATAGGAACAACAGGTCTACAATGCAGAGACATCCTAACTTGCTTATGCTATGGAAATTCAGGAAATCAGCCTTAGGTCTGGGAGAGTGCTCCTAGATAACCAACCTCCATCTCCACCTAGGGAGAGTGAGGAGGAAAGAGAGGAAAGTATACCTAGAGTGAATATCCACCACCCTTTCCTGAAAGATTAACCCATCTAGTCCAACATACCCCAGAAGAGAATGAACTTCTAAGTGAATTGAAAAATCTATGTGTCAAAATCCCACTTCTCCAAGCTATTAAAGATGTACCTATTTACAACAAGATTATTAAAGAGAAGTGTTTAAAACATCCAGGGAGGTGAAAAAGAGACACCCCTACCATTAATTTCATTGGACAACTGTCTGACTTAATGTTGGGGTAGGTAATTTGCCCAAAGTATTTAGACCCTGGAAGCCCTGTAATAGATGTACGCATCAATGGCACCATTATCCCCCATACCTTGATTGATCTTCGGGCTTCCATTAATGTAATGACTAAGAACACCATGCTCAAGGTGAATCTCCAGGGATCATTAAGAAAGACAACGACAGTCTTGCATCTTGCAGACTGATCCATAGTAGCCCCTGAGGGGATTGTTGAGGATGTGATGGTCTCCATTGACTCTTGGGAGTACCCTGCAGACTTCTTAGTTCTCAGGCCTAAGACCAAATTTAATAGTTATCCTCTCATACTTGGGAGGCCTTGGTTAGCCACTGCTGATGCCTACATAAGCTGTAGGGCTGGAAACATGACTATAAAAATGGGCATCTATCCAAGTAGTTGGTCCTATACCCTCCTGCTTAGCCATCTTTAGAACATGACTTACCTTTATGGCTAGAAGAGGAGGAATAAGATGAAGTCTACTCCTCCCAACTCTATACCCTAGAAACTTCCATAGGAGGAGGACATCTTGATGAAGATGATTTGATTGAACACATACTCCAAAATCCAACTCCCAACGCCATGTCTCTAGAGGAAGTAGTGAAAGAAACCAAGAACAACGATCAGGTTGATCTATGCTTAGCTAACTCAAACCTTACTCATGTCAAGGCAATAGAATTCGGCCCTGGAAGAGCATTGAAAATCAACCCCTCTCTCTATGTACACCAAGAAGAAGAGTTATGTAATGTGTTAAGAGAGCATTTGGATGCCTTTGCTTGGAATTACAAAGTAATGAAGGGAGTGCACCACTCGGTGTGTACTCACCACATTTACATCAAAGATGGTTACAAACCAATCCGATAACCCCAAAGGAGAATGAATCTAGCTCTCAAGGATATAGCCAAAGAAGAGTTACAGAAGCTGCTGGATGCAGGATTCATTTACCCTATCTCAGGAAGTGAGTGGGTGTCTCCTCTGGTGCTGGTTCCAAAGAAAAATGGAAAGTGGACTATTTGTGTTGATTACAGATAGTTAAACAAAGCAACAAATAAGGACCACTTTCATCTACCTTTCATTGACCAAGTGTTAGATGGTCTGGCAGAGAAAAAGTTCTTCTCTTTCTTATATGGGTTCAGCGGGTACAATCAAATCCAAATTAGCATAGAAGACCAGGATAAGACCACCTTCACCTATCCTTAGGGTACTTTCACTTATAGGGTCCTTCTTTTTGGTCTATGCAATGCCCCTGCCACTTTCCAGAGAGCAGTCCTGAGTATCTTTGCAGAGCTAGTCCATGGTGAAGTCGAAATTTATATGGATGAATTCACACCCTATGGGTGTGATTTCCAGGAAGCTCTCTCTAACCTGGGCAAGGTGTTTAACAAATACATTGAAATGAACTTATCCCTTAGTCCTGAAAAATGTGAGTTCTTAATGACTGCAGGGACTGTTCTAGGTCACTCAATATCCCAGGAAGGACTGCAAGTAGACCTAAATAAGATAGCCATCATCAAAAGGTCCTGACTCCATAGAAACAGAGGGATGTCAGAAGATTTTTAGGTTTAGCCGAATACTATAGGAGATTTATAAAAGATTTCAACAAGTTAGGTTCTCCCTTATTTGGGTTATTGGCCAAAGACTTCCAATTTTTATGGTCAGAAAGTTGCCAAAAAGCATTAGGCACCATAAAGGACAAGTTGACTACTGCACCTATTCTTTGAGGCCCAAATTGGGCTCTTCCTTTTGATATTCATGTCGATGCCTCTCACAAAGCTACAGGAGTAGCTCTATTCCAGATAGATAACAAGCTACCTTATGCCATTTACTTCATTAGTAAGAATCTATCGAACGCTGAGCTGAATAACATAGTGAGTGAAAAAGAGCTCCTAGCTATTGTGCATTCATTGAATAAATTTAGGAAATACATTACTAGTTACAAGACATATGTACATATCGACCATGTTGCAATTAAATACTTGATGAATAAACCTGATGTAAATGCCCAGAATATTAGATGGTTACTTTTATTGCAACAATTTGATTTAACTATTATTGATAAGCCTGGTAAGGAGAATGTTGTTGCAGATTTTTTTTTATCCAGATTGACTTTTCCTACAGGGGAAGAAGGAATGGTTGATGATCAGCTAACAGATGAACATTTATTCACCATTTCAGTTCTCTCTCCATGGTTTGCTGGCATAGCAAACTACTTGGTGTCTGCACAGTTTCCTCCAAATTTGTCCTCCAAGGAAAAGAGCAGAATCATAAGAAAGAGTGCCCCATTCACTTGGATTAGGGGCAATATCTTCAAGCTAGGTCTGAATCAAATTCTAAGAAGATGTGTCAGGGAGGAGAAAGTCTTCGAGATCCTTTTGGCCTATCATGATGGGCCTTGTGGAGGTCACTTTTTAGCCAAAAGAACAACATTCAAGCTGGTTATTACTGGCCCACTATTCACCAAGATGTGAGGAGGTATACCAGCCAGTGTGATTGATGCTAAAGGATGGGGAAACCTACCCCAAGGGATGAGATTCCTTTGCAACCTCAAGTGACTTTTGAGCCATTTGAAAAATGGGGCATGGATTTCATCGGGCCCATTGACCCTCTCGATGAGCCCCAGAAATGGGTAACTATATGGGCTCATTCTGCATATTATTTTCATTTAATCCACCATTCTCCATAGTTTTTTGAATGTTTTTGAATATATTTATGTCAATAGAGCGAATGGGAATAGTCACTTTGCCACATAGTCTAATGAGTGTTTATTGCAGATTTTTGGACATTTTTGGACAAAGACCAGGCATTTATGAGCATATTGGCAGCCAAGCTCGAGGAAACAGGGCTGAGGACTTATAGGAGGGGTGTCTCATTCATTAATGACCCCTTCCTTGAGTTCTCCATCAGCAGCTCGGAGTACAAAGGCCCACAATGATGATTCTAAGGGGAAACCGAGCAAGTCTAGTAAAGTTGTTGTTATCTTCAGTTTTAGGCAGCCGAGTTCCTTAAGTTTA
Source organism: Pinus tabuliformis (assembly GCA_031772625.1). Lineage (NCBI taxonomy): Eukaryota > Viridiplantae > Streptophyta > Pinopsida > Pinales > Pinaceae > Pinus > Pinus tabuliformis. Next base: position 1,541,287,578 of record CM062804.1, on the reverse strand, counting down.
GGAGGACTGTTGGGAGTCCCCACTTGTATAAATAAGAAGGCTTCAAGCCTCAGTAGGTTAGCCATTTCATAGTATATTTTCGCACTTTTGTGCAACTTTGTACTCAACTCATTTTCAAGCTCTTTTTGAAGACAGTTTTGTGATGTAACTACTACTTTTTGATAAATGAAGATGAATCAAGTTTTGAACCAGCGCTGATATTTCCTAGAGGGCTGAAGCTCTTGGGTTAGGGCCCAACCCAAGTTTCCTAGCACCTCCTTTGTGTATTTATATGCTTTTTCTTGCATTCATGAGATAATTTCTGTTGTTTAGGTTAAATCTTGCTTTGTTAATTAGGTTGCTTTTGATGGTTAGAATAGTTGTTCTTGCTTCAGGTTGATTAGATAGTTTGCCGCAATAACAGAAAAATATCCAAAAGGCTACCAAGTAGGCCTTGATCTCCTTTCTCCCTCCTTGGGACCATGATTTGAGATCAAGGCATTCTTGCTGCCACCAAAAACACTGTTTTTTCTTTCCAATGCAATTGCTAGTGTGAGATTTCGAGTTGGGGAAGCTGATACTAACATGCTTAGATCCTTTCTTGTTCATTTACCATGGCTTTCTCGCATAATTTTCTGTCTATAAAGTTCAGTTCAACATTTCTCTGGTTTTAGGTCAGATTTTAGGTCAAAATAGGTAAAACTCTGTTTTTCGGTTCTTGCTTGGGTTAGTTTTGGAAAGTAAGTGTGCAGCTCACTTGTAGAACATTCCAGCTTATCATTCCTCCATAGCATAGCATGTACCAGTTCATCCCTCACTATTTCTCCACTCATTCGCCATACTTCTCCAATCTGCTCTAATTTATGCATTCTTCCACAAAGTTGCTTTCTCGACCTTTGAACAAGTCTAGCCATCTCCTTCACTCCCATTCTTTATTGACAGAGTCCTAGACCCCTCAACAGCTCCATCTAGCCTTCATTTCCCTTCTCCCATCATCTTTTTCACCTTCAAACTTCCAAAAATCACTTTTGGCCTCCTCCTGTAGATCCCCTACAACCTCCTGTAGAAGTTCATGCGAGTGATTTTTCGAAGTCTGATCGCAATGGAAATCTCCAGAAGGGTACTAGGGAATTTTTAAGACCTCTCCACACCTTCCTCACCTCCTGCAACGGCCAACTCCATCGCCCTTCGCCACCAAACCTCTGCACAGTCACAACTAGTTAAAACACAAGCATAATAATTTCACATAAAATCCCTCAAAAGTACAAAAATATGATTTATTCTCATTTTTCTTCCGAAGTACTTAAATACATGCATTTTACCTTTTCAGTGGTTAATGGCATCCATCTCAGTAGTTTCCATCTCTTTTCTTGCAAAAGTAGGGTTAGTGGGTAAAACTAGGGTTTGCTAGGGTTTGTGTTTCATTTCAGTTTTCATCTTCTTTCTGCAAGTAGAATAACCTCTTTTGAGTTAGCTTTCTTACATCACAGTTAAAAGCTTATTATGAGAACTCATAGAAGTTGGCTTATGCTCCTAGCGAACTTGTGCCAGTTGATCAAGTGACAACATGCAGTAAGATCTAATACTTGTGCATATAGCACCGTCGCTTCCAAGTTTGTTATGAACTACCAGGTTGATAAAAGTAAAGTAGGGAGCCCCAGGAGTTGCAGCATTATTACTGCAATACTGGAGTTCACCATACTTTTGGCGGCATTACCGGGGAAGCATCAGAGTATTTTGTGATTACTATTTTTCTTCTATTTTTTTCACTGCAACATTCTGCTAAGTAGTTTACTTCAGCAAGAGTAGAGTAGTTGTTTCAATTTCAATTCTGCAATTTCATTTCAGCAAAATAGATTAGTCATTTCCTGCTTTCATTTCAATTCTGCAATTTCATTCCAGCAAAATAGATTAGTCCTTTCCTGCTTTCATTTCCATTATGCAATTTCATTTCAGCAAGTGTAAATTAGACATTTCCTGCTTTCATTTCAATTATGCAATTTTCGTTTCAGCAAGGTTTATTTTAGTTAGTTGCAATTTGTTGTTCAATCCATTTCAGTTTTTGTAGGTACAAGTAGAAAAAGAAACACAAAAAAATCACCCAAAAAAGAGATATTTCCTTTTATGCCTCGTAGGAACAGAGACAATTTAGGAAAATTCCTACCCAACACCCCCACCACATCACTAAGTCACCTTTCTCTCTTCTTTGGTGGCAGTGATCCAGAAGAACCTATAGGTGAACCTTTGGAGATATATGAAGATCCTATAACAGAAGAAGAGCAAGAAACCATTCCTCCTGAGACCATGGCTGAAAACAAAAACGTTAGAGGAAATGGGGAAAGAATAGAAGGTGCCTTTCCTATCCGAGAGACCAATGGGGACACAAAGATGAAAAACATAAGTCCCTCAACCTTACCTCACTTCCATGGATTGACTACTGAAGACCCTGATACCTTCTTGTTTGAGTTTGTTGTTCTCTGTCAAACCTATGACTATGCAGAAGACGAGCAAAAGTTGAAACTCTTGCCCTCTACCCTCAAGGATGCAGCGTTACGCTGGTTCATGGTGTTACCTGGAAACAGTGTCACAACTTGGGCTCAGATGCAGCAAGCCTTTAACAACAAGTACCGGGACTACTGTAGGTCAAAGGACACCAGGGAAGAAATCTTTCGAATGACCATGGGAAGTGATGAATCTTTAGAAGACTATGAAGAGAGGTTTCAACTGAGTTATAAAAGGGCCAGGTGCACACTTGACCCTGAATCTATGAAGTTGGTTTTTCTCAGAGGAGTCCCTAAAGACCTTCTAGATACCCTCCATTTGCTGGCTGGGGGAGACATCTACTAGCTACATTATGATGACATAAAGACTGTGTTTAGAAACCATTCTAGGGCAGCCAGAAAAAGAGGTAGGGGAAGTCAACCTTTAGCCAGTACCCCCTATCTAGTTCATCCCTTAAAAACAAACTTGCAAATCAGAAGGAAGATTTCAAAAGCGAGATGAGGTAGACTATTGCCATGCAAATGGATACCTTGCGAATCCAAAGGAAGCAAGAGGAAGCCAAGAGGGCTTTGGCCATCTTTTGTCCCAGGTGCACTAGAAAGCATCCTAGGAACGAATGTCCATTGCACTCCGTAGAACTATGTTTTGTCTATGAAGAAGACCACCCTACAAATTAGTGCCCTTCCTTACCGAGATTTAAAGCTATGTACCAATTGGCTGAAGGAGCCATTGAACCACTCTACTTCATGAAACAAAGGAGGCCACATGGACCCATACCTTACGAGCAGGGAATGCAAGGGACATCCCAGAGTTATTACAACCCCAATCAAGCCACTTCCATGCCCTCTTAGGGTCCCTCTGCTCATCCTTCCTGGTCCACACCCCCTCCTTGGTCATATCCATCTCAATATCATACTCAACCAACTGTTCATTCGTTTCATTCTCATGCTCAGCCACAACCTCAGTGGAATGCACCTCATTAGGGGTGGAGGCCTCAATACAACTCTCCTCCCGCTCTTTTGCCTCCACCACCTGCTCAACCACAACCATTACCTCTTGCTCCTCCAAGACAACCCCAAATACCTGCTCAACCGAACCTGAACCCCAATAACAGACAGGCCCAACGGGTATATACTGGAGAAATAACATGTCCTACCTATGCTGTGGAGATTCAGGAGATCAACCTATGATCTGGGAAGGTTCTCCCAGATAGCCAACCTCCTAAGGAGGATGAGGAAGAGAAACAGGAAAGTGAACCAAAAACCATTCCACCCTTTCCTGAGAGATGAACTGGAACCACACAACCGACCCCAGAAGAAACTGAACTTTTGGGAGAACTAAAATAGTTATGTGTAAAAATACCACTTCTCTAGGCCATAAAAGATGTACCAATCTAAAACAATTTGATCAAAGAGAAGTGCTTCAAGCACCCAACAGGCGCAAGAGAGATGCCCTAACTATTAATGTCATAGGACAACTGTCCGACCTGATGTTGGGGCAGGTAATCTGTCTGAAATATCTGGACCTTGGGAGTCCTGTAGTCAATGTCCACATCAATGGCACCATAATCCCCCACACCTTGATTGATCTAGGGGCTGCCATTAATGTGATGACCAGAGACACTATGCTCAAACTCAACCTTCAGGGTTCCCTAAGAAAGACCTCAACAGTACTGCAGTTGGCAGACCACTCCACCGTGACCCCTGAGGGGATTGTGGAAGATGTAATGGTCTCTATTGACTCTTGGGAGTACCCTGCTAACTTCTTGGTTCTTCAGTCAAGGGCAAAGCTCACCGGGTATCCTCTCATCCAGGGAAGACCTTGGTTGGCTACTGTAGATGCCTACATTAGTTGTCAAGCTGGGAGCATGACCATCAAGAATGGGCATATGTCCAAACAGCTAGTCCTATATCCTCCTGCCCAACCTATGCTAGAACATGACTTACCTCTCTGGTTGGAGGAGGAAGATGAGGATGAAGTCTACTCCGCACCATTGTGCACAGTGGAAGCTACCATGGGGGGTCCACAAACCAAAGATGATCTTATTGAGAACTTGATTCAGAATCCACCCCCCGGTGTGTTTCCATTAGAAGAATTGGTGGAAGAAACCCAAGCCAATGGTTTAGTTGATCTTTGTGTGGCTGATCCGACCTCTCTCCAAGTTAAGAATGTGGAGTTCGGCCAAGAAAAAACTTTGAAGATCAGCTCATCCCTATCCACCTCTCAGGAGAAAGAACTGTGTAGCTTGTTGAACAACCACTTGGATGCTTTTGCTTGGAGCTATAAGGAGATGAAGGGAGTCCACCCTTTAGTCTGTACTCATCACATTTACATTAAAGAAGATTGTAAACCAGTCAGGCAACCTCAAAGGAGGATGAATCTAGCCTTTAAGGACATTGTCAAAGAAGAACTGCAAAAGTTGCTGGATGGAGGATTCATCTACCCCATCTCTGATAGCGAATGGGTTTCTCTTTTGGTGCTAGTGCCAAAGAAAAATGGGAAGTGGAGAATCTGTGTAGATTATCGGGAACTAAACAAAGCCACCAAGAAGGACCATTTCCCTTTGCCTTTCATAGATCAAGTGTTAGATGGCCTGGCAGGGAAGAAGTTATTTTCCTTCCTAGATGGGTTTAGCGGGTAC